>JAVTVJ010000172.1:0-2715120 GCA_034509425.1 Eopsaltria australis | reverse complement strand
AGGCTGTTTGGACTGGAGTGATTGGTAGATAAGATTTCTGAGAAGTGTGCTACATTTTAATTACAAATTTTAGCTGTAGCAGCAGCTATGTTATTTCAGAGAAATAAAAAAGACATCTGCTACAGAAGCCCATCTGACTGTATCCTGTACCCATGCATGTTATGTATATTTTACAGTCTTGGGTTAATGGAACCTCCTAACTGCTGATATAGGAAAATGTCTTTTATGCTTACAGTGAAATATAGACAAATCCATAGGCTGTATGGTTGTCCAAGTCTGACCAAACAGAAAAATAATTCTTGCCTGATCAGCTAATGGGAAGGTATTAGGATTTTTGTGTTTCATTTGAATTTTTGAGGTACATTATATATGGCATAGAAGAGGATACAAGAAGTATTAGATTCTCTAATTAAGAGAGAAGTAATATGAAAGCTTATTTTGGACTTTAAAACCCGTGGCATTCTTTGAGTTAGTGGCTTGCACTTTTGAGTGATTGGTTGCATCTAGCTGACACTTATGATTACTGCTTTTCCACCTAACTATGTCCACAGACTTATTTAGCAAGAGCAATCTCTAGGAATAACTTTGAGCAGTCAGTGAAGACATTTTCTTTGTTCTTATATTGGTAATTTTCTCCAGGAAAAAAATCCCCCTCTGATATTTGACGGTACAATAGTTTGAGCCAAGTGCAAGTGAAATCCAATATGGCATGGATGGCAATATGGTCATGTACTCATTCAGTCACTGAGGTTCTTAAGAAAATGAAACCAATCTTTTTTTTTTTTTTTGCTTGAAGTGCAAACAACAGATATTCAAAATACATGCTGCACACTGTTTGTTAGCCTCTGACATACTGTACAATTTCTAATGTGAAACAATCTGTGGAGTCTGAAATATTTTACAGGGAGTTGTCGAGCCTTTTTTTGACATTTTATCATTTGCTGATATCCTTTGTCAAGCAGATCTCTTTATACTCTTGAAAAATGCCAGTCATTTTCAGCACCGTGAATTATCTGCATGTTAAATTATTTATATTAATTTCCAACATGTTCTATAAAAATAAAGCAATTCAAATGTTGTATGTATGCCAGATTGTTATAAAAGAAATAAATAGCTATTTATTTCTCTCCTTCTTCAAATTAGATGGTTTTGACATATGGTGAAAATATAAATACACTGTGTTCAGACAGGATCCAAGTGGATATTATGTGTCTTTATATCAGCATTCAAATTCAGTTGCATTTAAACATTGACTTTTCTGCAAAGGTAACAGACAAGGGATGGTTTCTTTTCACTTGGGGTCTATCATGACCTCTAGCAGTGCAATCCCTGCTCTATTATTGATAACTAAATGCCAGTTTATTTACAGCTGGAAGATGTATTTGGGAGCTGGTCATATAGGTCAGAAATGTTTCTCAGACCTCCATCTAGCCTAATAAGTACGGTAGTTTTTGTAAAGCCCTCTGAACAGCCAGTTTTCACTGTGATTGTTTTAGACCTGCTTAATCTTCATCACATTAAATGAGCAAGGAAGCCCAGGTCTCAGGAGGAGTGGCTGAACTGGGGGTGTTTTGCCTGGAGAAAAGGCAGCTCTGGGGAGACCTTATTGCTGTCATGACTGCCTGAGTGGAAGCTGTTGTGTGACAGAACAAGAGGAAACGGCCTCAAGTTGCACCACGGGAGGTTTAGATTGGATATTCGTATCTATTAAGAACAGGTGAAGTGTGGAAAGATGATGTAGAAGTGGCATTAGAGTATTACAAGTAAAGGAGGAGGGCTGACTACTGGGAAACCTGGTAAAGCACAGCCTTCTGGAAAAGTGTGGCTCATTTAAGAGGAGCTACCAAGTCTGTGCCCTTAAGCATCATGTGGTGTCAAATTTGAAGAGGGGTAACTGCAGGAAAGCGAATGGCCACAGCACACGAGGAGATTGTCTGGGTGTTTTCCAATAGGGCTGGCTATTGTCGGGGAGTTTGGCCCAAAGGCTAAGAGGTAATGTAAAATGCCAAATAAGCCTTACAGAAAATTGTGTACATCTTTCTCTATAAGCCAAGCTTTCCTCTAACAGTGCATTAAACCTTATGGTTAATGATAGTTAAAGGAAAGCGTAAGGTAAGAAGCTCTATTCTCCTTGTTGCCTTATTCACTGAAGCATCAAGGTTTATATCTCACATGTTGGCTTTTATTAGTCTCATTTAAGTTAGCTGTGGCTGTTCTCATTATGCATCTAAATGTCTAAATCCTTTTTGAATCTTGCTAATCTCTTGGTTCTGGTAATAATATCTTCAGGAAGAATATCACTGGTTAGTTATGTGCCACATGGAAATATTTTCCCCACTTTTCTTTTCAAATTGTTTTTGTTCAGCATCACTTTCCATTTGTTTTTGTATTATAAATTGTGGTATATAGTACTAATATTTTATAATAAGAGTAGCAATTTTTTATTGTTGCTTTGCATTTCTCCAAAGGTTCTGTTCATATCCCTCTCACCTCTCAATCACAAGGTTCAAATCTTCAAACTCTTCATCCAGTTTATAACTCCTTAGTTTCCAAATACAAGTATTTTCCCTTAACACTTCTAGTTTAGTAATGAACTAGACTGAGAATAAATTGTAACTCAGTGGTTTCTCTGCTTTTTTCCCAATAATTTTCATCAGTGAAATTCAGTCATGTGCTCCACTGGCATTCAAAAGAGAGCAAGATTTTAAGTTCTGATCTGAATACCTTACAACCATAGGCTAACTCATACAGTTGGGCTTTGGGTTCAAATTCAAGTGGACACCTAATTTGTTCCTGGTTTCTGTAAAAGACTGACTCCCTGAAGCATGGTGAATATTTGGAGAACTCACGTAATTACTCCTGGTGTTTCAGAGGACAGCAGGGATGAAGCATTTCCCAGAAGAGCCAGACCATATGGTCCCCCTGACCTTCTGTGAACATGCTGTGCAATCCCATAGTTCTTTGAGTATTTGAGAGCATTATTTTTTATTTGTACCTTTCTTTTGTCAGCAGTTCTCCTTTTCTAGGGATTATGCTTTTTAAGTAATTTGGGCTGCTGCTGACTCCTGCCGAGGGAGTATGAAGGTGTGGAAGTGATGCTGATCACTTGAATATCATTTCAGAAACTGCCAGGTCCCACTCTGGGTACAGCCTGAGAGGCTGTCTGTGCTTGCAGAAGTGCAGGATCTTTCTGTGGAGTCAGCAATCTTTTGTTTTGCTACATGTGTCTCTTTATCCCATAGCTGGATGAATTGAACGTGGGACTTGGAGGTTTGCCTCATGGCATACCTGTAATTAACTGCTGAAACTTAAGACAGAATTTCATGTGGACAAGAGCATACAAGCAGCAATCTGCAGGTTTAATCTTTGTAGCTATTTGAGGCCCAAGTAACCATGGTAGCTGGAAAGTGCTCCCCACTTCTGTGTTTATCCCTTCTCTGTATTGTAGCTTTTCTTAACCTCTTTCAGACTGGACCAGCTGGGTTTGTTTGTATGGCTCAAAATAACTAGAGAGCTATCACTGAAGTATTTCTGCCAGTAGGGGCAAAACCCACTCCAGTTGGTAAATGGAAAAATTAGGAATACTCAATGTCTGCCCAAGGCCTCATCGTCTGAGTCAGCAAAGCTGTTGTGCAGCTTAGCCTTCAGTTGTTTCAGGGAGACTACTGGAGCTGAAAGTTGCCTTAGTACTTGGTTTGATTGGGTAATAGAAGAGAGAATTCATAGTAGATTCTTCTCACTCCTTTTTCCAAGCACATTTGTGAAACTGCCTGCAGTCGTTGAGCGAGAGCACAAGCCATGGCACACTGTGGCCTGAAAACAGATCAGTATTTTTACCAGCAGATTTTCCTGTGCCCCTTAATAGTTTTTCCTTGCACACATACACTGCACTTAATAATAACTGCAAAAGAGGTGATTTGTGTATTATTGTGATGGACAGGAAGCTGAGGAGTGGTATCAATAGCACTGGAGAAATCCTGTTAAGCTTTCTGGAAAAATCTTGCTCGTTTGTTGTTCTTAGGTCACTAAGTTTCTTGAGTAAAAAGTAAAGTGTTGTACCTATATACTCCATTAAGCACGCTGTGATGTTTTACCTCCTTCATGATGTTATGGATTATTTCAACAGTTACTGTAGATGAAAAATTTGCTCACTTGTTTATGTGGAATCTGCTGGAATAATTCAGGATGAAAATTCTGTATTAACATATTTTTTTTTCCTGTTGTAGTCCATGAGCAAGCTCATGTCCTAGATTTCAAGATCAACGTGTGAATAACGCATTACACTGTCAGGCCAGGAAGTCCCTTCAGTTTTCAAAATAATAAAATTGTGCTCTAAGCTATTCCTGAATTCTCTGCAAAAATTGGCAAGTCCAAGCTAAAAGAATTTCATATTATTTGGCCAAGTCAGGTTATTTTAGTGAAAGAAGTCCTTTTGCTGAGCCAGTGTTAGAATTACAGATTACTTTATGTAAAAGACTGTCTGTGGTTTGATAATTATTTCCTTTAGCAACAGTGTATGTCTTGGTCCTTTATCTTCATTTTTGCCACTATTCTCTTTCTTCCTGCAAGCTTTCAGTTCATCCAATAGTCCAGCTCTTTGCTGGACCTATTTCTCTTTTTCCCCCTGTACTGCAGTTTAATTTGAAACAACTCTCCATGTTAATTGCTCATACAAAAAAGTACGGAGAAGAAGGTTTGTGGAATGTTGGCTGTGTTGTTTACAGAAGTTTTCAGGGTTTCCAAGTAACTGATGACATATCAGCCATCCATCCAAATCCATTCCCAGAGAGACACTTTAAAACTTTAGTGCTTTACAGAGCTCAAAATATGCACCTGTCCCCCAGTCTACCCTGCAATTACAGACTGAGGGAGAGACAGACTGTAATAGTTATTTACATGTCAAAACACTGTCTGCCAATAGTTGTCTCACTGCTGATGTTTGCTGGTGCTCTGTACTAGGTGTTCTCATCAGTTTGAAAGTACAAAGCTCAGCACATGCAGAAAAATAGAATAACCAAAAGCTGTCATCTCTGGAGAAAAAGACATTTCTTTTTTTTATTCAAGAAAAAACAAATATAAAAATTAGCTTTCTCTGGGCCCAAAGGAAATAGATGATACACATGCTCCCTAGGAGGGACATGATATTTTTGCATGATGATATTCCAGAACTCATGCTTTAATGTTTGTTTTTTGGAGACATGTGGACCTTTTTTTATTATTTTTGTTGAAACTTAGATTATATCATCAGTGGAGGTTATGAATGAGGCAGCAAAAGGTTTGTATTTATTGCTGCCCAGTACTCTACTGATAGAAGATATAAAACCTAGACAGAAAAACAATTTAAATGATAGTCATGACTAAATATATTGTAGTTTGTAAGTTGAGAATATTAAGCTTTCTGGGTCAGATATAGCTTTAATAATAACGTGCAATATTAACTAAATGTATGTGTCTTCAAAGCGTGTAAAAAATGTCAGGTAGTATAAACTTCTGGTGGTGCAGCAAAATATTTTTTACCTTACAAGAGGAAATGAAGGTCCCTATAGAAATGAGTAGGCCAAAGCCTCTAAGTGAGGATGTTTCAGATCCAGGCTAAGAACTGAAAGTCCAACTTCACACAGTTATACTTAATGCTAGCTCAAGAGTCCAAATTTGGGAAAAAACTGAAATATGTCAAAATGTATGGACAATCTCTTTGACTTTGGCACTGTTTGTGGTGTTGGCTTTAGCACTGTGCAAGTGCTCAAGTGTTTTCCTAGATTAAAGCTAGGGAGACATCATTTAGTGTACTTCATATTTCAGCATGGAGTGACATGTGAGTCTTTGTGAATACACAAGCTCTTTCATTAGAATCTCAGCTTTTCACCATAGCAAGAAGCTTTGAACACCAAAATGAGATGCCTTTTTTTCCCCCCTTTCATTGATACAAACTTTGTAGATAAAGATATAAGAAGCAGAAATTGTATTTTTGGAGTGATACATTTATACTTGTTTCATTGGGTTTTTTAATGGCAATACTCAAGGGCAAAAACTATATGTTCTTAGTAGGTAAATTGGAGAGATAACATTGCTTTCATTTCCAGAACACAAGTGATACTGATTTTCTAACAGCAGCATTTTTTTACATCTGCTGCTCTTCCCAGAGATGGCTCCCAGATGATCCTCTCTGCATACCAGAGTACACCTCCTGCCTGGCATGCCATAGGTCACACTTAGATTTTCTCATCTCTGCTCATCCCTTTCCCCATGCTCACAGCAGGGCCTCTGTTTCAGTTAGAAAATATTGTTGTCTGCAATTGTTTGCAAGTAAAGTATTCCCTTGATACTCTTTCTGTGATTTCCGTTTTGGTAATGTGGTTGTCGCAGCTAAAGATGTGTGTTAAAGCATAAATATGGATGAAAAAGTTACCCTTGTAGGTCTGGGATTTAAAACACCCAACCCTATGGGAAGGCAGGCTATTATTTTCCCCTGAGAATAAATTAAAGATGTTTTCTGAAAATTCTGGCCTTGGTTATCAATGCAGTGTCTTTTCCATAATTTTTTACAGATTTAAGAATAACGCATGTCTTACTCATCATGCTGACCCACCAGACAGATGTCAATCAAACATTTGCATAAGCACAGATCACTCAGGGTTGCTTGGTGTTTTAAAGGGAAGGCATTTTTAGCTTTTGCTTTTGAAAGAGCAGGTCAAGCACTCTACCCAGTGTTAATGATTTTTCCCAATTCATCGCTCAATTGACTCAGTAACTTGACTATTATTAACCCAGACCATTAAATGCTTTTAACCCTTTTCCACAGAAAGAAGGGACCTCTCAAGAATGAGAAACTTCAATGAATGTATTAATTTCATGCAGTTGCCATTTGCCCTACAGCATTGGACTGCTTTAGTGATATACTTTATAAAGAAAATTCAAAAAGCAAAAGGAGCTGTTCTTGTAATTTGCTTTGCTGCGCTGAGGAATTTTTTAAAGACATGAAGCGTTCTATGTTGGAGATGTCAGTAGAAACTGAATTGTGTTTCATACAGGTGTGAAAGGTGCATGCATTTGACGCAGGTCAAGAAGGCATCATGAGGCAGGGGGCAATGCAACAAAAATAAATGGCAATGGAAAAAATATCCCTTCTGGAACCTGTGTACAAATAGTGTTTGTCTTAATACACAGTACTGACATTTATCCAGATATTCTTTCTACGGCCAGAAGTAAGAGCAGTTTCAGAAATTAGTACAAATAATAATTCAACTCCTACTTCTCCAACCATGTTAAAATTAAATATAGAAGGAGTAAAACTCTAGCGTAGTAAGGACTGTGAAGTGATTAATTACCAACAGACAAGATTAACCAGGAGGTCTGCTTTTTTGTATCCTTGGGAATGGCCACTGCTGCAGAAAAGGCACTGAGTTCTCCACATGTTAAGAAGGCCTGTGGGATACTAGTTGCTCAAAATGTGTGTGCATTATGTGATTTTGCAGGGAATCCATTCCTGCTGATTGCTTAGGGTTTTGTTACTGCTGTGGAAAGCTTTTGGGGAACATTTTTTTCAAAAGCAGGGAAAGTTTTTTTTTCAAACCAGAGAAAATTTAGTAATTTTCTCTTATCAAAGAGCAACAAAGAAAGCAGAATTCAACATAAACTTTGTGCTGTAATTTTACCAGCCACCAAGACCTGCATCTGATGTGGAATGGATCATACTCCATCGGTCAGCAGATGCTTGCTAAATGATACCAAAACTGTTCTTTTCAAAGATACTACTGCCTATCACTAACCACTCAATTGTATTTCTTTTAACCAGACCTATCCCCACCCAGGTCATTAGATATTTACTGTAATTGTAGCTCAGAATTTGGATTTTCTTGAACAGAATTTCAGCAGGTAGTACCTTTTCCTATCTTTTTTCAGGGAGCATATGTGACCGGGAAGTAGCAGATTTTTTTTTTAAATTGTTCCTTTTCCTTCAGAGTAATCACACTCTGCATGATCATCAGAGAAATTGATTAAATTCTTTGAGGTAACAACAATATGATTATAACTAACTGCTTAAGTGAATGAAAAGTCGCATTAGAGATAATCTACTTCTTTATGAAAACTTAATAATGGCCTAAAAAAAGATTAGATAATGACACTGAGGTTTTTTATCATGCAAAATGAAATCAGCGTTCTCAGATATGTAGATGTTTAATAATACTAGAAGAATTCCTGTTAAAGGCAACCACTTATGTGTGGCACTGTCTTTCCATCTTTCACTGTATTTTGTACTCTCGGCATAAAGGCTCTTGATGCTTTTAGTAATTTTTATATAGTTAGCAAAATATTTGTTGTGGGGGTGTCTTTTGATCATAGTTTTTAATGATTTTGCTAGTTTCTCACAAACTTATTTGTAGATTTGGCACATTGATGTATGAAGACAGTCTGATTCATTACTAGAATGGTACTTTTTACCTTGCTGGTGAAAATTTTAAACCCTGTCCAAGATCAGTTGATGCTTTATAGACATATTTGAAAGAATTTTTTTTCAGATTTATTCAAAATCAGGGCACTATTGCCATTGATTTATAAATGTGTGTATGCTTCATTATAATCAAGATGCATCCAAAAGCCCTGCAGATGACTGTTGACTAAAGAATTTTTCAGGGCTTTTAAAACATGGTCTGACTTCAGTGGAATCAGAGAGGTGTATTGGCATATCTGCTAAAACACAATCCTTACCATACTGTCAGAGGGTCCATCAGACACTTCTTTCTGTGCTTAACTGCTTTTGAGGGAGCTCTTTCCATTTTATTTGTTCATGAAGAAATACCTAAGAAAACTTGTATGCTTGAGCAAAATGTACCAAGTAAGGAGTGTCAGGCCTTATATGTTGCTGAAATGAAGTTATTTATCACTCAGAGGTGCAATGAAAACAAATGTAGTAGAAAAATACTATGAATAGGTTTTGTGGTTTGTGGTTATTTTGGTTTTGGATAGTGCTTTACCTTTCCAAGTCCCAGGTGTGGCATCCTTGCTCAGCATCTATCTCCACACTTGAATGCTGGTCTCATTCTTCCTTCCTAGACTTTTCCTTTTTCACAGTTAACTTTCACTTTATGCTGCCTGAATTCAGCCAGCTGGGCATTGAAAACAGGGGAGAAAAAAATGTTCACTGCTTCCCACATTTCACTCGAAAGGGTAAGTCTTGCTTCACCAGGGCTCTTCAGAGACTTCTGCAGCAAATATCCAGCAAATGTATGCTAGACATGTGCAAACTATGGTTTTTAACCCAAAGTCTTACCACTTGATGTAATTTAGCAGAATTTCTCAGGGATGCATAGAACGGCACCCATGGAGGAATTCAGCACACTGTCAGTTTTGTAATTCCTATTTTAAAACCACAGAAGTATTAAAATTTATTTAACAAAAGGTCAATAGAATGCTGAGTGGGGGAAAGACACTGGTTTTCCATAACATTTTCCTTTTTCTGTCTGAGGATTTTAAAATAAATGAAACAAAACTCACTTCAAAAGAGATTTTTGCATGTAAAACTGTAGTTTATACTACAAAGTATTAGCACTCAAAAATAAATGACAGCTTTTAATAACAGGGAAGACTATCAGTTTGCTTAGATACATATGAAGATTATAAGATAACTCTCCCTGTCTTTAGAGTTATAATATTAACTCTCTGCTTAACAGCAAAAAAAAAGATTATGTGGTTCTCTGAATCACTTAGCAACTGCGATCTGTATTAATTTCAGCATATCTAAATGTTTTTATTAGGGAAAGAGTTTTGTACAAGACATCCTTAGGCTAGCATAATTATAGAAAACCATCAAGCTCTAGGTTACATTTTTTAAAAGAATAATAGAGTATGAACTCTTCTGTAATTAGAGATAACAATTTTTGCCCTTATGTGCTTTTTTTCACCTGAGGATCAAAAAGTCTTTTACAAACATTACATAAGCTCACAAGATATCATTCTACCCAAAGATTCATACACTGACTTATTTGGTTTTCAGAAGCTAGAATTAACTAGTTCCCTTGAGGTTCATCTAGAGACTTGAATTCATTGTGTATTGAACCGTAAGAGGAAACCTTCAAAGTGTGTTTAACTTTGCTCTTTAACTTCCCAACTCTTTTCCCCATTTTCAAAAGTTTTATGTCCTAATTGTGCACATAAGGTGTGAGAGAAGATGCGTTTTGATGGGCCATTGCTCTCAGACTGTGAAAATGAAGAAGGCCTGTGAATTTAGCAGCTTTTCAGCTCCTCAGAGACTCTTAGGATGCTTTTATTCATGGGCAAAGGTTTATGAGTATGTCTGAATGTTGACACCAGCTATAGATAAGACCCAGTTATTTTTATGGATTTTATGCTGTAGCCTAAAGAAAATTATATGCTGCTTCAGATCAGTACTGAAAAACATAGAATCTGCTAATGAAACATCAGACAAAGTGCTACTATCACTGTAATGACATGCAAGGGTTGAATTCGACACAGATTGTTATTGGTTTGGGTTTTTTTGCCACTTACCACTTTAAGGATCATAGTTAAGAAGCCATAAGCAATTGTTTTAAATTCCCAACAGAAAATTATTTTCTTGATTATAAAAAATAATAGTTTCATTTCACCTTCCTTGAAGATTTAACTTAATTGTAACGTATGCAGAGTAAACCTTTTAAAAGCAAAAAAAAACCCAACAAGCCTCTAGTTAAAATGAAATTATCTGTGCTATAAGTTATTAAAATGAAACATCACTTAATAACAAAATTGCTTTCTGGATTAGTAACAAATTTCTCAGCTATAAGTAAGTTTACATTATTTGTTAGGTTAGGAAAACATGCTACAAACTTTGTGTATAAACTGCTGCAATACAGCTAGCATTTTTCAGGCTAGAGAAATAATTTGTATTTTAAATGCAGAATCCAGTGAGAGGATAACAGCCACGAGGATCTGACTGTATCCATCATCCACAGGGCATTTGTGACCACCTGCATGGAAGCCAGGGGTTTATTCAAGCTGCTGACCTTGTCCTTGCACCATTCCCTTCTTCCCTCTTGTCATGACTCCACCAAAAAGAGGCATTATCTGAACAATAGACTCTGGGTTGGGAATGAAGTAGACTGAACTTGACAGTTTAGGATTTCATGAGAGTTCCTGTTAGATACTGGGCCTATTTTAAAGGGGGAGAAATGGTGTCCGAGGCAGCTGCGTGTTTTCAGAGTACAGGTACTGAGGACTGATTATACTTTATTTAACGTTGCCCTGCCACTTTTTTTGTCTTTATGGCTGATTTTTGGGCCAGTGTGAATAACCAAGGTTTCTTTTACTCAACAGGTGAAGTGAGAAGAGTTACTGAAAAGATATGGCAATGTTGCTTCAGGTTAATTCAAAACTAATTATTTTTAAATGTGATGAACTGGAACTATTCATTTCAGGCTTAATCCATTCAAAAGTTAGTTCAATTATTGGGGCATTTTAAGGGCAAAGGGCAGCTACTACTGAAAGCTTCTCAGTGCTGTCTTTGGGTAGCTCAGAATTCATAACATTACCCCACTGAAATGTAATTCACTGCCCCCACAGATCCTTTCCTTGTCATTGGAGGTTGCCTAACTTCCATGAAACTGATAATTTGTCATTCTTAAACAACTGCATTTTTATAAACTATGAAAGACAATTAAATTTAGGTTGCTTAGTGGGTGTCTTTTATTGACTTTAATGGACTTTCTTGTCTCTCTGGGCTACATAATACTTATTTTAGATAAAGTAGACCATGTTAGCAGGAGAATCTTATTCCCAAATTCTCTTGAGCCCAGTAGTGCTGGCACAGAAGGTGTGACATGTCAGTTTAGGTTGTGGTGGATCAAAGGAGGGTTTGAATCCAAGTGTCTAACATTCCACTCATCTCTGAGGTTCCTAGAGTGTTATTCATTATTAAAACTGTAGAGTCTTAGCTGTTAAACCATTGGATTTTACTGTTACCAAAATGATCAAGTGTGATACTGGTTTCATGTAGGAAATGTTGATTCAAAATTATTTTCTGATTTTTTTCTGAAATTATGCCATTCTACATTGATTAAGTTTTGTCTGGCAAATATAGTCTTGCCTATTCCTTTCCTCCTACCCTATTATAGCTCAGCAGTTGTGATTTGACTCATCAGCCAGAACAGTATGGCTCTGATGCAAAAGCAAATAGCTCTGTCTGTCTGTAAGGGGCTCATCATTATTTTTATTCTACTAACAAACTATTCTTATCATGAGGTAATGTTGTGTGCAGTATATATATTGCAGGTTATCACATGATTTCTATGTAGGATGGAGGCAGAAGTCCCACTAATTCTCTTGTGTTAGAAATGAGGAAGCACTGGCACTTCCCCAGCTGCTGTGACTCACACCAAGTGCTGTCCTGGTGCAATGCCAGACTGATCTGATGGGAATAGAAAGGTTGGTTTAAGGTCCCTTTGCACATTGCTGCTGCCTTTGTCAGATCCATTCTGCACTGCTGAGCTGTGATTGAGGTCTTAGATCTATGAATATATAATACTAGATTTGCAGAAGTTATTGTTAAAAGGACAAGGAAGGAGGGAACATATGTTAATAGTATTTTGGTTCTGCTGTATTAGTAGTAGCTTGCTAAAGTGGCCTGCCATCAAACAGTATTTATAGCGATGTATAAAACATATTAGTGACATCCCTTTTAGATTCAAAAGCTTTAGCTAATATTACTGTCTGCATTCAAAGCAGAGCTCAGTGCTTAAAAGCTGGTCAATAAACATTTTAGTACTGCTCTATTCCAGTGATCTGAATTCAATAATGTTACCTTTCCAGGAGCTGCAAAATGGAAAGTGAAAGAATGATTTATGAAGCTTAGCTATGCATGGCCAGATAAGAAAGCTTTAACTGATGCTTGCAGGATTCTCTTTAATGAAGTACAAGTTGCCAAGATAAGTTTAGGTAAATGAAGCCTCTGTCACAATATGTTACAGCAAAAGAAATGACAGAGACAGCAGAGCAGATGGAGGTTATTACAGAACAGTGGTGTCAAGAATTGTAGTCTAGGTAACTGCACAAAGACAGAACAGATGTATTGGGTTTGTTATTAATGATTTCACGATAGCAATGAGTATTTCTAGAACCTGTTTAAATTAAGCCTAGCAAGGTTCTTCCCTTAAATTGTCATTTAGCCTTCATTGAGATCATATTATCCAGCCATCACTCTCTTTTGAGTAGAATTCTTCTCTTTCAGTACCGCCCTCCGTTTCTGATGTTGTCATTAATTGCAAGGCCCTGGTACTTTTCAAAATGTTGTTTAGTTGCTTTTTAGTGCCTACCTTGTTGACAATATTAAGCAGCATTAGTTCAAATGAGTGAAGTTCCTGTTGTCTTTTTTTAACATCCTAATTTAACATGTAACAGCCTTTCATGAACAAAATGAAATCGGTCAGTTTGTGCTTGTCTCCTGGGGCACAGCACCTAGAATTAGCAGGTGTTAGAAACTTATTTTAAGTTGTGCCCTTTTTAGGAAAGAACTGGGACCAAGTCAATGTGGAATCTATATTTGCATTTGTTTTGCCCACTGCTGTTGTATGCTGAGTAAATAAATGTTTTTTAGGGAAAAAGATGGATCATTAAGGAGTTAATCCTAAAGGTGATTTTTGAGACTGTATTTGAAGAGTAAATAAAATTGTTTGGTGATTTTTTTCTTGAAAAACATGCTTTCAGCTTCTAATTTTCTTGGAATTTAGGAAAATACAATTTTGTTCTTTACATCCTGTCAAAAAGGCTGTATTGGCTTCCAAAGGGAGGTCTGTCACACCTGTAGGATGACAGTCTCTGTGGCGGGCAGGCTGACAGACAAGTACATTGTGTTTCTCTACAAATATGCATGAGACTGAGTCTCACAAGGCTGTGTCACACCAGCCATCTACTCTGCCAGGGTGCTTTGTCCTTCTGTTTGGTGTGAGTGTTGAAACCCCAGCCCTGGAGGCATGTTCTGTCTTTATGCACTGATAGGTTGATTTCATAGACTTTCATAGAAGTATTTGAATGCTGTGTCTTTTTGGTGGAAGGGAAGCAGCTGAAGGTAAAGAATGTTGTGCAATTTACCCTTTTAACAGTGCAGAATACTTGCAGAAAAATGAAGATTAAACCAATCAGTGGAGACTCTGTCTTTGGTACAATAAAATATGGAAATACTTTTTTTTTCTTCTGTTTCTTTATATTTCAAAAGTTTTCTCCTTCTCTTGCCCCACTTAAAAAATGGCATGGTGCTCTTCCTATGATGCCCCTGTTACAAGGCTTAGGTTTTACCCCTTCTTGTGATGTTGTAGTCTCTTTTCAGCATCTCTCTTGTGTTAGACTGTGTGGAGAGAACAAAAGAAAAAGAAGACTAGGGAAGGAAGGTAAGGGAGTAGAAGTAGGAAGAAATCAGGGTACCTGCAGACAGCATTTTTTTTCCCTAAGGCTAACAAAGTAACAGGGAGGCTCTGCATTTGTTCTGTTTAATTCATAGGTGCTCCTGTAATGTAGTGGGGTTGTTATTAATTTTTTAAAAAATGGCATTCATATTGGGGCAGCACTCTACCCCACTGTGAAACCTGGGTATTACCAACACTTATTTTGCCTATTTCTATACTTCTATTTCTGTTTTCAGATCTAGTCTGGTAATTTGTAGTGCTGTTTAATTAAACATCAAATGATGCCACAAAACTCACTTAAGACAGATAAATTGTGTGTTTAATTTTTCCAGAGCTAAAAGTTACTGACCTTGGAATTAAAAGAATTTTCTTCTGCTTCTTTTTCATTAAATATTAAGACAAAGATCTTCCAATGTACAAAGAACTGAGACATCTCCATCTTGTTTTTGCTGATGTTATGCTTTCTGTAACAATTTAGCTTGTATGTAAACAAAGACAGATTCTACTCAGATGCCACAATTGGCTGAGCATCCCATGTGGTGTTTTAATAATAGTTTTAACAGCAGTGTCTTTTTATCCCTGCAAGTCTTCTTTCCTACTGCTGTGTCTGTAAGAGGGGGAGCCTGAGAGAGAGAGCGAGAGAGAATTAGAGCAGTAATTCTGTGAGGCTTAGAATTAGCTCCTTGTGTTTTGTTCATACATTATTTGTCTTCAGGACTGTAACTACTAGGAGAGTATAATAAAGTTTGGGATTTATTTTTTATGTTAGCAAAATCTGAATGTTATCTGGGTTCTGTGGCTCCTCACAGGTTTTAAAAGAAGGAGGGAAATTAGTTTCTACATCACTCGGTCTACACAATTGAGTATTTAGAAATAGATTTGTCTCTTAGTCTTTCAATAAATTGAGGCAGGAATCTCTACTTGGAAAACAAAAGGAGAGCTGTTATTATTAAAATTCAGTGAGTGGTTGTGGGTATGGTTTTTTTGCCTGAGGAGAGGGAAGATAGGTAAGAAATACAACCCATGCACCTTTCTTGCCTCCAACACATTTTACAGGGATTTTAGGAATTGTTGTCACAATTAATTAGTGAACATGTGAGGAAAGATAATGGGTGACTTGGCTGTCAGTTTCCAGTCATTATGCTCACTGGGCTGAAATCTGAGCAGACTGGCAGAAGGACCTCGAATTATTTTAACGTCTAGAATTCTATAAGTGAAAAAAAACTTCCATTGTTAGTATTTTTTTTTAAGTAAAGGAAAAGTCAATTGTCCCCTTCTTTTTAGCTGCCAAAAGCTTCCTAATAGAGTTCTTACTTTGTAAAGGATGAGGGATATACTGAACAACTTGATGTGCCTTTGGGACCAAGACATGGTGTTGCATCTGGTAGACTGAACAGATTATTAAGACCCTCTAAATAAAGGTTCAGTAGTTCTCTGAATTCTTGGAAGAAGAGCTACCAGCTCTTCTCTGGTTATGTGTGACAGGGACAAACAATGCTCCAAAGGCATTTACTTGCTTCCTTTCCAGTGTCTGTCTGTGGAAATAGAAGTTCTGTATTCCTACCATCCATCCATCCATCCATCCATCCATCCATCCATCCATCCATCCATCCATCCATCCCTCCATCCATCCATCCATCCCTTCATCCCTCCATCCATCCCTCCATCCATCCATCCCTCCATCTATCCATCCATCCATCCATCCATCCATCCATCCATCCATCCATCCATATGCTGTCCCTTTTGGTGCCAGGGCAAATCATGACACCATAGACCCTATCTTTCAGATTAGAGACTTCCACGGAGCTCAGACCCTGTACAGGTTACTTAAGTGGTGAAGATGGCAAATGGTAGCAAGTTCTTTCTGCCAGCCTATAAATTGCTTCCCAAACACCTCAGAAATGTCAGCATTATTCAGGTCTGCCTCAGTGTTTTGACCTTCAAAATTAAGAGCTAAATCACACATAATTTTTCATATGGTTTGGTTTCAATGGTTCATGCAAGATGCTTGGCTCAATTAAATAGAGAATTAAATCATAATTAGTTCGGAGTTAAGGGAATCAATCTTATATTGTACTGGGCACCGGGAAGCTTCTAAGTGAGCAGTGTTCTTTTTCAACTACAAGGAAAAATGAAAGGAAGACAAGCATAGCTTCCCTTTGTTCTTCTTTTTAAGAACAGGTAGATAAGATTTACATAAAGCTCTTAGCAAGTAGTGAGAATAATAATGAAATAATTAATGATAGATTTACCTTGGGTGTTCAGGCAGCTGTAAGGCAAATACTTCTACTTAGAAACTTATAATTAAAAATAGCAATAATATACTAAATACCAAAAGGGTAGTCATGCTGGAAACATGTAACAAAAAAAAAAAAAGAAAGATTAATTATTCCTTATCATAGCACTGAAATAAAAGAAGGATTCAAATTAAGAACTTCCTGCTTTGCTGAAGTGACATAGTTCTGTCTATTAACAAAAAATTGCACCGGTACAAATCCCATTTTGTTTCAATCATTTGTTGCTACCCTTTTCCTTTGCCAATTTATAACAACCCATACAAATCCAGCCAATGATGCTCTGATTGTATGCTTGGTGTAAAAGTCTGACAGTCTATTGGATATCCAAATTTCAGAATCAGAAAATGGTCCGAGCAAACGTGAATAAACTATGCTATGGCACCACCTGCAAGCCAACATTTCCTGATAGCCTAAAAGCTCTAGAACTAATTTTTCCTTTAATTTTTGAAGTGGGATATATTAATTGAAGTACTGAAAATTACTAGTAAGATTAGCTCATAAAAGTTTTATTCTTAGAAAGCATTTGTGTAATACCTTTAATGGTGAAGAACACAGAGAATTCCTGATCCTGATGCCAGAGATTTTTGAATATAAGCAGATCGAAAGAAGCAGCAGTAATGCATGCACTACTTTCTTCTTAAAAGCTTAGGTATTGTGCCTGTAATTTTGAAGAATTTAATTTGATTTCTTAAGAGGTTTATGTCTGAACTACTCTGTTTTATTAGGTCCCAGTAGTTTGTGGTATTGATCTTTTAAGTAAATACTAAGTGATGCAAATGGAAGCTTTCTAAAACCTAACTCAACTATTTTTTATTTCTTAAAGATAAGTGTTTATCTTGGATTTTCAGTCCATTGGAAGAGCAGTCTGTCATATATTATGCCCCTCATCTGGTGATCAGTGAAAGTCTATATCTGATGAGATAATCCTCTGCACAGTGGTGTAGAATCAATGCAGGGAAGCTCATTTCAGGTTCTCTGGATGCGTTTATCCACAGAATAAAAATTCCCATCTGCTTGGTAAAGAAAGAAACTGTTCAATGAGATTTGGTTATATTTTTACAGAAAAGTGTATTGGTGGTGACTTTGCTTTTGGTCCTAAGTAGAAAAGTTCCAAAGCAGTGGACAGAACTTTTTTCCCCTCCTGCAGTCTTGCATTTTTAGGAAGGATCTAAGTTTTTATTTTTAGATACACATTATAGCATATTTGGGATTCACCATGATGTTAAACCATTCAGCTGTGGACAGAATTACAAAGGAAGCATAGGTTTGAATATTGAGACTTGCATAAATCAGGTTCCTCATGTGACAACGGGCACATTAATCCTTCCTTCTTAAATGTAGACATTAGCTCATTGACTAAGCAGAAGCTTTCACATTAGGTGTGCTAATCTACGAGTGCTGGGTTGCACGACATGGAAATCCATGAGTGGCTCCAAAGGACAGCTTGGCACCTGAGGCCTGGCAGGAGATTTGTGGGGAATACAACCGTAACATTTTCAGCCTTGAGTGAGTAGGTGTGAGTGGTGCTGAGCTCGGCAGGTTTCTCCAGCTCAGCCCTGTGAGAGGCTTTGTTGCACGACATGTGCAAGTTCTTTTGTTGCAAGAAAACTCTAAATATACAAATAATAACCACTGGATATCTTTAATTTTTGCCCACCACGTTGCAGATGGAATGTATTTATTTCTGTATCCCATTTGGAACAGCTCCATTAGCAGCTAAGTAATTTGCTTTTTATGTGTTTACTAGTCAGAATACTGCTGTGCTTTTTAAGCTGTCACTAACTGGAACAGTCTAACAGTATAATCATAGTGGGCTGATGGAATATAAAATGAGCAAAGTTTTGCTAGAATTAAGTGCTCTTAACCATCTCTCTGGTCTTTGAACGTAATGGGGTGATAAATGCATCGTGTGAAAGTGTTACATTACGGAGGATAAACAATACTCCAAGAAAAATCTCTCACTTCTGATTATTGAAGTGATTTGTGATACCTGTATTGATCTGTATCCCAAAAGCATAGCAGTTATTTTCTGTGGGTTTTCTTTGAAAATCAATACTAACAGTTTTCTGAGGAGTTCAAATCAGATGAGAAATTTTCATACGTTGTTACTTGCCTTTTGCTTTCTAGTTAATGTTACTTGCATTGGCCTTGAAAAGATTAAAAAATGGGTGGCTTTTGCCACATATTGTTTTCTCTCTCTGTTACAAGACATGAACTATTTTAATTTTTTCTTTTCTCGCCATGGTTTAAGGATAGCAGATCTCTTCACAAATGAGATTTGAAGGTTTTGTTTAACAAAATGAGGTGTAGTGAACTTACCAACCATATTTTATGAATAGATGGGATGCTTTTCCCATGAATTCAGAAGATTTTGGTGTATTCTGAATATACTTCTCTCTGAAATAAGTTGGGGTTTTTTTGGGGGGGTTGTTTTTTGTTTTTTTTTAATGGGAAAGCTTCACACAATCTCCAGGATCATAAAGAATTATAAAGATTTTAAAAATATGGTTCTAATATGATGGAAGCTGCCTGTATTCTGCAGAGGGAGAGGAGATGGATGCTCCCAGGATATAAGCTAACCTTTGTAAAAATTCTTCAAGAGGGGACTCAATGAACAGTTCTGGAAACTTGTGCAAAATCTTTTATTGTAAAATCCCAGGTGCCTTGTAAACACTTGAGATTTGCAGAAGAAAACCCAAATGTGTGCCTGTATATGTTTGGACTTCTACAGATTTTGACCTTCCTTATGAGAAAAACACACAAATTTGCCTCTTAGATCACAAATGTTAAAACTTCTTGAATTAAAGTAGTCTGCTGCTACAACAGTTTTAAGCATATACACACATTTTTCATGCGATACATTTAAAAATTAAAGGCCACAAATATGTTGCCATCTAGAAGATACATTCATTCTCCACAGCCAGATCCAGGTAAATACCAATATATTCCCTTTTTGTAATCATACCTCTCTGTATTCTCTGACATGGCAGAAATAATCAAATCTTAGAGAAGAGCAAACAGGTAAAGGAAGGCATGAAAATAAAGGAAGTTTCTTCATCATGAGAAGGACTTGATTTTTCCCAACTAAAGGCAGCAAAATAATAGTGTCAAAGCAGGCAATGAAGCCTCAGCTGAAACTGAAGATACAGAAAAATTGGGAGGAAACTGTGGGAAAGATAAAAGTGTAGCGGATGCACCAGTCACGTATTGAAGACTTCTGAAGAGAAGGTGTGATTATTTCAGCCTCCAGAAGGGTTCCTTGAGACACTTAGAAAGAAAAAGATGGTCATAAAATCAAATAGATATTAGAACAAAAAGATCTCAATTTTTGTAGAAAGAAAAAAGTAGAGGAAAGGTGAAGTGTTTGAATGCTTTCAAAATGTTGTGAGAGATGGCAGCTCTTTAAATATTTTTGCTGTATCCAAAGATAGTTTCAAAGTAATAAACTTACTGTAGGCTCTCAGAAGAATTTAATTCATTCCTGAAATATACTTCCAAACGAGAGTTATTCTTACCTGTTTCATAATTGCAGGGGGGAACACCCCACTCTCCCCTACCTTCCCTCAAATTTCTTGAAGTTTGATACAGCTTATCTGAGAGTGCAGTAAGGATTTCTTGTCTATCATTTTTAGTTCCCTTTAAGATGATAAAAAGTATTCTTGGTATTGAAAATCCAGTTTCCTTAGTTTTAATTTTCTTTTTAGTGTCATCTTACACTCTTAAATTATTCAGAATGCTTCTGAATAATTTTGCTGCTTTCTTCCTACTTCTGTTCCCCACAAATTTAATCAGTCACATTATGTCCTGGACTTATTTTTTATCCTGGTATTTGATATTCTATCATTCATTTTTGTTAGACCATTCTTTTTACAATAATTAAGACCTGTATACATAAAAAAGTCACTCAGCTTTTCAAATAAGTTTGTATTGTGGTTCTGCTTCTTAGTGTTTTGTTTAACCTTCTCATATTTTTCCAGTTTCATATTTCCAACCATGAGCTCAGCTTAAGTGTTGTTGGAATTGCAAATTCACTCTTATTTCAAACTCCTGTTCAAGACTAGGTCCCTAGAGCTATGAAGTTTTGTTAAATGTCACAGCTCCAGCTTATGTTTTATTGTACTTAATTAGGACTCCAAATACTGTGTTTTGTTGATGTTTTTAAGTCTGGATGATAACAAGAAAAAAATAATCTTTTGCTCTGAAACTTCAGTGCTAATAAGCTGCAGAATATCAGTCTTTGTGCTGCATGTACCAAAGTTTTTAAATCTCTTTAGTAATGAGCATTAATTAGGTTTTAACTGAGCCATAACATTATCGTCAGTTTAATGCATGTCTTAATAGATATATTTGGAAAACCTTTCCATATACTGAATTATTCAGATTTTTTCAGCCAGTCAGTGCAGAGATATGTATTTTTTATAGTTAGAGAGAACATTACCTCTAGAGAACACTGTGATTAATTTAAAACTGAAATTCAAATTGTACTTCACTTTCCAGTTCTGAGTGTTCAGCATTCACAAAAACGAAGATTAAAGTTTATTGCCTTCAGTAGAAAAAAAAAAAGCTCTGAAATTCCAGATTTCAATGTTTTTTGTATGTGGAAGAATACTGTTTGACTGAAGGACTTTAATATGGAGTCCTAGTGTAAGTAGATCTGGTAGTTACTAAAGAGCTGTTTTCTTTCAGTGTCACTTAAAAATGTATTTTGGAGCTCAGCTGCTGTTGTTGTACCAGACACAGAAGAACGAGAAGTCAGTTATTGAAGTTAGGCTCTCTCCACTTGTGTGTGTCTTGCAATTGATACATGTGAGCCTGAATACAAGCTGGGTTCTTCTCTTTGTGAAGTCTTGTTCTCATTCTTAGTCATTTCTGACACCATACACATGGAATTTGGATAGCTTTGTAAGGAGAGCTTGGTCAATGGGTGGCATCAGAACAGGAGAGCTGTAGTGCAGATTTGATTCACTGTAGGAAGTGTTCCACTCTGGAAAGGTATTTCTTTGATTTGATTTGATTGTGTAAGCTGATCCCCACTTACTACTTTGCAAAATGTTCATCATTTGACAGGAGAAAAAGAGCACAATATGTGGATGCATGTATAAATATATATATATCCAAATACAATATATATGTATAAATACATATATATCCAAATACAATACATTTTATATATTCCAAAGAGCGGCTTTGGTATTATCTATTAGTGCTATAGTGAGGTGTTTTGGTATATTGAGAGAAGTCCTACTATTGATGCTTTGAATCCTCTTTATTTAGCATACTTCAGTATTTGGGTTCTGTTCCATATTATTCTAAGAACCAAAGCATTATTCATTTATATTTTTAATAGGAAAATTGGCAAGATCTAGATTCAAAGTACACAATTTCGGGAATTTTCTTCAGAGTTTTTTTGTGATTGATCCTCAGCACCCCCTGAGCATTCAAATAGGAGTGATGGATAACAAATATCAGCATTTAAAAGGACATAAGTCTAGACATTGAAAAGAACATTTGTCGTAGTTGTTTCAGACTGTGCTTTCTTTGGCCTGAATGGTATTGTTGCAACTTCCTGCTGCTCCTCTGCCACTTGGGTTATATCTATCAAGTAAAGGATAAGCAGGTGGCAATGGGGACTGTTTACTTTCATATTACTTAACATCAATTCATGATAAAATCAGAAAAATTGTATTTTTCTTTCTCACAAGGATTTTCTAAAAGTAGATCGTTATAGATCATATGGTATTCAGGTGCTAGTTTGAGGTTGCCATAAGTGCATCTCCCATAGGTCTACTTCAGTCCTCCTCAGTCCTCTACACTTTTAGAAATCCTGCTGTTGAAATTTAAAATAAGATATTTCTGCTTCTCGTATATTCTGATGAAAATATCTATTTGTCATCTGATCTAGCACCCCTGAAATTGAACAGTTCTCAAAGGATCCTAGTGAATTTTTGTGATTGCATTCCAGCACCAAATAAGACAATATTGGTTTTTTGCTTGATTTGTTTGTTTATGACAATCAGAATTAGAAGTTTATTATTATTTAGAATTAGAAGTTTATTATTAGAAGTATCTTTTATTAAGGAAAAATTAAACATGAGATAGATGGATGAGTGCAAGTGTATCTGTCTGAGTATCTCAATTAGTTTCATGCCTTTATTAGGAATACAATGTAAAGCTATTTTTGGTAAACACTATGCTTAAAATTTTTAAGTGTGTTCTTTGCCACTGAACATTTTACAGGCCATTCTGTTTAAAATTTATCATTTTGCCTTTTGTGATACTCAGTTACTGACTGTGCATGACTTCTGGTATCTTTTCTTTTTTCATCATCACAGAATTAAGGGAAGAAATAGCCATCTATTTCATGTAATTTAATATCATCAAGCAGAATTTCTTATTTTTCCTTTGCTTAGGGACTTTTTTCCCAGTGAAACCACCAAATCTGTTTAGTCTGGGGCAATGAATAGACTGTACTGTCCCTAATGCTTTGACTCAGCCTGAAAGGAAACAGATTTTGTGCATTCTTTAAGGCATATGGCAAAAGATTATAGTACTTTCACAAATCTATACTGTGTTGTCAGTTGGAAAGCATCTCCTGTTGTTCGGTGGTGATAAAACCAACCAAACAAACAAGTCAGGTCTACAGAGGTGGAATTTTTTAATGGAGTACAATGAGAGTTTTCAAACTTTGGTTCCTAAAATTAGGTGTCTGCTTGAGGTTTACCAAATGAGTTTCAGAGCTCACATGCCTGATGCCATTTCATTTCAATAGATATGACAAGTTGCACTGAAAATATCAGCAATAGTAAAATATACATGTGAGAGGAAAAATTTTTGCAAGAGGTCAAAATATGCATGTAAATGTTGTGCCTGTGCAGAAATCATCCAGTAATGTCAAATTGGTTTAATATCTGTAAAGGTCTTTTAAGAGGGCAAAAATACTTAGCAATGTTTACTATGTGGCTGAAATTAAAGAATAATAAGCTTGAATTGCTTACTAAATTTTTAATTTTTGAAGGGACAAAAAAGTATTTGGAAAATTTTAGAAATGTGCTTTTTAGTGGCTGTTTTCCTGTCCAGTTTAATGTTAATTCTGGCTTACTGGGACAGCTGAGCAAACAATGCTAGAAATTCACTGATCCTTTATATTAATTTTGGATTTTATTAATGATGAAAATAGTATCTGGTTGTTCATTACATTGATAATCTATATGGCCCAGTGATGTGTACAAAAATTGCTGATTTTATGCTGCTAAGACCTATGGTCATTCTGGTGGCTCTGATGAATAATTGCAAATGCCCATGAAGTACATCAGCTCTGCCTAGTTGCTGCTATAGAAATAATCTTCTGCTAACCACAGACACTTCATCAGGTGTGAAAGTGCAATAAAGGGTAAGGCAGGAAAAGAATTATTATGACATTTGTCAGTAATGTGTCTTATCTTGAGAGGCTGTGCAGATGGATATGCAGATGTGTGAAGTCAGAAGATTATCTTTTCATCACCTGGATTAATCTCCAGAGCAGATAGTAATTTCTGACAGGAGTTAAAAGTTGCCCCAAGTCTGTCCCTCATACTCCATTGCTGACAGCAGAATAAAGCTCCTTTGATAAGCTGCATGGACAAGAGTTGTGTTAACCTCTATTCAAACTTAGAAAAAGTGAGTAAATAACAGTATTTTTCTCCATCATTTGTTACTGTGAACTGGAACTATTTCTATACATGATATAATGTTCAGGCAGAAAGTGTTTGGCTTAGTTAATGATTTCCATTGAAACTCTCTGAGTCTGGTTTACTGCTGTGTGTTGTGATTTTTTTATGAAGACAAAGTAGTTAAATATTTGCCATGACGTTTAAAATACTTTGCTTTACATAGCTCTTTGTATGAATTATTTTTGTTGAAACCTCCAAACAGGTTATTTCCATGCTACTTTATATAGTACATATTTATGAAACATACAGGAATTAATTTTGCTCTATATATATACACATAGGGAAAAACAGTTCTTATTCCAGCAATAAAATGAATGATCTACTATTAGTTACCACTTTAGTGTAATTGCAGAAAGCAGTGACTCATATTATAGTTGCTCTAGGCTTCTCATCCATCCACTTTCATGGATTGATTTTTGGAATCTAATCAGTAGTCAAATGTAGTATAGATGACAAAATATATTATGAAGTTATCTTACAATAAGTAACACTGTGCTTTCCGTTTCTATGGAACAGTGATTGGAAGTGGGGCACTGTACAGAGGGGAAGTATGGGAAAGAGGGCAAACAAATTCACCTCTCTTTCTGTTTCGTTCATATTCTTTACCTTCCCTGATAATACTGTAAAATCTTCAGAATGAGCAGAGTTTTCTAATGTGTTTGTGGAAAGCCGCTTCCTGGCACAGCGGGTAAGGGAGCCCACTCAGGAAGGTGTCCTGCTGGAACTGCTGTTTGTGAACAGGGGAGGATGGGTGGGTAATGTGACAGTGAGAGTCTGTCCTGGGCACAGCGATCATGAAATTATTGAGTTTTCATTCTCTGACAAGTAAGGAGGGAAGTCAGCAGAACTGCTGCCTTAGATTTCCAGAGAGCAGACTTTGGCCTGTTTAGGAGACTGGTTAAGAGAGTTCCTTGGGAGGCACTCCTGAGGGACAGAGGAATCTAGGAGGACTGTATATGCTTTAAGAAGGAAATCCTAAAGGCATGGGAGCAGGGTCTCCACATGAGCCAAAAAAATCAGCTGGCTGGAAAGACCATCCTTACTGAACTGTGAGGTTTGGCTGGAAGGAGAAAAAGGAGAATTTATGACCTTTGGAAGAAAGGCATGCAACATCAGAGGACTACAAGAATGTTGTGAAGTCATGCAGGGAGAAAATATATGTGACTATATATGTGACAAAGTCCAGGTGGAATCCAGTCCTGTTTAATACCTTTATTGATACTCTGGACAAAGGGATCACATGCAGCCTTTGTCAGTTTGCAGGCACCGTGTTGATCTCTGGAGGACAGGAAGGCTCCACAGAGAGATTTGCACAGGTTC
The DNA here is from genome assembly GCA_034509425.1 of Eopsaltria australis. NCBI lineage: Eukaryota > Metazoa > Chordata > Aves > Passeriformes > Petroicidae > Eopsaltria > Eopsaltria australis. The sequence continues at coordinate 2,689,404 of JAVTVJ010000172.1, read as the reverse complement.
TATTGATGGACTGAGGCCAATGGTATGAGGTTCAAAAGTGCTGTGTCCAGTCATCAGGTCACAACAACCCCAGGCATCACTACAGGCTGGGGACTGAGTGGCTGGGAAGCTGCCCAGCAGAAAAGGACCTAGGTGGGCTGGTCAAGAACAGCTGAACATGAACATGTGCCAGAGTGTGCCCAGGTGGCCAAGAAGGCCGATGATATCCTGACCTGGATCAGAAATGGCATGGCCAGCAGGACTAGGGAAGGGATTGTCCCTCTGTACTTGGCACTGATGAGGCCATACCTCAAATCCAGAGTACATTTAAAAATGGTTCTGTGAGTATTTCAGGCAGATAGCACTATACAAGGACACTTAAAAGTATGTAAAATTAAGCATATGTGGAAATGAAATCAGGTCACTCATAATGACCAATCTCCCATGATGTCTTTAAGGTAATATCTCACATTCACAGCTTTGCAAGTACTAACTCTGCATACTGTTCAGTGTATTTATGGACACAGTTAAAACTAAGATAAAAGTGTTATAAGAATGTACAGAATTAAAGATACTTTTGTATTTCCCTGGGTTCTTTCAAAGTCAAAGAGAAAGTTCTGTAAGAGAGAAAACACAGATTGCTAGGAGTTGCCACTAATTGTGTTTCTAGGAGGATGTTGCTCAGTTTGTTTTGCTCAGGGCGAAGCAAACACGGGTCTCTATATAATTGTGAATCAATTTTTGATACTATCTCTTTACAACACAGACCTTTAACTTTTGGTAGATCACTCTGTCTTCCAACATGGTCATGCTGCACAGGAATCAGATCCGTGCTATGACTAAACCTGTAGCTGCTTTGGAGGGTTTTGAGTTAGGAACACACATTTGATGAGCCTTTCCAAAATACTCTCTTGGGAAACGTCCCACTCCCTGATTAAGTCACAGGGTGCTGTTGAATGCAAATACTATTAAGAACTAAGTGTGGAAGTGATCAGAATGTTCTGTGGAGCAAAATCTACTGAAAGCAGAAAGTGGATTATCCAAGGTAAAATGGTATCTGTTATGTGAAAAATTGGATTTTGTGCATTTCTAAAATGATATCACTGTGGCCTATTTGGCCAAGTGTTTTAAATGTTTATTGTAAATCTGACGCCTAATTTTTTCTTTTTCTCCAATGTGGAACACTTTAAAGATCTCTTATGCATCCCACTCCTCCCCTTACCAATGTTGTGAATATCCAGCCATATTTAAATTTTGCCCAGATGAACATGAAAAATCACTGCTCATTTTGGAAAATCCTTTCCCTGGGCTATAGTTATCTTTGGTCTATATATTGGGTATATAGCTGTGACTTATATAAAATCAATAATTTTATATGGAATGGACCCTTATTCTTACTCCACCAAAGCACTGAATGTAGCCTGTTATGCTGAGATGAATGAATACTGACATCACCTACATTCCTGTGTAGGTAGAGGGTTTCTGTCACCATCTGTTGTTGCATGAATCATGCTTTCCTTATGATTTTTTGGGAGAGTAAAAATAACAGGAAGGAGAAAAAGCGGAAAAAATAAGGAAAGAAATTATGGATATTATGGTCTGTTAAGAGGATTCTTCTAGTTAAGAAAGCAGTACTGCTTGTGCTTGCCTTGTGTACAGCTGGCTAATTTTCACCAGTTGTTGATGATTATGTAGTAAGGAATGGGACTTATACACCGAATTTTAGTTCAGCAGCTCACTGAGAATGAATTTCCCTTCACTTCTGTCAAGCAAGATTATTCTTTTCTTTAGTGCAACTATTTTGGTTTTATCCTGTGTGTTAGTGTGGTGAAGTGTTTGTGGACTGTGGCTTCTTTTTAAATAAAATGTATCTTTACTACAGTGAATCAAAACCTTAGCAAAGTTGGCCAAATGGCTTTCTATCAACAGGCAGGGGAAGTGCTACATGCAAGTAACACCCACAAACCAGTAGTCTTTACAAACTGGCATGATCACAGTTTACTTTCTTGAGATGGTGCTTCTGCCTTGCCCAGAACTGATATGTAGGTGGGTGAATGAAGCAATGTTCTAGAAAGCATTGCCCATAGAATAAATCCTCCGCACTACCTGAAGGACAAGCTGATATCCAGGTTATTTTTGGCTTTGAATAAATGATGTCAGAAGAAATCAACAGTATTATTTGTTAGAGAAAGACAGGGTTTAAGAAGAAAACCAAAGCAAACAACTGGCATTATTATTGCTCATTAACTTTCATTGGCTCTTAGGCAATTATCAGTAAATGCATATGGAATGGCTATTGTTGAAATGTAGAAGCAATTAAATCCCACTAGGAGACTTCCAAAAGTCATAAACCCAAGTAGGGAGGAGTCAAGTAGCACTGGCTTTCTATGCTCCTATCAGGAATTGTTACAAAAGATGGAATGGCCAACATAAAATGGAAACATAGAATCTTCGGGAATCCCAAGCCATTACATTTGCTGTGCAGTAATGTCAGTACAAAGGAGTGAACTGACCCTGTGCTTGTGCTGACTGAGCTGTACACTAACGCAGCTGCGACTTCATAAACGATGACATTCCTGGGTCAGACTGGTGTGCAGATATTCGAATTCCATATTAACAGCCCTTCACTGTATTTGTTTTTCTTGCCAGGTTCCTTGTTTCCACAGCTTCCATGATATCTCTTCTGCCTTAGCACTTTCTTATCTCTTCTGTTTCAATTTTTACTGCTCTGCTTTTAAGACTATATCTTCCTGGAGACATACCCATTGGTATTTTCATAAAACTCCCTGGTCAGAGTGCTTTGGGACAGGTTCAAATGTTTGCAAGGTAGTAGGCAGATGGTAGTTGCCAGCAGATCAATACCTGGCTCCAAGACCAGTGTCTCTGGCAGAATTTTGGATTTTAGATGGGGTTTACCTGTCTCAAAGCAGGGAAACAGATCTTTGCACAAGAAATAGGAGGACCCATTCAGAGAGCTTTAAACTAGCTTTGAAGGAGGAAAGGGATAAAACCAGGCTCACTAGAGAGCAACTGGGAGCTGCATGCCAAAGTTTGAGGGATGGTGTGCTAGCGAGGTCCTTCAGTCTGTTGTGTAGGTGGAGATAGGGAATGGACAGTCATGCAGCAGCAGAGACACCAGGGTTACTCATGTAATAGAAAAAACAGAAGAACCTGCGAAAGGTCACATTGGGATTAGGGCATTTTTCCTCAGAAAAGGTGGTGGAATCAACAGCCCAGAGGAAGTACATTTGTACCAATGTGTGCAGCATGGGCAAGAAACAGGATGAGCTGGAAGCCATGGTGCACCAGGAATGTGTGATATAGTTGCTATCATGGAAATAAAACAGAAGAGGAAAGATGAGAAAGACTTTGAGATGCTGGAGAATATCCAAAGAACAGTAATTGAGCTGGTGGAAGATCTGGCACCTAAGTCCTGTAAGGAGTGGCTGAAGGAGCTGGGGCTGTTCAGCCTGGAGAAAAGGAGATGCAGGGAAGACCTTACCACTCTCTACAACCACCTGAAAGGAGGCTGTGTGAAGTGGAGGTCTGTCTCTTCTTCCAAGAAACAAGCAACAAGACAAGAGGAAATGGCCTCAAGTTGTGTCATGAAAGGTTTAGATTTGATATTAGAAGAAATTTCTTCACTGAAAGAGTTGCCAAGCATTGAAACATGCTACTCAGGGAAGTCACCATCCCTGGAGTATTTAAAAGACATGTAGGTATGGAACCTGGGGACACAGTTCAGTGGTGGACTTAGCAGTGCTGGATCGAGTTGAACTTGATGATCTTAAAGGTCTTTTCAAACCTAAACAATTCTCTGATTCTGAGCTGTGTAAGATACACTGCAGATCAGTTAAAACATCCTTTTACTTTAATCCAGGCATTGGTGGTCTGTGGGGACAGAAGGCAAGGTGTGTGGCATTATACAGAATTTATCCCTTTCCTTCTCATCTCCAAAGCAATTCTTGAGCCTTTTATGTCCATAAAGGGAGAGACAAAGGGGGATAGAGGAACTGGAAACTTTTCTAGGATTTAGAAATTTCCTAACTATAGAAGATTTTCTAGAAAATCTTTTGCCTTTTTATCTTTATCTGATGGGTACGGGTAGGTGGCACCAACTGAACCTGCTTCATTAATCTTTATACTAGTCTGGATGAAAAGAATTGCTACAGTAACATGCTGAAGTCATTTTGATGTTAAGTCATATGTCAGATCATGAGACATGGTTCCAAATGTTAGTGAAATGACCTTTCCACTGACAAATGGCACACCTTTCAAATTTTAATGGCTTTGTGGGGAGCTTATGTCCAGCCAGTCATTTTCACATATTTGGAAATAGGGAGAAAGTGTATTGTTTTATCTGGCTTAAGTATCACATCGTATGAGCTAGTTAAAGAACACTTAGGTAATTACTAAGTAGATTTGGAAACCTGCATTTTGTACTCAGATTATGGACTTATTGTAGTGTATATATTTCTTTCTAATGATGATACTTTTAGTATTTCTAATAGATATGAGTAACCTGCATATATTAGGTTTGGTCAACTTGCTTTGAGCTGAAGTAAAGACGTTAAAATGCCAACCTTGAATGTAACCTATTCATCCATGTCAGGCTCCTCAAAATCAGCCGAATTTACCATTGGCAGGAATAGTCTTTGGATCACGCCTAAAAGCAGTTGAGGTGTATTTCATGCTTACTCATAAATTTCTTCATAATAAGTAATCTCTTCCTTTAAGAATTTTTTCTTGGTGGGCAATATTCATACAAGTCATACTTGTTTTCACATGCAATATTTTTGCTTTAACATTACAGTAGGACTCAAGTTAAAATAAATTTTTGACTCTGGCTCCATAATGACAAACCTTGAGTCTTATTTATCTTTTAGAGTCTTATACAGTTCATTTATTGCTCCATATATGATAGCATGAAACATGAACATTTCATAAAAGAAATTTGTTTTAAGAAATCAAGAGGGAATTAAAATGAATGTGGCTGAAGTGTTTTATGTATTAAGCTTCCCCTTGTGCCCAGCCCAGCTTTCTCGCCTGTTAAAGATAATATTTTTCCAACTTTCAGCAGTGAAAAGAAGAAAGGTCTGCAGTAGACACAGTTCAGATACAGGGAGCATTTTGGCATACTTATTAACACACTTTGTTTTGCAGATAATGAGAACATTGCAAGCTGCTTGGGTCTTTTGTCCAAAAACTCCCACCAGAGGCTCTTGTAAATCACCATGGCTTTCAGTGACTGATTCCTGTGGAGACTAAGACTGGTTTCACAGTTATTGTCAGCTGTTTCTTTCGCATGTTGGTGCCTGTTTTGCTATCAGTGGGCACCGTGCCAAAGTTCTGAGAAATCCACTGGCTTTAGGTGCCCCCCCTTCACTCCTGTATTTGTGGTTGCACTTTTGGCCATCTTCTCTGTGGCTGCTATTTTGATCAGCTCCTCATCGATGAGAGCTGTAATTTTGAAGCACATCACATGATGACATAGATTAGCTTGCATTGCTGCATCCTGGCTAGAAATGAAATGGAACTAATGTCTGGCATATGGAAGAGGAATGCACGACTGCAGTGGATGAAGCGCATCAGGCCTTGCTGTCCTTTGAAATTTTCAACAAGCCAATAGCAAGCAGTAGTGCAGATTTTGAAATTAATGTTACAATGTATGTCACAAATTAGAACAGAAAACCTTTCATTTTTGATAGCTGTTAGTCATATCATAAACTTATTAAAGGTTCTTCAAGGTTCTCAACATTTGCAGCTTTTTTCCAAAAGCCAGTGCACAGCAAGAGGCAACAGAGATTATGTATGCGGATCAGGCAATCACAGTGGCTAGCCTTCAAATCAAGAGAAAGGAGTGGAAAATTACTGGGGCACATTTAACAAACAAGTGGAAAGTGGCCCTGTTTCAGAAAAAAGACCTGGGCTATTTGGTTGGTTTGTCTGTCTGTTAGTATGTTTTCCTCAATCTGACTCACACTGTCTCGTAGGAAATGAGGAAAAAACTGAGGGTGGGGCTGGTGAATAGGAGCTTTTCATATATACCATTCATGTCACAGAATGTAAATGGATAACAATGTTTTGAATCTTGGAGTGTCTTTTTTTCTAGACAAATCATGAAAGGGCTGCAGGTCACTAATGAGGGAAATTCCAGTTTTGAAGTAGAAACTGCCCTATGTTTAGTATAAATAGCTGAGAAACACCTTTCCTAGAAATATAGCTGGGACCTCATACTTGCCTGGATCATCCAAGAAAGCATCACTTGAAGACTCTCATCTGGAACAGATCTCTGATCTCTTGAAGATCTCAATATGTGGTAATTTGATGACATAGAGAAGCAGGTCATTGAGACAGCCTGGTGCTTAGGGAGTGCAGTGATCAGAGAGCTTCACAGTCCTGCTTAGTTTCCTTATGTTTCTGGCACACTGAATCTCAAATTCTTTTTTTGTAGAGTGGAGCAGCTGCAATGTAAACAATATAAAAAGGTGGACCAGTGGGATGGGAAAAAAATCAAAACCAGAATAGCATCATCATTGCTGCTGATAGATTGTTCCCAAAGCTTTCTATGCTGTTTTCTTTCCTTAGATTTTAAGGAGATGTGGGAGTATAAGTATTTGGGAGGCACAGGAGAATATGAGAGGATGTCTCCACGCAGACTAAGTATTCAAGCATTCTTAAAGATTCTTAAGCATTGTAAGGACGGGACATAGAACACAATCCTCAGTCCCTGGTGTTTGTTATTGGCCAGGCAATTGTCTGCTCAGCATGTGTACACCAGGTATAGAAAATCCAGGTGTCCTGCAGGGAATGGAGGTTTCACCGCACAGACCAGCCTGAGAGCAGGTGATGTGGTAGACAGCAGCTAGCACCTGTCTCCTTTTGAATTCAGCCCTAAACCTATTTGTATTTGTTTGGGCTTTTTTCCCCCCGTTTCCAGCATCAGAAATAGTGCTGTGAATTCGGATATCATAAGTCAGTGGATAAGTCAGCCTAATGAAATCCCCCTTTATTTCCAGAGAAATTCAGAAGCAGTTTTTCATGCTCGGTATAGGTAACCAAGTGAACTCTTCTCTGAGAATGTGCACCGTTGAACTCCTTAGTTACAGAAAGATAAAGCAGCGCTTTTGAATGTTGCTTCTGTCACTTTGATCTCAACGTGAGGTCTACCTCAGTCGCAAATCTGTGTTTTGCTTCTGTGCTCATTTCCTCTATGCTTACAAAGTATGATTTGTTTTGTTTTATATAATAATTGTCTCCACTAGCAATTATGTGATTTAGAAATGTCCTTGGGGTGTTTTTGTTGTTAGTTTGGTTTCACTTTTTTTTTCCTTTTTAATTGGAAAGGGATATCTTTGTAAGAATTTATATTTCCTTTACAAATGCGTTTTTTGTCCTGTACAGATGAGGATTCTGGAAAAGCAGAGATTGTTACTTAGACAAAGCCATGTAGCTGGTGGTAGTGAACATGGAAATCCAAACAATGTTACCTCTTGCATTAACAAACCAGTTCCACAGCAGAGATGTGTCTCTTACTAGAATTGTAATAGGTATGAAAGGTATCACCTAACACTCTAATCACCAACCTGTAAAAGTAAAGAGGACACAATCTGTAGCAACATGAAAGCATGTCAGCTTTGAGTACAAATGCAGAATTCAAACTACAGCGTGAGGAAGAGATGCTTGTGTTAAAAGCATCTGCTACAGACTTTGCACAAAACAAATCTAATTGCTGGTTTCCAGTGCTATTAAAGGTTTAGAAAAAGTTGTTCCCCAGCTCTATCTCTCTAATAACACTCTCCAAACTTTGCCTTGCTTTAAAAAACAAAAGTTTGCATCTCGGGCTGAAAGGCAGTTCTTCAAACATGCAGTGTGATTTACTATGTTCATTGCATAACTAATATTGAAAATTAATGACACTGCTTTGAATATACAGATGTTTAACACTGAATTAATGATATTAATGAGCTCAGGATGAGTAGAAAGACTTTTTTTTCTTTTAAGGCTCCAAAAGAAAACTTATATTTAGGATACTGTCTTTGACAAAGGTCGGTCAAAGACAGCAAACACTTCTATTGGGTTTCACATGCAGATTGCCATTGTGATTTATACTGTTGAAGATCATTCAATAGGCAAAGCAAAAGCTGTGCAAGCAGGCATAGCAAAACAAAAAATTCATTTATCCATCAGCAGGCAGGTGCTCAGTCATCTCCTGGAAAGCAGGACTCCATCATGCTACTGGTTACTTAGGAAGGCAAATGTCATCACCCCTCTTCCCTCTTCTTCACTCAGCTCTTACATGCTGAACATGATGTCATATGGTATGTAATATTCCTCTGGTTAGTTGGGGGCAACTGTGTCCCCTCCCAGCTTCCTGGGGCTGTCCTGTGCTAGGCCAAGAATGGGACTTTGATGATTCTTATATATTCCATTCCATTCCATTCTGCTTGTGCATCCCCAGCACACTTACAATTGTGCTGTTACAAGAAGTAGAAAAAGGCCTTGATTTTGTGCAAGCACTGTTCAGTAATACCCAAAACATCCTTGTGTTATCAATCCAAAACATAGCCCCATAGATCCTGTGAATATGAATAATTCTATCCCAGCCAAATCCAGCCCACCTGAGTGGGAAGAGAGCTGGTGAGACCACACTGGTCTCACCAACAGTGATCATAGTGAGCAGGTAAGATTTCATGAGCCTTTTAAGCATTGTTTAATATCTACTTTGTAATAAGTTGCTGTAGTGGGATTTGTGTTGTCAAACTCTTATTTTTTATCTTTATAGTCCTGTTTATGCTGAAAAATTTACTTTATGAAGGCTGGTAGTGAGAAGGAATGGAGGACAATCCACTTATTTATATTCCATTAAAAATACAGCAAACAATGAAGTATAAATTGTTTGCGGGGAGGGAGAGGCAGAAAGAATAGTAGAAGAACAGGAGGGCAGTCTTATATTAGAAACTTGAAATAACTTAACGGAAACTAAAGCAATGGGAAAAGGCAAAAATAAGTGCAAACCATATAAAGATTTTGAAGAGGAATTTTCATAAGGTTTCATTTAATATACTTTCAAATTTACACTGAGTGACCAGTATTACTGATGCTAAAGATGTTTTTATTCTTAAAATATTTTCTGACAATCTTATACTCATTTTTTGTCAGATTTTTTTCATACAAAAATACTCACACAAAGGACTCAACTCTCAGTATACATGGCCTTTACAGCAGATTTTTTCTTTGAAATGGTAGATTCTGTGACCTGTGGTGGTCAGGTGGTGCTCTGCATTAAAGACTTTCTAAAGACAGTTTGCAATGAGGGACATAATTTTGTATAAACTTAGGCAAAATATTTGGGGAGAAAAGAGAAAGGAGCAGGGAAAAGGATCCAGCTTAGAGAATATGTTGCCAGAAGTTTTCCATGTATTGGAGCTGGTCTGTTTTTTGGGTCTGCAACTTCTCTCCTTTGCATCCGCCCTTCTTTTCTAACCCTACCAGTCCATCTAAGAAAAGAGTTTCTTTTCATACAAACTCTCATGTATACTCAGAGATTATTTTGGCCCTCATACAATTAAGTTTATCTAATGTTCATCTGTTCAGCACAACAATATATTGTTATATTGAGTTTGTTAGCAAGGAAGTGCAGAAGTTGCTTTCTTTTGCTTGTCATAAGTATTTCTGAGATGGAAACTTTATTAATGGTGCATTCTTCAGAAGACATCCCTCTTCTTTTCCCCTTTTCTTTTTTCATTTCTAGCTCAGATAGTTTGTTGTTGATTTCCTTTTTCTTCCTTGTCTTACACCCCTAAGTGTTTCACAATATTTTCAAATAACCTCACAGCACTTACAGACAAATATGCTTCAGCAAATTCTTGATAGAATGTGTTGCTTCTAAATACTTTTACCTGTTCTTAGTCTTCTTTTAAATGCATGTGAAAGCCACAGGGAAATACCTTCAATTTTCATGTTTTCATATCTTGATCTCTGTGGATGATATTGATGAGGGAGTTTTTCTTGGTTGGTGACTGCATCATAGTAAGTTAAGACAAGAACTGCTTATATTTTTTTTCCGTTTCTTTGGCTCCAACACTAAATAACTTTGAATATCTTATTAGAATGAAGTATCATTTAATGCTATCAAAGCCAGAGATTTATGCAACTTTCTAGCAAAGAAGATGCAAGACACCTTCAGGGTGTGCTTCCAGTGAGTGGCAACAGAAATAATCATCAATGTATAAATGTGTATGTATTACTGAAGACACTTTTAATTTTATTTCTTCGGAATCTGCAATGCCAGTAGATTTTAAAAGATCCGAGAGACAAGGTGCATTTCACTGTGAACACAGTGTGAAGTTGTGACCCACAGTCCGTGAGAAGAAGGTGCTCCTAACCACCCTTTTAGAGGCTTATCAAATACTTCTGGTCTTTCTTTCATGATTATTACTATTATTATATTATTATTGCTACTATTATTATACATATTTACACTATCAGAAGTCCAAATAGAATTAAAAAGGACATCTGCAGAGAAATATAAGGTTTTTGATCTTGGTACCTGATTGTTTTTAATTGGGAGGACATTAATGTATGAACGGGGTGAAAGTCATACACAATCAGGAAGACAGAGCGAGTCGGTGTTATAATACAGTGCTTCCCCCTCTTTTCCATATAAACAAGTTTTCCAGGATTGGCAACAGGTTTTCATTTTGTTTTCTGTTTTATAGTGTAAGGTTTATCTGGCCTCCATCCCCCTCTGTGAAGAGCAGACAAAAATCTCCCCGAGCTCTGGCTTAGCAGCAGGTCTCCCCAGGCTGTAGTGAGGCCTGCACAGTGCTAGATAAGAAAAGAGTACACTTCAAACAGCTTGGCATTAATCAGCCAGCAAGGCTTCAAGCTCAGTGTTAGAGCAAAGGAATGCAGTTCAGAGGCTCGCTTACATTAAATGAAATTAAACCAGACAGACTCACTTAATTCTTACTTTTAAAAAGCTCTTGAAGTGCTGTTTTAAACTAGTTACTTTGTGATGCTACTGAGTGAGGCAGTTAATCTGACTCATCAGAGAGGGAAAGCAGCAGAGCCCTTGGGATTCTTTTGGAGAATTGCTGGTCTGGCCTTTGCAACAATTTCCTTATATCTTATTCATACCTTTTCAGCATAACATATTGTATCATCTATTATCTTTAACCAGAAGATTCAGCTCCTCCTTTCAATACACTGTTAGGGCAATCCTTGTAAGGAATGTAGATGGCAGCTTCATTGCTCTAGGAGGCAACACACGGTCTTTTATTTTGCACCCAGGAACTGCTCTTGTGTGATTCAAGGTCAGGCTTAGCTTAGATTTTAAGGGCAGTGAATGAGCTGACAGTGAAACTTTACATTGTAATGAATTCCATGTTGTGCTGAGAAAGGACATTGGAGAGTTTGAGGAAATCGTTGTAGGAAGCTGAGGAAAAAGTCATCCTTTATCTGTTTTTCTCATTTTATAAGTGTCTAAAATGAGAAGATGGTCAGTATGACCTGCGGTATATTCATGATTATATGTGATTTTTGAAAACAGCGTAAGTGGCAAGTAAAAAACAGAGTCTAAGGTCTAACCAGAATGTACCTAGGAAATCCTGTATTTATAGAAAGTATTCCAAAATGGTTGTCTGTTACGGATCTCTTTCCTAATTAAGTGATTAGCCAATCACAGCAATCAATTTATGCTAATGATAGAGCTAATAGTGAATTCCCAGTTGGGGTTTAAATCCATGGCTGTAAGCTCGGAAGCATCTGTTCTAATGATTAAACCATTTGCTCTGTATATATCTGATACCGGTTCTATCAGCTAAACTAATGATAACTTGACTGTAGCTCTTTCACCCTAGGCAGAAAGAAAAGCATCTAAGAAAAAATCTTGTACTGACAAACTCTTTATAGCTACTTATTTTTGTCATTGTGCTCTTTGAACTATTACTGAAGCAAAAACAGGTCTGCAGTACTTAGAATTGTTTCCTTTCCTCCATCACACACAAAGGTCACCTACCAAAATGACAAAGGTTCATACTGAGCACTGAAGCCTTTCCAGAACTTATGTATGCTTGCCACTGATGTGGGTAGTTGCACTGAAAAAATAATAGCCTTAAATACAAATATTCAGGGGATTTGTGGAGATGGAAGAAATGTCAGTAGGATGTTGGAGGAGTTCTGTGTGTGTGAGAGGAAAGAGAGCTTTCAATAAGCAATTGACATAAGATTTTTATGGTTCAAACCTTACCAAAGAAACATGTTAGAAATCAAAATAAATGAACATTTATAACTCTATGAAATGAAAGCAACACTTTTTTATCTGTCGGAAGGCCAAATCCAGATCTTGTCCTCCCATCTGTCTCTTTCCTCTAGTTATTATAATATATTTAGCATTCTTTTAAAGATGTAGCTATTTAAAATAGGATTATATATAGAAGATTATATATAAGACAATTGCCCATATATAATGTCCCATCTGTCTTGGAGATTTATGCAATTCACTTAAGCTATGTTTACTGGCATTTGTTATACCAGGTGGGGTAGGTTGGTTTGTCTACATTCAAGTCCCTGTTTCTTAGTTTTCATCACTGATGCTTTTTTGGAAAGTGCTAGGTCACTGCCCCATTCTGACATATTGTTTTCAGAATAAAGCAATTGAAATAAGTCATTGTTGCAAGAAGATAAATGCAGTTTGGAATACGGTATTAATAGAAGACAATTTGTCTTCAGAATGTGATTTAATTTATGTTTACACCTTTTTTTTTTGTTTAAGTAATGAACTGCTACATGAAAGAAGGAAACAAAGCATTAAAAAAAAAGAAAATAAATCTTTACTCCTGAAAGAAGAAAATCATATACTTTCCATGTATATCCTCCTTTAGTAACACAGAGGAGCAGGATTATATTATTATGGGCATACTGTATCTGGTTTGCCTACATAGCATTAAAAGAGACCTGAGAATCAGACTTGAGTATATTGAGACGACTACCTTCTGTGTTTCTGTTGCAGAATGGCCCATTTTCATCTGGGCTCTAACTAAGCACTATTAATCTTTCATTATCTTTCTTCCAAAATTAAATGAAAATAAAATAGAAGTTCATCAGGAGGACCGAGGGATAGAAAGGCTCCTGGAGAATCACAAAGTGGAAGAAAAGATAAGGAGTTCCAGTAGACAAGGAAATCTGGCAGAGAAGATGTAAGTGAAGTGATGGAAAGAGAACAGAAAAGCAACAAAGATTGGGAGACAGGAAAGGTGCTTCCACACCTCTGGCTTTTAAGTGAAAACTGTCATGTGGTTAGTAAGTGGAACTGACTGCCAGATCTGGTAGGGTCAGAGAAAGAGGGACAAGCAGTCTTAGACAAAAGCTAGGACATGAAGCATTTTGTTCTCTTCAGTCATTACCCCAGGTTTAGGGTCACAAATTGAGAGACCTAAGGCAATTCCAAGTCAGACCTGTGCAGCACTCTAGCAAGCTGAGAAAAAGGAAGCTGATGGGGATGATATTTAGAAGAGGAGAGAAAGATGTGGTAGGGTGTAGCACTCCCGACAAAAATATGAAACAGGAAAGGATGCTAATTTGCTTCCATGACAATCATATGATTTGCTTGCATATCCTGCACAAGAAAGACACAAGGATTTTTTTTTTTTCCTTCCCTCCCCTCTCAATTTCTCCCCCTCCTTATTTCCCATTCAGTCATCTGTTCTGCAGTGTGCTGTTCTCTTCAGTCAGAAATGACGGACCAGCTATTGCCAATTCCAGTCTTCTGGGAGATGCTCTTGCACTGGGCAGCTGTCTTCCCAAAGACAGTGGCATCACCTCCCTAAAAACCTCTTTCTTTGCTATTCTCAAGGCTGCAGGCTTGAGTTTGTCCCAGAAAGCAATCATGCAGTTGTCACTCAGCATGCTATCACCATATGCTAACCTGATGGTAAGTCGTCTCCAAAGCAAACGTGATTGTCCACTCTCCCAGCCCATGGTTGTGTGGGTGCAAATGTGCAGCATGCAGGTGGTGTCTGTGTGTGTATGAGGCAAGCAGAGCTTGCATGAAATGATTCAGGCGTCAAACAACAGGGAGAGTTTGTTGGTCACATATGCCGTGTGAAACCTGGCAGCATTTAACATTTTCCATTTTTACTTACAGAGGATCCAAAGCTCCATAGGTCATAAAAAAACCCCAAACAATCAAAAAGCCCCACAAATAAAATAAGCATGCTTGTGTGTGTTATTGGGGTCAGCCTAATAATTTCAGATATCATGTTTGTGTAAGTGGAAACACTGATTTATTCACATCTAGTCGTTCTCATTTTCAGCAGCTGGGATGAGCTACATCTGGAGGCAGAAACATAATAAAGATTCCCCTGATACTGATAGTCTGTGAGAGTAGAAACTATTTTAGAGCATTTAAATGACAGTCTTTTTCAAAGTTGTTAGCTACTAAATCAGCTTAATAGGCATGCTTCAAAACTCCACTGGGAATCATCCTTCTCTCTTTCTTTTTTTTTTTTTTTTACGACACAGACACAAATCTTTCTTTAAAAAAATATGTAAACACAAGTGAATATCAACATATTCTGGCAGTCATATTTTGCAATTCCCCTGTGTCACACTGAGGACACTTAATTTGTTGGCACTATTCACATCAGTGAGGCAAGGACAGTAATGGAAGGAAAGTGCAAAAACAACATTTAGGCTTCTGTTTGGAAACTGAAGGGCAAATCTCTCAAGGCTCTGGGTGGAAATGGAAAGCTTTGCCAGTTTTTTTTTTCTTCTGTTGGATCCAGAATCACTCCTATTATAATATTTTCTTCCAAAAGACAAGACCAGTAACAAACATTCTTTCTCTGTGATTTGTGGAATAAGACAACAATATAAAATTATGTTCTTTTTCACCTTTTATGAGGTGAATGGGTCAGGACAGAAGTCTTGTTTTGTGTTTGCATGTAGACATCTGCCATCCTGCCATGGGAACAGTGCTCCTGAATGAATTCCCAAATCAGGTGCATGGTACATCTTCTACCAGGAAGAGACACCACCTTTGGCACATTTCTGCATATTTTCTTTCCTTATGAGCTTAGGTTGACATTATTGGAATTGTTTGAAGGATTCCCTACCTTTTAAAATGTGCACACTCCACCACAAGGGAACAAAATTATTGAGCTCGGTTTTTTTTACATTGGACAAGTTGTAGCTAAAGCGTAGGGATGGTTTTGTGGGTGATGGTTGGAATGGGATTTTAAATAGTGACACTTACTAAAATCCCATTCCTGGATGTGATTTGAATTAGCGACTTTCTCTGAGGAAAGGATGAGCTCTGTATCTCAAGAGTGCCTCACATAAGGGCTGGGTTCCCATTCCTCATGTTACCTTCTGTCTCCAAGTAGCAATAATAAAAATAATTGTTGCAGTTGAACTACATTGTACATTATTCAGTGGTTAATGAATTTAACATCAGCTGTTAAAAACCAGAGAAATAAGAAGCATAAAAGTTCTAAAGTTAAAAAATCCTAAACAACTTCAAATTCTCAACTGTCAATGAATTTTCTAAGTAGGTTGCTGGAAAAAAATGTGTTGCTATTACTAGAAGAGCTAAATTATACTACTAGCAATTCTTCCAATAAACATTTTACAAGTTGATAGATTTGTTCCATTTAGGTTTGGATTTTTTTTCAATGTTGTCAGAGTATGACTAGAAAAGAAAGTTGCCCCTTTTTTATTATATAGTTTCCCCTATGAAAATCATCTTGTATGCATACAGATTCTAGAGCTGTACAGTTGTGGAAAGGTATTGAAGCCATATTGCTTGATTTTGGGAAATGCTCATGGATGTCTGGACTATCACACAGTGCACAAGTTCTGATGAAGCAGTTTTGTGTGGTTGGCATGATGCTCACTTGCCATGCTTCTGCAGAGATTGGTGATTATAATGTGCAAATGATGTAGTATAGGACATAAATCAGAGGTGTATTTACATGCAGGCAGCAGAGTTACACCCTGTCCTAAATTATGATCTTTGTAAGAAGTGCTGACAATAGTCTGAAGTCAGTCAAGGACCTTAATACTGATTTTTATGTAGAAGGTGTGTGATTAGTATGGTGAAGGCATTGGCAGAAAAACTGCCAAGTGAAGAAAATGCCTACTGAATCCTCCTAAAAGTTCAGTTTCTGCAACAGTGAAAACATCCATGAGGGGAAAAGTAGAGGCAACCATAGAGGTGGTCTGAACACCGGAACGGAAAGCTGTACTCAGAGTTCATTGTCTGCATTTGGAAATTTGGATTCTTTCTGGCAGTGAAGTGGAATTTGATCTTTCACATAACACCAAGATGTATACACTTACAGAGCTGGAAAAACACATAGAAATCCTGAATGACAGGAATTTTGAAGGAAAATTTGCAGTGAAAGCAGTCATTTAATTGAACAGAAGTTGAGCAGGTAGGAGCTTTTCATTTAATGTGAGATTCTTTTCCAAACATCTACTTTGAAAAGGCATAGAGCTGTAGCCTGTCAAATAAATTGGACTAGTGTTTTGATGCCACACATTTTTATGCACCACTGGAGCAGAAATGAAAGCTGTCAATAATAAGCTTGGCCATACAGGTGTACGCCCACTTACATTCTAGTCTTCATAAAAAGCTATTCCATACTTCACTGCTGGGAGGTGAAACCAGTGACAGAAAACATATGAGCCTTCCAGAGCCCGTGCGCTACAACTCACATTTCCTCTTATCAGGGAAGAAATTCTATTTTGTTTTATATTCTAAGAACAGAGAAAAAAAGAGTTCAAATACTCAACACATTCAGTGTTCCTGTCAGAGGCAGACTTCTGCACTGGAGGACTTTTGTGTGACAAGAAATCAAAAGCTATTGTTCTCTGACAGTCCTGCCTGTCGTTCATTCTGCTTCAATAAAAGAGAAAAGACTGTAAAAAGTGGCAACTTCTGCGAATGTGCAAATGGTGCCTCTCATTGGCAGTAGGCTTGTGGCTGGGATTCAATGTAGGCACCAAAGCTAGGGCCAGCCAACACTTAACATGTTTGTTTATGCACATTATATACACTGGAAACATATGGTCCTTGTAGTTTGTTGCTTTGTGAAGGGACCGGCTTGTACTCTTCCAGAATTAGATGAAAGCATATGAAGAAAACCACAGAGGAACACAGATTGTGACAGACAATCACAAATCTGTGATTGACACAGGTGTTCCCCAAGGCGTATGAAATCCACCTTCACTCCATAAATCACCAGAGTTTAAATCTACTGAACTTTCCTCTTAAAGAAATACATATT
Organism: Eopsaltria australis; assembly: GCA_034509425.1. Classification (NCBI taxonomy): domain Eukaryota; kingdom Metazoa; phylum Chordata; class Aves; order Passeriformes; family Petroicidae; genus Eopsaltria; species Eopsaltria australis. The sequence goes on along the minus strand of JAVTVJ010000172.1, from coordinate 2,672,131 downwards.
TGAAAACGTAATTACCATGGGTTTTAGAGGTTGTATTATTATTTACATGAAGCAGACTTGAAGTACCTCATGCATTTCATTTTCATGTGATTAATGTTTTCATGTGTGGTCCTTGGAGGGCAAGTGAAGTTCTCTCAGCTTCCCACTGGAAGTCTTTCTTTCAGTAGTATTTCTAAGCCTTAAATGATACTAGATGTCAGACTTAAAAATTATAGAATTGTGCATAAAGTTAGATGTAAAGGGAGGGTCATAGCCTTCTCCTGGCAGTTATGTGAGATGTGATTATTGATAAAATTTTGCATACTTGTAATACTTTAAAAACAATATATGGAAATAAGAACCTCAGTCTCTTGCTTTCGGTTTAAAAAGAAAAAAAAAATATTTCTTCTTTTAGGGGACGTAGGAGCATAAAATAATTCCTAGCGTGAGTGATACAGTTATTTCAAGAGTTATTTTGAATTTCTGCATTGTCCCTACCGAAGGGGTTATTTGCAGAGGGGGTTTAGAGGGGTCAGTGTGTTGAGTACATGTCCATGAGTATGTGTGTGAACACAGCTGGTCTACCACACATTTGTCCAGACACACAGTAACTCTGCAGCTTGAGGTTTACATGAATGAGCTGAATGAGGCCATTTCAATGAGCGTAATATTTAAATGTTTCCTTTTTTTTTGTTTTTTTTTTTTTTTTTACTAATAGGATTCAAACCACTTTGGCTGTGAGGCCAGCACACGCTCACATTCACGCTACGCATTCACCACGGAGCTTGTTCTAGTTAAGATCCTATTAGCCGAATTACTTTGTAGCAAATTATAAACATCACCATGATTAGAGGGACCAACCATCTCCCTGTTAATTTCTGCAGAACAGTAGCTCTGAGCATCAAAGCTACCACTGCAATTATGGGGAAATTGGGTTGCTGCTCTGTATTGAAAAGCAGCGTTATGAATAGCACAGGTGTGAATGAATACCTGCTCTCCTGGGGAAAGCCAAGCACAGCAGAAAGGGAGTCTCCATGGATCACACATGGGCTAACTGAAGGGACTGGTAATTTAAGCTACTTCCTAAGTAAATGAAATCAGACAAATGGTGAGGTGGATTTCACAACTCTTTAGGATGCTTCTATTTCATAATTTGCCATGTGTGTGTGAACACCTCAGCTCCATCGGAAACGACAGTGGTTGTGAGAGTGGCATCCAAGGGCTAAATTTGGCCTGACATGTAATAAGTGACATAACTACACCTGGGATAAAAGTGTTAGGAATACAAAATGCATCTCTCTAATAATTCCATCTTGCTTTTTCTGCTTCCCTACTGTCAGGGTACCTGCTGAAGTGGGAATCTTCTTGACACAGAGCAGATAAATAATGTTGTTCTCATAAATGAGCTATTTAGAGTGTCTTGTTACACTGTGGTTTGGTTCTGTTAGCTTTTTTTAATTTGGGCTATTCTGAAAATTGCTTTCCCATATTGTAAATTATTTTGGTGACTTTCAGGTAAGTTTGCTAACTGTGTATGTGGCAATTCTTAGTTAAATCTGGTTAAGTGTCTGTGAAGCAAAATATGAGAAAAAGTTGAGTTTGTGCTACCCTAGCAGTAGGGCATGGCTGGGGGTGTCAATGTTCCCTGTCATCCAGAGGGTCAAAAATCTCTACCAGACCTACAAAGAGCTACAAAGCTCTTTTTATTTTTCTTTCTTTCTTTTTCAGAAGATGTCTACTTGGTATGAACAAGCTGATTAGGAAAATGGTTAGCAATTTCACTCAATCTTCCACTCAAACTCAGTTAAAGAGAACTGAAGAGAGAATTGGATTTGTACAGTCTTGAGAAAAGAAGGTTTAGGGGAGGTCTTAACACTGTTCAAGTATTTAAAGGGTGCCCACAAAGAAAATGGAGGGTCCCTTTTCACAACAAGTCACATGCAAAAAGGCAAGGGGTAAATGGTGTCAGTTACTTCCAGGAACATTCCAGTTCCTGGAATGAGGAAAAATTTTCACTATGAGAACAATCAACCATAAGAATAATCTTCCTGGGGAAGGGATGATTTCCTTGATGTTGGACACTTTAAGATTCAACTGGAGAGGATGCTGGGCTGTCTTGTCTAGGAGATGCTTTTGCTGAGAAAGGTTGGTCAGTAGCCTTCCAAACTGACATTCTGTGATTGTGTGGTTCTGGTGTTAGTCATGCCCTATCCCTATATCACTCAGCACCTTGCTTCTTAATTTGCTGTAATCCCCAATTTTAAATACATTTCTTTTCTGGATCTTGAATTAGGGAGCTACTTATTGCATGTCTACAATTACGGAGCTCTGTATTATCTGAGTAAGAATGCAGGGGAAAAACGTGGAAGGGATAGTTCTTAATTTTATCAGTCTACATTACTACATTTATTAAATCATAATTTTGAGAACAGTAGTTTTTATTTTTCTTTGTAAGTCAGGAATATAAATTTTTGAAAAGGCATTTGAAGTGAAACAGGTTATTAAAAGCCAGTAGTAGTAACTATTACCTGATAGTTTTAATTATTAGTATAATGCTGGAAAGGTTCAGAAAAACAAACCCTCCAGCCCTGATACAAGAATGATACAAGATATGTAGCAAAGGAGCATAACGTGTTTTTATTTTGTTTTAGATCAGTTACTGGATGGAATTGGTGTTTTAACTCACATTTGTACTGCTGCTGATAGTGAATACCTTAGACTAAGCATTTTGCGTGTGATAACTGCCTTCAAGGACAAACACAAAGGCTTGTCGTAGGTCTCGGCACGCTGATGTAATGCTGCAAAAAACATCAGGAAATTGTGAAGAAATAAATAACTGGAGCCCCATCATTATGATAGTTAATGGCTTTAGGGATGGCACTAAAGCAGACAATATGGTCAGAATGAAGTCTCCATCTGTGTTGCTGCTGTCAAGGGAAATAGTTTTACATCATTTCTTATCTCTCTTTTGGTCTCTGTGACAAGTAGTCCGTGAGGTGTTCAGACCCTGCACTGAACTAACTAATGAAAGATGATAGGATGGGAATTGATAAGTGAATTTACCTTGACTGTAAACCCTGCAACGTCAGATGGCAACTCCCACTCTTACCCTTTTTCTAATCTTTCTTTTAGTATGGTGGCCCTGAAAACCTTCACACACAATTCTGAAATGTCATTTTCACAGTGATTCAGAAGTGATCAGAAAGGCAACCAAAATGACATAGAGAGCATGGCTAAATTAATGGGCTGTCAAAAAAGTATTCTCACTTGGAAGGATTTCAGGCTTCTCTCAGATCTGATGTTAACCCAGAAAAAATCTTGACAAAACTGAATTCTATTAATTTTCAATAGAAAAGTTGGAGTTTCTTTATTAAAAGTTTTGCAGTATATTTTTAGCTCGTAACTAGACTGTTTGTGTTTATTCCCTGTTCTGGGGACAGGCAAACCCTAGCACAGTTCTGATGCCTGATCCCAGAGAGAGGGCAAGAGGGTTACTCATGTGAGTGAAGTAATATACAAGCTTAAATGTGAGCACAGTGGGAGACACAGTTTAATGATCAGGTTCACTCTGAGTAAGAACTTTAAATGCTCATTTGAAATTGTCCAAGCTGTCTGGAAAATAAAAAAAACACAGCTAATTAAACAAATATACCTTGACAAGCAGCCTTTGCCTCTCAACCTGAACAAGACTGTGTTGAAAGGTTGCTGTTGTATCTGAAAATCACTGTATAAAAGGTATTTTGGAGGTAAGGTCTTAAAATAGTTTTAGGTCCCAATTAAAGAACAGAGAAGCAAAATCTCACCAACAAAGGACAAAACCCCAACTTTTAAAAATTGCATTTATATTTTTAAAATTAGGTTTCTATTTTTAATAACTTTTAGGCTCTCTAACTTGGTGTATTTTGTTTCAACCTCACATTTCTTGTTTGGGAGTATAATTCATGATTATTCTTTTTTACGAGACCACCCTCATGATTGTATAAAGATAGTAGAGCACGATCCTGCTTTTGGACTGATGTGATGGTGTCAGAAGTGATGGCTTAATCCTTCCTCTTCTGAAATCTGTGTTTTGACTTCCTACATTACTAACTTGCTAAATTTTCTTAATTTTCATGACGTCTAGTGTTGTGTTCTACACGCTCTGCAATATTCAAGCTCAGAGCCAATGTCATTGAATTACAGCAAAGAGCTCGTGTCCTTCTAAATCCTTAAGCATGACTGGTTGGGTAAACTCTGGCTGGGTGCTTAACAGTCTGAAAATTGTGTGTAATTGTGTAAATTGTGAAAATTGTGTGGACTGTGGATGGGGTGAGTTCCTGTCTAGGGTGAATCTGGAGAGAACAGAGAAAACAACTGAGATTTTACAGATGCACAGCATTTTATATCACAAAGTGACAAGAATCGTATCAAATATGATCAAACAAGTATCAGTTTCTAGAGGTTCATAAATAGACACATAAACTTGTTCATCTTGATCTAGGTCACCTAACTGAATCTAATTTAAAAAGGTGACTTGTTTGCCTTTTCTTCAATAATGACAGTTGTGTATGAGAAGGGCCAAATGTTGAAGAAATGTCTAAGGTTCTCTTACTTGTTTGATGTTGGTGAGAAGGAGAGAAATTGAGAACAGACAAAGGGAGCTGTAAACTTGAACACTTAAATAGCCTCATTTATCATCTATGCTGTGAATCAGGGCATATTACCTAAGGTTTTTCCAGTAACAGACCAGAGCTAGATGTTTGTGATACCTTTTTAAAAAACAATTTTCTTTACAAAAGTGAAATGGAAGATTAAGAGAAGTAAATGGTTTCCTGAAATTATTTGCTGAAAAAAATAAAAGAAATATTTTGGGAAAAAAAACCCCAAAACTCTGTACTTTGGAAAATATTCAGCTAGAATCTTTCAGATCTGCAGAGATTTTGCCCATTTTTGAGGGTGGGGAGAGCTAGGGATGCATATATTCTGAATTTCTGGGCTGGAGTTTGTGAGAAGTTACTAGTTCTCAGTAAATTAAAATCAGCTGTTCCCTTGGCTCCACAAATAGAGTAAGGGAGTAGGAGTTTATAGTCTCCCAAACCTTGTATTTTTGGGAGAATGAGTCAGTCCTCCCACAAATGTCAAAACAATTAGCTATGAGTGGCTTACAGTGAATTTTCTGGATAGCAAAGGCCACATATTTGATATAAGCATGGAAGAATTAGTTTGCACACTTTAACATATGGTTTGATTGACCACAACAGTGCACAGAAATGATTAAGTATAGGTAGGGGTTAGTTCTAGCTCTGAAATGAAGGAAGCTGTAAGTAGTTCCTCAGTTGAGTCTGTTACATTTTCTTTTCAAAAAAAGTAACGCTTAAGTCAGGCCTGACACATTTAAGCAATCTCTTTGTGCTGCTTCTAGTTTGCCTTTTGCAGTATGATTAGATGTGTGCTTCGTCTCAGTTTGAATTGTATCCATTGCACAATAGCAGTTCTGGAAGGGAGCAAATAATGAATCATGCAAACCTGGAAGTTTACAGCCAAATTGTGATAATGACCACAAAGCTGCCAAATTCTGCTAGAAAAAACAGATTCTCTCCTTGCAATTCTGAGCTGCTGAAATCAGCAATTGTGCACCTGCTTTGTTGTTTTCCCGTCTTTGTGCTTTCCCATTCTGTAATGGTTGTTTATGTAAACCACGGGAAGTTTAGTTTCTCCAGTTTCATTGTAACTTGGATCCACACCCCCGAGCTGGGTGATGGAGCTCTGCACGGGTGCGATGCAGGGCTCTGGGAAGGTGGATTGAGATCTGTCTGCTTGTTTCATGCTCCAGTTAGGCCACTCACAAGTACTCACACTGTGTGCTGAGACTGCTGCAGGAAGATGCATAAACCATGTGCAGCTTCTGTCCAAGCTTTCCTTGTCTGAGACTGCAGGCACAGGCTCAGTAAAGAGGGTGGGATGAGAACAGCTCTACAGTCACTTTCAACATACACACTGCTTCCAGTGCTCCTAAGAAGGACAAAATTGTTCTGAGGCCTCCACAAACTGGTTTATATAGAGTGAGTAGGGTTTAAAAGTCACTTGTTTTCCGCACATCCAGAAATTTCAACCAAGACTTCCATGACCTGAATCTCCTGATTACAAATAATGATATGCTTTGGTTTAGTAGTTCTTTTTGAAGGCTTTGGATGTTCTCTTTTTAGTCTTGAAGTATGTTTCTTTTGTTTGGAATACTATACCTAGTCTATCATTTTTCATAACTAATTTAGAAAATTAGATTTTATGCCACATATCACCCTTCTCCCTTTTCTTCTGGCTTTTAAATCTTAAAACAATATCTCTTCATCAGCTTTCACTTAAAACTTTAATGTTTACAGGAGTAGTTTTCTAAGGTGTCTCAGAGAAAGGCATGTCTTACATATTAACATTTGTAGAATCAGGTTTTAAATGATACGTTATATTAATTTTAGTCAAAGCAAAAATGGTCCTATTCTTAAGCTTTAGAGGAGTAGAAATTCAGTGATTTTTCTGTTGTAAAATGGACCACAAAGTTATCTGGATGTTTTTTAATTTTAAATACACACTTATAAATAGTCAATATGTTACCTAGATAAAGGTTCCTGTAGCACATATTTCAGTTAATTGAACAAGGTAACCTACTCCTGCTGTAGGGAACTTCCACTAAACTGTATTGTTCCAGCTACTGAAAACAAACCCAAAACGTGCATACATTAATCATAGAACAATCACAGAATCAAGTAGGTTGGAAAGGACCTCTGAGATCATTGAGTCCAACCTTTGACTGATCACCTCCAAGCCATCTAGACTATGGCACAAGTGTCACACCACTCTTTTCTTAAACACCTCCAGGAATGGTGACTCCACCACTTCCCTGAGCAGCCCATTCCAATGTTTAACAACCCTTTCTGTGAAGAAATTCTTCCTGATGTCCAGCCTACACCTTTTTGGTGCAGCTTGAGGCCATTTCCTCTTGTCTTGTCCCCAGTTGCTTGGGAGAAGAGGCTGACCATCAACTGACTGCAGCCTCCTCTCAGGCAGTAATAGAGAGTGATAAGGTCACTTCTCCTTTTCTCCAGGGTAAACATCCCCAGCTCCCTCAGCTGCTCCTCACAGCACTTGGGTTCCAGACCCTTCCCCAACTCTGCTGCCCTTCTCTGGACATGCTCAGTACCTCAGTGTCCTTCTTTAATTGAGAGGATATTAAGCATAGCCTATATCTATTTCTTTAAGTTACTTTGTGTTGGTTAGATTTTGTGTAGTTTTGAATAATACAAACAGCAATATTTTTAGATAGACAAAAAAAGGAAAGGAGTTTTTTGCAGTGATTTTGGAAATGATTAACAGAGAAGATAAAGGTGATATTGAAAGCTTCACTGGGAGAAACAAAACAAAACAGAAACCAAAGGAGTATATATTAAAAGTCAAAACAATTGATTTTCTATATAGTTGGGTTTTGCTTGAGAAGAAAAAACACCTTTAAAAGGGACCAGAAAAAGAAGACATCTGAATGCACTTAATGGATTATATTTTTTCTGACAGAAAAGGGAATGGTTCTGGTTTAGGTTTGTCACAGTAAATATAGGGATACCATTTTACTTCCTGCTACTTAATGTTATTCTAGTGCTTTCTTAAAATGGCATTTTCTTTTGCTGGATATGCAATTAGAAACATAATGGCCACATATTCAGTTTTTGTAAGAAAAAAAATAAGCAACTGGTGAAATACTGTTTTCTATATTCTTTTAGGTATCTGTGAAAGAGATTAAATACATCCTCTAATTTCTAAAGCCTTTGGGCACTGAAATATGGTATAATTAATTTTAATTCTTTGGCTTAATACAGAAATAAAACAACTTTAATAGAACGGTTAGCAGATATTACAACTCACATGGGTTTATATCTTCTGAGTGAACTCTGATTTTTTTTTCAGTGATGTGCTTAAATTTGACCTGATTCCCCACATCTATTATTTAAGTTTGATACACACAAAAAAAAAATACCCTACCAAAAAAATGCCTCACATATATCTTGGCTTTCTCATTCCTGTAATTTATTTATTTGGTAATCCAACTTCTCTCAAGCTCATGGATTTATAAACAACCCACCAAATAAAAGCCCCCAACAACAACAAAATTACCCACAACAAAACCAGCAAGAACCAAACAATAACTGGCTCAGGTTTGTTTTGCTGTGTTTCACAGTAAGTCTTGGGTAGGCTTTATTTGTTTTAAATTTTGTGCCAAACAGTTTCTTAGCCAAACAACCTTGACAGTGTCCCCTTAACATATTCACAGCAACACACGGAGACATCACAGGGAATTTATTTACATCTCTAAGTATTTCAGAGGCCTACAGCTTCTTCACAAAATATGTGCTGAACTTCAGAATAAGCGTTACTGTCCATTTGGATTGATTGATTGATTGATGGGCCTGTGAGCCCCGTTACTCTTCTGACAAGCTGTGCTCGCAGGCGCTTAGTCTGGGTAAATAAACAGGGCAGTGAAGTGAGAAATATGTGGCTTTGTGCAAGCAGACTATTGTTTCACCTCAGGATTACCTAGAATATATCAGATTGGCTCTTGTTGGAGCTGGACATCACTTAACCTTGCACATTGGAACAGAAAGAACAGTTGCTGATTGCTTTGAAATGAGCTTGTGTTAACCAAGCTATTAAATGGTAGTTAATACAAGACTGAGAAATAATTTGAATTCATGAACTGATCAGGCATTATTTAGATGTAAGTTTTTTCATTAGCATTTATATTTGCCAAGCATCTCTTTTTGCTTTTCATGTGTACTACAGACAAGTTCCATTTCTTTTTGTGTCAGCAATCATTGGTGTCATGGTTAATACTAATCTTGGGCTCATAATGACTCTTTCCATCTTCAGGTCTGCTATAAGCAGTCCGGAATCTTTGACTAGGTTGATCTGTGAGCTTCTTTTAGGCAGTGCCATAAAAATGTAAAAGTCCTGCTGGGTTTAATTAAAACAGAAGCATCAGTATCTCTTATGCACAACTAATGGCATTTTCTTTTAAATTGGGAGGAAGATATAGCAAAGCTGGTCCAGATCCTCAGCTGATAATTTACATTTATTAAGGGTCTGGCATAGTGAGTCTGACTATGGAATTATGATTGCATTTATTTCTTAGTTAATGCACACAGTTTGAATTAGGTACTTCAGTCATTGCACTGTGTTTCAGTAATGAACATCATCATTGATAACTACGAATTACAGCTCCAAATAAAAGATAGGCACATTCATATCCTTCTTCGGGCTTTATTAAATTTTTCTGACATTTAGAAAGCACAGTTTGCTTTCCTACTGTTATGCATTACAGTTTTAGGACAACTCAAATGGGATATATTTGCACTGTGTATAATCATGGTTTGGGGAGCAATACATTCAGGGAATCAATTTAGAAGTAATTCTTCTGAATGGCATCCTTCAAATGAGGGTGTGCTTGCACTGTGTATGTCAAAGATCCAGCTTTGCTTCTTCTTGTCATTGCCAGAATTACTTTTCTGCTCTCTTCCTAAACATATTTGGCATTTGCCTTTTCTGCTCAGGGCTCATTCCATTTCAATGAGACATCCTGATAGCACCATGAAGCACTTTGGGAGGTAAGATGCTGTAGAGATATAAACTAGTAGGGGAGTCTCTAAGCACTTGGCCCATTACCTGGGGTGTGCAGAGGGACTCTAATTCTGGCTAAGGCAAGCAGTGGACGACCCCTGTGGCATGGTAGATGCAGTTTAAAGTTGATTATTGCTCAAAAAGGAGAATAACTGAAGTTAAAACTTAATTTACTGAACTTACGCAATTTCTTGGAGCCAAACACTTTCAGGGGGATGCTGCAAGCACGCCTAGAAAAAGTCCAGGTGTTACTTTAGATTGTTTCAAGACTCCCACCTGGTCACAAGGTCAAGAATTTACAAGATCAGTCTGTATTCTATGTTCTTTTTGAACCAAATAATCTATATCAATAAAGAGATTGTTATGCAGAGACTTGTGAATTAAACCATTTATATAGACGAAAGAGAACTTGATTCTTGAGAATTCATCTGGTTTATTGCTTCTGCCTCAGAATAAGGTCACTAGTGTGTCAGAGGCTGACAGATGCTTGTCCTATATTTTATTTGAAATGCACGCTAATGGAAGCTCTATATCTTTCTCACATCAGCTCTTCTATTGGTTCACTGTCCTTGTCTATAGAAAGCTTCCCTGAAAATACCCTTATATCTTCTTTTCTGAAGTTCAAGTCCATTTTGCACTACATTCTGTCCCTCATAAATATCTAGAGCAATCCATTCCCTTTTCTTTTTTACACTATGCCTTTGCAGTCTAGTAATATTCTTCCTTTCATGCTTTGCTTTTCTGGACTAAAAGCCAGCTCTTTCAGCTCTTGCTTGTGGGTTCACATTCTCTTTTCAGTACTTTTTTTGCCCTTCTCTAGGCCACCCTCTGTGCATGTGCATCCCTCTTGCATTGTGTGCCCAAAGCAAGGCACAGTGCTTAAATTTCACAGTGCTTGTGCTATATGGTGCAAGAAGGAATTTCAAGTTTCTTGTAGCTGCCAGTGATGGTGTTTGTCTCATGCCATGGTCTGAGACGTGGATTTAGGTTCAGCTTGTACCCCACTAGGCTGCTGCCTCATTGCTTGTCACCCTCAGCTGATAATTCTTTCCCAAATGTATCATTAAATGGTCCTATTTGAACTGATTTTTGATTTTTCTCAAATCATTTATCTAGTTTCTCAGCAATGAAAATCCTGTCCTCCAGCATGTGTGTTGTTTAATGTGATACTGTGTGCAAACTCAGTATTCCTCTGTTGTGTTATTTAAAGAGAAAATGAAGGAATAAAAGACAAACCCTTTGAATTTGGCAGCGACAGGCTGAACAGGTGAGGCTGACTGTTGAACACCAGCAGTAGCTCAGACTGCCAGTCTATTTTAACAACTGAGTAAATCAGCTGCTGCTGAGCTTGGGGAGAAGGGAAGCAGCCAAGTGTGCAAGCCCAGTCTGCTCTTGCAGCTTTGGTCTGATGGTATAGAAAATAAAATGTACAAGAGAAGGCAAGGAGATATTTATGACTTTTCATTAGAAGCAAAGTGATTACCAATTTAATCCTATTAGGGTGATAATAATGAAAATAGATAATATTTTGCACTCATTTGGACATGAAATTAATGAACCCCCTGAAAAGTATGCAGTGGAAGAGGATTTGTAGAGAGATTCTGAACTGTAAGGATATGCCATAAATTACAACTGAAGTAAATTTTACTTACTGAAAAGAAGTGATTGAGGGACTCATTTTTTAAGGCAATGGTCTTAGTTATTACTGCAGTTCACTTGTTAATTAAAACACCTTTGAGAAAATTTTATATTATCACAGATTAAAGTGTCTAATTTTTTTCTGGTTTCTTAGGTAATTCTCTGCATTTGCTTTAGTAAAGGAATCTGCTGATATTTTCTTTGTTCATTGTAGGGACCATAAATACTGAAACTTGTCAAACAACAAAAATCTCTTCCAAAAAACCACTGAAGAAGTGGTGGCTAATATACAAAGCAACAAACATTAGTAGTAGTTTATTGTGGAATAAATAGTAATTTTGAAAAGCTGCTCCCACTCATTAGAATTACAAAGATGTTTTGCCTGTCTCATGAAGCATACAGAAAGTTTTCTAAGGGGTTTTTCCATCTGCCCTTGGTGAGTGGCATCACTCAATTGTTTTGGCCAACCTGACCCATTTTCCTCTTGCTCTCTCCCAGAACTCTTGCTCCTTTCCATCCTCTCCCCACAGCAGTGCTGGCTACCTGACACACTATAGCATACCCCTGCAGCCCAGGCTATGCTGATTTTTTTCCCTTGTAAGAGCAGGGGGCACTGGCTCAGAATGGTGGTCTGTTCAACACAGAAAGTGATCTCCAGCAGCGTCCATAAGCAGGCATGACAGAAAACTATAAAGCAGTCATGTATGTTTTCTGATTCTTTACAAATCTCTAGCTGTGTTCAGCTGAGAAATTTCCTGTCCTTTTCATTGCTCAGTTAGTAGTCTGATCTGGATCTTTCTTCTTTTTACTTCTGCTGTGTTCCCCTGACCCCTATGAATTGCACTAGTGCAGTTCTGGCATGGAGATCTACTGCCTGATGCATGGAACCACCTCCTCCTGTTTGTTTTGAGTCTGTTCCTCCTGCTCTATTGGACAGCCTGTATTTTATCCAAAACTTTATAGATTTCTATATCCCCAAACCATCATCACCTTTCCTGACAGGATGTTCATCATTCATGCCTTGTATGGAAGCTGTTCATTACATTTGACAATAGCTGTAAAACTTGAGTAAAGCATGTCACCTGGATCAGTCTTGTCCACAGGAGCATAAATCAGTTCAAAGAACACTCACGAGGTTTTTAAGGTGGGATTTCTGTTTAGGTGATCCATAATAGGTCTTCCAAAATTTACTGCATGTTTCCAAATGTCATCAGATCTGTAACAGAAACCAAACACTCAAATCAAGCTGTGTAGTAGCTGTATCTCTATACTCTAAGTAGTCTCTACTTATTGGCCTTAGACACTTGCCAGGCTTAGAGTACAGTAGCTCATGGTGTTCCTCCTCCATCCTACCTCAAACCCCTGTTTTAAGACTGGAGATACATTTGACACCTTTCAGCATTCACGTACCAAAAATGTTGGCCCCACAAGTTCTCTGAGGAAGATTCTCTAGTAAAGATTTTCTCAGGGGATAGCAGAAGAAGGGGTGGATACTTTCTTGGAGGACAGTTGTTGACCTATAAATTATTTACCTCTTCTTGGAGTCCCAAGCAAAGTATTTATGTGACATTTCCCTTGAGTACATGAAGATCACTGAAGCAACCCTAAACAATTGTGTTTTCTGTCCTGATGTTTGGCCTTTCACTGGGGATACTCAGTAACACAATGTCATTATTATATTGTTTAGGCCTGGTATTTAAATCCATGTAGATTCTTGGGTCTTTCCTGAGATGGCTGCCTTACTGATGAGGTTTACCTCTGTACTGTCATAAACGTGTTGATCTATTCTGACAGCAGCACTGTTTACTATTTCCTCACTGAATATTTTGTCATGGCATTACCGTACTCTAGTGATTGTTTTCCTGTCACCAGGTTTTTGATATGCTTAGTAAATCAGTGACTTTATTTAGAGATAGACATTCCCAGTTTATTTTTAGCCTTCTAGCATTTGTGTTGATGTGTTTACCTCTGTATTGACTCTTTGCCTGGTTCTCCTTAAGTGTTGCTCCATTTGCATCTGATTTCCTCTATTTTCAACCTCCAACCCAGAGATGAAGATTTTTTGTATATTCTTTCTTCCGAGTATCTTCCCAAATCCTATGCTCTTATACAGACAGCAGTCTTTCCTTATTGCTCACTTTCCACTGAGACCCTTTCTGGTTTCAAGTGAAAACAGTTTAATTTCTTTACTGTTTAGTATCTGCATCTTCCCTTTGGAGTCCTTTTCTCCCTTCATTTTTTTTTCTCACTGTGCAGATAGCAGGTAAGAGGTAAAAAGAAGCCTGAATACAGTAGAAACCAGGTCACATAAATACAAGGAAAAGCAGTATTCACTGCAAAATTTATTTAAATTTGAGCATAATGAAGGTGAACAATGAGCAGAAGTAGTACCACGGGTGTCACAATTTCTGCTAATTCCAGAAAATTTATCTCAATCACATAAAAGCTTTTAAAAGAAAAGGTAGGGTAAAATAAAAAAGCAAATCAGAAAGTTTTTGCTTGTGAAACTGTAGATATCTCAGCATCTCTTAAGGCACATACACCCTAATTCAACAAGGTTCTTAAGCTCCTGTTAAATTTAGAAAGCTTAGATGATTTCAAGAGTATTTCTCTATGCACTTAACTTTAATGCATATGTAAGTATTTAGGTGAAGCAGGATCCTTCTGGAACAAGCTGGGTAGAAAAATGAAGTTGAAAAATTCTGAAACAATATGGGCAAGAAGCTTCTAGGGATACCCCATTTGACTGAGCATAAAGCACGAAGGGAACAACCTGTAGAATATAAATTACTAGAAAGAGACCATTAAAGCAAAAACAAAGGTATTTTAACCTGTGAATTAGTTGATGGAAAAGATGTAAACTGTTAATTAGATTATAAAGTAACTAATTATTCCCAGAAAAGGAGTAGATATACAGAAGGAATTTACAGGGATTGGAAGCCAGTATAGTGGTAAATAACTCACATATCTAATTTAAAAAGTTAATAACCAAGGACTTTATAACATATATGCAATGTGAAATCTATATTGAGTGTATTATTAATGGTACTTTCCCACAAGGTGCATAAAATTTTTATTGTATAATATATTACATACTTTCTCACTGTAGAAACTTGTTTCTCCTTACATATTTGTTCTCTGAGGTCCAGCAGATACTGCCATTATTTTGGTTATTGTCATCTCTCTCCTACTGCAGAATTAAGATCACAAAGGGATTGAATGAATCCAGTGAAATCAATAGTTTGGACATGAGGATTAAAGCAAAAGTTATCCCAAATAAAGATCAGAGACAATTTAAATAATCACAACTAGAGAAGTAGTCTTGCACAGATAAATAAATAGATAAATAGAATCGATGTCAGGGCCCTTATTTTACAAGCAATTCTTACATAACAGAAAACTCACATTAGGGGGTGCTCATTTTGCATCTTTATTAACTTTTTTTTTAGTCTATAGGTAGATGGGACCATAACCTCATGGCTCTCTTTCCTCACAAGATAAGGTTTCCTGATAGAACTGCTGGGGAAACAAACAATATCCAGTCTAAGCTTTGCATAAGTCGCATAAGTGCTTGTACAGGAAAAGAACAAAATACACATGTTCCAAAAGCATTAGAGCCTCACTTGGTAACGAGATTGTTGGAGCTGCCCTTGGCCTTTAGGGGGCTCTTGTCACTTAATCTTCTTTCCACCAAAAAAGGTTTCCCTTAAAAATATTGAAAATTGTGTAAACTGTTTCTGGACATCATTGGAGGCTGCAGCTTTGTCTTGAGAGGTAAGGCATGACTTCCCATGAACATCTGTCCCTGAAGAGAAAATCGTCATAAATAGAAAATAAACACTGGCCTTCAACACAAGGCTGTGCTCTGATGGGGCTTACAGGAAAAATCCAGACCAAAAATCCTCTGTCAACTTTCTTAGTAGAGAACTGCAAAAATACCTTGTGCAGTTGGATTTTGAGCTTCTTTTGGCTCATGTACCACATGTGTACTAGTGGTCTTTGAAATGTCACCTCAGCTGTAAGATTAGTAGTCTAGGGAGCTGATTTCACTGCGGGGTCAGGTGGCATAAAATCACCATGGTGTTTTATATGTCATTAGAACCCTGAGGAGGTTAAATTGTAGGCTCATAGCTCAGAGTTTTCTTGTTTGCCTGATGCTATGTATAGATCCAAATCCAATACTCAGTGCAGCTCCAGCTCCTTTACTGCTCTAACTGTAATCCTACTTCTGCTCCCTTTGCATCTGTTCCATGCTTGTATCCTTTCAGCTTTCAGCTGTACAGGGCAACTCCATTCATTGATCCCTCAGCTGCAAAGGGGCAAGGGAGAAGGCATGGGACAAGATCTACTCAGTGCCATTTGAATCTAGTCACTCATGGATCCATAGACTTTCTGGGGAACTTAATAGCCTTCTGCTGAGATTGGAGCAGCAGAACTCTGGAGCTCAAATTGAAGCTCTGAAGGTGTGTGCTGCAGCAGCATTAAAAATTTCTGCTACCTGACTTGACCAGAGCCTCATTTCCATGGTCTGGCCTAAGGTCTGGTTCCCTTATCCCCCCACACTGTGCTTGTCTCACTAGGTTGTCTTCCTCTTTTGGCAAAACAAGCTGTGTATGCATCTCTGTCCACAATTCCTCTTCTCTGTACTCATTTTGTACCAGCTACTTCCTCTCTTTGGTTTAGAGAAAACCAAAATCAATTAAAAGGTGAGAAAGCAGAGATTTTATGTAACAGTTTCAGCTTAACTAACGAAGGTTAGAGGAACATCTAAGGACAAAAAACAGATATATCTTTTTCAATTGTAGTGAGAAGTAGACCAAGATGTACGGCTGTTACTGTGAGAAATATAGAAGCTGGGAGAGATGGTTGAGAGAAGTATTTTCAATTTATAGAAGGAAAATTGGAAAAATAGGAATATTGCAAAGAATACCATGTCAGTGAGAAGATGGATTGATGGAAATAAATAATTGATGCCATATAGAAGAAAGAAGCAGGCTTTCAAATGAATGAGTCTGCATGTACTGAACCTGGTTAGAGCACTCTGTTTCCTTAGAAAGAAATTATTGGAAAGATTGCATGGGAGTACTTGACTCCTGGGTGAGGAAATTCAGAAACTGAAGCACCTTTTAGAGGACCTGGTAGAGAGGCTGAGAAGTAACAAAAAGTTATTCTGGCTCTTCATAATTCATCAGCTTCTGGTAGATGTGAACCAGCTGCCCCCTGGATTTAGAGGATGGTGACCAAGCTTCTATCAACTCTACAGCAGAAGATGGGGTAGAAATGGAATTAAAACAGCACCAGAAAAGTTTGTTACAGTGATAATACTTGACACGGTGCCCTTGCAATAGCAGGGAATAACATGATAATCCAAAAGGTCCCTCCTGGTTGCAGCTTTCTTAGTTCAATTCTAGAACCTTAATAATACTTTAAGAAAATCGTACATACCAGCAAAGGGTACTGAGTAAGATTTTAATACAGTCAAGTCTTAAAAAAAATAGCTGGCTGTCTTTTGACAGATGGAAGTGAGACCATTTTGTCTTGTTGCTCTGTAATGCTGACTTTGTGGATACAGAAAAGGTTTTCATTGTTTTCAGGAAGCACAATGCATCTGAGAAACTGAATTCCTACTTGGGCTTTCAGAGTATTTGCATAAATGGGTATGGTTTGAAGTGTGAAATACCTCTGTCCTGCTCTTTCTTGAGAAATCCTTTTTGAACTTGCAGAAAAAGGGAAATGCAATCTCTGTAGACTGAGAAGAATGCATCTGAATGGAAATAAAGAGTAACCTGATATTCCAGGTTGAAAAGCAGCGTTTGACATAATGCTCATGAAGCAAAATTATTTATAACCTCAACATAAATGCTCTAAGAAAATATAAAGCTATTAAGTCATTAATACAAAGGCATTCATTTTAGTGAAAAATATGGGTTTTTCCTGTCCTACTGAGTCACTGTTAAAACAAAGAATCAATATATTTTTGTAAACAAAGGTTGCTCTTCTGATAACTCAACGTATTACCATGTGCATTAAAGATTTTCTTAGGATTCCATGTACTTTGCTGGATTTTAACTCGGGTCTTTACTCAATTGTAAGTCAGAAATACCTTCCTCAAAATCACTGGTATTACACTACTGTGAAGCAAACAATGAGCTTGGTTTATAATGGAAGCCAGACCTTGCTGCCCGAACTTTTTGAACTCTCCTACTTCTACTAAACAGACAATGTAGCTGGTGGGCTAACCCTTATGTGGGGAAAGTACACCGGGTTAGATTATTGCAGCATTTGAAAATCACACCCAGATTCCTGGTGCTTTCAAAAACCATTTCACTACTATCTGAGTATGGAAGTTGCAAAAACAGTTACCCCTGGCTAGAGTTATCATGTACCTGGAAATTCTCCTCCTAAAATTTAAACAGAACTTCCAAATATGTTCATTTTCAGAGCTGGCTTCCCCATGTAAAGATTGGCCTGGCCACTTTTTCATGGTGGCTGCAGTGCTGGTGGTAAGGACACATGTACCTTATGCTTGGCCTAGACCTGTATATGGGCAGTGTGCTTTACTCCTTCACATACGTGCTTTTTGGTCCCTGCCTTTAGACAGAAACATCATAAATGTTCCAGAAGTAATGGACACCTTTCTGTAATTGCTGGAATTAATAAAAAAGTAAAATAATTATTAATTTACAAGAGGAATGTGGAACAGGATACTATGACAAGAATTATTCTGCGTATATGATTATTTTCCACTGCCATTATTTTCTGATGCTGCCTTTCTGCAGGAATTTTTTTATCCCTTTCAATTAAATGCCTGCAGAAGCAGAGGGGTTTAAATGTTCCTGAATTACCCTGAAGATGCTTCCTGTAATTACATATGGTCTGGTTTGCCAGAGCAGAGTGTTTTGACAGAACATTCTGCCCAGCTGCCTTCCTTCTCTGTATCTGCCATGACAGAGATTGCATATTCTGTTTGCTCAGTGTTTGCACCATGCATGTTGGAGTTCTAATCCAGAATGGACTCATTTCCTCTGTCACTATATATCATACTGGTAAATGAATTACACCTTTCTCAAAGGAATATTAGAGAACAAACCTTTTTAATATTGCCTTTTTATAAGAGTTACAAGACTGAAAAAAAGGAGATAAGAAGTTTTTCCTCTCTTTATTTCAGCATAAATAAATTTCAGAATAAATTAATTAATAGGCTTATATTATTATGAAAATGTATCTGAAAACGTTATCTTAAAAATGTTACATGAGTGGGTAGTTATTGGGATGCTCCGTTTATTCCTGTGCTGTTGTGAGATTTTTCAGGAAAATAATAATTCTGGTGTTTGAGGAGGACACTGAAAATTTTTCATTTTGGTGATGGTGGCCTTTGTTTCTTTGGGAGTTGTTTGGGAGTTTCGCAAAGGTGGAATTTTTTACTTTATGTAATAAGCTTCTCTTGTATAAACGAAATTTTTCCTAAGGCTTTGTAAACATGCAGTTTTATAAAGAAAATACAAATGTATTGATGGCATGGAAAAGAATTTACTGACAAAACACATATACACGGAATGGAAAGAAGAGAAAAAAAAAAATCTGTTTTTTAGTCATTCGAACAGAAACACAGCCTTGGATCTGAATATGAGTTTGTGCTGTTTCTACACTAGCAGGAATCTTAGTTCAGGATAGTTAATGTCTTAAACCATCCCAACAATCTGAGAGGGTATAAAGTGCCACTTCAGATAATACTTCATGTTTAGATCCTCTGTTGAACTGCAGTTACTTTGTGCTGAGAGAATAATAAAATTCTAAATCTGGCATAGCTGCATAAAGGCAGACTAACTCTGAGGAGAATCTTCGTATCAGGAAACTAAGTCAGATCTTTCTTCACCATTCCTCTTGCCTGTTGTCATGTAATAGATGGAAAATAATGTAGAACCAGTAGCTTTCACCTTGCTGGCTACTGACAGTTTATTAATTTAGAGTATTCCCTGCTTCTGCGGTACACATCTTGGACTGGTGGTCACAAATGAATTCAGAAGAGGAATGGAACAGGTGAGTCAGTAACGTGCGGACAGCCTGCTCTAAACTGCTCCAGTCCAGTGTGTTTTATACTCTTGCTTTCTGTTGATGGCTTCTCTATTAGACTTCAATCTATTTCAGACTCATATTCATTTTTTCATCTCTGAAAACCAAAATGCCATAAAGAAACTGCTGTGAGATTCCATTGATTCCGTCCTATCCCTTATCACTTTCTTTCAAGTGAATGACCCCTTACATTTCAGCAGAGGGCTTGTGAAGAGTAGGGACCTTTTCTAAGGCAAAGAGGCTTTTTTAAAACATGGAAATTAACTGGGCTGCCTGCTAGTGTAGGCAATATGACTGCTTTGTGCTGCCACGTTTTCTGAAAGCCAAATGGGTAAAAAGCCAGCATTGTTTGAAGCAGTTTCTGACAGAACAACTTTTACGTACTCAGAGTTGTGTTTGTTAAGAAAAATTGCATTCAGATTGAACAGAATGAGCATCTTTATCTGATGCGAACAGATAGAAGAAAGATGATTGAAAAAATTAAGAATTTCTCATACAAAAAATGGCTTCTTGGTCTGTGAAAACAACAGGCTCCTAGTGAAGTGCAGTCAAGGCTTACAAACACATTGCCATGGTACACCAAGTTTGAAATCCCAGCTGACATTTCAAATGGTATTTAGAGTTATGACAAATCTGATTTATTTGTGTCTCTCTCCAAAGCTGCCATAAAAGAAGCACAGATTTGGTGACTTATTAGTCACAGCACCTTTAGGCAGCTTCTTTTTCTAGTCATGGAAATTGCTATCAGATCTGTATATTCTTTTCTGTACCATAGGTTAATATATTTTTGTAAAGATGCTCTTGTTTTGACTGGACTCCTAGTTTTCCAGTCAAATTTTCACCAGAATGTTTGTTTCCTTAGAAAAGTACCCTGTCACACAACATTTTAGATAACCAAGGAAAATGCCTTGTAAAATGTTGATTTGGGTGACTCAGAAGAAACTTACTTCATCTCTGCAATGAAAAATTGATCCTTGTGGTTTTATAATTCAAGTAAAATGTAATTGAAATGTTTTAAAAATTATTGTTGCCTGAATATAATTTATAAAATTTCTTTTCAAAAGCAAAAAAAAATCATTAATTATAACAATCATACTTTCAATAATGAGGCCCTTCTTAGCAAAAAGTTTCATTTGAGGCAGTATTTTAATACAAAATTTGATTGCAGTTATGATCTTAAGGTTCGATCCGAAGTTTGAATCACTAAGGATTATACTTGAGTAAAGATGTCAATGAGAATATTTTTCCACAGATGCTTTCATTGATTTCAGTTAAATGAAGCACACTTCTGTTTCCTGTTTCACCGTACAGTTTCTTACACTGAAAAGATGCTTTAAAGTGGGGAAATCTGGTGTACTGATGAAAACCTGTGCAAGGCCTCTCTAATACACACAACACTTAATAAAAGGCATTGTCTGGATAAGCTGGAGAGGGACAATGCCAGTGAAGCCAAGACTTTTGTCTTCCCCATTGATGTTTTGTGTGTTGTCTCTGTAATGCAGTGTGTATGTTGTTCTCCATTAAGTAGAGAAGCAGAGATAGTTTGGTTGGTTGGTCAGTCCTTGTGTCTATCCAGCCATTCTATCTATTCTGATCCCCTTCATCCCTGCTGAGACAAGAATGCAAAGACTAATATGGATGCGCTTAGAATATTCCAGCTGTATCTTCCCAATGTTACTAACACTGCTCTCTTCCATCAAATCTGCAAACAGCAAAACCTCTACAGATTTTCAGTTGAGAGGCAGAAGCGTAAATGTTAAAAAAAAAATCTGGAGACTTCCTCTTTTTGCCATTAAGTATGTTAATTCAATCAATAATTCTGCATGTTGGTTCCATGAATGAAGCTATAACTATGTGTCTTAAAAATGCAGAAAGAAAAGATTTGTGATTGCTGCAAATTGATATGTTTAGCATGTCCTTCACAGCACTTGACCTGACCTAGGTCTGATCCTCATTTATAAGGCATAACAAAAATCTACTTAACAGATGCTCAGAGGATGCATTTTCATAGATTCTGAGTCTCACTGGTATTAATTTGCTTACGTTGTTGAAAGCAGGGGGGAATATGTCTGAAATGAACCATGTGCAACCAAAAAAAAAAAAAAATAGAATGAAAGAATGTGTTCATTTTGAATTAATGAATCAATGAACTGGCAGGCCTGCTAATTATAATACTCAATGGAAAATCACCACTTTTGCACTCACTGAGTAGCTCACCTGTGCAGTACATCAGTTCATGAGATAGGTAATTGTAAAAGTCAAGAAAATAAGGGAAAATTTTTAAAACCACAGTCTTATTCTTAGTCTTATTCTTTTGTATTTCCACTGACATTCGAAGTGTGCAGCTTTCCCATTGCTCTGGTCAGCAAGGCTTGTGGGCATGAAGCACTTGGTTTGGTAAGGGGAATTCATGGTTTAAACCTTGGAATAAGGTCTGTACAATTTTGTGATGCAAAAGACATATCGCCCAGCATCTCTATCATGAACTAACAAAATCTTTAGAATCAGTGGTTGATCTCAGCCTTGCTGAGTTTGTTCTAAAACTAAGGAAATCATAACTGAATGTATTTTTTAGTTTTGTAGCCCTTCTTTCTGAATATAGCATGGAAAACCTGAAATAAGGGGATCCCTTCAGATTCTTCAGTGTAGTTGTGACCTCCCATGGATTGATTGTGTGGATTTTCATTCACCACTTTCTGATGCTGCTGTCTCTGCTGTGAGCAGTGAGATTTTTGCTGCATTAGCTCAAAGATGGTATAGATACAGCAGGGCCAGAGAGTCTCCTGGTGTAAATTGTTACTGCTTCAGTGAGGCCCACAGAGCTGCGCCACTTTGTCTGCTGAAGATCTGATCCATGAAGTGTCTTGGGAGTTGCTTTTTCACTGTTCTATAAATTACCAGAACAGTGCTGTAAGAGGAAAAGTGTTTAGTAAGACAACACAACATTTTGCTTTGGATGAAGTGTTAAGAAAACAAAAATAAAATAGGACACAAACAAGAGCACGTGGCAATATATAATAGGTGTCAGATTCTAAGGATAAAGCATATTTTTTTCAATATTCAGAGCAGACATATTGGGGGAGAAAAGAAAGATTGATATAAAGAACAGCAGATGGACAGCATGTACTACGTGGGACTCCAGCAGCTATCAAGTGAAATCAATCTGACTTTTGTTAAATTCATGGCTGCTCACCACTGAATGGAAGGGAGAGAGGTGCAAAGATTATGGCCACCATATGTCCTAATCCAGAACAGAGATATTTCCTTACGTCCAGCTTCCAGAATCAGCTGACCCATGAGCTCTCTGACTTGGTAGCTGCTTTCACCAGACTGCAGCATGGAGGCAGTCCAACAGACAGCTGTCCCACAAGCCTGAAAGCCTCAGTTTTATGAGTCCATAAGATGAAGTTGCCTTGCAGATTCAGACGTTAATGCATAGACCAGGACTTCCAGATTTTGGATTTTTTTTAGCAAGAACCTGGAAGACCTGAGAATCCAGTCAGATGCACATCAACTTTGAAATCTGCCACCACATAGAGAGACAGGAAATCTATTAGATTTTGTTTTCAGTGCATCCACCCTTCTGAGGCAAAGCTGGAGCTACGGATTTCTTTGAAGTGAGGTGCTCAGTTTAGTATTAGCAACTGCAGAAATTGCAGAGAGCATGTGATGCCCTCTCCCATCCTGTTTGTTTCCCTAATCACATGGCAGTGTCAGGGTGCTCAATCTTATCATAGTAAGAGTTACATATAAAAGTCACACATAATGTCAGGACCAAAACTGAACATACATCTCACCAAAGGACTGCATCAATCCCCCTGGTATGTAAGAAATGTTGAATGCATGAAAAAATGTACTGGGGATGAGGAGAAGGGAAAAGGGCTCTTAAAATGGCAGATTGGTTCTTCAGTGTATGTCAAGATCATAATAATTCCTGCTATCTTGTCTTAGCTTAAACCTAGCTGAAAGCCATTGGTTTTTCAATGCTACATTGCTACATGCAGCCATCCAGGTTCTCAAATCAGTACACCTGCCTGTTCAGTGGCAAGAACATGATTTGATCATTTAACCCTATGTAGAACAACTGCATCAATGTAAAGTTTCAACCTTTGCATGGTAGTTCCATCTTCTCTTTTATTTCATCAACACTTGGCTAATACTATTTTTTTCCTACTGTATATAGTTTTCTATTGAATTTACTTTATACTGTGGTCCACAATGGACCCTTTCAAGAGTTTGTCTTTTATTCTGTGATTTCTAAACATTGCACTTCCAGCATCCCTTTCACTAACTCATTCAGTGAGTTAGTGCAGAACCAAGTCCTCCAGAGCGAAGGAGGAGCACTCAGGTATTTATTTCTCCTATTTAACCTTTTACTGAATGCCAATGTGTCCTGATCTCTGCAAACACATTGAGTTATGGTTTAATGGACTGCTGGAACATGAGAGTATCTTTTTTCACATACACACAGAGAAGTGTGAGGAATCACTTCACTCAAGGCAACGAACCTGTTCCTGATTTATGTTGCTATAAAGAACAGATTCCCTTTTATCAGAATGGCAACTACAATGAAGGAAGGAAGCTTTAGAATCAGCATGAAGGGAACCAAGGAACAGCAGATTTTAAGAGATTCTTCCCTTTATGGTTGATAGTGTATAAACAGTGGTCTAGTGATACACATGGAAGCTGACTAAACAGAAGGGAGGATTTAAGGCAATACTGCCATATGTGAAATGCTTGGATTGTTTCAACATTTAACACCAGGGGGAAAAAAAGTATTCCTGAAATGTTGATTTAGAACCAGACAAGACAAACTTGGCTCTACTGCTAGTCATTCAACTGTTCTTCATAATCCTGAAACTGTTATCTGAAGGGCTTATAATATATTGAGATCATCGCTTTGGCACTCTTAAAACAAACTGAAAAAGAAGAAAGAAATAATACCAGAGGAAAGTGTCTAACAAAATTGGCTGTCATGGACCAAGGAGGATTATTCAGGGGCTTAGATCCCAGTCACGCATCTGACTCCTTTTAGTTGCTCTAGTGACACCAGGCAAGTAGAAAACTGGCCCAAATGGCCAGTTTAAAACAATCGCTGGAAGCACAGCTGCCCCAATGTGATTTTCACCCAAGCACAATGAGTAGATGGGTGACAAAGCTTTTAATTTTGCTTTCTTCAGAAAAGCTGTGATCAAGTCAGAGGTTGCTAGAAATGCAGTCTTGCATGCCTGAAATGAGATGTGAGTTCCATGCATCATTAAATATGGTTTAACAGACTGGATGAGAGCTCTGATTGCCAGCTTACACTTGCACCAGTAATACTTACTGTTTATTTGTCTCTTAAAAATGAATCCTCAAGCACTGACTATTCCAAAACAAGCTCTACCTTTTTGTGTTCTGGCCAAGTGTTGCATCCATAACTTGGAGGAGTTACATCAAGGTGGATTTAGGTTCATAATAAATTTCATGTATACTCAGGAAGGATATAAGAATTAAGCATTGTAATGATCACAGTTCTGGTGATGGGTGAAAAAAGTAAATCAGTCTACCTTTACCTGTTGCACTGGCATTAAGGAACCACTATAGCTAGGTCTGTCTCTAAAAACGAGGAGAAGATTAAACAGTGCCTGGTTTGCCTGTAGCATCTGTGGTGGTTTTAAATATCTGACTTGCCAACCAAAAGCCAATTTTTTCTTCTACTTTCATCCTGAACAAGCTGTAATAGAAAAGGGTCTGACCCTAAACTGTCGATGTTGCCAGTGTCCTACTTTGGAGTCCCAAGCAAATGTGGACTCTTGGGAGTGGCTGTACCATTAAACGTGTTGGGAACAAGCACAGGTCACGTCCTATTTCCACTTCAATATTACATGGTGCAGCACAGCAAAAGAATAAGGGAGATACAGCATTTCTTTCAGTGTGTGCAGAACTTCTGTAGTATGTACACACAGCTTCTGTTTTGTTTGACAGCAAGATCTAGGACACCATCTCAACCTTCAAACCACCGCCAGGTCATTCCAATTTCTCACGTTTTCTTTTTTTCTACAGCTCCGCAGTATAACGCAGTGAAGTCTGATCTCCGACCACTCACTGCAGTAGGCAGTTCAAAAGTTACAGCAAGTCTCAGAAATGTCAAATGTAATGAAAAATAAGGGAAACATACAGAAGAAAGTTGTTCCTGTTTATTCCACACAATGTGCACCATTCTTTTACTCATCAGTGACTGCTGTGTAAAGGTTCTCATTCTATTTTCTCTGTTACTCTTGTCGCAACAACAACCTACAGTCCTTTAAAATAACATCTCTTGCAGAAAAAGCAGGACTTGCCACATCCCAATGCCTAAAGCAAACACAGCTTCCTACTTTTACAGATTTCTGCTGTAAATTTCAGCTTTGTTTTGCAGGTAAAGCAAATGCCTAAAAGCTTAAATATCTGATTTACATCTTCTACCATTTACCAGTATTTATTTGTTTGCTCAGGATGATTGCTTACTTTGTGGATCTCTATGAAATATTAAAGAGTTTTTCATAGCATTGTATTCTTATTCTTCTACAGTGAAACCCGTGTCCCTTAAAAATTGATAGCAATAATAACAACAATAACCCCATCGACTCATTTAGGCTTTCATTTATTCTGTATTTGAAAGATATTTAATCTCATCCAACTTCATAGAATGAAATATATATTGATGTGTTTTAAATACCTTTGAGAGTCAAAAAGAATGTTTGTTTCTCCATCAAACGCCAGCTTGAAGGAACCGAGGACCAAACCAATATTTTTCTTTGAAGGTCACCATTCATAGAACTGTAAT
Source organism: Eopsaltria australis (assembly GCA_034509425.1). NCBI lineage: Eukaryota > Metazoa > Chordata > Aves > Passeriformes > Petroicidae > Eopsaltria > Eopsaltria australis. The sequence goes on along the minus strand of JAVTVJ010000172.1, from coordinate 2,645,994 downwards.
TTTGCCCCACAAACTCTTACAGACTTTTTGTGTGATATTGAAGATCCATGAGTATGACTTGGGCTATCACTATTAGGTTTAGGGTGATATAGGACAAAAGTAGAATGCAATTCCACATACCCTCTTGTGCATTCTGCTTTAGTTGTGGAAGAGAGGTTGTAAGTTAAATCTTTGTGAATATTTAGGGAGGATCCTTTTCCTTACCTATTTTTAAAATATATTGCCTGTATTACAAAAAGCCCAGCTTTCAAAGCAGCAGGGAGAGATAGAAAGGTACAGAGGACTAGGGATTTTAAAATGTATTATTATATGCGAGAAAGCAACCAGCTTGTGATTTTTCAGTTTCTGTTTCAGAACAAGAAGCTTTCTGTGTGTTGCTGGAAGATGAAATTCATTGTTATCTCTTGCAGAGATAACAGATAACAAGATAGCCTGGCTATCTTGTGAAATAATGGGATTCAAACTTGTCACTATTCCAATGCTGATTATTCCCATCTTTGGTCCCAGGCCAGGATGATTTTATAGGAAAAGTCCTCATTTATGATGAAGACAGGAAAAATTTTGGCAATTTTTATTTTTAAAGCTGTAGTAATTGGCAGCACTCTAAAGTTTGGAATATTGTGAGTATTACAGTCATATTAGGATTGATGAATTACTGAGCAGAACGAAAGTGAGATATTTGAAGCTGTGTGATGACTGCAGCTTATTGAACAAATCTCTGTGTGCATGTTTCTGAATAGCACACTAATGACAACTGAAATTGAAGGCATTTAACAGTATCCTTCAATGGATAGGGACTTCATTACAAAGAAGATCATTCCCTAAAGCACTGGTACATGTGCAGGTCTTTAGCAAATATTTTTGGATCCCTTGAACTGGAAGGGAGAAAAATTGCTCCAGGCAGCCTGCTTCTTCTGGTGTGGTTTTAGAACAGCCTCACGCTTTCCTGCACAGCCTTTCTGAGGCTTGGCTTTGGAAGTCAGGTATTGTCTGTGCAGATCAGAAGCACAACTCCTGGTTCTGTGCACTGCTTGCAGCTTAGAAGTGCACCTTTATGAGAGGACAGAGAGGTATTTTTGAAACATATATAGTTTATTTCAGTGTGTAAAAGCCATCAATGACTACGTGTCAACAGAGAATGAAAGATGTGAAGACAAAAGGGATGGAAAAATTGATTCTGTAAATATCTGAATATAAATCTCATTCAGTGACAGGTGTCACTTAGCTAAAAAGTAAACTACATATAGAAAGTTATTACTTACTTCCTTCTCTTTGTATCCCCTATTAAAAGAAAATAAAACCAGCATGCAAATGTCCATAATGATTAGAGCGAGCAAATGCAGTGCTAAGAAAGTAAGAGGTCTTAGCTTTCCATCCAGTGCTATCCCATTGTCATATGCATATGGCATACGTTGTGTGAGATGTCAAAGATCATTATGTCATCTGCTGCATAAATTGCACATCCAAGGACAGTGGAGGAAAAGCAGTCATGTCACTGGAAAATGCTAATCTGATAATAGTTTATGCAGCATTATTAGTGTCCTCCCCAGAGGACCCAAGAACTACCAGCTAGCTTTGTGTGTTTATGAGTTACTCTAGGAATTAAACACAGCTGGTTGTGGGATAAGGTTTACAAAGAGCTGAAGTTCAGAACAACAAACAAAAGAAAAGGTAGAATTGCCTTTTGCATCTGAAAGGGGAATTTTGGGAAGTAGAATGCAATTACTGTAATGGAATGGCTGAGCACAAACAGCTATGTGCTTTCAACTTAGTGGGTTTTATTTTAACCTAAAGCTGAAAAAGGAGGTGGGGGGAGAAAGTGCAGCCTGTAAAAAGAAGCACTCTGTGTGTCTGTACAGCATGCCACCCTTACTGTTCTGAATGCAACTATTTTTAAAACACATTTTCTTGTAGAAGGTGAGGTGCAGAAACATTACAATCAAAATGATATTGTACATTTGCTCACTATACATCAGCTCAAACTGGTCAAACATAAAGGAATTCCCACGGAAAGCTGTCAAAGAGAAGGAAAACACTAAATGAAACATTCCTTCATATTATGTTTTATAAAATAATGTTGACTGGAAAACTGTAAGTAAAAAAAGACTGAGAAGATTGAAACATAGGAATATCTGATGCAGATGATGAGGTTTGGTGGCAATATTAGTATTAGAACAGTATTCTTTTGCTCACAGAGGAGATGACCAGTCAGACTAATGGTACATAACTTGCTTGCCTGCTTGGATGCTTGAAAGTGGAGGATTGATTTGCTTTTGGTGTTGTGATAGGAATATTTAGAGATTATTGCTGACAGAAAAGGACTTAATCTTCCCCAAACAACAGGATTAGTAACTCAAGTGGAAGCAACAGTGAATAACTTACAAGACTTGCATGTAGAATCAATCCAGGGAACACAAAGCCATCTGAAAACAATCAGGCTTGGGAAAGGTACTTCTGAAATAAAGGAACTTATTTTGTGCTTGTTTGTAAACTTAAAGTTGTCCAGAATTATAACAACCGCAGCCTGAATAAACAAGTGCACTTACCAAATTCCGCCCAAAATCCAGGATGTGAGTCCCCGAAACACTAAAAAAACAAGGGAAAATAAAGCAGATATTTTATAAACCACACACACACACATATCTATGAAATAAATATTTCCTATTATTCTGCACAAATAGTTGTACTCTAGTCATGGTTCTTATACTTGAGCCTCTCTAATGACTAAGTATCTTCAAGAAAAGCTGCAGGTAGGCTGAGTCAAGGGCAGTTGACCAAGCTTGCTGTGTCCAGGATGAGGTCTCATCAAACTCCTGAAAACAGGAGTAGTTCTCTGTGCTTCCTGAATAAAGACCAAGAGTTGGGAGTATTGTGTCACCAGTGTAATTTCCTGAATGAACTTTGCTTTTATTGCCTTAGTTAAATCAGACCAAAATATCTATGGTACCTATGATTAATTTCACCCCCAGCACAGGGCCAAAATGAAGTGCAGCAAGTTGTAAACTGTCAGCATATGAGACTGGAGGGAGACAGGAAGGCATTTACCTCTCTAAAGCTTTGAAAGGGCTACTTGAAATGTAATGGATTGCCCTATGAAATGTTGTCACCACCTGGATATTCCCAGAGAGCAATGGAAAATCTGTTGAAGGTTATCTTTCAACACTGTTGTAGAGAGAATTGACAACATTTGCAGAAGAGGCAGAGGTAAGGTTTAACATCTGTCCACACTGAAAAAGAGATTTTCAAGATTGAAGACAGTGGAACTTAAAAAAACTTTGTATTTATGAAACTGTGTATTTGATTGTAACAGTAGATGGAGAATATAACCTGCAGGAAGGGTCACAGCAATTGAATGGAACTTGGCTCTCTCTTACCTTATTGAACAATGAGTATACTGAAGTTTTATATCACGGTTTCACAAAAGAATAGCCCTTTTTATCAGTCTTTGAAGAATGACACTGCGGAATTTTGAAGAAAGAGATAAGGCAGAGTTTTCCAAGAGGCTTTAACAGTGTCTTAAAGTTTTAAAAATCTGTGGTTGCATCAGCCTAAGCAAAGAAATTCATCCTGTCACAGAGACTCAATGGATGGCATGGGGAAGTTTTATCATATAGCCTGAGAAATTTTGGAAAGGAGTCAAATGGATGAATCTTCAGACTAAAAATTTCTGGGGATGAGATTACTTCCATCTGATAGAAGTAAGCAGAAAGTATTCCGTTGAGCATTGGATGAGAAATTTTAACTTGTATAATAGGTAAGTATTTCAGTTGTATCATTGGCTGTCGTTTTTAAACACGTGTTTATGAAATATGAAAAATTTAGTATCAGTGTTTCAGTGCAGCTGCAGTTCAGTTTTTTGGCAGTACAAGGATAATTAAAACAAACAAAAAAAAAGCATACTGTGAAATTTCCAGGAGAAAGTATCTCTTATGGAACACTTTCACCCGTTAATAGTAACGCCATCTCAGGTGGGGATGGATTCAATATGATTCTGGATATAACACAGGAAGATCTATATAGAGAGGAATATATGGAGTGTAGATCTCTGTGTGAGCATTACACAAAAATCTTTGCTGAACAGCATAAGAGTCATATCTCACACTGATATTTTTTGCACCAAATCTTTGGCTCATAGGTATGACTCAACAGGGAGAAGGACTAGGGAGTGGAAGAACAAGAAGTACACTGGAAAGAAACCTGGCACCCTTCATGTTTGCCTAGCATGCCAATACACTGGTGAGCTTCATGAACTCAGTTCAGAAGCTTACAGGATGCTAGGAAGAAATTAACAGCATTGATCTAAATCCTTCTAGAACAAACAGGAAAATGCTAGAAGACATGTTCTGAAATGATTATGTGGAAGATAGTTGGGCCTGAAGACTCTTTCCAGAATTATCAATTTCCTTCCATTCAGTTGTTATTATTTCACCCTGAATTGACTCCATGTAAAGTAAAATCCATTTCTTCTTTGTCATTCAACTCATAAGGTTGCTCCAAATAGCTCATTCAAAGGAACAATGAGACACCTAAATCTAGAATGGGCTTGAGTGGAGCTGATAGTCTGAAGGAGTAAAGCTGAAGAAGGATGGGAGGAAAGTAAGAAGAGAACATGTTTACAAAATGTCTGCTGTGAAACTAGGGACAGGCAAGTTGTTCCTTTACTGATGCTGCAGAGAGGGTCTGTCCATTTATAGTCCTAATGCAAGCTTTTTAGTTAAAAGCTGGTATTAAAATTGAAAAGAGAGAGAGGTACAATAGCATGGAGTTAAAGAAGTTACTTACAATATTGCCTACATGGTCACCACCTATTTATTTCCGTGGTTCTCTCCATGGGAGGATTTTCCCCTGTGCAGTTTATGGTACAATTAAAATAGAACAACACTTTATTTCATGACTGTGAGTACAGTTTGTTTTAGTTGAAATGATCAATCCATTTGCATGACTGTGGTTCTGTTTTGTGTATACCTGTGCTGTTAGCTCTGGCTTGTACAGGTTAAAACTCTTCTCATTACATGGAGTCAGACTCCTTTCCATGCTTATCCCATGGAAAAATACTTTACTCTCGCCTACTTGTTTAGATTAAATTTATCTTCATATCTGAGGTCAAACTGAATTTTTCTCTGTCAAGAGAACTTGGCAGGGATTTTAGCTAGTGTCATTGTTATTTGTTGATTGTAATATGAGGACCAGTCCTGTCCTAGGATCCTTTTGAAGTTTAATATAACAAATTTCCTGCTATTTTGAGAATCTTTAGCGTTGTTTGTGAAGTCTGTGGTCTTCATTTGTGTTGTTTCTGTAAGTCTCCTATGGAGTGTGGAGTACAAATTTCTACAGAGCAGGATAAAAAGCAGTGGTCCTTCAGGCCTGTCTGAATTAAACTGTTATTGCCCAGAGCATTGTCATTGTGGACTACAAGACTTGATGGCTGATTCACTTCAGTATCTGTTTCTTATATGCAAGACACGAGACTAAGTTTGGTAGTAAATTTCGTGGGACGAGGTGCTTCTCAGTGTAAGCAGAGTTATCCTGCCTCAGTATTTTCAGATGCACTGGGTAAATTGATACCTGCATATAAAGATATCGCTGGTTTTTATGGATGCTCTGTTAAAATACCACCTTCCCACAATAGAAATTTTTGGTGGTTTTGCTATTCTAAAGAAAAATAGAAAAAAAACCCAACCCTGCACATATGTATAGGTATGTGTTTGCTATCCGTTTACTATGCTGAAAGGTTTTAAAATCCTTTGTAAGGTATGAAATACCACTTGACTAATCAAAAGTCCTTGGAGAATGTTCTTATATATTTTGCCACTCTCTAGACTGTCTTAGTTGACTAGTATATTCCACAGAGGATTTTATTTTCTGCTTATTTGTTCGGACAGTTATTGAACAATGAAGGTAGTCTAAAATTCATCAGAATATTATTAGTTGATTATAAATTATTTTTCTTGTGCTGACAATATGGTACCCATTTGATTGTCCCCTAGCTGAATGGGAAGGAACAATGCAGTCAAGTGGCCCTCAGTCCCTGTGCATTTAAATAAAGTGTACCTACAGTTCATTCCTTTATTTGCTCTGACTGCTTTTCCCTATTGCTGCACTCATTGCTCTGTGCTTAGTTCGAACATGGACACTTCCCAATAAATACAGCTTAGACTTAGCCAGCTTTGGAGAAGACATGAGTGGCTTGTGAATGAGGAGTTCAACTGCATTAAAAAAAAAAAATCAATCAATTTTAAGACTTTGATGTGAAGACCATTAGAATCAATGGAATGTACTTTCCTGAAATTGAATGGAATTTGAACAAGCATCTGTAATGATTTTCCTATCTAGGGTGCTTCCATGCCAGAAACTTAGTCAAGCACTTAAAAAAAAAATTGATGTCCATGTAGTTACTGTTCCTTCTTGCAACCTCTTGATAAAATTAGTCTCCAGTTTTGCACAATGAGTGATGTATTATCTAATAGCACCATGATTGATACCCGCTCCCTTTTGTGCATCAAGGCACATCTATAACCACTTTCATGTTAACAGCATGGGAGAAAGAGACTTGCAGCAAATTCCTGAATGTGGCCAGGAGCCACAAAGTGTGTCCATATGCCTTTGTGACTTAAGAATCTGCAAGAAGTCTTCATCACCTCCTTGAAAATTTCAGGACAAAATCAGAGAGTTCTGGACAGTTCATGCTGTGATCTGGCTTCTTTCCCTGCTGAAAAAATTCAGTTGTGAGCATTAGTGGCCCAGTTTGAATTGTTTACTCCCTCAGTGTGCTTGCCCACAATGACCACACATATTGATGTGAGCAAAGCCAAGAAGCTAAAGATAAATGCATCTCCAATCAGCATTTACATCAATGGATTTTCTGGTGGATTATTGACTAGTTTGACATGGAACAATGCCTCCAAGAGTGGCTTCTGCCTGGCTCCATTTCCTCCTGGCCAGACATATCCCCTGAAATTATGCAGAGCCCTGGACCATGCTGTGTTCATCCTAAAGAGAATCCACAATCTCAGAGGGAAGAAGATTATAATGATGTGAAATCTCCACTCCTCATCTGTGCTTTTTGGATGCATTTGGCAAGGATTATCACCAACTGACCTCCCCCACGCTGAGCAGCTGGAGGAGTGATGTCACCCCGTTTTGCAAAGGAAAAGATGAGTCAGTCTGTTCTTACTGGAATTCTTAATGCTGTTTATATTTTCTTCCCTGAAGAACAGATAGTACCTGGCAGGTTCTGGTAAAGCCATAAGCAGGCAAGTATATCCTTACTTAGTTGAAAATAAAAACCATTCCAGCATTGGTGGTTCTCTTCCCCCTAGATGTCAAAAAAATGACTGAGGTATATTACCTGCTGTGGCTATCTAGGTAATGAAATGTTGTCATCAATTCCATTTTCATAGCAATGGTATGCATTTCCATTACTTGTTTGAATTCTGTGTTTGACCAACAGTGAGGAACAAACCATTGTATGCTACTATGTATTTGGTCTTTCCCTTTTTCACCCTTTATAAAGATGGCCAATGCTGTAAACGACGAGTTCTTGGAAAATATAAATAAAAAGCATACTAACAAATACTTAGTCTCTAACTGGAATTAGTGCTGGCAAAACCATAAACTGTTCTAAGCAAGAGAATGTTTTTTCCTCTCCAAAGTTCTCACCAAATATAAATGTCCAAATCTAGAAACCCCAAATCCAAAGTGAAAACTGAAATTCAAGTGTATAGGAATAGTAGTCTTCTTTGCTCTCTCTTGTGCCTCCCAGATTCTGAGGTTCTTTTGAAGACGAAGTTTTGTTATTCTTATTTGTTATTCTTAGAAAACTAAAGAGCAGTTTTCACCATGTGATGCTTATTTCACACTTCAGAGATGGCATTAGAAAAGTTGTGAGTGAAATACTGAATGCTGTGCTAGGAAATAATGACATATGCCCATTTATTTATTTTTAAATAGGTAGGGTTGGAAAGAAATAGTGATATATCTTTAATAAACCATGAGAAAAGGGCAGGTAGAGAGCTGGATGATGAAATAGCAAGATAATAATCAGGAAACGGTTGCAACAATACTGCTTTTCTTTACTTCTTTCCTCTGGCCCCCACATCCAAGCTGTTAATAAAAAAAGTAATATCAAAGTACTGCATTTTCTTCAGAAAATGATGTGTTTTGGGCACTAGTGACAAAAACATCCTTATCTAATATTTCTCTTCAACATTAATTTTCCAAATTTGACTCTGCCAAAATACCTGCTGCAAACACAAAAAAATTATCATTCTTTTCTGTTGATGTTGCTTCCCAGAAAATAGAACTTTCTTTTGATGCCTGTTTCCAAATACTGCACTTTTAATGGGGGGGTAGGAGGTGGTAATAGAGGATAATGGCAACATTTTTATATAAACCATAATAAATTGGACAGCTCATTTTAGAGAGATCTGTTGCTGAGCTAAGACTGTGTTTCTCAAATCTCCTGTGTGCAACACCATCTGTTTCTAAAGAGTAATATACCTGTCTAGCCTCAAGCTATTTTGCCGATGACTCAGGCAATCGAAAGAAGCATCCAGCAGCTAGATAAAGATAGCAGTGCTGTCTACTTTAACCAGAGGAGCAATTTAAGCTTCCAAATCTCAGGAAAGCAAGAATTTCTGCATGGAAAGTGTACAGTAGCACCACAGAGTTTTGTTGGTATATACAAGGTTTGAAAATGAGAGCAACTTCTGGTCTGTAAAGCCACTGGCCAGTGGTCAGGCAATGTCATTAGGTGCAGCAGAAAATATTGGTGGTGGAGGTCAAAAATCTTCGTTTTATATAAACATTGCTGGTTAAATTAATGTATCATAAATAGCGATCAAAGGATATTAAAAATGAGCCCCCTCTACTTTCAACTTGAAATTTACACTAGCAGAAGGTTTACAGAGGTCACCTACTTAAAACCTGACCCTAAAAGATATGGCTTTAGACATTTTGAGGTCTAAAGTTTTGTGGATGAGATTTGCATTAGCAAGATTTCACACATGGCATATTTAAATCAATGAAAATGTCACTGATTTAAATGTAGTATTGCAATGAAAGTGAATGAAAGTGAATGAAAGAACAGAATTTGGCCTTGTTTAGCTGTTGATAGAGTTAGTGTGTTTTAATTCTCTGTACTGTGTTATATGTGAAGTTGTCAAGAAAACACATTGTTTGCTGGTCCTATTTTAAAGGGGGGATTACAGTTTGTTCACATCAAATAGAACTGGTGTGACTCATTTCTGCTACTTCTACTATAACTGCTCTATTATCAGTATTTTTTATGCTTTTCACAAAACCAACATTTTTGCATCACAGCCTATACTGTTATTTCCAAACACTAGAGTGTTTTTCCTGAGCAATGAACTATCTATGTAACAGCTGGACAGCAGCTGAACACAAAGTGGTGCTGAGAGAAAGACAGTACCAGTTATCTTCAGGAAGTCCTGAGCAGTGGGTTGTGAACAGGATCCAAGCTGCTTACTCACTCTTGTTTTAAATAGACTTTGTGAAAGGCACTTGTAGAGATAAAAGTAGAAGTTTAAGGGAGGAAAATAAATTATCTTTGTTTTTGTTTATAAGGAATTTGTTCCATGCATAGAAAGTGCACAAGGAGGCAGGCCAGAAAATGTGATTTAAAACACTATTTGCTGGCATAATTGGCATAGTGCATATCCATTTATTTTCGAGTGCAAGGTATTGAGATATTATTGAAGTAAAGGTTGAGACATTACTTAGGGAAAAAAATGCTTTTCCTTCCCCAACTTGACATTAATTATTTTGAACTGCATTATTAGAAGGTCCAGTTATGTATTCTTTGTAAACTGGAGATTGATAATTTAAAGTACAAATGTGTATTTCATTTGTGGACTCATTTGCCTTCAGAAGCAATTATCCATCTTAAACAGTCAAGAAGTCAAAACTGTATTTATGGACCTCTGCTCTGTGTGGAGTGATTGGCACGGTTTATAATGATGTTGAATGACAGAACTGATGCTTATTTCGTTCTGTACTGACTGAATTGTATTTCCTTTTTACACTGAGATGCTCATTTCCTTGCTTCTGATGCAGTCTCATAATGCAATAGTGAACATAAAATCAATAGCCCCTGTCTCAAAACAGTGTAGATCTTCTCTGCTGTACTTTGGTCTCCAGATGGAAGTATCAACAAGTTAACCTATAAGCATGTCATAAAATTTGTGCCCCTTGCACAGCCATCATATAACTTAGTGACTAAGGACAACAATTTAGATCTTGTCTGCCTCTTCCAGTGATCTCACTCAGGGGGGCCTTGAAGACTACTCAGTATTTTGCTCTCCACACATAGAGGGTTCTTGATAAAGTCAAAGTAGGGAGACTATTATGTGCAATTAGGGCTTCATCTTCTGTAGTTCACAGCTTCAGAGGAGTGATATGATGCCTGAGATGGGGACAAGCTCTCCCTTTGCCCACGGCATGTATGGGTGAAGGAAGTAAAGGCCAAACCACACAGATTCTCACCAACCCCTCTGCCAACATCTACCTCTCTGCATCAATTGGCATTTCCCATGTGCACTGATGGAGTAATGTAGTTAATATGAAGTAAGAAGAGACTTGTATTTCTCTTTCTTCTATACTTGTGAGGTTGTGGGAACCACATTTGGGATATAAGATAATAGTGTATTCTAAATAAATTAGCACAAGCTTTAAAATTGGCTTTGGTATAAAAATGCCCCAAAAAGTCATGCTCTACTTGCACATTATTGAGCCCGAAACTGTGAATGTGTGGCCGAAATCAACTGAAAAAATTCTGCACTGAATTTTAGGAGGATTTGTATTGAACATTTTTTGAATAAAAAAGTAAAAATTAAAAAGACAAAATCCAATAAAACCCTAATCAATGGATAGGAGTTTTTTAAAAGCATCATAATAAATATAAAACATTCTACAAGTGCATTTTAGAAGCATTTCAGGGGCCTTGACATTGATAATACACATCTTGGCAGAGGGCAAGAGGAGAATTACAGCTTCATGGAGTTAGTTTGCCAGAGCTCTGCAACGTCAAACCTTTGATTTAGAGCTTATGATGTATAGGCCTTAAGTAAGCTTGTTGGGAACAACTATAGTGGAGAATAAGCTGTTTCATAAATCTCTGCACTATACAATCTATGTACTGTATTGCAAATCAAAACAGTATTGAAGCAAAGTGCATTGATTGTCCCTGAGCCACTACCAGCTTTAATAATAGAATTGCTGCAGATGCATGTTTGAAGTGGCTTTGTTTAAAGCCCTTGTTTTATTTACAGCACAGATGAAAACTACTCTGCAGTAATAAGCTTCCCCTTCTCAACAGTGTGTATATGTTTTTTGATGCTGGTTACCTCCTGATTCCTGATTTTGAAAGAGATTTTGTCTTGATTCATTGGGCAATTTATGCACCATTTACATGCAGTTCCCCAAGTGTTATTTGAAATAATTGAGTACATATTTTTATGATCTATAAAACAGTCCTTTAAATTTGTACACATGAGAAAACTCTTTATGATGAACCAAAGAGTAACCATCCAAGTATGAATAGCATCTAAAAATCAGGGGCAAAATTTTCCCACAACACTTCAAGTGCTTAAATCTTCATAGTAATTCTTTCTTTATTGCAGTTACTTACTCTGCATATGATACTTCTTGTGTGTAACAATGTAAGTATTTTATCAGGAAAAGTAGCTACTATTTTCCATTCCCACCCACTGCTTTTCACTGTGGAGAAAGCAGGAGTAGAGGAAGATGAGGCAATTTTCTGAAGTGTTGTAGAACATCTGCCATGAAGATAGGAATAAAATCGTGAGAGAGCAGATCTGATCCCACCTCTCCAGTCACAAGACTCACAAGAAACCTCCTGTGAAGGGGCAGGGTGGAGCGGTGCCACTGGTAAGGAGGCTGTTACGGTTGTCAGAGACACAGTTTCAATGTCTGCACATGCTCCCCTAAAGGGAAAATATAACCACACAGCTTTGCTAAGTATTTTGAGAAGGCATGACCTGGTCATATTAAAGATCTACCTATGACAAGGAAGAAGAAGTAATTGTGTCTAAAAAAAAATTTAACCGACACTCATTACCTTTTCCAGTTCAAATTCTTATCATTGGAGGTTGCTGTCAATGCATTTCATTAATTAACAGAGTGGTTCTCTGCATCACCATTTTCTGTACTTGTTTGACTCTTCTGAAGAATTTTCACCACTACATAACTCTCATGGTTTCTTTGCCAATCAAACTGATAAGCTTTTGTGTGCTGGTTTTTCTCTTTGCTGACTTTATTACTGTTTTAAACTGCTAACCTTGTACTTACTTTGTTAAGAAATACAAGCGTAATATTCTTTGGGAAGCAACTAATTGGAAATTCACACCTCTTTACCAGTAAAATTTCATGCAAATAAAATTATATAGATGCATAAAGAAAAATGTGGGTGTGAATCCATATAGGAGAGGAAAGGCAATATGTGTTCCATTATTGATTTTTTTATTGCCTTTTGTTTCCTCAGAAATACAGCTACCCGATGTTATAACATAAACTCTTTCTAAAACCTTTTTTTTTTCCACTCTCAGAGCCTCACTTTAATTACTTGGCAATATTTTATGATACTTATTCACTTGTGCTTCTTGACAAAAAAATATCATCCCTTCAACGTATTTTATTAATGTTGCCTTTTCCAAGAAATCTTGGGAAGGTAATGTTGTGTATATCGTCAGGAACTAGTTTAGGACCCTGTGTCTTTTTTACAAATGGATGGAAATGACAGAGCTTTAAAAAGAAGAAATTAACCTGCTCCTAGGAAGACCCTTGTTTTGAAGAAATGCAGCTGGCACCATGAAAGAAAGTCATAGCAGGTTTCTAAATATCCTGTTACCCATCCATCTGCTTTCTGTGCCAAATGTGGATGACATTATGAATAAAAACACTGAATAGATGCTAAGTGAAGACCTGCTAGTATGCTTCCTACTGAGATATTCAGGACTAGAAACTTAGTGTAGAATCTTAGGACTGCATTAATTAGTAATCTTGTTGCCTTCAGGTGATCAGACATGGGTAATCAGAATGATATCATTTGATTAGAATGCTTAAGGCCAAATATTTATGTAAGTTATCAATGGACTTCTTCTTCACTGATCTATTACACCATTGTTACCTTACAAACTGCATGAAAGAGCAACTCTAAGAAATTCCTTGCATCTTAGTAAGCACATATGTTTTGCATTTTTGTTTTTATGGTGAAATTTTAACACACGTTAGTTTAAAATAAATGTTTCAGATGTCTTTATGAAAAGAAAGAAAAATTTTCCACACGGAGAAGATATATAAATTAGAATCCTACTGCATACCCAACATTATATGAAAGGGCAATAACTAAACTGAAGTCCAGTGCAAAATTAGCCTTTCATGCTTGAAGTGTGTGAAATATTTTAAACAATTTTCAAATTCAATGAATTACTCAAAACCACAAAAATTACTTAAATCTCTCATGCAGGGGGGTAATGTTTTGGAATCAGTAATGATTTATCTCTCTTACATTAATTAGGCAATCCTGTGGCATGTTCTGCATCTGTGAATTTTGAAAAAGGCAAACCCCCCAACTATGTTTAGCTGCCTAGAATATAAGGGAGAGAGGACTAACACACAATATTTGCAAGAATGAAAAGCACCCTAATTACTCTGCTATGCTGTAGGATGCTGACTGGACTTGTGTGCATGAAAAAGCATCAGATAAAACCCTTTAATATTCCTTGGGGGATTTCTCTCTCATTAAGTTGTTTGAGAATCCTAAATTTTTCAATCTTCTCTACAGTCCCTGTGTAAAACTGGCCAGAAAACTGCTCCCAGAGAACAGTTATCATTCTTTTACCATCAGAAAGGGTGGAAGTCCAGTTGGATCTCTTCAGAATCCAGTGCTATTCAATGTTTTTCTTAACGGCACAAGTGAAGAAATAGAGTATGTGAGTATGCTCTCACAGGTGCTGCTGACACCATCCTAGGAAACCTGTCAAAATTTTCTAAAGCATTTACTTCCAGAAGTATCTTTACAAATAGAAGATGTGATCTGGAAACACAATAATGCCATTTCAGTAAGTGCATGATACTGCATTTAGATAGAAATAACGAGCTGAACAAGAATGGGATGCAAAAAAGATACAAATGTTGTAGTAATGTTCTTGTAGTTATACCTAATCATAGATTAAATATGAATGTCAATGTTACCCTGTTTTAAACATGATAAATGACGTGCAGTGATCAGTATAAAAGAGTTTAACCAGCAAAACTTGTGAATTAGTAACTCTGATCAGACCTGGTGTAAGTCATGAGGTTCTTCAGTCAATAATTTACAATCTCATACTTCATGTCTGCATTTGCATGATGAACTAAGACTAGAAGGGCTTGCTTTATGATATATCTGAGCATGTAAAGGCTGTTTACATACCTTCTCTCACAGTCACACACATAAGTAGATTTTTTTTCTTATTTACAATGTCACCATGGCATGAAATTGCTTTATTTATTGAACTCTCTTATTTATTTTAGTTTCAAAAAAATATTAAACATGTTTGCTAATCAATAGCAGTAGTTAATTCAGACAAGGGTGAACCAGGAAAATTATTTTAAAAGACTGATGTAAAGTCATTGAGATGTGCTGGATTATAAGTCTCCCACTTGCAAGGCTACATACAGATTCTCTTTTCATGTCCAGAAAGCTCATCTTGTACAATTCAGTGGTCACAGAGAAGGTGCAAACTCAAACTGATTACCTGAAATAGCAGCAAAGAGGAGTATTGAAGTAGTTTCCAGTGAACAAAGTTTGTGAGAGAACAAGGCTGATAAACTCCATTTATTTTTATTTTTGACTTTAAAAACATGCAAGAATTGCATTAGTTATACTGGGATATCATGGTGGATGGTTGCTCACAAGCATGTTCTTTGCGTGGGCTGTCCTAGAAAGAGAAAAAGAAGCAGGTTTCCTTCTTCCACATGCTTATTCAGTAAAGGAAATATTGTGGAAATTATGCAAAATGAACCCTAGTAACAGAAAAATATTGCTTTTCTGTAGACAAATTATTAGTCTGAAAGGGATCACAAAGCTCAGTTGACTATTTCAGGTTCAGGAAGCAACGATACTTGTGGAGGAAAAGGAGTTTAGGACATCTTCCTTTAGTCCAACAGTACATTCGATTGCTTTTCTCAAGTCCCTACAGCTGCAGATTACAGTCCATAAACAAAAGTTACTAAGGGACTGTGCTTGATTATTTTTAGATCTGGAGGGAGTGTAATTATCCATACCTATTCCCAAGTAGACATAAAAATCTTAGTTCCTTCTCCTTTACTGGACTTCATTTGGCCACATAAACTGGAAGGAGATTCAGCGGTGCCCTAACCATTATGCAGTTCATCAGCAACTCTCACCATGTCAGGCCACCTCCTGCTAGGGCCAGGTAGCCATTCTCCTGGATTTTGGACACTTTTCACTACAGACCTAGAAGCATTGCAACAATTTTATGATCTGCGTAGGTAAAGAAAACCATCCTAGAGTGGTTTGTAGGACCATGGAGTTCTATAAAAAAGTCACAGAGTACACAAACTGTAAAATGAGAGAAGCAAGCAGGCAGCAAGTTCAGTAGAGTTAATTTTCACTAACACTACTTTTCACGGTTTTGTTAGCTTAGTGCAAAGACTTTGCTTTGCAGACTTTTTCACTTTTTTTCAGGTCAGGCAAAAGTAGGAGTCATAAAAGCCCTCAACTGTACATGTGCTTACTGGATGTATGAAGAAGTCCATGTTGACATTAGGCATTTCTCTGTGTAGAATTCATTTTCTACCTAGCTTCTCCCTGTTCAACTTCACATGACTTAGCTTCTTTCAGCCAGCAGATCCACTGCAGTACCTCTCACCAAAATGCAGCAGGCAGTGTTCTGCTGTGTGAGGAGCTGCAGGCACACCTGGCTGGCATGCAAGAGCTGCTGACTGGCAGCCAGGGACAAGATAACCGATGATGTGAAAGTTGTGAGAGCTGGATCAAGAGCAGAAGACTTAAATGCAGCACTGGCAGTGGCAGCAGTACATGGCTCTTTACATTTGCCTGTTTGAGAAGCAGCACATCTTCAGTAAATCCTCAGCAAACTTAATTTTATCCTCCTGCATTTTAATGAAGTCATAGAACAGACTCTTTGCTAAACAAAGAACCAAGACGTCCCTCAGGTAGTAACAGCATGACATTACTGAGACATCCCGGATGCAAATCGTGCAATCTGCTGTCTCCATGATCCCTGAAGCATCCAGAGGTAGACACGCTGGCATTCAAAAACCTCAGATGCAGGAGTACCAGGCTTTTATCAGAACAGGAATAATTCTGTTTCCCTGAAGCTGAACCCATTATCTGTGCTGGTTCCAGACAGCATCTCTACTTAAAAGCAGCTCCAGGTAAAAATACCATGGATGCTGTCAAGACAGAAGCAATAAGTCACCTTCCCTTTTGGACTGGGGGCGGTTTGTCATCTGTGATCTAAGAAGTAGCTGCCAGTACTGCTGTGAAGTGCAAGAGGTAAGAGTTTTTTCTAGAACACAATCTAGTTTTTACTGATTCCCATCCTTTTGCACTGGAAGGAGGGAGTTTAGCCAGCCTTGCATTAGCTGGTGCCCACCCATCTCTCTTGTTTACTACTTGTTGTACATTTGGACCGTCTCTTCAGTGAAGGTGGGGCCCTTGCCTCCAAGAGGTGCACATACTGCTCTTCAAGACTGAGAAGAAGCTTTCACCTGTCATAGATTTATAGAATCTGAATGGTTTGGGCTGAAATACACCTTAAAGATTGTATCTTTCCAGCTCCTCTGCCATGAGCAGGGACATCTTCCACTAGACTAGGTTTCTCAGGGCTTCATTCAGCCTGGCCTTTGAACACTTCCAGGGATGAAGAATCCACTTCTCTGATCAACCTGTTCCAGTGTCTCACCACCCCCACAGTAAAGAATTTCTTCCTAATATTTGATCTAAACCTACCCTCCTTCAGTTAAAAGCTATTTACTCTTCATCCAGTCACTACATGCCTTTGTAGAAGCTTTCTTGTAGGCCCTCTAGGTACTGGAAGGCTGCTATAAGAAGTCTTAATTTTCTCCAGTCTGAGCAACCCAAAATTTTTCATCCTGTCTTCATAGGAGAGTAGTTGACTTCTTAAGAAATGCATCTGGTATGACATCCCTTCTTTCAGGAAGCAGCCAAGGATGGGTCAAAGGGATTCTCATTCACTAAGTTTTCTTTATGACATGGAGAGGTTGGGAGAATTTGAGTGAAAAGTACATATTGTCTCTGCTTTGCTTTGACATTTCACTTCTGATGCTGGAAAGCGTTAAAAGATTGGGATGTTTTGGGTTTTTCTAGGAATAAAATCCAAACTTTTCTTGTCCACCAAGACACAGTTTGAAAATTCTAATTTTCTCTCTCAGTTTAGGAAAATACCTCTTGGTAATAGAAACGAACCAAAACCTCCCCATTCGTTCTGTCAGAATTACTAACAATATTCTTTATGATCTCCAGCAGCAGTGCAAATTGGCTTTCTGAAGTGTTTCAAAATGTAAAAAGTGTGTTTTTAATTCCATGAAGATGCAGATACTTACCTTACTACTTTCCTGTTGCTAGGCTACTTGCCTGACTAACACTAGGGCTGTCCTTGAGCAGGCATCCAGTTGCCTGGCTTGTGAATCTCCAGACAGGAATTTTCCACTGTCTTCATTTAAGGATGGCCACGCCTCTACAGAGTAAGCACACACATTAGACAGGTACTTAAAAAAAATACAGTAACATTGTGGCAATGTGGAAACAAAATGAATTATAAAAGCAAAATACACAGTTTAGGTTTCTGGAAAATGAGATTCACAAAGACATGGGCGACTAAAGGGAAGAAAATCAAACTGAATGTAATTACAGTTCAACTCATTAAAAACTCCATTTTTGAGTCCAGTTTTATGCACATTTAGTGAGGACAACTGGTCCGCTAAATTGCACAGTGGAATTTAGAAGTGACAGCAGCCAGCACAAGGAATGTGACTGTCTCTTGGTGCTGGCAATTCCCATTTATTACAGCAACAATAACTTCTGTGCTTGACCAAACAACTAGACAGTGAGAGGGAAAAATGCTTTTATCATGGTTAAGGCAATATACATATTATTTTCAGGTATTTTTCATGTGCTGGAGCTAATAACTCACATTAAAAAGTTGCAGTCAACAACTCAGTGTAAACAAATATTAATTAGGTCAATGCAGGTGACTCATTTCTGGTTTATGAGACGACAGTGGTGCCCTTCATCTTTGTTGAAGCCCCCGTAAAGTTAGTTTGTTGATTTTCTGACCATAGCACAATGTTTTACATAGATTCTCCTGTTGCCAAGGGCTCCATGACTTCTGAAAGATACTGACCAGCTTTTAGTGAACCTTGGAAACAGTTTTTTCCTTGCCTTTTTCTGAAACAGGGCCTCCAAGCACCTTAAATCAGTGTGATACATGTGCATAAAAAAATTGGCACTGCAAAAAGGGGTACATTGTATTTGCTGGACTTCTGAAACAAATAAATAACTTTATCTGACTGTGCACTGAGAATTAGTAGCAAAATTGCATGGTTTACAGCATATAGCCACATTTATTGTTTACATTATTAATTTGGAGTAGTCAGGATTTTAAAGTAAGTTTCTTTCTCAGGCTGATGCAAAAAGGTATTGCTCGATATGATTGTTTGTTTACTGCAGTCATCTTACCCTTGATTAAAACATTGATATCTAAACTAAATATGGAACATATATTGTGCTACATGCCACGTGCAAAAATAATTTAAAAATTGTATACTTTCCTTAAACTAATCTCATCTTTCTGGGCTTCTAGCTGTATGAAATAGTTTTATAGTTAAAGGAGAATTTGCATAATGCTTTTAAAAGTCTTAATAGCTATAATAATTTTAATCTACTATGGAGTGTTTATAATGTATAGTGAGCTGAAGCATTTAATTGTGTAAAAAGGAATATTAAGGCACATCTTCTAATCAAAAGAGTAATGGAAATATTAAGTATGATGGGTTTTGTTATTTTTCCTAATTGCATCTGGACATCCAATTTTATTACTTTTTTCGAAGCCCAAATGACCATGAAAACTGAGGTTAAATCTTCACTATCAGAGATATGTTGAAATAAGCTCTATGCAGGTGTTTTATTTAGTATCCGCTCTGGGATTGCACCAGTTGGCTCTGTTGAGACCTGATCCTTCCCCCAGTCAATCAATTCATGTTTTCCCATTCATGTTCTTTCAGCTAGGTTCAGGGCTTCTGTTATGATTGGTGGGTTTTATTTATTTACTGGAATATGAAAGGCAAAAAATAGGAGTCCTTATCTTCAGTGTGCTATTTAGGCAGCTATCAATCTCCTCAAGAGGTGCAGCAGATCTGACACAAAGGACCTGCAGCTGTCCCAGAACAAAACACACATCGCACATAATAACAGCCCCATACAGATTTCCCCTCTCAAGTGTCCAGGCCAGATACCACAGCATAGAATCAATGCAAATCTCTGAGCAGGGTGTAATATGGCCATTTTTCATGGATTTGATG
The DNA here is from genome assembly GCA_034509425.1 of Eopsaltria australis. NCBI lineage: Eukaryota > Metazoa > Chordata > Aves > Passeriformes > Petroicidae > Eopsaltria > Eopsaltria australis. Next base: position 2,626,383 of record JAVTVJ010000172.1, on the reverse strand, counting down.
CAATCCATCTTTTCAAACATGAATTTTTATTTTTTCTTTTTCTGATGGTGATTTCAAGTGGGAAAGTTGTTTCTTTGGTAACTGTATAGAATTTTACAGCAGCTTTGTCAGGAAAGCATAATTTTGATTCAGTCTTACCATCTTTGCAAGATGAGGTAAAATTTCATAGCTGTGCAATGAAACCAGCATGATGGTAAGGAAGAACAAAATTTCTGCCATGCCACATATTTGTGCTGAGTAAGCTTAGGAAGATTCTGCTGTACTGGCTTTGTTTTCAAGTACCTGTCAGATCTTGGAAAAGGTGTTCTGTTTCGAGACATCCTGGGGACTTGGAATGGTGGTGAGGGGTGGGTCAGGCTTTGCTCTGGTGAGGTGGTGCCCTGCCCCAACACCCTCCAGCCCCACAGTGCCTGTCAGTCATGGCGCACTGGAGGCAGTGTCACCTAACCCACACCTGAGTGGCCAAGAGACCAAAGGCCCACCTGAAAGAAGGAAGGCCCAGGATGGGCCAAAAGGGTTTAAGAAAGGTCACCACGAGGCAAGCACATTCTCCTTTAACCCTAGCTTCCTCTTGGATCTCTACATCACTAGAACCCAGGAGCTGGTAGCCACGTCTGTCTTTCTAGATCTTTCCTGTCTTTCTGTTTTTCTCCCTTTCTTCTTCTTCTTCTAACTCTTTTCCCATAGAATGTAACATTGAATGGTTTAAAGTTTTTCTATGTTCAGTGGGCTCAGTCTATGCTGGGATCAGTGATGTTATGTTGTATTTATCTTGTGCCAATGTTCCTTAATTCTCTATAGTTTGCCAGTAAGCTTTTGTGTGTTTTTACCTCATGACAGTATTTGGTTGGCATTATCCAGAGCAAAAGAACCTTGATTTAGCCCAAGGTTTGAGTGACCAGGGTGTGACAGTACCATAAATCGAGAACAGAATTCCCATTTTATGAGGAATTCTAACATCTAAATAATATATTCTAGATTGGAAGGGAAGATTGATAGTTGGCATTTTTCATTAAACTAAAAGTTCTGATATTGTTTTGTGGGTTTTTTTCTTAATGTAAAGGTCAAGTTATTTTAGTGTGGTTATTATTTATCCTTAATATTTTTACCACAATGAGGCATAAAATATATGTCATATCCAAAAATTACCAGAATGAATATTAACTGTATTAAATCATATTTTGATGCAAAACCAGTTCTGATTGAAACATTTCTTCATAGAATACTGTGAAAACTAAGTTCAAAATTTTTGTCATGAAGGGAAAAGGTTTTGATTTTAAACAATCTGTTTATATTTACTCTTTTGAACAACTTGGCATCTTGCTTCTTATTGTCATTGTATTGATTAATTTTATCCATGTTTTAGAACAAATCAATGCAGTGTTGAAGTTTCAATTAATCTATTATACGAATTCAGAATCTCTGTGACTTTTTCCCATGGTTCTGTTCGTAATAAAAGATCAATCTGCACATATGGATTATTTATTAAAAATTATATGCTCTTTAATATGAATGTAATATGATCTATGTTCTGAAGGTAGAATCTGCTATGATCCACCTGGGAAATAATTTATGTAATTAGGGGATGGTAGTCTTGTCTTTTATCACTGCAGGCAAGGCAGGAATTTTTTGCAGAGACAATGACGGTGTGTTTTATAGCATTTGTTATCAGTAAGTCCCTTAAGGGCTGAACATAAATGCAAATAAATTAGGAGCTTCGTTGCATATTTGCAATTTATGATACAGTGCAGTTTCACCTACCAGGAATACCATGAGGAAAGTAATTCTCTACTATATCCCTGACACTTGCTTTGGGATTGTAGGGGGAAAAAATCACCCAGGCAAAACAGAGTTCCTGTTTGCTCCAGAAATTTGAAATTTTTACTGTTTATGAATGTCAAATCTGAGTACCATTCCAAGTTTTTTCCTTTCCCCCCTTTCTTGCCATTCTTATTGTACATTTTTGGAAGCAGAGATGATGAGTACCTGAATACACACACACCACTGAATTTCTGTTTAAAATCTATTTGTTGTAACAAACCTTTATCTCACTTATCTGATAAAATTAAATCATCTTACATACTTAATAGTAAACTGTAGCTTTTAGATCAGAGTGAATTGTTTTAATAATAAATTTTGTCTTCTGTAATGATTCAAATGCTTGGCTCAGGGATGTAAAAAAGGATATTTCTCCATGCCTTCACAATACAAACAGTCTTGCATGAGCTTTGCTGTGGCATTGATGCAAGTGAACACATTCAGTGATGTTCCTCTGTCCATATGACAATCAGTTCCCTGCTTGCATGCTGCAACCTTGTTTTTGTAGGCAAAATCAGCTGAACTTGCAAATCTTTTCATCAATTTGTATGCACTGATGTCATTGTTCAGCAGCAAAAGTCACATTTTGGAACACAGAGAAACTGGGGTATGACTGAGGATTCCCAATGCCAAACTGAGTGTGTGTGAAGAACTTAAAACAGCAGCAACTTCTGCTGGGAATAGCTTTGTAAAATAAGGTCCTCCAGCGTGGGTGTTTGGAATTTGAGTGTTTTATTGTCGTTGTAACTGAGAAGTTTTGGAGATGTCTCTGATGATTTTCTATCTTCACTAAATTTCTACTGTACAAGAGTAATTTGTTTATTCTTTTCCATGAGCATTTTTCTGCACACCCATCACTTTCACCTTTGGAATGCTTATACCAAGAAGTTATAACCTGGAAATAGTCTATCAGAAACAAGCTGCTATTTTGTTGGATTCCAACTCATCTTCATTGTTTCTCTTCCTTTTTCTTTTTTTTCTTTTTGTAAGACAAAGTACATGCTTGTAGAAACCTCAGCCTGAAAACCTTCCTGTTTACTGGTACATTTAACTGTCAGATATTCTGAAGGTTTTTAATAAACATACTTCTGCTTTGAGAATAGTCATATCTAGATGGAAAGATGCTTTCAGGTTATCAGAACATTTTAGATTGTTTCTTTGAATGGGTAGCTCTGAAGTAGCTTATTTTCCTTTCTTCATCTTGCAGCAAGAACAAAAGTGCCTTTATGTTTTCTCAAGGCATAACACAGTTTGAAGTGTTTGAAAACTGCATGCTGAAAATCCTCCATTTCTGGCTTTCCATTGAATCCCAACAGCGTGCCAGTGCCTGGTGCTCCAGATACATGCAAATATATGTGCACCTGTCTGCAGTGGAGCTCTTCACATTGATAGAAATGTTGCTGTTTACTTCAGTGATTGCCCATTGAAATAATGATAGTACATTTATATTTAGATAGTAGCATCTATTTCAAACGATCCTGAAGAACCTTATCATCGTTAAGACTCTCTGTCAGTCACGAGGAATCCCTGGGGATTTCAGTGCATCATGTTTGGATTTTATCACAGGAACAGGGATTTGGGGATTTGGAAAATGATCTTTTGAGTCAATTTGCAATCGTCACCACTTTAAAAGGAAAAATCTTTGCTAGTTGTTGAACTTAAACATACTTTTGGTAACGTGAAGCAACTTCCAACCAAGGTGGGTGGCAAGATAGCTGAAAATGGACTGGATCAGGGGACTGAAAGGGCAGTGGTCAGTGGTGCAAAGTTCACCTGCTGGGCAGCTGTCAGTGTCATGCCTCAGGATCTCATACAAGGGCCAGGACTATGTCATATCTTTATTAACAGCCTAAAAATCAGGATGAAGTATCCCAGAAGGTTTTCAGGTGATATCAGATTGTGGGATGACTGCACAAAGGAAAGTAGGGCTGCTACTCAGAGCAGCTAAACAATGATGAGAAAGCGGGTTGACAGGAGTATGAGAGATCCAAGTGCAAAGTCCTATAGATGGGATGAGGAACTCCATTTTCAGACCAAGTGGAGGGCCAAACAGCTGGAAAGCAGCTTGGCAGAAAAAAAAAAACCTCAGGGCTATACTTGTGTAAAGCCAGTTGAAGGTGAATCATCAGCATGCCCTTGCAGCAGAGAAGGTCAAAGGCATTCTAGGATGTAGGAGGGCTGAGGGAGAGGATCCTTCCTCTCTGCTCAACACTGGATCCAGTGTGGGCTCACCAGTACAAGATAAATAGAGATTTGCCAGGGTGAGGCTTGTGTGGAGCCACTCAACTAGTGGGAGACTGCAGCATGAGGTGTATGGGGAGAGGCTGTGAGCTGGGATCCTTCAGAAGAGGAAGAGGAATTTTATTTCTGTGTGCAGCTGCCTGGAGTCATGTAGAGGAGCTGGAGCCTGACTTTTCTCAGAGGAAATCAGTGCAAGGGTTAGAGGCAATGGGCAATATTTCAGATCATTACTATGATTTCTCCAAAACAGCCATATACACATTCATTTTAGGTGTATAAATATCTTCCAAAAGTTCTATTTTGACAGCATTTGGGACTGTATGTTTCCAAGGAAACCACTTCTTTCTCATCAAGTAGAGTTGAATCTGCATTAATATCACATACATTAATATATATGCCAAATGAAAGTTTCTAAAGTATTTTATATATGTACATCTAAACTCTATAATTTTATTTAAATACCTTAAGTACAAGTGCTCTGCATTTAGAAATTACTATGTTCTTTTTCTATATTGAATGTTCTTATATTTTAATTTAGAGCTTGGTAATCTAAACCATGAAAATCCTTTTTAGTGTCAGGTAATCATTTCTAAATTTTTTTTCTGGAATGTAAGAGACGGACTTTTTAACAAACCCAATTCTAAGCTGATCTATCTGCATTTGTTCATGTGACAAATGAGGGAAGTAGAATGTTGTGGTGGTTCCAAGTCCCCACAAAACCCTTTTCCCCCCACTAGGAAGCCCGGGGCTGGGGACTCTCCTGGGGCAGAGCCCAGGGTGGTTTGCCCTGTGGATGGGCCAGGCTTCCTGGAAGCTGGCTACACTGTCCTCAGCTGCCACTCTTCTGTCTTACCACCTTTAGGCTCCAGAGCTCAGTACTTGATCGTATTATCCCCTGCCAGTTTCCCCTTCTCCTCCCCCTTCCTTTCCCAGTTGGTTCCTGTCCCCCGACCCCTCCCTGGTTCCTCCCCCGAGCCCATCAGTGATTGGTTTGTAATCCCTCAATAAAAGTCTGATGCAGAAGGTGCCCCAGGTCTTTCACCTGGGTGCCCAGAGGGCTAGCGGCACGGTATCTCTATTATCCCGGGTGAAAGGACCCTCCCACGATACTCCGACTCTTCGGTTACAGTGACCACCAAAAAGGGAGGATGCGGCCTGCGGCAAGGGGCGAGAGACCCGACAGCAGGGAACCCGCTCAGGTCGGGGACACTGGCTGTAAACGCCGTGGGGCTGCTGTCTGAGACTGTGGTGGGCGGCTGGCCGGCCCAAGCCAACGGCCACAGTAGAAAATATAAAATTATGTTCCTAGAGACAATTCAGATTTTTTCCTTTATGGAAACCTTTGGTATAAAATCAAGCACAAGAAGTTTAAAGAGAGAGGAAGAGAGGAGAAAAATCTGGGATTACAATCGTTATGTATTGACCAGCAATTTTTAAAGCTCTATCCAGATTGTTGCCTTTTTAATGTTGGAAAAAAAACATTTACCAGATCCAGGCAATATTTTTTTAGTTGAGCTAAATGATTTTAAAGACTTTAATAACCATGGCTGTATTAGCAGTAGAGCCACAAGCCAGTTACTGCACCTGATGTTTCCTCTAACTCATAAGAACTGCAGAGAAGAGAGAGTGTGTGCAAGACTCGCTCCCTTCTCCATGGCCTCCAAGGTGACAGTGTCCATCCTGCCTCAGCAAAGAAAAGGACTGGAGAAAGCAAGGCTGGGATACACAGGGCACATTCATTTTCTACCTCCTAACCATTCATCTTCCATGATGAGCAGAAGAGCAAAGGGTGCCCAAGTTAATAAAGTGGTGTTAAAATCTTTCAGTGAATCTCATGTAAGAAGATTGGTGTGGTATTTTGCTTCAAATAATTTACAGAGGGAAAATGCCATTTCTTTGTACTTCAAAGAATAATTTCCTTTCGATGCTTTAGCTCTTGGCACCTTTTGGCCTTTTGTTTTAAATTGCAGTAGCCATTTTTCAGGCTTTTTCTCTGTCTTAGGCCTTCTTTTGGAAACGGCAATACATACAGAGACTTCCAAACTCCAATGAAAAGAACATATCTATTTACCTATAGGACAATATATATTGTCCTGTATAGGACAGAGTAATGATTTCTTAGATTCTTATTAACAGAACTGAGTGAAAACTGCAAAATAAATCAATAAACTGTTGATAAATGTAAAAATGAGTGGCCTAGTTGCTCCTTTACTCCTCTTTTGGCTTCTAGCAGGGAGGAGCTGACCATTACCATTAGTTCTGCAGAAGAAGCAGAAATATACTCGGTACTCTATGAAAATACATTCTCTAAACTATGCCTCTGAAATCAAAGTATTTCAAATTCACAGATCTGAGTCCTCATACCACAAACATTTTGGATGGGAGGACTTGTATGGTTTCTTATAATACATGTAAGATTTCTGATAGGGAACTGCTTAAAATACACAATAAACATATTTCTGCTTTCTTTGCACCTTGGACTGTGATATCTGTGATATTATGAAGTGCATTAACAATGCTGAGAGAAAATAAGATGAATATAACTAATACTAGAGTAGCTTATTAAAAAAAAAAAAAAGCCACCAGAAAAGCAAGAGGTACCCAGAAAAAAACACAAACTAAATCAACCAAAAAAATTAGAAAACACAAACCCACACACACAACATTCATGATCTTTCCTTACTATGTTTAGAGAGTTCCTTTTAAGTCGTTTCCTTTTCATAGCAAACCCAGAGATTTGTTGACTAATTTCACATCTCTTTTATGAATGCATTCATTCAGTCAAAGAAAAAAAACTAGTCAGTGATTCTCACACCACTTAGATGCCACTAAAATTTGTCCCATAGGAGATTTTTGAGGAAGAAGTGAGGAAGCCATGAACACTCAGTGGCAGAAAAAGCACTAATTACCTGTTTATGCCTTCAGCATTTGTCTGGCAAAGCCAATTCCAAGAGCAAGGAGGTTCCTAGAATAGGCTGCAGTCCTCTGGTGTGGGAGCAGAGCCCAGAGGGTTTTTCAGTGTCTTTTCATTCCACAAAGAGACTGGGCAATCTTTTCCTACCATGGTCAGCTTGTAGGGGATAAACACTGTGCTAATTGTTGAGGGGTCAAATTGACTCTTCAGGAGTGTGATGTTATTGTAGCTAGGAAAACCTACCATTTATTTACAAGGTTGGGCCACAGTGTCCCAACTTAAATGATAAATGAACCCCTGAGATCTCATAGTTGGTAGGAACAGGGTTTGACCAGTGTAGGAGATGCTAAGCCTTCAAGAAACAACTATATGCCAAAGGAAAGGGTTAATCTAAAGTGACACTTTTTGGATAAATATCTAACAGTAAATTTGTTCCTTAATATCTGTTAAAAACAAATCATATCACTCATTTTGCAGCAGTCCTCACCATTGATGGTCAGTGAATCCTTCCCACGTATTTCAGTCTTTCTCTATAAAGGCTTCTCAGGCATATTGTCATGGCTGAACACTAATTTAGTATTTCTGTACTCCCTTCTGAAAGTGTATGATGTGACCCATATATCTAAGCCTTATACAGGCTAATTAAATAAAACTTTTATTGGTCTTTACAATCTGCAGTAGAGATCTGCCATATACAGTCATCATTATGGCTGAGTATTTCATCAAGTCAGAGATCTTCAATCATGAGCAGAAGTTTTTCTGCTTGAGAGGGATGGAGAGAAGCACAGTCTTTGAGGCTGGATACCTAAGGAACTGCTCCATGGAATAGGGATCTAAATTTACTGCAGTTTCCTTGTGTGCTGTTGTCACATTCCATCAAGAGTCATGAATGCTCACAGAAAAATAGCAAAGTGTCTTTTATACTGCATAGGCTACCAGTGTATCGAGAGATAATTTTGGGAAAGTTAAGCCTGAGAAGAAACACAGCATAAAAGCTGGACCACCTGTTGGGCAAAGCTGCCTCACACTCAGAGGTCTTTCCAGGGCTTTCACAGTTATCATGCAGTCAACATTTACATTGCTATTAGAAGAATCCCTTTGTTGACTCCTTCAGCTTTTCAGTGCAATGAAACTCTGGTGGGTAGGTGAGGGGCTTTGTCATTTTGAGAGTGTGTGAATGTGCACGCCTGATGAAATAAATTTGGAATGCCAGTTCTAGGGTGCCTATTCATTAGTGTCCTCCTGCTGTTCACATTTTATTAATGAAGCAAACCATCACCCTCCTACCAGCAGACACTTAATTCCTTCCCAGAATCCATCTGCTTTCCATGGTCTTTTGAAACCAGCTTTTTTTGGAGTCAGCTTTAACAAAGTCTTACTGTCATGGGTCAATTAAATACCAAATATTGTTATTTCACAGCTACAGCTCCTTTTAAGTGTCTCTTAGCTGTGATTAATTCTAAGGTGATTTCTGGGGAGGGTTGGACAACCAAGTCCCTAGCTTAAAAGAAATTTATTCCTAAAGGAGATCATGGAATAAAGGTGAAATATGAACTCGAAATGGGAAAATTAAGAGTATGATCGTGGAACTCTCACTTAGTCAGGCTCTGCTTATCAAGTAATCACACTGGCTGCTTATTATGGGGTGCATGGTATTCTAAGGATAGTTTTTAACTCTCATGATGAACGTTTCAAAGCTAATCAGAGAATGCACATCTGCATCTAAGATTTTATGATTTACTATAAACTTAATAAAGAATGACTGTACATATACAATTACTTTTGGTGCAATAGATAGTAAGAGTATTACAATAGTATTTTGAGAATATCCATGAGTCTTTCAAGCACTGAAATAAATTATTTTTATAGTCAGTCTCTCTTCTAATGACATTCTATCATGTCAACTATAAAAATATATATTTTAAAAACTTTCTGTATCTCCAGTTATAAGTAAAGTTTTTGACAAATTTAAATTTTACTTTTTGTATCTTCAGTTGATCGGTTTAAAAATCACTTTTTATGTCTTCAGTATTATGAGTGCATAAAAATATATTCTAAGCCTTCATTAAATATTAAAAAGTGTCACTTATATGACCTCCCTACTTCTAAAGGTCACTTTTATGCTTCAGGTTGGTGTTGCTACTGAGGTAATAATAACACTTTAATGTATAGGGGGGCATCACTGAAGAACTGGTCGCAGAAAGTTTAACAGAATGGATGTGGTGGGACCTAAAAATGAGTAGGGTTTGCATTTAATTTGTGCTGAATGCCCGACTTTATCTCCAGCTCAACATCTGCTGCTGAAGTTTGGGGAATACCTAAAAAGATTTGCAGTTCACCTCTAACTTTTTTATATAAATTATTGATTTAACCACTGACATTCAGTTTATCGCTCTCCTGTGTTTGCCCTGTCTGGGATTTTTTTAAGTTAAGACAACTCAATCCGTGGCACTTTACATAGTGGGTAATAAATTGTGAACTGTATCTAAACTGAAATGAGGTGACCCATAACTAAAGAGAAAAAAAAGTCTGTATTCAGTAACCACTGCATGTGTGTAACTCATGCTTGGATGGAGACTGCTTCATCTCCCTGCTTGATCTGAGACTTGTGGTATTTGAGATCCATGAAATACAGAATGCAGGTGTAACTCAGCTCTTGATAAAGGATGAAGATATTTGAGTGGTGGGGTTGAATGTGCAATTATGTTATTGCGAGTGGATTAGGCAAAATTCTTTTATCTGGACTAGTCTGCGCATTTATATTTGGACCAGACAGTGGTGGGGGTTTTGGGGATCACTCTGGAGTTTGTTTCCATGGTCGCTCCTGATACCTGCCTCACAAACCAGTCTCAGCAGGGAACTGCAGTTTGGAAAACCTGAGCATGAAAGACCAAACAGGAGTTTTCTTTCTGGACGTAACTCTGTCAGAAAAAGTGAATGTTTTTCAGTTGGATAAAAGGGGGAGATGCTAATTTCTTCTGGTTTTGTTGTACAAAACTATACACGGTCAATCAATTTTATACTCTAAGTCATCTATTATGCATGCACTTGTACATACCTATATGTTTTTATAAATAAGAAACAAAGGACCACCTTTTTTTTTTTTTTTTTTTTTTTTTAACATCAGGTGTCAGACAGGATTCTTCTTGTAGTAAAAACAGACTGTCTTTGAGCCATTTAGTGGAATGACAGGGAAATGACAGGGATGCATTCTTGAAGTGGGTTTTTTTTTGCTAGCATATGGTTAGACACTCTTTTTGTTACCTTGTGTAATTCTGCAAAGCTATAGCTAGGATGTTAGAAAGGAGAATGTATTAACTCCATGTCGAGATCTATAAACTGCATTGCAAAGTTACCATATGCTGTCCTGGACTAGTTAATTCTTGTATTTGTCTAAGCCATTAAGTTTAAAAGTGTTTAAGAATAGAATATAAGCCATGACCCCTGGTACAAATATTTATATTTTGGTATTATATTCTATAAATGCAGAAGTTTGTAAGTAACAAATATATAACCAACATCTTGAGGTAAGCTGGAGGATTTATCTCTGTGGGAAAAAATAATTTAATCTCTGTAAACACTTGCATACAAATCCTGCATATAGATAGGGAAATAATGGATAGTCTTAAGCAAAGAAAATACAGGACTTGGAAACACAGGGAGATATTTTGATATGTGCCTAGTGTCTAACATAAACACATTTCACTGTACTTTAGGTAGTCCCTGCTTTTTTATGTACTTTTAAATGTACTGTGAAGGCCTAACAATAAAACAGGCTGCAGATTATAATAACAAGAATGAAGATTGGTCGTAGTTTGGATCCAATGACAATACAAGCCAGAAACCTAGATTTTTTTTCTCCTTCTTTTTTTTTTTTTTGTTCAACACATCTCTAAGAACATGCTGCTGCTTAAAAGTTTTACCAGCCTAGTCCTGGTAAAACTTCAATGCCCAGCTGCACCATATGTCCATACTTTGTTTCAAAACCAGATATGTTTTTAATCGGCGGCTAAGTAATGAAATCTAAAAGAAAAATTTCTAGTCTCCCATACACTAAGCTGATGAAAATAAGAAGAAATCTGAACATTTTGTTCATTTGAAAATTTCAGTTTTTAAACAGTGAGTGATGTCATTTTAATGTTTCAATTTAGTAAGGAAAATATTCACTCTTTAGAATAGGAGGCAGTATGCTGGAATATGAAGTAGCAAACATCATGTTGTAATCAATACCTGGAGGTGACTGTTGCAAAATTAGTCATAACAATGTCATTCTCAAAATTATGTGCTCATTGTACTGCAAGTTGCATATAGCATATTCTCCTCGACAAATTCATCGAGATCCTCATATTCCTTCAAACACTTTTTATATTAATAGTCTACATGTCTTCAACAGTGTATTGATTCAGTTCAGTGGTGAAATACATAAATATTTTAACAGCTAAATACTGGTTCATCCTCCAATTGGGAGTAAATGAATCTAAAAAATTTTGCAAGTGAAGTAACTGAAAACTGGGGCCTTACTGTTAGTCTTTGGCTACTGCTACCTTATTGTCTTTTGAGATACTGCAAATTTTCCCCAGGTTCCCATCTTTCTTTTGAGAAGACCTTTCTGTACACTTATGAGAATGAATGTGGTATTTATTCTACAGGTATTTTACAGAGAGCTATCAGGCAGATAGTGATTTGTTTGATGACTTCTGTGTTTCAGCTGAATAGACTGAACATTTATTTCTGTTTGTGCTGCTGAAGTATGAAAATAATCTTTTAAAAAATCCCCAAAGCAAACAGATTTTTATTGTTCAAATCACAATAAGGCTATTTACTTTATAACAAAGTGCTCTTCAAAAACTGTAACTTCAAATGTAAACATGACTCCCAGTGCCCCAAACAAGCCACCTAATCATCAACCTGAAATTGCATTTTAACCATAGCAACCTGAACACTTACCCTTTGAAATGCTTCATTAATGAAAATACTGGGAGAATTCTTTGCATCTAGAAGATTAGTGTAATTTAGAAATATTTGGAATTTCATTTTCAAGCTTCTAACCTCTAGGGCATCATTTATCTTGGCCATTCAGCTTGTTTTATTTTTGTTTTCATTCTATATATTTCTGCATTGATTTTAATTTGCCTTTTTGATCTCTGGGCAGAACCTAAGTCTAAACAATTTTCAAGGGATTCTTTTAAATGTTCTATGCTTTGGGTAATTTGGTTGTTTGTGAGGTTTTTATATGCACAACTACATGAAGTAGAAATCGAAAATAAAATAAAAATACAACCATATAAAATGAAAAACAGCCAAAATGTTATTTTTGTTTTAGTACATGTTAGTCTTCCTTGCTAAAGAAAAAGACTAACCCTTGATTCTTCTCTTTTGCCTTCCCACATGCACATCTTTAATGGCTTGCTTGAAAATTGAGGCCTCACTGTCAGGACGATATGCCAAGAGCACAGATTTAGTAGTGCAAAGTGTTTGGCAGCAGTACCAGTTTTATCATCTCCCACATCCCATGATCTGTCCTTACCTCCTGCATCAGCAGCAAACCATTTACAAACAAGAAAAAGTAATCTACTGTCCTCTCTTCCTCCAAATCCTCAAAGCACGAACTAACACACCAGTTCGGTTTAGCTGCTGGAAGGGAAATATTTGACAACATTTGCAGGTGATTCAGCTGTGTTCTGAAGAGGACAATATCATAGAATCATTTCAGCTGGAAAAGTCTTCTAAGATCTTTGTCCACCACTAAACTGTGTCCCTAAGTGCCACATCTACATGGCTTTTAAGTTCCTCCAAGTGATGATGATGACTCAGCTGCTTCCCCAGGCAGCCTGTTCCAATGCCTGACCACCGTTTCAGCAAAAGTCTTTCCTTATTTGAAAATTAAAATAAGAAAGATATATAAGATATTAGAGAAAGGTTATTCAGCTATTGAGAGAACCAGAAGTCAGGTCATAGATTCCACTGTCGTTCTATTTGGAGTGCTCCTGACATTGCAAAAGCCTGAAGAGATCATTGTGTTCCTGTTTCCTTGGTTTAGGGAAAATTAAATTCCTGCTCTGTGTTTTTCTCAAGGAATATATGTTTTCTTTGAGAAAGTTTAGAGTTCTGCAGGCCCAAATTTTTTATCTCTTTAGTGTTATGTGTTAGTGTTATTATCTTTTTCGATAATCGTGAATATAAAAATACTTTTTTTTCTTATGCTTGCGTATCTGAATAGGAACAACTATACACATATATGATGAAAAGAACTCTTGACTGAAAGAAACTATGAATGGAAAATATTTGTTCATATTTCATATGAAGTACAGGATTAAGAAATCCCAAATTTCCTTCACCAGCTTTAGTTTGGACTTTTGGCACTGAACAGAGATAAGTCCTTCCTTCAGTTTATCTTTTCAAACTGCAAGAACTTTAAGTGGAGTAGATGAGTACTTGAAATTTTTTAAGGAGTTCTTTTTATTGAGAAGAGAGGTGAACTGCTATATTTATGCTGAACTCTGTAGAGAGGAACTGCTGATTCTGAAGGTCATCAATCCAATGCTCTATTGAACTGTTCCATCTGGATGAAAAGTGGACAAGGGGAAGCCTGGCTGGTGAGCACCTGGTGGTGTGGAGCTTGTGCTATGTTCTGCATGACATGACCAGCTCACGCTCACCTCACTGGTGTGTGCTTTCCTGAGCAAGGCAGGAACAAAGCTATGAAGATGGATTGCCTTGTAGCTTTCTTAGGAGAGATGAAACTCATAGCAGCTAAAATGTGAAGAGTCTAATCAGAATGGAATGATGTATCAGGGGAAACCATGGCAAGAAAGCAAATACATGTGAAGAAAAGAAATGAAAGTTACACTTAGGAGGCTAAAGAAAAATGAGAAGATGATACTTAAGTCAGTCTTTCTATTAATTTTTCATCACATCCTGGGGAAGAAAGCAGTGCCACAGCTGTTTGGGTTTGGAACTATATCTTGTGATATCTGTCATGCCATGGATGATACATGGATTGGATGGAGGCTTTGTGCTTGGGATTGATGGTAATATGGCCTCTTTTATCTGTCTTATATTGCAGCTTCTGCTTGTCCTGATTCTGAAAGCAGCCCCACTGCCCATGAAAGAAAATGAAGCAAGAATGGAATTGCACAGGCCTTTTCCTCTGCAGTGCATAAGGCTATACAATATGCTGCTGTTACACAAACATGTGCACAAAACTGGAGAAGCCAGCAGACTGTGGTGTGTACAAAAATAAGTGAAAAGCTTTCCTAGCTGAGTGGCAGTGCAGAGGCTTTTACACAGCTCAGGAAGTAGCTCAAAGCCTTTCTTGGAAAAAATCCAATTTAATGTGAAAGCTTTTGCTGCATTCTGATACATGGCTTATTCATGGAGCACTCTCCAAAGCAAAAATAAGTATCTCAGCACACCTTCTTAGAATCTGAAATTGTGTAGAGATGTATAATATCAGAAAGTAAAAGCTTAGTTCAGATGAATGTTGGCCACATGATACACCTAAACTAAATACACCTTCAAACTATGACTGTTTCCTATTGTCAGAGGTGTTCTTTCTCTTATGTTTTAACATATACTTTTATCACAAAAAAAATTTAAAATATTTAGTATCAAGATATTTGAAAAGAGTTATACAAGTACCAATGATTCCCACAAATTTGTTAAACTTACTGCTTGCTAGAGGGAATTATGATGAATAAGATGTATAATGCTTAATAATTTCTGAGAGAGGACATGATTTTAACTTCACTGTCTTTTATTCTAAGAAAGTGCTCATTAGTTTTAGCAGTAGAGCTTTGAAAGCTTTATGCATTATAAAAGCCAAAAAATATTAGCTGCTGTCCAGACTCATAATAGTGTCTGACAAAAAAATAGGTTATAAGGCTGCAAAAACCAGTACCCATCAACTCAACAGGAAAAACACAGATGCAACAGCTCAAAACACTGATTCATTATTTCCCAAATCTGTAGCTAATTTGCACTGCATAAGAATAATTTAAGTACGAGCCCTGGAGATTATCACAGTTAAAATGTGTGAGAAGAATTCTCAGTTTCCTGAGGAAATCTTGATCCTGATAAATAGAAAAATTTTATCCTAAGTCTCAGTTTGTCTTCTTACCTGCACTCCCATACCCATATCCAAACTCAACTCTGGCAAAGAGCTCAGCATTTTGCTGGTGCAAATGAGGGGCAAACGTTGCCTGATGCACTTAATCAGAAAAACATTGGCTTTCAGATTCACCCAAGGGTGATGTGTGTTACATTCCTGGCCAGTGTGACATTGCACATATTTTTGCATGCCAGGCTGCATCAGGCTGCCATGGAGAGCAAACAAGTGAAATAACAAGTCCCCCTGGCATGCTGTGGTATAAAATCTGTGACCCAGATACTTCTAGCTCAGCTCAGAGCTAGAGGGGTGAAAAGACAGATTTATGCTGCTGGAGCCTGGTCTACTTAAGACAGGTCTTCAGGGAAAATACCAGGAGCTTGCTTGTACTGGCATACAGGAACTAGCAATCATCAGACCATTGGAAATTCCTAGCCACTTCTTTTTGCAAGGCACCAAGGCCCCTTTCCCAACAGTTTACCTGTGTGAAATGGTGATCTCTGAGGGTAAACTATTTCCAAACTCTAGGAAAACATGGAGGGAAAAAAAGCATGTGGCATTGACCTTCTGCAGTGGAGTGCCAGGATACAAGGAAAGTGTTCGAGAAAAGTGGTTATATTCTTTCTCATAAGCCAGTAATTTTTTGAGACAAGGGCATTTTCCCATCTAATTTCTCATCAATTAGTCTCTAAGTTGTCCTGAAGTAAAGCATAAGAGCTGGCAGACTCAGCCCTCTTGACGGTGCCAACAGAAATCCTGTACCTGTGCATTATCTTTTCCATCAGGGAAAAATATGAGAAACCCAGAGAGGCCAGACTAGACTCTGGAATGTCCTTGGCAGGGGGGATTGATGTCCTTTGTGTTGTGGGTGTTTGTGTATTTTCATCATTATTAAGGCCCTGATTCAGGAAGGTAGGGAAACCTTCCCATAACTTTCAGCACAAGAGGATGTTGCAGTGAATGATACTGTTCTGAAGCAGCGCAGAGCATCTGCTATTTCTTTGTATTCCCAGATGGAATAATCTCTAATACCCAAAGCAATGTTTCTTCTCAAAGTGTCTGGAAGATCAGCAGTCAGCTGTAGTTTAACCTTCAGATTTGATGCAGTCTGTGTGGCTCTCCTTTAATAAATATTTAATATACATAGCATATTCAGAGAGTTTTGGTAAGCAAGGTCACGGGCTCTGCCAGCATAGCCAAGGCATTACCACAGGAAAGGGGAGATATGAGAATATGTCAGTATTAGAAGTGCATTATAGTTAAACTTTTCGGATTGTGTGCATGGGTGATGAGCTTCAGGATTCTCATTGTAAATATAACACTCTATTTGTCTAAGCCTTCAAATAGCTGAGAGTACAGGTGATTTCATTACAATAAAAAGAAAATAAAAGCTGTACCTCACAGGTCATTCTATACCTCTGCATACTGGATTTAAGAAAAAAAGCCAGCCTCCAAAATTAGTTATTCTGAATTGTCCTTGGCAATTGTCAAAGACTAATTATTCTGCTAATGTTCTGTGACTTACTCAAAGGCTATTTTTACCATGAATTTTTCCTCACGATGAGAGTGCTTCATTCGGCTTTAATAGTTAGTGATACGTCCTTGAAACACAGGTCCTAGCTTTTGAAATTATCAAGGGCTTTCTAAATGCAGACCAGTTTACTTTGTAACTGAACTGATTCTCTCTCTCATGGAATGTCTCATGGCATTCCACTAAACCAAGTTTTTATAAGCAAATGCAGAAAATAACCACAATGCCTGAATTTGAATCTGTATGTTCTTATAAATACATGAACAGATGTGAAATAATAATATTGGATTAATTTGAAAATATCTAGGTCCTCTGTACAAGATATCAGAACACAAATGTTCATTAGTAGATCCAAATATAATTATATTAGATCATGTTGTCCTTTCCTTCTCTTTTTATTTAGTGCCAGGGTTTTGTTCTGAAGGTAGTAGTATAATGTCTCAGTGTCAACAAGCACTCCTTGAATGGTGCAATCAGGCAAAGCTCTGCTGATTTCATGCAAAACATGCTGATTCTCACCACTGGTAGGTGATTTATAATTTACTTTTCTACTGTGGGCATTTTCTAAGGTACACAGAACTTTCTGGATGATAGTGAATATTCATCTATTTAGAATAGGGATTAAAAATTCTAGGAATGCTTAGGGAGCAATTTCTGAACAGAGACCATGGTTGTTCTGAGGAAGAACTCTCTCTTGCATTTGCAATATTGCTTACAGTGTTGGGGAAAAGCAGACTCACAGTGCATGTAACAAAATCTTGTTGGCTGTGCTTTAATGTTGGATGAGGATTCCTAGACAAGCCTTTTCTCCTAATCCTGTTGAACTCCCATGAATTTCCTGAATGTATTTTCTGTTACTCTCAAAATCTTATTTACGTTTCTTTGTGTATGCAGGGGTAGGCAGGGAGAGGGATTTTGGAAGAGTACATAGTTTACCTTTATCCAATAATTTTTAAAAAAAGAGCTCAAGTGGGAAATAATAGTTGATCCAAAAATTATGAGTCCAAATAATTTATTTTTTCAGTGCATTCAGGCAATATTTTTCTTCAGGCTTGTTTCTTCATACCCATATCCAGTTATGAACAAAAATTTCTAAAACACTTACAACTGCAGAATAGAAAGAGTTTGGTCGAGAAAGGTGACACTGGCATTGATGTTATTATTATTGTGTTAATAGAGGACCCCTTGATCAAGAGTTTGTGATGTCCCTTTTGAAGCTGTGCAATAAATCAGCCTTGCTCTGGAGATGTTTGAAAGGGTGTAAGCAAGGATGCTGTACACAAATTCCTGGGGGATATTTACTAACCTCTTCTCTAAAGCCATCAATCACTTCAGCTGGGCCAAACTGACAATGTCTGGAGGTCACTTGGTTAATAAGACAGAATTAACCCTTTCCACCATGTCATACTTTCCTGTTATTAACACCCGTATCAGATTCCCAGCCACCAATTCTTATCTTTAAGAAAAAATCCTTAATGACTTCTACATCGTCATGACAGTAGAAATTATAAATGGTGGCTTGAAAGTGTGGAATGAAGGATGAATCTCTATAGCTTGCCATATTTGGTTGTAATTGAACCAGTAATTACAATGTTACAACAATATTTTTATTGTAATATATTTACAATGATATACGAAGTTGAAAAGGATGATGTTAAATATTAGGTTTTACTTTGTTCACATTAGACCTTTAGAAGCATGAGGATTGTTTTGCAGGAGGCCATGTGTGAATTAAGACGTTTAAAGGGGAAGTTGCAATATGAGTATTGACATATAAAACAGTGGATTTATGGGCCTGAAGTTAAGATAAGCAATATTAAACACCTCACATTCTGCAGCTCAGATAAATAGAGCAATTCTTGTGTTATCTGTTGCAGATAAGCAGGTCTCTGAGAAATGTATTGTTGCAATCATCTGTACTTGATAGCTTCCAGCAAGGTCTGTCCATTTGGCACTGAACCGTGTAATGCAGTCTGTGGATCCAGAGGGCTTGTGAAACTGAGTCACACTTCTAAAATCTTTCCCACTTTGTCTTAGCATGGGTCAGCATTTCTTTTAGCACTGCAGTCTGGTCAAAATGTTCATCTGTTAGGGGGATTACTGAGCTCTGTCAGGGTTAATGTCTCTGTTTTTAAAGGCTTGTTTTCTGAGGTACACTGTAGATTAATTTTGTGGCTTCTCACACCACCTGATCTTTAAATGTGATGACTTTCAATTGAACTCTTACTTTACCAAAACTTCTGTAAGGCAATTCTCTCTTTTGTTATAAGGAAGACCCTAAGATTCTCACAAAACTGTAGCTTTGATTTTCTTAGCAATCATATTCTGCAAGCCAGTCTCTGCTCTACCCTCTCAAAAAGGTACATTTTGCTCCTACACATCCTCTTATGCCTGAAAAAAGTGGAAAATCTGTATTTCAAATAGAAGGAGTTCTTTACATCAGTCTTCATGTCCTGAGCAGCCTAGAAAGACATGGCTTAAGGTAAAAAAGCAAACACCTGCAAAGATTTGGGGAGTATCTGTGCTTCCTTTGCAAATACCACAGGTACTAGGTATATAGTTAAAACTAGCCCTAGTAAAAGTGAAAGCCTTATGCTAAATGCTCAGTTCTAACTTGCTGCTGCCCAACTTGCAATCCATTTAGATGGGTGGAAAGACTGACTGACTTAATTTGGAAGCTTAAAAATTAACTATTATTTGATCACAACATCCTAGAAGGAAAAAAAAAGCAAAAAAATAAATAAGGGAAGATGTTAACAATATCCATAAAATGATGTAAAAGGTTTATCACCTAGGTGACGTCTGTAAGGAAAATATGAATTTGTTAGCTTGTTAATTTATGCTATTTATTTTTGAATTTCTAATCAACTTCTTTCTTCAAGAATTGAAGATCTTCAAGAAGCCATAAATCTCCAAAATAAGTTCTGATTTGCTGTTGCATTCATACTGACTATCTTCAAGTTTTATTGTATATTATCCAAAATAAAAATTTGGTTGAAGAGTGGAAATAGTTATAAACCTTGCTTTATATAGCACATAAACCACCAGCTTCCTTTCCAGTGGATGGGAACACAACTGAGTATGGAATGCTACCAATACCAACAAATTATTTGCTGCAATGGGTGTGTGGAAGGCACTGGCATTTCTAAATAGTAATTTAGCTTTCCTTAATCCACACAAGACTAAAGAGAGAACTTTTCTCTCACTCAGATAGCAGGGAAGGCTGCAGGCTGTGAGTAGGATTGATGAAATTTCTTATGTGTCTTCTCTTCCAAGAACTGCTTCTTATTTATTGTAGTGAACCTGGATATGAAGAAGCCATGTGGAGTCTGCTGAGGGTGCAGATGAAAGATGGTCAAACAGTTGGGATGATCAATAATGTTTATATTCGCAACAAAGATGTGCATTTCTTAATTGGAACCTAAACATTACAGCGTTTCTGTGGAGATTAATTCACCAAAAAAGAGATTCCTGTTAAAGCTCTAGAAGTTCAACACTTAAATGTCACATTATCACCATATCTCCATTTCCTCAAATGGTGAATAAGGAGTATCTGAAACCAAAATATGACAAGCATCTAGAGGGACTGTAAATTGCTGTCAGTACTGGTATCTACCCAGAGGAAATAATTGTAGTTTCACTTTTCAATGACATGTTTCAATTGATACTCAGATGTATATAGGGGTGAAAAAATAGTTAAGCACAAACTGTGTATGCTTATAAATATATACAAAAAGACAAAGATGATGTTATATGTTTTAATTACCTGAATGGAAAAAAATGTTGTGTGTTATCCATTTTAATGATAGAAATTAATTGAAGTGAATGAAGCCACAGTTGTCTGGAAGAGGCCATTTTTCATCTCAATAAGCATTTTCTACAAAGGATGCAAGAAGGAATACAGTTTGATTCTGAGATAGAATAAAAAATCTTTAGGGATCAAGTTAGTAATCTCTTTACTGCAGAGTTCAGGATATTCTGCCCTGTTGATAGAGGTTCAAAGAAAATCTCAGGACTAGTGATACTCATGCAATTTTGTTCTAAGTTTGCTACATATCCTTTTACCGTGCTTCTGCTTTCCTTTGAAGTCTCAGTCTTGTCTTTTACTTTGAATTTTACAGCCTTTGGTAGACTTATCCACCAGACTTGGTGGATAAGCATTACCATCATTCTATATAGATATTAGCACTGATTTTAATATTGTTTAGTGATATATAGCCCTGCAAACCAGGCTTGAACTTTCCTGTGCTGGATTAGTGAATCTTAGATACGTTACTCAGAAAAAAAGGGACACTAAGGTTTCACTACTGCAGCTTTGAATTGTTGTCAAGTCACTCAGCTGGAATATCCAAAGTATAAAACAAAGTGGTAGTTGCAGTAGGAACCTACAGAAAATAATAGGTCAATGTTCCTCAAGAAAACAGGATCTGAATCTGCCTTTCTTGAAATCACTTGAAGTTTTGCAATTACTGAAAAAAACATGGTTGAGGTAGTGTATGAATAACTTGGAATAGATTTTAAAATTCTGTATCAGAATAGTATTGGTAACTGGTAATCTTTCCCCCTTCCTCACAGCATTCTGATTATTTCTGTGTCTGGTTTTGATTTTTTGCTCCATTTTTAATGTAGCAAGAGCATTACATTTCAGTCAACTACAAAAGTATGTATTTTGTTTCCTTCTAATGGTTTCTCATATCTTTCCAATGAACTGTAGCTATGTGATATCTCTTAATTGCTCGAGGTCATGGACATACAATACCAAGACAGATAGGCAGAACTTCACATTAAGAATCTGAATTGCACATGTCCACATGAAACAGCCTAGAAAAGGCAGATCTTATTTCTAAGACCCATCAGAGTTGTCCTTTACTTCCTCTTTGTTCTTTTAAGGCTTTTATATGTTGATAATGCAGAGATGCTGAAAAACAGGAAGAGATTAAATAATTTCATAGTCACAATTCACCATTTCTTTCAAACTTTCATATTCTGCACTTGTAAAAATGGGTTTAACTCCTATTTTACATAGGAGGTCATGTTTAATGTTCAGTGAAATGAATGAGAGACTTCATATTAGTTTCAACACACATTGGATCAGATTATCAGACATTTGACATATGACATTCAAAATGACATTTATGTGATTGCATGCTAGAATAAAATGATGAGAATTATCAGACATCCTGTCAGAAACACCAGGAAAAAAAAATGAAAGTAGCAGATATGCTTTTGTAACACTCATACAATTTTAAATGCTACAAATTACAGCAACCTTGAAGGTTGTGCTTTTGGAGATAATATGTTCAAGGAAATGCAAACTTCAAAAGCAGCATATTTTCAGGGTAAATAATTAGTATGTGTATGCCATATATAGTACAGTATTGTCTTAGACAACAAGAATATCTCAAAACTTTAAATAAGTTACTTTTGTAGGAGATTAAACATTCCAATTATTGGAATTTTGGGTTGTACTCAGTTCTGTTCTGTTGATTTTCCATATCTCTTATGGGGAGCTCAAGGTCTTATAAGGAGAAGAAAATTTTGAATCTTAAGTTATCACCACTAAAAAGATGTATTTATTCCTTTGTTTTAAAAACATCAAAGATTTCCTTTTGCAGTGGCATACTATAATGATGTCAAGATCTTAAAAAAAGACCATGATATTAACGAGGCAGAAGGGTGGTTCAATGGATGAATTGTTCATAAAATGTAATTCTCACACAGCAAGTAATTTTTCTTAAGATATTAGAAGGCACTAATGCTTCAGGTGTTGGCTCATGTAGACATAACTCTAAAAAGTCTGAAACACTACAAGTTTTTTTATGCTATTCCGTGAAACATGAGAAGTGACTGGCTCATTAATTACTGTAATTCACTGCCTGCACTCAAGAATTATGACAGGTTTTTTAGATTTGAAAATATTTTGAGTGAATGCAACTTGATCTATTAAAAGCCTTTAAAATGAACAATTCTGTTGAAAAAAAAGATATCACAGACTGCTTACTTTGATGGACACAGTACTGTGTATAATGAGCATTTACAAATATTCTTTATCCAGCAATGTCTAAAGGGGCTCACCTTAAGAAGTAGCCCAATGTTGAAGAAAGTTGGCAAATGAATGAAGTCTGAAGTTGCAATGATTAGTAGTTTGATCTCTACTAACATTTGCAGAGGTGAGAAATCCCTTTAGAAATAGTGGAGGAGGAAACGGGACTAGGCGATTTAGAAGCAGGCTTTGAGGTAGACACACATGGAAAGATTCATTTGAGGGAGTGGAGATGCTTGATAGGTGTTCTTTTGGGATTACCAGCATTTTTCTCCTTTGCTGCCCATTGGGAATACTACAGGCAAGGGGCTGCTCTTCCACAGTGAAGCTCCTCCATGGCCACCCTGACTGAACATCGCCTCTGTAACCTCTGAGTTGTTTTCCAGTTGCACTGAGTAAAGATTGCAGGGTTTCATACACCAGCACCATGCCCAGCACCACCCCACACAGAAGAGGAAAATGCAGGTGACTCTGCAGTAGCTCTCAGCAAAGAAGGATCCCCACCAGCTAAAAGTATTTGAGCTGACACTATTAAAAAAGTAAGTTTATCGCTGTGTTTTTTCAGTTCTTGACCTAGTTTCAAGTCTAAAACAAATGCTTGTTTTGGGCTGGTAGGCAGAAAGAGGAAGTTATTCGAGTGTTTTAAAACCTAAAGGAAGAACAAATCATGTTCAATTAAAAAAATCATCTGGGATGTGAAGAAAAAATACTTCAATTTAATTTAAACTTTATTTGCCTTAGAAGAGATGAAAATTCCTGTTACACTGCAGACAAGTTGGATGTTCTTCTTCATTCTCATTTATCTCAAGTGCCAGAAAGAATAGGATCACTGAGAGGTAAATAGGTCTATTGGAAGGGAAAGATTGTAAATGCTGAAAAATCACATAAAGAAACAGACAATTTAGTAAAAAAGTAATATACAAGTGCTGCTTCTGTACCGTTCCATTATTGAAAAATTTCATCATTCATTTGTGAATTACGCGAATTTCCTCATTTAAGAATTTATTATAATACTGAGTCCTTTCAGAAATTTTACAGACCACTTCTAACTTGATCTGTTTGGAATGCTGCAAAGTTTAGTCTTAATTATTAAATTGTGGGGTAGTAATGCATTTTTGAGAACACTTGCAACACCCCTGCAGTGCATTTTGCTCCAAATCAGACATGTATGTCCTTCCTTTTATTTAGCAGGGGTTTAACTCCTTTTAACTGGAGTGAGTGATCCTGCTTTTTGCCTGGCTAGTTTTCCACTTCCTCCTGTATTGAATTGCACCTACTTGGTGTGCCCACCAAGTGGGGGTAACTGGGAGATACATTATTTATGCATTCTAAGTCTTTTATTTCTGTGCAATGTCAGGTTTTAACTGGGGTGTGATGCTGAGCTGCAAACACAGGGTGAATTCAGTCCTACCTGAGACAGACACAGGGAGCACAGGGGTCTCCTATCTGTGAGGGTGTGGGAGGTTGCCACCCGGACTTTGCCAGAAGTGGAGCTCAGCTTTGGTTTCAGTCTCACTGGGGAAGAATAAGAGATGACAACTGCTTTAGAAGAGACTCTTCTTCACACTACAATTTGGAGTCCAATATTTATCCTTTAGAGTGCACTGAATAAACAACATTTTATTACAATGAATAAAAAAGAAGGGGAGGAAAAATGACCTCAACTGAAAAATTGTAACACAGCATATCTACAACATTTCTCTCATTTAATTTTATCAGAGGCCTGAAGCTTCAATGTTACTAAGATTACTCTGGCATTGAGTGTTAAGTATCTTCAATTAGAAAACTTCAATTAATTCAAATTCCTAAAAGAATTAGCAAAGTTTGATTCCGTCTGAATAAATTAATTTCCTAATGAGTCAGGGTGATAATTTTGGGAAGGATACATTGTAATTTGCATGCATAACAAAATATAGAGACACTTTTAACTGGAGCTCTGAAACAAGTTAGTCATAGAGCTATCCACAACCTTCCTGAACTCTGTATGTGTTAAAAGAGAAAGAGATTACAGATTCATGAATCTATGCTTAATGTTATTTTTACTGGAATTTTTTTGAAGATAACTTTCTAATATACCTGGTAAACAAGTAAGCATTTTCATGTTTCCTGGGATTGCCAGATGCTTGCCCCTAACTTCCAAAGATACGTATAGCTCTTCTATTCCCCTGTAAATTCATGTGTATCTGGATAAAAACTGTTTTCTAGCTGTATATGCACTGTCCATATGGCTAAAAAGCTGTTAAATGTCTGGAAGATTATCCAGAGCAGCAATGCAGTTAAGCTTTATGTCCAATGAAGTGTCATTATTTTCTCAGGATAGTAAAAATCAAGGAATATTAAATGGAAACAGATAAAAAGGTGTTATTACAACAGCCCCTTAATTAGCCAATTTGATTTCCCTTTTGATCTTTTCAATTAGCCAATAAACTGTCTTTTAAGTTATGTTATTGGGCTAGTACATCATGGAAAATCAGTTATCTGAAAGGATTTTAACAAACTCTCATCCATTTTTACAAATGTAAATGTGCTGTAAGCCTTAGCCAACTGACGAAGTAGCCATCTGCTGTATAGATGATCACTCTGATTATGTGCAAAGACAGCAGGTCTCTACTGTAGGCTTTATTTTATTTATAAGGCTATATACATTGGCTTCCATTCTAATTAGGTTTTGCACAGCTATAGTAACGTAGGAGGTACTTTAATAAATGCTCAACGGTATCTATGACTCTGCCAACTTGGCTTAATATAATGAGATGTCCTTTGCAGAAGTGTTCCAGAAGGGATTGTAAAGGGATTGTAAAGGGATTGTTTACCACTTGGTCTTACAAGAAGTTAACCAGGATTCTGTAACAGCCAAGGTTCATAGATGAAAATCACAGGCTGAATTTCAACTTGCATTTCACCATAAAACCTACATAAAACAAACCTGTGCTGATACATGGCTTCACATATTAATCAGCCTTGCACAGAACTTCTTTTTTCAAATAACACCATCTCAGATTAATTGCAATAGGACCCTAAAAAATATTTTTGAGTGCACAACTAATAGCTGCAGCACTGTTTCAACTCTTGCTGCTCTGGAGGTATGTGATTCAAGTCTCCAGAAATCACAACTGCACGACATAGTTGCAGGGAGAGCAGTTTTGATGAATATACGCTGAAATTGTAATGATTCTTCTGTGTCAACACCAATAAGCCTTGACTTCTTGTTTCTGTTTAGCTGGCTTTCATGCTAGGAATTTTGATTCTTAATGAGAACAATCATTAACTGGAGTAATTATACAGTTTGGAGACCCTCTATCAAAGAGATTAGTTGGTAAAGAGACAGTGTCAAGAGGCTGAGGACCTACATGCCAGTTTCACTAGATGGAAAATTTTCCAGAATGTTTGTTATTCCACTGCAAGCCATGCTTATAATTTTTTCTAAATATCTTTGAAAATTTTAGTGAGGGCAAAACTATGCATCTGAATGGGAAGAAGAAAATGCAGTTGCACATAAAACTGGGTAACTGACCTAACAGAGTGAAATGACCAAAAGAAAAAGTGTGCTGCAGCTTTTTATGTCCTATTTGTTTTCCTAAGTAAAGGTGAAATTTGCTAGTGTGCTAAAGAAAGGCAGTGCCACTTCCACAATGAGATTTTCTTGAGCGAATACTTTATAATAACTTACTACAAAGACATATTGACAATAATAAAACCCATTCATAGGATTAAATATGTTATTTTCTCTTTAATTACAGACAAAAAAGGTCATAGAAAAATATCTACAGGCCTAGGAATAAGAGGTAGATAATAAATATAATGAAATCTCCAGACTGAATAATACTAGTCAAGTTGAACATGTCTAGGTATTAGGTAATAGCTTTAATTTGCATTAAAATAGGTTTAAAAACTGCATTACAGAAATACTACATGATAATGTAATGTAGATTGTCAAACAGGGAATAAAAAGGTTTGGGACATTTACAACTTATTTATAACTAGCTAAATGGCAGCATCTTTAGCTTGCCAAGAGGGAAGCAACACCACACACATGTGATACAGTATGATAGAGTGTAATCATAGCTGAGACAAAATATAAGCCTCTTAAAGTAACAAATACCTGATTGGCTTAGCACTGCTGCCAAAAATAAAGGCAGTGTGGGCCGCTGGGTAATCTGGATGTACAAGCAATGAAAAAAAAAGGAATTAAAAAAATGGCTTAACTCTTCAAAGTGGTGCCCGATTATTATATTTAAAAAAAAAAAATTGATTCAAATAATTTTTCCATTCGTTTTTCATTGTCTTGGGTTTCAAAACTGTAATTTTGAGATAATCTTCCCAATCAAATTACTCGTTTGTATAATTATGCCTTTTCCACCATCAGAGTTTGACAGCCTCTCTCTAGAGTGATGCATTATATTGGAGAGCTATGGAGAGGGAGAGCCTGCTGAACTCTTCCATGTGGTAAGAGATTTGGTGCAGCACAATGGCAGCGTGGAGGGTGCAGTCCATGGCCTTGGAATCTCACAGCCTGCTCAAAGGCAATCCCTTCATTTCACTGCTCTATTGGTTTAATAGGCAGGTTGAGGCTGGGGATGGAATGAGCTGGGGAAGAAAGAGCAGTTCTTTATGCTCAAACAGCTTTCCAGGAGAGAAGTATTTCCCTAGAGATATTGTTTTACATTGTTTAGTTTAATTGTTTCTGTGAGACACCAACAGACGGTTTCTACTTAGAGAGAACATCTCTGTCTTCTCTTTCTTTCCCCCCAACATCTGTGTCCTCACTTTCTAACTCAGATACCTCTTCAGCTATAAATGCTACCATGCATTGTAATGAGGCAATTGAAAGTAACATCTAATATTTAACTGCTTTCTGGGAATAGGCAGAAAATTAATAGGGTAAGTGAGTGAGTATGCTTCAAAGAACAAAAGAGGGAAATAGTGTTTCCCAAATCCCAGAAGCTGAGTGCAATTGCTTATATTATTGCAGCTGAGTGGGAGTGGGGTGGGGTGGTCTGTGTGTGTTTGTGTGTGTAATTGCATCAGTGCTATTAAGTGCTTATGATTCATTTTTTTTTCTGTTTACTGATGTATCTCTAAACCTGGCATAATTAACTCCACCTCTGACACCAAAATCAAAAACTCCTTGGAAAGACAGACTCAAATGTGGGCAGCATGCTCTCATCTTTCAGAGACAGGAAATACTATAATAAACATTTAATCTGTGAATCTTTAGGGTGACAAATTCAGAGATTTTTTATGACCACTAAAAAATCCTGTGTATATTCCATAAGCAGCAAGAACCATTGTGCTGCAGACCTGTTTTTTAGAAGTGCTCAAAACAGAATTTTATTTGCAGTTCGTGGGAGTTGCAAGCATTCAGACCTTCTGAAAACTGGCCCTGGGGTTTTATTCTTGGGAAGTAATAAGAAAACTGAGGGAAAATAAAGTCCTCAAAAAATAGAAACACAGCTTTTTTATTTCTCATAATAGCATGTGTTAATAATTTCTGCAGTATTTTTTTTACGATCAATGGAAATCTAGCACATGAATCAAATATTCAAGCCAGTGTGTTCAGTTACTTTATAAAAATTGTTCACATTAGCTGTCTTTACAGTGAAGTTATCAATGCACCAATACAGAGCCAAAAGCCATAGAAGCCTTAAGAGGCTCTGAGGAGTGTCAGTAAAATTCCCCATTGAAATTATTTAATGAATTGTTGAAATTATGCATATTCTAAAGGGGTGGAAAGCTATGGACTCTCTACAATAGAATACTTTCAGTGAGAAGCCCAGTGATTTTTCATGCCCTTTTAAGGTATTTAATTCTACATTTTTGTCCAAAGTCAATTGGTTTGTATTAAAAACTGTAGAAGATTCATGGGCCCACAACATTAGTGAAATATAGAGTCAAAACATTTTTATAAACTGGAAGTTATGTCAGAAACAACTACTGAAGCTTGAAGTTTCAAAGTACTATTCTTACTATTTCCCCTTAGTATAGAAAACATCCCAAGTGTCAGGCAGTGAGTGGATAGGTCTGAGCAGACCTTGGAAAATCAGCTGTAAAACATGTTTGAATTTTAAGGCCACACTGGATGAGTACACCAAGGAACACTCAGTCTCCTAACATGACTGAGATGGGCATGAATGTATGAACTGGTTGGGATTTTCTGTCTTCATGTTCTTTGATTCTCTGCTTGAGCTTATAAAGAGAAGAAGAAATAATTGGATAGGACATTAATATTACAGGACACTTTTTAACCAAATTGAAATTCCTAATGTATTGCAATGTCCAAGGCAAGAAAATAACCCTCTATCCACTCTGATGCTTTCAAAGCCATTTTGGAGATCACTGATTATTTCTCTTGATTTATGACATATGAGTTGCTCAACTTTGATGTTTTGTATGGCATAAAATACCATACATTGCATAAAGATCAGCATAAATTGAAAAACAAAAACAAAAACACTTTCCTCTTTTTAGCTTGTGTGTCAGTAATTGATAGGATAAGTCTGTGGGCAGATTTTTTGTCTTAAGACAAACTTTGATTCACTTAGAATCTAAACATTGTTTCTGAGGCTTCTTAGCTACCAAAAAATTCTCTTCTTCTGAAGTGAACATGTTGCCCTCGATGTACTTGTAGTCCTTGGCAAACCTCCTGGATAGATTCTGGGAAAATGTGATTGCACTTCACAAAGTCAAATATGCATATAAAGGGTATTAATAACTACACATTTGGAAACATTCTGAAAAATATATTGGTTTAAGCATATTCTCAATTCTGAGATAATGTTAAAAGATACTTTTGAACCCATTCATGGATTATATAAAAAAGAAAACTATACTATGATAATAGAAAATATGATACTTCTCAGCTACTGGCTTTTGTGAGTCACTATTGAAAAAACAGATAATGATCTCTATCTCTGAGGTGCAGAGATTTGTCCACAAGAAAGGGAACTCATTTACATATTTATCTGTAAAACAGAAAAATAGCAGCATCTAACCACACAGTGATCTGTGAACTTAAATGAAAGATTTACACATTTAAATAACAAGAATTTTTATTTTTGCTTCCTTATCTCAGTTTGACAATAAGTATATCTGAACTGTAACATTTCAATTATAATGATGACACCTCATGGTTTCCTTACTTTAACCTAGAATGTCATTCAACAAAATAGGTCATTCTCCCAGCCACACAGAACAGAGCTGATTCTCAGTAATACATACTTACACTGATTAAGTAAAATGAATGTGAAAAAGTTGTCACAAAAACAATCTGTGATTGAATCTCTTAGCTCTGCATTTTCTCTTTAGTTTCATGTTCTTTTTTTCTTGTTACAAATCATTTTGCTTGCTAAACACATCGACCATAGGCATCATACGGCAGCTTCATAATGAAATGAAAGCCTCACTTTATGTAAAGATAGATCAGTGAAAAGGAAACTAAAATTTGCAGAAATGGTAGGCTTGACCCTCACCTTGGACTCATGCAGCTCATTAACATAGAGTTTCATTTAGTGGCATCAATAATCTTTCTACTGTCCTTTCAGTGTTGAGGGAATTAAGTTCCCAAATCAGCCATTTCTTTTGGACAGCATTACCAAGCTTTTCTCATCTATGTAACATTTTATGTAGTCTCTTTAGGATCATCTACTAATGAAAAGTGGCTGGCCCAGTGAGGCATCAGAAGTAACAAGACTAATGGGTATTACTTCACATCTTTTTCTTTAAAGCACTCTTACATTTTGGCACCGCAGCCAGGTGATTTTCCAGCGAAGATGTGATGGATTGGTGGAAATTCTACCTGATGTAGCAGATATAATCTACAGTTTTCTCTATAAACATAAATTAATATAAAAAAAGCTGTGGGTTTTCATTTTCCCTTTTGTATAAGTATTTCATTTTGGATAATGTATAGCCTCGCATTATTACTGTTACACAAATAAATGATAAGTCAAAAGTAATAAGCTTCAATTATTTAAGCTTTTGTAAAACCCTTACCAAAGTATTTCCAGATGACTCATATTGTATGAAATTGTCTCAGTAGTTGCTCATCTGTTACTGATAAGGAAGGCACAAAATAAATCATAGCAATATGATTTGGATAAAATTTTCTAATGCACCTAAATGGTAGAAGATCTAATTTTGGGGGCTTTGAGCCATGCAGCTATGCAATCAGACATTGACTAGAATGTGAATGCAGATTCCAGTAGAATTTAGTACTTTATCTTCTTACAAGCATCTGAAAATTCTGTGGTCTCTACAATTTTTAAATAGATAAGGAAGCAATATCTCTATAATTTTTAAACACTGAAATATTTTCATAAGTCTTGGACTGTAGAAATCAAAGGGTATAGAAACGTAAAGATCTGCAGTATTGAAGAGTATAGAGTTTGATTCAACAGGAGCTGAGGGACCAAGATCTATGATTAAAATATTTCAGATATCTAAAACACCAAAAATATTAGGACCAGGATTCCCAAAATTCCTAATGTTCCAAATGTACCGATGAGCTCAATGTTACACTGAGAAATTAAGGTTTTATCTTTTTTTTTAAGCAGTCTTATTTCTTTATCTGCATGATATCAAGGAACCTAACACATAAATCCATTCATTCCCTTGGGTTTTAGTTCAGGCTGCATTTCCTCTGGTTGTTTACAGTCTCCTTTCATAGTAAAACTATCACGGATCCTGATTACAAGAGTATGTTTTGTTTATTTATAAGCTTTCAAAAGCTGCTCATCGTTATTTTTCTCATCTCATTTTGGCATTAATGAGTGCAGCTTTAATATACTTTGGAAAGGGAGTAGAAAAATATTCTCCTAGTTCTGAAGATGAAATGAAGTACTAAGAGGTGGAAGGATTTGTTCTACTCACACAGCCAGGCACCACATCAACAGATTATGAGCCAGATGTTTTCATGGCCCTCACCGATGCAATACCTGTGCACCTGACCACCTTCAGTGCTCTTGCCCTTCAAAACAGCCTTGTGAGATGAAGAATTACTACAATACTCACTGTAAAAATGAATAATTGAATTACAGGAAAACTAAGGGTGCAGTACTAAAGGTAATTAGACATTTATTATCTTGAAATTTTCCAAAAACAATATAGGAAGGAAATTGCTGGAGTGGGGAATTAAACCTGTCTCCTAAGCCTTGAGCTAAAGCTGAAACTGCTGAACAATCTTCCTCTTTCTCCTTGGAAAACTCCTGCTACTCCATATCGCACAAACTGGGTCATATCCCAGCTAAGCTTGTTTCTTTTCTCTCCTGTCATGCTGCTCAGATATGTGTGCACAGACTGTTAGCTCAGGAAACTGATTTATTGGGATCATCTGCAAAGGTTAATTCTCTCATAGGGAATGCTATTAACAGGTTGGCCATTGACAGTCTAGATAGTCATGGGGATTTCTATAACGCACATTTTGTGACACCTTCTTCACCTGTGTCAGCTGAGACTCCCTCAAATGCTGGCTGGTGAATTATTGTAATTCAACTTACCATGGTCTGCATGGCCACTCTGTGGTCAAGCCACGTACAAAATGTACCTTATGGAAACATATTATGTTGTGAATATATAACAAGCATCTACAAAAGTGCATCTGAGCATAACAAAGAGCTGCAAATAGAGTTCTCCATCAGGGACTTCCTGTCAGTCAGCTGATGTTGATGTCTGTGTGAGGCCAGGACAGCCTAACTGGTGTCCGTTTTCTATCCATAACAAATCTTACCTGGGTAGAAATAGGCTGGGGAGCAATTGTTACTGCCCTACCAAGAAGTGAGTGTGTGTGTGTATGTGTGTGTGTGCGTGTGTGTATGTCTATGTGTTTGTGTGTAGGCACAGCTTTTACACCAACCTGCATTATTGTTAAAAGTAAGTTACAGCACTTAAAGCCACTGTGCACCAGCATATGCACTTTTACCTTTTTTATCCTTTAAAAATATCCACATTCATATGCCTGGTTTTGCAGGGCTTCCTGTCAGCCATTTGTTTACTCAAGTAAAAGGACTGCTCAGAAGGTCCTTTCTGGGAAGCACTATCTCTGCAGAGCCCAGGTTTTCAGTGGTGTCCATGAGAACAGCAGCACCTGCTCTTTTGGCAAAAGGGATACATGGAGAGAATGAGCAGAAAGAAAGCATTATTTTCTATTTCCCCTCATGTTATTGTTTCCAGATGAGTCAAATAAACAGAAAAGATTCTTGAATAACTGAGTGACTTCTATGTGCTCTTGCATGTCTTAATGTATATTGCTGGAGAGAGGAACCAAGTTTTGTGCCAGGGTTTTACAACACAATCTTTTGTTGTTCTTGTTTTTCTGTTCAGCATACCTTATTAGAAAAAAAAAGATGCTGAATTGAGCTCATTACTTGTCAGACCTCAGAAATTGCCCTGTTTTTCTGAACCAGAAACTGAGCAAGAACTTCAGAACTGGGCCTAATGGTTCTGTAATTATAATGTCATATTATCACTATGTTCTTTAAAATGTCAACATGAGGAGAAAAAAGGCTATGGGCTATTATTTTCTCATTATTGTGGTGTTCCTTTGAATACTGTAAAAAACATCAAACACATATTAGAAACAAAGGCAGACCGAGTAAATGAGATCATGCTGAGGCCTTTGTTACTCTGGCTAGATTGTTTTTGATGTCTGAACTCACTCAGAAACTGGCTTTATCTTTATCTGGGACCACAATGCAGCCTGCAGCATCAACACACCCGGCCAGACAGCCAATAACCGGGGCTGAGGTTCTGACCTTTTCAGATTTCCTCACAACTAATAAGTAGCTATTTTTTGTCTTTTTTGTCTTTTTTCTCTCTGAAAGACACTTCTCATACAAAGCAAAACACTAGAAGTTATGTTTATGCAAAATTCAGCTACAGTTTCATTTGAATTTTCTTCTTCAGAAACTGCATTATGGAAAGCACCTGTGTGTGTGAAGAAGCACTTCTTGTCCAGCTGCTTTTCCCAAACCTCAGGCCTGTTTGTCTCACTGCTCTGCATTACAGATTGGCCTTTGCAAACAAAATACAAAGATTTTCAAAAGCATTTTAGTAAATGCTTTAGTAAATGGGATTTTTTTTTTTTAGTATAGAATATAGGTGTTATATTCACTGAGAAGTATCTGAAGTTAATCACACGGACTAATATATAGTATTTTCAAGGCCAACTGATGTGAAAACTGGTTAACCTATTTCTTCTGGTTGCTGCACTCCTGGTGAACAGTTGTCACTTATTTACTATGGCTTTCAAGGGTATCATCTGTCAGTAATTTGGTCTCTCCAGTGGCTTTTAGGTAGGAGAACGTCTGTCTTTGATTCGTTAGGATCCCGCTTTGAGCCCTGCATCCTTAAACCTTTCCAAATCCATTCCCAGTAATATTAGGCCTCCAGGGTTCTTGCTTTGCTAACTGATAAGGTCCACTTTAGAGTCTTGTAAAGTACGGGTATAGACATAGTAGTCTGGCCAGAGCTAAAATTATTCACTGGATGTTACATGATGCCTTGAGTGCTATAGGCCTAGAGATAGCCAAAGTAAAAAGTGATATGCTTGATTTCAACATGAGAACTGAGAAAATGCATGCAAAACCTTTAAAAAAGGAGACTTGTCCAATTGCATAAGGAAACACTTCTCATGTGTTTAATTATCATGTAACAACTTGCAAGTTTACAATGGCTTCATGTTCAAAACTACCTATCAAAGGCTTTATTTAAAATCTAAAATGTCATAACGAAAATACAAGTATCCTTTTCCAACATTATTACCAATAATCACCCCAGAAGAAGGCAAAAAAAAAAGGTGAAGTATTGTATTTCAGTGACTGCAGCTGGACCTACATTTGAGAATGATGCATAAGTAATGAGATTTGCTTTGTATCTTTTCATAATCTGTGATTATTTATGACATGGGTGAGATTTCTTAGGCCATTCTTTAATTGAACCAAATACTTCACTGAATAAAGCAAGAAACTGATATAAATAAAGCAATTTTCTTTCAGGATCATGTATTTTTAAATACTTGTAGACCTTTCTGTAAATGCTTGTATTTTCCAAAATTTAAAATTATTGTAATTTATTTCCAAGAATTATTCCTCAGCAATGGAGAGGTTTTTTTTTTTTTCTCTGCTTTTGTTGATTGCTGATGAAGTGTAGATGTGCACAAGTCCTGGATGTGTTATTCAATACAGAAAAACTCTACCTTGAATAGAATTGAGCGACTTCAGTTGAAGTCTGAATGTTTGAGGAGAAGGGGTAATAGTGGAACATGTTTTGCATCCAGACTGGTGACTTTGGATGGCTGCAGAGATTGGGATGTTATGCAAATGATTTGGACTTCACATTGGAGTAATAGTTAAGGTACAAAGCTGAAAGAGTCACAAACTTGCCCTCTTTCTCTGTGTTCATCCTTTGAGTACATTTCTTGTCTCTTGCTCCAAAGTGAATTTGCAGTAACTACATTGAAACAAAAGTTGGGGACCGGAGTAGCAGAACTGAGGTCAGGAGTTCAGCATTCATTACTAAGGCAGCAGCTCCACATCCTTCTGCCTTCATTTTGATCAGGGAGACCAATGCCAGTTTTCATCCAAAATTGCTGTTCTCCTTCCTAAAAATTATAATTAAAGGAAACAGGAAGGAAGGGAGGACAAGAAGGGAGGGAAGGGCCTATTTCTGCATTCTTTTAAACAAATAATATTCCTTCTGACAGTGATTGACAGTGATACAGAATAATAAATAAAACTTCCACAGAGAACGTGGGGTTTTTTTCCCTTTCTCACTTTCTTGAGAACCTATCTCCTAACTTGGCAACAAGCCATGGCAATTCTACAGGATCATTCTAATACCCCTGGCCTCCTGTTGAACCTGTACCTGGTTCCTCTGGGTGATGATAATGGAAATGGAAATTTAGAGGGGGCAGTAGGGAGCCTTTCCGTCAAGACTCAAGAATAATTTTGCAGTTACCGTATTACTCTTTTGTTCACTCTGGGGATATTTGCCTATATTTGAAGCTTAAGGTTCAGGCTAAGCTTAAATCAAAATTCCCTGTGTATGCACCTTTCCACAGGGTTCTTTTGTGCAAAGAGATACTTGATGAAAATATTGTTTGCACACACGTGCAGTGCAGGATGGTTTGCAAATGCATACATAGTTTATCACAAATATCACAGTGACTCTTTGTATGAAATAAATATGATTGCAAGTTAAGGAACAGGTAGAAGCAGCTTGCCTATTCTGAATTTGTGGGTTAAGAACAATGGGATGTTTAACTCAGTTATTTAGAGCATGGTGCAAATAAAGCCAAGCTTGTGAGTTTGATCCCTGTATGTGCCACTCACTAAAGAGCTGGACTTGATGATCCTTGTGGGTCCTTCCATCTCAGAGTATCCTGTGTTCTATGTAAAAGGCTGGGCTGGGATGAAGCATAGTGATTACAAAAAGCTAGCTATTATATAATATACACATTTTATAGTGTGCCCAGGTATATAAATGTTTTATATTATGATTGAATTGCATATTCTAATTATACAGCAATGATACAGTTGGGGATACAAATACTAACATTGTTAAGAGATGATCTCTTTTAACACTAACCAGCCATGTTGTAGGAGTTGCCTGTACAACAATGGACAATCTTTTGAATTAGCTATAATTGTGAGTCATTTAATGGATAGAATAAAACACCAAAACATGGTAATGTATTGTTGCCATTAAATAAAGACTAGAAATTACTTTGCTTATCCCTTCCAGAGGAATTATTTTCTGGGTTGGACAGTCAATACAAGGTGGAGCTGAGTATTCCAAACTGTGTTGCCATAAAGGCAGTCTATTTTCAGTCACTGGTTTCATGATATCACAGAATGATTAAGATTTTTCCTCCCTAGTCTCTGCTTTTGATTAGGCCTTTTTTCTGCATAGGAAGGGTCCTTGCTGACTGTTGAGTGAACCTCAGCAATGAGGCACCAGATATTGGATGTTCACTGACAACTTAACTGTGCTGTGGGCTAATTCCAGCTCTAGATGTACTTTCAAACACTACAGACCATCTATCTCCTCTATGGCTATGTTATCCAGCATTCCCGTTTGTTTTGCATGAAAGTGGTGTCAAAGTTGCTGCCTTGAGAAAATTATGCCAGAGAAAAATATAACAGTGTTCCTGAAATATAGATGTATTTCAAAGTCTGGTGAAACTCTGAGTTGTTCTTGTGTCCATCCCAGCAGATCGTGGAATCTCTATTATTAGAAAAAGTCATTTGCACTTCTTATAGATCCATCTCCCCACATATTTTTTTGAAAGATGACGATTAAAGATTTAATTGGTTTTTATGGTTTAATACCAAGATAAAGAGACAGCTTTTTCACTTCCTTCTTCTCCCACAACTCCTCTCACCCATCTGATGTGTCTGCAGTGCAAAATGCCAGTTGTTTTAACCTTGTGTAATAAGACACTTCCGATAACAGTGCTAAAGACACAGAAGTGTTTCCCTTGGAAGTGTAATTTTCTTTTTGGACCAAAATTAACACTACAGAAGACATGTTTTCTGGCTGGCTGGCAGCAATTAATCAGAATCTCCTGAGTACTAATTCACTGGAATCAGTTCGGAGTGTGTTATCTGATTTATTTTTGATTGAGTGATCAGACTTAATTTCTTTGCACTGATAAAGTTACTAATGCTTCCTGATAATTTTCTTTGGTTTGAAGGGGAGCATTATTAGCATCAGTGGGGGGGTTTTTTGTGGTTTTAGGTTTTTGTTGTTTTTTTTTTTTCTATATCAGTTACACCGTTGATGTTCAGGAAATGCTGCAGCTAGGAGGGAGGAAATAGCCTCTTCTCCTATTTGCAGCATTCCAGGCCAGGCAGCTTTGCCCTGAGTCTAATTCTATTCCCCTGCCAGTCTGTGCTAACATGAATGGGAGGAATCACTTTCTGCCTCCCTTGGCACTGTCTTTATCAGCACCGATGCTTTAAGGGCAGTAATAAAGAAACACTATCTTAATGACATCAGGAGTGACCTTAATGGACAGGGAGATTGTTAGGAGGAACTGTTGGTGATTAGTTTTGGACTAAGGGTAGGGGATCTCATGTGCACAGTAGAGAATAAGCCGGGGAACTGGTAACTCTCCAGATGAGAGAAAAAGGGAAGGGAGAGTGAAAGGATTCAGTAGAGCCTTAGGGGAAAGAGCTTTCTTGAATGAATCAAAATGTGTTCATTTTCTTGAAACTTCAGGCTCTTTTGTACTTACTACATGTGCAAGTTTGAGAATGAAGACAAATGTTATGGGAGACCTTGACTGGTTTTGCTAATATCACTTGATTTTGTAAGTGTTCTTTTGGTTTTTACACTAGAAAAAAGATTCTTTTTTTCCTTTCACCTGATAATTGCTTTACTCAGGTTCTCAAGTTCCTTTATGGTATCTTTTACCCAGTACACATACAGGCATTTTTAGTTTCCCTGACCAAACCTCTTCTAAACATCTAGGTCCTGTGCTGATAGCTGAAGGTGAATTCTTTAGCTTATATGAATGTGTGACAATAATATCCAGTCTAGCGATAGCTTCAGCTCTCCATGAATTGATACGTCCACTTTTCTTATAATAGAAGAGCTTTAGGTTGTCATCACTTCAATTAACCCCCAGCTTACAAACAGGTGTAGGTCCAATAGACCTAATTATTTTGCATCTGGTGTATGATTATTAGAAATCCTGATGTGATGACAATTCAAAAAAATTTTTTAAAAAAATTCAGTAATGCCTTAGCCATCTACTTTATTATTTTCCTATCTAAGCTGCATTACAGATATTGTGCTGTCACAAAGTAGATAAAAGATCAAGGAGAAGAACACCATTTCTGAACCTCTAGTTTCCCTTTTCAAAAATAAATAATTACAGATAAATAAAAATGTATTCTTCAATATAAAGTTGGGTGGCTTAGGCATTTTAAAGTGTAGATATTTATTTAGCTTTGCAAGTCTAGATCTAGCCTAGTGTGGCAGCAACTGAAGAGAAGCTTTGGGCTGCCTTGTATCACACAAATTAATGCTGTTAGCTTTGTCCTCGTGGCTGAAATGCTTTTAATCAAGAGCCGTGATTACAAGTGCTCTTGTTCATCAGAGCATCTGAGAGGGCCACTGACAACTGTGAGCTGAGTATGAGCTATGTTCTCCCTCTTGGAAGAAACCTCTTTTCCACAACTGAGGAGATAAATGAGTGGGTCATTGTGGGGGGACAGCTGCATAAACTCTTGCTGTCTGTGGGTGAGGAAGCGACTTAAATTTCCAGAGATCCAGTCTGGCATCTGACTTAGCCATTTCAACTGCTTGATATTAACAACTATGTGTGGGTTTGGAAATCAATACCCTCTCTTTACCAGAGCTACCACTCCAGTGAAAAGCATTGTACCCTGTCCATATTTTTCACTGAAACAGTTACAATGGGCTAAGAGAGGGAGGGAATAAGAATATAATTGATCAAACATTGCTAGATCTGAAAAATCCTAGACATTTTCCCTGCTAACCTACTTGTCTGGGAATTTAGATATACTTATTTAGGGTAACACTGTGCTTTAGAAGGGTACAGTTTGGGAGAGCTATCACATGGTCTCTTATCTTTTCAGTCTGTCACGGGGATACACAGTCTTTACTCGTTTGAATATATAGTCCTGTAACTGCTTTTTCCATAACCTTTGCACCTCTGCATATCCCCTTGAAATGTGGCCAAGAGACTTGTGTTTAATCTAGAAAAGAGTTTACATCCTAAATTAATCCTCGAGTAAAACATGATAGCTGTTACATCATCGTGCTGGCCGCCATGAGAAGGTTCTCCGTCTGCGCTGTGTGAGAACGCAAACACTTAGGCAACAGGTGAGCAAGAAAAGCTGTCACAGTGCAGTAAGGGACTTAGCATCACAGATTCTGACGCTAAAAATGGTCTGCTGTATTTAATCTTGCCTTCTCCCCTCTGAAAGCGTGGATTGCAAAGAGTCTGACTCCTTTGCTTGCCTGTATTTTTCCTTTTGTCAAAGCTGGGTTTTCAGAAGAAACAAGCATAAGCCATAACCCCCAGTGCTCTAAGTAGTTCTGAAAAATATTCCATCTCTCTGAAAACAAGATTTTACTTTCTAAGTAACAACCTTTCATCAGCAGAGAAAAAAACTGATCTGAAAAACAAGGTAAGTTTTTTTGCTAGATCATCTACTTACTGCACTGACTGTTTTGAAGCTAGCTTTTATTGCATACTGAATCTGGTTCAAACAGAAAGACATTCATTATTATCTGACAGCATTATAGTTGACATCTAAACCTGAAAAACCATCATTTGTCTTCAACATCAAATAACCCACAGTTCAGAATTAAAGACCTTAATCAGGCTTTTATTTTTGTTGAATTTTATTCCCCAATAACCTTGTCATTTACTTTTGAAACAAGAACAGTTACATCTGTAAGAAAATGGACATATATTTTGCACATGGTTAGTATCCTTTAGATTCATTGAATGAAATCGCAATCACAAGACGTTTTTGATGAGGTTATGATT
The DNA here is from genome assembly GCA_034509425.1 of Eopsaltria australis. Taxonomy (NCBI): domain Eukaryota; kingdom Metazoa; phylum Chordata; class Aves; order Passeriformes; family Petroicidae; genus Eopsaltria; species Eopsaltria australis. The sequence goes on along the minus strand of JAVTVJ010000172.1, from coordinate 2,586,208 downwards.
TGTCAATCCTTAATGAAAGCCAAATTGGTTTTGTTCAAGTATTTGAAGGCAACAACCAGGTATAAAATAAATTAAATTATGACCAAATTTTTCAGCTCCTTCCTTACCTTGGCTGAGATTTATCAAACTTTAGTGGTTCCCTAGAGCCCAAAACCTGTGTCAATGGTTTGCACTTTAGAGCCTGAGATGCTGTCCCTCATACTAAGCAGCTGTACACATCAAGCCTTTTACAGGATTACTCCGTGAAGTAAAAAAACACAGCTTGAACAAGATGCTTTGAGGAGACTACAACCAAAACCACCTGTTTTTATTTTGTGGGTATGGTCACATCGTTGTTCTTCCTCCTGGCAGGCCATTGACCATCCATGTCCACACAGGTGCCTATGGTATTTAAACTTGTGTAACTTAATTTCTCCTTGAAACCTTTCATGTTCAGAAGGGTTTCAAGCTGAAATTGGTCTGTGAGTTAAAAACACACACATCGAACGCAGACAGATACACAACACACATGACCGTGTCAGCCTGATGAAGTGGGAAACGCGTAATGGAAGAGGACAGGATGGGCAGAGAAAAGACTGGAGCTGAAAAGTTCTGGGCTAACTGCAATCCTTGTCTTTTTGTAGCTGTTGGACAGGAAAGAGTCTAAATGTGTTTCAGTCTGGCTCATCACTAAGTTACTGTGTTTTTACTCACTCTCTCTCCTGGGCAGGACTGACCACCTATTACAGAGATCTCCCTTCTGATCCCCGCTGTGATTGTGCCTCACTTGGCAGAGACTCACATGGCTTTTTTTTTTTTTCCAATGAAATTTCTCTCTGAACAGCATGTTCCCCAGCATGGGTACAGATTTCTGAATTTTTGTCTTCAGTGCTCTCTCGATTACTGACATCATTGCTTTAATTTTCATTTTTCATTTTTCATTTGGGAAAGTGCCACACAAGACGGTCTCCGGAACTGCCCTAAAAGTTAGTAGGAAAACCAGTTCTCCTGGGTAACATTAAAGAGAACACACACATCCAGTTCTGTGTGGCATAACATCAAAGACACAGGAAATCATCAAAAGCCTTTTCCACCTTCTTTAGCCTTAGGGACTCTTCCTGGGCTGCCTGTGAGCTTTGGCAGAAGTTGTTAGCATTACCCTGAATGGTCTTCCTCATAGCTGCCTAAGTCTTTTGAGTTTAGTAATATCACTGTTGGCTATATGCAAAATTTCTTGCTGTCATCTCAAGGCTAAAGTTAGTGGAAACAGAGTAAATCCTGCTGTTTTCAGGGTTGTTATTTCTGAATGTTGTGAATTCCTGGGGTTTTTTTGTGGGGTTTTAGTCTTGTTTTATTTTGTTTTGTTTTTTGCCTTAGATCTGCTTAGCTCTGGAAAAAATAAAACAATTCAAATTTGATATACGAAAGCTGTAATTTCATATTTGCTTGCAATCCAATTTAAGACAGTGCTCTGCAGTAGGTACAGAAAGGGTTCCAGGGGTCAGATGTGATAACAGCTGTGACTGAAACCAATAAAAGAAGAATGAATGATTTATTCACTGATAGGTCCCTTTTCTTCAAAATAAATTTATCTATAACCTTTATCTGTTGGAACAAGGAATTGATTTCATAGATGAGAGATTAATAAATGCTGTGTTATAGTGTGAACAGTTTTTTGCTACAAGTGTATTCAAATCTACTTGTGGATCACTACTCAGAATTCTAAGATTCTGTCAGTAAACAGACAGAAGTTACATTGCAATTTATCAGTGGCTTTGTGATTTTCATCTGCTTTTAACTGTTTCATTCTACTTAATTGATACCTAAAGCAAAGCATATTGTTACTTCCATTCCTAAGAAAGAATACATGAAGGGATTAAGCTTTATCTTTTGTCCAGAATTTTTCCCAACCTGGTAATAACAAGTTGTATGGACAAGTGTTTACAGAAATGTCAATTTAAATTATTTGAAGGCATTTTTGTGTCTTTTTCCTTTTTCTTCATTGTTGCATTTATTGCAGCCTTCCACGCCATGTTGTACCTTGTGTCATCACCACAGTAGACATCCAACTGGTGACCCACTCTGTGCGTGGCAGGACTGTGCAAGCAAAGCAATTGTGAGCTGAGCTATGGAATCTGAGAAGCAGAAGACATGGAAAAGTGATTCAAGTAGCACACATTCCAGTAGTATATTCACATATTTACAATTACTCCCCACTTCCTCTCTTTATTTAGGGAGTTCACTACTCTTTCCATTCATCTGGGCACCCACCCAGACCTACTCAAATCACTGGTTGAAGTCTACAGACTCCTCTGAAGGGCCGGACTTCAATCCTGATCAGAGATCAGAAACAAGGTATGTGTGTGACTAAGCAGTATTTTCAGTCTATTTGAGCTCCAATGCAGTTACCAACTGAACTTGAATTAATTGAGGTGTAGGAACCTGCTTGGCAGGAGTTTTGAAGTCATCCTAAAAGAAAGGGAAATACCCAAACATCAGGCAGTCTCCTGTGAAAGGCAGAGGAGATGAAAGGACGCAAGGAGTGTGAGCACATTTCTGCTTAAACGAGCAGCGCTAAAATGGGGTGATGACAATGACATGACCTATAGCTCTTCAGTAATGAGAACATCCTTCATGTGCTGTGTTTTGCCTCTGCTGGGCTGAAGTCAAGCATGGCCTCAGTAGGCTTTTAATGTCCTGGCTGTCGTACAGAAGAGAGAGGCTGGGTAATGCGCAGAGTGTTGGATTTCTGAAGGGACTGTGCTTCAGGTAAGCGCACGGGATGATGGAACATGGGGTTAACAAACAAAGCTATTGATTTAACATAGCTATTGGTTTCCTTTATACATTCCTGCCCAGTTTTCATTGCTGATGTTTGGTCTACAAGAAGTTTCACTATAGGCCAGAAATTCCATCCAAGAAATTTGGGAATGTTGAAATAAGACTTTTCTATCAAAACAACTGGCGGCTCACATCATGCCATGCCTGCTGATGAGTTGCAATTCGAATGTTCTGTGGAGCATTAGGCACCTGTGCTGAAGCAGGGATGGGGAACCCCAGTGCATTTTTAATTTCTGGGAAGGTTACTGAAACCCCGTTCAGACTTGCAGTGGGTAAGAAAAAGCTCCTCATACTCCTTCCCCTTGTTGCTTCGTTGTGGAGGAAAGTCATGGTTCATACAAAGTATCCAGAATTTAGAAGAGACAATGACAAACCTACTGCATCATCCTACTGCAGTGTCACCATGGTGATTTTCATTTACAGTCAAATAAATATTGGTCTGATTTTTTCGTGGTTCATTTTTTTCTGCTTGCTTGCCTGTATGGAAATTTCACAGTGCCTCAAAACAAGCCCTTGGGCTACACATTAACATAAATTGAAGATTCTTCAGAATGTTTCTAGCCATTGAAGGAAACTGGGCAGGGGGACTCGTTCATGTCAAGTAAAGTATCTTAGCCTGCAATACTGAGTAGTTTTCTGCAAACTCCCTGCTGCAAAAGGCCCCTGGAACAAGTCTTCCTCCAAGTCAGGGCTCAGGATCTCTCCAAAAGTGCTAATTAAAGCTGTTTAAATTTGTTCAGGCACTTTTCCAACAGAAGGTCATATGCCAGTGCAATCCGGGATGTACAGAGGGGAAGCTGAGAAACATTGGGACTAATAAACTGACCACCTGCTGAGTTTGCTCTATTTGTCTCTGTCTGTGAGACACCCAGGTGTTTCTTACCCTGGCTGTCATACATGAACCTGAATGAACAAAACTGATTCTTAAATTTGGGACACAAACACTTCATTCGCAGGGAGTAGTCAGAATTCAAACAGTACAGCTTCAGACCTTTTTGCCGGCTGGATTTATTTTTGAAGTTTGGGGTTTTTGCACAGTAATGCATAGCTTGTTTCTTGCCTGTGTTTAATACTGCTGTTGTTGCTCTTTTTATGCAGTAGTGCAGTTTCTACCTGATACTTGGGAGAAGTGACCTATTTGAGTCTGAGTTTTAAAAATTAAACCCAACCTTTCCAATAGAAGAGAGGAGACAGACAAGAAATGACAGGCCTCAAGGCCTAAGGTCCTTCAGGGCTATTTTCAGTATGTACAGCTTGCTCCATAGCACTTACAAAACACAGCTGTTAAAATAAATCATCCCTTGGGTTGTTCTTTTGCCCATTATACAGCATCCAGTCTCCCATTCTGTCTCTTCTGTATTTAACTCAAGACTTCTGTGACTAGTTACAATTTTTCTCCATGTGTACAGACATTGCCAAATATGTCTCTAGAGACACTAATTGCATTTTTAATTCATTTTAGTAATGCCACTTATCTTTGGAAACCCTTGTGCAGATACCACACACTGGCTTTTCTCTGAACAGAAGGCCTATTTGCTTTATACACTCATTATGTGGAGGAATATGACACAACTCATGATGGTTTTAGATGTTAATAGTCAGAGATGTCTATAAATAAAAAGCCCTTGCAAGTAATGTTGAAGCTCATTGCTTATCCTGCCAAGTAAAAGGCCACATTGTGATGAACACTATTTACAGGACAATAAGATCAGGAGACAGCTCTGTATTAAAGCCTCAGCTAACAGCTTTTCAGGCTTTTATCAGACCCTTGATCTTTCTTGCTGAGTTATGATGTAGGCTACAACAGGTTTCACATGGAAAGGATTTCTGACCTTTCCATGCATTAAATAGTAACCACAAAATATTTTATTGTAGTTAAATTGAACTATTAATGGATGTCAATTTGAACAATGTAATTCCCTGCTAACACCTTAATAAGCAGTTGCTTCCCTTGTGTCTACATCATATACATAAAAAAATCAACTCTGCTACAAAAAGAAGCCCTAAGCCTGCTCAGCATTTCAGAGACAGATTTTAAGTGTTGCTTTAAGCAAGGTACTTCTTTAACTGAAGTTATGTGCCATGCAGATGTTTAACAAGTCTCTGGACACCAGAGCAGTGTTTCTGCATGTGTTCCCAACATCTCAGTCAGATATGTCAGAGTCCTTCAGATCAGTAAGATCTGAAATTACTTTATCGTATTTATTCTGTACCATTAGTACGGAAAGCTAATTACAGAAAAGTAACAGAAAGCATCAGTCTTCACTTTTGTCCTATGTATGATCTGTGAGTAAGGGTGCCGCTGCCTAGAAGAGAAAGGCTGATAGTAATTCATTCATTTTACAAATCTAGCTAGAGGCGGAACAAAAGCATTCATTTAGCTACCTGTCGAATCACCAACGCAACACTGGCTGAAACGGCTCCAAAAAATGTGCTTTCCAGCAGGCACTGTTAGAGAGATATTCCAGCTCAAGTGAGTCCCTGTAGCAGAGACACAAATACATTTTGTGTACTATTTTCTAAAGCACAATTCTGTTAACTGGGATGTGGTGCCATTCTTAGCATCTTGCAGCTATTAGAAACATCCAACCACAAAAACATGAAGGCTATGAGAAAGGATAATGCATGATTTTAGCATAGATTATAAAATTTAAAGATAAAAATTTGAAATTTAAATGTTTCACTTGGACACAGGTCTTGTAATACATAAGAGTAACAGGCCTTATGGTGGTGGAAATGCTATTATTAGTTCTAGCTCACATTTTTCTTTTCTGCTATGTTGCAGGCATTTTAAGATTATAATTCCAAACCCATTTCACAGAGAGCCATATATTTAACTGCCCAGCATACAGGTCAAGAAAGGAGCAAAACGGAGGCAAAATCTGAAGTTACAAATCAGATAAAGAGCCCAGGAAACCTTTGGCTCTCTAGATTAATTCTTGGATTCTTCTGCATTGATCTTGGGTGTCTGTTGGTGAAAGCCAGCATAGTGTGCAAATATGGTTTACTGTGTTCCCTTATGAAATTTACTCTCTCGGGCCTCTTTTCTTTCCTCTGTGGCAGGCAGAAAAACACAACGAAATTGGGAAGTCTTCAGTACTGAGCTAGCAGCTGGAGAGAGCTGAAATTGAATTTGTGGCAAGATCCTACCACTTCCTAATTCTATTTAGGCCAGAACTATTGACGCAATGGCCTATCCTGAGGTCTTTTTGAACTCCCATATCCTGATGAAATAAATCAGGAAGTAAGATAACAAATAAAAGTAGCAAGAAGAAAGAAACCAACAACCCTGAGTTCACAAAAGGATAGTAAGACTTCCGTGTAATAGAGAGCAGGATAAAAACTGTAAGTTGAGCTTGAATTTTTCAACAGAGGTTTGAAACAGCCCTAGGTTAGTATATATTGTGTAGATCAATTTCTCAAGTGGAGTAAACAAGCACAATCCCTATGTTCTCAGTTGAGCTGTAGCACTGTGTCACTCTATTTCCACCTGGTTTATTCTCACATTGCTGTTTCTCATGCCAGCTATCCATACAAACTCTTGCAGAGTTGTTTTCTCCAACTTATGGTGGTCTACAGTTAATGAACCTTGTGTGGGACCCAGTTCAACACGAGTTTGAAACAGCCCTCTAACTCACTACATTGAAAATCAGCTAAGTCACATGCACTTTTGAAAGGGCTTGTAAGGTGCTGGGGGTTTTAGATACTTTATTTTAAAATATGAATTAGAATTTTACATTTTAGACATCTCAGGTACTAATTAAATTTTACTGTTGCTTGATGAGCTCCCCACGTTTGTACCATGGAAGTTCTTTTTATTATGTGTCAAAACATAAGCCATTAATCTTTCCAGTGCAAATGTATTCATTAGTAAGAAAAAAGAATCATCAGAAATCTGAGGAGCATAGACTCCTTTTCATCTTCAACTAAGTAGGTGTTGTCTAAAATTTCTAAAATAGTTTAACTGACTTGTCGGTTCCACCACTGACTTTTGACAGAGCGTATTGACCATTGTGGTTGAAGAGGAAGTAGGTGGAAAGGGTGACATATTTCTGCTTTTGGCCTTGTCAACCATTTCATAAAAGTAAAATGAGGGATCCTTTGGTGGCAACCAGTCAAGAAACAAGTAATAAACCCTCAAGAAGTCATCATGAGGAACTTACTCTCTGTGTGGACTTTGTTCAGCCTCAAGGCTAAATCAATGTTAATACAAATCCTGGCACTGAAGAGTGGATAACATGACATCAATTTTTAGAGGTAGGCTCTCTAAGAGAGACTCATCAAATCATGGCAATCTGCCTGAACTCAATGTTGAGATAATTCAGTGTCTCTGTAGTAGCTCATGTTCCCAACCAACTCAGGTCTCACTGGGAGGAGAAAATAAACATGATTTTTTTCCCCTCTGTCCTAAAAGGACATAACTGTTTTGTGTTTTGTGTGACTTACTGATCAAGGTTTTCTGAGTACATTTTATTTTCAGTAACCTAAAAATTCACAAACACAGATAATTTGCCAGGAAACTTGACAGACCTGGAAAAATATCTGCAAAACTGCTTCTTTTAATTATTTTTTATTTTTTAGGAAGTTGTTCATAGCAACTTTGGCACACTTCTGCCAAGAACTTCAATTATTAAAAGCATGCTGTTTGGGAGAATATTGTTGATATTCACTGATATATTTTGACATATCAAAGGGTACTGTAAAGTTTGCTTCATGTCAAGAGCATATTTTCTTCTAACAGACTCCTTTTGAAATGCTGCAGTAGATATACATGCAGGAGAGCTTTCCAACAGAAAACAAAAAAAGCCTAAGAAGATTTGACCTAAAAAAGAAGCACCTGCCCTGCTGAGATCTGCTTGGCCTACAGCCAGCACTGCAGCACACTTGTGAAGAAATGGGATGTTTCCCACTTCCCAGCTACCGCTTGCATGAGGGGGGACAGGGATGCCTGATGCCTGAAGAGCTGAGGATGGGCTTCATCACCCTCCTAGCACCCACAGGGCTCTGGTGGCCTTCTGAGAGGGAAATCAGTGACACAGTGCTTCCACTGTGCTGCTTGCATCTCTTGTACAGCATCTGGGAAGCTGCTTGGCTGTGTAGGGGAATGGGGAAGGAGAAGATGGATGTGTCCTGACAAAGGAGGGTTGTTTTGGCAGTGAGCACCCTGTAGGCTCCCAGATGCTCAGAAGTCACTTCCCGCACCCCTGCTGAAGGGCTCTGTTTCTCAGCTGCTCTGTAATGACTCATAGCTACAGAGTGCCGTCTTCCCTTAGATCCCAAATTGTAGGAATGCTGACTCTCGAATTTCAGCTCATGCTAATTAACTTACCAGTAAAAGTTTTTTTTAAATACGACTGTAAATCAGGCATGTGATCCTTTCTTCCACTTATTATTTTTTTGTTATTGTTTAAAAAAGCATCTCTGTGAGAATGCATGTTTAGCTGCTAATTAGATACTCAGTGGCTGATATTGTTACAAACTGCTAAATACCAGATGGAAATGGCAGTGGTGTTAAAGCGTTCTGAAAATGGAATATCAATGACCAGCAATGATATGGGAAATTTTTAGTGTATAAGGCACATGGAGTTGCTGTGAAAAGCACCTTAGTTTTTGGGCTGTCTCATCTTAATAAAAGGAGGACTAGAGAGAGTTCATCTTTTTTCTTCTCCCTTTGGTTGAGAGTGCACTGGCTCCAGTGGCAGCTGCACAGGTGCAACAACAGCCAGAGTGGGTTAATTTAAAAATTCAAATTAACAGAAAATGTATACATTATTCACTTGGCCCTAGTTCTGCACAGGGGGCAGAGCCCTGAAAGCAGGTTCTGCCAGCTTCATAAATCTTGGACTTTTCTCATGTTTATCTGTTTACTGAGCAAACAAAAGGAGGCTGTTGTGCCACACAGGCACAGCCCAGCCCAGGCAGAGCTGCTCTCCTCTAAAATTAGGGGAGGCTTGTAGGCAGAGAACACTAAATTTAAGGCTATCTGGGACATGGATTGCAGAGACCAGGGATGGGTATGACTCTTGTGAGGGCTGAGGGGGCTCCCATGCACAGGTTTTTTTGTGTCTGATTTCATTCTGCTCATGATTCCAAACTATGGCCTGATGCTGGGTGTAGCACCATTTTAAAACTTTTTCTTTTTTCTTTGAAATATAAATATTGCACCACATGAAAGCAATAGATTCTCATCTCCACTCTTTAGTGGGCAGAGGTGATGAAATGTTTGATGAAATCTTCTTCATGCAAGAAGATACTGAGCAGTATAGAGCTTTAAACAATTGCAGTACATGCCATACCCTACACTTTGCTGGCTGCAGAGATGAAAATTATTTTTTTTAACAATTTGTCAACAATATGCCTGATCATGAACTCTTAAATCTTCTGACACATTGACTATTGACTACCACCACAAAATGGTAGGAAAATACAAAGCTTGAAGCTGGTTGCTCAGCTTTATTATTGCTTTCTATTCACAGAACTAAATTTACTTGAGTATAATTGAGACAATATTTAGAATTTCTGGTTAGCAAAATGGGTAATTTAAGAGCAGACACATGCTCAGTGATGCATTATACAGAGCTACACCATAACCTCAGGCTCCAGAATACTCCATACAGTGTTCTGGGCTTCATTAATCCAATCAGCCATGGGATCTTTCCTAGAAATCACTGACCATGGGATGAGTGATTAGCAGTGAACCTTTATTTAATGTGCTGTGGTTAAAAACATAGTGAACTTTGCCAATAGGATGCAAGTCTGTAAACACTTTTCTAAATAACACCCATTTAGTGATAGAGATTTCAAGAAATGGTAAGGTTTGTGTTGTTTTTTTTTTCCCTGTAGCTGTGGGATAGCAACAAAAGAAGAAATTAAATGTGTCACAGATTTCTGTAAGCTGAAAATATAAATGTTTCATTTAGGCCATTGCAAATTATTTAATTTTAAACTCAAGCTTTTTCCTTCTCATTTCAATCTCTCTCAAGAAGGTTCATGTCTAATTAATTATCCTTCCAGGTTTTCATCTTGGAAATGTAAAAACAGGCTGGTTTACCTGTTTACACTCTTTCCCCAGACAAACAAAAGTTTAAAGTAATGAAATTTATCAAAAGAACTGAGATCTGAAAACTCCGTGGTTCCAAAATTTGACTTTTTTTCAGTGTAAAAATCTTTAAACTGCTTTTAACCAAGACACATAATGTTCCTTTTATGTTCCAAATTCTGTTGGTATGAATTCTGTGTTGTTGTCACTAAAATTAGATTAAAATTGGAGCAGAAGAATCCTATTCCTTTAGAACTGTTGCAGTTTATTATGTTAAGGTATTGGAAGGCCCATACTTTTTCTAGCCATACCTGTTCAGTGGAGCACAGCAGCAATACAGAATAAGTTCTGAATAAGCTACAATTTAGTAGGTAGAATCAGCAGTAAAAGGAAAGCAGTCCTTGGATTTGTTGTGTTGTGATGATGTTTTCCTGTGCCTAAATGATATTGACTGTTGTTCTTATTGAAGAGGAAATAAGTATGTGCTCGGAGCTACTCAGACAACTATTTATCATTCTCTCTGGCAACAGAAAGAATCCCCATGCCAGAATGCAAAATCCAGCAGAAGCTATAGCTGCAGAATATCAGAAGCCTGTATTAAAAAACTCACAGGCAAATCAGAACCCAATTTCCAGGCAGGATGCACTTCTTCAGAAGCCTTGCTTTAGGACACAACTCAGTTCTCAGAACACCACAGTCCGCAATTTAATTCAAGTATTTAGGGGAAAATAAGGGTCTTTGAAATATAAATAACACATAAAAAAATGACACATTTTGTTCTTTACTGCTTCCAGTGAAGCTTTGCTGGAGTACTGTAGTGAATAATTATAACATTCGTTCTTAAAATCTGATGCTGACTTAATCATTACAGCAAATTAAGGTGAGGAACCCTGCTGTGAGAGGTGATGAAAACATCATTTTTTATAAGATAAAAGTGAATATTGTTGCTTGGTAAACCCACTGTTAATATCTTTAAGGGTAAATAACTCTTGCTTGGTAACTTTAATTTGTTGTGAATCGTGTTGGTTCATAACCACTGACTTAAATCTGACAGCTGGTACAAAACAATGGGTTAAAACTTTTGTCACCAAATTTGTTGCTCTGTTTGGAGTCAGTTGGAAGAATTGACTATAAGAAACAAGGGAAAGAGGTGCAGACTGGCAAATTGAATCTCAAGGGTGTCCAGACTTTCAAAGCTTTCAGGGAAGGCTCAGAGCATTGCAACAGGCTCTCAGTGTGCAGAGAAGATAAGTATCGTGCTAAACTATATTCTGGCCATACCTTGATTTATATCTTCTTGGCAGCACATGGAATATGGTTCCTCTTATCTTAAGTTAGCATATTTATATTTACTCCCAAATAGAGACAAACACAACAAAGTTTAAATGAACACAGCTCTCAGACAAGGGCCTTCTTCCTGGACCATGAGAAATAGAGAAACTTGGCTAAGATTAGCACCTATCTTACACTTCCTGTCGTGGTGGGTCGACCTCTCCTTCATTTTTCATAGACTCCTATTATTTGAGTTTTCTAGTGGGAAACATTGTTTCTATAAGATAGTGCCAAAATGAAAACAATAAAAGAAAGTAACCATTAAACTATTTTATTCTTAACTGGATTTGAAAGCACTGTAAAATACTTGTCACTGCTAGTTTTCATATATTATTAAAAGCTTCCTATTCTTATTGTAATGACTATAGAAAATGTAGAACCTAATCTGAGTTCAATAGAACACTGGAAAAACAAAAGCTTTATCAAGAAAAATGAAAGCACTGCTTGGAAAGAAAAGCTAATTTTAAAAATTCTTAAAAATACCCTAGAGAGAGAGAAAAGTACAGATAATAGTCACAGTCTGTTTAATATTGCCAAGTATATCTAACATGGCAGCACATTCAAACCAGCCTTTGACTGTACAACCCAGCATCTCACATGGTTATAATGATTAAACTTCTTAACATTGATTAGAAATCTTATGTTAGGCCTATTAAATTATATATTAAACCATATAATCTTGAAGTATTACTGTTCTTCTTATGTATTGATCAATGTCTCACAAATGTTTTCATTTGGTGGTTTAATGTGTTTAATCTCATATTAATTTGTGAGAGCATTTAAGAGCTACAGCAATCCTTCTGTAAAGAAACAGGTATTTATTTGTCCTTCCTGAAAAAATCAGTTGAAAATAGCTGGGTTAGTGTGAATGGTTAACTTTGCTAAAGCTAAAAAAAAAATTTTTTAATTCAAATTTTAAGGTTTCTTCAATAATATCATATAATAAAATCTATTATTGGCAATTTCATGTGGCAGTCAACTGGTTTTCAAGATTTCCACAAGCTAAAAGTGTTGCAAAACTACAACCTGGTTAGTGGCAGAATTTAAATACAAACATTGAAGTTATTTCAGACCCTTAAAACTTCAGTGCCTTTATGCTCATGATAAAGCATGCTGTCCAGTCTTGCTGTTGAGCAAAAGACTTTTCTGTCCAGACCATCAAAGTCTCCTCTGAGGGCAATGACTATAATTTGAATTTCTTGAATTTGCTTTTTATTAAAGTAGTTAAAAAACAATAGAGTAAAATGAAAGGTTTTGGCTTCAGAGCCAGATATATTGCAACAAAGAAAGGAAATGGCAAAACTGCAATTATTGTGAGGATCTTAATTATCATTATGGGCTCTGGAGTCTTACTCATAGAGGAAGATAAGGAAAAGGGAACTAGAAAAGGAAAAAATACAATTTTCAGGGTGAAAACTTGTCGTTAGATTCTGTGTTTAATCTGATTCCTGTAGTTGAGGAAGCAGCTCAGCTATAAAAGTGTTGTTCTAGCACAGTAGTGCTGCAGGCAGCTGTCTGTGCATACTTCATGTCACTTAGCAATGACGTGTGCAGACTCTGCCACTAACCCATGTGGCACAGACCCTACTGCCAGTCCTTTTGCTGTAGTTCTGCAGTGACGGAGCCTGTGGAATGCATGGGATTGCTGCTGCTGCTGTGTGCATGCAGTGCTGGAGTGCTCACTGGAGATCCAAATCCATTTGGGGTTTTGTTTAGTTTTAATAGAGGTGTAGTACTATTAAAACTTAGTGTTTGGAAATAAATCCTCTGTGCTTTATCCAGTCCTTCTCCTTTTTAATGAAAGAAGATGAAATTCACTCCCAAACTTCACTTTTCCTGGGTTTTATGTATTAAATTTATCTCTGAATATTAAACTTAGGCTTTTACACTGAGAATCCTGGCTAAACTGCCAGCAGCTGAAGCTGGGTGCAGGACACAGTAAGCTCTGATTCCAAACTGTAGCCTTTCTTCTTTGTAGTTCTGAAGCAGGTGGGGAAAAAGGAGTGAGCAATAACAGGTCACACATTCAAACCAGATTTCAGTGATTCGTGCTTTTTATTCTCACAGCAACATGGTGACCTGTACATAATAAAAAGATTTATATTCTAAAGTCAAATGAGATTGTTTCATGTTTTATCAAACATTTCAATAGGCTTCTTTGTGCCTAAAGAGAATACATTCAGCATCACAAATGTTGTATTCTGATTCTGATAAGGAATTCCTTCACAGTCTCAAACAGGGAGAGGCTGGGAACAGTCTTTGTCCTTCAAGGTATAAAAGTGAAAGGAAAATCACCACCAGCAGAGTTATGAACAGCTTATTCCTGAGGTTAACTTTGAAATTACATCCAAGTTGGAAGCATGTTGTCCAATGTTTGGCCTTGTTTGTGCCGGGTACTTCCTTTCTGTGTCATGTAGAAATGTGGTTGTAAATCATCTGTGTCTTTTATTTCATCTGTATCTTTAATTAACTTTGCTATGGAATGTGCTTCTGGTGGTTACAAATAATTTGTGACTGGGCAGACTACTCCAGATAGTACCTAAGGTCCAGCAAAACCATTCCAACTTTCAGTTCAGCATGGAATGGTCAAGTCTGTAATTAACCTTATTGCATAACTCTTGGCAAATCACTGGGCTGTTATTCTGCCTTTGTTTGCATTTTTCTTTCCAAGATTGTCTGTATTTGAAGTCTTCTAGAGTAAAATTTGCCAATAATTATGTGCCATGCACCACCAGTGATTCCAATTGCCCTTTGAGGCCTTAACTAATGCTGGGGCCTAGGCAATATCTGTTTATCCCCAGGTGTTATTATTCATGAATATCAGAAACAAGCAGGTTGCTCCCTCCGAACTTCTGCACACATTTAAAAAATGGAGAGAGAAATATATCAGAAAGATGATCTTCCCTCCTGGCTTTCAGTCTTGTTTCTGTGACTAATAGTCATTAAAATGTCAGATTTCCTCTGCAGGTAGAATAGTGTGATAATGTTCACAAAACAGGGAAAAGTATATTTTGAAAGGCAGTGGATAAATTTAAGTCCTGTCAAGAAGCTGGATGTTGTCAATATTTAAAATAACCTGCCATGGCTTGGCAAGCTACCACTGCCATCTGTATTGACTACTTCAGCTTCTTATAAAACCAAACAGCAACAAACTGTTTCAGGCAAAATGAGCCTTAAACACAGGTACTGCTTGTGTTCCCCATCACTAGTAATTAGAAAGTGAAGAAATTAGTAGAAGAAAGTGGTAAGTAAGTCCTGGTAATTACTAGAAGAGGAAAAAACCCAAGCAAGCAACATTTTCTTCTCAGTTCTCTTTGCTTGTGTCCAACTCACAGGTTTTTTCATAGGTTCAATCACATTTCACTAATCTTAGAGTTTATAATCCCAAATATTCGACAGAAGGCACCTAAAAGGAAGGTGGAGGGTTCAGTAGTAATGCTGGCTATAAGCTTGATTCATTTAACCACTAGTGGGTCAAGAGTTACTTTATTCCAGATTAAAAAAAAACAGACTGGATTATTTTAACAGCCAAGGAACACCTGATAATGTGTAGCCCTTGTTTTTCTTAATGGTGGTATTTTGGTGACATATATGTCAAGAAAAAGGCCAGTAGTTTTATTTGAGTATCTTCTGTTTGTTCCCTAGGAATGGCTCTGGCAAATAACAATGGTGTGGAGGGCATGGATGCAGTCTGAAAAAGAGGTAAGCATTTACCCTTTGCTTTTAAAGGACATAAAATATTCTTTATAGAACTTTACTGGATTGGTGCTTTTGGAAGCTGAGTGTGAGTCAATATGTAATGATGATGTATTTCATTTTAAGCTGCTTGTAAGCATAATAGTCCTCATGTTCAATTATATTTATGATTTAACTTCTCAAATAATTGCTGCTTTTACCTCCAGTCATCACTGTTTTTCAAGATTTATGTTGATTTTTCTAAGGTAAAAATATTAAACATTAATTCCAATCTATTGAATTTTGAACCATTTTGAAGGATAACCCATTGTTTTTGAGGGATCACCCATGATATTTTGAAAATAGTTCCATATATGAAGCTTTTGCTGGCTTGTACACAGATGAGATTTATAAAGCAAACCGCCCGTTTGTAGAAAAAAATAGAAATGAAAATCCTTTATTAAAGATGCCTCTGTAGATACTTCACAGGAGAGGAAAAAAATGGACAAAAGATAAAAGCAGAGAGATTAATTTTGCAGATTGCTACTGAAAATACAACCCTGTATTTTCTGCATGGATTTACAAACAGCAGTGGAAACCTGGGGTTTAATGCTGCATTTCTTCTCCATGTTCTTAATGGCATTAGCACTTTCTGAATCTGGAAGCAGATACCAGACTGTGCAAGCTTTATCAAGTCTGAGAGTTTCACAATAAGAATGTTTGATTATGTTTCTGAAATAATTTACTCATCAAACACTGCTATTAATGTAGGATACCTTTACAACACTGTTTCTATTGTTCTTTTCACATTCTATTTTGCTAGCAATAAATCATTTTG
The DNA here is from genome assembly GCA_034509425.1 of Eopsaltria australis. Classification (NCBI taxonomy): domain Eukaryota; kingdom Metazoa; phylum Chordata; class Aves; order Passeriformes; family Petroicidae; genus Eopsaltria; species Eopsaltria australis. The sequence continues at coordinate 2,570,504 of JAVTVJ010000172.1, read as the reverse complement.
AAGCAATTCATTTTTACACATTGAGGGATAGACAGGAGATCCTGAACTCAGCAGATGACACATTAAATTCAGAGACATGTCAGTCACATTTAAAGCATGCGGCCAACTCCTACAGCAGATTATTCCAGTGGAAAAAACAGTTTCTCTGCAGTTCTCTATCCATGTCAAGCTGAAATAGAATGTTATTTTTGTTCCCCTAGATAAAGAATTTTTTATGCATGTTCTGTACTTTGTCACAGAGTAGTGATAAAAGAATAACCAGTATCCATATCAAAAGTACAGAGCTTGTAGCCCAAAGACCAGACTTTTGACTAACCCCACCTGGATTATCCAGTGTTACTCAATTAGAAGATATATTTGACAAATAAAAATCACGGATGTTATTTCTTATTACAGTAAAGAAACATAATTTATCCACCTTTGGCTGTCAACTAGGATATTGAGAATAAATTTCAGAAGCCTTCAGTCTGAGCAAATGCAGGCAAAGATGAGCCAGCCTGGAGCTCTGCTCTCCTGCAGACTGTAACACTCACTGCTGAACAGGACTGACACCTCCAGTGCTGTTCCTCAGGGCCAGACTTGTTTGTAGGAATTTGCTTGTTTTGATAAAACATACATAACTAAGACTATTTAATGAAGTAGGAAAATCCCATCAAAGATAAGCTTTTGCTGTCAAACACTGATATTTGAGCTTCTTCGCACACAAGAAGGTTTGCTGCATCTTAATTTTAACACGTTTAAGGAACTACTTCTCTGCTGTGGTGTTCAAGCCTGACTTACACGTGTTGTTCAGTATCTTTTTGTTGTATGCAGCCAAAGCTGGGCTGTAGAATGAAGTTGCACTGGATTTTAGTTTTGAACTGTCCTGAGCAGTTAATGTTAAGTGTTGATTGTGCACCTTGGCCCGTAAGGGATGACAAGCAATGTCTGCAGTAATTGAGCGTTTCTCCTGTCTGTTATTTAGTGTTAAAATTTGGACTGTGCAACTCCAAAAATTCTCTGGATTTTTGGTGTCTATTGTTTCAGCTAATAGTTTTAAAGAGAAACTTTACAGTATTGCGTTTCAGGGCACCACTATTGGAGTTTTTATGGGTCTTAGGTAAAAATTCCAAACATTGATGAGAATCAGTGTGTTGTGAAGCTCAAGTGCTGTTTGTTATGCATCAAAGATGTTCAGATTTTGATAGGCAATGTCCTCAGTATTTCCTTGGCTGTAATTATTATTCTAGTGGCAAGATGCTTTTTTCTCTAATGCAGCCTCTCTCTGATGGAAACTTTGTGATGAGTGTATTTCCTTTCTTTGATGCTAATCATTAAATTTAACTGTAAATGGGAGTGAAAATGGACACATATGTGACAGAAGTGACTTTCAAAATTGACATTTGTGGTAGAAGCTCTTTGCACATTTTCATAACAGAACACCAGCAATATTTCCCTAAAGTAACACGATGGCTCTTGTCAAGCAGTTCCCCAAAAGGTCAGTCATTTGGGCTACAGCTCTTGTTATCCCTGGCTGCTGCTGCTGCTGCACGTTCCATCACCAGGTGACATTACTTCTCATCAGGTGAGAAGGCAGCACTGCAGCCAGGAGACTTCCACTTCTGCACTAAAAATAACTTTAGGAGAAAAGGGATGGGACGTAAGGCTTTTTGGGCATATGAGGAAACCCCCATGATGCTTACCTTTATGCCTCACTCAAATCTCTGCAGTGTGCAGCATGTGTTCTTTAGCCAGGTGTAATAATCAAGGTATTGTCACATGCTGATACTGTGTATTTCCTGCGGTGTTTTTCTAATGCTTTCAGATAAAGCACATTAAACAATACACATAAATCAGAGGGGGAAGATAATACTTCTGTATGTTTGATTTTATTACACGTTATTTAAATATTATACATACTGAACCCCTGCATAATTTCCATCTTTTCCCATTCCTTCATGAAGTAAAACTGTGCAGGATCTGGACACAAATGGGAAGAGAAAGTAAGAAAGTTTTTTGTTGCGTATTATATTATAAGGGGGGGCTAAATGTGTCTAGTTTGAAAAGTAGTTTACTTGTGGACCTGAAAAAAAGCTTTCATAATTTCTTTAGAGAGATGTAAGAGATTTTGCAGAGTAACAAAGCTGTACAATTTTTTGTCAAATATTCAGAGAGCAAGTGAAGCTATTGCAGTCAAGCAAGAGGATCAAGGACATTTCTTAAGCTCTGGAAGTAGAGTGTGGCACTTACAAAGATTTCTAACTGCAGACTTGAGAACTACACATGGATGCATATATAGTTTTTGTGATTTATGTTGACAGGGCATATGCTACCAATGCTGGGAATTATTTTCCCCTGACATAAAGGTCTCTCAATAATTGAAATTTGACCTGAACTTGAGGGATTGGTTGGGGTAGCTCAGTATTATCAAATTTTCCATAAATTTCTTGAATGGATTGACCTTTAGCATCTTTTTAAAACTCTAATGTTTCCCACTGCATCTCTGTGATGGCCTAAATTTATAACTCTCCCTCTCTAGCAGGAGATGGGAATTAATGCTTATTCCTTTGTCCTCTCCCCTTCTACCCTCCTGCCAAGTTCTGGAAGCATTGGTCATAGGTGAGAGTTTTCAGCTCCTTTTAACAAAAGAATTGGTGAGATGAGTTCCATCTAATGCATCAACATTTTATGATGAATAAATCTTAATTTACTCTCTGAATCATTAAATGATTGAGCTTTCTTTTTGGTGAGGATATTGATCTCTCCGCTTCCTGTTTTTCACTATTGATGTTGCAAAGTACTGAGGTGTTTTTTATTTTAATTGTTACAAATCTGTTGCATGCATGCAAAAAATTTCAGTACAGTGCTTTTCCATGTCTGGAGTTCATGGCACTTTCTCATGATCAAAATATTCAATAGGTGTTTATATGTGCATCAGGAATTTCTCCCATCAATTACTGGTTTTCCATGAGTGTCTGCATGTGTATCCCACATTTGTCCTTGTAATTTTTTAGTAAGCTTTTCTGTAGACCAGAAATATAAGTTTACTTTTGTGGAAGTGGTAGCTTATGTACAGAGTGTCTTCCCCTTAAACTTTGATCATTGCTGGCTGCTACTGAAAATCTTCCATTTCGCCTGTATTTCTAAAGAACGAAGAATTTGTGCTTTTGAAAGCATTTCATCAGGTTCCTGCTGGCTCAGATTCACAGGGATCTCCAGTAGGATTGTTACTTCGGAGTTTCCCAGCTACTCGAGGTGTGCTTTGGAGCACCTATTCTCCATTAATTACTTGCACAGGAACATTCTGCCTTCAGTTATTCTTGCAATCTGTGGCTCTTGTGACATCAGGGCAGTAGGAATGGTGTGTCAACATTGTTTAATACAATATATAAATATAGATATGTATGTACAGCTACTCCACAGCTACTCTGAACACTGGTTGAGCAATAGCACAGAAACAGTATGAAGGTAAGCCCAGAAACCAAGCACACCACTTGAAATGCAAATATATATATATTTTAGGAGTAGCCAGTTTTAGAAGGATGGAAACAGCTGAGAAACAAAGCATCTGGGGCAGAGAATTTACTCAGACAAATGAGAATGATAATGGGGAACTCTTAAAGACAACTTCCCATAGGTAATGATGTGTGTTTTAAAGCCTTTACGAAAAAGTAGTATATACAGGTTCTTGCTTATAGTTTCTGGGAATGTTCAGTGCACTTCTGGCAGATTTATAGCTCTGTGATTTTGGGCAGTGAAATACACTTTTGTTTTAATTGCATCCTTTTTTTTTTTTAGCAAATATACTGTAATGTAGTTTTGTATAAATATATGTAAAAGGTGTTTTTCTTTTCTCTTAACATATCTGTTGTTGTGGGGTTTGCTAATTCTTGGGTAAAAATATTCATGAAAGTTAATGACAATGTGTTGCATATTGTATATCTGGACTTTTGGGGGCCTTTGACATGGCAGGAGACACTGTGGGTATTTGTAACTGTATCAGTGGTTTGTCCAGAATGTTTTTCACATTCTGGACCTATTCTGGTGTAATTCTATTCTGTAAATCTTTTACAACTGCTGTGTGTTTATTATGAACCACAATTGAACTACAATACAGTTGCAATAGAACACAGTTTTTTTAGCTATAACATTAACTCTGTATGGTCCCATCCTCCCATCCTAGAGAAATAGCTTTTTTGGCAAATATAGGTGGGGATTTTGTTTGGATTTTTTTTCTTTTTTTCTTTTTTACTTTTCTTTTTTTTTTAACTCCTTGGTTTGCTTGGAGAATCAAAGTGATTTCTTATATCAGTGATCAAATGTCCATGAATGGGATTTAGATCTTTTTTATTTTATCCTCTCTCCAGAACTCACTTGGGGAAGAAGTTGAAAGAAAATAAGAAACTCTGACAGTTTTCCCCCTCATGCTTTTTATGCAGGATAATGACCCATTCTTTAAGTAGTTTCCGATCAGTATATTTCAGTTGTAGTTTGAAGTATTCTACATCTTGCTGGCAAATTATCAAAATTAATATCAAAAGTTGTGCAGATTACCTTCCCAAGTCCCCTAGAGAATTTTGCAAGCATTATTTAAAGTTTAAACACTTGGCAACAAGCTACTGTTTAGACTAAACATTCATTTGCTGAAAACATTTTTTTAAATCAAACCAATACACAATTCATGTATTTTTGATTCTTATACATCTCTTCTGTCATTTTGTATTTCTGTAGATACAAACCCACTTATTTCAAATCAGAAAAAACTATTAAAATTAGTTTTTAACTGTAATCTGCACCATCTTTCCTTTCTTGGATGACTTTTCCAATAGAGTGTGGTTGTTTTCACTGCTTGGTTACTTGTACTTTTTTGCTTTTATAACCCTTTCATGTGGTGTGTTTGTATTTACCTTGGAATTGTGGGTTTTTTTACTCTCTTTTATCTATTCTGTGAGGTATTGCCTCTATTTGTTCTGTACTGCACAATGTATTTTTTTCAGCTCACATATTCCCTCTTCCTTCTAGTTACCTTTTATCCTATTAAAATAAAATAAAATAAAAAAAAGAAAGAAAGAAAGAGAAAAGACCTGTATTACATTGTTATACAACGGTATAACTTTTGAGATATGGCCAAAGTCACTCCATGACAAGGACTATAACTAAATCTATTCTCCCTAGCCCAATAAATCTCTCAAATATACAGAAAAAACCAGAGGCAACAGAACTTCTATGCTCAAGAGCAAGACTTCTTGCCAAAATGGAAATAGACTTCACAATATCACTTCTTCATCATAGCGTTTAAAATAGGAGTTCATCTCTATCTTATAGAACTGAGAAAATACTGCTTCCTCCATTGTGGAAAATGTTTCTAGTTGTTTACTGATAATTTTTTTAGGGGGAGGGGGGAAGGCAAAAAGCAAAGCAAATGGTATCATCAATATGTTCTTAGTTTCTGTCTTGTTTGTTGAATGGGTATTTTATAAATCTGGTAGATGAGGGAAACGTCAGTATCAGGAAAGGTATACAGTGCCTTATTCCATAAAAGTAGTATGTTTTTAAGAAGATGGTTGCGTTTCTCAATAAATAAACAGGTGCAAGCATAGATTTGTTACTTAACTGAAAAATGGAATCAAAATATCAAGCACAACTCTAATCAGAAATATACATTTAATTAAATGGCAAGGCTTTGGGGGAAGAGAGATTTTGTTCATGTTTGAAACTGTTCCTAGCTCACCTGGATCACTACCAAAAATCCCACTTTGCTAATGCAATGCCTCCCATGATGGACTTGGTCATAAACAAAATATCTGTATCCATGTGTGTGCAAGTGTCTTAAAATATGTGGAACTGGGAAGAAAAGAGGGCAATGCTGGCTACTTTTCTGTGTCTTTGAACAACCCAAAATCTCATTCTGACTACCCTGTTTATTGTTTAGCTCTGTTTAATGTCTGCCCTGTATGTAATTGCAAATGTGGACAGGTTTACAGGCGTGTAAGTGAGGATATAAATATGTACATATTTTATTGGAGCAGTGCTTAATTGTTATGACAGACTCAGAATCAAACAGGACTTTCTAGGCCCCTTCTTAGCAAAACACACTTTGGTTTTGCTGCAGTGAGCTGGTCACTGGTCCATATCCATCTCCCCAGTGAGCAGGAAAAGGGCGTCTTCTTAATCTTCCATCTTCACCAGCATTATCTTTGAGAGTTAGACCAATATTACAGCCACCTTCACAGTTGCTTTGCTGAAGTCCCAGTAATTTCTTTAATTCAATCTAAGTGCTTAACATCACATCTGTATCTGTTTTGCATAAGAATGTCTGTCCAAAATTCTGCCTTGCTGAAAACTATCTTCCCTCCTTATGAGGTTATTCCAAACCCTGCCTGGAGGACTTTACCCCAAAGTCCTGCTTGTGATCATGTGGCTGTGGTGCACCATGTCAGCACAGTTTTTGATGGAAAGCATTCTATACAGTAATGAGTGGGGAAAGATCTTTGAATTTATGTTCTTCTGAAGAACTGGTAGTAAGTTAAAGGCAGATAGCTCAACCAATTCCTTACATAGTTTGAAGTAATGTAACTTTCCCCTTTCATAGACTTGTTGTGAGTGCTTAGTTCTATATTTTCAAGTTTATTGAATTTTTGAGATATATTGAAAAATATGAATAATTGATATTTGAAATTATTACTACTTCTCAGGAAAAGTTGTTTCTACTAAGACTTTCTATAATCTGAAATGAAATACATTATATTTTTTATATAACCCTTTTAAAATAGATTTTGCTATGCAAAATGCTTTTTAGAAGATTAAGTCAGAATGTCACTTTATCTAGTCTTCTGTGACCCTCTGACATGTGCTAATTTAAATTTATTCCTATGATCTCATGATTTTACTAGTCTATAAAAGCAAGTTATTATCACTGTACAAATTCAGAATAGAAGCACTTAGCCTTATGTAATGATTTATCATTTATTTTCTTCCACATTACACACACTAATTCAGAAGGTCTCAGTGTGTGCAGAAGAACAGTGTTATTAAAACCCAATTTATAGGTAGGTAAACTGGGGCAAAGATTTTGAGGGTTTTTCCAGCCAACTGACAGCAAGTCAGCTTTAATGAGGGATAGATAAGCTCCAACTGTTTGGATTTTTTGTTGGCTTACATATATTATCCCATCAGTTGAATACAGTTCACATGAATTTGAAGTCGTGTAGCTAAATAAAACTCTCCTGTGCTGCTCTGAGTATGGGAAAAAGTTGTGTCTTCTGGAAGTGGAAGGTTTTTTTGCTGTGGTGAAGGAAGTCAGGGCTCAAGTCTTACAAAAAGCTGAACAGTTTTTAGAATGGTTTCTTAGGGACAAAACCATATTGCACTCTTTTCCTCTGAGAATGATAAATAAGGAGTAACACTTTTTGGCCACTAAATAAAAATGCTTCTGAGTTGGTTGTACTATACTTCTCTACCATAAAATATCCGAGTATTTGCTCTTGAACAATTTGTGGTTTGAAACTCTTCACAAAACACTGTCCAGGTTTCCCTGGTGCACTGTCCACAAGTCAAAAGGAAAAGGATATGCTTTATTAATTTTAGTGGTTTTTTTCAATAGGCTATTTTATGGTCCCTTCCCTACTACCTGTGATTTGCCTCATCAACCAAAAACTCGTTCTTGATGCAGTAGCTGTTGTGGAAGTGAAACAGATAATGTTTGCATTCCTCTGGGTCAGTCAATACCACCTCAGATCTGCCTCACTTGGAGCTTGTGCTGCTATCAAGGCCTCTTCAAAAATTCTGTTTTCATATGCCTGAAACTTATTTTTTGATAGATGTATTATGAACATTAAGGGTTCAAGGCTACTTAAGAAAGTCTGGAAAAAAGCTTAGGAAGTTGGCTCTCCATCTTTTCTTAGAGATACTCTCCCTATTCATTTGGCTGTGTGATCCCAGGATGCTTTTTCTAACACCTCTCATTTGAGAAAAATGTATTTATAATAGATATCTCTTGTGACTTGCACCTTTCTACCAGCAAACTCAATGCTTGTAAAAGGCATTATTTATGGCATTTCACTCTTGCCTTTGGAGAGTATTGTCTTTGCTGCTTACGGTTTTGGTTGCTTGGTTTGATTTGTTGTTGAGGGTTTTTTTGGAGGGGTGGTTTCTTTGCTGCGTTTGTTTTGGGTTTTTTTTGTTTCTTCTTGGATTTTTGGATTTTGGTTTGTTGGGGTCTTTGGTGTGGTTTTTGCAGAAGTCTTATACTTATTTCCTGTGTCAGTTATAGCCTCCCTTTTTCTTAGCTCGGTCAATAACCATGTTTTCTGAACTAACCTCCAGTCAGAATGAGAGTTGCATGGCTGATAACTTCATAACTTCTGATAATGTTATTCAGTTCATGTTGTGTTCCTCGTTTTTTCTGAGGTTGTTTAGTAATATCTCTTTTCCATGATCTTTTACTGCCACTGAACCTCACCATGGTTATGCATTTCTGTAGTGCATTACTTTTTATTTTGACTGTTCACTGATTTCTAGAATCGTTTCATAGAATCTGATTTTTGTAGGAAAGTAAGTGGGAAACAAATATTGCATCTCTTCTCATTGTTTGAATTAATGACTCTCCTGCAGCTATCCATATTTATCTTCAGTATTCTGACTCCAGTGAAGCATTCCTTTTTTTTTTTTCCTTTTTCTTTTCCATTTGTCCATGCTGGGGTTTTGTCATGGCATTTTCTTTTCTTCATAGTGAGAACACTTAAAGGGCTTGACCATTCAAATTTCTGTCAGAAGAATATCTTTTGGAATGGACCTTAAATGTGGTTGAATCCTTGAGAAAATTAAAGGCTTGGAGTGGACAGCTTTGTATCCTGAAAATATGTGGGGGAAACTGAAGCCAGTAAGAAACTTAATGTAGTAATTCTACAAGAGTCAAATCTCTTCACTGATTTGTAGGGACTCTTGGTGATGAGCAAAGCCCACGGAAAACACAGAAACCATATTGCCCAGCATCAGCAGGAATACACCAATTTTCGTGAATGCATTACCTACTTAACTAGTAGCTGGTTTTTTTTCTATAGAAAGGAACTCAGTTGTCATTTTCTTATAATGCATTCTACATTTGTGCCTTTTTGCTTTGCCTCTTAATTGGTCTGCATGCTTCAGGCATGTTAAGGAGAGTGAATCTTTTGAGTCATCCTGTAAACCTAAATACAGAGAGATAAGATCCTTCTGCTCTTGAATTCATAACTCATATAGTTCAATTCCCGTAGTTAATTCACTTTCCTGTTGGTCTGTCATCAGAGCAGAGAAAGGAGGCCATGAGCCTCCTTTCATCTGCTGGTGCATTCTCCATCTTTTTTGGTGATAAAGGATAGAAACAAAGACTGGGCTTTAAATTATGGCTGTGCAAGTCTGAAGAAAGTTTTATATGCCCTCCATGCCCCTAAATTAGTAGATGGCAATAACTGCAAAGGAGGTTGCTGAAGTTCTAATTGGTATTCCCACTACTGTCCATTAAGGTAAACAAAGTACATTATTTTCCTGCTGCTGACACACAAAGGTCATTTGCAAGAGCCACTGACTTCAAAAGCAGTGTCACCACTAATGGAAAGAAAAAAAAGAAGATGATACTTGGGTATATTTTTAAAAGCTTTCTTCAAATTCTGTAGACAGCTGAAATTACATTACTTATTCTAAACTTCTAAATCTCCAATACTGTTTATAGAGGCAGATAAGGATTTTCAAAAACAAAGCTTGAGGCAGGGTGGACACATTTTCAGATGCTGATTTCTCTGACAAAGTGCCATTTGAACTCGTCAGGCAAGTTTCAGTATTTGGTAGTAGTAAGATTCTGTAAAGAACAAAACACTGCTTAATGAGGTCTGTGTTTTGTTTCTCTGTCTTTATATGGCACCCCATGGATCTAAACATTTTGATATATTATTAAACATATAAAACTGACAGTAGAATTCAAGCTCAGTAATTATAGAACACTCCCTTATCTCTACACAGCTCTAAGTCTGTAGTAGGATAAACATTTAAGAGAATGTTTCATCTTCAACAGAACAGACAATTTAATTTCAGCCTTGTATGATATATTTTCCTACCCATGGAGTACCAAAGTGCTTTACAAGACAATCAAGTACATACAAAACTGAATATATGGACAAACAGCAATTTGTATCATGTTCAACAAAGCTAAATCATAGTTTCACTCCAAAAAGTGGATGAAGTTCTCTGTGCTCAGTGAAAATAAAAGTCATGGGCTTTTGTTTGGTTGACTTTGAGCTATTCCTTCTTACTACAATACAGAATGGCCTCAATTTTTTGCAGAGTTTGAAACAAAGATGAAAGGAACAGAAATCACAAGGCTGAGAGCTTGATAGCTGCCTATGTTGCTATACAGTACTGGGCTTGTTCACAGCATCTATAAAGGTAAAAATTTTAAATAGACAAGAAATTAAACAATAAAAAACTTTACCACACTTTCCACTAGAAAACAAGAACAACACTTATGAGGCACATGGTCCACCATTATTTACTCCCAGTTCTTTCTTCAGAGGCTGGAAGGTTCCTGTGTAAGTTTGAATCCCTTTAAAGCATAAATGGATATTCACCTTCCATCTGTTCAGCTGCAAAGAAGAAGGAAAAGGGAAGTGCGGTACTTGAAACAGCAGGAGTGCTGTTGACTGAGACTGGTGCGGTCATGAATCTTCATGCTTAGAGAAGAGAGTGGTAGCAATGAAATACACTGAAAGGGAAGGGAAAACAACCTCAAATGTATTCCTGAAGCTGTAGGTACTCTTGTAGTTGCAGAAAAAGTCATAAACTTCTAAAATCTACAGACCCAACTCTAGATTCCCTAGACATGAGTGTAACTTCAGAATTGCTTGTTACCTCTGCATAAGAGTGTGTAATAAACTACACCAGAAGGAAAAAAATAAACAGCTTTTACCAGATTATTTTGTTGGACATTGAGAACTGAAGGCTTAAAAATGCAATACTGCAAGTTGGTAATTTGTAGATGGACAGGACAGTTCAGTCTGTGGATTGTCTTATTGCTGTGCTGCAGTTGCTGCTATGAAACGGCAAAAATACACAAGACTATCCTCAAAACTAAGACTTTATAAATGAGCTGGCATGAAAATCCTTGATTTCAAAAAAATGTTATTCTCAGTGTGACATTCCCAGGGGAAAGTTTCTGTTTGGTAAATTAACAGAACAACCGAGCTTGACACAAGTACCACAGAAACACCAGTATTTTTTGTGAGGCTCTTTGGTCTGAAAGGACTTGGATTTGTTGAGATCTTAGTTCACAGTGACTTTCAGGTTCAGGTAGCACCCACAATACAGAGCTTGATTATTACTGAACTGTTCTACTTATGTAACTGATGAAATGGGGTTTTTCAAACCTTGGTTAAGCCAAACCTTAAAGTTATTGAATTTCATGGTTTGTCTGTTTGTTTTTGGGTTTTTTTGAAGCCACACAAATTGCAATATTGTTTTATTTGGTTGTGTTATGAAATTTTACACTACCTCCTCTGTTGGTCAAGCGTGTGCAGCACACCATAGGAGAAGGAAAAAAAAAGAAAAAACAAAGGGAGTATATTGCTGATTTTTATCTGTATTTCAGATATAGATTACCACTCTCCTTTTGAAATACAGCCCACATGTGAAATAAGAAACACTGCTAGCACTATATTGCTTTATTTTTTGGCACTGACCTTAGTGTAAGAGACCCCTATACTCGATCTATAGCCATCTGCACTGTAGTGTTTTCATTGCCTTTCAACATCTGATGGGCAATTGTAGAGCAGCCCTAAAACTGTGATGGGAAAATGATCTAAACTTCATATAAAATTTCAGGTGGTGCCACTCTTCTGTGTCTGAGACTGTCTGATTTTTAGTCCATGTGCATTTTTTGTCTAGAAGTCACCGGGAACATTTTTACAAAGGTTTACTGGATGTGAATAAATAAAAATTGACCTGAGGGTTTAAAGATTAAAACTAATGGAAAATTATTAATAAAGTCTTTTTATGGAGGAGATTTTACCCACTCAGCACTATTTGAAAGATGTTTTCATATAATGAGCTAACTGCATGTACTTTTGAAAACAGATAAAAGGAAAAAGTTGGAGCCTTTACAAGGAAACAGTATTTCACCTGGCAACTCAGAAATGTGCCTTGTCATTCTCCTAACTATATCAGGTAGAATCACTTACTCTGCTTGTCACTTTTTAAAAATACTTTGAAAGCTACTGCTGTTCACTTAGAGGATAAGGGTATGAAAATGTAGTTAATTATGAATCACGATTTGATCTATGCTGGCACGAGGAAAAGTGCCCTGCTTCTAGGACAGGTGGTAAATTTATAGCTTGGCTTCAAATTTTGAAACCTCGGTTTGTGATTTTAGATGCCCAACTGAAGTACCCAGAGATGGATGTTGAAGTGTCTCATGTCTTTCACAATACTTACTCTGTTCTTCAGTAAAATCACCACTCATTTTGACATCTTAAACCCTACTGAGTCAATAAAAAGCTGTCCAGTGCTATAAATACAACAACTTTCTCTCTTCAGGAAATGCTTCCCTCCCACACAGAATTTTTAAGCTGTTCCAGCCTGATTTATGTTCTTTTATGATTTCTACAAATACTCAGTGGCCTAAACTACAGTCACAATACCTGTTTCTATTTCATGATTCATCATATATGAAAACAAGCTATTGTTTAGGGCAAAACAGAAATTTATTCATACATTTTAGTAGCTAAACCTGCATTATTTCTTTGGACGCTGTTTGCTGTCAGTATTGATAGCTTTCTAACAAATTCTCAGTGTCCACAGGTTGACTTTTCCTAATGGGCATCAACTAGACAGCATTGCACAGTATGAGAAGCAAAATAGCAATTCCAAGGTGTAGGAATAAAATATGAGGTAACATGCAGTCAGGCCAGTAATATTCTGAATGATGGTGCTGACAGAATGTGCCATTTCTGAAGCACTCTTGGGGAAAAAAAGCTGCTCTTTCCCCCCTTTTGCACTACCTACTGTGTTCATGGTAATATGAACTTCTCTGCAGGATAAATTACTACAAACCCAGTTTCACTACATTAATTTTTAAAATGTTTATTGTTCATATTTGAAATGAAATACAAGTCTCAGGCTACATCTCAGCCTTTGTAAACTGGCATTCAGATATAGCATATAGCTTTTATAGCATTACTGTTCTATTTATTAATCAATGATGTATTTTTAAAAGCATTTAATGCATTAATTCTTTATTTTTCATCAAGACCTCCTTCAGTAATTTCCTGGAGTAGTAATTGTGTAAGCACCTCAGCAATAACAGTAACACTACACAGTAATTAATGCTGCATAAGAGGTCAGATTAGCTGGTATTATTTCTTCTTGCTTCTGAGTTTTCTAAATATTTTCTGATTTTCTGATTTTCAACTTTGCAATGTTTTAATTAATCTGTCTCAAATACTCTATACTTCCAAGAAGTTCAGTGAATGTTAAGTAGGTAGGAAATATTGTTTTCATCTATTTAAAGTCCAGAGAAAAGTTTGTGCTGTTTTCTGTTGTTGTGTGTTTAAAATCCTGGAAATAGGATAAATCAGCATTTTTTAAATATATGGATTTAGGATGAAAAGTCTTGAATTATTGAAGGTGACCCTTCCTGACATCTCTAGATTTATAAATGGAGCCATCTTACCCTTGGCTCTTATGGAGCCTGTGTTTTCTAATAACAGCAAGTATAGAAGTTGGAAGGGAACTTTCTGTTGTCTTATCAAAGGAACAAAGCTGGTGGTAGACAAAATCTGTGCAAATGCAAGCCCTCCCTTCAATAATTAAATAGTAGGAAGAGCTTGAAAACAGCTCCAACAAGAAATAGGATCCCTGTGGAGTTTCTACCTGCTCCTACTTTAAATTTTTGTTTAGGGAAGTTGTTTCCAGTATGATATAAAACTGACTTCTCAGCACAAGCAGTACTGTAATTTGAAGTGAAACAACCACTAAAATATAGGAGAAGACATCCATACATATTTAAAGCTTCCAGCCAGTGTGAGGGGAAGTATATGTCAATAGGAATGGAAAATGAATGCTAACTAGCAAACATAGCAATAAAACATATGCTACAAAAGCTATAGTTTGATTTTTTTTTAATACAGAAAGAAATCACATCAGTTCAAAATCAATACTTACTGCTGCTGGATTCAAGTGTAGTGAACTGTGCATTCTTAATCACGAGTCTAAAAGTATGCATACAAAGGGTGCTGTGCAGCTCGACAGGAGTTGCATTTTAAGATTTGAAAATGACTGTGGACTTAAGAGAAAAGTTGCAATTACTCTTCCTGATTACAAAAGCACTGTCTGCCAGGTAGAAAAGAGAATCTTGCTTCTATGTGCTGGTATGTTATTTTCATAAACTATGCACTGCTTGCCATTATATTGATATGGATTTAGGATTCAGTGGAGTCAAAGCAAAGTGTCCCTTTAATATGTTTTCTTTTGTCTTGTCAGCTAGGTACATTCTTTTCTCAAAATGCATGTTAGCCTGCACACAAGTATGATAGTCTCAAAAAACTGCCTTTAACTCACGACATTCTCATTAATTTTTTAGTGTATGTATCTCATGACATCACTGGGGAATATGTTTTGTTGAGTTTTCAGCTCTTAACTGTTTAAAATGGATTGGTTTGACGGTTATATTTTTTCCCCAAAATTTATAGAACTAATAAGAAACTGAGGTGACTATTTAATGTTCTAATGAAGTTCTGTGAATACTCAGTTTCAAAAATTTGTATCCTGGTAAGGTTTCCTATTGAATTCTCAAGAATCCTGTCATCTGTGAAGCAATTCTTGCCACGTTTTTAAGGACAGAGCATACATGATGTGAGGTCTTCAGTTACTACACAAAACTGTGGCTGGTGTTGGTTAACAACAACTTACAGAAGTGCTCCAGTGTCGTGCAAAATGCTTTGCACTAAGCTGCCACTGCCATGCAGGGACAAAGTAAAGCCATCAAAATATTCCAACAAGTATTGATAACTGTCTGCATAAACTGAGTGTTCCATCTGGGCACTGTAAGTAAATCACATACTGTGTTCTGTCAGAAATTTTTAAACTCATACACATGTTGCTACCTGCTGATTTACTCTGCTTTTCCATGATAGCTGGAAGCAGTGAAAGGGGCTGCAGCTCTTCAACTCTTTTATTTTTCTTCTCAGATGTATAATAGCATGTTGTGTACATATATTTACACATACATATATGTGCATACCAAGTGAAATACCTACCATTACTGCAGGGGTCCAACGTATCTTGTTTAAAACAAATCATAAATCAGAGAACTTTATCCTTTTATGGTTTTGGATGATACTATTTGCAGCAGTTCATCCTGCAGACTTTTAGTCCATCAACCTCCAGTTTGAATGAGTTGGTTTCTTTTCAACCTGGCATTTTTGCCAATGTGAGCACTTCTAAATGCATTCTAAATTACTTGTTTGCTCATGGTTGCAAATGAGATTCTGTAAGAGAAAGGGAATGTGAAAGGCAAAACCTGAAATAAAAAATCAGGACCAGCAGAAATCTTGACTCTGTTGTTGGCAGCCTGAAAACACTTTTGTTGGATGCAATTATTCTATTGAAAAACTATTTTGCTGTAGGTCACAGGTCACAGGATAATTAACGAGAAAACTTGTTAAAAAAAAAAAAAAAGGAAGAAGAGCAGTTGGGGTTTTTTGGTTTTTTTTTAGTTTTACAATCTGTTTTTGGATTGTGCTTATGCTTTCAGGTGCTTTACACCTAAAAGAGCTGAAAGGTCATTGTGTTAAAATGTCACATGGTGAATTTGCAAGAGCAATACAGCAATGACAAATATTGTGGGCAATGTACTAAGGCAACGCATCATACCCTCAACCAGTGGGGTGAAATGCCAGGCTTTCTTCATTAACCTGTTTAGTCTTTGACACTTTGCTCTAGTAGGGACCTCAGAATTGAGGAATAGTGTAGTCCTTGCGACAAGGTCTCTGAGAAAGTGATAATTTCTTTTGATCTGCTCTCTTTCCTGTGTACTTCTACTGTAGTCTTTATTTCTGTTTCTCAAACCTTTCTGCTGGAGTATTTTTTAGAAAACAAATAGTACTTCTCTCTCCTAAGCTAATGGCTTTGGATAGAATAGTCATAATTATTCTCTGACCTATCATTATGCAATTCAAATACGTAGACCATTAAAGACCTGCTGCTAATGAAACAGTCTTGTTACTCTCTTTCCATGAGATCTAGGGGTCAGCTCACTCAGGGGACTCCATCTGCTGCACACACAAGAGCCCAGGTTTCTACATCCTCTAGCACAGTCCTCTAAATAATGGTGTCTATCAGCTTTTGGTCTGACCCTCCAGGCTCCCTGCTGCTATTTCCTTGTACATGTCTCCAGACACTACGAAATTGTGTGCCATCACACCCCCTGCTATTGTGTGCCTCTGCACACCAGCCCATACTCATGCCTCCAGCAACTCATGGTATCTTTTGTCCTCCAGCTGTCATTTTGTCACCTCTAGACCCCTGCTTTGATCTTCTTTGATTTTTTTTCACATTTGTCACCCTAGGAAACCTGTCTGTCAAATGCTCGCTTCCTTCCTACTGCGTGCTCCTGGCTCCCCTCCACTCCTGCCCTGTCTGCAGGCAGGTGGACAAGCCCTGCCTCTGATTCAGGTGTCCAACAAGTACTGGTTCCGCTGGGGCTGTGACAGTGGGCGCATGTGAGGGGAGCACACAGCTGAGGCCAATTTATCTTGAGACAGCAAGTTGTTCTGCATCCCCCTCTGCTATAATAACCACCCCAGGGCAGGTTTTTGCTCTTTGTAGTTGAGTGCTAAGTAGCCAGCAATTGTCAATTTGGTTCTTATGAAATACAGGTGGGAGTTAGTGGTCAGGGTTCACAGGAGGCAGCTAAGGCAGGTCACTGCTGGCGGCTCAGGGTGCCTCCCCCAGTGGCTCAAGCAGCTACTCCTGCTTTGGGTGGTTGGCATCTGAACTGTGCTGCTGCAGGAAAAACCATCATAGCAGCTACAATTGAACTGGTAACTGGCTGCTGGGCCTCTCCTCCTTACTCCTGTCATTGGCCTGATAGGTGATCTTGGCTAAATCTCTTAATCTGCACATACGTTGCTTTCCCTCTCTGTGAAATCTGGGTAATGCTATCGAATTGCTCAGAAAATTCTCTTAAGATCTAGTCAGAAGTAGACAACATAGGAATTGGGTTTTCCTAATTCATCGTCAATTTGCTTTCCTGTCAGTTACTACATGTATGTTTGGGATTCACTTTCTTCTTTGTTACTCTGAAGTTAAGTGTTTTACTGGTGTCTTGCATTTGAGTAGCTACAACTTTGGATGTCATCGCATGTGTCTAAACATAAACACATGCCTACTGCCCTTACTTTTTTACAATCATCTTACTTTGAGTATTTGTTGTCTGCCTAAGGGCTTTTATAAACCCTTTACTTCCTAAAGTTGCTAATTTTCAATATAAAATCAAGCACAGAAATATTGAGTGTCTGCATGAATTTTAAAGTATATCTTAATTTTGTTTTCTTCTGAACTTGCCCTGCAAGGTCTTGTTCTGATGGCTCCAAATGAACTGTCCATGTATTCAAGTGTTAATGAGATAAATATGTGCTTTGTTAGATTGGCTTCTGCTGGACAAAACCTATTAAAATTTAGATCTTTTGCTACACTGAGACGAAATTCCTTTCATCCTGGAGATAATGACTGAAGTCACTGGGGGCAGTATTTAAACATTTGCAAAATGATACATTTAACTTGTGTCTATCCAACCTTTTGTAACATAGATGATATTGTGGCTGGGTTTTTTTTTTTTTTTTTTTTTGGTCAGGGGATTATTCGTTTGGATTTTTTTGAAAGACTGTTGTCATCTGAAATTACCAAAGAATGTGCCTAGGACTTTTTTTTCCTCATGAACTGATATGACACTAGACACCTACCTTTTATGCATCATTTTAGCCTAACGCTAGTTTTTCCTTCTCATGGAAAAATAGAGGTTTGTAGCACAACTGCTGACATCCTTAACTATAGCATTGCTACTAGGCACTGCTATAATACAGTACATATTTCTTTGTGAAAGAAATGAAAGCTGCAATAATAAAGCTTAACTTTATGGTATTGAAATTCGCTGTGTTTGTACCTCCAGGGAGAAAAACAATTAGAGAAAGACAATCTACCTAAATAGGCTGGGAAACTGAATTGCTCTGTCTATGCTTCATTACCCTCCCTCTTTCTCATCTCACACTTTCCACAAATAGCATGATTATGTTTACCTGACATCTTCATGCTTCCCTGCTGAGCAGACTGAGGAAGCCTTGCAGCTGAGATCAGCAGTGCTTTCTATGGGGAATGACTGAGGGTTTTTTTGTTTAAAGGATACAATTCTTGAGCTATTTCAGCAAACAACTTCAGAGTGTCCCTGGGTTCTGGTAGGGAGTAGAATAAATGAAGTGCCAATGAGCATTTTTTAAAAAATTACCTGTGGCTATTGCAAGTACTATCTTGGCTGATATGTTAATACATCCTGAGTTGCCTGATAGAAAGGCATGGCCTGAGATGCAAAACATCAACTTGGTGACCTTCATAAGTGATAGAAAGCCTGACAAATTTTTCATGAAGATACCTTTGGGCACCAAAACAACAGCCAGCCCTAAAGAGTGGCACTGAAATAAAATGCCCTTTTACAGATAAAAGCCTTAATAGAGAGAGAAAAGATCTGGGATGAGGCATGCTGTGAATGTTACCAAAGGGCTTTTCACCGACTCCCTTGAAGAACTAAATCATAAATCCAGAACAAAAAGACTTGGGAAATATACAGCTTGTCCTTATAAGGAACAGGTATTTAATTTTTCAGACTTCCCAGGTAAAAGAGAATTCAACACTTTCCTATTCTGAGTTGCCAAGTTATAAATCTAAGTAACTAAACTACAGGTAATTGGACACAATTCCTCAAATTAGAAACCAATATTACATGTGAGAATTAATGACATTTCATTATGCATTACCATCTACATTAATAAACTCTGACTGTATTAGTCTTAGCAGCAGCATACAAGTCTCTTTTTCTTGTAGCCTTTGGGATCTTGTTCTAAATGTAGTTTTAATCTAATGCTGCATGAGCTGCAGAATAGCTGAATCTGAATTCATTTGCATTCCAGTTTGAAGCACTCAGCTACTCAGTCAAAACAATATTGTGAAACATCTAGATACCTGTGTATCTCTGTGAAAACTCAGAGTCTCTATAATATGGGGTTAATATCAGTAGCCTAAAACCCTGCTACTTCACTTCAGTTCAAAATGTTGGGAAAAATGTTGACTGGAACAAGGTTTTGGTCTTTCTGCTTTTCTGTCTTTGAGTCTTACAGTGCACATGACCTGAACTTGCTCGTCAGGTTCCAAAAGCTGCTTTTGATCTGAGTCCTGAATAACTAGAATTAAAGCTTTTTCCTACACTTTACAAAATGTCATCAAATTGAAAGTGTGGAATTAATAGGCACCCTGGCTTTTCTGCCCTTTCACTTGTACTTTCCCTTGCTTGTTACAGTTAAATGACTAGGCAGCTGTTCTGAGCTTTCCTTAAAACATGGCCTATGTTATATTGAAATCTGCAGATTTGTTGGTTTAGGGCCTTGGGGGATGCTTTTGTTTGGGGTTGGTTTGTTTGTTTGTTTTTTGATGAGCAGCAATGTAATGGATCCCACCTTCACATTAGGGAAAACCTAAGCCAAGCTAGTTCAGATCAGAATCATTAACCTGGATGCAAGCAGGATTCCCTTTCTGACTGCCTCCAAATTCATGCTCCATCATCTAAAAGCTAAAACCTCCTGCAAAGTTGCAATATGTTGCTGATATTACCGGCCAACAATCCTGAATCTGTTAGCAGTCCTGTATTAATCATTTTGGGTGTCACATTGTTATTGGAAAGGTGTGCACAGACAGGCAGATACCTCACAGTTCATATCTCAAAGGATCCTGGAACTGATTTATTTTTGGATAAACTCTGCAGGACCTACACAGCAATCATGGTCTTTTTGGACCTCAGACAACAATAGTGACAGTGTGGTTCCCACCTCCAGGAATTCATAAGGAAACATGTCTCATCATACCTGGAAATATCAGCAAGACAGTTACAATTCATTTCATGTGCAATGACCAAAATCAGGCTATTGACCCCCTGTGTGTTTTACAGCAAAGGAGTGAAGGGCAGCTATGGCAATTTAATAAACTAATGTCACACAACTTGTTGTCATTCAGTGACAATACCTTGAAGTCTATGCATTTTATATTACAATGATCTAGAGTCAGATCCTTCAATCACTAATTCAAGTAAAGGATTTAACAGAGAGCTGCATTATTGCAGTTAACATTTTAAAACACTTGTATAACTGTGTAGCTTATACAAATAGTCTTTAATATATTTCTATAAACAACACAGAACACATTTAAGGGCCCAGACTATCAGCTGTGATTTGTATGTCTGTGGCTTCTCTATTCTTAGTGCTGCTATAAACAATAAACTGGTTACAGTTTCAAGGGGTTTTCATGCCAGCCAACATTACCTGGAACAGAGTGACTCTTTGGACTTATGCCCTGTCTCCTGTCTACAGATTTTGCCTCCTAGTGCCAAGAAAGTACTGATAGGGGCCAGAACTGCTTTTCACAGATTACCATAGGCCTTGGGAACAAGGCACTTAAACAATTTTGTTAGCCTTTCCCCAGGTTTGTTTCCTGTGCAGAGCAGGTTTGCCAGTGGGAATTGTGGACTTACATTGTTTGTTCTCCGATGGAGGTAATTTCTAAAGTTATCACATTTCTATCATGGGGTTTGACAGCATTTAACTTATTCAACCTTCTTATTATCCTATAAAAATACAGAGTAAGGAGGTCTTATTACATAAATGGAGTTAACTTGTGAGAGAGACTTGAAGTTCAACTATACACGGAGTAATCAGCTGAGGATCTAGACCTTAGAATGGGAGGGTGAGCACTACACAGAGGGATGACCTAGCTCTGAAACAACGACCTCTAGAACTACAGACCACATGGCCACCTTCAGGGGGTGCTTTGCTGACCCACTTAGCCCTGGCAGAAGGCAGCACTGATGTAACTCTACTGCTTTTAGAAACCAACCTGATGCTTCTCTGTCATGGAGTACTCTGCCAAGTGGCTCTACTAGGTCATTCAGAAGTAGATTCAAGATTCCTGTGTTGCAGCACATTTCCCAGGGCTGGGTTTACCTGGAGAGCCCTTCCCAAAGGTGTGTACTATGAGTTAAACTAGGGATTGGTTTGATGTCTTGGACATTTCCAGGTTTTTAATGCTACCAAAAAGAAAGGAGAGGGTAAAAAAAAAAAGGGAGGGAGGGAAGTACACCTTGCCAACTCTGTTGTTTGAGAAATAGTAATAAACAAGCCCATTATTAATAACACAATAAAAAACTGTCCTGCACTAAATATACTGGGTCAGCTTTGTGATGGGTGTCAGTTTGCCTAGTACCACTGATTAAAGGAAAAGTGCAGTGATTTACACCTGTGTTGACTCAGCATACTTGCCCTTGTAAGTAGCCTGTGATAAAATAGATAAATAAATAAAATAAAAGCACAAATCCTGTACTCTATAGATATTGCTTAAATAATTTATTATAGCTGCAGGGATAGAAGTAAATACAAAGAAAACTGCTTGCCTTTTGAAATACTAGCTAGAGCAAAGTCTTTTATTTTTTCCAGTTCGGGGTAGCTCATATTTTCTTCCTGTTTACTCTTCAGGAACTTTTAAAAGTACAAAACTCTTTAGGTTCTCGTTCATCTATGCAGTGAAGCTGACATAATTCCATAGATCCAAACACTGTCTGCATTTCCTAGTACTGAAACAAGTGTGGCCATGCTGCACATTAAACTGCAGTTCATTTATTAAGACACAGAACAGCTCTGTGCTCTTAAACCCCTGTACAGCTTCTCAAGGATGCCTCTCTGTTGTCGAGTTGCTCAGCTTGCTTTAGTGCTGTGATGGAGCTGTACTCCAGCTGCATCACAAACACAGCCCTTGCACCTGAATTGTTCTGTGTGGCTGTTCAGGGCAATGCAGACTTAATGCTAAATGGTTACTGTTTATTGAGTAGTGAAATAGAGAGGGATAGGAAAAGAGTAAGAAACTTACCAGGCTGTGTTTATGTGCACCCCATTTTCAGAAACAAGTGGCTCAGCTAAATAGAAACCTATCGTGTGTATGGTGCTGCTAGGTGGGAAAAGTCACACATTGAGAAAACAAAGTGTTAATTTTTGTCCTTGTAAAAACAGTGGAAAAAAATTTAAAAGTTTAAATATGTCCAGAATAACAGTGTGTAAGGAGTCTAAACTGGCATAATTTCAGTATAAAAGCACAAAAAGGTTGGTGTGAAATGTGTAGTTCAAGAGCTGCCATTTTGGTTTAGAGCAGTAATCTCTGGTCCAAGCTGTCTGTACTCTGCCTGGTGTCCCAGGTGAGCAGAAGCTGTGCAGCCAGGGTGCTGAGCTGAGCTTTGCTGAGGATAGCAAGGCTGTTGAGCCTTAGCATCCTGCCAACATCATCACACAGCCCTTGGGTTTGGGCTGGGTTGTACTGACTGGGTGGGATGTGGGCAGAGCTGCTCTCCACTTGTGACTGCCTGCAGCCCCCTTTGTTGCTGTAGGTTGATGTTATCTGCCATCAGATAAGCTGCCAACACAATATTGGGGCAGTTCCTCTGTGAAAGTGATTTAAATGCAGTGATATAAAAGTCCTTAAAGTCAGAAAACTATTAGGGCCCTGAACCAGGACTGCTGAGTCTGATAGCAAAGTATTCCAAGCACTGTTTTTTTTGTCTCCCTCTGTTTCTCTCTTTACTGTTGTAAAGGCAGTACACCTAAATAACAGATGTGAAATTTCACCCATGTTTAAATGAAATAGAAAGTATTTACTGATTTGACTTTGGCTGGGATTTACCTGAGGATATTTATTACCTTTTTCCATATTTCCATTTATAAGATCTGCTAGAAAAAAACAGCACTTTGCTGCCCAACAAGGTCACAGTAACTGTAAGAAGTATATTTTTCCAACTCCAAATACATGTAACCTGTAAATAATTACAGAAAATTTGCATTTTGTTCTAAGATATCTGCCCTTTCCTCCTCTGGTAATGTTGCTGCCAGCATTTTTCTTCATTTTTGTGTCTCTGACTTGCTGTCTAATAGGATTGCAAAAAGCAGCTGGGAAAGTGGCCCCACTTATCTGTCCCAGTAACCACTGGAGGAATAAAGATTTGGGTGTAGGAAGCCTATAATATTCACTGTAAACATGGTTTCACATTAAAATGGTGCAATATCCACAACATGGAAGACATTTTCTTCCTGCCAGGTGGCAATGATATTTCCATGTGCATAACGTTCAGTGGAAGCTTTCCAGTCCTCAGAAAAGGAAGTTAAAGGCATGGCAAGACAGTAAAGATGAACAGATGGCTCAAGGAGAAATGCTGTGAGGAAAGTCTGAGGATGTCTGACCATTAGGAAGCATTCATGGAACGAGAGCTCTTTCAGATTAATGGGTTCCATGGAGTAGCTGGAGTAGTACCTTTCTGAGACTGAGCTAGGCATGGCTGGTAAACATACTTAAATAAGCAGAGGTGGCAAAATAAGAAACATATAACAAAGGGTGAAAGATACTGGAGAGTATCAGACGATCACAGAAAAAGCAGTAGTTCTTGCGTGTCATGATGAGATAGATGCAGTGAAGGAAAATTAAGAGTTGTTTCTTTACTGGGTTTCAAAACCAACTGAAATGTTTTGGTAATGATGCAAGACAAATGGGCAAAAAGGTGGAAGAAAGAGATTTGCTGGTGGAAAATGTGAAATTGAGTTTCACGGGACAGCAAAAATACGGATTCCCAGTACATGTACTGTAGGGTACATTATATAAAGAGAAAAATAAAAGTAGAGATCCTGGTGTGTGTTAATACAGGAATAGATTGTCAGCAATACCACTCATCTGGGTCAAAATCATTTGCAGCAAGAGGGAGGTGAGGGCATTACAGAAGTTTGACTCCAACAATTACAGAGGTATAAATGATGTAGGTGACAACGACAAATCAACTACATTTAGCAAGACTTTGAGAAGAGCTGATATTTCCTGGAGCCTGTAAAGTCTGTTGCAAACAAAGAGGCTCTAGTCTACTTGACAACCTGTACAGATATTAAGAGAAAACAGAAAGCTTACAAAAAGCATATAATGGAAAATAAATCTATGTTTTCTTGAAGAGCACACATCTAATGAGATCTACTCTAGATCTAACTTGTGGAGGAAATTAAAACAGGCAGTGAAAGTCACCTATGTGGAAAAGAAGGGGTAATGACTAGACATAAAAGTTTGATATAACTCCAAAACTAAGTGAACCAGTTGCCTAGGAAATCTGAGAATGATTAATGAGAATGTTGTAGCACATGAATGCAGGGATGGATTAGGAAATTAGCACTACTAAATCAAAAGCAAAACTACAAAAGCTGCCACCATACAGTTCATGGGAAACCTACACAATCTTCATTCTAGAACTGGGACAGAACGACATAATATCACAAAAAACTGTGCTCTTTCTTCCCAGCCTTCCTCTTTGGATTTAGTTCTATGTAGCACTTCGCTACATGGGCTTTCAATGGAGTTTTCCTTCACCAGCTGATCTCTTTCTTTAACTGAAAAGAAGCAAAGCCTATGGGTTATGTAAAATGTCTTTTTTCTTAACAGCTTATAGATTATATTTCAAGAGAACCAATATGAACAATAACTAACCTTCTTTAAATTTTCTTTGAAACCAATATCTGATTTCAAAGCACCGTCTAACAGTAGAGTTCATAGACTTTAAGAGAAAGCTTATAAACACAATGCCTGTTTCAACCACATTTTTTCTTTAGAGATATAATTTCGGCCTAGAATCAGAGTTATGCAGCTTTTATATATCCCTTCTCATGTTCAGATGTATCTTGATCAATCTAAGCAAGCCTGACTTACTTAAATCTCTGCTCTTTCCTTTCTCTGAGCACTGTTATGACATACTGCGATTTGCTGTTCTTGAACCACTACAGTCACACCCGTGGCAAAATATTTCCTAACCAAAAGTATCCCCTTTCTCAGAGTTAACACAACCACCCTCAGGCCAGCAGAGTGGCAGAAGTACTATTTTATGAGAGTCACTCATTTGGATTGAAATTTATGCTTTTCTAAATGGCAAGCTCAAGCCTCTGGGCTTGTGTAACCTATTTGCAATGTGTTGAGTTTGGGTGACCCTCTGGAATATTTCCCTCTCTATCTTTCAAGCAGTGACTATACATCTTCTTTTCTGCATATGTGCTGCGTATCTCACAAACATTTCCTGGTACTGGTTATTGTTACTGGAATATAAAATGTCATAATGTCCTGGTTCCAGCCAGGACAGGGTTAATTTTTGCAGTAGCCAGGAGGGGCATGGCTAGGACACAGAGGTTATTCTGTGCTGTCCCTCATCGTTGTCAGGGGGAAGTCGGGGGGAAGGGGTCCCTTCCAGTCACATAACGGGGCAGTTGGGAAGTGCCAATTCCGTGATGAGCAATTGTGTGTGAATTGTTTGCCTCTCTTGTACCCTTTGTTATTGATACCACAGCTGCTACTGTTAATTTTACTGTTCCACTGCTGTTTCCAGTAAATTGTTCTTATCTCAACCAGTGAGCCTTACATTTTGTACTGAGGAGGAGGGTGGGGGAGTCAGGGGGTGGCATAAGATTTGGAGTTTTTTGGCAGGGAACACTAAATTGGGGAATGCCATTCCTCAATCACAGCACCTCAATTGCAGCACTTTATGCATAGGGGATCTTCTCAGTCATTGGGTAAGGGGACAACATTTGACATTTCTGATGGAAGAAAGGGTATTTGACACAAAAAAGACCTCTGAGAATCTAAAGGTATGGGTCTACAGAACAGAGGTATCAGCTTTATCCATGCTGATAAGGTGATGGCATAGGTCATGGAGAAGCTAGGTTGGTGTCCCTTATGACAACTCATATGTGTTCCTGGATTTACTTTAGTAAACATTTACTTGCACTCTATCAGCTTCCTCATGTTCAGGTGCATTCTTGTAAATGTTTGTCAAAACCTTTTTGTTTCGTAGTTGAAGAATTTGAAGTCACACAGCACTTTTTACAATTTAGGCTGCCATTTTCATAGAGAGCTACATTTAAGTTGATTAGTGGTTTAAGTCAGTTAATTGGAGATAACTGGGCATGTGGTACTTAAAAATATACTAAGGTGTTTGGCTAAAACATTGGCAGTCTCCTCTGCTACCTTTACCTCTTCTCAGACAGCAGCACATAAGCATGTGCCCACATGCCTGGGTATGAAAGAGAGAAAGATAAAGATAATTCCTTTGTATTTTGACTGAAATCCAATGTTTTATCCCCAAGAAAGGAAGACCAGGAAAAAAAAAAAACAAACCTCAGAGTTCTTTTTCAACAGCTAAAAGGCTAAATGCAAAATGTTATTTTCAATTTTTTAATCTTAAACTAAGTCTCCTTCTGGACCCTACAGACTGTGTGCATTTCCACACATTCATCGCCATCTCTCACTGATCTCTTTTCAGAATTGTGTTTTGTAGAAATGACGTGGAAATGCCCGAGAGCTCTGCTGGGTCAGGAGCTGCCACAGCTATGGAGGGAGGGAATCAAGCAGGCAAATTTATGACAGTTTGACATTTCAGATAATAGAGGTCAGTCCTTCAAGTCGCAGTCCCCCTGAGATGAGTGGGTTTCTGCCGGTGAATGTGGGAAGAGCTGGTACCGTTAAATTGTCCCTTTGCTGCAAGTGAAGCATGTGGCGATAGGCTGGAAGAAAAGAATTCCTTTCATTATTGCCAGGCAAATCCTGCTCTCTTTCTGATGTGGATGAATGATCCCATTCATTACAGTTGCTGTACCTGCTGCTGGAAGAGGAACAGGATTTGAATTCGTGGAATAAGGCGTTGCGTTGTGAATGAACAGGAATGAGATATATTCATGCATCGATATGCAAGGCTTCCCTTTCTTGCGCTCTTACAGCTAAGATCTTGACGGACTCTTTGCTGTGAATACTGTTTATGACATCTGAGACCAAATAAATTTAGCCCACTTATTAACTGGTTTTTCAAATGAAGATTCAATACTGCTTAGTCCTTAGAAGTACTGATGAGCCCTATCCCTCTAAGTTGTTGCATCTCTCTGCCTCAGGCACTTCTGCTGGCAGTTGCAGGAGCTAAAAGGATGCAGTGTGATAACAGTATTGGTGTGAGGTTTATAGTGTAATATTTGCTAAGTGTTTTGAAACTGGGACTTGGGAGTTCCTCTGGAAGAGCAAATAAATTAGTATTTGTGTATTCATTTTCATTAAATCTTACGAGAACCTTTTTATAACTTTATCATAATATCAAATTTAATAAACTACACTGGCCTTTTTTTAGAACTGGGGATAAAGCCCCCAAATAGACAAACTAATGACACTTCTCAAATTAGAAGTATGGCTTCATTTGTTTGGGTTTATTTAATTAAAAGTAGGGATTTTTTTTAATTTCAGTTTGTTCTTGGAACTTCTTCCACTGAAAGTATTCTAATTAAAATGTCAACAGCTACTCAACTTACTGCTGTTCAAGTGTGAACTGCCATATTTCCTAAATATCTATTTTTGAATTAGCAGTAGAGAAAATAAAAGTCTAATTTCTGTAGAAAATGAGGTGAAAATTAACTCTATATTCACTTTACCTTCTTGATGCCTGGACTGAAATCTTTGTACCACAGAGAGTTAAGAAACAACATAAAAGCTTGACTGTGGTGTAATCCAGTAGTAACTTGCTATAAAGAAGCAAGAAATGAAAGGGGAAAAAATGTGATTTACATTAAACTGAACTGTAGCACCAGCTACAATAGCTCCTCTTGCAAAAATATGGAATGATTGATTGCTGTGGTGTTTGAATTTCTGTAGATGGTAATCATTAAATTTCAACATGTCAGGGTTGGATCTAGAGGAAATTATCAACCCCTTTTCTGACTGAAGACAAAACATGTCATAAGTCCTGTAAGCTTTTCTTTCTAAAAATGAAACTTCCATGTACAAACCTCTGTTTAATGTGCCACTTCCTTTATGTTTCCTTATGAGATGCAGTCCTCTGCTTAGTTAGATTCTATGCCTTGGAGCCAAGAATATGCCTGCAGTAGCTAAAATATATGTCTGCAAGATAAAAGTGAGAGACTCTTGCCTAATTTCTTCTGGAAAATACGGGAAACTAAAAAGAGTGTGTGAGGTAAATACACAATAGTTACATTGTATACATGTTTGTTTGTTGGATGTAGCAGTGCAACAACTCCTTCATGAAGGATAAATGAAAGTCTCTGAACCTGTTTGCAAACATGGAGACTCTGGGAAAAGGATATTGAGTTGTCTATATAGCTGGGCTATGAATTCTCAAGGTCAAATAGCCAAACCACAATTCTGCAGTTATCTAAGTCTTTAGACATCCTGGGTTATTCAGGGCAAAATTGACTCTTACCATAAATGTGGACTTATCTCCAACCCAGGAGGAAAAGTATGGAGTTGCTGTCTGAACCCCCACTCACACATGTATTTTTATTCTGTGGAAGGTTAGTTTGCTGCATTACAACCTACTTGTACCTTTAATTTGTGTGATCTCTCTAAAAATTATTTTCTCTCTCCTCCTGGGCTTGAAAAGAAAAGAGAGAAGAATGATGATGTTCAGGTGATGAAATGGAAGAGCTAGGGAAAGAAAAGCATATATATCAAGGAGTTTCCTTGTTTCCCTGCCACCCTCTAGTGCTAGCATCCCAGGTGGGAGTCCTTGCACAGCAGCTGTGTCCTCCAGCCCTCACAGCCAGGCTGACTTCTGAAGAACGTAGTTCCTGGGAACAATGAACACCATGAACAATATTCATGTCAGTGTTTCATTCAGTATTTTGTTGGATTATCATTGTTTTCAGGGCAAATTAAATTTTTCTGAAGTTCCTGGCATTTTCTAGAAAGAGGAGGTAAGGGTAGAAGGAGTGAAGCCAGGAATTAGGGGAACTAGAGATCTTGTATTTTGTAAACATCTCCAAATGACTTACCACATCCCAATACTGCCTTAATGGCAACACGTCAGGGATTTCCTACGGGGGACTTAAGTAAAATTATAAACTCTTCAAAACTCAGAAAGCATTGAAAAATTACAAAATCAGGATGAGAAAGAGCAAAGCTTAAAAGAAGCTAGTATTTCTTATGGAGGGCTGAGTGATTCCAAAGCAAAGCTACAAAAATCCCTTTAGATTAGCTGTTATCTATGGGTTACTAATGTCTGTTAGTCTAACATTCCTTGTCCTTTATCCACTTCCGTGTAGTGTTGAGGCTTGTTTTTCTGATTGTACTCTCACAGCAATTATTCATTGGAAATGTTCTTTACTGTAAATATTGTTCTTGTAGCTTTACTGCTTTTAAAGGCAAGGTTTTGTCATGGAAAATCAGAATCCCAGTGATAGACTCGATTTCTTTTGCAGTTCTTGAGAATTTTTTCCTTGTTACTTGTCTCTGCCTGATAGTCTCTGTAATTAATATCCATACTTGTTAAAAGTTTATTAGCAGAATACTGTGTATATTACAGCCACAGCTTTGTTTCATTGCATTGATAGTCCTTAAATTACCTTTTATTTTTTGAAATGGGCCATGCAAGATGTTCTATGTGCGCTTACTCTGTAAAAAAGATTTCAAAGAGAAGAGAGAAATAATGTTATATTATATAATGCTGCTTTCACTTGTTTCAGTGGAACTATGATCAAAAAAGTGAAAAAGTATAAATTTGTATGAGAATATTGCTAAATCTCACAAAAAAATTGATATATTATCTGTGTGTATGTATAGAAGATAATTAAATTAGTCTGACATACGTTTCTTTTGCTCAAAAAATCCAGCAATGTTGAGGTCAAAAGTTTGAAATTCAGGCCTTATCCACAGCTCAGCTGAGTTTTCTTATTGGCCATAGTACTGGCTGGGTGAGGCTCAGTCAGGTATTTTTTTATTGTAATTGATTTCTATCTTCTTCAACCAGAAAGAGGGAAGTTAATTGCTTTTTGTAAATAAATATTATCTTGTTGATTTGAATCTGTAAACTCTCTCTCCAGGAAATTGATATTCTAGAAATCTGTATAATTAATCTGAGGAACTGGAGATGAGAGCTATGCTGTAGTTCAAAACTCCAGGCTCTGATGCCCTATTATTCTTCTTCTGTCCTCTTCTGTCCTGTGATAACACTCATTAAGTTAGAAAATTCCTTTATTTCTTAAATATTTTTATTTATTGTCTTTAACCCAAGCCCAAATTTTCACTTAGTCATATAACCTTCATATTTGTTGCACTCAGGTTTTTCCGGGAAATGGTGCATCTCCTTGATATCCTGGCTTTCTGTTGCTGTACTGCCATCACTTTATTTGATATTCAGCATTTGGGTTTAGTACACACAAACCACATCCATTTCAGCAAATACTGCAGCCTATATGAGCAGACTTCTACAGCAGAAAGGGCCACAGTGTACATATTTCAAGGGATTTCATTTGCACTGCTTCAAGCCCCAGCCCGACAGTGCCCTTTAGAGGCTGGAGTGTATCAGGTGAAGCCCTGGAGCGGTTATTCTACTTTAGTTTGAAGCAGAATAAATCCAGTTTGTGCTGAGGCCACCCTGTGATACGAACTGAGGCAGGGACAGTTGGGTAAGAGGAGTTGTGGCATGTAAAGCTTTCTGGTAGGACAGCAAATGTAAAGGTGTTTCAGCACCATCTCCTCAGTGTACTTAGCTTCTCATAAGGCCAGATTATACATAAATATGTAAATATTTAGATATATTTATGGTATCAATTAGCAAAGGCCTTCTACTTCGAATAAGCAGAATAATTTACATTAACTGACAATCTGCTTGTTAATTTCAAAATATTATACTGTGCATAATATTTATTGTGTTTCCTGCTTTGGAAGAAATCATAAAAGGAAGATCCCTTGTTCAGAGTTGTATTTTGATACAACTACTCTGTTCACTTCAACAAAGTAGTAATTCATCAAACTGACTGGAAACAACAGGTTTCACAGCACCTCAAAGTGTGGAAAATGACAGGTTGTATCTTATATATGTTATTCTGACTTTAGTGCGTATGAGAAGTCCTGAGATTCCCATGCGTACTTCCTGAAAAAAATCTTTCTTCGGTGAAATTTGGCCATTAGAGTATGCAAAAAGATACAAGGAAGTTAAAAATATAATAGCAGCTGTCTAATTTAGCCACCTGAAATCTTGAGAATAACCCATTTCCTATCTTCTGGCCAGGGTACTAAATGAAGCATGCTCAGTAATTACTGAATTATCCCTTTCAGCGGGGGAAGAGCAACATGGGTGCTAGTCTTTTGTTATTTTACATTCACCCCCATTAGTGTTACTTGCTGTACCTAATAGGCTGATAAATGGGGTATTGCAACTGTCAGTGGCTAAATGGCACTTAATATTCCATTTTGAACTTCAGGAAATCAGAAGTAGGAGGAGAGGCTTTTGATGGCCGTTTGCTCAGTGACACAGACTTATAATCAAGCAAATTGATGTTGAAGGTTCAATTACGTGGATCTTGCCACAAAATGGAGCTGTAAAATTGTACAGTTGATGCAACAGACTTTGACAATATAACCCCTCACTTTATTAAGATTGCTCCCAAAAAATAGTACTAAAAATTGGAAGTAGACCTTGATCTCATTCCTGTAACATTACTTTAGGATAGGTAATGAAAAGAAGAGCAGAGTGCAGAGTGCTGCACTTTATTGCAAAATATAGCAGGCCACTGAGGAAGGTTTAAGGTGATAATTCCTGCTTTGAGGTGCTCAAAGGCTGTGAGGAGGCACCTTGATGAGGAGAGGGCAGGGATAACATCTTGAAATATTCACACCAATGGGTTCGGTGGACTGCACTTTGACAATTAATCTGCAGCTGTTAAAGTCAATACACATTCAATAAACCCTTTATAACTTAGCAATTGTTATCCCTAGGTATGGTTTTCTCTTTGCAGCAGTAAAGATAAGGCACTCTGGGCATGAGAAATAGCAAGTCCAGCAAATTTTGCTGTTTGGCCAGAAGAAAAAGCCACTCTGAAGAAAAAGAATTCACATCCAGACAAGGAGAGCTTGCACAGCTGGATCTGGATGAGAGCCTGGGTTTTAAACATTCACATTTTTCAGAGTTGTTTATGTTTGGACAGCTGTTTCTGACCTTGTCTGATTCTCCCATATAAGAACATACTGTCCATACTCGTGAGGAAAAGGTGCTGAAGCAAGAAGCTTAACAGCAGACAGAGTGACCAGTGTAATGTACAGGCTGAGATTTTGAAGTCAGAGAAGCAGTGTGGCCTCTTCTGAGTCAAAGTCCTCCTCTTTGGCTGTGATCTCTTTTCTGGGCCAAACATCATGGCAGGTTTAGGTGGATTCTGAGTCTCCATGCCCTCCTTGCCACTGGACCTCTCTCTTGGTATGAATTTCTCAAGTGTTTTGAGAGCTGCCTTCTCCGCAGCCTCTACCATCTGGAATAGCTTCACTGTGGCTCTCTGCCTCATTGACTCTCTTCTTCATTTCAAATCTCAGTTGACCATTTATCTTTTCTACCTTGCCAATTTCTTTTAATTTCCCTGTCCATCTGCTTCATCTGTTTAACTCGGTGAAAGCTTTTAGATTACATTTTTTATAGTAGATGCATGGGGAAATGGTACTGTATTATATATTAACAACTTCCCCAGCTTGAGCAAGCAAGCTGGTAGCATCCACTGAAAAATCCTGCATCTCCCCTATGTGCTCAGTGTTACACTTCACAAAGTTAGAGGGGGATGTTGAGCTTCTGCTGATAGCCAAAAAAAAAAAAAATACCTGCTTTCCTAGGGCTGCAGCAAGTAGAGCAGATGGTATTTTCCCCCACTTCACATCACTCTCTGTCCTTTCCTTCCTCATGCCCCATTGTTCATTTTTCACACCTCTCTGTCGGTTTGGTTTGAATTCAACACCCGCTGAAGTCAATGGAGAATCTCCCACTGACTTTGTTTGGCTTTGCCTCATGCTCCCTGCCATCTCCCCTCCCTTCAGCTATGCCTGGACTCAAATTCCAGCTCCGACCTCTCAACAGTTCGGATCCTGTCTGTGCATCATCTCTTCTTTCACTTCCTGCACTTTGCCAAGAGCCTGCGCAGAGCAGAGATGGGGAAAGCTGTGTAGAATGGATACTGCTTGGGTCAGTAGCTCAAAAGAACCTGTGAAAAATTTGGATTACTCTGAAACAACATTTTCTCTAGTTTTTCCCTCACTCAGCCAGAAAATAAAACCGGAACGTAATCTTGCATTAAATATTATGGGAATGAAAGTTAACTGTTTTGTTTCCTTTGGGTTTTAGATTTAATTAAAATGAAAAATCATGTCAAAAACAGAAGTTAAACCTTCCTCTTTTGGAAATATCATAGTAAACCTTTCAGGAAAAAATGTGGGCAGTTTTCTAGAAGTCTTTTTTTCCCTTAAATTACTGGTTATGTTAATAACCCCAAAACATATTTTTCTTTTGTGGTGAATTAATTACTCAGTTATTTGATGTTGTTTCCTTCCATGGTTTTTCCCTGTATTCCAAAACACTAGCTACCCCCTTTCTAGCTGAGACCCTTCCCAGTTATCCATTCCTTTTGTAGATGTGAAAATGAAAAAGAAAAAAAATACAGGGTTACTGTTGCTCTGTCATTGAATTTTGTTTTATTTTGGACAAGGTGTTTATTCCATTTATATTTCAATCTAGTACAAGACTGGAGTAATTGTTATTGCATTCTCCAAATAACACTGCCTGCACCTCATTGCGCTTGAGACTACCACCTTGTGACCTCCTATGGAGTGTCTCACTTCAGTAATGTATTTCACTAAATTTTCTGTGATATTCTCCCATAACATGAAAACCAAATTCTGTGTTCTTTTTCTGAGTGTTCCTTTTCTGAGGACGCAATAATCACTCCAATGAAATCAAATGAAAATTTCCATGAGCTTCACAATGGCTCCTTGTACATCGGACAACCTGTGTCTTTGCACTCAAGACAATCCAGGGAAAAAAAATTACAGTAATATTATGGTTGTCATAAGCAGTACCTCAAAAGAAACTCTGTACTTTTCCAGACGTGGGAAATGGTCTGAGTTTTGACATCCCTAGGAGTTGTGAGAATTCTCAGCAACTTGCAGAATTTAGCCCTAATAGTATTTAGAGTAATTAAGCTAACTAATTAAATAACAAAACAACTAATGACAAATTGATTCAATGCCAAATAAAAGAGTCAAATAAATGCTTAATTAAAGATGCTAATAAAATCCCCTTCAGCCTTTACAGTCCACTCCCTAGGGCTAAAGATGACTTTCTACCTCAGAAATCTTTATAGCCCTTTACAACACCAGTCTCTAGGGCTACTGCCTTTTTTAACCTCTGGATTAAATGCTTGTTAGCTAAATACTGTATAAACCCATTTAAAAACTATCAAAATAATTAAGTTGGATCCAGAACACTCTGTGCCTTCCAGATATGATACACCATGATATTCCCATCTGTATGGATGTTTCCTTTCACTAGACCATGCAAGGTTGTGTCTAACTGAGCACCTG
This sequence comes from Eopsaltria australis, assembly GCA_034509425.1. NCBI lineage: Eukaryota > Metazoa > Chordata > Aves > Passeriformes > Petroicidae > Eopsaltria > Eopsaltria australis. Next base: position 2,535,797 of record JAVTVJ010000172.1, on the reverse strand, counting down.
GGCAGCAGGACAAATGCCTGACTATCAGAGTCCCTAAGCCAGGGGCACAAACCACTGCTGAAATTGAGACTGACTGCCTTGTAGAGCCCAAGTCAAAATAAGAAAGAGCACAGCCGTAATGCAGCCCAGTTTAAGTAGAGCGAGACATCTGTTTTCTAATTCATTATTGATCCTGTTAAGCTCTCTTATTTATCACCAAAGTAAAGCTTAGCAACAAAAATACATTTTAAAGAATAAATATATTGGAGAATAGAGCTGCCGTAAAAAAAAAAAATGGCTATTAAGCAGCACTCAGAAAGAAGAATTCTTTAAGTTAGTATTCAATATTTCTTTCATGTGCCAGGAATCTCTGTCTCACCCTGGCAGATAGCCTCATTAGATATTTCTCTCCTTATCTGAACTTACAGCTTTTTACATTTTGTGTCAATAATGATAAAACAAATGCTTATGAAAGTAGAAAATGAAGAGTCATTTCTCAGTCTTTCATAGAAGGTTTGCAGAACTTCTGAGCAGACAGATCACCCAGTGCCCAATGTATAGTGCACAGCAGCCCTTTCCACTTTCATCTGTAATGTTGTTTTGTGATGGGATTGTTGTCTTTGGCGTTGCCAGCAGTTAGTCAGTCTCAAAGTTTTCCTTTCTCCCTCTGATGTGTTACACCATTTCACATTATCTCATCTAACAAGCCAGTGTGATTTCAGATAACACTGCGTGTGTTTAACATCAGAAAGATCTCTGAGCCCAGCTTGGGTATCTCTTATCAGCTTTGGTACTATCCAGCTCTGAATCTGGGGCAGATGGAAGTAAATGGGATGTCAGTGAGAAGGAAAGAATTCATTATGCTTGTATAAGCTGCCTTTATCTCTGTGCTATTTGCTTATAAAAGAAAGCAGGTTGTGCAGGGAATTATTACACTGATCTGAGTCATATAATTTGGATTCTGTTGGAAATACTAACATGTATCCTATATGCCACATTTAGCTGTGGGGGAGGGTGAAGAGTGGAAATTGAGAAAGACCTAATTCACATGCAGGTTCTGCTTGCAGTGTGCTAAATTACCTGTTTGATACCTGAGCACTTGCAAATATTGCAAATAACTTGCACTTATCCCTCTGGAAACCCAAGAGAAAATGCTTACAGAGCTGGCAAGTTAAGAAGTATGAAAACAAATGAACATAAAAGAGGCTTAAGAAAAAAGCATCAAAACAAAACACAAAACCCTGAAGTGTGAAAAGAATAGAATTAGAATTAGCAGCCTTAACTGAAGCAGACTTGCGCTAACCACTGATCTTTCTAAACTGCACCACTCTACATCTTCCAATTATGTCCGCATGCTGCTCTCCATCAAGAAGAAAGAAGAAATTCAATCCTCCAGGCAATGGTATTTGAAACGATTCATCACATCATGTAATAATGTACTCCAGTGTCAAACTGGTGTTATGCTAAATCACGTTGTGACCAATCAAAGATACTTCTATTTCCTCATCCTTGTTTGCTCCTGGCTTTTAAAATATCTGTTCTTTGTTTATACTTTCAGTAACTTTATTGACTCTTATTTTGTGTCATACTGGCATTTGTATTTCCCACTGTTACCCTTCAGCACTTATTATAGGGTTTGGATTGGGTTTTTTAGTCACTATATTATGTCTGTATTTTTCAGGCTTTAAGAAGGGCCCAAAATCTTCTCCAGTGATTTTTAAATTCTTAGCAACTCTTCAGAGAAAATATGCTACTTATGCCTGTAGCCTTTTATTGTTTATATCCTTAGACCATAGTGACTACAGCAGTAGGACTGTAGAACATATAAAAACCCTGTTATTATTGTTAAAGTCACCATAAAAGACTGAGAACAAAAATAGAGCTCTGAGTCATGGCTTGTATCTGCTAAAAAAATATTTAACTTCATTACTCTCAAAGTTTGTAAAGTAAAAGAACAACAGCAGCAGATCTCTGCCAGAAATCTGTTTTGCCAGAGAAGAAACATGGGGATCATTGAAAAGCTCAAAAGCAAGGGATTCTTCTGGAGTGCTGTGTCTCTGTCTGTGGGAGTTTTGTCCTTGGCTGTTTGAGATACAATTCTGCAGAGTGAAATGGGGAGTTCAAAGCCAAACAGAGACAAAGCTGATGAAAACAGAGTATCTGTAAGCCCTCCTTAAGAGACTTCCTAATATTCATCCGTGCGTGTCTCTCTCTGTCTTTTGTTATTGCTGTTAATGACAATGGTGATGTCTGTTGAGGTGCAAGCAGCTTCACATCCCTGGAGTGAAAGAGGCTCCTTTCTTTACGCAGCCTCAGGAGAAGCTGAAATACAATTCCACATCCTAAATCTTTGAGCAATTATCTGAATTGTTCTCAATATCATGCAGTATTTCCATGGCTAACCTGACGAGCTGTTCTGTTATCACTCCAGGAAGTAGCCTAGAAGGGAAATGCTGCTCTGTAATACACAAGACACTGTCTGGCATAGCTGGACTGAGATGAAGAAGGGAAAAAAAAAATCACTGTACAGTTCAACAGTGCTTTAAAGAAGCAAAATGATTTCAATCTGAGCAAAGTGTCATGGTTGTTCCCAGAAGTGTCACAACACAGGAACATGGGAGTACAAGATAAAGCTCTGCTGAAAATTGTTGTGTCTCTTGATAGCTTTAGTCAGCTGTGGCAGGGAAAACAAAGGCATTTTCTTGCTGTGTTGCAGAAAAGTATAGTGGGCAGCAATAAAGGAATAAATCTAGGAAGTCACACTGACATAACAATGCAATGCAAATTTCATTTGTTTCAGTAAAAGCATAACTAATTCTTTGTATCCTATAATAATTTTGGTTATTCTTTTAATGACAGTAAGTCAAGATTCTTCTGTTGAATAATAAGTTGCAATAGTTTGAAAGGTGGAAAATTTATCATCATTGCATAAGAATGTGAAGACTAAATTTTGTCAATTAAAGCAGAAAAAAGAAGTTCTTTCGTTTCAAAGAATTTTATTTGAATTAATGGCACAGGATAGCTAAATATTTTACTGGAAAAAGGAGAAACAACAGGTTGAGAAGGACATATTAAAACAATGTGGGCGTGGAAGTAATTTTGATTTCTAAAATTCAGAACATCTGTGAGATCTCACCTATATGCAGATACAGATTAGTGCTAATAATTTAAATTGAATACATCTACAAAGAAAATGGTTAAAATGCCCTGAACAGAGGCAGGGGGGATTTGCCATGAGACTTTAGGTAGTCTGATTTCTCAAGGACATATCATGGAGTTGTTCTGTTTAATGCTGGTGTGTTAGTTGGTACATTTGTTAGAACTAATGTTAGGGTTTTGCAAGGTCTGGTAGTGTAAGAAGTTTGCTGGTGGCACAGCCCTAAAGATATCATCACTACAGAGGGGAAACTGGATATTTTTCAGTAATTACTAGGTAACCTGGGTGATAATCATAAAAGTGAAGGTTAAAAAGTCAGTCATGTATAAGCAGAATTTATTCCTTATCATGGGAGCTCCTTAGTCAGAAATTACTAAGGATGAGAAGGATGCATCTAGTAGTTGATCACAGAGCAATTAGGAGCTATTTCCTACCATGATAGCATTAAAAAGGCAAAAGCAATTCTAAAATACATTAGACAATCCATTTCCATGAGAGCTAGCAATGCCAGGAAATATCTCATTGGTTCATCTGGAACACTGTGTCTCATTCTGTGCATGCGCATATTGAAAAAAAAAAAAATTATTTCATCTCAATTAAAGAAGGAGATCAGAATAGCAAAATTGAAATAATGCAATATGTTTTTGTGAATTAATTGAGAAACAAGTACTAAAGAACATTTAAACTAGGAAAAAAAGAGGGTACAAGAAAAATGCATATAAATTATTGCCACTGAATAAAAGTATGAAGTTCAAAAATAATGAAATTTGAGTTTCAGATTATCCTCCTATCAAAAGAAAAATATATTAATATTGTTAAGGTGAAGATCTAATAGTTTATAAATGGGTTGGAACCAGTAGCATGTGCTTGGCCTAGATGGAATTTGTGGGTGCATCTACTGTAACATTTTCTTGGAACCAGAAATGCACCTTTTGGAAGTGGCCTCTGCAGCGTCCCTGTGTCTCAGTAGAGCAGTCTCACTCTGCACTGTTTCCTTTCAGCTGAAGCTGAGCTGGAAGGTGCAGTCCAGAACCACATTTGGTGCTGCATCTGCTGATGGTTTTTCAGCTGACAGAACTAGGCTAGAGCTGCTAGGAAGTAAAATCCTGGGAAGTGCATATGCTACAGATGTCAGACTCTTAGCACAACTGTATCACTGTCTCTGTGTGCTACTGTTCCTGTAACTCGACTGGAAAGGAAAAATGCTGAATTTATGATTCAGTTTCTGTTAGATTTCTTACTCATAGCTCAGAAAGCCAAAAAAAAATCTACCTTAATGCCAAAGAAAATATTTTGGCATTTATATATGTGATATTAGTGGTTTACTGGTGTTTGAAAAGTAGAAGGACTGAAGCCTTTAATGCTTTCTAGGAAGAATCATCTTTATATATATTTATACACACACACACTGCACATACAAATGTATACACATTTACATGAACAGGATTTTGCAAAGCAGAGTCCTGTATTACATTGTAAATGCCAAGAAAGAACAGACCACTCATGCAGTCTTATTTATAACTTTTTCTTATGCTTACAGTGTTTACTGCATGCCTATATTGATTACAAGGACTTAGCCCTCATTTGCTACATTAAAAGAAAACAACCAATAAAGTCTACGACCCAAACTAGCTTATTGACTTCCAGAATAAAATAATTTGCTTAATGTTGTAAGATAATTAGAGCAAAATTTGGCTACTTATGGACATGTGATCCAGAGAGATAAAGAAAATCACCTTACACATATGTATTGCATGAATGGTTGGTGTTTATGGAGTGCCTGGTCACATGATCTGTACTTAAACATCTCACTGTCTTAATTTTCCAAGGTCCACTCAGTAATTGTACAACTAGTGATTTATGTAGCTAGATAAGAGTGAAAAAAACAAGGCCTCCTGTCTACACTTTTAAGAAAAGCAGCTGAGTTGTTTTCTAGAGAGACTGCACAGGTCTCATGTACACAGGGTACGTTTGCTGTAAGGTTGCTAATGTTCAGTATGTTCATGCTGATGCATGAGAATGCTGGGAGGCTGCAAAATGTGAGAAGTCTGTGAGGGGCAGGTATATACACCCAGTAAAACTTCGCTCTTCCAAAATTTAACTTCCATGTGATGCATTTTCAGCCATTCTAGATGAAGAGCACTGCACAAGCATTCCCACTCCTAGGCTGGTGCTGTTAATAGTGGGTTGGTACAACAGGCTTGAAACAAGGGCTACCCAGAGCAGGGGGAGACCAGCTATACAGTTCTACTTTGGATCAAACCATTGCAGACCTTCTACTTATCCAACTCTCATGCTAGTCTTGCTTTCTGCAAATTCCTCAGGTTGACTGGCTTCCCAAACCAGGGATCATCTTTGATCATCACCTTTTTTACCAATGAACAAACAGCTTCTGCAAACTGAGGCCTGGCAGGATCATGTAGCTGAATACACAAGTGCTCTTGGTGGCCCAAAATGTTTCTGATGAGTTTTATTCAATATAGGTGGACAAGTAAATCGAAGTACTTGGGCAGCTAGACAATTTATCCCCTGCAATGTCTATAATTCCTTTTAAGAGGAGCCTTGTGTTTCTGTCAACAATTGATTTTAAGCATTAGTTCTGTCTTGAAGAGGAATTATCAGACTTCGTGCTTCTTCTGGGAAGCAGTCAGTAACACAGGCAACCACAAACTACTTTTATTTTTAATAAAAGTTTCCTGGCTCATTCAGGTAGTGTTCAGTTTTGTTAGGTTTTTTGTTGTTGGTGGTTTGTCTTTTTTCAAAGAATCAAGAGCCAGTAGTATTTAATTCCCTCACTTTCAACTCTGATGTGTTAAAAGTGCTTTGGGTTTGATGGAATATGGACAGTGCTGTGTTGTGCTATTTTTAATTTTTCTGTTTCTATTTGGGCTATTTCACACTTTGTTGATGGACAAATAATTTGCTGAGGATTGCTGAATATTGCAATGGTAATCTGCATTCAGTCTCCCAAACATTTCCATTATTAATTGCAATGAAAGGTATTCAGCTGTCAGAGCTCCCAGAGCTCACATCAAACTCTGACAGACTTAGGGACTGTGGCTTGCACCAAGGCACACTCTGTATTAATAACCAAGGTTTCTGGAGAAGGTCATTAACAGACTTCATAGAATCACCAGTGTTTCCTTTCTTTTCTCACCTTCAGGCAAGATGGCTTTTCTCTGTTATTGGCAGGTGAGAGAGCCCTGTGATGAGACATTTTGTTGTGTAGGGGACCATTTAGAGAGGGTAGTCTGATACCACCATGTGACAGGGTCAACACTGACTTTATTTTAGAGCTTCAATTCAGAGCCAGGTCATGCTCACAAGACCAGGGAAAGGGGATAAATGAGTAATTCTCATGTATCCTCTGTAAATAACTCAGTCACAGTGGGGCTTGGAAATCTGAGTATTTAATAAATGCTTCTAGTATTTAAGGAATCATTTTCCTCTTTGTCAAATTAGCATTCTACACTCATACACTACATTTGGGTGCCTTAGCAGCATTTTGGAAGCTTGTAAGTGCTTTGAATTGTTGATTTGATAAGAACTGTGTGTTACTCCTCAGTGTGGTAAACATCTATTACAACAAAATGAGAAGAGATGCTGTTTGTGACTGAAGACAATTTTCATGACTGAAGCACACAGTCCAAATTTATCCCTTAGCTAGCTTTGACTTAGCAAAAGAATGACAGATGTGTCCTGCCAAGGATTCCTCTTGGTGGTTCTTAACTCTGTGGTCTAATGTTTCTTACCTGCATTCCTAGTTGCTGAAGTATGTAGATGGATGTAGAGAAGGGCTGAAGATATTAGGTTATGTTCTGTTTTCATCCTGAATACCAGATGAAGCCTCTTTTACACAGTTTTTCATTGAACAAAGAAGTATCTGTCATAAAATCAGTAGTGGGGGGAATATTGCCCTTCCTTACCTCCCAGAAGTAGGGACACCCCGTATAGTCCATCTTCTCCTTGTCTGTTTCAAAACCAGTATGAACCTGTAAAACACCTCTGTGACTAGTCTTCACTGGCTTTAGAAGTTCCACAATACTTTACTTTTCTTTGGCAGATTCCACTAAATCAGTTCAAATGCACTAAATTCAGATATTCTAAAGCTATACCTAAAAAGTGATATGCACCAACTTGTTATGATTGTGCAATTTCTGAGAATAATTAAAATGAAACATGTTTGAAATGTTCCCCAAGCGCATTTTTTAACTGCTAAGATTTACTGAAATAGCAAGAAATAAATCTTTTCATATCTGTATTTCCAACACACTCTTCAAAAAATCTCCATACAACATAAAATCTGTGAATATAATGTCCATGTGGGACAGGCTAGAATTGTTATATATCCTTTGTTCCTTGTTAGCCTTCCCTTGAGCTTGTTCCCTGCACAAACATCCAAGAAAGCATCCCTAACATGGTAAGCTTCAAGTGTATATGGGAAAAATGCTGATTTCAGGCTTGTGTGTGCACCAAGCTGGTTATGGAGCGACACATTAACCTCAACTTGTGCATACAGAAAGGATATGTGGGATCTCTCCAGGTGTAAAGAGAACTTTAATAGAGCAGCCAAGGGAAGTAAGGAAGGCAAAGCCTGGAAACAGAAGAAGAGTTTGAGCTAATTTATTTTCTTACCTACGTATTTATAGGTTTACATAAAACAGCCTAGTGCTGGGAGGAGCCAAAACTGAACTTGAATCACAGCTGAAGTAGCAGAAATCCAGAAGCATTTTCAATCTTTTAACTTTCAATGAGCCTCTAACTGCATAGCATAGGTGTACAGGATTTTTTCCTCTGATCAATGAAGAAACTGATTGTGCCTATAAAAATACCTTGGTCCATCTCTGTTAAGATTTTCAACATAATAGTAGGTTTCTGGTTTACTGCTCGATATTCTTTCATCTGTTACATAAACAAGTAGTCAAAGACAGCAAACTGTGACATCCTCCCTTACAAAGAAAAATAAGGATCAATCTTTTCTGACATTTTGCCTAATAAAAAAAGCTACAAACAAGGCAGAGAAAGAAAGCAAACAAAAATGTTTTCAAAAGAGAGAATGAGAAATAGGGGACAACTGTCTGAAAAGATATATGTTCCTCAAAAAAAAACCCAACAAACAAAAAAATTGGCCGAAACTGACAGCTCTATTTGAAAGATATTGAAAATATTTATTTGCTAGTGACTTTCAACATATAATGTCCTAATTTTCACCCCCTCTGTTTAGTTGCCTGTTTCTGAAACCAAAAATCATCTCAGTACCAGCATTATGCATTAAAGCAGATGAATTCACAGATGACTTTTTTATATGAAAAGGAACTGAAAAAAAGTTAGCATTTCTTTCTCAAGGGATTTATAATGAGCTTTTCATTTCCTAGGGTTTAGTATATATCTTGATAAATGTATGTTGAAATAGGATTAAAAATAACTTGTGAATATTAATTGATGAATTAAATTCTTATTCTGAAAAACTTTTAAAATTTGGGAGAAAATGGTTGTGTGATTTAAAACTACCCTAGGTACTTTTGTGAATGCTTAACAAGAACTCATTCCATAATCAGTTTGACCTTGCGAGAATTAAAATAAAGTTGGTAATAATCTTTTCTAAAAGGATTGTTCAATAGATGTTGAAATTAATCTGTCTGCATAGTACTCCTCATTCTCCTGTTTTTCTCTGTTAATATTCTTTCCTTTTGGTTGTGAATTCCTCATTTTCTACATACTCTTAGGTCGTGTCCCAGGGATGAACTCATTTTTAAAAAGCTAAGTAGTACCACACTGCATTATTAAAATGATCATCCTTTTGAGGTAATCACCTAATGTATTTAATCAGTAAAGGTACTGCGTTGCATAATGGGAATTATGCAAACTAATATTTCATGTGGCAAACACTGGAGCACAGGAGTAGTTTTTTTCTCACGTAAGTAAATACACGTACACGCTTGAGGATTTGCAAAACCTGACATTGTGTCATGGTTTTATCTTGGATTGAATTCCTGCAGATCTTGGACAAGGTAGAGCATAGGAATCCACAGGCAGGTTCAATGGCTATTCTTTCTGGAAAACAATGAAAGCTGAGCCCTGGGAGAAGAGTAGTGATATCCAATCCATGACAAAGCAGGAATTAAAATAATTTCCATCATATCTAGTTGCCAAAGTTCCCATTGGAATGATTTAGTACCAGTGACATTTAATTGTATAATGGATCTTCTAAAACAGTATGGTTTTCTGATTTTATTTTTTGTTGGTTTTATTTTAATTAAAATTTTAATAAATAAATTACAAAGGGATGAATTCTAAAGAATTTCCCCATCTCTTTTCATCAGTCTTTGTTATACTGAGATATTGGTTTTTTCTAAAACAATAATTGCAGCATCATCAAATTCCAAACTGGAAAGATATTTGTATCAATTTCTACTTTTAAAGTGAGAAAAGTGACTTTTGAGAAGCCCATGAAAATAGAACCCCATCATATCATGAAAGATATCATCTGTTATAAAAGACCTACCTAATTCTCAGAATGCCATTGAATTTGGAGATAAAAGGTAAAATAATGATAAAAGAAAGTACTATTGACTCTAGATAAACATGCTGCCTCCTTTGAACCAGAATTTAATGCAAATTTGTCTTGATCTCCAAGTTGCATAGCAAATAAATTTGCCAAGTATGCTTTCTTTTCTTCAATGTTTCAAGGAACAGGTGTATATTTCAGCTAGATTTTTCAGTAGAACATAGAATAAGGATTCTGTCATAGAATGGGATGATTTCAGCTAGATTTTTCAGTAGAACATAGAATAAGGATTCTGTCATAGAATGGGATGAAATAAAATCTCAATTACTGAAATATATAAAATCAGAAGATTGTACAAGGTCCATTTCTTAAACTTTATGCTGGGGCCATTCAATTATATATTGTGGCCTGAAGATGCACATTTGCCCTTTAAAGAAAGGAAAGACTATGGAAATACAAATTCTAAGATAATATGGTGCTTAAGCAAATAATGAACTTTGGAAATGTGAAAAATGCCATTGAACATATGAATATATATTCATGAATGTATGGAAGGCAGCTGCAAGTTGTTGCTTTCTCTTCGAAGCATAAATAAGATGAAACTCTATGACATATGCTTGCATGCTCATTTTATTCTTGATGTCTCAGTCTGGACCAGGAACCACCAGAAGAGGAAAGGAAACCTGTTCCTATGCTTCCCCAGTCCATAAGTCCAGAGGTTTTAGAGAAGTTAATGTGATACATGATGAAAGAAACCAGTTTTATATTGTCTTAATCAATTTTCTGCAGAAGCACCAATGAGTTAAGAGAAAATTTTTTAATTGTACTCTAAAAGGAATTTTAGCAAAATTCTGGGAGAAAAGTATGTAGCAGGTTGACCACAAGAGGAAAGAGTGTAGAACAACATTTCATACACAGTCTACACTTAAAACCATCATTACTGAGATAATGATGTCAAGATTATTTAAAAGAGAACCTTTGAAAGAGAAAAAGATATCAGTGAGCCTTTATTAGGAACTGGACGACTAACTCCACTTTCTGACTTTGAGAAATTCTTGCAATTATGGAATGCTGTGAAGCATTTTTCAAATATATTCTTCAGATGCCTGTCTCTTTGCTCTGTTATTTTTTATTGATATCTGTGTAGTAGTTTTAAGGTGCTGCACAATATTTTAAAAATGTCTGGTCAACAGAAAATGGCATCTATTGCTACAAGAAGCATCTGAATTGAGAAGTTTCCAAACACCATTACTGTACTAAGCAAATCAGTAGAAGTATTTACTGTACAGTTTATATGATCTCTTCTCTGGCAGTGTTTTTAGCCACAATATTGGGTTAAAATTTTTAAAAGCCCTCTGTTTTCACTAACTTATTTGTAAACTCACAAATAAACTAATTACAGGTTACAGCAGTGCAGCTATTTTCCAAATGTGGTCTCATGAGGCATTACTGGTGTGTAGTGACAGTGAGTTGATGAGTTGTCCTTTCTTCTTCGCATTACATCCTAATTTGTGATTACATCCTAAGGTGGTGATTTCGCTGGTTTGCTGTTACAGGTGTGATGGTAACTAAACTGAAGCAGTTAAATAGGGAGCGTCTCACAAAGGTTATGCTAAACACACCTGCCACGACAACTGGCACACAAGCATGACTGCAGTCAGCTTTCCCAGCTAGGAAGGCAGCTGATGGTCTGTTTGGTTGCCTGATCTCTCTCTCTCTCTCAAGCTTAAAACTCTGTTTTCTCTATTCAGCAGTCGTATTTTGGAACTGTGCAGGAAAAGGAAAGACTCCTTAGTATTTGGGCACCTATTGAGTTTTCTTGTCCCTAGTTGAGAGTTTCAAAGATCAAACTGCTGTTTATGCACGTGGTGTGCAGGAGATAGGGGAAGAACAAAAGCCCCTTTGTATAAACATTAGCCACAATTTCATGTCTATCAAGATCTGAAAGTTGAATCCTGCCCCCATCTAGTATTGCTGCGCACATGTTTTTGATTATGTCTAGTCTCTGTTGAAAATTTGCAATGATCTGAAGGCATCATTTCCTTCTTTCTATGAACTACGCTTTGTATGGTTCGAGGTAATGTGTTTTTATCACAGAATAAAGTTGCACTTTGATGTTTCAGCCAGTCAGTTGGGTTGTCAACTCATTTCCCTCTTAATGGGGACACAAATGAACAGTCATTTATGGTTGTACCCTTGGGCTCAAGCAAATTCAGCAGTGAATTTTGCTTTATGTTTGCATAGCAGATAATTTTTTAATTATATGGATATCAGTGTCTCAAATATTGGGGGAAATTAAAATGAAAAATGTAAAGAAAATTATTGTCTTACAACTTGATACTTTAGGTTTGATACTCTTATTTGTAATTGATACTTGTGCTTAAGCCAGAGGAAATCCTGGGAGAATGGGTTAAATAAGGCTCTGACTTGAATCTCAGATAGAAACTGTCACATGCTTATACCCGGTAGAAAAAAAAGCATCACCCAGTGTGTCTTACCTGAAGACCAAATCCCATCTATAATGTCTGGCAACTTTGGAGGACACAGGAAAATCCGATGAAGATGAATTAATATTTAGTACCTGTAAGTGGCATTTTCCTTTCCATCTCTGTACATGTCTTTCTAAGCACAACAGTAGTGATCTTGCTATTTAATGTAAGTAAAGTAGTTATTTCCATTTGCCTAGTTTGAAGAGGAACTGCCCTGTAGCTGATCCATCCCAGATGTTCCCTCGTCAAGTCTGGAATACATAGAAATACTTGGTCTTGTCTTCCCTTACTCAAACACAGGCTCAAGATGTTTTTTCTTGCTAAAGTGCTTTTTGTAGTGTTTGACAGTGAGAATGCTGGGTTAGGAATGTTGTTTTTCAGGGATTAGTTACTTATCCTTGTTACACAGCTGGACAATAAAAGTACCATAACCTGTAGCTCTCCAGTGAGTTTGTGGCAATACCATTTTAAACTCTACTGGTAGCATTTGGGAGAATATTTTTGCATATATTCCCTGTATAATTGTAGCTTTTCTACACCAGCTCTTTAATTAAATTACAGATGAAATATCCTGGATGAAATCCTGATTCCAATAAAAGCGTTTATGTTCTTGATAACAAAATAACCCAGCCAATTTCTATGAGACCTGAAAGCCTGAAACTATAAATTAGTCTTACGACAGTGTGATGGAGAAGGAAAAACATGAAATAATTTGAGCTTCAAATTGAAGATTAACTTTAATGTTCTTTGGGGACAGCATCCAAAATTCTGTTCTCATGGTATGTTTTTCACTAACTGCTTGGCACAGTATTTCTAGCATAAAATGCTGTTATGGATGGCTTTTGTAGGCTTGCGTCTTTAGAAAATTGCATCTGTAGGAGAATTGTGCTGTTTTTCCTAGTCAAAATTAGAATGGAAAAACTCTAATTTACAGTTTGGGGTTTTCTTTTTTTTTTTTTTTTTTCTTTTTTTTTTTTTTTTCTTTTTTTAGAAAATTGCTTTTAACGTTTTGTGCAAAATCCTTAAGCTTCCATGAAATCCATCAAGCAACACTGTCTACCTGAGACAGACCCTTTAAAGAAAGATGTTATTGTAATTGGTATTGATAGATGCTATTTCCATTCTTTCACATTAAGCAAACATAAATCCATACCATCAAAAAGAAGGCAATTAATAAGTTGCTTAGATCAGGCTAAAACAGGCAATGGAAGCAGAAAATGTAATTTTCCAGCTTGTGTTTTCATTATTCATTTGGCATTTGTTGTTAATAAAACATTGCAATACAGAGCAAGGTAATACAACTCATAGAGTGCCTTATTATCAAGTATCCTCAAGGCACTTCAAAATAACATCAAAAAGGAGACCAAAAGACAATAGCTCATCTGTATGAGAGGCTTAAAGCTTTTGTTAAAATGTAATGAGTTGGGGTCCCATCAACTTCAAAAGAATTTTGTTTAGGGCTATGTCTCCCTTTTCTTTTTTTGGTTTGTGTTTGTTTTGTTTACTGTTCTTCACAGGAGGAATAGTTGCAGAAACAGCAGGGAGCAATAGCTCTTGTAGTGGTGATCTGATGGGCAGTGTTTGGAGAGTTATGGGAAAAGCAGCTTAGTGGAAGTTCTGTGACAATGCACTGCTATCTGCATGCGGAAAAGAGGCCTAGGCTGTCACTTACTGCACACTGTTTGTAAATATTACATTCCAGAGCTGCCATAGATGGTGTATAATTTCATAAAAGGATACAGTTTTAGGGTGTCACCAAATCCAGCAATTCTGGTAGATGGAAGGCAGCCGCAAGTTAGTGCTCCACATTCTAACAGTGGTGAGACTGAGAATGTAATCCCAACAGGTACATGTGCAGGTGTAAAACACACATATACACAGCAGGTCACACAGAGGAACTAAGTATGCAGCATTCACACAGAAATGAGCTGTCCCAGCAGTCTCCTCCAGATCCCCATTCTGCTGATCAAGATTAAGAGCTGTCCCTTTAGTTGTTGGCACCACACACAGAGGGTCCTCACTCTGGCTGCTGGCACTTAGACTTCCGTGTATGTGCATGTGCATAGGTTAGGGATTTCCCTCATCCAGGAAAATAGAGTTTAAGAAGACAGAACTGATTGTGCAGATCAGGTGCAGGGCATGGCCAAACAAACACACTGACATGCTTATAAGTAACTGCCCCCTTTTATCCCCTTACCTTCATTATTGCACTTGCTCTGTAATAAGTGCAATCCCCAAATGATCTTGCCTGCATCCCATAATGTGCCCCATACCCTTCAGATCCTGATGTGCTCCAGCCTCTCCCATTGACCTGTGGTGCTGGTCTTCCTAGATGGGCCACTGGGACTGCTGACTGTCCTGGGACAGCCCTGGGGGTGTGTGGGCAGGGGCTTGTTCCTCAGGCTGTCCTGCTGAGGTTTCTTCCCCTGCCAGGTACCTTATAGTATGGGCTGATGTTCCCCTGTGACGGGTGGTGCCAGAGCAGGGTGATTTACAGGTTCCACACCTCCTATTGTACCTTTACTCCGTGCTACTGCTGCAGACCAGCTATTTCTCACCCAGCCTAAAGCTAAGGAGCTTTAGAGATTTATTTGTGCTGAATAAGGAAGCAGGGGAGCAGGCCCAAGGTGCCACCCAAATTCATACATCTGTATTAGCTGTACACAGTACAAAACTGCAGTCAAAGCTGTTCTGCATGTTAGAGCTCAGGATTAATGATGATGAGTCAGTCTATGCTGCAACTGCTGTCATCACTGCAGCTCAGTTGAAATATACAAAAGCCCTGTTTAAATTAGCAGTGATCTTGCAAAAGTTGCTCACGGTGATGGATAAACTCATAACTACTTAACTAGTGCTGCTGGTGACCTTGAGTACTGATGCCACAATGACATGGCAAGGCTGCTAAAATTTTCCTTGAAGATCATCCTGTTCTTTGACATCTCCAATGTGTCAACTGGGGATAACTTCACTGGCTAGTGCATTCATTTAGCCACAAATGACGTGAAGTGATTTGTGGGTTACCACGGGCTTAGACCTCGTTTTTCGTCACTCAGGGAAGCTAATATAGAGGCTTTGGCAAATTAATATCACAGAAAGGAAACATCACTGGAATAATTTTAAACATATTTTAATGGAGCAGAAAGCGTGGGTTGATTTTCAATAGACTCAGGTCCAGATTGCCAGGGTAATAAATTCTTTACAGTTAGCCAAAGCACAATGAGGATATAAACCACATTTTACTAGGCACAGGCATATTTAGTCAAAATACTGTTAACATGGGGATTGTAGTGTTTGAATAAATAAGATCAAAAGACTAAACACTTTCTATTTAATTAATGCCTCAGAAGAAGGCAGAAGATTTTGCACCCATTATGTCAATCTTAATTACTCTGACTCCATTTTAGCCAGAATTTTAAGCTGGACACTGCCTTAGATGTCTAACAGAAATCTAATGATAAATGTGGAGGCTGACACTGTCATATGGTTTGGACAGGGGTGAGATGCCTAACTGCTCTCTGTGCTCTTTCTTAGCCAAAATTTCAAGTGCCAGTGAGATCAATTGAGGGTGTGCAGCATAAGTGAACGTTAAATGTACCAATGAATTAGTCAGAATGCAAAGACCAGAGAATTTTGCTTGTGCCTTTAGCTAAGAGCCTGTCAGAATTTTATATTGCAAATTTCCATTCCAGGGCCCTATTCTATAAAAGAAACTCTCTTGGGTAATTTTTAAAGTTTGATATAATCTTTTTGACAATATACTTTCCACAAGTACAAAAAGAAGAGAGAAAATTTGAGGTCACTTTGGTGCATGTGCAAACTTAGTTTACTTCATTATATTTTCTATGACCAGAAGACAACAGTGTGGATGAGACATGTCTGAAACTTAATGAAAAAGCTGCTTTGATTTGCTCTGGGACATAAGGGATAGAGCACATTTTGTCAGGTGAAGCCAAGGGAGGAAAGTCAATATGACTCCGTTTTAGAGGAGTCATGGCTTTTCTGTCCTTCAGTTTATCCACCTATAAAATGGAAATAATGGGGAATGGTAAAACACTAGTTTGTGAGGGTTTAAAGGGTGTTTAGATAATGGTATATGAAGTCTGTTGGATTGAGAATAGCAAGAATCTCCATTGATGCAGAAGTACTGCCAGTGGTGGTGTTTGCAAGGACTTTATTGGCAGTTACCAGCATTTTGTACCCATAGGAGGGCTGGAGGAAAGGGACCTTATTCAAAGTCAACCATAAACCAGCTCCGAGCAGGCTACTTAATCCTGAGTTTATCTACCCATTTACTGATGCCATCTTATCATTAAGGAATTTCAAAAACATTTATAAAAAAAGGGGATGGACCCCATTGAGAAATCTCTCAGAAGCCTTGATACTTATGATGGGTATCTCATCTGATGTGTCAAATGCATCCTTCATTACAAAACTTGTGATGTCATTTTGTGTTTAGGTTCTGTATCACTGGCCTTAGGCATTCAACTTCCAAGATTTTCTTTGTATTATTATATTCAGACAGACCTCTTCTAAGCTGAAAATGATGCTGAATAAGTAGAAGATAGTAACAATTTTTTGGTGCAGTTTTGTAAAATATTACTTATTAAATAATTTTGCACTTATCTAGATTATGCAAGGCTTAAGCAGGCCCATCACATGAATCAAAACAAAATACTTTGATAAGGTAACATTATGAATCAGCTGTCACCTTGCTCATGAGATGGATGGGCAGTAGAGAAAGTGGAGAATGAGTCATATTTATGAGGCGTGATGCCAGGCAATTTCATCAAATTATGCAGGACATGAGACCTAGTCAGAGACAACCTTCAAAATAAGAGAAAAAGTTCAGTTCTGAGTATTGCAGGTAATATTCCCAAACTCTAATTAAACCTTTGTTCTCCCCTATCAGAATTTTTCATAACTAAATGAGTCTCTTTGTAACTCCAATTTTCCAATTTTCCTTGCTAATTAAGGAATTTTCCAATAAAGTCTGCTTTTGTTTTGGCCAAGCTGAATGCAGGTTTTCTGGAGCCTGCAGGATAGAAGGCACTGTTCCTAGATGAGAAAGAAGCTGAAGTCTTACACTGGCATCATCATATTCAGGTTCAAAGTCATAATCTCTGTTGATCAAAGGGTAGTGGTTACTCTCCAAAACAAACAAAAAAATATCTTGGAAGGGACCAACTTGAGAACAGACACTGTCTAATGACATTGAGGATTTTAGATAAACTTCAGTGAAGTTTATATTACTTAAAAATGTGATTTCTTGTGAGAATGAGAGTGACTAATACACAGTGTTTAATGAAGAAATTGTTCAATATTTACATCTGCATCTGACATTTCCCAGACTGTGCCATAAAGATGAGATATATGAACATCTCTGTGCTCTCGACAGAAAAAGTGCACAGAGCCTGTGGCTGAAAGTGGAGTGCTGGCTCCTAAAATTGCAAGCATTGCAGGAATTCTCCCAGACCAAAGCTGCCAGCAGCTAGGACTCTGGCTGCCTTTGGAGCCCCAAGCACCACCTCTGACCGGATCTCAAGACAATGGGGGGCTGAGTATTGTTTCCCATGGAAAAGGGCCACATTCTGCAACATTTACAATTTTATGGGGCAGCACCTCACTTTCAGCCACAGGAACCTGGACGTGAATGGTGGCCATTTTCTGCAGGAAGCAATACTCATCCCCCTAGTTTCTCTAAGTCAGGTCAGGGGTGACATCTGGGGCTCCAAGGGCAGCCAGAGTCCTCATTGCTGGCAGCTTTGTTCTGGGAGAAATCCTGCGATGATCATGATTTTAGGAGGCAACACCCCACTTTCAACTGTAGGCATCTGAAGTGAAGTTGATAAAATTTCTAAGTTCTTTACTTCTTTTTAAAACTTTGTGCTTAAACAGGAGAGTTTTCCATTGAGGAAAAAACAGGTAGAGCTTCCCAAAATGGTTGTGCTTTCTTTCTATGTTCCCCTGTTAACTCCACTTAACACAGTAGCGAGATTGATGGAGGATTGACGAATATCTTAGAATACTTAAATAATTAATGCACACCCTAACCTTGCTCAGGTTAGGTTCCTATTTATCAGTCCCAGATTTTCAAACTTCATCAGAGTTATCAGTCCCCTGAAGGGCAAGAAATTGTCCCTGTCAGCTTCTTTCATGAATCCAGCCAGAGCCTTCTCCTCACACACTTTTCTGCTGTGTTCAGGTGGGGTTCTCCTTTGAAGTGTTTATTTTTGCACCACATTTTCTATTCTTTCAGGTCCTAAGGTTTGTGTATTGGATCAGTCAAAACTGAAACCTTTAAATTATCGCTTCACTGTAGGTGTGTTTTATATCTCACTGTGCCACAAGAAAAAATTAAAACCCTTGCTCAGCTTTAACTTTGCAGCATTATAGAGACATTCTATAAATATGAAGTTACTCAAATCCCCAAAGCGCACTGTGAACTAAATTAGTGATTTGAAGTTTTCCCATTTAATGTTAAGTATCTTTAGAATTTTGAAGGTGCCAGCTGAATGCACTCTCTAATAGCTTTTTGAGCCCTGTTCTTAATTTCTGCATATTATGAAGTTTTCACCTCATTTTTATCAATTGCTCCTTTTCTTTAGCTCAGTCATATAATAGAGTAATTGAAATAATTCACTAGCATGTAACCACTTTGCATTAAAAGATACTAATGATAACACTTCAGACTTATTAAGGAACCTATTCTTTCCCTTCAAAGTCACAGGGCTGTACATATTAGATTCACAGCCTGTTCCAAGTGGGCAATTGTTCCACATTGAGTCCTTAAGTTGCAGAACTTAATATGAATAACTTTACATGCAATTTCTCAATACAACTCCATTTAAATGATTATGCAATTCAGTGTAACTACATAAAGATGACAATATAGCTGCTTCCCAATTACATAACAGTTACAGAGTAGTCAGTGTTACAGTTTAAAATGTAATTGATTCTTAATTATTCTACCTCGGAAGAAAGGACACTGATTATAATTTCATTAGGGAGATAGAAATGACTCTGCAAAGGGAAAGAATCAGCCACTTATATACATGCTTATTTTCTCTTTGCAAAGTACTGTTGAATTATCTGTTTGTCCAGGCCAGGTTTGTAGAATAGTGCTGCATTTTGAAGTTGCAGCAGTATCCATACCAGAAAAGGACTTTCAGGGCTATTGCTTCATGTTTATTTTTTTTCTTTTTTTTCTTTGATATGCACTGATTTTCTATCGCAGAAGCAAGCTGAAGATAAAGCAATATTGTTAGGC
Source organism: Eopsaltria australis (assembly GCA_034509425.1). NCBI lineage: Eukaryota > Metazoa > Chordata > Aves > Passeriformes > Petroicidae > Eopsaltria > Eopsaltria australis. The sequence continues at coordinate 2,516,397 of JAVTVJ010000172.1, read as the reverse complement.
AAGTTATTTTGGGACAAGTAACAATGTACAATAACAACAAACAAGCAGCCGGAGTTAAATCTTATCAATTACAAACTCACTCAGCAAGCAGAATCGGGCTACACATACTGCAGTTAATCAACTAACTCTGCAACCTTCTTGTTCCCCTCTCCCAGAGGTCAGAGGACACAGAGCAGAGTGTCTGAGGGCACAGGTACAGAAGGGTGTTGAGATGGTTTGGCCACTGTATGAGTCAGGGCTCTTGCAATATTTGGCTTTTGATAGAAGTGGAGAGTGAAGCACTGCACATCTGCCCTGCCTTATAGTATCTTCCTGCAAACGCGTGGTTTCCCCATGATCTTCACCACCATTGTGGGAGTTTTCATTCCATTGACATGATAAATGGAGCCTTTTGCCCATGGGATACAATAATTCTCCATAGTAGAAGCTAGGTCAGTTCTGAGGATACCTTTTACAATGCTTAGAATAGCATAAAAATATTTTCTCTGTTATTAGTCTACACTTACAGTGAAAATGTGGCCACACTATGGCTTTTGATATGCCATAGTAACTGTTATCAATAGGATTATTCAGCTATAGACACTGTTCAGATTACAGGACGTTTATTCAAATGGAAAATTTCATTCTTCTGTGCAGTCAGGTTTCTGTCTTTCCCTTACTTTCACAATAGAAAATAATTCTAAAGGCCACCAGCACAAGGTTAACAAAAGAGAGTTGTCAGGTGAAATGCTCTTCCACAGAAATGAAATACATTTAAACAATAAGTGAACATCCTCAAGGAGAAGTGGCCTTCACGGATGGTTGCCTAGTGATGAGATCATCCAGTGTAAGGCTGTCTGATTGGCAGCTCAGATCTGGAAGGGTGTAAAAAGCCAAGATTTTTTTTTTCCAATTTGGGACAGGGAGCTGCATAGGGGATGTTTTCATTAGCTCAAAGTGAAAGAAACCTGAGTGGTACGGGAATCCATTCCATCTACATGCAGAACCTCCTGTAAGAACTCCGTGAATCTGGCTGGGGCAGTAGTAGAGGGAGCCACTATGCCTAGTGCACTTTGTCTTCATTCTTCTGGCTTTTCCACTTACATGAGCTTGGAGATTCACTGCAAAATGTGTTCCAGGCCATAATTAACCCCTTACTGTAGCTTATGTATAAATCGTGCTTCTGCTGCTTAAACACACGATTTACAATCATCTCCTCACACACAAACACATGTGCATGAGAAAGATAACAAAGTTAAAGAGGCGGGAAATGTCTGATGTGATTTTTACTGTGGTGGGGAAGGGCACGTTTTGGGGTTGGAGGGTTTGTTGTAGGTGAAAGTGACTCTGTAATTAAGGTCTCATTGTGTTTATGTATACATTGTGACCCAAATAGAAAAAGCATAAACCCCCAAATAACCATGTGAGTTATATGCAGAGAAATGTATGTGTTTTTTAGGGATGGGAATTTGGCTATTGTCCCAGCTCATAAAATAACCTGCAAGGTCTTCTGTATCCACTGACCCTGGTGGTCACCATACAGAGACAGTGACCGAGCTCTGTTTAAAGTACTGGGAGTGAAAATGCTTCTGTTTTCATTTGAAGGAATTTCAAAGTCAAACACAAAGAAGCCAAATGACCTGAAAAATATTACATGATATTTTATTTTGGATTGAACTAAATCTGTACTTTGATGATCTAGAATTACATTTAATGTGATGTGTTTAGCTTTGTAGAATCACAGAATGGTTTGGCTTGGAAGGGACTCTTACAGATCTTCTAGTTCCCACCCCTGCATTGGGCTGTCTTCATAGGAGAGGTGTTCTGCTCTCTGATCATTGTCACAATCCTTCTCTGAACCCACTCTAACAAGTCCATATCTTTCTTATGTGCTCAGTACTACACTCCAGGTAATGTACCAAAAATCTTTGGTAAAATACTCTAAGACCAAAGGTGCATCAATCTTGTTTTATAATTATAGGTACTATGTGTTCCTGTGGTAGTCTGTAAAAACTGACAGTGACCCTGAATTCCAGTTAGAGAAATGCAGACTGTTTGACCAGTTTTACTGATGCCTTTTTAGCTTATATATATTTCCTTTCTTTTCCTTGATACCTTAGCACCTTAAAAGGTACTACTGCTGGTAGTACATCAAAAAGCGTTCACCCATTCAAAACATATGCGGGGTTTTTTGCATGTGAAAAAATCACAGAATTAAGCAAAACCAACTTGCGCAGTGTCCATCAAATTGTTTTGGTTGGACAAAAACTTCATTAATTGTACCGGCAGATTAAAAAAAAAGCCAACCAAAACCAGGCAACAAAGCAAAAACCGAAGATGGGGGGAAAATGCCTCCGTTTACCTGAGACATAGAAATCTGATGCCTTGTCACATGAGATGTGACTCTATTTGCCCATGTGAAAGCTGGTGGAATTGTCAACTGACTATCCAATGAAATTTCTGCTTAGTTCCTTACAGAACCAGGCTACAGTGCTAAACTTGGTTTCACCTGCAATGACTTAGCTTGCCCTCTTTCCTGTCCAAGTTCAGTCTTCAGATGACTGTCATTGCCCTCTCATAATGTCAGCTCATCTCCTGAATCTTTTATCATGTGTGTGATTCCTGATGATGCTTTCTTCAAGATATCTTGAATCACTTCCAGACCTGATCTGACCTGTCTGTAGACACATGGTGATGGTATTAAGTAGGGTGCCTGACGTGTAGTTGATAATCCATATTTATTGCTGTTAGTTCACCAGCATGTCTGAGGCTGGCAGAAGTTTTCCACAGAGCAGACAAATCATGCTGCCTCACTACAGCAAGTTGCTGGTCACTCAGCAGAGTGACAAATCCTGCCAATAAGCATTCCCTGCTAGTAATTCTCAAAAGAGGGGTGGCCCTGTAGAGAGAAATAAGCCGAGGGCATCGTGTGACACAGAACATCCATGGATACAACAAGGCTGTAGTGATTCCTGTTTATCATTCCTGTTGCATTAGAATCAGGTCTGGAGAAAAAGGCTCTGGCTATCCTGAGCTATAAAGTGCTGTGACTTTGAAGGCCAGTATGTTTCCAAGTTGTTGTCTAAACACAGAATAAAAGTGCAATAGTTTTTTGCAGCTTCAAATTTCTTATTTAATTTTTCTGGCAGTGTAGCTAAGCCAGCTGTTGGACAGCAGTGTGGTGAGTTAGGTTTTTGCCACATACTGTGTGATATCCCTGGTGGCAGAGAGTACCACATAAGGCAGAAAATGGGGTTAGGGCAACGCAGAAAATGGGACTATCCCTGGACTTGTATCAAACCACCCCATTACTGCAATTAGAACTAACTGTGGCTGGTTTTGTTGGCAAACTCAGCAGGGGATGAGAACTACCTGTGTTACTAGTGTCACCCCAAGGGCAGTGCTCCCGTGCTATACCTGTGCTGTAAAGACAGGGGGAAAAGGGGTTCTGCTTCTTGTTCTGTCATGTTAACATGTAAGCTGTCAGCTGTCAGACAAACTGAAGGAATGAATGTTCTTTCATCCCAGAAACCTTGGAAAGGTATAAAAAGTATAAAATCTTGTCTTGTATCAGAAGAGTTATTCTTTCTCAAACACATATTCGAGAGCAGTCCTTTTGTTTGGGAGTAGTGTGTTCATTTTTGGGTAAGCGCCCAGACTATTTAAAATAATTTCATCCTTTATTTGCATTTTTATGCAATTTATTGCTTATCAAAGCATTTTTTTCATTCAGATAAAAACAGAGGACTAAATTCTGAACCTAAAATGAAGGTAGTCATACTTGGTAACTGTAATTGTATTTTCTGGTTTAAGCATTTGTGAATCACACATAATAATTTATCCAGGACATAGTCAGTACAGTGCACAAAGCTGTCACAACCTTTCAGATTCAATAATTCTTTACAGCTGCTTTGCACTCATGGTCACATATTTCAGTGCTTGTCTATCCATACACTGCATGAAATGAACACACAGGCAAACAAATCAATATTTGGATATTAAAATGCAGAAAGTGATTTTACTTGAAAATTGTGCATATATTTCAGGCTTGTGTTGTTTTTTTAAACAACAAATACCTTGTGTAGTGAGGAACTTGTGTACACTAAAGGAGTAATGAACTTTTCTTGCTCACTGTTTGCTGCTGCAGAACCCCAGTTCCCACCGGCAGGCAGCTAAAAGCCCGTGAAGTCTTTGCGTGTGACGTACACTTGATGCTACATTGCGTGTGTGTCAGCTACAGCATAAGATGCAGGGCAGCCAGCAAGTGGTTTTAAGCATTTTTACATTCCCCTTCAGCAGGTGAGACTGGAAGTGTTTTGTGAGCTCTCAGGACAGGTACAGAAGGGTCTTGCTGCAAGGCAGATCTCCTGTGCATAGAGCAAGGAAGACCCTGGGGGTCGGTCGGTGGTCTGAGAGCCCAAGCAGCTCATAGCTCATCGTTCAGCTGCCAGCTGGGGAAAGGGTGAACACAAAAGGAGTGCTGTGAGATGGAAACAGTTTTACATTTTAGGACTATATTTGTTTCCTAACTCACTGTTGCGTTTAACTCCAGCTGGCAACTAAGTGCCACCCACCATCTGCTTGCTCACTTTCACCTCACTGCTAGTGAGAGGAACTGGAAAGGAATGGAGATGTGGCAAGCCACCGGGGCTGGTGGTGATGAGTTGCGACCTTCTGAAAACATCTCCAGGCGGAGTAGTTCAGTGGCCACACATTTGTTATGAATGGATTCACATTTCAAAACCAAATTAAACCCAGAGAAGAATTCAAATTTTTGGTAGATACCACTGCTGATAGATAAATTGCCTAGAGGATGTAAGCTAAGTGAAAGTAGTTGTAAAGTCAAAGGAGCCAAAGGGGAATCGTTTAGTTTACAGATAATAGAAAAGGTGTTAATACGGGGAAACTCGAAAGAAGTTCTTGGAGATCTATTGTTCATGCCAAACTTGGACTGTAATCTTTTAGAGCAGGACTTCCAGATCCAATTAGGAATAGGGGTCATTCCAGAGGGTAACAAGATGATTGTAAGGATGATAATAATGAGAGCGGAAGTTGAAGATAAAATAAATAAATTGGTATGGGCAAGTGAAAAGAATATTAGTTTATTAAATATAAACCCTATAAGAATTGAAATGAAACCAGAGATTCAGCCAATTAGGATCAAACAGTACCCTATATCAGCAGAAGAGAAGAAAGGATTAGATGGGATAATACGAAATTTAATAGAAAATAATATCCTAGAACCTTGTGCCTCACCACATAATACTCCAATAATTCCAGTTAAAAAAAAAACCTAACGGCATGTACTGATTGGTACAAGATTTGAGAGAAGTCAATAAACATACAATAGCAAAGTACCCTGCCGTACCAGACCCATATACGCTGTTAGGAAAAGTACCATCAGGCCGCCAGTGTTTTGGCGTCATTGACCTCAAAGACGCATTCTGGTCCTGCCCACTGGCAGAAGAGAGCTGGGATTGGTTCACTTTTGAGTGGGAAGATCCAGACACAAGAAAAAGACAACAACTCAGGTGGACTAGATTACAACAGGGGTTCACTGTGTCACCCAACTTATTTGAACATGCACTAGAGAATTGACTCACCGAATTCGAGCCAAAGAAAAACACCCAAACTGTGCAGTACGTAGATGATTTATTGATATCGGGGATAGAAGAAGAATCTGTAAGAAAGACTACTATAGAACTTCTAAATTTCCTAGGAAAAAGTGGACTGAGGGTTTCAAAAGAAAAATTATGATTTGTTGAATCAGAGGTAAAATGTCTCGGCCATTGGGAAGGGATAAAAAAATTGAGCTTTGAGAGGATCCAAGGTATAATATTGTTGCTTCCTCCAAAGACAAAAAGGGATGTGAGAAAGTTGTTAGGGCTATTTGGGTACTGCAAATTGTGGATTGATTGGTATACACAATCAGTGAAATTTTTATATGACAAATTAATAGAAGAAGAATCCTTGAATTGGAATTCCAAAGATATAGAGCAATTGGAAAAGTTAAAAGAGAAATTAATTAATGCCCCAGTACTTAGCTTACCCCAGCTAAACAAACCCTTTGAGTTGTTTGTTAATGCAGAGAAAGGAGTTGCTTATGGAGTACTGACTCAAGAGTGATGTAAGTTCAAAAAGCTTGTAGCCTATTTGTCAAAGTTATTAGACCCTGTTGTCAGAGGGTGGCCAAAGTGCCTACAAGCAATAGCAGCAACACTAACCTTAATTGAAGAAAGTAACAAACTAACATTTGGATGTAAAATAAGAACTTACACTCCCCACAATCTAAAAACCATACTGAGTCAAAAGGCTAACCAATGATTTACAGATAGCAGATTACTAAAGTATGAGTTGATTCTAATGGGAGCCAATAACATTGAACTTGCAACAACATGAGTCCAAACTCAGCCCAATTTCTGTTCAGGGAACCTGATGAGGATTTGGATCACAAGTGTATTGATGCTATAGAGCTACAAACCAAAGTAAGAGAGGACTTATCGGATCAACCATTACCAGATGGGGAAGTTATATTTATTGACGGTTCATCTAGGGTAGCAAAAGGCACCTGAATGTCCGGATATGCTGTAATAGATGGGGGGAAATTGCGAGTTATCAAAAAGGGTAAATTGCCAGCTGCATGGTTGGCCTGATTATGAGAATTCTATGCCCTCAAGAGAGGTTTAGAGCTTTTAAACGGAAAAAGAGGAACAATGTATACTGATTCAAAGTCTGCATATGGAGTAGTACCATACCTTCAGAAAAGTTTGGTTAGAGAGAGGATTTATGAATTCGAAAGGGAAGACTCTTAACCATGAAAATTTAATATAACAAGTTTTGGAGGTGTTGAAAGGGCCAGAAGAAATTTCAGTTGTCTACCTCAGAGGTCACCAAAAAGGAACATCTCTAGAAATAAAACGAAATGCTTTAGCAGATAAAATAGCAAAAGAGGCAGCCACTGAGGAAAATAATGAAATGTTAATATTAAAAGAGACACCAAAGTGTACACCTGAGGGATTGCCAGGATTAACTATATTTACTGGAGAAGAAAAAGAGATAGAAAAGAACGGGTTTAACAAGGATATAAAGGGTAATTGGAGAATGAAAGATGGGAGACAAATACTAAATAAAGCCTCAGCAAAGGAGAGTCTTAGAAGACTTGCATTCCTCAACCCATTGGGGAACGCAGGCCCTAGGTGACCACTTCCTGAGAAATTATGCTTGTATAGGGACCTATGAGATAGCCAGATCAATCACTAGAAATTGTGTCACTTGTTTGAAAGTAAACAGGAAAGTCATGAGAAAGACCCCACTAGGAGAAAGACCATTAGCCAGGAGACCCTTTTAAAACATTCAAGTAAGCTTCACAGAGTTATCTAAAGTGCAGAAATACAAGCATTTACTAGTTGTAATAGACCATTATCACATTGGGTTGAAGCTTTCCCAACCATCAGGGCTACAGCAGAGACCATAATAAAAATCCTATTAGAACACATAACACCCAGGTATGGACTTACACATACTATCAATTCAGAGAGAGGCTCCCATTTAACTTCCAACATTTTACAAAATATCATGAAAACATTAAATATAAGATAGAAGTTACACACACCATGGCATCCCCAAAGCTCAGGCTGAGTAGAGAGGATGAATCAAACCCTAAAAAATGTCTTAACAAAATTAGTAATAGAAACAAAAGTGAACTGGGTCAAATGCCTCAGATACTGAGAATAAGGACTAAGCTGAGATCAGGTATAGGCATCTCTCCATATGAAATGATGTTTGGGTTACGCTTCCTAATAACTTCTGAGAATTTAGGGACGTATGAAGAAGGAGAATTAAGTATTCAAAAACCATTATAGCGAAAACCTTAGAAGATCTGAGAAAGAGAGGGTATTTGCGCCAATCAACTCCCATATATTTTAAAATCCAACCCTTTACACCGGGAGATTGGGTCTTGATAAGGGTATGGAAAGAAGAAATACTAACATCCAAATGGGAAGGTCCCTTTCAGGTGCTCCTAATGACCAATACATCAGTAAGGACAGAAGAGAAAGGATGGACTCATGCCTCTAGAGTTAAAGATCCAGTGCCAGCACCAGAAGAGTAGAGAGTGACAGATCAGGACAGACTCAAGATAACCCTCTGGAAGGAGTTTCCTCAAGTGCTACAGTGGAGAATTTCTACAACCAATTATTACCCCTCCATACCTCCCAAAAACTGTTTAAACTGTCTCCTATTATCACCCCTCATTGATGGTTTGTAGTAAGAAGTTGTTGCTAGTTACAGTCTAAGTGTAATATGTTGTTAACAGTTTGCGAATCCAATATCACTGCTTAGCCCCTAATCTTATGTTCTTCCCATTAGCAGTCGAAAGGGCTTCAGGCTGAGCATTCCCATCAAACTAGACATCAGACTTTAAAAAGAAAAGATGCGAAGAAATGCAAGTGGGAAAAAATTGTGTCTTTATGAGGTTCCTGGGAGCCACAAACTGAGGTGTGATATAGGGAGCAAGACCAGATCAGGTTGCAATTATGCTGATGAAGACAGATGCAACTTCAGCAATGTACCGGATGGTGTGATTATTAGAACTATAGCTTGTACCGGACCCCTATTCAAAACGGTGGTCTTATTCCTAAGTTCCTCGATAAGCGTGGCAGCACCATGTGAGAGGTGCTATTATCCATTATACGATGGGGACACTCGAAGTATCATATTAAGGATCCACATTAATCCAAATCCCGCTTGTTTTGATAGCACCAAATTGAACATTTGTGAAGAAAAAGGCACAACTTATTGGCTAACCCAAAATACAGGGAATTTAAAATCAAAATTGATGGGAAAATGCCCAGCTAAAGAGAATTAGCTGTGTTTTGATCATAAACTGAGCAAAAACACCTTAAAAGTAAGTAGGTTCAAAGGTGATCTGATTAAAGAGAAAGAGTTAAAAAAGGTGATAGAATTTAACAGTGAAAACTTGGTACCTGAAGGTAAAAATTTATTTTTAGATATGTTTGAACACATTGGGAAAGGACTGAATATTACTAACTGCTGGGTGTCTGGAGGCACAGGTATGTGAGCGATCTGGCCATGGGAAGGTACAGGATTAAGTGTTCCTGAGATATCAAAATGGACAAGAAATCAATCCCAAGTAACCTCAAAAAGGTATCAAGAAGAAACTTGGAGGCTAAAAGCAGAACCTATAGGAGAAGGATGTATGTGGAGGAAAGGGCCAACATTCAAATCAAAAGTTGGGACTCTATCATGTAGAAGATATTCAGTGGTAAATGACACCTATAGCTGGTGGATACCAAAGGCCCCAAACTTATATTGGGCAGATAACAAAAAGCAAGGGTGTACTTATATCCAACACATGAATTTTTATGAATGTATAACTAGGACCCCGAATCCATTTCAAAGTATCCCCAATATTGCAAAATTTTGGACAGAGGCAAAATCCACAAGACAGGAATTTTGGGAAGCCCCAAATGAATTGTTTCGGGTCTGTGGTAAAACAGCTTATGTTATGTTGCCTGAATATTGGGCTGGCAGCTGTACCTTAGGAGTAATTAGACCTTCTTTCTTTTTACTCCCCCATAACCAAAGACAAAATTTAGGAGTACCATAATATGATAAACTGAATAGAAGAAAAAAAAGAGACTTATTTGGCGTGACCCAAAAGTGGGGAGAAGACGAATGGCCCCCAGAATATTTCATACAAACACATGGACCAGCAACATGGACACGAGACAGCTCATGGGGGTATAGACCACCACATATATGTTAAATAGAATAATCAGGTTACAAGCTGTTCTTGAAATTATAACAAATCAGACCACATTAGCCCTCGATTTGATTTCCTTCCAACAAAGACAAATGCAAACCGCCATATACCAAAACAGATTAGCCCTCAATTATCTATTAGCCGAAGAGGGAGGAGTGTATGGAAAGTTCAATTCGTCCGAATGTTGTATCAATATCAATGACCACAGCAAAGTGATTAAAAATGTAACTACTACAATATGAAAATTGGCCCATGTCCCCTTGCGAAGATGGACCCCCTTGTTCAGGAGTAATTGGTGGGAAGATTTGATAAATGGGAAAGGGTGAAAAAAGTTGTTATTTGTTGGTGCTTGTGCCTTAATTAGCGTTGTATTACTCCCCTGCATGGTATCCTGTCTTATTCAATTGATTAACTGAACGGTACTAAAATCCCTTGTAAAAATGACCCCAGAGAAATTAATGGTATTAATGACACAGCCCACTGAAAGAGATAAAGAAAGTACTAAAGAAATCCATGAGAAGTATCAGAAATTAAGGAAGATCTATAAAAATTTTGAAGACCAAGTGGAGTGGGAGTGAATAAAAGTGATGTGGTGAAACACTCGATTACAGAAAAAGAGGGAGGGATTTGTTATGAACGGATTTACGTTTCAAAACCAAATTAAACCCAGAGAATTACAAAATGGAAAAAGAACCAGGTTAATCAAAAAGTTACGATACGTGGTAAAGTTTCAATTCTAAACAGTTAAGAAAATATTAGGAAGTTGCAGAGTGCTAATTGTCTTGACTGTAATATATGTTAAATTGTGCTGAGTTACTGAAAGGTAGCAAAGAATTTTCCAGAAAAAAATGACATCACAGCTACCACGGGACTGACTGAGAGGATTGGACAATTTGCCACCAACCAAGAGACAAGTCTCCAAATGATTGGTTCAGGATGCTTCTCCACAATCAGTGTTGTCCTTTAAGAACCAATCAGGAGAAGGATTCAAAGCTAACCAATCACCGTGTGGACAGCAGTATAAAAAGCCCAACCTTCATTTCATCGAGGTCTTCCAGAGGTGAAGGTGGGTCTGTAAGGACTATGTCTACCTGGAACACCCACGGACTACAGCCGTGTTCTTTTAACGGACTCTGTCTTGTTGACAAGTCTCCTGGGCTTATCCTGGGAGGCAGGTTCTCTCTCTGTTCCCCCTTTTCTTCTTATGGTTATTTCAAGTGTTACTTTTATGTTTCTTTTTTTTTCTTTTTTTTTTTCTTTTTTTTTTTTTTTGTGGTTTAATAAAGTGCTATTTTTTATTGTAATGAAACGGTCCCCTAGTCGTTTTTTACACATTCATGCGCATACAGTTGTTAACATTCACATTAGATAGCTCAACAGACACACCAACAGCAAAGAGTTGAAAGGAGTCTTTGTTTGGAGCTCCATAGTGAGGTTTAACCTAATGGCTAGTATGAGAATCCAGAAACAATGACAAGGACTAATGTAAAAGCCCTGGAACAACTGAGAGACCAGCTTGTATATGGGGGCAGAGAGAGCATCAGGGCCAATGGTCTGAGGGCACAGGGGCAGTACACAGGCAGGGTTAGGGCAGGGGGCCAATAGGGAGACTCTGGGAGTGACCAGGGAGCACACAATAGGGGGAACAGGGAAGGGAGAATTTTTTAGGGTAAGTAACAGATTAGGCATGAAAGGGGCAGGGAGGTCAAGCAGCCAATAGGGGAAGTAGAACCAGGGTACATTAGCATAGTGGAACGGAGCATCTTGGGGGCAAGCCTTTTCAGTCACCCTACCTTTAGCCTACCGGCCTCCATATGGAGACAGTAAGGACAGTTCAGAACAAAATCTTTGAGTTGTATTGCTTTTTGCACTGTTCTGTTATAGATGTTATTTCTCTCCCCCCACGCCCCCCCCCCCCCCCCACCCTTTTAAATATGTTTGAGTGGGAGAAATTCAATCATGGCAGCAAGTCTGCAAGAGTAAGTAGGGTGGGGGGGGTGTACCTTCCCATGGTATTTGTATAAGTTTCATTAATTCAGCTGTAGCATACTGTACATATCAGTAAGATAAGCAGGGACTTTACTTCACCATCACAAGCTGTCAATTCTGCCTGTCATGTAATTCACAGCTTTTATGTGCTTTATCTCAATTAAGTTCCATCTCTAGAGCTCATTGCTCTGCTGCATATTACTGCTCTGCTAATGAAGCGATAGCTATATGGCATTTCCTTCTGATTCCAGTAAACACAGAAGAAGCACAAGTCAAACATTCCCTTGACAAATTGTGTGAGCACTGCTCTCATTTCTATCCAGGAAAGAATCTGTTTAGCTAAGAAGAGAGAATATCTAAGTTACTGTACAGCTCAGCTTCTGAGACTGTTGATCTTGGCTGCTTTGCTGGTGGAATTACTCCAAATTCCAAAGAAGCAGAGGAGCTTTTCTAGAACCCATAAGGAACTAGGAGGAGTAGGGATGGCACCTGAGAGAACAGCTCATTCGAGGCCCCGTGGAGAGCCAGAGAGAGGTTCCTGCAGGTGGTACAGCTATTTTCCGGAGCAAGAGGGTGAGAAGATTGGTGATCTGCTGGTAGCACACACTCTGGCATTGGACGAGGAGCTCAGGTTTGGTTGGAAGAAGGATAACAGCATTAGAAAATAAAGTTTCTAATAGGCTTTTCCTTTTGCTGTCCTCTGCTTCCAGCTCCTGATGCAGGTGTATTGTCCTCCTTCACTCTTCCAATGGTGCTGAATGCTGATGAGCTAATACTTGGCTCAACACCAGCAAGTAATTTCCTGGTAATTAATTTGTTTTCTCTATACCTGACCTGAATTTCTTTCAGGTAATTTGCAGGTTGGATAACCCATCAGAATCAAACAATTTTAGGGGGTACCCAGGAGTACAATGAGTAATGGTTATTTTGAGTCTGCCTTCCCTTAGACTTTCTCGCTCTCTCTCAGCATTAGGATTTCATTGCTATTATAGCACTTTGCATATAATTACCAACAGCTTTAGGTTATAATTATATTGTCATTTAGTACATTTGCAATGGGGAAAGAATGAACAAAGCAGTGAATTAAATATGCAATGACTGTTGATGTTTTGTGCCTTTTGCTTTCTTAACAACTTCATTAATATTTTGCAATGTTTATGAGGAGCTACCTGGAAAAACAGCCAATGCATGTGTTTAAACATGTCACAACTCTAGGAACTAGAAGGAAAAAAATAAACAGGATGAGCAGATACCCTTTAGAATTTAGAGTTTTTAATATGGACTTAAAAAATTATTGCAATCATTTGCATATTTATTGCACATGACATTTTCAAAAGACAGCAGCAGTGGGCTAATGCTGCAATAAGTGGTGGAACTCCTGTTGACCTGAGTAAGAGCAGATGTAAATAGGTACCGTTCACTCAAGAAAATACCATGAGGTGGCCACTGTTTGTAAAACAGTTCAAAAGTTAAAGCCTATCGAGTCTCTGCCTTCGTCCTTGAGATAAAAGCCAAACAAACTCTCTGTTCAGTACTTTCTCTGCAGGTGACTAGCATGAAATACAGTTGAACAAGTACATTTTGCCACCAATTTCATGGACTAATCTTATGGTTGTCTCTAGGAAATTTATAATGGCTCCAGTTTACAAACAAATATGAGTCTAAACATCATAAATGCTTGATAATATTGCATAACTGTGGATGACTGTAAACATAAAAGTGTACTTAGTTGTATGTGGATTTGCTTTGTTAATTAATCATGCCACAGGCTAATCTGTCTCTCTGGTTCAGGTCTCCAGCTAAAGAATACTGGCAGCAAGATATTATTGAATATGTGAAATAGGATTGTAGGACATCAAGCATATCAGAGCCATTGAAATCATCTGCTATAAACTCTCAGTGCCATATAAGCTTGGTTAAAACACACTTTTCCTGACTAAATTAATTGAGCTTGTAGTTATCAATAAAGATGATAAGTATTTAGTAAAATAACTGATGCTTGTGGCATATTTCAAGTCAGTATGAGAGATTAGAATCTGACAGCATGGATGAAGATATTTCTAAAGATTGATCTTTCTAGTGATTTAATTTCTAGATAGTGTCTCTGTATAGGGCAAACATGGATTTTGCAAGTGAAATCTACATGTTGATTTGTGAACAAAAGATAATTCATAGCGAAGTAGAATTTGTTTGGTTTGGAGGATTTGCTTAGTTTAGAATTTGTTTTGTTTAGAAACAAGTAAATCAAGTAAGATTAATTGGTGATTGAGGGTATCTACAGTTTTTTAGCATCTACACATATTCAGGAATAAACGCTTTACAATGTAACCCTTCATACCTTTGCCTAATGGAGAAGGAGGTGTGAAGGTAACAGCAGGCAAACAACTGAAAACACTGGTTGACGTTTCTTAAATAATGACTTTCTTCTCAAATGTTTTACATAAATACAAGAGTACTAAAAGGAAAATGTATCATATCTTCTGTCTTTTCCTGGCTAGCTAGAGGAACTAGGAGTTGAGGTCAGTATGGCTAAGTAGGAATCATAATATTTTGTTCTGTGTAGAAACCATAATACTTTCTTGGTAAAAATAATGCTTTCACACAATAAGGTGGAATAAGAGCATCTTTGAATTGGAAAGCCAAGCTGTTCACCATCAGAAAATGCCATAATTAACTTTGGAAGCATATTCTTCAAAATCATTTCACCAATTCATTTACTGCGTAGGATTTCTCAGTGCAAAAAGGCACAGGGATATATTTTTTTAAAAGGACAAAGCATTTGCTTCCATTTCTGAGAACTGTTGAAACAGTAGAAGCTGAGGAAGTGTCCTGCAAATGATAGGTCAGGTCAGTGAATTGAAATGTGTCAAAATTCGATGTGCAAATGAAATACCTTAGTAAGAGAATCTCACTCATTTTGTCATCCTTAACTGTCTTAAAGGATCTGGCCCAGGGACTTCAGCCTAAATGACAACTTTAATTTCTAAAATTATATAGCCATCAGGAAGATTACTTGTCGCTGAGGTGGCAAACATCCTGCAGAAGCACTAGCAAATGCCAGCCTGCTAAGTGTGGACCTGATGCCATCAGGATCTTCAGCACTGAGATTGCTTTGTGAACCTTTTCTGGGAAACTTGAGGAAGAAAGATTTTCTGAGCAAGTGAAATCCCTGTGAAGATAATGACAATGAGCCACCAAGTAATGTATTGCTTAGAATAATAACAGAATGTGATGGTCTCCAATTCAAAACTTTCTACCCAAATTTGAAAGCTGGCTCTAGAATTGGAATCTGAATACAAAATTAAGCACACAGAGCAAGGCTGAAAAATTGACCCATCAGGTACTTCTCTTGACAATCAAGTTATAAACTTTTTCACACTCTTTTCCTCTTTCTGGACCAATGAATACATATTATTTTAATGTGATAAAAGTTATTCTAAGTTTCAAGATCACTGTTAGTTAATCAAAGCTTTGTTGGATGGGATTTTTTTTTTTTTACAGAAAAGTGAATAAACCCAAAGTTTTTGAGCTATGTTCTTCTCATGAACAGAGATTAGAAAAGCCATTATCTTATGATCACTGTTTACCAGCTAAGAGGCAAATGATACCAGTTTTCATTTTTCAAATTTTATGTATAAGGCACAAAATTCATTGAGAGCAACAATATTCTGCCAGCATGGTCCCTTAGTAAACAAGCTTTCAGAAAAACTGTGATAAATAAAGTCTCTGATAGATAAATGAATGCCATGAAAGCTAATGTTCTGCTTAATGGATGCACAACCTCACCAGCATCCATTAATTTGTACATGAATAACCTGTAAGTGTAGGTGGTCCTTGAGACAATTATACTTCAGCTAAGCATGACATGAGGAGCACACAATGAAACAGCCTCCTTGAGGATACCATAATGGTGAACAACAGGACAGATAATCATGAAGGATTATCTTACTGGCTCATAAATCCAGATCAATTCTGTCAAGGCTCAGCTCTGGGGATGACAAACCTCCTCTTTCTCTTGTGATGTTGACTCGAAGATGCCAGGCTAATGATCTTACTCCATTAAGGCTTTTCCAGTGCCATCATTTGATGGTGTCTTGTTTGAATGTTTATATTCATCTTTTTTCAGCTTAGGAGATGACTTTTCAGGCCTTGGTACATCTGACAAAAGTAGTTCTGCAAACTCCTTTCCCAGTGAGAAATTTGAATCCAAAGACTTACTATTGTTTCTAGCATATTGTGCTAGTCAATAAATGGTCATTCCACTCTCTTCAGAGGCAAAAGTTGTGTGTTTAGTTAGGAATAATTAAAATACAATAACAAATCAAAATGGAACCCCACTCCCAAATGTTACTGATATTCCAGAAACATGGTTAACATTTTTGTTAATTCATCTGATTAGTTTTTATATTTATAGGGTTCAAAATGAGACTGCTGAGAGTTGTTTTTCTTGTGCTTTCTTCTTGATGGATTTTTAACAGAAGTTTTGTCTAATGATCAGATCATTGTAAAAAGTTTCAGAAGGGATTTTCAGATTTTTTTATTATTAAAATGTATATGTCTCTTCATTCTGTGTCCTCTTAAACATGCACATTGCATTTCTTTAAAGAGAGAGTGTTATCAAGGTAGAGGAACCCTCACTTATTAATGAATTTATAGATCATTCTTACCTTATGTGACTGGATTGTCTGCATTTTCTCACTTATTCTGAGCTGCCATTCATTTTCTCACCAGTGAATTTCATTTGTCCTTGTGCTGCCCAGCTGTCTGTCTTTGATAGGCCTTTCAGCAGTACCTCCCCGACATTTCTGTTTTGCCTAATCAAAACAATTTTAATATGTATGTGTTCTAATGTATAAATTCTACTAATCTGCTGATCAATGAGCTAATAGCAGTAAGGTTTTCTGTAGTCCTTTTTCTTCTAAACTGGCTTGAGGTTTGGAGCTGTATATGTAGGTAAATTATATCTAACCAGTGTCAGGCAAATACTGTATTACTGCCTACTATAAGTCAGTGGATATTTGTGACTGATCCAGTGGGTAAAAGCTTTGCTAATGTAGCTGAGTGCCTGCTTTCTAGAAACAAATCAATATGACATCACAGACCTATTTTTTCCCCTCAGTTTTACCTGCCTTATCTCTTTACCTTGCCTGCTTCTATTATCTCTATATTAATACAAGGTCTCAGGAGCGAAGCTGAGCTATAAATGAGTCCTAATGTCCTGTGTTTAAAAAAAAAAATCATAAGAGTCATAGAATTATGTGAATATTTGATGAAGAATTAAAACCTGAATGACTATGTAGGTTTGGCTAGAGTGTGTTGAATTTTCTTCATAGTAGTTAATATGGGCTGTGTTTTAAGTTTGTGCTGGAAACAGTGCTGGATACAGAGAAGGTTTTGTTATTGCTGGGTAAGCCATTTTTTGCTCCTCAGCCCACCCCACCCGTGAGCAGGCAGGGGGTGTACAGGGAGTTGGGAGGGGACACAGCAGGGACAGCTGGCCCCAAGGGACCAAAGAGAAATCCCAGACCATATGGCATCATGCTCAGCATATAAAAGATGGGGGAAGAAGAAGGAGGGGAGGAAAGTTCTGGATGATGTTATTTGTCTTCCCCAGTCACCCTTAGGGTTGATGGAGCCCTGCTTTCTTGTGGATGGCTGAACTCCTGCCTGCCCATGGAAAGTGTTGAATGAATTCCCTGTTTTGCTTTTCTTGGGCTTTACCTGTAAAACTGTCTGTCTCAAGCCATAAGTTTTTTCACTTTTACTCCTCTGATTCTCTCCCCCATTCCAACATGGGGAGACTGAGTAGTTTAGTTGCTGGCACAGGTTAAAACGTGACAGTGATCTTACCGGCATCTGTGTACCTTCATTTTATTTATTTACATACCATTAAAAATAACTCTGAAAAGAAAATTAGAAAATAGACATTTTTCTGTTGTCATAAAATATAACAGGACAGGTTATGAATTTTTAAATCTTTATTAATTATGCAAAGAGTGGCTTCTTCTTCAGTGTGAGATTTGGTTGAAACTGGTCAGTGAATTGGTAAAGTGGGGATTTGACCTTGTATTTTTACTGCTGCCATGACTCTACAGTGTAAAGAAGCACATGCAAGTTGAGTCCCATAAAACTTTTTTTGTCTACACAACTCAAAAGTATGATAAAAAAACTTGCTTACTCATTCCACTCACTCTATTATTTCAGTTTTCCCTTTGTATGTACCTCACTCTTCTGGAAAGGGAAACTGCCTACACACTGCCAAGTGGAGACTGTATGTGAAAAGTCTTGGACAAGTGTGGCATAAAAACCTTGCTACTATGATTTGAAATATTCTGTTCTGGGATTTTGACAAATTGGCAGCTAAAAGAGGGCACATTCCTTCCTCTGCCCATTCATCACTTAGTTTTGCCTACAGAAAGATGAAATGAGGTAAGGAAGAGTCTAGAATGCTTAGCATTACAGCTCCTTTTCTTCTACATTTGCATGCAAATTGATCTAGAAATCCATCAGGTGACTCTGTTAATGAGGTCAGGAAAAACATGCAGAGTTAATCAAACGCAGATATAGTTTTTATTGGTTAACTGTCTCCAGGGATGGAAACTCAGGACCACAATTTTTTTTCTGTGCTTTGCAGAAACACCTTGCCATAAGTGCTATTGGAATTTAATTTCATTGAAGAGCTGCCTTTCTTTTCCCTTTTGCACAAAAGTTACCCATGCATGTCAGTCTTGTCATTTTAATTGAACTTATAGGCATGAGTGGCATGTGGTGGAATTTAATCTGTCAGTATAACAATAATAAGTTATTGCAGTAGGTTTGATAAAGAAACCTGGGACTTTGCAGAGAATAGTAAGGAATTGGGGATTGGAAGAAAGTTTCATACAGCTTTGCCTGACAGTCAACTTCTCTGTTTTATCCATTTCTTGTCATTTTCTGTATGTTGTTGCCTAATTATTTCAGACACTATGCCTGTCATATTCTGCATTACTGCTATTAGTCAAATGGTTCAATTTTTTCCAGTCTGCCTTTCAGACAGGATAATGTTTCTAGTTACTTTTACAGCCCCTCTTATTTTTCAGCTATTTTGCTTGTACTTTGAAACGAATTGTAGAAATAAGATTGATCTTGTTGAATTCGTGAAGCATATTAGGGAGGAAATTAATTTTAGTTTTGAATCTGAAAGATTGAAAGACATTGGTAATTGTGACCATGTGGCCTGAATAAAAAACATCATGGGAAATTCTTGGATTCATAAGTATTCTAAATAATTTCCTGTGGTTGTGCATGGATTTGTGAGGAGTGTGTCTGTAGAGGCCTCCCACCTTTGAGTAGCAGCCAGAAGAAAATAGTAGAGTGCTCATTTAAGCCCTTGTGTAACTAAAATTGGTACCAAGAGTTTATGAGAGGTCATGCAATTGAGCCAATAATGCCTTATGTTTTGGAGAAGAAAGAGTTGGAGCACCTGGAAAAATGACACTGTTTAACAACTGCTGGCTACTGGCATAGCTTTATATTTTAAAGGCTGAGAACCCTGTCTTGGCCCCAGATTGTGATAATAGGATATGGTAATTATTTTTTTCAAAAGTGTATATACCTCTTCTGAAAATGGAGAATCAAAAATAATCTAAAAATGAATAGTTCTAAATTAAAAAAAATAAAATTAAAAGACATGAGGATTTCACTAGCAACTGTCAGAACATTTTGAAGCCTAAAAAGAGATTTCCACACATATGGTGAAACGTCCGAAGCTCTTAGATACCCCTTTGCTTCATGCCAGGAGTGAGGTGAAACAGCACCAAAAAACAAAGCCACCTGAGAAGTCTGCCTTTGTCTGCTAAATGTGTCCAGGGCAAATCTATTCCACAGCAAAAAGTCCCTGAACAAATCCCAGCATCCCCCTCATTCCACTTTTCAGTGCAGCCAATGGATGGGATGGTGATCCTGGATTCTGCCTCAACAGTTTAGGTGTTTTCTGTTGTACAGAGGTATGGAATGGACTCAGCCTCAGCAGAGACCAGACTAACAGCCTGTCCATCCCCAAGGTCAATATTCTTACTGCTTCGATACTGAGTAGTGCTGATTGATTACAGTCATGAATTTTGTTTAGGAGTATTATTTAGATATATCAGGGGGCAAATGACTTCACAAGGGGCTTCTCAAACTGTAGAAGTATCACCAAGAATGCACAAGGACACCAGTTTGAATAAGCAAGCTGCTGAGATTACCCTGAGTTTATAGGCAAGTGAAGGTCTTGGAGATTAGCAACATATGAAGAATGAGAGATAGTGGGATTATGAAGATTAAAGTAATAATCAAGATAGACATTGTACAGGGAGGACTGCACCTCTGCTGAGGAAATAGTGCAGTAGCCAAGACACAAAGTTAAAAATTCGTAGGAACTCATTTTCTCTGCATGCATATGTAAGGGAGAGACAACTTTAGCAGTATTACTTTAGCAGTATTACTTAGCAGTATAACTTTGTATTTTCCGAAAAAGGTCCAAACCCAAAATGACATTCCATGCAAGTGTGACAGTAATAGGCATTGCACTGTTTTTCACTCTGATTGAAAGGATAAATGTAAATCTTGAAAGGCAGAAGAGTATTTCTGTTTTAGCCATACTGAGCCTAAGCTAACAGCTGCACCACTGCCAGAGATGTCAAAGAGACTGACTGTGATTTTAGTTTAGATGGAGAGAGAAAAATTTGGAATAGCAAAATAAATCCATGAATTGTCAGAAAAGAGAAGATACTTATATATGTGCTTCACGAGAAGAAATTGTGGTCTGTGATCTGTGCTTGTCATATTCATTAAATAGATTTTGAAAAAATTGTATTTTAAACCTAGATTAGGTAATGAAATATTATTGAAGGTCTCTGTAGATATTAGGAAAAGAATAGGAAAGGCTGTGCTTTCCTCTCACAGAGTTGTAAAGCAAAAATAATTCCTCTTTTTATCACTAACCTTGGTGTCAATTTTTTTAAGTACAAAACAATCAGTCTCTCAGAATCCTAACAGGTATATATTTGAGTGCTACACATGCAAAAAGTAAGGGTTTTGTTTCATATTTCATAATTAGAAACTAAAGCCTTTGATAATGCAATAAGTGGTCCAAATGGGGGTTGCAAGTAATCATGTCTATCTAATTATCTACTGTAAAATCAAAAAACACAAGAGGAACAGACACCTGCATAATGCAAGTCTTTGGAACAGATGTGCCCTTATTAATAGACATGAGTTGCCTATTAAAACTCTGTGGTGACAAAGAATGTTTTTCCACTTTATGAAGGATACCCTGCCTAACCTTTGGTTTCTATGCAATTATAAATACAAAAAACTGTAGAAGTAGTGTGGCTCTCCTCTCTTCCCCATTATGCTCCAACATGATCTCTTAGCCCCCCAAGGTTTTAAAGGTACTGTACTGCCTATCTAGTTGTCTTTGGTTGATTTTGAGGACTATGTATTGTCTGAGGACATGAAAAGAAACAGCATTCAATGGCAATATTTTGCAGTAAAGAATTTCAGCATTCAAAGTCCATTGCAAACATCTGACAGATGTGTTGTGTGGGTGATTATGGATGTAACAAACAATGTAGTGTGTGAGGGTTTTCTTAAAGATACCAAATAACAGTTGCAGAACTGGATGATAATAAAAAAAGTGAGCTACTTAAAAATATACTACAGGGAGCAAAAAACTCATACATTTATTCATTAGGATAGTATTTTAGATATTAATAACTGTTTCCTGGCCCTAACAGATTTCACTGGAGGCAAGTTTCAGTTTCATTCTCTGTAAGTGCAGATATACACGTAACATGATACATGTGGCTTTTCCTATAGATTTCAATGGTATTATTTACATACTTAAGATTTGGTGCGTGAATATGCATTTACAAAATAGAGGATTAATTATTAGAGATATTGCCCATTAAACTCCCAGGGACATGCAGCTAAAATTAACCAGAACTAAAAATGAATTAATTCCTTTATGTTAGTGGTCATGAGCTAATCTGATTTGAAATATTATTCTGAGAATTAATTAAAAATCTCAAAGATTAAAATAATTCTTCTGAAGAGTGTGCAGAATGGTGGACATTAAATCCAAGAATCTGATATCAGTGGGCACTTTTTGTTGGGGTTTTTTGTTTGTTTTGTTTGGTTTTTTGCAATTTTTTTTTGTACCCATGAACAACAAAACTAAGATGTTATGAAAAAGCATCAAAAGATTGCCATTCAGGCTGCCTAATATGTCACCCTTAGACTTTTTTCCTTTTTAATATTTTCTAGAAATATATGCTTTGACAGAGAGAATACTTTAGATATTCTGCCAATTTTTGTATTTGAGACTCAAAAACACTGGTGCCAGAGAGCAGTTATCTGAAATGAAAGTTATCCTTTTTCACAAGTGTGCAGGTGAGAGAAAAATCCTTAAAGCAAATGTAGTAGCGGGGTATTTCCATCCATGGTCTCTCTTTTGGATTCAGCTCTACTGAACTGAAGAATTAAATGAAGGTGAAGAATTTCAATATTCTTTTTTTTTTTTAGAACCTACTTCAGAGAACTGTTTAACTCCTGCAAACACACACAGTATTCAGTGTACCTGGACTGCAAAGTGGGGGATGATTTTGGGTACTTCCCAGCAGAGACTGACTTTGGTGCTGCCCAACACCTTTGTCATCTTACAGCCTCATAGGTTTTACCCATCCTTCCCCTATTCTTAAACATCATGTGAAGCTTCTTTCAGTAATGCAAACCCCTTGCAAAGGGTCCTATTAAAAAATATTTTACTTTTCCCTCTCTAAAATTAAGAGCAAGCTGATTTCAGTTACAAGATACAATGATCAGTTTAGAATACATAAATGGAAAATGTTGGCCACAGATGTATCCATTCAGGGTAACAGAAGCCTTCCTTTTGGAATGATGTGTTATGACTTTCTAAATTACATTTGACAGCATCAGGGCACTACAGTAAAGCCAAAAGACAGCTGAGGTTTAGATATTTTCTATGTCTAAAATATCTTTTTTTGACATACATTTTTTTGAGTAAAGATTAGCTTGAAAGGTCAAACTGAATGTTATATCATGTACCGTAGTAAGTGTAGAAGGACATTAGAAATATATTCATAGAGAAAAAGACCATGTGTATATTCATTCAGTGAGAACAAATATATTCAAATATATACAAGAAATATACTCCATCCATCTAAGTCTCAGACCTAAAGTACTCACCATTAAACAGTCAGCAGTTGTTAATGTTTATCACACAGTGGGAATGAAATTACCTCAGCTTTTCTTTCCATTTAGGATAAAAGATATTCTATAATAACTGTAATTTTTTTTTAATGGATTCATGGACTCAGCAGCTCTCACAAGTTTCCGTAGCTACTTTTACTTCGGGATTTTAAAGGCTGGTAGTTCTGAGTTTTGTCTATATGAAGTTAATGTGATAGCCATTGCTTGGGGATCAGAGATTCCTCCCCTTCTCACTATTCATCCTGGTAGTAGCTCTGCTGCTGACTTACTTCACATGTGACATTTTTAGGCCTGGATCCACTGTTCCACATAAGGCACCTAATGATTTTTGAGATTCCCCTAGTGTATCAGTAATAATCAGATGGAGCTGACAGATAAAGAAATAGGACCTGCAAGAGCCCTGTGTTTTCTGAAGTGGCAGCCAGAACCCAGGTGAAATATCTTACAGCAACACCAGTGGCACTATGTCAAAGTGACACTTTGGTGTCTAATTGTGTGAGTGTCAACTGAGCCCTTAGTGACAGGCTTTTTTGTGTGTAGTGAGGAGTAGCTAAGTCTCTACCTGTTTTCTTTGCCTCCTAGAAATAGCCTGCTTGTGTTCAGGTCAGCATAGTCCATATCACAAGAATATCTCCAACTGGATATATTTGTGTGTGTGGCTTACCAGCAGCAATCTTAACTCAGGAACACGCATTTATGTATTTTTTTTTTCCATGGCCTTTCCACTCTTGTCATTGCTGCTGCCCCCGGGGAAACATTTGCTTACGAAGATTTGTCATCTGTCACACAGAATTCATCATAATTTTGTTGCACATTAGATTTGACACAACCATGATGAATACTCAGGGTGTTGCTTTGCCATTCTGTGAGTGCCACTTAAATTCGTACAGTCTGTGTTATCCTGGTGACTCATTTCACTTTGATACCATTTTTTCATCGAGAAGGCTGAACAGCATGTCCTGACTTTGGTTTCTTGCCAACTGCAGGGAGCTTTGCTTTCCCGCATCACGGAAGATCCTCGCCAATAAGCAAATACGTGCAGCTAAAGAACTCGGCTGATCAAAGCAGCCCTGTCCTTTCCCACAGAGGTGGGAATAGGCCGTGGAACACTGGAGAAGAGCATTTCACTAATTCATGTGAGCCTTTCCTCTTCAGCCTTCCAGAAGAATTTCTTTCATCCCAATAATGTCAGCAGTATTTTGTTTAAATAGATACGTCAGGAAAATAAGGCTTTCTTCCCCAAGTCTGTTCCTGGCCTACCATGAGTGACTTCAGAGAGTCAGTTCATTTTCCCATGATTCTGTTTCCTTGTTTGTAAATGGAAACAACCTCCAATGTAGGGCATATAAAGACCTTCAGATGAAACGAGGGCCTTTCTGAAAACACTAAGATACTGTGATGAGGTCTGACTTTGCACATATTCTCCATATAGTTACCTGAACAAAAAAGATTTGTATGCCACCAGAACCAGTTATTTATCTTCACAGCATGTCTCAAAATGATTCCTGAATTAGAGATGCCATGCTGTGAGGTGCCAGCAGTCTCCAAATAGCTATACTATGTAACCACAATTGCCCATCTGATGCATGAAACAGAAGGTGGGATCCAGGTTATGCCAGCTACAGAATGATCCCATGAATGGCTGGGTGCTTCCACAGGCATGAGGGAATAAACATTGACATTGCTGACTGACAAGTCACCCACAATCATAGCTTAAACCGGGGGTGGTCTTCTCTTTAAATAATGTGCATATCAGGTAACCAGTCTGTCAGCCAGAGGAGAGTGGGAACTCCTCAGCTCAAAGTAAACCTCCTAGAGGAGAAGGGGAATACCCTGCTTTCTGCAAAGACAATTAAGAAGTTTTTATTTGGGTTATTTTCTTTTGCTCTCCTCCTCATCCATTACTTTGACAGGAAAGAGAAGCAGGGCCAAGTGTGGGTTCAAGGTTAATTTATATCCCACCCATGCAGAGCAGTCTCATGTGCATTTACTGCAGTCACCCACACAGAAAAAGCCTTCATTCCTTCTGGGACACTGAGCACTTCATCACAGCCCAGTTTGCTCAGTAATCATGGCCTGCTTACACAAAAGCAGGAAAACAATTTCAAACTTGGGAGCTCACGCTATTGTTTTTGTTATTATTCGTTTAGAATAACAGAATTTGGAGAGCAGGACTGCAAGTCTGTGTTCACATCATGAAGATTCATGACAGTGTTACTTGATCCCAGTGACTGAAAATACTCAGGGGTTTGCTATTTTCTACATTAAAATACAGACATACAGAAACACTCCAGGCTGAGACTTTTGTTCCTTAGTAAGTGTAGACTGAATGATATGCAAAAGACAAACACCACTTAACAAAAGCTTTTTAAGACAGTAGAGCAGATATCAAAGATGAAAAACCAAGTAACATACATGAGGTATTTAGGATGACCTTTGAAAGCCAGGAATGAGCCAGTGTTTAAAACAGATGCAAAATTTGGTGGAAAAGGGAAGTTGGAACGCGCTAATATGGCAGAGGAAATTGAATGTATACATCAAATACATATTCAGTATTCTCTGACTCATGACATGTACCAAGTATAAAATAAATTAACCAGCCTAATCGACAAGCATGCATCCAGTGCACCAAGTTTATATTATTATGAATGCCTGTAACATTTTCCCCTTCTGCAGGTAATAAGAGCTAAGTGCTGCATATTTTTTGAAATCAAGGTTAGAACTACGTTTGACATTTGTTGAGCACATTTATTAATTTGTTTTTAATTGTTATGATCCAAACAGATATTTCATTCTTACAGTATGTTTTTCTAAATAGAGAGTGAGGTACAAAATTGTTCTTGCCAGTGCTTGGTGTAAGGAATGAGTTATTGATTGCAAATCTTCCTCAGTTTGTAAAGATGATTTGTATTATCTACATGTAAAAATGAAAGATTAAGCATTGCCATAGTTGATTACACTGAAGGCATTGGTCAAAATCAAAGCAACAGAGTGAAAAGGCTGCTTTCTGCTTGAGGGCACCATTGTTTGTGTGTATCTCTAATGTCTTACCCTTGGGGTCAAAGCAAGTAAGGCAATTCTCCTTGGGACTAATGCTTTTCTGTGCTTTATATTTTTCAGTACAAGGTGTTAAAAGCTCTGCTGGTGTCATGATCTGCATACACAGAAAGCATTTCTTTTCCTGAAGGTTTAGAATAAATTTATTGCATGCATTTTTTATTATATTGGTAATGTTAACATTCTGACGTATTTTTGGACTTTCAGAGTAATAATCAGATACATCTTGTAATCTCTTATCTTTAAAGAAAGGTAGAACAAAATCAAACATCTGCTAAATTCTGTGTTTTATAGCAATAATATGCTGGTTGTACTCATAATAGTCATTCCAACCAAATGGAAGGATAATGTCTACTGACATGTCATCATAGTGAATTAATGTGAATTCTACTTAATTAGATATATATAGCCAGATTACATTTCCAAATGAAAGCCATCCTATATTTTGTATGGCTTGGTTTCTGTAACAGCACTGTATAAATCACTGTCCGCTGCATAACAGGTGTGTGATTAAATATCATTCAAACAGGAATTTTTCAAATAATGAGCCTGATCCTTTACTCACATCTGACAAAAAACCAGTTGACTTGGTGGGCAGTTGGTTTGCAGGCATTTTGTAGTAATTTATAATTTTCAGTGATAGAGGATAGACATTTCACTTACAGAAGAAAATCATTCAGGGGAATGATGAATGTTGCAGCAGAACCTGTAAATTTGGGGAAATAAATAGATGTGGTTTCCCTTGTCAATATTCTGCTCCCATTCAAATAGTCTGGGAGTATAGTAGAAGCAATAAAAATTAGGTCTTTGTAAATCAAGTGTAGTACCATTTAACTCACTGTGAGCTGGAGATGTGACAGAAATTGTGCCTTAGTATTTCACTTGAGTCCTGATTTCCCTGCTCTGTGACAGAACAACAGGTACTGTTCTATTTTGGTTTTGAAGCCAGTCTTTCTAAGCAGTGAGCATAAGCATAGAGACGTATTTGGCATGTGGGAAAGTGACACC
Source organism: Eopsaltria australis (assembly GCA_034509425.1). NCBI lineage: Eukaryota > Metazoa > Chordata > Aves > Passeriformes > Petroicidae > Eopsaltria > Eopsaltria australis. The sequence goes on along the minus strand of JAVTVJ010000172.1, from coordinate 2,489,327 downwards.
TGCCTTATGAAGGAACAATCAACTCATTGTCTCACCTAAAGGGCCAGGTTGTCAGTGCCATGCACTCTCCCGCCAGGCATGCTGAGCCCCAAAGGTGTGATGTGCAGGAAGGGAGGATGACTTCCCTCCAACACCCAGCACAACAGGGTGGAGGTGGCAGATCAAGCCTGTGACCTATCCTGGGAGCAGCAAAACTCCTGTTGCTTAAGAGTCCCTGACTCAGTGTCAGAACTGTCTGCTACTTTAGGAGTGGGGTAAGTCCTGTAGGACTTGAGACCCCAAACCCATGAAGGAAGCATGGCTGATGGAGCCATAGGCATCCATTGAGAAAATATGCCCTCTCACCTCTTCCTACACTCATGACTGAACTCTTGCTGCAGGGCCTTAAATTCGGCCCCCCATGCCATGCACGAGTGAAAATCAGACCAGCTGTGCCTCACTGTGCACTTGTGTGTAATTGTGTCTGTGAACACATAGACGTGTGAGAAATCATCTAAAATGAGTGTTGGTAAAGAAAGAGTTTAAGAACAGCATCACTAGCTACAGGGATTACTACCTTGAATTTTAATTCTGCCATTAACTACCTAGAAGGCTAAATGGACAGGACTCCTTATGACTGAATTCAACAGCCAGTCACTTAGTTTAGACATGCATTTCTGATGTCCAAGGTAGAAGAGAATCCAGCCCCATCTTCAAGTTTGTGGCCAGCGGGATGAAATACAGAGTGTATTTTTTTTTTACTTTTACGATTGAAGTACATGGGTTGAGGAAGGCTTATTGAGTAATAAAGGGCATTTTTAGAGAATAAATTATACAAACATAACCCAACTTATTCTAATGTGGGGCTTCTGATGCAGAAGTGTCTGTCTTAGCTGTGTTGTAACATTGCAAGTTGGATGCAAAACAGGAAAAAGTTAGTGGTGGACGTGAGGGCTGCAGGGGAAGTCACTGTTGTTCCATCTTTGATGGAGGAGGCTCTGAAAAACCTATTTGTTCCCCTACCAAAATCCTGAAAAAGGCAGATAACACTGTGAGTCTCTCTTACTATGTAGGAATCCCATAATAAACTAGACTAATCAATATGTAGTAATCACTACTTTTATTATAATGGAAAGATTCAATCTCCCTCTGTAATAAGAAGTTCATTCAGAAGTCTATCCAGCAATAATAAATCTCCATTCTCTCTCAAACACTGGTGCCTTCTTGGATCTTTATATCAGAGAAAAATGCGTTGGTTCATTGTGGAGATTGTGTTGTGGGATATTACATGCACAGCCTCCATCCAAGAAAATCTCTTTAAACTAGTGAGTGGTGAGTCCCATTTCTACCTAGATACTTAAGTGTGTGCAACAATCTTAAGGACAAACTCAGTTCTTCTGTTAGAGATTTGTCAGCAAAATCAGTGGTGCTGCGGTTTTCTGTTTTCAGACATTTCAGACTTTCAAAACCAGAGCTTTTCTGCTCTGCCTAGGGCGGCATTAGCATAAGCTTGCCTCCTCAGCAAAAATATTTCCTTTTCCTGGTTGTAAAAGTTGTAACATTTAACGGATGATATTTAAATATAGGCACTTAGCTGGTGCAGAGCAGCTCCAGCGCTCTGCTTGCAGTGAAACAGTGGCAACTTACATCTGACACTCGACTTCTTTGGTGAAAGAGGGCAGGTCTTTGAGGGAAAAATTATATATAGGCATGAATTGTGGAGAAGTTACGTTGTTCTGCATTCCAGCACTTGATTTTTGAGCAAGAAAATATAATTAAATTATAGTTGAAATAATAAAGTGCTTAGCATATATATCCACAGTTGCGATAAGTTACAGTTCTTGGTAAAAAATATATACCCCCTAATATTTGCTCTAATTTTAAATATATCTTCACATTCCTAATCTTAAACACAAGTTCTAACAGGAACACTTTCCCATGCCAAAGACCACTAACAGTCAATACTTTACTATTGCTTGTTAAAAACCAGCTAGAGTTGTTACTTTTCTTGTCATTCTTCTGCATTTTTCCTCTTCTTTCTCACCTTGTATCCCCCGGTCCCTTTTCTGTCAGCCAGGGGGTAATTACATGTATGTTTATTGTTATCCACAAGTCAGTCTACACATGTAGCTATAAATTCTGAATGCCTGGGTCACCCATTTCAGGAAGCCATGCATTCAAGGCACTGTTTTATTGCTGTGGCTTTTAGTTAGATAACAGTATCCAATTTGGTTTTCCTTCATCCTTATTTTTCATGTGGAATATCTTTAGAGCTGACTGGAGAGGGGAGAGGATAAATGGCATATAAACAGGCCGATACCAGGTGATGTCCTACATCAAGATACTTTCCTGGGTGATTTGTACTGCCAGAGAAGAGTAAAAATCCCATAAAAAGAGAAAAGGAGCTGGGTAGATTTCTCTTGACATAAAATTTTTAGCTGAGTGAAGAGCTCGTTTGTTCCTAAGATTGTCCAACTACACGGCCTTGTGTCACTTCGTGGTCTAGTGAGTGTCTAACACTGCATTGTTGCCATTGTAAGTAACTTCCTGTGTAGTTTTCACTTAATTTAGTCAAAGTACATTGAATACCAACGAAATCATAGGCTTATACATAGTTTCAGAAGGCAAGTGGGATGTGTTCAGGTTACTGAAAGAGTGAATATTCCAAAGTTTTACCTTTGAAGCAGTATAAGCAGGTATCCTGTATCTAACACAGTGTCTGTTGCACTGGAATTTTGCATTACAGCTGATGCTTGGAATTCTCTAGAAAAAGCAACACTTTGCAGCATATTTTCTCTGCTTACGTTTATGTTTTGGTGCGACATCTCTTTTTGCAATTTGTTGGATTTGTAGCAGAACTGAAATCTATGTATGTGTAACTTTCATGAAATACGAACTTTGTAATGTGAGCGATGAGCTTTAAGATGCTGCTAGACTGAAGCTATCTTACCTCCAAAATATTACATTATTAGATTGTTTCTAAACCTGGCACCATGCCACCTATTGCTTGACATTTCTGGATTTATGTTCCCAGTGTTTCTGAATATCTTAACAGTACAGTTTTAGTGTGAATGTACTAAAATATAATTTGTCTGTAAATCTCCTGTGTCATATGCAAACACTATAAGATCTTCAAGGGAATTGCTTTTTTTTTTAACTACAAAGAGACACACTTTGCCTAGATTATCAGTGCAAAGCCCTGTGTGCAAAATACAAAGTAGAGAACACATGCCCCAGAATAATTGAAATAACTTTGCCTATTGGCAGTATAAGAATCATAATGTGAGTATTAATACAGAAGGCACAAGGCCAGGGTCTGTCATCAGTGGCTCCACTGACATCAGAGGTGCAAGTAGATAAAGCCAGATAATTATCACCAGAAGTGAGGGTCTGACAAAACCTGGATAGCAGTGGGTAAGTGTGGAGGCCAGTGGGCCTGCCAGCCAGATTTCCACAAGGGCTCAGCCTACAGACTGGATTTCTGCAAGGGCCTATTGGGGGCACAGCCTAAGAGCTGTGCCTACCTTCACAGTTACAGTGAAAGAAATTTGCTCTCCCACAATACCCCAGAATGCAATGGAAATATTTTTCTGTTCTGTTACCCTGATTGGCCCATTGGCCTTCCCACCCCTTCTAACACTATGAGCACCCTTCTAGAATGTTCTCCTCTGCTCGATGCCCCATTGCTTTACACTCCCCGACCACTCCTTCTATTTTCCTCACTGGCTCTCCAACCTGTATGTCACCCTCATACCACCCTGATGCCCATTCCTCATTGGATGTTGTTATTTCCACCCCCCTTGGTTTATAACAGCTGGGTTCTCCTTCGTTCCTGATCTTTTGTCCCTGACCCCTTCTGGATAGGTTCTATTCCCGATCCCTCTGGGTGACAGTAATAAACTCAGTTGGGAATTCATGCAAAGACCCTTCCTGCCTCCTTATTGTCTAGTGCAAGCAATACCCTGCTGAATGTGTACAGTGTATGAATGTGTGGCCTCAGAGAAGTCCTGCAGAGCCTCAGCGCTGCAGAGACACCCTCCGGAAGGTCACGGCTCCGGCCACCGGGCACACCAGCACCAGCCGGACAGTGACTGGTAAGCACTCATCACTGAGCACTTTGTGTGAAGTTGTAAATAAGAGTTTTCAGTGCCAAATGGCAGCTTAGCAGATGGGAATACAAGTCCCTCCCCTTACCTGGTACCTTGCTCCTGTGAAGGGCAGTTTCTTACTCGTTCTCTGCTGTTACAACCCGCCCCGAACGCAAGAGTAAGGTCCTTGTTAATAATAGATCCTCTGGGGTGGACAAGAGTGAAACAGCACAAAACGACCAGTGTTTATATATATTTATGTGGGTGTGTATAGTGTTTATTTTAGAACTACTTGGTTGCAATGGAAAGGAGATATGTAGCCATTTTGGTTATCTATAGTAATATAGCAATATAAAGCATAAAAATAACACTTAAGAAAATGTGTAAGGAAAAAAAGAAAGAGAAAGAATGAGAGCAGAAAAATACCACCACCGATGGATTCAGAAACAAGGCTTGATTGATGCAGTTTCAATGTCAGATGGTGACAGTCTTGATCTGTGGGGGTGGGGGAAGCCCACAAGACACAGTTCAACAGGTTAATATAGGTTCAGGTTTATGTGGGAACACCCAGGTACTGCCCCTGGGGTGGAGTTTTACCCTGTCTGAGGAAACACTGCAACATTGTGGTTCATGTTCAATCCTATGGTGGAAGACCTCAGAAATTATGTCTGTGGGCACTTTGGGCATCTTTGATGGATGGGTTATGACACCTTAAGCTGCCTCTCATGCAGTGTGGTTGAGTCAATTATGTCCCATCAGAAGGGATGAGCACCTTCAGGACCTAATATCTCTCGTGGTGAGGAGGGAGCACTTCTACAACTGAGCCAGCTGTAATGGAGGACATTGGAATGATAAAAAGCACTATCCCACCTCAACAGGGTCTGCTTCTTATCAGCCTTTTTGCCCATCTGGGTCAAAACCCAGCTTGTAGCCCTTGGTGGTGGGTGCTCACCCCCTCTGCACTGGAGTGGTTCCCTTGCACATTATCAGCAGAGCATCCACTGCTTTTACAAATGGTTAAACTTTTGAGTTATTAACATTTTTTTTTGAGTTATTAAACTTTTCAGACTCTCCCATCTGCAGAGATGCTTCTAACCCTCTAAAGGAGGGTAAGTTATGCACCAGTTTTTTGCTAGTATTCAGTTTCAATAATATAAATCTATTAGCTGCAGTAAATATCTTGATTTTTAAATATGACAGTATTTTAATGAAACTGAACTTGAATGCTTTCTGAACAACACATTTGGGAAGGAAAAGTGCAGATATATTCCTGTTAAGAACTTTTTATTCACTGTATTAACATGTGGTGAGTCAGATTTATGGGCTCAGGCATCCTCTGTCTGTATTTTTGTATGCATGTGCACGTGTATAAACCTGAAAGAATATGAATAATTGAGAACAATAGTTCTCAAGGAGAAAACACATGGAGCAACTGCTGTTAGCTCTTCTAGGAGTCCATTGGGGAACATGTTACGCCATTTACAACTCCAGGGGAAAACCATTGGTAAAATCTATCCACAGGACATCTAATAAAGCTGGGGAACCAGCGACTGCTAGGAACACATAGCCTGTACTTCAGGGTCTTGCATAATCCCTACTGAACTGGTATGATCTGATAATGACTTGAGAGAGAGAAGGAACTGTTTAGCATTTAGGTATGATAGTACTCTAGAGTGAGCCAGATGGGTGCCTGTATTCAAAACTCCTGACATTCAGTTCTGGCTGAGGTTCTTCGGTAGTGTATCTCTGGTAACATGTAGAAAACCAAACCTGCAAATCATGATGGAGAGAGAGACGAGATTGCCCTGGTCATTGGTTTTCCCTGCACATTGTACCCCTCTGGAAGAGACTGATCCCTGTTAAAAGGTTTGTCATTCACCTCTGACCAGCTCTGCTCTGTTGACTAGACTTGAGCAAAGAAATATTCTGGCTTGCAGTCAAGAAAAACAATCATGCAGCTCTGCCCTCCTTCAGTCACCTTTCATTTCTCTGCTGTCTGAGCTTTCACACCAGACCAGACAGGTCACATCTCCACTCTTGCACTGAAGGTCTCAGAAGCAGAGAATCTTCTTTTGGTCAGTGACATTTCTGTCCATTTGAGAGATCACCTTCATCATTTGGGAGACTGTCCCAGGTGGAGTCACCTCCACTGCCTGGCAAAGGAGGAAGGAAGCTGTCCTCAAGGCTTGTCAGTGACAGCTGCTTCATTTCCAAAAGAGGGGCCCCTCTGTGTCTCAGATCTGATGATTTTGGGAATCATTGCATGATTCGGGTATTTTCCCACTTTTCACCTGTGACTTGAAGGGGTTGGGGTTTGGCTGAGGAGACATGAGAGATATCATCATGTTGACTAAGTCTTTCAAGAAGTACATTCAGAGAAAGATTTAAATTTAAAGGTTGCAATCATGTTGGTTCACTTTGTGCTTAAGCTTTTTCTATTATCTGTAGTCATAGTTTAAGGAAGACTTATTTGAAATCCATATGAGCCAAACAAGAGAATAGACATGACAGATCTCACAACAGAAATAATAAAATTTAATCTATGGCCAAGGACATCCTATGTTAAAAACCAAGTGGCCTCCAGCCGTTCCTTCTGAGGTCACAGGCCAGCACAGGGAGAAGAAACTGAGAACTTGCTGGGTGCTACCACACTGTGCATCCCTCCAAACACCAGAGAAGGCAGTGAGCTGAGAGGTGGCATAGTGTGTTGTCACCCAGCTGGGCTCAGTGGAACTGGACTGCCTTAGACAACTGATTGCAATGCCTGGCTCCACATGTGCTTGCTGCTGAGAGCACTCTTCTGCAGATCATCAATAATAGCTATGTGGCTGTTGACAAATTTCTGCACATTTTCTTCACCATCCATCCAAACTACTTAACCTTGACATGTGAATCTAATGGGGAATATACCTTGGAACTCCTTCATTGTAAAGAATCCACTTTGGTGGCTAATTGAGGCTGGGTTATAAATTTCTTAACCTTAATATAAAGTACATCAGCTCCAATTCTTAAGAAAACAACAAACAAAAACTTGCCCATAGTAGGAAGGTCAGTTTTTAAAAATCATCAGACTATAGATATTTTCTTAAAGTGATCTATAAAGGAACCTATATTTTTGTGAGGACCAAGCCTTATAAAAGCCATTACTTTTGACACAAAATCTTACTTTGTCAACTGATTTATAATCCTGGATCACATTTCCAGCCAGTTGCACTGTATTAGTTGATTAACATAGCTTTTAAAAGCTGGCTTTGGTACAATTTGAATATACCTTATAATGGTCAAAATATGAAGGGAAATCTACAGTGCCAAAATTGCAGTGAACACAATTGTGAGTGGGGGAAGAATAGCTAAAAATCTTTGTCTAGAAACAAAATAATAGAGTATTTGCATGTGTGTGTGTTTGCAACATATTAATGAGGAGTATAAACTGGGATACAGAAGAGGGAAAAACTAGGAAGTTTGGAAATTAAATTTCCCTGATAAATTAAATTGAGGGGGGGAAGTATTTTTTTTTTTTTTATTTCCATTCTAAACTTGAAGTCATACTGTATGCATAGAGAAAAAAAGGAGCAATTGAAGCCAGGATGTTAATAAAGTTTGATCTTTAAAATAAAGAATGAGCAAGCAAGAGAGGGAGAAATATAATAATGTGTTGAATTTGAATAGCATGTTAACTAACAGCAATGGAAAGAAACATCAATTCAGAGGGAAGGAAAGTGGCCAAAATTGCATTATGGAATATGAATCATAGAGTAGCTGGAAAACTAAATATGTAAGGAAGCAGCAGCAGAAACAAAAAGACTGGACATCTTACAAGGATTGTGCTGTTGAGCAAATTATCTATTCCTACAATTTTTCTACCAACAAAACATAACTTAGATCATCCAGAAGAGAATAAATAACTATGTAGAAACTATGACATTAAAGAAACAAATTATTTTTAAAAACTACTTTGACTTTATCATCAGCCTTGGCTGCATACACTGTTAACTTGTACTGTGCTGCCCTTTGTTAGATATCTGTCATGTCAAAAAAGGTGTCAGATGAGTATGAGACTATCTTTAGTAAATATACATTCTGTTTAACTCCATTTTAGCTTTTTCCTCATAATTTGTTCTCCAGCTTCACAAAATTTTGACAAGCTAGCTGGCCAACAGATACCTGGTGATATTTTTTTCTTTTCCTAAATAATGGTTCTTCCTTTGTTATCTAAGCAAGGTTATCTAAGCAATGCCTGTTTTGGCTGAGCCTCCCAATTCAGAATCACCTGAATTGCCTCTAGTAAACCATGTCATTGTCATTTTAGAAAAGTGAGGTGAGATGTTTAAGTTTGGAGTTTTCATCATGACTGCGCTATCCTTAATGTCTACCTTGTATCTCATTATTTAAGAACTCACTTTTCCTCTCTGATTTTTGGCATGTGCCTGAAGGACATTTTAGGGATATTTTCATCTACTTGACTGCTCTAGTTCAGCTTGCCTTTTTCTAATTCTCACGAAATTCTTCAGCACTTTGTCCCTAAAGACACACAGCTTGATTTTGTCAATCAGTTTTTGGTTAGTTGTTTTTTTTTTTTTTTCCCATTCTCCTCTTTAGATTCTCTATTGACTTCCAGTGTCTTATTTCATGTAATTATTCATCAAGTTATGTGTGGAGCTTTTCCCTGCAAGTTCTTTTCTTCCTTTTAGCAACAGAGTCTAGGCAGTTTCATACCTTTCATGCTGTTTGTTTTCATGGTAAAATCACGAATTAGTTCTCCCAAACCAACAGCCATGGAAGAATTAAGGTTTAATATTATCATATTATTTCCTTTTTCTAAGTCCATTGGCAAAAGTAATTGAAAGTTTTTGCTGGAACTTTCAAAATGTAAATCAGACTGCAGTCAACAACAGGATTTTACTAATTTTTTAAGTCTCGGGACTTACCATTTTATTCCAGGCTTTTTATTCATGAGATTCTTAACCTGAATACAAATTACTGTTCGTATAGCAACCTGAATACAAATTATTGTTCATATAGCAAGCTAATAAACATTTAAACCCAAAAATATCTCTCAAAGACCATCTGCCAGTAGGTACACCAGAGACTCTGGCAATCTTCTTTGAAAATCATGTTAAGCCAAGTGGTTGCTAAAGGCACCTCTCCTCTTACATGTACCTGTGCAGAGGTTCAGAGCTATTCACCTAGTTCTGTCTATCTACAGGAGTGAATTAAGCAGGGCCAGGTAATGTTCTTTGGTGCTGGACCAGAATTATCTGGACTATTGAGTCATTAGAGCCATCTTCAGCATGAGTTGGGACTACATTCAATAGGCATGCAATGTTAGTAATAAAATAATGTGTTGTGACAATAATGTAATAATAATAACAACAACGATGATTGATGATGATGATTGATGATGATGTTAGTAATTGTCCACACAGAGTGTCTTTCTCAGGTCTCCCCGACCCAATCTCCCTTATAATCTTAAGAGAATTTTGTCAAACAGTATTTAAACTCACAGGATCTAAAATGATGCAACTATTGTGCTGTATCCTAGCAGCAATACCCTTCTGTTATTGCACTAGGGGCAGAATTGTACCTGCATTTTTTTCAAAGGTGACTCACCAGTCAGTTCATTTCAAAAGAGAGCTAGGAAGAAAACTAACATAGATGCAACATGGCCAGGCAGGAATGAAGAGCAATCTGGGCAGCCAAATTACTTGGCCAAGGAGCTGTAGACACATACTCCTCTTGCCCACAAGGTGATGTTGAACTTTGCTAGCCTAAGAACCTTAATGAAGAAGGAAGAAAACCTGTCTTAGGAAAAAGAGCATTTAATTGACCAGAAACCAGGGCAAACAGCTCTTCAGTTTTTGCTTTCCTATCGGTTTGTTTAGGAAGTTCCAGATTTTTAAGTAAATGCAGCAGCTGTGAGTGTGAAAAAGCTGGAGGAACAAGGCAGGGCTCAGATCAGCTGTGTCATGCTTGCGCCCTGATGTGCTCTGTTTAGACGCTGACTGGGAGCAATCTTCATCAGCTCCCTTGTGGGAGGCTCAATAATGTGATGACTTTTTAGTGCTAAAAGTACCTTGGAGCTCTGAAGCTCCAGCAGCATGCATAATGCCTGTGCCAACAATCCAGGTGCTTGCACAAGTGTCTGGCCTTAGGTGCATGAACAATCTTGTTGACTCCAAGGGCACTTCTCATGCATTTGCAATGAGGCACATTCTTGTGCCTGTGGGTGAAGGGAGCCAGGAGCCTCCTTCTGCAGTCACACCGTGTTACTCCTGTCTTTGATACCTACCGTGATTTCCAGAGGAAGAGTTTGCAAACATGGAGCCAAGATCAAATATGTTTACTTATGCTGAGTATCATTACCTCACTCTGTTGGCATTTCAGTTCACTCTGGTGGGGCCATTTGCAAAGCTCTGCTACTCGATGAGCAAAAACATCAGCCTGGGTAGTGGTGTCTGTGTGACAGCACAAATCTCTGGCTGAGCCTTCCCTTCTGGTGCTGCTAAAACAGAGCTAGAATCAATCTCCCTGTCAGTAAGTGCAGGGCATATTAACTCTCATATTACAAGCTATGCAATATTACTTTTCAGCTTCACACCATTACAAGTAATTAAGGGATAATATTAACCACTTACTGGTTTATGGGACAATAATCTCGTTCCCAAAAGGACATGCCAGAAAACCAAAAGGAACCAGATTATTGACAGAAAACCAGGGATGACATTGTTCTTAGAGATATATGAAGAAATACTCACCTTGGATGTTTCTGTGAGCTGTTCTGTTGGGTTTAAAATAAGAAAAATACCTATTAGGAAGAAAAAATGTCCATTTTTCTGCTGACTTGCTTTTATCTGGCCGTGCTGTCAGGGTTGAATTAATAAATTGTTTACCTGTGAAGTCTAGAATCCTATTTATTAAGGACTTTATTTCATAAAAAAGGTGTAATTGTGTCTGAGATGGTGTTTCAGCTTCAGAAACTGGAGCTACTGGAACAAAATCAACAACAAAACTACTTTTCTTCACGCTGATATAGGCATGGCTTTTACAACCCACAGACTTCATCGTCAGTTTTCAAATTGCTTGTAGTTACTTTGTCATAGATAATAACATAATGTGGAAAGTAATGGTTTATAGGTAGTTAAGAGGGAATATACCAGAGTGCTTTGATGTTGTTACTACTCACCACTAAGTGCTGTCTATCCAGATGAGACAAAAAAATTCAGAGACTGGTAGCAATCCAAAACTTAGAGCATTATTTAACACAGAAATTAAGAAGCAAATGAAAGAGGCCTTAAACAGAAGCTAAGCAAAAATGAAAGGCTATCTTCCCAAAGACTATCTTACTGAAATGAGGAAAGTTAAGATAATGTACAGTGATGGAAATCAGACCCATTCAATAAAAAAGACCAAGGAACATATTCCCTTCCAGATGGGCAAGCGAAAGTGAAAATGAAGGTCACAAACTCAACTGTGCATACTAATTAGGTCAAATTCACTAACTGCAATATTCTTTCCTACTAAAACAGCCTATAATCTTAGGCTGACAATAGCAGGCATACATGAAAAAACAAAAACCCTGCAACAAAATCCCATTAAGAGCTTTGGCCTAAACAGGCACTGAGAGGTATTAAAAATAATCCCTGTTTCTCTAGTCAAATGAGTTTGCCTGAGGTCCTGCTCCACATTTTCAGCTGTGTGCTCAACAGATTTAGGCATTTCTTTTTCTTATATTTGCATGTTGAAATATCCTCTTGGGAATGCGAATACTTGTTTGTATCTGTTACCCCTGAGGAATAAGGTGATTGGAACAAAATTACACCCATAGCAAATGCTTGAGTAGGTGTCCAGAACTTGTGAGATACATATTTTGATTACCACCAGCATTTTGAGACATTATTTGTCAAGCAGGAAAGAGTGTGCAAATGCAGGAGAGCTTCCTGTGAGGGAGAGACAGGGTGGTCAAAGTGGCTCTGTGTGCTGTATCTGCCCCAAGCTCACATAGTATTTTCAGGAGGAATAAACAGGTTTTGATTGGGGTGGAAGAGGCACGAGGGGTGAAGCAGACAGAATTTCTTCCCTTTTGGCTTTCTGAGGTATTCAAACTGGAAGAAGTTTGGGTTGTTACCAGATAAAATGAAATACCTGAAGTGGAAAAACCTTGGTTCACATGGTCAGAACTATGGGAAACACAATGTAAAAAATCTGGCACAGCTCTCAAATAATTTCCCTACAATAAATCACTAAATTTTAAACTTCTATAACCATGAGTCAACATTGTTCAAAGCCATATTACCCTGATAGAAAGTAGTCTTGGGTTCTGGGAGATGTAACAATTCAGACTCCTTCATCGACATCATCCCAACAGCTGCAGAAGCACTGCAGAATTTGGGCTGAGCAGAAAGCTGCTCAGTGGCTCCATCCTGCTTCCCACAGACAACAAGTGTTTCCTATCTCTTTATATCACCCTAATCCATCTGTAAAATTCTGGCTATGTGCATGGAACAGGGTTGGGCCCCAAATGTGCAACTGTGGGCACTATTTTCTTGCAGGGTGTGTGAAGGAGCTAGGATTTGACTGCTTGTGCACTTTGATTGTAAGGTCTAACTATTGACAGCCTTCTTACTGCTCATATTCTAGTTGTTGTCTTCTGAATATTTGTGACGTTAGGACAGTTGGCCATAGAAAATGCAGCTTCATGTGATCTACCCCCTTATTCATTTTGTGCTATAGTAAATATTCAGGCAGAGTCAATTATAGAAGAAGAGAAGAATTAAAACCTAATGAAAGTTAATCAAAGAGAAGAACTTCCTTCAGGCTGGCCATGCGTGTCTGTAGTTTGTCTGTCATTTATAATGCTGCAGCCTCTGGTTCATAGTCAAGCTGTAATTCTGCCAGTTAATGTATCCAATTAACCCCACTAATGAGCTAATCAACAGTGTAAAATCTGTGTAAAATCACTGAGGGTGTATGATGAATGGGAAATGCACTGAACTCTCACGGTATAAAAAGTGCTTTATTGCACTTGCTAAAGTGGCACAGTCTTCTCCCTCTCTAAAGGGTAATTTATCACTGGGGTCTGTAACAGTGCCATGCCCTGATAAGGGAGAGGTGGCAATAAACCCATCATAAAATGATTACTCAGGAATGCTGAGCAATTAAAGTGTCTCTGCATATCAAAGTCATAGGCTAGAGAGCAAAACTGGTATTTTTTGGTGTAGGGTGCTCACAAAAGGTAGGCAGCTGCTTGAAGGTGATCCACAATTTGGGAAGCAAATACCTGTTTAATACAACTATTTCACTTGAGGGGTAAAGAATCTACTTGTGTTATGATATATGAAAATAATTCAAGATTCTGACATCATTTTCAGAATGAAAAATGTTTGCTGCAGTGATAATCCTGCTGATTTCAATGAGATCATGTGACTAGGAAAGTAATCCTCCACCCAAATAAGCATAACAGAATCTGGCTGAGAGAAAAGAATCAGATGAAACTATATTTATTTTCCTACAGTCATGACTAATGCAAAACATTGATAACAGTAATTAATTTCAACTATTTTTTGTTACTTTATTCAATATCCTTTCAGCATCTGTTTTTGTGAGATACAGCTTGAAGAAATGTAACATATCATAAGAGAAGATAGGAAGGAAAGAAAATCAAAATACTGGCATGCAAAAAATCCTCTTGTTAAGTAAAGAACAATAAAAAGACATTAAAAGGAGTTTTCATAACCTTTGAAGAAAAAAACAGGAAAAGAAAATTTTGCTAAGTACAGAGGTGAATCAAATTTATCTCAGGAGTCTGAAAAATCATTTGAATGGAAACAACAAAGTTAGAGAACTCTTACAGATAATTAATTTTATGCTTACCTGGTGCAGTTTAATTATGTATGAGTAGGATGAAATGGTTTACATGACCTACTAGAGATCCAAATTATTCTGTGACTAAATTTGATTATTGAAGATATTTTCCATGTAACAAGAAAACTTTTTATTTTTTTAATATGCAAGAAGCAGCACTGATTTTAGTCAAAAGAAAATGGAAGTTAAGGGTTGTCTGGGACATTGAGGGGTACATATGGCTTTAGCTCTACAGTTTATACTACAGGAGAAGTAACTAGATTGCAATAGGCACTGCTAAAATATAGCCTTTGCAGTTGGTGTGGGTTTATTTTTTTGAAGGCAAAGGCAAACTGAGTAATTTTCCAAAGAATTATAGGAAATACATATTAGACAAGGTTTATAAAAGGCAGAGTTTATCAAAACATTCTGCAAAGAGACAAAGTGCAGGACATTTTTTCTTGTGGTCTGTGTACTGGGTTTTCCTGACAGAATTAGTGTTTCAGCTATTTTTGATCTTCCCTGCCATTCTTACATTGGTGAAAAATAGGAGGTTTGAAATGTTTTGTGCCGAGTGTAAGAATTCTCTGTTGGCATGATTATGTTACTGGATGTGAGCCCATGTCCTACACTGAGCTCTGTCAGGTACTTACGTTCTGCTTCCACCTTCTCTCTGGTCTTTTCCACCTTGCAGTCTTACCTGAAAGGGGAAAGGCACTACATGTGCAGAAAGGGGATGTGTGAATTCACCCAGGCAGCCCTGGGCACTCTCCATCACTGCCTTGGAGCAGCTGAGCAGCACACTAGGATGCTGTGGGAGAGGAGCTCAGGAGATTGATAGACACAACAATCTGAGAATATTGTAGGGGGAAACCCCAATTACCTTTAGTTACTAAAAAATAGAGCAATAAAAGAAGACAAACTAAAGATAAGAGGCACATTCTGGGTTGGGAGTTCTCAGACAGCCTGTGAGGAAAAGATATCTCTACAGGAGATGTGGAGGTGTCTGAAGAACAGGAAGAAGTTAGCTTTGTAGAGGAATTGACACAGAACAGGTGTGGGTAATAAGAAATATTTAGAGGGTGAGAGAAAGAATTTAAATGGCAAAGAATCTTATTTACCAAGAAAAATCTTAGGATCTTTTACTAAATTTACAGAACAATGGACTTCTATACCTTCCCTCTGCCCTCTCTATGCCCCCGAATTTGCTAGCAGAATTATCTAATTTTCTTTCTTTCTTATAAGTTGGGTTATTAATTCTATTGCCATGTTGTGAATCAGAAGGAAAGTCAAGACCGTGGTTATATTGGGTGGATTGTCCATATGTGTGTTCAAACACCCTACTGACACACAGAACTGAGATTAATCTGCAAGCTATTTCTGAAACAGGTCTTATGAGCTAGTATCAATAATAATAACAACAACATAACAATAATAATAGTATTGTGTTGTTTGGTTTCAAGCAGTTCATCACTATGATGACAAGAAATACCTTGTATTTCTTTGTTGTTTTCTGGTTTGCCGCCTTGAAAAGATTGTTATGTGCTTTGAATTACTCAGTTCCCCTTTGGAAGATTTCAATGCTGTCGCAAGGGATGGAAATAGAAAGTGGGACATGCCTTCTGCTGACACTGGGACAAGTGGCACACATTTTGGGTCACCAGACGCCAGCACTGTCACTGAACCTGGGGCTGGAGTTGCTTCACGCTTCCCCTGTGTTGGACAAACACTCCTGAGCCTTTGTTGTGAATTAAGCTGAGGAGGTGCTCTGTGTTAAAACTATTTCTCATCATTTTCTGAGTTAGTTTTAACCCAACCTATTTGTTCCCTTAGGCTCTTTGCATGGAACAAGAAACAGGGAGGTGGAGACAGAGGAGTAGTTGGCCTGGGGAAGGTGGGAGCAGGATGCTGCCTTTGAGATCAATGCCAGCTCATGCTAATGCCTGCATGCATGCCTGAAGCAAGCTACATCCCTAATATCACTGCCATAAAAACATAATGCTTAAAATTGCTGTTTGCCACTGCTCCCATAAGGAGGGGTTCACAGATGCTGTAGTGTGGTATGTTTTATATCTAGATTAAAAAATAACACTGCATTGCATCTTCTTGCTTACCTGGGAAAATATTTGCTTTTTGAAAAGAAGCCCTGAAGCAGGGGTTTCATATCAGACCAACAAAATAATCCAGAATTATTTTTTCTTTTTCCCAATGAACGTCATAGAGGAAAGATGCAGGAAAACTGTGTACCAAAATTGTGTATCTAGGGTCTGGTAAAACTGATTAATGATCCTGCCTGAATTTATATCTAGCGTAAATAAATCACATTTTTATAAAGTTGTCTCAGGCATCAGACAAACATAAACTTAAAAATATTCTCTTCAAGTTCTTTTTTGCCTAAAGTTACAGTTAAAACCATATTTATATGCCTGAGGACAGGAAATGTCATATTGATGGATGGGTTGTAAGCCTCCCTTTTCCTGGATTGGGCATTAGGGGCCCAATTCTTCTCTTTGTTCAACTCTGCTGAATTGAATGGCATTGAATTGACATAAATGAGAGCAGAAAGGCAGCTTGGGTGTGCCCTTCACAATCAATAAAAATAATTTCATACAAAGATGAATTTTTCTAGTGTATCAGAATCAAGGTGCTACTGCTACTTGAAGTACATGTGCCCATACACAGAGTCTATATTCTTTCTTCTTTCCATGAAATTTGAGTTTTGGCCAGAATGTTAATACAAGTTGTGTACAACCTGCCATTCCATAATTTCTAAATTTTGAGGTTCAAAACAGGGATCCAACCTAATTTTTTTAAAATTCAGCTTTTTTGAGTCTAGCATTTTGGTGGAATTAATCCAATATGAAACAGGTTTTAGTCAGGAAAGGTATTCTGAAGCCCTTCTTAGAGCTGGGTTATTCTGCATGCCATTAAGGCATATTCCAAAACTGGGAGTACTTCATTGACAATTTTGAATGGGAATGAAAACTTGGCATTCAGCTATTGTCCAGCTCCTCCTTTCGTGTCATTTATAATTTGGAGGTAATATAATTTATAGGTATTGTTTTACAAAGAAATCCTTCAAACCTTTAACTAGGACGTATATAAAAATAAAAACAAATCAAAATTGGACAACTGTACAGCTTTATTCCTCTTTAACTGTATCCCTAAATTTAGCTCTAAGTGCACAGATGCCTGAGGCTCTTTAGTGATGCATCTGTGATCCCTGTGGCCCATGCTGGGGTGGGCAGGACTTGGGGCCAACCCTAACCAACCTTAACTAACTAACTAACTAACCTTAAATAAAATTTTAGTTATGTTCCATGCAGTCCATTTCAGACCCAATGTTATAGTCCAGATACACCTGCATGGTTTAAGTAAAAAATTACTTTATACCTTTTGATATTAAAGTTTATTTGTCAGTGTAAGGATCTAATTAGAATATACTCAGTTTGTAAACAGGCCCCTGTACAGTTGAAGGAAATTTATTTCTCCTTCCAACAGCATAAGGATTTTAGTTAGCAGCTGATATGCAGATCAGCCAACCTTGTAGAAAAGGTAAGCAGTGTGAAATGATATATGCATTATTAATAATTCCTAATGGGAGGAAAAGACCCGACAGAAAGGGTGAATTAAATGACTGTAATAATCACAGAGATGCATTACTTGGGATTCATTTCAGCACATTTGTGATACTCTGTAATGGGAGAGTCAACTTGTAACTCAGCAAGAAAGCATGTTCTTCCTCATTAACAATATTTCCTCTTGAATTTAAATTCTTCTGTTTCATATTCATACACTGATGCCAGTACTACACTTGTAGGAGATCTTTTTATTATAAAAATGCTTGTCTAAATACATCCATTGAAGTACAGCTCCCAAAGTGCGGAAGATATTGTTTATGTCTGTTCTCAGACCTTTATCTATTCATCTCCTTCTCCACTGAATTCTAAGGAGTCAGCAAAGAATTATTTGTTAAATACTGTATAATGGCAAAAAGGTTGCTGCAAGAAAGAAAAAAGAAAATAATAACATGTTACACTGCAGAAAAATAGGATGGGAAACTATTCAGTGATCTTATTACACTAACCTTATCTGTCAGAAATTTTAATCCTGCTTTGATCCAGTTGTCTTCCTTACAGGTGATTTTCAGATTATGGTATCTCTTTCTATGTGCACATATTTTCAGCGCAGGGCTGCCTATAGGCTGTTAGACAAAGCAAGATCATCTGGATAAGACTGACAGCAGATTGAAATATTTTAAAGAAATTGCTTTTCTTGTTTGCCCTCAAGTTTTTTCAAGACCCTGTGTGTATTTCTAGAAGGGCTGGGTGAGTCAGACGAGCATGTGTGCATATGCATACCACTGTGCACCCACTGCACATAGACAAGCCCAAAATAAAGGGAAGCCTTTTGTGTAGCATGGAGGATGAATATCAACAAGAGAGGTAAATAATGATCATTAATTTGAGTAAAGAGACAAGACCTGAGTGGGAAAATAAATTAATAGCTATGGAAGATGCCTTGATAAAAGAGTAGTGAGGAGAAACAATTGAAAAAGGCTAAACATGTACATGACTATGAAAAGCAAATGATAGAAACTACATGAAAGAGGAAGTATGCAAAGTATCTGTGCTGTTATGTATCAAATTTCATCATAATCCAGCATAGGTCTAAGTATAGGTATGAAGTTCCATACTAGTTTACAGAGAAACTGGGACAAAGCTGAGTAAACAGGACTCTAGCACACAGTGAATGACTTCTGTTCCGTAACTTACACAGAAGATGAGTAGGATGTTCGTTGCAAATGTACATACAGTGTTAAACAAGACCCTAAAGTACAAAATTGCCAAGTGAAAATTACTGTTTCTGGTTAAATTATAACACCTGTTTACAGTGAATTGAAAAATAGCATGTGTGTGGGAATTTGGAGGTGGAGAGGAAGGGAGTTAACTATGTACTAATTTCTTTGGTGGGTGAGTTTTCTTATATTTGTTCTTTTTTATATTTAAAAAAATTTGCACTGTGATTTATCTGTATACATCTAATCTGTGTAAATAAATCTTAGATGATTTCCATTTCTTTATATTTCTTAGCTGGTCAGTACCTCCTTCTATTAAATTGGCAACATGCTTTCCTCTTTTGGTTTTACTTATCTGTTGAGAATTTTCTTTAGAAGTTTTGATGAAACATCAGCATCACGAGAATATCTTTGCATCCAGTGATCACTTTTGCTGAGTTTTTAGGTCTTCTGAAACTGAGAATAAAGTTACTACTAATATGCATTTGAGAATAGGTAGATGTATAGGATCACTAGTCTTAACCGCCATGACCAACAGATGCCAGCAAGAAACAAACAATTTGCATTCTCATCCATATCAGTGGAATATGCCAAGTCTTTAAGGGCTTTTGCTGACTTTGCTAAACAAAATAGCTCAATTATTGTTGCATTTTTTCTTCTGGAAAAATTGCATTTTAATAATTGCTTATATGGTCTGCTTGGTAAGATTAAAACAGCAGTGACGTGTTCCTATTTTGGAAGGTCTTTCTAATTTTTTCAGTAATCTCTTAATAGTAAGATTTTTTTTCTAGGCTGAACACCACTGGGATTATTGTGCACAATTCATTTTTGTTAGGTAGGCAAACAGAAAATCTCCCAGCACAAATCCTTAGAGTTCTACTTTAAAGCTATATTCCTCAGTGCACACAGGAAGGCAGAACTGCACACAATCTCTTCCTCATCGTTTGAGATCAAGCACGTACTTCAAAAATTATATATTTGTAAAGCAAACAGGTCTCATGTTACTCCTTGAGTGGCAACAGACCATGCACTCTGCGGATGTTCCATGGTTCAGTAATCTCAGTTATTTCAGGGGATTACTAACATTACAGGTCGTTCCATTAAACTACAGATTTCCTTTACAGCAAAGTCAAGGCTCTTGAAACGAACAGAAAAGAGAGTATTTTTTAAATTGTGCCTTATCTTGCTAGGTATCACATGGGGATTTTTATTCAAGGCTCTCCAACATTGTGCACTATATGATAACATTCCAGGTGCTTTTAAGCTTTAATTTCTTCAAATGGAGATTGAAATTTTCTACGTTGGTCATATTTCTCTTTGAATATCTTGAGGAAAGCATCCAATCAGCCAAACACTTCCATTTTGGAGGCTTCAGTGATGTGGTTTAATGTGTATCTTAATAAAGAGTTGTGTCAGTACAACTTAGGGAATGGAGGACTATGGTACAGGACAAGTTGTCTAAGGTTATAAGCTTTTGAAAGCCCGGACATCAGAAAATCTGTTGCAACTTCAGGGTGTAGGTCTTTTTGCAAAAAGGTAACAAAAAAGATGGCAGGAAAAAAAATCAGCTACTGGATTCAAGGTAAAGGAGATAGGAAGAGAAACTAGAATAGACCAGGACTGGGTTTTTATGGAGTCTGGTTGTTTTTGTAGGACACACAAAATTTAATCAAATCAGGAATTAGCTGAATACGGAAAACACCCATGAGAATACAGGTATGAGAAGATGAAATCATACAGGGCCTAAGGAGATGCTGGGACTGGGGAAACAGCAAGATGAAATAGCACACATAAAGAAAAGAAGATTGGACAACTAAATAAAAAGAAAGCCAGAATTCAGTGGCAGCAATTGAAAATATTATAGAATTGTTAAGGTTGGAAAAGATCTCTCTCTCTGCAGTCTGCAATAAAGACCATATGAACCAGATGCTAATAGCACTACATTTTTGGTAATACAATAAACATGAAAATGAACCTTCACAATTTGATCATTTACCTGTTGAGAATTTTTGGAGACAAGGAACCCTAACTTCTTGAAGAGCAATAAATATTTACATATTTAAGTGAGTGCTAACAACACAATATGTATTGACATATAGACAGGATTTCGTTTTGCCTGCTCATTTTTGCTCAGAAGCCACCAGCCCTTTTTTGGGTGTAGCTTGTTCTTGTTTTGGCTTCTGCTTTCCTCTGTGTTCCTTTTTCCCCAGTCCTGACGCTGTGTCATAGATGCCCACAGGAAGACAAAGACACTGGCCACTACCAGGAATTTTCAGAGACCTTACACTAACTGTTTGTAAGAACAATTCAGTGAGGCAAGGCATCTTCTTACAAGCAATTTAATTCTTAATCACTAGGGCTTTAAGTAAGAAGAAGCTAAATGCTACCATGGGAAAATGCCGAAGGAATATGGGTTAATTCTCGGGATATGTAGGGGCTCATTCTCTGTCATCTGTGATGTTTTCCACACACAGCACAAGAAGTTTAAGTGGTGGCATGCAGGAGTAAATAATGACAAGTTTCAGCAGAGCTGTAGGGTAATACAGCTGCTTGTAGATCTAGCTCCATGAAATGAAGGGTGAGAAAAGACACGACTGCTATCCATACAGACCGACCACAAGTGAAGCAAAATTTTAGTTCTTTGCTTCTGCATTAGAACAAGTTTTCTCTCTGCCATGCTCTACTTTCCTACTCCCCTTTCAGCCTGAAGGAACAACTTTTCTCACAAATACTGACTCTGCACGCCTTCAGTCTGGTTGCATAAGCGTCCCATGGGCTTTCAAAATACAAGGTTCTGCTGTGTGCTCACAGCTTTGAGTCCTGGGTGTGCGAACAACATTCAGTGTGAATTGCCAAGTCCAGTTTCGAGGTGTTGAACCGCATGGACTATATGACATTGATGGCTTGAGAAGTAAATTGCACTTCCACATTTTTAAATGTCTAATGGTGTTCAGGACCTCCAGAATCGTTTCAGGTATGGGTATTTATGCTTCTAAATGCATATATATGGTATGTATGTGCATGTATAATCCTCAAAATCCCTGAACGATGCACTTGGAATGTTTTTTAAAAATTGCTTTCTGAGAAAATACACAGTAACGGATGGCTTTATTGACATAATTCATAAAGAGAATAGTTGATTACCTGTTCTGTAACTGAGCCAATGAATATTCATAGTTCCCTTGGTATGGAGCTGGCATATTTCAGCTAATTAAGTCTTCTGCTTAGTTGCTGCATATGCACACTTTTTATATGATACCAAAGTACATTTAATTGGGGTTTGGCAGATAATACTAAAGAGAGTTTGCAAACAAACAAACAAACAAAGTAGACTCCACTGCCATTTCCATAAATGGAATGGTATCATGTTATGGACACATGTATAAAAATGTCACCTCATTTCAGAAGGGCCTAAAACTCACACTATTAGGGCAGGTTTCAGTTAGAAAATGGCAGGAGAAACACTTATTTTTAGGTAATACACTTATTTCAGATGAGCATAGAGATTTCTACTCAGTGTTTATAAATGTCAATAATTGCGTTATCCCCTTTCCTGAATATATTTGAGAATACTATAACACCTTTGAACTAAAATTTTAAGATGTCATTTTTCCTTTGAGAATCTTGGAGGCATGCCAAGGTGAACTAAAGATCAGAAATTGAGTTCCTACTTCAGTTTCTTTCTTAACTTCCTACTGTCTCTTGCTGGGAACATGCATCATGGCTTGCAAGTAGCACAGGCTGCCACAGGCTGCAACTAATACTGAAAATAAGTTGCCTAATAAGATAACCTGAGGCTAGGTTTGGGGGGTGTATCCAGGTATCCTTTCAATGGCCTCAGCAACAGGAGAGTCAGCTTCATGCCTGGGTCTTGACTGCATTCAGAGTCCAGACACAGCTGAGGTGCGACCCAAGCCAGAAACACAGCGCTTTTGTGCTCCAGCCACTGATCTTCAGTTATTCTCTTCTATCCATGAGAATGACATCTTATTAATTTTTAGTCTAAAATTATATTTCCCTCTTTTGCTAGTCTTTCCTCTACCCGATAATGTTTTCCACGCTAATGGCCCTTTCCCATGCTTTTTCCTTGGTATCTGCTATTGAGCAGATGACTTGTGTCTTTATGTCTAATTGACTCATGACTCTTTTTGGATCCCGTCTTTTTCTCTGACCCATGACTTGTAACACCTTCTATAATCAAAATACTTCATTCTGGAGCATGGATGATTTAAGAGTTGGTTATGAAACAAAGCTTTTTAATCAAAGTCATTACTTCAGACCCACTCCTTGTTACACTGGGCTGGAGTCCATCTGGAGAAATCATATTGTCACAGGTTTAAGGGAATAAACTGTCTTCACTCTGTAGCTGGTGGGAAAATGTTTCCACGTATACAAGCTCTAAGGCATCCACTGCAATATTTATATCAGATTAGATGTGTTGCTGAAAAAAAATAAATCAAGCCACTCAGAAAAATTCCCCACACTCTGCACTAGCTTAATATAGTGGCACTGGACTTAGACATCATATTAGGGGGTATGTGGTTCGTAATTCAGGTGAAAGTGCTTCTTGCTGAACGCAAGGTCACTTAAGCAGTTACCAGAATCTCATCTAGATCTGTCTTTTAAGGAAGGTGTGGCTTTACTTCTAACCTAAAGTGTGAAGTTCTGCTAAGTATTGAGTTTCACTTATGATCTCAGCCATTAAAGTTTTGTTCAACTCAATGAAAATCAATTCTACTCTTCATTTCTTGAACTTGCATAATTTCTGTGTATACTCTCTAATCTGCTCAGAAACACCATAGCACTTTCCTGTGTATGAAGCTGTAAAATAATATAACCTCTTATAATCATGACCAGTACAGCTTTTATGTTCCTGATACAATGTAGAAAAGAAGGAAGATAGAACATGATCTCCTTGAAAAGAGAAGTCTAAACTACATTTTGAATATTTTGTTCATAAAACTAGGAACAGGCTGGTTCATATTCTGCTTCAGTAACTTCTCATGAAGAAAATACATTCAGAAACTGATGAGTCTTTTTTCCTCTTCATATTTGTTTTTTCTGTCTGTGAATCTTTAAAAAATGAAATCCATAATGAAATTATTTTCTCTGCAAAGCTAAGAATTTGAAGCTAATTTTATCTTACCTACACAATGATTTCATAAGTATCTAGCTATTACATTGTAATGAGCAGTCAGATTTAGTATATAAATCTTAATTCATGATAACCTTTAGTAGACTTTGAAATAGCAGTTATGTCAATAGAATTTGTAAAATAGCTGTTTTTACAAATGTTAAAGCTGTGTCAGAAGTTTTTTCTATTGTTAACCTGCTGCAGGGAGTAGAAGTATTTTTGCATTCTAAAGAAGGCATAGCATTGTGCTTAAGTATGAAATGTTTTTCAGCCTTCTAGTAGCAATAGGGAACTGCAGCACCTGGGAAGACCTTGTAATGGGTTTTTAACATTTGTTAGCATTTTCCCCCCATTTCACTCCCTTGTGGAAAAAAAGAAAATTAGGAGAAAAAAATTCCTCTGTTTCTGGGGGTAAATCAATCACAGAGTGCCTACAGGTGTTTAAAGTGAGGGTTCAAGATTCAAACTGGGCACAGGGAAGTCAGTTGACTTGAAGCGGTCTGCAGGGTTTTACCTGTGTCTGCCGTGGCAGGGACTACAGAAACCAAGAAACCAAGGTGACTTCTCCAAAGTCTGTCCTTTCCCTGAGAAAGTCATCACCAAATGTTAGCTGCCAGTATTCTCATATTGACTGGGACACCAGCTTCTACAAATAATGTTTATACCTACCCCTAGCAAAGGCCTGCAGCAAAGGCAGCCCCATTCAGGGGGAGATGATGGGGGCATGCAGCCAAGGGAGTGTAATTCCTCTCCCCAAAAGAGCCTTTGAGCCTCACAAGATGGGTTCCTTCTTTTATAGTGCCATCATTTTAATTAGCATAAGCACTGAAATTATCTGATAGCACTATTGTAATGACCTCAGCTAATGCACTGGGTTTTAGCACTGAGTTTTAAATGAGATAATGAATCTAGATGTGGCATGAAAATATTCCAATAGGCATTTTAGAGTATTTCTCTATAGATGAAACTACAGTTATAGTAATTAAAATGTTATTGTAAGCCAGTACATTCCAGTCCTCCTACCCCTTGCAAGACTATTTGGACTAGTGTTAGCTTTTACCGCTGTGACTCTTAAGCGTGTATTTTTATCCAGACCAGAGCATGATCCACTTTTGTCTAGTTTAATCAGTCTCACAGGAGACCCCCTGACCTGCTTGCCCAGAAAAGTGAGAAAATAGAAATTCACTTGATGGTCTTGTGACCTGGAGTCAGAAATCAAACTGCAGTATCTCTCAGGAGCAGTAAAATTCACTTTCAAGAAGCCATGTATTTAGAGGCACCAGCCTAAGTTCCTATTAGAAGGTGAGACCTGAGACAAGTAACTCGTAAATAAAACAAATAAGGCTGCTTGTATGCTGCCACTCCAAATTAATTGCCTTCAACTGTTGAAGGTATTTAATGGAGTTGCTTAGATTTTGGGTTTGGAAGTGGGCAGAGTTGTGCAGGTTGGTTATTGAGCACTGTGCTTTCTGTTTGTGTTACGGATGATCAGTGAATAGCCTGGCCACTTGCAATATTCTCCTTTGATTTTCACCTCTCCCATTTAGTGGAAAAGACATATGACTTTTTTAGCTTAATAATAACATATTGCTTTTAAGGTAAGTGATATACGCCCAAAGCTATTGCTTTACTGACAGTGTGTCCACTCATTGAATCAGCTATGTATCTAAAGAGACATCTGCTAACCAAAGGAAGAATTAGAAATATTTCGTCTTATTCCCTGTGGGACAGCAAACATCAATCAGTAGATCTGATCCAGAATAAACTGCAGTGATTTTTTTTCCTGCAGAATCTAAAAGTGAAATTCCCATCCTCTTGATTTTATGGAGATAAAGACATAGTGCTGTCAAACCTAGATAAAGTATTTATGGAGGAAGGCAATAATGTGAATAGGAGTGTCAGAATCTAACTATTGAACACTAAATAATTAAAAGTGAGATCATAATGAAATTCCTTTCAGCCTACAAGTGGCTATTTTTTTTCTGTAACCTTTTTGTTAAATGCTAAGAATAAGATGTAAATAAAACAGGCAAAGGCATTAAGTTGCATTACAACTGCTTTTAACTTTAATGGCATTCCCTGGATCTGAAATAACCACTGTTACTTACAACTCGACCTCTTTGATCTGGCAATAACTTAGCCCCTTAAGCTAGAAGGTAGCACGGTCAATTATACCTCAACACTGTTTTCACAGGAGACTTGTCCTTCCTATTGTAGATTCAGTGAAATTGATAATGTTTGCCTTATTTTTTCTTTTGCATAAATAGAGTGGCAAGTTATTCCATTTATGCTTTTTAAATCAAAGATGAAATAAGAATATGCTTCCTGATCCATTGCCTAAACTTCTAGGACTTAGTTTCAACTATTCTTCTGTTACTCGAGTTTTACTCTTTGCTCTCCCATATGTGCAAAATATACAGAAAAAAAAGCTACATAACGATTTCAGATATTGCCTAAAGCAATCCAGGGGCGTGTTGAAAATGTGTGAGAGTGGTGCATTTATATTACAGTAGGTACAGATAAGTGCTTGTGATTTGAGTTCTATAGCAGATTTTTCCTTGCAGACTGGCGTGGTTATGTGTTCTATGACAAGAAATCTTTCAAAAACTCCGTCTTTCAGTCGCATTTCCTACCGCTTCGTACTTATCTGTTGCTTTCCTTTTTCTCTGACTTCTTACCAAATTAACCATGGGACATTATTTCTCTAAATGACTGCCTGTAAAAGAACCCAGACAACTCCTTCCATCTTCTGTGCTGCAGCTCAGCTACAGGGAAGTTTCTCTCTCAAGGCTGTGTGAGCTTCTAGGTAGCTATTTTTTAGTTTTCTCTTTGTTAAAAACTGACAGATAGGGCCACCAAGAACCTTCCTTCTCCACCACCTGTTAAACATCTGTGTCTCTTGATGCAGAGCATCATATGAGATAGTGCCAGAAGATGCCCAGTTTGTATCTACCTTCTATTAGGGTAAAATGCAGGAGTGGATGAAGATCCTCAACACTACCTATGGTAGCTGGGAGACCTTAGCAACCTTACCCTTACCAAGTATGATCAGATTGTGGTGCTTGCCTGCAGGCAACTTGGTTCTACAGATGGGGACAGGAATGCTTCACTCTGCCAGCCCTCTGTGAAATGCAGATGGAGCCCAGAGAACAGGAAGGAAACCCTCCTGTCGTTCCGATCATCTCTAAGGAGGCAGGATGTGTGTGGGAAGCATGCAGGACTCATTAGAAACAGCAAGGTGGTTTGCCACTGAGAGCAGGGGATAACTGGTGGCAGAAGAGAGCATTTTTGTGAGGAAAGGGGAAAAAACCTCACTGTGGGAGGAATGTATGTGGGAGTTCAGGCATGTTTGCTTTTTGCAGATTCTTGTTTTAGTTTGTAGAAGACATTAGACTTCAAATAGAGATTAAATGAGGAGAAGACCCAAAAGTGTCCATAGATCAACAGAACTCTTTCAAAAAGCTGCTTTCTTTAGGAAGAAGAAGCAATGGTCAGTCTTCAAACGTAGAGACTTCCTGCTTCTAAGGACAGTAATTTTGAATGCTGTTAAACTCTTGCCAGATCCCGTGTCTTCAAAACTTAATATGGGGTTTGACACTTTTGAAAGTTGGTTTGTTTACAAAAGGAACCTGTGTTTTGCCTCCAACTCTTGAAAAGGACAGAAAGGCTCCAATGAACTATTGTGACCAGCCACGCTTTAGAAAAAAAAACATAGTTCACCTCAGTGTTGACTGCTTCTCCAAGTCTGTCTTTGGAATGATTTCAGCTGTGATTAAGATTTCCAATTATATTACAGCTGGAAGGATAAAACACATCAATGAAAACAGAATAAAGCTGAAGAGCAACCTGAGGACAATAAAGTAGCCAAGCCACAGGGAATGAGAAAGACATTCACTAATAAAAATCTAAGCTGTTCTGAAGTGCCTTTCAGTCCAGTTTCTCAGATTAAAATGTACTTTTCTATTGCTTTTAATCTGGAAGGAACTGAGGCACAAGGTGCTGAAATGACAAAGTGAAAGGGCAGATGCAGAGAAATGTCCTGTAAATATGGAACATAAAGAGATGTCATTTGCCACAGAAAATTGTCAGAAGCCTGTTGGAAGGTAATTTTCAGTGGTCAAGTTGTATTTCTTATTTGCTTTCATTTTTGACAGAAAAAACCTATGCTTTTCTGTGTTTCTCTGGGAAGTAAAATTCTAGAGGGAGGAACGATATATTTCGGTTAAATTGGAAACATTTAGCATTTAGTTTGATTTCTGCTTCAGAACGTAGTATAGAAAAAAGATAAACAAAATTTTCATTTAAAAATGAAATTCTTTATTCAGAGAATACTTCAATATGACATTTTGACTTTAAAATTCCTCTACTTTTTATTTCTTTTTTTCAACAATATTCACCAAAATTCACACAGTTTAGCAAAGTGTTTTTAGTTTTGTCTGCAGAACTGCATTTTCTGATAGAAAATGGTTCCCTTAAAATTTTTTTCTTCCTGTCTCAGTCATGTATCTATACTACCCTTCTGCTCATGCAGAATTGTCCCCTGAAGTATATTTTACCAATGCTTTGTCCAGTCTTGCTATAAATGTCTCAGACAATGAGACTCCCACTGAAAGATTACTCCACAGTCTAATAGATCTGTCAGAAAGATTTTCCTGAAACTCAGACTATATTTTCCTTGTCTTAATTTGGGATGTCGTGGAGCAGCTCATGAAACGCAAGCATAGTAAATCACTTGAACCAGATGGTATTCATCGGGGGGTTCTGAGAGAAATAAAGTGCAAAAGAGGGAAGATACTGGCAATAAATCATTAAAAATAGCAGCTGTTCCTTTTAAAAGGGAAAATCCAGCCTGTAGTTAGAATAAAAATTATTATTCTTCTTTAACTGAATAAAAGATCAATTTCAAGAATGGCAGCCTGATGAGCTTAATCTCAGCTTCAAGGAAATCTCCTAACAATCTAACTACAGTCCAAGTATTAGATGATTATAATTTCAGACCAAACCGTGGCATCTCCCACAGGGGTAAATAATGACTCTCTGGTGTGAGAGAAATCTTTGGAAGAAAAACAGCCATAATTGTGTAGGAAATTTCATTCTAGGAAAAAAGTCATAACTGAATGGCTCTAACGTTCTTGGATTTTTTAAAAAGTTTCTGGAAAGGAGTCTCTGGAAGAGAGCGCTTCATTGGAGGGGGAGTTTGCTATTACTGAGCAGGATGATGTAAATGAAGGCTCCCAATGCTAACATCTTGGGAGACAGCAGGGAAGGAGTTTATCACACCAGGTGTCCAAACCTGCAGTAGTAATGTCTGTCATGATAAGATATGTATTTCACTTTAAAATGCAATGTGCTTGCATTACAATAGGCTGGGTGAAGGAAATACACCGAGCAAATGGAGCATGAGCAAGTTAAGATTTGTGATGGTCCCCAGGTCTGATGGCAACCCTTTTTTCTCCATAGCCTCCAAAAGAATCCTTTATCTCAGCCAATAACCACAGGAAATTCAGTGCATCCTGCTCTACTTTGGATAAATTTTCCATCAGTGGAATTTAAATAACAAATAAACGTCTCCCTGTGAAGTTTATGTCAATTATTTCATAGGTAACTCAAAATGCGGCACAAGAAGGGCATATTTCTGTTTTCTTAAGAAGCGTGTATTTGTATTAAAAAGCAGGAGCAAAACAAATTGGCATTTCCATACAGAGATGAGGAATTACATTTATTATTATTCAGATCTTATCTCCAATTATGTTAGAAATTCAGCAGGTATTCCGGGGGCTTGAACCACCTGTTGAGAAAATCTCCCTGATTAGTGTTGCATGAGCAAGTTATAGGAACAGAATTGTGAACAAAGATAGCAAAAGTGGTCAAAGAAAGAGGAGCACAGAGAGTAAAAAGCTGCTGGGAGTCATGTAAAAAGCCAAAGAGGACTGACAGCTTTAAAAAAATTATTCATTCATCTGATTGCTTTGGGCAAGGAAAGCTAAATTATTTCTTTTCTGCTGTGTCTTTGTGGTGCCTCCTTGGTTTGTTTGGATTTTCTCTCTGTAGATCTCATTCATGGTGGCTTCATGATTTTGTTCTGCTAGATCCATGTCAGCAGGACCAGCCATCAAAGGTATCTGCAAAACTTCCTTCCCAACATTCACTTTGTCTTTTGCAGGCATCAAGCAGTCAGCTCTGACTCTGGCTGCCTACACATCCCATCTGTACTTGCACTAGATAGAAAGTGCACTTGCCCCCTCCGTAGAAAGTACACTGGAATCACTGTGTGGAAAGAGTGGTCTACAGTCTACAGATAAGCCAGGAGGATGTATCTGAAGGCTTGCTTTATTCCTGCAGAAAGGGCTTGGGGGAAAGGGATTCTTGCAGGAACTGTCTCTACCAAAGGTTTTCCTCAAGCAAACCTGGAAGGAGAGCCAGTAGCAGCACTGTTCCTACAGCACAGATTTTTCTTGTGATTATTTTGGCTTCAAAACTGTCAGCAGAAAGAGTGGAGAGCTCCATCTAAGCATGTGAGGATTGCATGTGAGGAAGTCTTTGGAAAAAAATTCATGTTGGCTTAACTAGAAATTTATCCAAAGGTTTTTCTCACTACAAGCTCTGTATTGTACAACAGTACCTTTTACTGTTCAAAATTATCATTAAAAGACAGATTCTTACAATTTGGCACAGCACTGCAGTATCTTACACCTGCCTGCCCTTCCACAAAGTGACAGAGCTGCAGTCTCAAAGCAAAGTGTAGTTGAGATCCTGTCCCTGTATTACCTTGGTTAAGGATTCCTCCACAAAGTAGCAACTTTAGGCAGTTTGCTGAGACACTCTTCCCTTCCCACTGCTAGCTGATGCCCAAATGCAAATCCCTGTAAGAAATCCAAATTCTGGGCCATTTTCCACACAAATCTGAGCATCTTCTGCCTGGATTTAGTATTATCAGCACGGAAATCCATGTGCAGGGGAACTAGACGTGATGAAGAAGAGAATGTGTTCCATTTTTGTGATTTCTCAACAAGATGGCTAAATCTTAAAAACAAACAGAACAAAAAAGGAAAAAAGTCCTCAAGCAATGACAGTTTCTTTTGCCAAGTGTAAAAATCCATGTGAGTCACCTGAGACAGGTATGCTCTGTGGTTGTTTTGCTTTGCATTGCTCACCTTTTGAGGTTTGCATTTTTACAGAGTAATCACTATACTGTGAGTGCTGCAGAAATCTCTCCTTGGCATTGTTGTAGGTGCTTATGTTGTAAGAACTGCTGTAGATACTCAGAATTTACCATAAAAAACGAGCTTTTGTTCCCTCTAATGATTTTTGGCATTAATTATGCTCTGCTTCTCAGAGATGTTTTCTGGAATTTCTACCAGGCTGTCATAGAGAGTGGCAGACACATAGCACAATTGGTAATCAGTGTTTTGGGGCATAAAATGGGTTCTTCCTGGTGTCTGTACCCATGGTAGGGCATTGATGATGATAGACTATCATGCTGTCCATTTTCATTTAGAGCTAAATTGTGTTGCTGCCTTAGTAATTAGCATAATTTTAATCTACTACTTTGCCAACATATTGCTGACATGATACAAAAACTTGTTGGTTCATGTCTCTTTGAAGATTGCTCCCAGTTGTCCCGTCATTTCCTTTCAGGATAGGAAGCGTTGCCTTGCTCTGGTTGTCTTGGAGTACTGTGGTAATGAGCTCCCACCAAGGTATGGTTCTTCTCCACTTAACTCTCAGACCCAGAATTCTCCAGAGTTAAACATACAATACACAAATGTGGTGGAGACATCACCACTTTCAAAGACACAGAAAAACAATCTTTGATAGGGGAAAAAAAAGATAGAGTTCCAATATAGGGATTATATCATGAGAAAGGGAAACATTGTGCTTTTTTGCCACTTTTTGTAGATAAAACATTAGCGGATAAAATAGGGGATCATAATTCCTCTTTTGAAAAACTTCCGACTTAGAGATTTGAAGAAAAATCAATGTGACATTTGAATACACTTTGAAGTTCTTTCACAGCTTGAAACTTCACAACTTTTGTCTCTCCCTTTTTTATCAACTGTATTCATTACATTTCCATATAAAGCAGCCTCCTTGTTAAATACCATCTCTCTCCCTCTTGCTCTTTTCCTCTTGCTCACTCTCTCTTTTCCCATTTTCCCCCCTCCTGCCACTTTGCTCTCCAGGAGTAGTGAACACTTTCTCTCAAAGGTAGCAACACACCATTCAATTAAAGCTCCGGCCTTTGTAAGGACAGATAATAACTTTGATCGCTGCGTTTGTATAATTAAGGGACAGGCCTCTGGTTTAAAGGGGCTCCTCTCCCGCCTTTGAAACAGCGAGAGCGTGATGAGTTTTCCGCGGCAGCAGCGCGGTAGGAAAGTCCCCGTCTCCTTTGGTGTCACATCTATCTGCTCCCCCAGCCTGCTCGTCCCTGTCCCAGGGCCGGCGATTAGGCAGCCCCCCGCTGGCTGCAGATGGAGTGAAGCGGAGCGATAAGGGAAGCTGCCTTTCTGCCCTGCCTCAGATCGGCGCGGGGAGAGCTCCTCTTCACAGGCAGCCCCAGTGTAAGCGGTTTAAACAAGCGTGCAGGAAATATTGGGGTAATTACCAAGCACAGGGAGGGGGTCTCCGGCTGTCAGCGGCATTGAGAATGGATTCGAAAACTCGCTCAGCAGATTAATTGATCCTTTTTCTGCAGCCCATCTTTTGAATAATTCTCGCAGCAGCAGCAGCACATAGCCACAAGTTGGGAGAGTGCAGTGTGCCGAGGAGAGGCATCCTCATCCACAGACGTGCATATTTACTGGCCTCTGCATCAGGCTTTCTTCTCCGCCAGAGCATTAGGAATTTTAGCGATAATTCATGCTTGGTAAATTTGTTTTCTGTAATAAGATCAAGCCCACAAAGGGAGAATGAAAAGCAGTGCCGCCTGCGCTTCCTTATCAGCGGTGATGCCAGCTAAGTGCTGTGATCGCAGGAAGCTGCTCCGAGGTGCTCTCGCCTGCCACTTAATTCAGTTTACTTAGAAAAGAGTTCGCCGCAGTTTTAATTTTCGGTTTCGCACCAGCGAAGCGGCCGCCAGTTCAGCGGAGCAGTGGTGGCCAGCGGGCCCCCACGGAGAGCGGCCGGGCTCCTCTCCATCCCGGCAGGCCACTCAAGTGGAACACCAGCCAAGTGGCAGGTCTGTTGCTGGGGAGATGAGTACCAGCCTCTCGGTTCCGTCTGCCCCTGCCCTCACTCTTCCCAGCTGGTAGAGGAGGGAAACTGGCAGCGAAAATCTTGATGCTGTACCCACTTCTCACATTTGCCTGGCAGAAGACGCGCCAACAGGAGGGAAATGGTGCGCGGTGCATTCGGAGAGGTGCACGTGTGTCTCCTCTACAGCTGCATTAGCAAATTAGCAGGTATTCTGTGCCTAAAGCAGAGAAGGATGGGGCAGCAAGGAGAGCTTGTAAGTGTTGCTCTCCTGGGTGGCTAATATTAATTGCTCATTTAAAGAAAATAAACTGATATTCTGTGATTTAAATACTGTACAGCAGAGAGGATTTCAAAACTCTTTATTAGCGCTGTCCTAGAAACTTGAGGTAGAGCAAGTGTCAAAAATGCCCTGATCTAATTTTGAATACCTATATTTGCACAGAATGATCTAGTGCCTTGGCAGTTTCTGTCAGGGCACTGTTCAATTCAGACTGCTTTTAGTTGGCACACAAATTGCTATCATATTAAAATACAGTAAAGAGAGCAATTAAAATCCATTTCTATGGTGGTTGTCAGCTTCTTCATACAGGACTTTTCTAGTATTATAGAAGCTCTCTTAAAGCCCAAAATTGACAAGCTGCTGTGTGTTTTCCCTGTCTCCATTTTTCCCTGCTTTCACGCATGTTATTGGTACATCTGTGAGTGTCATATCCCTCACTCACAAAATACCAAGGGCCAGACTTTCGCAATTAAATTGCAAACGTTTGTACAAGGGAAATTGTGTGCTGAAATTATGTGGGTTTGAGAGACCAGAGATTCACATGACTCGCAGCCGGGCAGATGTCTGATCTGCCACCAACGTGAGCACTTCTCTTTTGCAGGCACAGGCACAGACATGCACATGCAAAGCCTGCAAGTGCTGGCATACTCAAGGTCACACTAGAAGGCCCTGTGTTCTACATAATGCCCTCAGCAACCCTCATTTCTTGTTTGGTGTTAAGTTTTCAAATGGAAAATTCTGTATAGTGTAAGCAGATGGATTTAAGAAATTGCTGGGACTACTGTGACTACGTGCTTGTACACCTCCATCCTTCTGTCCCATGAAATGGTGAGAAACATGTCTGGCTGACTTCACAGGGTCTCCCTCAAGTGTTCTTACATGTTTTGATCCACAGGTCTTACATTCCCTCAGCCTTGGCTGTCTTGACAGAGTAGAAAGAATCACAAATCTCATTTGGCACTACGAGTTTCACCTGTGTTTGCACTATAGACAGAAGAGAAGGGTCTAGCTTCATCCCATTCAATTGCACTCCATTTTACACCCAGGTTCACCCTTATGCCTCAGAGACTGGAATGTCTACAGAGCTAGAAATGACAGGTTATGTCTTGGCCTGTTTTTGCCATAGTTTGGTTTTGATGAGTAGTAAAAGTAGGTATCTGCTCAGGCAGAAGGCTTGAGAACCTGCCAGCCACTCCAGCTAACTCCAAGGATAGTGACAGTCACAGGACTTCACTTCCTAAGGCTGCCACAGACCAGGAAAGCACCGAGAAGTACTCTTAAACACACTAGCCACTAGTCATATAAAGAGATTTTCAACAGACCAGTGGGGAAAATTTCTTTAGCTGTGCATTGTCAAAAATCCACTTGTATCTGTGCAAATGACTTTTTGCAAGGAAAGCATTCCTAGATCCCTAAAAAGGGGCTGTAATGTTGCTGTGCTGAGGGTTTGGATGCACCTGTACTGACTATGTCGCACGCGTGGGAACCAATTTTGTTTTGAAAAGAGCAGTGTATCTGCAGCTTGCACTCTGTCATAACATATGTGAAAATAATATCCGACTGCAAGTGTATGCAGCGTAAAGGAAACCTTTGGTACAGTGCATATTCTTGAAATTAATCTCTAGCTCCTGAAACGTACCCATTCTGTGGAGAAGAAACAAGGCTTGAAAGCACTCCAAAGAACCATGTTGACACCACAGCTGCTGTTTTTAATACCCCACTGTGCAGGGTATCATCCTGAAAGAGACGAAAAGCCTCTGTCCATCTACTCATGCCAGATCCAAAGCAGGTGGCTGTTAGAGCTGTCTTTTTCCGGTTGCCAGGCTTTCTTTTGGGGATCCATCTTAGTGCCAAGGGCAGTCTCCAGTGGGGCTTGCACCAATTATTTACTCTATTTATATGTAGTTAATTAAGTGATAATCCTAAGGTATCAGGATATATGTGAAATAATAACTACTACTTAAAAAGCACAAACTGAGCAAGGTATTTGTTTGTTTCTTTTGTTTATGCCCATATGCTTTAAAACTGATGATTGAAAGTTCGTCGTTTCACCTTGGGGATGTAATTATGCTGTCAAAACTGGAGTTAAAGATAGAAAAAGTTTGGTCGATGGGGGAAAACCCCAGAGTTTTGGTTTCAGGGAAGCTGTAGAAAAAAAAATCTGTGGGTTGGACCCAGCTGTGACATCAGAAATATTTTTGAGTTCCCTATCAATGTCAAATGCTGGAAGGACCACCCCTGGTCACAGGAGAGATTCAGGGATTAGTGGTACAGTTTTAGTTGCACAGCATCTCTGCAGATGTGTGATGGTCTCCTGGTGCCAACTTTAGGACGTGAACCAGGAGGATGTGCCCCACCACAGACTTTTCCCCAAACTATTCGGTGATGAGAAAGGAGTAGTGAACTGGCTCTTGCACGCAAATCTGTTTTGTTATGATGGTATCTGCATGGATGCGGTTGGTCTTTGTGTTCAAAGCCATTAATATTGTCAGACCAGGTTAAATAAGATGAGGTTCTTAGTACTCCTTGAGAAAGCAAAGGAAGTATGAAATGTGCTAGGATACACCTAACTTAGACTGTCAAAGTTTTTTGTATAATCAGCAAGGCTGTAAAAGTGCTGCTTTCAAATTTTTAGCAGCCCTTTGATGCCTCTGTAGTCTCAGGTCCATTCCCAGGGTTAAATAAAGCCTAGTTCAAGATTCTCAACACTGTCAGTAGTGGGATCCCCAGCTGGAAGTGGTGCAAAAGGGCACTTTGAAACGTGATAATTTGAAACTGCTTTGCATGAAAATAACGTTCCATTTCTTCTTCCTTTTCTCTTCTATGCTGTCTTCACTGTCTTGGAAGAAGTATAACTGAAGAAAGATGTCTCAGAGGTTTATTAAATCATCTGGGATCCTGTACTAGATAAACCTTTGGGAATTCTGCACTAGATAAACTTTGTCTTGGATCCAGCATAGTTGTTCTTGTGTTGAGCCTTTTTGTTTTAATTGCTTTCTTGTGTTTTGCTTCAGAATACCCTGCAGCTGGGAAATTTTGGTTGTATGAGAGTGCTCTTGCAGGATGATTACCTCCTGCAGTGACACAAATGTGGTGGGCTTTAGTTTTAAATTATGAATTATTGCAATTCCTTTGATTTGTATTGAACATTTTAATGTACAAAAATAAGAGAACAAGTTTTATTTCTGTTTGACCTCATGTGATGAATTCAAATGAGAGGAGTTCAAGTTTTTAAAGTAGAAGACTTAAGGTCATTTAATTGCATTGTTTTCCATATTTCTTTTCCCTTTTATTTCTGAATAATTTATCAGTTGGAGTTACTCTGTGTGAGAGCAAAAGGCACCCTTTCTGGAGCCAATGGGAACAACCACCTATGATTGTTATTGCTTTAAATCAAGTGCTTTAGAAAATAACCAACCCTGTGTGCATGGCAACTATTTTAGACATCTCAATAAAAAGTGTATAGGATAGACAAGATGGATGGGTGAACTGAGCAGAACCAAGCCTTTCAGTCTTTTTACATGGGATATTCAGCTCACTGACAGTTGGAGCTATATTGTGCAAATGAGTTTGCAGGATTGAGACCTTAGCTAACAAGCTGAGCAGAAAGTAGGAAAAGATCAGACTTCATTTTGATATAATCAGATTAAAGAAAAATATGAAACTGAGTTTTTTCAAAAGGAAAAAGAAAAAGAAGAAAAAGATAGGGAAGAATACATTTGAAGAAAAAAACAAAGCAGAAGAAATTAATTTAGCAATCAGAAGAAAACCCCACAATTTAGCAAAGAGATACTTTTTATTTTAACATTATTTTAAAAAGATTGATGCATAGCTTTTGAACCTGAAGCTGGTAATTTCTGCCATTATTGTAGTCTCTATCTCTTGAATCATGCAATGCAAACCTGTTACTACCTGAGATTCAATGGCTTGTTTAAAAGGACACTCTCAGTTTTGTGGTCTCTTTGCAATGGCTCATACAGAACCACTGAGTTTTTAACAGAGCCTTGGAACAGAAGGTCTGCTTCTTCAGTGTAAAGGATAGGCCTTTTGCCCTGATTTGTGTTTGAATGCTGCTGCCCATCCAGCTCCTCTCAGCCCTCACCCCTTGGATCGTCTCCAGTTTCAATTTCAAATCTCTGTGACAGCTATTTCAGTAAGCACGGCCTTTCAGTGTACTGCTGGCTCAGTGAAGAAAAAAACATGTGAGAAAGAAAAAGATAAGGAAAAGGCCAGGACTGTTTGAAAGGATTTTTACCATTATTTTTACTTTCAATTGCCTTAAGGGTGATTTGTAACATGAGTACATATAACATTTTTAGGACATGTTAAGTCATCAGCAGTGTCTTTAAATTTTATCACACAACTCAATGTGGAAAACTTGTTCATGTGTTTTACATGCTTGTAAACTGCAGACTATCTTGCTGGAAAATAGAGGGATATGGGTAGCCAACCATCACATAAAAATCTGACAGAGTACCTCTAGTGAAGTCCCAAGTCCTTGCTGGGTACCATTTTACTTTCAGAGGAGTCTCATTGAATTCTTCTCTTGCCAGGAATGGCCAGTAGGTTTTCACAACATCTTTCCTGCAGGCAGATTTCACAAGGGTGGAATCAGAGACATGACAGAACATCCCTTCTCTCCAGCATTTATATTTATTCAAGTGCTTTTGTCTCTGCTGAGGACCGCTTAATCGAAATACGGATTTTCAGAAGCTGGTTTGTTTGGGGTTTTTTTGCCTGTCTCACAAGCACTGAGTTCCTATTTCTACTTGGTTTAAATAGCTAAAATAATGAGTTAATTCCATTTAGGGACAGGGGAAAGCAATGGGGGCAACCACAGGAAGCTCTCCAAGTTATACTCAAATCTGGCCTTTTATTTAATCTCTGTGAAGTTGGACCTTTCAGTTTGCATCATTGTGCCATATCTCACACAAAATGATCCAAAATAAGTCAAATCAACTTCCCTTTATCTGCAGCACTAAAACCTAAAACTTGCTGTATACAACCTACCTCCTAGCAAAGGCTGTGATGAGGGGGCTCTACAGTCCGCACACCTCTGCTTTTTTATTTAGCAGAACCAGACATCCCACAATGTGGGCCAAATAGTAAGGGGACCAAGCTTGAAAGGTGTGCAGTTATGGCCTAGAAAATTATCTGTGTGAACACTAACAATCTATCTCCTCATGTGAAAGTAAGATAATGATAATTAGACTGAACAGTGCATCCTTTCCACTCCACCAGCACCACCGAGTACTTAAATCAGCTGGGATCCTGATGTGCTGCTAAAGAGCTTAGTCTGCCCAGTATATGCTTTTTATTCATAACTTGCACCTTTATGCAGAGGTGATAATTTCCTAATAAATAGCAAATTCAACCACATTATACCTGTCAGACAGTTGCAAATACCTAGAGACACTATTACACAAAAATGATTGTGTATTCTCCATTTTAGGAAAAAAACAGTGTGTGTCAGATTAATGAGGTTATGAGCAAGTGAGCAGAATAAACCAGTAAAATGTAATTAAGCCATTTAGCACTCCATAAAAACAGGAACACATAAAAAAGTAATGCGAACCACAGGGTGCAGTTACTTACCAGCCTCAGTATGTCAGAAGGACTTAAAGGGGCCCTCTCTTTTTTTTTTTTTATACCACTTTCAAGGCAAACAAATGTTCAAATCACTTTGAGCTTTTAAAGTTGTCCATCCATGTGCCATCCACATTGTATGTTATGCTGTCCTTCCCTGTCTGTTTCCCCCCCTTAATGTCTTCAGCAGGAGAAGGATTTTTTTTTTTTTAAAGGAATCACTTGATATTTTTCCATTCCTTCCAGCTGCAGACACTCCCATTTCTTTAGTATTTGTTACCATGTTCTCCCTTATGTAGCAGGATGTGTAAACTCATCAGGATGCAAACACACCAACCAAAATTGCTGGTCTGTGACACACTTTGGTTTTTCGCTTCTGTTTAAGGCACTTCATTAGGGATGCCTGGACAACTGAGCTCTAGGAAGCACAGAACTGCATCTAGGGAGACAGTGAGAGGGAGTTATTCTGTGTTCTTTTCAGGATTGAAATAGACTCTCAGAGATAACCCACAGCAGGTTTAGTTCAGCAAAGATATTTTTGTTGCAGAGAACAGGCATTTCAAATAGTTGTTGTCTATCAAAGGTGGTAAAAGTAGATTTTCATTATGCATAAAGCCATTCTAAATGCCACTATGCAAGAGGAAAGGGATCAAAGGAAGAGAGCTTAATATGCTTGCAGGGTGTGTTAGATTCCCTCTAGTGGCTGATCTTCCAGAATTTAATAAATTACTATTGCCAGGAGCTAATACAAATATAGTCCCTCATTTAGCTGAAGTGGGAGATGTTCTGATCATGCTGATGATGCCTATGGGGAATTACAGGAAGACACGGGAAGAGAAGAGGCAGGAGGGAGGAGCAAGTGTGTTAGCCAAGTACTGCATCCAAAAAGGGAACTTCTGGAAGAGACAGAGGATATGATGTGCCAGCAGTGGCTTGATGTGACAGATCGATGGCTCATGTCCTACGGAAGTCTGGATGTAGTGATGGCCTGAGGATTTATGTGCTTCATGATAACAGAGAGCTAAAGAAGTGAACTCCAGTAAACCCAGAGAAATTCGTGGCAGGTTCTCACAGGGAAGAGTACAAACACGAAGAGAAGAGTTGGAAGTTTCTAGGGGACAAAACGCAAAAAGCTGACCAGAAAACAATACATCCCAAGATGAATAAAATAGAGTGGTTGTAATAAAACACTAGAATGCAACACCAGGAGCTATTGAATGACATGAAAATCAAGGACAAAACATGAGCAGAAAAAAGGTGCTGGAGGATGTATAATGATACATGGCCATGTATAGATATGATCTGAAAGATTAATGAAGAAATGGAATTACAATCAGTAGTGATGGACGTAAGAAACAACATAATATTTCCACAAATATAGTTCCTTTATGGGAGACAGATGAAAATAAAATCTCTTGCCTAATGGAGGCAGGAGCAGAAACATTCCGCTTGTTTCTCTTTTTAATGTTAAAAAATACTGAGCATGTAATGGCACCTCTGATACAATTAACAGCAGTTAATGAGAGGACAAGAACTCTGGCCAGATAGTCATAGATCAGGTCAAATAACACTTAGATGTAGTTAGTGTGCTGCAGTCCTTAGGCTGGCTGAAATGTACCCTTGGAGTATTGAAGAGATTAGGATGAGCTGTTGCTGGGTAGTGATTAACACTCTGTAGGGAAGGGTGAATTCCAGAGGAATGCAAGAGGATGGACATAATTCTTACTTTTTTTAAAAAAAAAAAGAAAGGAGGAATAAAAGAGAAGGGGAATTAGAGACTAACAAGCTGATTTTCTGTACCTTAAGAGGGCATAAAGATCTTTCCAGCACTGAGAGGCTGCAGTGATAAGATACAGCAAACATGGATTTATCAAGAATAAATCATATTGAAACAAGGCCTTGTTGAGCAGCATTGCACCTCCAGTGGGTACTATGAGGAGGCAAAGGATTTGATGTCGAGGCTTTTGGCCCATTCCCCTGTGTTATTCCTGTAAGCAGCCAAAGAGACTATGGCCCAGGTAAAACTACAGTTGGGTTGAGGGAAAAGTGAAATCAATTACGTGGTGTTCCAACAAGACAGCAAAGTGCTGTCTCTGTTTAGGACTGAGAACTGTGCACAAATGGGAACTGGGGGCTAACAGGCTGCTCAGGTTCATGGCAGAGGTGTGACTTGGAGCTTGTATCCTGCATTCTGGGTTATACACTCAAAATGTGAGTCACCAAGGCAATAGTGGCAGCCTCATAGGGAGCTTGTGCCTTCTGTGGGGCTGGTTCTTTTTAAAGTCTTGTTGCTCAGTTTTAAAGAAATGTTCAGGTCAGTGGGAGTTGTGAGTATGTTGTATAGAGAAAAAAAGATAGCAAGGAGCATGGTTCTAAAGTTTCAAATCCTTAGTTAAGGGGCAACAAGTTTCCAAGTTCTAGATGATGCTGACCTTTTGAATGTGTGGCTTCAACTTTTTACTTATAACTTCTTTTTAGACTGTGAAAATTGAGAAGACCATTTTTAAATAAAATAGCCTGACCTCATACTTAGACAGACCTTTCTTGAGTTAATTCCTGTCTTAGTTAACTAAAGAAACTCTTTTAGAGTAACCTCCAAGTTATTGATAACATTTCCAAATTTAGGAGTCTAGCACAGATATTTCTTAAATTGTTTCAGTGATTACTAAAAATGCCAACTTAAATTCTACTCTGTTCCTGACTTTTACTTCTGGATATTGTTATATAATTTTATTATCAAAGTCTTTTTTCCTATTACATAAAGACACAGATCAAGTCATCCCTTAACCTCTTTGATGAACGAACTACATGACTGTCCTGGAGTGTACAGGTTTCCTTTTCAATCCTCTAATGATTCTCAGTGATTTTCTCTGAACCCTCTCCAATTTATTAACATCCTTGATGAATCATGGACAACATATTTCATTCATCATATAAACTCCCAAACATGAAGCTCTAGTGCCAAATCCAGACTTAATATAATTCTCTTCTGCTTCCCTGCAGACTGGTTGCCTACAGAAATTTTGCTATTTATTCTTCCAGAGACAGTATTGACTCTTTTTGATGCGGCATCATGCTGGCACTCATGTACTATTATTTATCCACTATCATTCCTAAATGCTTCCTAGAGATCCTGAAGTAAAATCCCGTTATCCTGTAAGTGTGTCCTACACTTTTTATTCCTGGATATATTCCTTTACATGTAGCTGTGTTACAGCACTAAGTGTTTGCTCTTCTGTCTGACTTAGCAGATGATTTTCTTTATTATCAGCCATTTTTGTGGTTTAGATTGATATTTTCTCTGGTCCTCCAGATCATTGATAAAACTGCTGAGCATATAAAGGCCAAAACCTGATCACTGTAGCCCTCTGATAAAAACTCTGTGTAGCATTGATCATTCTCTAATTTGAATCCATTAAATATGTGCTGTGCTTGTTTTCCATTGCTCTAAATTCTTGGTCAAAGTCCCAGACCAGCCATCGGGTCATTTTGACTAGCTGCTGTATATTGTTTGTGACTTACTGAGAGGGTGGATGCCAGTCTTCAAACAATTCTGCTGTGTGACAGAGTGAAGTCGTGCTAAACGCTTGGGAGTCAAAAGCAAAGCTCACGCCATACGTGAGAAATGCTGTGTGCTGGGGGAGGGATCAATAATTACATTTTACTTTTGCAGTGCAGTGGTATGTAGTTCATCTTTGACTAGTTTCTGTGAAGATCAATGTGAGATTTGAGTGAATTAGTGTGGCTAAGTGTCTGCAACTCAATAGCTGTAAAATTATGACAGATACCTTAATATTACTGTATTGGCTTTCTAGAACATCCCACTGAGGTTTTGGTTGTTTTCTTTTTTTTTTTTAAATCACTTTACTTACATTCCCAACCCAGTTCTGAGTCAGGGTATGAATTTTTCTGACATATTTCTCGTGCCTTTTTGTCTGCTAGAACTTCAGGCATTATCCTCAATAGCAAATTTATTTAAAGAATGTCATTAAATTCCCACTAATATTTATGTAGTTTTCTGAAGATATATTGTATTGTTTTCCTTGATCTATTTTTAGAACTTGAAAATTAAAATATTTAGTTACACTGGATTAATTTACATGCCCTGATTTTTTTTTGTTATATGTATAAAATATCGGTATGCACTGATCTAAGTGAACTTGGAAAAGGGAAGAATTGCTGATATTCTCACTTTGCAGACTGACCCAGTTTTTACTGATATTTGAGGAGGTAAGGTCCAGTAAGTTAACATATATTTTCTACTTTAAATGTCAAAATGCAGACAATTAGGTTTATGTTTAACTTTGGCATTAAGTCCCGAGTTTCAGGAAAGTGTTGAGCCTTTTCAGTTTCCTCCAAGTGCTGGCAAGTGCCTGCAGAAGTGCACACTGTCACCTGATAAGGACAATAAGGAGAGAATCAGCAGCATTCCTTTTTTTATTCCATCATATATAACATGCTTGTCAAACAAAATACAGCACGGTGAGGTAATGACTGCACAGAGTGAGTGAGTTTCCGAGCAGGAGGCAATACCCCTGGAGCAGTGATGCTGTTCCAGGACCTGAGCCAGCAGCTCTCCGTGGCTCTGCTCGTGCCGTGCTGTGAGTAGCCAACGTGGGGGTCTGAAATCATCCCTGCTCTGTGCCGTGCAGTCACAGCCTAGCGACAGCATTTGTGGCTTTTTCATGGGCTGCCCGAGCATTTTTGTCTCTCGGCTAAACCAAGGCCCCTCGAGGCCCTGGGCAGGGGGAGGGTACCTTTGTCAGGTGCCATCCGAACAGGGGGATGGGTTTTGGTACCCCCTGCCTGGTGGAGGTCTGCGTGTTCCTCCGGCCAGGCACGGGCACATAATGGCACAGCTCGAGTTCCGGATGGAGGCAAGGAAAGAGCATGCTGAGAAAAATAATTGAAAAAGAAACTGCATTTAAAAGTAATCAAATTACTCCTTGGGATTAAATTTTTAGAGCCAAATTTTAGCCCTCGTTCTATGGCAGTGCGTTGGCAGGACTGCGTAGCTTGGCCCTGCTCCATGCCTGGGGAGAGTTTACTACTTTTCTGAGTAAATAGAACATATGAAGCCAGATTCTCATTGCTTTTATGCCTAAGTAAATGCACCCCTTTTTCAATTGAGCCTCCCTGATTTATACATATGTCCCTGAAAGAAAGAGAATGGCTCCACAGCTGCTAAACCCTTGCTGACTCTGCTTCCAGAGTGCTCAGGGAAAGCACTGGTACTGAAAGATAA
This sequence comes from Eopsaltria australis, assembly GCA_034509425.1. Classification (NCBI taxonomy): domain Eukaryota; kingdom Metazoa; phylum Chordata; class Aves; order Passeriformes; family Petroicidae; genus Eopsaltria; species Eopsaltria australis. The sequence continues at coordinate 2,445,179 of JAVTVJ010000172.1, read as the reverse complement.
GAGGGTGTGATAACTTGGGGTCTGATTACTTCTTCAGAGGTCTGGACCTGCTCTTTCAGCTACAAAGTGACCATTAGGATGAGGAGTGTAATTCCACTATGGCATGTGAGAAATGTAAAATTCCATTGTTCTAGGACTCTACCTTTATGAGCGCCGGAAGGATTCATCCTAAACTGTTTGCCTTACTGCCTTTGGACATTTTGTCAATAAGAGCAGTTACTACTACACAAGAGTAGGAACACACTTTATAGCTCCTGTAAAAGAGAAGAAAAAAGATGTTCAGAGGGCAGATGTTGTATCTCTGGTCTTCCAGACCACTGCAATTGCCAACAGCCTAGTCGTGGAGCCGCCAGGTTTTGGTGTTCAGAAAAATTAAATCTGTCACTGCCTGTGAGAAGATTTCAAAAGGAGCAAAACACTGCAGATGGAGATGAATTTTTTGTGCCTTACATCTCCAACAGGCACCTCAGTGACCCTGGAGATATATAAATATATATATATATATATATCCCCATATATTTGTGTGAACGTTTAAGCTGAGCTCAAATTAACAGTTAAGCAAAAAGGAGTTTAACTGTTGGGGACAGTATATATGCATATACGTATACATATACTTATACATATATATATAAATAGACTACAACTAGCAGTGACAAATGCAGCAGCCTAAGATCTGTTGCACTGAGGTATTGCATTATAACATTTGTATCTGTCTTGCCCAGCTCTTGTGCTGAGCCCCTCCACATGCTATTTGAAGATTTTTGTGTCATATATCCTACACTGTGCTCTGACAGTATCTAGGCACTACAGAGTGAGTTAAGAATGGACTGACACTTCGAAGACTGTCCCTTGCTGTTAGCTTAGCACTGTTTCATGTGAAAAATATCTTCAGAATGGCTGTTTCTTTCTCAGATAACAGACCTGCCTACCCTTAGGAGTGACAGCTCCATCCCTTCCACTTCAGAAAACAGAGGACATCATTAAAATTTTGACACCCATGTAGGAATACCACAAAAAGAAAACAATAAATGTAAATACTGGGGTCTGGTATATGTCAAGATTTTAATGGAACCCACACTGTCAAAGATCTCAGAACCAACCAATTTCTCAAGAAAAATGTCCTCACTTCTTTACTATTCTGGTTCTTGAAAATTGGTAGACAGGTCTTAGAAGAATTAGATTTGTAGTGCCCCAAGGTGAGAGTCACCACATCTGTGGTCTCATTAGAGGACTTCTCTTCCTCCACAAATTCATCCATCAAAAGTGGTAGGAAAGAATTCATGTAATGAAGTTGGATGTGCTGGCTTCCTTGGAAACTTGGTTCAATATTCACTGAAATTAGAGGAATTATTTAATCAGGACCTTGTGCTTATTTTTGGTTTTGCAACATGTGTTCATAAGTGACAGGGCTAAGTTGTTTCCAGAACACAAAAGAACTTTGAAGTAATAACTTTGAGATTGCTCTAAATCCATGGGTGAATTATTACTAAATGTAAGTATTTAAGGGTATAAGAATATCAAAGTTGCTCAATCAGATCAGACCCATTCAGGCTTGGAAAATGGCCACATTCCTGACAAGACATTATAAGGAATTGTGTACTAAGAGTGCAACAGCAGAGTAATTTTCTTCCTGCCTGTCTGTCAGATAGAAAGAGCTCTTTTCTTGAAGTATTTCCTTCTAGGTTTTGTTGTTCTCATATAACCATGAAAAGTCTTATTGTCCACAAATGAATAAAGTACCTGATGACCAATTCTGGCCTTTCCCCAAAAAACGGATACAAAGCAGATACAGGGCTCAGCCTCTCTCTCATTAGTTTGATGGCAAAGTTCCCATTATGTCTCCTGCCATTGGAAGAATTTTTTCTCTTGAGAATTAATTCACAAGCTACGTCACAACACCAAAACATTTATATAATTTCTAAAATTATGTCAGACAAAAATTGGGAAAACCCACAAAAGTATGGAAAATTAAAAAAAAAGTTTTTTACCTTCTTTTTCAAAATTGTCTCACTACATCTTCATCAATATGTTTTCCACAGTGTTAAAACTCATTAAAAACTGCTTCATTCTTAGTTAACCAAAGGATGCTTGCTAGACAACAAATCTTTAACCATTTTTTTTCTTTTGCTTTGTGGTCATAATTTTGGTCAGTCCAAATTTTCCTTTATACCAGCTTCTTGTTTTGGTCAATAAAGGGCAAATATCAGTTGTTCAAGCATGCCTTTTATCTGTAGCTGTAAAGGCCTGAGATTAAGACTGCAATATCCAAAATGCCAAAAATGCTTTCTATCACTGATTACTAATTAAGTAGTCCCTTATCAAAGGACATCCAATCATAGACGAAAGGAAATCTCATCATTGAAAGGGCCAGTAGTCATGAAATATAAATGAGAAGATAACAGTAATGCTATGTTCTCTTAGCATGCATCATATCCCATGGTGATTTTTTTACTTATAAAACATTGAACTGATTGCATACTGTTTTGCTGTGTATCACTCACAAGGACTACTCTTGGGTAATGAAGTGTAATTAAGAGGAATCGTATCTATCTCTTCATTCGAAGCCAATGATTTCCTTTCCCATTAGTTACACTCTGGAAATACAATGCTTTACAGACGAAATCTTTACCATTGATTTAATTGACTCAGCTGTCTTCAGATGTTAGAGCTGTGCACCAATGGCTATATCATTTAGATGCTTTTTCTTAGTTCAGAAGTTAAATATAAACTATATTCATTACCAATCATCAGGACAGATTAATTATTAGATGCAGGCTGCTAAGCAGCCCTCCCTGCCTTTGAAGAACAAAAGATATGTGCTTTTTTCTTTTTTTTTTCCTATGGGAAGTTACTTTGCATTTGAATTTGCCAAATCAGGTAATTCTCATTACACTTTTATTTTTTTCTCATTACAAGTTTTTTTTCTTTCTTGAATTTAACTAAGTTTTAGAAGCTACTGAAAAATCAGAAAGACTTGAGGGTATGTAATACCTGAGTGCTTGGTTTCTGACTACATAGAATCTGCAATACTAGTCTGTTATGCTGAAGTGAAGAGGACAGAAACTGAAGGAAGGTTTGTGTACACTCCTTCAGGAGCGCAGCAACTTGTATTCATGTGCTGTTCCCTATGAGTAATAGGGTAAGGGTAATAGTGGCATCCTTCATATCTCACTGGAAATTCACAGTCATTTACTGTGAAATTCTGAAGGCCAGTAGTGATATGGAGGTATGAAACAGTGTAGACATGCTAACATGGAGAATAACCTAACATTTTTAAAACATGAGCTTATGAAGTTGAACATGCTGTCACATGATGGACGTGATGTCACAGAATCATAGAACAGCTTGGGTTGGAAGGGACCTTAAAGACCATCTAGTTCCATATCACTTGCCATGGGCAGGTGATCAGGTCTGCTTCTGTTTCTATTTGACAATCCTTTATCTTGGTCTTCTATCATGGGAAGTACATTTGAGGGAAAGAGTTAATCACCTACTCTGTAAAACACATATAGGCAAAATACAAACTACAGGCTGAACAGTGTTTGGCCAGCAGGAATCACAGGGTAAATCTGTCTCTTTACTGCTTTTTGCTTGCCTGACCACTGCAAACCTTAGGCCTTTAGTTTTCTGCCAGTCAGCACTGCCACCATGGTGTTAATGGTCATCAAATGTCAAGAATTACTTTCACCTTGGAAAATACTTGGAACAAGAGGAAAATGACTGAATCTTAGGGATAAATATGTAATTTAGGATGCAGCACAGAAGGAAGATTACCTGTGTAACACTTCCTGGGTATGTATATGCACACACAGAGAGGAGAATCTGTTCTCCTTCAGTCACGGTGCGCGTTTGTAAATGTTAAAGACAGGGAACAGATGACTATTTAACATGGCAAAGAACTATAAAAGCATTACTGCCTCTCCTTTGTTTTTCAGTCATTTAAAAAGTTTTTTAACGAAGTATTGCAAACTGGCTTCTGAGGAGTCATATGGTATTTTAAATACCTACCAAGGAAAGAGATTACTTTCAGATATTGCATTTTAGAACTTACAGGAGACCTCAGACAGTTTGTTATTCATTTCAGCCTAATGCAAGCAATAACAAGCTTACTGGATAAGGTGCCTACTTTCTGAAATAGTTTGACTCTCTAATGTCTGTTATTAATTGTTTTAATATATAGAATTCACTGCAATTTATTGTACCTGTCTGAACATTCTTTAGGAAATCAGGATTACAGCATTTCTGGACATTAAAAATGCCCAGAACAATGTATTTTATTACTTTTCAGCTATCTTCTGATATATAAATTCGGAAATATAAATTCAAGGAACTCTTAGAAAAGAGGGATCATTAAGAGGGCAAAAATACCAGGGTGACAAAACAATAACATTCTTCAACTGCTAATAGTCTCTGAACTGCTAGAAATGCTTCCTGCCATCTGCATTTCAGAAACCAAGGTAATGCCAGTTATGTTTTTTATCCTCAGGATCCTCAGTGGTGTCATTAGTACAAACTCATCTCAGGGAAAGTTCTCTGGGTAGCAGAAGGAGCAGGGCTCCTGCCACATCCCCCAGCCTGTGCAGTGGGAGTGCTGCCTTTGTGTGTCCCATTGTGCCCTTTCTTCATCCAGAGTCACATCCTGAAGCTGCACCAAGGCCTTGCTGGGTGCAGGAAGAGGTTTTTATCATTCGAGCTGATTGGAAAACAGTGCTAGACATGGCAAGGTCTGTGGAAGATAGAAAACATTTTACCTACAAAATTGCCTCCTAGTTATGACAAATCAGGAAAACACTAATTTGTTAACCATGGGGCTTTCTTGTGTCTGAACAGCTCTTAGCACAGCACAATGATGGTTCAGCACTTGAGCTCTTATAAGCTACAGTGACAGAATTAGAAATAAACAATAAATACAGCAGTGCTCACAGCTCCCAAACAATTGATGCTGGCTGATTTTGGAAACCACAGTTAAAATAATTTCTCACGTTTCAAGCACGAGAAAACATCAGGTTTGTAAAACTTAGGGAGATGTAAATCCCCTTGTCGACCTTTGTCCTTCTGGTGCTGCTGAATTTAGTAAGCCTAATCTTGAGGCATCTGACTGGCTTAACCCTCTCCTGTTTTATTCTTCAAACACTATGATTCACATGGTAGTTTGCCTTAGACAAGGCAGTTGGGCTTTGATATTTGATCCCCATGAGAGTGTTGATTAATAAAGCCTGAGAGGAAAAGTTATAACTGCAGAAAATGAGAGAGAGTGAGAGTCCTTTGTAAATGAGAGTCCTGGGATCTGCAATGATTTCAAATTACATTTCTGTGCATGTGTGTGTATAGTCAGTGCTTCGGCATGTCAGTAGCTCTTAGTGTGCTTTAGAAAAGATGCTCTGAACATTAATAATCTGTAGAGCTAAGCTATCTTGGCTCAGGTAATTGTATAAAAATAGTACCACCACTGTGTTAGAAATGAAAAGAGAAAAAAAAACCTGCAAGAAAGGCACTGTAAAAGCAGGAGACTAAAGAAAACAAAAAAGATAGATATTACAGCTGAGAACTAAGTATTTTCTTCCTGAAGGCACAATAGCAAAAAATTAGTTCCTTTACAAGGCAAGATTTAAATCTGGAGCATCGAGAAATTTGAGAAGTAAGCTGTAGGCGTGACACTGGGGCCAGGCACCTGACCTCATTGCTGTGGGCTGTTCAAAAGCAAACAGAACTTCTGCATTTTCTGTATTTCACTTCTGAAAGGGTCACTGTGTGCTCTAATAGCTCTGGCTGCACAAAGCATCTGACACTTTTTAATACAACTCCACATGACCTTTCCTAATGTGGAAAAGACTATGAATCTACCAATTACTACTGAAAACTAATAATCAGTTGTGTTACATGCATGTAATAAGACCTCCACTAAAATTTATTGATCAGTGTTTGTAAGATACGCTATCAAAATTTTAATAATGTCTTTGGAAACTGAAATTGTGGTATGCTCAGATTTTGTTGGTGACCTTCACTGAACTGACTGTATTTTGGAAATACTGTGAAATCTATAAAGGCTACACTTTGCAACCAGCCAAACGTTGAATGTGGGTTATAATTTCCACAGCATGTGAATAGCTTAATATTTTTATTTTATTTTACCTCTGATTAGTTGTACATGGAATATTGAAGCTGGCTTTTTACGGTGAGTATAGCTAGGGGTGTTTAAATCACAACATAGATCTCTCCTCTAAGTACAAATCAGAAGGATGGACACTTAATAGTTTTGAAACATATGGTTAATAGGCCTATATTTTTTATTTATAACTCTATGATTATATTTTATTTTTCAGTTTGTAGATATTGGGAAAGTCTTCAGATGATCCTTAATTATTTTGAATTTAGTTAATGAGATATATATTGCCGCAGTCCAAACTCTAAGCTCATAATAAACAAAAGCTAAAAGAAGGAAATAGACCCCTTAGTGGTTTTTTTACTAAATGTTATTTAGAAATCTTTTGTTTTATCCTTCCAGTTTTTCAGCCACCAAGGGTTGTTTTGGGTTATTTTTAATGATTGCTATTCATCTCCAAATTTCATTGCTGGGTTTTTGAGAGACTTCAGCTCTCATTTCCACCGGAGCAGTTGGTATGATCTGGGGACAGAAAAAGATGTAATAGCTCAGTGTAGGAAGAAAAGGCTGATCAGAAGTGGTGAGCTGTGAAAGCCAGTGGGAGCCAAGTCCTCACACAGCCCGTCAGACCGGCCAGGCAGCATCAGTGTCGTGTTTGCCCTCACAATCCTGCAAGGCAGGGAATCAGGTCCATCCCATATTTCAGTTTAGGAGCTGAGGAGGGAAAAGGATCAGGGTGGGGCCATGCTTCAGACTAAATCCATCCTGGATTACAGGGTGGGAGCAGCCCCTCTTCCCATTAGATGAGCCACACACTAGACCCACAGTAGCTCCCGGACAAGGTGGGATGGAGTGCTGGCATGACAGATCCTGGCAGAAAGATGCAACACATCAGTGTAGCCAGGGTCATCTCCAGTGCCACCACTGTCACTGGGGAATAGGGTGTTGGAACATGGGAGACAGATGGTTTGAAGGAGAGCAGGGATGATGCCTTAGTCAGTGCTCCACTTCTGCTCCCAGGAAATGCCCACTCAGCAGATAAACTGAGTATCTGTCCCACGCTGCAGGGAAAGTCTGACAGAAACATAAGGTGACACATGCTCAGGGCTGGTATCCTGTCTCTGAACCACAGATCTTCTGTACTCACAGCACTGTAATTGGAATAACTTTCCTTTTCCAATTCATTTAATGAAGATGGGAATCTTGTGGATCAGTCTTTATACTTCAGAAATGCTGCATCTCTCATGGACACAAGGTATTTGTGACCGGCCAGCTGAGTATGCCTCTAGCAAGAAGCTGTCACTCAGAATTTAAAATAGATATCTGTTTATACAGATACTGCATACTGTAATATCTTTTTTTTTTCAATGTATGTTTTAAATGGTACCCGGAAAACATGGAACCCTGGCAACTTTGCAGCTAATTCAATTTCACCATAGCAGGTTTGTTTGTGGCTGGATTTCTCCTGACAGTTTACCACAGCTCTGAGGGGTTCTTGGCTTTTCTCATGTGTCATTTGTGCTATTCCTGGGGATTCTGTGGAATAACTGACTGAGGAAGACAATAGAGGAAAAAGGGTTGGTCTTCTGTTTGCTTTCATTCATTGTTGATACTCTCCAAAGGAAAACTGGGAAGAAAGGGATGAAGGTAGCACACAGGATTTGGCCAAAAGCCAACACACAAGAGTGCTGCAGGGGTTGAACACTAAGTCATTTGTCCATTTCAAGTATCCCTGTTTTATTCTGTGCAGTACAAGCTGTACAAGTCCTTTTTTACATAGGCCACTTATGCAAGCTGCACCAGCAAAATTTTGTAGTTTTTGTTGTACCACACCAGTCCTGATGAGCATATCAGGATCTCATCTGTTATCCTTGTCACTGGAATTGCTCAGTGTATCTCAGAGTAGTTTGAGGACAGCTGCTCAGCCTCATAGAGGACACAGAATGTTTGATGTGATAGCCACTGCTCAGGTGTTACTGGCTGACACTGGATTCACACTGTGGTGCATGAGCTGCTTTACAGTGACAACAGTGGTCTGATCCCTGAAGTCATTGTTCTGTGTCATTTGTCCCATGTTTGGTGGCATTGCCGAGGATCAGGACTCTATAAACTCCCAACACCAGTCCTCCTTGCCTACTCTGCTTCTGTGTGTATGCCTCCTTAATGCCCCATGACCTTCTGAATCCTTCAGCAGAAACAGGGCAGATACATGATTTTGTTTGTCCAAATGGCAACCATCCACCAGAGTGGAAACATCATGTTTTTGGTAACTGGCTCAATTACTGTGGCACCTGTCTTTTACAGGAGTTGTCATGTTCCCTCTGGGTTGCAACCATGGATAGTTCTCATCCAGGCAGGTAATCTGAGTAATTTCTTATGCTAGGTCTATTCAAGGATTTTGAATTAAGCTGTGTTTCCTTTCAATCTCCTAAATAATAGAAAAGAAGGGTAATGTATTGTTATGGATAAATTATCTTAGGAAGACATATATTTTGACTTTGACTTAAACAAGCTCTGCTGATAATATAAGAATTGGGAGAATGGGGTTTGACATTAATTCCAGCAAGGTATTTAGAGAACTGTAAGAACAGATTTTACAATAATTAAAATGGAGTATAGGTTATGTTAAAGTAAATGAAGTCAATTTAGTCCATCATCATTTTTGCATTGTTGCAAATTAACATAACAATGACAACTATAGTTGTCACTGACTTGAACAGCAGCAGTTAATCATTGCAGTTAATCACTATTAACACATAATTCATAATGATCAATCATGCTTGACTCTAGGATCATAGTGGGCTTGTATTAAATACTATATAAATATATAAGGACATTAATAACTGTCCAAAACTGAGGAAAATCAGGCCTCCATTTTCCATTTTGATATAGTGTTATGAGCTATTTCTGTCATGTCTCTGAGTTTGTTAGGACTTGTTTAGTTTGAATTCGTCTTTGCAGGTAAGACTGCTGCATGTATATGCAAATGGCATAAATGTCCCATATTTGTCTAAGGCAGTTGTTCTTCTCACAGATCTGCTGAGTCAGTCAGGTGAAACTCTTAGCTCAAAATTGAACTGGTGCTTTGACCCAACAATTCCCCTCTAACTCTCCTCCCATAACATCCAGAAGTTCATGAAAAGTAACCTGTGGGCTTTGAGATTACTCTCAGTTCCTCTCAGCTGCTATGTTCAAAGTTGCTTGAGCAAGGGCTGATTCCAAGGTGGACACTGTGCTGTGATTTATACTTATTGCAATGGTGATGTCCAGGAACACCAGAACCTCTGAAAAGTAGGTTTTGCAGGCTGCCTGAATGGCTTTACAGGCTGAAATTACCTGTATTCTAAAAGACCATGCTCTACACCCTGTTTTGGTTTCGTTTTTTTTTAAGAATTTCAATGTTTATATGCTCATTTACCTCTCAGTGAAGCAGAAGAGCAGTGACATTAATTAAGTACCTTTTCAAAAAGCTTTGGAGTACTACTTTTTAAGTTAAATGTGCCTGGGCATTGTAATCAGTCTTATTTACATGAAAGTTAAATGGATGATGGTGTTTGTCTTCCCAACTAACCTCTCCATGTGATGAAACCCTGCTTTCCTGGGATGGCTGGGCTCCTGCCTGCCTGTGAGATGTGCTGAGTGAATTCCTTGTTCAGCTTTGCATGGGTGCATGGCCTTTGCTTTCCCTGCTAAGCTGTTTTTGACTCAACCCATGAGTCTTCGCATGGTTATTTCTCTGATTCTCTCCCCAATCCCACTGTGGAGGGAGTGAGTGAACTTAACTGCCAGCTGGGGTTATCATAGAAAATCCTGAGCTGAAAGGGACCCACAAGGATCATCAAGTTCAAATCCTGGCCCTGCACAGGACCATCCCTAAGAATCACCCCATGTTCCTGAGAGCACAATCCAAGCATTTCTTGAATTCTTCCAGGCTGGTGCTGAGATCACTTCCCTGGGGAGCTTCTTCCAGTACCCAGCCACCTTCTGGGTGAAGAACTTTTTCCTGATATCCAACCTAAACCTCCCCTGACAGCTTCATGCCATTTCCTCATGTTAAAACATGGCACCATGGTTAAAACACACACTGCACCCCAAAACAAAACAATTTGTTTTATTTTACCTTGAAGAGTGAAAAGCAGGTAAATATTTAGATTGGAATTAATTTTAAATATTTTAGTTTGGGGGAACAGGAAACAACACTGTGTGCATGTCCATAATGGACTTCAGCAATACTTAGTTCAAAATGAGTGTTATTACAGCATACAACAGTGCTCAGAGAAAGCCAAAGATTCAAAACAAACAAAATAAAAGCATTAAAGTTTGATAGTTGTATTATTTCAAGACAGAGGGTAAAGACGCTCTGGAGAAGTTGCTAAGTGCCCTGGTACTGCAAAGGGTGTTTGAAAGTGCTTTTTGCTTAACCAAACAAAATATTTCAAAAGGAGCAAACCCCTTTTAAATTCCTCCATGAAATGAAAGTCTCTTCAAGGGTAGTTTGGCAGAATTAAACCATTAATTCATCAGATTTCAGCAGCGTCTGATCTCTGAATAGTATGCAGACTATTTTCTGCCTGAAGGACAAGCAAAGCCATGTGACTCCTGCAAGAGGGTAGAATTTAAAGCAGCAGGTAAAATTGTGGTGTATTTGCCTCAAAACAGGCCAGGTAACAGGGCTCCATCCGTTGTCCTGTAATGAATTCCAAATTACTCCTCTTGCCATGGGTGTAATTTTAATCTTTTTTTTTTTCAATCTTTTTTCATCATGCCAGTAATTTTTTCCTGAGTTGGAGAATCCCTCATGAAAGTGTTATTTTTATGATGCTGCAGTACTTGTCCTCTGGGAAATCACACCTTGCTCTGCCAAGGGCACAAGTTCACTTTTCAGCTTCAGTCCCATCCTTGGCCACGTGTCTTTCGTGTCCTGTCAGTGACACTGCTGCTCCTGTGACTGCTGTGCTCAGAGAAAAGGTGCTACCAGTACAAACGATTTCTCCATGTGCTGTAACCATGCACAAGTTCTGAAATATGAGACATGGAAGGACTGGGAATAAGATTCTGATGTGCACCTTTTTTCTGTGCTGCCTCTGCACATTCTTACTGTTTAACTGTGCTAAAATGATTTATTACCTAAATTAAATTAAAAATGGATCCCATCTTTTTCCTTCCATTTTTTGCTCAGAATGACGCTTAGAACTTGAGGCAGGTGAGCAAGCAGAAAATAGCTGAAAAAGAATATTGCTATTAAAAAAATAATTTAAGTGTCTCTCTCCCTAAAAACTAATCATTCCAAAAGTTTTCAGCAAAAAAGTAGGCTTGAAATTATATTATTAAAATAAAAGAAGGTCATATTAGAAAGTGATATTAATAAAAGGCTCTGTTAGGAGTTTGGAAATTGTCTGCATTGTGGGGATTTGTTTTAAGGATTAAAAAAAGAAAAGCCCCTCAACTTCAACATTTAAATTTTCAGGTTCTGGCCTCTGAGGGAGGAATCACATGCTGAGTGCCTCGACTTCGTGGAGAAAGTGTGGGAAGGGCAGGGCAACTTAGAGTTGAATGGAAAGCAGCTGAAATGCCAACAGGGAGATCTGCTATGGAGGGGATGAGGAAAGATCTCATCAGTGGTGAGTACTCTTTTGATTTGCAGCTTTACCCAGGATTGCACAGAGGCCTCTTTGTCCAGCTTGGGTCCAGAGCCTAAAGGATATCACCAAAACACTTTTTTTTTTCCATGCTTTGGTAATGAAGGACTGAGCAGGGTTCACTGCTGTGTTTGAAAAGAGTGGCAGATGTACCTGTACAGTTGTGAGCCTCAGTGGTTGGGGGACTCTCAGTTAAGGGGAGAACAGATCCCTTCAGGTTGAAGAGGTAGCTGGTGTCTGCTTTTGAACTGCAGTTTCAGACTGAGATGTGAGTGCTCCCTGCAGCCCCTCTTTACAATGCTAATTCTTTTATTTTGTCCAGCTCTCACAGATTCAAGATGAGTAGGGCAGAGCCTCTTTTTAGGGTCATTTGTTTTCTGTCTGATTTATTTATATGGGTCATTCTTCTGTTGATGAACTATTACTACCAAGATACAAAGAGCAGAGTGAAGGACTCATCAAGATTGATGCTTTCAAGAATACTGGATTGTAAATAATTATGTGTGTGTTTGGTTAGAAAACTAGTTGGTTTCTAAAATGCAGTGAACCTGTACGTTTTTCAGGATACTCCTGTGAAAAAAATTCGAGTGAAGCTTTAAAATGACAGCAAAATTACTTTCTTCTGAAGAATTTTTTTTTTTTTTTTTTTTTTTTTTTTTTTTTTTTTTTTTTTTTTTTTTTTTTTTTTTTTTTGTGTGTGTGATCCTGAATATAATAATCAATTTATTTCCCTTCTGTTGCATTTTTCTTTGGAACTCTGTGAGTTTCATAAGTAGAACAATGGTGATTATTTTAGAGGCAGATTGTAAATGCAAAGTTGTTTTGTTTTTTTTTTTACAATTTAAATAATAAAGCTCTGTAACATATGGTAGGTGAATATCCCAAATATATAGATAACAAAAAATAAGAAACAAATACAGAAATTAAAATTTTAATCGTATATGAATTTTCATCTCTAAAAAGTCAGTGATTAACTTAGGAATACACAAACCACTTAGTATGTGAATGAGTGACATTGTCACATTGACACGTTGCAGGCATGAGGAATGTGTTATGCTCTATTCTTCTATTCCTCACACCATTTAGGAGTGCACACAAATTCTTTTAAATCCCAACAATTGTAAATTAATGCATATTATCTGCTTAAGGAGCTGTAGGCATCTGTTTCAGTAAAATGCATATATCTATGCACACAGCAGAATATGAATAGTTATTTTTCAGTCTTTGCTAAAGTTTTGGTAAAAATCTTAGCTATTCAAAACTGAGATGTCTTGATAGCCAAAGGTAGGAATGAGAACTGTAAAAATATGTGTATTCCCCATGTGTCCTTCTGCTTGGGTTACCAGAAGGTAATTTTTCCCAGATGCCAGCTTACTGTGGGTTTTTTCATAGCTTAGACCTCATAGTTATTCAGTATAATCTCATCATTTCATTGCTCTTGCAGGGAGATTGAATGATGTGAAAATGTAGTCCAAGGGCTGGTCTTCAAAAATTCAGGTGCTTCTTATCTAGAGCCTATCTAGATAAGAGGCTTATCTAGAGCTTCTTATCTAGAGATTTATCAGGCAATACTGATAAATGTTTGCTTGATAAAGTTCAGGTGCTTGGAGGGAAAACTGTGTGAATAGCATGCAAGTAGCATCATCAGGAAAACTTTGTGTTACATTATTCATGTTGGATGCACATTTCCCCTGTCCTGAGGACCTCTCTCCCTTCTCTTCCCTGCAATTATAATTCAGTTACAACTCTCATGGTTCCTGCTCTCACGCATATCAGTCTTGGGTTCTTGGTTGTTTGGTTTATACGGAGATGTGGTGGTTGCTAGTGACCTTCCTTTGTACTCTCTTTGTCATCTTAGTCACAACTCCAGACACCTGGCAGTTTTTGAGTGAGAGGGACCTGCAATATCTATATAAAATCTTCAGTACAGCCTGACCTAGATTTTATTGTCATTATCATTTATGCAAACAGCTTTCCTCGCTTCTGAGTCCCTGCTTTGACAATGTGAGCTGAAAAACATCCATTTAGCAGGAATGCTAAATTCCTCATGTTATTGAATTAACGAGGAGGGGTGAAGGAAGCATAGATAGCACCTTTATTATTGAACCAAGGTGAAGCAGTCATGATGTTCTGTGCTGCTGTGTTCCTGTCCCAGTGTCAGTGTGAATTTGTGTCTGCAGCCTCCTGAGAAATGCAGTGACCTGGTGAGGTCAGTGTGGCCCAATGAGGGCACTGAGGAAATGGGTGGCAGAACTCCTCAAAAGCTTCCCTACATAGTCCTGCAACCCCGTCTGGTTTGCAGCTCAGAGACTGCTGCTTAGATTTGGGATTCAGAGGTGTGAACACACTCGTTTGTTCTTTACCTGTAACCACAAAGAGACCATAGCTCTTTCCACACCCAAGTCCCGTTTCAATTGTCATTTATTAAATTATTTGAAGAGCAAGACACTATCACTATCACCTTACAAGTAATTATACCTTGGATATGGTTAGAGATAACCTCAATTATCAGTCACCTTGGTTGATGAGGGTCTGTGATGAAGGATGAATCCTAAATACTCCTTTATTTCAAGGGGGCTGGCTGGTTTTTGTTTATAAACCAACAGCAATAGTGAAGGGTTTTTTATGTTTCCCATTGCTGCAGCATATGTTTCCAAGAACTTCTTGCTATACATGTTGTGAAAACAACTTGTTATGATAAAATAGATTTCTACCATTCAAATACAATTTAAGGGTACTCTTTAATTTCATTGAATTCTTCTCAAGTCATTTTTCCATTTAACTCTTGTGATATAATAATCTAAAAAAGCACAAAAAGCCCTTACATTCTTGTTACAGCTGGGCATAGGTTTAAAAAATGAAAGATCAAGTTCACATAATATCCATGAATTGATTCAGTGAAGTTTTGAGAGAACTGTCAGGGGTTGAAGGTTGGTTTATTCTAGATGCCTAAATGTATGCACATTTATGGTTATATTTTGTCATGTAATTTATCATTGTCCATTACCACATTTTGCTTTTAGCTGAATTTATTATCCCTACTTTTAACACTGACTGTTACTTTGTATAAAAGTGGTGTCATCAAGACCTTCCCAAACACCTTTTTCCTTCTGAGTCTCATTTTACCTAGAGAGTAGGGTTAGATGATTTGGTTCAGGAAAGCTTCTACAGACTAAAGAGGCTAAAAAAATTTGCTCAATTTCTGGTTGAATAGGCTTTCAATTTTTAAAGGATTTTGGAGCTGGCAGAGCCTGCTATACTGACGGGGTCTGAGGCTGCTGTCATCTACACAAGCAAAGTTTGGCTGAAGGTTTGTAAGCTCCTATTTCACCTGAATGTGTCATGCAATTACATTAAAAACTATAATTACAGGCCAGAATCTGAACTTGTTTTTACAGTTCTATGTCTTGTTCCTAAATTATCCTCTTTACTCTGCTAGTCTTCCGTACTTCCAAAATATAGGAAGTGCTATCCAGCACAGGAAAGAGTGGCAGAGCTTTGTTGCCTCATGCAAACAGCTAGATTCCTTAAAGGTATTTATTGCCAAAGGATTCACTGAGACCTAAGGACCTGGGCACTCATCCTGCTTCTGAGTCCAAATATATCCAAAAAATCTGCCCAAAGGCAGACCCATCACTGGCCTTGTTGAACTTCATGACCACCCATCTGTGTGCTACATTTTCTTCTTCGTATAATCTGAGGATGCTGGCACAGATCTTGAGCTCCCTTTCCTTTTCTAGAAAAGTTCCCACTGATAGTGAAATAAATCACTACGAAAATGATACTGTAAATTCTCTCTTCTTCATCCTGAACATGTGTATCTTAGTATTTTCTCCTACATGACATTATCTTCTAGAGTAATTATACCTAAACAAATTAAAACAGAAGTATATGAATGTTCTTCATACTATAATGAGTTTGGAAATGGGAAATTTTTGCTATAAGTATCCTTATTCCAAACTTTCTTTCCTCTAATCTCTTGTGTATGCTGCTATACTACAGAAACACTAAAGTAAATTTATATAATAAGAAATTAATATGATCCATTTATTATTATGAGTCAAATAATAAGCTCAGATATTCTTCTTAAGCTCTTAATTGTTTTTTTCCAAATCATGTTATGAAAATGCATAGAAGAATATTTGGAACAGGTAGTTCAGTAGGATAGACTAAAAGCTTTCAGATAATTTATATGTATATTCCTTGGCAAAAATATACATCACAGGTCAATATTTTTTTTAATTGGCTTTTGGGAACCCAGTCCCATACATGTGCCATAGCCAGACTTAAACATTAATTGAAATTAATATGAAGAATAGGCCTTATTTTTAGATCTAAAGCAACAAATCCTGATACAAATCATTTCGCTTTGGATGCAATTGTAAGACTCTCCAGTCTCACAGGTAATAAATAACAACTTGACAATGCTTCACTTCATGCTACAGATATTGAATCATTATGAATCTCAAGCTCTTAAATTTCATCTGTAATTTTCTTTCCTTTTTTTGAGAACAGAATTCTGTTGATTTTGTTTCTGAACTCTGATTCTGGGGTTCAGTGTGGCTCATTTGGCATTTCGTAGCTCGGAAGTTCTTACGCTTTATTTGTTTTCATAAAGATTGATAGAGGAAGAGAAAATGGTACTCTCCTATACCCTACACATGTTAACTGATTATATAGTTGAACTCTATGACCTATTTATCTTCCTGAAAGAAACCAAAATGACTTTGTCACAAGCTACAGAATATATGCAGGACTGCACAGTGCTCAGTCGCTACTGCATTCTGAAGAGTGACATATTTTAGCATCTAATATTTATGTTCATTTCAACTTGTATTCTCATTTTTCATCTGCAGTGCCCTTGGTGATGGTAGAAATTAGTTTTATTACAGCTTCCTCTAAAGGACATCCATTCTTGGAGGAAAAACAGGGAGGGAAAAGTCATCCGGAGGCATGGGCTCCAAATTGATATGTCAGGGAGGTATAGCCATGAATTTCCTATTGAAGTACAGTGATCCATAATCCTCTCTTGTATTATAGACTTAGAAATTACTGTCTTTTATGATATGTCATTTAACTATACATGTCTTTGTATCAAAACTCTGGTTTCAAGCCTAGGCTGGAACTGTCAGTGCTGTGGAGGTCACCCTGGAAAAACAAAGCAGTCTAGATTAGAAAAGACTCCCCTTCCATTAAGTACGGGCATGGCCATGGCTGACACAAGTCCCTGGGAAGTCTCGTGGCGATATTTGTTCCTGTTCCATGGGGCGAGGCTGACACTGCCATCTGTCACTCACTGCCTTGCTCAGGTTTCAAGTTTGTGCCTTGTCTCACTTTTTCCCTTGATGTGGCCTCCCTCCAGGCTGCTGCAGCCTAAATCTTAGCAGTCAGGTGCTATTTTTCCTGTGTCTAGCCTGTGAGCCTGCATCTTAAAAAAAAAAAAAAAACTCCAGCTGGCCCTTTTCTCCTCCCCACTTCCACAAGAGAGACATTTTGACTAAGTCAAGGTTCAGGAAGCGCCAGAAAACAGATGAAATAATAAAACATCCTTCTAATGCCATATGAAGTTGTGGTAAAGGTGTAATGAAGGAAAAGGTAATGAAAGGGAAAAAAATGTTCTACACTGACTGATTTTCTACATCCAAATTGGCTAAAAAACACCTAAGTTCATGTATACCTGCAATATTTTTGTCACTGGCTCTATTATCTGACATCTGCCAAAATCTGTTAAATATACATGAAATTATATTGCAATGTACTGAAAAATTCTTGCCCTTTAGACCGCTTGTGGCAGAGAAAATGTTTTGGTGCTTGCTAAATATTTCATATACGTTTCAAACTTCTGCCAGTTCTTTTTCTTCTGAGGAGCTTTTGACATTCAGTAGTGTCTCTATCACTCATTACTGGGAAAACAGGAAGCATACTATAAAATGAAAATTTCTTAAACAGAAGGTGAATAAGTGACTGAAAGAAATTCCAGGATATCAAAAACATTTGACAAAAATAGAAGTTAACAGCCAGAGAGCCACTTTTGGGAACAAGTGATTCGATACGAATGGTAGCCATTTTCCATGAGGAAAAAAATTCATTCCCCTAATGTCGTGGGGTTAGCTCAGAGGTGGCATTTGGGGCTCCAAACGCAACCAGAATCCTTCTTATTTGCAGCTTTAGTTTGGGAGAAATGCTGCAAAGATTGCAAATTTAGGAGGCCACAACCCACTGTTGCCAGATGCAAGTAGACCCAAACAATGGTCATTTTCCATGGGAAAAAGAAGTCATTCCCCCAGGATCTGGGGGTCAGCTCAGAGCTGGTATTCAGGGCTCCAAGGGCAGCCAGGGTTCTCGCTACTTACAGCTTTGGTTTTGGAGAAATCCTGCAAAATTTGCAAGTTTTTAAGGTGGTAACCCTCCAACCCTAAGCGAGGTGGACTCGAATAATGGCCATTTTCCATGGGAAAAAGGAGATATTTCTCCAAGGTCTGGGGGGTCAGCTCAGAGGTGGCATTTAGGACTCCAAGGGCAGCCAGAGTCCTAGTTGCTGGCAGCTTTTTTTCTGGGACAAATCCTGCAAAGTTTTCATACCTTGAAGGCATGGTCCCTCTTTCTAGCTCATAGTTGTGGGTGCATACAATGGCTATTTTCTTTGAGAAAAAACCTCATTTTTTCAATATTAATATTTTTATAATATTCTGATTTTTAAATCTTAAAATCAGTACCTTTTTTTTCTTTTCCTTTCAATGCTTTGTCTCCTTTCTTGTATTTCATTCTCTGCATATTTGGAAACTATTACATATTTACTAGTACGTATTTACAGGAGTTTTGCTACTCTGAAGTCAGTTTTGAATGCCTCTCATCACAGCAAGCGATTCTCCACAACAATCCTTAATCTCCAGAATCCATAAATAACAACAAAACATTGTCTAAAATAATTGTAATTCATAACCCCCCAGAAGTTATTGGTACTAGATGAACAATGTCATTAATTAATTTTTTTCATTAGTTTTTTGTAGCCTTCCCCACCCTATCACTCTCCCTATCCCAAGAGGTTTTTCATCCTGTATTATTTCAGTCCATGCCCTTAAAAGTTGCATTAATTCTATGTGGAGGAGGCAGTCTAGGTGGTATATAGAAGCAGGACCAAGCATCAGAGGTGATAAAACCAAGGATATTTTAAGCCAGCGTTGCTGCTAAAGGGCACTTCACACTGGAAGCTGCACACTAAATCTCCAGAGCCACTGTTCAATCTGTGTTGCAGGTTATTTCCTCTCCTTCTCCCTCAGCTATGCTGGATATATAAAGGGTCACTTTGAAAAACACAACTATTGGAATGTTTGATGTCACTGCTTTATTAGGGGAAAACTAACACAAAACCCTTGCATTTCAGTATATCAAAGGTAAGTAGTTTGCCCCTTCCAGTGCTGACCAGTAGGAAAGCCCTGAGGTGACCCTGTCTGATCACCAGAACTATGGTTTATCACTGGGTCCTTTAACTCTGTCTAGGATTTCTAAATCACAGTACTCAGAGAGAACTCATGCAGGGTCTCTCAGTGACATTTCTTACAAACTGACTGCTTGCAAAACTACAATAGAATTCCAAAGACCAAGCAGTAGGCAACAAACAAAAATGCTATTTTTAGCCATTCCCCGTGAAGAACTGAGGAGGAGTTGCACTAAAGAGGACTCCACACAGCCAAGTGCTTGATGCAGTGCTTGAATAGGCAGCATTTTCTTTATTGTAGGGAAAAGTTCAGACTTGTGCTGTCAGGCTGTCTGGCAGAAGCTGTGTAAGGGCAAGGGGATTCTCTGTTGGAACAGCATGGGCTTGGGGTGCTGGTGAGTTATTGAGCTACAGAGGTAAATTAGAAATACTGCCAGGAGGCCAGTGAGTGTTCCAGACAGTTGGTTTCAGTACAGGCAGGACATGACTGACTGCAGGCTTATCTTTCCAGCTTCACAGTATGCTGTGAAATACTTTGTGTGTACCTCAGCTGTACCTGTTTCCGAAAATCCCAGGCAGGAAGGAGGATTGCAGTGTTTTGTGACTGCCATAGCTTCTTCTGTTGCTATCCAGCTGCTGCAGGGAGGAGGAAAACCTCTTGGGCACTGCCCTGTCCTGCAGGCAGAGACTCTGAAGAGGATGAGTTCAGCCAGGTGCCAGTGCAAAGGTCAGGCCTTGAAATTTCTGCACATAAAGTAAAATCCTATCAGCAGCAGACTCTTCTTGTGCACTGCAGATGGTTCCGCTGTGAGTAGTGCCTCCCAAGCCCACTGGGAAGACTGGAGGGAAAGATAGTCTCTTCTGCAAAGGTGTGCTGGAGTGTAGGCTGCAAGCCAGATTTAAAACATGAATTGTAGTGTTTTAGGGCATGGTCTTCAGCAAAATGAAAATGAGATGCTCAGGATAGAGCTGTAATACCACACATTGTATCTCTGATGGAAGAAAATGATGGTCCAGGGGACACATCCGACCATCTTCATCTTTATGTAATTCTTAATTCTTTTCAGATTGTATTTCTGCATAATAGGGCTAACTGACTGTATTCTCTAAATTCAGCCAGACAAATTCTCTCCCAATATGAGATTGTGTTGATGGGGGAGTTTAAGTTATGGTTATTATACTTGTGTTTAGGGACTGAATTCTGAAATAAGCAATCTAAATGAAATACAGAAAGACCTTGTATAGGAAGGACCCAAAGAGAGAAAGGAATAGAATGAAGATTGGGAATAGAAATGAAAAGGAAGACAAACAGATAAAGCAGTCACTAGAAGGCAGCAAGTGTCATAGAACTTTGGAGAGACGTGCAGCGAGGCAGAAGCAGAAAAAAGAGATGTGGAAAGAATAAAGAACAGGGAAGGTGTGGGAAAACAAATATTGCCCATATAGCATGAGAAGGAAGTAATCTAAGTCTTATATAAAATAAGGCCTAGAAGAAAGCCAGATATCTAAGTGTATCAGTCACAACAAAGAGTTGTGAGAGAAATGAAATACTGAAGAGAGCTGTAGGCAGCAAGAGAATAAACAAACTGTAGAAACACTATAGGGATTTGAAAGATTTTTTTTATGTCTTCTTCCTTATTAAGCCCCATCATTAACAGGAATACTGTTTGATCTTATTTATAGCCTCAATATACTGCTGCTGTAGAATCTTCTCCAATACTGTATCAGCAGCAGCAGCTGCAAGTTTGAAAGCTTCAGCAGAGTGAAGTGCAAGATAAAGCCACAATCAGCCACTCCTTTCTCTCACTTCCAGTGATGCTGATCCTTTGGACTTTAGCAGATCAGTTCTCATCTGCTGAGGGGCTTTTCATTGGAAAAATGTGCAGAGCAGGCATCCAGAGTAACAAGAAGCCTATTATAGTAATGATTGACTAGGAAGAGAAGAGGAAAGCAGACTGCTAGGGGTCCCATATTTGTTAATCAGTGCTGAAAATAATGGGATTAATACTATAAATTTAAAAATAATCATGAAAGAGGGCTATAGCTAATAACAGAAAGAGGAAAGGATAGAATGGGGGAGGGTAGGTAGGAACACTTCAAATAATGGGAATAAGGTATGAATGCAGAGAACAGATATCACATGTCAATTAGCCTTTTGGAGTAAGATAAATACTGCCATACACTAATGTCAGTTTTGACAGTAATAGTGATTAGTGTGAGTTGATAATTGACAACAAGGAACTACAACCAGAGCAGAAACTGTCTGCACGAAAGTCCTGTGACACTATAACTTAACTCAATTGGCTCAAATTACAGAAGTGTAGCTGAATAAGCAATATTATGAACTGTGACTCACATAAGCATTTCACTCTGGGAAGGTAATTCAGAATCTACTAACTAGAAGCTAATAGCCAGCAGGAGCACATGCACAATTTATGACTTTCATTTAAACAGGACTACTTAACACAAAATAGCTACTTTAAAAATGAGAGTGCTTAAGTCTGTCTTAACACCTTTCTCAGCACTAGAGAAAGTCTGCATTAAATCAAAACCACCTTTACAACCTGTAAAACTCTCATATTTTGCTACTAATGTTGACAAAAATAGATGCAGCTTCTTCAACATGGATAATTCCTTATGTCAGAAAGGTGTCATTAGCTTTACTTCAAACATCAGCTAAGCTGTGGTTCGAAATAGGTACTAAAAATATTTCTGAGTACACATTGTTTCATCTAATATCTGACACTGGCTACCAGGTTCAACTTTCCTAGCACATTGATCTAGGTGGTGTTTCTCCTGACTTTCATATCTATTACCTCAAAGAGAGTCAGGTCAGTTGAATCGAAAGGTGAAAATATTAATGCAGCGGTGAGAGCTTTCTCTGAAAAGCTCTTCAAAACTTTCCTGAGAAGACAAAAGTCCCCCAGTATTTTGACACCTCATGTTCACCAGCTATACAAAGCACATTTCTTAAAGCAGGATAAATTTTTCTCATCACCACGTCAACTGTCATGTGTATCCAACCTGAGAAAGTAATTGTTTCTGTGGTCATCAAGGAGTGTGAGACATCTTTATCTTCTCTTCAAGTTCTTACCTTCACCTCGCCAGGACTTGGGGGACCTTGGATAGGGGAAGGCAGACTGTTGTTGCTTTGTGAGGTTTTCTGCTTTCAGCTCTCTTCTCATGGATTATTTCCGAAGCCTTCTCTCACCGTGTTTTGTGCATGTCACGTGTGAGAAGATATTTTTGGGTTTAGTAATGGCATAAACTGAGCCTTGAGCTTTCACAAGCAGATGTGTGGAACCATGCACAATGCTGAGAGAGAGAATCAGATTGCCCTCAGAACTTCTGCCAGATGTGGCATGCCCCAGGGCACACCATCCTGTTGATCCCATTGACAGTACAGCCTGCTGTGTACTTCAGTCCAGTAGATGGCATTAGAGCACACAGTATTTCTTGCAACCCACTTTCTCCTTGGTTTCCACTCATTCTTGTGCTTAAAAATGTAATCCCTGCTTTGGATACACATCTGAATTGATGACAGCATAACCTTGTTTTCAAGTATGAGGACTAATATTGTTAAAAACTAAGAAACACAAATACCCAAAAAAACCTCTTATGTCACAGGTGTGCTTCTTCTCATCTAATAACTTCTCCACAGTCTCTCTCTTATAACAATTGCAGCTGATGTGGCATTATCTCATTTTGAAGTACTTGCTCAGTAACTATTTTCATGTAGTCTTTCTGCCACACTAATAGCTTAGCCAAAAAAAACCCCGAAAAACAACAGGTTAAAAGAGTCTGGAAGTCTTTAAAACAACAGGTCAAAAGAGTCTGGAAGTCTTTAGTGGAATATAACACAACATATAGATCAAGTCTAGGTGGAGAAAAATTTCCAGAGCTGGGCATCTAAACATATGTAATGATTTAGGCCTAAACTACTGATAATTTCCTTTGTTAAAAAAATCACAAAAATGGATTTTGAGACCTATATCTTAATGACTATCCTTAGGTCTCTTTACTCAGTTGGTGTCTGGAACATTTGGACATCTGAGGAGGGACGTGGTTTTGCACTTTGAAGTTCCTCAGATGCCTGAATTTGCTTCTCAGCATTGTGTCAGCAGTCCTGACCAGATTCTGACTCGCAGCATCAAAGGTGTGTGCAAACAAGTTGGTGTTCAGACACTGGGCTTTGCCTTAGTCCCTGTGGAGCTCATTCTAGTAGGAAGGGCCTGCTGCTTTCATTGACTTAGGCTTCTGAACTGAGACTGGAATTAGGGATTGCCAAAACAGAGAGATGGAGATCCTAGTCAAGTGTATCCCCTGCAAGAGGATTTTAAACATCCATGTGTCACCTTCCAGGGTACTGATCTTGATGTTAAAATGCTCTAAATAGGTGTCAGTAAGATTACTGGAAAAGTTATGCTGTTGTGCAAAGGATGCAGAAATGAGGCAGAGTCTCTGTAGAGAAAGAGTTCTGCTCACAGCCTGGTTTCGTTAACCTGCAAGGAAGGGAAGAGAACTGGGATGCATGCTGCTGTGATCCGCTGCTCCAGTGACTCAAAAAACTCAGAGGAGCTAATGTATTTTTCAGTGCTGACTACCCTTGTTCTGCAGGTGATGAATTATAGACCCTTTAGCAGCTATGACACTCTCTCTAATTGTGTTTCCTCAAATTAGCTCAGAGCTTTGAGAAACTGGCACGCAGTGAGACAACCCAGTGGGAGTGTGGGATTTTCCTGCCCTTGCATAGTGTATAAATAAAGGCTCTTTTCTACAATCCTTAGATATCCAGCTCCTTGCCTAAAGCTGATCAGAACAGATCCAGTGACTTCAGTGAGACACTGCATGTTCACATCAGCTGAGAATCTGGCCTGAAGTATTATTAAATTACGTATTTCATTTCTATAAACAGCCCTGCCCTGCTGAGATGATGTGCCTGATTCATGGGGCATGTTTTGCTGCATAGGGCAGTTGATGGGCAAGATAACCAGTAGTCAGATCATTAAAACACAATTAGACAGAAGGAAGCCAGAAATTCAGCCACGATCCTCCCTCTCCATTTTGTGCCCCACCATACGCTGGCAATTCCTGCGGACAGCTGGAAACACACGAGGATGTCACCTCCTGGCTGCTGTGCCATACCTTCTCCGAGGAGAGCAGCAGCTGAAAAGCAGATTGCCTTCCTGAAAATGGGACATCCTGTCAGCAGGGAAAAGCAAACCAAACAAAAGGTCTGTGTGAAAATAATGCAGTCATCCTTCAGCACAATGTATATTCAGAACAATTCTTCATTAATTCTTTGAGATAACTGGTCCAAATAAAAGCAAGCAATATGTGAAGCAGCAGGATATATGTGGGTATTTGTGGACTTCTGTTCATTTCTAAACCATTCTTGTAGGTAATGATTGTTTCTGCTGTTCACAGTAGAAACATTGGAGCTTCTATTTGAAAAGAAGTAAGTTAAAACATACCAGAATCTTTTCCACAAGTGATATTTCCCAAAGCTATGTAATGGCAACATCTCTTTTCTAGATAGTGAATTGATAGTGAAAGCCCATTTTTGTATAGATGGAATTAAAATTGTTTTCTCTAATATATGGTACCACCTTTATCTAAGTTTAATGTCTCCCGTCCTTTCATCTCCAGTCAGTGCTAGAGGCCTTTCTACACCTTTACAAATCTGCTTTCCTTTTTTGCTAAACTGGGCAAGTGAATATCGGCAGCTGCCTTTGTCACCTCAGTGTTTGTGGTGTTTTCTAAATCACCTATGAGTAGTTATCTAGCATAACTTGCTTTTCTTCAATAGAATTGTGCTAAAAAGATAAGATGCATTGGCTGAGACCCTTTTGCTCTGCTGTCAGTACAGTTTTCATGTTGACTTTAAGGGGCTAGGGCTGAACACACCAGGATGAGGTTTTTCCAGCACTTCCTTTATTTGATTTTTAGAAAGACAGAAATTAATAGATTTTGTCTCCTCCTTTTTTGTTTTTCTTGTATCTATAAAGCCTTAAACAAGAGTGAATCAGGTTTAAGAGAGTGGAACACACTCGGGGCCTTCATCATGGTTAATATTTTCTTGCGTAGTTCTGCTTTGCAATACATTATTATGGATAGTTTGCAAAATCTCATCATCCTGCCTTTATGATAGCCAGGGTTTCTTTTTTTACAGTTAGATGATGGCAAGCACTGGCAAAAGTATTGGAGAATTATTTAGCAGAAATATGAAGTCATTTATATTATGTAAACAGAGCTTACCAAGGTCTGAAAATTCCTCTTTGTAGTAATGCTTAGCACTCATACAGTGTCTTGCATCTTCAACAAAGAACACAAGCATCCACTAATTAATCTTCACACCTTATAAGTAACCTGGAGCTGCCATTCTTATTTTACATGTGAGATGCTAATTTAATATCCCATCTCCTATCAGCTACGGGCCCTTTACATCTCTCTGAGGGAAAAGCTAAAGATTCTGGACTTTTTTTTTATTCACACTACCTGCTTTCAAAATTGTCAAAGCCTAAATTCTGTCGCTGCTTCTCACCTCATCACAAGCTGTAAAAATAGACTTTACATATTTAGCCATTTTTGGAAACTCGCTATTTCTTTTTACAAAATAGGAAGTATGAAATTGCATATGTAACTCAAAGAAAGTGTAAGAACTTCAGCTAGAAGATATGTAACAGTCTGTGAAAATGTTACTTTTAATTTTTAATTTAGAAAATGCATAATGACCCACTTTGAAACACAGCTACATGTGCCTGATCACTTGATCCTTCCTTTATGCCTTTTTTGGCAACAACCAGAATTTCCGAAATATTTCCCAAATATCCATTTCCTTTGTAATAATTAAAAATTCTAATTAAAATTAGTTTCAAAGTTATTCTAGATAAAGTTTCCCAGTCTTACTACCAGTTAATCTAATATTAACTGGTTTTATATAACTTTCCTGCTCATTTATGATTTTAAGTGCCCAAAGTCTACAAGTAGCTCTTCAGTATGCCAGAAGCCCTCTTAATATCAATCAACACTGCATATGTTTAAAGGCTGTAATTTTAGTGCTTCTTTAGACATTTCTAGGTTCACTTTTTGTGGCAATAATATGGCTTGTATTAGTGTGATGAAGAGGAAGGCAGAGTAAGAATAATTAATAATTATTGCCAATGGACTCTAAATCTGAGAAGGCTGTAGCAGGGGTAGTTACCTCTAATGTGAGCTCTTCGTTTTTCAAATTAACAAGACCAGTGTCTTAAGTGGTGCCCCAGACATCATGAGAGGGCAATCTAACTCACAGAATGTGCACATGGGCTCAGGTTTTCAGAAGTGTTTTCTCAGTTAGGGAGGCTGCTCAGAGAGTACATAACCTTAGTCTTCATGAGCAATTAGTGGACTCTGTTGATGAAGGCTGCTTTCAGTATTGTACACTGCTTCAAACACCTCATGTGTGAAGGACAGGGATAGTTATCCAAATACCTCACTGTCCCATCTGTCCTGTCTGTTCTGCATCCTACCCAAGAACCTGCTTTCAATTTCTTACAAAGCTGCAGCATGCAGTTGTCAAAGTCATCATTCTCCTGTTACCCAAAATGTATCATGTTTTAGGATCTGATACTTAATTTTGTCTATACTCATGTTTCAAGCTAGTTTTCTTGTTTTATTTCTTGGCATCCATTAAGTCATGGTTACAGATAGCTGTGTATTCCTTTCGGTGCTGCTACTGGTGGTAGAGGTGACCTGACACGCTGTTCTCCACCCTTCTCATCCCAACAGGTGCTGAGTTTGTCTCCCATTCAGTGGCTGTTATTTTTCTCGTGGTGTTTGGCATTTGCCAAATGAGCCAGTGAGGTCTTTGGCACCCAGCCACTTCTGATAAAACAAGCATGTTTTTGGTGGGTGGCAATGGCAGGTAAAATTGCTGTCTTTTTCCTGTGACCGCTTCACTAACCCAAACGACAACCTCTCCATACACCCTTCTGGGCTGTGGTTGTTGTATGATGCAGAAGCTGTCAGGAGGAATGCTGGGCAGAAATGAGGCAGACATTTTTAATTAGTCCAGCAGTTTGAAAATTTCGTATTAGTTTTATACTTCAGTTTGTTGCCATGGTTGCACACACACACTCGGTGTATTTAATGTTACCTTCATCTTAAACTGGTCCTTGCCAAAGGCAGCAAAGAAATATATATGGTTCAAATTTTGCATGGTTGGTGATCTTGGTATCCTAAATATTTATAAACATTTCAAAGAAATGCTTGAGCTTAAGGGTTGCCCACATTTTTCCATAAAACTTTTATATTGTTGACTGTTGTAGCACTCACTGTTGTGAGAGTACAATGTCAGTCAAGATTATGCAATTTTTTTAGAAACTGTCAGAGTTCCAGACAAACCGACTCACTATTCAGTGCTGCTGGACAGCTGCAGAGTGAGGAGTCTTTAAAGCCCAGGTCAAATGTGCATCTTAAGCAAAAGAAAGTGACTTTAGTTGCAGTTGAAGAGACCCAATACCAGCTTGCTTAGAAGGAGGTTGGGCTCTGATCTGAGACCTGCTAATGCAGTTCCAGTGAAAAGATACTTAAGAGGAAAATGAAGTGATACTCAGATATGTAAATGCAATTGTGATCATTTGTAAATGAGACTTTACATGTCATGGGAGATTAGGGGCTGAATATGTGGACTGGGTGATGGACTCAGATATTTGGGTGCCTTCCTTCAAAGAAACAATCCTGGTGCATGCACTCTGTACGTAGCATCGAATTACTTATGCTTAAATATATGGAATTCAATTGTCCTTGAGTATCTGATTCGTGCCTAGCACAAAGCCAGGACTGACTACATGGAAAGGGAAAACATTGCAGTGGGAAGGGAAAGGTGGTGGAGCTGTTAAGCCAGGAGGCTCCTGGGTTCTTACATTCCTCCTGAGAACTTTTTAGGATTTGTAAATTACAGAGAAGGAGTTAATTTAAGGTCTGTATAAAGGTTCCTGAAAGTCAAATAAGTCCTTTCTTGGTACTGCTATTCTATCTTTAGGGCGTGTGATATACTTCTTCCCACTCTTCTTTGCAGATGTATGAACACTGAGGTGAAAAGCATATTTTGTAAAAGGCTGTCTATCCTATGTCTTTCATACACCTTGACTGGATTCTTGACTGAGCCTGTGTGAAGTAGTTTTTTTAATTACTGCTCAAAAACGTATACAACCGGACAGAAAATGTGTGAAAAAGGGAAAAAAACCCCTTATTTTGTTTCATTAGTCTCTCCACAGACCCCTATTAAAAATATTAAATTAATGCGACCTTTTAGTGTCTGACAAGAAGTCAGCTGTGAATTCACCTCCGTAAAGTTTTAGTGATGAATTGTACTATTGGAAAAACAAATATTTAAAACCAGAAAACCATATATGCATTATTTGAATATGAAAATTACTACTTTTGATGTGCAAGTTACTACCATCTGGAACTTCAACACAATTTTTTTAAAATAAGCTGTATTAATAAAATTGCTAAATATCTTTAAATATTTAAAGAAATGCTTAGAAATTGAATATGGGTTTAGAATTTTCTGCTAATAATTTAGAGTTGTTAATGCATAATATAGAGTTGTTGTTGTTCAGAGAACAGTTTTTAATGTGTCTTGCTTGCATGAAGATAGAAGAATTCTTGCCACCTAGTCTTCTGAAATCAATTTCACATTTCTAAAACAAACTGATGTGCTTTTTATTCCTGGAGCATACACAGACACTAAAAATTCAACAATGTCTTTCCTGGAAAGGCAGGAGCATATTAGTCAGAACAAGAGTTTAAAACCTTCAACCTATAGTTTTCAACCTGCAACTTAACAGCTCTCTTTTAGTGCGAGACCAGGGTATTTGATTCCCTCTCAGTGACCCTAGGAGTTGAAAGGTTGGCCCTGCTTCCTTTGTGTGATTTCAGATCCGTGTCAGTCCTCAAATCAAGCTTCACAGCCAGTACAGCCAAAAAGGCTTTTCATCACAACACTGGAGAGAAAAACAGTGCTCCAATGAGATCAAAACTTTAAAAGGCCTCCCTGTGTGGTCTGGGCTCAGTAGCCAGGCAATCCTGGCCAGATCTCCAGCATCACAGCCCATTATTCTCAGCAAATGATTTCCTGCTGACAAGATGCCCCTTTGCTTCTCTCTGTGTTGTAAACAATTGCTAGTTAATATAGAGATTAATTACTGCCTCTTTATTTTTGGGTACCCATGGGCATAAAAGACCAACTGCATACTTGCAGAAGATACTCTCATTAGTGTCACCTTAGTATTATTGATCATTCTGACATCAATCTTCTCTAACCTTTGATCCCACATGCCTGGGGTATATCAGGTTGATAAACCTAAGTCGGAAGCACCACCAGCACACAGTCTTCTTTTTCCAGATAAGATTTTTAAAAACTTGTGAGTGCCAAGTTCTTCATCCTCCCTAGCTTTCTGCAGCACTGGGTCCCAAGTGTCTTGCTTGACGTCCACAAATGCAATAGATTCACACATTCAAACATAACCTGAGCATAGCTGAAGGTGATTAAGTATTGGAAATAATTAAAAATTTCTCATGCAGTACTGGAATCATTACCTTTTATTTCCATGGAAACTTTTTGATTAATAGTAATTGAGATTGGCTGGCTGACAGAGACAGCAAGCAGTCTGTTACTGCAATAGATCAGCAGTCTTACTCTTGACACTTGCATGCATTATTTAAGTATTTACAGTAGAATTACTTTGCAGAACTGTAATCTGAGGCTGATGAGTAAAGCAAGTTTGGGTGGCTGTAGACTGCAAGTTTTTCCAAGGTTAACTGTGCTAAGCTTATAGTGCACCTGCTTATTTTTTGGTTATTCAACACGGACTTTTTTTAAAAAATAAGAAAAATTAAAAACTAGGAAGTCCAGTGGCTAGTCCCTGCTTGTTTGCAGAAAGATGGAATGATCTGTAAGGAAAAAGAAATTGTGGCCTCATAAAAACAGCAGGTCTATTACATGAACCACACCTGTTCCCTGGTTTATGTAGTCTCTAAAAACTCAACACCTGGCATTGACACTATGGCTACAGAGGGACTCTGAGTTTCATTTCTCTGAAAAATTTTAAATCTAAAACTTGGACTCGTGTTCTATAAGTTACATTAGACTTTTCTATTATGTTTATTGTAGGGGTGTGATCCTACCCCTCTACTTAGCCCTAGTGAGGCACACCTGGAGTGCTGAGTCCAGTTCTGGGCTCCTCAGCACAAGAGAGACATGGAGACCCTGGAGCAGGTACAGTAGAGGGTGACAAAGATGATGAAGGGGCTGGAGCATTTTTCTTATGAGGACAGGCTGAGGGAGCTGTTCAGCCTCAAGAAGAGGTGACTCAGAGGGGAATTTACCAGTGTCTATGTAAAATGTAATGTAAAAATGTAAATGCCTATTGCTGATAATGTGTAAGTTTTTTGATCTTGTAAATAGTAATTAAAACATCAAAGAACAAACTACCTATTGGACAGTCCTCTCTTCTGACTGATGAAAATTTTAGCATACAGAAAAGGTTCTTCTCCTGATATTTTGTAAGGATTGGATTTAGGATTACCCACCCTAGCTCCTTCCTCCTGCATAGCTTTAGGGGAATCATGATGACCCAGGTATCTATGCAAGCATACAGATTGCTTCTAGTTATGGAACCAATTAAAAATTATATATATGTGTGTATTTCCTTTTTATAGCCACTGCCATTTGGATGACTGCTTATTTGAGTATTATATCTTTGCAGTAAGGAGGAAAAAAATGAAGGGAAAGGAGAATGAGGGACTCAAGGGTCCTTTGTATTGAATATTGCATTACTAGTAAAAAAACATCACTAAGTAGTGAGTTCCATATTAGTCCCTCAGTAGAGACTACATTGTTTGTAAGTTCTTAATTAATTTCTTAGAATTTTTTAACTTGTAAATTCTTATTGATGATTTTGAATTCCAAGAACACCTGTAGCCAGAATACTAGTTATTGTGCTATTATTTAATCCTTTTTTCTACATAGAGTTTATCTGCTTGAAACATGTTTTTATATTTTTCTAGTTACAAAATCAATATAGGTGTGGCAAATCAATATAGGTATGGTAAATGCCTTTGTCTTGGGCATAATACAGCAGGTTGAAGGACTACAGTCCCTTTTCAAAGCAGTCTGAAATTTTAAAATTTGTTTTCCTTTTTTTCTCATTTTTTAAACTAAAATTACTTTTGAAGTTTTAGAGAAAAAGAATTACTTTAAAGGTTAGGTGCTTTCCTAATAGTTATGAAAAAAAACAAAAACAGAGAATAAGTCAACCCACGATTGATCTATTTTTGCAATACATAATCAGTAGTAAGCATCATAAGCTGTGGTTCATCCAGTGTATTGTATGACTCAAAGGGCTGTAAGGACCCAAACAGATTTTTTGTGTGAACCTATTCTACAGCATGACATATTATTACTCCAATTTACTTTTTCACAAAATAACCAAGGGGCACTCTTGTGATTTTCAGGTTTGATACATGATTGAGCAAAACTCTGTACTGTTTTCAAAAGACACCTATTAACAAAAAAAAAAAAAAAAAAAAAAAAAAAAAGAAACAACCTGGTTGGGAGGCATAATATACTACCATTTGATTAAGAAGATATTTAACCTTTTCCTTTCACCCTTTTTGCTTTCATTTGATTTTTTTTTTGCTTTAAATTATTTTATTCTCAAATATGGCAAGTGGTCCTCTTGATGAACAAAGTATTCTGACTTTTTAAAAATTTATTTACAGACTTTCAAATAGATTTTTAGTGAGGGAGAAAATTATAGCTGTATCCTATCACCTCTCACCTGAGCCATTCTGTCCCTCAGCAATTGTGATTTTCTGAATGAATTTTTAAGTGACTTATTTGCAGTAGCTGCACAGTGACAGCAATACTGCCTGTTCCTGAACCGAAAAAAAGAGCCTCCATTGAGCTCCTCCTTGCCCTCTCACCTCTGCAAAGCAGAGACAGTTCACAAGTAAAATCCATCAGCATATTTTATTGGAGGAAGTGAAGGACACAAGTCTTGTATGTTTAATATTAGAGAAGAAAAGAGGCTCTCTGATTTCTACCTCAGCCTTTAGGCATTCTATGTGAGCTGTTAGGTGCTGTACATTTTTTAGTCCCCTGAGCCTTCATCAATCTGATGCTGTTGAATGCAGAGAGGAAATTTGGATTTCCTTTTTAAAATTATGTTCTTAATGCTTAACTGGAAGAGCACAGTATAAAGAAACATGTCTAAATACCTTATAGAATCACAGAATCATAGGATAAATTGGGTTGGAAGAAACTTTAAGGACTGTCTGTTCAAAACCCATCCAACCTGGCCTTGAACCCATCCACGAATGGGGAACCCACAACATCTCTGGAAAACCTGTTTCATGTCTCACCACACTCACAGTCAAGAATTTCCTCCTAATAGCTAACCTAAATCTACACTTTCTCAGTTTGAAGCCATCACTTGTTATAGGATGTTTTGTCTGTTCTGAGAGGAAAAATATGGGCAATGGCATGTCTACAGCAAGGTTTAAGGACATTTATTTTTTTAACACTTTGTGGGAGTTTTATGGATGGAATGTTAATATATATTGATTTTAGATAAAGATCAAGCTATAATGACTCACAATTTTATAGCCTACTGTAAGCAGAAGAAAAGCTTGATGTGCTTGAGGTAGTTGCATATGAGGATATATTGTATGGTTCTAATCCAGCTGAGTGATGATCAAGGAAGTAATAACCTGTTATTATCCATCAGATAGGAGTTCCTTGCCAGTCAGAGGCAGAAATCATAATTTACAGTTTGCCATGTGACAATTGAGTTTCTGGAATCTAAATAGGCACAAATCAAATTAATAAGTTGTTCACTGTCTATCAAAAGCCACTTTGAATCCAAATTCTTTGAGCATCTTCCTATGTCCAGCAATAAGATCTGTTGTACTGATTCCTAAACCAGTTAAACCTTCCTCTGCTTCTGAGTCTGATACTTCATGACCATGGATCTTTTGTGGTTCCTTACTGTAACTGTAGGCTGTGAATGCCAAACTTCTTGTTTATTAGGTGGGCCTAAGGAACTTTTAAATAAGCACCACTTCTTTTAGCCTTTGCTTAAGTACAGGTTTTCCCCTTCTCTTCAACTTTCTATTGACCAAGACTAAGAAAAGGCATAGGGTTTTTGGTTGCAAGCCTATACCTCACTGGCTCTAAAGCTGTACCAAGCACTCAGAATGTCTCTGGGACAAGCTGTGTTTTTCATGTATAACTTCTGTGACTTTTACTGAATCCGAAGTGTATGTGGCTGTGAAAAGCAGCTGCTTCTGGTTAGTTTAGTAATTCTCTCTAACTGCAAACAGATTGTAGAGTTATATTCTCCAGATAATCCCAAATATTATTTTGATTCTGTTTGCCACTCTGGCTGATCAGACAATGATGACTTGTACAGAGGATCTCTATTTTAGACTGTGGGATTTTTCTGCTCTCCTGAATGTACTTCCAGAGATGGATAGGCCCCTTTTACCTATGTGTGCCTATGGCACTAATGCTTTGAAGTAAGCAGACTTCTATCAAGGATGAGCTCAGTCCTGCTAGTTTCCTTCCCTACGTGAAAGTGCCTGTGTGAAAAATATTTATTTATAATCATGCTTGTATCTGTAATAAAAATACTTGTTTAAATGAGAGGAAGGGGAATGAGTTGACAGTAGGTGCTCAGCCCATGGGGTGAGTGACCAGACAAAGGTGCATGGCTCAGCAGCCCCGCTGAGCCAGTGCCTGCAGAGCGCGTGCTGCCAGGCAGTGCTGCCTGCGGCTGCTTGCTGGAACCCACTGATCCATTGGATGAACAAGGCTCGAATCAAAGACCAGGAGACAAGCCATGTCCTTTCCCTTTCTGCTCCTTTGCTATCCATTAACCCCCACACACCTTCCTCTAACAAAAATGCAAGCATACACATACACACAACCATCTGTCCTTCTTGCTCTGTTTCAAGATGACTGATGAAGGAAAGAAACCTCTTCTGAGATGTTCACTGATAACTTATCAGATAAGACACAAAAATAAGCTCACTATATATTTCAGGATTTACTTTTTCTGTAATAGATGGTGTTCCCTGCCACGAAACACACCAACAAAGAAATAGGCAGGTATCTCTTTAGCTGTGATCCTGTGAGTGACTTTCAGTGCAAGAACATTGTGGAACTTGAAGTAGAAAATGCTGCTACAAAAGAAGATAATGCTGATGGATTACGGCATAACAAAGCTATGTAACACTTTGAACACAGGTCTAAGTGAGCTTAGGCACATGTATTGGCCTCTATTTGCTCAATGATAAAGAAAATGTACTGCTCATACTAAATGTACTTTTCAGCCATGCATCAAAAAGTGTTTACAAAGAAAACCATTGTCTAATGATCCAATGGCATCTCTGCTTAACTTTTGAACTGCATGGCATTGCTGGTGACGAATATTAACTTTAGTGAAAGAATGCCTAAATCCGGTGCAGCTCCCCATTACCCCATTATCTCAGATTTTCAGAGGTGTTTGAACCTGGAAGTGTCTTTTAAAATCAATTTTAAATATTAATTTTTTTTTCTGATCAGTATTATCAGAACTATGGCAAATACATAACTAATGTTAAACACGTCAACCCCAACCCTAACCCCAAAAAAATTTATTCGGTGGAGTGAGGATAAAGAACTTGATTTTGTTATAATCATGTTAATTGAAGTGGACTGTGCTACAGAGGGGGTGTTTATACCTGTTTAAAAAAAAAAAAAAAATGAAGTGGTTTTTTGAAAATTTTACTTATAGGGCAGAAACTTGGCACATTTAAGGGCAGGATAACATTGCACTGACTGCTTACATTGTAATCTTGTAATGGAGAACAATGAAAATTAGTACAGGCAAGCAGTTAAATTAAGGTTAATGATTACTCAGAATATGCTATGCTGCTTTTTGTTGCCTGGATTTCACATGACACAAATCTGGTGAAGGTTAGGTTTCAGGGTCAGAGGCAATAACTTTTCTCCAGAGAGTTTTGTCAGACTGTGACTCAAAGCCAGACTGCTCTTTACACAGGCCTAATGTAGAAATCCCAGGCTGAAATTGTGAGCATGTGAAAGGGACTTGCACCTGCTCTTCTGCTCTGCAGTGCTCAACCTTTCATGGAGAAAAAGGGGGCAGGAGCTTTAAGTTATCAGCAGAAATGCAACTGCTGTGTAACATATGGTTCTGTGGAAGCCAGTCCCTTAGTAACAACCCAGATTTCAAAATTGATATTTGCCTCTGGCAAGAAGTTCAAAAACTGCACTCCAGTGTCTCTAGGTTACTATAACACTGGCTTTGGCCATGATTTTCAAGGATTTTGAAGGATGTTTTAAGCTGTGTCAGGATCCCAAAAAGGAAAAAAAAAAATTGTACATAACCTTCAAACTAAGCCAATTCCTTACATTCCAAGATTTCCTTCAGCTTGGAAAAGTGTGTTCATAGGGAAGTTGCAATCTTTAGGTTTCTCAGGGACTTCCTAACTAGACATAGGGGTCTTTGCCTTCCATGTTAAAGTGCTTTGAAGTAGTTGAATGAATGTAACAGGAAATTACTGTTTTGGCAAACATCTATAGTTTTCAGAAAATTGGAAGCAGTGACTGATTTTATAGCAGGATATATCTTAAGAGAAATGCAAGTTATATTTCACTTGCTTAATTACACTGCTTTTCTTCCTTGAAACATTTTGCAGCAATGTATATTAATGTATAATGTATAATATGCAACACCCAATAGAAAGGAAACTTGATCCAGGGAATAATAATTGTATCCACTTTAATCAAATATAAATACTACTGTAATATGCCACATAAAGGAGACACTTGCTCAGTGTGCCCGATCCCAGCACAGACTGCTTGTAATTTTCTGGCATGACCTTGGAAACACAGCATATGATCTGTCTGCTCGTATTCCCTGCATCACTAAGAACAGAAAGGTAACTGTACCTTGCTCTGCAAAGTGTTTGCATCCACCTCTAGCAGCACTAAAGGAGAGGAAAACGTCACTTCAGGCTGATTTCTGAAATTACACTGGAGTAGCAGGATGCATTCTCATTTTTAAGATACTGTTACTTAAGTATTATTTGGATAACGAATTGACTTAACCCAATTGCTGTTGATGAGTTCCAGTGCATGTAAGTCATACTTGTATGGAAAAAAAGAACATGAAACCCAATAGTTCTCTAGCTGTGCGAGCTGAAAAGGGATTGATTTCTTTGTCCAGTGGCCTTTTGGCCTCTTACTTTTCTCTTCCTGGAGAACACTTGTTGACTGGGGCAGCTCTGATGGAGAAGCCCATGTGCAGTAGCCTGGAAGGGAAGGAGCACCCTCCTCCTACTCTCTGAGGTTCAGCCTGTGGTTAGTTGATGAGCCTGAACAAATCACCTTACCTACTGCCTCCCCACAACTTCTCCCTACAAATTAGAGGCAATGCTTTTCTATGCTGTCTGGGAAACAACAAATCCATATTTCATTACCAAGGAGCGCTTAAGGGCTTGCTTCATGCAGTTAGGGAGATACATCTGCATGCAGCAGAGGATATTCTCCTGTCAGTATCCATCCATGGCTGCTTCTCTGCCTCTTTTTTTCCCCAGACAATTCTGCAATGGTTTAGACCGAGAAAAAGAAATTTTGTAGCAACTTTTTGGTTCAGTTAAAGGTGCATCCTTGTACCTGTCTCAGAGAAGAGAGGAGTCCTGTATGTCACTCATGTCTGTTTAATATACCTACAAATTATGTTACAGGTTTTACTTTTTCACTTCATCCTTATACTTCAGAGGTGAGTTTGAAATGCTCTTCTCCTTTGAGAAAAATGTAAGCTCGTTTCACTAGATGGCCATGTATATTACTGACAGGCGTCAAAAGTGAAATTCATCTGCCAAATAGCCTCCTATGTATCTCTAGTAAAGAATTTTTGCTGTTCTCTGGTTTGAATCCTTTTGTCCACTGTATTGGGACAAAGATAATCATGGATTTAGTGTGTAAAGCCTTGGTTTTCCAGCTCTGGGATAATGGTGCACATCCAAGTTGACCCTCCTAAGTGCAGTCACTGAAATAGATGGAGATGAGGCTTGGGTGGGGATAAATCTGCCCAGTTATGAGGATGGTTTGTAGCAATTTGAACTTGCTAGACACAGAAGGCAAAATATTCTTGAGTAATGGGAACCACATTGAGCACATCCTTCTGAGGAACACTAGTACATGCACGGGGAAGAAGAAGGAATAAAAAGGTTTCCAGAAAACTACTAATTGGGCTGGCACATGTTTTCAGAGGAACATGGTGTGGTGGGCAGGTAACAGGGCTTTCTGTTCTGCACTGCAGCATCTGAAGTCGAAGGGGATTGTACTGAGCCTGCATAATCTCCTCTGTATGATGCTTCTGATGATCACAGTGTGGAGTTCTGGTTAATTTAACTTAAAGGTACTTGAAAAAGAGAAGAAGTAATTCAGAATTGATACATGGGGAACAAAAAGGGATTTTTTTTATACTTGGGGCTCTGCGTTTTCATCCTGAAAGTTTGTAGGGAATGTTCAAAGCGTGAACATTAATGGTTTCGATAACAGGGTTCCCCTTCGATATGTAGAATTATTGCTATTTACTCCACAACTCATCTACAAGTCCCTTATGGCCTTTCTTGGGGTTTAGTCAAAAGTAAAGTTGTCCAATCTGAGTAGTTTTGGGGTTTTTTTCTAGGATTTTTGTATAGGTACAGTGCAAGTTCACGTTCTGTGATCTTTGAGAAGTGCAGCTGAGCTTATAAAGGGAGGGCAGTAATATTTTTATTTAAATATCTTCAAATTCTTACTCCCTGCCTCAGACAGCATTTTAGCTTTTGTTTGGGGGTGGGGGAGAGGTCTGTTGGTTTTTGTGTTGGTTTTTTTTTTTTCCACAGATAATTTTTATTTTTCACCACACCACCCTGAATTACCACAACTGACATACTTGGGTTTCAGTTCTGCAGCCCTTAATTGCTGGTGTTAGCAGTTATCTTCTTTATTTTTTTTGATCCCACATCTGCACTTTTCTCTTAACCTTTAAACTGTATTTTGAATGCTGGCATAATTAGATCAGTAGCTACCAGGTGAGGAAAGCTGACCTTTAGTCAAGCTTAAAAAACCTTGTCTTGGGGTGGTCGTGTGGTGTGCTGGTTTTTTCCTTTTTTTTCTCAGATATTTTTCAGGGGCACCCTAAGGCCCTTAGGATAGTATTTTTGGTTTTAAATGGTAGAAGAAAAAATGTATTTTATTCTCATTATTTGTGTACAGACCTATTTCTTGACTGTTGTTTTATGTTACAACATCTATAGGCCTACTTTGAGGAATTTACAAGCACTATCCCAAAGAGCACTAGTTGGATCATTAAAATTAATAATCTACAATTTTAAGTCTTTTAAGGGAGGTTTGGTTTCCCTCTGACCCTGCTTGTATATGCAAGGAAGTAAAGTTTTCTGAAACTCATTCTTAGTTATGAGTAAACAAACAAACAATTGTAAGCACTGCAGGCAATCTGGTGCAATTAATATGAGAGCTGTCAGGGGGGTATATTATAATAAGAAAAACTGACAATGCTATTCAAAGGCTGATCCTAAAGTTTCTACTCCAAGGAGAAAATTATATTTATGCTGATTATAACTTGCTTTTCAATGACAGACTTCTTTTATGAGAGATGAATTTATTTTGTTTTGTGGGGAAATGAGGAAAAAAACTGTTCCTCTCCTTGAAGGAACTGGCTTAGAACTTTAAATTACAGTGGCTGAAACATTAGGGAAAATAGAAAGCTCACAACAAACACCCAACAGCTGCTTCTGCTGTATATTTAATATGTACAGCTCTATTAGATTGGTTTATTAATCCATCTGCAGGTATCCTGCAACAGGGGCCAGATGGCTCAGGAGATGAATAACAGCATAAAAAGGGTTGCAAGTAGCAATCTATTGCAGGTCAGAAATAGCCAAATGATGTTGCCTTCAGGTGTCTCTTCAGGAAGCAGCTGGGATGACTCTACAGGGATAGTCTCGCTTCTGTGCCTCGTCCTGTACCACCAAAACTGCTCCAAGAATTCTCCCAAATGAAAAGAAAAACAAAACACTAGAAATGGTGGCAGACAATCAGGCAAGTGATGATGCTTCCTGGTAGGATGCTGCAGGATGTTTTATTTTGGGATAAAGCCCAGCAGGTGACTCCACAGGTGGCAGTGGATCCGTGTTCACAGCTGTCTCCTGGGCTCTGAAACCTGCACACAGCAGGCTTCCAAAAAGGGCCATCAAGGTCTACGCTGGAAACCTGCCAAGGGATTGCGTGTTTTGTACACACTATAAAACACAGATTTATTCACACAGTAATATAATAGACTCCCTTTTTAAACTTATGTGATTGAGTCTGGTCTTGAATTATAAAATGAAATGCATTCTTTTAGCTGGGTTTTCTGAAAACATAGGCAACAAATATCAGGAAAAAAAAATGAGTGCCAGGCTTTGTGCCTGCTTATCTGCATTTATCTTCTAAAAGTTTAGAAGTGGTTTGGTGTTCTGAATTTATGATTATGGAAACTAGTATTATTAGGTAACAGCAGGCAAAAAAACAAAAGATGTGGTACCACAGTATTAATAAAGCTGGTATAAAAGGAGTTATACAGATGCAATATAAATATGATCCTGCTTTCTGTATTTGATGGGACCATAAAGAATCATGGTAAGATTCATCATATGACCAAAGTTGCAAAAGCTCAGTTTCATAGAGCATGCTGCAGGTGTATTTCTCCAGACACTGTACCTATGTGTGGATATTACCTTGTCACTCAGAGTAGTATGACACAGTCTTAATACGATACATGTATCATATCAGATCCCTTGTGTCAGTTCTGGTTTCAGACATCAAAAGTAAAATGAATTGGTCCTGCCTCTTGGGCCCAAAGAAGGCAATTCTTTGCCTTTAATCCTTTGAACTGCTTTTGGAATTAAGGGTGAGATACTACCGGGAGTGTAGGCTTGCACTTGGAGGCCTGTCCTGATGTTAGCTAGGCCAGGTGTCCCACATAACTCAGAGGAAAAATGATGCATGTGTGTGTTAAGAGGATTAACCACAGCATGAAAACAGACTATAAATGACTTTGCACCCAGATGGAGGGGGATACTGCCTGGCACTGGCCCATTTTAAGCCTGGAGGTGTGCTTAGAAGAGCTACTGAGGGTGGTCTAGGGAGGTATCTATGCCACCCAGATAAGTGGTTCTCTGATATCATTGTCTCTTGTAACACTCTAAGGGTATTTGTAGCTTGCAGCTCACTTTGTAATAAGTCACTCTGATGACTTTAG
Source organism: Eopsaltria australis (assembly GCA_034509425.1). Lineage (NCBI taxonomy): Eukaryota > Metazoa > Chordata > Aves > Passeriformes > Petroicidae > Eopsaltria > Eopsaltria australis. The sequence goes on along the minus strand of JAVTVJ010000172.1, from coordinate 2,404,628 downwards.
TACAACCATGGCCTGTTACTGTACTTCAAATTCAAATAATCCCTTAGTTTCATTGCTTTTCAGGGCATCTGTTGAAACTTAAATTCCTCATCCCCAAATGCTAATGGAAGTGGCTCCCAAAAAAAACACAGAGTGCCTTAGAATTAATTTTTGTTTTGGGATTCATGTAATGCTGGTTCTTTGTGTGGTTCTTTTTAAAATTATTATTTTTTACTAGGTTCTTCATCATGCTTTGTTGTGGCTAGTCCAGTGAATTATACCAAAGATAGAAAATCCTGAGATTTCAAATAGAAGCAGGGGCAGGACTGGTTTCAGAGCCACAGCTACCTGTAATTCTTGAAAATTGTTCTGTTGGAGCACACCTTATGTTTGTGTGTATGTATCCATGTGTTTCTCAGCTCATATACGTTAGTGAAGTCACTGATGTTAAAATGCAGAAATAAATGCCAGATATTTAAGTAGTTTGAATAGATTCAACTTCATAGCTTCCCTGGACCCATAGCAGTTTGCATTTGCTGAGGATTTGACTCAGTATAATAAGTCCAAATATCTATAAAAATAAAACCTGTAGAAACAATAAAAAAATAAGACCCATGTTACATAATTAATTGTAAATCCTAAATCTTCAATGAAATAAGAAAATTTGACATGAGAAGACAGCTTTAATACTGTAGGCGAAAATGATGGTTATTAATATTGTTGTTAATATGACAGATAGTAAGAACTATTCAGGGAAACATGGGCTGAAGGACTTGGAGATGTAAAAGCAGTTAGTTCAACTCCAAAATTACGTCCTGTAAGAATTCAGGTAGAAGAATCAAATTTAAGGTGCTAAATCTGAACCCCAAAAGAATTTGTTTTTACTATCCAGTAACTTCTAACTTGATCTGCTCTAGCAGATGAGCAGTTACCATATCTAAAAACAACTCATTTTATTTACTTATCATGCTTTCAGGTTGTCATCTACCTTAGATAAAATAAGAGAAAGGAGAGCAAGAAGGTTCTTGACTAAAATTGAGTAAATTTGCCTTTAAAAGGCAAGAATCAAATTAAATGCTTTACTAGCAGCTTCATAGATACAATTTCATAAACCAATAATTAATTCATTTAAAAATTGCTGCATCTATCCTTCAGTCAACCCAGGTATTCTACCTATAGGGAGCTCTGAAACTGCCTGTTTGGTGTTCCCTGGAAGGCTGCAGATGGTCACTCTTTTCTAGTCTTTAGCTCATTTAGTTTCCAGTGAGTGGGGTTTTTTTTATGGAGACTCTATTATGTCCTTTAACTTCCCCCCTCTGTTCTCTCTTAGCACTGCTTATCTTCATCACACATCTCATTCAGTCTGTCCCAAAACTCACTCTTGCTTTTTGCTGTGTATCTCCTCACTATTCACACATGGGTAATGCTTCATTCTTCCAATCATGTGTTACTCAGTCACTTTTCATGCATGGGAATAAAAAAGGCTTTTCACAGTGCCTGCTGTCAAGTGCTTTTAAGGGACTGTATTCATGGCAGAGAGTAAAAACTATGGCTGGGGGCAATTAAATGCACTAGTGAAGCAGAGGAGTTTCCTGACTGCAGAGTCCACATGAGCATAATCCATCCAAGAGCTGAGTGAGTCTTACCCTTCACTGAGGCCACGGGGAGCTGAAAGTCTTTGAATGCTTTGCAGGAGCAAGTAATGAAATTTATGGAGAAGACAACGAATACCTCATAAGGATGACTTGATGAAACGTTGCTCATGCCTTGTAGGGGCCCACAGGTTTTATGATGCTGCCTTGGTCAAGGAAACTCCATTGTCAACACAGTAAGAGCCTTAGCAGCACATCAGTTAAGAGATAAAAATGGAAAATGCTCTAGTGAGACCGAGATTTTGCTGCTTTCTCTGATGCCTTTCTACAGCAGTGGCACTGCTCTGCTCTTCAATGATGAATAAAAGCAAACACCACATAACCATGGCAGCAGGAGTGCTACAAATGTACACACCTGTGTTAATAATCCTGCCCTTTTTTTGGTACATGGGTTGAGGTGGTTAGTTGCTATGTAAATAGCTGGAATAGCATCTCAAAGTATTATTCTGTAGTCTGAATTTGTTAATAAGCTAATTGGTGTGCATATTAAAAAAGATTCTTAAGGTATTTACACATGTACTATAGAAGATTTTCAATCTTTTATCTACTTGGCTGCAATAAAGAAAATCAATTAAATGAAATAAAATGCTATCTGCTAAGGATTACAGCTCACAGAGATTTCACTGCAGTAAAGATTTTCCAAGAAGAAAAGCTTAAACTGATAGATTTGGGGGATTTGAGTGTTTGGCTTTTTTTGTTTTGTTTTGTTTTTGTGGTTTTTTTTTTGTTTGTTTGTTTGTTTGTTTGTTTGTTTTTTTTGTCTTAACTGTCTTACATATTTTCAGATGTGTTGCAATTAATTTAAGTGTTCCACTTGAGTGTTCCTCTCCCCACCTACTTCTGCGTTCAGCAAACAAAAAATTCATGTGCTAACCCAGAAGAATATTGTAATCTTTTAAATTACATTGAAATCTTGAAAATGTAGATAAGCAAACATAAGAGAGGTCTCAAGGATATGCAGCATGCTTATAGTAAGAGTGGATCAAGTGCAATAGAACTGTTTCAAAATTAACTAGCTCCAAAATAGCAAAATCCTGATCTATCTTCCTTCCAAAAAACTTGCTTAGATTATTTCATGTGAATGAAATGAAGCTGGGACCACTAGCTTCATACAAAAATTAGGCCATTCTGCTTTTTTCATCCTCCTCTCTCAATTAGCCTGCTGACCAATACTGGGCGGATTTAGCGTCCAGTGTATTCCTTCATTCAAAATGTTAAATATCATGATACACTCAATATCCAAAGGTGCTGTGCCGCTGTATTTCTTCTAGCGGTCAGAACAACAGTTTCTTACATAATTTATTCCTCAATTCCTACTCATCTGGCCATCCACACCAATGAGAAAGGTGTCCCACATTGGCATCCTCTCCTGCATACAGGGAGAGTTCACACCTGTTGTGCACAGACACAGATTTGGGAGTTGACTCCTGACTAAAGCACTGAGTTTGATCTCTGACTGCAAAAATTGTTTGAACAAGATGGCCCTCAGAAAACAATTAATGCAATACTTCAGAAGGATAAAAATGCTGGTGGTTTTAAAAATTATTGTGAAAGTTTTGCTGATACTGATATGGAAGGTTTTGCTAACTGATTTTGCTGCTGAATGTTCCCAGATGACTTTACATATTGATTTAGCTCCCCAGTCCAGCCTGCCTGATATTTTTATCAGTGTTTCTGTTCCTTTTCTATAAGTGTGTATGTTTGTGTATGTTTGGACCTCCACAGCCACACTCAGTGAATGTGATTTTTTTTCTTTAGTGAAATGGGGCAGGACTTGAAGGAACATTTTCAAAATGAGGCTGGATTAACCATTCCAAAAAGCTGATTTCTAAGATATGATTCCATGCCTGAAGCTTATGTATATAATATTCAGATCAGAATTATACTAGGGGAAATAATAGTGAAACATCATGATTGTATTGAGGTGGAACAATTATAATACAACCAACTACACTGCTAAAATATTAATTTTTATGAAAGATATTCATTATGCTCTTCATCTGGTAAGTTGCTCTCACTTAAGACTCATTCCAGTGTTCAGTCTCTGGTAGAACATTGGAAAAAAGCATAAAATATTAAATACTCTCATTATCTTTTGGACAGCTTGTATTGACAGTGAATCCCACACTTCATTTACAACCAAGCTCACAATTTTTGCCACTTAGGCATAGCTGCAGCTCCTCTGAGTCTTTGCTACTGAGAGTTAAAACGAGAATTGCTGTGAGAGAACTGACTGAAAACTAAAAGGCCCTTGACTAGCCTACCATTTCTAAGACCAGCACTGAACCCTTATCTTAATTTATTGGGCAGATACCAACAGCTAGGTGTGCTGCATGGCATCCAGCATTACACACAACACCATTCAGCGTAGTATGTAGCAACAGATAAAAATGGCATGAAATGGGATCCTTGTACGTTACAGTATTTTAATCTCTTACCTTGTGCTTTGCTCTATCTTTTTCAGTGCAACTTCTGCCAATTCATAGTAAAAAACCAACAGGTACATCTGTAATTTCATGCACTTATTAAACCACCTATTGTTGAATGTGTGCCTGGCTTAAGACTGAATTGCAGTGTTTTTGCTATGTAGCTGTCTTAGACATCCACCTCTCCAGCAAAAGCATTCATTTGTCAAGGAGAGTCTCAGAGATACCTTGATCACTTTTGTCTTTGTGCTGAAATCTTCTCTGTAAGAACAACACATTCTTTGAAGACAAACTGAAAAATACACATGTATATCACTGGACAGAGGCTAGCCACAGCAACTCTGAGGCTGCCTCTCAGACAACCTTTTCAAAACTACTATTCCTTTCTGAATATTTTGTGGAAGGCTTTTTTCCTAGCTACATCTGCCCCTGTATTCTCTGTAGAGTCTTACAGGAATATTCTAAGTGCAGAGGACAACCATGATTGCCAGCCACCTTAGAGATGCATCCTTGGGCCCTGTCTAATGGCTTAAAGCACAGATGGTGAGTTTCAACACTTTTTCTGTGAATTTATAATGAGAAAAAAAGTTTAAATTAGTATAACTTGTATAATGACTTTGACTTCAGCCTTCTCTGCACTCCATATTCATGTCATACATCCTGGAACACAGGTTTTTCATGGTGAGGCATTGTACACAGTATTTGCTCAATGCTTTGGCCAACAGTGTCTTATTGACCTGAAGGTCTAGGTATGACTGCAATGAAAAAATTAATAATAATTTAAGCCTCTGACAAGGTAAGAAGTTGTTTTCCCCTTCCTAAGGTAAGTAGAGCAAGGAATGGGCACAGCTGCTTCAGCTGCATGAAAAAGTTATGTGCAGTCATATAAATGGAGATGAAAGAGCCACTCAGGTTTTAGTGGCCATGGAGAATTTAGTGATAGAAAAAGCTTCATAGATTGTATATTTCTATTCAGAATTTCTCAGTGATGCTTTAGGACTATGTGAACTTAAAGTCCTCTCTGTAATGAACCAAATGACATTCAGGGAAAGGATACTTGTTCTGTAATAATGGAAATGCTATGGGAGCTTTTGGGGAGTACCAAATGCAACATGGTATCAGACCCTTTCTGGAGCTCGGAGAAATACAACATGGTGATACAAATAACAGGAATACTCTGCTGGGGACTTCAGCGTGAGGTGATATTGGCAGAACATTTCCCAGAAAAAGCTGTTGCAGGTAACACCTTGCATCATGGAAGATAAGCAGAGTAAAACATGATGGGACCCTAGTATCTGAAATATCTATAGGAGGATGAGTGAACACATTAGGACCAGGTGCTAGAGGGATGCCTTCATTTTGGAATCATGCTGTCCACTGAAACTGAAACACAGCAGGATTCTCTGGAAGGGAGGAAGGATCAGTACAGAGGTGATGAAACGTTAGGTTACTGGACATTTGCGCTGGAGTGTGATGAACAAACATAACTCATTATCTTGTCCTGAAACTGAGGGTTGCGTTTTTCCTTTCAGACATTTATTGGCAAGTGTTTTTAAAAGCTGCCCTTGTGAATGTTTTTCTCTTCCACTAAGGTTTTTTTCTTTCTTTATGCTCATCACTTATAAATGGGAGTGCATTGTTTTTTAGGAGTACCTCACACGCTAATTAGTATACCCCCAAATTCTACATTGATGAACCTGATATCATTTTAGCAGAGAATCTTAGTTGTTTCTACCCATCCTTTGTGGCAACAACTGCATCTAACAAAATGATTATAACAGTAAAGTGTTTCCTGATTGATGCTTTTGCAGCATTGACTTATTCAGTAGCAATCATGAAGGATTATTCAGAGCACAGACCAATGGGCAGCATCAAGAGCAATGCCTTCACAAATGCAGGATAATCAATGATGTCTATTTTCTGAACAAGAATATTTTCGGTTGTACTGCAGGCTGAATTCCCTCTGGTTAAATAAGCTGCTGAAGTGGAAAATTTTATTTAACAGCATTTGGTAAGAGTCTTGCAAGTCTCCAGTGAGTCATTAGGAGTGCTGCAAAGAGTCCACTTTAGCTGAGAGTTGATTTTTGAGTCCTTCCTGGGTGAATATTGTTGTGAGAGGTTGCAGTAACCCTGCTCTGTACTCTAACACCCTTCCTGCCCATCTACACAGAGCAGCAATATGAGTCTCGGTCAAGGACTCCCAGGTAAAATAGTCCCGCTTCCTAAAATTCACCAGCTGTTTTTAAAAACTAAGATACCAGGATACTTAAATATGACAGAAATTGGGTTTATTCTGTTAAATCAATGTTTACCAGAAGCCCCTAGACTTCACTGATTATCCACAAGATAAAATGTTTCAGCCAGACCAAGCATGGTTTGGTGAGGACCATGTTGACCAGTGATCCAGGAAGCTACCAAGGGCTAATGTCAATTTTCCCTGTGGTTCTTCATTTATCTCTTCAGTACAATGAGCCTTACACAGGTACATCAAGAGCAAAAGGTTGCTGATGATGTCCTGTCATGCTTCCTATTGCTTCACTGAGGTTATGTCCAAACATGTCAGGTATCATCAGAGAATGCCAACTGATGGAACTTCATCCAGCCCAAACATGTGCAGAGGATGAGCATTTCCTTAGGAAATGGGAAACAAATTTTCAAGTTCCCCTGCTACTCGATTGAGCCTAAGCTTTCAAAGCCAGACTCTTGTGAATGAGAAGAAAACAAGTCTCTCCTTTTGGGGATCTACCACACTGCATAAAGTAGCTGTTATTTGTCTGCTTTGGTGCAAACTTTTGCTGATCCAGACCACTGGCTGAACTTACTGAAGTTCTATCCTTCTCTCTGATTCTTCTTTCAATCATATTTTGGGGGTGGAAGGAGAAAAAGAAGATATTACTGTGAATATTTTGATTGTATCTTAACATTTGAGGTGAGAAAATATATAATAAAGTACAGGGGGGAAGGGAAAACAGTTTCTGAGAAACTATTTCCGGTACAAATTTCACTTGGTTGTCTGGGTGAATTAATATGTACACTTTCTGGTCAAATTACAAATCTATGGCTAACCTGTTGCTAACACTTTTATAACATTTGTGGAGATACAACATCATTAAAAAGATGAGCAAAGGCATCCTACAGCTTTTACATCAACTCAACTTGATGGCCCCTCTCTGGGTCCAGCTGTAGCCTGGCACAGAAAGAGAGAGCAGCAAGACAACTCTGTCCTTCTCTCAATGTCAGGCTCTGCATTATCTGACACAGGCAGGGTCCAGAGCCCCCAGCCTGTGCTCCCCTGAGAAAACACTGCACTCACACCAGCCCCCAGTGCCAGAAGACAAATGAGTGCACCTCAGGAAGAACCTGACTGAGTAATAGCAGAGCCAGCTGGAAAGGTTAAAGGCCACCCACCATTTGCACTGCAGTAGGTCTCCCATACAGCACAGCCACCAAAAAAAAGCAAAACTTGTGACTTTTAGCCTATTACTTTGAGTTGCCAGAATGCCTTAACTGAAACAGAGCAGGCAAAGTCAATTCAAAGTGTTACAAACTGTTTGTCTGCACGGGAGACATCCGGAGAGCATGCTCTCCTCTCCTGAAGGGATACCCGAGCTAGCTCTCGGAGCTAGTTCAGCCACTGCAAGAAACAGAACCAGACTAGCGTGGCACTCTGCCCAGACTAATTTATCTGTCTTTCTGAAGGCAGGAAGTCTGACAGGTCTGCTTTATTCAGTGCCTTAGTTGTCACTAATGAGCGCTGTGTAACCAGAGCCTCTGAACAGCACAGTAATCAATTTAAAACAGCTCTCACAAGAACTCCTTGAAGTTGAGTTCTCAGCCCTGTTAATGATGCAAGATGCGAGTGCATGTACATGGACTGGCTGTCTAGAGCAAGCTTGCGTGAAAACTACAGAAGCACAACATGAGGTGGAAGCTGGGTCTCTGTGGTTGGAAGTAGACACACCAGCTTCAGGTCCGAAACACCAGGGCTGGCCCACCTGCACACCTACTACAAACCAAAGCTAAAACATCAAGGACTTGAGAGAATGCTCAGCTTGTGTTTGAAAAATCCCACCCACTGTCTGTAATGACTCTGTTTCAGCTATTACTGCATTTTAAATTCCTCAGCGTGCTGTTAAGTCAAGCCATCAGTGAAAGGGCAGAGATGTTAAGCCTCACAGTCTGGCCGTGGCACTTTGCTGTAACATTTTTATCAGTTTTTCACTTCTTTTGTCTGTTTAATCTATTTCATTTTCCAAAGCCATCATCTGTCTACAAAACTTATTTTCTTTCCAGGCCTTATTACTTTTTTTTTATTTCAAGCTGTTATTGACAGGTATGATGCAGGCAAACTGATATCTAATGCAATAATAAATCAGCTACAGCTGCATCCCAGTTTCCTGATATAATCATATTGGAAGAAAGTATAGTGTTATACACATGAGACCCTAATGAAGTCAACATGGCTCCTCATGTGTAAAACCAGCAGAATTTGATCCACTCAGTTCAGCTGGATCTGGCAGCCCTCCAGTTTTTCTGAGCAGAACTATACTAGTTTCAGACTTCACAGTTGCCAGTAGGAGCCAGTTACATTCAAGATCAGAGCAGAACTTCCTGGAGATAGTCCTCTCCAGAGGCCATTAAAATAACTTAACCTCCAGATATTTAATATCAACAACAGTATTTACAGTCATTGCTTGAGGGGATATTAGTGTACTATGCATTATATTGTAACATTCAAAATAATATTTATCATAGCCTGAACCAATTTTTTGCTCAGAGCCATTTATAAAAGTCAATGAAAGCATGAATTAATCTCCTAACTCTATTCTAATGGTTCAGAAACCTCTGTCTCCTTTCTTGAGCTCTTTCCTCTAAACCGCAATTTTAGTTTGTGCTGCTCACCCCACTTCTTTCCAGTTTTCATAGAAAACTTAGAAAGAATAAATTGGATTATCTAAGCTTCCTCTTCAGACTCTGCTATGCCCTTTCCAGAAGATGGTGACTCATAACACCCTCCTTCCTTTCATATTCTTTTCCAATCTGGCATCTCCAGGCATGGCATCCAGACTATGTCTGCTTCAGGGAAGGGTTTGAGATTTTTTTTGTCCCTAAATCATAAAAGCAACTCTAAGACAAGTGGCTTTTTGCTTCTCTAGATACCTAATTATCTCATCTGCTCTGATCACTTCACATCTCAAGTGCTACAACATCCTTTTCAATGGTTTTGAAAAAATATTCCTTAAATAAGCAGCATCTTCCTGAAAATTGCATTTACCTTACCAATGACTACTTCATTAACTTCTTTCACACCTGTTCTCTGATGTGAAAATATACACTTAATTTTCCATGATGCCACAAAATTGGTTAGTCTATTCAAGTGATATGATTTTCTTAATAATTTTGGCCATGCACTCTTTGCAGGTTCCTACCTGTTCATATTATTTGTACTTTTTGTACTTGTCTTGAAATTTATTTTGACTCAATTCAATAGGATAGAGGGATAGATCCATACCGACCCTGAAGCCTGAGGCTTTTCTAATAACAAGGATTTACAAGCACTGCACAAGTGTAAATTACAATGTCAACAGTATCTTTAATTTATGTAGAAGGAATAGAAAGTATAATTTCAGTGGCTTTTTTACTACATACATATTCTTATGCTTGTCCCTGCTAAAACAGGTATCAAGAATGTGGAGCTTCTGAATAGTGTGAGGTACTGGAAAAGCAGAAAATTATTTTAAAACAAACAAATAAAAAAACCCCAAGCAAAGAATAATGGCTATACTAAGACACAAGCAAAAGCGATGAGAAATAAATTTCTAGTGGTGTTAAATGCTTCCATACTACTTGAAGGGATGAAACCGAAAAAAAGTGCACTGAAGTTAGATATTTGGTCCTGTAATGTTACCAGGGAATGTGGGAGAGTGGTTTTGTCCAAAGTGTGCATTGAGTCTTAATTATACAGTAAATCCAGCATTAGCTGGAGATGGAAAAGTGCATCAGCACTACTCCTACTTGCTGAAACTTACATGGGCTCAGTACTTCAAAATGTGTAACCCACCAGCTCTGAAGGACATGCCACCAGGGAGCTGCTTTGGAACCAATACCCTGGCCTTAGAGAAGAACATACTAACACATACTCTATTTTGTAGGTCTTTCTCAGAATAATTTTCCTGCCAATATGTAAATAAGATGCTAATCAAGAGGTGTGCAGGGAAAACATATTCTGACACGTTGGCGCACGGCATTTTCAAGCAATACACAGCACATTTATCATTATGTTAATGTGAGATCCCAAAGGCAGCACTGCCTTTAAGGCATGCTTGAGCATGCCAAAGTTTTCCCTTTCGTAGGAGGCAAAATAGAAGATAGATTTTTCATTCATGAGAATGTGAAGATTCCCTGAGTTATGCACAGCAGTCAGAAACCCTAAAATAAAATAATATTTTGCATTTGTGCAGAGATATTTTTTTCCTTTTCAAAACATGAGTAGTTTACTATCCACATTATTTTCCCCCTTTTAGAGATGGCATAACTGAGGCAGAGTTTGATGCACAGTTTTCCAATAATGCTGGCCAGCGTTTTGGCTGCTAGTGGTGTTAAACACCAATAGTTTCCTTGTCCTTTCCTTTTGTAACTTACACAAAGAACACAAAATTAGAGAGAACTCCTAAAGTGTTTGCCCAAGCCACTCACTCAAGGTCACACAGCAAGTCAGTGCAAGGGTGGGAAAATATTCATGACTCCTATTTCTCAGCTCATTCCAACCCTCAGGTCAGGTAATACTCCAAAAGCTTAAAAGATGTTCCAAATGTCATATGAATTTTCTTCAAGAAGGGATGCAAATCTGAAGGATATGGCCTATGGTAACGAACAGCTTTTTCCTGTGAGCTTTAGGTGGTGAGATTTAGCTATATTCCTATATCAGTAAATGTTCTCAAACATTCAGATATCCCAAGTTTAATTTGAAAATGTAATTGATAACTACTTATCCTGTATCTCCCTAAGCTTCTCCTTCTACTTCTTCACAAAAAGTAAGGCACAGAAATAACAATGAAAATGTACAAATTTATGGTAAAGGAAGCCATTTCAATACAGAAACTCAATGATTTGGTGGATGAACCCATGTTCCTCCTGCCAAAATTAAATATACATAATATGCATGAATGCACCAAGAATCATGATAATACCAGTTGGATGTCTTAGCTTTCTTCTCTCTTTACTAGAAACTCCTTCAGAAAACTAGGTGTCACTCATAAAACCTAGATTCCACATATCTGCAAATAATTAGGTATCCTCAAACCACTCAGCAAAAGACAAACAAATCCCCTCCAACAAAGAACAAGCACTTTGTTCCTTCACCTGCAGCATGAAATTGTACATGACAGGTTCAGATGACATACTGGAGAAAAGCATGTGTTCTGTTTCTAACCAAAGACCCTGAACCTCTTCAAATTGCAGTTTGCTACTGCCTTTTCTCATGTTATTTAGAGATAGTGGGCTCAGGTATCAGAAATATGTTCTGGATCATCATGGATTGTTACTTATCCATCTGGTCCTACCTATACATTTATGCCACTTTGCTCAGAATATAAATAGTGGCAAAGACATGCTCATCAAGGGTTTCAGATCTCCTAGAAGACAATTCTATTCAAAGTCAGTAAAAACATAAAAACTATGAGAGAAGACATGTCTTTTTGGTTCTTGATTCCTTTAACACCTCAACCTCCATGTGAATGTTTTAGGTAGGCTTAATCCTGGATCATTTATATGTACAGGGTTCAGTTAGGCAGTTTTCCCCATAGTACAATAAAACTGCACAAGACCAAAATGCTTCTGGTCAGCAGTGCTAAAATTTGTAAATGTTGCTTGTTTTCATATGATCATGAAAACTTTTTTGCTTCATCCTACATTACTTTGTTTTAATCTTATAGATGTGCATTAAGGTAGACAGCAATGGCTTAGAATGGCAAATGTCACAGTTAACCAAACAAGTAAAATCTGCATCTGAGGAATGCAACATTCACCAGCGACTTTGGCTTTTCTTTCTCTTAGTTTCCAGGAGCCTTCAATAAAATGGGATGCATTGATGAAACTAAGGAAAAGCTAAGTTGACATTCAACCCTTCTAAAGTCAAACAGAAAAGGGCACTATGTTTTAAGAACTTTATGAGGAATAATGTAAGCTTTTAAGCAGTGGGACACTTTAAAACAGTACAAACACAGGAGTATCTATAAAAAAAAAAGAAAAGGAAAACATAGGTTAACAAAGTAACTGAAAGCAGAAAATAAATGAAGCATTGTTAGTTGGATAGAAAGCCCCCTTAAAAAACAACACAGTAACTGTGAATCACTTTCATTAGTTGTGTTCTTTACTAAAATGAGGCAATTTGTATCAGCACTGCTGCCCCATAGCAAGTTTTGATCCTTCACATGCTCTTGGCACTAACAGACTCAAGCTGAAAACCCCGAGTCTGTATTCTAGGCACTTCATAGTCTGCCTTCAGTTTATTTACATTCATGGCAATCAGGTGAAACAAGCAATTATTTCCCCATTTTGCATAATCCTCTTATTTGTCAGTCCTTGAGCCAGTAAATTTTTATAAAATTAATTAAAAATTATATAGAATCTAACTATCATTTGATGAAGGAAAATAAGATTTTTGGGAAGGCAAAACACTCATTCTCCTAGAAAGTACTTTCTGTGGAAGCCCTGCAGCAGGCAGTTTACAGGACTGAATGAGGCTTTGCCACGCACAAATAGAGGAGGCTGAACATCTGCTGCTGGCTCTGGCAGTGCTCGAGTTGCAATTGTGACAACAGAGAAACCTCGCCTTATTGTCCCCAGATCTTGCCACAACACTCAAACGGAACTTGAGTAGAGCTTAGAGTTCATGTTGTCCTTCACAAACGTTCAGTTGAAGTTCCTTTAAATGCTTGCTTCCCAAGTTGTATGACTAACAAGCAGATCCTTTTCCTGAATTAACAAAAAATAAGCCTCTCCCTATCTACCTGTAGAGGTAAGTGCCCAGCTTCACCAGCACCAGCTGGAAGGTATCACCTGCCCAGCCCAAAGGAGCAAAGACCAACGGAGCTTCAGGCATCAGTGAAAAATCCGCAATTCTTTCTCTCTATTGCATTGAATTGTGGATTTCACCCTATTTACAGATGCATAACTAAATCTAAATAATTCAGAAAATGAAAGTTGAGCTCAGAAAAAGGTGTAATGAGTTCTCTCTTCATGCTGCATTACCAACTGCAGGCACTGACAAGGAAGGAGGAGGGTGAGGTAGGATAGCACAGAGAGCACAATCGCTGACACAGCAACATGAGCGTGCCCATGATCAAACCAGTGCCTAAATGGGCAGTGCAGGCATGGGGGGAAAGGGGAGGCACAGGGACCAGAACTGAAGGTTAGCAACAGAGCCAGGAGCCCAAGTCCTGACCACCACGATGCTCAGACTGGGGCACACCGCTGCCAAGGTCCTTGGCACAAGCAGCTTTAGGGCTGGCAGTGGTGTCTCTCACCCACCGTGATGCTTTGTCTCAGGGCACAGGGGTTAATTGCTGGGAATGTCAAATGAGAAGGGTTAATGATGAGCTGGAAGAAATTTCAGTATTGCTACTGAACCCTCTGATTACTTGGTAACACTGTGGGAGTAAAAAGCTCTGACACTATCATCATTTTCTTCCAGGCAGTTAATTCTATATATATATATATATTATATATATATATATATATTTCTGTATAAATACATGCACACAGATATGTTTTCTTCTTCCAACAATGCTGAGACATGAAATAAGAACACTTCTTATCAGTGCTAACCTGCCAAGATGCCGCATCAGCAGCACTAGGCGAAGTGAAGAGCTCCCTGAATGTGTTGTTACAGCTCTCTCAATATTCAGTCTCCTGTCTTATTATCCAAAACTTATACACATTTACAACATGGCTGATACTTCTAGGTCATGTATGTCTAGAAATTTTCTGAATTTTCAGCACTTTTAAGGATTATTTTGTGACATATGCTTATAAATAATAATTTTTTGTCTTACTCCAGCTCTTCATCTGGAACTGTTTTTTGATTGCTAGTGGGACAACTGGGTGTATCAACTATTCCTAAAGACATTTTTATAGAAGTACTGCTTCACTCTTACAACATCACTGCTTTAAATATAGTTAAAGAAACAAAACATTTTTAAACAAACTTCTAGAATTGTGAATAATATCACAATAGATATTATTCACAAATAGCCAAAAATAGATACTCATAATCTGCTTCAAACCCTGCATGTTTTTCTCTCATAATAAATACCATTAATTGTTTGCTACAGAGTGCAAAAAAAATCCCCCTTTGCTTTAGCTATTCTACTGCAATTAGAAAACTGTAATTTTTTTTCACTTTAACATTACTGCATTTCTTAGATTTAACTTATTGCTATGTAATTGTCCAACATTTAAAATAGAATGGCATTCAATCCCAGAACATATCACAGAGGAGTCTTAGCCAGCAGGAGACATCTATTTAATCACCACTTTGCATTGTTGCAGCGACAGCGGGAGAACTATAGAAAGAATTGCCTTGAAAACTAAACCATGGTGGATGTTAGGACTGCCAAAGAATGTATTTCTAAAGAAAAAAAGAAAATTCTGACACTCAGAAACAAATCTGTTCTGTTTATTTTTGATGATAATGCTTTCCCATGATCCTACAAATGACATTTAGGTATTTCATTGAAATCAGGATAAACCAATCATGGAGACCCAGATAGTTTTATAGCTCTTTAAGGCAGGTGTTCAAGTTACCTGCACTGTTCTCAGGATGCAGCCCAGTATTGCAATACTCTGAACACACCCTGTCCTCACAGTCACCATCCACCTCACATGGTCACTAATTTGGCATTCCTCATCCAACAGCAGTTCTAAATGCATGTCCAGAGAACTGGATAAAAACATAGGATAAAACCAGCAGCATTTTAAAACAGAATTAATATTATTCATTAGCCTACAGCAGCTACCCTCTGTCTGAAGTAATACACATTCCTAACACTGCTCAGGTGCTCTAAGCATCTACTCAAAGGGCCCCAATGATCCTGAAAAAGCTGCAAACAATGTACTTGCTGCCAGACTTTATTTTTCAGTGAATTCTATGGAGATTTTTTTATCTGTAAGAGCTCAGGTCCTTAGGTACAGCAAAGACTAATTTTCTTCTGTGTTATACCCAAATTAGGACTATTGGAATCTTTATGAGAGAAACAGACCTTCTGAAAGCCTAAGTGAGCTTGTCAGGATTTACCAGGAGCACTTTGTATTTTCTGAAAGATCCAGCAGAGCACACAGGATAAAGCTTGTTTTCCTGGGAAAAGTAAGAAATAGCTTCTTGCTTTGCACTTCATGCTAGTTTTGTTGGTTTTTTCTTACTCAAAGTAGCATTAATTCTGTTACTAGAAAGCCATCAAGTAGAGTATTTATCATTTACATTGTTTATTAGCAGATGAGTGTTACCCCTGTGTGAATCTATGTGGCTGTAATACTCCAAAACTCCATGGTCTAGGACCAAGCAGAGCAGGCAGCACAGCTATCAACACAAACCAGCATCCCTTAGTGGTTGCACGCTACCAGTACCAGAATTGATTATTCCCAATAACAAAATTTAAGATCCATGATCCATCATGTGCTGGTGCATTTGCTTAGAAGAGGACGGAATCAACCCTTACATTAACCACCAAGGAGTTGTACTTTTGCCTACACGATGGATATCCATGCACAGCACAGGGAAGGAAAATCATGCTAAAACAAAGAGCCACAGGGAGGCTGCCCCACTGCAGTAAGAACAATATACTGCTTAAAATGGACTAGTTAGTTCATTCATAATATTAATTATCTATTCTTGATAATCATAGAATCTTTAAGGTTGGAAAAGACCTCCAAGAACATCAAGTCCAACCTTTGATTGAGCACTAAGTGTCACGTCCAGTCTTTTCTTGAACACTTCCAGGGATCGTGACTGTCACTTCCCTGAGCAGCCTGTTCCAATGCCTGACAACCCTTTCAGCAAATAAATTCTTCCTGATGTCCAACCTGAACTTCCCCTAGCAAAGGCAGCTTAAAGAAGTGGCAGCTTGAGGTCATTTCCTCTCTTCCTGTCACTACTTGCTTGGGAGAAAAGATTCACCTATGCCTTACTAGAGCCTCCTTTCATGGAGTTATAGAGAGGGATGAGGACACCAGGCTAAACAATCTCAACTCTCTCAGCCACTTCTCACAGGAGTTTCGTCTAGACCCTTTCCCAGCTCCATTGCCCTCTCTGCACTTGCTCCAGCACCTCAGTGACCTTTTTGTTGTGAGGGGATCAGAACTGGACACAGAACTTGAGGTGTGCCCTCACCAGTGGGAAGTGCAGGGGGACAATCCCTGCCCTGGTCCTGCTGGCCACACCATTGCTGATCCAGGCCAGGATGCCATTGGCCTTCTTGGCCACCTGGGCACACTCTGGCTTGTGTTCAGCTCCTACAGACCAGCACCCCAGGTCCTTTTTCACTGGGCAGCTTCCCAGCCACTCTGCCCCAGCCTGTGGCGCTGCCTGGGGCTGCTGTGACCCAAGCGTAGGACTCAGCACTTGGCCTTGTTGAACCTCATTCCATTGGTCTCAGCCCATTGATCCAGCCTGTCCAGATCCCCTGCAGAGCCTTCCTACCCTCCAGCAGATCAACACTGCCACCCAACTTGGTGTCATCTGTGAATTTACTGGGGGTGCACTCAATGCCCTCACCCAGATCAACAAAGATATCAAACAGGACTGGCCCCGATACTGAGCCTTGGGGAACCTTATTAGTGATGAGCCACACACTGAATGTAGTGCCACTCATCACCAGTAATAAAGTCCATGGTATCTCTGCATGACATTACATTACATTACATTGTCTAGCCAACAATGCACACCATTGCTATAACTGCACCTCCCACTCTGCCTGAAGATGAGGCTTATGTTTCTGTTCTAGCACTTAATTGTCTTCTGAAAATTATGCTTTTATTTTTCACATTTGAGAACTATATGTTTTTTGATTTTGAGTTGGTATTGCATTTCCTTCAAACACACCCACACACCCACCCCGTCACCTTCACCTAAGAGAAAACTTTGCAAATAAATAGATACTGTGGCTTATACTTGATCTTTTGCTATGACAGCATTATTTAAACAAAGGTTCTGTTTCTTTAGCTGTAATTCTGCTGGTTAATTGGAGGACTTGCCTTTATTTTAATTTAAGCATTCACCTACTCTTTTGCAGTGTCTGGAAATTTTTTGTTGAAACAATTTCTGTGTGAGAAATGCCACTGAACTAAAACCATTTCCCTAAATATATAACACCTTTTTTTTGCAGCATCATTTTATGGGGAAAAAAGGTATTTTCAACACTTCCAGACATTCATTTGTTCAGCTCCCTTGGAGTATGGATTTTAAACAATTAGGAGTAGTGCTCCATTATGTAAATTGTAAGGATAGAGTGGAGGAAGAAGGTTTACTAGAAATTTTAGCACTGTCAGTAAATGGACTGTGGCTGTGACGCTTTATTTCAGATGTTCTTGCCTTTATGGGAAAATAACAAATCCATGTGCACCCTTTGTTTTTAGGAAATGTAATTTATGGATGCCTTACAACAGAGGTGAAAAAGTACCCAATGATGCACAGATTTAATTCCTATCTACTTGTATTCAGGAGAGTTTTCTGCAGCATGTGCTGCTTCTCATAAATCTTCTGTAGCATATCCATGCATTCAAGTCACCAAAGGCTTGGATCTCAGTTTTGCTCTAAAATCCCCATTGTACACCATGACTTTTAAGTCTTTGAGGCTCTGCCTGCAAAACAGCTGGGCAGTCTTAAGGAGGTTTAAGGGCTTTAGGTTTAATACTGGACTATATGCCCCAGTGGACTTGAGAATGACAAATGCTGAGCACAGGCAGTCCTGTGGAGAACTCTGCTGGCACTTTCTCTGAAGCCCCACACTCCAGGCTTTCTCTTATCTTCCACCCTTATGGCCAGTAAGGTACTTGAGAAAGGGAACTTTTGGCATTGAAAACAACTTTGAAATATCATTTTATCTCATCTGACACCCTCTGAAAAAATAGGGTAAGTCTTTCCTAAATTTGACACAAAGCCAAAGCCTTAGCTTTTTCGATGCTGCCAGTGAGTGGAGAGGCAGGGGAAAAGCTCATATTGATTACAGAAGGTTAAACCCAAAGGGACTGTGAAAATGTGGGTTTTAACACAGCTTTAAGGAAACTGTTTGTGCTTCAGAGATGCTAAAATTTTGGTTTGAAGTTGTAAGCCGTGTCTAATGGCTTTAGTAACATCGCTATGTAAATTTGGAGCTACAGAAGTTACTTAGCATGTGCGATCTAGACGTACACAGGAAAGTGTGCTCTACCCTATTCATAAGGCTCCCTCCTTTTTTAGATACAAAAGATCAAAAAAAACCTCTTATAAAAGCCTGGACAGCCTCCTTGTGGAAACAAAGTGGTGGTTTGATGTATTATGTTTGTTTACACACACACCCCTTCTATCTATGAAATGGTTGCAGGATAGATTTTGCCACTCAAAGTTTGTGCACACAACTTTTTATCTAGTAGCGTCTGAAAAAGCCACATTAAAAGTACTACATGCTTCTGAAGTTCTTTTCAATGTTTTCCAAGAGCACATGTAAAAAATGTTCTTGTCTGATACTGGAAGTGATCCCTATCAGTTCTACTTCATAAAATTCCTGGAGCTTTCATTTTCATGCACCTTCACATTCTTCACAACCAGTGGTATTGATATGCCATATAACAACCTCTCTCCAGGATGACTGCTGCAAATAAGTACTACTAAAAATATCACAAAGATTGATCCTTTTTCTTCTGCCCAGTTATCAATGTTCAAATGAGTAGATAGTCCCCCTGGGCATAAACATGAATAACAAAAAGACGCCTCTGAGAAGCAGCATAGAAGAGTCTGGATGGGCACCAAATTTTGCACAGAGTTGGACAAACCTCAAACAAAATTTATACGTATTAAATCACTCTCTCCTGTGTGAAAAGAGTGCAATATCATAACATCTATGGTCTTCCAGTCTACCTAGAGTTTTCCCTGGCTGGTTGATGTTGAAATTTACTTATTGCTATGTGAGCAAATAAGAGATAGATTCTGACACAGACTCTGCTGGTACCACTATGAATGTGTTTGCTTCAAGGCTACACAGTTTCATTACACTTTAGATGAGTTGGTCTAACCTCTAATAACAGATCAACAGCTCTACGTGCATTAGCCTTGACATGACAGTTTATGTGATCTCGTGTACCTGCACACACTGGTCTGATCCATGTGTCTCTGACACGCTCTTCTCACTGCACATGCATGCAAATAATTCCAAGAAGCACCCAGAATTTTTCAAATTGCGGTTTACAAGCCTCCAGTGCCCAGAAAGCTAGGAATACCTTCTGCACCAATACCATTACTCCTGTTGAGTATAATCTGTTCTGTGGAAAAAAAAAGAAACATTCAGCCTTGTCCTATAGATTTCAAGTGGCTGCGTGAACATGTGACAGCACTTATCAGATGTACGTAGTTACATTGTCATAGAATCACAGAATAGTTTGGATTGGAAGGGAATTAAAAGGTCATCCAGTTCCAGCTCCCTGCTGCCACAACCAGGGACACTTTCCAGTGGATCAGGCTGCTCAGGGTCCCATCCAATCAGGCTTTGAACATTTCCAGAGTTGGAGCATCTAAAATCTTTCTGGGCAACATTTTCCAGAATTTCACCTCCTGCACATTCAGGAATTTTTTCCAAATATTCAGACTAAACCTGCCCTCTTTTTGTTTAAAGCCATACCCTCTTGTTCTAGCACTGCACACTCTTGTAGGAAGTCCCTCTCCAGCTCTGTTGTAGCCCCCTTTAGGTACTGAAAGGCCATGATAAGGTCTCCCCAGACTTCTCCAGTTGGAACAACCTCAACTCTTTCAGGCTTTCCTCATAGGAAAGGTGTCCCTACACATATATTTATAAACAGCAGCAGGAACAGAAAAAAATAGAATACATGCAGCCCTGCTTCCTGGCGTGATGACTTTTATAAGCCTGGGACTGAACCAAGACGATTACAAGCATTTCTACTTCATCTTCTTGACTGGGCTTTTCAGAGGTGCAGAGATGTCAACTGAACTACCTCATGTCTTAAAAATGGCAGAGGAGAAGAGAAATATCCTGGACAGCAGCTCAGAGGTGAGTTACTTCCAACAATCCTTCAGTTATGTTGAATACAAATTTCTTTCTAACAGCAGCTTTGCTCAACCATATGCACCAACAACAGATTCTACCTCCGTGAAACACCTCACTGGGTACCTGGCTTCTACCCTCCAAGAAAAAGACTTACTCTTTCCATTCAACCAAATGCCCCAAGTCCAAGGCAGCCTAATGCCTTTTTTTTTTTTTTTCTGTAACAGAAGCAACAGACATCTTGCCATGCCCATCTACAAGAAGGAATTACCTCAAGAAACTTGAGTTGGAGGTGCACTGGGTCTGGAGGATCTTTGCATCTAGAGGATCAGGGTGCAGAGGCTGGGGGAACATGGTGAGGAGAAACTTCCCAGGGAGAAGTGTGGGACTTCTAGGTTTTTTTCCTCTGAAGAGGGGAAATACAGCAGCAATGCTTTGAGGAGAGCAGAGTATATAGAATTAGTGGATTTAAAGTAAAACAACAGAAGCAAAAACTGTGGAGAAGTACCTTTGCTTAAAATATAATCAGGATCTTGTTTTGGCTTACACTTCCTTTATTAGGTATTGTGTTTCAGAAAGAAGATGCAGCAGTTTGATAACTTTGGTGTAGTAATGGATGATATAGCACCAATAAAAAGGTAGTGATGGGGGAAGCCCATTCCTCCCAAATTCCTAATAGCTAATGAGAACTGTGACAGAGTCATTACCGCCATAGGGGTTCTGATTACATCTGTTGATACAAGACTTTTCTTGGCCCACAGTCAAATGCCTCCTCTGCAAACAGCTCACAGCAGTACTGCCCCTGGGGGGTTATTTTGGAGCCGCTGACTTAGGGGGCACTGTTTGGTTTACTGTTTTTTCCTGAATGTTCCCAGACATTTTGGTGCCTGCCTAAGTACAGGGCTGGCCAAGAGCAGCCAATACAGGTCATAAAATACTGTAAAGAGAGATTTTCCATTTCAGCTGTGCTTCTGTCCTGAATTCAGGATGGCTGCCTGTGAAGCACTATACTTAAGGGTGCTTATGATTCACAAGAAGTTTCCAGCCTATACAGTAGTTGCAGCTTTTATCTCTTTGGCTTTGATCTCCTCTGTATTCTCTTAAATATAATTAAACCTGTCACATCATTTCCTGAACCTGGCTTTCTCTCTGAGACAAAACATTTATGCACAAATTAGAAATTTTAAACAAAGGCAGTTCCAAAGAGTAATAAAATATATTTGGGACATTTCAGCTCCTCATATATCATTTACTGACAAATGTGGTGCATTCCATTCCAACTAACTCCTGAACCAGAACATTTTATTTCATTTTTTCTAGCACAGTGTATTTTGCTGCAATTTTTCTTAATGTCTGCCATTGCTAACCTGGAATCTTCTTGTGACATGGATTTGACAACACTGACATAAAACAAAGCACAAGTCTCACTGACAAACTGCATAAACTTCACCTTGTTGTTTGACACATTGATTTAACTAATGCAAAAGATTTTTAAGGAAACAAATTCTTCAAAGCCTTCAACAAATCTGTGCATTGTTCAGAACTGTAACACAGGCCAAAGATGTGTTTGCCCCCTTAAACACCGCCTGCACAAAAGCTCAGTGTCTAAGGAGATGTGAAGGGCACAATATTGCTATGAGCCATTCATTTTATTCCTTACTGTGTATGCAGTTTTGCACAGCAGAAAGAAACAAAAACCAAACCGTTTTTCAATGCTGTTTTGCATTGTCCTGTTAAAATCTGGACTCAGTCCTCCAAATTGTTGCATCTTCAGCAAGAATTCTCAGCTTTTTATTGGTAGGATCTTTCCTAGCATCTCTAATTGTAATATCCCTTTACAATCCAAGTAGTTACGGGTTTATCCTCACAATGCTCCCTCCCATTCCATAGCAACAAAATTATTACCATCTTACAGACGAAGACCTGAGGCACAAAGTGATTACATGATTACCCACTGTAGCAACAGAATTTTGAAGCATAACAAATTATTATCCCGTGTTGAAGGAATGCTGTTACACTGACACTAGAATCCTGTGCAATAAGAAGAAAAATTAAAACTTGCATGTTAGAAGGGATTCCTGGTATGATCAACTCAACTGAACATAATGCATTACATGAAAGACTGATGAATTACATGAAAAACTACAGAAACTACTAAATGCTGAATTTCATTAAAACCATACTTGAGTTACAGGACGTGATGGCTCCCTCAGAAGGGCAGGAGCTTGTGATTAACACCCATAATAGATGAATCACAAAAAGGCTGTACTTTATCTTGCTAGATCGTGTGAGGAGTTTCTCTAAACTATCTAAACAGGGTGTTGCCAAGTCAGTAGCCCTGTCCAACCTGAGCCAGGTGAGGGTAGCCAGGGTGAGGTAGAGTTGCTGTGCCCATGCACTTTGGGTGTGATAGCATCAGTTCTTGCATTTCCCAGGACCACTGGGACAATGGCACACATGCAAGAGCTTTCAGTGATTCTGAATGCAGTTATTGCTTAATCCCAGCCAAGTGACAAGTCTAGAAACCAGAGATCCTGGATTTAGTTAGTTTATTCATAAGAAGATTAAAAAATGATCCATTTGGTTTTAAGAATACTTAGAGGGGGAAAAAATGAACACCAGGTATTTCCTCAAGCTAGCAAAAGAAGACACTGCCAGGTGTTGCCAGTGCATGGGAACAGAAGTTACATAAATTTCAGTGGCTTTAATTGATGTGATTTTTTTTTGACCCTTAATGCAAGTCGTGTAGTATCATGGTACTGGGATTTTTCATAAAGCCTCCAACTGCTGTAATTATTTCATTCTTAGCATCAGTGTTTCCACAAAAAAAAAAAAAAAAAAAAAAAAAGGAAGATTTCTATCCCTCAGTGGCTTCAGACAAAATACTTTTAAGCTATGAACACTGAAGTCCAAAGTACAGAACAAGTAAGAAAAAAAATCCACACCTTTTTTACCAATGGGAATATTAAGCTGGGAATTAAATGCACAACAGTTTTAAGTGAATATGAGAGGTACTTGGCAACAGACTGTACAAATGTGTTGCCCCATTACATGAAGTCTTTAATTTGCATGAATATCTGGAATGAAAAAATAAAGTTTATTCAGACTCTCAGATATGAAAATATTAAAGGTACTTCGGCTTGTTTTGTGCAAAAAGTAGAATTAGATGCCTGTCACTGTTCTTCCCCAACTTTAAAAAATGCCCACAGAATATGATTACCAGCCCCAAGTCCCATTCACAGTGCATCCTAGAGAGATGCTCTGTCAGCCTCAGACCACAAATACCCTGCAAAAGCTGTCTCATGCATTCTCAGAGGATTTGTCATCTTTCAGCCACAGATCTCTGACACTGCTACTTATTATCAATTGTGGCCTGTGATTTATTTGGCTAAAAGATAATACCAGTTTTTCAGTTGTCCAAAGTGGGCCACTGTATCTAATTATTGTACAAAAAAAGGGAGATATCACATAGGAGGTAGGTGGGAAAATATGATTTTCAACTTGCCATCATGTAGTTGCGGGAGGTTTAAGGTTATTTACTAGGGCAGGAAGAATTAAAATAATTGACGTTTACCCCTTCAAGCAAGTAAGATTTAAATATAACCCTCTTTCTTCAGCAGCTCAGCATGACTTAGGGAGGACAAAAGCCCTCTACAGTGGCTGAGGTATGATGCAGACCTACACATTGACAGAAATATCAAAGAAGCTTCACAGTCTACTTCAGATCACACAAAAAAAGAAGGTGAAATGCTGTCTTCAGAGAAATAGGTTCAAAAGTTATATTGCTTGACCGTTTTCCAGTTGACTTATAGCTACAAAACACCTTTAAAAGATTGTGAGCAACAGTGTGATAAATAAACAATGAGAGACATGGAGTAAGGGAAAGAAAAAATGAAACAAAAGTTACAAAGCTGAAAACATAATATAAATTGAATAATCACAGCAGTCAATAACATTTACAACCGTGGTATTCCCTGAGAGCCATGAAGACTAAAGGGACATAAATGGGAAAAAAAAACCCAAAAAACAACAAGAACTACAATTACGAGAGCCAGATTTAGTTTGTAAACTTCTCCCATCTCTCTCTGCCACCTCTAGATCTAGCTGAAGAAATCTGGTATTTTTATAGCTGGCCAAAAGTTGGAAGGAAATCTTCACTCAATTCGCTTGAATATTTTTAACTTTACAGCCTTTGGGAGAGTTTGCTGGACTTCACTTCTAATGAATCAGTGAGGTCAGTGCGTTCCATTGAAGTTCTAAAAATAAAACAGTATAAAAATGGGTGTGACAAAAAGGGTCTTGGAAAGCCACCAAGACAAGTACAACGTGACTGTTCAAAAACAGTTAACCAAGAAGAGCAGGGGCCTAAACCAATACATACACTACACACTTCAGCTAGGTCTGCTATCTTTTATTCCGTGTTTTTATTTCTAAACAAAGGAATATCTAAGTCAAACAACTCTTCTGTTTCCTGTTGCCCTCAATATCTGAGCAGTGAAGATGAGAAGCCTTTCAAGAACCACTCTGTATACTGACATCATTTGTGTTGATAGTACAGACAAAATATTCTTTGTGCAGCCAGCACCATCTCAAATACAGTGTAAAGGCAGCTGTCTCTAATTACCTTAGGTGGCTTCTTCTCAAAAGCCTTGAGAATAAACTGTGTGTCTTATTTGTCAGGAGAGCTCCAATTGTTAGCAAGGCATACCTGTAATTCTTTATGGGCTTGGCATGTTGTTTCTGCTTTCACTGATTAATGAGATAGTGCCCCTTATGGCAGGTCAAAAACTGGATTCTGTAAAAGAGGACATTAAAGGTTTACAGCTTTTCTGGGAAAAGAAAGAAAAAGCAAAAGCAAGCAAGTGTGTGACTGAATGGGCATTGACCAGCTCTTTTGGAACTTTGTCATTATAGCACCAGGGAACAAAAGATCATTTCTCGAAGACTACTGATGTTCTGATCTGCAGGGCAGATACATTCAGGCTGTTTTCATTCTTGAGACGTCATTCTCACTGAATCTTCCATGTAAACCCAGTAAGGTCTTGGTATATGTCCCACTCTCTCTAATGTCCTTGGGAAAGAGGAGGAGTTTCTCAGCAGCAGGCTGGCTTTAGGTGCCCCTCCATCACTTCTGAGAAAGGACCACTTCAGTGCATTGGTAGCAGCATAACAAGATTGAGAACCTCTTGAAACCACCTGCATTACACAGTACATCACAGCTACTGACAAGGCACATTACCTGGGTGATATCCATCTGATCTTTCACTGCAGTGATGGCACTTTGGTGAGCTGTTAAGGTAGGAATTGCTCTTTTCATCTGCCATAGTCCAGCAGTTCTACAGAAATATTTGGTCTTAACTAAATGATATGATGGTCAAATATGCTTTATTTTTAATCACTGTTTGGATGATTTATTTTGTGTACATTCAGTCTAATGGGCAAGTACTTCCAAGAGTAAACATATTAAGCAGCTCTTGAAAAACCTATACAAAACAAGATTCTAAATCTGCTTGCAGTGCATTAATCAAATGGCGGAGTAAGCAAATATTGATATGTAATTTAATCTTACAAACCGTCCACAAATAAAGACATACAGATCCATACAGAGGATTTCCATATCTGTCCCTTGGTCCATAAACAAGCATAAGCACCACTCTGCATTATAAGGCAGGGAACATGAGTTTAGGAATGTGCTGCTGAATCATCTGAACTAGAGAGCACAAAAATACATCAATAATAGCTTTTCATTAAAAGTGGCATCACTGAGGATAGAGCAAAGCAGACACCAATGCCAAAAGCAGCCTCTTGATCAGCACAATGAATTTGTGCGTGGTGGCTGAACACATTTTTAGACAGGTTGGTAAGGTTTGCAGGGGGCTTTAGGGCACGACTGTTAATGGCAGGGTGTTGCCAACCTGCAAAGAGAGCTCAGCAGTGTTGGCAAAATTAACTGCAATAAGAAACTGCGAGGAATGTGCTGTACTGTAGGCAGAGAAACATCAGCCTCTACTGAGACAGGGATAAAAAGCTTAAAGATGTCCTACTCCTGCCTAAAAGTGAGACATTGCTTGAATGATACACCCAGGGTGACCCTGGAATAGACCTGTCCCTGTGGGACATCTGAGCTCTCACAGCTCGGTCATGCCAAACCCTGCACAGGTACAAGGACTCCTTCCAGACAGCTGGTGTGAAGCCCTGTTTCAAAGTGCAGCTCCTGACGACAGACATCTCTGAAGCAGAGATTCCCCTGTAACCCTTGTAGAGACCACACTGGGGCAGATACCCACACCACTGGGCCATGCTGGAGCAGGGGAATATTCCCCTAGAAGAAAAAGCCCATGGTGAACCAGGCTTATCCTGAAAGACTGCTGCCCATGGACGAACCACAACAGAGCAGGGGAACTGTGTGAGGAGGAAGAAGAAGCAAAAAGGAGACATCAGGGGATCACAGCTGCCCATTGTCCATCCCCCTGTGCTGTTGGGTAGGGGAAGGTAGAAGAGTGGTGTCAGAAGAGTGAAACTGGGCCTAAAAGAAGCCATGATTTGTGGAGAATCCTAGTTTTTGGTCTGCTTAAACTCATGCCTTGAACTGTAACACATAGGACAGGCATGCTCTTCTCCTTCCTGGGCTGGGCATTTGTCTGCTGCTCACATAGGTGAACCACTTACACGTACTATTTACAAGCCTCTGAGCTCCTGCCTTTTCTGGCTCACAATCGATAAATGGCTTCTGATGTTTACTTAAAATAATATGATTTAAATACCTATTAAATTCTTGTGAAGGTAAAGACCAGGATTCATAAATCTGGGGACAGAGGATGCATGTGCAGAACACTAAGAAGAAACTGAGCTATAGGAAATAAATTCACAATGCAATAATGAGAGATTAAACAGTTGATATGAGTATGATTGATGAGCATTATCACAGAAAAATTGCAAAAGCTCTCTGATTTCTTCTAGAAAAGGATTATGGGTATCAAAACCTCAGAATTTATTATTCTGATAGATATCACATGTGAATTACTTCAAGCATCTTTTAGCATAGTGACAAGAGCCTTCCTATCATGACAACATACATTTCAAAGACTCAATAAGCATTTCGTTTCCTGCATTAGAAGAAAACTATCTATACACAAATATAAAATATTGAAATAGCAGTACTGGATAGGAGTTAAAATAAAACACACTCTTCCTTTTCATAGGCCATATCCAGATGAGGACTAAAACCTTTCACTTAAACTGGTTTTGATATTTCTATACTATGAAGTCTCAAATCTAATAGTGGTTTTGGTTTGTTTTTTTTCATAGAACCACTAGTTTCTGCAGGAAATGGTATATGTGATTGTCTTGCCAGGCATTTTCTGTCAAGTGTATCCACCAGGCCATGAGAGAGGTGTCTCAGTAATCCATGCCAAAGAATGCTTTTCTCTACCAGATGAATTCTTTTCTCTGTCAGACTCCACTGCAAACTAAAAACTTCCTGTGTCTAACTTCTGAGCTGTTGCCTTCACTCATTGCTATGATTTTTGTTGGCACATACCCTGTCCCATGGAGCTACTCACCAGTGCTGCTTTGGCAATTCTGGGCAGGTGTGAGGCCAAGGAGTCACCTTCCACATACAAAGATTTAAATAATTTCAGGAACTGTTGGTTCCTCTGTGTGTGGAAGGGGCACAAGAAGGCAAAGCTGGCTGCACAGACCCTTCAATAAACAAGGAGAGCCTTAGGGCACCTAGAGGCAGTTCAAGCAGAAGGAGCTACCCACACTTTGCCTTTTGCACTGATGCCCTGTAAAATTTAGAGCTTGGAATGCTGTACTCTTTGGAAAGAGAAGTCTTAAAATGCCACTGCTCACAACACAAGACACACGTTTAAAACTGTCCTCTAATTGCGCCATGTCCACATCCTGCCTCCCTTCCTTGTGCTGCCCAGTGAAGCAGTGATTTCCTGTGAAGAAGCGTGCACCAGGTGTGCTTCACTAGAGGCTCAGGTCAGAGCAGGTGCACGGCCACCTGCGAGTGATGCCCTGTGATGCCACACTGTGGCCAAAG
Organism: Eopsaltria australis; assembly: GCA_034509425.1. Taxonomy (NCBI): domain Eukaryota; kingdom Metazoa; phylum Chordata; class Aves; order Passeriformes; family Petroicidae; genus Eopsaltria; species Eopsaltria australis. The sequence goes on along the minus strand of JAVTVJ010000172.1, from coordinate 2,376,271 downwards.
CTGTGAGTGTCATCACACTCTGCACAGAGCATGCGTTTGCTGTAATGCAACGTGAACCAAGGTTCTGTGCTGAAAAATGGTAATTCACTTACCTGCAAAATGTAAACATAGGCTCTACAAACTGTGAGCCACAGATGAAGGCTGATGTCCTTCAGAAAAAATGCAGCGCCTTATTCCAAAGATAAGAGAAATGCAGCTCTGGCAGAAACAAGGAGAGCAAAAGGGAAATCAGATTCCTGAGGACATCAAAGCATCTTTCCCAGTAGTTCTGAATGAATGTATTTTTGCAGTGTTGCAATTCACAGAAAATAGCTGAATTTCCTTATTCTCCATGGTGTAAGGCATTTTTGTAAGGATTTCTAATCACGATTTACCCTGTTGGTTTCATTTGAAGTTAATAAGGTATGTGATGTGGGAGCTGTACCTATTCAATCTACCATGATTCTTTAGGCTCTGAGATAAACACACTGAATTATTGCCCATTGAAAGGGATCAACATGTGGTGACAGAGGAAATGGCAAGGCAGCAGAAATCAAGAAAAACTTTAAAGTAGGTAGATCTGAAGGGGGAAAGGTTGCACCTGGCCTCCAGTATTTCCACACTGCTGTTTTAAAATGTGTGTAGATTGTTCATAATTGGAAGTTTAAGATGTCAGGTTAGACTCTTGCTTGTTTTGATGATTGAAAACTATACGGAACATGTTTTTTAGATGAAAAACAAAGAAGTATGATCATTAGTGTCTCATGCACTGGCACTGGATGTCATTAAATAATTAACATTTTCCAGTCTGCAGAGCTGCAGCATTGACTTCTCTGTCATTCTAGGTACAATAAGAGAATCTCTGTAATTTATGGATTGTATCATATGTAATGAGTTCATAGCAAAGCATTTTCTAGGTTTGCTTCACTGATAAAATGCACCTTGGATGATACAACTGCATCAGTTCATTAACTGGCAGTACCTTCCAGACACATCAAGTCTTCTTTTACAGGTTGTTACGGTCTTTTGTGACAAAGAGTTATAAGTTCAAATGAAATAAAAACTGAGGTACATTTTTGTCCCACATCTGAATTAATGTTCTTCTTGTTTTAAAAGAAAGATCTTAACAAAATTGCTAGTTTTGTTCTCTGATATTGCCTATCATTCAAGGATGATACAATAATATATTCATAATTTAGGCCCCTATTCCTCATGTGTTTCTATCTAAAGAGGGTTTAACCTGACTGCTAATGAACTTTGTTATTTTCACCACATTAAGAAATTAAATGGCAATTTCTAAAGGAAATGGATGGTTTTTAGTTCATAGAAACTACAGATGTTAATTGGGATCCAGGCTACGTTAGGTTTTTTGGTAGGTTTTTTTTATCTCAGCATCTAGGACTTAAAGGTAAGGTTGTTAACTGCCTTTAATTAGAAAATTGACTTTACATTCTCTGACATTTGCTCCACATTTTTTCCACACTTTACTCAGTGGAAATTAATTTGGAAATGATACAAGGTAAGGTGTCACTTTCTAGTTGCATCTGCTTGTGACTATTCTCTTTTTAAAGAAGGAAATATTACCTGCCTGTCTCTGTAGATGCCTCTCTTATTTTGACATGATTCTCTTCCTGGTGCCCCCACAGCTGTGTAGCCACCTCCCCACACAGTTCCACAGGTGAGGAACACTCCCTGTCCTGTGCAGGGACCCCCACAGCAGCACTCACCAGCTGACAAACAGCACAAGCATTAATTGCTGTCTGCATCCATTTGTGTGCCAAATCTAGCTGCTTTCTGTCTCTGAAGAAAATCGCATACAAAATCAATAAGCTCAGGGGAAACTACTATAAAAATACAATTCTTTAAGTGGAAGGAAAGTAAATTGCCTATACTGCTCAGGTTGTTTTGGATTTGTTGCCTGTTTCCATATGAGAGATTTCCTTCCCAATAACTTAGTCTCAGAAATTATTGTTAGTCAGTGTAGGCTTAAAAGTCTGATGCATTAATCTTTATATATGTTCCTTTCTATTGCCTCTTGCTTTATTTATGGAAATCATTTTGCTGGAGTAATACCATAAGCTATACAACTTGTTTTCATGAGGAACTGAAGTTGTAAAAAATAACTCAAAATAAAACTAGACATGAAATATCATTTGAAAAGCACCACATAACAATTACAAATATTTATTACTTGCAGTAAATATTGCTCCAGTTTCTATGTAGGTGAGGCTTTTTAATACAGCTACAAGCCACTATTTATACCTCTTCTTTATCATCCAGGAGTTTAAAACCTCTCAAGTGCATCCTCCTTACTTTGAGGATTCACAGGCCACCTAGTATCTTTTAACGCATCACCCATCTAAACAGTAGATTTACAGCTCTGAAAATAAACTCAGACTACATTCAAGAGCTTTGCCCATAACATAGATAGTGACATTGGTTTTGGATAGAAAAGCAAAATTCAATTTTTTGCAAAAGTAAAGTAACTAAATTTCACCTGAATGGCAGTAAAATATAACATGAAGGGACTTTATTTACCTCCAGTATCTCATCAGCAGTTCTCAAACTGGTTTGATTCTTTTAGACTCTCAGTGAGCTCCAAGCTCATATACCAGCAAGCCAGACACTCAGCTTGGAAGAAGCCACCAGAGGAGTAAGTAATGTAGATGCCATAGTGTTTACAGCACCTGGTCCATGAACTAAAGGAGAATAATGAAATAAGTAAGATAATATGTGTGCAAATAAACCAAGCTTGATTTGCATCTGTATCTCTGGAGCTGGGTATGCAAATATTGATCTTTACGCACTAATGTTGCACCTGCAGGAATAATCAAAAACACTGTTTCTGGTATGAAATACTTTGCCAAGGTCTGAATGTGAAATTTTAATTTAAAAAAACAACAAAAAAAAAAAACCCTACCCAAACAACAAAACAAGCCCACCTTTAAAACCTGTGAAGATCTTGATGCTGAGGTACTGATGGGGAGGGAGTTAAGAAATTGTGATTTATTTGGCATCTGAAAACCTCCATCTAAACTTTTCTCATTATCTGTCATCCTGGGAAGTATCTCCAAGCTTGTTATTCTGTTCCCACCCATGTGGCTGCAATCACAAAAGATAACTATTACTGTAACACTGTGGGCACCATGTGTCTCTCACAGTGGTACTGCATGCACAGGGTGTATGATGTCAAAAATGTATCAGGGTATTCTGCAGACATTTCAGGATTTAAACACTCTCATAGTAAGAGAATACTTTGATCCATTAGATTTACAGATGTCGAAGGATTTGTTCACGTGCTTGATTTAAGCACACTGACATCCTCATCATCCATCTTTCATGCTCACAGTAAGGATTATATGTAAACTCTGTAGTGTAAATAATTCTCCCTCATCCCTGCCTAACCACACTAAAAGGGCAGATGCTATTCCCAGAATCTCTTCACCAGACTGCTAATTAAAATACCATTTTCACTACAGAAATTCTGCAAAACTGGTATTTTCTGATTTTGTTTTGAAAATAATGCAAAAAAGTGCAGAATAAATAAGGTACATAAGTTGCTGTAAAAATGACTCAAATCTGATCCATTTCCAGCATTTCTGAATAGGATTATAAACAGCTTCATTTTGTATTATTCACAAACAAGTTTAAGCTTTGTTGGGATTGATCTGAGTTGTGTTTCACTGGCCCAAATCCCTATCTAAACATACTTCTTTCTGGTGGTAAATAGCAGCATCAACATTCAAATTAATTAGTTTACAAAACACCACATAAACCGCTCGGAATACTTCAAAACCTCTTTTGAAATTGGTTTATAATTTCAGTACTGATAAAAGAATTGTGCTTTTTACTCTTCAGTAACCTTGTCAAATATTTTCATAGAATCAGGAAGTATCCTGAGCTGGAAAGAACTCACAAGGATCACCAAAGTCCAGCTTCTGGCCCCGTACAGGACACCACAAGGATCACACTGCGTGTCTGAGAGCATTGTCCACTTCCTGAACTCTGTCAGGCTTGGGACTATGATCACTTCCCTGGGGAGCCTGTTGCAGTGCCTGGTGGTTAGTTTAGTCTTCAAGTAAGTTTAGCCTTTACATGAGCCTAATAACCTTAGTTTATGTCATGAAATGGTAGCTAAATACCTGACAGGTCCCCCAGAGAAAATGTGGAAGGGCTGTTATTTTGCAGAATTTTAAGAACAGGTTAAACAAAGATGAAGCAACAATGGCCATCACACTGCCTTTGCAGGAGTTGAACAGAACTTGGTATTGCTCTCTTCTTAGCCTTCACACTGATAATGGCCTGTGAATGTTAGAGGCTGTTTATAAAATAATCAGAATAACAAAAAGACACAAAAAATTAAATATTCCTACTTCCACAAGCAGCAAATACTTTAAAAGAAGGAAAAAGCAAGCAAGAAATGCATGGTCCTGGGCCACTCATCTTTCCAAACAAGCCTTTAGAAAGTCTCCAGATGAAAATGTGGCAAGTCTGAGGTTACAGCAGCAGTTCCTGTACTCCCACATAAGTTCCTATACTCCCGTATAAGCCTTAAGCACACCAGTCCAGCTGGTATGAAGAGACATCTTTCAAAGATGAATCCTGAAATATACAAGGAGCCAGGGGGTAGGAGTTTGCATTTTAGTAAATCATTAAAGGAAAGAGTATTTCCCAATGCATGTGGCTGCTCACAGATCCTCACCTTGCCAGAGGCACCTGACAAAACTCAACAGAGAGAGCACTTGGACTGGACAAATGAATATCTCCGAGTGCAACACACTTAAATGTAAAACTGCCAACAAGGAACACAGTCCTGCAGCTGGGTTAATCCTCTCCTGTGTCTTGTTCACTACAAACCATGACACATTCTCTCTCCAGACCCACCACCTCTGCTCCTTTTCTCTGTGCCCGGTATTCAGCAGACTCTGTCTACAATTTTGATGTCCAGTGAAGAAAAGCTGCCTGTTTCCTCCAAGTGCTTTGTGCCCAGGCCCAGGAATACAGTGTACAGCAGCTTGCAAACTACCTGGCAGTCACTGAGTGCATGCATGTCTTCATATGGATTCTGAACAGGCAGCATTTTAACATGATCCCATAAAAATACAAGCAGAGGATTTGGTGTTTAAAATTCTTTACTAAGTATGTGCTTTGTTCATTTTTCAGTATTGCCTGCTATCAAACTTGTAACAATTTTGATTTGGTTTGTACAGCTTCTTGCAGGATACGGCTCTGTTGCCTTATGAGAAGCAATGCCTACATGTTCTATTCATGTAAATGGTAGTTAATGACTTGAAGTTCACGCTCATCTTTGCAGTGCATTTGGGCTACACAAACATTTTTACAAATGCTGGCAGCTGGCAAAATACTGGTAAATAATGAATAATACAACTTAGTTAATAACAGAAACCCAAACACATTGATTTTATTACAAATCAGCTGTTGGTACTTGCAGAGAGCAGTATCTTTCTCCATATTGCTAATTACTTCAAAACATCAAAAGCTTTGAGCACTCTAAATTTCATAGCTTAATTACTCAAATGGAGAGAGATTTGCATTTCAGGTAGACAGACCCATTGGAATCAGACTGCTATTATCACTTTATTTTGACACCTAATTACAAATAAGTACTTTAGGTCAGATGACTGATTGCATCCAAGATCTGCTGACACAGCAGAAGGGCAGTAAAATAAGGAAAAAGTCAGCTTAAAGTCATCTTTAAGAGCTCCCACATCTCGGCATAATTTAAAGTTTTAGATAAGCCTGCAATAGCCTTCAGAAAACAATTATTCTAAGCCAAGACTTTGGCATTTCAGCAGCGCTTAAGCCACTCCATGTTCTTACCATGTACTTCTACACTCTGAATTAGGGCTTTTTATTCAGTTTGGGTGGCAGCCCAAAACTTCTGATAGTGAGGGGGCTATGGGGACAACATCTCTGAAAAACTGCCAGAAGCTTCCACATGTCCAGCACAGCCAATGCCAGCTGATTCCAAGATGGAGCAGTTCATGTACTGTAGCTCATGGAAAGGACTCATATTAGAGAAGTTTGTGGAGAACTGTCTCGTATGACAGGGAGCTCGTGTTGGAGCAGGGGAAGGACTCCTCTCTCTTAGGAGGGAGCAGAAACAATGTGTGACCTGACCATAACCCGAATTCCCCATCTCCCTGCACCACTAGGGGAGAAGAGGTAGAGAACTGGGAGTAGAAGTTGACCCTGATGGAGGGAGGACTGGCAGAAGATGTTTTTAAGATTTGGGTTTACTCCTCATTGTCCTACTCTGATTTGATTGACAATAAAGTAATTTAATTTTTCCCAAGTTGAGTTTGTTTTGCCCATGTTGGTAACTGATGATTTATCTCTGTCCTTAGCTCAAGCCAAAGTCAACCCACCACAGGCTTGTCCCAATCCCAGACTTGTCCCACTGCCAAGCTGCCCTGCCCAGTGCAGGCATGTACAAAATGGGGTAAGAAGGAAGCAGGTATGGGGCAAGAAATGTGCTGTTTCTGGGGCAGTTGTATCAGGTAACCACAGTACAGGAGTGTTAAAGCGTATATCCAACCTTATGCTTTTTTGGTTTTAACATAAGGAGTTGGTATAATGTCCTATGCAGCCAAATTGCATTTAAAAATTGAGCCCACCCATTGCGTTTAGAGGCGCTGCCTTTTAAGGATTAAGCTACAATTTCATTTGCATGCTGGAAATTTACAGCCACATCCACAGCATGCAAAGTTGCTTCATCTCTCTCTTTAGATGGCAATAACTAGAGCCAGTGGTTAAGCAATGGAAGTTCATTCAAAAGTAACATCTGTTTGTACTTCAAATTTCAAATCACATTGTTGTGTTTGCTTTTCAACACTTCAGCTAAGACGAGCAGTGGCATTTTGCATAATATTCAAGAATTTGCTTATGCAAAACACAGAATAATTACTTGTAAGATTTTGAAAAAATATCTCATAAGAGCTCGCATTTTCTACATTCTCATCTAGATGAAAAATGTATAAATCTAATATTCTTCCACTCCATGTCTCTGTCTGAGCTTTTGTTAGATGACATGTGCTGCTTTGCACATGAAAAGCATTATTTCTGCAAAACTAGCCTTCTCCAGTTCTTTTGGTTTGTGCTGCTCTGTGGTACACTGGTTTCACTGACTTCTGTATGGTGCCATTGATCAAATGATCTGTGCTCATGTGATAATTAGATCCTACAGACTGCTCACTAAAAGACAGCTTTTGAGAGTTTTACTGGATAACTCGCTCACAAGCCCTTATGGCCCAAACAACATAGACTGATATAATGGCAGAGAGTTTAAAGGAGTTGTGAAAATTATATCAGCTGGGGGTCAGGATAGCAATTTCTCATATTCACCAAAATACTGAGATTAGTGCAGTGGAGATGCTCAAAGTACAGTGCAGGTGAAGGTGGTTCAGTGGAAATTTATACCTGTAACCTGCAGTGGTGACCTGTATGAGCCCCCATGCATCTTTGTTCATGTGCTTTGAAGTCCTTCTTAAGGGAAATGCTAACACAAGGAAGGACAAATCTATAAAGGGAGAAAATAAATTTTAAATTATAACAATTTTAAAAGTTTTTCAGGCTTCAACCAAGATTTCCAAAGGTGACCAGTGAATTTCTGTTTCTCATCAGCAACACAGCAAAAGGCCCTGATCTTCAGAAAAGTGCTGAACCACTTAGAATATTTAATATACTACAGCCTTGGAAAGCCAGGCCACTCCTTGCACAAAGGTGAAAAACTTAAAATATCAATTTCATTAAAGTTATGCAGTTCTTTTTTAGTTGAGGTTTTTTGTTTGTTTGTCTCATGAATCAGTGACAGGCTACAGAGAAGGTGGGTGGTGTGGAGCTCTATTTGTTGACGGCTGTGGGGGCATTCCAGCTGCCTGTAGAACTATGGCATGGTGCAGACTGGAACTGTGTTTTTTCTTATCCTTAGGTGACTGTCCTTGTAGAAAGCTGCAAAGCACTCTGGCTGAGTGATGGAGGAGGGTGAGGACAGGAACATGTCATGATGTGGTCATGTCCCTGTCCAGAGCTAAGGATGTCAAAATCAGGGAAACAAGAACCAGCAGACACCTTACACCCTGAGCAGCCCCTGCCTGCCTGCACAGGACTCTCCAAGCCTCAGGTCAAGGCTATCCATCCCACACTTCCCTGACAGCTAGGTGACATCTGTCCTGGGCCAGTAATGTCACCAGTTTCCTGTGACACAGACACAACACAACCACAGGTAGTGCAGAAGCTGGAGCAGCCCCCTCTAACACGACTGTGCCATCATAAGGGCTGTCAGTGCTGCATCAGTGTGACACAGCTTTTACCACTTGAGTGAGAAGAAGACAATTAAAAAAAAAAAAAAGAGTAAAGTCATTTTAAAGAGTAAAAAGGGACGAATAACACCCAATAATGGCAATGCTGAGCCTGCAAGTTAAATGGCTGGAGCAGTAATTTAAAGAACAGAATCTCAGCAGTGGTTAAAAGGGAGTTAAAAGCAATGGGTCCTACTCACTGCCCAATATTAAAGATTTACATGGTAATTGCTGTTGAGATTTGTGGATTTAATTCAGGGAGAAAAATTAATTTTGAGTGGACTGAAGGTAATATTTCACATCTTTGGAGTGTGAGACAAGTCCAGTGCCAAAATCTGCATCAAGTGTCTGACACTGCTGACGATGTTTGAGCATTGGCTGCTGGACTCACATCTGTTTTTCTCAGAACTGAACAAAAAGGTATTTCCAGGAATGACCTTGTGCTACAGGGTTCTGTTTGTGACTAAAATAAAACAGATAATTAGTTTTGTTCTGCTTAGTTCACTGTACACTATTATACCCTCTTGAATTGCCAGGACAAGGGAAGATGGGCACAAACTGAAGCACAGGATGTTTAAATATTTTCAGGGATGGAGCACCTGCCTCCTTTCAGAGGTTCTCTCCGAACAGCAGGAAACTCTCGCTTTCAGGATGACCTGGCACAGGTTGCCCAGGGAGGCTGTGGAAACTCCACTGTTGGAGATATTCAAAGTCTACATAGAAATGGCTCTGTAAAAAGGTGCGTATTTTGCTCTGCAGACCCATGCTTAGTGTGATCTACAGAGTACAGATATTCTCTTCCCTAATTTTTTTCTTGTATTGGGGTGTGACTTTGAGCTATCAGGGATTTTTTTGTTTTCTTGACAAGACGACATCATCAAAAACTGACTAATGAGAACTCAAGAACTGTGGGAAACAACTCTTCCCTCAGAGAATTATGCAAGGTTTGTGAAATTGTCCTTTCATTTTGAGAATTTTGGGTCAAACCCTGCTCTGGTCAGAAACATCTGGGGCCAGAACTGACTAGATAAACTGCTGTGCATCTTTTTCTCATTCTATATGGGAAAAAAAAGTATATTTTGTACAAAAATAACTAAAAATCAAAATTACATTCATACTCACTGCAGTTAAAAACAAAACCCAATGCATTCTTATGTTGTTGAGTGATGACCTGTTAGGGAAGCAAACAAAACCCAGAGAAGTGTCTATGGGCATAAAAATAAATTTCAAATAAGTTTCTTATTATGTCCCCTTCTGTTCTGACTGTCCCACACTGCCTTTTCAGAGGAAGAGCTCAGCACAGAAAATGGTGCTTAATTAGGTTTAATTTTTGCTTTGCTCTTTCAGCTCACCTTTAAAAGCTGAGAGCCATGGCTTTTCATCAGGTGTGCCAGAAGGTGCTGGGAGCAGCTCTCTGTGCAGTCTGTGTAGATCCTTCCTCACAGTCAGCGATTGCACAGCTCTCTCCACTCCCACATCCCTGGGGATTCCTCAAGGACGGGCGGTCTATTTTTCTCTTCACAGTGTCCATATCCATCCTAATTAGTTTGAACCAGGCTACAAGGATTAATGAGATCCCCTCAGTAAGAGGCTTTGCAGAAAGGGTGACCTCCCACCCTCCCAAGTTGTATGTGTGTGAGCTCAGTTGCAGATATTTGGAGCACTGTACGTGGTCGACCTGCATTCAGAAATGGCACAGGAGACTACTACAGTATTTTCCCTTTAATCTCTAGAAACCAGACACTGAATTTTTCCCTTACACAGTTTTATGCTGGTATAAATGCCACCAAAGTTGACAAAAAAATTCCGATATCTACAGGCCTGACAGGAGATAACAGTCCCTGAATGCACCCTCCCTGGACTTTAAGGTTTTGATGTGCTGTTTCTAATTCTCAAATTAACTGGCCTCCTCATTTCCCTATCTGGGTTACCATATTTCACATGGTGCTATTAATCATATAAACACTATTGACTTTTTTCTGTTGTAATCATTGAATTCAGCCTATCTTCTGGAACTTTTGACTGCTTTTATAAAATGGCTATGTTGCTATGACAGAAACTAGATTTGTTTTAATAGGATAACAAAATATGAATGCAGAGAACTTGGAAGCTGTAGGTCTGCAAAGATTTCCAGTGACAACACCTTGGGAAAACTGATAAAGCCACAAGTGAAACAGTGTTGTTGGAAACTGATAAGGATTAAATGTGAAGACAAAAAAAAGCACAAAGTAGGTTTGTTAAACAGAACATAAGCACGGTTCACAAAAAAGGTGAGGTTAGAGAGGACATCAAAACCAGGGCCCTGAAGTGAGTTCAGACTTTTGTGTGAACTTCTGAATCCCACCGTGATTTCTCCTTAGTGCTAAGATCAATGGGATTTTGCCTTGGCTGTTTTAGAAGTTTCTCGTAACAAAACTGCTGAGTTCTCACTATGCAGCTCATATCCTGACTATTCTGCAGAATAAATCTCCTCAGGACAGATTTTGCTTTCCTTTACCAGTCAGGATGATTCCAAGCTTCAGCAAAATGGACCTGGATTGACACCAGTGCTAATCAGAACACAGTATCCTGCCTGAAGGGAGTGGCCCTCAGGGAAAGTTCTTATGTTTGTAACAATTTCTATTTTGAATTGTCATTCTGTTGTTCCAATTATTAAAGGAAACACAAATTATCTTTCTTTTTCCTTTTAATGTTCTTGAAGCTCCTACTCCTAATTATGCCACAATTATGAAATAAGTCCTCCTTATGCTCTTTAGTAAAGGTACTTATGTTACAGGTATATTCTTCCTGCCTACTTCTGATTAAATATTCTCAAGTCGAAGCATACTGAAGACAGAAAATCTCTCTCTGACAAAATGTATAACAGTTTAATTACTACAAAATATCACACATATTGTGCAAGTTTCCACTGCATTTCCCAGTGCTCTTCTTTCACTCCCACCAAAATGGGCTGTAATCACATTTGTCTCTAATACCAGACATTATTGCGTGTTAGTTTATCTGCATTTTAGCTGTTCTCTCCTGAACCTCATCTAATCTTTTAATTTCAGTTCTGTGATAAGAAGCTCTAGACTGCACACATTTGTGACTGCATTCTTACTAGGACTGCCAGAAAGTTGTTACTCAGAAAGAAGCACAAGTTATTTATTTCAGTCACTCATTCTTATCCTTAGCCAGTGAGGCTAAGCTGCACTAGGGACATTTACTTCTGTAGAAGGCTTAGCTAAATGTGGAAACTCATATACCATATTACATCTGTATCACAGATATTAGTCCCCAGTACACTAAGGGTGGCAGAGCTAGAGAAATGTTATTTCTTTATAAGACAACTGATTTTTTTATTTTTATTTGTTATTTTTGCAATATAGCTGTAGAGTCTTTTAACCCTTTCACTCAGTATACCTCCCACTAAATGCACCACACTGCCATCATGCAGTAGCATTTCTTCTAAAGTGACAAACCTGAAGGAATGAGCAACATAGATTACTCAGTTTATAAATATAAATTCTCTTAAACCAGCCAGTCACCCCATATCACTTCTAAAAGGCTACACCAATCTGATGGTGTACTCCATTCTTGAAACCTCTTTCGTGGTTGCTGTCACACCATCAGGACAGCTTAAAAGTGAACAAGATGTATTTGTCTTATTTTATAGTGAGAATGTTAAGAAACACCCTTTTTTTCTTATTCAGAAATAACATCCATTTCAGAAGAATTCAGAAAAAAAAAAGCCTTCTTGAAATGATGCTTAAGTCACAGAATGTAGGAACCATGTCTGAAGGGTTAAAGGGATGGTGTTAAGGAATACATGATCTTGTTTTCTTATTATCCAGAAACTATTAAAACACAAAAAAATACATGGTTGCTGTACACTGAACAACAACAACAACAACTACAAATGGTTATTTCTTTGAGAAAGTAACTGCAAATCTCTCCTTCAAGCTATTTCACCCAAACTGCCCCATAGCTGTTGCAGCCAGCCTGGGGGTAGCCAGCAAAAACCCCACAGAGGGCCCTGGCATAAGGACAGGACAGCAGGAGAATTCTGCTACTTAAAAATACAGAGTTGTGTCCTGGCAGTCTCTTACATATCACAAGAAACTTTTACATGTTGTAGCTTAGGTGTTGCAACAAAATGCAGGAGGTTTGCAGTTACCTCTGTCATGATTTGATACCTCTGCTTGTCACCTTCGAGACAATGAAAGTCTGTATAAAGATCTCCAACATTCTGGTGAAAATGGGCCATGCTGGCCCTAAGGAAAAACCACCCTGGAGTTAATAACCCTGGATTTCATTCCCAGAAAAAAAAACACGTAACTCTACCTTTCATTCCTATTGCTTGATTTTTTATTTTATTTTAAATGTATGGTTATAATTTGTAGTTTAACTGTAAGCTGCCATATTGCGTGTATACTTATTTGTGCTGCAATGTATTACAGCTGTGGTGTGACACAGCTGATTGAAATAAAATACACCGTAAATTTAAAATTTCTGCATTTACTGTGACAGTCAAGGTGTCTGAATTATGCAGAAGAAATGACAGAAATCATAAACTGCATTTTAAATGCCATGATAGTCGTAACCACAGAAAGTTTCTGATCCATAAATGGATAAAACTCCACCATTTAAACATGAATTCCAATTTTTTTTCCCTTAAAGATCTAGTACTGATTGCAGTGAATTCAAGTGTCTTTTGGCTTTAATGTCTATGATTAAAGACTTCCTTGGGTATTTCCAAATGTAAAAAATATAAACACAAGCTTTGTCAAGACTGAAAACCAGGCAAAGTCCCCATATTTATTTTCTGCTGTATGCCACATCCACATAATTTTTTTCCTTTAATATGAAAAAGGCTTCTAATACGTATCCAACAATTTTGAGATGCATACATTTTGCAGGGCAAACTGTATTCCTTCCTATGTCAGACTTTATGCTAAATTAATATCAGGAAATAAAAGCCAACAAAAAAAACCCCACAAAACAAAAGAAAAAAACAGGCAAAAAGCAAAACCACAAGGATACTTAGTGGTCCTGATATTTAGTATAACTTCCTGTGTTGAAAGATTTCTTGAGGCAATGCCGGACACATAAGACTTCTTAACCACCACAAATCTAACTATAAAATTAGAATTAATTTCAATCCATGGACCATCAAAAGGGAAAGACAACATCTCTGTAAACTATCACCTTCTCCAAGTAATGTAAAATTCAGGAAACATTTATATTCCTGAAGCTGTTGAGTTGCTCAAACTAATCCTGACCTTTCAAATTCCTGGGCAACCATACCAAAACCTGAGAAAACATGTACACCTCCTCTGATACCAGGCTTTGCTGCGAGTTCAAGGGTCTTCATAACCCAGTTTGGCTTTGTACTCCTGAAACTTTGGTTTCCTCCATGTAAGGTGCCCCTAGATCTGACTCAGAAGACCCAGGAAAATCCCAAAGCTCCAGTTTCTGCAGTGCTTATGCCTATCAGTGCTGATCAGAATTATGTTCTTGATCTGAGTTTGAGCCCAAGTCCCTTACAAGTGAGAAATGGCATGGGGGATCTTTTACTCACAGTTCAATGAACTAAACCAAGTATCAAATTTAGAAACTATTGTGTATTTCTCAGCTGAAAGCCTACCTCTCCTTCACCGGGAAAACTGCACATTAACCAAAATAACATTGCAAACTCCAGCGAGAGTCTCTCATCCCAGTAGAAGTCTTCTTTCTGTAACATGTCCAGAATTAAACCTTAATAACAATGGGCATTTTCAACTGAGTGACACATTCAGTTGAGAGAATTAAGAGCAGCAGCCAACCACAGTTCAAATTGTTCATGCAGGCTTGTAAGAAGTGGTGAAAAGTGAATCCACAAGAAGCATCTATTCTTTTTTAATTAGGTGAAAACAAAAGATGCAAAACAACTTACTGCATTTCCAGATCTTTAGGGCTTTGATTGGAAGGCCACCTACTCCTGCTCTAATTACTCAAAAAAGAGTTTCCTCCTTATTCATTTGCATCTCTTTCTTGTCCCATTTTTTTCAGTGAGATGATTTAGCACCAGTGTCCACTGAATAAAAAAAAGCCTGATTAATGTGCAGCAGCTGACGTTATAGCATATACATTCATGTTAGTGATGGAAGAGCCTCGTGTAATTGGATCAGAAATTGGATAAAATGATGAAAAATTTAACACAGCTTTTGTCTTTATACATTACAGTGGGATGGCTGTGAGGTCAGGAAATGGGAAACAACTAGGGGAGTTTCAGATGCTTTTCTGGTAAAAATTTGTTTAACGCATGCCCATGATGAAAACGAATGTGGTATCCCACTGCGACACAGAGGTACAAGAGAGGGAATAATAAATTGGTGACATTGACAAGGTGTCATCTGTTATCTGCTTTAAAATGTCAGGTCATGTCATTGCACTGAAATATTTTCCTTCTTGATGTATGTCTTACAAAGCAAGTTCAATGTTTGGCACTTTTCTATTTCAATAAAGGAAAACAGCTTTTAATCTGGAAAGCATAGTAACCATCAGGAAAATAAGGTCAATTCAAGGCTCCCATTTGAACACTTTTTCACGAGCCTCTTGAAAAAGCCTACTCTAAGTGGCTTGGTTCATCCTGGAGCCCTGTTCTTACTCACAGAGACCTGGCTGGCCTTCTGCCTGTCTTCTTAAAAAAAAAAAAAAAAAAAAAAAAAAAAAAAAAAAAAAAAATTAAATATGTTTCTGCAATTTCAGTGCCAAAAAGTGAAAAAGAGAGAAATTTTAATTTCTTTAGAACTTGGGTCTTTTGATAAATAGATCAACTTTTTGATCACAGAAACTGTTAAGAGAATGTTTCCCAGGCTGACATTAACTACGTGCTGGAAATACAGATGGGGAATTAAAATAAGTTATGACATTATATTAATGAAAAATCCATGAAATAAACCAGACATCTTATCGGAGAAGAGAGCAGTTATTATGTTTGCATTTTTTGCATTAATGGAGAATAAACCTTTTTTCTCATAAATCTGTAAGATACATGGATAATGAAAAAGTGGGGGAATGGACTGATAGTGATAAAATACAACACAACTTCAAACCAAGTCACAAATTTAACTCACAGGATGCTTTTGCTCTGGTGAAGGGTTATGGAAAAACCTGAAGCTTTCTATTACCAAGTGTTCACAAGCACAATTCCTAATGAACCTGACCATTAGTTACTTCTTGAACCCACTTTCCAAGTAGTACTTTATGTTATTGTTTGGGAAGCATGCCTAAAATAAAAGGAATGTGACAATGATGAGAGGCAGCAGCAAGTTGAAACCTAACTAATCAGATATTTTTTTGGGTATGTGCAGACCAAAGCAGCCTGGATCTTGTGAAATTGCACACCAAAATATCTATAACAGGTGTGTATTAAAAAATAAAATCAATAAATAATATCAGTTTCTCCTTGTTTCTTGGGCCCTAATTGCTCTCAGTATTAATGTCTATTTTGTACAACATGATACTGTAAGGTCTAACTTCTGCTCAGCACTTCATGGAGCACACAGCAAGTTCCCTGACATTTTTCACATTTCTGTAGCCCAGCTAGGAAGTTTTACATCACCTTGAGCTGAATGCCTTGCAGACACTAGAGAAAGCAAGCACCTTCAGTTATGAGGCAATGTTTCACTCCAGCTATTACGAGACAATTGTTTAGACTAGTGGAGTAATAAGTGGCCCAGTTGTCCACAGGGGACCAGGGATTGTCAGGCAGGGAGGATTATTGCTGTTGTCTGTGGTTTATTAGCTAGCATTTTGATTCAATGCCTGATGCAGATTCATAATTAAAATTTCATTTGTGTGTGAGCTTGTGAGAGACAGACAGGGAAAATATTCATGCATTGTACAGGTGATTGGGAGAGCTATTTTCTCTGCCCTTGGACTGGTTCCAGTGAGAGATTCAGGAAGTTTCTAGGGGGTAGCACAGCAGAGAAACTCAAAACTGAAAAACACCCTGATCTCTAGGCTTAAGAATCTATTACAGTGCATGAAAAATCATTGAAAACATGTGCATAGTTACCTAGAACTAGCTACTAGGAAATACTAAACATGCAAGTGCTTGAGGAAACTCACTTCTCCAGAGCTCAGGCAGCTGACTTAAGGATGGCAGGGAAATACCTTCATTGCCTTTAGGATACCAACCCGGTAATCCATTCCTAAAGTATTAATATACTCTTTGAACAATTGTCCTCCTGGAGGAAAAGGAGTCACTTCTATCTCTCAGTTATTATTGTAATAATCTAGAAATTGAAAGTACATAATTTTTGGCTTGATTTTGTTTTTAGGTTGTTTGATGCATCATCATATTAAATAAGACCTCTGTCATTTAAGTAGTGGGACACTAACAATGAAGTTTTACCACCAGATATACCCCCCTTATTGGAATAAGTGCAAGTTTTACCACAAGAAGTGTTAGCAAGATCTTACCACTCTTAAACACTAAGAACATTAGAATTTTTTATTTTATATTTCAGTCTGGCAACATTTGGTATTATGATTGAAACAATGAATGTCACATCATTATGACCTGATCTCATTTTAGCAGCAGGATAAGTATTTGGCTTCTACTGCCTGAGAGGAAGCTGTGGCAAAGGAAGCTGCCTCCATAGATGTTCCACACGTAGTGCAACTTCCAAACCACCCAGACATATGCTCAGGCTATCATTGCTAATAACTCCTGTGACACTAGAGGCTGTAAGATACAGCTTCTCCACTGCTGGAATCGTCTGTCACATGCCTATAAACTCTCTGCTTAATAAGAGTCCACTTATAAGCTAGAGATCATTCAGACTTTCCTGGAGCGTTTCTTGACAGACAAATCATAAAAACTAAACCAATTACAATTTACTGATGTGCAGCTATAGCAGTGGGCATTATTATCACCTTCCTTTAGGTTTATTAGGAGACAAATAACAGGAATGCTGAGCTGCTGGCTGAGCTGTGCAGGCTTCACAGCATGCATGTCTTAGCTGTTTCCCCATCACTGATTATGTCCAAGGGCACGTTCTCAGTGATTCTTCAGGTTCTCAAAAAGATACATGAATTTGACAATAAGGAATAAAAATTATTTGGAAAGAGAATTGTTGAACAATTGCTGAAATTATAAATGATAGATTTTTTTTATTTTTTATTTTTAAAAGGAAACGTTTTTCATTTTTATGGAATTCAATTAAATACTTTGTGGAGTCCAAACCCAAGTATTTAAATTCATATTTGGGCTCTTAACACTATTGAAGTTATATATTAGTAACTAGAAAGTAATTTTGAAACATCTTAGACATTTCATTTGAATTTGGCTTAAAGTAAGCCCTTTGCCTTTTCCTAAATTTGTGTTTTCCGAAGAAGTAATTTGCAAATCTAGGCGAAATTCCCCACGAAATTCTAACCTCCTGGAATCCTAAAACAAAACATATAAAACTGTGGCTGACTGGTTGCAAACTTTTTTTTTCAGCTTTTCTTTAGTTATAACAATAAGGTATATAAATATTGAAAATGTTAAAAGTATTTAAATATTGAAAACATTTAAATATTGAAAAACCAGGAGGAAAACATGGATTTGAAAACAAATACATCTAAATTCATTGTCTTACTAGCATAGCTCCTAAAAGAAACAGGAAAAAAAAGTATTTGAACAAATGTGAGATATTTGTTTTTTTGAAACTCCTACTGTGAAAATTCTGAAAACAAAAGAAAACCTCAATATGCTATTAGAAACTGGCTATAAAACAAAGACACTGAGAGGTGGAAGTCAACAAAGAACTTTTGTACCCTTTCTCTTTTAGTCTGGATTTCACAGACAGTAGTCTATATCTGGTCATTAAAACACAAATTCTTTTACAAGATGATGATGCCAAAGTTGTTTTTTTTTTTTATGATAATCATATCCAAAACATTCTAATTGTTCTTTGGAGACTTTTTATGCAAATAATTTGATAGAAAAGCATCGAGCTACAAAACACAAAAGGGAAAGGTTTTGTAACAGATTCCTAGCATTGTACTTGAAAGTTTCAGCCCTAAAGTTACAGTCCTAATGTGCAAAATGTACATTATTTTTATTTACAACACTTAATTATGTTTCTATTTTGAAGCATTACTCGTTTGATAAAACAAATTCTCTCAAAATATGTTTCTCAAGAAACTGAATGTGACAGGAATAAAAATTTGCACATTATTAGTAACAGCTGTGTCCAGTACATGAATGTACTCACCCTGCCATTCCCATGTTTTCACCTATTTTGTTTGTTGGGCTAAACAAAAACACCCAGCAAGATCCAAATACATCCTTGTGAAACTTAAGGTAAATTATTTTATATTTTTCCTCATCCTCTTCAGTTACTGATGATCAAGACCAAAACCAGCTTTATTTCATAATTTCATTTTTCAAAACTGAAGCCTTCTCTTGAACAACTTTGGTGTTTTCTGAGAATAAAATTCACTTCTGTAAATCACTGTAAGGCAAAACTGTCATTTAGAAATAACATCTTGAACAGCTCTTGAGATGTACAGCATAGGAAATATCTTCTTAGTTACAGGTTGATTTTTAAATTTTTTTTGTAGTTGCACTGCTTGTTAAAATAAACTATATGCCTTGGATTTAGGCTGTGTCTTTTTTTTTTCTTATGCCACAAGCAATAGCAGAGCTATCTCCACCCAGGGCAGAATTTCACCAACTGCAAGATCACAGCCTAAATTAAAAAGAAAAAAACCCCACATTTTTGGAACAGTTCCAGAAGTGAAGTGAATTCTGACTTTCATTAGACCCTGACTGAAGGGCACAGGTTATACCCATCCATAAATTCCTCAAACTTTTTGTAAGAATACAAACCACTAATTTCGACCTCATATTCAAATAAACATTCACAAATAATAGTACTGAATCAAGTGAAGAGTAACATGGTCCCAATAACACTCTTGGAAATCCAGAAGCACTTTATTAATTTCTATAACATTTTTGCAGTTTAACACCAGAAAGGTGAGAATAGGGACCACTGAAGCATCTCTGCTTAAAAGATGTCTCACAAGTGATTAAAGTTCCACAAACACTGGTTTTCCTACAGAATAATTCCACAGGGTGACATTAAAAAGTCTTATTTTGTACTAGTCTTTGTGTTAAAGTCTGATGGCAGCCAGGAGATCCCAGCAGGGGGGTGGTAATTCATAGGGAAATGCAGAGGACTGGCAGCAGAAGCAGTTGCACTTCAGTGGATCTCCAAATGGCCATTGCTGCTGCATAAATAGCACAAAAAAGCAAGACAGAGTGAAGTTGCTGGTGAGGGACAAGTACACTACAGACTCCTGAAACTTCAGAACAAAACGGTAGCGGGAACTTCTTCCCTACACAGTGACCTGTAACCAAATTTAGTGAGCTCCAGCAGAACCCTCAGCTCACAAGCTCAACAAGCACTGCCCTGCTGGAAAAAGCATCAAAAACCCAACAAACATTCACTTGTGCTGGACTGGGTAGCAAATACAAGCAGCTATTCAGGAAGGTTGATGAGATGGAAACCTGTGCACCCAGAACTGGAGCAGGCTGCAAAGTGCCTATAAAAGAATGGAAATAGCAAACAGCCATCCCACAGAGCAACACACAGAGCATGAAAGCCATTCCAGGTAGTATTAAAAGGCTAGAGAACAATAACCAAGGGAGATGATCATTAATGAAATTTTAGAGGTGAAGTGCAACTGGAAGCTAACTGAATTAATGCTCCCTACTGGCAGCAATATCCTACATACCTCAACGTCATGATGAAAACTGGTAGTGTGATGCCTAAAGAAAATTTGCTGCTCAAAGATGGAAAATCTGAAGTATAGCTGCTCCCGTCCCAAAATTTATAAGAAGGTCTAACTATACCAAAACCACTCCCAGGATGCTCTGGGAGACCTCTTCATACTGCTGAACTGGTGATACAGCATCCAGGACCACTGTTCAATTGGTTAGGAATATCCTTAATCCTTGCCCTTTAAAGACATTTATAAAGACACACATAAAACACTACAAAGTCAAACGACCTTACAATCCAGCACTTTACATGAAAGCTAACAAACATCCTGGGGCAAACTTGCATTTCTGGTGAGAAAGAATATGGAAGAAAAGTACTTCAGAGATCCACCAGTCCTGCAGACATCATTCCAAGACACACCAATGGTCATGCACAAACAGCTCAGATCCAAGGGTAAGGAGAAAGCAACCAAACTGATTTTTGTGCAAAGGGACAGGCCTAAAGAGAAGCAACACCGCCATGTCCTACTGCCCTGAGCACTTGTGCTAGTCTGACATAGGCAGGTACAATGTGAGCTGATATTTACAGTCCATTTACATGGACACCACATAAACTTTTTATCCTGATATCTGTAACATGAGAGATCCATAAACTGATTTGCATGTACAACATATGGCAGATGGCACATATATGTGTTTCCTGAGCAAGATGATATGAAAAATTACAAGCCAAAAAAACTCAAGAAATGCTATCATTCAGCTCACAGTAGCCAGAATTTTGAAATGACATTTCAAATTTGGCCATAACATAAATGCAAGAAGTGGTTTATTTTTTCTTGTAAAAATACTTATAAAATTCATGTCAGTTGGCAAGCAAAGTGCCTACTTATTCAAGAGAGTTGCTTCTTATATGGACAGCATGACGACTATTCTCAATTTTGTAAGCTTGTCTTGTAAGACTTCATGTTTCTGTTTATAAACCACCCCTAAACTATCTGAGATTAGAAATCAAAGTGCAACAGAAAGAGGATCTCTCTGAAAGATCCCTGTTAGGGAAGTGTGCCCTCTGAAAAATATGAGAAATTATTCCTCTGCAATGTCAATCCTGTATTTTCAGTTTCCCTCACAAAGGTACTCAGCAAGGCAAGATACAGCAGCTACAGCAGTATCTTCCTATTTTCTGACAACCATCTGTATATGTCTTTCCATTCCAGTACATAATATTTTGATTTTAGATATCTGTACATAAAAATCTTTTACTGACTATGTGGAATATCACTTTAGCATGGTTTGGGCAACACTAGCTTCCCCCACACAGCTTCTCTTCACAGTTTCCCAGTTTCTGATTTTTTCTCTTTTTCATCCCATACTGGAATGAAAACTAAACCTTTACAGTATTCAGAAATCAGAAGCACAACTTCTCTTCTCTGTTTCTATTGAATGGCAGAGTCCTTTGGTTCAGGGCTTCCCTCTCCCACGTTTCTTCATTTATATAAGTGGCCAGAAGTCAGCAAAGAGAAAACTAAAGCACACAATGGCAAAAAAAATCTCCAGACATTACTGGGAAAGACAAGTGTGCATCTAGTGAAAGAATGGATTTCTTAACTAATATTATCATCACTTTAGTCACTAAACAGTGATGCTCATCCCAAGACCCACACAAAGCAAGAAAACATGACAATGAAGTCTAGCTGAGATATTGTCCATATTTCCATAACAAAGCACTAAACAATGCCTGAAAAGTGCACAGCCAAACAAACTGCAACTGTTTTCATGCAGGGATATCCACTGTTTGATTTATCCTTAGCTAACATCTGTTTCTGAGAAAAAAATTAGACTTCATGAAATGTTTACTTTCATAAGGAACTTGAAGCAAAACAAAGGAGGAAAGTAATGCTAATAACAATGCAGTCTTAACAAAAATAACAAACTAAAGGGTACAAAGGGGGGCAAATGACCACCATGAAACTTTCATAGAATTTTACCAATCGATAAGAAAAATAACAATTCCTACTTAAATGTTTTCTTTTGGAAGAAAAATTGTGCAATCCAAGCCTAGCTCTTTCTGCCTATGTATCCTTAACTTCAACATCTGCCAAAGAAAATAGAGTTTTATTTAGGTTGCAGCCTAGATTTTCCAGTCTGTAGATTCTTTTCGCTATTGAAAATTTTATTAGAAAAATATTTTGCATTTACAGGTTGTGGCTGTACATCAAATCCATGACTCCAAGCTGCCTTACATGGTGAATTCTGGTATAGACCAGGATTTCTTTGTTATGCCAGATTTTTTTGTCATTTTGTCCAAAATCCATTAGATCAGGGAGAAGCTGTAGTGCCCACATTTAGTAAAATTTGTCAGCTTGAGATTTACTTCATTTCAATGGAAGAGGCGGGACAGGAAAAATTTAGTTGAAACCAGAATTCAGAGGGAAAGTTGCAAATTAGCTCCTGGCTGCCAAAATGCTGCACTCTTTAAAGGTGAAATAAGTAAACAGTTTCAAAAGAAAAAAAAAAATCATGAGAAAATCTGCCATTTCACTTTCTTTTTTTTTTTTTTTTTTTGCCTCTTCAGTCATTCATATACAGTCCTGCTTATAATCTTCCTTTTCAGCAAGGACAGATTGTCCTTTTAAAAAGGATACTTCCTCCTACACTACCACTAGGAAGATAATATTGTGTGGACTCATCCTGAAAAGGAGGGGTTTTTAGGAGCTCAGAATAAACCAAAGAGCTGAAAAAATGGAATTAGATTTCATTCAGCTTTACTTTGCTTTTGCTTCTTTTAATTAATCTTCTAATTTTCTTTTTATTATTTATTTTTATTTTTCACTGCAAGCAGAAACTCAGAGATAAAGGAAAACCAAGCAGATTACTCTAACATCAAGTGAGGGTCAAATAAAGGACACTGTGCACCTTGTCAAAGGCACCTGTGCTCAGCAGCCTGAACAAAAAATGAGTCAATATCACTTGGCAAATGGTTTCTTTAGTGGATTTAGCAAAAATCCTTTGGCTTTTGCTGCTGCTGTGGCTGTTGTGAATCAGCAAAAATGCTGTTCTTCTTTTCTGCAGGTTTTGGTTGGTTTTATTTTCTTCCTTCATGAGGAGATTTTGGAACAAAAGACAAAATCTCTCTGCTGCAGCATTGTGGAAAAGGTTAACCAATTCTAAGCAAAGTGGTTACCCTTTTAAAGGGTTTTTCTAACAGAAACAGATATTTTTGAAACCTGAAAAACCTAGGTAAAAAATAAGGGGAAAAAGCCCCCCACCATATCTGAACAGGGAAAACCCTAAAACTAGGAATTTGTCATCAACATCTCAATCTCATAGTCATCTGAACCAAATCAAAGAATACCAAATGAGATTTATTTTCTTTGGATAAACCCACCTGTGTACTTCTAAAAACACTTAAAATGTCAGAAAACAACTGTTCCCCCAAATCCTTACGTTCACTGATGACTCTGCACACTTAGACACACTAGCATACATATCCTACAAATCCCTCCCTTTTTTCTCCAATGTATAAACTAGTGAAATTGAAGCAGTATCATCCAACAAACTTCAGGCCAGCACAGGAGCTGGCTGTACTCACACAACTCTTTTAATTTGGTACCTCATCCTCTGCATTAATAATGCAACACAGTCTTGCAATGACTGGACTAGCTTTTTCTCTCCTCACTCTTTCTAACATCTCAAATTCCCCTGCTTGTTTCAGAGGTCTCTAGTGCTTATGCTGCACCTTCACTCAAGTCATTTCCTAGGGCACCATCAAAATGTACCTCCAAAACAGCTGAAGCACATGGTTTTTTTTAATATATACAATGATGATTTCTTTCCCTCCAGAGAAAGTTAACTTGTCTAACCTACAATTCCTTGTATTGGTTCTGCAAAATAGGAAAGATCTGTAAAACCAAATAAAAACAGTAGTATTTTCTTCTCTAGCAAGACAACCAGAAATCTGCTGCCATAATTACTACCGTTTCCTCAGGCTACCTTGTCGTATCTTTTAAAGATGCTTGGGAAGTTACTGCGACCAAAAAGAGCACTTCAGAGCAGCCCCCACTCTGCTCCACCATCCCAAGGTGCTCTCAGCTCCCATCTTGCAGAGATGATACAAAGAGAGAACACTTCTGCAGAGGGCAGAGGCAGGAGTCTTTGTCCAAGGTCCTAATGCCTGTTAAGAAGCTTTAATTTGGGAGAGGAAATTACAGAGTCCATGAAGTTCTCTCCATTCATGCTCATGTGACAGTAACTCTCACTTCATCTGCATAAACCCACCAGCACTGCAACTGTTCTTATAAAACAAGGAATAAGTCAGGGCTCCAGATATAAGAAAAGGATCAAATTCCTTCCCAGCTGGCAGGTGATTACAGAAAAAGGTAAATTTTTTCAAGCAGCTGAAAGCCTAAGCAGGATTTACCTGGTAATACCAGTGTATCAGGGCTTATTCAGAAAACCAAAGGTAAGTACTGTCTGCTAAGAATATTATCACCTCCACAATGCACCAGCACTCCTTTCTATTCACAGACCAACAGTTTCTTTCCTCTTTTTTTTTTTCTCAGCACTCATTTTTTTAAATCCCATACCAAATTTAATACACACATTTTTTTCATCCAAGTATGAGGGTGAAGTTTACTAAGAGCTGCACACCAAGCTCTTGAATTAGGACATGCTTCTCAGGGAGAAGAACTCCTGGATATTATTTCTTCATCGTTTGTAGCAGGTGCTGCTATGTTGTGCATTTTCATGTTAGAATATGAAATTCTATCTTGATTTCTAGATCTGTCAATTGATTGATAAGAATTTTAGATTAAAGTCACTGTTGCTTCTGTTGCTTTCAGTAAGAGCTGAATTTCACTCCCTCATGATTATATACAAGAGCATCTCACATATTCTCACAGAATGGTTTGGGTTGGAAGGGGCCTCTGGAGATCATCAAGTCCAACCCTGCTGCTAAAGCAGGTTCAACTACAGCAGATAGCACAGGATTGTGTCCAGGTGGGCTTTGAATATTTCCAGGGAAGGAGACTCCACAACCTCTCCAGACCACCTGTTCCAATGCTCTGTCACCCTTGAACTAAAAAAGTCTTTTTCCTCATATTCAGATGGAGCTTCCTGTATTCCAGTTTGTGTTCATTGTCCCTTGTCCTGGGCACCACTACAAAGAGTCTGGCCCCATCTTCCTGACACTCACCCTTGTATGCATTGGTAAGATCTCCTCTGTCTTCTCTTCTCCAGGCTGATTTTTGTGACTGAGAACCCAAGAAACAAAGTTTTGTGACAGTTCAATATATTTTTATTACTGCGGACTATGTCATAATTGCTTGAAAGAAAACTTATGACATATTCTATCAGTTCATATTTACCACTACATTTTTTTCAGTCAAAATGATTAAATTCTGCACTGAAATACATAAAAGTTTCTTCTTCACTGGCATTCCCCAGATAAAAATAATTTCATGAGGAAAATACCATTGCTTACTTTCCCACCTCTGCAGAAGATTCTGAAGGAACAAGTCACCAAATATTTCCTGTAATATTTTTTCATTTAGAGTGAGACACATAGCAATACAGGGGGAAACCAGGAAACTAGAATACCAATATTTGCAATGTTTTCTGCTCCAGCTGAACAAATAATTTGGTGTTGTCTCTGATACTTTGTGCAGAATCCAAATTAGACCACTCTGTTTATTGACCACTTGACTATTTGAATGAAGCCAGAGAACAATCTGCATGTTGTAACACTCATCTTCCTGCATGTGTGGTTTAATCAGCACTGAAATATCCAAGTTCCTTTAACATTATGATTGCTTACTGAATTTATCAACAGAAAATATAATTTTTGTCCATGATATACCTCATTCATTGTAAATCGAGAATACTCATGTGTTTTATCCTGATGTTATTTCAATTTACACCGGTTAAACAACAGCAGAATTTAGCTAACTAGTGGCTTAGGTCTACTGCTGCATTTGGTGTCACTCCAGGCTTGATAATGAAGTGTTTTCCTAAAGAAATTTATGTGAGCTATGCTTTTCACATTTCATGTGGGAATGCTGACACTTCCTCAGGTCTGCTTCCAGTGTGAATCATCTGCTCTTTGTGGCTGTTGGACAACCACGGGTCATGGGCAGAGGCCATTTACTGGGCACAGACTTAGATAGCTTGAAGGGCCCTCAAGTATACTCTGTGTGATAATTTCATTAGCTTTATGCATAAAGCCTTAGAAATCTTATTCCTGATCTGGAAAACTATAAATACAAATTGCAAAACTCAAGGGCCTTACACGTCCAAGCAAGTAGAGCAAGCTGCTAGTTTAACTAACCATATCCTAACACTGTTTCATTTTTAGAAACGTTTTATCTCTTATTTTCCAGAGCTTTCACTGTTCCTTGCATTGAGAGGACAGCTACTCACTGTTATCTACTAATTAAGAGTGAACGTCTGATACTATAAGGGTTCAACTGAAACAAGTTGAAAGAAGCTCTCAGAGCTTCCAACCCCTCTTGAGACCACAAATTAGTGAGATGCACACCACATGAAGATCTCCAGTGGGTCAGCTTTTAAGTAAATAAAAACAAATACACTGTGGAAGAAATAATAGTAAGAGAGACAAAGTGGTTTTCTCTTAAAGAGACTCCCATTTTCCTACTGACATAAAGCATTGCATAATCTCTTCAGAATATCTTCAGAATGTTTCTAAAGATTCTGCTTTTTCAAAGGTCACCAACTCAATGATAAATAAATGTGCACACACTCACACATACATAAAAGTATTTAGATACACAGTTTTAGATTACTTGTATCTATTAAACCTGTTTTGTGTGAAATTGTGTTGGATTGTTTATACAATGTGGAATAAAACTTTCCAGTCTGCTAATGGGAATAAAAAACTAGCCAAAAAACTGCCATGTATTTCCTTCTCCTCTTCAGTAAATTGAAGGTAGGAAGTAATTCTTTGTAGTCAGAAATTTTCAGTCAGATTTTCCTTCTTTAATTTAGGAGAAAGCAAGTGTCATAAGCTCCCCCTGGAAACTTAGAGCACCCGGGTTTACTCATGATTCTTCTTGGTGTGCATTACAAAGAAGAGCTGGCACAATTTGAACCAACCCATCCATTTTGTAGGACTCACCACCATAATAGAGTATGTAATTTGAGATGTGCATTGCTCCTCCCCACATTCATTTCCAGTGTGTCACAGTTCACCTGTTCAGTGATAGCAATTCATCACCCTCTGACAAACAGCACAATAAAGCTGCTCGCTGTGTTGTGTGGCAGGAGCAAAACCAAACCAAAAGAAAAAGTCTTGCTCTCACATTTTGGAGTAGATGCAGACCCATATAATACCATCACAATTTCAATTACTTTGCACTGTGATTATTAATGACAGAACAACGTAATAAGTCTGAATGAAGATAAAATTCCTGTGGTTAAGTGAGTCCTTGATGCTCAAATTTCTTTACCAAATTAAAGCACTTCTTCCCCAGGCATTTGGGAGTCTCATTAAAAGCCAATTTAAGCCAGTGAGAATCTTCCCATTGACAGACATAAGTTTCAATTAGGTCCTCACTGCATTAAAGTTGAAATATGTAGGGGTCAACTTTTAGGAAAAACAATTTCTTAGTACAGGCTTGGTGCTGTTTGTATATCTGCTTATGAATCCGCCACAGATTTGTGAGTTCACATCAAATAACTATACACAAATGCATATAGAGAAATCTCACTATACAGATACATGTAATAATCCCATCTGAAGACATAAATAGTGACAGTAGATATGTTTAAAAAGGCCTCAGAGTTCTTTCAAAGCTTCTTAGCTCATAGGTATACCATAAACCATATGCCTTATCCCTTCTTCTGTCTTATTATTAAGAATCACATGAATTTTGCACTTAAATTCCCCACCCAAAGCTGTATAAATTTATTCAAAGTCTACAGCTACATAAAAGACATGGCTGTCTAAATGCAGCCCTGTGATGCCCTAATAACAAAGCTGCTTTTCAAATTCCACTGTCAAGTATCATCTAGACCTGTATAAGCTTGGACATCTTTTATTTTTGTGTTGAAACATTGGCTTCCACAATGACTGTTTCTCATTTCCTAGGAGGCTAGAGAGGATACAGCCACCTCCTCTTCGTGCAACTACTAAAATATTTCTTAAAAACATATATATGTGCATATGTGGGCATATATCTACCATATGCACATATATACTTACATCTATGTATGTGAAATAAAATTGAATTTTAAAAAACTGTGCAAGACTGCAAAGGACTATTTAGCCTATTTTAAATTAAACTTTAACTTGGAAACTCCTTGATTGAAGACCCCCCTCGAAGTGTTGCCACATATGAAAAAATAAAAATCACTCAGATGTTAGATTGGGAATAAAAGTGTTTTCCTCACATGCTTCAATGGTTACAGACCAGAATTATCCAATAGGTTGTAGACATTGCCCTTGTTTGTCTTATTTACACTGAATTGAAGGGAGCAGATTCAAACCAAAATTGATGTGATTCCCATTCCTACCTCCATCCCAATACCCTACTGGAAATTATGCAAAGGCTTTTAATGAGAGAAGATTAAGCAATGCAGCAAATTACCAGAGGAAGTGATGACAAAATGATAAATTCAGATCAAGATCCAGTATCTTTCTGTAAGACAATCCTTAACAAAAAACCCCAATATATTCTAGACAGACTCAAGGTATGTGGTTGAAAAACACAACTGGATACCTGAAAGAAGCAAAACTGACCCACACAGCCCCAGGAGTATCTTTTGCTCTTAAGTTGTATGACCTTTAGCAGGTAGAATGGGAGTTTACCTAGATGCAGTTAAATCTATGCTGTTCCTAAGATCACTTTCCGTGTTTATTGCAGAACTCTTTTGAAAGTCCAAATATCTAGATTAGTTTTTCTGGAGTGTATCATGCAGATAATCAAACCAGATGATCTCATAGGTCCCCTTTGGATTAAAATTTCTTGCACTGGCTCTTAACTTTTATCTACCAAAGTCATTTTTTATGCTCTGAGGATTTCTCTGAAGATAGATGAAAGCTGAACATTTATAATCTAGCTGTTCCCTTATAAATGGCATGGCCAGCTTCCTGCTTCCATGCGTGATATTACAAATGGAAATATCAACTGATCAGAGAAAGAAGGCATCTGAAAAAAGTGACACATTTCCAATATTCTGAGATTATTTTCAGAAATTCATTTAAACTGGAAGTGTTTCTGGTTTAGCTATATATCTCCTTCTAATAGCAAGCAAACAGCTAAAACATCTTCCCTCAAGCTGACAATATGCTCTTGCTTCCCCAGATATAACTACTTGGCTGAAGCCAGTAGACTGTAGTCTGCTATTGAAGTTATAGTCAAAGACAGATCGACACCAGCTTTGTCTCATAAAATTGATTTTTACAGCTCCCTTGGAGCCAAGTCCATTACATACATTTCCCATTTGCACTAAAATTCATAGCCCTTGGAAGAGTTTGGATTCAGCTGTTGTCCTAAGCACTTGGATCTGACTTGGAAGAGCTGAAAGAGGCAGTTTGGTGCTTCAAACAAAAATTGAAGAGTAAATTCTCCTCTTTTTCCTTTGTTTCTAAAACTATTCTCTAACCTTACAGTACAATGCATATCTCACTTGAATATTATCATATATTCTCACTGAAATTTGAGAAATGCTATTAAATTCTATTCAAGGTATGCATAAATCTTCAGAAAAATTAGAAAAAAAAATCCACAGAAGTAACTACTTGATTCATTTTGTCTACCAGTTACAAAAAGTAGTGAATAGGGAGGAGCCCAATAAAAACCTCAGTCTGCCAAATTACACTTCCTGGGTTACTTGAAAATAATGTAGTTCTCTCAATGCAAAATTTTGATATACCAATATTAAGATGAGACAAACAACACAAAAGTAAAATAAAAAAAAGTTTAAAAAATTCTCATTTCCACCAAGAGACCAAGGTGGAAATAAGTTCTGTTACCCAAGGTGGATAACAGTTTGTCTAATAGAAGCATATCCACATTCTGAATATATTTTCCTACTTCACCTTTTTTACAGTCCATTTGCATTGTGATTAAAAATCAAATGTAATGTGATAAATAACTGGTTAATAATCAAATATAATCTGATAAATAACTAGTTAACATCTTGGCCTAAACAAGATCCACCTGGATCAGAAATTTTTCTGTAGATAATGCGTGGGTTGAACAATTTTCCGGTTTCCAGTGTTCTGCCAGTATATGTGCATGAGCAAATGCACAAGTTTCTGGTTTGGGTTAGGGCTACAGAAACACGATAAATCCAGAACCTTTTGAATCTAAATGCTACAGTTTAAAGCATAGCTTTGGAACTCAAAGCTATATTATTTTACCTCAGGGGTTGTTGCCACATTAGCTTTCTTTATCTGAACAGAAACACTTCAGATTTAGAAAAAGCTTCCAGCCTGTTCTGTGAAGATTTCTAACCCAATTTTGTAGCTCTAACATATCATCAGATTATACTCAACCCTGCATGGCAGAAGAGAGGGAACCTGCAGTCCCTTTAAGACCTTGAATGACTGGGGATGAAGAGAAGTGTCCTGATAACACTAAAGTATATCTATTCTGGTTCCTAGAGGTATTTGAAAGACAAGGCGAAGGCTCCTAAACCTAACTAGATATTAGATAATTTTCCAAACACTTAAATGCTTCTCTAAAAAACAAACTGGTATAATAACCATTACAAGCCATTTGTTTTCTTCTTGTGAAGGATTTGTACACTAATGCAGTCTAAAGAAACACAACCATTTAAGAATGAACAAGTTGAACTCCACACTACGAGGCTCGGTTGCTTTAATTATGACTTTTCAAATAAAGCAGTTCTAAACCAGCATAAAAACCATGCATAGAAAAGTGACTTGAGTCAGTTGCTACTCACACTGTATAATATGCATAATGTGCACATATGCCAAAAGAAGGATTAAAAGTATAATAGCAAAAGAAAAATTACAGTGCTAGCAGGGAAATAACTGTGTCAGAAGCATGAGATGTACACTGATGATACAGAAGTACACAGAAGCTGAGTGACCAGAACCAAACCCAACCCAGAGCCATCAGAGATGGGGGAGTTTTTGTTTGTATTTCTGTTTATAGGGTGATCTGTCTGCCAGGTACCTCTCCTGTCCCATAGCTTCCTCATTCAGTGCTGCCTTTCTCTTCTGGTTCTTGGACATCCCACGTGAAAAATACTCCGGGTAGTGTGATCGAACACTCTCTCTCAGTATTTCTGTGTCTGTTGGGACTCTCACAGTAAATTTAGAGGTTTGGTTTCCAAATACCTTCTAAACCAAGAAATGCAGCTTGCTTTTAACCAGGCAAGTCAACTAGAAAAAAAGCACACACAGTGCTATAAAAATTGTGTACCTTTTCAAATTATTCCTTATTAAATAATTAATAAATATTTTAATATTCAATTGCACTTTCTTTTAAAAAATAATTTAACAGGAAAGTTACAGAAATTATAATGGTCTACCTAGTAGCAAGAATGTGTTAATTTTCTTAGCAGGTATATCCCACTAATGGAATATTGTCACAGCATTACCATATCAGTATGTTAATACCATTTGCAGAATTCAATAAGAGTTAATGAGAACAATAATTATTTGATAGCAAATGTTGCTTTGGGCTTTATTATTCCTTTCTTGTAATGTGGAGTTCTTTGTTTTGCACTCTGCATAATGGCAAACTGACTACCTCGCCAAGTAATTGAATTTCTCTTATTACACACACACACATACACAACTCCCACAAAGAACATGTGACAATACTTTTCTCCTCCTTGCTAGATCATTCAAACTCTGTGGGAATAAGCCAGATCCTACTTACAAGAACTCTACTGAAACTCAGTGCAATGTCCACAAATACTGGTAGATATTTTTCATTTTCAAGGGGGTCCTGTAATCATGATTATTTGCCCCATTGACTGCATATTCAAGCAGACTAAAGTCTTATAGAATTAATTTGAAAAAATAATCCCATTAAGTCTTGAACTTAATAATAAACTGCTACAGCATTAACATTTTGGTCATTAAATTTATTTAATTAAACTTAATCTAGCTCTCACATTATTATAGGTACAGGAAACTAACTACTCACATTGCCCTGGCCCTCCTTCCATCCCCCACCAGGAGAAAGGATGAGAAAGAGATAAAAGAGGAGAATAATGGAGAAAAAAAGGAAGAAAAGAGATAAAAAGTCAAATTTTATCAGAGGCAGACTGATTCAAAAAGGGGTTCATATCAGAGCTGGGCTTCATGAAATCAGAGAATGGAATCTTTACAAGCAAAGAGGAAAAGTTCTTAGGACAATTTCCCTAACCTCTCAAATTACCTGGGAGTGCTAAATCTTAATTTCTGTTATATGCTGTTTTGTCACTAACACGGAATTATTTGTGTTTAGGACACCTTCACACTCCTTGTGTGGCAAACAAATTATTTAATACTAAATCAGTGAAGAAACTAGTAAAGAAATACTTTTTGGACAAGTGTATAAAATATAATCCAGCTGCTTCTTTTTTTAAGAGTTTCCTCTCTGTGTGTTTGAAATGGGCCTAATGTTGCCTTTGAAAAATCTTCAACACATCGAGTTATAAGTGCAAAAGCCTGTCCATTCTGAAATATAATTTTGTTCTAAAGTATCATTAAATCAGTATTCACTTTCTCCAAAACTGTTTAGATTTCCTAACAAAAGTGCATTTAAAGACAGAGATCTTATTTATCACAGTGCTGGGTTATGGCTTTCAATTTTAGCAGCATTTCCACTGAACTAAGTAGACAAGGAAAACTCTGTATGCTTGTAGTTTCACCTCAGTATTGCCAGGAAGAAAACACAGGCATCATTTCCTTCCTGGGTTAACTTTTTACACAAAAAAAGATTATTTACTAACACTAGTTATGCAGTCTGAGCCTTCCCCTTTCCAGACATGAACTTGGCAGGGATGTTGCGAGAAGCAGCATCTATATACTTTTCCACAAAAACAAGCTGCTTCACAGGAAAGTGCCAGTTCAACTAAATTCAAGTGTCTCCTTTACACATTTTCCATCAAAAAATATCTGGGAAATATTTTTTTTTTTTATTTTGACATGCCACTGCAGTGTCTCACAGGAGTTATAGACAAATTACCCTATGCCTCCAGTCTTCTAAGGAAAGACAGTTGTGTCTTCTGGAACATGTAAATTGGGGGGCATAAATGATACAGATAAATGGAGTCATGAGGCACTAAAATAAGAATCCTCTGAGATACCATGACAGCAATACAAATACTAAAGATTAATACCAAAAAATTAAGGTTTGATTTTTCACCAGAAGTTCAGACATTTCCAAGGCAAGAAAAGTTCAACTTTCAAACAGTTCAAACCATCAAGATTTATGACATTTAGAATGGATCCCAGCAGGTCTTTGTGCAGGACGCTGTACTAGAATTTCCACCTTGCCCAAGTGTCTTAAGGATCACTGGAGATATCTCTCAAAGGCTTTGTAGTAAAATGTTCATTCAATCCTCAGATTTTTTGGTTGTGATTAATTTGAAGTCCATAAATACCACAACTTCTGCTACATCAGACTTTACTGAACCATTTTGATGTTTCTGAAGTTTAAGATTTAGACTAAAAGTTTTCCAATAGTAAATTCTTAATATAAAATAAAGAGGTGGCTGAAATTTCTATCAGAAGCCTAATATTTTTTCTCAATTTCAAGATATTATGAAATACCAGGCCTTAAAGAGTAAGGTATACTTAGCAATTAAGAAAGATTTAAAATTGGGAGAATCAAAGCGTGACTCTCCCTTTCAGACTGAAAAAGTTACAATAATATATTTTTGGCTGCTAGGTATCATTGTCAAAATGTCAGGAAGGTGTGGATTCAATGGCTGTCATCCTAATGCAAATAACTTGACTGACTGAAAGCCTTGTCATTCCAGTGAAAAGGCAAAAAAAGGCTAAAATTTTTGCTACCAGTAAATCAAATTTATACAGAAAAGGGGATAAAGACTTTTGTTGTTAATATTTTTTACCCCTTGAAAAACCCAGAACCATTAACAGTCAACAACTAATTCAAACATTTCAATTACCTGTAGAAAACTGCACCATCACAAAACAATTTGGAATCTCTATATACATGTCATCAGAATTAATGAAGCTCACTAATTCCTCACATAACTCTAGCAAAAAATTACATTACAAATAAAAAGTCTTGGTTTCAAGTTGATGAATACCCTATTCTGCTACAGAAGCAAGTCTGTCTTTTCCTAACTGAAATCAACTTTTATATTAGATATTTATGCGAACGACTTGTTTCCACTCTTCCTTTCTCTTTAGGGTACCACTGTGACTAAGATGGGAAAAAACAATGGAGAATCACCAAAGTGCTACTTGAAATCAACATATAGAGTGAACCAAAATGTCACACTTATAAATATTTATAAGATAGGATTTCCCATTACATGTTCAGCATTGAATGGTGCATGTTATTCTTATTAATGCTTCATAAACATTTGTACAGAAAACAATATGCTTTACTTTTCTTCTAAGTATTAAGTAGAATTATAGCAGCATCTGCTTTCAACAGTTGAGTGCACAAGCTATTCATGCCCTGTCGTAAATTCCATGATGCATTAAGATGCCATTAAATGTACCTTCTGTGGTTGTCTGCTCATTTACATACCTTGTAAATCATCATGTAAAAATCAAGTGAACTAGGGAGCAATCACGTGCACTCTTCCCTTCTGCCACAGAATCCAATGCCATCCACATCTTCCTCCATCAGGATCATCACCATTAAACATGAAGTAAATTATGTCAATGATAAGAAACTAAATTGCTAAAGGCAATTTGAGCTGTATTTTTTTAACAAGTCCATTTTCTATTAAAAAATTTGAAAGCCAAGCAGTACAGGCAAGCCAGAACACATAAGCATAATTGGTGAACCCTTTCTCCTCAAGGATCCTTAATTGGGAGTGTTACCTAAACAGACAAACAAATAAATATAAAACCCTTAAGGAATGAATATAAATTAAAAGAAAAACCCATCTCTTTGTGGTCTTTCCTCCTCATACACAGTCTTTAGCAAGCTTCCTATAAGGCCTCTGTACTTAAGCAAAACAGTGAAGATTATTTCAGCTTTTGCAGAAGTAGAACATACTGGAGAAGATCATCTCCTTTTTTATTATTACTTTTTATTTCATTAGTGTTCTAAGTACTGTTTTTTCACTGTATTTACTGACTTAGTTTCCCCAAGCCAGTTTTTAAGGAGATACCTGGAAAAGGTGTACTTTTATGAAAACCAAGCAGTTTCCTGCATTGGCCGGCAGGATAGTTATGTCAGCGTTGCACTGTAGCTCCACTGACTGCAGACTCTCTCTCTCACCACTCTGGTGATTCATTCTCTAATGGTGAGGAGCTTGGAAACAAGCATCTGCACCTGGGTACCAGAGCTGGCAAAGTAATGTGCTGCTGGCAGAATACCCACCATGTTTCATTGTTTCCCCTCCAACATTTAAACATTTCAGACCCTGTAAATTAGTCAGATCAGCTTTCTCTGAATTTAACAATTACTTCCACGCATTTCTTATGAGCTTTCCTCTTTCTAAGAAGCCAGACAAAAATATTTACCCTATAGAAACATAGTCCAATATCTTTATTGTGTCAGAGTGTCCTTGAAAGGGAACAAACCTGGTGAACTGCAAGGTCTGAAGTCAGCAACAAAGGAAGGCTGGAGGGGAGCACTGGAGGGAGGGAGAAAGGGGAGGAGAGAGAATGGTAAACACTACTGAGTGCACACATGCATCCAAGGTGAACTGCAAGACTGCCAGAGGTAACTAATTTATTTCATTTTGAGTCTGTTGACTTCCACTGGAAAAATATTTTTAAACTTAAGAAAATGAAATAACCCTTGATTTTAGTGTCAGGGTTTCACCTAGCACACACAACTCCCTTGCTATGAGAATGCAGCCCATGGGACTTTTTAGCATCCTTTTCAAAGCAACAGCTTCTGAAAATAATCAGATCACAGTTTTCTCCCTCAGAAGGAGAATAAAAAATGGGGAGGAGGGAAGCTAATAAATAATATGAAGTTTCTTGCATTTAGTGACAAACGTTATGAAAAAAGCACAGCGCTTTGTAAGTGATGCTTTCTCCTTGCCTGTCATCTGGGTTTATACCATATCTATCAGTCTTTGCAACCCTCAGTCCTTGAACTCCTGCAAGCAACAAAGAGAAGCATCTACTGTGTGCTTCATTACCAAACACCAAGACTCTTCTTTTTCTTTAGCCTTTCAAGAAATAGCGGGGGAGGAGGAATTGTTGTCTGACAATTAGAGGAAACATATGTTGAATTTGTGGTCATAGGTCTGTTACAGACTTATGGTACAGAGAAGTCACCTCACAGATGAAATAGGAACAGTTCTGCAAATTGAGCACGCCAATGTCTAAAAACTTTTGCTGGAGAGCCCCTTTCAAGCCAGCTCTTCAAGCAGGAGAAGGACAGGTTTGAGTGGATCAGGCACCCTGAAAAGCCCAGGTAGACAATGAAAACCCCAGTTTTAGATATCTCTTAGCATATCAGTCATTTATAGATGACAACTTTTCAGTTCTCTTAGTAAAACATTAATGATGAAAACTTTGTCAGTGTCGCACTAAAACAATGGGATCACAGGTAGCAGTGACAACCCAACAGCTTTGGGTGCCACCACAGTCGGAACTGCTATTCCCTCTGAGCTGCCACACAGTTCTGGGTGGGCAAGCTGGATGGAGAAGCTTACTCTCCTACAGATTATGCTGGGTCAGTGTCCCATGAGGGAAAACCCTATCCTGGCCAGCTGGCTGTCTCTGTGCTGCTCCTCACCCACACACTTATCATCTAGAAACAGAGGCCATCGTTGTGCTACTGAGAATGGAGCTTAGGAAAAGCTGTTGTCATTATAAATACTTAAACCCTTTTCACATCTTCTTATTCCATTTTCACCAGCCTCTCTAAACAGTTAACAGACCAGCCAGCACTGCCAAATCTTTCCTGCTATTTTTTCAGCGATTGCTGCTACTGAACCTCTTTATTTCCTCATTTAGGAAAATATTGAGGTTGCCTGTTGGTTTTTTAACTCTGGGACGAGTGTTTGCATAGGAAGAAATCCTTTGTGATACAGAGTGAAAGCAGAGTGCTGAAGGCACTGAAAAATTAGAGCATACATTTGTTATTTAGAGACTGTGGTCAATTCAGCTCCTCCTGTCAGGACAGTCTCTGTGCTTGACATTGCAGGCTCTTACTGCAGCCACACAGCCCAGAATGTTTAAAATAGGTTTGCATCCTAATCTAAATGCCAAGAACTAGCCTGCCTCCATTGAGAAAGTCTTCAGTTTTTCTGTTCTATGTTCTATTTTCTAACGCTGTAAGCATCTCCAAATATTCATTCATAAGAAGATTAACATTAATCTCAGTATCAGTCAGACTAGATGTCTTTAGTCCTAGCTGAAAAGCTACACCCTTGCCAGCGCTTACACCTGCTGAGTTCAGCCCTTTTCAGTCAAAGGCTACAGAGACACAGCAATCTGTCTGTGTGGCTTCATTTCCAGCAAACTGATCTCAGAAATTATCACATTATATTTCCAGCTCTCTAAATAAAACCTGCCAACGTGCATAAATAATTTTAAAATCTAAGAACAACGCTCGAGTCATCTTCTTTTTCCACCCATAATTCATCCAGCACAGTCTGACCATGGTCCATGACTCATGCTGCCATGAACTACCACATAAATAAGTGATGATTGCTCTTGGCAGCTGGAAAATGTAACTGAATAGAGAAGTACAGCCTAATATTCAATATCTAAAAATCTACGACTTCATAGATGTCAATTTATATACATATCTACATATATAAACCATGTCTCTCTTGGTCTTTCTAACTTCAGAGATTATTCCTGGTACTGAATGGGTAGTCTGGCCCACAGAGGTAATTAAAGATATAATTGTTTCTTACTTCTGTTTTTTTCCTCCAAGAACACTAATACGTGGTTTGCAACAAGCATACTATATCAGTAAGAGAAAGTTTTGCCATCACCTCTTTTTTTTTTCCTAGACAAGGAATCCCAAAAAAATTACTCAGAGAAGGACTGAAACAAACTAGTTCGAATTTGAAGCCAAACCAGAACTTTTTAACTAAACCAAAACTTAATTTCATGTATATCTTTCCCAGTAGGATTTTGAGTAAACAAAAAAATTCCATTGCTTCTGTATTTTTAAAGTTTTTCGCAACCCAGTCAGCTTGATTCTCATAACAGGAAAGGGAAAAAACTCCTAGAAACAAGAGAGATTCTGTGTGCTTGTAAAGTTCTATTCTCTAGGGAAATGGAACTTTCTCATGAACATTTTCACCTCTTCAAAAGGAATAATGTTTTGTCAAGAAAAAAAAAAAAGAGGCAGACAAGTGTTATAAAAGGTACTTTAAGCATATCTCAGTCATATTTATGACTCTGAAATGTGTGCTATTTCAGTACTTCCTGCTCTGTTACATTATTCAGCTGCCAACTGTCCTGTATTTCATATCCTTTACAGACATTTAACATAAAGTATGTTTCATTCTGGCATTGAATATTCCTTTTTTACTTTCAGATTCACATATCATCTCTATTTCTTCCCAAATCATCCAGGTATGTGACTAATGCAAGTAACTGCAACGTTTAAGAGAGGAGCTTTACCTAGTTACTAATTTACTTTCCCGGTCACTGGATTCATTCAGTACCACAGTTTGTTACACATTTTCCATGGGAAATCCCCACTAGACATTATGTAAAATCAGTAGATATTTCATAAAATGCTTCTCCTCAATTGCTTAATGGTTTTTTTGGTGGTTTTTTTTTTGTTGTTGTTCCTTTCATTCCCTCTATTCCTTTGAAGCCTCTTCCTACCATTTCCAGCTCTCTCCTTCATGGCATTTACAGTCCTCATGTCAACATGGCTTGACAGGACTGGCATGTGAACCCTGGGAGCTGCTGTCCACTTCTACAGGTAGCCAGGAACAAGCAGAATTCATTTAAAAGATAAAAAATTAAAATATCTCCCTCAGCATCCTGGAGTGGCTTTCTGTTCCTCTGTCCTTTCCTTTTATGCCACCAGTCTGTAACCAAAAGAAGAAAATATCCTTGTTAAAGGGTATGCAGCAATGTTCTGGTCATAAGTTAAGCCACAGAGAAGCTGCCTTGGGTTTGACTAGACAAATACTGATTCTCCTATCAGACTTACTTTGTTTATGGCATAAACATAGAGGGTCAAATCTGTCATTTTACTATGGAAAGTCATTTTGCACAACACACAGACACACAAATACTTGTGGTATAAAATAAATGTTGTAGCTACATGCAGCTTTACTCTCAAAGCAAACATCTCTCAAGAGATTATATTCTCAAGCAGTGCACTGTTGCGATTTGAAACACAACAGTGTACATCTTGTAAAATATTAGCATGGTAGCATTCACTTCAGAAGTAACTAATGTTGGAATAATAATAATAACAGTAATAATACTAATTTTCAAAGTGCTGGCTGCCGTTCAAAAGTCTCCTGAAACCACTCAAACTGCTTGATTGAATAAACAAACAAACTGGTTGTTTCTTCCCTCTGCTTCCCTCTCTCTGCCAAAAATACAAATCAGACAAACACATTTCTAACTGATGTCATTCTGATATAGCCATTTGAATGTTACCAATTCCAGAGCCTATTTCAGAAAATCTAAATATTCTATTAAAGAAATACTATTTGTTGTGGTATGGCTTTTGCTAAACTCCTACCAGAACCTGAGCTAAACACTAATACCAGATTCTTACTGTGGTCTATATATGAGTAATATTTATTATTCCTCAAAAAATTCAAGGTGGCTAAGATCTTGTTTCAAATTATATTTTTCATTGATTTCAAATATAATTTTTGAACCCAACAACAGTGTAAGCTGCCTTTCTGTACCTACTCCAAAGTATTTTAGGAAAATCCTGTTGTTAAACCCTATATTACTGCCATGTTAGTGAGATGCAATGAAAATAAACATTGAAAAGTGCAGAAGAGCTAACTTGGAAATAATAAATGAACCAAATCATTCAATTAGAGTCCAAACCTTAGGCTGGTGGCTACTGAGATAGCAAGCAACCACAGCATAGTCTGGAATTTACCAGGAAAATGCCTTTTACTATACCAAGTCCTAAATTCTGTAGGCAGAAAAAAACAGAGGAGAGATGGAAAAGAGCTACAAAGCTGGGAATGAATGCATCTGCTACTTTGAAATACATGTGTTTCTATTTTCCAAATTATATCTTCAACACAGAGCTGGCTTCTGCCTCCTGACAGCAAAGGGTTGTTTTGTTTTAAATTGAGAGGCAGTCTATGTGAGAGAGAATGACATTTTACTGGAGCCTCGAGTTTCTAGTGCTCTAATTAAATTTAGACTATCTCTCTTATTTTTGGACATAGCCGGCCAGATAGCCCTAAGAGAAAGCTGTTAGAATACTGATGTCTTGGCCACCAAGCTCATCACGGCTTCACATATCCACACGGAAACCACAAAGTTTCAATACATTGGAAAATTCTTTGTTAAGTCAAATGTTTTCAAAGAGGCTATGGAGGAAAATTCACCTGGATTAAGATCCTGCTTTTTAACCAATGGATTCTCAATTTACATCTACCAATTATTTACTAGAGTACTGACATGTGCAATATTAACAGGGACAGCAGTGCCAGTTTGATCCATTCAGCCCAAATATTCCTGGAAGCACTCATGTCCAGAAATATGATCCACCAAACCCTTCTCAGCTGCCACCTGCTGTGAATCACATTTGAGTCCACGAGATGTCCCAACCAATCTTGCTCACCTCTATGCCCCACACAGTTTCAAAAGATTCAAAGAGATTTAAAAGTGGACCTAAAAAGTTCTGGTTTTTCTTCAGAAACTTTTAAAAAATTATCTTTCATCTGGCATTTGCAAGAGAAATATTCCATGGGTAAGGGAGCAAAACTTGATTACCTAGGGTTTTGTTTGTTTTGTGTGTAGATTTTCAGAGTTTTGGCTTTAATTGTGCCATCCATCCTCAGTCGGCAGACACTAGTAATTTATCAAAATATTTCAATAGATGATGTATTCTGCAGGATATCATAGTCATGCATTCAACTGGTTCAATTTGAAGACATTAATGATTCAAAAAATAATTTTATACACATTTAATATTTTAAAATCCCTATTTTTTAAAACGTAGAATCTAAGCTACATCTTGGGTTTATTACATTAAACCATAATCTTCTCTGTTTCAGTTTGGAGGAATTTAAAAAGAAAACTAAAAAGTCTCCATCTACATACTAGAGATTGAGTGAAATTTAGTATTTTCCAATATTTGCTGACAGTCTAGCAAAAGGCCACAATTTAGGAGGAAAAAAAGCAAAACACTCCAGGAACTATAAGAGTTTGTGAGTAATTATATAGGCAATTCCCTAATGCAAACAGAACAGAAAAGTGCCTCCTTAACTGTGTATTCAGAAAGAGTAATTAAGAATGTAATGGTACATCCCAAACAAAACAGAAATATTGCAATTTTTTATAGATTCTTGCACTCCAGAGTCCTGTCTTTCCATTATTCACATTCTGGTTGAAGTCTATAACAGCTTGGGAGATGGATTTCATTAATGTGATCTTCATTACTTCACCTTCTAAGTCCTCCCTGCTCATTAGCTCTGAG
The DNA here is from genome assembly GCA_034509425.1 of Eopsaltria australis. Lineage (NCBI taxonomy): Eukaryota > Metazoa > Chordata > Aves > Passeriformes > Petroicidae > Eopsaltria > Eopsaltria australis. Next base: position 2,334,485 of record JAVTVJ010000172.1, on the reverse strand, counting down.
AGTCAGGGCTTGTTAATGGTGCAGCAGTCATATGGTAGATCAATAACCCAATAAGGACAAAACTTTAAGTGCAGGGGGCGAGCAGAGAAAGAAGGAGAAAAACATTTCAAAATTTACATTTGTTCCTCCCCTGGTAACAGATGTGAATCAAATTCTACCAGTGTGAACTGGGAGTTCTGGATCCGGTCCTAAAGCCTACACAAAAATCCAGTTGGATTAGATGATTATTTCAGTTCTAAATCCTGGTGTTCATTCTAACCCCACTCAGCAGCTGGCAGAAATCCTGGTAGATTCTGAGGTTGGATAAATGCAAGATCCTATAAAAATCTGGTTTAAGTCCATGATCAATCATGAAGTGTTGTATACTACAAGACCCTTGCTTAGTACCAACTGTTTTCACAAAGGATCCTTTCTGCTGAGGAACTTGGATGAAAGGTCTTTCTTATTTTATGATTTCAGTGGGAATTAGATGTGCCAAATGATCTGACAGCCGGCATCATGGTGTCTGCTAAGCTGCATGGTAATAGTACTACAGATATGATGATAATGGTCCACAACAATGTGCATTAGCATATTTTTCTGATCTGATAGGCATCCAACAAGAAGTTATCAGTCAGGAAAATGGTGCAGGGTTAAATCCTTAAATATTTCCTAGGTCAAGAATCTCTGTCTTTCCTGCAATATAGAATACTTCGAGTGCATGCAACCAGCCTCATGAAAATGAATGCAACTGTAACACGTTTATTGTATCTTTTACCTCCCTGGGTTAGACAATGTTAGTGTGATTTGGGCACTATTTGTTGTCCTTTTCAGCCACAAAAATCAGAAGCCATATCAGAAGAAACGTCATGAGCCTCTAAGTAAATGCAGGGAACTCTCCTGCAGCAGCCAGCTTTAATGAGGTATTGCAACACCAGCCTGTGTATTCCAAAGGCAAAAAATCCAGCAGCTTTCTGAAAAACAACATCCTCGTCCCATTCTCAGCAGTACTACAGCCTGACATGTATCATCTGGCTTTTAAATTTTTCTGGAAGGATGCTGTTTGACCTAACCCACTGGAGGTAAATCATTATATGATTTAATAGGCACAAGTGCTTGTTACAAGCTTTGCCCAAGTAGCCAGTTTTACATCCACAGCAAACACACCCTGTGCTATTCCAAATATTCAATTTTTCACGTATTGCTTACTGTAAGTTCCCTGTTGTTTTTGACTTAATTACCTTTCTGTGAGCAGATTTGAAAAGAAAAAAAAAAAAAAAAAGACATTAGACTTAGAGCACCCTCCTGGTGTGGGATTTTTCCCCATCATACGGTTTACTACAGCTTTGCTGTATCCAGCTCCCAGGGTGGTGGGCCCTTCATTGGCCCTGGTACACAGAGGATGCTCCTGTCAAAGGCAACTTTTCTTCCTTAATCCACATCATTCTATCCTCTTCAGCCTCCTCCTCTGAACTTCTCTCTGAACACCTACAGATTCACCCAAGGGCAGTAGCTCATGCTCTGTTTAAGTGATTTATTTTTCTTCCAACAGATGTAGATTTTCATGGGGTTGTTAAAGCCATCTTGGTTTTAATCAGGACTAATAACCTTCTAATAGTATTTTCTAAAAAATGCGTTAACTGACTCTTTAAAGCCATGTATAATCAGAAATATTTCTGTTTTCAATATACATAGGAATTTTTTATTATTCTCTTATTTCTGGAGGAAATGTGCATTAATTAATAACATTAAAATAAAATTGGGATTTCTCTTCTGTGAAGACCTGCAAAGAATTTTTGGGTTCTTTTTTATGAAATATGTTTTTAATATTGATATTGTATTAATTTTCCTGGCTTGGTGGCAGTTGGATGCATGCTCACGATAAAATTGCATTCCATTTTTAATACCCATGTAATTTTGCACTTTATTTTGAAATTATTGCTCATTAATGAACCCAAGTATATGAAGTAAATAAAGCATTCCATGAAACAAGACAAAACCTAATTGCATAGAAAAGGAAGTGGTAATGTGTGACAATAAGAAATCATTCAAATTAAACTAATTCTACCAATGATTTTAAAAAATTAATACCACAGAGCTGTCCTACGCTGTGCTTCCATTCCAAGAAATTACATGCCACAGAACAGAGTAACATTGCAATGAATGAGCACCTCTGTGTTTAGGGAAAAAGAAACTAACTTTGCTCTTTGTTTTGAAGAGCCTTCAGAAAACTACTTATTAAAATTCATGTCCTCTGCAATTCCCAGTGAGAATGGTTACTCTCCCTTATCAAGTTCAGGCATGAAAAAAAAAAGACACAAAAGAAAACTTAATTTACTTTGCTTTATTCCTCTAACTTCAAATCAGTGCTGAATAGTTGTGCATTATGTGGACCAGACCATTTAAAAGTAATATTGGGCTTTTTGTTGGACTGAGATGGAGTTTTCCAAAACTCACGTTTCACTAAGCACTTAACACCTCTCATCCACAAAGCTGGAATGCTAAAAATTGAAATAAAATTGAAATCTGGAATGAGCAAAGACGTAAATTGGCAAGCAGAATTGTCATATGAAACAGAGAAGGTCATTTTTATATGTCTGCCACAGATGACCCATCTGCACAGTGAGGACACCAAACTACCTCAGCACAGCTCTGCAAGGCTTTCTATTTATAAGCCTTTTCAAGGTCCCTAAGTATACACTGATAAAGAAAACTTCACTTCTAAGGCTTTAAGAGGCCAGTCTCTGAACAGACTGAGCAATAACAGAGCAATTGTGAATACTGCCATGTTTCTTAATAAAGAAAAAAAGCTTTCTTAAAAGTGTGACTGTTTATGATTTATCACTCATCTTTAGACACTTCTTGTGTGTCCAGAAATTCAATTTAAGAAGCAATATTTTAAAAAGCAGCCATGGGAGCAGCAAGGGGGCTTTAAACTGACAAAGCATCTATTTTCTTGGAAGTCATTAGACGTTTATCTGCCTTTCACATGTCTACCTGAAAATTCCTTTCGTTATTTTCCAACAAGCATTATTCAGTTACAATGGCTTTTAAAAAACTGAATTATAAGAGCAGGTGGGGAATTGAAGGATGGAGTCTGTCCTGTTGGCCCAGGAGCAAAGTGCTATGTGCTGGCTGGCACAGTCTAGCATTGAGGAAAGAAGTGGTTGAAGTAAAAAGGGGTAAGATCAGTTTATGCAAAACTCCTCTGTAGCTGTGTTCCTCTTGGGCGAAGAGGCCATTTAAAGAGCTAGAGAATTCACAGCAGTGGCACTGATGGCCAAATAAATTTAAAATTTATCCAAAATTTTATGTAGACTCAAGGAGCTTTTAGTGCTTGCCATAAGTCACCTTTCGCCCTTTAAGTCTGGCCCTTGGCTCAAGTTAAGCACATTTAAATCACCACCTCCCAACCCTCCTCGAAAGTATTCTAATAACTCTCAGGATAACCTCTGATGGTACACACTGTGGTAGAGAATGTACAATTCACCAGTGACCTACAGGCGCACAAACAGAAGAAGAAAGGGGAGAAGAACTTAAAAAAATAATTAGGTTTGCATTCTCTTCTCTCATCTTGCTTTTACCAAATGAAAATTTGAAGAAAAGGGCTCCATTCTGATCTACTACAAATACCTTTATCCCTCCAGAGAGGGCATCTGAAAGCTCCTTAATGACAGAATTGTGTTTTCCAGAATTACTGTCTCTGTACAAGCAAAACACCTAAATAGCAGACACCTGTGGGTTTTTTTAATATGTTCTTCTTAGACTAAAAGAACCCAAATGAAAACATCCAAACAAGCAAAAACAAACAAGCAACTAAAATTCAATCCAAATAAATAACCACTAAATACATACCATTTGCTTAATTATGGAGACAAAGGGGATGGAAATAGAAGATGAAATAAGAAGGCTAAGGAAAATATGAGAGATGAGTTAACTTTCAGAAACCAAACTGATTAAAATCCTAGACAAAACACTGTATTTAGAATTTGCTATTTTTGCCCTTATTCAGGGGCAGCAAAGTTATGCCCACACTTCAAGAAGCTTCAGAAGATCATTTTATTTAATAAGCTCAAAGATCCGAGAAAAACATTTGCTGGGAAAAATACCAGAGGAGCTTGGCTTTCAAAGTGATTCAAACACAGCTTTTTACTACAAAGTGTCTTTTCAATTAGGATGCTAGGAATCAGAGGAGGATAAGATGTAAGGTAATGAGGGCAGGCATGACACGGCAGCCTTAGGGCTCCGTGGGATTTTTCCTTCAACATTTGATTCAGCCCCTTGGAGAAACCTGCAGTGAATCTGATAGCTTCCTTCTCTTCCCCCATGCCTCAGCTTTCAGGTCTTGTGTACGATATCTTTGCATCTATTGTGCACACACCAGCACAATTAGAAAGCTTTTGTTTCCAGGAGTTCTCAATTTTATTATATAACAAAATAAAATAACTTTAATAAAGCCAGGCCTGTTTTCTAGTCACTAGGAGATTAAATGAGGAAGGGAGAGATCATCTGAAAGCCTGTGTGTTGGAAACATCAAGTAATGACCTTTATTACTAATGACCTAGGCCCTCCAGCAATGAACCTAGACAACACTGATTAAGAGAGAAGCCTGCTGCTTTTTACAGGCATATAAAATAAAAGGAGTCTTCATGTTAATAGAAAGGAGTATGACACAGAAGGAAATGTAAAAATGAATGAGCTATAAAAAGAAGGGATTTTTCCTCCTCTGTGGAAGACAATAAGAAATTAATCTAGAGATATAAAAGCTTGAATCATAGTTTCATATACCATGGCAGAAGCAGATCTTTACAAGCTAACGTTAACGAAATCCTTTGCTGCAGAGTTGCAGAAAATAGACAGTAACTACTTTCCACATGTGGTATAGAATAGCAACTTATTTTAAAATAAAAAATCAACTGCCTCTCTTAGAATAAATAACTCATCCTAAGGGGATCTTTGCATCATATGCTCATTATTAAAAAAAAAAAAAAAAAAAAAGTAATGGAAATCTTATATATTTCAACTAACAATATAGCTAAACCTTCCAAAAGGCTCATCTTGCTTTTGCTATGCGAATACCAAGTCCTTAGACTGGAAGAAAGTTGTGAATAGTGACAGGACATGACTGATTGCTACAAGACAACTGTTCTGGGAATATATCTTCAGTGGAAAATGCTCTCATCTAATCTGTGCCACTCCGAGCTCCACACTCTAGGAGCACTAATAACACACAAATCTTTTTATTATTAAACAGTTACAGTTCAATGCTGTCATTAAGAGCCTGAGCATTCATGTTCACCCTTATGACAGGCCCTAGATACAGCAAGGGAAATTAGAAGAGCATGTTACCAAAAAAAACTTGTGGAAAAAGATGACAGAAGGAAATAAAGGCTGCAACCAACAGGGAAACTCCAGAAAGGCAAAGTGGATAACAAGTGACAGCTAACATCAAAAGGCAAGAGTACTTACTTGTCCAAGACAATTTTGGGTCTACCAGGTGATAAGGAAGAACACAAACTCCCCAGTAGAATAACCTGGCTACTTCTAATGCTATGGCTGTAGGAAGCTTAGTAGGGCCCCAGTGATGGTAACTTATGAAAACCTTCTTCTTTGTTTTATTTGCAATGCAATCAAAGTATTTGGTGTTCTCTTTAGTCAAATAGGGGATCCTCACTCTTACCACAAGCAAAGAGATTTCAGCCTGGAAGATCAGCTTAAATTATTGCAAACCAGGAAGATCAGCTTAAATAATTGCAAACCAGCCTGGTTCTACAGCTAGTCTGACATCTTTCATGAATATCTATTTTTGACTCTAAAATTGCCACTCATGAAAACTGAATGAGTTCATGAGTGTGGGATGACTTGCATTATATACTATACTTGGCTTAAAATATTAATTTTTTTCTTTATTCAACACACATTTTTACTTGGATATTTAAGCTATCTACAGTCTATAAAAAGTTGATAACTTGAAAAAGAAAATATTTCACTTACATTTCAAAATAATAATTTTAGATGCATCTATCCAGAATAATTTATGTAGTCTGCTACTCCAAAACTTTCAGCAGTTGCTAGCTTTCCTATCCATTGTGCCACAGCCATCAGAATAGCATGTAGAGCAGCCAAGTGTCAGGCTGAGTACAGAGATCTGATAAAAGGGACCAGGAAATCTCAAGGAGCTCACAGCTGTGGTGGCAGAAAATACGAAGTGCCAAAGGGAAGAATGAATTCGAGTACAAAGTTGCTACAAGCCTAAACTCTCAAGAGAGAATATAAAGTAATCAGAGCAGAGCAAGTTGTCTGCTGAAATACTCAGCCTTTCTTTGTCAGACAGCTATTCTGAACAAACACCACCCACGTTAGAAAGCTGCGTTAGCCCTCAGCTCTTGCTACCACCCCAAGCACAGCTGTGCCTCTGAATTTCCTGTATGGGGCCATCTTCCTTCAAATACAGTGATGCTACTTGACAGATGGGCAATGTATCTGCCTTCTGGCCAAGCTAAACCAGCAGTTTACAGACTCCTGCAAGTTTTGTTTCCATTAGAGAGTCAATCCAGTCTCTCACACAGCTGTAAATATCCTACTCCTTTCAACGACCTCTTGGTGATGTACAAACACCTGCTGAGCTCAGCTTTGGGCTAATCTAATTTTTGTAGTCAGACTAGTTTGCTTTTCATTCTAACAAGTTGGAAAATAACTTTTAAAGAAAAAAAAATAGGGATCCTAAACGTTTTGTTTCCATTGAAAACAATTATTTGAACTGATGGCCAATTGAAATCAATGTCATTTGCTGATAATCACTCGTACTTACAGCTGTAAATGTCTAATTACATAGTTATTTTAAAGGATTTTTTTTCAAACTATTAAGACAGATTGATGTACATGAACCACAAATCTGACTGTAAAAGCCTTTATTTTAAGCAATGGCATCTAACACTGCATTAAAAAGTAGAAATTCCTAGAGCAATAAAATATAAAAATTAAATAAGTTTTCTACTCGGCTTTTAGCCATGCCCACAAAATGCTGGGACAGCACAGATTTTCTTTATTTTGCAGCTGCAAGTTCAGTGTGTGCCTGAGTTATGTTAATATCTCTCTCTCTCCAAAAACATTAGGACTGGGAACAATTATCTTTTTTTATATATATTAAGAAACCAGAAGTATGCATGGCTGGTTACACAGATACATTTGTAACTGAAAAATTGAGAAAAATATAAACACATAACAAGAATCCAAGAGATGAAACTCCTAAAAATCTCGTCTTCCATCTTAGATGATTTTACTGTACTAAAGTAATAATCTGGGACATGACAATTTCTGACAAAAAGGCAAGAATTCCAGTACAGGGCAGCACCTTGGCTGGATGAATAACATTAGTTTAGGAACACCTAATCTAATAGCATTAGATTAGAAATTCCTACATCTTCCTCACAAAACAGCCCCAAAAACAAAGGATGTGATTCAGTCTCCCCACGCGTCTGTGCCATATCACAGGTGTGTCTCTTTCAAGACATTTTGCTAATTAAAAAAAAAAAAAGACAACTCTTTTGTTTTAATGACAAAGAATTTTAAAAGCACTATTGGAAGGACAATATCATCTGGAACTTCTGCTATTGTATCCTAACAAATATCTCTCATAAAATCAATAGGGCACTGTTGGTGTCCTCTGGGATAAATCATAAGATCTCTGTCCAGACTTCCTGAGAAGTTCACCAACTTTTTGCTAAGCTTACTGACTGCAGCAATGTTATTGGGTGCAGCTACCATTAATCATCTGAAATTTGCTGGTGTGTGATGTATGCAACTTAAAATGAACTATTAGATATTCTTCTATAGATGTGTGCAGTATACTGTAAGACTATTACTGACTAGAAAACATTTATTAAGTTTAATTAGAAGTCATTTTAGCCTAGTTTTTACTACAGGTAGGAGGGAAGCATATTGCAGATAAACTGTTGCTTTACAACTGTCATAACTCAACAGTGGTAACACTACTCAAATTGTAGGTTATAACCAAAAGACTGTAACACTGCACCAGGACCCCTGTAAGACATGTCACAGGCACACAGAAACTGTGGTACTTGTCCAAAGCAGTTTACAATCCTACTGTTAGAAATTCAACTCATGCAGGGCAAGACAGCATGGGAAAACAGCTACATTACAGCATAACACCTACTCAGCCTCAGTTTAACTAATTTGCAACTCCTATTCAATGGGCAAAGCTCTTCAAATGATACTGCTAGTAAAAATGAAATCCTGTCCTAGGGACAGCCTTCATAAAGAATACTTTGCTGATTTTCAGCATTGCAAGTATCCAAGCACATTATTCATTTTGCTTTGTTTCTTGGAAACTGTAGCAATTTTGTACAACTTATCATAGCTGCATGTATATCAGTACGTAAGTGCATGGTGAGAAAGGAAACATCCTTTTACAGTTGAGAAAGCTATTTTCTCTTTGTTGCCTTTGTTACATTTCATAATCACTAAAAAAACCCAAAATTAGTGGTATGAAGCTAATCTAGGTGCTGGCAGGAGTTTTTTTTTCCCCAATCAGATGGAAGGTTCATGTTTCCTCTTTAAAAAAACACGAAGTTTGCTAGATGGGTGAAAACAGGCAACGGTTTGATAAGAAATCATAATTTCATTCCTTCTGTAACAATCTATGTAATCTCTTACTGACATCTATCATTTTTCCTTGCCTATCATCTTTCTAAAGACAGTTTGGGACATGCATTAAAATTGAGGTCAATAATTGATCTGCAAACCTGCTCCAAGCATGGGCATTTGGTCACACATCAGCTTCCCAGCTGTGCTACCAGTTTTCCAGGGAGGCTACAAACTTCCTCAAAAGGTTACATGTTATTTCACAACCCTTTCTCATTTTCATCTAGGCACCTGTATGTCTTTGGGAAGGAAGATGTTTTTTCCTTGTGGGGTCAGTGATGATAACCACCTACATGGCAAATCTTCTGCCTGTTCTGGAGCAGCAGGCAGGAGACCCTGGCAGTTTCATAATTAGTGTGAAAGCACTAACAGGCTTCCAGGAGAGCAGTCCAGGAGAAGCCTAGCAGTATTGAGAAAAGGTCATTTTGCAACAGAAAAAGCATCAGAGTTCAAAAATTCCCTGCTACCACACACCAAAACCCTACCCAAGGTGGGCAGTCTTCAAATCACACTAATCAAATCTGCTGTTTCTCTCCTGAGTACAAATTAGCAAGACTCTGCTCTGCCATATTATTCATTTATTTGGGAGATGTAACCGTGCTTAGGAAACAAGAACTACTTGGTTCTTTTTCTATAGACTGCACTGTGTGCTGTATACCATACTGCATAAAGCCTCCAAGGCAAACAGTAAAATAATACATAAATTGATTTTCTTTCTCAGCAAAACCATATTAACCAAAAAGAATACACAGAAAGAAGCAAAAACTGAAAGTCCAGTAAGAATCTGAGCATGCAGGTAACAGGTTGTGTGTCCTTACAGTGCAAAAGATTCTGGGTTCAGACCTCCTGGAATTTTAATAAATACCATACTCCTTTTATTCAAGCTCTCCAAGGATGCAAATAATTTTTATTTAAAATCATGGCTGTACGTGTCAGAATAGATCAATTAAGAACAAATTCTTTCCTCTGCTAGTAGAAATTCATATCACCTTCACCAATTCAGAGGCTACACTGTAAGTTATACACCTCCTTACTGGTATGGGAACTTGGCCCTGTGCCCTGCCTCGGTCATGTCAGATTCTTAGTCAAGCCAACAAGAGCAGATGGAAGAAAAAGTACTATTTCTTGGGCAGAAGACTCAAAAATATTTAGGTTCTTTTCTTTCAGCTGAAAACTTTCTTCCCTCCCTCTCATATCCCCATCAGGCATCTCACCAGACATTAACTTCCTGCAAACAATTTACCACTCCTTAGAGATGCATAACTGGATGGGAATTGTAAGAAAAGCAGCACATGCTGTTGTATTATTAACACCTCTTACTCAAATCCCAGTAGAAGACACAAGTATAAATAACATCAACTACAAAAAGTTTGAGTCTGTTTTCAGTGGAGATTCAGGAGCAGCCTGTCCTTAGGACTTCCAGTTTCTTTCAAGTGCTTCACACATTGTTATCCAAATGTCTTGTTTGAACTGCTCGTTAATTTTCCTCTGAAACATTTATCTTTCATGAGATTGATAAGCCAAATGCTATCAGTAAAAGTCTGCTTTGCTTTTTTATTTTGCTCATTATAAAAATGAAAGGCAACATTTCAAAATTTTTAGACTTTTTTCAATTTTTATGCAAAGTAGTTGGCTTTCCATTATAAAAAATGCAAATATAACTTGACTTTCTCTTTTCTGATGCTCTGCCATATGTATCTCAGAAAAATAAACAATGTCATTACCTTCTAGCACAGTTCACTTCTTGTTCATCAGAAAGAGCTGATCACTTTCCATAGTCAATTCTGAATAACTGGCAGGGATGCTTCATCAGCACACTTTTGATATCAAAATTTTCAGGGAAAATAGACCTAACACAATGGTAGCCTCAGTACACTTTTACTAATAATATTCCCTCATAGACTTCATTTGTATTAAACATAAATACTGCTACAGGGGCTGCTTCCATTTCTATTCTGTCAAACAAATGAGGAAACAATGAATATTCATGTTTCTTTCAGCTAATGAACAATCCAAACATGGACTTCGTCTCCATGCCAAACTGAAACACAGTGAATCACTGTGTGGTTGAAGAGTAATAAGGAATGGGAATGGGAGAAGGATGTTCTATTTATTTCATGCCCTGGGTTTAAGAGCATATGTATCACAATATAGCCCATTAATAACAGCACTAGTGTTTTAGATTCAGATTTTGCAGATTCCATATCACAGATACTATGTTCATATCATTCTCGCTTCCAAGCACTAAATATTATTTTACAGAGATGCAACAAGACAGCCCCTAACTTCCACATGAGAAGTGACCGAGAGTTTTAAAATGTTTCAAATTATTTAAAGAAAGAAACAGAATAATTACATCTTAAAGGGACAAGTAAGAAAGGCTGAACATGAGCAAAAACATGAAGCTAAAAGCAATTGAGAAGCTTCCTGTTAAGAGACTTTGAGACAAGCTGAAAAACTTCTGAAAAATGACCACACAATGATGCATCCAGAACATGCCTTCATGTTGGAAGATGAAGGCACCATGTATCAACTAAAGCACAAAGGCAGCTATCATTTACAATGAACATTGAATTTTAAGGTACTAAAAAGACATGGACAGGGTGTTCTCAGGTACATGCAACAAGCATGCTGAGCAATCGCCACTCTTCAGAAGTGAAGGAAAGCTGATTATAGGAGATTATTGCTTCCATAGATGTCTCTCCACACCTTTGCTTTTTCCCATAGCCTCACTTAAAAAAATTTTTCTTCTGCCATACAGCTCTTCGCCAGGTTAATTTTGTAACATCTTCCCCATGAAAAAAATCACAGATAATTGCCCAGCCTTCATCATTACCTTCATATGTTCCCTTTTGTCTCCTCACCATATATGTTTTCTACTCCCAGCACAAGAATCTGAAATGGGGCTGAGTCAGTATTTCTAACCTCTCAAATATATATTGTCTTTTTTTTCTCTTTACTGTAGAATCTGAACCGATTTTACCCTGTAAGGGACTTTGCCCAGTGTCATGCAGAGAGAGGAAACAGACTGAAGCGTTCCAACTCATGCTTCTGTACTCTGTATTGTCTCTTCATAGGTGGAATTTTGGCATCAGAAGTGCTTAAGCTGCCCTACAGGATGCTTATGTAAAATGTAGTCAAAGCCAGCAAAGTGCAACAAGGTTGAATTAACTTAAAAAGGAAAAAAAACCCACCGCACAATTCTATCTTGCACCCTGCAACCTGAAATAAAAATATCAATGAAAACTTGGACCTAGGAAATCATAATCTGTGTTTTGCACATGCACGTAGAACTTCTGTCTGTAAATCCAAAAAAAACTATGACAGCAGACGCAATCCTTTATGTGGAAAACTAAGAGAAAAAGAAATATTCTTGAGCTCAATGACCATGGATATAGCTTTATTGTACTATAGCTTTATTCTATTCTATATCTACCATATTAGAGAACACTTAAAATGAACAGGCAGCCATAAAACAGCACTGTTTTTCTATGGAAGCCTTTTAGTATTAGCAATAAATACAGTACACACTTGAAATGCAGAATTACTGCCAATGTACAAAGAATTTGTCTCTATTATAAACATGGCCACCTGTTTACTGTCTCTAATTCTAAACTATGAGTCAGTTGTAAAAGAAGAATCAATTGGCAAAAACTGTCTGAGATGTCAAATATTTGGATTGTATGAAGCAAATGCTACTTAAGTTGGAGAAAATCCGCCTCTCTCCTCCTGTTTCACTGGAAATAGGCACCATAGAAGTCACATAACTTTACACTTTTGGCACAGTGAGTCATTATACCATTTATGATAGAAGAAGATAGGCCATAAAATGCAGTAACTGACACTTTTTAGAACCATTGAATGGCTTGTATTGGAAGAGATCTTAAAGATCATCCAGTTCCACCCTGCCTGCCATGGTCAGGGACACCTTTCACAAGACCAGGTTACTCAGGACCCTATCCAGCCTGGCCTTGAACGCATCCAGGCATGGGGCATCCACATTCTTCCTGAACAACCTGTTCCAGTGTCTCCACACCCTCAAGAAACCAAAAATAGAAAAACAAAAAAGGAGGTGAAGGTTCAGCACCAAGAGATTTCAGAGCTCGCAGCTCTGGAGCCAGCCATGCTTTGCTTCCACCTTACAGGCCCTGATTCAGAAAAGGCCCATTCATGAGCCAAATTCTACCTGCTCAGATTAGATTTGCGGATTTCTCTGGGACAAGTCACAGCATAGGAAATTAAATACTCATAAACATGTTTCATAGCCATCAGTAACACTGGAGAGTTCATAGTAATTACCTTGAACTGTTCCATTAAACACATATTTGTAATATACAAATGCAAACAAGCATATCTGCCTGCAGAGTGACAGATCAGCTATGTTGATATTAGTCCCATCCTTTCCCTTGTATTAGGTCATTTTCAAACCATTAGAGAATCAGCTCTTGGCTGCAAAATTATTTTCCAGTACTGAGATTCAAAAGTCATACAGATTTGAAACACAAAAATACTAGTTCTTATAATTTTCCCAAAACCCAACTAAGATGATTAGCATGCTTCACAGAGTAAAGGAAAACGAAAAATGAATAGCATAATATCTCCTTAAAATTGCTGAATAGCACTTTTACTTTTCCTGTCTCTTTTCTTAATGTATGCAACAGTCATATTTTCTACCTACTCTTAAATAGCATTCTGTATGAAATAACAGATCATAAAGATATTTTCAAATAATAGAAGTCTCTTTTTGTGGTAATTCTGGGAAATACAATGAAATGTGCCATTAAGGGAAAACTACCAAAGACTAGAGATGCAATTAAATTTCCTCTCTCTGCTGAAACTCATAGAACACTAAAAAGAAAGGATTTTCATGTTTACCCTTCCCTTTAAAAATAAAATAGTACACTCACTTCAAATATCCTCCCTTCAAACTGCAGCACAAGAGTTGCCATCAGTACCACTGCTTCGACTTCTAGGACTTCAATCCTATTTGGGACATATACCACTCACATCTAGACAGAAAAAACCAAACCACCAAGTTTAAAATTTTTAAAAATTCAGCTATAGAGGAAAATATAGGCAGATAAAACAGAAGCTTTCTCACCATAGAGATGGTTTTGCAATGGTAAACAAAGAAATTTCTGTCAAACCATGGGCCATTTTCCCCTTGTTTCACTAGACTGCATAAAAAGAGGATTTCCTGCACTTTTTCATTTTTAGATGCTCTGCTCAGAACCTCACAGAAGAAATGACCAAATCTGATGGGGCCTCACAAGTACTGTAAACAAATTTTGCTTCAGTAAAACTTTATGAGCCATATATTAAACAGGCAGTACAGTGGCAAAGATTATTATGGCTTTTGATGCTACATCCTGAGGCTACCTATTACAACAGGTGGGAGAAAAAGTGGGAAAAAGGAGAAATGCCTGAGAGCAGGATTCAGTTATCTGGTGAATTGTTTTAAGCCAACACTAGAAAGTGCTAAGGAGAGAGATGATGCCTCATCCAGATTTTAGGTTGACTTCTATGAGAAATTCCCAGCTATGTGCTGCCTTGCAGAGTTCAGCCCTTTGCACCAAAAGCAATTTCCTGAAGAAGTGTTAGTGAGTCTTCCTACACATCCTTGTAAGGAATACTTCCACATTAACGGGAAAGGAGAGATCCTGTTTTCTTCCAGGTGAGTGCTCTAAACAGCAGCACTATGGAGTGATTCCCTCTCTTTCCCTCTGGCCTAATTAGTATACAAGCAACTGACCTTTACCAAGGCTTCTCCCTCCAGGTTATTAAGCAGGTGACAAAGGCAGAGAGGTCAGGCACAGCTTCACTGTAGCCAGCCCAGATCTGCAGATTTATCAGCTCTACAGGCACTGTGTGAGCATGGCTGAACTGCTGGCAGGCATTGACCCAAGCCAGTCAGAGCTCTGAACCTCACTCAAGGCAGGACAGAGGCAGCTCAAGTACATTTGCATTGCCTTCCAGAAAAAAGGTTGTCATACACAGGATGAAGCAGAGAAATTATACATAGAGCATGGCCAGATCTGGGCTGTTTGCCCTTCAGGTGAAGCTAAAAATTGTTGCTGGATCTGTGCCATGCGTTGCAGAGTCAGCTTGGCAGAATAAAGCACCAGCACACTCAGGAGTGCCTGAATTACCTATATTTCCCTAGGTTATTTTTGCCCTCCCTTTTTCCAGATATTAACAGTATTTGCCTTTGTTAGATCTCATACACAGTGGAAAAGCTTCTGCAGAATAAATAAAGAAAACCCTTCCTAAAAATTCCTTTTCTTTTAGGAGCTAGGATTTTCTTTTGATTGGGAAAGCTTGGTTCAAACTACCTCTAAGGCTGGGTGACCAATACTTTTATAGAGAGTCTTTCACTTTCTAAATGAGTGCCCTAGCCGTGTTTCAGCAGGAGACAGCAGTTACCCAGTGGTTAGATAGTCCATACTCCTCAACACACAAGTATGCCTCTTGACAGGCACAGCTAGATATTATCTCCCAGACTACACCATGGATGATGCAGTAAAAAGAAAAACTGGGTTTTGAGACCCTTCAGATATAAGCACAGAGCTGCTTGTCACCATGAGAACAGGAGCAAATGGCTGGGAAACTGCATGTCTACAGGATTCACTGGCAACGTAGTAAAGGCAAAAAATTCAAAGTATCAGAATTATGGATACAAGACACCTCTGTCCCCCGGGTTCTTTAGACATGGAATTCTACTGTATAGTCGGGTTCAGCAATTAAGACTTCTGTAAATAACTAACTTCTAAGAGAAAAGTCTGTAAGCATGGTCACAGCAGTAGGATTACTGAAATATCAAGCTCTTGCTCCAGTTCTGATTCACACTGCCTCTGCAGATATTTCTTATTTATAATTTATCTGCCTCCAGTTTCTTCATATGTAAAGGGAAGGTAGTACTTGTTTTATGAAGATGCAGGAAAATCAGTACTCAGTTAGTACTTGTAAAGTTTCTGGTGCAAATGGACCACTTACTTTTTCCTCAAAGTATACACCAGTGTGGGCCTCATCTGAAGCTGTGACAACGCAATGCATGTGCAAAAATTGAGGAGCTCTGAAGAGCTGGTGTGGCTTTATTTAAATGATGACCACCTGAGGTCAGGTATGTGCAGCTAACCCACCTAACTGCACACAGGAGAACACTCCCTGTTGAGGACACCTTCACCAGGTTTCCAGAAGACACAGAACTCACAACTGGAACATGTTCAGCAGAACACCAGTGAGATGGCTCCGGGTGTGAGGAAAGGCTGCGGAAAGCAGACTCATCCAGGATGGAGAAGCAAGGGCTTTGGTGGAATGTAACAGCAGACTTCCAATACCTGAATTGAACTACAATATCTTTAAATAACCTCTCTAAGCCTGTCAGCTGAGACTCACTGCCCATCTAATGCCCAGAGACAGCACTTCACAGAGGAGTGGAGAGATACTGATCCACATGAGCTTCCCCCACTGCTTCATGAGAAATGATACAACATCTTCAGCTGTGATGGGGGAGCTGGAAGTGCCTGTCATGATCAGTGGCTTCACAGTATCAAAGAGAACTATAAGCAGAGAACAAAACAGGGCCTCTCACCAAACCTCAGTCTCATACCCATAACATCGAGCACCAAAGACAGACTTTTCTTAAGGAGCTCTGTGTGTGTGTGTGTGCCTTGTCATATTGCTGCTTGTATCACACAGACATGAAAAGAAACAAATTCTTATTATTTCATACAGAGATATTACTACATAGGCTCCTGGCAAATTTCTCCTCTGTTGGAGGGGAAAAAAGGAGGAAGAAAAATTCTTTAAGTCATCAGCTTTGCACACATCTTATTACAGCAGCCTCTGCTGTGAAATTCATGCATGCTGATGACAACGCTGGTACACACACGTGTCATCTGAGCTGTTTATAGCCATTCTTTCATTTAATGCATCTCATCTGCCAGGTTTTCTTGCAGGTTTTGTCTGCTTTACCATGTTACCATTTAAGCCTTTATCTATAAATCAAACTGAACTATAAACCACTTTGTCATCTTTTGTTTTGCAACAGATGTACAGCAAGCAGAGACTGCTCCTGAATAGAAAAAAATAAGAACACAAACACAAGCTGGGATATGCACAGAAACTTTAAAAAAACAGTGTGGTTTTTCTTACTGGTAGTCAATGGTACAAAAGGATAACTATTAAAATAATGAGAGGTAGAACAAACCAAGATGATAACACTCTTTAAATCCTCTCTATAAACGGGACAAGGATATCAATCTGAGGCAGTGAAACAGAGAAGATTTAGAGTGGAACTGTTTTCAGAAGGCTCCTAGAATATGGACACTGAAATGGAAATTCAGTTGCATAAAAGAATAACCTGATATAGATTTCTACTCTGTTTATATGCTTTCATTGGCAAGCTCTGATATTCAGCCACACATTTTGACCATTCCAACACCCTGTCATGACTCCTGTGACACCACTACTACTGAGAAGATCCTAAATTGTAGCTACATAGCTTTTGTTCTCCAACCAGTGACAGAAAATATACAACTTAACCAATTTCCAGTTCACAGGGCTTCAGAACATCTGGTTTTGTGCCGATGGAAAAGTTTTTCTCTACAGTACAGGATGCTGGGGTTTTTAGGTTTTCTTGCATTCTTGATGATATTAATTGTATTTATTATTAGCACTCCTCCTCTGGAGGAGTTCAGTTGATCCAAAACATAAACCACAGATTTCTCTGAGCAAATAGGAAGTGCTAAGGTGCAGTGCTGTAGACAAAGAGAAGCCTGGCTGGCTTTGGCACAGATGAAATTCAAACTAAAGTCATGGCACACAAGGTCAGATGTCTCAGTAGATGTCTTTCATGACCCAATGTATCCCACACATCCTTAACTAAAGAGAGAAAGAAAGAGAAGGGGGGGAGGAATAAAAGATATTTCTATGGCAAAATATATATTACAAAAGAAAATGGAAGCAATAATCAGGAATTTTCAGCAATATCCCTGATGACAGGAGTAGTCATCAGGTATAGTATAGTCAGCAAAAATTAGAAGTGCTAATTAATTTCTGTACTCTGGCAAATTACTTAAAATATAAAGTAGAATGTACATTTTTATTTGTATTTTCATGCCCCATCCAAGTTGTAGCAGTCTCTAAGACTATGTGCCAACCACTGGAAATTTCCAGAAGACTCGAAAAAAAGTCATCAGGACTGAAGACTTGGGCCAGACAAGAAATTCATGACAAATACACAAAGACATCCATAAAATCAGATTGCCATTATTCACAAAACCTTGAATTGCTATTCCCACATGCATAAATTTTTACTGAAATCATCAGATTGCTACAAATAATGCCTAATTTCTCATCTCCCATCTCCACCTGATATTTACTAGTGTGACCCTTTCAGACCTAACTTAGACAATTCATCTGCTGACATCTTTACTTCCTCTATAGAGGAAACAATTTAGCTAGAGATTTCTGAAATAATGTTGGACACTTTGAAGTTTTCCAAATAGGAAATCAAAACAAAAATCCACACCTCCTTCTATGATCGAGCTTCTGTAACCTCCTCCAGCTTTAGATGTAAGACACTTGACTTGCCTATGGGAAACATGTTCACATTCATGTTTCCTTTCAGCCCAGGAACTGTACATATGCTGCATTTTTTAACTCAAAAAGAATAATCCAGTTATCAACTGTAAAAATTCAGAGGGATGGGGGGAGAGGCATGTATTTGACTGATAAAAATTAATCTTGGATCTAAAAATGCCATTCTGAAGTAAAATTTAATCAACTGAAGCTGTTCCACCAAAAGTCTGAGCTTTGACTGTGTTCCCCAACAAAAAGTGGTATTCTCTAAGAAATCCTCACCAAGCCTTCTCCCAAAACTGTCCTGGAAATCTAACAGTACACTTGGATTTTACTGGATTCTGATAGCAAACTGGAGCTGGAAAAACTTGTTTTAGAGATGCACTAATTCTAATATGTTTTGACTAAATATTTAAGAATCCTAAATCTAATCTAAAGTTACAAAGCAGATTTAAAAGCCAACCTTAAGACAGTTCACCAGGCACAGGAAAGTAGGTGCTTGCCAGTGCATTTCTTTCTTTCACTTGTACAGGATTTCTTTCAGAGTTTAATGCAGTATTCTGGTTGTCTTCAAAATCCACAGTCTGGGCAGCCAACTCATATTTGCCTATGTGGGCAAGTGAAGAATTCAGTCAGTTATCCTAATTTTCTTGCTTTTAAAAATACAGTATTTATGACTGTGTGACTGCACTTCGGTATACTTTTTCCACCAAAATTTGTTTAAATGCCTTCATATTTCCTTTAAATTAAATAACTGTGGTTTTGATAAATAGAGCATTCTGAGATTTTTCAGGTCTCACACTGTATCTGTCTAACCAGAAGCAGAAATATTAATTTGGGGCATTTTGCCTCTTCCCTAATTAATTTTAAAGTCATTAGTGTGCAGGGCGGGGGAGAGAAACACCACTATAAGACACTTTTAATGTTAATACTTGGAAGTTGTGTTTAGTTTTGTTCACTTAATACACTGTACCTAAAGCAAAAGATAGTCCAATCCTCAGTACTGAGAATTTTATTTTTTTATTTATTTAAATTTACTTGCAGCCAATTATGACCACAGAAGACAGAAGCTATTTTTGCCATAGGGTACTGAAACTGGTGATTGAAATCTGATTCTGAAATAAGTCATATTTCATATTGGTGAGTTTTAACACCAAAAATGCTATATACAAAACAGTATTTTTTGTAAATTAATTTCTCTGGCCTAAATATTATTTATGCTGAAACAACCATTAACATCATGCAAAATTTTGTAGTCCATCTGATGATTGGAATTTTACAAAGCAAAAAGCTAATGATCCTAGTATTACAGTCAGACCAATTTCTGAACAGTTGTCCACAGTTTGGGGGGCTTGCACGTATAAGTATGGATACAACAGTTCTAACAATATTTGGTGCTTGCCTCGCATAATCAAGCCCTTAGGCAATATTTACAGACACTCCAAAGATGATTCAGATTTTGAATAAAAGCATCTCTGAGTGTCCAAGCGAACAGATTAATCATGCTTATAATTTTACCCCAGGTATTAATTTCTGTGCTGCTGAGTGCTCTAAGCATGAAACACTGCTTTCTGAAATGGAGGCCAAGTCGAATATTCAGAGCTTGGGACATGATTTAGGTCTTGCTAGAGAACTAACTGTGAGCACAAGGCAAGGAGGCACAGATGGGAGAAATAGCCAGCCTGGTAGGAAAGCAGAACTCCAGTGCCTGCAGCTATCCAAGCCAAGCATGCAGCAGCAGCCACTGCCATACCAACCACCAGCACTGATCTGAATGAAAAAACGGAGCACTCAGGAACAAGGGGGGAAATGAGAGAAAAAGAGAGATAACAACTGGTCTAATAATTACTTGATTACAGAATGGAAAAATGTCACTTAAGAAACAAGATGTTGTCACTGAACTGAGAAAGGAGCTGCTGGTCTCTGTAGGATTCAATTAAAGTGCTTCAAGCTTTGTTTTCAGACACTGTGAGATGCCTGCTGGTAACAGGCTCTTGTTGGACTTCACTACATCTGGAAATTCTGCAACCAAGCCATGACAAGACATGACACTTTTTCTGAAGAGAATGTTTTATTTTATTTTCTCAAAGCTCCAGAGCACAAGTCAATTAAGACACAACAGAAGTTTCTCAAACTGAGAGGTCACACTGAAGGGCAGCTTACAGCACAGTAGAACAGATAATCATCTTAAGTACTTTTCAAAGCCTCAAAACAGGCTTCTCTGGCTATCCAAAGATCAATACTAATGTGCCAACCCTCCAGCCAAGCCAAGCACAATTCACTGGAATGTTATTACTGTGCAAAAAGGAAAAGAAAACTTTATTAGGCTGAAGAGTTTCATTTAGCAATGCAGCTTTCACAACAGCACATAGTACAGAAGTACCAGCCTGTTTCCTGGTTTCAATTGTGGTATACTGTTGTGATTTGGATTTGGGATGAGAGAGAATAATGTTTGTAACACCTTGATGTTGTGGTGGTTGCTAAGCAGTGATGAAGGACTCCAACTTCTCACATTGTCCCACTAGAAAATAGGCTAGGAGGGCACAAGAATCTGGGAGGAGACACCACCTGGATAACTGATCCAAACTGATCAAAAGGATACTCCACACCACATCAAGCCTTGCTCAGCATATAAACTAGGGAGAAAGTGCCTGGAGGGCACTGCTCAGG
This sequence comes from Eopsaltria australis, assembly GCA_034509425.1. Classification (NCBI taxonomy): domain Eukaryota; kingdom Metazoa; phylum Chordata; class Aves; order Passeriformes; family Petroicidae; genus Eopsaltria; species Eopsaltria australis. The sequence continues at coordinate 2,313,590 of JAVTVJ010000172.1, read as the reverse complement.
AACTGGCTGGATGTCTTTTCGTGGGTTATGAATAATTGCACTGTGCATCACTTGTTTTCTGCATTCTAATTCTTTCATAGTTGCTATTTTTCTTGTTATTATTCTTTCTTTCCATTTCTCTTCTGTCCTGTTACATTTTCTATACCTCAATTCACAGATTTTACTTTTCTTTTTTTTTATTCTCTTCTTCATTCCCCTGGGGACGGGGGGTGAGAGGAGCTGTGGTGTGCAGCTGCCTGATGCACACACCTGTATATACCTCATTCTATGCAGTTAACATTGTTGAAAGCTGTATAATACTGCATTTTTTAATAAAAGACTCACAGAATAACATCAGACAGAGGTTTCTAATTCCCACACAGCCACGGTCTCTTTTATTTCTATAGGTTTTGTAGTCAATTTTGCCCTTGTTTGCTTATGCATAACAATCACCGAAATCAATCAACAGATTTTGCATCTGTATATATGGACAAAGGCAAGAAAAAAGGCATTAGTGCTGAATTTTTAGAAGTATACAGTACAGAGTCCTTTTGTCCCATTGAAGCCAAAGAGAATTCTAGCATTGACTTTCAGCAAGGAGCACAGATCAATCAATTGCAAATGCTTAGAAAAATCACATCCCTAATTTGCATGTATTGCTGGTAGCATAATATCAATATCACACAGGAAAAACAGATTAAACTCTTGGGCCTGTTGCCTGTCCAGGATACAACTCCTGCAGAAAGCTACAGCACCAGTAAAGAAAGCCAGCAGGTTGAATATAGGCACACAGCACAAACCCCTTGTTTCATACAGATTTCCCAATGCATCATAGCTGAAAATACATGCAGTCTTTTAGAGGGATACTACTCTGCACCGTATTTTTCAATATCCTCTATTTTTCTCAATCAAGGGGTTCAATACTAACCCATGCAGACAGAAACACCTCATACCTTCCCAAGAGTGCAAAGCAGTGTCCAACAACAAGCATAATTCCCGTGTCTCCACACATCCTAAGGGAATCTCAAACTAAAGCAATGACCCAGTCTCACACTGCATGTTTTTCAGTTATTCAGTATTTTCAGGAATCCATGTGCTGTGAAGTCTTTTAAATTTGCTCTTAATATTTCAAGGTGCATAATCATTAACACCTATTGTGCATTGGGCCTGAAAATCTCTAATATTCCAGCAACTCTGTTATCTTCTTTTAATACAACTTTCAGATGCAGCATGAGTTGTAGTTTGAAGCAACTTAAATAAAATTATTTTTATTTTTATCTTTTAACATAAAATTTCCATTAGGTTATCATTCAATATGTTAGCAAAGGAAACTACCTTTTAATTAAGCTCTAATCTAGCCAGGTCACCTTAGGTCACTGATGAGAGCTGTCTAGGCCAAGATTATTGTTTACTACATGTGTTGATGCTTTATTGTCTGCTCTGCTCACAGCTCTCCCTTGTGCTGAAAGCTGACCCAGTCTGGACACCAGTTCTGCAGCGGTTCATCCATCACCTCTTGTTAACCAGTGAAGAGCAGTTTGCTGCTCATTGAGATCCAAGCTCCAAGCCCTTTTCTATCCAATGACTAATTCCACCATCAATCCCAGACTGGCTAATGAAATGTACTTGCCTTTTTGGTGGTACTGTGTCACCAAGCCTTCCTGAAGTCATAATACTTTATATCTTTTCCTTTACCCCTGTCAAGTCTCATTGACCATCTCTCCTTCCCAGAGAAGTTAATTGGATATGTGAAGCATGACCTTCTTTTCATTAACGTGTGCTGACTCCCTGTATCTGTGTCCAGGTTTTCCTCAACTTTATTTTAATTAGTGGTTTGAATCTTTCCTAATTCAAAGGTTACATGTGCACATATGCCATTTTCTCATTTATCCTGTAGTTCTTTGCTAGCTAAAAGCTTTACATTGTGGTGAATTCACAACAACTGATCAAGTTTTGAGGAATCTCCCTTTTCCTATTCCTATGCATAAACACACACACACACACACCAAAGAAAATAAACAGAAAAAAAGCCACTTTTTCTTTAAACTCTGATATCACCATTTAAGCTAAAAGAAATCTTATTTATCTTGAATTAGCAGATAATCAATCTGTTATTTTCAGCAGGTCCATATTATGTTACAATGCAGGCAGTCAAATTACCTGCTTGGCCAATACCTCTCCAAGGTTTTCAAAAGTTCAGATTCTCTAGCAAATCAGCAGTGTCATACAGCAGGGTCAAAGCTTCAGGGATTAAAGAGGAAACTGTTAGGACTAAGTGAGCATATTTTAATTAAACCACACTCTACAGAAATCTGCTTTTACGTTTGCCTAGAAGTTGACCTCTGTATCTATATTAAGGTACTTTAATAAAGCAGCTTCATTTATTTTAATGTTTTACAACCAGCAAGTCTAATTAGCTTCTTGATATTGTACTTGTGGAATATAAATCTAAAATTTAGAGAACTTTGGTGCTGAAATCACCAGCTTAAATATTTAAGTTTCTACCTTCAGCTTCCTGTATCCTGATCCAAGGTTTGTAGACTTGGATCACATTTAAAACTTATCTCAGTTCTACAGTTTTATCTGTTTTCTCCTGTCCTTTCGTATCTTGAGATCCAGTTGACATTTCCAGAAGATTTAGTGACGTTTTATCTATCTTATAGGATTAATAGGAAGACATCTGTAGTTCTGGGCTACTATGGCTGCAGAAGAAACATTGCAAGTACTGAAAGCTTTGATCTAAGGACTGGATCAAATCCCTCCTTATTTTCTAAGCCAGTACTCCACAGAACCAGTATTCCTCGAGCCAGGCTCCAGAACTGCTTTTAAAATTAATAAAAAGCACCAAAATAACCCCAACTTGTCCTAAATTACACATTTCAATTCAAATTATAATACCCATTCCCTGCTCTCTGCCAGGCTTTTAAATCCTCCTGAAGTAAAAAGATTTCTCAGAACTGGAGTTTTGCCTATTACTGTTTCTAGTTAGAAGTAAGATGAAGCCAAAAGTCTTTCAGTAGGTTACATGATGTCCTGCTTTCATCAATTGATACTTGAAAGCGCAAAGCTGTGCGGAAGAAGTTGTCTCCTCAACTACCCAGCAAGCCACATAAAATCGTAGTCACAGAATAGCTTGGGTTGAAAGGGACCTGAAAGATCATGGAGTTCCAGTCACCCTGCCATAGTCAGGGATGACTTTTGCTAGACCAGGTTGCTCAGAGCCCCATCCAGCCTGGCCATGAACACATCCAGGGATGAGACATCCACATCATGTCAAAAATAAAACCATGTTTATGATTCAAACCACAAAGCCTCCTTGCCAATCAGCCTAGTGAACACTGACTCTATGATGTCATTGTTTCATATAAATATCACATCTTCTGTGAAAAGTTTCCTTATGGCCCCACAGTGCCTGCAGTCTAATCAACCTCTTGCTCCTTATAATTTACATTTGTATAGCCATTTACTATTAATATTTACATCTTACATAATTTTCCTTTTGTTTTTCATCTCAGTTTACATCTTACATAATTTTCCTTTTGTTTTTCATCTCAGTTTTCTTGATAACTTTCTTATATTTTTTTCTTTTGCCTCCTTCTCTTTCAGAGCTAACACTTCTGATTCATCCTAAGGGACTTCTTGCAAATGAGATGTTAGCTCTCAGTGGAATGTTTTTTGTCGAAACATTTTTTTTAAAAATATTATAAACATCTCAACTGCATTTCTCCTGCTCTTCATTTCCTCCTGTAGTTTTCCAGTCATCCATATTTATCTTTTCTGCCACTTCCTGAATATTTATGTTTTAAATAGAATACAGTGTTGTATTTACTGAGCTCACAGTAATCTGCCTTTGGTACTTTGTACTCACTTTGCTCCCTGATGTGTTTTGCTCAGGGGTATGCATGGCTATATTGCTGTAGGAATGGGCATCTCTGTGTTTGCCCACATAAGGAGAAGGACTATAGGTTATCTATCACCCAACAACTGAAAGTACGTAGTTTAGTGCCTGGAATGTCTCGTTCCCTCAGACTAGATAGCAAGGGCCAAATTCTCCATTTCTTATTTCTGGACATGAAACTGTCAGAATATCAATTTTCCATTTGCCAGTTGATTCTAGTGTGTGGTAGTAATGTATATTCCAGTAGATAATGCACTTTGCATATTCTCCCCTTCCATGTGGTATCAAATTCTACCAACCTCTATAGTGAGTTTTTACCACAGTCACACTAAAGAATTATTTTCTACAGAAAAAAGAGAGAATTTAAAAAAGCCAAAATTCTCCTTGGTGCACTCCATCTGACTACTACACAGTATTTTTTACATTACATATTTATATTCTTACTTTGTGGGGGAGCTATTACTTGACCTTCACCTCCTCAGAGGGAGGAAATGCCACTGTAATTTTACGTTTCTCAATTCTTCCATGTGTTAAACTGGTGTGAAGAACCTCCTTGGCATTTCAGTGCTGGAATATGGTATCACTGCAATACAGGCTGTGCATTTCACTGTGTTACATTCCACTCTCTCATCTAGAAAAAGAGTATCAAGATCTCCTATGAATTTAAATTGTCTTCAATCTAAGACAACAACACAGATTATTAACCAGAGCTCTCCACCTACCACTCCTCCAGCTTCAGCATTTGCATCCCTACAGCAGGGAGTACTACATACCCCTATAACTCATCTTGTCAACTGAGAAGAAAACTTTGAAAATGCATGAAAAATTCATATACTCCAAGGTAGTGTGGGATATCTAAAATGTCTCTGCTGTAGATATATTTATATACTTTTCTTATTAGCCATGTGATGGGTTAAAATAGGGCACTGGCTGATGAGTAAACGGGACAGGTGGACACATGGGAACCATGTGTATGTGGATGGATGGATGGATGGATGGATGGATGGATGGATGGATGGATGGTCAGGAGCTAGAGAGAAGAAAAGCACTTGAGTTTGTAAAAAATTGAGACAAAATTGATGCTGGAGTTTTCTTCAATACTTTGAGCACTAAAAGAGTGAAACTAGCATTTTGACATTTCCCAGAGAGATAAAAACGCATCTGTATCGTCCTCACTTCTATTATTTAGGTTCTCTTATTACTTCACTCCTTTGAAAGCCTGTCATTTGTTCTTTCTGTGACTGCAGACCAATACAGGGAATTTCTTTACAGAAGGCGGGCAGACAGCAGAATCTGCAGCCTTTTGCCTCTCACAGAAGGTCATCAAATTCTCATTGTAGACAGCAGCAGACATACCCATATTTGCTGCCTGATGCTGTAAAATTATGAGTACACTGGAGAAGACACTGGAGGTTCAGCAGGAAGTTGCAAGGATTAAATATTACTTAAGATTGGACTTCTTGGTCTTAGTATGCATTTTGGCTGAACCCAAATGATTTTGGTTTTCTCCCAAATGATGCAATCCTTCCAACAGGAAAGCAAGTAAGTCACAGAGCTGCAGGTTCCACAGTCTCAAGGACAAGTCAAGGATGGGGGACTCTGGGATTTGGGTCTGCACTTTTGAATCGTTTCAGCCGATAGTGGTGAAGCAGCCATTATAGGCAACCCATATAACCACAATCAGTTAAAAAAAGAAGTGTGTTTATGCCCATTCCCAAAGTAGAATCACTGAAAAGGAATGCTGGACTTCGGGGATGCTTTGTTTGGATTTTCCCCCACTCTTTTACTTTTTCCACATTTGCAGTCACACTACCCAAGGGAGAGGTTTCTCTGCTCCTCACAGAAGTAAGCAGAGCAGCCAGGGATTTCCACAGAAGTGATAACACCACATTGTGGAACTCAAGGTTTTCATAAGGTAATAATATATCATGAAATATATTCTACACTGTATATACATGGGAAATTGCAAGTTCATTAAATTAAAAATCATTTTAAATGAACGTCATAAATTCTGCTGAACATTATCTGAATATTGAAGAATTGTCCTTTCATGTAAATTTATGTAATGTGGTTTTCCAGGTACTGTAAAATTTTTTTAAAACACTCCCATAATGTTTTCCTTTGTATGTATCAACTTCATAGGGCGACAATCAAAGCTAGGAGTATTCTAAAGTGAGGTAAGGACAACAAAATATGCACATTTGATCAGCACAAAGATCAGTTCTACCAACAGTGTTAATATTGACAAGTTACTGGCCTGTACAGGTTAGACATCTGAAATACAATCTAAACCTCAGTTACCAGCTCTAGTAATAAATTGCAGTGTATTCATTTTTCCTTTCCAACAGTGGCCGCAGATATCATTGTAAATCACCAGTTATGAAAAAAAAAGCACAGCACATCTCTCTATTGCAGAAATGGCCCTGTTCTTTATGTTAAATTCAGAAAGCAGAGCTTTTTGTTTTGTTTTTTAACTTACGGGAGCTTTTGTGGCTTTTTCTTGTTTGGGTTGGTTTGGTTTTTTGTTTTGGCTTGGGGTTTTTTTGTAGTTTTGAAAAAAAATCCCCAAACTTTCCAAGCAAGATTTTCCTGAGATAATCCAATGAATCTGCCATGTAATAGTCATAGATATCATGGCACTCATACCACTCAACCCAATAACTTGAGGTATAGCCAAAAATTCACGTTTTAAACCAATTTTCAGCTTTTTCAAGCTTAAGAAACAAAGAAACTTCTTATCAACAATTCTGTGATTCTGAATGTTTGTTATCAGTTTTTTCCTCTCCTTTCACTCCTTATAAAAAAGTTCTAGAGAATTACTCATGTGTCTACTTCTGCTGTGAATTTCAGTTTGTTGATGAATTAATTTCTAAAATAACTGTCATAGTCACCCCATCTAAGACATCATAATCGCCCCTAACTTGACACGATGTTAACCAGTCTCTTTAAAGTGTTCTACCCCAATCTGAAAAAATAATCAAAGGAGAGAGCTCAGCTCACTAGCATTAGTTCACTATGTGTATCAGCAGGAGGTATTTTGGCTCACATGGCCACTTTCTGAGTTGAGTTTTGAATATGGAGGATCTAATTAACAGGGCAAAATAACCCAACAAAACCAAACAACCAAATCAAAGACAAGAAATGAGAAACAATAAGCAGAAAAGTCAGATGGCTCATTCCCTGTATGTCCGTAAGTGCAGCATCCTCAACACATGGTTTTCTGCAGAAGAACCCATTTCAGACGAGCCCTCAGGCTGTTTCCCCTGCTTCTAAAGCTCTGCCTGGTTGTGCAACAGCATTGGGTGTCTGTCACATGTTGTGACTGGTAGCATGGAAAATGACATCTGTGTGCCCATCACGGCAGTCAGAGCTCACCACCAACCCAATAACACCCAGGCCGGACCCCTACGCTCCGGCCACCCCTCACTGCCACACGCTGCCCTGACACAGAGATCACCCCACCGAGCCACCCTGGGATGGGCAACGAGCTTGGGCCACCTGGCACCAGGGCCAGCCCCCAAGGCTGCTCTCTGCTGAGTGATGAGATCAGACAGGGCTCTGCAGGCCCCCTGAATGCCTCAGCTGTGGCCTTTTAATTGAATGTGGCACCAACGAGGGACCCATACTTGCACCACAGTATTTGGTCTGGGAGAAACAATCATTCTTAAATAATTGCTGTGGCAGAGGGCTCGTGGCCACCAAGGGTAACCTGCAACTTGCCATTTGAGGGGGAGGCAGGGAACACTTCACCCTCTGCACCTCTCCCACCTGCTTCACCAAGAGCAAACACTGCTGTGCAGCTCTGGTTTGCTTTTTCCATTCTATTGAATGATTCTAAGGTTGATTTTTGCAGTCTTCTAAATTTAGTGAATGAGACACCTTTTCTGTTCTAAAAGAGCTTTTGAAATTAAGCCAAAATAATTCATAATTAGATTAATTATGTGCAAGTGTAAAACACTGAGCCACATCCGCAGTGTTTGCCCACAGAACAGTATTCACAACCAACAAACAAACACGAAGAGGCTATAGGTGAGCGTAGGCACACCATTAGCTTTTCCAGATTCTTCAGATTTCCACCAGGCCGACTGCTGTACTTGTTCTTTCCTCCTGAATTTTTGAAAAGATCAGACCACATGGTACATCCCAGCCAGTGCAACAGAACAGCCAGCAGCATCAATGTTCAAGGAGTTACTCCTTCACAACAAACATGCTAGCAGCACAGAATGGACAAGACAGCCAGAAACTCAAAGATTTATGTTAGAGACTGATAGGGGGAATTAACATAAAAGGCAAAGAGCCCCTTATGCAACTTTGAAAAATTAAAATGGATACACAAGTATATATATATATCTATATAATCGTACAGGGTTTGACTGTGAGGCACAATTGATCTGAGAGGTGATGACACCCTCACTGAAGGAATTTATAAAGAGCCAAGAGAAGACACTCCCAAGCAGTGGGAGCTTGATGAGAAAGACTAGATACTGTCTTACAGAACAGGATCCATTTTGCCAGAGTACAAGACAGTAGTCTCCCACGCCTGCTGCCTCCCCTGTGTGTCGTGGTGCATCCCCCTACCGCAGGCCACACCATGATCTGTAGGAGTCCAAAATTATGCTCCTAATTTATTTTCCCTTGTCTTTAGCACTGATTTTTTTCTAAATAATGCACATAATGCATGCACTTTTAAAGGAGGAAGCTGACCCTGTAACAGACATGTTTTCAAGCCCTAGGGCCAAATTCTCAAATTTACTTTACATGTTTAAAAAAAGGTATGGTGCTAATCAACACAGAAGTGTATCTGTAGATTTTTAATGAGTTTTCATCAATAATAGAAGCTTTATTATTATTGTTGCTGTTGACTTTCCTTATTTCCTTTCAATTACTCCTCATTGTAGTATGGTGTTTTAAGTAGCTCAAATTATTTTTGCCTACTGTTGAGGCTCAAAATAAAATAAAGGCATCCATTAAAAATATCGTAACTACCAAAATGACATATTCTGTTTTGAAAAAGGACCCACATGGTAGATACTTTCTTTATACCATATTACATCCATTCCTTGGTGCTCCAGTACATCTGTTTTGGTCAGGTTTTAAAAATTATTTTAGTTCAACAAGCTCCCAATACAGTAATGCACATGTTCATTCCCCTAACCTGGAACAGAACCAAGTACCCTCACCAGAAACAACTGACAACACTCACCAATAACTGATAAAGCAGAGCTCCTTTTTAAATAAGTTATGCTCATCTTACAGACACAAAACTTGATCCTGGGCCAGCATAACAAACAATGAAGCACAAGATTTGGAATCAACAGGCATACACATTTTGGTGAACAGGATATGAGCTGCAGCACTTTGCAGAGCATTTGATAAAGTGATTATATTCACACAGAGCACACCACAGACACAGCTCTTTGCTGAAGATATTGGTTTACACTGTGTGAAAGCAGATGAAAAAATTGCTTTTCTTTGTTCTTGTGCAGTTTCTGACCAAGTGATGTGCATCAGGAGAGACGCAAGCTCACACAAAGCAGAACAGAAGAAAATCTGTTCTGAACTTAGTTTTGACTCACCATTTGGATTTTGCATCTCATCTGTAAGTCAGCTGAACAGCCTACCAAAGAGAAACAAGGCGGAAGTCGTTTGTGGTTTCATCATGGGAACAGAAAAAATGGAAAAAGCTCTGAAAAATTTTCTCACAACCTTCCTACAAGATTACGTTGGGCTTAACTCCCTAGTCCTTGAGGTGTAGGATTCGGCCTCAGAGGCTTCTTCATGCAGGTTTGAACTAACAGCTGAGGCTGGTGCTTCCATCCCACATCCTCTGTCTATGCACTGAAGACCATCAGTGACGCAGTGCATGGAGTCAATAGACTGGCACCGTGCCCTTCCCACTGCATCCCTCGTGGAGTCACTATAGGGGTGTTCTCTGACACCTACGCAAACACACAGCCCAACCCTGCAGGTGGGCACAGGCAGCCTCTCACACACAGTCTAGAGCAGCCCAGAGATTAAGAAGTCGGAGGGGTCTTTGCTCGCAGGTCCAAAGGGTTTATTTGGGTCCACACACAGACCAAGAACAAACACCATCGAACGGGGGCCGAAGGCAAAGAGGGAATGAGAGCGTGTGGTTTTACTGAAGGGTAGCAGGGGCAGGCAGAGCATCATTAACCTATGGTCTGAGGGCTGGAAGGTGTAGGCATGTTGAATGACAGAACAAGGGCCAATGGAGGGGGGAGGGGAGGGGCCGGGAGGGGAGGGGAGGGAGACCCAGGGGCCAGTGGGGTGCTGAGAGGAGTAGGGCTTTCTGGCAGGTGCCATGGGGAGAAACGTTTACCTGCAACATAGGGGGAATGCAGATGCGGCCACTGCAACACATCAGAGCCCAGAAGCAAATACACAGGGTGGTGTTATGTTGGCTTAAGACTTATTTCACAAGGGGATTTTAACTCGAGCTTTTGCATCAATATTTTGTGTATCCCTTTGCACAGTTGTCCATGACACTGAAGTCTGAACAGGAGATTTTGCAGAGAAATCCTACAGCAGCCCTTTTCTACCTCCTCTTCAATGGGAGCACCGCACTCATTGTCCACTTTTACCCAGCTCCTCATCAGAGGACCCTGTACTGATCATAGAAGACATTGCAATGCTGCAGTATTTTTCTTTTAAAAAAGAACATCTAGAAAGAAAACATTTCAAAGTGATTTAAAACTATCTGCTAATTTAAAGGAAATAGGAAGATATATAAATAATTACCTTGCCTTCCTTTCATACTATTTTTTTCCTAGGCTTTTTTCTTTGGCCTCTGGTCAGCCTGTCATGACACAGTCCAATTAAAATTATATATTATCACAGGTATCCTTTCACTAGTGCCAATGTTGCCACTGGACAGAAGATCCTTCTGATAACATTTTGGTGCCCACTAAACAGTGTTTTAATTTCCTGAAAAAATTATTGTATGTAGTTCATCATCATGGGTGTTCACTCTCACTATAATAAAAGGCAGACTTTGGTGTTTTCCACACCTTTTAATGTATAGGCTCTTCTATTTTTATTTAAACTTGTATTGAAACTGCAGATTCCTGTAATATATATTCCTTTTTTGAAATGCCGCATTTTGGCATTTGGTGGTGTTCAGCAGATATTATTGGCCTGTTTAACTAAATCTAAACAAATATTTCATTACTGTTTCAGTGCCAAAAATCTGGCTTGTATCTAGTCCACAAGGACCACATCAACAAATTGAAGGAAAATGCCCATCTTAAAAGTTTGTTACTCAAGAGGTGTGCAAGTATCATAGAAACAACATTTTCCCCATTTTACAGCGTGGTAACAGAAGCAAGCAGATATTAATAAAGGAAGAAAAGAATAGATTAAAGCCATTTATAAAGTTCCACTGAAAGTTTGCAAGAGAGCTGAAAAATTGATAACAGTTCTCTACTTTCATGACAAAGCTCATTTTTCCTTTCATAAATGTCAAATAGTGTTAAAAAAGCAGGTGACTTCCATAGTGCTTTTATTTCTTCCTGATAATCATCTACAGCCAAAATCCTAAATTCTCTCTCTCAGTGACTATTTTAGACAATTTAAAGAATTTCCATTCTCCAGAACTTCTTCAGAACCATTTCCTGAAGCTTAAAATACTTTTTCTTGAATCTGTGTGCCGGCAATGATTCTTCTCTTTTAACCAAGAAGGATACTTAGTACGTGGGGTAATGCACATTTTGAAACCAGACAGAGGCAAAAGACAATAATGAATCCAAAAGAATCACTATGCACTGCTGGGATGGTGATTCACAAAGGAAGATGAGAGTCAGTGACTGCAGTTCCGGGTATTGTTCATTTCCCAGCATGCTGAATTTAAAGGCTCTTTAGCGGGAATTTTCCAAACTTACACAAACTACCTGTGGTCTAAGACAATCTTCCCTTACAGCTTCTGAGCAGCAAGCCCATGTAAAATAAAAAGACAATATGCCCAAGATCAGCTCTAAAATCACTGAAGCTGGTTTTTGCTTGTCTACACAGAAGTATACGCACCTGTACATTCCCTTATATTAACATCAAGAAACATCTGCATAAGTGCGTTCTAAGAAATTAAAATAAACATATTAGCACATTATATTGATGCATTTCATTCACCATTACAGATTTTACAGCCTGATTTGAGAAACACATGTGCTCCACAGTACTTGGTCTTCTACTGTTTAAGAAGCTATTTTAAATTTCAGTGTTCACGACTGTATACAACTTTTACTGAACTTTGTTTGAAATTAAAGCTTAAATAATACATAAACCCTTTACCAAACTTCTCAGTCAGTATTCACTTCTCTTCCCCTCAATTATCCTGAGCCTACAGATGTATGAGGGATCTACATGCCTATCAAAGCCCCACAGAAGCATGTTTTCTCTCTTTTACAGGAAAAATTTGCAAACAAGGTGAAAAACAGTTCTAAGCAATATTTTTATTGATTTTCCATTACAATTTTATGATGTTTATGAATTTATAATTCCATAAACAAGCTTATTAAGGTTGAAGGCCCATAGGAGATTCTTTTTATGAACAACAATTTTTTTCCAAGCCTTGACTGGAATGATTATGAAAGATCCCCAGACATTTAATTCCTACATGGCAGCAGCTGAAACTATCAGCATCTCCTTGGTTTTCGACAGCATTCTAATGACAAAAACAGTGCTTCTGGGGACACCTGTCACTGGGTGCTTACACAAAAATTCCCATTGATGAATCGATGGATTTCCTTTTCTCAGCTCTGTGAGTTCAAGGTCTGACTCTTCTTTCTGATACATCAACTGTGCACCTAATTTATACAAGGATATAGAGTTCAGAGTTACACCATCTGCGTGTGGTTGTTGCCGCTTTTAACCATGTATGGATCAGCCTGGACACAAGACACTACATGGTGTCAGATCAACTGGGCCAGCTCAAAAACCCAGCCTCATCCCCTGTGTGTGTTACCTGGAGTTTACCTCTGCCTGTACCTGCAAATAGTCTGGTGCTGCTCAGCAGTACAAGTAGAGGAAATTCTGAGACTCCAGCCCCTGGCATGGAAATGTTTCTTTATTCATTGCACCCAACCCCTGCCTGCATCAACTGTGTGTAGCCTGAAGCCCAGCTGCCCTCACACTCCTGTTATCCTGTCAGCCACAAGTAAAGCAACCTGTCCCTTAGACCTTCCCAAGTCACCAAGAGCACACTCTAGGACAGAAAACAAAGCAAACCAAAAACCGGTGCAGTACCTGTGGGCAGCTACAGGTGCAGCCAGTCCATGGAAACAGTGCTTTAAAGAGTCAGGGGTGCAGGTATGCATGGCCTGACCACAATTTGTTTTCCCATAGGAAAGGGCTAAAAGAGCAATTTCCAGACCTAGAGGCTGATGAAGATGTACTCAAAGTGCAGGTGCCTGAAGTCCAAACTGGGAAGTGTTTTGAAAAGGAAAATCCCTAGTGGTCAAGAGATCACCAAAACCTGTGGCAGAACAAAAACTGCTGATGGGGAAGGGGGGAAGCTGGAGAAAAATAGCAGTGCAAGTATTTTTAAAAATCAATGAAACAAAGTCTTTTTACAAGTTGGAAATTACTTTTTCTTTTCTTTCCCACTGTTAACTCTTCCCCAAGCTCCTACTGAGACACTTTGATCCTTTTTATTTTGTTTACAAGTACTTTTACAGTATGTAGATTTTCCTTTCCACATTTTGTTTCTACCACTCCAATAATCTCTGCAACTGTAATTCGTTCTTTCCAGCCAGTCATGAGAGAAATAAATGCAAATTAAAGTAGAGCAACAACATTCCTTTTGTAATTCATTACCTTCATTCAATTTGTTCTATTCCTTTCCCTTTTTATCTCCTTTGTTCCCAATACAGGTTAACATATCCTTCCCCTCCTCTCTTTTTTTTCTTCATTAGCTGCTACTTTTATTCTATTTATTTTCCTTTTTCAATAGCCAGGGCTTGTGTCCTAATTTTTGGTCACTGACCCCTGTTTCTCTTAGCTGTGCACAACACAAACATGCACTGCCTTCTCTTTCCCATGTATTGCTGTCTCTCTATCAGCCTACAGGCACACTCTCCATTCTCACTGTCTTCTCCCCATCCAGTTCTCCTCATGTGAATCCAGGCATCCCTCCACAGAACAGCCATGTCCCTTTGCTCTTTGCACTGTAGAGACTGGGTTATATGTTAGGTGTACTGAAGACAACCACATATGCATTGAGATACTAGCTTTTGAATGTGCAGGCTGACAGCAGCTGGCAACAGCAATTTAATATTCACAGGCTGACTTCTGAAACCTGGGAGAAGAAAAGATGCGACAAAAGAAACTGCACAATTTTCTCTTGACAACATCCTGACAGGCCTCTTCACTTATGGACAGAGTCATTTATAGAAAAAAAAATGTAGCAATTAGCAGTTCACTTTTCGTCAGCATTGTGAGAAACTTAAATATACCAAATATCAACATAATAATGAGAAATGGCTAATTCCTCTATTACAGGTAATTTTCCAGAGGCTCACAGAAGTAATTTATTGCCTACTGTAAAATATATATGGTGGTGGTGGAAGCTAGTTGCTTTCCTACCTTCTTCTTCATATGCTCACAATTTTCCTTCTGCTTGCAGTTTGGTGTTGCACATAATTCATGTGGCATTCACATCAGTCATGTAAGAAAAAATGGTGTAATAAGCCCAGACAGACAGACCTCCTGTGAGATTTCCCCAGTACTGCCCACAGTTCCTTCAATACACACAGACACTCTCTCTCCCTTCTCAGTGTTCCAGACCTTGCATCAGTGCCTGATTTGTGGCAGGAGTTACAGGCAGGGTAAAGATTTTGTATTAATGAAGCCAGCTTGAACAGGTTTTGTCTTCATTTTCAACATACGACTTTATCTCCTCTGAACTTCTGGCTGCTAAAAATGTCATGTTATTAATTTATTCCTTTGCAGTTTTGGGGTGCAAAATAATTAGTAGGATAGAAAAGAAATATGAGACTAGAGCCATGATGTCCTTGCTCTACTATTATACGGTTAAATTTTCTTCTGCCCTGAACCTTCTTAAAACTGCTTGCATTAGGCAAAATCTACCTGTGGGAATAGGAAAGAAAATGCCCCCTCTGCTTGCAGAAAGCTGTACTAAAATTCAGCCTGACTACCAGGTGGGAGGCATGGAGAGGGAAGATAGTGATATTATTTAGGAATGAATTTATTTTTCTAAAAGAGTACTTTTATTTTTAATGTCAACATTAAAAATCTTACTTTTCCTCCTCTTTTTATCTTTTTAATATTTCTTTCAGTTATAACATACTGATTGTGTTTAATTAAACAACCTATTGCATCAAATACCTGATTCTCACACACTCCTTTTTTGGGGCCATGCTATTCTTAGATCATCTGTGAGCACACTCTATTAATCATGTTGCATAGCACCACAGAGTAATAACAAATGATGAGATTCCCAAACAAATGGGATTTACTTGGGCCAGTGTATGCCCAAGTCTTCTGCAACATTCTGAAAATCCCTGCAAACCACTCAAAAGCCCAGCTTTGACTTAAATATGTAAACTGCTATATATATTTTACATATATATATGTATATTCAGATGGTGTTACATGCATAGGTGGGATGTGAATCAAGTCTAGTTAGAAATAATAAGCAAAGTAGTGGTGCAGAATGGCTTATAGCTCCATTGGGAGCTGCCCAGGAATAAGAAGCACTTAGGACTGGTGTTAGTCAGAAACAAAATAAAATTTTTCTATTTAGCATCAGTATCCCTCACCTGGATAAGGCAGCAAAAATGTGCAAATAACAAAAGACATCAGAATAACAAATAACAGCAGCCAGTCACTCTGGACCTATTCTGAAACAACAGAATACACTTTAAAAAGCAGTAAAACCAATAAAAATCCAGTCATCTTGAAAAAGGAGAGTCTTCACTGCAATAAAGGCAGTCAATAAAGAAGCACTCTCATTTAAACATCAAATGCACATTGTTTTGCAACACCTGTTATTCAGCCATAATAGCTTTCTTAACCTGTCAAAGTGTTTAAGCTGAGGAAAAGAAATGGGCCTCCAGCTGTGCACTTCGGTGGAGAAAGTCTGCGCGAAGCGATATTAGTTTAATGAAATGTGTACAGATTGTAATTGTGGTAATAAGAGGGCAATTCCCAGAGGGCCAGTAGGAAGGCAGAGAGTGCAGTCAAGCAGAAAACAGAAGCTGCAGACTGGAGGGAGAGACTGATATCCTGTGTAGGGACCCTCACTCTCCAACCTGCTCACCTACCGTACAGCCCTGCCAGATCTCCTGCCCGACAAGCCTTGCCACTGCCTCATGCCCTATCCTTGCCCATGTTCCCAGTGTACTTCTCATAGAAGAGAGAAAAGACAATCCAGCTCTCAGCTGCCAGTACCTGCAACACAGGCTCATAAATACATGAGTATATGAAAAAGCGGGGTAAAATAAAAAATTAGCACTGGAGAACATTGGCATGTCTTCCACCATTCCACCATTGCTCTGCAAGACCTAAGACACTGCAGTGCCCAGGAAGATAAAAAACATGTTTTCCCAGGAGATCAAATTGTTGAAGTCCTGGAAAAATGAAAAACAACCTTTGGGGAGGAGATGAGGAAAGAACATCAAAAACATATGGACCTTTCCTTTCATTTTCTTAAAACAAAGACAAACACCCTTGTTTCAGCTTGCTTGCCCGTGCAAGTACAGCAAACCATTTTTACCAGGTAGATCCCTACATGAAAGCTGCCAATGCCAAAGTGTATCCCAGGGTTAGTCTAAGCAAAAACATCAAGACAAGCAACACTCATCACAGCAAGTACTGTTTAGAAGAACTTCTGAACTAGCTGGCCTAATGGGTGTCACACTGATCCATCAGCTTCTGTGTTGCACCAGCTTCTATGAGTGTTTCCATAAAGAGATACCTCTCTCTGTGTCTCCAGGCTGTGGATAGTCAATAACAGCTGAGGCAGAGAGGCAGAAGCAAAGACCAACTTTCTTTTCATAAATGGGATGGTATTTGGAAAATATGGGCAAAAAAAGACAGCTTGACTCTTTCCACAATACAGAGATAAACAATAACTGGTGAGGGTGGAAGAAAGGTGGTGGGGGCAGAGTTGAAGAAGGAGAACTGGAGACAGAAAGAGACAGCAATGAATTCAGGAAGGATAAAATGGTCATAAGAGAAGAAGAACCTGTTCTGAGATAATTAAACAAAAAGTAATTTGAAAAGAGGAAAAAAAATTTAAGACAATTTAGGCTAAAACAACATGAGCCCTAAATCCAAAATAATGGTACAGAAAAGCATCAAAACAAAGAAAGAGGCAGAAAATGGGAAGTATTTTATTTTATAGGCATTAACGGGTGAGCTGAAAAGGAAAAATTGTGTTTGGAGTTGAGAGTGGTGAGAATTTTCAGCAAGGGTCATGTTCCAGGAATAGACAAATAATGATTTATCTAGTTTCTCCTAGCAGTAACAAGCAGTATGCTGCCTTCGTTTTCTCAAAATTGCCTTATTTACGAGTCACATATTAGGAAAAAAATCCACAGCTTTATTAGGTGATTTTCAGAATAATGATTTTACAACATGGGCAGCTCACCAATGAGTGATGCATCGCTGTCAGTCTGAAAAGCAGCTGAAAAACATAGTTTGAAAAGCAGCTACTCATCTGAAAAAGTGTAACTCATCTAAGCAGAGAAACCCATCCGGCCCAATCTTGCTCAGAGCCTTCTGACACCCTCTTACAGAAAATGTATGTGTGATACACAGTAGGGAGAGCACTTCCCACAGCTGCTGCAGGTGAGCACAAAGAGATAATGCAGACAGGGAGGGAATCTCAGCTATTTGTTCAAGATATAATTGGAAGATTAGCAAGGGCTATCATTGTTTCAGACATTCGTTTTTCCAGCTTTGCAACACATACCGCTGCTCCTTTAACACAGGAACAAGCAGGAACTGCCTGTTGTTATTTAGCAACATTAGTGAGCTGTGGACCTCTGACAATGCCCGAGGGAAGCTCATGAGCTTTTTAATTCATGTCCCTGATTGCAAGGAATAGCTCACGACATGATGGCTGTGATTAGTTAGGACAGTAGTGAGGACATGCCGACAAGGTTCATCAGACACACAGCAGCTACAGTTGCCCACAGATAAATTTATGCCACCAATACAGATGTCACAGAACTCCTTTCTATGTGCCTTCAAAACTTCAGCAAAAACAGCTCTTTATCCAGACTACCTTGGGCAGCACAGCAAAACATGCTGTGTGAAAGGGACTGGAGAGCAAGGAAGGGATGTAAGGCAGACCTCTGCTGCTCCGTCTCACGTTCCTTTTAATGATGGATGAGAAAATTGCTCAGACTTCTCCAGCTGAGGCCTTGGTTGCGATGTGACACTATCACCTCTCATCAGTCACATCTCCTTCTGAGCCAGAATGTCACAGAAGACAACATGACTGATGCAACCTGACACAACATGTCACCATGCCAGGTCTGCCAGCTGGGAAACTGGGAGGAAGGAGAAAAGAGGGAGAGAGCAAGGGAACAGGCTTCGGTAAAGGCGTTCCTCACCAGAGTTCCCATGTTGGAGGTGGGCGTTTTGTTTTTAAGAAAGGTTCTATTGCCACAAAAGCCAAAACACTAAAGACACAGAGGAAAAAAAACCTAACAGACTGGGAACAAATCAGTGACTAAATTGTCTATTGAAATATACTAAAGGTTTAGGTAGACCTTCTATAGTGAAGGAAGGGACACAGCGAGGCCAATAGGTTTCTGTGTTGTTTCAGAAATCTACTTCTCTTTTACCCCTACTGAAAAACAGTGCAAGGAAACTGCGCCTTTCCTCAAAGGGGAGAAGATTCAGGTCCCTAAGGACTGGTCCAAGACATTTGCATCAGATTTCTTCCCATTTTGTAAAGTGGCAAAGCAGAGGAAGAGTAATTTATCTTTCCCTTAAAAATAATAAAATAATTTTAGTTCAAGACTATGCATAATTATGAAATAAGTATAAACCCCTTAATTTCTGCATTACATTACATTAATACTGGCTGAGAGAGCAAAGAGAACTTGAGATGCAGCTCTCCCACTATTGGAGACGATCCCATTGTTTCTTCACTTCAAACTGGTGAAGAAGCATTACAAAACAAGATGATTTTAAGTGTAAAAAGTGTCCTCCCACAGCCAGACTCTGTAACTACAGAACTTGGGGGTCACAGGAGCTTCAGTTAATGGTATCTCAGCCAATGCCACTTCTGTCTAAAGCACATGATTTGCCTCAGTCATTATTTAAATCTGAGGTGTCTGTATAGACAAGAAAAGGCATAAACACTTTGAGCTAACAGTGCCAAGTCAATTTAGAAAAAATTGCTGTTTTTATTTTCTTCTTCATATTTCCAACTATCCCATAACTCCAGTAGAAACAACTGGCCACATATAAAAATGTTGTGGCACCACGCAACCACATAAATGAAAAGTCAAATAGTGGAACATTCACATCAGTTTCCACTCCAACTTTAGCTGAGCTATATTTTACATATTGACACAGATTTTACTAAATTTAGACCACGTTTTTGAACAAGAAGCTTTCTGACACAGAAAATGCTGTCATTGGGATGCCAGAGTAATTGTCTGCAGACACAATGTGGTGCATATATTTGAAATTTAAAAAGCATCATACCTTCCAATAATCACAAATAGAAAAAGTTTTAGTTACATAACATCAGCCTGAAGTTCCGGCACTTTACACGTTGTAGTATTTGCTGCTATTTTCATAGCTGAATGCAAATTTGAATTTGCAAATCTGAACTTCCAAGAAATACCTTTTGTGTTGTCATTCTCTATTCTTCAAATTATTAATATTTCAAGTGCAGTCTTAATAATGGGGGTTTCCTGATCTTCTAATGCCTTAATTACCGACACTAATTTTTTCATTAAAAATAGGTGAAAGTTAAACATTAGCGTCAGCACATCCCTCTTTTTTTTTCCCTGCCTACACAGTGCTGAAACATGCAGTCAGTTGGAATTGCCCTGACCAGGCAGCTCCGTACCGGCAGATGGACATTGCTATCTAGTCCTTCTCACGTGTCAATTGGCTCTGAGCAGTTTAGCTGCTGCTGCCAATCATTGAGTGAGAGGTTTTATAGTGACATCTGCCTGTCAGTGACTCAGATTGCTTGTGTCTACCTTCCAGGGCAATTTTTCTTTTCCTTGAATGTCAGTTTGTTTAACCACAGTCCGGTCACAGCTGCCAACTATGCGCCATGGCAGCATTTCTAGTAGAAAACAAGGATAGAGAAAATCTATTAAACATGAAAACATTTAATTCGGGCTTAGCCTCAGGCTGCACCATCCTCAGGGACTGACCCAAGCTCAGTGCTGATATCAACAAATTCTTTTTATTGCCTTGTTGCTCCTTTGCTTTAATTGATTTTTTTGTTAAAATCACACTGACCGTAATTTGTGAATGACTCACAGCAAGCCAGGGTGGGTTACTTCAGTTATGGTGCAGTTCCCTTCACTAATAGATTCCTGTACAAGAAACATTCATTAGCCAGCTTCAAAAGTAAGATCTTGATTCCATTTCATGGAAATAACCCAGCTCTCTTTTAAGGTAGACTAAAACCCTATTTTATTTGCTTTACTTCCTACCACTGTTGAAGTACTTCGAAGTCCCTTCCCAGTGCAGTAGGAGTCAGCCTTGCCGTGGAGAAGCACGTGGCCACCCAGCTGTCCTCACTCACAGGAGACATGCACTGCCACTCTCAGTGACAGCACCATGTGCTGTGGCACAGAGCAAAAGTCACTTACCTGCAATGTTATGTTCATACTCTTATGCAGGTGACTGAGGGATCACTTGTGGCCACAGCTTTCACTCAGAAGCTGAACAACAGGGTGAAGTTACAAAAACTCAGCAGGATTTTAAAAGAAAGTAGAAATGCAAGTTTGCATATTCAATTTCAGCTCTACTTTAAGTTATTTTTGAGTAACTACTTTTGCAAATTAATTTCTTAACAAGATCAATCACCAAAACTCAGACTCTAGCTGCAATATTTTAAAATGATCCAACAAATCATATTTACAAGCTAATGTTAAAAATCATTTGCCATTTGGAGAGAAAACATAACCAATCAAAATAGAATGCATTAAAAATACCAAGTGTTCACAGTAATAGCAAAAAGTGAAAATGGTTAAAATGAAGAGACAAAAGGAAAAATCTTGCTCGCATATATATTGAGGCCAAATATTACCACTTCCCCTGGTTGCATGCATGGGATAATGAGACATACCAAAAATATAGGACAGAGATTAAATCTCTAAGCCATTTGCTTAAAAGAAGCTGAAATTCAGATCAGGTCCAAATGTCCAGATATCAGGTCCATCAACACTATCATCTTACTCCTTTATCTTTACTACTGCCTTTGAAGGAGACTGAAGTCAGCAGCCTGGATATGAAATGCTGCCTCTACACAGCCACACTGATTTGTGCTTCAGATTCATTTTCTCCTCTTTCTTTTCTGTTTATGCTTCTCTTATTTTTAATTTCCTTCCTTTTAAAGCCCTACACTTTATCTCGAGCTTCTAGCCAGTCAGCTAATTTTCTCTTTTTCTGTACATTTGGCACTGGACTGAAATGAAAATTAATAATCCCTTCAGAAAATGCACATGTATTTGTATATACTACTGAGGCCAGGAGTTCCTAAAGACAGACCAGTTTATTAATATTCTGCAATTACAAAATGATTCCCCTCAAAAAGCAATACTTCATTTTAGCCCAATTCTTTAGAAGACCCACCCTGTGCAAACCACGGTCCTGGGCTCATACCTAGGACAAAGCAAGAAGTGAAGCGCTAAAGGGAGAGCTGACAGCCCACAGACCTGACTGTTTACCTTCACTCTCATTAATCTACCTTCTTTCAATCCACTATTTTTGTCACTTTCTGGATTTACTTCACTTTTTTCTTCTGGGACTTGGCTGTCTTAGTCTTCCTTCCCCCATGCTCCACTTTTTTTTTTATTCCCTCTCCTATTCCAACAAATGCTCCAGAGCAGACAGATTCATTCATCTCTAGCACCTTATCTGGTGGAGCATATGTTTCTTTTCTTTGAGGTCAGATTAACTATTCCTTATAAATGTTACAAAGAAAAAATATGTGTTGGCAGCAAGTTCTGCTACTCTTAGCCATCATTTTTGTCCACTGCATTAAGCCCATTTAATGTGCTTTTGTCAACAGCAACAAAAGCAAAAAGCAGCTGAACTCTTGTTAATAAATCATCTTCTGGAAGTAGAAACTGCATGAGAAATATGATGCCAAGAAGTTAATGCCTGTTATTCTTACAGAGAGGAAAATTGAGGAGAAAAAGTTTAACCAGCTTTTGTGATTATAAAAGGTTCTTTCTGTATATATCTGTGTGTATACTCATTGTACTATTTTAAAACAAAGAGATCACACTGAAGTGCAGTACATAACTTCAGACATAGATTCACCCATCCCCAGCTGGTCTTATTTCCTAATTAGAAATATAATTCACTAGTATCTAAATTTGAAACATAATTCTCTATGCTATTAGGCCAGCTCCTACAACTTTTATGTACATATATATATGTGTGTGTGTATGTCTTAAAACAATAAGCAAAACAATATAGAGTATGAAACCCTGGAATCACATAACAGGGAGCCACAGCATTTTCCATTAGCTCATAGCTTTCCCTGTCCACAGGAAAGATCCAAGAACCACAATAACCAAGAAGTACTTAAAAAGAAGTCAAGATGTTTAAGAAGTTAGTATTTTAAAACCAGACAAAATATTATTTAAAGAGTTGGGATGGACCAAATTTAAGTGAAAAGCAAATGAAAACACTAAAAGCTGATAAAACACTTCATTATGGTCTGTCATTAATCTGCACTGTTTATCCAGAAAGATCAGGAAGAACAGATAGGTAGAATGAAAGACAATTTTTTTCTTTCTTCATCTTTTCTAGCTACTCTATCCTTGTTTCAGATGGTCAGTTCAAGCAGTACTATCTGAAACTTAGATTTCATACCAGGACTATTGTTACACCCTGTACAGGCAAATATTGTAGGAGTAAATCATCACCTTAGCAAGCCTGGCCAGCCAGGCATTACAAACTCCTGCAAGCTAGAACCCATAGAAAGGCCCCTAAACATAGCAAGCAAACAGAATTTTTGAGCAGTTTATCTGCCTTATCTACCTCCTGCTAAAAATACTTCCCAGGTCTCCTGTCTTCACCTTTCTATCCTTAGAGTGAATCTCACATACTGAGAAAAAGTAAGCAGGTTGTTTCTGAACATAAAAGTCTCTGTTCCATTCCTCAAAACCAGCACCTCCACCCCTTGCTGAAGAGACGGAAATAACTTGCAAATTTGTTAACGTATGTCATACATGATTCTGAGCAAAAGACACAAGGAAATTAGCTTATAACTCAAAGATACCACTTATTTGAAGACAATTCTGTCTGCTAGAGACTGGTATCTAGAAGTGGATAATATTGAGAAAGAGAAGAAATAACCACAGGTGTTCTGGCTGTGCTGAATTTGTAGCACAGGAAGCTTTGCTGGCTCCCAGGCAGCTTTGACAGATAGGAATGTTCATACTCAAGGCTGTAATAGCATCATCCAAACTACATGCAACTACACCACTGAAACAGTTTTATGTTACTATAGGTCCTTCTGAGCAATTTTTTTTTCACTTACTTTGTTCCGGTGCTAACCCTTCTTTTCTTCTGTTATTAAACTGGACTTAACCTTCCAAAAGCAGTTAGAAGGGAAATTGGAAGCTTGTGCATACCCACTGTTGGAGTTCTATAAAAACAGGAAAGTAGGGACTATCATGAAGTTTTTATAAGTACTAAATTGAATATATATTAAAAAGTTACTAGTTTATGAAGCCACATGAGAAAGTCTATATAAGAACTTGTACTAGGAAATTGGAAAAAAATAGTCATCAATGAAAAACAAGAATCTGGCTTTTTCCCTGTGCAAAGCAATTTGGTTTTAACTGCATTTCCTTACATACATTGTGGCTGGTCTCTTCAGAGTCTGCAACAAAGTTAATGAAAAAAAAAATAGCCATTGATTAAAAAAAAATTTAGACAGTAATAAATTCCAAGCACAAAGCTTTTTCATTAACCATGTCTCCCCTAATATCTCCAGTGCTCTTAACTGTTTTTGCCAAAGGAAAAGAACAGGGAGCATTATTTCCTACAGTTTAACAAGTTCTTTCTAAAATGCAACACAGCTGCAACCAGGAGTGTTGCAGCTTTCAAGCAGCTTTTTTTGCCTGTCTTTTGCACCTCAGGGAATATCAACTCACTCTCAGGAAATAAAAACACATAAACAAACAAACAAACCCCTAGTATTTCCACAGATGGGTTGGAAAGCTCTGCCACCAAAGAATTTTGATTTATGGTGAGGATTTCCCCTGGCAACTGAAAGGAGTTATGTTTGCAAATACTAAAAATGAGAGTTACTGGATCTTGACCCAGATCACAAGAAGTGCTCAGTGTATTTGGTGTAACTCTGAAATGAAAAGTGGCATAAAAGAAGTCTCAAAATATTTGGCCACTTCTACGTCTGAGATTACTCAGCACCAGACAGGACACATTATGAATTAGAGAAGTATCACGTTTGCAGGAGACTTAATACAGAACTGTAGAAGTGACCACAAAAAGCTCTCCTCTTTTCCCTCTTCCATAGCCAGAAGTGGAAGATGGGGCTATGTGTGCAGTTTCTGTCTTCCAAAATAAAGTTTGAAAGAATTTTGTGTCTCTGAAACACTAACTGAATATATTATATAATTCCAGACACCATGAATTCTAAAACACACCCCTACATACCCATAAATTCATTATTAGGCTTGCAAAGATAGTGAAGTTCAGTCTCTCTTTTCTACCCCCACAAGACCTGAACACCTCCTTACACTGTTATGAAATTTGGGCAAAGGCCCACTGGTTGTTTTATCCAGCACAACCTTCTTTGCACAATAAAAGAGAATAAACACTTCAATATTCTCATGTCCAAATGCTGCTTTTTGTGCCCACTGTTAATAGGATCACTCAAACCAACAAGCTGCCCTAGAATAAAGCTAATTTATTGAGATTGCAGGGTTTTGGTTTTCCCACCCTTTCTCTACAGAAGAGACAGCTTTAGACCAGACAGCACTAAATTTATTGACATTTTTCTTGTAGGTAATTGTCTCAGTAGTACAAAACACGGATACAGCAGTTTTTCCTCTCTTTTTCCTGTACCTCTGAGAGGATGATTCCAAGCTTTTACTTCTGCCAGCTGCAGCAGTTCTGACTGCAGGGAACAGAAGGCAAGCCCACACACTGATAGAAGAAAGCATTGAATGCAGTCATGACAGACTGGTTTGTTTGAAAGTGGGGCTTCATTCAAAGAATAGTTGTATGTTTGGGGAGACCCAAGACACTTAATTCAAGCCTGATCCCTGCATGTGCTGTCAGCAGGAGGGAGAGAGTAGGGAATGTCAAATGCCCCTCCCTCCATGCTGTCACACATCCAAAAAGTATGGGCAAAAAATAGGGAAAATAAACAATCAGTCACTCAAAAAATCTGAAGATTAAATAATACCATCTCGTAAAGGTTTGGGGGAAGAATTGTACTTTCAGTTAAGTAAGGGAAATGAAAAGAGCTGCAGGCAGAGGCATTGCTTGCTGCCAAGCTCAAAAAGAGGCACTGCATTGCTTGCTGCCAAGCATGATCATGTCCAAAATCTTCAGGTGTAATTTTGTGGTGCACATGAGACAGTGAGTGTCTTATGGGCAAGGATGCAACATTCTCTGAAACAAAGTCTTGTAACTCAGACCTTTTATGTTCAGTGGAGGAGTTCAGAGATGGTGAACAAGTCTATTCTAATAAAGAGCAAAAGGTAAGGTTTGTATTGACGTCTGATGATGAGGAGGTAGCATGCTAACCCTTAATTAAAACTGAAACCACAAAGTATTGCCAGGGTCAGCAAACTTCTACTAAAACAGCTACTGAGATATCCAAGACTAGCCATAAATCAGGTGATATTCAAATCCAGTCAATATTAATGCAGTGGAATGCCCAGAAGCTGGGTGTACTTTGCAGACAGCAGAGTCAAAATCACTGGAGTAAACAGAGCAAGTGTTATTTGCCAAACTGAGAAAGTTAATTCATGGCTCCTGGGTGAGAAGAAGAAGAATGGTAATCTTAACCCTAAAAGAAATCCAGTTGAAACGCTCCCTAATCCACAAGCAGAAGTGCTTTTCAACTTCTCACAAGCAGCCTCCCTTCCTCTGGACATGAAATTAATTGGAGGAGACCCCCCCCTGTAAAAAGGGGGAAGCAACAAGAGCAGTACAGCCAGCACTTCATGACATGGAACTTAAAACTCCACCTGAGTGATATGAAGTTGAAGCAGTTAAACCTGAATCACTAAGGGGCAACTTGCAGGGAAGTTTGTGTTGTTTTCTCTTTCTAGGAATAGCAGCACCCCTCTACTGAAGATTAAAGGAACCAGTTCCAAGTGGGGGAACTCTAACAGTTAATTTTCCATGGTTTGTCAACTACCTAGCATAGCAGGAGCGTTGCCTATAAAATCCTTCCAGCTGTAAGTGTATGTGGTCAAGAGAGAACCCTATTTTAAAACCTTTGAAGTACGTGAACACACCTCCTCAACAAACCCATTCACACTTGTTCCAGTGTGCAAAGGAAATCAGTTGTGCTATGGGACCTGAAGATCCCATTGAGACTTGATATGGACACTCTGACGTGTTTCAACATGTGATGTGTTGGGGATATCCCTCCATGGGATTTAAAAATCAAGACCTGCTGTGTAATTCCATGGCCAATTTCAAGACATATTGCAGAGCATTAAGGAATCCCTCACACCCACTACCCATTAAAGAACATTCCAATCCTTGGGACTCACAAGTTGGGGGTAGTGGCTGATGAGAATTGGGTTGATGATTTCAATTGGACTGGCAATTTAAAATCTGAGATCATTATTGTTCACTGTTTGATTACTTGCATTATTGCTTCTGCTGTTTCTGTCTTTTCTCCTACAATCTACTGTCTTCATCATCCCTGCAGACAACTTGTGAACTGAGGAAACATCCCTGGAAAACAGTGTTTGAGAGGAGTGGCAGTGCAAGAAGAAATTATAGAGTGTAATTTGCTTTTATTTTTTTCAGGTGGGTTTTTTTGTGGTTAGTTTGAGGTGTCAGTATTAGTAACCTTACTCCCCTTGTATAAATCATAATCAACATGGAGCATCTTCCCAGGATGCCACTCTGGTCTGAATATAAATCAGCAAATGCACCAAACATCAGAACAGCATTTTTTGATCACTTCCACTCACTAAAGTAGTAATATTCATGCCAAGTAGCTAACTTTGCAAATAACAAGTATGCAGTTAGTCTATTTGCATTAATTCTCAAAATATAGCTAAAGCAATTAGACACATCTTGGCTTTTTTTTTTTTTTTTTTACATGTTGATCTGTGATATGCTACAATCAAAGGATTATTTTCCTTGACGTGTGTCCTGCTATGAAGAGACGGTGCCAAATGCTGGACAAACAAACTGGTGCACAACCTTCCACACCACGTTTACCAAACAGTTTAAAAAGATGAAATGCAGTTGTAGGCCCAATACCAGAGTTCACAACAGGCCCTTTTGCCACCCATTTTTGAGCAAAACTATTAACAACGTCTCTCGAAAGGAAACCAGAGAGGCTTCAAGCACCAGGAGCTGTGATTAGACTGTGTATTATTTTTATCTCAGTTTTTTTCCCTTTTTTTATAGCAGATCCAACATAATTTCCAATGCCAGATTTGAAATTCTCTCTTTACCAGTCACACAACATATCTGCAAACTTAATCCCTCTCTGCACAAGTATTGAAACAGATGGTCACACCTCATTTAACTTAACACTTCTTGCTTTATCTTTCCTTCTGATGACCCTCTGTGAATCATATCTGTTAAGTTAAATCACAGTATTTAAACTGCTTTTGCACCATAAACAGCACTCTCTTGAGATTTCCATGGCTCTGACCTTTACCAGACATCATAATTTTAATTTATATACCTGACCACAAACTCTCATCTCATCTCTATGAAACCTAATTGGTAAAGGATTACTGCCTCTGGACAGACTCAGGACTTGCAGCAAATCAGAATAGTTGACGTGCAGCCAGTGTGCTTTCAAAGTGATGGGGTGCCAAAGGTCTATGCTCTACTGCTCCCCATTTCTCTTATGGAAATATGCAGCAGCCATAAAACAGAAATACAAAGAATTCCATTGATTTTTAAATGCAAAATTTTGAAGGGGGAAACAAACATGAACAAACCCAACCACTCAGTTTATTGATTGGGAGAAAATACTTAGATGCTGAAAATGCCTTTGAAGTAACAGGTACTCAAGTCCCTATGATGGAATTACACAGAAATTTTCTATAGGAATATGGAGAAAGAAGAGTTGATTCTTGCAGTGGAGTATGGGAAAGCTTCCTTCCCAAAAAGCCAGCTCACCAGAATGATCAGACAAATCACTCCATTACTAAATGTTAATGCAGCGTGTAGGATTGGAAGGCATTGGAAGGCATGGCCACAGCTATGTTTGGGGATGAACCATCACACTGTATCTCTGGATGGACCAGTTTATCAGAGTGGGGCAAAGTCAAAATCCTGAGAGTTTCAGCAAGGCCCCATAGATATTGCTTGCCTTCAAAACACCAGAAATTTTTCTAAGGCGTTTCTAAGACATTTTCTTCCCTGTTTAGTATTAAAGTAAAATATCTCGGAAGCTAGTCAGAAATAAGACTGCTATCCCATATTGGACCAAGCATTCTGTAGCTTTTCACATATCTAAAACATTCCATCCAGAACTTTTAATGCAGAGCTCTGCACATCGTTTGATCAAATGCAAGTATCAGACGTGTATAGCTGGGGGGAAAATAAAATATAAAAACCTTTTGCATGTGATTTTTTTTTTTTCAGTTCATAAACAGTTTCTTAAAATATTTCTTATATAATTCCTAGACAATTAAAAAAAAAGCTGTTGTAGAGTGAACATATATCCATTGAAACCATGAAGGGTGTTTCAAAGCCTACAACAAATAATTTCCCTGTCAAGCATTCAAGTATTTCTAAAATATGAGCAAGGGAAAAGCGAGTAAGACAAATAGAGAGATGCCATTTAAAAACACAACTTCCATAAAGATGGAAAAAATAATCTAAATTTTTTAGTCTCTCATGTTACAAACCTGCAGATCTGACACAGCTCGGAATTATTTAAATTACTTTGCTTTACCAGTACAAAATATGTGAGAAATCTTAGGTATGTTCAGAAGGTTTGTGCCAGAGATGTATTTGGCACTCAGCTTTTGAAATTGTTTGTGTTGAAGTGGGTTCACTCTGTGATACCCATGGCTGTAGCAGAGATTTCATTTACATTTTTACTGCGTTTTGGTGCGATTCAATTTGAACTCCAGGCAAGGTCTTCCATATTGTGAAAAATCCAGTACTGACTCTGAAGAGAGCATACAAATTTAAATGGCACCCTTTTTCTGTCCAATGTCCTTTATTTTCAGACAAATAGGCTCATGCATAACATCTTCCTGTGCATTAAGTATTGGTAAAATATTCTTTTCACATCAGAAAATAGATTTATGTGTGCCAGACATGTTCCAAAGGTATTGGATATGCACAAGTGGAGACAGCTGACTGAAAAACTATTCTCAACAAAGCCACAGCAAACTCCGCTAGCCTTCCTAAAAACTCATCTGTATATGAAGGTTATCCCAATCAAAAAAAAAGTTCAGAGGAACAACTAAGGGTCCTAAAATTTTTACCTATGTAAGAAAGAGCTGGCATTTCAAGTGTCCACTCAAGGTGTCTACTTACATCCCATTCGTGGGAATTAGTTATGGTCAAGACTGTTGGTAGGGCCTACAAGAGCACAACAATTCTGAATTGCACACTCCAATTCTCCCAAGTCCCAACCAGTTACACCAAAAATGCTCCATTCCTTTCAGAATGCACAGCCATGCACAGCCTTTTCTCATTATCTAGATCCATGCAGCAGTATTCCCAAGTTCTGTTATTTCCCCACAAATAATATGTCTCACTCACTGCACATAAACAGTCTTTATCTCTGAAAAGAAATCACCCGGTGTGGTTGTTCAGAGGTCTCAGCTAATATCCAGACTGACAAAAAATTCGAAGCACACACTCACAGTTAAATACAGTGGTATCAATACACATGGAAACACAACAAACAGTTGTCAAAGTCTCCATCCAAATGTATCCATGAATCCAGCTAATTAATCCTGATAAACAGTCATTTTTTAGGGCACTAATGACTTGACAGGAGATCCTACTTATACAGGTGGGAAATCATGGGATGATTTTCCCAGTTGCGGCAATAAAATTACCAGAATTACCCAAAGAGATATTGAGAAGTCAATTTTAAGATAATCAATCTAATAAACACAGTTACACTATTTTAGCATTTGTGATGCATTTGAGCTTTCTCTTTAAATCTTGTTTCTCTTGCTAGTGATAGCTCTTTGCAATCATGTTGAAATAAAACACATGTAATGGCATTTATGTGCCTAAATATCTGAACAGCAGCAGAATTTCATAGCCAGAAATATAGTGCTAGCACTTGCATCCTCAGAAAATCATGACTACATTAATTTAAAATTTCTACTATTTATAACTACACTTGTTGTAAATGAAGTTCTTCCAACTAGCCAGAAGTAAAAGCCATTAGACAAAAAGAGCATTTTATAAGGCAACACCACTCAGGGCAATTCCAATCTGAGAGGACATCCTAGAGCACAACACACGTTTACATTCTTTAAAAATCCTACATAAATTTGAAACACTGCAAAAGAAATTTCACTGGCAGCAAAACTCCTCATGCAACACTTGCAGGCTCCTCAGAGGATGTGTAATACACACACAGAGAGTCCTGTAGCACGTGTCCTAACCAAGCAAGACCACTGCTCACCCTGTGGTACTCACCAAACCAGCCCCTTCAGGTGTGAAATCCTGCCTTCTGGGGTGCTCGGCTCGGATGACCTCAAGTCCCACATCTTCCCAGGTGTCTTTAGGAAAATACCTGCCCAGGTGATACAGATCCCTACTCCTTCAACCAAGGTCACACTCCTCCAATCAAGGTCAGCACTACTGCCTGCCAGCAAGGCTTGTTTCTGCAACTGTAAGTTTCTAAATTTTGCTTTTGTAACTGAAGGTACCATTTAAAATAAAAAAATTCCATCTGCTCCTGATTCAAACCAAGAAGCCAAGTGCACTGTCCCACACAGTACTCCTGAGATATTCAGCCTCTGTGATTTTGAAAATTCATCCACAGACCAGCTTAAATAATTTTTCCTGGAACGTGATGTTCTCAGAAGTCTTATGATACTAATGAGAAGTTGCTAATATTTAATTTTGATTGTAAAGCACAGGTGAGCAGGTGTACTTTAAAGCATAAAATGAAACTATTATTAGAGGTAAAGTATTTCTTATTTATTATCAAAATGTTTACCAGACTTAAAATATGTATAAGATTCCAGCTCTACATGAATGGGAATCTTTGTCACTCTCCCTGAAGACCTGATAACATTTAGCCAGGCTCTAGGAGTAACCTTTAAGATGTTTCTTACAAAGGTGCCACAAGAGACACTTAAGGTACAGAGTCTGCAAATTTTCCTTGCTAATGGGAGGATAAAGGAGAGGGGAAAGGAAAACAGAGGATCCAGAAAGTACCATTCTTCATTTGGAGTGCATTGCATGCATAAGACTTGTTAATCTAAACCAAGGCATACTGTAGATAATAATTTTAATTATGTCTCTTAGGTATGTTCAGGCTCTTAGAACACAATATTAAAAAAAAAAAAAAAAAAAAAAAAAAAAGAAAAGAAAAGAAGCATCACCTTTAGTAAGAGAAATAATCATTAACTGAAGCTAGACAGACAAGACAAAGATTTTCCTTGAAGAATTTACAGCTTAGCAATAAACATGGGAGGTTATAGAGAAGAACCACCTGTATCTCCAAATCAGATGTGCACAGAAGGGAAAGATCCGTCAATCAGCTTTCATACAGGATGGAAATGTATTTGTTGCTGCATTTTAGTGGTGGAACCACTAGGTATTCCAGCCATTTTACCTGACTCCTAACTTCACATGAAAAAAATCTGCCCCTGTAAATGTAATTTTAAAGGCTGACTTTTACCTAGAGATTGTATTCCCCATGAAAAAGTTTATTTGCTGACTAGGAGCTATCAATAAAAGCTATTAACCTACCCCTCAGGGCTGGTAGAGGATGTGACACAATCATGTCACAGTTTACATGGTCAGCGTGCCTTACTTTTGAGTAGACTATTTAAAGGAAATAAAAAAGTTATGTCTTTAACTCTTACCAGAAAAAAGAGTTTACTTGTCATTAATTGCCTTATAATCATTAGGCAATTTGCTGATCCTGAGGTTTCAACAGCAAGGAACTTCCTCTCACCAGACGTTGCTTTATCAAGGAAAATTAAAAAAAAAAAATAAAAGCCAATGCCAATACCATCCTGAAAGTCCTGATTAACAAAAACCAATACAGGTTTTAAGATACAATGATGCAGAAAGCTTCTGAATAGCATGATTACAGGACAACATGAATCATAAGTTACAACTGATGGACCAAACTCAGTCACATGCCAAAATTCTTCTAAATATCTACCTTAGGATGTCTGTACTTGATATTAATGTGTTACATTTAAAATGTCAAAATTAAATCTGCTTAATTTTGGATAAGCCAATTTACTTGATGTCTTTGCTGCCAATGCCTGCAGATCTTTCATGATGATAAATTTGTCCTCTAAAAGTCTATAACAGTTTTATTGACACTGAAAACTGTAGAAAGAGCATTAAAATATTCAAGCCATTCCACAAGTTCCAAAAATCACAGATGCTTTTTAAACTTTGAAACTGTACCAGAGTTTGGATATCTGGGTAAGAGGCAGAAAACAAAAGAACAGGTTGGAAACACTGGGAATGAGGCAGATAGAGCACAGCAAAGAGTAGCAGAATTGATACAGGGACGAAAGCTGTCATTTCGGTGGCATTTATGAAACCTCCAAAATCCACAAATTTTGTCTGAGAGTTAGGACTAGAGAGGTACAAAATGTTTGAGTGGTCACCATGCCTTGGACATGAGCATCCATTTGTAGTTACCATAAATGCAGTTATAGGGTTCTCTGGAGCCTTTTAAAAATCACAACATGTCTTTCCGGGAATAAGGAAAAAAATGAGGGATCCTCTTCAGAAAAACCCAGATTTCCTTCAGCCCCAAATATTTCTGTGTAGCTCAGTTTCTCTGCAATTGATGTTGCCTGCTTCAGACTGAGAAAAATGACATCACACTTGTGTCATTTATTTGTGCTCCGTGATTGTCACTCTGCATAGATCAAATGCTTTTTTATTGACTTCTGGCAGAAGAGTGTAGAAGGTTTTAGTTAAAAGAAATATTTCCTAAAGATCTTTACAAATAGATGTGGAGGAGATCAAATATGTAATCAGAAGAACTTATGCCTTACAGTAGTCCCTAGACAAACATTTGTTCATATGGCACTGCTGTCAAACCTCGTTCTACCTACAGATAACACGGTAGTTCAAGTACAAAAGAGTTATTGGCATAATCACTGTCCTTTTTTAAACAATGTTTTGTGATCCTAATATTTCACATGTTTCTCCTGAGCAGAGTTATCCACACCATTTTATAAAGTCCTCAAATGTTTTCTGTTGAGCTTCCCTATTGTTCTTTCCAAGACCCAGCCAGGTCTTATAAAAGCTGATGATGTTGGAAGGCCTTCATCAAGCAGGTGCTCAAGGCGGAAAAAAACCCAGCATGCAGTGATATTAGTGGTGCAAGTGTTTGTTCCTGCTCTGAGCTACAGAAGTAATCTTACACTTACCCCTTTCTTTGGCACTTAGTAAAAAGGCAGGTCAGTCTGACCATTCCTATTTGGTGTCAGTGGGTGGCAATTCTCTAAAAAGGCAGACCAACATGTAAAAAGCAGCCCACAATTATAACTACAGACAAGCAAAGCAGGATCTGGGCACAAGCCATGGCAGCAGGCCTGTGCTGATCAGTCATAATTCAATGTCACATTATTTTTTACAGGCAAAGGAAACATCTCAGATAATTTGAGTATACAGAACATAGCAAAATATGAAGATGACTATATATTATTCATGAAAAAATGAAATATTTGAAAACAAACAGGGACAATGTCTATACCCTTTCATTGTAAAAATCTCACTGCCATCCAGATTACTTCACAAAATCAGTTTGAAGTGTCTGGGCTTTTTATGTGCAACTTCTTACTGTTGCTTCTTTTGAAAAACACACTCACATGCTGATGTGGCTGCTATGACCCAGAATGACTGACTACTACTGTAGCCAGAATGGGAATGGAGCTGTCACACATTCTGCCTGTGTTTTAGCAACTGTGTAGGTCAGTCTGTCTCATATTCCCCCATGATGTAGGCAAGATGTGCAGTATATATATCTCCTGGCAATGAGAATCTGGCATGTCCTCCACTATACAGAGAAAGCCTATGTACTCTGTGCAAATCCAAACCCATCCCCTCCTGTGAGGAATGTGTTTTATACCAAGGTCAATCATGCCTGCTCTTCTTTGTAAATGTTAATTTCTTAGGCTGCTTTCTCATGAAGGATATAGTCTTAATCCCTATGATTTTATTTAAAATACAAAATTATTCTTAGTCCTTCCTGGTAAGGATTGCAGATAGCTTGGATCTGTGAATCCCTCCTTTTCTTCATGGCCTATTTTCTGGATGCTGTTGTCTCAATAGGTATTTTAAAATTCACATTCAAAACACCAGTAGGCTGCCTTGAGGTACAGCAGCCACTGCAGTACCAAGTCACAGCAAAGGACAGGTCAGTGACTTGGGAAGTTGCAGGTTTGGAAGACCAACCACAGAGCTGCAAGCAGAGGGTCACTGTGCCCTCCTGCCAGCTCTAACACCTTTTCTCTCTCCTCATGGTAAACACACTATTTCCACATTGGGTCTTCTGGATCAGGTTCACTGAGAAAGTCCAGAAAAACAACATTGATCTCAACACCACATCCCAGGAACAGAAATCCTACCCTGAAGAAGGTTATGACATGGAAGTGGGCTGAGGACTCCAAATAGAACCTGGAAAGTGTTCAGTTTCCTGCCACAGACGCTGTAAAGCGGCCCTGAGCAGTGTCAATCACTTTGTGTACCTCTTGCACAAGGATCTGTCAAGGCTTCACCTTATACTCATGCATGGTTTGCTCTGCAATAATATCTAATCAATTTGCAAGTCACATTTGGAAAAAAAAAGAAAATAAAAAGAGAGAAAGTCCTACTCTTTCAGCCTCCACAGGGAATAGAAATTGTCTGAGTGGAGAAAAGAAAGCTGACAACACCATTTAGGAAATTAGGAGTTCTGAATATGTTTCTCAAACTGCTTTTAAGCATCTTAATGTTCAGGAAAGTCAATATAGACTAGACAGAAAACAAAAAAAGCAAGCATAACCCTGGAGAATATAATAGAAAATAAGGGGTCAAAAACAGCAGGGAAGAAAATAAAAGATGTTTTCATGAAGGAACTCTGCCCACTCAAGGGAACAATGGGGAAGAAGCCATGGACAGCATATGGGGACAGGAGACAGAACAGGGTAAGAGAGCACATTTATGTAGAAAGCTTTATGAAAAGAGAAGTTGCCATGACTAAGGAAGCAATCAAAAGGTTGCACATCAATACGACTAAGCTTAAACATGTTTGGTCTGAACAATGCTTGGCACACACAGAACATGATGGTCTGGGTATAAAACAGCCCATGAAGGTGAACGGTGAAATGAGTCTTCATCCAAACTGGGAAGAGCCACTGTATCTGAGATGTGCTCCACACAGGAACAAGATATAAATAATAAGTAGGTATGCTATTATAAGAACCATGTGATGCAGATCAGTTACTTCACGGCAACACAGAGAAGCATGTAGCTTTTTTATTTAAATTAAGCAATTGACATGTTCCATTCCACTTTATAAAGTTTTACACACCACCAGTGTGAAATTTAGCATACAAGACTGCACGACAGAAGGTAATGAAAAACCAAACATATCAAGTCCTATGCCCCAGTCTGTTTGATCCAATGTCCTAAATAGGAAGGCATTCCCATCACTTCCTGTTTAATGCTTTCACAGAATGAAATATCACAATGCACCTGTATATTTTATGTTAGACCCTCAGTTATCATAAATAGCTGCAGCCTCACTGAAACCTGTAATTTTCAAGTATTCTCCCTTCACCTTACTTCCTCTGCAAAGAGGCAGCTGAATTTCAGTTTACTTGTTTGGCACCTCCTCCAAAACTTGAGGATCAGCTTGGCCTAGAGATATGCTCTCTTTTTCTTTTAGCACACTATGTATCCTGTTTTTCAGAAAATTTATTTCATCTGTAGCTGACTCTGAACCTGGTCAGAAAATTACATTAAAAATCTTGTAACTGCCCCCGTACACGCACTCTGTAATGACTGAATGTTATAAAACAGTAGCTGCTTTAAAAATGACAAAGCAAACAAACTGACTCATCCATCCCCTGACTTTTCTATTAATCCAATTAACTGTTTGAGTCAAATTCTTTTTATCTTTTTCAAAGGCTTGAAGTGACAAGGATTATCACCAAAACACTCCAGAAATCATTAAGTGTTTATTCTTATTCCCTAAACCCAAATCAACTCTTCCACCACATCTCCAACCCCCACACATGCATGTTTGCTCTCATTCTTGCTGGGCTGAGGCTGCAGCATGCCTTTGCATCATAGCAACCGCATTATCACTTACAGTTATCAGGCAAGAGTGACACACAAAGGCACAGTGGCTTCACAGCATCAACAAAGGATGAGCAAAGAAAAACCCCAAAATCATTGTTTGCATAAGCTGCTGACAGGAGCTTCTGTGGAACTAATGACAACTTTGTGTCTCTTCAACCAGTTAATTTTGGACACAACTGGACTAGCTTTTGTTTTCCTTAGTTCAGTGGTTCATCGCCCCAGTTAGAAACAAAAATGAGTAACAGAAATGGGATAGATGAATCTTTACAGAAATCTTCCAAACTGGTCTATATATACATAGTGATTACTGAGGGCCCTAAGAAAAATGAAGGGGAAAAATAAATAGAGTATTGCACCATGAAAAACAGCACTTCATTATCAAGCAATTAGCTTAGTAATAAGTTCCCGTTCCTCACTTTGGAAATTTCCATGAATATTGGTAATATAATTATGATAAAGGTTGAAGACATACTACAGCACTCAACTGTTAGCAGCTCACAAACAATTTGTCTTCTCATGACAGACAAGAGAGGGTCTAATTACACTGAACATTTCAAGGAAAGATTGAATGTTTGCCAGACAACTCTCCATTGATTGCTTTTAAAGTATAGTACTGGACTGCTGAAGGGAAAATACAGAATCTTGGCTCCAGGTAATTAACTTTCACGCTGTTCTCTTCTTAAACCCTAATGAAGCTCCCTTGAAGTCTTCATTACCAAAGGGTATTTGTTAATAAAAAGCAGAGAGCCAGACAAAGGTCCCATTTCCCTCTCTTTCTCTATAAATTTCTGACTATTATGCATTTCTCAGACTCAGTAATATCTTTTAAGTGAGTAATGATGGCTTGAAAAGTGCAAAGGGTAAGGGATACCTAAAGATAGAGGGCAATATTTCCAGAAATATGTAAAAAGCTGGGACCTGAAGAGAGCCTTAAAAGAGAGAATTAGGGGTGTTTGACAGAGAAAAGAGCAGAAGGAATAGGAAGGCAGAGCTATATCAATATTTGGTGAAATAGCATTACCCTGAAGTTAAACTGATGAAGATAAACAGCAAAAATTTAGGAAATTCAGCAGCTCAGCAGCCTAATCTCAGGGAGAAAAGTTTCCCAAAGATGGTAAATAAACTAAGTCTAGATTTCATAAGGTAAGGAATAAGAGTGCTTACTGACACTGGTGGCAGTGCTTCCTTCCAGGAAGCATCTGTTCAGATATTTAAAGTGCTCAGTGTATCTGGCAGGACTCTCCACAACAAAGATTTCCATCCAAGGACAGTGAATCCCTTTGCTCCAACCACAAATAAATACTGTTGAGCCAGCTGAGGTATCTTGGCTGCCTAAGGGAATGCGATCCCTTCTGTTGGCTCTGCTGAAGATAAAGTCTTTGGTTTGCACAGGCTGGGTGGTGATATTTCAATGTGCCCTAGTGCTATTCAACAAAGCCACAAAGTGCTTTAATGCAAGCTCCCTGTGAAGTCACCGAAAAGCATATTTTGGATTACTCTTAATTCCCAAAACAAACATACAAGCATTTGCATAAATATTGTCCACAATATTACAGTTGGAGATTTTGTTGACTCAGTACCTGAGTGCTGGAGGAAAGTCAAGATGTGCAGTCTGTTTCCTCTCTTGTTGTCCAGTTGCCTGAATCCAAGCCAGGACCCACTAGGAGAAAGGAATAAAAGGGTTTTGTGATTTAATTTTCATCTATTTTGTATGTCAATACGTGTTTTCACTGTATTAATCCATATCCTTCCCTGTGTCTAAAACATACACTAAAAACAGGAGCTAATCTCTATCCCTTCATTATGCATTGGCAAGAGAATTTGGCATATGAAGCACCTCAGCACCATTTGTTAGATGGTCTGTGCCTGCATAGAAGATTTTCCTGGAGTTTACCAGTTTGCACAATGCATTTTGGAGGAGCAGTTTCACATTATAATCAGATCAGATGGATTGTAAATAGCACATACAAAAGCACATCCTAGCAATTTCTAAAAGGATTAAGGACAATAATAGCCACGAGTCTCTATTTGTGATTATTGAAATGACCTTTTTGGAACACTAAGCATCTGAAGAGGTGATAATGGTTCCAAGTCCATGAAAAATTTCCATTTCCCAAAACAGAAAGTGTTGCTGATAAAGTATTTAAGGGTTTTTTGTTTTTTTTTGTTATTAAAAAAAACAAACAAAACAACGCAACCAACCAGAAAACAACATACAGAAACCCCTGCACTTTTGATGATCTAAAAATGATTCTTATTCAAGCAATTTATTCAGCTTTTCGAAGCACATCTGAAATCTACAGAGCTACATGTCTTACATTTCCTGAAATTCCACATACTATTCAGGTCTAGCAAAGAAGGCTGTTAGTGATTTCCTTTGTAAAGCTTATGGCTATGGCTTCTATTGCTTGCTGTATTTGTTAAGACTGTCCAAAGCTAGGACTTATCCTTCTAATTTCAGGATTACTTTTATTCAGTTGAGGGTACAGCTGTCATTAATCAGTAGCTGCAAGAGGTGTTCATTTACAAGAAAGGGTATTTTGGAGCAGGTAGAGACAAATAAAATCTTTTGCTTTTAAAAGTACCTATTAAAAATACAGTCAGAATGTTGATTTTAGATGCTAAAGCTGCATGAGAGACATCTTAGCTGAAATGTGATAGCAGAAGTGCAAGTAAATCCAAACAATTAGCGAAGGCATATACATTTAAAACATTTCCCCAAAAGTATCGAACGTGAGCAAATACCCTATCAATACAGACAAGGAGCTTGCACTTAGATTCTGCGGTTCAGGAGTATTTGTAACGGCTCATATAAATTGTGAATTATCATAGAACTAGCCTTTGCACCCAAACTCGTTATTACTTTGCACCACTTCATTTGGCAGAGGAAACTGAGTTCTGTTTAGAACTGCCTAACCACCACTGATAAGCCAAAGTATCCATTCCAGATCTTTGACTTTATAGATAAGGGAGAAGAAACTGGTCTTCTGACTGTAGCCTAAGGAGCAAAATGTTCTGTAGTTCCCTACTAAGATGAACAGGAATCCATCACCGATCCAGGAACAAACAAGCAATTTTAGATCAGCCAGCAACTACATTTTTCAAAGGTTTCACTTGGAGAAAAATACTTTAAGTTTTACATTTTCATTCACTTATGAACAGCTCCAAGAGAATGCTACACAGTAATTTTATAATAATGCTGATCACCTGTGCCACAGGGCATCACAACTGCTTCTGTGTTCATTTGGTTTCTTTGTCCTCAGTCTTACAACAAAGACACAAGACTGTGCTATTGGCAACCAATGAAAAATTCTCTCCAGCTGCAGAGACCTTTGCATTCTTGCACTTACAAGTCCCAAGTCTTAATACCCTTCCTCACGCTGCAGTCTAAATGCAGGCTGTTATGACCTTAGGGGATTCAAGTGTGAAAATGAACCAGCTCCACATGCATCCTGGTGGGGCACATCAACAAGATTATACAAGCTGATAGGAGACATGTTACCCTCATAATCACACTTCCCAGTGGATGCATCTATGCCAAAACTCATTGCAGCAGGGACAGTGACAAGCAAATGCTCAGTCCTAGGAAGAGAGTGGAAAAAGCTGTTTTGTCATGCTGTTGGTAGATGGTTTTTGCATTTCCTCAGGAGTGTACTTTCATGAGTTATGTATGTTTTAGGCCCAGGAAAATGGGAATGTCTCAATTTTCTATTCCATTCTCTTCCATTATGGTCTAATGTCCATATCATCACTGGAGCAACTGAGTGCTTTCCAGTAGTGTCATCTGCCTTGTGTTCATGTCCTCATCCCCTCCTCACATATAGGAGTACGTGCAGTAGTGTTTTGGGGGTGTTTGCCCTTTCTTTTATTTTCTTTTTTTCTTCTTTCTATTAGGCATATACACAGACTGGTATATGTTGTTTTAGGAAAAACAAGTTAAAATATGCACTTTTTACTCAGCACAGAAATTTTGTACTTGGTCCTTGATTTGTACTGGTCCTTGTGGGAGTTAAATTCACAGTCTTAAACCATGTCCAAGAACGTCTTCATGGTGCTTCATATCTTGCTGGAGTGACTGGTCACAGGAGCCACCTGCAGGTCTATGATCAAATATTTTCTTTTCTTGTAGTAAAGGAATGTATGGCCTCTGGTGTTATGTTACCATAGAAAAATATGGAGGGGAAACAGGCAAGAGAGGACTGCAATGAGGAAGGATTATTATCTTCCTACTAACTTAAACATTTGGCTACATTCTGCAAAAAACAAACTAGTCAAACCCTCCAGAATAGATCTTTATTTTTTAAGACATTTGTGCAGGACTTGATCCTAACACACTTCATTAGAAAACAAGGACAAAATCCAGCCTTTTCCTAAGGGTTTATTATCAACACAAAAAACACGGTGAGATTTAAAAAAACAAAGGCAAGCAAAGCTGACCCATTTTTAGATGTTAAAATAAAGCACCAGCACCCTCTATCAGGATATTTCAAACACTGGCAACAGAACAGTGACTTACCCTGAATAGAAAATATGCCTTTAGTAGATATTTAGTATGTACCACAATCTTTGTAAGTCTGCTTTAATTAAAAGTTCTATTTCTGTTTTAAAATTGACATGAACTACTCCCATCCAGAGCTCTGCTTTTGCACAGATATTTTTCAGAGCTGTAGAACAAATAGTTATGCAGTATCACTCAGATAAAGGCCTGCAATAAGAGAAGTGATAATGAAGACAGCAGCTGTTACTAAATTACAAAAACAAGACAGATTTGTTGGCAAACACTAACAATCTGGGAAACTTTTTTGCAAGTTCAACACTTCTGCAAACAGTCCCTTTTTGGGTTCCCACAATGGGGTGTGATGACACCAAAAAATTGTTTCACGGAAGACTTATGAACTTTCTAACATGACCTGCTGCTCTTCACACTGATCCCCTTCGCAGGGAAAGGGATCATCTCGACCCCTTGCAACCCCTTTTTTGTGGAAAGGACTACAGCATACAGAAGAGGTTCAGAAAAGAAACATGGATGTTCAAAGTCCACCCTTTCCTAATAGGTTCCACACCTACGTAATAGGTTCCACACCAGTCAACAGCAGAACATATTTCCCTATGATCCTCACCAAAATCCTCAGCCACTAGAGAAACAAATCTTCAGTACAGCGTTTCACTGTTCTTGCATCTAACCAATTGAGTAAAATCGGCTTCCAGTCACTACATAGTTATGCCAGGTGTCAAGAGAAAATCTCACGGACAAAGATTTTATAGCCATTCTTCCAGCTTGTGGCAGCTAGGCTAATGCCACTGGCTTCTTTAGAGCATTGGCAGTCTAAACAGCTGGACAGATCCATGAGTTTTTAAGCACCCTCTGGTTACATCCACTTTATCCTTCACAATGACTTGGCATAGTCAGGGAATTCCCACCTGAAAATTATCAAGTCATGTTTTTCCTGATGCACTACATGAAAGAGCACAGTGTAGCACAACTACTCATCCGTGAGGACTACCAGTCACTTCAGGCCTCTATGTGTGTGCAGGTGTAAAACATGGATTTTGGAAACCATTTCATTTGCTTCTTCTTCCCCCCTCAGGTCTCCCCAATGGGTGGCCAAGTACATCCTTCTCTCCTGAGAGGAACCTCAAAAGCTGCATGTTTTTCTTTTACTTTTATTATCATTAGATTTCTCTGAACTCTGCTTAGTGTCATGCAAGTTCAAGAAACCTTGCTGAAAAAAATTGCAGTTGCATCTTCAGTGAAGCACTGGAGGCAAAGTTACCAGGGCTACTGAAAGGGAGAGGGCTGCAGTATGCTTTGAGTAAAGAGACCAGAAAGAAACTCACCCCAAAAGATTTTATTACTGTTGCACCTACTCTTAGTTGAGACTCAGTAAAAAAAATACATTAAGGAGTTACGGAGAACTTTGTCATGTATTCAAGCATGCAGATTACTTTAGGATCTGAATTCCATGACAGATGCATTCTGCACTGAAGCATGCAAACTGGGGTTTTGTCCCACACTTAAATAAAGCCATACTTCCTTGAAATTTACAGCCCACAAGAGATGGAAAGATTTGCGTGTCTACACAGAAGTACCAGTTTTTAATTAGGAAAAGTAGTCAATCACGTTGGAAAATAATTAAACAATGGATTTTGGAAGAAAAGTTTTAATCTATTTTCAGTTCTAAAGATGTTTTGTAGGGGAGGCTGCTCTAGCAGCTGGCATAATTGCCTATGAGTGTTCTTTGCCTTTTTGCAGATTTTTAGAAAGCTTTGATATAGTACTAGATGGAAACAATTTGCTTTGCCTCACTTGCTTTGTGGTAACTTCCCAAATGGATGCTGCCATCCCACTGACTCCTGTCAAAGGGAACTTAGCCCTCTCTCATTGGGGGAACTCAAACCTTCCATGGCACACTAAGCAACGCAAACACAGCTTCTGCAAGGCATGGTAACACTTCTCTCCCAAAATCTCTAGCCTCTGTGACTGTTTGCCAAAGCAACTCAGGTCTTCTGATAATGGTGCATACACTGAACTTCAAAAGCAAAGGAAGTACATGGTCCTGCAGTAACAGCACCAGTTTGAGAGACAACCACCTACCTTGGAACAACAGGTTCATTGGTAAGACTTCGTGTATTCTTCTGCATAAAATCATAAAATAAAAAGGAAAACTGTAAACCAGGACAGGTCATAGATTAAACTAATAACTTCAACTTTCAACTTCTTCATCAATGAAGAAGGTATGTTCACTATTGGTTTTTTCATAGACATTAAAAAAAAACCCAAAAAAAACAGACACTCGAATGTAGAAAAGAGACTTTGCACTTTACAGTGTACAGCCCAGTTACCCACTTCCATCAAAACCAAAAAAGGGGCCATTACTGAGGAAATTGCTCTGTTCTATGTTAGATGTTATATCAAGCAGCACTTCTCGGACAAGAAAGTAGTTTTTCAGGAAAAAAAACTTTAGAAAAAATAGTTTTGTGAAAAAAAAGACAGAGGAGCAGAGCAGGCAAGAACAGACAATATATTTAAACACAGCAAGTATAAAATAGATAGAAGATAAAATAAAGAAACTTTCTCACCTCTTCTCAGGATGGTAATGGGACTAAATTGACCAGAGAGTTAGGGATTAGTCAACATTGACATAATGTGTAATTTTTTCAAATATTTTCTTAGATAC
Organism: Eopsaltria australis; assembly: GCA_034509425.1. Classification (NCBI taxonomy): domain Eukaryota; kingdom Metazoa; phylum Chordata; class Aves; order Passeriformes; family Petroicidae; genus Eopsaltria; species Eopsaltria australis. The sequence continues at coordinate 2,269,625 of JAVTVJ010000172.1, read as the reverse complement.
ATTTTTTAAATATACATAAACTTTAAACCAATCATACTCAATAAGCCAATTATTATGTGGGGTCTGACAACATGGAAATGATCTCTGCCTCTGCTAAAACTTTTGATATAAGACACACACTCATTTTCTTTCATGTCAACTTCATTTAGCAGTCATTTCCTTTACATAATGAAGTCAGACAAGTCAAAATTAGTATTGCATACACTGCAAGCTTCTCCCCCAGATCTGTTTTAATCATACAAAACCCCCACAGTCTGGACCTGAACAGCTTCAATAGAAGGATTGTTTTCTGCTGGGGATATAACACAAACTTGCCCAGCCGTGTAATTGCCTGATGAACTTCTAATTTTTTGGGAAGGGAAATTTTTCACTAATAGCTGCAAAGAACCACTGTCTGCCATAGCAGAGGTTCATTCCGTCCTAATAAAGTTGAGAAGACCTGTGCAGTCCCATCAGAACAATAGTGGAGAAGGGCAGTAGGATCTGATCCTCCAAACATGGACGATGTACAGAGATTAAGTAAATATATGTTTTTCTAAATGCCTTACCCAAGTAAAATACAAAGAAGTTAAGCAGCTGAAGCAATTGTCTGAAGATTAAAGATGAAAAGTTCTGGTTCTGGTACCTCTAAAGACACTGTGTTAGTTGAGATTTGCTCCATGAACACTTAGAATTTAGTTTTCCCAAAAGCAATATGAAGTGTGATGAGACATTCAGTACTGGCTTCACAGGGGAGATATGCACATTTGGATATCAGGGTCCCCAAAACTGTAATCAGATCTGACTCCTGTGATCATTTGTTCTACTCAGTTAATTTCAGTGGAACTTTTGACTAGGATCTTCTCCAATAAATTCTAGAACTGCAATGAATACATATAAAATTAGTGAAAGCTTGCTGAGTGCTTAGAGATTCTGGGATGACAAGTGCTACATAAATATAAATACAAACGATTACTGCCACGTAATATCTATCCTGAGAGAACAGAGTGACATTCCTGGAGCTGTTCTGGGAGCTGAGGTGAATAATAGACTTTTCATAATTTACCATAACATACTCATTTATCTTTGAAGAACAGCAACAAGAAAATGCAATGCTGGAGGGGAAACAAAAAGGAAAATAAAAGTACACTGTATTTTTCTGTGAACTGGAGAAAACTGTTGGAACTAAACTAGTCCCAACCAAACCAGCCAGCAGCTGGAGGTGGCAAGTGAACAGCAGGATAGAGGAAGTAACCAGTGCTGGTAATAGGCAGATCTAGCATTTAAAAAAGGAATTTAGGTTAGTTATATAAATGTTGTCCAGACAGGTATAGCTGCATCCATTGCAGGAATAAATGCTTTCACTTAGTCCTTTGGGGAACTGCAAGGGAATCTGACTGACAGCGACTTGCCTTTGAGGAAGGCACAATCTCCTGCCTCTGAGCTTCCCCTGAGCTGGAATACCCTGGCATGTATATAAACAAGAGCTTGTGTTTTGTGAGACTGCTGCTCCTTGCCTTCAGCTTCCAGTTCCAGCCCTACAGTCCTTCACCTCCCCAGGTGCAGTCCTCCAGCCAAGGCAGCAAGATGATCCTGTGCCTGAGGGGCAGAGAGCCTGTCTCTCACCAAGGTTTGTGAGGGGAAACTGGTTTTGTCTACCATCGACTAGAATAAAATTTCACAAACCCCAATCTTGGCAGTTCTCTGACCAGCTAACAAGTTGCTTTGTCATTTTTGTGAGAAGCAGTTTCCTGGCTGTAGCTGAAAGAAGCGCTATCCTCCCAAAACACTTTCCCCCACACTGAAATCAGCTGTGCCAACTACCCATCTCCCTGGTCACAGAGAGAATGTGTGAATGTTTGGCAGGGGAAGGGATTTATGTTTCTGTATGAATGTTTGGTAGGGGAAGGTATTTATTTATTTACCTCAAAGACCTCCTAAAGGTCTTTAAGAACCCTGCTCTGGAGACAGCAGGTGAAAGACTCATTTCTCACCCTTGAATGATCTTTCTGATTAACCAACGTAGGTGTTCAGCCAGAGAAAAGTGGTTTTTCAGGCATCAGCTGAAATAGAGCAATGGAGATTCTTCCAGGGGCCCACGTAGGCAGCACTGCTGCCCCACTACCCCTAACACTTTCCATTGCCAGTGGGTGGCTTCTCTGGTGTTTGATGTCTGTGCACATGACAAAGTCCTGCTCCAACTCCCCAAACACACACACAAACACAGCTCCCAGCATCAGTCCCTTTGGAAATAAGCCTTGATCGTGACAATGACCAGGCCTGAATTTTGCCCCATGAGCTGCCAGCACAGCAGCCTCCCTCTGGGACAAGGCAGACAGTGCTGCAGTGGCAGCAGAACAGGGACCCCAAGTGTTGCCAGCTGCAGGAATGCTATGGCCACAGACCCAGAGGAGACTTGCTGCACATCAACTCTGCCTTCAGAAAACCCCACAAAACCTCCTTCTGTCAAACTGCCTTCCCAGCATAACAAGGATGACATTCTCCCTCTGGTATCCCAGTGGTATTAACCACAGGAAAAAACATTCACTGAAGTAAATGAATGCCCAGAAAAGCAAACTGATCTCCCAAAGTACAGTACAAGGGACCCAAACACTGCTGTAGCCCAAGGCCACAATTTTTAACCTTTAGAAAGTCCAGAGGGTTTATGAAATCCAGCTGGTGTTTTATACTCGATACTGAACTCGGTATAAAATTTATTCATATACTGCAGTAACAAGTTTCACAGATGCTGAAAGACACACTGCTTCAAGTATTAGTCTGAGAGAGCAAGCAGCTGTGCTACCAGGTAGCAGAGTTTATTCTCACTGTATGAAAAGCATTCACACAACTACTCTGAAAACCACAGGGGTTACTTTTCCCTCCTCTAGCACCCAGCACGGTGTCAGTGTAAGGCTAAATCCTAAGGCTTTTCACTGAATGTTCATTCTGTAAGAGTGCCTGACAATCGTAAGGGAATGCTGGCTCCCATGGTTATGGACATAATAGAGTGATGAGTTTCTTGCTTTAGGAAAAGGGGCAGAAAGTTGTCATTCCTCTCCAAGCTCCTTTTAAGACACTATTTTCCATCTGGGATCATTTTCATCAGTGAGTCTTTTCCCTCCATTTTCCCATTAGAAGAAACCGAGAACAAACAAGAAATTTGTTTAATCGTCTTCTGTGAGATCAGCTGAATTCTAATGCTGTTTGATTACAGCTAGTCACAAAAATGTCAAGTGCATTTCCATTTAGAGTGCTTGCTTAAACAGCCGTGCAAATGGGGACCACCCGAAAATCAGCATACATCATGAGAGATTTGAGCTTCCTTATGGTGTGTACTTGTTTCAATCCACTCTCTTGCTCTTTAAAATTATGCATTTTCACAGCACATCATTTCCCTAAATGAGGATGATATATCACTGCTGCAGATTGACTCATGAGGCCCATTAATAAAGGCCAGGGTTTTTCAGCGGCTTTTCTCATTGGGAAGGTGTTTTCTTACCATCTAAATTTGTAATGAATATGATGCTCTTAGCCTATGCCCAGCCCACAGCACCAGCTCCCCTTGTCAATTTGGTTGCAGGTTTTCATTGCACAGCTAGTGGCATCATGCTAGAGAATAAATAATGTATTGCTCCTTTACCTAAGTAAGTAGCTATTAATTTCAAATGCACCAAAACCACTTAAACTGAAATGGTTGCCCTTGTCATATGGGATTCACTTCTTAGAAAACATCTCTGCCCTGAGTTCCAAACCCATTGTACAATTTCTAGTATTATGCTGCTGCATGATGCACTATCAGTATAAGACAAGAAATACTAATATCCAGAAAGCCTTTGACTTTATATTCACAGATTTTCCACATTCTTTTCCTTTCTAAAATAAGTAGGGCTGATCAGAAAATTGAACCAGAGACTACAATAATATATGAAAAAAAAAACCCTAAAGTCTCTGTTTGATCAAATGCTGACTTGATGATAAAAATGCTTAAGTGTATAATTTTTTCCATTAAAAAAAATTCTGAGTTTTATGATGTTATGTTAAAAAAATTTAGGGACTGTAGCATTTTTTAGAGGACAAAATATTTTTGATGCACTCTGGAAGAGTAATGTGTTAGACATTAATTATCTGATTCGGACTGAGAATTTCAGAAGTCCCTATAGGGATCAAAAAATAATACATTCTCTGAGTATTGGACACCTGATTCCCTGATTGTTTCAACTGAATTATTAAATGTTAAGCATACTCACTTGAACTGATCAGGGTCTCACAACAGAAGATTTTGCAAAGCACACAGAATTATTAGCTTTCATGGTCTCCTTCAATATTTGTGGTCTTCTTTTGTTTTTCATTTTGTGTCTATGTATTAATGAGAATGGTATATAATTAATTATCCCTGCTTTGGAGCCTAGAAAAGCTTTCTACACAAAGCTTCACTAAATTTTAGGGATGTAGAGTTGCACAACAGTTTGTATTGTACTCTCAAACAGCTGAAAACTATTGTAGGAATGGTATTTCACATGATGATACTTCCTCTTCTGGCCAAAATTAGGAAGTGCACAGATATTTTCCCATCCTTTCAAGTTTAACGTAGCACTTTTGAATCCTGAAACATTTCAACAAGCTTGGTCTGTGTTCAATCCCCACAGGCTCTTCAGCATGCAAGCTAATTTTTGTTAGTACAGGAAATATATATCAGGTATTGGACCTACATAGCACACCTCTTCCCATATACAATAATAATAGGCCTCCAAGGAATTCATTGCACAAATATAAAACTGGAGAGATATTTGGAAACATCACTTCGCTATTCATTTGATTCAGTATAAAGAGTTGCATCTTAAACCTAATCTGAACAGGTTTAGGCTCCATTTAGGGCCAGATGCATTTTTTAGCAGGTTTAACTGATTTAAATACAGCTTCTGTATTTATCACTGAGAGGCAGTAAATAGGGACAGTGTAGAGCTGTTCTTTAAGGAACACATTTTGTTGTTTGTTTCTTTCTTAAAGAAAACTCTAGAAGAACAAGAGAATAGTAGCCAATTATATTAAGAGACTTTTTACAGAAGTAGCAGCATATTCTCTTTCAGACGTTGGATCCACAGAATTAATTAAAACAGATAATTCAGAGTCAGATTTCCCAGACATCTTGAAAAAGCCCAAACACTTAAGATTTACCTACTTAACTGGGGACACTCTAGGTGTAGATAAGATTCTCTAGAATGTGAATGTGAGCCTTACTCTTACAATTCCCTGTAGTCTGCTGAAGTTTCAGATCTAGCCTTGTCTGATGAAGTTCAAATTAATAACAGTGTCTTGGAGACACAAGAGGTTTGGCCAACTTTGCAAAAGGCCAGTCTAATAACTGAAAGGTGCTAGGTCAGTCAGACCTGCTATCCACATTACTGTGCACACCTGCAGGCTATATTGGACCCAGGAGAGGAGTAACCACATAATTAGGTAGACTGACATTTTACTGTGGGTTGAAGTAATTAGGGGACTGGCAAAACAGGAGAATGATTTTCTAGAGCTTACACTGTTATATGTATTGCCTAGGGTTTAAAATTAATAGTGTAAAGGAGAGAACTTGATACCCTCTGATGCAGGCATGATTACCAGACAGGCTCAATATGTAACATTTCAATCCAGCTCTGAGGTATTTTAAAGTTGTAAGGGTCAGAGCTGGTGTCCTGGTTTGAACTTGTATACAAGAGTGGCAAAAATGTTCACAACAACAAACAAAAAAAGACTGTATATATAATGTAGAATATATATACATTATGGCAGCTCCTAGTGTATCACCTGAGCTGTAAGACATACCCAGCAACAGACACATGTTGCTTCAAAAGTCATTCTATGTGCTTTGTTCTTGCAGAAAAAGGAAAACAAGATCAAAACCCAATTTGGCCTTTTATCATTTCGCCTTGTAGCCTTTCTCCATAATGTTTTATAACCATGCATCAACCACAAGTGGTGAGCATATTTCCCATCTGCTGGGGCTAAATGTGCTGTGATCAGTACCAGCAAGGAGAGACAGAGAGACACTGAGACTGTGTCCAACTAGATTAAAATCTGGAAAGCTATGTTATCCAAGGGATTTATTGATTCTGAGGATATCAGCAGCATTTCATGTGACAGTGCCGCAGTCATGAGCTGAACCATGACACATTGGCTCCAAACCTGAATCTTGTCTCTTTAACTTTAATCAAATATCCAGTAGTAAAAACAAGCAGATGCAATAAAACGGAGTAAAACAGACTCTATAAAAGATGATCAATTGTTTGCTAAGTACTGCCATCCATAGGAATGGTGTTTGCTAAACAGCATTCCACATATCTTCACATAAAACCCCTCTTGTGGAATTGAGATAAAATACAATTGCCCCAAAACAGAGTATATTGTTATAAAGCCTCTCTCTTCATTTGAAAGCACAGATAATATGTCTTCTTCTGGTTAAAATACTGTCAAGAATTGATCAAACTCAGCATGGATGGACAGATGTGGAGTTTTTGTTCTCTTAGAGGTTTTCTTTGCTTCATTTTCCTGTAAACTCCTTCAGGATAAGCTACTATCCTGTGCTCATAACAAAAATACTGAGTCAGACAGTATCACAGACACTTCAAATGGGCAGCTCATTTCCTATAACTTTTCTGAGCTTTTGGCTGTGGAAAGAGCCTGAAATCCCACCTTCATGAGAAGGACACCTGCCTGGAAAGAGAAAGTGAGAGCAAGACCCCCTGTCATGTGATTGGTTACCCTCGATTTGTAATGCAAAGATCTGTAATAAGAGCCATCTGTCTTGCACAAAGCCTCCCTACACTGAACACTTCTACCAGGGCCCCCAAACCACAACCAACTGAGACTTATCCTGAGGCAGTTTGTAGATGAAAAGAAAAGACTTGGATTAAAGAGGCACTTGCCAGGGATGCCTGCTGAATGGTTTTAGGAAGCCAGCCAAGGCGCTGAAGCCATTACTCACCTAAAAGTCAACCCAGCTGACAAATTTTTTAAAGAACCAAAGCTTACTGGCCAAGATATGTCCATTCCTCTTCTGCATCAGTCATCCTCTCATTATGCTCACACCACCATATTCTGCTATAACAGGAGGAATCCCTCTGTGGCAGTGTGCATTAAGCAATGATTCTTTTATGTATATATCTGTCATAGCAAATTTCACCATTCCTGAGATCCTACGCTTACAAAAAATAATTACAATTAATAAGAATAGTGCCTTGCTGTTTTATAACATCCCTTTAAAGTGCCCTTACATGAAGAGGCCATTTATAAGCCTGGTCAGTGCTATGTGTTTTCCTCTAAAGAAAATACAGTATCTTAAAATGGTTTAAATCAGATGCAGATAAGCAAAGTAGATTTTTCACTTCAGCTGAATTATTGAAATTTACAGTAGCTCAGGATTCCACACACTAATTCTACAAAGTTCAATAAGTTCCTATTAGATAATCAAAGGTATTACACAGATTTGATAACAAACAAAAGAAAAGGAAGGTGTATTGTAGCCAGGTGGGGGTCAGCCTCTTTTTCCAGGTGACTAACGGCATGAGAAATGGACATAATCTAAAGCTGAAACAGCTGGATTCAAGCTGGATATCAGGAAGAATTTTTTCACAGAAAGGGTGGTTAAGCACTGGAAAAGGCTGCCCAAGGAGCTGGTGGAATTACCATCCCTGGAAGGGTTTAAGAAACAATTGGATGTGGCACTTAGTGCCATGCTTTAGTTGGCATTTAGTTGGTGTTCACTCAAAGGTTGGACTTGATGACCTTGGAGGCCTGCTTCCAACATTGATGAATATATGTTTCTATTATTCTGTGATTAATACAGGACATGAGCAATGCTAGGTTACTTTATTGGTTGCGAATGAAGCAAGTTTACATAGTCACATGGGACATGCTGTTTGTATCACGTTCTACTGCACTGCATCGCACCATCCACTTAGCCAGCACAACACGCGATGTTGGACTGAGGCAGTATTTCTAGGCAGTTCCTTGGCAGCAATGTTTATGGACCAGCCTTCTGTGGTCAGCAACAGCTTGCATGAAACTTCAGAACCCTCCCTACACCACCACTGGAATGCTATTTGTGTACTGATACTGCAAGGATAGTCTGTCTCTCATCTCTGTGTTCTTGCGTGTGTATACCAACCTCCTGAACAACTTTTGAGCAAAGCGCATGTAGAGGCAGCACAGGCTGGAGCCTGGCAGTGCTCCCACAAGTAAGAATGCAGCTGCATATTTTTCCTGAAGTGGAAAACTTGTTTCCTGTTGTTTCCAGAGCAGTGGGATATGCCTCCAAAAGCAGTGAAGGAGCTATAGCTTTCTGCAGCTGGTGCTGCTGCTAGTTATCATCTGTAATAACAAAGATGTCAAGGTTTGGGCTCGTGCTGTGACAGCACAAGTGACTGGTGGCAGGGAGTTGTGAACAAAGAGAGGGGAAATGCTAAGAGTGGGCAAATTTCAGGGAGGTGATGATAGTGGCAGTGGTGACTTTGATAAAGGTAAGGAAGATAATGAATGGTGAGGAAGATGATGTATGTGTGCCACTGTGTCTTAAGAGGCCAGAAGACTGCCATGTTCATGTGCCTACATATTCCTGGCAAGAAGGCAAACCTACAGCTGGGGATGGCTGGCCCATCCTCTGGTGCTAAGGAACAAGAAACCATGGTAAAGCAAAAGGATGCAGCGTGATGATTAGAGCAGAGGATCAGTGAAATGGTGGCCATCCATGCCAGTCCCTATGTAGGACAGTGTGTTTCTGATTCACATCACACACTGCCAGTAAGAGCATTTTTTCAGAGCAGCCAAGTGAAGCCGTGCCAAGGGTGCCCTGATGCCATTACTGCAGGGGACACACTCAAAGCACAGGCAGGAAGAGCAATCTGTGCAAGTCTGGCCGGGAGGCCTGCCAAGCTGGTAAATGACAGAGGATTGCTATTTTTATCTGAGAGATACAGTTCAGTATTCCAGGGCCTAATGCAAAAGCTGAGATTCAGCAGTTGAGGATATCTTGAGACTGAAGTTGGGGGAAGAAAGTAGCAAGGGAATGATAACTGCCTGGATGTACTTTATGACAACAATTCAGTTCAAGATAAAAACTGACCAGCTGAAAATTGTTCAGCATTTCAAAAAATGACAAGATCATGCCAACATGATTTAGTTTCCTCTTTGGCAGTTTCTCCAGAAAAGACCACTCAACCAAATTATAAATAATCTGAGGCCCCACAGAAAACTTCCTTATATGACTACCCAGTTATTTTCTGCTTTATGGGCGTCTTCTTCAGCACTGGTTGTAATGTGGGATTCGTTCAATCTTGTGCTGTTTAGCTACTCAGCACCCAGGGCCCAGTTCTGTTAAGATCCACTACCCAACCCACCTGTACTGTAAGAAGCTGTAAACCTGTTATTGCATTGACATGTAGGTAAAATGTCTAGGCAAGTGTTGGTGGCAAGAGTAACTAAAGACAAAACTACCATCATGAAAAAAGATAAAACTCTGAGGAAAAAGATAAGAAGTCAGAAGGCAGAAACTCAACAGGTGGGAGGATCAGCCAGTACATTTCCCATGCTGTCATCTTATTAATCTGAGCTGTGGATCAGAATCCATTATGCTTACTTGCTGTGGGAATTCATATGGAACAAAAATGTCACCCTCACTCCATGTTTTACAGCTCAGTTACCTGTTATGTAGGGGAAAAGGATTCCCAGCCACTACTATACTTTGTGAACTTTGTAAATACCAATGCAGATCTATCCTTTTATGACTCCTAATTATTCCCAGGAACTGAAACAAAATTGACACACAAGGGCCTGGGGGGTGAAATTATAACTGATTGCAAATTCTTGCAATTCCCAGAGATCAGCTGATCACTGACATTTGGCTTCAGTGTATTCTGTGATTTTCACAAAATATTATTTCACCACATTTTATCAAATTCATGTGTTCATGATACCATAAACTCAAGCAAACATAAATACAGCATGACCTTTTACTTCCAGGGCACACATGACAGTGACTAAGTTTTGCTGTAGTCTGCCTTGAAGTCACAGATAATTATATAATATATTTGTATGAAAACTAGTCCATAAATGTTTAAATATAACAGTTTAACCAAGTTTCAGGAATGATCAAATGGATAGAATTGTAATGATATATAATGTGGGAGCATAAAAATTGAAGCCTTCCACTCACCTAGTAAAATTTTTCAATTTTCTATTTATGTTCTCATATATAATTTATCATATATCTGATTTACTTTGGTACTGAATTTTTGCTTTTTAAGAATACCTGTATACAGAGGATATCAATATTCACAAGTATGGTAAGTCTCAATTTGTAGATACAAAAGACTGATTTTCTTAAACACTCCATAAAAAAGCAAAGGGAGCAGTTTAGGGCATAGGATCTCAAGCCCTGGCACCTCACAGAGGTTAAGATCACACAGGTCCAATGGTCTGCATTCAGCAACAGCCTTAGAGGCTCCGTTAGTCTGGAGAATTTGTCCACCAGCCCAGCTCTGACTGTAGTCACCTGAGCATGACTGAATTATATTTCACAGAAAACATTTAGGCAAGATTCATCTCAGCCAAATTTTGACACTTAGAGAGGCACATCTGAGGCATGATTTGTCTCATTCAAGGATAATCTGTCTGGTGAATCACTGGCTGGAAGTGCCCGTTTCTGCCCATCGCCCACAAAGGCAATTACCTAGAGAGAGGATGTTTGTTATTTAGACACATAAATGCATTTGTGACGTGTTGCACCTTGAGCCTTCACCTAAAAACCAAGGACAGAGAATGCCTTATTTATGCAGTCAGTAACTACCCTTTTAGTAGAATGTGCCACTCTCACTGCAAGACATAGGTGCTACCTCTCAATCAGACTGGCTCACCTGCAATTTCCAGCTTATGAATCTTCTCTGGTGAATGGAACACCAATAATTTTCACAATGAAAATGCTTTTATATCTGTCAATCATATCATCACCCTATCTTCTGTTCAATCTTTCACTCAATTTAAATGTTGATTTCATATTTGCCTATGCAGATGAAGTTTCCTTAGAAAACACACCTTGGCTATGGACTGATGTGTTCTGAAATGTTGTTATCCCACTGAAAAGTTGGCAGCTGGGTTTCTTTCTCCTGCTGTAAGTTATTGCTAATGCTTACTAATTACAGCAGAGCCTTTGGCAGCAGAAGTGTATGAGTATGATGCAATAGAGAGAAAACTACATTACAGGTAAATCAATCAGCTTTGAAATAGAAACATAAATATGTTATAGATGTCAAATAGTATTCATAAGTTTAATTGTAAAATGGTACAGTAAATATTTTTTCCGGTTTATTGATCTAAGAGAAAAATTTAAGATTTATTTTAAAAAGCTAGATTTTGCAGGGAGATGTCCTATTACCCATTGTAATTACATTAGTGTGAATCATGTGAAACAGTTTCTCGTGTTATCTGCTCTGAGCTTAATGACATTGTTTTGGGCATAATATACACTTTACTGAGGAAAGCAAAGTGAAAAGAGATATCTTCTTCCTATTCCAATAACAAATATAAAATTCACTATGACAAGTGTCTTCCTTGCAGAAGTTTAATAACTAGGAATAAGACAGTAAGTACAGAGCACAGCAAGAAAAAATGCAAAACATCTTCTAAAACGTTAGTGGTTCTAGCTGTTAAATTTTTAATCCAAAATTTTAAAAAATCCTAAAAAAAATAATTTGTTATTTCATCATTCATGAGAATCTCAGAACAAAAATTCTCAGGGGCAGGAACCCATAAATTTCAGTAGGCTTTGGATTAGGTAATAAAATAAGAAAGACCAAAACAGTGGAGAAGGAAACCTGTTTATCATCTGTTCAACTATGAAATACAGTTGACAACAGTATTCTGAAAAAAACTCTTATCTGAGAACATTTGACATTATTAAAAGATTGAGCTTATTTAGGAAAAACTTATAAAATGTGTTTAGGCTTTGATACTTGAACTAAGAGCAACTTCCTAACGTTTTCAGAGGTCACTTAACCGTACAAATTGTACCATATAAAAATGTATGTTGAAAGTACTACTGATTTTTATGCTTTTGTCTTACCTCAAATGGATCTCAAAGCAGTGTGTACAACACAAATAATTTGCTCTCCAGGTTTGGATGTTCATAACAAATATCTGTCTCTATAATGTACCAAACCATTCACCAACCAGTTCAACCAACCTCTTCAAGTCACTTCAGACTTGGATCCAAGCTTAACAGTTAATTTCTCTCTCTGCCTTATCACAGAGCAAATGTTGCCCATGAGAGATGGTGAGTATGAAAAATTTTGAATGCTATCTCTGATTTTGCAAAACAGAGCAGCATAATATTGGTTAATAAACACACATTACATTTTTTCTAAAGTTCTATGAGAAATTTACTTTAAATAGGGAAATGTTTTTGATAGACATTAGGGATGTGAATTTTGTTTTAAATATGAGACATGATAACATTACTGAGTTCATTTTTCATTATATTCCTTTGTAAAAGAAGTAACCCTGCAATTCTAGAAGTTGTGAAGTTATTCAGAAAAAAATGTAAGAGGCAAATTATCTTCATGCAGTTGTGTCCTGGTTTCAGCTGGGATAGAGTTAATTTTATTCCTAGTAGCTGGTATGATTATAACAGATTGCTATTTTAGCTGTTACTTTAGTAGTGTTTACTTTAAACCAAGGACTTTTCAGTTTCCCTTGCTCAGGCAGTGAGGAGGTGCACAGGGAGCTGGGAGGGAGCACGGCCAGGACAGCAGATCCAAACTGGCCAAAGGGATATTCCATATCATAGCAAATGATGCTCAGTATGTAAACTAGGGGAAGCTGGCTGGGAGCTGCTGATCTCTGCTTAGGAACAGGCTGGGCATCATTCAGAGTGTGGTGAGTAAATGGACTGTGCATCACTTGTTTTCCTTCTGTTTTATTCATCCCTCTCCTTTTCATTATTATTACTTTATTTTAATTTATTTCAATTATTAAACTGTTCTTATCTCAACCCATGGGTTTTACCCTTTTCTAATTCTCCTCCCCATCACACCAGAGGCAGAAGGGAGGTGGGGGAACAGAGTGAGTGGCTGTCTGGTACTTAGTTGCCAGCTGGGGTTAAACCACAAGTTGTTTAGATGATGGCTATGCACACTACCTGCATTTTTTCTTGAGAAATGACAATTTAATGAAATGGGATTAATACTTCTTGCTATTCAGACAGACACATCTATGACTCCAGGCAGGTACCATCTCATTGACAGACTTCAATAGTGTTTTTGCTGTTAAGGGAAGGTTTTAAATAATACTGATCACTAATACAGCAAAATTTGTTTTAGACAGCCACTGGCAAGGAAGACTCTCAGCCAAATGAGACTGTTTTGCCTGGGAAAACAGGGATCTCATAATCTTGAATTCTTTGAAACTGAGTTTGCTTTTTTTCAGACTGTCATGGAAAGCAAAGTACAAAATGTTGAGCTGAGAGCATGATGTAACAAGAGGAAAAATTAGGGTGTGTAAAATGTTGCAAAAACGTTCTTCCAGTTTTTAACCAGTTACCTCTATGTTGTTGAGTTGATGATATGCCTTATCAAAGAGAATTGTTCTTTCATACTTTTCAGAATACTTCTTTATAAACTCTGCTGTCCAAGAGAACTGTCTGATGACAGCTCAGTTGAAGCTCTGTAAGCCCTCAGTCTCACAGTCACATTAGGAATCCCATCACGTATTCACACCTCCAAAAGATTTAGCATGGGTTCAGAAACTTGGAAGAAAAAAATATTTCAAGTCCTTACAAGCTGTATAATGTTTTTTGTAATTTGTTGCTCCTTCTTTCCAACCTTCCCAGTCCTACCATTCAGCTCTTCTCTCCAAGAAATGTGCCTTTATTCCTAGTGATTGAGGTTTAAGCCCAATTAAGGTAGTGAACTTCTTGCTACAATTATTCTTGAAGAAAGCCGTAACTTTGGTAACCTCTCATGTCCAGTTGCATAAAAACTAGAAAAAAACTCTGACAGATGTCTACATCTGAAATTAACAATCCTTTCATTCTTAATTTGAAGACCAAGAATACTGCCTGTTTTAATAAATTCATTTTAGGTCAGGAAATATAATTCTTTGAATTTAAAATATTTTGGCTTTTAGAGATGCTTGCTGGAAGCAGCTGTATGTCTTTTTATGAGTGTTTTTGTTTCCAATGGCTTTTAATGAACAATGACTGGGAAAAAGACACAAGAAAGGGAATAAAATGAAAGAGATGGAACAGTCTCTACTGGAATGACACCAGTATAGACTTGCAGGAGGTAATTTAGTTTAGGCACACTTGCATGGTTTGCTTAGCTGAGCAGAACAAACAATCAGATAAGCTGGCTGGAGCATATTCACAGGCTTTCATTGGAACAATATAAAAAAATGCCTGTTCCACTGAGTGTGCTGAACACTGACCCCAAGACATGGAACAAACAGAAAGTATGATTTATTATAGCATTTATATTACAGAGAATAGTATATCAAGGAGCAGCAGTGGAAAAATGCTTTTTGATCATCTTGTAGTTCATCTTTTTCTCTCTTCCATCATTGGAAAAGAAATAAAAGAGTGTCATTGACCTACAGGTTCCAGGTTTCCAGTAGCACAACATAAGCTGTAAAACATGCTCTAATCTGCTGTTTCTGTTTGTATGCATGCTCAAGTTGAGCAGTTTTTCACATTTACTAGGCTAAAGCAGAAAAAAAGAAACCAGAGAAATCAGTGCCTGGCAGGCAATTGGTCCAAATGGATCACATACACTTTTGTTGGATATGCTGGATATGCTGATATGATTGCCCAGAAATATAAATTATGTATTAATAAAGTCCTGTGATGTCTGTTGTGATGTTTCTCAGCAAGCACATAAACACTTCTTTTTTTACTGGCATGCGCATATCAGGTATCCGAAGGCACCTTAGTATAATTTCTTATAGCAGGATAGATGTAACACAGGGCTGTAACATGAGTTATTGCACCAAATTATGCATCCTCTCTGATAGACACATGCATACAAGAATGTGTGTATCTATACCATGGATTTTTTCGGTCATGGGCCTTCCAATACTTTAGGATTTCTACAGCTGCTATAGAAGAGCTCAGCAGCTCTCGAAGTGATGCTTTTGCTTTGACAGATCATGTAGCTGTTTCTTCTCAGTACTGATGAGAAGAACCACCTATAGCCTTTATTGCCAACATGAAGCATTAGCCAATGAGAAATGCTGCATATTGGGCTAAAATAAAACACAAACCAACAGTGCTTTCAATAACCCAAGACACTGATTCTGCAACAAAATTATCTCCTTGTTAAAAGCATCTGTATTTGGAATTTGCATGATAGATACCAAGCCCTTCTGAAATATACTTGATACATGTGTCATATTCAGTGTAACCACAGGCTAGCAATCTAAAATCTCCACCTGTTCCTGTTTTTTCACATTTACTCAGCAATTGTACTTTCATCTTCACCTTTCAAACAGTGTTCCTTCCACACTCAAACAGAGTATTTTTGTACAACAGAACTGATATTGTTTCTCATAATTACAGAAATACAGAATCTAACTAATTCACATAATATGAATAATCTGCTCTAACTTTTCCTTTTATCTTCAAGTATTAGAGCAACTCAAAATAAATCCCTCAGAAAGTGATGCAATATTTCTAGCTAAAGTCTGCCTTTGAAAAACAAAATTTTGTCCAGGCTCCAGCTATGCTCCAAAATATTCTATTACTGACATTTATTTTGAATGGTTTGTCTATGATGGAAGGTCAGACAACGATTGTTAAACCCATTCCAGAAAGTATTATTAACCTCAAAAAAAGTTATTCATGGATGAATAGTTTTAAAAGTTGCTAACAGCAAATGAAGGCCTAAAGAAAACCCAAATGCACTCTTTCCCTCTTAAATCTCAAGTTTTCCTTTGGTCTCCATGACATGGTGTAAAAAGTAAGTACAAAAGTTTTATTTTATCCATCCTAGTCCTGCCTCCTTTTTCTCACCTTCACTCAATTGTTGTCATTCTATGCCATTAAAAAAATGTTGATTGCAGAAGGGACCGGAGTGTTTCTTGGAAGAACTCACACATGATGCTTGTGAAAGAGTCAGATACACTATATGCTCCCACATGCACATATATATATGTAATACACATGTATATACGTATATATATTACCAGTAGATGCTGCAGACATAAAATGTCTACTGAGCTTAGGAGGTCCAAATCAATCAATGCACTCTGCAAAACCTTAGCTCAGGAAGTTTTTCAAGGAAAATGCCAAGCCAGGTCAGATGGGGCTCTGTTCAGTCTGTCCTGCCTGCATTACCTGCCAGACACCAGACTTTTGACAAACTCCACTGTCAAAATTGTCTTCTTTTTCAACCTATCTGAGCTTATCACTGGCCACTGTGACTTGACTCCTTTTTGTCAGTTTAGCAATTAATATCTTTGCCATCACAGTCCATGCCCCCAGCTCCATTTCAATATGCATCTCCCAATTCATCCTTCAACACCCATCCCAATTCCCATAAAGTACTAGCATTCACATTCCAAACATTTTTTTTGTCCTTTACAACTTACTAAATATTTGACTTTCCAAAGCATTCATTCACCTGACTTTACAGTGAAAGATAGTACAGAATCAACTTAATATCATAATTAATACAGAATCAAATTAATATCTGAGCACACTGAAATACCTACAGCTTGTATTCTGAACTCTTCTTCTGGCACCTCTGATATTTTATGTGTAAAAAAGTCATATATACCATTAGAGAAAAGCCAAAAAGAATTTTTCTCACACATTTTTGTCACTTTACATGCCCCAATAAATTTTCTTGGCACTAATCCTATTAAAACATTTAACATACATTTTCCATCAGTTCAAATAAATATTTTTTACATATCAAGTTTTGTTTTGCCTCATAGGGTACTGGTTTGCTTCTCTTTCCCCTGTAACTTTAACTCTGGTCAATATTGGCCTACTCTGGAGAATTCTCTCATTCTCTCCCACACAGGCACAGGAGTACCACCTTTTACTGTTCTATTTAGAACTGGCAGATGCTGCTTGTGTTATATCCAGCAATACCATCAAAGGGCTTGTGCTAGGTATCTCACATGGGGATACCTGACATTCCTGTGGGAAGCAATTGTACAGTTCTCACTACCTAAGCTGGCTTGAAAATCTCTGCAAAGCACTGCTGGAAGGGGAGGAATTCTTATTTATCAAGGATAAGGACAGACCAGAACAGCTTTACTACAGGGAAGGCTTTTAGGAATGTACATGGCAGCTGGTGGCATTTCTAGCACGTCTAGGGCTGAGATCTTTCTAGGAAAAAAATGCTTGACTACAGTTAGTATCATTATGTCCTGACAAAAAGCTACAATAAATTTTCTTTTCAAGTTTTTATTTGGTGTGACATTGTTGACTACTGCTTAATTATATATGTAAATAAAGTAGTGGCCATCACCTTCCTATGATGATGTTGCTCTGAGTTAATGATGAAGAGGGACATGGAGAGGCTGTGGGACATGTCAGTGTTAATGAAGATTTATTCAGTAGTGACATTTGATCAAATCTTCTTGGCGAAGTCTTAAGTTTCATTAGTTAAAGATGTAAAGCAGTCTGTCTGATTAAAGGGAGAAAAAGCAGTGGGGAGCTCATATAAATTACTACAGCTCAATTAGGTGCAGACAGTTTAGTGAGTGTTTATTACCAGTAGAAAGGAAGATTTTGCAATTAGATTAAAAGGTTTTGAAAACAGCTCTTATAGTGCACAGTGATTTAGACCCATTGCTGGAATAATACATTGTGAGAAGCTGCATTGATTAAAAGTAAGCTGGTAAGTTATCTGCTTTGCTTCATTGTTTATCAATGGATC
Source organism: Eopsaltria australis (assembly GCA_034509425.1). Taxonomy (NCBI): domain Eukaryota; kingdom Metazoa; phylum Chordata; class Aves; order Passeriformes; family Petroicidae; genus Eopsaltria; species Eopsaltria australis. Next base: position 2,251,722 of record JAVTVJ010000172.1, on the reverse strand, counting down.
CCCTGCTGCCTAGGTACAATTTACCTCACAAGATCAATGTCTGGACTTGGCTAATTTTCTCCTGGCTGAAGATTTATATGGATGTAAAGGGCATCTACATCATGTCTGAAAATACTGAGGAGATTTATTCAGGATGATCATCAAAGAAGTGAAGTTGTATCAATCACCAGAAGTGTACCCTGGCCATGCTGTGCCCTTCAGGCTGGCATCCCTGCTACAAAGCCAGATTTAAAGAGAAGACATTTTAATCAGAAAGGAACTTCATTCCAGTGAGGTTCCCCAGGCTCATTGTGAAAACTGAAAAGGCATTAAAACAAAAGTGGAAGTATACAGTGCTCAGACAGTGATCAGCCAATGTTTCTGACAAATGATTGAAGGTACTCGGTGTACAGCGCAAGGCTGTGATTCATGAATCCCAATGTCCAGCAGTGCAGAATGTGACTTCCAGCAGTGCTGAGCTAGCTGGAGTTCAGGTCTGCTTTGCCAAAGGATTTTTGGATATGAGCTCTGAAAGGTAGGGGGTCATTGTCCATGGCTCTGAATGACTGATTTATTCCCATGCAGAATGGCATGGGGAAGGCGAGGGGAAAAGGAGCAAAGGAAAAGAAAATGAATGATATTTAAATTCTTTATACTCCTACTGTGCCCTTCAGATCACACGAAGGCCTGCAGCTGCTTCTAATCCCTGTCTCCCAGAATTGTCTATTGTGAAGACTGGAGGAACTGAGACCCAAAAATGGAGAAATAAATAAAATTCTTCTACTTTTATACAAGTTTAATTCAATAATGACAATGTTCCATATGGAAAACTTTCTTCTACATTGTATGTAAATAGGACTCAAAAGAATGCAAAAGTTACAATATCAAACTTTCATATCTTTCTTCCTTTTCCCTGCACACTTGCCCATGCAGCATTTCTTCTCTTTTAATGCAGGTCTGCAAAGTTTAAATTTAAATCATTGCCATCAGAAATGCTGCCACAACAGCAGAAGCGAGCCCCTCCTTTTGGCTCTAACAATAAGTCATTTGGGATTCCAAAAAGTGCATAGGAGTGGTGGTGAGGGGGAAGGAACTATGGCATAGTGTCTTCCACAGAAAATGAAAATCTGGTGTGCAGGGGCTGTTGTCCTTCATGGTTACAAAGATGCTACATGTTCCCCAAATACATAAAGTTCATTCTCCCCCTAAAAGCTTCCTCATACTTACAGGAGGACAGGCACTCCTATATAAGCTGTTTTTTGTGTACAAAAACCTAATTTAAACACAGCTGTGTGAGCACAGACTGCCACACAAAATGGCCCACAATGTAATATTCCTTTATAAAATAATGGTTGAATGAAGCTACAACAGTGTGGCACTTATCTGAATAATCCCATAGTCTTATGTTCATGTGCTCACTGCATGCTTCTAAATTACGTATTTCAGCCCTAAGAGTCTTAGTTCTTAACTCATAATGAGCAGAGTTCATGTAGTTCATATTCAAACTGCTTTGTCCTGTCCAGTTAAGCCATAAAGCAGTCTTTGGGCATTCTTTGGACATTTCAGCAGATGTCACTGCCCTCACCATGACTATACCAAAACAACCAGCAAATCAGCAAACTTTTTTTTAAAAAAAAGCACATTCAAATCTCTCCAGGCACCACCATATATACTTTACCATATTAAAAACTGCTTGGGAATAAAACATTGATATTGTTTGCAATGTAAACATTACATTGCTCTTAGTTAGCAAAACTGAGATTTTGGTTCATTTTCTTTATAATTGCAAGAGCTAGCATTTAAGGAAACAATTAACATTTTTTACAAGCAACAAGATTGTGAATGACACCTTCAATTACACTAAATACATTTAATTATGATTTATTGGCACATAGCGACCTCTTGTAACATTGCAGGCCAACATTCATTTTCGCTTAATTAACCCCATTATAACAACACTTCACTACATAGAGAGGAAAAATCCCAAAATAAACAAACAAAAAAAGCCCATATTTCTTAATTAGCTTCTCAAAATTAAGGTCATAGGGTAATGAGGCAGCAGATTTCCTAGTATTAAACTGCTACTGTTGTTAATAAGAAAAATATTTGGCAAATATGTAGATATCAGAAGAGGACTCCGGCTTTTGGTCTTAGCTGTGGAATTGAAACACTCTCGAAGCTTAGTCATATCTTGGGACAAAGGCAACAGCAATCCTTCATTGCTCAGATAGTTTATTGACTTTTCACTAGTACAATTTCCTGTGTCATCTTAACTGTTCCCTTTCAAGAAAAAAAAAAAAAAAAGAAGAAGAAGAAGAAAAAATCCCTTTTTATTAGAGGCTAAATACATATCAATGGTAGCAACTTCATTTGCCCCCACAATTGGTGACAGTGCATTTTGCTACTTTTTTTTTTATTCAGTGGTAAAGAAGGTTAAATACAGGAGAGGATTTGAATTATTAATCCCCAATATATCTAGATCCTTCTAAAATTATACCTAAGCAATTTCAAAGTAAAATAAAACCTCTGAACCCAATTTTTTTCTGAAATGCAGTGTGACACATTATTTTGTTTTAAATTTACCAGCCTTGTGGTTTGACGTAATTCACAGAAAGTATTTAATAGGAACATGGTCAAAATCACTTGTGAAACTCATGTGCTCAGATCCTTCTCTTTCTAATAGGATTTATTTAGGCAGCTCCTGGGTGGAGATTAAAACTTCACTCTGCACACAAACCCTTTCCATTCTCCTGTTAATCACGAGGTCAGAGCTAAACTGCAGCCTGTCAGAACTCCTAATGAATATGGTTTACACATCGTAGCTGGTTGCTTGCTCAGCAGTAGCCTGTGCTATCTGGAGGCCAAAGATAAGTGCTCAGGGATTGCCTTTAAAACAATCCGCCTAGCTCTTTTGTCACTAAGAGCAGAAAGTTGGGAAAAAACGGAGCTGTAATCCTTGCTTTTGTGGACTGACCAATTTTTAGCAATTGAAGATTCAGGAAAAAGCCCTTGAAAGTCAGTATCAAAGCTCAACCAAAGTGCTGTGGTTGTTACAAGGTCAGGATGTCTAGTTCAACTCCCTGTCCTCACACTGAAGTTTACTCCTGTTCAGACTATGAGTTTATAAAGTGGGTGTAGATTTTGGTTGTTTTTTTCAAATGAAGAAAGAAATCCATTGCATCCACCTTCAGTCCTGACTGTTGTCATCATGCACAGGTAGAATCATGGAATCAAAGAATCATTAAGGTTGGAAAGGGCTTTTAAATTCATTGAGTCCGACAATTAACCCAGCACTGCCAAGTTCACATCTACGCATCTTTTATACACCTCCAGTGATGGTGACTCCACCACTTCCTGGACAGCCTTTTGAAATGTTTCATCAGCCTTTCTGTGAAGGAAATTTTTATCCCAATAACTGATCTAAACCTCCCCCGGTGCAATCTGAAGGCATTTTGTCCAATTGCTTTTTAACTGGGAGAAGAGACTGACCCCCACCTGGCTACAGCCTCTTTTCAGGCAGTTGCAGAGAGAAATAAGGTCTTCCCTGACCTTCCTTTGCACTGTTGGCCCATAATTTCCATGGGGCAACAAAGAACAGACAGCTGAGAATGGAAACTGCTGTGCATGGCCCACCAGGGCCCAAGCAGCCCCCAGACTAACTGGTTATTACTTCAGCCACATCCATAAGGGTGCTTCAGACTCCTGAGCCCTTGTTGCCCACAGCTCCTGTCACTGCCCCAAATTTAAAGGGTCATTCTTGAACAAAACCAGCTTTAAAGGCAGTGTTTTATCTTCTCAGAGGTGAAGACCCTCAGAAATGGTCTTAGTTTTACCCCTTCAAAAAATGAAATATTCTAATTTGGTTTTGAACATTTGTCTTTTCAAAAGGAATTCATAAGATATACAGCTGGATACAATAATGACTGTGGGTTCTGTAGAATCATCACATCCACCAGTCAGAGCTGGTTTCTGTAAAACCTGTTCATTTTTCCACAGTGTGCCAGTGTCTCTCAAGGGCCATAAAATACAGTGGAATGCTTCATATTCTTCAGTGCTTTTAAAATACAGAAGCAGAAGAATATGGATCTCTCCACACTCAACAGACCAGGAATTTATCAAGCAGATTAGTTATCATTTTACCTTGCAATTTATTCCACGGTATTAGCAAATATTAACTGTAACTTGCACTTGCCTTTCATTTTATAACTTTGAAAAAAAAAAAAAAGAAAGAAAATGCTTCTGTGCTAAGTCCACATAGAAGAAATACAGAATGAACAAAACTTTTCCTCTTCTTCTGTTGGAATACCTGAAAAATCCTCAAACAAATGCACATTAATTCTAGGAAACGAACTGTGTTCTTGAAACACCAAAGAGGATGTGAGAAGAACATAAACAAACAAAAAACTAAAAACAAAACCTGTAAACTGGGAAGTGCTTGTACAGCTCTGCCACCGGGGAACAAGTTTGCTGTGGGCCAGTGCTCACTGATTCTTACAGTTATTATTGTTGCATCTGCCACGTATGTATGAAAATGTAACAGGCTTTTCTCTCTCCTGACATCACTGCACATACACCATCAGCACTGACATGGGGGGTTTTATAACTTTAGCCACAAATGTGCTAGCAAATGAGCAATTCCAAATGTAATTGTTATATATTTTTTTACCTGACCTTTTGCAATGTGTGTCCTGAACTGCTCCATTCTCAACTTTCAAACCTAGTCACCACAGCGAGAACAAAGAGTGCCACTGACAGGAAACACACCAACAGCTTGTTTTGAGTATTGTCAGTCAAGATGCTTTTCAGGAAATGAAAAAAGAAGAAATATCTCAGATAATAAAATTTTACAAGGAGTTATTAATTCTGCATGGCAGTTAATTATTCTAATATTTTATATGATTATACCAGCTCTTATTAAAATAAGAGGGATGATGACACCAGCCCCTTAAGTCTTAGGACATATTTTATGTCTAAATATCTTCTCTTCCAACCTCACAACACCAGAATCTATCATTAACACCGTTGAAATCTGCTGTACTAAGAAATTTTTGTGCTGCTCTTTTTTTGTGGTGCTTAATATAACAGAAGCCTTTACAATCAAGTCAGACATGCTCAGAACTTCAAAGAAACATGTTCCAGATTAGTGAAGCAGGACAAAACCAAAATGTGTTATTCCAAACCAATGCCTGATTAGAATACTTTTCACCTAAGAGCTGTGCTGGGTGTTATTTAGTTACGTTATAACTCACCTTATAAATAATCACCTGCACTCATTGTCATACAGATATTTTTTTTTCTTTCAGAAACAAAAGATCGTTTTCATCAGTGTTCTGCTTTCAACAATGCTTCAAAACATGTTTTCATGGCTGCAGAGTTCTGTTCCCCATTTGAATGTGCTGACTAATAGCACAGATAATTTTGTGCTATGAATTTTGCAGAGCTATGATTGTTGAGAATGATTTTGTAGTAGAAAGAATCATAGTAGTTAACTACTGACGTTATTAGGTTGCAATAAAAAGAAGCTACCAGTGACTACAGTGAATTTAAGGTACTTTATTGCTGGAAAATGCAATTGTAGATTGCAAAATTCTTACTAATTGGTAGCTAGCTTCCAGTGTTTCGCTAAGACCTCCAGCTTACATCCATTAAGCACACACAGAAAAACAATTTTATATCTGCTTCCAAAATCAATAGTCAGAATTAACATTTTTTCAAATTTCAAAAGTTCTTATTTATTAAAGGTTTCTTTTTTTCTTAGCTCTATCCCACAACAATATGAAAAGTTATGGAACAACATTTAAGGTCTTGACATCCATCTTGTGGATGCCCCATTCCAGAAGATTCAGAAGCTTTTTTCATAGTCAGGTGGTTAAGCTTTTTTGTTCTTCTTTTCAGTTGTTCATCCAAATGTCTCAAGCACTTTTAAGGAGTGGTACCAGTGACAATAAAGATCGGGAAAAGCTGCTCAAGCTACATTACTTTAAGCTACATTATGTAGGTCAACTCCTCAGCATAGTCTATGAAAAATATTCTCCACTACTTTTACAGGGTGTGGGATGTTGTTTTCAGTGTAAATAATTAGTATGATAAGAGTCAGATATGATATGCATAATCGAGCTTTGGCAGTCTGAGAATTCTCTTATTCCAGCAATCCCATTTTGAGATTTTTCCAGTACTGGAAATTTGTGAGATAACAAATCCTGAAAAGATATACTGCCTGGATTTTCAAATTATTGTAGTTTATTTTGTTTGCTTATTTTTTAATTATTTAAATTCCAATATTTGAACTGCCAGTATCCTGAGGATTGCATAAATGAAACCCATCTAAAGCCTGATGCTTTTGGTTTTTTTGTATCACAATGCCATATTTTAAGTATAGTATTTTGTAAAATGCAAGGAAAACTCTGGTGAAAGTAAAGTGGGGAGCAATAACCTGCCACTATTTGGCATTGCACAATAGCATAGGCTGTCCCTGTCGTTACCCACTAACAAAGTCAATTTTTTTTTAAATCTTTCTACCTTCTAATCTCTTTAAGAGACCCAATAAAAAATGAGTAGTGGTAAGTAGTGACTCCACTATTCTCCCCTTTGTCCAGATTTAGAAGGATGATGCCTACAGATCTCTTTGGAAATACTCTTCCCTTCACCAGGATTACATTTGTCACCAGGGATGAACCTGTTTTTAATAGCAAGGAAGACTTTGGCTATGGACAAGTAATGGTACTTGTAGGTCACACCTTCCAACCATGGTGCTGTAGATCCTGATTCCCATAACAACAGAAGCTCCCTCAGTTGCCTGGGGGCTCTCCTTGGAGATGTGGGGGAACCAAATATGTGGGAGTTGTTGGATTCAGCAGGGTGATGGGAGATGTCATTATTTAGCAGAGTAAAATCAACTTACAAGTCTGGTTATCAACACCATTCTAATGAAAGATGAGCAGTTGGGTGGCTGAATAAATTCCAGAAGTACAAAACAGATATGGAAAACTCTGTACCTCATTCTGCTGCATTCATTACACCCCATCCCTGGAGTTGTGCAAGACCAGGTTAGATGGAGCTCTGAGCAACCTGATCTAGTGAATTGCATCCCTGCCCATGGCAGGGAGGTTGGAACTAGATGGAACCCAAACCATTCTGTAATGCTGTGATTCTGCTCTCCAAGATGTGAATTCCTCACAGGGGCTCTGGGGGTGCTGGGAACCACCCCTAAAAGAAAGGGACAAAATAAGCAATTCTTCTGCTTAAAGGCTCTATAATTTCAACACAGAAAGAACAATACAGGTTTTCCCTTCTTCTAAGTCTATGATAGACTTTTCAGCTCTGTTGGGTCAGTCTGGCTGAATTAATTCCCTATACTGAAGACAGAAAGCAAATGCTTCCACATTGTGCAGAATTATAAAGTTACACAATTTCTTGGTTACATAAAAAGGAATCAGAAGAAAAATCTAATGCTTGTACTTTTGTTTGTATTGTGAGAATAGAGGAGCATGGCACTCAGTAAGGAAAAACTGCTAGGTCTGGTCTGCTAGGAAAGAAAAAGTTTAGAACAGAGAAAAATTCTCTATCAGTAATGTACTAATGCTGGATTAAATTCTGTGTGAAAAAAGAAAATTATTCACTAAATATAACTTAACCTGAATTGAAGAAATTATTTCAAATCCTCTCAAGCTCATTATAAAGAAAATTCTTTAACGTCAAATTGCATCCAAGGGATTTATCCAGCTAATCTAGGTAATTAGTGAACCATATCAAGATCTTTATATATTAGGCTTGGCTGTACAACTTTCTTTGCAATTAGTAGCCATCCCAAAATTAGCAGAATATACCTGGTGGACCACAAAATGGAGATGTTAACTTGAAAATGTGTGCAGTCAAGATTTTTGAGAAGAGCTACTACTGCGGAAGCAATTTTGAGAATTCAAAGAAATTCAAAACAAAATCTGTTCTGTGGTTTAAAAGTTTAAAAGTTAATTGGCTGTCCCAAATGACTGTGCTTGCGATAGCTCAAAATATCACCAGCAAGGGTGTGGGCAAAAGTCAGATTTAATATTAAACTACAAAGCACAAGAGTTTCGTTGGCAAGATTTACTGTACTTTCAAGGGGTAACTAAGGCACAACAGGGAAAGCAAGGAACACTACCACCAAACAAAATCCAGACAATCAGAACAGAAATTAATTGAAACTACCTAGGGGTGTGTGTGTTTCTGTGTGTAAAGACAGTGTAAACAAGGATGAAATGGAATGTGGCCTAAAGCTTAACAATTAACAGTACTTCAGCTTAATTTGTACCTTAATTTATATCTTAACAATATAACAGAGAAATAGCACTTAACAGCATTTCACCTAAATCATAACTGTAACTTAAGGAGTTAAGGGGGAATGCAACACCACATTGGTCCATTTGCATTCACAACCTTTACATTCAGAATCTTGAACTCTTAGACGTCCTTTTCAGTTTACACCTCATTTACATCCTTTAACAAACCTCAAGTGCTCACTGTCCTTCTTTGTGATTCCTCAACATGCAGAGTGGCATGTTTGGTGCCAGGAAAGTTACTGACATCAATCTGAGGTTCAGGTGACAGACCAATGATGCTGAATGCATCTCATAGCCGCCAAAATTTACAAATATTAGATGAAAAACTGCACGAACAATTCAAATCTTCTCTTCCCTAAAATGCAATGTGGATTTTTACCGATAATGAAGACAGGATGGCATGATCATTCTACCTTAAAAAAAGAAAAAAAGTGTGTAAATTGGTAAGGAAATATTTCCAATTTATATGGGTGGAGAGGAGACATAATCAGTATCAATATATCCAAACCTTTTATAGGAAGAAAAGTAGAAAACCTTTTCACAGGATTCTAACAGAAGAGAAATCTAAAACCATTCAAGAAACTTAAGAGTATGCTACATAACAGACAGTTTCAAGAGAAACATTTGGAAGGAAGTATTAAAGTCAACATGGAAAAGCCCGTCTTCCCTATTTTATTTGTATGTAACTTTTCAGTTCCTCTAACCTACATCCACAGAAAGAACACCCCTATCTGAAATTAAATAGATGTTTTTACCCATCTCTGCAAGAGCTATAATTTTTATGTAAAAGCCAGGAATTCCAATTTGAAAACAATTCTAAAATGTTTTTAACCAAATATCATCCCTTCTGTGTGCAGATATGAATATACAGAGGTGGGGAATTGTGAATACATTACTTGTTTCTGCACCATACAGAATAATGGCATTCACTGCCTAGTCAGACAACTGAAATCAGACTGTATTTCTATTTTTGGACAGTATGCTAGCAAATACAATAATCTATTTAGAAATTCTACAGTTTCTAGCAATATAGTAGTACTCACAGTAGGCACAGAGAGGATCATGACAGACTGCCTCATTTTTTGCCAAAGTACTCTTCCTCTGAGTGGCAACAGGATTCTGTAAATTAACGCTAAATGTTCTCTTGAGCCTGCTGTTATTGAGCAATGACCTGTCAATATACAAATGTAAAAGTACCATGTTAAAAATACAGTAGATGGATCAGGATGTGGCACACACAATAGAAAACTCTACAATAATCTTGATTTTATCATTCCTTGACAAACTGCTGTGCAGAAGGGAATGCATATATCCATTGCACGCACATATTTCTGATGCTTCTGTAAGGAGAAATGTTCAAAATTGCTCACTGCCATTATTATTATTACTTACTGTACTGTGCTACTCTGAATTTTAAATAGTCAATTTTTTAAATAGTGCTGGAAAATGCAGAAGCTTGGTATTTCTGAAATTCACATAACATCTATCTATACAAGTATTTAGGACCCTATCTCATAGATCCTCTCTGAAAACCCTGAACCCTAGAGGTGATTCTTCAGGCATGAGTTAGTGGATATATGGCCAAGAGTGAATGATAAAGAAGAGTGATGGTATTCTCAAAGGAAAAGTTAAAAGAAAGAGAGACAGAAAATAGTACTTTACTACAAACACTGTAACCCACTTTCCAGAAAGGTGTTGGCCTTGTGGTGACTTTCCCCCTGATAAGGGAATGCCAAATATAGTCTGCCAGCAAAGTTCTGGGGGATAGTGAAAAATGCTGTGTGATACTTTCCTGTACAACAGAGGAAAACCCACTGCTTTTGCAGCAACCTGAAAGCCCCCCACAGTCCTCTTATATTCAGATTTGCCTGTGAAATGACCTCAGAGCTGAGTACACCAGTGTGCTGCCTTGCTGTCTCTATACAGTTTCTCAGCTGTTTCCCTACTGTGGCTGTATCTCTCCATCTACATTGCTGTAATAGAAAGTAGGAATATGTAATTCAGCTACAAATGGCTTCAGTAAATCACCCTAAAATTTAACAGTTGGTAAGGGAAAGGGGAAGAAGAAAAGGAAAGGGCTTCCACTAAACATGCTTTAGGAGAATACTCAAAATGGTAAATGTTTCTGAAGGAAACATGAGAAAACATGAAGAAACTGAGAGGATCTGTGTAGTCATTGCAGGTTTGTGTAGGAGCACAAAGCAACTGGATAATATGAAGTAGCAAAGTACTGCAGGATTAGGCCCTAAGCACCTTCCTACCTCCTTAAGGAATTTCCTTCCTAAGGAATTAAAGGCTCTAAATTCTAAGTGTACATTCAAGTTTTTCTTTAATGTTCAAGTAACAAAGACAGCGATAACGTGGCCCAGGGCCATACATGACACTAAACTGCTAAATACTGGGGTTTCTTTATTTGCTGTGAAATATCTGCTCTGTTAAGGAGAGACAACAAATCTTTGAAGCATGCTAGGAACAAAGCCTCACCTCTCTGACAATTGCGTGCTTGGGCCCATTACCCATTAGGGTTATCAATCAGGAAAGATGCCAGTTACAGGGTTCATTGTGATATGAACACCTTTCCAATGGGAAGTTGAATAGGAGCAGCAACTCATTTTACATAGGTCACTGACCAAGCTTACCAATCCTCTGATCCACCCTGTTGCTTTAATATTTAGTTCCATTTCTACATTTACGTGCTGAGAAATTTGGTGTGCTACCTATATACATCTTGTTTAGCATAACTTGCTTAGTGTTAGCAGTTAAATTTGCCAAACCTTAGTCCGCAAGCTGGGAATGTTGACCTAGATCTGGTAAACTTTTATTGAGCGAAGTAAAACTTCCAGCCATGGAAGCTACACTCGTCAATGGAAGCTGCAACCTTAGAGTTAAGAAAAGAAACAGCCCACTTAGAGAAAATGAAAGGACCCGATGAGGATGACACTACTACTGGTCTGAACTCCTGCACAAGGGGTGGGGAATTCAGATTGCAGGGGTATAATTGCCCAGGGATTTCTTTGCTCATGGTCCCAGCTTGAGCTGTGGCACTACTGGTAAAAAGGTCTTTGTAGAAGAATCTCTCTTTAGTTTACAGATTCAGCAGAAGCCTACAGTCAAACCCTGCTATGGTGGCTGGCCTGCCTGTCTTAATTTCCATAAAACATATAGAGGATCAACCACTACTGACACATAATATGAAATAGCATTCAATGGGCAATCACCATGTATTTGGGTCAGATTTACTTAGCTCTTGCCATTGATTATATGAAATGCAATAATTCTCTGAAGAAATTGAACCCCCTTGCACACTAAAGCATTATTAGAATTCTTTATGTCTTGCTATATAGCAATTCGTCTGCGGGCAAAATGCTTATGGAAAAAAGAATTTATAATAAACCAAAATGTCTATATTAAATAAAAAATGAAAAATAGAGGGAAAGAGAGAACAATCTTAATTACATTTTTGAATCCCCAAAGATAAGAAATGAAAAAAATCTCAAGAATGTGAGGAAAAGGTTTAGGTAATGTTTTGCTTCAGATCCCTGTTTAAAAAATGTAATTTTTTTCTGGACAAATGAAAACAGATTTTTTTCTTGTATTTCTCAGCCACAAATATATAACAGTGTCTGAGGGGTTTTAATTTATTTGAAGATATTTTCCTTAATCTTACTCCCTTTAAAGATATTTCACTGCTTTAGCTGGTACTGTGTTATCAATTTCAACCCTAGTTTCCAGCAATCAGATTTACAGATTTAATTTCTTCACATTCAAGTGTCTATCTGTAATCATACTTCCATTTTTATGACCGGGTCTCTTAAAAACACAACAGAAAACAGAGCTTTTCTTCTACTTGTTGCTGATAGCAAAGTAGTACTGCTGGTAGTATCAACAACCTCTTGTGACACCCTTTATTCTCTTTCCCTCTAGTCTCCCTTACTGGGTATCCTCACAGGATGCTGACAGTCCTCCAATGTTTTAAACTGGTAGACTGATGGTCCTTTTGATGAAAGAATTTGTGAAAACACCAAATCTCTTATTTAATTTGAGGTAACACTTCTGTAAACCCAGGAAAAAGACAATATTCCAAAGAGTACATCCACTGAATTATCAGTCATCTAATATAAACATATAGTACCTGAACACATACAAAATTAATACATACATCTTTATGGATAAAAAAATAGAGGCATATATAAATATAGTTATTAAATACACACAACTCTTAGCCTTGTAAGCAGATACTGTCTCCATCGCTCAAGATCTATTTGTACTATAAAATACTGTACCTCTGGACTTTGAAAATATCGCTCACAATATAACTTATTTTAATATTTCTGAGCCAAGTGTAAATTCTCCCATTTTTATAAGCACATGTACTCTAATCAACTACTTAACTAACATCTTCATCAGCTGCCAAGATTATTTCCTGAGTACATACAATAAAAGGATTACACACATTGCATTAATATAGAATTGATAATGGCTTTATATACGAAACTACTTAAGGGCTCCGTTTTTCAGAATTTACTCCTAAGTGTACCTTTTATTTCTACGAGTGCTTAAAGAAACAATGTGTAATGAATACTTCTGCCAACACACATTTACACTAGGGGCTCTCATTTTTGTGAAGTTAAATTAAAATCTCTATAAATATTGCAAAGTTCTATCTCTTCTGCTAAAGGGTAATTGATATTTTTCATCACAAAGGCATCACAACTCAATAATAATAATGAACTACTTATGAGTGTACATAAGTATCTGAAGGGAATGTGCCAAGAGGATAGAGCTGGGCTCTTCTTGGTGATACCACACAAGAGTATGAGAGGCAACAAGCACAAACAGAAACACAAAATTCTTCCTGAACATGAGGAAGAAATTTACTGTGAGGGTGACAGACCACTGGAACAAGTTGCCCAGAGAACTTATGGAGTCTCCTTCTCTAAGTGTACTCAAAAGTCATTTAGATGCAATCCTGTGCCATGTGCTCTAGGATGAGCCTGCTTGAGCAGGGAGGTTGGACCAGATAGCTCCCTCTGGTCCCTTCCAACCTGACCCATTTGGTACTGTGATTTTCGGGAAAGGCTCCTAAAGGGTAAAACCCACAGTTTCAATGGGTTCAACAGGTGTCCCAGATTTGACATTATGTATTATTGTCATGTTCTTTAAAAAAAATTAGAGGAATTTGAGTGAAAAAGGGCCTGGTTGTAGTGAGCTTGTGGGGGTACAGCGAGACATTCTGGAGACCATTAGGGCAAATTTGTGCTTAAACAGTCAGTTTAATGGCCAGGTAAGAGGAGCATTAATAAAGATAAATACATGATTACAGGTAAATCAAATGGCACTACTACATTCTACATGTAAAATATTCAGAGGATGTAGAAAAGAAATCTTGAGTCTTGTTTTACTTTTACATGCTTTAACTCTATATTTTATTTTTAAACTGCTTTACACAACTTTGGCAGAAGAAAGCCCTTTGAAAACTTTCCAGAGCATAGACAGGAAATCTCAACTGTGGCAGACACATCTTAACAGATTACTTGCGATTTTTAAAGTTTTGGAGAAAGATAAAATAGCTTGCAAACCTGGTCTGGAAACATGTTCATTGGAATGACTTTAAGTTTTGAACTCCTGTAACCTGCCTATCAGCAACATTTTACACCAAGTTTCCTTCACAGCCACATTGCTGAATATGGGTTGAGTTGGGTAACTGTGTGTTGGTGAATTCTCAATTCTAATTGCATTGAATAAGAGCTTTTTTGGTGTTGATTTGCATAGGAATCATGCACAAAGTGCACAGTTTGTGAATGCAAAATCAAAAGAAATGTCAGTGCTTCTGTAGACAACCATGGTTTAGCAAACATTGCATTTTACTTAAAACTGGAGAAAAAACAGAGCCCAATGAAAATTCATGGAGGTATTCTCACTTTGAGTATTTTCTAGAAGTTTTGGTGAAAATAGAGGCAAACAGCTTTTATGTGCAGAAGAAATTTCACTTTCCTGAAATGGCATTTATTATGCATTAAGCATATCTTGAAAAAGATCTTGCTTGCTTCTTCATACTACTTTTTCTCTTATTTCCAGTTGTATCCAACCAGTATATAATTACTGTGTACAAACACACACACATTTTTTTTATCTCGTGAGATTTAAATGTGCCACTCCAGACTCTGAAAGCTTTTCTTTACTAACTCTCCTTTGTAGCGGCCTGCATAAAATCAGCTTTGAGTATAATTAAACTCAAAGACAACAAATTTTATTAATTCTGAGTCTGGCTGAGAAATGTGGGGCAAACTCTTAGGAAAGAAGGAAAAGTTTACAGGGAAAAGCAATTATAATTTCTCTCTCTGATCAAAGCATAATTTTGAAATATGGTCATAAATATTGATCCAATGTGGAAAACAGCAAATAGCAACTTGCAACAGAAATACTGATACAAGTTTATTAAAGTGCTTTAATATTAATCAGAGGCAGCAGTTTAAAGCATTTTTTTTAATATCCGAAGAGATTATATGCAGGAAAGTACTTCATGTAACCTGAGTTACCATAAGTTCAAGAAGTTAATATTCCAGACTTACTGTCAGTGAACTGTGAATCTACAATAAGATCTTTCTTTGGTCCTCCAGGTTTTCTTTCTACATTCCTGCTAAAATGAGCCCAATGAAAAATCACAGCATGAAAATTTAGAAATATGTAACCAGTTACCTCTCTGAAATTAAGCCCTAAGGTTTGCAGTCTTTAAAGGGACCGAAAAGAGTGCGATGCTTTGATATTTGACATTTTAACCATGTAAAACATTTTCCTCTGTGAAATTTTTAACAATGCAAGTAAAGGTTGCATTTAGTTAATATTTATTACCCCACTCACTTTGCAGTTAAAACCAGTCTGAATCTGATCTTCAGGTAAAGGTGAGTGTATTCCTCATCAGTCTCCATTTATATAAACAGAAAGTTAAATTTGAGCCAGTGTGTTTTTAATTCAACACAGTAGGACTTTTTCTATCGCTTTTTCCTCCTGTTCAATAAATGAGCTCCTATAAATATCTCTATTATTTAGGTATCATGTTTTATCTTGAAAATGGACATATCTTTTCAAGAAAATTTTTACCTGAAGACAGAAGTATCTAATCAATACTGACCACACATACTGCAGTTTTATTGCAAATATGTGGGATTTTTACTTTTAGGAGGAAGCATCGCAACTTGGCTCTGCATTATCAGATTCCTTTTTCCCTCAATGAGCATATAGTGTTGCCCTGTTGGAAGCCATGAATCTTGTCCAGGGTATATAAATATGCTTCTCAGTTACAGCTTTTTGAAACTAAATGTGAAGGATCTTGTCTCTTAAATAGGAGATAGGAAGGACTGGAGGGATGCTCATAAAAATTTGAGGCATGAAGAGCCAGAATTCTGCAGAGGCAATACATTCACAAAAGAAGAGCCAGAAAATAACCATATCTGTCCTTCATGGTACAAGCTTAGAAGATCCTCTTGAGAAGACTAGCAAGACTCCAGGCTTCAAAAGGAGAAGCTGAAGAGCATTAATTAAAAGAAACAGAAACTCCGCTCTCCTGAAATGAACATCTGGTCTGGATTTAGTAGTGAAGGGATTATTGTCCTAAAAGATTGTAAACTGAAAACCATTTAAGTCTTTCAAATTTCACAAGAAGGTACCTTAAAAAGCTATTCCTCACCCTCTTTGATAACTTACCCATCTTCCTCATATAAAAGAGAATGAATGCTTCCTAAGCATATCCATTTCTCAACCCATTTCAGCCATCCATTTCTCTTCACAGTAAGTTTAAAACATGTCTTTTTTGATTCTTGGCATTATCATTTGGGAAAACACAGATACCAGCTTGGCTTTTCTGAAAATATGCTGGAAGCAGATGAGCTCACACCTGCCCTTTTGCTCAAGAACTCTCTATAGATAAGGTATAAGCAGATGCATTTCCCAATCCACAATAATTCCAAGTGCAAAGCAGCTGTCTAGAAACACAACAGAAATCCAACACCTCAGAAGAAATGTTAGAATAGCAGCGTGACTTTGGAAACAGTCACATAGAATACATCCCGTAGACCAAACTCTGCTTTTTACTTTCGAAAAATACCACACTTCTGGGACACCAAATATCTTTCCAGCACAGACACAATGATTTTGGGGAGCCAGGAAATTCTAGTTTTCAATCAAGGAGCTTGGTAGAAACATGTGTGTTTATAAATTTTGCATAAACAGACTTTGCTCTCTTCAGAACAAAAATCACATCCCAGCACCAGTTGTGGAAAGATTGGGCCTTATACTGTCTAAAACAGAGCTCTACAAGTAATATGACAACTCTACAGGTGACGACAGTATTTTTTTAGGACTCTTCAAAGACCACAGTTTGTAATATATTCTTGGTTTCTAACTCCAGAAGAGTCAGAGCCTGGGTTTTTTATATCAGAAATGCCAGCTGAAATGGCACAACTCTTCAGGCTCAGCATGTCATTTTCTCCAAGGCAAAAAGTCCTCTGGGGGGGAAAAAAAAAGGTGTTCCTCTGGTCCAAAAATATGACAAAAAGCTCTGCGTATGAATGAAGAAGCATTGTAAAGTTCATTACTTCCTGATTGAAGAGTTGTCTGGGTATGCTTCTTGAAATTGTTTTCTCCAATATACACATGCAAAAAAGAAAAATAACATTAAGTATTTAATTCTCTAGAGAAATATTAAGAGACTGACATATACCATATTATACATGCTGAGTGACCCACAAAACCCACTCTGTTCCAATGGTAATACAGGGTATTTCTGAACTTGTTTTGTCTGGTATTCCAGCCGTGCCAGTTTCACAAAACATCTTGAGAACATTTACTTCATATTTCCTCCTTCTAGAGTAATTTTAAGGTAGTGTTGCACATCTATAAAAATACCAACTGATATGTTTAAAATATCCAGGATTTCAAAACAAACATCATACCTGGTCTGGACACTAATTTAGTTTCTTTTAGGATTTCAAAGTAACTATTGGAATGGAAATATTATTTTCACAACTGTCTTTACTCTGTTTGCAAGATAAGAAGTTAGAGAAGGTGCAGCCTAAATTGTATCCTGGCAACAAGGGTGTAGTCAAATTTTCATTTCATAAGAGGCTTGAGCTGTCTTATAAACTGGAAACGGAAATTCCTTTTGAGTAGCAAGGAAGCCAAAACCTTCAGTATTTATTACAACAGGAAGCCAATTTCACCAGTAACAATTTTGCCTGAAACACAGCAGGATCTCAGGAAAAGTTGAGCAGTTAGTACGAAGAGGACTGACAGCATAACCCCTGAGCAACCACGAGTAGTCAATGCTAGAACAATGACCCCTACTGCATGATTAATTTCCCAGCAGTGTTCCCAAATAAGTTAAGTGCAATTAAACCACATTGTCCACATCATGTGTTTCTTCCTAGATACATTTTTAAGTAGGGAAAGTAATTAAAGTTATAATACTTTTAAATGATGCAGTTGTTTTCCAGGAAACACTATGTATATGAGGGAAAACATTTTTTTAATTTTTGATTAGTGAAAATCTGGTGCTCTAAGGTAATAATCTACTCTAGGAAACTGCCTGAAAAAAAAAGAAATTGAATTATAGCAAATGCTCCACTTTGAAAAAGAAATATCTTTAATTTCTAGAAATTTCAGCCCAAATTGCTGTCTCCTCATATTTAATCTCAAAATACTTACATTCATGAAAAAATATATGCTAGCCTTGGAGACATCTCAGACTGAACATACAGCACTTCAGGGCAAACAGGATGAAAAGAGTTTAAGTGGAAGTATTTTGTGGTACAGAGTTTGGCTTGCCGTACAATTTGCAAATCATTGAACATTTTCATACCATAATTGCTGACCAGAACTGATAAGCAACACTACAATAAAAAGCTAGCAAGGGAATCCTTACTAATATTTTCTTTTAGGCCCATAAAATTTTAAAATTTATTTTGCCCTCTAGAGTAACAAGCAGTTTTAGCAGTCAATTTCTGTACTTGTATTATCTGTCAGAAACTTGCCTTGTTTTTCCATCTGATAATAACATAATAATTTGGTAATTAAACTATTCTTTTAACAGCTATGCCTATTACATCTAAAGAAAGGGATAAAAAAAGCCAAACATGAAGCCCATCATTCTACCTGCTATAATGCTCATACTACTTCACTGTAAATATTCCCTACAAGCAAACAATCACTGCAAAAACCATTTTTTCACTTTTCTTGGAAAAAGAACTTCATTACCAACATCACCCTAACATCTGTGTTTGAACCCAGCTGCAGAACATTACTCCAACACATAAAAACTCTTTAGAAATGCAAAATCTATAAGACTACAGTCTCAAAGTTATGGCATCACAAAATATTTATTCTCACAGTAATCATCACAGGGATGGATGCCCTCCTATTTTACTGTGAAATATTTCAAAAGATCCTTGCTTTGAGCATTATATAGATATTTTTAACATTAATATACTATTAATATATGTGCCAAACATTAGTTTTCCCATAATTCAGGAAGGTACAACTGTTCATTGTATAAATCAAGTCCAGTCGCAACTTTATCTTCTAAGACAGCAGTGAGCACAAGCAAGTTACTGTTACTATCAGGCAGGCAAACTCTTACTGTCAGTCAGACTCACAAATATGATCAAAAATAAATTACTTGAAAGCAACCACTTTAATTTTTATCTAAACTGGATCAAGGCCAAATGCAAAGCAGAATGAAGGAATGGAATATGTTTTGAGGTAGTTTTCTCTTGCTGCTTTTTTAATAAGAGGTACTTCCATAGAAGAGCAGCTGATGTGTGCACAGCTCTGTAACTCACAATATTGGAACAGTCCCAGTAAAGAAGAGTAATTGCCTCTTGTACACAAGAGTTTCTCTGTATGCTTTTATGGTCTTTCAATGTTCTGGGACAAAGTAGCTGAAGAGTTATAAAAAAACCCTTCATGATATTATAAATGTTGAATAGGCAAAATGAATAGATGCAGAGTGCACAGAATAGTACAACTCACAAGGGTTATCATGTCATCCCTTTACAATTTCTACTGAATAGAGAATATGTCATGAATAGATTACAACAGTCAATTAGGGGCTGGGTGAGCTGCAGCAATATGGATCTACAATCCATCAAAATGTGTTTTAAGTATAGCCATAGCATTTCTCTTTCACTCATTATTATCTCAATTTTCTGTTTGTATTTCACAGTTTTTAAAAGTTAGTAAAAACATTGAAGTAACATCACCTTTTTGATGACAATGATGCAAATTTTAAATCAGTACAGGCTATCAGGAGAGCAATAGAAAAATTACTAGCTTTTAAATTTGTTTTTAACAGTCAAGTTCTGTGCATTTTCTAAAGAACCAAGTTTAGCAGTTGAACAAATCACCTGCTGTAACTCCAGGCAGTAGAAAATAAGCTGCCTCTGGGAATAAATTTATTAAACTTGTCTGTCCCCTCAGAGACCCACAGTGATCTCAGAATTACACAGCATGAATCCCATCTCCAGAAGATCATGATTTCCCTTTCAGTCAGATGCTTCCTGCTGCTGGTGAAACTTAAGCTGCATTCCCTGAAAAGGTTCAGCTTGAGAATTATTGCACTGCCATGGCTACAAGGTGAAATATATAGTAGGATCAGGGGGCTACCAAAGGAAATCAGTAGTACAGGAAGAAAAATTACCTCTCCATTTGGAATTATATATATATATATACATATATATATATATATATATATATGAGGCCTTTTGCATGCTACATATCCCTAAATTTTAACTGAGTATCTCATAAACACCATGATAGTGACTTAATTCACCTGCAGAGCACTGAATGTAGTCAAACAGTTTGCAGCACATTAGTGTTACCTAACAAAGACATTACAAGATTTTTTCCAGACATCAATTAATTAGTAAAGCAACTCTCTTTATTATAAAAGAAAAAGTAGAAATTGTGGTTTTCTCAAGAGGAATTTGAATGTCTAAAAGAAAACTTTCATTCATTATAACTCCTGCAATTACATGCCATTAACAGCCTCCTGAGGCATTGTCAGTGCCTCCAACATAACTAAAGAGCTGACAGCTATTTTGAAATCTAGAACTCAGTCAAGTTCCCACGTGGATTTTCTTCAGATGTAGGCACACAAGGATAGAGGGGTAACTCGTGAACAGAAACCAAGGTGTTCTTTCTAATGAGAGAACAGAAAGCTCTCCACTCCTGTACTGTATAATAATGTACATGCTGTACACAGCAGGACCTGACCCACTGTGCCATTTTTAGGAATATGCTAAGGTTACTTAAGAGGGACAAACAGGGCATGAAGTTATTGATGTATACAGTGGACAACACTGTACAACACAGGGATTACTATCAATCACAAGCTTAGAGCCAGATCTCATAACTCTGGAGGGAAATACTCAGAATATTAAGCAACACACTCAGCAATAAGAATTTATGTGATTGAGTATCCAAAAGGGCAAACAGTCTTTATCTAATGCCTACAAATATAACAGTCAGAAAACAGTTATTAAAATGAAAACTAAGAGAGCTATTCCTGGAGGAGATAATCCATGCCTCACAGTCACTCTTGTCTGGGAGTTTTCAGTTACACATAAGGGGATCTAACATTTCTAATAGAAATTAACAAGACTTTTTTCAGGCTATCCTAATCCAGAATATATTTTTATATGGTACAGAATGTCCAATAACCTTTTTCATATGCATATACACACATTGTCATAGAAAATTGCTATCGTGTATTGAATACATAGCTTCAGTCTTCAGGAATTGTGCTGTAGAGAGCAGTGATAGACACACTGGGCAGCATCCTTTCTGAATGATCCCCCCAGACACTTGTCTGTTGACATTCTGCAATTGCACTCATTCTTCTCCTCCACCAGGTCTCAAATTTCTCATGCCCTTTCCCAGAACTGTTATGAACATCAGTCATTTACTGTTTTAGCCAAACCCTTTCCTGCTCAACTACATTTTTTTGATTCTCTTTTTATATCCTCTTTCTTTTTTATTTAAAGTATAGATTGAGTAGTTCAGAAGACGGAGGCAAAATATGAGCTAAGACAAAAGGTAGTCAAGTGATTTTTAACCCTACCGATAACTGCGACGCTCTTCTTAAAAGGTCCTATTTTTTCTTCTTGCACTCTGCCAGAATTGGTAGGGATAAGACAGAAAATCCAAAAGTAACACAGACTGAAGAGCATATAGATTCAGAGGGTTTTTTCATTTTCTATGACTTTTTCTCATATTTGGAGAAGAAAAGTTATAACACAAATAGAATAGAGTTTATTATCAATTGTAACTTTCTTATTGATTGAAAAAACAGACTAATGAAGTTATGCTGTATTATGCATGCTAAGAATTTTTAAAATGTTAAGAAAAAACAATGAACTTTGAAATGCCTTTCAAAGAGTGCTTTGCTTCAATGGAAAATTGAAAATCTAGGGTTATATTCAGAAAAACAATTATATTCTCCCTTGTTGATAAAATATGTTGATGCTTGCAAGAGTTTCAGAGAAAAATTCTATAAACTGATTAGAAAACAGAGATTTTATCATTTCCATTCCTTCTGTGATTGAAGATTGTAGAAAGTTTTAAAGATTCATTATAGCAAAACACAATTTTATGCACACTTATATACTGATTGATACAACTGATGAGGGCTTCATGCAGAACAAAAGTTCTTGTACTCTTGACAATACATACACATTTAGCCATATATGATCTTATATGGCTTCAGAGCAGGGTATTACATAAACTAGAATTCAGTGTGTAGTATCACTTTAATACATCTTTAATTAACAAGCACAGAGAAAGCTAAAATAAAGTAGTTTCATATACAGAAATTTGAGCCCATTGTATGTACAGTGTAACTTTTGTCCTCTTTATACATATGTATATATATAATAAAAGGTTCAGTGAGGGGAAAAAAGTACTCCTGGAAGCTGGTAATCAGCCAAACTGGAAGTCTGAGCAGTAAAAAATACTTTCCTTAAAAAACAGTTTAAAAAAATTTTAGTCTCAATGATGTGAGGACCATTTCACTGGAGTGCTGCACTTCCCCCAGAGGTAACCACAACTGGTATGCTCAGAGATCAGGCAAAATTTCTGCAAAGGGAAGAAGACACAGGATGATTTCCAAGAATGAGCAGCTCACTGTATTATATGTGCCAGCGGAAGAGCCTGCACAGTCTGTAGCAGAAACCATCTCTCAAATAATGTTTGTTGTGTGAAGCCAAATAGTCTGATCTGAGATTCAGGGACAAAGAGAGCATTCAGCTACCAGCACCTTCGTGTCATGAGTGTTACTTGCACACATAGGACTACCCTAGGTGCAAGTAGGCCAACCCAGTGTTCAGCTACTGGGCACAGCTCCTTGGGCCTTGGGAAATCATGGCACCACTATGCTGGTATGGAAGCTAAAGGACCAGGGGAGTTATAGAACAGGACCATGCATTTCTTAGCACTGTCTGAAGGGAGGGTGTCAAGGGGATGGAGCCAGGCTTGTCTCAGTGGTGCCAAACAACAGGACAAGAGGTAACGGGCAAAAATTGATGCACAGGAAGTTCCATCTGAACATGAGGATGAACTTCATTACTGTGCCTGTGACTGAGCACTGGAACAGATTGCCCAGAGAGCATTTGGACTCTGCCTCACTGGAGACAACCAAGAACCATCTGGATGCACTCCTATACCAGGTGCCCTAGAGCAACACTGCTTGACCAAGGAGGTAGGAGCACATGACCCACTGGCTTCAACCTCACCCATTCTGTGAAGGGAGGAAAAAAGATGAAGTAAACAAGACAGTTGGTTAGTCTCTATATTAGGCACATCAGATTACATGTTCAGCACTTCTTATCTTCCAAAAAATTTTAGAAAGCATACATACAGAAAATGCAATTTTAAGAAGATATAGTGACATGTTATCATTCTAGCTGTTCAAAGAATTCCTACAAGTATGAAAGAATTTTGGGTGATGACTTACAGCATTTTAACATATCACAGTTAAGCTATTTTTTTATTATCTCAGATTATATTTTAAAATACTGGAGTACTTTAAAGTACTTGTTCCCAGCGTATTACATTTATGGCACTGCAATATTTCTACAATATTATGCTGCTTCTTTGAGTGACACATGTTTTAGACAAGGATGGAATTTAAGCAAATGGAAGGGTTTGTATATTACATTATTGTGTAATATACACTATTACATTAGTGTGTAGTTGGTGCCTCGCCTGCCTTTATGAAATGGAAGGATTAAAGCAGTAAACTACAACTCATTTCATTCATAATAAAAACTGTGTGGAAGAAAAAATTATGTCCCAACTGATTACAAAATCCTATTTAATGAGATGCATATTTTTGAAGACTCAGAGGTACTGTAATATTTGCACTATTATTTAAGAACCATTAAGTACAATTGTGACAGTAAGGCTATTAAACATTTTATAGTCTGCTCAGTGCAGGTTTATTTTCCACATCAACTTTCACTCTTTTACAATATTGTTCTAATAATTCAACATCTAAGCAATGCCTCACTTCAACAGATTAAGGTTAGCAGGGCATTTTTCTGAAAAGGGATAAAAACCAGTTTTCTGGCAAAAAGCCTACCTCATCTACATGAATGATCGTTTAAAATAATTTGCTGTCTCTAGGTCTCTCTAACCTTGCAAGGGAAATTTTAAGTGTTTCACAGGCACATTTGCATAAACGCAATAAAAGTTTCAAACCTTGGATTTGTACTTCCCAGAGTACCTTTTAGCCATTAACATTTGGGTTTAATAGCAACAAGAAATGAAGCCTTTGTTGTAGCTATTTGAAGTAACAACATATCCTTACAGTTCTTTAGATGAAAATATTCATTAGCTAAATGAAGTCAGAATATGAAAGTGACTTAAAGGCAAGAAGAAGAAGAAAGTCTAATCTTGATCAGCACATGGAAAGTATCCCCCAGGTGGGCCCTTGCCAGGAGCTGATGCAGAATTCATAGGTAACTGTACCATGAGGGTATGATGCTACTCCTTGGAGCTGATGCAAATGCTCTTTTGACTCCAGGCAAATGTATGGTTGTCATAGGCTCAGAATCTGCTTCAGCAGCTAGATGCTGAATTTTGGATAAACAAATTGCCTTGGCAAACTCCCTAAATCGTATCACATTTCCAAGTCTGCAGCTGGTCATAAAGTTTAGATCTAGATTTCTGACCTTTGAAACCTGTCTTTCTCAAACTTTTCTGATAGAAATGGCATTCAACTGCAATCAGGATGTAAATCTTCCCCGAGTTTATGGTTGTCCAGTTATGCCAGTCAATTAAAGTACTTTCTGTTTAAAACCAAAATAATTTTTAGGTTACACAGTGTGTCATGACATTTGGCCAGAAAAAGGAAAAAAAAACCTAAATACCTGTACATGAGTGTCTACACTACTTCTGGTGGCAGGAAGTATTGAACAAAATGTATTTCCCGCTGTGAAGGAATGCATTTTTGTGCAAAGCTTACTGTTTTCATTTGACCTATATGCCTGTTACAATGGCAAACATTATCAAGTGTATCAAGGACAGAGTGGAAAGAAGAGGATAATTTGTCATGAGAAAGGAATATGAAAAAAAAAAAACAACTCAATTATTAAGCAAGTAAACAGCGATTTAAGGCAAGTTCAATGTATTAGTAAGAGCAATTAGCACCTTTGGGATAGCTACCACACAGCATTTCCCTATCTTAAGAATCTAGATGACAAAATACTCTTGATTCATGTTTACAATCTTGATTCATGTTACACGTTAAGTTCCTATACACTGATAATTCTAGCAGTCATCTAAAAGACAAGATAATCCATATTAATTGACTGAAAATCATTAAAACTCCACACATAATAAAAGAGAGAGTTATTTCTGTTAAGATCCTTAGCATTACTCAATAATCCTCCCAAGAGTTCATTTCAGTCACTTTATCCTTGCAAATCCAAAAGATTATTTAAGGTTTCTTTCTGCTGTTTTCAAACATGTCCATTGAATGTTCCTGCTTTAGCATGGCCCTGAGTGCATTTTTTTAAATTAATCCTATAAAATAGCATTACCCCGTGTAAGAAAGTTTTAAGACATGCAAAATGCATAAGAAAAAAATAGGAGTCTTCAAAAAAAAGATCTTTTTTAGATCTTAGATTGAAAATTTTCCCATGGTATATAAAAGCAACACAAGTTATCTTTTTATTTTGTTCCTATCTCTAAACAAGTTTAAGATTTTAACTAAAGCTACCCTGAATTCAAAGACAAAATTTGTAATTTTTTAAAGAGATGTAACATTTAACACTGTTATATTGGACATTTAATAGAAAATATCCATAAAAATCCCAAATCTACAGGGTGGGTGTATCACATAGGAGATCTTAAACTTGAACCTATGAACTGTAAACAATTTTGGCTTTGATGTTCAATGGTTACCACTAAAAGTAAAATGACAGCAATTTTCTAAACATAGAATAAATACCTACTAAAGTATGTTGAGCTTTAAAAAAAAAAAGTATTTACTTGCATTTCACTTTCTACAAACTTTTCCTGGTTCAATCTTACTTTAAAATTCTATGTACTAACAAAACACATGACAAACCTCCCTTCATGGAGAATCCTTTCAAGCTTCTTAAAATAATAAATAAACATCATGGGCTTTAAAACACAGTGTGTGTATCTTGCTGGTCATTATCAACCTTTGCTGAGATGCAGTTAAGTTCTGGCACCAAAACAACACAGTGAATAATTGCCCAGGTAGGAAAGATGAAATGTCTAGGCTTATTCTTTTAAAATAACTTTTTTCCCCCTAAATTGCCATGAAAAGCAGGTAAGGCAAAGAGAGTATCAAGATTCTAGACATAGAATGGACATATCTAAGACAAAAAAATTAGACAAGTTTTTGCATACATAAGGACATTTATTCCCCTAAACTACCTCAAAAATTTGTCTCTTTTCTCCCAAACAGTAATCACTCTAATAAACAACGCCTATAAAAAACTCCTACCCCCTCAGGCCACCACAACTACAATAAAAATATTTGAAGAGGAAAGAAATTAACACAGAGATTGAAAAATTTATTTTCCAACTTTCAGCAACTAGTTCTTTCCCATTCTTTTCACTAATTAAAAATTCTTGTTACAGGTTGTTTGCTTGGCAGCTGGTACTTCAGTGAAGTACTGGAAAATACTCCTGGCTCCTCAGTGTGATTTCACAGCTGTTGACTGAAGGAAAAGAATATTTGACCATGTTGTCAAAAATCCTAAACTTTTTAACTATTAGGAATATTAGGGAGCTCTTTCATAATCCTTCTTCTCCTCTCAGCCTTCCTTTGCCTAATCTTATTTCTATCTTTTTCTTATTTCTTTGCCTCTTCATTTATAATAATCTGGTCTCTCATCATCTGCCATTTTTTGCTTTTTGTTTCTTTTTTGTTTCAAGTAACTCATATTCCTTCCTTCCAGCCCTCAGTTCCGCAGGAAGATAAGATATATATGAATATATAGAGAAAAATTTTGGTTTCAGCTCTCACAGACATCAGCAGAGACAGGATTTTAGTTGCGTACTGATATTTGATATGAAGCTTCCAAATAGTTTTCCCCCTTGTTTGCTTTGCACATGGATTTTTGATAAAGAAATTAATTCAGAAAAGTGAAACTGCACCCCCTATTCATGATGGTAAAAATTATCTGATATCCAAACATAATATGACACATTTCTGAATGCACTATCCTTTAGAAATTTCGTTCTTCAAACTTTTGGAGCTGTAACTGCTTTTTTTTACTCTGAAAGGGATGTCCTCTCTCATATACTCTCTCCTTACCCTTCATGCAGTCAAGACACAGCAAATGCTACCCCTAATTCCAGGCTGCTGAAGTGGATGCTACACAGAGAAGTCATAACCCAAGAGCCACTAGAAAACTGTTT
This sequence comes from Eopsaltria australis, assembly GCA_034509425.1. Classification (NCBI taxonomy): domain Eukaryota; kingdom Metazoa; phylum Chordata; class Aves; order Passeriformes; family Petroicidae; genus Eopsaltria; species Eopsaltria australis. Next base: position 2,224,477 of record JAVTVJ010000172.1, on the reverse strand, counting down.
TCCCTGCACCTGTATCACCATCACACAGCCCCAGGTATTTCTGTTGGGTTTTCTTTGCCTTTTTATAATCAACTATCAGATGCTAATCATTTTAGTTACTAAATGCTTTTCTTTACAAGTTCATAAATATATTTCACGTTAGAGTCCAGTCTCACTCATTAAAGTTTAAGCCAAGACATACTTCCCTCATCATTTGAGCTGCTCTAAGTTCCTGCAGGTGGAACAGTGCAATTCTTTGGAATTTTCTTTTGCTATGTTAGTGACAGAATCCTTTTAACTATTCTGTCATTTTGCTACCTTTCTTCTGGCAGGAATACCCCACCATGGATGGCACAAAACATTTGTCCTTACAGATTGCTGCTTTATTCAAACAGCTGTTCCTCCTGCGCTAAATAGAAGGTGGATGATAGAAAAAGACCTCACGAAGCCATATTTCAGGACGAACATTTTTATGGCTTTAGTGTTGCTTACAAATCAATTCCTCTGAGTTGGGCTACCATTAGTAGCTTTTAAGACTGCCTGGAGCTGTGTCATTCACTGCTGCTTTGACACATTAATGCATTAATGGTAAGTGCAGGCTGACATAACTTCTCTGAAGTACTGTTACAGTAATTACCAGGAGTCTTCGATATGACATGCAAAGTTAAGAAAGGTGACAAAACAGTGTGTAGATACTCATGCACTCTTAAAGCATTTATTCAACACTGACAGCTCGTAATTAAGAAACTACAAAAACATTGAGGCAAAGACTGTCTGCTATGTACAGTGTCAGAGAAAACAAGCACAAATGAAAAAGGCAATTATGTGAAAATGATGACTGGTGCTATCAAACAATTCTATCTCAGTAAAAAGAGGTTAAGATAATCAGGGTAAAAAGTACTCAGTTGGCTCACTTCAGTTCTTTCATAGAGAAAAATGTTAAAATCTCATTAGTGCTTTGTAAAATGATGCAAATTTGCAAAGCCATTTAGGAGGCAGCAGATGGTAGTAATGAAACCTGAGTCTGTGTTTAGAACCTTTGAAACTTGGAACAAAATGCATTTCTAGATTTCTTCAATTACCACAGACGTGTCCTAAAGTAAATTAGTGAGATCAAGGAACATTCTCTGGAAAAGTGGTCTTTACCATTACAAATCATTTTACTGTATTCTCTCTCAATCAGGTTTATTTTTCCTAAGATAAGCATTACTCTGAAATACAAATTAAGAATGCTGAACATTACCTCCTTCCATCTAAAACACACTCTTTCATCTCCCACATGTATTGTTTCATAAACTGGTTCAGTAGACCAAGTACTTTAATATCAAAAGTTCTCAGCTGCCCTTCTCTCGCTTGGAACTAGGGACCATCATTATCTGACTATTCATCGCCTCATGGTCTATTGACTGAAGTGCTCTATAGGAGTAATTCCTTGGAAACATCTTTGTGATGTTGTGTGGCAGATGGGATTACTTTGAGTAAACAAGGGCTCCTGGCTCGAGGCTGCACACAGGTATCCTTGGGATTCTGAGGGTTTTGCCGAAAGTTTAACCATCACACCTAAGATGATGAAATTACTGTTCTTAGAGAGATACAGCCTCATAAAATTTCTATAGGTTGTTCTTGGTAGCCATGTGAAAAGAAATGTACAACCATGTGATATGAACTCAAAAAAAATTAAACCTTCTGAAAGCTATTCAATACATTTGAAATTACTCAAGGGTTCTGGGGTTTTTTTTGCTTGCATATAAAGAGGTGAAGAGTGCTATTAACCTTTGCACAAGGTTTATTTTATGTTGTTGAAACACTTCCCTTCCTGCCAAAAATCCAGCTGGAACAGACTATTATTTTCTTCACACTCTGGTCTGCAAATGTCAGGTCAAAAAACTTCCTTAAACTCATGTTTGATACTTGTATAACCACTTTCAGCACATAAATAGTTAACTCTTTTAGGAAAACATATTTTCAAATCACCATACCTAAAGCTAAATCAGTGTTTTGCAAGAACAAGAGCTGATTAAGGACATCAACATTTGGATGTTAATTGTCTACAACCATAAACTATTTCTATATTTAGTCAAAGACACATTTTAAATCACTGCAGTTTATTTTATAATCTGAAATGAACAGCAAGAATATGGGTGATATTTTAACTGATTCATAAATATTTAAAAGTCTGCTGATTTTCAATCATATCTTTCTGCAATCTGTTTTTCGTAAATACTCAATTCAGTGACAGGCTATTTTCAGCAAAATAGCACAATTCTCATTCTACTAGGAAAAAAATTAAAATAACAGAAAATCTTTAAGACTAGGAAATTCCTTAGCATGATTTATTACCTAAAATGTACTAATGTATTTCACAAGCATGCTAAAGCTGTATTTCTGTTACTCCTATTCAGAAATTCTAGTTTCCAGCTTGCCAGTTTGACATATGGTTCTTCATACGTCTCAGGTTTTTCACTGTTGTCATAAATACAAAGCTGATTTGACATCAATAATTATTTTTATTCTTTCCAGGGAAGAATATTTGAATGTAGTAAATATATAACACTCAATAAATAATATACTTCTTGAAAAAAAAATCCAAGGGGGCCTTTTGGGAAAAAAAAATTAAAAGAAAGGTTTTCTCCACTCTTTCTACAGCATGCAGAAATTTTAGGTTTAAATGTAAACTAACTCCATAGACAAGATTTTACCTGTTAAGAACCACCAGCCAGTTTAGGCAAACCAATGTTAGACATCAACTATGATATGCTGGAACATTCAAACACTACGTATAAGTATAGAAATACACACATTGATAAATATAGATTTTTTTGTTAAATATTCCCTTCCCCCATCAGAACTGGATGTTTTTGAATAGAAAGATGTTTGAAACATAAGATGACAACCAGTGGTGTTTCTCTAGCAATAAAATGCTTTGTAGCCACACTCAGTGTTGGAAGCTGACTCTAATATAACGCACTATAACAGAACAGTATTGGCTATTGCTCTTCACTCACTGAACATGTCATCTTAACATCTGTGCAGTGACCAACTTGGAATCCCATCACTAGGCCCATAAACAAAGCTGCTTTCAAGAAATTTCATAGTTGAGTATCATAAGCATACTCTTTTCACAGGCCTACTGTTCCCCAGAATTGAATTAGCAAAAGCAAAATCCTGCAAAGTGCTCTTTCAGACATCACTAAGAGCATTTAAAAAAAAATTCTTCAGATGACATCAGGCTCTGATGACAAAGACTCATATAATACAGAGTTAGTAGTTATATTTATGTACATCAATAGCAACTCAATATCTGCTCCTCAAAACAAATCAAACTACCTTTGGGAAGAAAATTTATTTTCAGGACAAGTGAAAAACAAGTACCCAAAACAAAACAACACTTGGTTACCCCAAATTAAGTTGCTTTCTTAAGAGTCACAATTGAAGGAGATCTTAAATTTATTTAGTTACACCAGGCTATTTGGAAATCATAACAACTTCCTTCTGTATAAGAAATTAAGGACGTAAAAGAAAAATTATGTATAGCTTCGTACAACACATGGAAGATTTAACTACTTTCCTAACATGGATCCCATTAATGCGAAGATTTAGGTTAAAGCAAATCCATTGATGGGGGAAAGATAGCTATAAAGTGTCACACTAATAAGTTTGATTTTTTTTTTTTAGTTAAGGAAGAAGACAAGAAAATGCATCAGAAATATAGAGGTTGTATCCAAGTTCAGTTGAATGACGTCAAGTTAGAAAATCCAAAATTAAACAAAAGCCTTTGAATCATGCAGCACTGAAATACATCAAAACGAGCATTGCTTGCCTAGAAACATACACACATTGTGTTCAATTAAACACAGAAAGCAATTCCAGCACATCAGATGAAAATAAACAACTATTAAAGATTTACACATGCATTTTATGTTGTAGATTATGATCAAAGAGCGCAATGTTTGGAAACAGATGACCACAAATAGTTTACTGCTGCAGTGAGCTTTTTCAAGTATGTTTAAATGTAACAAAAAACATTGCATAGAGGTGGATAACATTAAAAACAACTTTAGAAAATCTAGTGTAAAAGTGTTAGTAGATGATTCAATATGTTCTGCATGAACAAAAAACAGTTTCAACTTTACATATTTAAGAAGGATTCAGATGTATCACTTCTGGAGTTAGCACAAATTCTTTTGTAGAGTTTTCTCTCTTTCAACAATAGCAATTTAGTTTTAATGTAATTTTAGGAACAGTATTGTAATGAGCTGTTTTCTATAGCACATCATAAATCTTCATAGCAGCCAGGTTGTGTGTTGGGCTCCTGACTACTCATTCAGTGAAGGCTAAGATTTATGAACTGCAAACAGATAAACATGTTTTTTAATTTTCAGATTATGAATTCTGACATCACAGAACATAAACCTTTGACATGAAAACCCATCTATCAGGATCTAATCTAAAATTAGGCACAAGACAGTAGAAGGAATGGTTCACTCCATTTTTAGCAGTCCTTTATTTCACAAGAATAGATCCCAAATCACTACGAACTGCTTGGAAAACCTAAAGCCACGAGTAAAAATAAGGAAAGAATGTACTTCAGAGTTTCTTTGTATAAAGTAAACACAAGAACCTTGAGCAATACATTGTCTGCCTAGAAATCTTCATAGGAGCAAGACATTTATATAATGCCTAATGTACTGCATTCCTCTTTCATAAAGATTTCATAAGTCTGGAGCAAAATAAACAGAATGACTGAAGCAACGGCCTTGGGAAAACAAGTAAATAGAGCTCATCTCATATGCAGAAACAATAATGAAGGAAGATCAGTTACTGCAGTTCTAATAACAAACAACAGATGGTTCATAACAGAAACTTAAATAACACTGTGTGTTTCAGGTGAGCAATCCACACCAGGGACTGGAGTATTTTCTGCCACTCCCCTAGATTTTCATTCTGCTCTGGAAGTACAAAGCAAGTGCCACAGCATCCTGGTCTTCCCCACAGTATTTTATTACATTGCTGAGATACAGAATAACTGGAATGGTCCCCAGGGCTCCCCCCTTTCTCAGCCAACACAGATGCAAAAAGGGTTTCTGGCACCAAAAGCTAATAAAATAACAAAAATAACTTTGAAAATGGCTGCGCTGGATACAGTCTCAAATTACTGTTAACAAAATTCACATATCTTCACATTTCCATATGATCATTGTACTGAAATGCACCCCAGCAGGATCTGAGAACAGAGGAATATTTGCTTCAGGTTTCTGGCTAGAGCAAAACATTTTATCACCATGGAAATCTAAGTTATGTACACAGATTTGCTGCTGCAGTCCTCTCCTGCCTAAATTTTACCCCAAGCCTACAAGGAAGACAATGGTATTGATCTCAGTCCTCGTATTGGATTCATTGTTGATAACATGAAAATTTAATGTTCAGAACAGTAGCTGCAACAACAGAGAGTTTTTCCTATTAGGAAATGAGGAAGAAGAGGTTACAAACTTGAGGTGGATAATAGAGTTTTGCCTTGTTATCTCTAAAAGCATTTGAACAAATAGATTAACTGTATCTTTAGAAAAAGCCATTCTATGTAAAATTTTTAAAAATATATGTTCCAGATTTTACATTCCAAAGCCTTGATTCAACTTGAAACAATTCTAAGAGTGGCCAGAGGAACAAAGGACATCATTTGGACTAATGGACAAGTGTCATGCACTATTTCTTTCAAATATATTGGGGTTTATATAATATTTAAAATAATATATATTTTTTTATGGATATTTAAGCAATTGCAAGATCCATAACCTTAAAACACACCTCCTCTCTCTGAAGTGACACAACAGGAACCAAGTATTTATGTCTATGGTATAACTGCAATAGAGACAACCAGTGAAAGAGCTCAGACTTGACAATCTTGGCCTATGCGTTTGTGACCATTCACTTTTTTACCCTTACCTATTCCTAAACACAGGGTGGCCACAGGGACCCAGCCCCAGCCTCTGAGAATCCTAAGCCTTAAGTAGAATTAGTGGTAGCTTTTCCTGTGGTAGCTTTTCCCAATGCATCAGTAGTTTAGATTCTGCATTAACTCCAGTAGCTTATTCTTTAATGTAAATTCAATGGGTAATTTTCAACACTCAAAATTCATCTGATTTTGCAAAGCAGCTTGCAAAGCTACATTGGACTTTACTGAACTGTGATAACAACCTTTATCATTATAGCCCAATAGATGGAATAAACTGAAATAAAGATTCCTAAACAAAGGCTCCAGAATATCCAGTGTATATTTCTACATTTAATTTCAGATATTTAATAACATTTTCTTACTTTTATCTTTGCACTTTCTTGATTATAAAGACACCTTTTCCAGCTCAATGTGAAAATCAGTTTATATAAAAGCTATAGTTGCTTAAGGATAGCAAATACATTGAAAATGAAGATAAATGCAAAGATGCATGAACAGGCACGTAGAGAACTGTAAAATAGCTTCCTAGTTGTAGGTTTTAGTTCACCTGTATGCTAAGAAGCAACAGAAAAAAACTGTGTTCCAATCAATCTGCTTATGATTTCAAATATGGAATATCAGCATGTGAATCTCAGTAAGTAAGAGATATGCAATTACTATACAAAGCACGAAAAAAGTATCCATATATACAAATGAAACACCAAATACTGAAGGTGTTTGCAAAAAACCTGAGGACATTCCCACATTTTTTTATTTTTCTCATGCACCTGAATATGTCTACAGTGACAGGCATTAACTGATGTGTGTCTCCTGCTAATGTAAGCCATGAGGCTAACTAAAATTCAACACAGATGCAAGTTACATCTTTGTGACCAAAACATCACCGTGTCAGTTCAGAAAAAAAACAAGAATATTACTTCTCAAGGTGACAAAAAATAGTGCTATGTGACAACATAACTCGAGGTCTCATTTGATTTATTGGAAATTTTAAACATTTCCAGTAATTGCATTCCAGGAGATTCTGAAAACCACGTGAGAACAATAAACACATAACATGATTGTCCTAAACAATTTTTTTCTATTTATTATTTCTCAAGGAGATAAATATTTTATTTATTTTGGAGAAAACAACCTCTAAGAGATGTATATGAAATGAAAGTCAACCTGTCAGTTTACATGCCAAATATGTATGTTAGTTGCCACATAGTTAAGCTTTTTCACTAGACCCTAAACATTTGATGTTTTCTAGGCCTCCTTGTAATACTGAAGTTGCATTTGATCACAGGTTTCATATGCTCATATACAAGAATATGACTCCTGCCTGGCAGAGGCTTTCATGCCTATAACTGGGTCACTTTCTGGAGATCAGGATGGACAAGTGACAAGTCTGTGACAGCAGGCAGGTCATGCTAAAAGCTGGGCTCCACAGCGTGAGCAGCTCAGGGCACATGGAGAAGGCCAAGTGCTTATAAAACTGCCACCCACACAGAGGGGAAGCTCACAGTGAATTTAAGAACACTCCAAATTAAGCAGTGATTCTGAGCTAAGATTTTGCAGGAATGCAATTACGACATTAGTTGTTTTCTTTTCAATCAGGCCATCTTTAGATACCTCAATCCTTCAGCAGCTCTTAGAGAAGGACATGAGTTCTGCTAGGATTATCCTGCCCTTGATAAAAAGAAAGAGACTAAGTTACTTAAGTCCTAATCATTTTTTAAAGGGTTCTTTTTAGGAACCTTTTTGAAGATCATTAACACATTTTCTCAGTATTGAACATGCCAATTAGAGAGACTATTTCAATAGTCAATTAAGCAGTGTAAAATAGTAATGAATAGAATTCACATGTAATTCCACGTAGACTTTCGTAACAGAGTTTAATTGAGCTTTAAGTGACTTAAAACACTTCAGTTGGTTCCTTTCATAAAAGTAAAGTTCATTCATTCTGAATTCCGATGTAAGTGTGGTTCTTAAAAATGTCACCTTAAAACATTATATCTACTAGTAATTGTTTACAACTTTATGTGAAATTAGAACAGGTTTCATTCCATAGCATTTCAAGAGGTCTATGTGTTCTTACGGTTTTTCCTAACAAAATATTAATGGAAATGTCAGATGAAAGTTGTAACTTAATCCTCTGAAGAGATGCAAAATGAAATGCTTCTCCTGGTACAGAAGTGTTGCTGAACCTACTGGAAAGGTTTTCCTGTGTGTTCATAAAAGAAAGGTATTTGAATTTTTTTACAAAAAGATACCTTATTCGGAGAAGCCCAAAAGATTCAGGTAAAAACATTAGAGTTTTGACATTTCTTACTTGCATAAAAATTCTCTTTAATATAATGGGAATTTCTAAGTAAACACTGCAAGAAGTGGTTCTTTCTTAAAACAGTACATTCTAAGATTAATGAGATTTCTAAATGTGGAATTAAGAAACTCTAGGTATAAGAAAATGTCGCTGGATTTATTGAAACTGAAGCTTCTTCAATTTGCTATTCTACATATTATGTGAAAATTCCACAAATTCATGTTACAGTAATACTCTTATTAAAAGTGTGCTTTTAGTCAGTTCTGGAGAGCAAAAAACACACCAGCTTTTAATTCAAGAAGACAAGTATACATAGGAAAATATTTTAACCACAGTTTTAGACTACAAATAACACTATATTTAGGATAGAAAATACCCCCATTGGCCTATATGCCCTGTTAAATAAATAACATAGATAACCACTCTAATTTCCTCCCTGAAATATATTCCTTTTCCCTATCATATCCGAAATTTAGCTGAGAATTAACAATTCCCATAGCTGTGGAACAGAGTAAAGTTATACAAAACAGCTTCAGAAATGTACAGGCCCTTTCTACTGGCACATAAAAACGTATGGACCAGCAAGCAAAGAATGTAACCCGTGTGATCACTGCATTTCTCAGCTGCTGAAAATGTCATCCAACCAATTTCAGGAGTCTCTGTAAAACACTGAAGTAATCTGAAAAGTAATCTGAAAATCTACTACCAACTAAGAGGCATTAAAAGAAACAGTTTGTTATATGTTTTGTCCTGTGTATAAGTCAGCTGGCAGCCAAACACAGATGAAGAACACACACTTCTCTGCATGTGGATGTGTACAATGGCACGGGGATGCTCAGAACCTCAACATTAATGCTCTGAGAGGTTCACATGTCACTCCCTGTTTGCCATTTACATGAGCCTAATTACCAATTCTGATACTGAAGAAATCATCAGGCATGTGGGAAATTGAAGGCATGACAACATTGTTTTATAGAAGCTACAATTCTGCTGAAACCTATATGACTAGCTTTTAAGAAGCAAACCATTATTTATAATCTTGAAAAAAAACCCTGCCATTAATATTTATGACATTGTAAATCTCCATAGAAGCCAGTGACTACTTACAGAGGTAAAAGAATTATAGGTTGTTAGGAAGTCTAATTGTTTTGCCAAAATCCCATGGAATGCATATTGCAGTGCCTAAGTCATCAGCCTCATCTTCATCAGTACATCATAAATGCCACTGTATAATTAATGGATTCCAGTGTGCCAAATCACATTAAGTTTTGTATGTCAGAGAAATATTTTGGGGGGAGCTGTTAAAAGGATTGAAATGTAGATTGATACTCACTTCAAAGGTTCTGCTAATTTTTAAGAAGTTTAAACGATGCCACTGCTCACAGCAGTTTAGAAATTTGGTAAATATCCTCTGAATAGAAAAGTGCATTTTCTCTGCCAGATTAAAGACCAGTCAGGCACAGCCAAGGGGAGGCTGTTATAAAACACCATCCTCTTCACTCATTTGCATTCTTCGGGTAAAATTTTGACCAGTGTGTCAAGCTGCCCCACATACATAATAATTCTTACAAGGATTCCTCTGAGCAATGAGCAGACACTGCCTGAGAAAGCCAAACAAATTATGGTAATTAGACACCAAATCTATCTGTTGAAGCTGAAGGACAGTTCAGAAAAATACGCAGAACTGTGACAGAGAGAAATTTGAATTCAATTACTAAGCTTCTTAAGTATTTACTTGAAAAGTATACATTTAAAACACACATCATTCTCCTAAGACTGAGGGTAAAAATGTTGTAAACACAAAAATCAGCAAAGGAAAAAACCCCAAATCTACCCACATTATCTATTCTCATAGACTCTATTTTATTATAATGAGCTGGCTACCTTTACCAATGTTTCATGTAACAGCTGCACAAACTTCAAGCAACTCAAAATATAAAAATGTCCAGGAGATTAAAAAATAACAAATATGACTATGTTTTCTATTATAATAAATAATTAGAGGGAATAATAATAACAATAATGATTAGAGAAAATTAATTAGAAATATTCAAAAAAGCCATTCAACCACATAAAACTAAGAACTAGTAGCAATTAAGAGCTCGTATTTGCACAAATAACCATGACTTCAGAATGATATCGTAGCAAACAGTATCAGATTTTTTCAGACTTGTTACCAATCTACCCAAATTTCATATGGAAAATCATCTATAGATAATAAGTACAGAATGTGAAGACCTGAAAGAGGTTTTCTTTTCAGAATTTAATCCTACTATCCAGGAAAAATTTTCTTTTCTGCAAGAAAGCGTAAAAGTTAGCAAACCAGTAAAGTAAAGGAACTAAACTTAATAGCTTGTATCAAATGGATAGGTATTTTTGGTGTAAATGGAAATTGTGCCTAAAAAGCGATATATAGGAAGGAAAATGGAGACTGTAATTGCCTTAATATAGCACATCAGTGGTCCGTCTAGTTCAGCATTTTGTCTTCAGAAACATGCATAAAAAATGCTTAATGAAGCAAACTGGACATGCATAAATCATCAGCTGCCTTCAGCAAATGCTTCATGAACTCAGAAATGACTTTACCACATTAGTATTTAAAAAGGGCAACCACAGCCCATCTCAAACTGTTCTTAGTGGAAAAAAACGGTGTGTTTAAATCTGCAATTATCTTTTCTGCAAATTTATTTTTGTGGTTTTGGTGGGGGTGGGCAGGGGCTGAAGTGCATTTCCTACTGCTCCTTGGTATTCAGGTTGTATCTATCAAGGTAGAATAATATATTTAGTCAGATAATTTTTTTAAAACTTGTGATAATTTAGAAACATAATGAATTACAGATGCAGGGCTGCTGCAGGTTTGCATGAATTGCTTGTTCTTGAAGATAACTGCGATTACTTTCTCTTTTCTTTGAATATTTCTAATTTTATACCAGTAATTCAATGACCCCTTGTTTGTTCCAGTCCCTTATGAACACACATATCCCTACTTTATAAAACAGAGGGAATAATTTATGAATTACCATGCAGTTAATGAATCACAATAAAATCACATTGTAGGAAATTACTAGACTCTAAGATAGCAAAAAGACACAAGATCCAATTAAATTACTGTTTCCAGTAGCGTAAGAGCCAGAGGAAAGAAAAACTGCAGGACTGCAACAGTAGAAAGTTCACTTTGAGTCTGAAACCAGTCAAAGGGACAAAGAGCAGGAACAGAACAAGATGATGATTCATTAGAATTTAATTTCAAATGGTGACACTTAACAAATCCCTACAAGGGATGGTATGATAAGGGGGACACACCCTGTCCTTCCTCATCCTCACATCCTCAGGGGCCTGGCACTGAAGCCTGCACTGAAGCTTTCACAGTGGCCACTTTCTAAACATGATTCAGTGGGCATTCACAGACTCACTTCTGATTTTGGGGGATGTTCTTCACTTTGTGAATAATTGTTCAATTAGTTTTCACAGTCAGTTTGAATAGAAGTGCCTACTTTGGCTTCAGCAAGCAAAGAATAAGCACAAGGAAGAAATTATTTGAATGACAGAAATCTAAATGTTATGCCAGGCACTAAATGATGGTCATCCTTCTGCAGATGTATTCCCTGACCACTTAACAGTATCTCCTCTATTATCATTGTCACTTGGTTTATCCAGTTCATGTTATTGTGGCCATTCAGCTGCACAATTAGCTCATGAAAGGAGGCCATGGGCCTCTTCAGGTCCTTTGTAAACTGTGTCTGGTGAATGCTTTTCCCCAGCTGGGGGCTCTGTCCTGCTGCATGGGAAGGCAGCATCCTTAACTCATGGATGGCTGAATTTTGATTCGGCATTATTGGATGGAGTGAATGAGCTCTTTGTGGATATACCAGGAAGTCAGAAAGGAAAATTGATCTATTTTTCTAACAGATCCTTCCCTCACTAGAAATTGCCTGTACAACACCTTCTCTAAACAAAGTAAGATTCATTCTTGAAAGAAAAATTAGGGTTCTATAGCAGGTAGTATCCAGTTGGTCTCATAGGCCTACTGGGTAAAAATATATGAAAAAATAAAAGACCCATAGTAAGAAAAAATATGCACTTTCCTTTTATTCAGACCTAACTTTGACTGCATACTTTTATGACAAAAGCCTGTGTTTGAATTAAAGTGAAATACCACAGTTCATATGCTACTAAAGAATTCTCCTAGAAAAGACTTCTTGTATTACAGTGTTCCAGTCCAGCTCTAAAAAAACCCTTTAATTTTTATCACTTGTGGCTTTGGTATTACCTTTTTTTTTTTTTTTTTTTTTTTTTTTTGTGGTCTCCTCTCTGGATGTTTCGTGTACAGAAAGACTTAAAAAAAATCAGAAACGGTTTGTTACTCTAGTGGCAGTTACCAATTAACAAGTAGTGCTGGACTTCAAACACTTCTCAAGTACAGCAAATTATTTGATCTGCCTTGCTATATTCCCATTAAATAACAGCAATCCTTTACTGCAGAGATCACACAAAGAGCACAACAGAATTTTTTGTGAACGAATGACTGCTTTGGTAACAGTAGGGCTACCAAATTTCAAGTTCATCATTGAAGGAAACTCATTACTATTAAGTTTCTGTGTATGTTCTCAGTGTGCTTCTTATGTACTGTACTGCTTCTTATGTACTGCTTCTTATGTACGTTCAGTTAAAGAACGAGAGAGGATGTTAAATTAAACATTTTTAAAGCCCATTTCTTCGCTTTCTTTCTGTGCCTTCAGATGTTGCAAGCATTGGAACTGGTAATGCCTGCACCCGGTTTAAGCCACCAATGAATTGTGGCTGCACTGTCATTTACTGTTCAGAAGGACTGGGAAACAGAAAAGTACTTTTTTTCCTTACTCAAAGTGGGCAAAAGGTGGACATGATCTGCATTTTCAGACCACATGATCTGCACTTTCAGACCAAGTTTAGTGCCCTAAGCTAGTGATCATTAGTGCAGAAGTCACAAAGCTTGTGTATGTTTTACTTTATGGTCCTGCTCTCTGGTCTGTCTTATTTTTCAAAACCACAAAACATGCAAGACCATAATTGTGGCCAGGGAAAAACCATCACTAGCTAATGATAACAATTTGGTGAGGTTCAAGGAATAAACATGTTAGGAGATGTTTATATGACTGAGGAAATTTCTTTCAATGCACGGATAAGCAAAGCCAGCCTTAATAAGGAATGGTGAAGTTCCATGGCTTAGTGCCACTAGGACAAAAAAATGAACAGTATTGAATGGGATCATGTTCATCATAATGAGCTTCATCTAATTCCAGTCTTCAGAAACCTTCATTTATCTAACTTACAAAGAATATGTTAAACAAAAGCACTTCACAATATTAGTGCAATTTACATCAAATGCACTAGAGAAAATTACCTAATACAATTTTCTAAACCATTTACTATTATGAACTAGGAACTAAATGAGAAAATTGCATTTTATGATTTGTAGGCTATTAAAAAAACTCTACACCTGAATTCACACAATCTGCATTATTTTGATTCCCTCTCAGTGGTAAAAGACCTTAGTAAAGCAGAGATCCAGAAATAATACTCTATGAATTAAACTGAAAATATGTGTGAAGTCCCTCTCAATCCGCATGAACAAGACACTGCTTTTGGTTTCTCCTCACATTTTGGCACCTGAGGGGGGGAACTTAACTTCCCACCTTGGTTTGGTTTATTTCCAAAGCAAACAGAAGACAGGAGTGATGAAACAACGTCTAAGTTTTTCAAAAGCAAAACATATGTGTGTATCAACATTTGGAGACATCATTAGCATTTTCGTTATTTGCCTGATGTTTGTACAAAATGCCACAAATGTGATTGAGTCATCTCCTGTCCACTTCAAAATATTAATAAATGTTTATATGAGTATAAACTTCACAGAAATTCAAGCAGATGCAGTAAAAGAAATGCAAAATCTTCAAAAACCCTAATTTTTTTCCCAGGAGACAGTCTTTGGAGATCTGCTAAAAAAACTTTCACTAACAGATCTTTTTCTTCTGTAGAAAAATAATTAATAAATGTTCTTTTTAAATTAAATAATATAAAACTCACAGTGAACATTTTTTTATTATCCAAGCAAACTTTAAAATATTTAAAGTACTAAAGAGTAAACTTTGCTTTAAGGTCAAGAAATGAGAAATTCAGAGTGTTTATGTTTTGACATAAATATATAATCTGTAGTCTAATATACAGGCTTTCTACCTTAATATTACATTTGGGTTCTTAAGGTCAGGAAAGAATTTCTGTTCAATAATCACAAAGGGGCAAAAGATATTTCCAGATCTTAAGGATTACGCAAATAACAAAATGAAAAGTTTTCTTCTATTAATTGCTTTAGAAAAAAGTTTTATTAATTGCATTAGCAATAAGAAATTATTTCATTATTTTATCATCTTTTTCTCATCCCTTGCCTGTTTTGCTGCTTTCGCAGCGTAAAATTAGTGGGGCTTAATCTGATAAATGAAACGATGGACAAGTTTGGCTGTAAAACTTCAAATAAATGCTTCATTCAGAATCCATTCTATACACCAATATGAACTAAGCTCATCAACATGAGCTACTGTGCTAAAAACGATCTATTACAGTCATCAAACTTTTATAATTGTAGAAGTTCCAGAAAGCAAATTTATGAAGTTGTGGGGGTTTAGTTTTTATCTGACAGTATTTGATCAAATAGAGTGGAGCCAAATTCCTAATATCTCACATTATGAACCTGAAATGCATTACAGATAACTCTTATGACATTTACTTACACAGCAATGGCTATTTCCCCTCTTGCCATGCCCCTAAAGGTCTCCAGGATGTTAGAGAAATTGAAAAACACTGAAGTAGCTGTATCTCGGCTAAAGAAAACAGATATGCTGCTTTAGGGATTTACAGAACTCTCTAGAAAGGTTGGTACCAAAAAGAACAAGGCAAAATAGCTTAACCTAATTCTATATATCAGGTCAAGAGAAAATAGAGGCCACTGAACTTCTTTTTTTCCTAAAATAAGCCCTATTGAGAAAAAGAGCAGTTACTAAATCACACTATTGAGCAACAAAGGTAACAAAGAAATGCTGCAGACTTCACATTTTTCATGGAGAGCAAGACTAACAGTTCCACAGTTAGATTTCCTATCTGTTTTGTAGGATCTGGATCCCATAGAACTGTTAAATCACTCCAGGGATTTGGAAAACTTGTGTATAAATTGTGGAATGAAATTAAAGTGCCCTAAGTACGCAGCTATAACAAATACATCCCCTGATCACACATGGCAGGCATTGAAGCAGTTTGATACAGCAGAAAACGTCCATATCAAAGTCATGTGGGACTTTATGTGGGATTTATGTCAAAATACAGTGGAACTGCTGAAAGCATCTTAGTCATTCTAACCTTTCTTAAGTAGCGTCTTTGTAGAAATACAGGACAATTATAAGAAAAAGTGTGACTAATACAACTTTCTGTTGCTATAGCAATTAGTAATACTGATAGCAATCCATTAAATATTTACTATAAAATCTTTACACAACTATAAAATCTTTACACAACTATAAAATCTTTACACAACAGAAGTCAAATTTCATTTTTCCTCCCTATCTTAAACTTCTAAGTACTGGAGGTGAAAATATAAAGTAGCCCTTACAAGATGTTCTATCCAAGAAGTCTGATACAACCAATATTAAATTTGAGATCAAATTAAAACTGTAAAACTCTAGAGCTAAAAAGACAGTCAAAGGTTAAAATAAATTATAATACTTAATGCGTTTTGCTGTGTACAAATAAGAGAACAAATTTTATGATAGCTCATTTAGTAAGTAGCAAGAGCACGGGAGGTGTGCAAAATTTTGTGGTACGAACATATTTAACAAAAAAATAGGAAGGAAATCAACTTTGTGAAAATGAGTTTAACACTACAACTTATTTTTAAAACTCTAAATAAAATTGGCATGCAATTATTCTGTTTATCTGCATGCATTTTTTTTCTGAATGACTTTACTTTTATTTTGGCCCTTAATTTTTATACTGATTTTTTTTAAAACTCTTATAAAAGATATATCTAAACACTTTAATTTACATTTTAAACATCTAGAGATTATCAGATTAATCACTCTGAGTTTTAAAAGGGAATTAACAAGACAGCTAAAGCATTAATTGTGGCTTTTACGCTCTAATAAAAAATAATATTTCCCACATGAGCAATTTACTCCTTCCAAGAGTCTCAACACTTTAAGATGCCTGAGGGTCCAACTTGGCGGAGATGTTAGAGCTGGGGTACATTACATCACATAAAACATATATTAAAAAATCTGGCATTTACTGCATGGCCAAGTGTAAAACAGTATGGGCTACAGTGAAGAGCAACAAATAGGACTCTAAAAGATGATGGATGCTTCAAGTCTGCTGTGTCATAAATTCCTTTCCTATTGTGTTCTTAGAAGTTTGCCCTGATTCAAAACTCTTAAAGTCATCTACAGACTTCTCAGACCACATACTAGAAAACCTCAGGCACAGATAATTGTACTGAACTGGGGAATGCCCTCAACAGTTCGTGACCTGCACAGACTGAGTAACATTTTCTGGAGAAAGCTGGAGAGCAGAAGGAGGATGTCAAAATTTGTAGCCTTCAAGCCCAGCAAGAGAGAGAATTTTTATCAAAATACAGTGCAAAATCCCATCACACAGAACCAGGACAAGACATTTATAGTCAGTATTCAAATTTCACTGATTCAAAAATTAATTAACATGTGTTGGAGGGAAATGTTTAGTCAAAAGTGACCAGGGAAGAGATGCATCTTATTTTTGCAAATACACAACCAACTGTTTTAATCACAGTTTTGGGCTTCAAAACTCTAAGGACAAATTACTTGGTTTTTTACCTCTCCTGAGGAGTGCATTATTGCAAAACTCTCCCAGACAAGTACTGTCAAATATGACACCAAATGTTATAATATGACTATTATAATGTATTGGAGACAGCTGCACTTTGTTATCTTTTCCGTGATACCAATGGTATAAAATACCAGTGCCAAACAAAACATCAAATACCGGTTCTATGCCAACTATATTATGCCAAATACATAAGTAGTGTATCTCTCTTAATGTTAATGAAACAGTTTAATCTTCTAAAATTTTTTGTGATATAAACTACTTGGTATCTAAACTTCAAAACTGTGTCAACATTAGTTGTTTCCTTACTAGTAATTATGTTTAAGCATAGAATTTAAACCATCTTACTCTTCTATTATGTAAGTACAGCTAATTTGAACATACAGCCCTGAGATCTAGGAGTCATTGGGGAAAGTCTATTATCCCTTCTCCTGTATGTAAAAGCTAAAGCTTTTCTGTGTTTCAGGCAAATTGTGCTAAAAAAGCATCATGTCATCTTGAAATTCAAGCCACATTGTTGTAACTTCATTTTTAGCCAGTTCATTGTTTTTCTCCATCTCTATACAAAACTCTTTGACTACACATAATAATTTGAAACTCCTCTGATCTGCAGCATTAATATCAATGCCAACAGTTTAAACATACATATGCTCAAATGCCTTCAATGCAATTCTGGATGGAAATTTTTAAGGTGATTTGAATGTCTCTAAAAGGAAAAATGCATTTAGAAATACCCAGTTAATGACAAAAAAAAAAAAAAAGTTCCTATTCTTCTGTACCTTTCCTCTTGAAATTTCCAGAAACTAAACAGCAGATCAAAAAGCACCTCAGTCTGGAATCTAGTAAAGAGTCTGAAGTCCAGTGTGTTGAGCCAAGATGTATATGAGAACACAAATACTGACATTCTAAAACACAAATTCAACACCACAGCGATCCCCTGCAAAAGGGAGTACCTAGTGCACAACATAATTTCAGTTCCCATCAAAACCTCATCAAGCCTAGCTAAACTGAATCTGACTAAAAAATGAAAATCACATAAAACTAGCCCCTTTTTTAACTGAAGAAGTTCCTCTGGCATGTAAGAAGTGGGTGTCCACATTTTTTGCAATATATAAAACCCTCATCTGTTGTGATATTTTAGTTCATAACATATTCTCCAAGTGTATTATTGGTCATGGAAGTGCCGTATGAGGCAGACCGCCTCTGCTGTCAATGTAGTTGGACATTTCTACAGCTGCCTGACTTATGACTGCATCTCAGGACAGATACATTCTTAATGCTTATAAATTCTTTAAGTTCCTGTTATTTCTGTAATCTTTATGGTTATTAATTGATTTATTATCCCTTAAATGCTAGTATAAAATAGCACACCTACAATATAAAACTCTGTTACGCCATACATGAGAGTTTATATATACAGTCATCACCTTTTTTAATTTATTATGTGAATAATTTGCCATGTTATGCTGAAATAAATACCCTAGCTGAAATTCCCATTCAAAAATCTAAGCATCCAGAAGTTTAGTCTCCCTGAATGGTTCTTACTGCTGATCCAGATATCTGCACTTCCAGAGAAGTGCCTGATGCCTATACACTCCATGCTAATGGAACAACGTTCACATGCATCTACAGTCCTAGCTCTTTAAAAATTTTCTTTTAATAGTCATCTTAATTAAAAATAATTCCTCATGATCAAATTTGTGAAGTATTTTCACAGCCTAAAACATCAACTTCTTTGTGTTTGGTTTTTCATTGGAATGAGCACTTGATACTCAGGTTTCAGAAAAAATAAACAACACTTCCTGCAGAAATGTACCTTTTTTTTTTTTTTTTAACGAGGTGGCACAAACCCATTCATGGAAGACGTCTTTCTGGTTCAGCAGAGCTTGGTACTAATTTAGTTTCCCATATTGATTCCTGCTATATTTCCAATATTGAGAGTTCATTTACTTCTGCATCTGAATAAGGAACTAATTCTGTGGGATTTTAACCCAGGTTAAATGCCCAGACTTCCATTACATATGCATAAACCTGATTTCCAGTTTTGTGGTACTTCAGCAAGACCCCTGAATACTGTATTTTTCACCAAAGACTTAACATCAAAATGAAATGTTATTATGGGGTAATATTATGACTTCATTGCTTTTACAGAACATAAATACAATAACATTTATATACTGAGAAGACGTTGAGATAAATTCTAAGCACATAAATGTGTATTGGGTACTTATATCAAATGTCACATAATTTATAAAAAACTACTTTAATTAAAACGTGTGAAACGCAAGACTAAAATGTATTTTGTAACTAAGACTAGAGCATTTTCAAGAACTTAGCTTCTTTGTTTCTCAAAATCCAAATACAACTAAGTGCTACACGGCAAAAATGAAGCCTAGCAGTGAAACTGCTATTGATTTCCTCAAAACTACTCACGTGTTTAAAGATAAGCATGTGCTTAAGTGTTTTGCTGGGTCACAGCCCAACTGGCCAAACGTGCCACCATTAATCATGTTATGAAAGCAATTACTACAGGTTTAGCTTCATTAACTTGGAATTTGAGAAAAGTCAAGATTCTGTAGGAGACATTCAGTAGCTATCCCAAGGACATCCCACACCATGCACTTCCTCCTCTTTGTATACATCCCCCTAGTCTAGCAAGAAACAGTTATTTTATGTTTTTAATGTACATACAGTAATTATCAGCAGAGAAACAAAACTGCAGGTCAGACTTCAAGTGGCAATACATTACCTCAGTGGTTACCTTGTTTTATGGACA
The DNA here is from genome assembly GCA_034509425.1 of Eopsaltria australis. NCBI lineage: Eukaryota > Metazoa > Chordata > Aves > Passeriformes > Petroicidae > Eopsaltria > Eopsaltria australis. Next base: position 2,204,584 of record JAVTVJ010000172.1, on the reverse strand, counting down.
ATACTGAAAGAGCCACATAACAAAACAAAATATACTTCTGGATCACCCAGTGGCTAGTTTTATTTTCAATCTAATGAAACCATCAAACTTTGTGGGGACTATTCCTTAGTCTTTATAACCTACATATGTAAAAATCTTTATTTGTATATATGACAATTGATTTTAAAAATCAAGCTGTCTTGGTCTTAGTGAGATGATTTCACAATTTATTTCAGATCCTAAAAATATTTTTAGATAGTCTATATTTCCAAAGGAGACAATTTTTAGATTGTAAAATGACATCAACTCATTCAGGTCTGAATGAAATTTTAATTTCTTTTAAAAATAACCCAAAAACTTTTAAATACACTTTAAAAAATTCCAAACACACACACACAGCAAACACCGGAAAGGAGCAAGTAATTTCTGTAGAGAAAAATCAGAGTTATGCACAGTTCTGCAATGGATTCATATAGAACAGAAACTTGTTCAACCAGTAGCTGCAAAAATAAGCTCAAGATTTCATATATTTATGTCCATGCTTCATTGCCTTGACAAATCATAGCTTTTGACATTGAGCCCACTCATTGAAATTATGTCTTAGCACTGTTATAGAGAGGGAAAAAATGTTATTAGGCAATCACTGTACTGTCTTCCTAAGGGAATAACCATGAACAATTTTTTACCTCATATATATTCAGCAGCTGTAAATTACAATAATTCTTCAGCATTGACAATGGATCATTTGATCATAATCAATAACAATAATGGTCTCTCAAGCAACATTAGAGAGACATGAACTTTGCTGATGTTAACTCTGCTATCACATTCAATTAACACTAAGTGCCACCACATCCAGCTTCCCAGAGCTAGGAGAAGGTCTGGAGTGAGATGTACAAATGGAGACTTGACAATTGTGCAGTCAATGCAATAAATGAGGAAAGGTGCACATTTTAATATGGGATTCAGTACAGGTCACTGGCAGGGAGGAAGGCAATAAGTCAGCTGATGGGAAGTTAGAGGCCACAAATTAGAAACACACCAGAGGGCAACAATATTTCCAGGAATTTAGTGTCTGAAGCATGCCTTGGCAGTGAAAAAGCTCCAATGATGAGAGAAGGAGCAAGAGGTGCTGGCAAGCATGGTCTGCTTGCCAACAAATATATAAAAGCATTTGAATAAAGAAGTTGCCCAGAAAGTGGTAACTCAGGATTCCTGTCCCTGCCTCCAGAGTGTTTATATTTTGTTAAAAAAAACAAAACTGCAAACAAAAATTCTGCAAATAATTTTGAAGCAGGGATTACAAAAGCAGGATTTCCTTCCACCAGGCAGCGTTCCTATATCTTGACTCCTTACTAATCTAATCTAAAATCAGATTAAAATAAAAATATTTACTGTCAACATCCAACATAGACTGAAGAGCTGAAAATATTTTGTTAAAGAGGGAAGTGCATAAATAAATGAAAAATTAGGATTGGCTATTTACATTGAGGTTGGAATTGGAATGCCGGTTAGAAATATCTGCCTGTATTCAACTGCTTTGATCTTTTTTTCTTCCCTGCTAACACTCTGTCCTGCATGTGCTACATCTCCAGTTGATACCACAGAGGAAACCCTGATCCAAGGAACAAGTCTTTATAGTTACAATGTTTGGGGGATTCTCTGGAAATCCCAGTAGGTCTCAGTCTCCCATTGCACAAACCTACTTACCTCTAAAATATTCAGGAAAAGAATCTGACCTCCTGACTCTCTCCCACCCTTTTTTGGAGCTACAACAGTTCCATTATGACCAGCAGTTTGTTTCCATGCTTGGCTGACCTGCTCTGGACAAGGGCAGAACCCACTGGCCAATGCTTCCCCCTGAACACCCCCATTCACCGACACTTCACATTAGTTTATACTTGCATATAACATAACAAACTAATTTTGTATAAAAATCTATGAGAGATTTCTATTGCTATGTCATGATGGATGGCTGGCTCAGCTGACTGAGATCAGACATAGTAGTGACATCAATCAGTTCAGAAGGCAAACAGGCCTGGGTGGATTGACCTGCAAAATGTATTTTCAAGGGGTGCTTTCAAATGGCACAGTATCAAACAGGGAGCTCAAACATGTACTTCCCCTGGCTTTCACGGAGCAGGACAATCCCTCTGCTTCTCAGAGTGAGATGAAGTGTAGAACAGCATAATACTGAGCTTTTACTGGAAAGCCCAAATAGTAGTAAAAAAATGGTTATTTGTGATATCACAACATAAGAAAAGCTCCACTCTACAAAACAAGATAAAAGCACATGGGAAATTTCTGTGAAGATTTATATCCTGAAATCATAGATTTAAGTCCAGCAGGAAAATGAGAAACATAAGGGGAAAAAAGAGTTGTGTAATCAAATGACAGCAAACAAACAATCAAACTCACTCATTCTACAGGAAAAAAAAATTAAAATACCCTCGAAAATTTCATCTTATGTAGCAAAGAAAAATTAATATAAACTAAAATTCACTTCAGAAATATTTCTTTTCCTCAGTACCAAACTGACAGCTCATATGCTGGGACTACTATGCTAAGAATAATTAAAGAACTTGAAGTATTTTGAAAGAGAAGTACATGTGATTTTTCTGAGTAGTCAGATATATGGGTTTTTTCCAGGAATAGATATGTTTGTTCCATTTTCTTGGCTAAATTCCAGCTTTCAAATGTGACAGTGTTCTCCTCCACTGTTTTAAAATTCTTCTGTAATGCCTAAGGTAGTCTCTCCTACCACTGAGTGAGGAATGTCTGCATTTTAATGCCTGAAATCTCCTTCCTCTACCATATATATTATGTAGAGAAATTAATCAGGTTCTGTAAAACTTTTACATAGAGCAATTATTCAATGCAGCATTTATGAAAGGACCATAGATCTACCTCACACCTACTGCCCTTCACTCCTTTTCCAGGTTACCTTGCCCTACAAAATATGTTCCTGTTGCAGAATAAATCCACAAGGACTGGAGCCAAGGGAAGAAACTATGGTGACCTCAAGACATATAAGAAAAAAAACGCAACAAAATCCACCAAGAAAACAAATTCTGAAATCTGAGAAAGAATATATAATTCTGGATAATGCTTCTGTTGTCAAGGAAAATACCAGAATATTTGATGCACTTCTCTCAATGACACTTTTCTTTGAAGAAAACAGATGGAAATATATAATATTTCTGTGGCCCTTAGTTGGACTCTATTATATCCTTGTTTCTTGCAGTAGAGGGACCAAGAAGTGGCCACAGTACCACCTAAAACAACAAAGAAGTTTTCATGTTAAAGAAATCAGTAAATTATTAAAATTATTATCCAAAACTTTCAGACTTCCACCTGTCAGAGTTCAAGGAACGTGTGGCTGATGCTGTCAGTCATATGGTTCAGTTTTGTGTAGTGCTGGGAGGAGCAGCAATCCTTATGAGTTCCTTCCAACTTGAGATGTTCTGTAATTTGATGAAATCCAATGGATACGTTTGTATGTTCATAGTTTTAACCATTTCCTGATAAATTGTTTTTAAACTAACATGCTTCCAATGTTATTTTCATCATTATTATCTATTGCTTCATGTCAGACACTCTTAAGTCAACATCTGACTTAAAACTCATCATTAAAATAATCCATAATATTTAAGCTATTTACATGCCAGTGAAATTTGGATAGCAATGTAGTTGAGCACCTTCTAATTCTAAATTATAAGAGTCTACCTGGGACTTCTTGACACTAATAGAGCATAAATACTCATGCTGGAAGGAATCTACTTGTTCTGTTTGACAGTTGCAGATGATGCCATTCAAACAATTAAAATTTAAAAATAATGTTCACTATATGATGTTGATAAATGGTTATATGATTAGGATAGAAAAGGAAAAAATGTATCTGGGAAGGAAAAAATATCCATAAATGCTACTGAAAAAATACATTTATTGTTGCATAGACTCATGAATTTAAACACTAATTTTATCTAGCCATTTTATAAAATTGTACTCTGTTAAATTTCTGGTGAATGTGAATTTTACTTTAATTATTCTTATATTAACTGTAGTTAGCAGGACCCCACAGCCCACAAAATAATATCAAATAATATTTTTTGCATTCTAAAATAAAGATTTAAGCCATCAAAGGAGGAAATTTTAGAGCATGAGTTTCATTGTATACAAAGTATTTTCACAAAAACTTCCAGTAAAAGACATAGATGATACAGCCCCACTATTTGTAATAGATATTTTCATGTAAAATGCAAAACTCAAAGCATCCATTTGATTTATTAACCTCTTAGAGCTACTACTAATGCTGAAATAAAATAATTTTGGCTATTATTACCATGTGTCAATCTGCAACATTGTACCTGAAGAAATTCAATTCATTGTCATAAAACCTCCATTATGTTAGAGATTTATTAGCAATGATTGACTGAAGAAAAAGTAGCTCACTTTTTAGCAAACAACATAATTTACTTTAAAGTACATTGGAAATATGACATCACCTTAAAGACTGGTGCTATTTTCCTTCATCTGTCATAGTTTATTATAGGAAATAAACTCCAGCCAAGCAAAGCTAGTGGTGTTATATATACTTACACTTATATGCTTACTGTGTATTTTTTAACTCTTCTTATCAGAAGATGGATTGGCAGACCGGGAAAGTGAGAAACTAACGGCTCCTGACTTCTGACATAAAATCTGCATTTCTTTTTCCCCCATTCTCAGATTATTCTTAGTTCCATTTGGTTTGGCAGAAAAAATTATGTCTTTTTAAGGTAACTGCTCTGATTTTCAAGTCAACAAGTCATGGTATCTGACAGCCTTTTCCAAAACTTTATTTGATGTATGCTAGGAAAATAAAAACAAGTATCTTTGGCCAAATTATACCTTGGACGCTTTGTGGCCTTTATCTGAAAGACTGAGAAAGACATAGCAGTCTGCCACTGGGTAAACACAGATAAAAGGACATTATTCAGCTCCCATACAACATCAGTTTTGGTTGTTTGTTTTGGTTTTTTTTAAGCCACTAGACCTTTATTGTCCATCTGACCACACAGTGGACCCTCAGACTGGTCTTCTTCAAGAGTCACAAAGCCTGTCTTTCAAAAGGTTCTGAATTATGTCATTAGACTCCGGATCCATCCCAGTATGCTCTCATTCTTCTTTAAATGGGTCACCAAACACATATCCAGCATCAAGATTATTAAGGTTTGATCTCAAGCTTATCAATGCTGAGTGGATAGAGAAGATCAAATTTCCACATCAAATTTTAGATACAACAACCTTCCAGTTAAAAAAAACCAAAAATCCCCAACAAAACACAAAAACAAAACACCACCACTAGCCTTTTTTAACCGTAGTAAAAGTTTAAAAATTAACCTTAGGGAAGAGGTGTTTGTTGTCTGGTTGGGGTAGTGTAAATTTGAGGAGGAGAATATTCTTACAGTTGTCAGATCGGTTAGAAAATAGTCTTGGAATCATTATTTGGTTTGTTTTTTTAAAATATATGGGGAGAAGAAAAAAGAAAAATATAACCAGACACGCCTTTTCTGAGAAGATTTCAGGTATTTCACAAAGGAAATACCTGTGATTTCAAATCTACAAATTAAGAATTTAATTTTTAATAAGGGAATGGACTTGACCAGAACACAGAGACATCCAGAACTTCTGCCCTCAAAAGACTACAGTCTTTGGGTTGGAGTAGATTATCATTGTAGGTCTCTTCCTACTGAAGTATTCCATATACTGTTCTAGTCTCCAAATAATTCAATAAAGCTACACTGTGCCCAGACCATAAAAGATAAATATCCCTCTTTGTATCAAACACTCAATTTATCCAAACTAAGAAAAGAGCATTTGAAACACCACCTGATTTCAACTGCTGCCTCTTGTGAATCAAGGATAAAAACACCAATAATTTCTGCCATTTAAGTTAAACCTACATCTAAGTCTGTAAAATTTAATTTAATCAAGCATCTCCAATAATGTGACAAGTTCTTTGGGGGCTTTCAATTTGCTTTCATACAGCTATTGCCTATAAAGACATAACCAATTTTAAAACATTTAATGAAACAAAATAGATTTTTTAACAGGGAATATTCAGATTTTAGTTAACCCTGGCTTTATGAAACTCAGCTTCAGCAAAAAAATTTTGATACATTTTGTAAGTGATCAATAAGTAACCCTAATTGGGACTCACACTTTTTTTGAGGATAAAATTAAGTTGCTGTCTACCACATGCTGGCCTTTTTTAGCTTCCATAAATAATTTAAAAAGTGTAATAGAAAGGTTGTAAAATTAAAAATACATACCATCATTTTTCACAAAATCCATTCCTACAATTTCAGATTTCTAAGGTGAGACTTTAATTTTCATCCGTGTATTAATTATCCTATGGAACAAAATTAGCCTAAAATCTGCACTGTAATTCCATATAATAAGAAGTAACATATTACAAACACAGTGTAGAATTACTGTAAATCCTTTAAACAGGCCCATGTGAAAAGAACAAAGGCTAAAAATGTCACTTACTTTAGGAGAGATGCCATTGCTAGATGTATGACATTGGACAAGCTGTCAGAATAAGATAAATGGAGCTCAGTTGTACCATTAACCTGTGACATTTTTGACAGTGCAAGGCTGTGCACTGTGAGAAAAGCAGAATATGTATCTTTTGACTTTTTTCCTCTCTGTGAGTAATAGAACTAAGAAAAAAGATGTAATGCTGTAAGAAAAAAAAAAGAGACAAACCAGCTTTTTTCTAGCTCTCAAAAATATAAGAGCTCAAATAAAGAGACCCATGTCTTCAGGATATATGCAAATATATTCCAGAAAACATTTAGAAAAGGAAATTATACTAAGTAAATTAAGTAAGTCGTATTAAAATTTAGAACACTGTAACTAATCTTCCATAAATTTTGACATTTTAAGAACAAAAAATTATAAATTCCATACTTCCAATTTGATTAATACTTCTATCCAACTAAATTTAAGTAACCAGAAAGAGAAAAAGGAATGCAGCATTATTAAAAGACAATCAGTATACACAGGCAATACTCAATCATTATGTTAGGCTCTAGTTTTAGCCTTACAAATTCCAACAGTTTTTCCTTAAGAATATGTGGTCTGGCTGAAAACACAAAAAACACTTCTACAAGTTTTTTACAATTATTTTACAGTTAATACATGCTAAGAAACAGGGAGATAAATAATGAAAAAAAATTTAGATAGTTCATAGCACGTAGACAGTAATGCCCTACTTTATTCTCTCAAACTCCTTGAAGAGTCTAATCCCATGAAGTAATATAATTGTTGCTAGAAATAAAATGGCAAACAATATGTAGTGTCATAAACAGTACCTTAGGAAAGGAAAAGGATTGCATGGCTCAGTTACTGTGAGCTGAGGTGCTGTCGTGAGTGGTAGTGAGCCAAGTCACCTCCATTCAGTGAACAGAAAAAGCAGGCTTAGAAAGGAGGTCAGCAGTCACTCTGGATACTGAAAATCTTTGATGGAGTAACTAGATTGTACAGCAATAAGAGGGTGTGCAAACTCGTTATTTGAGCTACGGGCCCTTTGAAAAAAACATGACTTCTCCTGTTACTTTCCAACAGATTGATTGGGTGGTGGTCAGGAGAAGTACATGGAAGAATAAAGGCTCAGATACCGCTGTGTGTCCAGCACAACTTCAGAATACAAGAGTGGTATTTTGCATTTGGAGTTGAGTTGCTGCAGTGAAGTTACATTTTCATCAGTCAGATGGATACCATAGCTTTGATGAAGACCACAGGATCTCATTCAGCTTCTGAGCTTCAGGTGTTCAGAGGGCTTGCAAGAAGCTCCATGGAATGGAGAACAGAGAATGGGAAAGGGTCTCATGTCAACCAAGTCAGTCCTTACCATCAACATAGCCCACAAGGAGGGTTGTTCCAGGCCCCTGCACTCCACCTTGCCAAAGCAGGATGTGCAGCTACATCTAGAGTATGAGCTAGTGCTCTGCAAGACAGAGCTGAAGAGCTTGTGTGCTTTGAGGTTTGGAAGATTGTACATGACCCTTTGACCTTAGCCTTCCCACAAAGATGCACCCTGGAGACAGACCTGAGCCTGGGCTTCCTCTTGCAGACATAACAAACCCAGGGATGTGAGATTCCTTTAGGCTTTTGTTCATGAGGCTTTGATTGCAGTAGACAAATATACTGACAGATATAGGTAGTTGTGAGGCAGTTTTGAAAGTCAAGAGATTTCCAGGTCAAAACAGTAACTAGTGATATTTTACTAAAATGGCAAAGAAATAGAAGTTTCATAAATGTAGGCAATAAGAAATTACATTTTGAGACAAGAAATAGTTGAGAGAAAAGTTAAGTACAGCTGCTGGATTTTTCTCTGCAAAGCACCGGTAGTCTCCAGGCACATTTGTTGTACAGAGGCTCTGAGCAAGCAGAGAGCTAGACACCTGCACCAGCAGTGGAATGGGTGTGTGGGTGGTCGTTTGAATGAAACCACACAATTCACATAAGATGGTGGAAAGCACAGATATGTGAAAACAAATTTACTTAAGACAGAACATTGCATTCTAGGAAGCAATGAAGATTTTCACAGCAAACCTGCTTTGCCCAAGTGTACGAGCCTGCAACTACATTCTGCGCCTCAAAAATACTGCTGTATAAAAACATCAAGTGCTCTAAGTGCTTTACAGAAATCATTAATTCAATCTTGCACATTCAAATCTGCTATATCTCTTGTGGAATAAATCTGGAGGCTGGCTGGCACTGAAACCCATGTAATCAGACATTTAATTTAATTTTAGTACTTTACACAGTTTTGAAGCTGAAATACATTTCACACCAGAAGATTTAAAAATACATCTCATTTTTATTTTATCCTTAAAAATAAGAATCCAGTCTAGATCCAAAAAGATATGGAGAATTCTTCAGGTTTTTTCTGTATCTTAACCAGAACATCTTCCAAAACACCATCAGATTACTCTGGGTGTCTCTTATTGGCATTTTAAGGCTAATGCAGGCCTTACTAACTATCCTTAATTGTCTGTATCACCAGAATATTCTTGGAGAGGTAAGCAAACAAAAGCACTGTAGAAATAACAGGGAAAAAATAGGAAAAAATACCAAAAAAAATTCTGAACTTTAATCCAGTCTTTGAACAGTAATATCTTCCTTATCTCTATATGGTATAGTGGAAAAACAAATTGCCCAGTAAAAGGTACCACAAGAGTTCCTAGGTATTCTTTCTTGTAGACAAAACATTCAACATTGGTCCCTTTTTGAGTGATGCAAAAGTCCACAATAATGTATTTTAGGAATCACATATTATCTATATATTAATATAATGAATAATTTAGTCTTACTTAAATTCTGAAAAACAATAGGCTCCTTATTCCAGATGAGCATCTGACGATACAAAAGATGAGCCTGACTTTTTCAAGACTAATCCTGACAAAGAGAAAAACACTGATCCAACCTTATCCATGAGACTGTCTACATGAGCCTGTCTAGAAAATGTAACTGCCTTGAAAATTATCCGAAATTGAAAGTGAGTCAGTACTACAATAACATCCATTTTAAACCCTAGAATTAAATATAGTACCTATATTTAAATTAATCCATGATTATTGCAAAGAGAATTTGCCAGACATGATTAAGAATGCCCCCGACATCTTTCTGCAAAATACAGCATAGTTGACTCTTTCACAAGCAGCTATCAAATACTAACTTAAAAGAGGTTTTTGCATTGAGAAATTCAGCAGATAGCATCTTTTTCTGTCCTCAACATTTCTCTAAGGACTGCATTTAATGTGCTTGTTTATTGCATTATACACCATTTATTTTTGCTTTTGTCTCTATGAAAATAGCACCTTATTTTTTCCAAGAAATGTTCTTGGATTGACTGGCCAGAAAAGGTTCTTACATCCTTTTAATCTTCAAAAAAGTCACAAACTGCCTGAAGCAAAACCTACATTAGTCTTCTTGCTACAGAAACACAATTTAGAGCACTACTATGTTATCACATACAAAGTAATAAATTCTGGCAAAGACCATGGGCAATCACTTGCAGAATCACGGCTCTTAAGAGAAACAAATCACATGGGTTATGTAGAAGGAGCAGGACAAACCTATGACTTACAATGATCTACACATTTTATGAAAACGGAAAGCAAGGCAACATAAATAAAAACTTTGCACTGGTAGCTTGAGATCTAGAAGAGTCCATTTTTTGAGTCAAATTGTGACTGTAAATTATTTTAGCTTCAAACTAATAGCTTTCTGGTAGAAAATGGAGGACATAGGAATTAGAAAGGCATTTTTGAGAAGAGAAGTAAATGTGCAGGAGAAATTTAACAGCACCTTCTTATGAACACATCTGTCCTGAGTATCCCTCAAATTAATCCAATATGCTTTCTTTCAATGTTACAAACTATTGTTATGCAAATTAAAATAATATCATTTCAGAATGAGAAAATGGTATCATACAGCCAAAGACCTTCAGACAGGACCGAGCTGCAGAAGTTATAAAATCCTTTCAAGCAAATAGGTTTTGCAATTTAAAAAAAAAAAGAAATAAAAGATTAGCAAGAGCACCAACACAGACTAAAGTGAAAGAGCATCTGCATCTCATGGATATTTTGAAAATGCTTTTGCTTCTAGAGAACTAGAGCCAGCTGCAAAGGCACTGCATTTTAAATCACTCCATAATGTGCCATTTTTTTACAAACTGACAGAGATATCCATGTTCTATCTGAATTTTACTGTTTAATATACACCCATACAAAGAGCAAATATAAAGGGAAAATACTACATCAATGCTATCACACTGTTTGCCTCCTTAAAGACACTTGAGTTTTACCCAAGTGCCTTACATCTTCCTTCTAAGGAAAGAGTTTAAAGCATTCTTATCTTTTTCCGCTTCATTATCCCTTTGACTACATGACCTTTTGTATTTTGGGATGTAACTGATCATGGGAAAAGTCAGCAGATTAATATTGCAAACAAATGAAAGTCAGCTTTCAAAAGATTAAATATCCTTCAACAAGGCATCCTAAATGAGGCACAAAAGCAAAGCATATTTTCCTGAGTGCTTTGTACATAATGCTGTGCTGTGTCAAAGAGGTAAAAATCTCTGAAGTCTTTCAATCTGAAAGCAATTGCCTTTTTTCTTCTACATTCCCCTCTATACTTTAATAGGGGTGGAAAAAATATTTGTCAAGGAACAAGTTACGAATATTGAATGCAGCTCTTCGTTATCCTTTTGTTTCATGGTTCATTTTCATCAAAATGTGAAAGCTGGCATGGTAGTGAGAAGCTGCAGACTCCCTTTCTTTAAAAGAAATTATTAAGTTCACCAGATGATACACCACTCCTTCCCTCATTGATTTTCTCCTCACTTGAGTCAGGTCTAAACAATGAAATACATCCACTTCTTACATCCTCAAAAATTAAAAATAATAAATTATGAATGTGATTTGGCTTTAACTTCTAGTACAAAGCAGCAGGAACTCATACAGAAAGAAAACTGTTTATTTTCCACTTGCTTTTTTATTTACAAATTAATAGAATAAGCTTTTGAATTATTGTAAGGGAAAAAAATCTTCATTCTTATCCATTAACTTCTTTCAGACTCTAGAATTTTCAGCTATTTTCTAGCGACAAATTAAGGAGGCTACATTTTACCAATGTATGAAAATATTGTATCCTCCTTTGGCATTTTAGTCTAAGAAAAATACATTTGTTAAAAAGAAGAGTTCAGCAATACAGCAAACAATCCAAAAATACCTGAAAATGTTTCATGAAACAATCTAATTGAGAAAAATCAGGAACAGGTTGTTTAAATTATTCTCATCTGACCACCGTGCACATTAAACTGACACTCAACTTATGCTGGAGTTAATAAAGAGCAAGAGTATTTTCTCTAACAAGGTCTCACTCCTTGTGAGGGTGCACCCCAAGGGGTTCAGCACTGAGAGCCAAATAAAATCCTTTGTCTGCACAAAATACATCATTGCTGTAGAAACTGATGCAGCAATATTGGCATGACGCTCCACCTGAACTAAGTTGGTCTCCCAGAAGTGCTTACACCATTATTGGCATCCTGGAAAGCAAAAGTACTACCAACTCCAGCAACTCTTCGCCACTTCATTTGTGAGTATAGACAGGGCTTTAATAAGTTGTGGGTATGTGTCATTTGCAAAATACAACTCTATCAATGTAACATCACATCCAATTCAAAGTGAGCTGTGTAAGGTACTGCTGACAGCACAGTTTAGCAGTTGCTCTTTACATTAAGTAAATAGTCAGGGCAAAACTCATTCACAATCCTGAGCCCAGGAAATTAATTGCAGGACTCCTCTTTTCTAGCACTCTGATCACAGAATCGTATTCCCTTTTTCACAGTCTCGTCTCTGACACATTTCTTGACCTTTTTCTTCACATCCTTAGCAGAATATGTAAGGACAGTTGAAGTCAGTACTTATTTGGAGATTACTCGGAGAGAATCTGACCAGATCTTTCACTTCATCAGCAAAACTGCCATTATTCAGCCATTAGAGAAAAGACGGGCAGCAGGTTAAACTTCTCTTACAAAATCCTCTAGAATCTATTACTGGATTTTGATGGAAAGGCATTATTTAAAGGTTAAGCCTCAGTAAAGAGCTTTATGTTCAGATGGGCCAACCTGAGGAAAGACAAGCTTTCTACCACTACCATGCTGACAACTTGATTTTATAAGCATGAATGTAGAAAGGACCTCTGAATAAGAGCCAAGTCTGTATCACGCAGCTGCCATAGCAGACATTAGCATGAATTCAATAATGACAAAAATAACAAATTTATATTTCCATTTTAAACGGATTTGGTTTGCTTTTTTTAAAAAAAATTATTGTGACTACCTCTTACGAGGAAGAAAATAATTGATGTAAATAGTCTGAAGCATTATGTTACACTTTTCTTTACTTAGCAAAGTACTCTTAAAAACAAGAACACACTATCTGCTATAAACCTGGTACTTTTATATAAGTGTTTAAATTCTGCTTGCTTGAGGACATGGCGCTACATTTTCTCTCTGTGTGCAGTGACACAAGGCCAAGGGCACATAAATCCAAAAGCTGGAGTCAGTCCTGCAGTATTTATTCCACCCTCTAAAGACACTAGTTGTACCTGAACCCTTCACAGAGGTCCTGAGTGATACAGCTCTGCATCCTCCCCATCTCTAGAGCATCACAAATGTTAAGTAAATTGACAACTTGGTGCTACAGAAAGTGTCTAGTTTTCCTCAACAGAGATATTTCTTGGGTTTTTAGACCTTGCTGGATCTTAGGCAGAATCTCTTCATCCACCTGAAATTCTCTATAATCCACACCCTACATAGTAGGAGAGTGTTTGGTTTCTCTAGGACAGATTGTTTTCACTAAAAACTTTTAACACACAGACATTAAGGGAAAATTGTTCGGCATTGTTGTCTCAGGTGACTTGTACAGTGATTTATTTCAATTCCTAGTAATTCCATGCTAGAAGATCTCACGGTTAACAGCAGTCACAGAAGCCCTCATCAACTATAAACAAGAAGCAAAGTTAAAAAATAAGTCATTTACTTCATCAAATTGATTAAATGAGCGTCTGCAGATGGAAAGTCTGCATGTTACTTGAGCTGTAACAGTCAAGAATCTCTTGTCCTTGTTAATATGAACTTTCAAGTAAAAACAGATGGAAAATTTCAGACCACTTATCTAGTGTAAAATATCATTTCAGCTTACTTTAGATTTCATTTTTGAAAACTTTTGCTGCAGTCTTTCACATTAGTATAGATCAAGACAGTCTAAATGACAGCCGGGAACATTTCCCTATGAAAGAAAGACATGGAGAAGTGTGCTTCAGTTGTGCAAACTCAACAATAATCCTTTCAAAAATAACTGCATTTGCCATAGCTGTAATCTACTTACTTGGATAAAAATACCTCTCATCTTTTGGGAGTACATCCTATGCAAAGTGAGATATGATCAGACACCATCTGAAGCTCCATGAATAATTATTAACTACAGACACTAGCTGATCCAACAGTTCCACAATATTGCTTCAGGACAAACAAAACTGAGTAAAAAGTTGCTTGTCAAGTGACCATGCCATCATCTAAATATCAGAACAGGACTACTCAGGGAGAAGATTGCTTGCTGGTAAGAAAACAAATTCACCCAGAATAGATTTCTGTAAAATTCATATTTAAATATGTGAATAGACTGGACTATTAAATCTTCGGTTCCCTTTAGAGAAATTTAAACCATGACTTCATGGGTGAATTCAAACACAACATCAGTGGGTTAATGACTAAAGCCCAAGAAGAATAAACAGTGAAGTAGAGCTGATGAACTTTTCCTCCTTAAATTCTCATCTGAGTAATTTATTCAGTCTGATCAAATCTCTTTGGTAAGCCAGATATACAGCTTTGTCTTTCCATGCTTAGAAGGTGGAGGTTTCTGGAATCAGTCAAGCTCTGAAACAGAAATGGATGTTTGTTACGTTCCCTGCTTTATCCCGCCCCGGTACCGGCAGCAGAGCGCTAGTGTGAACCTGGGAAGCCGTTCTGGAATGCTTCCCCAGTGAGCCAACGATGGGCACCGCTGGTCCGCTTTCGGTCTGAGGAGATGTTGCCCTCAGAGCACGGCGAGATAGCAAAGAACTCCCAGAGAAGGAGGACTCTTAGTGTGTGAATTTGGTAGGTTTATTACCCCCAAGGGAGCACAGGGACTAAGAGACCAAGAACAGCTCATTACATGGGTATTTAAGGGAGGAACAACATCCAGCAGGCCAGCTGACCCCAGTCAGCCAAAGGGATATTCCATACCATATAACAGCAGCTGAGATATATAAGGGAAGGAAGAGAGGAGGAGGAGGAGGCACTCAGGACTCGTCCATGTTTGCCTCCTTGGACAACCGCCACGCGTGCTGAAGCCCTGCTTCCCAGAAAGTGTCCAGACATCGCTGCTGATGGGAAGTAGAGATTGATTGTTTTCCCTTCTTGCTCTTGCGTGCGCAACTTTCAACTTGCTTGTTCTATTTTTTTCCCACTGTAATCCGCACCACCGCAACAGATGTTGACTACTACAGAACATTAGGCTCAAAATGTTGTTTATAGGGAGAGGAAGAAAGCCAAGAATTCAACATTAGTATAACAACCTAATTTGTCATATTATTGAAATCTTGAACCTAACCCAAGATACATTAAGAGTAATTATTACAAGGAAAAGAGAAAAATTCTTCAGTTCATTAAAGTTTTAGCAATAATACAGTTAAAATTATTACAAACAGAATTCTTAGTTTCTTTTCCTGATATTAATCCCACACTTCCTTTGGGTCTAAAGGCAAGGGGTGTTGTTCTGATGTTGGCAGTGGAGGATGCTTCAGTTACTTATCATCATGTGTCAATGGCTTCTTCTGTCTAAAACTCACTTGAGGTAATTTCTACGCATTTGGTATGTTTGTTTTTACACATTGCTTTCTCTTCATTGGCCTGTAGCAGTACAGGACACTGAACTTACATAGTTGGTGGGTTTTATGTAGGTGAGATACATTTTATTTGTTCTCTTTGTTACCCCTAAACTCAATTTTGTCCAGTTCCAGGTCTTCATTTCCTTAGCTGACCATAAGTAATTCATTTCTGAGGGGCCTGCAGTGCCTGCCCGTGCCCCATCTGTAATCATCCCACAGCAGTGCTCCTCCACAGTGCACTCTGTACTCTTCTAGAGTTTATCCTTCCCCAGACATCTGCTACCATTCCAGGACTGTACTTCTCTACACTACATCGTTATGTTAGATAAGAAATACCTTGTTTCACATAAAATGTTTTCTTGTTCCAGATATCTATAAGATACTATTGCCATACCATTTTTTTGTAAATTAACAAATTAGCCAATTTGTTAATTGTTTCAATTAAAGAAAATGCTGCCAAAGCTAAATGAAGTACAGCAAAGCACAAGGAGGTCAGAAAAGTTTAGAGAAAGCAAGCCTGACATACCTTAGTCCTGAAGCCTTCAAACTCAGGGCAAGGTTTGTGGCCAGCTGAAGTTGAGAAATGGCAGTAGGGTGTGGCAGGGCTGCACAGTGGCAAGAGAGATTTCTGGCATCTAAACTGGAAGAGCATTCTGATGATGACTACATTAGCCAAGGCATAAGTTGGGCTAGAGAGGTCATTGGTGACTGAGTATGTTTGTGGCAAAAAGGCATTGAAGCAACTGCTGCATAGTGATAAGTACAAGCTGATGTGATCGAGCTATAATTTTCACTTAATTTAAGAACTTGATTAGAGTTATTTTCTTTTACAAGTAATGAACTATGAGCCTTAAAGTAAACAAGCAGTTTGAAGTGAGTGAAGTAAAGACACCAGAGAGTTAGTGAGAGCATTTATTATTAAAGACCCTTTTATATAACACTTCTGCTTTAAAAGATTAACTGAATAGAACAAAAAGCGCAGCCTTCACTGCCAAAAAAAATCTGGCAGTGAGTAAAGCAGACTAATATAGAGATGAAGATTTGAGTATATGAATGATCTTTGAAGTCATTTCCAACTCAAACTATTTTATCTGTTTCTTCTATTGACAAAAAAAGTTGCTCTTACTTTTTAATAGTGCTAGATCTAAACAGCATCAAAATCAAGACTAGGCAAACTATAAATTACTTCCTCTTGTGCATCAACAACCATGCATACTGTTGCTATCAGGAGTGAAAATCTTACAGACTTTGCAGGTTTGAAAGAATAAACATATAAATTGACTCATAATAGGAGCTGTGAGTTTCTCTGGATCCAGTTTACTCTTATATTTAACATGGTGAGAACACATTGGAACAGAAACCTTTTCTTAGGTGTGTTTTCCTCAATGGAACAGCGACAGCCTCATTGTTAGTGGAGAAGGATAAGATCTTACAAGAAAACAATCTACTATTTCCTCTTATTTTCCTCTTAGCTATGATATAGCCTACTGAGTTATTCAACAGAATTATGAGTAGGCTGTCTCTCACCTTCTATTTTCTCCTTTTCATGCATCACCTGTTTGCATTTCTTAACATATTAATGTTTGAAGCCAAGACTATTGTGGCTGAAATCACACTTCTTTGGTTCAGTAGCTTCTAGCATATAGAGCTGATGCATAAGTGAAATACATTGCATTCAAACATGTATTAAGAAACAGCTTTTGTCTTTGTAACTGAAATTTTGCTAGATGTTATTTGCATAAATTGTGCTTTGAAGACAGATCAAAGAGGTCATGACAGGAAATAGCAGAGGTTTTTTTATTTATATAATAAATAAAAGTGTTCCACATAAACATTTACAGAATATTACCTACTCCATTAAATACAATAGAGTAGGAACAGAATCTTGATACATAAATTCAAACCAAACCTGCACATGCACAGCTATTTCAGTAGGACATCTGTGGACATGAAAACTGACAAAAGATGTAACAGCTCTACAACTGTGTGGGTTTTTAAAATCTGAATTATTTTAAGCATTAGGAGGTATCTGCAAAAATATCCCATTGTTTTCTCAAGATCTAAGAGAATTTCCTTTGTCTTTTTTCTTTCATAAAATGAATGGGCCATAGCAAGAACAAAACTGGTTCTTTTGGTAAAATTAAGGAAATTTTATTTCACCATATTTGACCTCTGTGCTCTTAAACATTCCTGCTTCAGAGAGTGACTTCAAATGAAATACTTATTTACTGAACTCCTGAAGAGAGACATAAAATTTTCAGGCTCAGTATTGGAAACTACTGCAGCCAGTGCCTGACGAGGGTTTTCATTCTATGATATATCAAATTTTACAGGTCACTAAGAGGTGGATTTACTCAGTGTTTAAAATTACAAACAAAATATTTCTCCCTGAAAAAATAAACATTACTAAATTAAAAAAAAAAAAAAAACCTATATAAATTAGTGGTGGATCTGTCTTTTAACTGACTTTAGGGGGTCAGAAACACAACTACCATTTTAGGAAGAGTCAGAAACATATTAATTTTGATGACTAAAGTTCCTAGCAGACCCTATCAGAAGAAGCGCAATGTTATTTTCTGCCGACTGCCTATGAGTATTAGTGTGCCATCCAGGAGGACTGGAAAGTAAATTTTTGGTAAATGCACTGCAATTGAACAGCTTTTGTAGATCTCAGTTTCCACATTAAAACAGATTGGAGTGAAAGGAGGTGAAAGAATCAGGAAACAAATATCTTCAAGGAAATTATTCCAGTAAAGCATTCAAGGTGATGTAATTTTTGTGCTGTTTGCTTTGCTTAATTTGTAATCTGAAAAGTCATTACAAGCCCAAGCTGCTATCCTGTAGCCAGTTTTCTGGCCATCTTTACTCATTGCCATGGAACTCAGCTCCATGCCCTTCCTCACCTCCTCTCTTAAGGTATTGCACAGCATTTATGAAATGAGTAAATTCTAAGTTTCAAGAGAGAGATGCCAGTAACTTTTAAAATAAATATTATAACCGACACAATATCATATTTTCTTTCTCACATACATGAACTTCCAGAGAAAATGTAATCAACAGTCAGGAAAACAAATTATATTTTAAATATGTAAAACACTAGGATTTTTAGATTCCTCACATGCTGGACAAAAATACTTAAGTTATCCAAAGAATCTAAGTTTAGTTTTATCAAACCATACTCTAAAAGAAATTAAAATCCATAGGTTATATATCTCTCAATGGCAAACATCAATTTCCATTTCAATCATCAAAGAAGAGGCTTAGAGGTGATTTGGTCAGCATGTGAAAGTATTTTATTTAGAAGGGATGAGATTTCTGATTCAAGTAGGTGAAGACATGATAAGGTAAAAAGGTCAGAAATAAACTAAACAAATTAGACTGAAAATAAATTAACAGTGATGATAATGAACAATGAGAACAGTTTATCTAAAGATATACTTGAACTGTTCATCATCACGGACTTCAAATTGAGAGGCTCATTTTCCTCGGCCAGAAGGTAAGAGCAGGATGTGAGAATTATTGCAAAGCTCCATGGCCTGGGTTGTAGAAGAGGTCAATGAGCATCATTATATTGGTTTCTCCTGAAAACAATCTCTCTACACCTTAATTAAAGCTAAAGAATATGCCTCCCAGGAACAAGCTTTGATGGCTGTGCTACTGAAACACATTATGCGTCCTCATTCCTCAGAAAGCATGAAAATTATACCTCTCCTTACAGATCAGTGTGTGGGGAACAAAAGAGTTCAAAAGGAGCAAGCTCCAGACCTACATGGGAATTTTTAACCCACACAGTAAGAAAGAACTACTTTCTTACGAAAACAGTAGTCATTACTCCCTAATATAAGAAAGCACAAGACCCCAAAAGAAAATAAAAACTACAATATCAGAAATGGCAGCCATTTTCCTAGATCTACTGGGAAAAAACAGGAATGCACCAGATATACCAATAAATTTTAAAACATGTAGCAACCAAGAAAGCTTCTGGCACTGTGGGACCCATCAATTTGTGACTGTTTCAGTACAGGCTGAACAACACTGCTAAAAGATTTGGAGAAAAATCTCTTCTTGACAATGACAGTAACTTTTAATTAACCTGATTCTCTTTCTAACTTGAGTGACATGTCTGCTTAGACATTAAACACTTTCAAAGCTCAAATTCTCTTAAATTCCTTTGTTTCTCTGCATGACCTTTATTTTAAAATACTTTTTTGCTGTGGTTACACAATGGCAACATGATGGCAATATTTTTTCCATCAGGTAAAAGGTTTTAATGGATAACATCTCAAGAAGCTGTAGAGAGGCAGGACTTAAATAGTAGATATTTGAGCTATTTATGTTATTGCAAATTTCAGCAGCGCATACAAAATAAATCTCACTTAATGCAGTAAGTGCATATGGAAAAGTATTTACTAAAATCCTCTTTATGTAACTGTCTTTTCCATCAACTGAATAGCTCTGGTAATGCACCAGCACACCACCTTGAAAAGTAGCTGGGGAGTTTTAATGACCAATATTGATTTTATTTGTAATCTATCACTCTGCAAATGCACAAGCTCATTGCTCAAGAGCATTTTCTTACTGTCCCAGAAGAGTGTTTCACATCAGCACACACAGTGTTTGAACTTGCTCTTGGACAGGGTGAGAATGCCACATGCTTGCAGACACAGTTTTGGCTGAAGCCAAAAGAAACCCATTTATGAGCATGAATATAACACATACTGTATTGTTGCTTAGTCAAAAACACTGGAATGGGATGGGATGGAATGGAGCAGATCATCTAGTGATCATCTAGTTCTACTGCCTGACCTCTGCAGGGATGACCAAAAGTGAAAGCAGATTATTAAGGGCACTCTCCAAATGCTGCTTAAACAGACAGAACTGTTGGGCATTGACCACCTCTCTAAGAAGCCTATTGCAGTGTTCAACCACCCTTTCCATAAAGAAATGCTTCCTGATATCCATTGCAAACTTCTGCAGGTGAAGTTTTGAGTCACTCCCACCCATCCTGCCGCTGGGTACCAGGGAGAAGAGTTCACACCTCCCTCTCCAGATGCCCTCCTCAGGAAGCTGCGGAGAGCAATGAGGTCACCCCTCAGACTCCTTCTCTTCAAACTGGGCAAACCTGAGTGCTCAGATGCTCCTCACAGGACAGGCTTCCACCCTGTTCACCAGCTTACCTGTCCTCCTCTAGAGGCATTCAAGAACCTTTACATCCTTCTTAAACTGGGCACAGCACTGACCAACAATGAATACAGCAGAATAATCACCAGTTTTGAGCAGATGCTGAGGATGATGTCCCATACTGAGCTGGCTGCAGCTTCCCCCTGGTGACATCTCCAAAGGAAAAAGCCTTTTCAGTATCTCCCCCGTAATACCAAGATGATCTCATCTGACGTGTTTGTAGTTACATTCATAAAAAGATTACAGCTTTTAAACAGTGGCATGGGAATTGTCTTAATCAATGCCATCAGCATCAACAACAAATACGTTTGGTTTTAGCCCATTCTAGACAGATTTTTTTTACAGCTGTTTACACTCTAGGCATCATGTAAATACTGTAAGCATGCCACAGATTTTTATCAGTAATGTTGTCAGACAAATTCTGCACATTGGTAAGCAGCTTTGGTGGAAAGATCAATAAAAATGTTTGTATTTTAAATGAATTTAAAATACTAATTTGTGGTTGTAATAATCCAAAAACATTAAAAATAACAGATGTGCCGTATGATGAAGTCCCAGTGTCCTATTTATTAACAGACATGCCTTCACTGGGAATTTTTTTTCACTAACTTCATCCTTATGTTAAATACAAATTAATTTTTCACTAATTCAGTAATTACAGAATTAGTTTCATGTTTATCATTTGAGTTTACTTTCCACACCCAAACCGATCTAAGGTACACAGTAAAAAATCTGTATTCATTTATAATATTCTTCTTCTACATCTCTACTGAAATGTATCAAGAAAATTGTATTTATTCAAATTGGATTTAGTAAAGACAGGTATCTGAATATTATTTTGAAATTTTAGATAAGTATAATAGTAATGCTGTGATATTAAGATCTTCAAAAGCAATTGTCTGTTTACTTCCCACTGAATATAAAAAATAAAAAAATTAAGTCAAGTTACTTTAGTTAGCAAGTTTGACTGTTGAGAACAAAGGAGTCAGTCAGAGTCTGAAATAAACTGTGATTATTATTTCTGAACAGTGATTACAACATCCAAAATCAGAATTATAATGGCAAAACTCACAACTCTGCTTTTGAGGAGGGAAAGTAGGCAAGTGACACACATTTGTGCCATATAGCACATCTTTACTGCTCATAAGGAATAGAATTCCATTGGGATAAACACTGTGGCACTCAGCTCAGATGCAACAAGTAATTACACACAGTTTTAGTTTCCAGATGATGATATCAAACACACACTACATGTTTTCCTAAGGGAAACTCTTAGTAGCTAACATGTTTGGGTATTCCCCATTTATTTATTATTGACTAAATAGCTTAATTCTGTTCAATGCAAAAATACAAGAAAATAAAAAGGAGACTCTATAAAAGTCTTCTGTGTGGCTCTTGAGTTCAAAGCAAATTTTCCAGCTGAGTTATAAAGTCCTGGAATGAATTTCCAATGAAAATGCTAGCAGGCCTTTAGCTACAGTTGTGCTAGCGGGTGTTGCTAAAACAAATAGAAAATTCTGTGAGTGCCAGGAAAGCAGCCCATCATTAGAGGCACTTTTCTAGAAGCTTTTTATTATATCTGGGTGATGATAATCTTCCCACCAGTGAGCATGCTGGGTTTTGGCACACATCAAGCTTGTCAGAATCATTTTACACATTCCAAACAGCAGGCAGAATAGACAATAACAAAAGGGAAAAGAAACTTTCTCAACATGGTGTGCATCTTTGTTCTCAGGAGTTGCTATTGCCTTTTGATGGAGCAAACAAAGAAGCATTTAACCAAACCACCACACGTGTTAGAGCCATTGACTGGAGTTCCAGAGGGGATACTTGGGTTTCTGGTCCTCCCTCAGCTCTGACAGAAGAGGGCAGAAGCAGGACTCTGTGTGAAAGTGGAAAACAGCTTTAAGACACTTTTCTCCCCAGCCACACACCCAGTAGGGTACTGGTGCTTTACACACCCTAAACCAGCCAGCTACAGCTCTTTGTGTCCCCAGAAAGCTCTTAGCAAAAAGCAGGTTCATCCTAACATTAGCATATAAATATATATAAATTCAGTCTTGCAGAGGGAGACAGCACAGGACAGTTACTCTGAGTCACCCACACAGATAATCCTTTTCAGCAAAATCAGCAGTTGCTGCTCTGTGTCAAAATAAGGAGAATTGCTACCCAGTTTTCCCACTTTTACCCAGAGCACCCAAAATTTTACTTTTTAGAACACTGTATCACAGCTGAAAGAGACAAGGAGATAACACAAGGCAGTCAGGGGAACTGTGACCTAATCCAGCAAAAACCCCAAAAGGCTGCTCACAGTAAAATGTGCGAGCTTCCAAAGAGGTATTGCAAGGCTTGGACCAAACTAGAAACAAAATCAGGAATGACACTGAACTTTACTGACCATTTTTCCCACCACAGTTGTTACCTCACCTTTTTGGGTGATGGTAAGGACATAATGCTAGACTGCAAGCAACAATGACATTGTTCACCCCCAGAACAGGAGGAGAGAAAGTCAAGGTGAAACCTGACCTGCAGAACTCCCAGCACCTGTTCTTAATCAAAGTTTAGCCCATTCACTCTGGAGATGACTGAGAAATTACCAATATAAGCCCTCACAATGCCACTGTCAATCACTTTCAACTTTTAAAAATGTAACTAATCAACAGACTGTTGGAACAAAATAACGCAGACACCAAAAAAGGCTGTGTGTCATGGGTGCCCCATCCATGAGAAGAGCATTTTTCATCTGGAAACCATGCAGAGTTCTCTATTCTGTAGAATGATGCCCAACATACTGAAATGTACATTAGTCATAATGGCCAATTAATGCAAAAGACACTATGAAGTGTGAATCTGATTTCAAAAACTGCGCATGTGATTTCACAAAATTGTACATATATGTGAACTATGTGAATTTATTCATTGTGTTTCCTGAATTAATATCCCCTGAAGTATGTAATGTGCTTCTGTTATTGGATTTAACTAAAAAAAATTGCAACAATTGACAGAACTGAGTATTTACTTTTTGTCATACAAAACTCAGTATGGATTATTTCTTTCAAATGTGGCATCACATTACAGTTTTTCTGCTGTTCTTTATTCACACACATTCCTTCCCACACTTCCATTAACAGTGTTTGCCCAGACACTGAACTTTTTAAACACCAATATACCTTCATGCCTTCAGATTCAGTTTTTCAGATGGCAGTACATGGAGGAAGCCTAAATTCTGCAACCCTGAGCCTGCCATGATCTTTTTGAATGACCACCATGAAATGTATAACTTAAGGATTTGCATTAAGATAATATTCCCTCCTTTCAAAGCAAAAAAACATTTTCTCAACTCCATGCGTCCAAGTATGCTTTTGTTGACACTTTTCTTCCAGGCTTTCTGCTCACCTTTCACAAATAACAGGGGGGAAGAAAAGAAAAAAGAAAGAAAAAGCAGCTAGATTAAGTTTTCTGAAACTTCTCCCAACTGTATACATTCCCTCCGCTTTATAGATGAAGATTTAGCTTGGAGCAAGTTTCTAATGCTAATTTATAAATCCTTGAATTATGGAGTTGAGAACAGAATGCAAATATAACTAACTATAGATATCCTTGCAGGCACTGCTATAATGAAAGAAATAATTACATCAATAAAATTATATTAGTTTGACATTAACAATTTGCCCAAGCAAACAATTCTGAATGACTAACAAGCACTATAAATATGACTGCTGTCATAAATCAAAGCTATCCATGACCAGAGTTCATGCAGCTCCTTGGAAAACTATAAAAAGAAAGTACCATTAGCAATATTAGGAATTTCATTAAGCACAAAATTATAAACTTTTTCCAGCTCTGAAAATTTAATCAACTATCATGCTTGTGAAATTAAAAGCAAAAAGAAACACAAAAAACAACCTAATATCTCTTTGATTGTAGTTATTTCTGAACATAAGAAATTATAATAGCATTATTAGCTTTGTGGTAAAATTTCATCTACACATTACATCATCCAGTTTCTCACATCAACTTGTACAGTTTTTTGTGATAGCAGTTTGCTCTTTCTTAAAGATATTTTTCTCTCCATATTTTTTAAGGGACAGCAAAAATAGTTGAAAAACCGTGAGTAATTTTAGCATATGAACATGTTCATAAAATCAGAAATACAGATTCAAAAGATCGGAGTCCACACATTCTTCTGTCCACACTCATTAAAATGTCTGCCTTCTACTTTGATGTCAAATTTCCTTTTGTTGGTCTAGTTTAAACTTGAAACAATACTGTTAGAGCTAAATCCACACTATCTCATCTGGAAATTTGTTGGAGCATGTCCCAGGAATAGGAGTCTAGAAAATTCCTTAAACATTTAGAAGTATATTTGCTGAGTATAAGCTTGTGAACAAGTCTCAGCATGGGTTAAATGGTCACCTTGCCCCAAAAATTTCATGGCTACCAACAAGCTAAGAGTGATCTAAAAAAGCATTTCTTTTCAACTTGAATTAAGAAAGAAAGCACCATCACATTAAAACAAAAAGCAGTAAATATAATAAATCTCAAATCAAAAGCCAAATCCATTTTCAGGAATACTTGTAACTGCCACTAACACTTGTGAAGGTAGGAGAATATTTTGTTGATATTTCTACTGAAAATATGGCACCGTTCTGTGGGCACTACCAAACAGTTTACAATATTTCCCTTGGTGTATTCCCAAGCGTGCTGTATCAATGAGATGATGAGCTACTATAAAGCAAAGCTTAAAAACATAATTAAATTTAAAAGTATTTCCCAATAGTTTCTGAAGGACTCAATATTTTTCAAGCAGTTATTAGAATGGAGGCACAATGAGTTTTTCATAATCTGGCCCTCCTGTTATGGATTGCTCTCGATTCCAGTGCACTTAATTTGTGTAATGCATGGTGATGATCTATGATACGCAGCATCATCTCAAGCAGAACTAGTGAACTCTTTCTTTTTTCATTTTGAATAGTGCATCCAGAGGGAAACATATAAGTAAAATGAAGAGCTTTAGCATGCAAAGTATGTTGCTACAGTAAATTGATGTGTTAAATTACATTGACAGTTCTCCTCACCCTGATAAATATCTTCCTGACCTGTACCACTATTACATAACAGACCATTGCCATGCACAGTCATTAACACAGCTATCAAACCTAAATATTACCTTCTTCTCTTACAAGTACATAAAATTTTCTGCCAGCACAACAGCAGAGCTTGAACTAGAAAGAGCAATGCATTGAGGTGGTAGACAACTATATCCTGATGAAAAGCTCAAAGGACAACTTCAAGAAAGAGAAAAATTTCAAAACAGGTCTTATGTCAGGTAATCATTTACAGCACTGTCATCCTAATGGCTGCAGAAAAGCAGGGGAGCAGTGACAATAGGTGCATTCATCTTGCTACAATGCTGGAAAAGCTCCACCTGGATCCCCCTGCACTTTGTCTCCTGCTGTCCCCTGACAAGTGCATCCCATGACAGTGGCTCTGATAGTGGGGACATTACCAATCTGTCATCCCTTCTTCCTGAAAGGCACCTTGACTACAACTAATGACTAAAGGAGAGCAAGCAACTACCTCTGGCCTCCAGCCACATATAGGTTTCTTTATTATGATGCTAAATTCACAGTCAAGTATTAAGTGGCTCTAAGGAAAAGATAAAGCATCTTAAAATTCATTTTGCCAGCTATGTGGATATTTACATAATGTAAATGTGTGTAAAATACATTTGCGCTTCCACAATAGTTTTGTAAATATTTGCAATCTTAAACTCTTGTAGTAATTCACAGTAGCAGAACAGATCTTGTTGCTAATGACCCTCATAATTAAGATGGCCAAAAGTTACTGTGCCAAAAGGGAGGTTCCCCACATCCTTTCAAATGTCATGATATTCATGGACTGCTACATTTTTAAGCTATTCATACCTGTTTTCTGTCAAAGACAGTAAACAGATTTTCAGGATAGTGCCATTTCACTTTGTCTGTATCTAAAATGAAGCAGAATCATGAAAGCCTTCCATTCTTGTACAGCATCACAGACAAAAAAAAATACTGAAGTTAAAGAACGACCAGATATAATTTGGTCTGAAAACAGTCGCAACCAGCTGACAGACAAATCTGGGTCTTAATCCTTTTTCCTCTGATAAGAAAAGAGGCAATACCTCCACCTGTATTCTTTTTCACAAAGGCCATTGCTATGTTTTCCTGTAATCTTGAGATCTCTTTGCAGCAATTACTGCAATGTGAGTAATGTGATAAATTTTTACAAGATTTGGAAAATTTACTCCTCCTATCTTTGTGATTTTTTTTAAGCAATAGATCTTTTGTTGTACTTTTGCAATCCCATAAAATTTTACAGACAAGTTATTTATTGCAGCAAAGTTTAGCTTGGGGTTTTCTATTGGTATGAGGTTTACAAATGGAGATGAGATGAGGGAGAATGTTCATTGTCATGATCATGTCTTTTTCCCATAATGATAGTAATAATTTGTCCCATCTGTCTAAATCTAATCTAATAGTGTTTATGAGTGGTTGAAGGCATATTTTAATTAAGTCTTGTAGTTGCACTGATATATATTTTAGTCCCTTCAGGGATTGTTTAAATTTCCAATTTTCGATATAGGGTATGTAACCACTACATCATGTGGGAAGCAACCTGGGCTTGAAGCAGTTAATTTTGCATGAGGTGTAGATCTATAAGCCAATTAAAACAAACATTTCTGAAAGAACAGAGGGTCACTGTTCATACCCCAGAAGATGTTTTGATCTGCCAAGAGTCAGATATCCAAGTTAAAATGTGAACAAGCAGTACATTTTTATGCTGTTTTCATTTTAACAAGAAAATCATTTCATAAAAATGGATTTTTAAGCAGATCTTTTTCTTTTCTAAATCCATTGAAGCTCTTTACCTAAAACATACTGCTGTAATATTTCTCCTAGTCCTTGCAAACTTCGGCTGTAATCCTAACAGGCTAGGCTGCATTCTAACAATACAGATCAAATCTACTAGATTAAACTACCTGAAAGCAAGGCAGTTACCTAAAAAATAAGAGGTTTAGCTTTTGAAGGAAATTCCTGATCTTTAGTCTGCCTAGGCCAATGTATAGATAAAAAGCACACTGAGAGCACCCTCAAAACTGATACGACATTTCTCATGTCCAACCTGCTCACTGAAGTTTACAATGAATCTTTACATTTGCACTTCCATCAATGATAGCAATTTGAAAACTGCTGACTCTTTCGGTCACAAGTTACCTCCATAAGGACACATGTACCAGTTTTTCAACTTCCACATTGTAAAGAAGACAGTGATTACAAATGTAAAGGACTTAGGTTTAGATCTTAAATCAGTAAACAGGGAAATATTTGTTAAAGTGACCTGAGCTTTATACATATCTGGCACTTCACACATTCTATACAAGCCATAAACCACTCTTTAGTCATTCATTTTTGTCAATTACAACATATAGGTGAGTGGGTGTATATATATGTATACACAAGTAAAATAAATGTGTATGTATTATTTAATTTTAATAATATTGGAGGTCCCAAAGTCTATGGAGATAGGAGTAGTTTACAAGTTTTATAATAAAAATAATATTCCACTGAAATTACTCAGGAATAAGGAGTGTGACTACCTTATCTAACCTTACCTGTGCCACAGTAAATTGGATGTCTAGTCCAAACCAGTCATCTGGTTCTGCAGTCAGTAGAGTCTCTTGTGCCACTGCAAAGGATATCTCATGCCAGTTGAAATAAATGCATGTATGGGACAGTTTGGCCCCTTAGATACTTTTACATCTCTGCTGACTTCCTAACAAGTCTGTGAAGTGAAGTTAAATGGGGAAGTCAAGTTGGATGAAACCGTCAAGGACTAGGTTTCACTGCCTTTGGAAGGAATGATGGATGTATGGAAACAGTAATACATCACTCCTTTTGAAATCCATAGAAACTTAATTATGGACCTGAGAAAGAGTCAGGTATCTCCCTTCCCCTCTTACTATATTCCCTATTGTTCCTTCATATGCCTGCTTACCTATGCATGCTTTTATACCCTTTAAGAATATACAAAACATAGAAAATTAGTGTTACACATTCAGTCAAATAAAGTACTAAAGCACAGATTTACTGACAGCTAAATGCTTTCTTTTAAGCTGTTTTCATTTACTTATTTTGCTGCCCTCAATTTAATGCATAGGAAAGGAAACAACATGTCATAAAACGACATGTATAATTAGTGTGCAAATACAAAAATTATTCAAATTATTTTAAAATAAAGGTTTTGCTTCTAGTCCCTAGTTCTACCAGAGAAATAGATGGATCTCTTTCTTCCATGCTTTCCTGTTTTGTTACAGTTTTTTTAAAGCAGTAAAAGTAACATGAGAATTGGAGACTATAAATGTTGCTACTTCAGCATTAGGTATACTGGGTCAGCAAGATTAAAACTTCAAAAATTCACAGGGAAAAAGGATAACACAGGGACAAATTAATATAAGTTCTCTAATTGTATCACATCCTGGTTTTACCACTAGAATATTTTGAGGATAGCAAACAAATCATGGACTTAGGAAAACAAGTGGACACCTTTTATCTAAACCTTTCAAAAGCTTTTAAAGAGATTATTAGGAAACATGATATTTTAATCTTTTTATTAAATTATCAGGAAAACCAGTACACAAGGGTAAGTGTTCGTGTTGATGGACTGGATCTAACCTGCCAAAATGAGTTCAGAATTATTAACAGTTTTTATTAATTTTTGAGGGCCCTCAAAACTTTTGTACAATGTTTCTTACTAATGCTCATCTTTGGTACTGTGCAGTCACAAGACCAGACAAGATAAACCAGTGGATCATTGCAGCCGTTCTGGCAATAGAAAATCAAAGACAATACTATACTAAATACTACTATAGTATCTAGTAATTTTATATGCAGCAGACTGATTATTTCCTTCCAGAACTGTACATGCAAAGATTTACTACAAGAGAAGACAAAAAAAAAAGTTCAATAATTAATGAGAAAGACAGCATATTTGTTATGTTACTGTATTGCCACCCCACTACAAATCCAGGGAGAACCATCTATTTTCCACAGGAATGCTTTTCATTTTGACTAGGGATGTTGCCTAAATAACTAGTCACTGGAGGTTACTTTAAAAAATATATAAATAAAAAGACCTGAAGAATGGGATTTCCTACTAAGATAGGTTAAAATATAAATAACTTAATGTGTTATATTATTGGACAAAGTGACCAGGCTTTTATTGTTTTTTAATAACTCTACTGTTTTCTTAGGAGATGATGCAGAACCAGTTATAGTTATGAGACCAATTTAATTACAGAAAACAACAAATGATGATTTGAGTATGATACTACTGTGGTTGATTTTGTTCCATTTATAAGTTACAGGATCATTTTAACAGTGTAATCCTCTAGTACTTGTTACAGGCAGTGTTTTTTCCACAAAAAGGAGAGTGGGAAAATATGTTAATTAAGTATTCCGAACCCCCCAAGTGTACTCTGTAAACATTTCTTCAGGACCCTGATGACACTGTTTCTCTGTTTTATTGTTATATTCTGGGTTAGAAATCAAGTGAATTTCATATAAAGGTTTCCTTATCACATCACCAACAGCAACAGTTGCATATCCCAGTCCAACACATGGAAAAAAGCACAAATTTGCAAAGCAGTCCTTCCCCTGCTTTTGCAGTAGCAGATCCATGGAAGTCTTGCTATGATACTCTTAACCCTGAAAACCACACACAGTTGTCTGAAAAGTGCTGAAACTGGTTAGTGCTGTAGAGACAGATGTCCAGAAAAATTCCCAAGCACAATTTGCCAACAGCAATACCACATGGCCTAAAACATTGGAAAAAATTTATGGCCACCCTCTGCAGGAGGGGAAATTCTGGACTGTTTTATTTCTCATTATTTTTCAGCACTACTGACACACAAAGCTGGAATAATTTCAGAGAAAGGCAGCAAGGGTGACCCAAGGTGTGTAACAACCATCACTAAAGATTCTAGGACTCCATAAAGAGGGAGAAGAAAGAAGGAGTAAGGGGGAAAAAATAATCAACTGGGGCCACTGCTATAGTAGAGTTCTATAAAATCATGAGGGGCATGCAGAAATTGAGTAAGGAGCAGAAGCCTATTGCTTCTTCCAATAAAGGGCCTAAGGAGCAGCAACTGGAGCTAAGGAACTTGAAAGCTGTTAAAGAAGGGAATTGTTCATGTAACACCATTATGCTGCAGAACTCCCTTCTGCCAGATAGTTGCAGCTGCAAGAAGTTCACATAGATTCCAAAGCAAGGAGCCTGATGCAGGAGAAACCCCTTACTCATAGAAAATACACAGAAATACATGTTGAATCTCCTTGAGATGTAAATTATTAGAGAGATCAGGAGATTTGTACAAGCACTGCTCTTTCTTTGTCCCAATTTTGCACACTTCCTTAGATTACCTGCTTTTAACTCCCGCTGGAGAAGGGATCCTGAGCTACAAACCTTTGGCCTAACCCAGCACAACTCTTTTTACAGGGCATATGAAAGTGTAGATATTGGCAAAAGTTCATTGTAGTTTCAGTTTCATGAATAAAACCGAGCAGCACCGCTCATCATATGTGAATTACAACCCTTACAGCATATCCATATAACAGTAAATCACATTACACTTAAACTCTCAGGTGGTTTGTATGATTTGTCAGTTCTATTATTTTCCTGACTCGAAGCAACTACCCCACTTACTCACATTTAAAATCTGGATACAGAGCAATATCATCAGTTACATTTTTATAATCCTTATTGAAACTAATTTGAAGCCAAAAATCAATGGTCTACAATAGCATGGTTACATAATTTCCATTAAAAAAAATCGCCGCCCTTCAACTGAAGCAACCTAATTTTGCAGCAGTACAAAATCTAAAATGTCACCAGTTCAAGGAGTTTATCTGTTGTCGAAACAAAAGTTTTCCAAATATGTTTTCTGATAGCTGCAGATAACAACTTTATAATGTCATCGTGCAGGAATTCAAACTAGAAGTGAAACCTTTCAACCAAGTGCTGCAGAAAAAATGTATTTCAGATCAGTTGTCTGTCCTCTTCTGATTCAGCCTGAAGTAGAACTATAGCACAGTACCAAGAGATACACCACATAGTTTATGGTTCCAGTGATATTAACAATAATGCACTAGAATCAGATTTACTATGCCTCACTATTTAATCAAATTGCATGCATTTGGAAAGAAATTTACTGCTCTCCACAAGTATTCTTATTAGCTGGTACTAAAGGCTATCCCAATGGTAATCATCACTAGAATAATTAAGATCAGGCTTATCAAGTAAATTCAATTGTATTATTTACAAATATTATGTAAAATATTTAATAATGGGAAAAGAGTGCATGCAATACGGTTTTGCTATTTTGTTTGGAGTATTTGTGTTTGCTTTCTTTAAATACAGCTTGATAAATCTCAACACTGACAAATATATTTTCTTTCAGAATGATGTATAAAGGCAAATGTCTTTATTAAGGACACTACACAAACATACATTTCTTAAAACAGGATAAATATCTTGTGTGCACTATCAAATCAAGGGGAAATTCTAAATATGTGACTTTTATTAAAGCAAACTCCCAACCTCCTGTAAACTTAATCAATACTATTCCTTCCCTTAAAGGAGGCAAAACTCACACTGACTTCCCCCCCCAACACTTAGATAAAAGGAAAGCATTCTTCGGTCTCATAATACAAACAGATGCAAAGTGATTGAATTACTGTTGCTGGTTAGCTCCCTAAACGTCAACAATGCTGCTGCAAAAGTTTAAGAGTCCTCTGATTTGGAGAAAAAGCATTAGTGATTTCTATGGTGCATAATTAGGCTAAAAATGTTCTTCCCTCAGGTCAAAAAAAAGAAATACCAAATTTCCAAAAGGAATTGCCCTTTGTTCCTTCTTTTAAAAGCAGATATGTCTACTTTGTTTGAGTACTTTTTCAAATATTCATCTTCTTGTGACAAGGTCACTGTTAAATTTACAGAAAAGGAAAATCCTCTTTTTCCAAAAGTGCTTAATATGTTCTTCTGCCTCAGATGATTGATTTATAAGATTACAAGGGGAAAAATTAGGAAATTATTAAATAAATTTCAAGGAGGAACTTGAAGTCCACTTTATTCTTTATGTTCTTTTACATCTGCTTTGCAATTACTACAGCTATCACTTCAACAATTTTCTATAGTATCTGAAGCAAATGATGAACAGAGAGAAAGATGACTACTTCTAGTTTACACTACAACACACCATTACATTTCCCCTAAGTCAGTGATGCTGAACAATCAATGCAGAAGAATCAATCAGAGCATCTTGATGAACTTCACTCCACTGGTAATTAACAGGAACGTGCTAAGGCAAATCATTGGATAACTTAGATGAAGGAACTACTTCATTTAAATTGCCATAAAAGTTAAGAAAGCTATTTCTGATGAAAGATAAAATTATTGCAAATTGTGAATAAAAATTGTTGAAATCTGTGTACCCTGTTACTTTTTTTTTTTTTTTTTTTTACGTGATAAGGGGAGGAGCACTCAGGTTAAAAACTAAAATCAGAAGCAAATCGCTTTTTTTGCTGTATTCAAAGGAGTTTAAAAAACAAACATCAGGCATCCAGTTAGAATAAAAGATAACATTGCTGGGATCAGCAGCAGTACAGGATTGATTTGAGTTCAAAAGCCACTCATTACATTCTGTCCAACATTCTTCAAAGTAAAGAAAAATTTGTGTATTCCTGATTATGTTCTTTTCCATTAGCAGAAAACTTTTGAGTATCTGAAAAATAACATTTATACGCTGTAAACTAGGAAGACCCTGGAACACCCAAAATGCTTGTCCTACCCAGAATCCAGCATGATCAAAGACATTAAATGGATCACCACATTCAGCATTGAAATGGTCATCCACCCTGCAATTCATCCCTTACAAGCTTCTTGCTGTGCCATGTAAACAAATAAATTTCTTTTCCTTAAATAAACTGAAACATTCTGCTTCTCTTTGCAGGTTACACAAGTTTTCCCTCTTGAATGTCCTCAATTAAGGAGCTGTTACTCTGAATGCCATGACTGTCAGTCCATCTTAAATACCACTTGAGCAAAAAAAGAGCAAGAAACTGAGTCTGTGGATACACGGGATGATGCAATGTCCTGCAGACAGGAAGTACAAGCTGGAAAGGAGAAGGGTACCAAGGTAAGCCTGACTTTCGAGACCAAGCACCAGAGAACATATTAAAAAAAAATATATGTGGGAATCCACACTAAAAAGCCTAAAATGTCCATTGGAATCACAAATCATCTGCTTATTTAACCACAAGCAAAGGAGTAGTTATAGTATATCTGAACTGCCAAGAGTATGTGGGTGAGGTTAGAAATATAACTTCTTATCTCGTAGCCAAACTGTAGCTTTTCATGGGCCCTTTTTCTCTTCAGATTTGCTTTATTGCAGGTACTCTGCTGCCTTTCAGCTTCTGAGAAATATTAAATGTGTTTACGACTACACCTGGATAAATTTTAAGTCATACCATCCTTTTCTAATTCAAATACTTACCAGAATTGCAAACCACTTCATGATACGTTACCAAGTGACTCCTTCTACCTTTAAAGTGGAATTGGTATTTTTTCTTACAGTAAGTAATGAAGGACAGAAGCTTCATTATTAATTTAATTTTAACCATAAAAGTAGGAGATGACTACACAAGGATGACTAGACAGGAAATCATCCTTTTATAATTGTCAGTTTGTGAGTATCAGTCTGGAATTTCACTGTGAATTTATTTTCCATTTTACCCTCTGATCTACACCCCAGACCAGGCATGCAGCTCTTGTCTTCTCAGTGATCTTTACTTCGTGTATTTACACAGCAACTTGCACAACAGAGCCTTGATCAGGGCTCCCAGGCACTGCTGTGATAAAATTTAAGTGACTGTTTTTCCTAGACAGTGTCAGAAAATGACTGCATGTAGGGTTCCATTAAACAACAAACTCTGTAAGAAAAGGATCAGAATCCTATTTTTTAGGAACTTTGTGTCAAGATCACGGTTACTGTCAACAGAAAGAAAAATACAGACCCTCTTATGATCAAGGTCTGATTAGGTTCATAGAATATGACCACACATTTCCTGGTGAACTACTTTTGAAAATTATTCCTCCATGGCTTGATATCCGACAAATATTCTGCTCTTCTAATTTGTTGTGACCTTACTTTAGAAACCCAAAACAAACAGACAAACCCACAAAACCCAAGAACAAACCTTTTTCCAAAGCCTGTGTATAAGTTTTAATACTATAAGAAATTTAATTGTCTACTTTATTATTTTTAAACTGCTCTCACTGTTTGAGTCATTTAAAAAGACAGAATTTGACATGCTGCTTGATGTAATCTTTTCTCTATTCCTATGTTATACCTGTTTAAAAACATTCTGCATTTCCTGTACTACACAGTTTTTATCATAAATATATTCTAAATTATGTTATGACTCACATGACACAGGCCAAAGACTTGCATAGCTTATCAAGCATAACTTCAGAGCTGAATTATGTCAAAAGTATCTTCCATTTATTTATTAAAATGCCACAATTTAATCACAGGTCAATGAAGAATAAAAACTTCTCATTAGAAATTAAATACCTATGAAAAGTAGGTCTGCATTCTGACTGGTATATAATGGAAAAAATCAGAAAAGTGGGTGATCCTTGTAATTGTATAATTTCCAGCCCTATGGTAGCTGACTCTCTATG
Organism: Eopsaltria australis; assembly: GCA_034509425.1. Taxonomy (NCBI): domain Eukaryota; kingdom Metazoa; phylum Chordata; class Aves; order Passeriformes; family Petroicidae; genus Eopsaltria; species Eopsaltria australis. Next base: position 2,169,151 of record JAVTVJ010000172.1, on the reverse strand, counting down.
AAATGTCAACCAATGCTACAGGGCAAAAAAAAAGCAGAGAACATGAGGAATGGGTAATTTCAAATGAATATCTGTGTTTCTTGTTTCACACTCCAAGCATTCTACTACATTAGAAGAGGTCTGGAGAATTATTACTTTTGCAAATAAGAGATTTAAAATACAAACTAGCTCAGAAGCATGAATTTGTCTTTGCAATGAGGAAAGAATTTGTTATCCACATATTATTCACTTGTTCGACTACATTACTGGTAGCTACTTTTACAACATTTTATACAAATACATTTTATACAAAAATCCCCTGTGAATGAATTCTAGGCATAAAAAAGAGGACATACAATAAAGTGCAATTTCATACGGGAGTTTTAAAAAGTGGTGTACTTGATGTATTCTGATCTTCCTTTGCCCAAACTCTGATGCAGCAGCAAGAAATGGGAAAATTAATGTATAATGGAGATAATATATTCACATCTAAGAGGCAGAAGGTTTATTCTTCTAATACTTCTGTCAGTGATGTACTGTATAAAACCAAGATACAAAATAACAAAGACTTATTACTAACCAACCTAAATTTTAATAAAACATGAAAAAGTAAAGCAAAATATTGCATAGGAACATATACAGAAGAGACTACACCAGACCTTACTGAACTAGTGTGATCTGATTTTTGTTTATGATAAGAAAACTCCAATAATATTTTCAGGACTATAAAAAAAACACTACAGGGAAAAATGCTGAATATTTTAAGTAAAATTAATATCAAACCACCCCAAGGTCTTTACCAAAGAAAAACACAAAGGTATCTCAACATATTGTCTTACCAGGAAAACTAAGCAAAAAAACAATTTAAAATATTTCAACTTGGAGCCTTTTTTATTAGGAGGTAGTTGGAGCTACATTAATCCCTTCAACAAGGGGGATAATTTGTTTAAAATAACATTACTAGACAATAATGATATGAACTGCTCCAGTCAAGTAGACATGAGGAATTTGGGCAGACCCTCTCTTCTCAGGGGCTGCCTTAGTCCCTACACCTGTACACATCACCTGCATCTTTTCCAATGTGTAATTTGGTAAGTTCTTGCTGCAGTCAGTGTTATAAATCCTTTCTTTAAAAATGTATTTAGCAGAGCTGTCTTCTATTCCAGCATTCTCTCCCTCTATTTTCTATCAGTAACATTGTTCTGCATGTTGCTGCTCAAGTCCCCTCTTTTGAGAGGGTTCAATGTATGGTCCAACACACTAGTAAAGAGGCTCCCTTCCTCTTCCACACCTGCCAGAGGATGATATGCTCAGGGAAAAGATAAAGGCTGGGAAACTTTTATCTCCCTATGTGTACAGGTAGCTATGGTATGCAGAAAATGAATGCGTGTTTTCTTTCCCCATTTGGACAAAGACTTTACAACAATTATTTGCATGATTGTCAAGTCAAGATTGATTTTTACTAAGATTTTCTACTGTTAAGAAGCTGAAGGCAGTAAATGAGCTGTTCTGTTTTACACAGGATGATTCTGTAATTTGTGGCTATACCAGTAATATTCCTCTGTATTCTGTAGCTTATGAGATATTAATATCCTATGTTAGGAAGATCTGAGGCATACAAGAACAAGATGCTGAAGAACCATCTTTGATTAAAGCCTTGACTTGTCAATGCTCTAAACATGCTGCAAAGCTCATCTTTCACAATTCTCTTCTTAGGGTGTGAAAGTAAATATATATATATATATATATATATATATATATATATATATATAGTTACTTCAATTATGTTGTAATTATAAGTGCACAGGAGACGCATGCTTAAATTCTAGATAAGTACAGACAAAAATACCGTGGAAAGGTAGAAATAAAAACATGTTTTTAAGGTATAGGCTTCTAAACAGCAGTAGGCAAGAGGTTTCATAATCTCTTTTCTAGAAAAATATTAGCAAGACCATTTTTTCTCACAGTAAGATTTTGCAAGCAGTGGAAGAAAGATTCCAGAAGCTGAAAGGCAATATCCACTTATCCACAATACTCTTGCTGTAAACCAGTTAAGCTCACTGACTACTTAAGCACTGGAACATTTGGGGTGCCACTACAGTCTCTCTGTATCCAGAGTGTGAAAGGGGAAAGAAAGAAAAACCAGACTTATAAACCTAAGAGGCTCTTGAATCGCTGGTGGAAAACATTTAAAGAAAAAAAATACCTCATTGCTTTACTTTTAGGGTCTGGAACATGTAAAAACATAGTATAGAGTTACTGCTTTCAGTGTGTGGAAGTGTAGCTGGATACAATCAAATGCATATATCAATCAAAATAATTCTATGCGCCTAGTCTGACTGAAGCTGTTACTATTTCTCATGTTAAATGTAAATTATTCACATGTTTCTGATTCATATTATTAAGCCACCAACAACAAAAGCACTGCAAAAAGGATTTAAGAGTCATATATAAAAGAAAAGGAAGTTGTACCATTCCATTGGAAGTTTCTACAGTAAAAAAGGAAAAATTCTCATTATCATCTACTTAAAAATGCAAACGATGTAGGTTTACCAGTAACCACAGTATTACATTTCTGAATAAAACCCTAGCCCTTAAACTTTTTTAACTTCCAAATCTTTAAGTCCCTTTCTTGTAGCTCTTCTCTGGAGTGCCTAAACTATTGTTGATACATGCATATATTTGTACTTATCTAGTCTCAAATTGGGAATTAAATCCAGTATTTCCCATTGAACTGCTTGAAAACTATACCACTTTGTTTCTTTGAGTACCAGATACATTTGCTAGATACAGAGGAGTACAAAGATTTACTATTCTGATTCTTAACATTTCATCATTTACAACTGGTTGCAACTTTACAAATTTTGAGCACTATAACCAAGACATCCAAGCAAAATAGGCAAGTTCTCTCACATGTAGCAAGCTCTTTCACAGACCTCCTATGGCTTTTCCCTAAAGCTTAAATGAAATAGAAAGCAACTCTTAATGCCACATGCTTCTTTTAATGTTCAGAAGTTGTTTACATTGGATAAAGACACAAGTTACAGAAATACAAGACACACGTAAATAAAAGCTTATTAGTTTTATTCCTTACCTTCCTTAATTTTTCAGCTCAACTGTGTATGAGCTTAAAAATCTGTGGACTCCTGTGAATGTCCCAAAGGAATCACATAGACCTTAACCTCCAAGTATTTGGATTTAAAGAAAAGAGAGCACAAAAAGAAACATTAATAACACTGAATTAATTTTTCTTATATTTCACCTAGAGACCATGTAATATTCTGATGTGAAATGGTTTGACAAACCTCTTCAGAATTGCTAAAACAATCCTCTAACCAGTCATACTGTTATATTAAAAACCGTACACATTTTTTCAAGGATAGGTTTGTTGGTGGACTGAGAACTGGGCACATTTTCTGTTTGGTGTCCAGGAAAGACACACCATATCTAAACTTTCATGACAACTGCAATATATTACAACTCTGATTCTTCATTTTTATTTTTATTTTGATAGTGGCTTTAAAGGAAATTCTATTTAGAAAAGTGAATGCCATAGCAGCACCAGTTTCTACTTTTATCACCTTTCAACTACTTCTGTTCAGTTCAAAAATATCTAAGTCCCTGAGCTCTGACAGCATGATAGGCATTTTCTGCTTGCTCATCATTATCAAATAAAAAAAAGATCCTGCCATGTACCCTTTTGTCACAGCAGGTTACATTACATTCCCAGTCTCACTGCACAACTCACTGTATCCATATTACCTGGGGAATGGATCCTTCTTCTCAAAAAACTGCCTTAAAACAAGTGACAGGAATGAAATCTATTTTAAAATATATTGTGTAACTAAAAGTGTTAGATATCATGAAATATACACAATAGGAAAAACCTGTTAAGAGAAAAGCACTTGCAAAGTTATCAGGCAGAAGGGGGTGGGGGAAAGCTATGTAATATGATAAATTCCAGGTAACCATTACTTACTGGCTTTTAACAAAACTCTTAATTAACAATGGTTGATCAGACTTTGTTCAAAAAACTAGGATAACCCACAGAAAGCTACCTCTTTGTGGTAAAGTAACACGTGAAACAAAGTTTGCATATTTATTGTGTTGGTTTACAAAGCTTAATAAAACATCAGTACCTTTATACAGCCTGACATTTTACTGACTACATTCCTAGATGCATCACTGCAAGACTACAAGTTTTTGATATGCTTGATCTTTAATTCTCAATATATGAAGCAACAAAGATTTGAGGGAAAGGAACAGCAAGTTTACGTTGCCTGGGTGCTTTTCAATATGCATCTCACGGTCCATAATGAAGTTCCTGTCTTCCTTAAAAGATGAAGCAATTGTTCACTTTACCCTGAGTGACCTCTGCTGGCAAAACAACTTACAGGCACACAGGTTAAAACCACTAAAAGCACCTTTGTAATTACGTCATGAATATGCACACACATCCAGAACTCATTCGTTTTTCTTGGTAAGAGGTAGATGACACTGAAAATTAAAACGTTTGCATGCTCAGGAAGTTAGTGTCCAAGAAGCATTCATTAGTTTTGTTGAGTCACTCAGTTTATCTTTCTCTTAGTCTTTAAATAGCTAAAACTTCATTTAGAGGCAGCATATTTGAAGTAGCAGCTACTGAGCAAGTACTGGCATACGAATTATAAACCTGGAGTTTACTCTCACATATAGGTCTGGGGTTATTTATGGTACAGAATTGTTTATATCATTCTTTTTTCTGTAAGATGCATCTGAATCTGGAATGCAGCCTTTTATATTTTGAAAGGCGTTTTCAGAATTCATGAACTGATTTAATCAAGTCTTACTTGACCATTATTTCTAGTAAATAAAAGTTAATCTTAGCATTATCTTTGGTTTTACACATCCTTAATGGAGTACAACTAAATTTTTTTTTAATCAGAATTGTACCATGAAAAGTTTCTATTCAGTGCAACTCTTTAATTTAAAGAAAACTGGTTAAAACCATGAGATCACTACAATCCAGAAAAAAAAAAGACAACTACAATATATTTATTTGCAGTGTGATGTTGGCATTATGAAAATATCTACATACTACTAGATTAGAAATGGCAAGAAAGCAAAACAAGGTATTACTAAAGAACAGGTACCCAGTTCTGGCCAGTTTTGGCATCTATCAGTAAGTATTTCTGCAACAGCATAAAAAAACCATTCTAGAAGCAACAGATGTATCATGGTTTTGGTAGTGTAAGTGATATCTAAACTCTGAGGTCTTCACAAAAGTGAAGAACTCTAAGGACTTTTGTCCAAGAAAATTATTACAATTCATGGCTGCTGATCACTGCAATATTCTACCTTATTTAACAATGCTCATGGAAAAAAGGGAAAACGTATAAGGTCTCTGCCTCAGCAAATAGTGAAATCTATTTATATGCAAATAAGCTATCCATTATTAGTTTGAGGAGAGACACAGGCATAAAGGAAAAAATAAATTATCACTAGAAACCCTTAATGAAATCGATTTCAAAACATAACATTTTACAAGAGCCCTCATTCATGTAATATTTGTTCAAGCCTAGGAGGGAATTGGCGTGTTCTGAACTTAGATGAGAACTGATGCCACATTATTTCCCATGCCAATTTATTATATAAAATGCATTTATATCCTTGTGTAGAAACAACTTGATAATTGTAAATCCACTGCTTCCTCATAAATAAGTGTATTCTCATGCTACAAAGTAATTTTATGCTCATTTGAATACTGACAATTTTAAATTATTTCCTTTTATTTTTAGATTATGAACAGAAGAAGATGGAAAAATATCAAGATTGTACATTTTTATTCTAAGATTATAAATTTTCAAAGAATAAGGCCTCCTTTGAGAAAACTTGATTTCATGGCTGAAAATCCCAACTTTAATCCAGCTTCTGACTTTTATGTTAAAAAAAACAATGAAAACCAAACCATTTCCTCCCTATAAAGAAGATGCCAATAATCTCAAATCTGTTTCTCTGAAAAAGTGTTAGATAACTCAATTTATGCATTCAGTGAATACAACAAAGAAAAGCAGGAAATAGCCTAATGCCAACCTCTGATGTTTAGAGCCTTGAATGGTGGAAGGTAAAAGCAGATATCAACATTCTAAATACCAGATATTAGCATGTATTTTTCTCTAATTCAATCCTTCATTTCCTAAGTAAAACTTACTATTTAGCACACATTGTCACTGAGATTCTTCTAGATTTTCCTGAATTGACAATTCCAGACATGATCTTATTCCAAATTACAGATTAATTCTAGCAAAGAGACAACTCACTGGCTACTGTATTTTAAGAAGCGCTATAAGAAACATGGTTTCACTTTTAAGTCTTAGAATTAATGAATCCATAGCAACACTCAAAATGGGTCATTTGCCAATAATGCTTTCACTCAAATTTTGAACGACATCTACCTCTGGTTCCAGTACCAGTGGTGCAAAAAAATTATAAAGAACAGAAGAGCAAGAATATTTCCTTAATGGGTATAATAAATCAAAATTACACCAGTAAGAAGCAATTACAGCATATTTAACTTAGCACTCTTACCACTCAAGTCAATCTCTAAAGTTATGTGTTAATTTTCGTTCAAGTGATACTAAAAAAAAGTCTAAAATTTTTCCCCAAAGCACCTCTTCTTTGACCTTTTCATTGATCAAATTGTCTCATATTCCCTTAAAACCTTTTGACTACAGTGACACTATTAGAAAGGCCATAGCTATTTAACTTGCTGCTGTCAAAATCTGCCAACAATTGCATTCATAACATTACTAAAAGGATGCATTTTTCAGAGACTGTGGTCTCTTTGTGCCTCAGACTAATGTCATACCTCTCAATTCCTTAGAGCCTATGAGCTGCTCAATACCCATTACTTTTTCAACACTGATTTTAAGCTTTGAATATAAGGTGAAGAGGAGGGTAAAAACAAAGCTTTCTGACTATTTCAGCACTTCTTGCAAGGTAAGATGACTCTTACTTAGAATTCATGTTGATATATCTTGGGACTATGGCTTCATATCTTAGCATCAAATATTAATTAGCCTTTTAAAACAATGTGTTTCAATATGCAAATATCAATAAAAATTGGAAAAGACTTGGGCATACCTCCTTTACCTAACTAATTCTAGGAGATTTCAAGTGGAAGAAGAAATACAAATTCCAACAAATTCACAGAGAGCAAGCAATCCCAAGACTTGTGGAAAAATTTCAATTTAGCAGATATTAGAATCATTCAGTATCAACCATTCAGCACAAGAAATGGCAATGACAATAAGTATCTCAACACCAAGATGGTTGAGTGAGGAGAAACATCACTAACAAAACTATCACTGTTCAACAAATGGATGGAGGTACTATTTAAGTTTTCAGTTATCAGCTCAGCTAAATTATCACTATACAACAACTCTGCCTCTGCAAATGCCTGTGGCTCTAAGAAGCATTTAAACAACACATTGATTAATTAGATTTCTTTCATTGACTAGGTTTTTTTAAAAAATCTTTCCATCATCAATTAAGCAGAACTGTGCAAGAGGAAGTGAGAAAGGAAAAAGTGAAACAGGGCAATTGAGAGAGACTGAAGAGGTTTGCTGGAAACACTGCTACAGTTATTCTGCCATTTCATACAGTTTAGAAACCAGTGGAAGAGTCTCAACACCATAACAAGGGGAAAAGTACTACAACTACTTGTACAATTTGTACTTCGAGATTATGGGGAACAGAAACTTCACTTCAGCAAGTTCTGCTTCTGTCTAGCCAGTTATTCCTAATCAATATGACCAGATCAAAAATAACCTTTATCTGTGTTATCCTCTGTAGAGGGGAAGACTTGATACAGCATTTTCTGGGTGTAGTTCTCTTGTTTGAATGCTCATTTTGCACATGTGAATGAGTCTTTTAAACCCAGTGAAAAAAGGGCATACAAATTATTCTTGTGAAATAAGTGAAAAACACTTGGCATGGCAAAGGGACAATCACCATAACCTTTCATTTTAAAATTTTTAAAATTATTTTCCATTCTATTAATGGACTGAACTGATTATTAGGTTTGCAAAGTCTTCCGTTGCATAAACTTCTTTATCAAAGTAATCTTGAGTAACTTCCTGACATATTCTGCTTTTGTCAGATGTGGCATTTGAAGACTCTCTGACAATGAAATGGATTTTCTCAAATTGATGCCAGATTAAAAACACTTTTGTCAAAGTTGACAGTACTTTTTGAGTTTTCTTTCTTGTTTGTTTCTATGAGGACTGTTTTATTTTCAAGCTCTGTAATATTTTTCAAAGTGAAAAAGAAAGAAATAAAGTTATGTCTTTACCTTAGGGCAAAATATCTAGTCACACTTCTATGAATTTAATGGGACGGCTATATGAAAGTAGAAGAAAATTTAAAATTGTGAGAGACAACACTGGTTTATATGGAAAAAAATTAACAGCTTAAATTTCACTTTGGTGTATAATGAGTGGATAATTGTCACTCTGGGTACCTTTACTATCTATGAAAATACAGTTCTTAATAGAAAGAAAATTAAACACCACACCTTTTTTAAGTGGTCCCAAAATATTAGTAATCCTCATAAAACTAAACATCTGGGGGAAAAAAAGAAGATGCACAGTGTGCCCAGAAAATTAAGAATTATATTTAATGTATACAAACCATACTTCAGAAAACCTGCATGTCTCTGAAATTACAAAATGTCCTTGAATATGTTCACTTGAGTTACCTGCAGTGTAAGATAACCAGTTCAAAAATGAATGAAAAAAACTGTAGATTTCCTATGTGATTATCACATAGAACTGGTATTAGAGAATAGATTCTGTTTAAATTGTAGACTCACTTTACCTAGAATTCAAGATCATCTGCAGTCACTACATCACACACAGCACTGACAAATGTACCAATAGCAAGAGCTGCATGGCTTTCACCGTGTGCCTTGAATTCGCAGGCATAGTTAAAGATGGAGATAGAATCCTGACTATTTCCTTTCACAAAAAGCAGTCTATCAGAGCTGAAGTTTGGCATGTGTAAGAGCAAATTTTTTTCCTAAAATATTGTGGATAGACTGCTCAAGCATTTCAGAAAAAACTGTTTATTTTATCTGTTCACTGTATCTAACACTCAGTCCTTTATGCCAAACATTATTTTTGCAGAGCTTCCTCTTTAAATTGTAGCAATCCTGCCAGTTCTCCCAAAAAATCAGAGTCCTAGAATGTTTAGAGACTGGAATGGACCTTAAAGGTCATCTAGTCCCAGTCCCCTCTGCCTTGGACAGGGGCTGCTTCCAGTAGACCAGGTTGTCCAGAACCCCATCCAACCTGGCCTTGAACACTGCCAGTATCGGGGTACCCACAGCCTCCCTGGGCAACATGTTCCAGTGCCTCACGACCCCCAGTAAAGAATTTCTTCCTCACACCTAACCTAAACTTCCCCTCTTCCAATTTTTACCCATTACTCCTTGTCCTGTCACTGCAATTCCTGATGAAGAGTCCCTCTCCAGCTTCCCTGTAAATCCCCTTCAGATACAGGAAGGGAGCAGTGGGGTAATGCTGGCTCCAAGCAATCACATGTGAATAGTTTGTTCTTGTTTTTTCCAGTAAATTGTTCTAATCTCAACCCACTATTTTCACCTTCTGCACCTCCAGGTCTTTCCAGTCTGCCACAGGAGGAGGAGAAGGACTAAGCAAGGAGCAGCATGGTTTGGAGAGTCTCAATGGAAGCATTGAACTGGGGAGTACCATTCCTAAATCCCAACATGGATGAAGCAACCCCCCTTTTCCTACATGACATAGCATATCAATTTCATTGACATTTCTTGCCATTGTTTTGGTCAAAAGCAATCAATATTTCACAAACTACTTGATATTTCACAGATTATTATCTTTAAAAGAATTTAAAAGAATTTTTTAAACAACAATGGACTATTATCAAATTAAGGTTCTACAAATACGTACAATGACTTTACATCCATTTAGGGCCCACCTGGATCATTTCTTCTGGGTTCTTCTCATTCCACGTCATCATTTAAATCACTGCTACTAACAAGGGCCAGCTGAGTTGCTTTCACCTTTTAGGAAATACTGTTTAACAGTATGTTTTAAGAAGGATGTCTTTTGAATATTGCTGGCTGAAACAATTTATGTGTTGTCATTAAGGAACATGGCTGACCCATTATAGCTATCTAAACACAGACGTCTGGAAGAACATGAGATAGGCTTGCAGGTAAAGAGAAAGGATATTACTGCAAGAATAGTGGAGATAAACTAGTCCAAATCCACTTAAAAGAATTAAAACAATAATTCTTCAGACAGGTAGAATTGTTTTGTCTATATTAAAAAGAAAAAAATGTTGCTATATTTATATAGTAAATATAGACAGTTAAACATTTATAATTCATAATATGAAATTTGAGACTATTTAAGGCACTGCGATAGAGCTTTTATTACAGCACAATTGTTTGCATGCATGTTGATTTAAGAACTGTACTTCAGAAAGGTAGTAAATGTTACTGTACTAAAGTATGAAACCATAATATTCTCTCTACCACCACCAAAGACTAAATTCATTCCAGGACATATTACAAGAAAATAAATTATCAGGAGAAATAAATGTCTTCAACAGGGAGGATCTTCAATATTCTATCCTTAAACATACCAATTTATAATTTTAGCACTAATTTGATTTGGTCTGTATTTTCAAGGCAAATCACATCATTCATGCTTTAGCATAGGCCTTTTTAGGCATTGTAGTTATTTTTTCTTTATTTAATAAATCTTTACTCATCACAAAAGAGGTGAGTGTCAAGAAACAGTCAGTGTTTCCTTCTTTCTAATTTTTTTTTTTTTTACTTTCATAAAATAAGGATACTTTTTTGGTTTTTAGTCTGTGAAATGCAGCAGATTTAGGAAATAGCAATAATCTCTCATTACTCTCACAGCGTTCTGTGTACATCTAGTTTCCAAGAATGGAACGACGAACCCAAACTAAACTTAATTTTAAACTTTTAGAGCCAGGTAAACCAATTTTGTGTTGTCATCCGCAAAGCAGATGAATATACAAACAGGAGAATTATGTATATTAATCCCAAACTCATACAAAAAAGATACTTCAGCATCTAACAGCTGACAAACTAAATTAAAGCCCGATACCCCTCACATAGCAAAGTTTTTCTCTGTTGAAAGCAATAGGCCTCAGGAATTTTTGACAAGGCTGACACACCAAGAACATGATCCCATACATTATTACATCTAACAAAGTACTAAGGAATAGTTAGAGCAATCTTAAATCAGGAAAATAGGCCGTGTTCAGCACTGAAAAAAAAACTATTAAATTATACAGAACAAATAAACTATTACTAGAATAATTATCTGTAATGAAATTAAAGTCAGTATCTCAGGACTCACTTTCGTATTTGGGGAACAGTTAATACCTCCTAACTTTTGCATAAGGACCCTAGAATAACATTTCTGTACTACAAGTCTTTCCATAGGAGTATACTGCTATTGTCCTCCTTCTCTCTCTCTGTAGCCTCAGGTAATACCACCTATTAATGCAAACTCAGTTTCTATGTCTAATCAATGAATAAAAAACTGCCAGCTAGAGATCCTCATAAGAAAACTAGATTTTGGTCTCTCCCTAGCATATCCTTGCTGATAACTTTTGTCATCTAATGGAGGTGACAGCTTTTAGTCAAACCTAGATTTTAGTCTCTGGAACAATTTTCAACAACACCAACAATATCATCACCGTACTCGATTTCTTGAACCTTTGACTTGAACCCTTTTTAGTCTCATTTTAGAACTGCAAGTCTTGCAGATTCCTTCTTCACAACTAAGTTGTGGCCTATCCACAAAACAGTTCTTTCTCATCCTATCACTATATTATTGTAAGTCTGACAAAGATATTCATGCATCTTAGTAAACAAGCAGCTTTAAAGGAGCAAAATCTTAGTAGAAGCTGAAGAAAAAGAAACATAAAACATCATTTATCTGAGCAGTGTTGCAATAAAAGAAAATAAATCAATCAAAGAGGTAATAAAGCCAGATTTTACCTGCCTGAGGATGAACCCAGGTGATTACGATACTTTGAAAGCAGATTGTTAGGCAGAAGAGCAAATGGGAGAACATACATGCACACTCAGAGATGCAGTAGAGGCCAATAAGACTGTGAAAAACTGAATTTTTGAGGTGGAATTCAATGATTAAATCAAACATAAGGAAGACTAAGCAATTGCAAGGATCCTGGGAGACACCAAGTGAATTAGTATGGCACCAATTACTCCAACAGCAATCTGCAGCTGAACTGATAGAATCTCAGAAAAAACCCACTTAAAATAATCCTTCTGCAAGCTTTAAATCACACTGTCCAGAGACAGAGATGTTGAAAGTAAGGTTAGGAAGAACCGGTAAAGTCAATACAGTTTTTATATTTTACTTTTTTGAGATGAAAATCTCAAATTTTTCTTTACTTAAAACCTCCAGAATGTTTATAAACTAAGAAATATTTAACTTGTATCTGCACACTTCCATAGTAAGAATTCAAAGTATCTTAATCACAAAAAACCCCGCAATAGCAAGAAAGAGAAAAAAAATTAAATCCTCATTGTTATTGTGTGAAGAAATTTAAAATCCCAAAACTATGCAGAAAAGTTTAAGAATACCAGAACAATATAAAATTGCCTCAATAACAACTTCTATCGCATCAGCAGTTTAGTTATTATGTAAATTTGGCCTGGAGCTTTAACTATGGAACCAAATGCAAATTACTTTGCATGTAGACAGGCAGGATGCATATTAAGCTAGATGGTAAGATTCAGTATATCTGTATACATATAATTGAAATAAATTACATACAAGATAACAAATGTGATCAAAATAATTCATCAATACTTAGAAGCAAAGTATTTACAGATAAGGAATACTTCCCTGTTTTCAGAAAGAGTCAATGTGAGATTAAAAAGCCAAAAGATGTTTTTATCACTTGTGAGCAAATATTACACTGCACATTTTGAAAAACTCTTCAGTGTTCTTGCTTTAGAGAAAATTAGCAGGTGAAGGAAAAGCAAAGCCCCTACAAAACAGTTTTGAGCTGGTTTGATTTTCTGCCTCTTTAGGAAGCTTTGAGTAGATCAAACACCCTCTCACTCTTACTAGTAACTCATAGTCTTATGCAGGGAACTTTCTTCAGGCTACTCTTTGACACAGGTGGTTTTCCTCTTTTATTAATAAAGCAAAAGAAAATACCAGAAGGAAATAAGTTCTTTGAGCATCCCAAGACAATAATCTTTTACCAGTAAGAGACAACCAAACTCTTCAATAAGCAGATCAGAGATGCAGAAAAGTTATCTTTTTCTTTAGACATGGAACACGATGTATTTGATGTTTGTCAGGACATGACTCTCGCACAGAAAAAAATGTAGCATTTTGTTACTTGTTATTCTCTGCTATTAAATCAGGGTGTTTTTCCACCTCATTTACACCAATCTGTCTCAGGTTTGTACGTTAAAGAATTTTCACACCTGAAAAAATTTCAAGGTGGCATTAGATTTTCATGTTCCCCTCACGATTGTTGATGTTAAAGAATCATTAGTGGAACAAAACATACATTCACTTACAACAGGGTTCTTTTCAAAGCAAAATTAGAAATAGACCTTATCTGTTAAAAAAGTTACCAGTATGTTCTTGCTCATTATTTTAAAAGTGAAGACTAGAATTTAAATTTGAGGTGTTTAAAACACTGTCATCTTCCTTCCATAATTCTGTCCTTGATAAGAGTTTATTCTATTCAAAGTAAAAGTGATTGTTATTAAAGAAATATTCCTTTAAAAAAATTGAACTTCCAACATTGCTTTTAAAATGAAAGCAGAATCAGTGTTCACATTTTCTTGACACTTCTACTGCTCTCTGACCACACTTAGAAATTATTCCTTCCCAGCTTTCTGCTTCACTTGCCAACACCTCAGATCAGTGGAGTCTCACTATTAAGTTAATAGAGCTTGGACTCCCTTTGCAGATTTTAAACAGTGTAACTGTGTGCCCTGTACCTGTACACACTGGATAACCTGAGAATTACAGAGAAGACCCCTAGATATGTCTGGCAGAGGTGAAGCAGAGCTACAGAAATCCTTTTACATTCACATTAGACATGGGAATTCTGCCCAGCTAGATTCCGTCATCCTGGACTCTTGGAATTCAACACATGTTGATAGCAGCCTGGAGCAAGTTCAGGGGTTGGAGAATAGTTGAAGGACTGAAAAGTAAATATTATGCCAAAACCTAAAGGGTTTAATGTAAGAAAGAGAGAGTTAAATTATGACATGATCACAGGCTGTGAACTCTGCCGGCTTCCTTAGATGGGTAAGTTAGTAGAGGTTACTGTACCTTAACAGACAAAGATATAAACATCGAAAGTGACAGGGACAGGATCAAAAAAAAAACCCACAAAAGATGTAAAAAAGCATTGAAGAAAGTCACATTCAGACTAAAGAAATAAGTGTGACAGTAAATACAAAGTATCCCTGAAAAAACCTATTGAAATCAAGATAAATCACTTGAAATTTTTCATCAGCAGAGTGGAGTTTTTCCTAAGAACAGGATCTACATTAATGCAGATACTGGAATCAGAAATGGAAAAATGATTCCAGGGAGCACTGTTCTTTGTGACCCTGTCACATGAAATCAATTGCAATGACAAAAAAACATTATGGTAATGATTTTCTGAAGTTAGTAACATCTTTCTTCTATTGTTGTTACTATATTTCACATGAATAAAATAATAAGACTTTTACAATGATACTATGTCTTTTGCAATATTGGCATTTTCTATTGCAAATTTATTTTGTAATTTTGGAATCCAATCACAAAGGACCCATCTAATCCTGTCAAACAAGCAAAATTTCCTGCTAGATTCTAAATGCTCCTTAACAATTAGAAGTAATATATGCATACAATTTGTATTTCTGTATAGTGAAATGAAAAAGTCTGATATAGATTATGTAATGAAAATAAGCTTTAAAACATGGGGAAGTATCTTTAAGAGTTTCTTTCAAGTTTATTTTTTTAAATTAAAGCTTCTCAGACTTCTAATGCTACATGAGAAGCAACTTTCTCATCTTAAATGATGTTAACATTTCTCTCTGTTCAGTAAGTCACAATATCCTTTCAATAAAATATGGGAACATATGTTCACAACTCTTACTTTTCCTTCTAATGTATTAAATAACCCCTGTGTTATTTTTATCTAAATAAAATAAAAATCACTTCTATGCATTCTTTGTTTCTTAGCTTTGATCTCACATTTAAATTCCTCTCAAGCAGTGTCATCTTGCTTTTCTGACCACAGAGAGCATCAAGCCTTTCTGCAGCAGCAAGTTGATTACAGGAAGAAAGGCCGCATATTTAATAAACTCCTTATTTGATCGGTCAATGCAAATGGATTTTGATGTTATTTCTAACATTGACTTCTAAATACTCTCACCATTAGTTTAAGCAAGGATGGAAAACAGAGTGGGAAAGCTGAATGCCCACAGACACCATCTTATCTACATGGAGCAGTACAGAATTTTCAAGGCAAAGACTTCTATGCAAAATAAGTTGATTAGCATAGGACACATAAATAAATATAATATTTTCTTTGGCACAGCATAACTGACACAAAAGTAAATAAGTAACAACGGAGAAATAAAATAAGAAAAGGTGAAAGAAATGCATTTTAGCTGTTCATAAAATTTATGAGGAGCTGAAATTCAGATGATGAGAAATCTTATTCTGTATGATAAAAAGTTCAGAGAACAATCCAGAAACCACTGACAGACTGTGGAGATACAAAGTTTTGAAAGGGTTTTTGAAAGGGGGCTAATACGAGGAAAGGTCTGACTTCCAATCCACATCAGTATAAACCCACAGAATCTGTATGTCTGAAAAAAGTCAAAAGCTGAGAGATGAGAAAACTTGTAGGGCAAAACTACAGTTTTTTAATTGATGTATATTTCTAGATTTTGATACAAGTGTAGTGGAGATATTAAAGTGTTGTACGTGGAAGCAATTCCAGAATGAGTGAATAACAGGGAATGTCAATAGAGCCAGCAAGCTATCAGAGCTTTTTCTACCGTGATTTCCTGATCAGGAGCTAATTATGGAAAATAATGAATGACCCGCAATATCAATTTGTTTGTTTAATTGTTCATTAATTTTCACTGTTGCATGAAAATTTAGAGACTGTGTATTATATGATAGAACAATGGAAAATGCAAAGAAGTGTTGAAATACAAATTTTGTGTTCGTATGAGAATAAGAAATGTTACTACAGATATTGGAGCTTTGACACAACTGCTTCCAAACTTCCTCAATAGTTACTCAAAGACAATTAAAGAATGGCTTCCAAATTGTTCTTTTGTTCCCAAACCTACCCCTCTCTAAGTTTTATACACATAAAATATAAACCTTTCTGCAAATGAAAATATTGTTTTCTACACATTAATGCTTTTTTATTTCACTCTGACACAGGTGGAAATAAGTTTCTTTTGAAGGGAATCAGTAGCTCTACAATAAAGACCTATTAGGTTGGGTATGTAAAAAGCAGAGACTTAGTACTTTACCAACAAAATTCTTGCAGAATATAATATTATATGTAATATATATTATATATATTATATATACATGATATGTATATCTATAATAACATATAATAAATATAATGTAGTGTTGATGACTGAAATGTGTATGCCAGTCTCTTAAGAACTTAACCAGTCATACTTCCTATTCATTAGGAATTACACATATATTGTGCATTGCCTTGTACATAAACTAAGTATATCTTTTCTCTTGCCTAATTAGCTTGATTTAGTAAAAAAAAAAAAAAATCAGTAAAAACATACTTTCAGAAAAAGTATGTCAACAACTTAGTTCTGTTGGGGTATTTTATCTCCGGTTGATTAGAAGCTGCTCACTGATGTAACTTTTTTCCAAATTAAATACGGAATTATCTTTCTTAGATGCTCACAGTCTGTTTCGCTTCTACACCCTTCTGAAAGAAACTTTAATTACTTAGCTGATAGCATATCTGTCATTAATCTTGTTAAAAAAAACAATAAAAGCTTCTTAGGGAAGGGAAATTGTTCTCTTTATTCTGTCATTTCATGTAATCAGCTATGAGTACGCCAATAAAGAAGCACAAATAACCTTTCTGATTCTTTTTGTTCTTACTGTTGTAAATAGCATCACTAACCAACTAAAAGGAAAATACATCCAAGTCTTCCATGCACAACATTTGCAATTTCAGAGAATATATTTTCCTAATTTATTTTTTCTTTTGTTCTCTTGACAAAGGAAAAGGTTTCTGCAAATTATGCTCTCATAAATATACAGTCATGCTTTTCTACAGCTCAGAAGTTGCTCTGAGTTTTTCCTGATGTTAGATTAAAAGATGTTTTTCAAAGAAGAAATAGATGAGCATTACAAAGTCACATGAATGTGTAAGAAACTTCTTTCTAAGGAAAAACAAAACTCTGTTTCCACTGGAATAAAAATGTGTAGCTTTGTTTAAAAAGAATAATCATCACATATTTTTTGCTTAATTATATAGAATTAGGAAAAATGAATGACCATAGGATTAAGAATGCTTTGCATTTAAATGCTAAATTCATGCAAGAAACAAAAACTAATGCTCCTGCACTACTGTAAAGTAACATGGAATTGTCATGGGATTGATGTTAGGAGAGCTGCTTAATATTGTAAACATTTGAATAATTACTTAGAATTATGATGTTTTATTGTGATGTAAAAGGTTTTCTGATTTCTCTAACTAGATGCCATTACAAGAAATTCCAGTTACAAATAAAGTAATTGGATGAATGGCAAAGGCTGATAAAATCAGCCTTTGGATCCATGCAATACTAATTAGGAAAAAATACTAGAAGTTTCTCATACAGACTAGGAATTCCAAAACAAGAGTTCTGATCTCATCATGGACTTTAAGTTGTCTTTTATTTTATAGCAGCTAGAATTTATCACTATCTAGCTATTCCCGTGAATTAAAACTACATCCAAAGGAACTACAAAATTTAAGTGACAGTTGTGACCATTAAGATGACAGAGGTCTCTAGAAAAAAAAAAAAAACAACAGAAAAATTATTTACAGGCATGGCTGAATGCAAAAGGAGACCAAGAATACCTTCTGTGGTGTGAAAAGAAGTCATCAATGTTGAGTTGCAATGGTAAAGGAATTTGAAGCATTGTCTGATCTGGAACTGAAGTTGCTCCATGGTTTCCAGCCCTTCCATAGCCAGACCAGCCAGAAAAGCTGAAGCCGCAGTTGTTCATTTTCCACAAGGTTTTACACAGATCATCATATATGATAAGCCAAATCTGAAGAATGAGATCAGTTCAATTTGGTGGAAACTTTTTAAGCCTACTTAAATATTGTTTTCTGTATGTGGAAAAAGAGGTCAATTCTGAAACTAGAATTTTCTTACCCATTCTCAAGAGCAATTGCATCTATGTATACCTAAATATGTAGGGCAAGAGATACACGCAAGAAAAACAGACTGTGAGACTGAGACAAACATTGTAGAGCTCACAGATCATTTATTTGGAAGTAATTGATGTTCAGTATTATATAACTAGAGATTTTTAGTTCTGATTTTTTTATATTTATAGGCAAAGAGGGAAAAGGAAAAGAGGAAAGGAAGAATATGAGGAAGGCTTAACTGGCCCAACACCACCAACAAACCACTCAAACCAGCGGCAAATGCTATAAAAAACCTCATGTATTCAATGGGTTTTAAAGGTTCAGTGCTCTCCCTAGATACCACTTTAGGGCCTGGGAGTTGTTAGGTTTGCATACCAAACAACATTAAAAACATTTTAAAAAGAAACACAAAAACTCTGCTAAACCCTAGCTAATATTATCTGTTACTGTTTCGTACACTTTTATCCGTTGTAGGAAAAGGAAAAGCTATTATATAAGTTTACCAGAAATCATTTGCCAGATGAAAGGCAATCTTCAGAGGAACATTAAAACCCACAGAGAATCAAAGACATAGAAATCCTGTGATCATGCAGCCACTTCAACTCCACATTCCAAAAAACTAAGTAGCATTTGGCTGAACCTGAAGATAATTCAATGACCATATCAATTTTTGGGAAACTATTCTGAGGAGTGAAGGGCTGTCCCACACTCAAGAAGGACAATCCTCAAAATTTAAAAAGCATATCAGATAGTATATTAATTCCGTGCTTTTCCAGGAATAAAATCCATTACTCTTTCCATCAATCACTGCAGTAAATATGACATGGAAATGTAAAAAAGAAGTAACCATTACCTTAAGATACATATACACAAGAAATGTCAGTCTAAAGAGCAAGTTTCTCTGGGATCTGCCAAAGACAGGGTTTATTTCTGCCAGGAATAAAGGTTCTAAGATTTGAAAACTTTTTGTCTCTAATCTTTTCCTACTGGAATTTAGCAAAATGAGAGTTATGTTTTGAACTAAAAATATGCACATACAAATGCAAAGCCTTGGATTTGTACTTTTTTTTTAAACAAAATCATAATAACAAAAGTACTCACAGCATGGATCTTTTGTCTTTTCTTCCAAAATACTGCTTACTGAGCTTTGTAAAAGCATTGTGAAAGGGTTGTTTGGGGTTTTTTTTATTTTAATGGTACACATCACTTTTAGAAACAAAGATTAAAGTACTTTACAGTTGGTCTGAATACCTTTTCAAACACTTTCCTGAGCTCTGCTCTGTACTTTCAGAATGGGAATGACTGATGATTCATTCTGATATTCCTTCCGTTCTACACAGGAACAGATGGCTTCAAAATGCTGGGACAATTCCTGCAGACATCTCGAGTCCTGTGCCTTCAATCAACCAGTTAATACCATATTGGCATCCCACGCTGTTTAGAATGTGAGATAGCTCCTGAATGAAAGCACTAAAATGAAATTCAGGTTAAAGGACCTTATTACTCTCAGAAGTACATAAGAGAAGGAAACAGAATCCTACCTCATAAGTATCCTTAGATGGCCTATTACAGTATTTATATTTATTTTTACTTCTGTTAGCAATGACACAAAGTAAATGTGATCATCTGGTCATCGCTAGGAATGGAGAGTGAGGGATTTGCACCTTCCCAAAACTTCCCATTTTTCCTGTGAAAGGTCACGCAGATTGTCAAAATTGAGTCTGCTACTTCAGAAGCACGTAAAACTCATACACTGGAAAAGATTTTTGTAGAGGAAAGACTATTCATTCATATTATTTTAAATACAGCTATTACTCAAATCTCACAAGCCTTCTGCCTGAGTTTCAGTAATCACAGTGGTAACAACATTTCTCCCCACTTGTAAAGAGCAAAGCACAGCGCAGCTCTGATTTTGCCATTTCCATTCTGACATACGTTTGCTTCTATTTGTATTCAATAAAATCCTGCACTTGAAGT
This sequence comes from Eopsaltria australis, assembly GCA_034509425.1. Classification (NCBI taxonomy): domain Eukaryota; kingdom Metazoa; phylum Chordata; class Aves; order Passeriformes; family Petroicidae; genus Eopsaltria; species Eopsaltria australis. The sequence continues at coordinate 2,148,718 of JAVTVJ010000172.1, read as the reverse complement.
ATGAGTACTTCTATGAAAAGAAGCAATGAGGTGGAAAACTGTCTTTTGAACTTTTTTCTTTCACTGTTAAGAAAGTCATGGTATATTTCAAACAATCAGGATCTGTTACAATCTCTGAAAGCATGCACCCTGGTATGAATTTAATTTAATCCTTACAAAATAACTTGAGTGGAAAACACAGTTCAGAAAGAGATAGTGCACTGTGAGTTTCATTTACAAAGAAATAAAATTATTTACTGTACAACTAAAATCTCTCCTCATACTATACTGTGATGTTATGATTTTTATAGTGCCATTTTCTCTCCTTGTAGTGAATACAATTTTTGAGTTGTCCAAAATTATTTAAATTAACTTCAAATACATATAAACTCACTAAAAATATTCTGCATGCTGTGAAATAAATGCAAGTTATGAGTTTGACTGGCTTCTTTAGAGAGGGAAATATTCATCTTATCATGAAGTAAACACAGAAAGATTCCAGAACTATGAACGACAGCAACTAATACAGTTCTTGAATAATGCACGATGCAATGTAAGATCAACAATTACCTCCTCCCAGAAGTTTATTTCACTAGTGGTTCCCATTAAAGATTACCTCAAATTGTGTTACTCTACTCAAAAATAACTCACAAATTTGCCCCTTAGCTAAAGGTTGCAAGGCAGAGCAGCCCAGTGAGATTCATGTGGATCTCTATGCAGCAGGATGACTACTGAGGTCCACTGAATACATAGACACCTTTCCAGAACCTCCACTTTTTTTTAAATTGCATTGTGTTGAAAACCTTGCTCATAACTTAAGAAAATTAAAGGGATTTTACAAAACAAACTATATGATAAAATCCACCTTTGTGATTCCTTCCTTAAAAAACAAACACACAAAGGACTGTGAGGCCCCAACGGAAGCCCCCAACAAGCAATTGGTTTATGTCCCTTTCTGAATTGAAAAATAGAAAATGGAGAAGACAAAATGAAGAAAGCTGTTTCTGAAAATCATAAAACAGTCTTAGTTGTAAGCTTTAAACATCCTCCAAAAGCCAGATATTGTGGCTGAAGTAATTCTGTACTTTCTTAATAGCTCTAACAGATTTTTTTTTCAATGTTAGAAAGACAAGTAGCACTAGACAGGTACAATTCAGTGTACCTCTGTAAACAAACTCCAAATAACACAGGTATCCCCTGGGCTTCGTGTGGCCAGTGGAAAACATACTACAGCGAGCAAACAAACAACAACAAACCACACAACTAAATCCACAAAATACAAGCCCCACAAACACACACCACCAAATATTGGTGGTCCATGTTAAATCTGAATTATATACACCTTCAACTAATTAAATTGTGTGCCAAAAATGTAGCATTGTATCTCTTACAGGCATGTGAAAGAACAAGGTGCAGATTTTTTTTATATATACACAATAAACAAATATACTGGGGAGTTGCCATGTCTTTCAAAAGATAATGCTAATGCTGAAAAGAAGACAAGCAAGGACACAGAAGTACCTCCTGACTGATGCTGGTAGCTTCAGATGACTCATGAAATTACCTAGAAGACAAATAAATGGGGGGAGAAAGGGAATTAATGATAGACTCTACAGTTGGGAAGAGACACAGATTTGTCTGGAGTTTTTTCCAGCTTTGTCTTCTCTTTGTCCTGGTCAATGGGATTGCACAGCCCAACAGGGCACAAATATGAGTTTAGTTCAAACCAATCTGAAAAGATGCTCCTTTGTTAACCTCATGTGCAAACCTTTCAGAACAAAATCTGATAATTGTCGTTTAAGTCCATCCTTACATTATTTCAGTGATTGAAATTTACCATGGATTCACACTTTCTACTGCACCTAAGTCAGAAAAACGATGAAGTAAACATTAACAGAGTTCCAAGCCAGCAGTCTACCCACATATCAATGGTAATGGATTTCAATACAGGAGTATTTGATAACCCATCTAACAAAGATTTGGACACATCCAGATCCCAGAAGCCTAGAGAAAAATGAAATGTTGACATTGAGGGCTTCTGTAAAAACATCAAACACACTGCAGAGATCCCCATAGAGCAATCCTGTACTCACAAATAACATATGATGGAGAAATACAGTCCGCCACAAACGTAGACATAAGGGAATTATTGTCTCATATAAATTCAGTAATAAGGCCTCCTTAAGGGATTGAAAAAGTAAAGAATTTGCTTTTGAGTAACTGAATGCAGCATAGCTTTGAATGTACATTCAGATATTGAATAACGGATGATTAAAACCAAGGACCTGGAAATACAATTATAAAAAAAAGATTATGCAGGGTCACAAGCTTCCAACGCTTATCATAATTTGGAACAAATTTCACCATGAATAGCTCCAATTGCACTACTTACAGGAATTACTGCAGATGACAGGGCATCACTAAGAGCATCAGGACAAAACATTTCCAATCTTAACATTTACAAAACCCGTATTTACCTAAATTTCCATTTGAAATGCAGCTACTCATCTACTGCAGATGGTCTTTTCCTGAGTTTAAAATGAGAAAGAATTAAAGAATTATCACCATTCATGCTTTTATTTTCCCATGAACTTCAGAACACAGAATTAGGTCTTTTCATAAGCCTGAATGTATCCTAAAAGAGATGGAAACAAATTGCAGACATTGTCAAGACATGGAGGTAATGAGTCCAGTGAAGATCACCATCAATGTCATGTAGTTCAGTCCCTGAGAGTGTAAGCAAAACAGTTTTACAAAAGAACACATGGAATCAATGATTCTTTCCAAGTCATACAGAGAAATCTTTTAACACAGTACAGAGCTAAAACAAGTACATTAATAACTAGAGGAAAGTTTTACAAGGAATACTAATTCTTTACTTGGCAGAAGAAAACTGGTTCCACTATATATTAAAGGTAAATTAAATTTTAATTCAACAGAAATATAAAATCCTATTATAAATCATTTCCAATGATTATTTGCAACCAGAATTTCTCACAAGAGTACGGAAAAAGATATTTTCATCATATATGAATGCAGCTACCTAGGAAGAAGAAGGTCCCCTACTAATTTGAGGAAACCATAGGGTAGACTCAGAATGGAAAATGCTACAAATACCAGAAAGAATGAGAAATAAAGTGTGTGCATAAAAGGCAGGACATGGAAGCATTTTTCAGCTTCTGTGTTACCCCAAAAATGTCTTAACTCAATCCTGGGACATGTTTTAGGATGATTATACCATCATCCACTTCACTGGTTTTCAAGGAAAGTTAAGCCAATTGTACAAAGTGGAAGGAAGTAGAAACCCTCCCTAGGCAGTATTCTGACCTGAATAATCAATACCTCAGACCCCTGCATGCAGAATAGAAGTACACCAAGATACTCAGGAAATACTTACTTCACTGTGAAACATTCATGAAGTTTCATCATAGCTCAAACAGGACATTTGACTAAGAAAATAAACAGATACATCTATTAATGAATGCCAGGATGAACTAACAGAGGTTACCTTCTGAGCCGGAGGACACCAGCAATACAGTGCTGTAAACAACAGGTTAATTTCTTCTGAAACCCCTTCAAGACAAAGCTTTGTGAAAACAAATCTATGCTTGAATTCAAACAGCTACTTTTCTGCCTTTAAGAAGTATATCCAACCATATCACTCATGACTGGAGTTTTCCACACAATTTAACATCAATGTATGACCATTCTCCTAGAAGTTAAATTTCCCCAAAAAGAGGAATTTCATCATAACCCAGAAAACAATCTCTGGTTTACATCAGTAGTTCAAAAGTTTCATATTCAGATGGTTTTTTAGGATAACTAAGAAAGAATGCAGCTGTCAGCTAGAGAAGCTGTCATATGCGCTTCACTACCTCGAGCTAAACTAGTTTCTTTCATTGTCAGAAACTCTAAACAGTTAAGGAACAATAGAAGCAGGAAAATAATCAAAAATATATTTATAATGTCATTTTAAGGTGTTCCAAATATCTTCCTAAAATAAAGGGAGAAGAGAAGGAAGAAAATCCACATAAGTTACAACTTGAGGATCCACTCCAAAGTTCACTTCTGAAAGAGAACCATTTACTTTTTTTCATTAGATACCAGATGCTGCCTATTAGAAATCAAATTCTAAGAGTCAGTTAAATATCATTTTATAATTTGTGTTCACCTAGAAATATACAGAAGCAACCAAAGTAGTTCATCATTTACATAGGGTTATCAGGAAGTAAAAATAATGCTGGTTTAAAAAAGTTTTGTTGGTTTTTTCTCTTAATATCTGTTCTCTGTCTTTTTGGTTTTTACAGCAGAAAGTATCTAACAACACAAAATAATAGAAGGCTATTCCATAGTACATGTCACAGCAGTTTTACATGTATTTTATTCTTTCGTACTTCTTTTCTCCTGAATTTTAGGAAAAAAATCAAGAGCACATTTTGCCATTAACTTGTCTGATGTTGTTTCATCTGATTACAAGCTTCATTTTGCATAAAATGCATCAAAATATTTTTAGAAGCTTTTATTCAGAAGTAATACAAAATATAGCAAGAAATCACAATACAGCTTATTCAGGGTTTATGTGGTCCTTTATCGATGAAAACCTTCTAACAACATCCCATTCAGAAATTATTTTGCCTTCCTGTGAACCAGCTGATTGCAACATGATTTTGAGATCTCATAATTATGAGACCAAAAAAGGATTTGATGTTTTTTGTGCCAGTTTTATTGGGTGTTGCATCCTTGAGCTGATTATTCAACACTTGCTTTCATCAAAGTTGAATAGCATTTTATGAAAAAAATTGTATCTGAAACATAATTTCAAATCTGCTGACCATCAGTGTTGAAGATGTTGCACAGAGCAAATTATCATAAGCAATATCTCAACATGGTGACATTTCCTGCAATTTTAAGGTTATTAAGGAAATTAAGATTTCTAAGAACTTTGGCAGTTCAGAATAGACTAACCTTCAGCAATGCTTATTATGTTTAAGATCTACACTAATCAACTTTTGAAGGCAAATTAGGAGGAATCAGGATAAAAATTTAATCTCTGCAGTACCAACAGTGCAAAGTGCCTTCTAACAATGGAAATCCTTGTCAGGATGCAAAATGGGAAGATGACTAACACTTCTTATTATAAAATAATGGTAAAAATACCTAATTATAATTTATTAACAGATAGATGTTCATGATTATCCTAATCACTTTACTTGTATATTCTGTCTGATTCCTTCATCTGCCCTCTCAATATTTATATTTTTAGGTTGCATGGGCGATAATTTGAGATGAGACACTGAAAAACTCTGACTCATTTATTCAAAAATACTCATTCCTCTCCAGATGTTGGTCTAATAGCTTCATTTGCAGAATAGGCTCTTTTTGTTATACCACTGGAGTTGCCATTGTCCACCAAGACAGAAACTCATTAAGGGTTGAATATTTTCAGAAATCATTGAAATTAGAAGAGTTTTGGGTGGCAGTTAGAACAGCAGCACTGTATTTTTTAAAAAATTGATGATGAGGTTTATTCTCCAAATTTAAAGACTGTTCTCCATTCCCTTCTACAGCATTGTTAAAAATTGGTTTAAATGTCCAATATTACAGAAAAAATGGAAGTTAAGCCAATTCTTTTAATGAGACAGCTCTAATACAAGTACCAGAAAATGCAGTATTTGCAAATATTTGAATAAGTAGTTGTGAGATGTTAACTTGAGGAAACCCTTCAGCAATAATCACTGCATCAAGATAAGGTTTCTGTGGTCTTCTAGCATGAACAAACCCTGCTTAGCATAACTACAAAATCCTGTAAGGACACTGATTGGCAAGCTGTTAATGATGCACATTTAGAATTTTCTCCTTTCATAGAGAATGTGCTGAAATAGAAAAGCAAATTAAAAATAAGCACATGCATATGTCCATTACTAATACATGAACCTGCATACCTATATTTTATAATTGCCTTGCGATATGTAGGAGAAAAACTAATTTTTTAAGCCACTGGAGCTGGATAATGTCTTTTCATATCTGTTTTGCCCCATTACTTTTAATTTGAGTAAAAAAAAATAAATCACGGTCTTATGTTAAAATTGTATCACAAATAAAACACAGTGCAATTAAATAGGTTACCTTCAATGTACTAACCAATACTTGTAAAATGTAGGAAAAGCATTAGATGGTGTCTGCGGCTGCAGCTCAGAAAGGAGCTAAGTTTTAGTATCTCTGTAACACATTTGTAAAACACCAATAAACAGCAGTTGAGCAACACTGATTTTATTGTTGAGGTCTCCAGATACCACCTTATACAAAATTAACCATATATTGAGAGGTGCATGAAAAATTTGGTAGGAAGTATCATACAGCATTGTCTCTTCAGCATTCATTTTCTTTGATTCAAATGTGACATCTATTGCAAGTTAGAATTTTTCAAACTGCAATGCTATTTAAAATTTCTTAATGCAACCAAGGTGCCTGGAAAACTTTGAAGCTGGTAGCAGAGCAGCCAGTCATCAAACTTCCAAAAAATCACTGATATTGGAATAAACCTAAGGGACATCCTACAGAAGTATAAATGTTTCTGCTATTTAAATTATAGCCACAATCAGAGCAATTTTTAGCTTGCCACAGCTATTATGAAAAGAGCAACGCTGGCCAGATACATCGGTATGAAGGACTTTGTGCTGACAGCCACTCCCAAACAGCAGCTTAAATTGAGTTCTCAGCAGATGAAAAGTGCAAGAGGCAACTCACAAGCTAACTTCTTTCCCATCCTGCCAGAAAGGAAATGAAAGCATTTTTTGAGAAGAAAATTTTGAAAGAACAACATCTGAGGAAAAGGAGAATAGGGGAAAACCTGAGCTGTAAATTTTAGCAGATTATTCCAGAATGCATCTCAATCCTTCAGATTCAGTAAAAAACAGCAGCAGTACCGTTTGCCTATTTTAGCAATTTCTCTTTCTAATTTATATCATGCACATCTAATACATATTTCTGCAGTGTCTCTCTGGGAATATCAGCAGAACTATTTTAATATCTCACTAAGATCAGGATAAACCAGAGAAATTTTTTCCATTTTTCACCTTCTAAAAATGAAATTAAATCATGAAGTACAGCATTCAAATATTGATCCTTGCCATATACAAGAAATCAACACTGCTGCTGAGATCCTGCTGCTGAATGAAGTGGGCCATAAGTACTGCAGCAACACTAATTGCAGGTAAATGTCAATATTTTAATGCCAGACACAGTAACTTGGAACAATTTCCTTTTGTTTAACCCTCATTATTAATGCATTAGCAAACATTTTCATGTTCCTAAGAATGACTGCCCTATTACTTTAAGAATATTTGAGAAGATATTAAAATTAGATTTACTGATAAGTAGTAACACTCTGAAGATTGCCATTGAAAAACAGGTACTATACATTCACACTGTGATGGTATTCCATGATCTGTCCCACTCTGATGCCATTTTTTAAAGCCTCTTCAACAATTTTAAAAAACATTCCATGGATAATTTTAAGTTGATTGTATAAAATTAGTTGAGTACCCAAACCTGCTCTGTAATAGCTATTGTTTGGCTTCAGTTCGGTGAAATGTAGCATCTTCATTTCCTTTCCTGCACTCCTTAATTATCCCCTTCTCTGCTCCTTTTAATTTAAAAAATAAATTGTTCCCACTGACATGTTCAAAGCCTTAAGGAAAAAGGTTTACAACTTCTGTATAGCATAAAAGCTGTTAGAGATGAAATCTAATCTTTGGGCTTTATGGTGTCTTTTTAATACACTTAATGATAACTGTTATGATCATTATTATCCAACCATATTAAAAAAACCTAAACAGGAATACCTCACAAGCACTGCTTCACATCGGTTGTTATATTACACACAAATGTGGGGGTTTTTAATTTCCTTTCATAGGAATTACTTTTGATAAGAATTACTTTTGAAAGACATAGAGAAGTATGGAAAGAGTTAGTAGACTCAATAGAAAAATGAATCTCACATCATTTTACATTATATGGGTACAACTTCTGTTCCTTATTTGGATCTTTGCCATTGACTACGTTTCAAAGTTATATTTTCACAAGTTATTACTGCCTTTATAACTGGAAAACAATCTTTTCATTCCAGATGAAATACCATAGCAGCTAACTGAAATTTCAGAAGGAATAATTAGTATCCACTAATCAATGAGACTTTTCATAAGCGATGGTGCAGCCTTCTTTTTAGTGGTACTCAGAATAATTCTCACCCAGATTTTAGAAACTGAAAGTATGCCATATCCATTCCCATTATTGCATTACACACTCAAGACTTGAAATTAATCTTTTGCTTGAGCTAGACCAACATCCTTAATGCTGTGAATTATATACCACACGGGAACATGGAGGGAAGTCATTGCCAACAAATGAGCCCAGTTGTCATTACTAAAGGTAGGAGATTTCACCAGTACTTTGGCAGGGGCCACAGCAGCAGCTGTACATCCCAGAAGTGTCTGTCAGTTCGAAGGTCACAATTTACTTCGCTTAATAACGCCTCTCTGCAGAAAATAATCAACATAAAACAAAAATACCTACTTCAAATTGATATGACTAGAATTAATATCTCAATCTCAGCACAGCTGCAGATCAATATCAGTCTTAAAGCTCTTCAGACATACTAAGACTGCATCCTACAACATTTTGGAGTACTCTAAACCAGAAAGAGCAGAAGTAATTAGCTTTGCTTGCTGGTGGCTGCAGTGGCAGAGATAGCAGAACAAGCAACACCAAGCAGCAGTTTTAAAAAACCACCCTAGGTACAAAAGAACTGCCCTGAATTAGTGGAAGTAGCAGCTGCCTTTTGATATATTGCTCTTTTCCATTTCTTTGTCTTTCAAATATTGTCACAATAGACATTTTCCCAAAAAACAGCAGTGGCGATTGATATTTAGGAGTGATAAAATCCACACCAGCCTAAAAGAACAGCAAGGCATACTTATCCAGCATAAGGTTACTGCAGAGTATGTAAAAGAATGGAAAAAAGCCCTCATATATAAACAAGGAAAAGGAAGACAAGGAAGAAAAAGAGAAAAAACAACAAAAGCGCGTAATAGCCACATTGAGAAAATTGGTAGTACTTTATGTAAAAGGTGCTAAAAAAAGCAAGACCAAAATATTTTTGTGCTGACAGTGTGTTAACTTTTTTCTGGTGTAAAAAACATTGGAACTTGTGAAGTTGTTCTTTTTATTTCACTTATCACAGATTTACATAGGATTAGATCATCCTACACTAGATGTAGAATTTCAAACTTCCAGCAGTTAAATTCAGATTTTCCAACCCTGATATTTCTGCAGAATGCTTCAAAAGAAAAACACTGTAGAGATACACACAATGCATGCTGAAAATCTACATGACATTGCACACTACATTCATTTTAATACCTAAAAAGTGAAGACCTGTAGTAGTTTTGCCAGGTAAGTGCCATGCTAATGGCTCTAAAACTATTTCATTAAGAAGCAGAAATCGAGGAAACAGTGACATGCTTAATGTCAAATAAAAGCACATTGAATATAGAATATTTGCACAATACAGCCTTCAAATAAAAAGTATTTTTATTACATATGACTGATTTGTTTAAAATACTTACTTGAGTGTATCTAAAAGGTCTGTGTAATTTGCATACACCCTGTCATCATGTTTGATTTTATTTGTATTTTTTTCACTTACACAAATAAACCTTGTATGTTTTAGATATCCTATACTTTTAAAGTGATACTGCATTTTAATAGACACCTTAACAGCCACTGCTCTCAAAGAATGGGGTAACATGGCAAAGCTTTCTAAAAAATACAAAAATTATCCTTGTGATGTTATTCCACTCACTTTAACAAAACCCTCATAATTTTGGTTTTGTTTCCCTTTAGAGAATTTCCCCCAATTATCCCCACAAACCCTTGTGCATTTCCTATCACCTCTCCTCCCATTTTATTTCCTAAATATTTCTTCGCTTCTTCCTGCAATGACATCTTTTTTAGAGTCATATCTTAGAATAAGATTCACATCATCTGTGTGAATGACTGAAATCAGTGACTCTCACCCTGGCAGTGGATTTGGCAAGGTGGTTAGAAAACAAAGTATTTTTTATCAAGAGTATACTCTTATGGCAATCAAGGTTAACAGTACATTCAGCTGCACCAGGAAAAGGACTGTGCAACTGTGAAGGCAGCTCTGCTTGGAGTCAAAGGTGGGAATAGGAGGTTCCTTCCAACTTAAATTTTTCTATAATAATATTTGTGGTAGGCCTTTACTCCTTCATTACATTTTTCCTACATGCCTCGGAAAAACCTTAAAACTCTTCTCAAAACTAATATAATGCAAAAGGAAGAAGATGGCAGCTGAGATCTTTGGAGCACTGTCAAAGAAGCTCTGCTCCACTGCATTTCTGCCAGCACCAATGAGCAAGAATAACCCTTTCTCAGCACTGCTTAGTTTCACACAAAGTCAACGGTCAGCCACATTTTTAAGTCCTTCCAGCTGATTCCAAGTGAAAACAAAATCCAAGAATCTCACAAAACATATTTTCTAAAACTTGAGACAACTATTCTTAAGACTCTATATACCAGTTTATGATCTGAAAATTGTGGTGATTTCTGTAATACCATAGAGACAAAACACAATTCTTTTACAGCCTAAAATGTGCTCAATATATGTGCTAAGTAAATAACGCTGCCTTGCCATTTCCATAGTATTGGAAAAATTCAACATTTTAAAGCAGATTGTTTACATCGCAGCTATTTTAGAAGTTCTAATGCACTTTGAAGAGCTTAAGTAAGCACTGAATTACCTTCATAAATATTAGACAATAGACTACAACAATAATCTTGTTGTGAATCTCCAGCTTTATTTGTCCTGTTGGAATGGTTCATTCTACAATGCATTGCTGGTGCTTTGCTCTAACAGTCAGAGACTCTTAGAATTCCTGATTACATTACTACACTCAAAAGCCTCATTATTTCAAAATGTTTCATCATCAACTGATCACTTTTAGATTACTTTGGGGACAGTTCCATAAGCCTGTTCTTACAAGATTAGCATCACACTCCTTAGCTATATTTTGTTTATTTAATTCTACAGACTCCTAAAATCTAGAAACATTGGAGAAGTAGATGAAAGCATCTGAAAGAAACAGGTAAATTGCTTATTTTCATCCATCTGGTAAAGTACTTTCCCAAATATAAAGGTTTATTTTCCTTCTCACTCTTAATATGCTGCTTAACTGGGGTTTAAATGATGTACAAACAAAGAACAGAATATACTACAGCCATATCACTCTGTGCTGTGTTCTAATTAGACTTCAGCAAGTAAATACGAAAGGACTGAGTCAATATTTGAATGAAAGATTTCCAATGAACAACAGCATCTGCAGTGACAGTTCTGTCATGTTTTACATGCAAATCTGAATTCTGAGCCACTGTCACCAATCTGACCTAGTGTAAACAGAGCAGGAATATTTCTGTACTCTTTAGTTATTGGTAATTCTGTAGCCTTACCCTCTTAGTCAACAGCTGGGAGATAGAGCACTGAGCTGAATTCACAAACTCTTCTTCATACATTGCAGTTTACTTACTGTAGCAGCAGAGTTGCATGTGTGGATCCCAATCTGTTAAAATGCTGCTGTGGCCTGGGACTGAGCAGAGAAATCAGTGTTCATCCCTAACCCAAGCAGCACAGCTGGTGAGCTCAGCCTGAGCACTAGATCCTCCTTCAACTGTACTGATAATTTCCTGTCTCTTTCTCAACCCTATCTTCTCACAGCTTAAGGAGCCCAGCAGTTCCTGACACACATCCCCAAGCATCTACAGCCTCATTCCTCTTCAGGCAACTTCACAGTAATCTGCTGCCTTTCCTAGAGTCCATATACAGCCTGTCCTCAGCCTACTTATCCTACACCCTCAATTCCTTCTAACCTTCTCTGTGCAGCCAAGCCTCTCTGTATGAGCCCAGAGCTCAAGACAGGAAGGCCATGGCTTCCTATAGTATCCTCAACTCAAGGAATTCCCAAAGTCATTTATCTGGGTTGAGTTCACATGGCTTTTACTGAGCAGATTCCTACAGTTATGCCTAAAAAAGCCACTGTTCCTGTTTAAAGCAGCAAGAAATGGTATCTATGCCCTGCTCACAGTGAAAACCTGTAACATTCTTTCAAAATGCACTAAACACTGTTCACTTATCTCTCTGTTTTCAGTCCACCACTGGGAAAAATGTCAAAGCAACCTTTTTCTATTATTTATTGAATGATGAAACAACACAAAATATTTTCTGTTCTTTTTTACAGCCTCAGAAAAAAACAGCTCTATAACTTTTCTTGTACAACTGCCCAACCACAGGCAAAATGATAGACCCACCTTGATGCTTACTTAAGAATGCAGAAATGTTTCAGAGACCTTTCTAACTGGAAAACGAATTGCTGAAGTGCCACAAACAAGCACCTTCTTCTTAAAACTTAGCAAAATTATACTACTCTTCTAAGCCAAGACTGTGAACAAATTATTCATTGTTGCTTGGAGAACACTTGCAGGTCAGGGATTCTTCCAGAAAGCATGCAAGATATTCCAGCAGTCTGATCATACACTGTGCTCTCAAACAAAGTGAAGAAATTAGGGATGATCAGCAGATTCACCTAAAAATGTGGTGTTCTTGAATTATTTCCAAACTGCAGTGCAACAGTGAGTATTGAGGGCATTCAGTAGGTGCAATGTTACTGGAAATGGGAGCAGATCATCATTATATATCAAAAGGAAATGCTGAGAATACGTAAATACACCAAACTTAAAATGCAGTATTTATGGACTTACTGCACTTGGAGAACAGGCCCATAACCTGAGATTCATTTTCATTGCAGTATTTTTATACCAAAAGATAGAAATAAGTAGTAATTCAAAAACAAATAAAACTTTTTGAAAGTAGACATAATTCTTACATATATGTTCTGTTTGCATATGATTTTGACTAATTTTCCTTCTCTTCCGTTTTCCCTAATTTATCTTTTTCGATTTCGTATTTTAGTACTTCATGGACAAATTATTTCAATATATTATAAAGACAAATTGTTCCATAAGCAACAGAACTAATGATACTCTGTTTGCTATAGCTTCATGTTTCATGGTTGACTTATTTGATTGCTAATAAGCACTGCAATGGAAGTTATTTCTGTGCCTGGGAATTCATAAAACCTCTCTGCTTTGTTGATTTTTCCTCTACAAGGAAGTGAATTTGCACTGTATCCTATACTACAGTCAGGGACTAGGAGCCTTTGTCTATCTGGCTGCCAATATTCACAGTAGCAATGTGTTCTGACAGGAACACATTTTTAAGTTGAACAAAACATATGAAGGAAGTAGAGGGAGCACATTGACACAGAACATACACAAACTTAACCAAAGCCCTTAAGCTAAGCTGAAGGAAAAAGGATTTTGTCAGAAAGGTAAAGATTTTATCAGAAAGGTGTTATTATTTTTAGCAATTTTAGGACTACATTTTAGAGTAAGTGCAAGTTACAGATGTAAAGCTTTTCTGTTAACACCCCTAGTGTCTTTTTCTTTTTGCAATTGACAGTACAGATTTTTCTAGTTTCATTTCATGTCAAAAATATCATAATCTGAATGATGAAATTATACATTCTCTCTGACTTTTTTGTATGATTCACTCTCCCTTAATAGATTTTGCACTGAAAACTGCTTTTTAAACATCAAATAATTTTTTAAAATATTTTAAACCTGGTTAGTTTTACACTGGTTTCTCTCTCTTAGCACGGACCCTACAAAAATATCAAATCAACAGCCCTTAGAAGTGGGTTTGTAGTCACAGGGAATATAACAGTTACTGTATACAGAAATATCCTAAGGATATAAGGGATATTCCGTACCAGGGAATGTCAAGGTCAACATATAAAAAGGGAGGAAGAAGAAAGAAGGAGGCACATTCAGAGAAACAGCATTTGTCTTCCCAAGTAACTGCCACACATGATGGAGCCCTGCTTTCCTGGGGATGGGTAAACACCTGCCTGCCCATGAAAAGTGGGGAATTAAAAAAAAGCTTTGTTTGCTTGTGCATGTAGCTTTTGCTTTATCTATCAAACTGTCTATATTTTAATCCATGACTTTATCCACTTCTGCCTCTTTGAATTTGTTCCCCCATCCCACTGCAGAGGTGCGAGGGAGCAGCTGTATGGCACTTAGTTGCTGGCTGGTGTTAAAACCACCACAACTGATTGGGGTATTTTTTTTCTTTCCAGTACTATAAATACAGAACACCAGAAAAATGAAACCAACGTGATTTAAAATAAGACTAAACTTTAGTGCAAAAGAAATTTTCCCTAACAAAAGGCCAATTCTAATTAGCTGACTGAAAATCCTAATAAAAACTCCTGGATGCACACAATGTAATAATCAAAGAACTGAACTGTTTTAAAAACTTTTCAATGTTTCTGGGTGAACACTATTACAATCCAACCACCAACAAGAAAAAATAATTAGTTTTCACAGAATACTGACTTTTATATCAAAGCTGCTGCTTGTAGTCATTGAAAAAAAAAAAAAAAAGTGGACAAAACTACCTCCGTGTGATATGTTCAATTAATTTCAAAGATAAATCCTGTTACCCAAAGTAATTTATTCTAGGACCGTCTCAAACATATTTTGCTGAAAATTCAATATTTTTTTCTTTGTAACAAAGGGAGACTTTGGTGTGGAGCAGTACTTCTTTTTGTCTGTTCGCCTGTGTATCTGCCACATATTCTGTGCTGTACAGGATACGTACAGAACAAAAGATAAAATACTTCTCATAATAGATTAATAATGCAATGACTTTCCAATCATTCATGTAAAATCATTTACAAAGCTATTATGGGAAATTCACAAGACTGGCTTGATACCACTTTTCATGATGAAATCTGCTAAGCACACACTCCCATTTTCCTTAATAATTACTGTAACAAGCATTAAAAGGGAGATCTTCCTAGAGAAACAAATAACAAATGGAATAAACTAAACTTGGCCCAACTAGCATCAGTAAACTGTCAGGAGAGGCCTGTCATTAAAGTATAAGAGCAGTTTCAAATTCCTCTTTCGTGATACCAGGAAAGGTGTGACCAGAAATAACATTCTAGACCAATATTTGGTTCTTACCACCTGTTTCCAGGTTGTGAGTCTTATAAACCAAATTGATATTTGGTCTATTTAAGCTTGTCAAAACATTTTTCAAATATTGACTGGCGAGATAGGAGGAAAAGCACACAGGACCATTTTCAAGGATGACTCTAGAGAGCCACTGACTTCCATTTAAGGGAAGGTCTCAGGTAAGTGATATGACTAAATAATGGAGAAAAGCCAGAGGCTTTTTATAGGCAGCTCTCTGGTCTCATTTTATTTTAGGAGCATGGTGAAGCAGACTCCAAACACTAAGAGATGAGGCAATTTGGTAAATTTTTCCCTTGAGAGAGAGTTCAAAGTAATTAATTACAGGCAAAAGGAAATTCCTAGGAACAGAACAGAATTGTACATCTTGAGTGGTGGTGAAGGACAACCCTAAGACAGAAAATATATTTTGCAGTGGCCTAGAAGACAATAAGACTTGACAGATGAGACAAAGAGCCATAGACCTGATGAGTAAGTGTGTCTCTTTTCCCCTTATGCCTCATAAAGCAGCTAACCTGGGACCCAGAATGAGTTAACATTGTGAGATCTGCACATATACACTTGTAATAGGCAGAGTTTATGCCTTGATGTACAATGTTGAAATAAAGAAAGCAGGAAAACAAGCTTGATCATTCTGACATCCTTCTACATGGTGTCAGAATAACCTTATAATGCTGGGAGACAGCAAGAGCTTCCTACTCCACATGCAGTGTCTATTTAAAAAAATGCCAGATTTAAGTGCTATTGCTGGCAAGATTTTAGGGGGTGACATGTTCATTCTTCAGGCTAATCATCCAGCATGAAGCTGCAACTTACGTGCTCCCTTAGACACACCTGTGTGCAGGGGCAGGAAAGTACACACACATACACCACATTTGTAGAGAGGTGTCTTCAAAAGGTGTCTGGGCAAGTCACAGTGGCCCAATTCCCTTTCTCCTGGCACTGCCAGCATGCTTTGAAACACTGGTATAAGGATCACCCGTACTTTTCTATGTCTGCCTTTTTAAAATCTGTAAAACTTCCATCCAATTCAGAAGCAAATATACTTTCTCTACTGATTTCATAGCACTTAGCTAAACAGTTAATTTCATTCTTCTTTGGGAGTTGTATTTATTTTACAAGATGAACCTGCCCCCCTTTAACTTTACATGGCATAATTCCATGTTTCTGACATTACAGCTTCCATGGTGACCACTGCTATGATCTTAAAGAAAACAATTTGAACAACTATAAAAGGGAAGAAACAAACACATTAATTAAGTTTAATCTGGACTCTTCAGCTGCAGAACCTGTTTACAGTTTCAAGGAGGAAAAGCTATCTTTCCACTCTGCGCGTCACAGGAGCTGTAACACAGTTATCAGGCTAATGTACTCTCACAAAGGAAACTATGTAATTTTACTAAATCTACATGAACAAGTTAGGAATTTACTCTGCATGTACAATAGTTTTCTGTCTATATATCTCCTTTCTGAGAGCAGATGTTCTCTGAAATGGCTTAATCCTTCTCTGACTAGATGACAGTTGTCTCACAGTTCAGACATTTCAGCATCTGAGCACTTAATGACAGAGATCAATCAGAGAAATAATAAAAGAATGCAAAACCTGAAGGGCACGCCAAATGCACTACTCCTCATGAAACCTGCAAGGCAAAAGAAATCCCCATCAATATTTTCACATAAAACACGCAATGTTCATATCAGAAAATGGATCCCAGTGAGACACTTGCCAAATGATCTTTGCACACCTGTGCACTGCCAAGCTTCCTTTTTTACATTAAGACAGGACATAGTGCTTTCACATCTATGAATACATTGATCATGGAAGACTGAAAACTGGCTGAAGTGCCAGGCTCAAAGGGTTGTGATCAGCAGATCTGAGAGGAACCAGTTGAAGTTCAACGAGAGGAAATGCAAAGTCCTGCATGTGGGACCAGTGTAGACTGGGGGCTGACAGGCACCTGTCATCTAAGGAGAGGCTGACAGCTGGGTTGTTCAGCCTAGAGGACAAAAGACTCCAGGGGAAATTCTCACGGTGTATAAATATCTGATTTGGGGGAGTAAAGAAATAGTGCCAGACCCTTTTCAGTGATGTAAAGTGAAGGAAAGGGGGCAATAGACCTATGTTAAAACACAGGAAGTTCTATTTAAACAAAAGAAATGGGGGAGAAGGTGGGGAAGGGGTGTTTGGGGGGGTGGTTGGTTTTTCAGGGGTGTTTTTGCTTGGTGGTTTTGCTTTCCACTTCGGGTTGTTTTTTTTTCCTTAGTGTGAGGGTGGTCAAACACAGGCTGCCCAAAGTAGTTGAGAAGTCTCCATTCTTGGACATATTTAACACAACTGTAGATGGCCCTGCACAACCTGATGCAGTTGACCCAAGTTTGAACAGGAAAGGGTTGCACTAGATGATTTCCAGAGGTGCCTTCCTTCCTCAGTGTTGCTGCAAAAGGACAGCTACATAAAGCATCTTTCCATGAGAGCAGCAGCACTGATCACATTTTATATTGGACACTTCCTTGAGCATTACCCATGGTGGAGGCTGCCTGCATCACTGGTATAAAGAAAGCTGTTCGTTCATCCACATTGCTCCCTGATCATACTTGTTTCTAACTTTTTCACTACTGCTAGGAGTCATGAGGCCAAGGAGAGGCAAATAAATGAAAAATTAAACAGATAGAAACAAAAACATGAAACCAATTGAATTTTCAGCTGAAGCAGCCAACTACATAACACACAATCTCTACTAAAAAGTAAAAGACCCTTATCACCTTAAACCCTCTCAGTATCACCCTAGACAAATGTAAGAGACAGCACGAAAATCCCTCATCTACCTCACGATCATTGATGAAGACAGAGACGGAAAACCCCCAAAAAAATTCCCAAAGAGGAAAGAGGATTTTTTGGACAAAGAAGTCCAGGCCAGATCAAGGTGGGATGCCTGCCAAGTGCAGGGGTGTAACTGGTAGAAAATTGGTGCAGGCCTGGTAGACTGCATCGTTCTTGAAAGGATGGTTTGTACTGTACACCTGTTTGGCACCACAAAACAATGGACCTTATTTCCCCACCTCTTGGCCAGCTGCCCCTCTCTTTCGAAAAGACTATAAAGGGACTTCCTGAGAAGACCCCTACGAGATCTCCCCACGGAAAGAAGGTTAAATCTATTGGCTCCAGACCACGAGGCCTTCATCACCTTTGGTAGCTATAACCCCTTCTTTTCTCTCTATATTTTGTTTCTTTATATCTCTCTCTCTCTCTCCTCTATCGCATAATAATGTTGGTGGCACTCAATAAATGTACTTGTGATTTTGATCAAAACTAAAAATATTTGTCCCTATTTCTTTTACACTCTGAAATTCGCGTAATGAACCATCATGACTCCTGCTTGTGTTAGCGTATTGTGACAACAAATTTACAAACTACACTCTCAAAAGCAGGACAGAGTGCCAAAACCAATTCCAAAAGACTACTAGAGGAAAATCAAGAGTTGATAGAAGACATAAGGAGCAATTTCAGCTAAAAAGAAGACTGTAGCGAAAATGAATATTCTCCATTTCTGATTTAAAAAAAAAAAATAGGAAGGGAAGTTCTAAAGAAACCAACAATATTCAGAAGTAAAATATGTAATAACATATTCATGAAAAATGTCCAGGTTTTCAACACCCTGATTTATAGTGCTCGTCCTTCTCAAAGCAAAATATAATGGGTTTGTCAGCTTTTACAAAGTCTGTATACACATATGTGTTTCAAGCTGTGAATATGACTTGTTTCTAGAGATGTAAGTGGTGATTTCCTAGATCAGTTCCAAGATTAGAACTTTAGAGAAAAGGTAATTTACTGTCTGGTCTGACACACTTTTACCTGGACTCTTAGCAGGTCCCATTAAGAGTGCCTGTTATTGGCTGATTCCCATGTGCTGACTGCTCCACACAATTTCACTCTCCACAAAGTATGGCCTCTTTTCCTGCCAAGAAGTGCAATATGCACCAAGCAGTGGAGGACAGTAAACACATTCCCAGTTAGAAGCCACGTAATCTAACCAAGGCCTTCATCGCAGAGCACAGACACTTAGCAAAGCAACAGGCATAGAAGCCCTGGTTTCGGAAATATTATTTCCCTGCAAACAAATATCTGTTGCAGGAAGCTGACAAAAAGAGGGAAATCATTATTTATATACTAAATATTCTGTAAATGGATAGACAAAATATTTTCACCATCTCCTCTAAAATTCCATGAAAAATGTTAACCTCCATGTATGAGAATTTAAAATTTCTTAGTTCAGAATACACCAGCCAACAACATAACTCAAAACAAAGAGCCCATTAATTGCTGGGCTTCAGCATGATATTTCACCATTACTACCTTGAACAAAATTGTGGGAGGGTTTCTATATTGGGGTTTTTTGCCTAGCGTTTACATTTATAAGTTCAATACAGAGGTTTAACAAATATTAGTCAATACCACATTTTAAACAAATGTTAGAGGCCACTGGTAAATTACATACATTCCACATACTGCAAAACCAAGTTCAGTTTTCACGGAGTGTGCTTTTTATGTTTTGCAATTTGGGCACAGCAACTGACAGAGCATATTAAATTTGAAAGTTATCCAGACAGTGTGCATTTTTAAGAATGCAATCAGTTTTGCTTCTGGAAATTTCTGTGCTTTCAGTTTATAACAGATCTGATCAAGTCTTCCCTGTGAGTTTTTCCTTAAACATTACCATCACAGTGAAATAGGATATATAAGAGGATGAAACATAGCTTTGGGCATTTCAAAAAATAATTTTATCTGTGGCTTTTATTTCCCAGGGGGTTTATTTGTTTGCTTGCTTGTTTGTTTGTTGGGTTTCAGGGATTTTTTAAGTTGGTTTGCTCATTCCCAGACACACTGGTTTCAGAAGCCTTTCCTAAATTTCACCAAGCTGTACACAAGATGAAAGGCAGAGAAAAGAGTGGACTACACAGTCTTTCATCCTGTTCCACCTTCTCAACTTCCCCCCTCATTTGCTATATAAATAATTCTTTATACATCCAGCTCGTTTCCAACCAGATGAGAGCTTCAGTAACAATCTCATCTGTGTTAAATGAAAATGCCCATTATATAAATAAAGCGAAGAAATTGCCATTATGTCACTGGCACATTGGAAAGTCAACGGCTTTAAATCCTTAGTCATTTGCATCGCTCATGTTTCACTAAGTGAAACATCACAGATATGGGAGGAAATCATCATAAAAGCTGAAACCACATGTCCATCAGGGTGATGTCATACTGGGTGTGCAATAGCCTAATCACAAATGCTGCTAGACTTGTGTTAGTTTTTCACTTCTCCAGGGAACAAGAACCTGAAAAATTAAGTGTTCTGTTGCATACCAGTCACTTAATAAACTATATCCTCTCTTCTAAGTTTCGTTTTCTTAACCTGTCACTAGAAAATTGTCTTTAAACCAATTGTAAATATTGTGCTGCATCAGACTGGATGAAATAGTTTATTAAAGTACAGCTAGTAGTAAAGCTTTATTCTCCGTCTTATTTTTAAAGTCGTAAGTATCTAAAAATCTTCACTTTTCTGACTTCCATTCAGGTTAGAAGCTCTATCACACATGTGGGATTTCATCTGCTTTAAAAGAGAAAAAGGGAAACAAAAAAAAAGTACTTAACTTCTAACTTGTAGTTTTGGATAAGCATGATGAGGTTTTCCCCTACTACAAGCAAGAATTTTAATATTTGAACAAATCTGGTTTGTTTCTGTGATTTTATTCCTGCTTAGGAGTTTTTCTCATAGGGGTATGAGATTTTTCAAGGTTAAATTAAAAAAATAAATATCAAAAGAAAGCTTGGAAACTCTTATTTTTACATCTTTTTCTTCCCCATTGTTATTCCAAATTGTATATTGCTTGGAGGAAATAAAGTGAGGGAAAACACAAGAGCAGAAATTGCCTGAATAATGCTTCTTTCTTAACAATCTTAGTTAACAATGAGACAAAAACAATCACGTGATTGAAAGACATCAATGATCTCAACGGGAACAGACTTACCATAATTTTTCTTCACCAACTCTACCCAGCTTTCAAGAGAGATGAACTGAAAATTCCTTCTCTGATGAGAACTATTATGAAAGGAATTTGTTAAACTGGGTATTCCAACTAACCAGCAACAATTTTATCTCATGGTGACATTCAAACGCATCTACAAAGCATAATTCAGAAACATCTTCCATATACATCATGTAACAGTTTGTTAAATTTTTTAAGTCTTTGAAATTCTATTTATGTGCTAATTACAGAGGTGCAACAAAAGGTGCACAACAGAAATAGCAAACAGGCCAGTCTTTTTTACTTCAAGTAAAAGTACTTCTGCCCACTCAGACTAATGGCACAAATTGCCTTGTATTAGAAGATGTACTGAGCTTCAGCAGAACTGATTTTTTAACTCTTCAAGCATGGATAAATACTTTTTTTTCCAGAAAAATCTCTAATGTTAAAGACATCCTATTATCTGTGAATGTGCCATCTGGATGTTCTGCTAATATAAAAGCTCCTGACTTTGAATGAGCAGAGCTAGAAGCACTTAGATCTTCTCTTTCTGTGTGATGCTGCCAATGGAATTGTACTTACTTTGAGTTTATACTACCCATGCTCTCTCACCAGGCTGTGGAGGAAAATGATGGCCTGAAAAAATCCTAAGGAGCAAAAGAAAGGCAGCCGGTGCAAACTGGGGATCCATTCTTCAGAAGAATTTCAGACATTCATTCAAACTTCCTCCCAGGGGGGAAAAAAGATTTTAAAAAAATTTTAAAAGCATCTCCCAATGTCATGGCAAGTACCTGATAACCCACAGAGGACATTTAGAAACCACGGTTTCCGCTAATTTCACCGATTTCAGAATTGTGGTTTGGGTTTTCCCATCAAGTGCAAATCATTCTCAGACCCGAATTTAGTATTCAGGCAGGTATTCCTCTGTTCCAAAAGAAGAAACCAAGCAATTCTTTCTCTCTTGAGTTCATATACAGCAAGTTTGGAAGAGTCAGTCCTAGAGCTATGTTTCTAGGAAGGTGTTTTATCCTAGTTGAGGTATTCTGTTTTGTGTTTTAAAAGCTTTAACACAATAAAAAGAAAGAAAGAGATAAACTAATACAACTCTCACTGTCCACCTCCTTTCCTGTTTACTCAACGCTCTGTGCTTAGGGCATTCCTGGTTGCCAGAAAAGAGTCTGATGTTGCATTTTCCTGCAAGTCATAGGCTATAAATTATTCTGGTAAGGAGGTGACCTCAAGTTGCCTCTCTTAACACTGTTCTATAGTGTTCAAAATACAGTTTTTAGTGAGCATTCATATACAAGGCATTGTTGATTTTGTTTTTAGGTAAAGCATGTTCTTTCTACCTACACAAGTCCCAAGTGATCTGTTGACTGAGTGGTCCTTGGGGATTAGAGACTTTTTACGGCAGGGTCCATAGACTTCAGCGCAGACAAATTCCAGGATTTTTCCCACATGCTGCCATTTCATAGCTTTGGGGAGGCAGTGCTGATTTCTGTTGGGCCTTTCTGGGTCACAGACTTCTGCTTTTCGTAACTGCACAGCCAATCTTGGATGTGTCACACCCATTCCTCCTGACCCATGCAGAGGAGCTGCAGTGTTTATCTCAGTTCAACTAATGGATACACATTAAGCCTGGAACTTACAGCACCAGCTCTGGAGACTGGGACACACAGGCTCCAATCCCCACTCCAATGAACTGGCTTGTTCCCTTTCCGTAAAAAGTAAGCAAAGCAGTGTCTTGGGAAAACAGCTAACAGCATCAATTTCTGAAATGGCATACTGAATGTGGCATCAAAACCAATCTAAAATAGTAATATTGACACCAGAAATAAATAAATGGGGGATAAATAAGTACAAGCGAAACTTGACCTCACGTAAAGCAGTAGTAGGACTGGAGCTAAGATTAGATGAACTAAGATAGCTTTAATGCTTTTACATAGGAAAGCTTCGGAGGTGCACATTCACAATTACTGTATATGGCCAAACCATGCTTTGTAAAATGAGGCTAAAGGTTTCTGATCTGTATGTCAAGTTCTGAGACCTCTAGTCAGAAACACATTGTCCTCAGAGTCTGCCATGTTTCAACCTTCAAAGTCCTTAAATAAAGATTGTAGACTAACACAGCACTTCCCATTTCCCTAGAGCTTGAAAAGCAAGATGAATAACAGTTTTAGACAATGGAAATGGAGTGCCCCCCACCAAGGACTCTGTGCATAGACCACGCAGATGATGTGATGAGCTTCTAAGTGACTGCATTACAATAAAAAATGAAGCAGCCTCAGTCCCTATGCCCTGCCTTTTGGTCCAATGGCTTTGGACCATCTGTAAACACACCACATGCCAGGAGGACCAAGTCAAGAAAGCATCAAAGCACATAAGTTAAATGGCTCTTTTATCTCAGCCCCATATGTTTCTACATTTTATTCTCATTTTTTGCTTCATACACAGCAGAGCTGAAAGTTGACAAATCCAATAGATGCTATCATCTTTATTCATCTCAACACCAAGCACCTCATATTTCATTATTTATATAACAAAAAAGAGATTTTCTGTTCATGCCATAGGTGGCTGATGGTTCCTAGTTACCTTCCATATTTTGATTATGCTGTCCATTTCCACTGGGCAATAGTCACAGTAGGTTGACTGGAATATTCATGATGCGCAATAATTATTAAGGGACAGAAATTCTTCAGTGAAAGATCCTTTAGTAACATAATTATATTCCCACGTAGTTTTCAAATCAATTTCAAATATCTAAATGCATAAGGACTGTCATGTAATTGTAACTCAATTTGATTCAGAATATAATGTAATTTTACTAATGTCTATATAAGACATAAAAAGATGAGGTACCTTACACAAGAGTGTATCAGTCATTAATATTATTGAGGAACTGTCTTACTAAAAAGTTACTTCTGAATTTTACCATGTCTTTTGAGGGATGAAACTAAATTATCTTTTGCATTATTTATTGCATAATTTTTGAATGCCTCTATCACACTCATTGTGAATCTATAGCTTCATACATCAAAAAGAAATGGGAACAAAACAAAAATATTTAGGACATGTAAGTAAAAAGTACAAATATTGTCAATTCTATCAACCATTCAGAGTCCATCAAAGAGTGGCTACTTAATTTCAAAATCTGTAAAAGTAATATTTTAATATTTCAGAGGTGAAAGAAAATGTTATACCTCAGTGGCTCTATTCCTATATAAGTTATAGAACCATAACAAAGTTTAATAGAGCTCTGAATGTCATTATACAGATTACAGTACTGGTACACATGGGTAGGCAGCTGATACATGCACTTCTAAAAATGTGAAAGTTCTCAGTACAGTTTGGGTTCTTTAATTTAACAAATATCACATGCCAGTCTTTGAAAAATCTTTCTGTAAGCCATAGATCATCATCATCAAAATACACATCTACCCTTATTCTTCTTAGAGGCATTCTGCTGAAAATCCTCAAATATTATGTCACAGGGATGCATTTACACTTTGTAATTAATGTTCTCTACCACTTTATAAGGTTTAAGAACATTTCTGAAAGGAAAGAAACATTTTCTTAAGCCTGATATTTCATCAAAGCCATTACATATTGGACGTCTCTATTTTCAGAAAGAATCAGCACCAATATCTAGGCATGGGGCCACGAACAGGGAGAACTGTTGCAATTATCAAAATATTTTACAGTTTATAGTTTTTTGCCTGGTTCAATACATTTTCATATTCATTTCAAAAGAATTAATCAAGGCAGTATTTCTCAAATATGCAATAACTGGCATATAGGAACAGGAAATTTCATAAGGAAGTATTAATCACTTTCTCCAGTCTCTAAGGGGAAAGAAATTTAAAGCCATTTTTTCCACAAACAAAGCTTTTATTATGATTGGATATTAGAGGAAAACCATATAGAAGCATTGAGCATCCATAGATTGTTACTGTAGTAAATAAATTTGCACATCCTGCACGGTAGCACCCACTTACAGGAATTCATTTCACTGAATTCTCACTTTAAAAAATTATATATATATATATATATATATATATATATATATATATATATACACATACAAAGCAGCATCCGCCCCCCCCAAAACCCATATTTTATGAAAGTAAACTGGAATTAATGAGCTTATTAAAAGAAAAAATTAATATGTCCAGTCTTTCCCACATTCTTTCCCATAGCCCTTCAGGCTTGCAATAATTAATGATCACTACACCACAGATGGGAAAGTCAGAGGGCTGTGCTGGGATCGAGGAGAGGAGAAAGGAACTGGAGACTAATACAATGTAGAAAAGTAAAGGAAATGTGGTTAATTAATGTTATTTTATGTACATATTGTGCTAAGGAAAACCTCTGGCTGGATTAATTTTACAGCTGAAGATTCTGTAAAGACACATTGGTTGCAAGAGACTGCCATGAAACATCTGTTCCAGTACAGTCCCAAACTCAGCCAAATTAACAAACCAGTTTACACAGATGCCTGCAGGACCTGAGACCATTTTGGAGACCTGGTTGAAAGAGCAGGACAGGATTTTTGAGAAATCATAGTCTCAGTGCAGGAATCCAGAGGACTGGGAAAGCTTTGAGATCTGCTGGAAAACATGATCAAACTATTGCTGAGCAGGAATCATGAACTGAAATGTAAAACACATAAATCAAGAAACTGGATTTCCTGTACTTAGGAAGCAAACAGTACTGAATTATTTTTTTAATTGTCTATATTGTGTTGGAAGGCAACAAGTCTATGTTCCTTCCAGACATCTCTCCTGCTAAGTCTGAGGCACAGAAGTTTCAGGTTAGTTTAAAACTTCCATTATTTGCTAGAGAAGGAACATCTCATTTAAAAATATATTGTCTATGTATTTCATACACAGATAGTTTAAATATTCAACTAAATCACCTTCCACTACAGCCAATATTTTTATCTTTTTAGCCAGCAGCATGAATTTCCAAACTTAAAAGGACTGAGAACACGAGAGTACCTATACAGACACTGTGCCTTGAATCCAAGAAGAATTGAAATCTCTCCCAGAAGCCCAACAGAACACGGAGACTTCAAAAGAAACCACACACGCTACCCCTAAAATAGTTCCAAAAAATACAGTCACCATTCTTTGTGCTTTTTTCTATTATATTCTGCAAGCTTACTGGAAACCACAAAGTGTAAAAATAATTAAGTTTTAGAAAGTCCCCAGCAGCTGAACCTATATTGAACTCTCTTGAAACTGCATAGTTCCTCAAGCACTGTAATAAACACATTCAAGATTCTTGATCCTAAATGCAAAGACAAAAAAAAAAAAAAAAAAGAGGAAAAATAAGTGATTCATATTTGGTTAAGGATGTTTTCTAAGCCTAAAATATTGCTTTGTCTTATATCTATGGAAACCAATAGACAACATTGAGATAGCCATCTATTTTTCTCCTGCCCATCGAGTAGAATTTCAGACAGATCCATTCAGATCAATAAATTTTCACAGTAGGCTGCAAATCAAATCATTACTTCCTGCTCAGAATGCCTCCAAGTAGCTCCACACTGACAATCATAATGAATAGGGAATAAAGCCACAAAATTGCTTTTTAGCAATTCTTAGTTTCTAGGCAGAGTGACAATGAACTGAAACACAGGGGCACCCTCCAGAGGAGGAGGAATTGTCTGCAATTGTGCTTCAGATGAGGAATGCAGAGCTGCTAGTGTGGTTTATTAGATGCTATTTTAATCTCTCACACCGTGAAACACAAGAAGATGGTAAAAGAATCCAATAGGAACTGCCACAACATCATGCTGATTTTCATTAAATTTGTTGAGAGGGGACTCAGCATGGAATTATTAAACTGCTTTCAAAGGCAAATGACTAAAATGGTTCATCTATTTATAGCCATCCTTCTCAATCACTATTTTTTTATAGTGACACCTGCTAGCTCCTGCTATAGTTAAGGTTCTGTCAGGCTTTCCTCAAAACTGCAGTTTTTCAGTCTTCTAACCTTGGTGATAAAATAAACAGTCTTCCTTTAAAATAGGCAATAAAGCTAATTAGGAATGGTGTTTAAAACAAAATACTAAGATATCTAGTAAGCCTTGTCTTCTGATTATATCTAAAGATCTAAAACTATCATCATGAACTTTTATGTTTCAAAATTATCTTTGCCTTTTAATGACTTGGATTGTTTTTTCTATAGTAAATTTAAAGAACTGTAATTTATATATAAACTAGATACATCTTTAGTATTCACATGCATATATATATATAACAGAAATGGATTTCTATATACATATAAATTGGAGAATGATGTGCTTCTTGAATATATTTATAAAGAAAAGTGTTTCTTTTTCAGTGAACTTCATGGTAAAAAGAAAATCTGGATGTCATTGTTTTTGTTACAAACCTCTCTGTATGCATGCATTTAAGTGATAGGGAAGGTGCTTGTGATAAGGGCACTTACTGGAAAAGGAAGTGCTGCTGTAGTTATTTAACATATGCAAAAATGTCTCAGTGACTCCTATTGCTCAACTGCCAGAGCTTCTGCACTGTCACAAATAGTTTTGAAAATGCCCATGGTTTTAGAATAACCCAAAGTTTAAAGCCACATAGCAAATTTCATCCTCTCACGAGGACATACAGTTGTCTTTTACTTCATTCAAGGCATTATTGGCATAATTTAGAATAACAAGTTACTTTTGTATAGCCGTTAATCTACAAAGTCAGATAAACCATCAGCATTTTATTCCCTTTTCTTTGATCACCCCACATTCAAAATATGGCCTTGCCTCATTAAAAAATTCCTGCTTGAGGAGTTTAAAATTTGCTCTGTGCTTATAAATAAAAATTGACTTATCAGCAGGCCCTACAGATCTATCTGAGCTACTTCAGATCTTGAGATACATCACATTAGAAAGAAAAATAGTCCTCGCAAAGGGAAGAAAGAAAGATTCAGAAGAAACCCTGCTTTTATGAGAAGGGTGTTGAAGGTCCAAGATCCCCAAGATCATTAAAAAACTAGCAGAGGATAGAAGTACATAAGGAACAAACAATCACAATTAATTTTCAGAGCATGAAAGCATCCACAGAATGATTTTAAAACAAAGCACTTATTTCTTAATTTCATGGTAGAACCATACCTGAATACACAGCATTGTCCATCTAATCTACTGAAACGTGTTTTCGTAATTAAAAAAATACTACAATTTTGTGTAATGAACCTTTCCTCAGATTTGATTGTGACTAGGTAGGAGCAGTCATTGTGACTTTCTAGTCCTAACAGTGCTCAGGGAACTGAACCCAGACTAAGTAAAGCTCTATATTTTGATTAATACTTGCAATATCTAGACAACACCTTTGGTCACTGATAATCATCCCTCCTTTTTGCTCAGTTCAACTTCTTAAACACCTTTGAGCATGAATGTAATTTCATTCATTTGAGAAATTGTTGTCTTTTGATGTTGAGATTTCAAAATCGGATGCGATTTCTGAGGCTTCAAGTTA
The DNA here is from genome assembly GCA_034509425.1 of Eopsaltria australis. Taxonomy (NCBI): domain Eukaryota; kingdom Metazoa; phylum Chordata; class Aves; order Passeriformes; family Petroicidae; genus Eopsaltria; species Eopsaltria australis. The sequence continues at coordinate 2,120,042 of JAVTVJ010000172.1, read as the reverse complement.
CAAATTAACAACTTTAATTTTTAAAAAGTAACAACAGATTAAAAAAAATTGAAGCCTTTGCAAGCCCTTGCTGCAAAGCAATTGATAAAGACAAACTCTCCAAATTGAAATCGAAAAAACACATTCTACAGTAAGTTTTACATTGTTTAGAAGTTTTGAAAGCATTTCGCCAAGGATTTGCTTTTGAAGATTTTCCCTGTTTTTCCTTCAAACCTATTTAAACACTAAGAATAAAACCATGGCAGTTATGTTATCGCGGTTGAAGGATATGATGCAAGATTTTTAGAAAGAGGTAACATCTCATATCTTCCTAGTCCACCTGATACAATCAAGAGAGACAGTTAAGAGACAAAAGACCAAAGAGAATGAAAAGTTGTGTTAGTCACAGTAAAAACAACCTGAAGAATTCCACTTACTCAAAGTGAGGTAACTAAAGTTAACACTTGTTGATACCATGAATTTGTTCAGAATCCTTGCTCTGTACTGATCTGCTGTTGAGTGGCAATAAATGTTAATACTAAATTCCAGACACATTATAGACTCCAAGTGCTAGAATTTTGCTTCTTTGATCAAATTAATTTTCCTGGGCTCACCTGCAATTGCACTTATCCTTGAATCAATTATAGTGAAAAGGTAACAACTTCTCTCAGTCTGTCTTCTCTGCCAAGGCCTTATCCTTACACTGTAATGCTCTTACCTTGGCAACATTATTATTTGTTAATTATCTGTATAGGATCACACACACACATACACATATATATATTTATATAGCTAATGTCTTACCTTGATAACAAGCAATTGAAGTGTTGGGGCTTTCCATTTATCACATTTTCTGAAATTCTTTCTTTGTGGTAACAACATGCACAAATATTCCATACACTAATTCCAGAACAAGTGTTAACTACAGACATATATAAGCATGTCTCCGTGACATCTCCAAATATGAGATGATGCAGGTAGGAACTGGATGGACCCTCTGTGGATGGTGGTAGCAAAAAACAAAAACTCAAAAAGCCACAAAATCTATTATTATTATTATCATCAGCTAATGTTATCAAAAGATAAACGTAAGTGAAAACACATTAAAGATCATGTCTTGGTCAAATTACCTAATTTTATTACAACTTACTGCTCTATATTTTGTGTTAAATACACACACAATCTGAAAATTCAGAAATATCTCCTCAGCCAGATTTCAAAGACACAATAATGAGTCTGTGTTGAGGAGAAGTCTTTAAAGGACTGTAAGACACCTACCTGAACAGGAATGCAAATTCTTACTGCCACATACAGAGTTCAAAACTTATCTCCATAATAAAAATATTTTTAACATTTTATGAATCGGCTCTATCATGAGCTTTGCATTTAAATGTGTGTAAATGGCAATTAATAGCAGGCAACTGCTGAGTTTAAATTGATTACTATGTCTTATTTCATGATAGTCTCAAATTTATCTGTGTAACATAAGTTCTGTAAAAAATAAATTGACTTCCTAAACAGCAAGATGTGAGGAACTTAAGCAGCTGGGTGCTAGAGGCACATGCCAATATCTCAGTGTTGTAATGTTGAAGCAGATTTTTTTCAGAAAGGCAAGCATGTGTTTAAATACAGAAATAGATCATTTTCACTTCCTCTACATGTCCTGATATTCAGACCAAAAGATTATCTAGAAAGACATGAGAGCAAAATCTGAGTAAGTATTGTCCAAAAATAAAAATATGATGCCTCAACACTTTAGAAACACTGGAAAAAGGGTGATATAGTTGATTATTAATTTTTTTTATCACAGTCCATTTTTAAAGAATATCCCAGTTTTCACATCTACCATAGCCAGTAATGAACATTTCTTCCTTGTAGCCCTCAATGAGTCCACACTGCCAGGACCTGGCTACTCAGCTTGATATGAAAAAAAGATTGGTTTAAAGGTAAAAGTTGACACACTCATGATCACTGATATGAGCATATAGCCCATGGTGGGGTTTTTAGTGTTGTCATTATTGCAATAATGAAGACTGTTTTTTTATTTTCTCATATGCCTAATTAGATTACAACCACCTAAATAAATTCTAATTTTATTTAAAAATCCATACCGTTTTTTGTACGTACAAGAATAATTGGCCTGTATAAAGCTGCTACATCACATTATTTTTTAAGACTTTGTTGTCAAGTGATACAGAAGGTGTGGAATTTCCGACTTCAGTGTAGTGACTTCATCTTTTACTATATTTCAATTAATCAGCATGACACAAAACACTTTATGCTACTAAAGTTAACCTTTAAACAGCAGGTATATATGAGATTCATAAAGCTGGTATTCATGGCTGGCCATTGAGACAGTAGGTTAATTTTCTGAGGGCTGCACTGCAAAGACAGCAAGGGGCTTTTGGGACACTGTTGATGGAATGTGTCAGTCACAATAAAGTACATTTGTTACAAAAATAATACAGAAGGTTAAAAAAAAACCCCTCATGTTTCAATAAGAATTATCCCTTCAAGTAAAGAAAAAGAATCACATTCCAAATCTGACAAATTAACTTCTACCCTTCGTAAATCAACTTTGTAAAACAAAATTTGTCTTAAACACATATTTAAACTTAAAAGGACCTTGGACGTGAATTAATTTCATAGAAATACTCAAATCCAGAGCTTGCTTTTTTTAGCCATCAGTGCATGTAAGAACTGCAGTTTTTCAGAACCCCATCACCAAAGATGCTACTGTAAGTAGGAAGACAAAAATTAAAAAGCAACTTTCTATCATTTGTATCCTAAAGTTAGCACATAGGAAAAACTAAGCCACTAAGAGCCCTGACTAAGGACATTCCCTGTTCATGAAACACTGGCTGCCTGGGAGAACACGCACTATTTTTGCATGGCAGGGTTAACACTCACAAATTCCCAAACACAAACTGAACACGGATTTTTCAAAAAGCAAGTTTGGAAAGTAATGGCAGTATCTAAATACCATCATAGCAGCTACATAAAAAGCACTCCTCTCCAGAAATACAATTTACTACAGAATGACAAAAATAAATGTAAAGCATTTAGAGGCTCACAGATCTCCTCTGCCATATGGTATCACAGCATTAGATGAGCATAAAATAATAGCTACCTATTGTAAAGTTAATGGAGTAATTTATCTCATAAAATGAATTTTAAAATCCCACATGAAATCATGCAAAAATGTCCAGGAGCTAAATACCTTAGTAAGCAGAAAGCCTACATTGCACTTGACTTTAGTATTGCTTTAGTCTTTATACATACACCATGTGTTTTCAAAGCACCATAGTCTCAAGAAATTACCAGTATCATAAATGCCAGACAATGGAAATTTTTATTAACCCTACCTAGCAAAATTTTAAACCTCAGACAGCCTGTTTAAATGTCATTTTAATGGGACTGATTCCCTTGAACAGGGCATGGGATATAGCTCTAATACAAAGTAACGGAGATAGAGCAGATAATGAAGTTGAACTGTGCACTCCTGTAACTGCAAAGCACATGGCTGTGAACCCAGAACATTCCCTGAGGCACAGCACATCAGCCTGGTGGAGTACTTGTTCTCAAGTGAAAAGTGATAGTTAAGAAGAGCTGAAGAAAGAAAAAAAAAGTATGCATAATTCAGTCTGAAATTGAGATATTTCTTTCCTGGAACATTGTCTTTTCAGAAATAGAGGGAAGGAAAATCAAGGCAAATGCATGAAAGGAATGGCCTGCCTTTTGCTTAACAAAGATGCTGCTTTTCAGTCCCTGCTCCATGTCTAGATGGCAAACACATCACTTCTAGCACATCTCGGGATGTAGGTCAGTTCTAGTCCTGTATTTACCTTGAACACATCCCCCATTACAGCACCAAGGTAACTCTTCAGTTAGGGGGATTCTCCATTCTAGCTCTACCTGCAGCTGCTTCAGGTGGAGACATTTGTATTTAATTTTTTTTGTGTGAACTGACACCTCCAAGCAAATTTTCTCACCTGTCACCCCTAAACTCCTGTCCCTCTCCAACTTTGTTTCCTTTAAGTAAGAGGTGTTTCGTTCAGCATCTTTGGTTTCTCTTCAATGTGATCTTCAGAGGAAATCAGATGACTGCTCTTTCTCAGCTGTCTCTTTTGAGTTTACTACAACTAGTCTCCTATGAATTTCTCTGGACCAGGGAAAAAAAGCGCTCCTCCTTTGCACATTTCAGAAACAAATCCAACAGCAGCATGTCATGCCATATATAGGGTATGACACCTCAACTATTCATTATGTTATATCCATTTCAGATACCAATAAGCTGGTTGCCTGAAAACAATTTTTTAGCTACTCTGCTGTCTTTTCTCTTAATAATCACCCTTGAAATTTCAATCCTCACTACTAAATTTGTAAAAAGTATGCATACATTAAAATGTTTCTAAAAAATGAGCAAACTTTTACTCCGTGTATTGATTTTGAAACATGCATTATAATTGATGATTTTGAAAACAGTACTTTAATAAATTTATTTTGTTTGTTTTCTTATCTACTAGGCCAAAGTGGTGTGTCTTTTGCAATTAAAAAACTGTTAAGTAAAAACAGGAAACAGATTGTACAATAAATATACACTAAGAAATCGCTTAAGCAGAAGCAAAAAATGAGAAACTTGTTACCACTAACTGTAACAAACTTCTTATTTTTCATAGTATAAAAGGTTACTTTAAGTAATGAAAACATCCATAACCTATTTTGAAGCAGAGATGTCCTACAAAAGCCTGAGTTGAGTCTCTGTGTTGTAGACCTACAATCTAAATTAACAATTTTGGTCAGCAACCCAGAATTACACACAATAACTCACCAAGTCTTGCCTCTTCCATTAGCTGAGGCACATGGTGTGCACTGGTTTTAGTAGGGCTCCAAAGTGGTTCTATGAGTGATTCAGTATGAAGGCTATAATTCTGATAATATATTTAAAATGTTTTAGCTTTTAAATAGAAGCCACTTAACTGCTTGTGCAAGATATGTTTACAGAGGGAACAGAGCTAGAAGCAATCCTGTTACTAAATCACTCAAAATGCTATATATTTTCTGTTCTCTCTGGATATAATACCTCAACTTTTTACTCACATTCACAGCCTGATAACAAAATAAAGTTTAAGTTAAAAAATGTTATTTTTAATAAAACAAGGATTTTACTAATGTGGAAAAAAAATTAGTAGCAATACCAAAAAGACTTAGTGTTTTCAGAACAGTACTTAAACCCATTTTACACATATCACACTCAGAACAATTAAAGTCTTCCCCTATAGGCACAAAAAACTCCAAACCAGTGTTTGGCATTCTATTTCTCCATTAGTAACAAAGCTTAAAATCCAAATGGCAAAAAAAAAAAAGAACAATCTTTTAGATTCCACCTAATGATAGAGAATATCATTATTAGCACATTCCTACACTTGTCTTTCCCTTTTATGATTAAATATAAAACTGCTACTTAAACCACATAACTTTTTTTTTTGTTTTTTCATCCCTTGTTTTCTTCCCATTTTTCAGTAAATCAAGTCCAGTTTTTTTCCTGACTTCTTTTTATGTCTTTTCCTCCAATCTCATTTCACCACTATCATCCTTTGTTTTCTCTCCTGTCCCTCTGAGACCCAGATCAAGCCAGTCTACACATCCAGGATATTTTCTCACTGGAGAAACTTCTTCTCCTTTAAAACCCTGAATGAGCCTTTGCTTCCCTTCTGATAATTTCTTTGGACATTTTTTAACCCCTTATTTATTTGCCAAAGGATTTAGAGTGCCTGATTAAACCAAGAAGCATGTTAAAATCAGAGTTCTGCAGAGCTATGTTTTACATTTTCATGGACTTGAACTATGCTACTAATTCAGAGAATATTCTCTAGAGTGCTTCTGTTTCTACTGCTACCTAATTAAATAGCTTTGCTAGCTTCACAAAGTGGTATCGAGAAAGTTATTTTTCCACTGCCTTAAAAAAATGTGTTGATAGTACTTTCAAATACTAATTAAATTTTTTGTTACATCATTCACTTTCATAACTGAAGTTGCCTTGTTGAGGTTTCTAAATAAACTAATTCTAAGGTAAAGTTACCAGAAAACTTACAAGAGAAATTCTCAAAAACAGAAAACAAAGTTTCGAGACATTTCTGAGCAGCTGTGATCCCAACTTCAGCTATCTGGATTTATAGTTGGCTGTCTCTGGAAAAGATCTTAAAAGAATTAAAGAGCCATTTTAGGACGGATGTACATATTTGATTGTGCTCAATCTCACCATACCCCTTACAGGTAGATAATTTAGATGTTTATTTCATAGTTCCCTGAAGGCAGATGTCCAGCACAGAGAGATGCAACACTTGAATACAGTAAGGTAAAGTTTTCATTGTTGATATAAATATAAAATTATGTGTTCTTAAAGTATGTATATCATGCAAGGTATTTTTTTTAGATGACAATACAGAAAGCAGATTTTATCATTCCATTTATAGGGTCTTCTAAAAATAAAGAAATATGAGAACAGTTTTTAACTAAGTACAACAGCTTGTAAATTATTTTAGTGTTCATTATTGTTACTATCTAAAACATATATAAAAAGTCACTGTCGATTCTTTTACTTTTTTTCCATTTCCTTTAAGTTCTAACTATCAGGATAGAGAGGATGGATTTGAGCCTGAATTTTTTTTGTTGTTGTTTTCAAAGAAAAGGAATCATGGAGAATACTGTAAAAAATGAGTGAGAGACATGTTCCCTACCTTCTGGAAATATGAATATCTCCTAAAGCATCTGCTAATTATAAAACACAAAAAATCTAAATACATATCTACACACTACTAATAGATCCTCATACTCTGTTATGTGGACTGGACAGATATTTAGACACATAAACAATAAAATTTATCCCTGTCATTGAAAAAAAAATACTTTTATGCAGGTACATCTTTGAACACTTTCTGAAGAACTGACTTCTTTTCTAATTCAAGCAATTTATGTTAACCAATCTCAGTACATTTCAGGTGCATTGAAAGATCAGGTAAAGGACAGAACCAGCAGTACACTATACTGGTGTATTGGTGGCCATAAAAGACTATATTTAATTAAGTACTCTCTAGGAGTATTGCAGACCATGAATAGCTTAATGGCAGCCCACCAGCAGTTTGCAAGATTACAGCTTCATAGGGGATTAAACCAGCCAACTTATTTTTATAGTTCTTACTTTAAAGAGACTTTCTTCTTATCCATGGTAGATTTCAATAACTGGATTAATTTTTAGTTTGCTGAGAGCATTGTGATGAGAACTGTCCCTTCTAAATAGCTCCAAAATAGACACAGAGAGAATGTGTGTTGCCATGGATGCAGGTGTTATGCACCAAACGTCCCAAATCCATTCTCTTCCTACAGATTCTCTCCAGTTCTAAGGTAGACTAGAATTATCTAACTCGTCCTTGTCCAAGAGTGGATACATGTACAACCTGACACAACCAGGAATGATCTGATTCTGTTCCATAAGGCAAGATGATTCCCCCCCCAAAAAATGTGACCAATAAAAGTTAGGAGTATTGACAAATATCAACATCCATATTCTGAAGTCCTGGCCCAAGGAGGCCTTTGCTATACTTTGCTTTATGAATAATCCTGTCCATTTCAATGGCCCATGTGCTCAGTTGGCTCAGCATCCTGTTGAGGCCACAAAATTCACACAAAATATCCCTTTTACCCAAAATACCCTTGGAGAAATGAGGTGATTTTACAGGGGCAAAAGTCCTTCCTAATGTGACCATCCTGGAAAAACATTTCTTTAATCATCTGAAGCACTCAAGCTCCTAGAAGAATTTTTCCCTCTCTCATATCTCCTCACACAGATATCTACTTTATATCCACTGTTCTAAAAAAAAAAAGAAAAAAAGATTTTCCTCTTCCAACAGACATGGTTTCATGCATAATCCCAGATGAACATAACTGCTGCAATGCTGATGCTATTTACTGAGCAAGACCCTGCAACACATATCCTAAAACTTGAACACTCATTCCTGCAGTTTACAATATTTGGCAGAAAATGAGAAATAACACAGCCATGTGTCATCCTCAAAGGCCATCAGCATACAGAGGATTAAATATTTTCATAATTATATAAGAATATGTAATGTAGGATTTAGCCTGATTTTGGGAATTTTTTAACAAAACACAAGTATCATGACTAAAGTAGATATGATGAATTATAAAGGAGATTTAAGGAATATTTTGGTATATTACAAAGCAGTTTTGCATATTATTTAAAGCACATTTGGCAGTACTTGCTCCATTGACAATTCAAAAGAACAAAAATAATCTTTTAATAATTACTTTTTGTATATGATACCAATAATGAGAGAGTGAAACAGTATTCTGAAATACTATTGCTCATTCTTTGTGTATCCATTCCCTCCACAAAATAATGTAATAAAGAATAACTTATCAATGAGAAGGGCTAACATATACTCACATCTTGGCCTGTTAAACTGTCTTCATATTCTATATTTGAATCAAATCAGATTTAAATACTAAAATAGCAACAATGGTGGATAAGCATGACTCTCCTAGGGCACAGGAAGTACCAATTTTAGTTTATATATCTAAAAAACAATAGGCTATTCATCTGTGGATATAGACAGAAGATAATTTGCTCTCAGCAACAAAAACATGGCAATGGAAGGTTACAATGCTTAAAATTAATCATGTTCTTAAATGCTTCCCTTCAGTAGAAGATGATTTATACAGTAACAGGTTGCAATAGGTTATAAAATTCTATGACACCTTATGCAAGTAGGGAAGAATGTATTTTAAAAGTGTCATCATTTTGAAGTAGAAGGGAAGTTATGGTAAGGAACAGAAAGAGTATGCAACAAAAACATAAAAGCAGGAAAGCTGAAGAGTCTAAGCATGTGTTATTTCAAAAAGAACAAGTAACATGTCTGATTCATCACCATACTTCTGTCATTTCCTCTCTAACATTACATAACTTCATAATTATAAGTTGCCCTTTAAACTCCACAGAAAAGCCTACATTTCACACCATTGTGAGTAAAATATGTTTTGCTTTAAATGACAAGAGGTGTCAAAACAGATTGGTTCTGCCTTTAAACTCATCCTTTCTACAAAACAGCAAAAACACACATTTGTGAACAAAAGCGTAGGCACGTTTTGCTGAGCAGAGTCAGTATCTAGCTCTGGTCTTATTGGTTACTTCTCTTTTTACACTAAGTACAAACAATCCTTTAAAACATGCCGCTCGTTTGAAAAAAAAAAAAAACCTTCTAAAATTCTCACACATTTTTTGTCTTTTTCTTTCTTTTCAAAGACAGTTTTTCAAAGCTTTTTGATAATCAGCAGAATCAGGAGGACAAGACTCTTGCTTTTCAAAAAAGGCAAACATTGAGGAGATGAAGATCCAAATACTGTTGTCTTACATATGCCAAATATACATCTTTTTAAACTCTCATTTTCAATACTATAGGGATTTCATCATTAGGATACCATCACAATGTAATGATTGGGCTGACTGAACAATCACTGTCAAAAGTATTGGTAAAGAAATAGGGTTTAATATAAATATTTTTAGGGAATTATTCAACCACTTGCCCTTCCATCTACATGGCACTACTGAGTTGGTGTGAGAAACAAACTTGCCAGTAGAGTGAAAGTATAATTCATATTCATGTATTCACTTAACCAAAAGCATATTCCATGACCATGTCATTCTCCAAAGGAGATCAGCATCTTTGCCACAGGCAATAACCACATCCACAACACCCAAAATTTTAAATGCGTTTTAAATGTGTTACCAAGTAACACATTACTAAGTAATACCCTTTTGTATTTCATTATTTACAAATATAACCACCAAACCACAGCTGAACTTAGTAAAAATTTTCAGTTCTGACTGAAAAACAGGTTTGACTCCCCTGTTTGGACACTTTACTGCAAAACCAAGGCTTAGTGAAAAGTCCTAAGGTTGTCTATACTCAAAACACTCAAGTATATTGCTTGTAGCATAGACAGAAACATACTACACAATTCTAATATACCCAGACAGTAACTTGCAAATCTTTGCTCATGCAAGATTTGTATTAAAAACTACAAATAGCTCATATGAATCTGTCTTACTTTCAAGAAAACCAGATCCAAACCTGTGACACATGGTAGTCCTTCAGAAGAACACTGTTTGTTTTGTTAGAATATAAATGTAGGAAAATAAACAATAAATCCCTATACTTGAACATCAGATAAAAGAATGATTTTTCTAAACATCTCATGCTACATATTACAAATTTTTGCCATTCCAAGTTGTATTTTGTAAGGTAATTTACAGGGAAAAAGTTGTGAAGTGCAGATAGACCTCATTAATCCAAAATTTTTTCACATTTGACAGCCAATGTCTGTCTTGCACCCTGGCAAAGTATTGGCACATTAAGACATTCCTGAAACATTGCTATTATTAACTCTGCTTCTGGAGTTTACTGAGACCACCATTTCCTTCTCAGAGGTGTTTCCTCTCATAAGGAAAGTACAATCTATTTCCTTTAAATACAGTTTTAGGGAAAGGTTGGTTGTTTAAATTATTTCTGGTATGAATCTTATACCAACTCAGCATTTTACTAAAATACTAGAGTATTGTATGTTTAATAATAGGAAAGAATGCTATTAGAACACAACACTCTAATGGGTTTTTGGGTCCTGTAACTGGTGATTGATTGCCTAATTCATAGTACATTTTTTTCAACTTATGTAACTGCAGGAATTTTGCATCTGCAGAACTTCTTCATGCAATTGCAACATAAATTACATTAACCTGAGTTACCACTGATTTTGTTTTTCAAAAAACAATTGTCCTACATGGTCGATACTCAGCCTGTTTTAAAAATCAAATAGTTTTAGATCAAGCAAGTCAAGTGTAAAGAGATCATGTGGCTCAAGAAGAAAGAAAAACAACTATAGAATTGACCTGAGACAATGAAATTAAAGATGCTGTCCTTAAAATTATGTACCTGGAATAAAGAATTTTTTAAAATCCTACAGAGCAAAACTAAATCACAATTGTTCTATAAACCGCACAAGTACATGGCAAAAATTCCTTTATATCCAGGAAAAGATAACCTTCAACCAAATGTGAATTTGACTAGCAGCAAAAGAAGTTCTTACTAAGTTTTTACTCTATCTAGTAATATCTGTTTATGTTACAATAGGGTTTTTTTACAAAGATACAGAAAAACTGCTGTGTACAAGTTAATCACAATAATAAGCAAGAATTAATTTCATTCTGAGTAACTCTGCTATAAAAAGATAACAGAATTAATTCTGATGATTAAAATCAGTCAGTCATTCCCATGTTTACCCTCTCATAAAACTGCTATCATTCCAATACAAGCTGTCCTATTGAATCATTTATGATGAAAGAGAATACTTTTACTAGCATCAGATTATTCTGGAGCCTAGGAGGAGTGGGAACACATATCAGACAAACAAATTTAAGACTATTTAAGCACACAAGTACACTTGCTATCAGCTATAGACTTTGTGAGAGTTCAGAAATTACTTTTATTCTATGCTGTAGGACAAACAAAACATTAAAAAACTGCGAATTGTGCTTGTGATTCACACAAGTTCAACCAGTGGTGGAAACACAAATCAGAGTGATATTAGTGCTTTTACTTCAGTGATTTTTTTCTCCCTTACAAAAAGAGCCACTGTATACTTTGGAAGTATAAGAACAATGACTATTCCAATCATGAATTAAAATATATTTATTTTGTATAGCAGAAAAATCTATTTTATATTTACACCACCTTGAATATAAAAATATGGAATGCTGCACACGGGTTATTAAAACCATTCTTTACTTCCCTTACACTGGAAAGCATTTTCATCCCTATTTGACTGAAGAAACAAGAACCCTAACAGATTAGGTTTAACTTCAAAAAGTTTCCTCTCCAAACTGATAGTTCCCAAAATACATTACACAGAGAGAATTAGAATTTGAAATTTTGCTATAAGACCTGCCAGATATCAGTTTTGGTATTAATGGATTCTACAATACTCTCTGAGCCTTTAATATTTTCTATACTAAGAAATGTAAATCAGCCTAAGACAATGTCATTATCACATAGAGCTGAAGCATTGCTGAACAGGGTATAAATGCAAATGTAGACAAAAGGAAACCACTTTAAGCTTACTTCAGAAAGTCTGTTAGAGCATGAAGTGAACCTGCACAGCAGCTGTGAGCATAAAACTTACACATAGATTGAGCAGGCTATATCACAGTCTATTTCTTTTTGTTTTTCATTTACTGCCTGATACGACAAAGCACAGAATCTGAAAGTGACAGCAGTTTTATGTTTAAAAGTCCCAGCACTTTCTGGCTCCTGGATACTTCACTGCACATGACACACAGAAATAATAAGATTTCTGCAAATTCTTATCCCCTTCCATTTATTTTATGCACTGAATAGAGAAAAGGTCAAGTTCAAAGTGTCGTAATTCAATGCATTTTCCAAAACTGAAAACAATGGAGTCTCCCAGATTCTCATTCAATCTATATTTCTATTTGAACAAGATTATTCCTAATTTCTTTCCAGGTAGTATACTAATTTCTGTAAACCATATGCTTACAACTGCCCTTTGGAGGTCTTATGCTATTAGAATATTCAACTGATTTGTTCTGTTTGTGGTTAAGATAGACATAAAATAAAGACAAAGTAGTCTAAATTCCACTAAGTAATGAAATTTTTCCTGCTGAGTCAATAAGGATTGGATAAAGTATTTAGAATGCTTGTATGAATTCCAAGTTTTAAACATCTGAGCAGTTTCTCAGAACCTTAAAAAACACAAATTAAATGGTCAAAGTTTACTCTCTTGGGAACTTCCCATGGTTTTGCCATATTAATGTAAGTGAAATCATTGCAACACTAAAATACTTTTAGAGATAGAAGTTTAATCCCTCTCAGCTATCTGCCCTGCCCAAGAATAACTAAAGTTATGTCTGTGTTCTTTAGAGGGTCACTCCAGCAGCTGGTAAGTATCAAAAGAAATAATGCTTAAAGACAAATTGGTCAAAACCTCCCTGCCTCTCAAACCAGATTAAAAGTTTGGAAGTTACAAAAGTTTGCTATGTTAGCATTATATATCCCAAATTTTTCTCAGTCTCTGAGACTCTATTTTTTTGAGAAGCTTTGACACAAATTGTCACATAACTGTAGATATCAAAACTTCTATTAAGATTTCTCCATACAAAACCAATCTTTTCTTGAGAAATAACATCAAATAATATTATACAAATATTACCTTGTATCAATAACATCTCCATTAAATTAATCTCCAAAAAGCTCAACTAACTTGCATATTCTAATTAATATCATGCTGAAAATAGTTAATGATGCTAAATTACAGCAATCTTTTTAAAAGGGTCAAATTTGTCGATCTGCATTTAAGCTATAAACATCAGGCATGAAAATGAATTGGTTTTGAAGTAACACTAATTCTGAAAGGTCCCACTTAAGAAAATGATTTCCTTCCACAATTTTTCTAATGTTTAATCAAGCCACCCAGCTGAGGATTATAACTGAATTGCAGTGTTGTACCTCTCTTCCTACTGCTCTGAGCAGAACCCCCCATTTTCCTCCCTGGAGTTCCCGAGAAGTTCCTGTCTCTCCACCAGGATCTGTGTAGGCACAAAACAGAGGACAGCTTTAACACTGTGCTAGCACCAGGTTGCTTCCTCACATCTTAGAGATGCTTTCATTAATGTGTAATTTTATGCTATCATATGTATGTTCCCACAATATAACAATTTCACACTGCACAGATCAACACCTTTAATTGCCAAGTATAGTTCTCATAATGAACTAACACGCTCTAGAATTTATGAGTGCTAGTTCACATGCCTCCACTTCCAATAAAGAGCTGTCTTAGTAAGTCACTCCACTACCTGTTGAAATTCAAAAAGATAACCCATTGGAAAAAAGATGAAGCAGCTATGACGAATGATCTGCAAAGCAGCATTATTTAAAATCACTGTTATGTTTGTCAAATACAGATAGCTATACAGAATATGTAATTCTTCAATTTCTTAAACACTGAAAGGTAACTCTGCATTGGTACATGCAATTATGAAGCCACTGAAATGTATTTATCATTCTACTATTCCTTAACTATGAATTGCCATGCTAAATGTAAAACTGTTCATGTTGTCAACACAGGAAAACACTGCCATTCTTTCCAGCACTATTAACACATCGTATCAGTCAGAGGTTTTAATCAAGATAAAGTTTCAAGCGACTATACCCCTTTTCACATATTCAAAATTAAACAGCAGAAGGAAAATTATTCTTGTAATTTCCAACTATTATCAGGAAGGCTGGCTGTTAGAGGGATAAAAAAGAGTAGTTTTTAATGATAGAACAGAGAATCAGAGATGCACAAAGGATGGGTGTAAGAATGAAAGATCAGATGCTGGTTACCAAAAAAAGAACAGAGGACAGAAACAATGAAAATTAACATGACGAGGAGTCATTGAAAGATGGCACATTTTATGCTTGTAAAGGAGGTTAAAAAACCTCTACAACAAGCAGCAGAGGAATACTAGAAAGAAAATTAATCACCTGCATTTCAGAACACGGTAAAGAGGATGTGCTGTATATAGCATAGAGTTCACACAGATCAAGGAAGATAAAAAAGAAATAAAGCAAAAGCACTTCACTCAATGAACACTATCTATTCTGTATACCCTAAGGCAAGATTCTCTGACAAACATAGTGTCACGATGTAATTAAAGATTGTATCACCAACTACACAGACAACAGGGCCGTATTGAGGTTACCTGCATCATCTTAAATCAGAGCCTCTCAGATCATTTTAATGGCTTTTGCAAACAGCGTAAATACATGCAAATATTCCAGATGGATGCTGAATGTCATCTTTGCTGCTGGGTAATCAGAGATCATAAATACATAGAACATACTAACACAGGATACTATTTCTCAAAACCTGAAAGATTAATAAATTTTAGTATTTTCTTTAAGTTACAGCAATAAACTTCTGCCACCTTTTTATCGTGCACAACATACACATGAAAAAAACTTCATAGAACACAGCTACAGCAGCAAGACATTGCACTTCTCACAAGAAACTATTAATGCTGCCTTCCATGCACCAAGAAGAATTAATCATCTCTTCTGCAAGTAGAAAGCATGTCTTTGTTTGGTGTCCAATTCATCTCTTATACATAAATCTTCAATTATTACATTTTTTTATTCAAGTGTATTACTTATGACAACCTCCCTAATGGTAGTTTTCACTAAATATATGGCATCTGTTTTATTTTAAAATCTACTCAACAAATATGGTTTCTAGTTTTTAACAAAAGAAGGTGACCACATTATTTTTATTTTTTTAATATAAACAAAATAGTCAATTCTTATTCCTATTCTTATTTAACTGTAGGACAACCTCATACCTTCCTAAAGGGAAAAGCCTCTGTTATAACAGGGACAAGCTCCAAAAATACTTTTGCCTTTAAATTCTACTTCAGGTGCCACAAAAAGAAAGCAGATATTCACACATAGCAACATGGAATGAACATTTTCTTGCAGAAACCATTTTTCACAGAAGTTTAGTAAGAGAAATATTGCATATAAAAGAACATTCTTTTAGTACAAAATTAGCATCTATTCTAAACTAGAAGAGAGAAACAATATATTTATTATTTAAATACAGCAAACAACTGCCCACTAGAAAACAATTTATTACAAAGAGCTAAAGAAACAAAAATGGTATGATAACAATTAAAGTCCCTTTATCATATAGTAAGTATGATTAAGTGGAGGATAAGGTTTTTCCAGTAGAGGAGATGGCGATACCTTGGGTATTTCTTTTAATACAGCAACACTTTCTGAAAGTTGGAAGGGGAGCCTTTCTTCACCAGTAAAGGTAGTTCATGTTTTATTTGGGAGAGCATTCCAGGGAAAAAGCTAGTGGCATGATCAGGCTTTCCAGCAGTAATCAGTTTGCCTCACATATAAGAGTATAACTTAAACACAGTGACATAAGGACTTTTCTCCAAAAGACACTGAAGTGGAATGTCAATTATAATGCTACTAACATGTACTGAAAGTACATGTTTAACTGCTCCAAAATTTTGAAAAAAGGCAACCCATAGTAAACAACTAACACAGAGTGGGTTTTTTTTTTCCAAAATGTCTTTAACCATGGTGTTAGAACAGGATTTAGGCTCATGCAGTGTAAACAGCATGAAGCAATAAGGAAACAAGGCTTTTACTTTCCTCTCCTGGCAACAGGATTATGAATGTATTTTATCTTCAGACTTAGCTCATAGAATTCTTTGCAAAAAAAAAAAAAATCTTAATTTAATCTGTACAGAAAATATTCCAGTTCTAGAAAAGAAAATGAGATGCTGCAATCACACCTGGAGTTCAAATGAAAATACTGATTAGCAGTTCAGCATCATTGTATGTTAGACTCCATAATATTTTTTAAGAAATGGTCATGAATAATTCAAGTCTGTGTTTTAGCCCTTTCGTGTTCTCAAAGCTGGTATCAGACAGACTAAATAATAATACAAATAACTCCACTAAGTATAAGCTAGCTTGTCTAAAGAAAAAGTCTAATATTATCAGATTTCTCATAAATACCTTGCCCTGTTTCTATGAAGAAAACCTGCATCTATGTCCTGTACTGGTCGACTTTGTCTGTCCTCCAGGTATGCCCAGAGGGCAATGTAGGCTATAATGACCCATCTGTTCACTACTGGCAAGTGGCAAACTTCTAATGAAGACAGATGTGGGTCACCCTGCACAAGAAGGCTGCAGGGTGCTAATGAATCCACCTAATGGTCACTACCTGCCTCTGCTGGCTGATTGATGAGCAAAAGGGTTAAGCTTCAAAAGCACAGACAAGTATTTCAGGTAATCGTTAGTCTTACTGGGATATCTCTTTCACACCGTTTAATACACACACACACACACGCCTACTTTAATGTTGTCTTCTCCCACTTGGAAAAAAAAATGTTTCTGTTATTTTACTTCAGACAATGCGAAATAATCTGAAAAGCTCAACAAAAGATCTCATGAAAGATTCACTGCTGTTATTACCCAGAGAAATAAAAGTTTCCAATATTCATAGGAATTTATAAACACGACCTCTGACACTAACAGTAAAAGCAAAAATCTTAAAGGAAATAGTTACCAGTTGCAAAACCCTACAGCTATTCATCCTTTCTAAACACTACAATCTGACAGCAGTATATGAAAGAATTTTTTTACACTGAACTCCATTCACACAGACCTCAAGTTAATGGATTTTTATTTTTTTAAATAGCAGTTACTACAGAAACAAGTGAGGATTTGACTCATTCTGTCAATTTCTACATGAAGGTGATGGCACCACAAAAGCCAGATTATTGTGACAAAATATTGCTGGACATCCAACCATTTATCAATTCAAGCAGTGAGCAAATGTCAGGAAGAGTTATGATGGGGAAACTCCAGAGACTGAAGTTCTCTAGAGAAAAACAGAACAAGGAGTGGGGGAAGAAAATCCCTACAACCAAAACAAACAAAAAATACACATCACACCAAAAGTAAAAAAGGTTATGACTTTGAGCTAGTGTGGGGTGAAACCTGCAGAGCACGTTGCCATCTGCCAGGATTCACCAGGATTTTGTTAATAACAAAGTCACAGCACTATCCAAAAGTACAGAGAAGTAAAGAAATTACTCCTAAGGTTAAAACTAGAAAGAAATATTTTTATGTAAGAGCTTTTGAGGAGAAGTGGTTCTCTTGCTTTCAGAACCAATTTATTTATTTTCAAAACACCACACAAGAATCTGCCAATTTAATTTCTGAAGTAACTCTACTAACAGTAGATAGGAAACACAAATTTACCAAGTGCTGCAAATCATCCACTGGGAAAGATTTCTTACCAGCTTTACCAACTAATGGTATATTAAAATACAATCTTGTAGTAACATTAAACCAAATAATATATTGCATCAATAGCTGGTCTTATAAAAAGGCAGAAGACATCCTTACTGGAACACAACATTTTATTCCTTGCCATGCTTCTCTATTGAATAATCTTTAATACACACAATAAGCTCATTAGACACCCACCCTCTTAACTATAAATTGAACTTCAAGATCCCAGCACTTTCATTTTACACAGTTCAATACATTCTTAAGGTGAGGGGAGACTTGCATTTTAGGAAAAAATGTATGTGAGAAGCAAAGAGTATTGAAATTTTGGCTTGATAGGAGTCATGTAATGTTTATCTAGGCCATAACCTAGTAGAAATTCTCCAAGTTTTGATAAACAAAAGCTAACACTGAACAACTTCCAAGTCCCAGAACTAAGACGAAAACCAGTCTTTTCAATTTTTTTAACAGAATTGAACATAGCTGTAAATCTGGTCTGTGTGTTAAACTTGTTTTTACATCCCTATAAAACTAATGAGTTGGTGACACTCAAAAACTTAGCTTGCATATAAGCAATGATTTCTAGTAAATATAAGGAAATTTATGCCTACTCTGCAAGGGTATAAATTACAGTTTTGCCTAATATATGCCAAGAGAGACTCCAGTGTAAGTTACCTTTTCAAACAGATTTAAATTCATAGATGATTTACTGTTGTTCCCAGAAGAGAAATGATTAAGCAGCCTCAGAATTTTGCCTGAGGCAACAGAAGCTCTTCAAGATCCAGTGACTCTAATACACAAGGACCTGAGAATTGCATTTTTCAAGAAGCTACTGATTTTACATACAGGATAAAACTAAGTATATATGGTGAATTCATCTATGACAGATGATTTCACAGATTTATACTATGAAAAATAGTCAGATAAGGGGAAAAAACCCCACTGAAACAAAAGAAACCTCTGGGAGCAAGGGGCATCAAACATAGATGAAGTGTTGCAAAAACAGCAATTATGTATTCATGGGCTTATTCACAATTTCACTGGCAAATAAAAGCTACCACAGTCTAGAAAAAGGCCCTTTAACATTTAAAAAGAAACCCAAGTGTTCATATCATCATAATAGCACATCTGCAGAATATTCTGAAGAGGACTGCCGTGTTTGTCACTTAGCTCACTTGCCATATGAGGACCTGTAATTTATTAATGAGAAAAACTTAAAATTCCAGTAAAATCTGGTTGTTAGGCACACATTAACCTGTGCTCTATTTTTCTCCATTAAATCCAGTTTCCATTAAATGTATAATTACAATTGACAAAGTACACAATAGCTTTAAAAACTTACTGTCGACACAGAGAAGACATTCCTACGTGGTTGAAATATAGTAATGAAATGGCAACTAAACTGACAAGTTTTTATTATACCCCACCTCCATTTTCTCAAAAAATAGAGGAATCTATTCTAAAACCTTTCAAAGATCTGAGTCTGAAGAAAAAATCCAGCCAAATCTGCATGGAGAAAGGAAGTTGATCAAATTTACAAGTCTTTCATAAGAACTCTTTCAAAAGACACATGAACCTGTGCTCGACCAAAGCTTTTCTCGTCTAATCTTGATGATAGATGGATTTCAAAATCACGTTATTATTTTCTGCCTCTTTTCTGAAAACTTTTGTATAGTTGAAGATGACTACCAGTAAGATTATTACTAATAAGTCCTCCTTTATTCATTACAGTTATAAATATAGCTCATTCATTTTTTCTGTCTAAATGTCTCATGACTCCCATAATTTTCCTTTAAACTAGCTCTGATTAGCCTCCACATTTTATACTTGAAAGGTGCTAGAGGTGGCACCATACTGCAGATAAAGTTTGCTCTTTGTGGCACAGCTCACAGGAATTATTCCATATTCACTGCAGGCCAAACTTCCATGTACACATCCTAATACAGTATCTGGCCACTTTCCCTTTTTCACTACAATTTTTACACACATACAGCCTAAAGATTGTTGTTCCTTAGCATTATTCAAGGTATTCAGAAAACATTACCGATAAATTCATCTGTATTAATAAAGAATGAGAAACTAGCAGCACTTCTCCAAGCTGCATTTTTCTTTTTTGTGTATCAGTAGCATGACCAACTGAAATCCAGTCCTTTCTCTGAAATCATTCAAGAAAAGTATTATTTTGCATTTCCTCAGTGGAAGTTATTACAAGAAGTGTCTTTAAAAGCCCAATTCCCTTAAGACAACGTATCATACTGATACCATTCCAAAAGAAAAAAGAACCCAATTCTATGAACTTTTCTCTGCAAAACAGGATGGCATCATATTTTTTAAAGTATCCAGGTAGATGCTTCACATTTTTAGTTCAAGTCTTCTATTTTCTGAGATGGTTTAAGCCGCTTGCTTTCTTTCCTACTTCCTAGTAGGGAAGGAGTCTCATATGCTTTTTAATTTATAAGCCATTTCATTAATTCCAAGGTGATAGTGCTTTATATTAAGCACATATTTAACCATAAAAAATTGCCTATAAATACATCAGGATCAACAAACTATTTACAGTCTGATTTAAGTCCTCACAATAAACATGTACATAACTTTCTTGTTGCCTGATGATTACTTTCTTGTAGTGCAAAGGAATCAATTATAGCTCATAAAATGCCAGCATAGCTATCTGTTGAAGTTTGATTTACATTCTATATGTGCATATGTATATAAACAATTATTTTCCCAAACTCTACATGGAAATTCTGTGGCATGGCCAGCTTGGATGCCTCTGCTCTCAACCCTCCACATGGCTTTAGTGCATATATTTTTAAAACTTCAGAACTTATTAATGTACATGCCTAAACCATTCTTAAAAAATCCAAAATCTTCTTACTTTTTAAAAAGGTTTGATTTTTTTATTGCAGATATATTAAAGAAGATATCTCTTGTCTGCTCTTTTTAAATACATCTGCTTTTCAGGAGGTTATTGTGAGCAGAGAGCTACACAAAGTAAGAAAATTAATGGACAGATGCCACTGTAAAGTGTTCTCTGGTTTGTGTTTGCCTGATTTTATTATCCTTTCACTTGAAATACAAGCAAAATGAAATTTGCAAGTCTGTACATGCTTTGAGAGATTTTTTTGCCCAGCACTTTCAGCAAGACTCTTGTACCTCCCCAACCGTACTACTCTATTTTTTATCTGCTTCAGCTAAAAGATAAAATTTCTTATAAAATTTTATAATTTTTTTCCCTTAAGAAACCTTCAGGGGTAGGGAGCAGGGGGAGAGAAGCAGTTCACGATCAAACAAGACTATCATACAAAGTTACAGCTGGCAGAAAACACATTCTGAAATCAGGGAAATCCTGTAATCTTCACTGCCTCTTTTTGGTTTTTTGTTCATTAAGATACTTCCATAAATTTATTCAACAAAAAAAATGAGGGGAAATTTTATATTGACCATATGAAAAAAAACCCCACACCTGAAATGCATTATATTCACATTACAGTGAAGCGAAACGTAACCTCTGAGAATCCTAATTCAAATCCAGTTAAAGAAAAAAAGCAAATCCAAATATTTTAAAACATCAAAACCTCCATAAGGTAATTTGGGGAATCCTTGTCTTTTCCAGAAGGGACACTATGACAAATAGACAGTTACAGCTGCACATTCAAACATTTGTGAATCTAAATGAGAATGAACTGATGATTAAAAGCACTGCAATTTGCAGCCTGGTCTTTAGAGGAAAAAATGGATATGCTTTCAGGTTCAGGAGTCAATTCATCCTTTCTTGATAATTTTTAACCTATTAGTCAGTCTTAACCAAATCTGACTAAGAACTTGCAGACTTGTTGACATTAAATTAAAGTTTTGAGAAAAGGAGGACTGTGGAAAGATATTGCTCTGATTAATGGGCTGCACTGTAAGCTCAAGTCTTAGCATAAATCTGTGGACCTGCAGTAAAGTGCTATGAATGCCTTTAGAATACAAAAAGCCTACATTAGCATGCAATCTTTCCTTGGCACCAGCAAATTCAGTCCCAAAGCTCAGGGTTAAGTTTGGTAAGAATGAGGTTTCCAGTTCCTGCATACAGTCCACGAGCACATGGTGAGTTCAGCTAAGGGTTCCCATGCCTATTTCCCACACACTCCTTTGAACTGTGGGTCTCATTCCACCTAAGGACAAAAAGCTGGTTTTTACCTGCTCAGTTGTGCTTTCCATACCATGAAGAACTGAGATCTCTTTAAGGTAATTAAACACACTATTTATCAGCTTCAATTACTGGGATGTACTCTTGGCTTTAACTCTCACTTAACATGCCTTTTCCTCATAATTTTTTTTATAATAAATATGTATGCCTTAGCATGTAATAGAAACCTGAAAACAATATTTTAATCAGATATTTTGTGTATTTGAAAACATGAGGCAACATTTATTCAATTCTTTATTGAACTTTAAAGCCAGATAGGGAAAAAAAGCCCACATTCTCTTCCTCTCCTAACATGCAGTAAAAGACATCTCCTTGACCAGCTTTCCCCTCCGTCCTGAATATATCTAGTTTTCTACATTTCTTCTTCCTCAGTAAAAGGAGCCTTAGCTAGGCTATCTCATCTCCTTGTGTTTCCCTTTACATAATTTCTTGTTTTTGTCTTACTTCACAGGAAGATTTACACACCCAAGGAAGACTGAAATACTTTACTAGGAATTAAAGAAGCATAAAAGAGACAAGGTAAAACCTTACACTTCAAGCCCTTATCATGGCACACATCTGATCCCATGCCAAGTGGACAGCTGCCTCCCCAGTGCAGTTCCCCCCATTTATGTCACTGTTCAGTCCTTCAGTTTTTGGTTTTTTTTTTAGTGAGACAGGGTAGTAAATTGCTCATTAATTATCACCTGAGAATATTCCAGATAAGAAACTGTGGTTCCCAGTGTGTATTTGAAAGACATCCATGCCATTTCAAGAGATCTCATCAGACAGCTTTTGCAAGTTTATATCGTATTAATACAGGTACTTTCAGGAGTCTCTGTATAGCAATATAACAATCTTAGTTATAACAGCCTTCAGTTGCAAGGTTTGGATGCCAAAAATAGTGATTTCTCTTCAGGTTTTCATACACATACACAGGTTTTCAAAATTCACAGGTTCCACAGATATACTTAAGTCAATTTTCTTAAAATTCAATTAATTTTATGCATGTGAAAAGGTTTTTCTCAAAACTATCAACATTTCCATCCTTTGCACCAGTAATACCAGTTACTTGTTTAATGAAACCTTGTTAGTGACTTCTAGTGCTCAACTTTCAAAAACAATGCTTGGTGTCCAATTAACCTTACAATTCTTTATAATCACACTAGGTGAAAGTAGAAAAACTAAGAACGTACAACAACAAGAAGTTTTGCACCCAAAACACATTTTGCTGGAGACATGGAAAACTCAGTCAAAAAAGAAAATACAGGTGGATGTAGTGAAGTATTGATTTTCAAAATTTTAACTTCAATCTCTAAAAATATAAATATAAAAAGAAAATTTTAAAACAAAGCATTTTTATATAAGAAAAAGAGCATAGAGCAGCTAAAGCAGTTGCCTGTAGCTAAAGTCTTCTCCCTGCATGCATGCCTAAAGGCTCCAAAATTCTGCCAAGCAAGGTAAACCCTCTGAAATATTTCATTTGTTCAGTTTAAAACAAAGCTATACAACAGCACAGATAATTTATTCTGATTTTCACATATATTTATCAAATCTTGATGAACTCAGAGAAGTCACGAGTCATTTGATTACAATTTAGAAATATTTCAAAAGTGTGCAAAAATACAGAATGACACAATGGGTAAGGCTGGAAGGGCCACAGTGGGTGGGTGACTTTGGTCACCTGGTCCAACCTCCCTGTTCAGAGTCATCCCAGAGCACATTGCACAGAATTGCATCCAGACAGTTCTTGACTATCCTGGTGACTTCCCTACCTCTCTGGACAATCTGTTCCAGCCTCACAATTTCTAAGTAATAAAAGCTTATGCCCTTAATTAATTTCACAGGATTTACACTGAAGTAGGAAAGGGGGAAAAAAAGCTCATGAATTTTCATTCTTAACTAGTTGGGGTTTTTTTTCATTTTCAATATAAATTGCATTTTTATTTTTATCCTCTTATAAAAGCCTTACACCTGGAATCTGGGTATAAATTAGTTTTCAAATAGTAGGAAAAATCTGAAGTGCCATTACCTCCTTTTCTTCCTGTAATTCTATTACTGTGGGATGAAGAGGTCATATTTTTTCTTGCCTCGTTTTTCCTTGCTGTTGACTTTTTCATAATGCAGTGTAGCTTCCCTTTAGAAAGTTAAAGGAGAGATTTATGGGTCTTCATTTTTAAATGCTTATCTAAATACATTTAGTGGAAGCCTATTCCATTACAAACAGCTGCTGTTTGCAATAACTAATGAAAGCCAAGACTGCTCACTAAGGGGAGGGGTCCCACAATATTGTACAATTATGCAGTAAACCCAAAAAAGCAACACAAGCCTTGTTCCAAAAATGGCAAAATCACGTAGTTCTCATCACAGGATGATTCTAACAACCACTCAATGGAGAAAAATAAAAATCTTAAAGAAAAGAAAGCATACAGCTTTTCAGCTGTTACCCTAACGCATGTCAAACAAAGTTTTAAGTGAGTTATGATTCTCTAACTCTAATTATGAGACTTAACACTGTAGTTAGCTAAAACAGGTCTAGCTACATCACAGATTTTTAAAACTCTCTTGGTAGAAGCAATTCTCTAGAGAGGCCTTCTATTACTAATTTTAGGAAAAAATCTTCAAAGGAAATCACTTTAAATAAAAAGTAGTTTTTATGACCACTTCAAATTACATTCAAATAAACCTGGCCAAGACACTGGAAAGGATTTAAACCATGACAGATGCTTGCACAGCAAATTAAGACCAACCAGCCAACAGATTACTCAAATTGAAGTTTATTTTTAAAATTTCTCTTTCCAACTTCTAATGAATTTAGAGTTGCAGTCTGAAAACTTATGTCAAATCAGCAGCTTGGTTAAATATACAGATATAAGTAATCTTTATTTTTAACTTTATTCCAAAGTTCCATAGGCCTCTGAAATGCATGTAGAAACTGCTCAGGCACAAACATCAGCATTTAATTAACATTACATTTTTAAAAAGCACCAAAGTGTAAGACCCTATTAGAGGAACAGACAATTTAGGCATTGAAGGTCAGAATCACACAGATGAAATCTGGCAATGCTTGGGATTTATGCCAAAGTGCCATTTATAATAAACACAGGAGCATTGCTTACCTGCAAACACAACCAGCATCAGGCAGCATACTGATCATTTTGCTGCTTAAACCAACCAGCAGAGTAACTGAAAGAGATTCTAAAATCTGGTTTGTCCCAAACTTTTCACACTAACTTCCTGTTTTACTTTTAGGTTGAGAATAGGATGCACAATCTGAAACTGGAATCCATTTGCTGCCGTTGTTGCTTTTAAAAGAAATTTGAGCTGGTCGTTTATACTTGTAAGACACAGAGAGGAGGAAGCAATGGTCATACACACATTTTCTAGTTGCTTAATGACCACTCATACAGCAGTAGAAATATACAGTCTAGAGTACTCTAATGAGCACCTCTACAGGAAGTTACAGACATAAATGAGGTGCCTTCCTCTTAGCACAAGGCTATAAGATCAATGAGGAAAAACACTACCTTACATCCTATTTAACAATGAACCATTTGGCAGTCAAGAGAAGGGGCTAAATTAAGGATTAGTTAAATGAGGATTAATTTTACTATTTGCCTTCCCCACTTCTCCCAGGATCTCAAATTCCACCATCACTTTGACCTTGACATTCCCTAAGAAATTGTCCTTTTCCATCAGTAACAAGCCCAGCAGGGTGCCCCTCCCAGCTCTGACTCAGGGATCTGTTTGACTCTGTCCCATAGGGCTGAATGGCCAAGGGGCTCAGGAGAGCTGAGCTAATTGCTATTCAGGAACACTCTCCTCAGAGCACATTCTAATGTGCAAAAAGGCTATCAAGTGTGGCAGAAGACCAGCCTAGATGAGCCAAAAGCTCAACTAAGTTACTGAAAGAAGATCATATTTTTTACAAGCCATCAAGTATAAAGTAAATTGGCTTTCAGTAAAGGAAACCTTTAAAAATGTGTTCACTGCTCTGAAACCACAGCAAAATTAATAACTGTAAGGATTAGATTTCCAGTGAAACAAGGAGAAATGTCTGCACATATGAAAAGAAAGTCATCATGAAGTATAAGAGCTCAGGAACAGCAAATTATTCGGACTGCTGCAAACCAAAAGGCTAAAAAGCAAAAGGCAATCAACATTTATCAGTACAATGCAAATAAAACAAAAAAAAAAAAAAAAATCAAACAAATTATTCTCAAGAATAAATACCACCATTTTTGAATAAACAGATACGAAAATATAATATCCTGGCTTATTGTTAATTATTAGATTACATCATATTGCCCAGACCTGGCCCATCTTGAGGTTTAAACTCATACGTTTTTCCAGTTAAACTATTGAAATACATCCCTTATATTTCAGGGCATAATAAGTAACCGAGAGAAACAGTAAGGTAAAACTTAATTCATCAAAGACTTTTGCAGTTTCTCAGCCATGTTTGTGCCCTATCTACAAAGCACAACTAAAATATATAAAAGCTGCCAGCCAAAATTATTCTGTGAACATCATTAGATGCTTGTAGTTAATCTTACAGGGCTGTTTGTTAGGGCATTTCTTCACTCGTTATACCATAATTACAATATAAACCACACAGCAGATTAATTTTTTTACCTTCTGAAGGTCTTCAAGCAGGTTTTCCCCCAATTTTCTCACTCACTCATCTCCACCCACAACCCACCCTCAGTCTCCCTGTTCTCTGCCAACAAATAGCAATTGTTAAGCTAATAATTCTCTAATAGTAACAAGTTTATTTCACTAACAGCATTGCGATGGGTAATGCTGAAACCACAGAGAACAGTAACTCCAGTTATTAGCTAAGAGAACTTTGAGGATTTACAGCCACAGTAGCTCTCCAGCAGGGAAGCAGCTTGTGATTCCAGGCAGCATATTTCACTTTGGAAACAAAACTTTAAAAAAAAATGTTGTCATATTTAATCAAGTTAGATTTCTCATTTTAATTCTTATTCAGAGCTGCTTCTTAAGTCATACACAACACATTGAGTAGAGCACAGAAACACCTCCAAGAGATGCAGTGGTGATTGTCATAGAAAAGTTACTACTGATTAATAATTTAACTTCAAACTATATGGATCAGAATGCATAAAAATGGCAAGAGTACCAAAATTCAGGTTATCATTGCCCACATCAAGCAGACAGACCCCAGCACTGCAAACCTGCTCCATGGACCACTCATCTGTCCAATTACACTTTTTGCACACATCTGCATTGTGGCCTTCCAGCTGTCAAATACACATCCAGCTGTGGTCCATTGAACAGATGTTATGGAATATGGAGCAGCAGAAACAACACTTTTTAGTGTGAGATATATAAAAGATTTACACATTTTATGTTCATGTAGTGTCATTTTGTTCTCTTATGTGTTTGTGTCATGCTTTCCCCTCCCTAAATTGTTGATTTCCAACATGAATACATTTAATAGCAGCCATGGGTTGGAAATGGCTGAATAAAATGCACTAAGCTGGATAGAATACACCTACCTTGAACTCATCACAAAGATCTGTACAGATATTTTTCTTCCCTTCATTACGACCTTTTCAGCTCCCTGTTCAACTCTACACACATATATTTGAAATTCAGTGGCCTGTAGACAGACTGTGTCCTTAAACATCAGAAAACACAGTTCAGCAAATACATTATATAGCTAAAATTTCACTCACTAATTCTAAATCCATCCAAATGATTCACAGCAAGATTTACATGATTTCTAACAAAACTGATACATTGAGTACAGAGAGAACATTCTCAGTCGCATGCTGGGAATAACAGTGGCTATCAAAGAGTATCATTTTTCTAGTATTTTGGGGAGGGAGGGGAAGCCAAAACCATTTGGCTACCAGTAACAGAATGTGCACCAAGGATCAGCATGGACATTTCTATAATTCAATAATTTTAGCATTGAAGTCAGCCCCATTTCAGAAAAACAACTCAGTCATATTTTTCCCTCATTATGCATAAATGACTTCAGGATCCCAAAAATAACAGCTAGCTTCTTCTTCAGATTAGATTCCTTTTTTATAGACATGTAGCATCACTATTTCCAGTGTATGCGTTTTCACAACCTCACAATAACAAAAAAACTCCACAGGTTCACATATTTCTTTCTTAACATGTTATCTTTCCTCTGTAAAAAAGAAAAAAAAGAAGCAAAAAAGAAAGAAAACCAAAAGTAATGTCCTTGTTTATCCAATTCCTCCTCCTTTGCCGTTTAAAGAAATTTAAGATCATGATTATTATAAAGGAAGCATAAGAGCTAAACTGAATTTTCAGAGTAAAAGGGTGACAGCACCATCAAGTGGTTCTGTAAGGCACTATTTATTACTGGTTTAATGCATGGTAGAACAAAAAATATTATTGTTCAGCTATGTACAAAATGTTCTTTGTAAAACTAGTTGTAATTGTGACAGATTAGATCCTGTAAAAATATAATTTATTTTGAAGTCTATAATAAGGATGAATATATTGAATTTTTTATATGGTTAATTCTGTGGAATTACTTACATTTGATTACAATACTAATAAAGGAAGAGCACAATATTATTATTAATGGAACAGAACCTTTCTCACGGCAGGAAAAGTCTCGTACATTGTAACCACACTGGTGGGGGTCTCCAAGGGTTGGATGGCCCTGATCTCCAGCACAGCCTCTATGACCAGGGAAATGCTGGGCAGACAGCAGACTCACATCAGTTAGACCTAATTTCTCTGGCAGCTAAAAATGTGAAATGAACACCAACCTCAATCCCAGCCAGAGCAGCATCAGCTCTGAAAAAAGAAAAGTCATTTGTGTGTCTAAAGCAATGAGATTGAACTACCAACAGTAAACTGTAAAAATATACAGCCCTGCTTATACAATTCCTCCTCCTTTACCATTTCAAGAAATTTAAGATGATCATTATTATAAAGGAAGCATGAGATCTAAACTGAATTTTCAGAGTAAAAGGATGACAGCACCATCAAGTGGTTCTATAAGGCACTATTTATTACTGGATTAATGCATGGTAGAACAAAAAATATTATTGCTCAGCACAATATTATTATTAATGGGACAGAACCTTTCTCATGGCAGGAAAACTCTTGTACATTGTAACCACACTGGTGGGGGTCTCCAAGGGTTGGATGGCCCTGATCTCCAGCACAGCCTCTATGACCAGGGAAATGTTGGGCAGACAGCAGCCTCACATCAGTAAGACCCAATTGCTCTGGCAGCTAAAAATGTGAAGTGAGCACCAACCTGAATCTCACCCAGAGAGGCATCAGCTCTGAAAAAAAAAGTGCGTGTCTAAAGCAATGAGATTAAACTATTAACAGTAAACTGTAAAAATATACAGCCCTGCTATGGAGATCAAAACATGCAGATTGCCATTTTACTATGAGATTTGTCTATATAGCCACTATATCTGAACTTTCTGCTTCTCTATTCTCAGGGCAGAACTTGGAAAGTAAATGGACTTTGCATAGAACAAGAGCAGTACATTTAGAAACATATCTTAAACATATTAAACATTTCTAATACCATAGTGCTTGTTCCCATAATAATGAAAAGTATAAATTTCCACAAGGTATAAAGCCTCCTATGTTATACAAATCCAAATTATTTAAAAAATTAGGATAAAAGTGGTCATTCTCTCAATTTATGCATATGCTGCTTTTTTGTATATGAACCCTATTACAGAACAGTAAACCTTATATGACTGAAAAAAGAATTGGAAATTATGAGCAATTTCAAATATCACAGCTGACTGCACTGAAGAACGAGGATTTTTCTGATTGAATGCTGAAATGCTGAACATTAGAAGTCACATCTGCTTTTTAAACACCAGTCTCACTACGTATTCTGAAAGAAATTTATTTATTTGAACCCTCTGCCAATTCAAATGAGCATATGTTTCCAAATAAAAACAGTGTGAAAGAAAACCTTGCCATATAAATATGTCATATAATCAGATGACGGGCATTTCTAGCCATATTCTAACATCTACTGAAGAATGCTCAGCACATTCTCACTCTACATTTACTCTACTTAACATATAATTGAAAAAATATTTTAAAAGGCATTTTTAACAGAAAGAGATAATAATCATTTGTATGCTTAAGTATATGTTTAAAATAGAGTGACTTAGACTAAAAGCTGTGCTTGCTACTCCCTAGGAAGCCATAGATACACACACACATACATACAGATATATGTATACATGTACACACTATCATTTAACATTTAAGCATTCAAAAGATCCTAGACACTTCACAATATCAAGATTGAACAGACCAGAGCCTCTTTGATATTTTATTAGGCATGATGCAGAAACTGAGTGCAGTTACAGAGTTAAGAAAGAAACAGGTTACAGGAATTAGATCATGTGATTTCTCAGTTACAGTTTTGCACGTAATGATGACTCTGTCAAAGTAAAATTTTATGGTATAGTAACTCAATTCTTGAAAGTAAAGCAAAAGGAGTATATTCTTAGAAGATCTGCTTGAGAAAAGATAGCAGTTTGATACTTCTTTCTTAAATGGCACACAGTAAATCATATTTTTGCATATGAAATAATGTTCTTAACAAGTAAGGTGTCATCCCACTTAAATGCATCAAATCAGAACATGAAATTTATGATAAAGTATTTTTTAAAGTAATGATATCAATTTCTTTTTAAAGTCATTAATGTTCTTTCTCTGCCCTTGAAAACAGGTATGATGTAATATGAAAACAAGAAGAAAAAGAACTAATGATAGTTCCCCACAAATGTGCATGAATTGGTAGAGTGATTATGTATGCATCTGGATTAAGAGAACATGAGACATCAGCTTCCAAATGCACAAACATGACAAAACTCAGGAAATTGATACATTCAGTGATACTTTTAGTGATACTTTTAGTGACAAAAGGGTTAATTACTGCATTAATTTCTGCATTTGATCTAAAATGTCGAAACTACTCCACAGTAAATCACATCTAAAGGCACACGAGTTACTTAGCTGCAACTGTGAGGTTCTAAGCATTTCTAAATTATACAAATGTAATTTTACTATTCACCTTCATTTTAAATTGCCAAGAACCATTCATAAAAAATTAGTATCTTATTCTGTTCAATGATACCACAGTGAAATAAATTTAACCATGATGAAGCGTAACTTCTGAAACAGCGAAATTCAGTATCTAAGTGTATATATAAATTCATTTATATAAGTGACTTATGGCCAACAGAAATGCAACAGTAACCAACAGCATTTCTACTTATTAAAGCTACTCAATTGTAAGGGTGGTCCAATTCAGTACATTTTTGGACACTCAAAAACAATAGAAGTGTTGTTTTATATATACACATCTTTAAAATCTTCAGTAAAAACAATATAAATTGACTGTTACTTAACTTACTAACCTGTACATTATTCAGGAAAAGTATCTGTAATGGAATTAAAAATCTTTCTAAAAACACTAAAATGTGAAGAATATATTGATGCACTCTTAATAACTCTAAATCATCCAGCTCTTTATGCCAAGAAGTGTTGACAATACCAGCTTCAAGGTCATTGTCAACTTGGTAAGTCATTAGCAAATAAAATATGGTTTAATTGGAGCAAACTCAGCAAGGAGCTGCATTATTTTAAGTGAACCCTGCAATATAACTTCAAGAAGAATTACTAATCGCCACTCCCGTTGACAATGAAATGGATGAAGAAGGTGCTTTGTAACTTTTTTCCCTGACTTTCCCGTAATTAAATATGGAAATAGATTCTGTGAAGAATTAAAAGTCCCTGAGTGCATTAATTCAGGCACTAATGGACTGCCTTCCAGTGCTACAGCACACAGGTAGTTCCCAGCATGTTGCCAGCATTAGCCAATGGATCAGTGTCAGACTCCAGCAGTACCTTTTAGTTGCAATACCCAGCGTTGTAAAGTAGATTTAGGCTGATTGCACATGCTGTTTTAAAAGGATGTATTTTTCACATTCTCAAATACTACCTGAAACTTTAAGTGTATTGATGAAACAGCTGGAGTAAGACCTGAGCTCCCATTGCCTGAAGATGTGTGCAGATGTATCACCTACACACGGTGATTATGTAGCCTTTACAGCCACCTCAATAACCTCTAGCATAACAATTATCACTGCTTTGGCTTTTAACACTTCTTTTAATAAAACACCAGTCAAAATAACCTCATTTGCATGTTGTTCATCTTTCCCTAACATAATCATGCCATCAAGGGTTATAACAGTGAAACCAAGGCAGTGCCTCTCAGCACAGACCTTTCAATGCTGCTGCTTTGTTCACTTCTGTTTTCCCACATTATGCCACAGAATTATTCACTCTCTCCACCTCTCCTTGCAAACCATGTTTTATGGGCAAGCAGCCCCAAATCTGCAGAGCTCCCTGGTCCTAGCCTGGTACATCAGTCCTTACACTTTTCAAAGCAACTGCCAGCCTTATCAAAGTACAGTAATATTCTCATAAGAGCAAGTGAAAAGGAACAGCTGTTTTGTTGGGGTTTTTTTAAAACTAAATCTGTGATATTTATAGAATGTATATGTTGTAATGCAAATATTTTAGCTATTTAAAAATAGGCTCTTAATTTTTTTTTTCTGAGTGAAGGCTTTGCAGATATTTCTCTGTACCAGAGGGCCTCGCTCAGTAACAGAATGCAAATTTTTTGCTCTTCCTTGGCATTGCATATGGGCACCAATCCACTAAAGCACTTCTGTATGTCCATAGCTTAAAATATGCAGGCAGGCCTAGTGCAGTCAAATGCAACATCTAACTCTGTATTTAACTATTAACATCTAAGTGCTTTGCTGGACTTAGGCCTACATTTGTTGGACAGAAAAATGTGCTTTGGGAGTTCACGGCTTATCAAAAATATGTATTCACTGTAAGAGAAAAAAGTAGCAACTTAGGGACTTTTAGGTAGATTAGGCTTTCAAGGCATAATGAAGGCACTCTGGCCTAAAAATAGTGGTCACGTAAAATAAAAGTAACATCATATATTGTCACTTCTCCAGGGAGAAGATAAGGCCAAAACAGTCGCTGCAAGTGCTATAAAAACACTCAAAATAGTTTATGATCCACTTATGAGCTTATTTATTGCATCTGCTTTTCAGGTTGTTTCTTGTTGTCCTATTATAATTTTAACTTTGAAAACCCCTTAAATTATTAACGTTTCTGTACTGCTTTTATTTAAGCAAATTTATAGTAAATAAATGCAAACATAAAATTGGGGATGTTTTGCTTACAAGAAAACACTGTCAAAATCCCCAGAAAACAGAACTGGTTTCAGAGAATTTGAAAGCTCTTTCTCTCCTGAGGATCATAACACTTTAGCTCTGTGTTCTGATACTCTTGATGGCTATTATTGCTCATAAATATTTTCACAAAAAGTATTAAATGGGCCCATTCATTCTGTAACAATTTTTAAGAAAAACATGCATCTGCAGCATGTTTTCTGCTGACTTGAAAACAAGTCCTTGTAAATAATGAAAAATTGTCTAATTCTAAGAGAAATAGGAAGATTACAAGACTCAGGCACAATTCTCTCTACCCACAGTAGAATCAGAAACATATCAAGAAAAAAAAAATATTTTATTAAAACCAAAAGATACAGAACAAAAGGCTCAACATATGAATAGACTCCAAAGAATTGTTAAATGTTTTCCCTTCCATTCTTAGTTATGCTTCTTTAAAGTAAAATCTTAAACTAGACCAGAGTTTCTATCTGAAATATGACTAAAACTGGAGAGTGAATCTGAAATGCCACAATAAATTATAAAATGTACAAACATAAAAAAAAGAAAAACTGAACAAGAAACACAGGCAAATCAAAACTATGCTGCAAAATGTCTATAACTTATTCATAACAAAGAAAAGTAGTTAGAGAAAGGGCAGTCATTGCTGAGATAGCCTACAGTAAGGACTTTACTTAGAAAAATAGTGACCCACTTAAACTCTTTGGTGTGGTTATGAGTCAGTTCCATAAATAGAAACTAATAATTACAGTCTTGAAAGATGACCATCTTTTCCCATGCAGGTGTTCATTATTTCCCTAGACAGAGAGAGAAAGGGAACTTCTCTTTGTCCTCAAAAGTCTTATTTAAAAAAAATCAATATATAAATAATGTAGGTAAATTAAAATTAAAATCCTTAAAAAGCTTTATTCTTTTATCCTTTTATGTAATATAACTACCTCAGAAGTAGCCAAACTTCTTCAAATACCACCGTTCTAGAAAATAAATCAACTGAAAGCTGTCATGGTGAAAGATCAAGATTAATATACCTTGCAGTCAGTAGGACCACAGATCCAACAGAAGCTTCCCGATCTTCTCACAGGTTTTTTAAGCTCCACTGTACTGGTGTTGGGCAACACTTCTTCTATAACAATGATAATATTTACAAAACAATTTGCATTCATAGAGAACTCTCCACCAAAGAGTTCTGAAATTATTGTTCACTCGCATACACCAGAATATAGAAGAAAATACTTCAGTTCTTAGATTTTTAGCAGTGGTGGAATGGTCAACATTCTTGTTTTAATGCTCATGGTAAGCTGTCTTTCAACATCATCAGCTAAATCTAGATTTCAAAGCATGTTTTTGAATAAATTATGCAAAAGAAACACAGATTTGCAATAAAGCATTCAGTCGCACAGTCTGTGGGTTCCATTTACATTTTGTATCACCTTTCCTAAAAGATGAAGCATACAGGTAGCTAAAATACCACCTGGAAGTGTCCTAATCTAGAGATGGAAGGCTTACTGTAGATTGCAATTCTCACATTCCCAACCACATCTTCAGTATTCCATTGTTTCAACCCTGGGGGTCAACTAAGCACCACAGAGCCTCTCACTGACTGCCCCACCAGCAGGATCAGGGAGAGAACTGGAAAAGTGAGAAAACTCGTGGGTTGAGCTGAAGACAGTTTAGTAGGGAAAGCAAAACACATGCACATGAGCAAAGCAAAACATAGAATTCACTGCTTCCCATGGGCAGGCAGGTGTTCAACCATCCCTGGGAGAGCAGGCTCCATCCCGTGTCACAAGGACCTGGGAAGGCAAACGCCACCAGCCCAAATGTTCCTAAGTTGCAGATGCCAAGCATGATGCCATATGGGTTGGAACATCCCCCTGGGCAGTCGGGGTCAGCTGTCCCAGCTGTGTCCCTTCCCAACCCCTTGTGCTTCCCCAGCCTTCCCTCTAGCGGTGCAAAAGATGGAGCAGAAAAGGCCTTGACACTGCACAAGCTCTGCTCAGCAATAATGAGAATATCCCTGATTGCACATTTGATTACTCAAAGACTGCTCATTTTACTTATTAAGTGTTGAGAAAACAGGATGCCTTATGTTTGGGCAACAGCATCCACAGAAAACACAATTCCTAACAAAAAAGCGGAATACTGAAGCGCTGGCATGAGATCCTTAGAAGCACTTGTGACCTGGGTCTCCACGTGGCTCTGCTGCCCCCTAAAGCATTTCTTGGAAAATAATTACAGAGGAAAAGAGCAGCCAAAAGGAAGAAATTCATTATTCTCCTCTCTATTTTGTTTAATTACAAACTATAATTAGCTGCATGCAATTAATACTACTCAAGCATCCCCTTAGCATTTATGACAATCTACAGCTGATGTTGCTGCTTCAGAATCACCTGCAATAAGGAACAATGAACAGTAGCTGTTGAGGCCCTTCAAAGGGACCCTTAATTTGCAATTTGTTTGAGATGATGTGAAAGAAACACTAAAGAACACAGACTTACAACAGAGTTTGAGATTTATAACCCAGAGTTTACAGAATTTGAATCTGTCATGTCTCAGAATGGTTTTAAAGTAGAACTGCTAATCTGTAAAAGTTCTCCTGATATGAGATATTTTTTCAGTGTAAATTTGACTGCAGATTTACAGCACTAAAAGTGAGTCACAATCTAAAAAAATTTTAAAACATAATAAATTCTTTGAGCAAGCAGTAAGTAGAGCTAGAACCAAGAAAATATAGACAGTACAAACTTCAGAGTAAAAATAACATGACAGTCTACAGACTTTGAAAATTACCCTTTTTTGCCACAGACTGATACAGACCTGCCAACTGCTGTGTTAGCTGGAGTCCCACATTCAAACCCCAACACTTTTTGAAAAAGACATTAATATATCACTATCCTGACCTACACTGATACACTTTAACTAAAGATGAAAATGTCAAGAATTACGTGGACATAAAGGTTTTAAACAGGAAAGAAATCACTGATAGGTTTTTGATTGCGGTATTGACAACTCTGCAGGCAGATATCTTTGCAGGATGCTTTAGATTTGGAACTTGCATTTTTGATATTAAAGTTTCCAAGCACTAGTTAGTGTAATGTCTGACACTTTTGAGAATAACAACAATTACTGCAATATATTAAGATCCTGGACACACAACAGAACTATCAAAGCTCATTACTTTATAAGGTATTGCTTTCCTAAAATAATAAAATTATGAAAAAATTTATTTAAATAATTCAAGAATGTTTATGATTCAACAGGTCTCACACACTAAAATTTTACACAAAATGCTAGAACTTCAAGAGTTTTCTGCAACAGCCCTCCTGTAGCTTAGAAAGCAGTCTGAAAGTTCTGCATGACTCTATTACAGAGGTGAAACACAAGATCTTTTACATACAGTTCTTTTATCTATTACTCCCTTTCTTATGAAAGGGATTAAAGGGAGGAAAAAGCATCATTAATTAATGAGCTTTTTTTTCATTGTAATTTAAGGTTGAGGAAGATGCAGGAAAAAAGATAAAATACCTTCATTTCTCATCATTGTTTATGATACATTACAACTGATTCTATCATTCTAGCATGAAATTTAATGCAAACAGCTTTATCAGTTTTTCCCACTTGGGAATGTGGATAGCAGTGAGCTTGTCTTAAATGACTGCACAGTAAGAAAATACACAACAAACAAAACTATAACATGGATTTTTCATTGCCACTTAGCTCCATGCTTTAGACAGTCTAATTCTTTCTGTAGTTGCACTGTTGTATGTATTTTGTAGCTGTGGGCACTGATATTCCTTCAGAGTCATGCTATGCTCTTGTTCTGTAATGTTTACTCTACATATTAAAGTTCCAAAAGCCGAATTTACAATTTTTTTCTTGTCAGAAGGACTTAATTATGCATCTAAAATGGGTTCCATTTCAAGTTATAAGCATCATTCTTCTTTGAGAGCAATAAGAAGTACTGCCTGAGGCAAACAGCATCCCTGCTCAGCTCCTAGTAGCAAGAGACACTGTTCCCATACATTTATCTTTGCTGGTCACTAGGGAGGGACAAAGAGCCAAAAAATCTCCATGCAATGCTTAGAAGTAGTCAAGAAAGAATGAAGAAGACCAGGTTTCTGCACCATCCCTGGAGGTACTTAAAAGCCATGTAGGTGTGGCACTTAGGGACATGGTTTAGTGGTGGACTCAGCAGTGTGGGATTAGGGGTTGGGCTCAGTGACCTTAAAGGTCTTTTCCAAGGTAAATGATTCTGCTTTTCCAAGAACAGGACTGCAATTGCAGCACTTTGTGGCACAAGGATGAAGGAGGGAGGAAAATTTAGAATGCATCTCTTTCCATAGATTATGCAAGGGTCACGTCCAGTTCTGATTTTTTCACCTGATCCCACTTTATGCTTTCTGGCCAAAATACCCATGAGTCCATGTGGCACCAGCCTGGAACCACAGACACCCTTCAGCCTTGAGACTTCACAAAATTGCCATGGGCAGGTCAGGCTCCAAGGCAAGAGAGGGGAAAACACCATGCAGCAGCCAAATTTCTGCTTTTGCCAATTTCTCTGATCTCTGATCACATAACTGTGCACCCTTCTGTTCTGAACATTTCACTGGATAACTCCATGATAGCCCTCATTTTTTGCTTTGAGAAGAAAAACTAAATCATGAACAGTGACTTCCATTCATCTATTCTATGGGACTCAACACTACATAAACTTCCATCTTGGTTGTAACTCTTCCAAGATGAGCAAATCTAATCTATCTAATGAATCCTTTAAAAAACCTCCTTTCAGATCTGTGATCATCCTTGTGTTCCTTCTTCGTACATATATAAACTTTAAAATAGCCTTTCAGAATACAGATAACCACAACCTCAGGTAACAATGAATCTGCAGGCAAATTATGGCATTTATAAGAAAGCATAAGATTTTATGGTTTGTTTTCCCTCTCTTCTCATACTTCTTAATAGTCTACTTGCCTTTTTTTTTTTTTTCCAATTGCTACTGTGTATTGAGCTAGCATTTGTTTAGAACAAAGTGTCGAAATTTTTCTCTCTGGAGAAAAATTTAATTCGCTGTCACTGGTTTTGATGCAGAAAATTACAATTGGATCCCAAGTGCATTTATCTGCACTAAATTTCACATGCTATTTTATCTGCACTAAATTTCACATGCTATTTTATCAGTCCATCATACATTACCATGAAGTCTCTCTACAGCTCTTTGCAACTACATTTCACTTTTGCTACTTGGAATAAAACAGAGCAGAGCACAAACTTTACAATCTCGCTCACCCCCTTTTTCCAGATCACTTACAGGGATATTAGATATCAGTGAACCAAGAATAAATTCCTTGAGGCTCCCTTATACGGGAAAGTCAGGAATTTTTTCTCATATTGTTTTCTATTTTGTTGACAATTACTAAACCTTGATACATGGAACTTCAATTTCTTTAGGCTTTGGTGTCACCAAATGAGGTTTTCTCAAAATGTTTATAGAATAGATGAATTAAATCAAAATTACTCCTTGTTTCTGTTAGAAAAGTCTTCCAAAATGTGTATCATACACATGATCATCTCTTCTCCTGGTACCAACTAAATTATAATAATTTGCATACCACAGTTATTCAAGTCAATAATTTCATAAGTGAGTTTCATTAACCAACTAAATTAAAAGCTCTTTGTCATATTGTTAATGTCTTTTTTTAAATAAGTGTGTGTAAAATAAAGCAGTAAAAAAATCTGTGCACCTTGGGAGGGTCTCTCAATATCACCTAAATTCACTTTTCTCTTTCAGAGACAAGTATTTAACAAAACTAATGCACAATTTCTCATT
Source organism: Eopsaltria australis (assembly GCA_034509425.1). NCBI lineage: Eukaryota > Metazoa > Chordata > Aves > Passeriformes > Petroicidae > Eopsaltria > Eopsaltria australis. The sequence goes on along the minus strand of JAVTVJ010000172.1, from coordinate 2,080,832 downwards.
CTTTAGAAATTGCTCTCCTGTTAGTCCATTGGGCTACAAGGACATGTTTAGCTACAGCAAAATCTGTGACTTCACATAAGTAACAAAAAACCATTTAGGAAATATGACAGCCATCAACAACGACAAATGCAAAACTGATTTTTAAACATCAGATAACATCCACCTTCAGGGGCTACATTATAAGAATCTTACTACAGAAAAATAAAATAAGAAATTAGGGGAAACAGATAGGATACATGAGATCAAATAATAATTGTAACAAATGGTTCCTTTCTACATTTTTTAACATTGTTGGCCAACTTACTTGAAAGAAGAGGATATTCTGTTATAAGAATACTGCTGATTGTTGTCATCCTAAGAACAAAGTTTCAAACTTCAGATCTCCAACTCCCCACTAATTTTTACCCCTGAAGTTGCAAGGGAACTTAAACACGTTAAACTGGGATCACTGTGATCACATGCAGTACCATAAGTAGAAAGTGTTAAATCAACAAATACATTGAGAATAATTTTTAAATTTAATCTGTTTGTTTGTGAATAAAGCAATGCCTAACTGCAAATTTATTTTCAGCTGAGATTTTTGTTGTGCTCATGTTACTGTCTGGGGTAACAGTGAGAGCTACTGTAGTAGTTTCAATTTACTTGTTATTTTATTTCTTAACAGCGGTAAAGATGAAATAGATCAAGAAAATAAAATATTATTATAATTATCATTATATCATTATTATAATAATTATCATTATCCAAAAGGCTGAAAAGAGGCTAAACTATCACCTGAAATGATTAATGTTAATAGTTATAAATTATTATTACATGTGCTGCCTCCATCTTTGTTTCTCAAAAAGACTGAAGTGACAAATTCTGACCACATAATATTTTTTGCTCCCACATCACAGTGGCTGAGCCACACCAAGAGTTCTAGCCCTGATTTCCAGGCTGCAGACAACTGCCTCAGTGTTTGCTCTCAAAATGCAGTCCTCTGTTCAAACATGTCCTCTTTCTGCTTGCACCCCAGGAGCAGCCAGAGGAGCTGGTTCTCTGCACAAGGTCTGACAGTAAAGAGTACAGATTATTTCCTAAAGACACTTTATATCACATCCTGGGACATCTTCTCAAACCAGGGAGAAATATGGGAAGATAAACAAAAGAGTACATTTTCTCCTTGGACATTAAATTTAAACTCACAGGGATTTCATTCTCCATAGAATTATTTTTTTTTTCTCAACATTAGGCTGCCACTTGTTTTGTAAAAAATAAAAAAAAAAATGCAACATACAAAGGTTAAAAATATTCACTGCCCTTCATTGGTACTAAGAGGTACTAATTTCTTGCCAAGGTTTTCAACAACAGATTTGTAGAAAAGAGTGAAAAAGCAGCACACAACCGCAGGAAAAGAAGTACTGCAGAGGTGGCTATAGATGGCGTATTCCCCCCATTTTTCTCAGGCTACGTGGGTGAACTGAACTCTGCCCACTTCATCGTGTCAAACATGATGCAGCAGAAAAGCTTTGCCCTTTCCACTGCTTCCAGGAAAAAAAAAAAAAAAGGAAAAAGGATTTATAAATAGTATGTTCAGGCTACCGCAGCTCCAAGAATAAACTCCTACTGCACTCACATGAAGAAATCGTGCCCTAACAACATCTGTTCCAGAATGACACACAGTAAGGATCACTCTAAAAAGCTGCTACATGTTGAAATCAGTAATTAAACTCTCCCATCATAAGTGATATTCTTCCCGTTTAGGTGAAGCATTCACAATTTTTATTCAGGCTACATTTGTGAAATGCCCATGGAGCTCTCACATGAAAAATGTCTCAAATGTGGATCAGAGCTCACCCAGTCTGGGCCTCTGATCCAGAACAGCCAGAGGCCCCTGTGCCAATAACTGCATTCAGGGTATGGAAGCCTCTGCTTCTCTAATCATTTCTAGAGAAGGCTTCGTGCAACAGAAACTGCAGGCTTCTGCTCCTCTCTTTTTCTGGAATCATCCTTATTTGAGTTGAATGTAGCCATATGTATCTACCTGAGGCTGGAAAGAAACTGCTGTGATATAAAAATCTCATAAGGGAAGTAAGCCAATAAAAACAGAAGCATTTTTTGTCTCCAGTGAAAATTTACAAGATTCACACAGACATACCCACAGAAAACCAATTTCACAGCATGAAACTGACAGATATAAAGTTTGCCAAAATACCAGAATCAATACATAAAAAATAGTTGTATTTTGGCTGGTTTACATGAGAACTCCCAGGTTTCAAATCCAGTATCAGAGACAGAGCCATTAGATATGAAGGGAAGTTTCTTAGTGAAGAGTGTTTTATGAAACTCGTAGAAATGAAACCATGTAAATAGATAACAAAATAACAATTTAAAAAGTAAAGCACTAAATGTATTTAAAAGAGGTGCCCAAGCAGTGTGAAAAAGTGCTTTAAGAATGTGGTATCACTATTTCTGATGCAACTAAGATCATGGAGACTCTGAATCTAATCTGCTCTGATTTGCATTATATAAAGATGCTGGTAAAAGACAATGTAGCAGTGAGAGATAAGTACATTTTTAAAAAGCAGGGGCTGAGGGAGACAGAAAAAAATGGCTTATTGCAAACGAAACAGTGATGAGAGAAGCTGAAGAGCATCAAATCACCACAAGAATAAATTATAAATGTTTTAAAGATAATGCAGATGAAATAGTCCAGATTTCTAATCCTGGGCCAGATGGGTATTTTTTTGTTGGGAATATTCCTAAGAGATGATTCTCCTTACCCTAGCACTTTTTTCTACATCCTGCTGCAAAGTCGGCATCTGTTTCATTTTTCAAGCCTGTCATGTGAAAATACCTAGCCATAGCCTTCCACCAGAATTCTTTCTGCAGCTCAGACCTCGCTGTGCTCACATTATCTTCTTTCAGCCTGCTGTGACACTTTTTGATTCATTTTCTTTTCCCATTGCAGCTGAAACTAATGTTACCAATTGGTTTACTGCATGGATAAATTGCATGCATAGTGTTTGTTGGGAGAAAAGGACGTGCTGGTCTGGTTGAAGACAGGTCTGATATAAAGACATACTTGTTCCAATTGTTTTTCCTAGTTCCAATACTGTCCTCTAATTTTCCTGCATATTTTCTATTTATCATCATTTATATATATTTCAGTTGCACCCAAAACATCAAACTCTGGATTAAATTCTCCATGCAGTTAAGTGCAGTTCATACACATGAAAAACACAAAGACTTCTGCAGATGGAGAAATGCCAGTGCCATCACCGGAATAATTTTTAAAACAAGCAAGTTGCTTTGATGAGTGGGGTCCCAGATTTGCACTTCATGCTGCCACAATATCTTCATAATAATTACACAACATCTAAGACATGCTGTGGAGGTTGTGAAAGGCACCAAGTTGTGTTACTTGCTGTAGCTGAATACTAAATTTCTAGAGTGGTGAAGAAAGCTAAAGAAGTAGGATTTGAGTTTTCAGTTTTTGCTTGTTTTAAAGGGTGTTTTCCCAGTGAATGGGAATCTTTTCTATGAAAGAAAAAGATGTTATAAACAAAAAGCATTATATTACAGCCGTGGTTCAGGAAATGTTCTCAGCTTTCACACCATGAAATAGAAACACATTACATATTGTAATTCTCTCCAAAGGGGTGATTATTACATATTAAATGCTTTGGAGGTTGCCTTTGACTGCTTAGTATTTTCCATTAACACACCTAGTGTGTGCACCTATATATCTATGCCCTTTGTATTCAACCATGCATGTCAAAAAGAATTGCAGAGGGTTTTGCTATTCTCTTATCACATGGGCATTACCAGAAATAAAAATCTATTGCTATAAACCATGGAGTCTCACATAAGGAGTACTGAAAATGGATTCATATTTAGTAAGAAAAAAAATATATGCTTCTTGGCATCCAAGACTGCCACAAACCCACCCTTCTCAAATGAAGCTGCTTAAACAGCATAATCTACACAGCTAGCTGAGTTTAGTACATTCTGTTGTTTTCATTAGGAACCAGAAAAGCAAACACTGACAATATATAAGTGTCACCAGAGTAATCTCATCTTACCTGTAAACTTTCCTTTGTTAATAAGCTGGTAGCATTTTTTCTCCTGACAGCTGAGGAACTTCTCTATCAAATTAAGTTCCATGGTCTTACAAACCTGATAAAATATATTAAAAAGGCAGATTTTAATAATCACTGTATTCAGGATGCTGGAATTTTTCTTTATTATGTTAGAACCACAGTAATCCCAAAAGAAAAATAAATCTATTCTGGAAAATACAATTACTACTGAGTTTTATTAGGTTGAGTAGACCCACTAAAGTACACCATGGAGATTACACAAGTATGATACTGAAGAATTTAGTAAGGTTGAATAGTATAGGAGTCTTGTCTCATTCATAATGCCATTATGTGAAAAGCAAGCATGATGAAATCAACGTACAATTCCATATTCATAGCTAGGAATGAGATCAGGATCTAGGACCAGTAGTTACAAATAGCAGGTAATGGAATCCAAAGCCACTCTTGATTCAGATGCAGACAGAAGCCTTAATAGAAGTCAGCCTCCCCTTGACACCTGCTCAGCAGCCGGTGGGACCTGAGAGCACAGTGTTCTTACCCCAGTTGCCAGTGAACAGCTGCCTGGCTTGCAAAAAAAGCAGCACCACACACTGTCAGCGAGACAAATGAGCAGACTCAGCAGCTCTACCCTCATTTTGCAGTGGCCAAAGCCATGTGCCTGTCTGCAGTCAGCCTCACAACAGCCTTGAACTAACAAGCCCCCCTAAAGTTTCAGTACCAGCCTTAGCTCAGGACCGTAGTGGTACCATCATGTAACTTCTGGTTGGCTTTAAGAGTAAATTGTGCTTGCCTGTGGATACCTGTAACACACCTTGTGGGTGTATATGCTGCCTAGGCCATGCTTGCCCTTTATCACCTTCCAGCAAGAAATCGGTGAAGCAAGTAGAGCATTTAGTTCATTAAACCTTCTGCTAAATGGGCATCCATGAAATCCTGGACTAAATAAATTAAATAACTAAATAACTAAATCTGTCTCCTGCTACATCTTGAAGTTATCAAACTGAGCCTTTAGAAAATCCAAATTGGGCCTTTTCCTGGTAATTTCTTACCTCTGGAGAAACACAAACCCAAGAGCAAGACAAGAGACAGAAGGAAAATGACTCAAGCTTCCAGCTCCTCAGTGTTCTGGGCACGCAGAGGTATCGCTTCAGTGCCACCCAAGATCCCACCCACGTGCAGGAGCAGCACGGATTGCTGAGCCGGGGTGTGGATGTCTGAGTTGCTGTTACATTCCCCAGCTGCAGGTTTGCCAGGCGGCAGCTTTCCTCAACCTGTGTTATCAACTCACACATTATGTGATCGCTCACACCACCTCTATAAATGCCACCAGTGCAGAACACCTGTGCTCAACATTCACATCACCCAGCTGAAAACAGTCACCCACACTCTAAAGCTGCAGGATATTTAGGAAAAATTGGATTTTGTCTCAGAACTAAAGCAAGCTGAATTCAATCTTGTTCACCAAGCCAAAAGAGGCCCTTGCACAAGCCTGCACAAATGCAAAAGAGATTAAGACTTTCCCCTATTAAAATACAATCAAACTCTACAGCACCACCAGAATTCGTACTTGGCTCTGCATGTGTCCTGGACAATTAGAGTGAGATCTGTTCTCAGTCCTACACTTATTATTCTATTTTAGGGACTATTATCCCTTTTCCTTGTCTCATCAGAGGGTTTATGCAGCCGGTGGCTGGTTTCCATGGTAACTATAAAGCCAGGTGGAATGTACAGATGCCATGTGGAACTGCACTTCCAGCAGCAGGCAGCAAGAGGTCAAGGGGAAAGGACTTCATGGATAAATATTGCTCAAAGCTTTTAGAAGTTAAACGAACATGTCAGGGGTGAAGGGAAAAGGGAGTGTCCAAAGCTAAGCGAAAAGTGATTACAAGAGGAAAAAGAAAAAAAAATTAAGACTAAGACCACAAAAGTGAAAAAGCTAATTGGAGTATAAGGTGGAGAGCTATGACCCACCTCCAGAAGCAACATTTGCATCAGCAAAACCTAATATTTCTTCTTTGTTCTGCAAAGACATGTACATAACTGAAACAGGACTTGCACAATTGGGGTTTTGTTAGGTTCTTCCCCTCTACTTAGTGTTGGACACATTTTTATTTTAAAAAAAGCACTAGTTATTATACAGAGAGGCTTTTGCTAAAATCCCACTGCTAATCCCCTTTGGGATATTTGATAGCATGCCAGCTGTATTGTGAGCTCAGAGGCAAGCAATTGTAGGCATTTTACACAGCAGGCACTATAGGCTCTACAGCTGCATTCCATAACCTCCCCCTCTCTCCCCCCTAATACACCAACAGCACTTTAGGAGAGTCCTTTTCCTGTGCCTGAGGACCCCCTTCACCTCATTAGTAAATGAGGTTCTCATTCCCATTTGTGAATGTATAGCACTATTTGGTAATTCAGCCCTTAAGTACAGACAAAAGTTACATCAGAAACTACTTTTCTGGAAAAGTAACAGGAAAGAAACAGCAAGTCAGCACAACTTGCCTGATCACTGTGGGCAAGGGCTTGTGAGGCTCAAAAATCTTTCTGTGTGCTCCAGCTAGCAGCCATATGCACATCTAAAGGCTAAAGAGTCTGTTAGAGCTGGCAGGAAAGTGGAAACAGCATTAGGGTGAGCCCAGTGGAACAGCAGAAGGCTGACTCTGTCCTTCTGAGCTCCTAGGTTGTGCCCTGACTGCATTTATTTGTTTCCATCCCTTTCCTTCCTCTGGAAAACAAAGTGTGAATTCGCTTTTTGTCTTTCAGTTTAAGTCAGATCTCCCAAGCAAATTTCACTTCAATATTAATAAATAAAGAAATAAAACTGTAATGCACTGTGGATCTAACAGAACACTTGCCAAATAATATTCCATCAACATACATTAAAAAAATAGATGGAAAGGAGGACACACCATATTAACACCTCTAGAAATGTAAATTCTTCAGGGAATGGAAGACCTTAGCTAAGGTCTACATATGCTGCTAAAATATCTGCTTTGTAAACAAAGATAAAGACACAACAGTGGCACAGAATTTAAGATCCAGGCTACATGCCTGAAGGTTACTGATGAGATAGAAAAGGAATATTTCTTTTTTTTAAAACACACTATTATAAAGAGAGTTCAAGTGTCAAATCTGAATAGTGACTGGTAAGTTCAATCAGCACTTTACAGAAGTAGAGATTGTTCCCAAAATGCTAAGCACCATTATGCACTTCTACTGTTATTCTTGGAAAAATATATTACATAAGTATTTTCTCTGACATGAGATCAAATAAAATATTCTACAAATATTTTCTGAATTGTTGATGTTTTTTACAAAATACAAGTGTTTTGCCAGGTGGCTGACTTCATATGAGAAAAGTTTTTCTGGATACTTCTGGTTTTGATCTCAAATCATACCTTCAGCCATTGGATTTGTTTCAGTTATTTAGTTTTCAGCAAAATGTATGGATTTCTCAGACATCTTCAGAAACATATCCAACTTAGTGCCACTTAATTATATATATTTTTTAAAAACAACCTATAAAAACTTTTCAAATTCAAGCACAAAAAGAGAGTAATTTTAAACATAGGAAGGAGATGAGTGTCCCAGTGATTAAATATGCATTGATGTTCAGTTCTTCTCTATTTCTTGTTTATTTTTTCTGATTACCTTCTGTGCCTAACTTACCATGGGCAACCACAGCTGCAGCTAGCCTGTCCCAGAGCCTGTTTTCTTCTTCTCAAACTAAGTTTCCATTCCTCCCACATAAGCATTCATGACAGAGGATCCCAGGGAAAGACTTTTGAGGTTTTAGCCATCTTATTCAATAATGCTATCTGACTGTCTCTTCCATTTAGCTTTTAGGGAGGGTGTCCATGCACTTGAATTCATCTTGAATGAAATCCACAATTGCTTCCTAGTGCCTGCTCCCACACAATGCAGTTTCATCCCTGCTTTGCAATTCTAGCTCACAACCAACTCAGTTAGCATAGTACATGCAGCTTAGATTTGTTGGGCCTTTTGCAGGACCTCTGGAAATTGAAAGGTTAGTGTATGAACCATGCAGATTGTGTCACAATTCATCAAATGCTACTTACTTCTTGCCCAAAAACCACAGAAGCTGACAGGCATCCCATCAACAGTGCACAATGCCTGTGTTAATGATCTCAACCCAGAACTTGCACGGGCAGTTTTAGCTGCTGAATTATCTCAAGTACCCAAAGGCTATTTCAGCTTTGATGTTATACACAATGAATCAGGGAGTCCTCATACTCTGCAGCACCTTCCAGCTTCCTCCCCCACATGGTTCCTTCCATCTCCAAATCACCAGAACAGACAAAGCTTCCAGCACTGCCTTGCACAAGCTAACACTACCATCTCACCAGAGAACTGAAAGCAGTCTTCAGCCTGCTCCCAAATGGAAACTGAACTCTAGGGAAAGTGTTTTGCTGGGTTGGCACGCATTCAGCAGAACAATTATGGAATGAAAGCTCATACATCTGACTCTCTCCAAGACAATTTCTTACCATGTTCTTAAGTGCATGTTCCTTAGGGCTCTATGCTGTATCAAAGGCTATACATATCAGGCGTGGTGCAGTGAAAAAGCCTGCAGTCACCTTAGACCCATCACTGCAACCAAGATAATCAGGTATTTTTAAAAATCTGATTAATAGGGAAGTCGTATTTGTGCACCTCAGTTGCCTGGTGAGAGACCAGAGGAAACCTGGGCAAGGTTTCAAGCTTTGGCTCTTGGCCAACTCTGCAACATTCTTCAGTCTCTTTATTTCAACACTCAATACATGAATTAGCCAGGAATTTTTTATTTGCAAAGTTACATTATTTCTTTGCTGCTCTCAGAAGTTGAGAGCAGACTGTGTAAGAGATTATGGTCTGGCACACTGTTGAGAGTTGAGCATGTCATCAACAGAAATAGTAGCTAACAGATTCATACCCTCTTATTTCCCTGCTGACTTGAGGAAAGAGCTAGAATGGCTAATATTTTAATCTTTTTTTTACCTCCTCAGAATTAAATATTTGTAGATCAGAATCCCAAGTGCAATGAAGAGTTTGAACAACAGAACACCTTATGTAGTGTTACAATATTTTTGACTCCTTACGGCAGAATTTCCAACTATTTTATAAAATACCCTTCTAGCCCAGGTATTAAAGAACACTGACTTTCAGACTCTCTCAAGCAAGGCCATATCACATCAGTATTCATACAGACAAAACACTCTTCTTTAGTATTCTCACTAGCAGTCGCTTTGTCTTATGCCGGGGCTTTTCATCTTTAGCCTTAAATTCCAATGAACAAGAAATTGGCATGCTACCAATTTACTCTAGAATGCCTCACAGGGTTTTGGCTAGGTAAGGAACAAATTCCATCTCATACCTTTAACAGTTCAAATGAGATTTCTTTTTCCTTTCTTTCTAGTTCTCAAGTGTCTCTTGGCCAACTGAGATGGATGAGTAGTTCTAAGGTGCATATTAGAGACTTGTTTGAGCTTTGGATGATGAGATTTCTTTTCCTGTGGGTAAACTCCGCAGCATCCTCAGAGGTGGATCATTTAAGCTGTCTACCAAAATTCCTCTTTTTGTCCATTACAGAAAAATAATCATCACAAGGAGTTCTCTCTTCAAAGATAACATCATTTAAACTGATGCAATCCAATTTGTTGGCTCTGCCTTCTGCACCTAGGATATTTTCCAAGCCTGCTCTTATTTTATACCCTTGCTTACCTAAGCCCTTTAGATGTTCAGCACATCATATGCAGAAGGCATTTCTTTGTTTGAAAGCTAATTATTTTGTTCCTGCACTACTTACAGCATCTTATCTCAGCATTTTCCAAGTTGACCAGCAGCTTCCATGTCTCCTTAATTTCCTGGAAAACTTTCTGGGCCATGACAACCAGGTCACTGAGCACCTCATCAATCTGTCTTGCTCTTACAGACAGAGAGCTCTGATTTGGCTTCCACATTCACTCAGACACTTTAAATTGCAGGGTCAACAGAGTTTTTATCTCCGCTGACAAAGCACTAGAGATCTCCCAGAAGTTACTGGGAAAGAATATTTTAATTTACTTTTCAAAGTCTCTAGTTCTTCTGTCTCATTTATTGGACTTATTTTACCATGTTGTTTTGGTTTCTTTTTGCTTGTCAGTGCTTTCAGCATCTCTGTCACAGCTCTGTTTGGGCTTACTGGGAATATGACCTCAGTAACTTACTTTCTGGAAACTCTCACTTGGACAGCAGCACACCAAAATTTAGCCTTCATCTAATGGAGAAAATTATAGGGTCTCTGTGAAGGTTGAACACCTTGGGTGTCACTTTTATTGTTTCATATGTTACGGCCCTTAGAAGTTACTGAAGAACAGGGACAGGGTTAGAAAGCTCCACTATTTTCCAAGTGGACACTACCTGTCCAAACAGCTGCCTTCTGCCTGTCACTAACACAGCACCCGAGCAGCAGGCTGGCTGTGGAGGGCAAAGACAGCAGCCCAAAGTTATCAGGATATACCCACACCTTCTTTACCTGCCAATTCCCTCTCTGCTGGTAGCTGGAGAATGTAGAAGTCATTCCATAAGCTCTGCATCATGCCTGGGCTGTGATGCTGCTGCTAAGGCACATGTAGGGCTACCTCCTGCCTGGCACAAAGCAGAGGCTGCTCATCTGCAGGGCAAAATTTCTGTTTGGAGTCAGATAAATCTTAAAACAAATAAAACCCCACACACCACAACCACACAACACTGAGCTGAGCATGCCCAGACAGAAAGAAAAATTGCCCTAGTCTGAGGACTAGCTCTTGTCTGGATCAGTGCCACAAGATATCAGATATTGGAAGGAACTAACTGAATTCTAATTGCTTACAATTCCTACAGCTCTACAAAATCCAAAGAACTCAAAACCTGAGTACTTCACCTTTCTGATGTTGATAAATTAAGAGATGTGTTGGCCAACTGCCATTTTTTTGTAACAGTGAAGGTTACACTCCACTTCTAATATAGGGACCCCATTTTCCTGTAAAGCAAATTTGAATTTGTCTTTCCTGAACATGGGCAATCATAGATCCTAAATAAGATCTAACCCCTAAGAGACATCTTACAGCTTGAATTTTCATGCTGGAAACAGATCAAGACATCAGTGAGATGCTAAAGAGGAGGTATTATTAAGGATCTGTATATTTGACAGCCTAAGAGGAGATAAAGCCCTGGATTAATGCACATGTCTCTCTTAACTGAAGTCTCTTAAGCCCCACGTTATCCATTGCAAAAGAAAAAAGCAGATCTTTGATTAGAGGCCAGACTGAAAGAAGTGCAAAACACAGCCCATATTTATTCCCTTGTTTCACTAAAGTAGGAAACTGAAAAGACTAAAAGAGTCAGGTTTTACTACTTTCTGCTTGTTTAACCCTTTGATGCTCATGGCTCAGGTTTATGCAAATAGGCTCAGGAAGAACAGCAAGCTGCATTTTGAAATTTTTTATTGTTGTTGTTGATATTTATTTATACTTATTTTTCATTTTCAGCTTATCCACACAGATTTTCATGCTGCTTTATCTGAGGACCAGATGCAGCAATAGAGATTTGAAAACACACATACAGAAGGATTCTATCCATGCCAGGGCAACATCCAGTTCTAATGCCTGTAATCAAAATTAATGTTGGCAGAAAATTTACACTGAACTAGTAAACATTAAACTGTATTGACACAACTTAACTGTTACACAGCTCTTTAGCTTACAACCATTGTTCCTGCCAAAATACTCAGTTTCAACAATTACTATCCAAGTATTATGAAAATTATTTTCCTTATTATCAGTACCAGAGTGCTTGATATCTTTTAGATCCCTTTCCTTCTCAGTCCAAGATGCAGTAGCCAAAGCATTTCCTCAGTGCTGTCTGAGGGTTGTAATTATGCTCAGCCTGTGCCTAAAACCTCATGCCCAGTCCATTTAATTTCCCTGACAATCTCTCATGAGGCACAAGTCTGCTTCCCTCCCCAAGCTCATTAGTATCTATTCCTGCTCCAGCAGGTAGATCTCAGACTTCCAGGGTCTCTTACTTGAAAGACTATTTTATTGACAACTGTATACAAAGAAAAGGATTATTATGAATAAAAGATTAAAGGAAATCAGTGGCTATCGACCATTCAATAAAAGTAACAGTAGCTATGCCAGCAAAACTTTGCAGTGCAAATCTGACCTACATGACTACTTGAACCAAATTTGAGAAAGAAATGTGGGTTTACACACTAACATGCAACTGATACAGTCAAACAATACTTACCTTACTGACACACTGATGTCTGCATAAAGATGATGCCTACTGCTAGTTATATATGTTTAAAGTATGTCTTCCTTATAAAATTGCTTCCACACTCAGGATTTTATAAGAATACCAGTTTTATCTTTAAAGAAAAAAAAATGATATCTTTATTTATTAACTCATAGCACCACACAATATTAGGATCTGCTCTTTAAAGGTTTGGGTAAGATATGACTTAAATGAAGCAATTAGAAAGACCAGGACAAACACCCTTTCCCTCAGCTACAGAACACTTAACATTTTCCAAGGTTTAGTCATGCTTTGATAGTTGTTCTGTCTCTGCCCAGAAAAACAACAGACTTTCTTCCAATAGATATATTTGCATCTCAATATATGTCCTTAGTAACACTCGATAAGACTTTAGTGGGTTTTTCTAAATGAAAAAATTCTCTGTATGTCTCAAAAGTATGCATGCTCTTGCATTTAAGTGTTTGTTAGGTAGTATATACAGCTCTGTCTCTGAATTGTAAATCATTAAAAAACATCTCACAGAGGAATGGTAAATTCAGATGCTGGAAGAGGTACTAATTCATATAGGAAGAGGAATGACTCATCTTTTGTGAAAAATTATCTCAATGCATTCAGCCAACACCAACCTCATATCTGTCAGGCTTAGAGAATTTCTGGGAATCTAAAGAGCCTGACATTCCTGTCAGCTCCAACAACGTGTACCCTTAATCAAGATACGCACGCGTACATTGATGAGACATCATTCCTGTCAACTGATCTGAGGGTTTGCCTGCAAAGAGAAGCTATTCCAGAGCTCACAAGGGTGTGAATGTAACATGTCCACACCAGGAGCTCACATTGAACTGGTATCCTGTGGTAGCTCTTTTATCCTTTTTCTCCTGTAACCAAGGACAAATATGAAAGCAATTGGTATTCTGCTGGTTTTTATCAACTTGAAGCTATATTTGATGTCTTACTTATGTCCAGCTTTAGATTTTAATATGATACTTCATGTGGTACACTGGGGGAAAATACAGCATTTACATAAAAAGAAAAAAAATTAAAATAATATGCTCAGATTAATTAAGACTCAATAGATTTAGAACACCAATAGAAGAAGTGAGAACATGAACAGATACATTTAATTGAAACATATTACCTATGGTGTTAATTTAAAGATGCTTGCAGCAGTATAGAAATTTCTTACTGAAATGAAAGACTGAGAAGTTTTACTGGGGATTACATGCAAAAGTTTGCTGCATCTGTTTCTGGATATATAGGACAGCTCACAGGCTGTAAGTATTTGCAAGGAGGCCATCATCCTTAGAACAGCTTGAAGACTAACTTCCTGGGTATCTTTTGCAACCATTTATTTTAGATTGTTCCAAATATAAATCATGTACAGAAAAAACCAGCAAAACTGCAACAATTCTTGTGCTTGCTTTCTGGAGTATTTCTTCTTCAATAAACTCTGAGAACTGCAACATGAAAGATGGTAATTTGATAACCTGAATCTATAGGCCTGGATTTTCTTCCTCCAAAGAAAATTAAAAGGAGACAGGGCATTGCATACATCCCTCCCAGTCTGGATACTTCTATCTATGGTGCACATTCACCCTAAAATAGAGGCAGACAGCATAAAATGCCTGGAACGCAGTCTGTCTGCTCTTTTCCCTTTGTAATTATTTTCTTGCACTATCTGTAATGAGACACAAGTGACAGTCTGGTTTCAATCTGGAATTTCACTTCAGAAAGCCCAAGCATGACAAGTTAATTCTGCTATACAGAACGTCTGCTGAATGCTTCGCAAACCCCTCAAAAATAACATCTTTGATGTGTGCCTTGGCAGGGCAGCCAGGCAGCAACCACACCTTGCAAGCAGAATACAGTCAAGACAACCAAGAGCCCTATAACTGACCAAATACATACAACTTCAATGAGTTTCAGAAAGCAAAAATTAGAATAATAAACATTGGCCATCCTTCTTATCTTAATTTAGCTCTACACTACACAGAGGAATAGCATAAGTTCCCCACATATTTCAAGAGGTAAGAATAAGTTTTTTTCCTCACACTTGTTCATCCCCATTTTTCTCATTTAACACATTTTTCTCATTTAATCTTACAGAAATTTAAGCCCACATGATGAAAAATTATCGCAGCTCTTACCCAACAGAAGGAAACTACTATAATTCAGCAACTGCACTGAAGAGTAGGAAGTAAGACTAACTATTATTTTCAAGAACAAAACACAACCTCAAAGGCACAGTAGTCACCAAAAAACAACATAGCAGGCGTACCATAATGCACATAGCTGCCTGTGTCATTATAAGGTTCCTCTCACTCAGCAATTACAAGTTTCAATCTGCAATAACTCAGTTTAAAGAATTGCTATGAGATCCAACAGCAAATCTACATATTCAGCCTTCCCTGAGCACATTGGTTAAACCACTTAGGATCATACATATACCTGAAGATTATTTAAAAAAATAAAACATATATATAACCAATCTTATTGCGTGTACATGGTTTGAGTTAGGAGTGGAGAAAGAGTGGGAAGAAAAAGAAAAGTTGGAGCTAATGATTCTGAAAAGCATGGGAGCCAAGTAAATTGCCATCTTCTCCTCATAATCTCAAGATAACATTCTCCCACCTACAAGACAGAGACAAGTTCTTCTTAAATAGGACTCAAAGGACCCGTGCAACCTCTGGTTGCAGGGCTTTGCAATTGTGAACTGAGTAAAATGTCACAGGCAAGGATTCTGCAGTGGGGCAAGGCAAAAGAGATGGTAGGAAACCTACAAGTGTTGATAAAGTTGATAGAAGAAGCAGTCTATGGTTCAATGCATTTATAATTTCAGTATAAAATGTCAAGTTTAATTTATACACTTCTAGTTTCCTCCTAACATTCTAAAAATCAACAAGCAATTTCAAGATGTCATGAATACTGATAAAAATATCTTAATAAAGCATCTTCTTTTTTAAGACCAGTCATGCAGGTTTTATACACTTCAGGTTAGATTCTTGCATTCAGGCTTTTCAAAGAATAAAAAGGGATTTTTTTTCTTCTCATCCAGAAGCACCATATAAAATACAGCATCACTGTAAATAAAAGGTAATCCCTTCAAAATTGCAATAAAAATCAGCATGACAGCAAACTTAAAAAGCAAACTCCATTTTATTCTTAGGCACATCATATCTATTCATATTATCTCCTTTGATTTAATTGGAATTGTATCTTTTGTGCTGAAATAAGAACATTGGAAAGCGTGGGTAATGATCTTTTGATTTTTCTATATTTTTATGATTATGTCTTGTAAACCGAAAAATCATGGCTGCAAACATGGAAAAGATTAGAAGAGCTCATTCTCCTTCCAGACAAGATAAATCTGAGTCAGTAAAAATGCATGGAAAGTTACAGTATGTTATAAGGACTCTGTGGAGGGGTTATTTGAGCTCATTTTCAATATAGAAAACGATCATTTTTCACATCACTGGCCAATTAAATGAGTTCAAACAAACCTCTCATGTCCTGGGGCAATGCAAATTTGCTAGTAAAAAAATAGCACCCAATCTTAGAAATCCAAAGTAGGAGATCAAAGGAAAACACATAACAATACCACAATGCAAATGAGTCTTTGCCTGGGAAATAAAAAGCTCTGCAAAAAAGTCCACGACAGCAGAATTCCTAGAGCTCAGAGCTCTATAAAGCCAGTTAGCAGGGTTTGACTCATCTTCTTTGAGAACAAAAGCCTGACCCCGAGGAAAAGAGCTGGGCTGTTGGAGAGGCAGTTTCAGCTTCCCAAAGTTTGAAACATTGAAAATGCTTCACTAAAATATTATCTATGACTTTTTTTTCATTTTAAGTGATTGTATTCTATCTGCCTTGCACAACAAGAACAAAAAAAATCCATTAAAATAAGCAACCTAAGGAACAGTAGAATTTTTCAGTCAGAATAAAGACCTAGGGGTCTAAAAGCCTACAAGGAACCGCAGTACATAATTCCCTTATTTTAGAATCTCTGACAACCATCTTAATAAATAATGCTTCCAATTTGGTAGAGTAAGATATCAGGGGAAAGTGGATGAAATACTCTGTTGAAACTCTGAGGCAGAAGTTACAGTTATTGAAGGCTCCAGTTATTTATGTTTGCTCCCTCCTGCAAAATTACCCAAGGAGTTTTTACTTGCAAGCCTTCCAATTTATCAGGGTAATAAGCTATCACTACACCATTCACTGGTTACTGTTTGCTCTCACTTCCAGATACTTTATGTAGATAAGGCGTTTGTAATGCTGAATTTTGATAGCCTTGGATCCCACAGGAGTCTGAGTATGAGCCCATGTGAGCTCTAAGGGGCTCAGCTCAGACTTGGGTGAGCATTGATGCTGTCAGATCACACAGCTGCTTCGATTGAGTCTCGGGTCTCATTGTCAGTCCTAGAGGAGATGCAGAGGTCACCCGGAGCCAGACAGGCACAAAGGGGAGAAGAGGCTTCCATGCAAAACACACGGCCCTACAGTCTCTGCAGAGGAGGTGAACTGGGAAAACTACAATGTACACAAGGGTCAGAAGAAGAAAAGGGAACAAAAAGATGAGGTTGTCTCTACAAAATGAGATAGGCACAGCTCTCCAACTATGCAATTTTAAGCAAGTGTTTTGCAACAGAGGGGTTTTCAGTGTTTTCAGACCTACATCTCCATGTAATTTGCAGGTGAGATTTGCAGATTTTATTTGCACATACTTCACTGGAATGTACTTGTGAATTACACTTCCAAGTCCACTCTTTCCACAATATTAACATAATACACAGGTGTAGCCACAGGCCCAGCTCCAGCTAATCCCTGAACTAATCCTGGCACATCACCAAGCAGTAGTGACTATAATGAACGACAACAGCAAAGACACGATAGCCTTATCTTTCTGGCAAGAGCTCTGAAAGCTCCAGAAACTCATCATCACTAATGCAAACCCGAGAAAGGAGGGAAATATGCTTTCACTAAGCAGCAGTCTCACTGGGGCCTCCACTTATGATAACATTCACAGGAGCTTAGAAAACTTCCTCTAATAAAACAGTCAGTAAAGACTCATACAGGACAAATGTATCAAAGCAAGCAGAGAAGCAAATAGCCATTTTAACTACGCTGGTTCATAACTTTCTTATTTTTAAACTTTTTCCCTGCTAATTTTTCATTTATTAATTAGGTTTGTGGAAAAAATAGTTTTAGGGGCTGTTAATTAAGAGATCTAAAGCTGATTTAAAATTTAAAGCTTGGGTAGTTACCAGTTTCATACACAAAGAAAAAGGACATAACCTCAAACATAACATAAAAAAATTCAGCAATACAAAGTAGCAATGAGATTACTTGAAACCCTTTCTTTCACTTAAACATTCCTGCAGTTCTCGACATCAAGAAGTGCAGGAAGTGCAGCTGTAGTCAGCCCTGCAGCAAGAAGTTTAAGACTTCAAAGCTAATTTTTCAAAGGCCTCTCAGTTTGTTGTTGACAACAGTGTTTTTGTTTCAACTCCAGAGGTCCTTACAACTAAAAATACTAAGATATGGGTACATATATGGGTGTCTCTGAATGCAGACTAAGATCAAATAAGAGACTTTCTCATACAGTAACTATCAACAGACAAACCACAGTTCCATTTGAGGTGATGGGAAGCTCAGGGCCGTAACACAGAGCTAGCAAAGGCAACCGTAGATAGCCCTGGGAAACTGCCATTTAAATAAAAATTGTCTGTGTAAGGCTAAAATACAACACACCTTTTATCAGAATTCCCTTTTTAAATCTCCTTCTTTATATGCTCTCCCTCTCATCACCTCCCCTCCAGTGTCAGAGTGTCCCCCCTCATTGCTGATGGGCTGTATTTCCACGGATTGCAGGTCCTGTGCTGCTGTAGCTCTCCTCACCCTGCCATAAACCATTCAGAGAGCACCGAGTCAGCACTGCTGACTCCTGCCTTCCCTTCTCCCCCCAGGGAAATCACTCCTAACCACAATCTCCATTGCCTGAAGATCAAGATACGTGGTAATTACCTTTGTTGCGACTTCCACCCCCACTCAAAGTGTTCGGGATAAAGTGTTCAGGCGTGACAAGTACCTGCACAGTCTTGCAGTGTGTCACAATGCCTGGCAGGCTAAATTAACAGTGGTGGTGGGAAAAATATGCTATCAGAGATACACAGCAGTAAAAAAGGGCAGCTTCGAATCAGCTTCAAGATTTAGAATTAGAAAGCCTGGTGAGCAAAACCAGTAATAGCTGCTATTAGAAAAAGGATGTATCTAGCAGTTCTTAGAAATAAAGCTGTGACTGTGAAGACAAGTGTACCTGTACAATACATAGCCTACATCTACACTGCTAAAGGGTCATGCTCAGCAGACCTAGGAGTGGTCCCAAATATTGGGAACACACCTGTACAGTTCCTGGGAAACAAGGTCCAAGTTCCTTCACATGAAGTCAGAACGTGAATCTGTCACAGTCTCACAACTGTCCCACAATATTCACCTCATTAAGGACAAGAGCAATGAAACTTTCTATTCTTGCACCTTCTTATGCCAATTTTAAGGCTTTCATATGAGTAACCCAGATTTTGGTCTATAAGACTGATGAAAATAATCTTTAAATGATTCAACAGTATGGATTTGAATTAACTGCAGTTTAATTTTTTTCCTATTTTGTTTTGGTAGCTCATCCAGGAGATAATGAAGGCATGGAAATTTTAAAGAGTCTCTGCATTTCTAATTGCACTAGCATACAGTTCTGCCTATGATCTGATCCTCTCTTAATGCTGTTATAGCTTTCCCTACATGTCAGAATGCTACTGCTGACCACAAATCCTTTTCCATCATGCTTTGTAAATGTCAAAGTCTTTTAGTCTCTTTATTGCATTCTTTTCTCCTGATGCATCAGATCAGCTTTCTCCCACAACTTGAAGTATAATAAATAATAACCTTTTTTCTTGATCTCAAGTTAAGTTTACACTACAACTGTAAACTCTTCATGGTCCGTCTTACTCCTTAGTCCCTTTGTAGTCCAACTGCTGCATCAGCCAGTGTCGCATACTTGGAATCTTCATCCATCAAGCCAAACCATCCTCAGAGCCCTTTCAAGTATCATCTTAAGGATTTTAGACTAAACAACACCTCTTTCACATTCATCAGGAATCCTGATGCCCTGTATTATCCTTCTGCTTGTTGTATTGAAATTTCCATCTTTTCCAAGGAAGACACAAGTCTTATATACAACCCGAGGAACTTAGAGGCAACTGAACCTGTTTCCATAGGCACGATTTTTAACAATATTATTCTTGTATTTCTAGTCCCACTGGGGAAAATAAAAATATTTTTTCACCATGGAATATCCTTATGTTTAGTTTTTAACATGGACCAAACCTTAGAAAGGCAAACAAGAAGTGATAAACCTGGCTCAGTGAAGTTGGTTTAGCACATTTGAAAACTTTTGAGATGTACTACTACTGCATATGTAAATTAATGCCCTTTCTGAGGAAAAGTAAAGGGCATTAAGGAAGGAGAAACTGATACCAACATTTTGAGATATAAAGCCCTCTGTGGATGCAAATCCCAAGAAATCTGAAGAATCAAACATCTAGATTTAACTTTTCAAGTAGTGACAGAGTGAAATGCTTCAACATCTTGAGAGTAGCTCTTGTGGGCATTTGAGTATCAGAATTGCCGTGCTGAAATTCTCAGCCTCAGCGAACAGGCAAGCTTGCTAAGCACTTGCTAAAATATTCAGAGGAGATAATGGCCTCACTGCTGGTGCCTAGGTGCAGATTTTCCTTAATTCTAGTTTTGGAAGCCACTGCCTTTCTTTAGAAATATTACTGTTTATTCTTAATGCTATAATGGTTGTGGGTTTTACTGACAATATCAT
The DNA here is from genome assembly GCA_034509425.1 of Eopsaltria australis. Taxonomy (NCBI): domain Eukaryota; kingdom Metazoa; phylum Chordata; class Aves; order Passeriformes; family Petroicidae; genus Eopsaltria; species Eopsaltria australis. The sequence goes on along the minus strand of JAVTVJ010000172.1, from coordinate 2,060,594 downwards.
TGTTGGTAGCTAGATTTCAACATTAAAAAATACACTCGAAACTCACAGTCTGAGGCACCCATCCCTTCATGAAGGCCAGCATCTGCACTGCCTAAAGCAGCACTTACATCTTCTCCAACATGCACGTTTTACTCATACACAGACGTGTTCCCTGCCTTTGCTGGTACACATCCATCACTTTCACAGTATAACGTGCTTTCCCACCCCAACTTCTTCAGCTGTATGGTCTAAGGAAATTTAAAAAAAAAAAAAAAGTAACTTGAGAGCAAGCAGCTCAAATCAGAACTCAACACCTATCTGAAAATTCAGTCTTCTCAGGTTTGCCCAACTGCACGATTTCAGCTCTAGAAACGACAGATGTTATTGCAGGCTAAGTTCCTTGCACTATCTCAAAATGCATTATGAATTTTGAGAACTTGCCTGGAAAAAATGATAACTCAAAAAGTTACTTCAATCACCCAGTTGTATCCAGAGTTGCCTGGTTGTAGAGGGGGCTCTGCCTCCAAGACCCAGAACAAACAGGATGCAACTAATTATTTACATTCTGGAATACAGTCAGAGAAATACGACTTGCAGTAGTTCAAGGCATAGAAAGAAAAAGAAAAAAAAAAAGAAAAAGTCCTCAGAAAAAAAAAGAAAGGAGGAAGGCATGCAGCTGCAGCAAAATGCTGTCTTCAACAGGAATGTGAAGATTGTTACTTATTTGGGAAAATGAGTAATTCTGTAGCATAGAAAAATGTAAGTCTAAGGATTTTGTGTATGGTATTCAAAGTTATTATTTCAGGCTCCCACAAATGAAAGAAAAACCTTTTTTTTTTCCATTTATATGAAATTCATACTTTTAAGATATCCCAGAAATAGTTATGTGTGTATGCATATTTCTGTGCATGTATATAGACATATAGATTAAATATATGTGGAGGTAGGTGGGTAGGTAGATAGATGTATATATTGAGTGAAAATTAGTTTTATGAAATTTGATTAAATCTATAGCCAGTTTTACAGTTAAGGAGCCACAAAACATACAGGGTCCTTCATGTATAAATATACCAAACTATTTTTGCTACCTTAAGATATAGCCTGAAATCCTTTACTAAGGAGGCAAAAATGAAATAAAGTACAGAGTTCATATTTTATCTGCCTCAATTGAACACAGGCTTTAAAAGGATGCAGTCCAGGCAGTTGGATCTTCCTTTCTCCAGATTAACACTAGCATGTTGTGGGCAATAATAAGACAAGTCTCAGAGTTGCAAACTTCTCTGAAGAGAGTCATCTGGCAAATACATTATTCATTTCCTAACTTCAATCAGAATTAGTTCAGTCATCACGTGTGGCAAAATTATTTCCCAACAGGGACAAAGCAAATAGAGTCAAAATAAAGAAAGAGCACCAGGGAAGCCCAAGCTCACTGAACTGCAGTGCTGAAAAATGGCAGAAAGATTTAAATAAGAAAGGTTGGCATATAAATCTCTGTAATGTCTTCTTTAAATTCTGAAAGCTAACCAATGTTATTAAAGCACTGCGGTATTTTGTCTGGCACTGAGGGATAGTAGCAGTTTTCTTCGACTTTTGGGCGTTTGGGCTATTTGGTTCCAGCAAAATAGAGGCAGTAAACAACAGTTGTTGAATGGACAATCACAGACCAAAGTAACTTGCCTACACCAACTAGGAAGCACAAAGGTCATATTTCAAATCAGATCTCTTCTTATAAATTTACTTTAAAATGTGGTTTTCTTTGTATTGTAATCTTGTGGTTTAGGCATCACTAATGGTTGAACACATTGGCATTACCTAACTACAGCTTTATTATTACAATTATTCTTGCTCAGGCAGAATTCAAATTATTTCCATTGGTATTATCAAGTCAAAAGTAGTTTTCACAAGTTAAAAGTTACTTACAGAGCTTATTTTTAATTGCCATAAATTAGAGAAATTAATAGAAGCAGAGAAATAAATAGGGCATAATTATCCTAATAGAGGAGTAACTTTATTTTTGCAGTACAAAATAATATTTAAGTATAAAATGTTTCATAATCCTAAAATAAAACTCACCACAACAAACTCTACTGCAGATGTATTCCCTTCACTAGGTTAAGTCAAAAAACATGCGATTTAAACAAATAAAGAAGTACTAAAGGTATCCAATTAAAAATAAAGAGCACTGTATAATTGCTTAGTACTTCTAACAACCCCCAAATCAGCCTTTACACAAGAACAACCTTGGCAACACTCTTCCCTCTGCACACTTTTATTGTCTCCCCATTCATATACCACAGGAAGGTCTCAACAAGTAGCTTGTCCTATTTTCCATGTGCAAGCTGATAGATAGCCCTGCACTGTTTCCAGCTCTAGTTTTACAAGAACTGACATTTCTCGTGGTGCCAGGATTCAAAAGGTTGCCTGTGCCTCTAACAGGGGTAAAGCACTACTCGCGCTTTTGCTTTCTTTGCCCTTCATTACTGAATAAGTTGTGACAGCCCATTCCCATCAGATTATGGGAATTCCACTAAATTACATTACCATATATTTCCTTATGCATTTGAGTATCCCAGCATGCTCCTGTTGCCCTCGTAGCCTTCTAGCATCAGTACAGAGGCAATTTAAAATATATTCCTTTCATGCGCCTTCATGCCAAATTAAATGATATAATGTATGCGAGATTTTCAAGGAGATGTGCTGAGAATTTGAAATTGGTGTGAGATCTGAGAAAGAAAATTCATGAAGTAGTAAGCACTGGAAGGCCACTTGGTAAAAGAAAATTTTCCATTTCCTTGCAGGACATCAGACACAGTCAGTGTTTGGGAGTGCAGAGAAAGCACTTATTAGTAACTTCCTAATTTCTGTAGCCTTCAACTCAATTTTCACAGCTGCATTACAAGTGCATAAAAAAAAGCAGTGATAAAGTTCTAAAAGATATTTTTATGAACGAATCTTTCAGGCTTTTCCTCACTGCCAATATTAAACATCACCTGAAATCCACAGAATACACTTGTACGGGTCTCTTCCCAATTTCTACTGCAAACGTCTCCAGTAACTCAATGCATGCTTCTAGTTGCCCATTTTTCTCAAAAACCTGGGTTTTAATTGATTTTTTTTCCTTCATGAATATATCAGGAACATCCTGATTTAATTGTTTTTAATGAGATATTCTCACAGGTATCACTGGACCACACTTTGCAGATGCTGATCACTTAAAAAAAAAATAAGCACACTGATTTTGTGTATTGTCTTCTATACATATGTTACCTAAACCTAAGGGCCCAAAATTCTTCTATATAGCCTCTTGGGGATGGACATTCCTCTCATGAAGATTCCTCTCCCTTTTGAACTATTCCATGTGTAGCCATACATGCAGGATCTTGCACTCAACTGTAAGAATGGCAGGACTTGATTTGGATTTTTTTTTAGGAACTTCCCTTTGTTCTGTTGTAAACTTGTACCTAATTGAGGGATTGACAAAAATCGAGTCCTCAGCTTGTTTGGAGCTTTCTCTTTCTGTTCTAGAATTAGTAAGTATTCAGCCAAAAGAGCAAAAGGTCTCCCTGGTTTTGCACGGTTCTTTTCGATCCACTGAAACTAATTATAATCAAAGACACTCTGTAGTCTCTTTCTGGCAGTGTTTTTGAAGGCTGAACTCTTTAGAAGTCACTGTCCTCAAAATCTTGGAGCAGGTAACAGCCCTACCTTTCTGGGTCTTGCAAAGGTATATGTGTGCATTTCAGTTTAGACATGAAAGTAAACTAGAGAAACCTGAGCATTTTACAGGTTTCTCCAATTTATCCTAGGTGGGATTTATCCCACATGAAATAATATGGGGAATATCTCTTCCATGATCCCTCAAAGACAGACCTGTAAGAAGAGAATTTCACAGCCTTTTCCCCCAGACAAGAAGAGGAAACATCTGGGACACAGTTAGAAAGCCAAAGCAAAATTTATTGTTGAGTGAAAGAAATAAGGAAGTAAAAACATAGGACAAATTTTCAGACAATATTTGAAAATAGATGAAAGCAGAAAAAAAACAGCTTTTCACCACTTAGACTAATTTTAAAAACACTGTGTTTTTTAAAGGTACTGAGTTAGATAAATCCTGCAGTTAAAAACCCAACATGTTCTGGTTTGAGTTTTCTGGCGTCTCAGTGCAATAAAAACAGAAACAAGACTGGTTGAGTTGTCTAGACATTATAAAAAAATACTAATTTTCAGTATCAGTTGATCATAAAATTACATATCTTCAGTGTCAAGTTCTGCATACTGGGACAGTGGTTAACCCTGCTGAAGTAAACTACAAAATCCCGCTATGTCCTGAAGAAAGAGGTGATGAATCGCAGGGCTACACCAAAGTAAATGGATAAACCCCAACATGTTCAGTCTGTACTCTGCAGAAAGACTGATGAATTATTCTTTGCTTGTCACATCACACTGCCCTTTTACAGGCATGAAAGCTCCTGGGAGCTGTTCCAGAGAGGAAATCCCTGGCAGCTGCTGACTGCTGGTGAGAGGGACTACTGGTGTCACTTGTGAAGCCACTGTGGGGGATGATTCAACTGAAACTTTTTTTGCATTGCTCATCAGAATTGTCCCTGGCCTATCCATTCCTACACAGCGAGCAAACCCCTCTCATCACGGTCTGTGCTCCTACTCTATTTAACCATACTTTAGGATTTACTCAGGTAAAACCATGAATACATAACCATGGGAAGATTTGGAAAATGCCACAAAAGCTACTCAATTCAACATCTCCTTCCCCCTCAAATGTTTCCCAGTGAAACGCTATTATAACTGTAACAGCAAACAGTTCCTTATTGTTCCTTACTTTACAGATACTGAGCACCCGAGGGCAGAAATTAATCGGGACCCCTGAACACAGACATTCTTTTTCTTAATAAAAAAGCCTTCCACATAGAACTACCTTGAGCCTTTCAGTTTCGGGTGTAAAACCTGTCATATTGGCTCAGCAAAACGTGCCACACTTGGACATCGCCTGCCGCTTCCTCCACTAATCCTTTTCCTCACAAAGACCACCCAAAAAATCCCCCCCTTATCCATTCAGCATAATCCCCTCCTTTCCGCAAAACGCTCCTTCTTTGAGTCCACACATTAAATATGAACTTAAGCACAGCGCTGTGTTTAAACCAGCGCACGTTCCTCGCGGACTGAGGAAGACCGCACAGCGCCGGTGGTGCAGGGATGTGCGGGGACGCGCCGGGATGTGCGATGTGCGATGTGCGAGGCGCACCACGCCGCCCCCGCTCTTCCCCCGTCCCCGGCAGCCGCCCCCAGGAGCGGGCGGGCGGCCCCACCCCAGCCCTGTAACAAAGGAGGCCCGAGGGGCGGCAGCCGCCGCTGCGAGCGGCCCCGCCCCGCCGCCGCCTCCTCCCCAGCCGGGGGCGCTGCCGCGGGGCCCGCGCCGCCTCCTCTCTCGGTGCGCCGCTGCTGCCCTTCCCCGGCGGCCGCGGCTCGGTGCTGCCGGGCGGGCGGGCTGGCGGGCGGGGTGTCTCCGGGCCGTGCCCGGATGTGCTGCCCTGACTCATAGCCCGCCGCACGCAGGCTCCGCGCCGCGCCCCGCTCCGCGCACACGCCTCCCGCGCCTCCCTCCGCGCCGGCGGAGAGGCGGCGGCTGCAGGAGCAGCAGCAGCAGCAGGAGGAAGAGGAGGAGGAGGCCGCGGCGGCACCATGGGTAAGTCTCCCCAGCCCCGCGCTGTGCAGCCCCTGCCGCCGCCCCTCTGCCCCCGGAGGCCGCCGCCCGCTCGTCTCCGGCGGGCGGGAAGAGGTGGCTGGTGCAACTTTCCCATCGCAGCGGCCGGGAGGAGGCTCGGGGCTGTGCCGAGCCCCCGCGCTTCCCCCGGCGCTGCCGCGGCCGCTGCCCGGCCCCTGCGGCGCAAAGTTTCCGCGGCTGCCGCTGCGCTGCCGCCGCCCGCCGGCTGCGCCCAGCCCGGGAGCTCCCGCATGGCACTCGCGGAGCCGGGGCTGCGCTCGGGGTTAGGGGAGAGAGCAACTCCCCGGGTGCCGAGGGGTACTCGGAGCAAGGAGTTATGTAAGGCACCCCCAGGGCGCTTTCCCAGTTACTGTTTGCATAATGGAGACAAGTTGGGGTAGTACGTTTAGATTGTTTTATAATCTCTGCTCATTGTTTGAGGAAGACGAGGGTCCTCGTATTTCTCCGTCTTTTAGAGCGTTAATCGTACCTAGAAATGCAGCCATGTTACCTCTCCCTTTTTGTTTTAAGATTATAAATGAAGTAGTTTCACGCTGATTGACACTTGTATGGAGTGCCCAACAAATGCCACACGAGACCAGGAAGCCTGGTATTTGGGTTTTCTTGACACAGCTACTGGTGAATTTCTCTTGCCTTCTCCACCTCTCTTGCACAAAGCTACGGCTCCCTCGGTATGAAGCAGCCACCATAAAACAGATTTTCCAGAGATCTGACTGTTATGTGTATCCTAGGGATGGGTAGGAGGTACCCACGTCGAGCTGCCAAATACCCAGCCAGTCTGCCAAACGTGATGGTGGGATCAAGGTTGCGGGTCCAGAGGGCGAGAAACTGTGGTTCACAATCAGGCTAAGGAGGTGGCAGCTCCTGAATTCGGCTTGGGGATTTGACATCAGCACTTCCTGTGCCCTTAGGTATATCAGTAGTTTTACAGATCACATGCATCTTTCACTTTTAACTAGAAGTTTCCATGGAAGGAAGCAGTTTGTCTGCTTGTGAAATGAGATTAAATACTTACTTAACTCCTTTAAAGCAGTGGGAAACCTTTGGAGAATGGTTCAAACTAGAAGCTTTCAGGGTCAGACATGAGGAATAACTGTCAGATTTGATCGGAGTTAGTTAAAACTAACAATGTAGTGAAGATCTCTTTCATGAGGGTTGAAAAGGCAAAATACCAAAATTTAGTTACATGAGGAATAACTGTCAGATTTAATCAGAGTTAGTTAAAACTAACAATGTAGTGAAGGTCTCTTTCATGAGGGTTGAAAAGGCAAAATACCAAAATTTAGTTTGCCTGTGCTTCCTGTCTCCATTCACAAAGTATTAATGCCATCATTCTGGTCAAAGTCTAGCTATTTTGGCTTCCAAAAACAATAACTTCAGGGCATCAGCTAAAACCTGCTCAGAAAAGCTGGTGCAGAATGAGCACATTGCTCCTTTTTAGAGGAAACTACACTTCAGTTGCAGGCAAGTTTGTAAACAGCTTGAGAATCTGCTACATCTTTCTGCAAAAGTAAGAGTAGTTATAGTTATTTTCAGGAAGACTGAAATAACTTGCCTGTCGAATCTGTCAGCACCTGTCCATAACTGCCCAGAGAGATTGCTTGTGAAAATACCGAGGAAGGGTTTTTTTGGGCTTTTTTCTATTCTTCACATATCGGGGTTTGATTCCACTGTCTCTAAAATCAAAGCAAACTGTAAGTATTCTCTGCTGCAGCTCTTGTGAGTGGCAAAGATTGAAATCAGTTTCACCTTGGCTGACGACTGTAATGACTTTCCATGTCTATGTTTAAGCTTACACAGTCAATGCAGTAGATTCCCTCATTCAGGTTATAGCTTTCTTTTTGGTAACACAGCGGCATAAAAGCTGAAAATCCTTAGAATTAAATCAAGAATGAATTTCTTCTTCCAATGGCTTTTATATCTTTCCAGAGATCATGCTCAACAAACAAGTGTTTGTGGCAGAGAGTGTGGTGATATCTTACAGTTAACCATATGGTCTGTTCTGTATTTATGGAGGTTGGCATTGTATTAACTGGTTTGTATACTAAAGATATAACATGGAAGTCCAAGCAGATATATTCCAACTCCAATCAAAAGATTTCTGTAGTTAAAAATACTTGTTAAGCATACATGGATCTGCCTTATCTTTACTGTAGAGAAAGATCTCTTGTGTTACACTGTTTCCATGAGTGTGTTCCTCCTAAGACATTCCCATGGTGTTGTTTCCTCCTGAATGATAGCTGTTTCCTCTCACTAGTATGGGTTCTTTCCAAAGTTGTAACTTCTGTTGCTTTCATTTATAGTTTGTAAAGCTGTGTCTAGTAGAGTTTGAGCACTACCCAGCTTCAAGCTTCGAGAGGTAGGTGGCCTTAAGTAGTGCTGGCAGTAGAGAACTTTGAATACTTTAGGTGATGTGTGCACCACCACCACTTTGTTTCTGTTGTTATGAAAATACTTACTGGCTTTTACTTTTCAGTTACTAATGTAATGCTTCTGTTTCACAATGAAAGGTCCCTTTCCTCAGTCAATTCATGTTTTTAACCTTGAAAAACACAACTGGTAAACTCATGCAATCGCACTGTATCCAAGTAAAACTTTCAGTTTTAGAGTGGAGGTCTAGGGAGGTTATTGTAAGCAGGCTGCAATTATTCCTCGGATGTAAATTAATGAAATAAAAATTAGGAACTCTATTACAATTTAACCACTCAGCAGTAATCCACTGAGCCCAAAAGATGGAAAAACACCACATATGAGAGTTTGTAGGCAGAACACAAAATATAGGATACAGTTGTTTTCACAGCACTTATCACTTTGTTTGAAGTGTCGATTACAGTCTGTAAGAGTGAAAGCTCATACAAATATTCTTCCATTTTGAGAGTTCTGGTCTTGTTAGCAGGAAATGGAAGGCAATCTGTGCTCAAACTTAGGTGTTTAGTTGGGCAACAAGCTGCATAAGCAGCCTGCTAGGTTCTCTTTACAATACCTAGCATTGAAGTCTCAGTGACAAAATATGTAAGATTCCCAGTCTGTAATGGAGATGGATTTGTTTTAGTGCTGTCCATTTAGTTGTCAGAACTAAGATTTATATTACTGCTCTCCTCCCAGATATACTCAATTTTCTCTCCCACTTTCCCCGAAGAATTATCACGTGCAACCAGCCTGGTGGTTGTGTAACACTGAATTCAAACTGAGCCACAGAGCACAGTGTAACAAACCAGTGCCTGTCTTCAGGTTGGTTCTTGAAATAGGGGAGGCAGGAGGATGTAAAGCTTCAGGCATGGCTGTGTCCAGTATTGCCTTTGGGAAGATAGAGTTAGACCAACCTTCTTTTGATAAGAAAAAACGTAATCAGATGAGACAAATGGAAATTAATGAAAAAAGTCTTCCATCTTGAGCTCTTTTTCTAGTTGTCTTAAATGCAGCTCTGATAAACTGCTTGGAGAAGAGTTATGTCAGTTGCACAAAAAGATAATTTGTAATTGTTTTAGAGTTTTTGCTGAAACAATGAGGCTTCTAACACCACCAGCATATTAGTTCTAGCCCACCAGAATACACCAGTTTAAGCCAGTATAAAGGGTTGTGTTAGCATTTTTGAAAAAATGAGGCAGATTTTGGTAAACGTCATCTCTTTAAAAACATAAACAGAGAGGAAACTGCTTTTAGGCTGCATCTCTTGCTTCAGTAATGTTCCTTGAAGTGTGCTTCTAAAGCAGCCAGAAAGGTTAGGTTACTTCTGACTGACCTTCCTCAGTGAATAACTGTTCCTGTGATCAGGCCAGTATTTGTGATCTTCTGTTGCAGTGTGAGACTGAAACCAACCAATTTTGTCTTTAGCTTTGGGTTAAAGGCTTCATTCACAAGTATGTTTCCTGAGAACAGAAGATTCAGAGTTCGTTTCAGAAGTCTGTGAGGAACGTCTGGCTCTCTGTAGCATCAAACTGAAAGAGGAAAGGGCAGAAGAACAGCTGAAACCTGAAGGAAACAATAAAGGTAATAATGGAAATGAGAAAGCTAGCAAGACAAGAATAGAAGGGAACAAGAATCCCTTAAGGGAAATGCACAAAGGGAGAGAAATACCAGACCTAAAGATGGATGAATAGAACAACAGAGGACAGAAATAGGCAGAAAAAAGGAATTCTACTCTGTGTCCCTCCCCAAAATATTAAGAAAATAGCTGGGATAATGTAAATAAAATCAGATAATTATTACTTTCCTATTTTTATAGTACCAGTTGTGTGCTGCTGCCAGTCCTTGAGAAGACTCATTGCAGTTTTCCATCTTTCTCAAGTAAAAGTGAATTATTTCTGAAAGTTCTCAGAATTTAATTATATATAAATACGTAAAACAAAAAGAAGAGATCAGCTTAAACAAGCATTTGTTCAACAAAAGGGAAAATGTCATTACTGTTTGACAGGAGAGAAGGCTATGGAGATTCTTCTGTGGAATGTCAAGGAGGTTGGTGGTTATCCCTTCTTAACTCTTGTCACAGGATGAAGTTGATGTTTTAGGATATCAAAGGGACATTAGATGGTGACCTAGTTACTTACGTAAGAGAAAACCCACTTTTCACTGTTGACTAGTCCACCTGGGTCTGTTCACATGCTTGAGAAAATGAGCATTCCTGCCGTCTTGATACTGTTGAAGGCATTATGTTTCAGATTCTAACTTGTTCACAGATTAAAATAGATTAGGAACTACATCTAAGCTTCTGGAAATTAGGTGTCTTAAAATGTTAATATGTGTTCTCCAGCTAATGGAGAATCTTTCTTAATGGCAGTTTGAATTTTAATTAGACAAGGAGCTTTTCCTAGTAAGGGATTTTATAAGTAGCAGCTTTCACTGCAAGGACAATCTCCCAGGGCCTCTTTTTGTTAAATATGGTATAGAAAAGTGTTTCTGTTTACAGATTTTATTGTAATGGCAACCAAATTAAATTTGTTTTGGTAGAGTGTAAATGGTAGTTAAAAGCCATGTATTTCTGAACTTTGAAGTTCCTTTTAGTGCAAAAACGTAGCTGATGTATTAGAATTTATGTGTGCTCCAGATATGCCTAGTAGAATTTGTAAACCCTTTGGAATGAGTGGCTGTGGTTCAAGGAGCCTCAAAGCTGTGCACAGAGCCTGGCGATGTTTGTTCAGACTCAGAACTGCACAGCTCTGGCTTAGGGAGCTTTGAAGTTGTGCAGAAGCCCTGGTGATCTCATACGGTTCTTAAGCTATAGGTCAAGTAGATTACAAAGTTGGCAGATGCCCAGAAGAATTTGTCAAATCTATAAACCAGATAACTGCTCTTCATTTTATCTCCAGGTAGAGGACAGATTTTAGTGCATGATGCTTTAGGAATTGCAAATAAATACAGCATGCCTTAACTGTACATGTGTAAGTGTGCACGGGCAAGGCACGCGTCTTAGAAATATCCCTGACTTGAAGCACTTTCAGATACATCATCACAAATTATGATAAGACGTGTCAGGGAATAAATGTGTCTATGTCTGAAGTAGTTGAAGTTAACAATATGCATAAATTGACAGTGTGGATGCATGCAAAAAGTTGTGTTAAACTTTACAGTTTAAAATAATGCTTTCATTATTTCTAGTTCTAGGTCAGACAGGAACCTATTATAAAAATCACATTTACACGTTTAAAAATCAGGGGAAATAAAATATTTAAAAAATCACACTCTTGGAAAGGAAATTTTTTTTAGGGATCCACTTCAACAGTATGTCCCATTTCCTTCATACTTAACAGCTCATGCAAGCTTACTGCCTCCCAGTTGTATATTATAGGAACATCTGAGGCATTTGTCAGTTCTGAGCTTTTATCAAAACATGGAGCTATTTGTTGTGTTGAAATCTCAGGGAAGCTCAATAAAGTTAATCAGTGTTTGAATTCATCAATTGGTTCCATCCACTGATAGTTCCCAGCCTGATGGACACAATGGTTTTGAAAACACATGCGAAACTTGTGTGTAATTTAAATGTTTTGTTGACCCTTCCTATCAGTTGACTCAGGTTTGACAAGTCTTTACAGTATCTGATTAAATCCAGTTAATTAGGTACTTAAATTCACATGGTGAATAGCAGCCTTTCTTTCAGATTTTCCTGTCTATGCTCTGCAAATGTGTTAGGGAGTAAGACTGGACAGAGAGATGGAGACTGAGAAGACTGGGATTGATGGGGGAGAGCAGCTGAGCATTACAGGATGGATGATGTGATGAGAATTGAACAAAACCTTTTATAAATTTTTCAGGGCTGCCAGTGAGCCTGTGGGGAACAGGGCTGTGCTTGGGAGACCTGAGGAGTTCAGTATCTTGGGGTAGTCTTGAGTTCTCATTTCCATTGTCATCTGCCTGTACATTTTTGGCCTTCATGATGTACTAGCATGGAGCATCAGGGCACAAAACCTGCAGCTGAAAACCCTCTCCTTATTGCCTTCTTTACCTTTCAGTAATTGCCTTTACCTCTAGAGTATGTCAGTCCAGAAGGAACACCATGTACAACAGAGTACTCATTTTTCTCTCATCCTGTCTTCTGTACATTGGAGGTCTACGCTTGGAAGAGAGCTCTTATACTCACTTTCCAAACTCTGGTCTACCCCTTTTACCCTCATTATACCCAGGCTAAGAACTAGAATTGTACCATATGGATTAATTCTGTGAATGGAAACTGAAAATGCTGCTAGCTTAGATCTTTTCCATAAATATCAAAATCAGACAACACGAACATCTGCAAGCCTTTATAATCTCTGTGGTGAGTGGAGTGTTTGGCTGGGGAGGTCTGCCTGTTGCTGAGGGTGCCTTGCTCTCCAGCAGCTGGAAACTCCTCTTGTGAGCATTTTTAGAAATGCTTCCTGTCTTTGATGTTGGATATGACAGTCCAGTGACTTTAATTAAACTACTTTAACTTTCTTAGCCTTAAATGCAACCTTACAAGTACATGCCAGTATTTACAGGACCAGTAGCATATCTTCTCCTTTCTTTAGCCTTGCTAAGTTCATTCCCATATCCCTTTTCTGTGGAGAAATCCCATCGTGTTCACTGTCAGCAGCACCCAGTACCCTGCAGGCAAAGCTTGAGCTCCGTGCTGCCAAAAAGCTACTTTTGCTACATGAAGGCTTTGGAATGATTCCTTAAATCAAAACGCTGTTTTATCTTGACAGCAGTAACAAAGCATGGGAAGAGAAAAGGGTTTTAAAACCAAAGCAGGATTGTACACATCTTTCTTATCTAAATCTTCCCTATCCACGGAATGTTTAACTTGCCCCTCTTGGGCCTTTGGAGGAACTGACTGAAGGCAGTCTTCTGAGTCTGCTGTATTGGTGATAGCATATTCTATATATGACCACTTCCTTCAACAGTCCTTCAGTGTGCGCTATGGGCATCACTGGATCGCTGGTCGTAGTAGAACCCTGTTGTTTAAATACCTAAGACACCCTGCCTGAACTTCAGTGAGCAAGTTAAGAGGAAATGCAGAGAGTGAACATGGCCATCCAGAGGAGTGGCAGCAGCAGTGTAACAGTTATGAGGCATTTTCATACTTACTGTGCTCTCTTCTCCCGTAGGTGACTGGGAGCCACAATTTTTCTTCCTTCCTTTTCCTTGCTTATGTGTTGAATTGATTTTAGGATCAGGGTGTTGTTCTGTGGGAAGAAAAAAAGGGCAACCAGAACAGAAAACCAGTCTGTGAACTCATTTGTTGTAAAAATGTCTGGTACAACCAAATGAATTTAGAAATCCATTAATACACTTTATACAAATACAAATTTGCTCTCATCCTGCAAAACCTGCCAGCTTTCTTACCCATTTCTCTGTGAAGCTCAGGGAGAATATATAGACATGCTGGCTCCTGCCATATGGAATTACAGGAAAAGCAGGGAAGCATTGGTGATTGAGAGAAAGAGGAGGAATATGTACGTAAGGAGCTGCTGGCAGGAACCAAGCAGGTTTGGAGGGCAGGAGGGTTGGCTCTTTTATTTTTTTTTTTTTTTTAAGCTTTTGCAATGAAAATCCCATCACCCATTTAGAGCAAGATAGTGCTTCAGTTGAATCAAAGATAGTAGTCAATACATGTATGTGCAGTAGTGCCCAAAATACAGTGTACACTTTCCAGGCAAAGCCCATATATCTCTCTGATGTTGCAATGTATTTAATAAATTCTTTCCTATTTCGCCTAATACTCTTTCTTTATTCTTTGTACTCTCTTTTTACAGTTTTCCTATTCCTTCAGACTTCTTTGTTTCATTGCCCAGTTTTCTACATAATTTTCTTAGTTACCTATTCTTTTCCATCTTCCCTCCCATCTCACATTCTCTCCTCATCCAGTTCTTTGTTGAAAAAATGACACCTTCTTTTACCATAGACCCTTTTCACCATCTTTGTTAGGGAAGGAATTGAAAAACTGGTGCTCAGCTTTGTAATTTCAAGAGCTGAAGTGTTTTGTTTTTTTCCTAATGTTCTTCTCTTTAGTTAAATATCAAGTTATTTACAACGAGCTTAAAATCATGCTTCAGTTTTGCCTAATGTACAATAGGTGACAATATATGAGAGAATGTATGTTGTAGGAAAGAAATTGTACAGAATTGAGCCCTATTTGTGTAAATGCTATTTATACAGCATTCCTTTACCCCCACAAAGCCCACATTGAGTGCTACTGAAGTCATTTGGCTCCTGCTTTTTTGCCTTGGCTGTACTACAGCTTAAACTGTCCTGTTTGGCTGAAAACATGTAAAATGGCATGGGTCACTCCATCCTTTCAAGGCATAGAAATACTGGCTCCCCAGTTTATGCAGCTGAGGGAGGAATGCAGACATTGAACTGATTTTGACCACCAGAAGCACTTTTAACATGTCTTTTATTCCTAGATATGGTGCTGTACTAATACATAGCCTCTGAAGGAACTTGCTAAATGAAGAAAGAGCTGTATTTGATGATAGACAAAACGATTTAGTAAACTTGATTTTTCTTTCAAATTGATGGGATTAAGCAGTTTATGTAATTTGTTATATCAAAGAAGAAACCAATTTAACATGGCGATTATCATGTTAGAACATCCTCCTGTAAAAGGAACAGTAAGCACGGTGCCATAAGCTATTAATTTACATACAGTGACCTTTGTTCTATCTTGTAGCTGCATAGAGAAAAAGGAAATACTGAATTTTCAGAATGAAATTCACTTTGTAGCCATTAGGTGATGGCTTTTGATGCTTTCTGATATTCCCAGAAAATGTTATGAATTTCTCTTGGCAAGACTTTTACACATTATGCTTCCAATCACACATACATTAGTCTGGATGCTTACTTCTCTGAAGGCAGGAATGGTGGAAACAAACACAAAGCAATTCAATAGATTTCTTCAGAATGCAGCTCCATCCCAGACATGATCTGAAGTGTTTGCTTATCTTTATGAAGGCCATACAAGGTATCACAGTTCTTTTTTCTGCTGTTGAGGACAAGGTAGAATTTAAGACTTCTCATGCAGTCTCTGGGAGAAACTGGTAGAGTTCTCTTGTGAACAGAAAATTTGAGTTCAATGCATGCACCTGGCTCAAAACAGATGGCTAGAGAGAAAAATGTCCTAGATAGTGCAGCACTTCAGTTAAGCAAGGGGTGGCCTGTTTTACATTTCCTTTTTTTTCTTTAAATTGATATTAAATAGGCTTTCTGATAAAAAGCAACTGCTGTGAACTGCTGGATTGTTTTTAGCCTACTTTTAGCTCTTCCACTTCTGAACAGTTTCAGTGATCATAACAGTGAGGTGTCTCTTGGAAGTGAGCATACCTAACAACTATTTAAACTGCTTTATTTCTAAAATCAGAAGTTGTCATCAACAAAACAGCATCTTTGGCTGTACGTAAAGAACTTGCTGGATTTTTGGAAGCTGGTCAATGGGCACATTTAAAAAAATGTCTTTATTTTGGCAGGTTTTTTGAAACACAAGGCTTTTCTGCTTGACCCTTTTTATTTCTTAAAAAATACATAGATGAGCCTATTTTTTTCCCATCACCAGAAGTTATTTTTTTACAATCAGAAATATGCTGAGGAGCCTACTTCCAGGTTAAGATTAGATTCTCTTTGTGCAGAGATGTAAATCTGAGGTCAGGGAGTAGATATCAAACTTGAAAACTCAGAAATTCTTGCAAGCCCCTGGTTTTTTAATTTCTTTTAG
Organism: Eopsaltria australis; assembly: GCA_034509425.1. Classification (NCBI taxonomy): domain Eukaryota; kingdom Metazoa; phylum Chordata; class Aves; order Passeriformes; family Petroicidae; genus Eopsaltria; species Eopsaltria australis. The sequence continues at coordinate 2,044,716 of JAVTVJ010000172.1, read as the reverse complement.
CTCCCTGACTTTTTGCAAAAGCAGCTTTATAACAAAAAGGCCTTTTCAGAGTTTGGTCACAATTTGGAATAAAAATATTTATGTTTTAACAGTATTTGTTTTAACGCTCACTTGTCAGCATGTCAAAGAACAACCAGAATGGGGTTTAATGTCCACTGTGGTGTTGGTAGCCCCTGTTGATGTTGGGTGTTATGTTCTAACTTTCCAAGGCTCTGTTCAAGTTTAGAAGCCCAGTTCTGCTTGTTTAGGTGAGCATATTATTCATATTCTATATCTGAGGAACTAATTTGTTCCCAGAATTCAGCATATCATCTGAATCTTTTCATTCTTGATGTTTCTGCTGCTTCATGTGATGAAATCTAAGGGTAATGTAGAACCATCAGACAGAAAAGTGTGGTTGCTTTGACATGAAAGATCTGCATGTTCAACACAGCTTATAAAGAGGCATTGAGGCATTAATTTATTGAAAGTAAAACTTATATTCACTACTGAGACACGACTTCTTTAAATTGAATACAGCAAACTCTATCAAATGACAGGTTTATGTGTGTTGTAGGCTTAAGTGACGCTGTATTGCAATGCCTTGAATGACCTTAAGTGCAGAGCATTTAGAAAAGGTAATCTGTTGAAACCAGCTTTGCTTCTGAAACCTCTGTGTAGTCAGATTATAGCCTCAGTTCCCCATTGCCTTGTATTATGCGTAAAGAGACTGCAGATTTGATTTAAGATGGTATTTGGGCCCAAATTGTAGCTTTTATTTTCTGCCTGAGCATATATGACCATAGGAAAATGGGTAATTAAGTGATGCATAATAAAATGATGCTCATGGTGCCTTCATATTTGAGATGACGTGACGAAGTTTCATGTTTAAATACTCATCATGATTTAGTAGAATTAATGGTTTTATGATCTATGTGCAGAGGGTTTTGGTTTTTTTGCAGTGACTCACATCTGTGGCAGCCAGAAGAAGGTTGCCGATGTTTAGTGCACTGGAGAATTTGTGGCACAGGGGAATGAATTAGTTGTATTCTCAAGTGACAAGTCAGTTCAGTGTCATGTTGTCAGATAAAGATGAGAAAATCTGACTTCTGGTGTATTAGAGAGAAAATGCAGACGTGCCAGGTGTGGGTGACAAACAGTTGCTGACAAGATAAGAGAACTCAGCTCTGTTGTAAAAAAAAGTCCTCTGAAGAGGTATCTATTAACATTAATTCATCTAAATAACCTTTTAATTGCAAGAGTTAAGATGTTGTTTAACTGCATAAAAAGTGAAGCAGGTAAATAAAACCAAGCTTAAATTTAGCCCCCTCCCATCTGTTTCTTTAAAAAGGGGAGAACAACAACACCTAGAGAGTGGATTGTAAAAACTTGTCTTCCTTTCTACTCCCATTCCTCATGCAGGATTTAAAGTTAGCATATTGCAAAAGGTTGTAATTGACCCAGATAGGGAAATAGAAATTAAGTGAAAACCAGATTTTTACCTTGAACGTGGAAATGTGGAAGTAAGCAAGTAACATAACAAATGAAAGACAGGTCGTGCAAAAGAAATACTGGTTTGATACATGTGAAAACATTTGCTCCTAAAGCGTGGTTTTCTAGTGTAACACTGCATCATTAAAAGAGATACCAAGGTGCAAAATGTGTCATAGTGGCAGCTAGAGTTAAACTCAGCATTTTCAAAGGCGTGTGTTCAGACCAAAACTCCTTATTCACTTCAAAATAAAAAGTTTCTAGGTATTATTTCATTATATATGCATCATCTCCTAACAATTAATAAGCTGTCAAGTTCCTAAGTGCTTGCTTTAATAGGAGTATGGAGAGTTAATGTATTTTTGCCACTCTACTAGTAAACAGTTCATAAAATAGCCTCTGTAGTACCTAAGTTCCATTTATGTCACATATACTGTCACCTCACAAATTCTGAGGATTTTTTTTAAAGCAGAATTCACATTTTTAGTGCATTCTTTTTCTTGTCAAAGATATAAATAATTAATAATCTTTCATCAATATTAAAATACAGTGACAGAAATCAAGCCTCATTTAAGCTCCTTTTATTTTGCCTTTACAACTGAAGATCACAGTTAAAGTGAGTCCATCTTCCCTGTTCTTCCAAGTTGTGCTTAGACCATTCTGCAGTAATATGAAGGACTTACCAGGTCAAGTTAATTTTACATCATAGTTACCAAGTTGCTTTTTCCCAGTAGTAAGACTTAGTGCATGTTATTTCAAAATCACAGTCCATCTTCATATATATGGGAGTTCAAGCTGTACCAAAACTGTTGAGTAAATGTCATAATAAATGAATCATGATAAAAATCTCATACTAAAAATTAGCAGTCTGCTAGCAAGTTAAATGAAACAATTTTATATGTAAAAGGAGTAAACACTTTTTACTTGTGGTTGAGACCTTTTCTTCATGAGCCCCAAACTGCTACCTGTTTTGTAGAGCAAAAGAGTACTTAATGTGTTTGGAAAGAAAATGAAGTGTTAAAGTGTTAAATGGAAGTTAGATAGCAGGAATAGTCAGATGAGGAATTTTCCAATCTGTGCTCTGCTAAGTTTTTAGAAGGACTAAGCAGTTATATTTGTGACACAACAAGACTTAGGCATACCTCTAAGTCCTACTTGGAGACACTATGATAGAAGCAGTGAAAGTGTTTTGAGCTGAAATTTGAAACAGGCTTTTGGAATCATAGAAAAAATACAGAACCATAATTTGGAAGTATTTTGAGGCGGTTGAACCAGTTCAGCTGTGACTTTGTGTAGCTACTACTTGAAGCCTCTGTAGTTTCTGTAACATCCCTTCGGGTAGCTTCAGGCTTCCCCCTTAGCCTTCTTTTTGCCAGACTAAAGAGGCCCCCAAGCTCTTACACATCATGAGTTGTGGGAACATGACCGTCTTGATAGCTCTGCCCAGTTTCTCAGTGTCCTTGATTTGGGACATACAGAACCAGACACAAAACTGTGGGAGACACAAATCCTTGCAGGCATCAAGCAGAGCTTCAATGTGCTGGTCATGCTCCTAATGTAACCAGTGTACAGTTTGGTTTATTTACTTTGGGAACATTCTGCTGCCTCATGTTTTACTTGGCATCCCCCGTAACCCCTGGGTCTTTACAACAGTGTGTTCCCAGCCTGCACTGGTGCTGGGGGTTATTCTGCTGTAGCTGCAGAATTTGACACTTACCCTGTGGAACTTCAGGAGACTTTTGTTGATCCAGTCCCCAGGTTTCTGGACAGCACCTCTGGACTCCTCTTCGGTATGCCAGCTGTTCCTCCAAATTCAGCATTGTCTGCAAAGATTACAAATGCATATCTGCCTTCAGGCTATAGTGGTTTCAAGCACAAACTGCATACTCAAAATCTGCTGTTCAGCCAGTCTGAATAGGGCTACCTGTTTTGTTTATGTTTGACTTCTTGATAATATGCAAAGCAAAGATGAACCCTTCATAACTGCGACTCTGGGAAAATTAAAATTTATTTATTTATTATCTATGAAATGTGAAAACTATTTATTTATAAAGGAAAGCTAAAGTCTATATACTTGAAAAATTGCCTAAGAGTGTTGGTTAGTTACTATAAGTAATTGTGCCTTGGTAGTGAACACAGTTACAAGTAAATGCGATTTACTGCAAGTTAATGCAGGTGGATAGAGGATGGCAAACCTTTGTCTGTACACACCCAACAGCCTTAATTCTGCAGAATCACACTGGGGATGAAATATGGATTATCAGGTGTAGCCTGAATAGGATTTCAGCTCTTTCTGTGCTACATTTCTTATTTAGCTGATGAGAAATGCATTGAGGTTGACTTGCAGCAGCAATTAATGGGAAACCAAGGGGTCCAGATCTCCCAGTCATTCTCATGAAAGCTCTACTGAGCTGCTGCCCTGTCTACATGTTGTTGATGTAATCTTCTTGGATTTTAGTACAGCTTTCAGTGCTGTCTCTATGATTCTGTGACATGACCACATTCCCTTCCAGCTAAGCAGGGGAGAGTGCGTACTTTGAGCCTTCTTTGACGTGAAATGTGATGAGCCAGAACATGTACTTACAAGCTCTCCTGACAGTTTAGTCATATCCACAGTCTCTCTGTCATGGGCCATATCTGTATTAACTAGAGAGGTAAAAGCCTCTACCTGAATTAGGTTCATTTATCCCAATGCATTGTGGTTTTACTTGTGTATTATTACTAATTTACTTTTTTGGTTTCAGTGATACATTTTTAGCAACCTGGAGCAAAAGGAAGCTTTTCCAAGACACTTGAATCTATCCTTGCAAAGTTACTTGGTAGCATCTTCCAGTTTTTATCCTTCTAGAGCACCTATGGTGTAGATGTGTAGGACAATTAAAAGTTCTGCTCATCTAGATGGAGGCATTTAATACTTCTCTGGTGGGACATAACTGGACTGTTCTTCAGGAGATTATCACACTGGGTGCTATTTGCAGGGAAGACAAACTTCAGTATAAAAGGGTAGTGGTGATCAGATGTGTTTCCTTGGATATTTTAGTTTTCAGCACTAGTAGTTTTTAGTTCCCTCTCTCAGGGCTTTCCTATGCCCTTTTCTGTGGAGGAGTCTGGCTCTGGTTACACATGAAAGTGCTGATGTAGAGTGGGGGAGTGCTTAGTCTGAGAAGGTCTGATACTTAGATGAGATATAGACAGAGCTAAGTGTGTCCTGTCTGTTGGATTTATAGCAGATTTGAAATTGTCAACAGTAACCAAACCACTATTCATTGTGCTGGGCTGCTTGGTTCAAAGGAGGAAGGAGAAAGACTTCTTTTTTTTTATCTTGTTCTGAATTTTCCTGATAAATATTGCCTTAAGGATCAGTTGCTTACTGTATTAATTACTATTACCTCAATAACGTTTCATGTGATGCGTTTATGTGTTAATGAAATGAAAAGGAAGAATATTAGACCTGATACGCTCTTTTAAATTTTTATTCTTATATGCAACTTCTGGGAGTAAGTAGAATATGGCCAGCAACAAAGCTGCTTTGTTCCATGCCTGCTGATACAGAAACATCCTTTTCTTGTATTCATTTTATTAAAATATCAGCATATCTTCAGTAGTTAAAATTGACAACAGCTTTTGCCTTTTGCATAAGGCACACAATTACTCCATGAAATGTCTTTAAGCTTTATCCCAGTAAAGTGTAACAACTTCTGAACTATTGTTTTCTCTTCTTCCCCTTTCTTCCACTTTCAAAGGACCAAGTGAAGTGGTGAACAAAAAGTTTCAGGAGAAACAAAACAACTACAAAACTTAATAGGAGAGAGATTCTTTCCTCAACAGTGGTCCTTTTGTGGCTGGCATCTGTGGGAGTTACATATGCTGAATGAGAGGAATTTCCTTGGTGTAAGCACTATAAACATCGGGTATAGAAAGGACTGTGCTGTTCCTTAATGTTGGTGCAAGATGCCAAGTGGAGGCTGGGCTAAAGCACATTGCTGAAGGTTTTTCATACTATTGACAGACCATTGCAAAGATTCTTAGTGCCTCTTGACTATTTAGAGGTCCATAAATAACTCCTAAGTGCGCTCGGTTATGCCAAAGGCTGCAGCATCCTTGTTACATGCAGGAGCTGGTCAGGAATTGCTTCAAAAATCATGCTGGGATTTGTCTTCTGTTCTCTGTGTCTTCCTTCTGAAGTATCACTGCTTCTTTCATTCCTGCTGGCAAAAGGACTGGCAGCTGATCAGTAGCTCAGTCCTCCTAAGAGTCTGTATAAAATAAATACCATGAATATCCTGGAATACTGCAGTGGCAGTTTCTCTATAGATGCCTGGTTGGGGGCAGACTGCATTATGCATATGCTCTGGATTTTAGGTGCTGGTTTCCAGTGTGGTGTTCAGAAACCTGAGCCAAGAGTTCTGGCTGTGTAAATAAAAAGTGCTTGGAGAGTCCAGAATAGGATGAACTACCAAGCTCAGCAGGAAATCACCCTTAATTAATATGCATGCCATTTTCTGATCAGCATGATTTCTGCCTTAAGCCCAAGGCTTGAAATTATTTCTTAGAGCTGGATGCCTGCATGTTTTCTAAGAAAGTTTGAAATCTTTTTCTTTTCAAATGTGAATGGGGGAAAAGGCACAAGTGGGTTACCAACTTTGCCTTCCTTGGGACAGGCACATGTTCATGCAGGAAAGAGTTCCGAAAATCCAAGGTTTTCCTTTGCCTTAAATTGAAGCTGTACACTCAAACCAACCAGGATATAAGACCTAATAGTGATATATGTTCATAGTGTATTAGGTAAGGCATATTTTTTAAAGATGGAGGGTTTAAGATCCAGCACTTTTTCCTGTGGCTACTCATTTGTTTTATGCAATGACTGTTTAATACAGAATTATAGAATTGGTTGGGTTGGAAGGGGCATCAAAGGTCATCTAGTCCCAAACCCTCTGCCATGGGCAGGGACACTTTTCACTAGAACATGTTTCTCGAGTCCCATCTGATATAAAATATATCTCAACAGAAGAAGTAGGAGGTGTTTCAGTCCTCACATGAAAAATACAAAAATCTGATTTGAGTATGTTTTGGAGAAATTTTGTTTAAATCCTTTCAGGTAGAGGATAGCATTTGGTTTGTTTTCATGTTCACACTAATGTGCAACAGGCACTTTCACATTTTTGCCATGTGCTTTGTGTTGGATTCTTTCTCCCAAGAATTCCTTTGTTGCCTGTGTGTACAGGGCACATTCAAAACAGGGCCTAGAAGAGCCATCCCCTCAGAGATACCAATAAGAGTAATATATTAATTTGGTTACTAAGCTGCCTGAGAGAACTAAGAGAGCCCTGGATCTGGGCTTAAGCTAAATGCTAGTGAAATTTATAAGGAAAAAAAAGTGGTATTTCTCCAGAATCTGGCATCTGGTGAATGAGTCCATGGGAGGTAGGCTTCCTGCAATCACCTCTGCATCTAAACCTGATTTTTTTCCTCCCCTGTGAATTAAGATCAGTCAAGATCTTCGTGGTCATCAGAGGGATAAATCTCTCTGGGAGTTCAGTGCACATTCTTGATTTGGGGACATAGCATGTGCAACTGTATTGAGTTGACACGGATCCTCGCATCCCTTGTGAAATGTATCCCAAGGACTTGTTTGTACTTCCTATCTGCCCTTCATCCTGGAGACCTGCAGATTGTGTGCAGAACCTGACCCCTTTCAGTTTCTGTCAATATGACTCTTTACCTAGTCTGAGAGATGGTTATTAAGCAGTGAGAGCAAAGCACTCCTCCACTTTGCACACAGTCAGATCCTGCTTGTGGGGGAAGCAAATGACTTGCAATTTAATCCAGTGAGTGACATTTTGCAGAAATCTTTTGTCTTTAAAAGATATATTTCCTTTTGAAAAGAGAAAAAGTCTTGCTTGCCTTTTTTATTGAGCTTCCTGTAAATATGTGTCTCTTGGGAGCATTTCACTTGTTTTTGGGATGTTGCCCAAACACAGCTGATTGAATGGGGGATTAATAGTTTAATTAAGAGTCCTGAGGTTTAAGACATAGAAAGTGGCCTTTTCTTTTGAAGATTTTTCCTCCTGATTTGTGCTGTCAGCTTTTCTCTCTCCAAAACCAGGACTGTAACATTCAGATTGTGATTTACCCAGCTGTGCCCATGTACTGTAATGTGCTGCCTCAGAACATCAGTATCATGTTAACTGCATTGTCACTTTTGTATGAATTTTACTAAACAAAGCTCTTACAGGCTGTGCAGAGATTAATGATCGCTTGTAACTACAGCAATCATGCAGAATTCTAGTGGGTTTTGTGGAAATCTTTATTTGAAAAAGGGCTATATTGAACAGTTTGTGCAGCATTTTAATTTTGCCATCTGATTCTGCAGTTTGATATCAATCTTACATGAAGACTCAGTTGAATCCTTTTTCTTTAGAGAGGGTCTGGGCTGATCCTATCACTGCAGTGTTTTTATCGACGCTCTACATCCTATTCATTCCTAGGTGAGAATAAATAACTGCATTAGTAGGTAACTGTTTATCACTAGAGGGATTAACCACTGATATCTGCTAATCTTAGTAATACCTGGTTTAAAGCCATGTATGATATCTCTAAAAGCAAACTAAAAACTCTAGAGTACATTTTGGCCCTAAAAGCTTATAGACGAATGATGCTGACAATGTAGCCTTCAATTTGTGATATGTGGGCACCACAATCTGCCTGCAAAGTGCATATTGTTGATTTGGGGCCATTTTAGTAATTTTTGCTAAACTGCTAAATTGAAGGATTAGTGGCATTTCACCAGCCAAGAAGCAAGGCTTTCCAAAACAGACTTAATTTCCTCTGTATTCTTCACTGACATTAGAGAATACTAAAAGCCTTTTTCTCCAAGGTGTGAGGAGACTGTCACACATCTATTGGCCCTTCTGTGGTCAAAGGGAATTTTTTAATTCCAGGTCTTAACAGCTGTGTGTTTAGGTGGCAAGGTGCTTTTTTATTTGATAGTCTTTCCCTCTCAGATTTTCTCCTCGGGACAAAAATGCTTTGATGAAAGTAATGCTGGGTAGGATAATACAGGCAAACAAGTACTTAAATCATGTGAATGTTTAATTGTAAGACATTTGTAAATAAGAGTTTAGAGGCACTTATTAGATTTGCAACCAACCTGTTTCTAAGAAACTTTCACTGAAAACTAACAAGAATGCAAATGGCAGGTCATTTCCATTATGAACTTATTTTTACACACTCATCAAATCTAAACAGTGTATTTTCAGGGCTAAAAGCTTTCATGCATGGTTTGTAATTATCATGAAGTTTTTCATTAAAAGTAGGGGCTTTTTTGGTAATTATGGGGAAAAATAAATAAAACCAAATAAAACACAAATTTTAAAGTCCTCTGAGAACAGCATAAACTACCATTTAAGACTTCATATCTAAGGAATATGTACCCTTTGAAACATCATTGTGAAGTCCCCCAGTCTGACAAGATGCCGAGGCTGCAATTCAGCCTTCTGCTGGGATAGAGAACTGGGGAAAAGCTGTATGTTTCCATAAAAAGATAGCTGCGGGGATGAGTGTAGTAGATCAGCTGGTTTAGGATATGTATCTTGTCAAGAAGGAAAATGGAACTTGCATGAGTGTTGTTGCATAACAGAATGCCTTATGTCTTTTTTAATTAGGAACTGCTAAGCTAATTTAATTGCTACCTTTTAAATTTTGTTTTATTTTATATTTGTATTTCTATGTTAAATGTAAAAGAATAGAATACAAAATGACCTCTATAATTGTATCTGGGTAAATACTTGGCTTGCTGAGGTTTCATTGAACTGTTTTGTGTGAGCTTTTCAATATCTGGTATCTGTTCTGTGTTGGACGTCAGGGAGGTTTCTCTCAGAGCTGACGTGCAAAGAGGACTCTTTCAGCACCAGACACTCTGGTAGTAGCTGCCACAGAGAAACTCAAGTTGAGAGCTGGACCAGGACAAAATGGGTTGTTAGAGTGCTCTGATCAACCTTGAATTTAAAATGAGCTGCTTGAAGTTCCAACAAACAAGACAATTTCTTTGGCTGGAAAAGGACTGGGAAATTCAAGTTATTAACTTATAAAAAATGTAAGATCTCAGACCAGGAGTACAAAAGCAGATTCCGTAAATCATTTATTGCAATTACATCTTCATTTAAGGTGCCAAGATACCTTTAAAAATATAGCATAAAACAAAAATGTATCACACAGAATATGTGTGGAAACATCATTATGTTCTGTTATTTGATCTATAATAGTATTTCCTTAAATCTTCACAGCGTCTTCTAGATTAGTCTCTATTTTCTACTGCTCAGATCTGTTTTATTTTCTGTAGTAGACTGCTCTTTGGGTTCTAATCATATATGTTATAGCTTTGAAGATTGGAGTAGCTAATTTTAATTAAGTCCAAAAGAAAGAATTGAAAGAGAATGTCAAAGCCAAGATCCTTCTCCTCAGTTCCCTTTCAAAACTTCATTTGGTTGAATTGCCCACAATTTAATTAAAACAACAGTAAAAATACTCTATAGTTTTACAGGTTTATTCCCCTTATTATCTCATTGTATGTCAGGACCTTAGAGTTTATGCAAATATATGAGTACTTAGTTACTCAGTAGTGACAGAATCAGACCCTTACCTGTATAATGAGTGTGTATCCTACAGAGATTTAAGATACAAATTGATTCCCTTAACTTACAGATTTTATACTTGATTCAGTTAAAAGATGTTGAGGGATAGGAATGAGGTGAGAGCATTACTCAACCACTTCTTGTAACTGAAATAGTATTCTTGTCTGACTGGATTTCTTGCCTCCCAGACAACTGATCCTCGAGCTGAGAGTCTGGTGGACCATTCCGTGTTGTTTCACCTGTCCCTTTTGGCTCAGTGTTATGCAAAAGTGAATGACCAGCATTACCCCTGCAAGACTTGCAGCATTTTGAATCCTCCCTGATAATTTGGGTATTACAATGATTGTTGAAGGTAATAGACTAGGCCAAGCAAATTCAGTGTTATGTGTTAATGATTTACACAACCCCATCACATGGACCAATAGCTTCACACAAAAAATGAAGTCATTGGGGGCATCACCTAATACAGCCTCCTGTGCCAAGCTGAGTAATTTTGGAGCTGGATCAGGTCACTCAGAAGTTGTTTTTTTTTAAATGGGATGTGGGGTTTTTATAGCAAACCAATTTTGATTTTCCAGTACGAATCTGATCATAAATCATAGTGTGAACTTTATTTTTCTGTATTAAATACACATCTTTTATCACGATGTCGAGAGACTAAATCTAGAACTGATTTTGGCACCAAAAGATATACAGATAATATACACTGAGAATAGTCTCCATCTGCTGCTGAAGTCTCTCTCATTCCCCAGAGTGGTTCTTGGGATTTCTTTCCCTGTGAAGATTTTTGTCAGTGAACATTTCTTTAACTTGCTGTCTCAGTAGACAGCAAGTTAAAGCTGTCTACTGAGACTTCAGCTCCCTGTCCCCTACTCCCATTCTGTTAGCTCTGAGCAGGTTGAGCAGATTCTTACTATGTTTGCAATTTTAGAAAAACTAGACACCAAGTTTTCACTTTCACTTTGTATTTGCCTAATAAGGAGCTTGGAGCAGCAGTAGACTGAACAATCCTAAATGTTAGAAAAAAAGTATAACCCAAGCAACACCCCAAAGCAAAACCTCAGCAGTTTACTTTCAGGGTTAGTTTCAAGACTGCATGCAAGTAAACTTGTTAGAACCTAGCCATCTGTATACTATTAGGTGCATATATGACAAAAAAAAAAGGTAAATAAAAAAGCTGTCAAATGACTCTTGTACATTCAAACAGCTTAAAAGCTCTTTGTGTGGTAATGTTGGCACAGCTCCTAAGTGACCAGATGGAATTTTATTAACAGCCGACAGGACAAGGGCTGAGATTTGGTTTCTTAACTTACTATTTTTGAAACGCGTGTAGAGGATGTGTCAGAAAGCTCGATGTACTTTCCTACTACGCAGAATTACACATGTACCTTCCCTTAATGCAGAGATGAAGACTGCTTCAGAGATTGTCATTTCTGTAAGGTAGAAGAGAATTAAGAGATGGATGGTAATTTAGGCATCACAGTGAATTTCAGGAAGGTGTTTTTATATACACAATTTGTGGTCATATTAAAATTAGAACTTAGAAACAGGCTTTCTAATAAATAGACTTAATGTGTTTTATAAAAAAGAATAAAAAATACCAAAGTTTTAAAAGAGACTTGATTTCTGATATCAGTAACTATTGTTAGTAGTGATTTAACAGTAACTACTGTTAGTCAGATTTAAGGATTCTGGTAAATGTATTAAGACTGTGTGAATTTATGTGACTCCTCCTTTTCTGGCATCATCGTGGATTTATTTATTGAGAATCTGAGAATCTCAATTGTCTCCAGTAAGTCACAGGATGATGATTAATCCTACAGGGAGCAGCTGAGGGATCTGAGGTTGTTCAGTGTGGAGAAAAAAATGGTACGAGGAGACCATATCACTCTCTTCAACTCCCTGAAAAGAGGTTGTAGCAAGGTGGGAGTTGGCCTCTTCCACCTGGTAACTGGGACATGGGGAAATGGACTCAGTTTGTGCCGGGAGGCTCAGGTTGGATATTAGGAAAAATTTCTTCACAAAGCAGGAAAAGGCTCCCCAGAGAAATGATGCAGTCACCATCCCTGGAAGTGTTAAAAAAATGAGTGAATGTGGCACTTTTCAATATGTTTTAGTGGGCTTGGTGGTGTTCAGTCAAAGGGTGGAGTTGATGGTCTTGGAGACAGCTTAGAAGAAAATAAATAAAACCTGTAACACTCTGTGGACTCATGGTTCACCCTACTCCTTTCAGGTGCTTTGTTTCCATATTTAAGTTTTCAGGGAGCTCACGGTAGCTGGAAAAGTGATGTGTAGTAGGAGATTAGTATTTCATAACACCTGACAGAAGAACACTGATGTGACATACAATTAGAGCTAGCAGTACCAATTTTGAGCCTGGGTATCTTACCCAGACAAAATTCTCACTGTTGCTGGTGAAAGATGTGCCTGAGGGCTTTATACTGAATCAAATAGTGTATTTGTTCAGTAACTCAAGCTGGTATCATAAGTATGGTTATGACAGATATTGCACTGTCTGCTTGCATTGTACAGTTGATAGGCACTTACTTGCCGAGGGTAGGCCAAAGACCAGAACCAGAGCTTGTTGAAGTCAAAGAATTTTTCTCAGTCCTGGAACTTTGTATCCTCAGCTTTGTATTTCCTGATTTTAATTTACTTATTTATGTGTTTGTTTTATTTTTAGGCTCGATAAGAAGAAAAGTCTGCTCTGACTAATTTGTAGCATTACATATGTGTTATTTTGTTGCTTAATAAGCAATATTTTGTATAGAACATGGGAAAAGTACAGAGGATTGGCAGCCTCGTTAAATTATGCAACAAAATAAATCAGTGTTCTAATATAGTAAGGGAAATAATTTAATGAAAAATTAAAAAGCTCTTTAGGAAAGTGTTTTCCTCTTATTTGTTTGTGTAATGCCTGTGTTGGCATTTGTAGTCAGCAAACTTGAGTCACATTAGGATTAAGACTTTTAGAGTAGGTACAGTCAGAAAAAGTTGGACACAGTAGTGTAGGCAAAGATCATCTCAAAGAAAAGATAAAGCTGAAAAAGCTTGATAGTTTTAGTTTTAAACGTGCTGTTTCTAGATTGTACTGTTTCTGTAGTTTAATTTTCTTCTGTTTGTTTTCTAGCACCTCTTCTCTGTTCTTGCTGTTGTGACTTGACAAAATGACTCTTGCTTGCTAGATTAAAAGTGCTTCAGGCAGAAATCATCTGGAAGAGCAGAAAAGGAAAAGAAAGAAGACAAAAGAACATAATAAAACACCTGAAATAAATCAAAAAAGAGAGATGCAAGCCCTGCTAGCTGCATGTGTGTGTGTGCATGCATAGACACATGCAACTTGTCTCTTCTATACTGCTCCATATGGTTAGATGTAACAGAGCATTGTAGGGAATGATAGATTTGATTAGTATTAAGGTTACTCCTTTTTTCTCCAAGATTCTGTTTCAGTCATTCACTGACTATTCAGGAAAAGCTGTATTCTATTCCCAGTGTCCATTTTAATTTGCTTGATGAGTTTTTGTTTTAACATGAGCAAGAAATGGGTTTGGACTAATGTCTGAAGTAACAGTGGTCATTTAAGATACTATTTTGGTCCTGTTGTTTTTCCCCCACTAAAGTTTTTTCATTCTGTGCATAGGGTGGGCAGTCATTTGGAATAATTTGGTGGAGGAGACCTTCTTGCCTTTTATGTTGCCAGTACCTTGAAGCTATGTCATAAACTGAGGGGTAGGCATGTATACAGAAGCATTTACAGCTGAATGTTCCCACAAAGAACTGGATTCTCTTCTGCCCCATGTCATACCTGATGCTTTCTTGATACCTACCCATGATGTGTTGTGATCTGCTTTAGAGAAGTGCTGAGTGTCATCTGTACCTGCATCTGAAGACTCCTAAAGAATCCAGAGTGTGCAGTAGTTCTGGAACTGAAAATCTCATGTTGGGAACCTTACTTTCCACACAGATACTTTTAACCCTAAATTTTCAGTTCTCCCATTCACTTACACAGTGCATCACTTCCCTCGTACTTTCTAAATACATTCTGAAAGCAAGCACCTTCATGTCTTTGAAGCATGATGACATCATGTAATGATAGTAACTTTATGATTGCCACTGAGAAAGGAAATGATCCTTCCTTTTTTTGTAGTACTTAGTAAATAAAAGGAGAACCACTTGCCAAGAAGGAGGATATGAGAAGACATTCAGCTGTTCTTTGACATAACATTTGTCCTGAAAGAGAGAGGTGTCCCTTGGATAAAACAGTATTCTTCATGTGTACATCTTGGCATGCACTGTATTGTATGGTAAATATTTTACATGGTGAAATATATGTGGGTTGATTTAATTCTGGAACTCGGTGTGTTTAAAACCATTTTGATAATATGACTCAGTGAAGATCAGACACCTGGAGAAGAAAAGCTATGTGAAAATACGATGTGCAAATACAAATGCAGTCTTGCAATTAAATTGTAATTCTTTACAAATTGCTAGCCATCTTGATGTTTTTTTCAACTACTGCTAGTAATAGAGTACCAGAAAAGATCTTTCCATAAACTGAGAAGCAAATTATTAGAAATAATTGCTTTCTCTATCATTAGCTGATTTTTAAATCAAATTTATCCACTACAGATTCCCTTTATCAAGCCATTTTCTATTAAATGAAAAAAATCTATTTCATTCTTCTTCTGGGACTGGTTTTAAGCAAAGTCTTTTAGGGCTTTTTGTTGAGCAGTAAAGTTACGTTGATTTCACTGAATTTTGATTGGTTTCTTTAGACTTTAAGGTAATTCCAGATCTGCAGAGTTTAATTTTGAAATATAAAGACACCTAAATTTGCACCATGTTTTCCTGGAAAAGACAAAAACATCTTCCAAGGTTCTGCAAAATATTCTGAAATGTCATTCTTACAGTCCAGCCTTTGCAATTCATGATTTAAGTAACAGAGGATCATTAATGTGCAGAAACCAATTACAGCAACTACAGATCCATATAGCTTGCCATAGTGTAAATGTTTTTTATACTGGAATCTACTGTTTATCTGTGACTACTGTAAAAATAATACATGACATTATTTTTGAAGATACCAAATGTCCTCCAAGGCGGGGGAGGGGAAAGCAAACAGAAAATTCTGCATTGGCAAGAGGTTCCAAGTGTACCAACTGCTGCCTGATGCCACTTCTTTTAAGTTTCTATCCTGATTTTGAATACAGGTTGACTAAGTAGCTGTTAATGTGTCTGGGCTGACCTGATAATTACAAAAACTAATTAGGTAGCTTAGTGCTCAAGTGGCAGTGAGTTAGGGCGTGTCAGTATTTTCAGGTAATAAAAATGAAACCCCATGTCAGAAGAACAGATGCAGAAGCAAGTGGATAAATGAAAGAGTAACAAGTCTCTAAGACCAGATGGCATATATCTAAGATTCAGAAAGTGTGTAAGAATGAAGCAGCTGAACTGCTGTTAAAAATAGACACTCTCATTAAAATTAGTTACTATGCTAGAAAAGTAGAGCAAATGTACCTAAGTAAAAAACAGGTTGCAGAAGGAGCCCTGCAGTTAATGATCCATCATTATGTCCCTGGAACTAGAAAATTTGTTGGGGAAAAAAGCATTTACCCACCTCAATGAACATGGTAGGACAGAAACAAACAGGGCTTCTGTTTTTTTTAAAAAAAAAGTTCTTTCCTGATTAGGCTGTTGGTCTTGTCTATCTGTACCAGGCCTTGTGGCATTACTAATCAAAAATTAATTCTTCACTGCTGCCCTCTGACAGCATATAGGTACCTCCTGATTAGATGCCAGGTTTAAAAATTTCCTGGATGGGCTAGGAGAAAAGAGTTGTCTCTGATGATGGGTTTGGATGGCTTTGCAGAAAATACTGTGCACTTGGGAGTGCTTGAGGGCAGCTGGTACAAAGAAAGGAGGGGATGGAGTATTTTTTGGCAATGGGCTAAACGTGAAAACAAGATTCTTCTGTCCTCAGTAAACTCTGTATTTGGAATATTTTGCATGTCAATGTGAACATTTGTATGGGACTAGTTGTCTTCTGAAAAATTATCCAAAAGGAAATGTCTCAGTTTATACAGGTTCAGAAAGGACCCATGCTGCACATTTCTGCCAACTTATTCAATGTCATGGGAGCTAAAGGGCTCTCATAATTTTGCGCCAGTCTTCTGTTTTCTTTGGGGAAGGGGCATCTGGGGTCATTAAAGACTAAAGTCGTTCTACAGATCTCACCAGTTGCTGGGCTTTCTGCTGCAAAAAGTAATTTAGGCCAAATATATGAATCTCACCAAATGGATTATGTGTCTGATCTTTGTGTCAGGCTCTCAAATTATATCACCTCCGAATACGCTTTTCATCAGAAACAACTGTGGTGAGCCTGGGATGGATTGCCCCTGTGGGTTAGTTTGGACTGAAATTCTAGTAAGTTCAAGTCTGTACAAGAAAATGAAGTAATTTCTGCAGTCTAGCCCATGTGCATGTACACATTTACATTTTTAAGAGATTTATGCTATTATAACACAAGGAGACCCATGAAATGGCACTGTTCCTTCTGCTCAGTTTGATGTCTCATTGTTTCCTGAGAGGCAGTGGAACAGACTTGAAAGGCTCTGATGTTAATACAGCCACCATCCCTGTAATAGCAGAACTGCTCCAACTTCTTTTCTTACCTGATCAGCATGTCCCAATATGTCTGATTTCAATATCTATTGATTTTGAATTCCTTATCTGTTAAGTTGCATGTATATTGCAATAGTCTCTTTAAAAACAGTCTGCGAAGTGTCAATCAAAAGATACAGTCAATGTTAATGATATGTTCAAAATACTAATTTTGTAGAGAAAAAGTCTGTACTGGTAAAAATGTTATAAGATGTTTGAAAAAGAAACAATCCAGATAAAAGGTGGTCATCTAAGTACTCAGCTAAGACATTCTAAGTATTTTATTAACATCAGTCTTGAAATAAGGCTTTTCCTGTGATTTGGGTGAAGATGCTGTGGACTCAGAGCAAAATTGGCAAGTTGGTTGTTACCCTCAGAAGCTGCATTACTAGAAAGACTATTTGGTACTTCTCAAACTTTTTGCAGTCTAACCAGCATTGCTGTGGCCCCGACTCTAAACAAAGCTGATCAACTACCAAATTTTTACTAGATGAAAGAACAGTTCTTTTGTATAAAAGAAGTCAGTGACTGCAAATAGGAATGAGTCACAGAAAAGCTCTCAGAAAAAAAAGAGTACAGTGAAATGAAATGGAATATTAAAACATTCACTAATGTTTGTTTCTGATTTTCTCTGTAAAAATGCCTGCACAAGAGATAGCGAAGGGTTGCAAGACATAGTAGTAATACTGTGCTACCAAAAAGCAATGTGGGCAAAGTATTTAAACCACCTCATTTTTTTTTGAGTGTTTGTGCAGGAGTACTTATTGGGGAAAACAATGTGTGACCGTAGGTGGGATGGACCAGACAGGTCTGACAGATCTTGGCAGACTCCACTTCCTAACTTAGTTTGTAACCCTAGGTTATATAGGAATAAGGTAAATGGGATTCAGAGCTTTTTGTTCAGATAAGATAACTAATTTTTCTGGACGCAATATGGTAAGCCAGATGTGTGTATGAGAGACTGTCTGTACTTGGGGTCATCAACAAAATAGTTGATACTTTTGTTAGACTTCAGACTTCATGCCACACCAATTCACAACGTGATACATTGGTGACCAACTGTATCACAGGGAATATCACTAGCCAATTTTTACCTCTACTGTCTTGATCTTGCCCCCTTAGATCTTCTAATGTGAGCTTTCACATGACTTGCATGTTGGCAAAATGTACCTATTCATGTTTCTCTGATACTCAGCCAAAAAGATATATTTGATAGAATTTTATTGCTGAGACAGATCAGCCTATGCAGTAACAAGCCTATTGGAAACAGCTTCTGTAGAAGGAGAGGAGGAGACACAAAAGTAAGCAGGATCACAAGTAAACAACAGGGGTTTTGTACTTGGAAGAGAAGCATTTGCAGCTTCTTCCCTAAACAAGGGGTTTAGGGCAACTGTGAAACAGCAGGAGTCAGGAAGCCTTGTGTGATTGTATGGTGAGAGCCCTCTGCAACACTGCAGCACTTCTTTCTGAATATCCGTCAGTGGGGACTATAGGGGTTTGTTCTTTTCAGGAGAACAAAAGAAAAAAAAACTTAAAAGATAACAAAACCTCTGAATCTGTTGAAGATGTGTTTGCACATGTCCAAGATTCTTGAGTTTCAAAACTGTCTCTTTCAAGGAATCAACTCAGTTTAGAAAGGAGATGGACTAGGGCAGAAAGAATCAAAGTAAACAAAAAAGCTCTTTCTTGAAGGATGGTTTCTTCCCTCTGTGCTCTTGGCCGTCTGACATTGTGTCAAGAGATCTGTTGTTTCTACGGTACTCCTATTATGGTTTCTTCTTTAGCACAGAGTGATTAAGTATCAAGCTGCAAGAAGTTTAGAGTTGTAGGCTTATTAGAAAATCAAGGATTACTGTAATTTATTTTAGAAGCACCCTTTATGTATATGATTTCTAAATTAATATCTATGTTATTTTAAAATTACAGCATCCAAGTATATCTAGTGGAATGGCAGTTTGGCACACAGTTCATACTTATGAACATAGGTTCATAAGATACTTTAAAAGTAGTATGGCCACAAGTACCATTGCCACAAGTGCCCATTGATACTTGAGGTGTGTCTAAAGTTGCAGTTAAATGTTCGTGTATGTCAATGGGATGTGCGCATGCTTGGTACTGTGAAAAACTGAGGTTTTTGTCCTAGGGAATGAAATATTTGGATAATCACATTTGAAAAAAATTGCCCAAAATGCATAATTTTGCATATCTGTAATTATGTAGTATTAGAATAGTGGACTTTCCCCAGAATAACTTCACATGGCACTGAGCAGAAAGAGGAGGTAGGAAAATGGACTGGGGAGACTTCCCTAACTCTATTGCAGGTTCTGATGTGGCATGGAGTGAAAGAAATAAGAAGTATTTGATATAAAGCACTCATCTCTGCACAGAAAAATGATATAATAAATGGGATCTTGTGATTTATTGAGCATAAGTGAAGTAGAAGAGGCTGTAAGAGAGAAATAAAGTCTGGGTGTGCTCTCTGACAATAGCCTCTGTTCACAGTCTGCAAAATCTGGTGTGACAGTAAATTTCTTATCTTTGCTTTTTCTTCTTCCCCAGATTATAGGAACCCTTGGTTTTCATATGTATAGTAGATTGAGTCTTCTTACTGTAAATGTTGCTGTAGCTTCAAAGTTAAGTGTGTGAATATACAAGGAGATGAGATGCCTGGAAGGAAGAGAATTAGTACTATATTAGCAGAAATCTGAAGAGAAGAGTATGAGAAGGAAGCAGGTGAAGAAGGTATAAGAGGAGATGGAATGCACAATGCTAAATTGTGGTACTGGGGCTGGTCATTGAGTACCCTACACCTGTGTCTTTTGACAAATTCCAGTGGTATCTCCTGAATAACGAATTTAAGCAATGAGACTTTGCGGTGCATGTTCAACTTTACTGTTGGTTAAATGTGATTCAGGAAAAGTGCTGCAGTAAAAAGCAGTACAAGAGGGATATGAGCATGAGGGGAAATAAAATTTAGGGGGTTTTTTTCCCTGATAGCTTGTTCCAGAAGGTGGCAGTTCAGCATAGTGAAGAGTAGTAGGGAGAAAGGTTTTTAAGATCTTGAGGAGCCACAACCAAGTGTGGTTGTCCTAAAGGCTTTTGCAGAGTTGCCAGCATGCTGCTGGCTGGCTGCATTTAGGAGTACTGACACTCCTGGCTGTAGTGTTGCTAAGAACATGTTCATTACTGGACAGACAAAACAACTGCCTGACCATTGAAATATATAGGCAATTCTATTTATAAATACTGAGCATTTCAAAAATCAAGTATCTTACCTTTATCTGTATGGGATATTGAACTATAAAAGTGTACGTTAATAAAAATTGGAGGTGGAACAAAAGCCACAACTTTGGCTGAGAAGCAAAGCAGCTCCAGGAGTGAGATTCCACCCTCTTCATGGGGTGCCTGCTGTGTCTCCACTCCTTTCCTTTGCACCATCCTATATGTAGGCAAGTGAAGAGGAGGCAGGTGCCAGCTCACCTATCAAGGAGGCTTCCTACGCTGGTGGGAAGCTCTGAGGCAGCTCAGAAGGTACCAGTGATGCATTGAAAAGAAACCGCACCTATGTCTGTGGTGGGCTTGGGTCAAGGCTCTTTGATCAGCCACTGGGAACAAGAGACAGCGAGACACTATTTAACATTATTTGTTTTGAGTAGCACTTTCTGCTTACTGTCAGAGTTGGCATGGAAACTGAATCAGCACTGGTTTTTGAAAGAATAGTGCATTCAGAGTGAGGTTAGTCATCAGTGGGCTTACCAGAGGCTCAGGCTGCAGCTGCCAGCACTTAAACCTTGCTCATGAATACATAGAATCCTCAAAATGGTAGCAGTCATACTGCCCCAGCCTTTACTGAAAAAATAGGTGTCTACCAGAAAAATAAGTGTCTTTTGAGAATGATGTCATGTCATTTGCACTTGGGTGGCAGTAGTTTGTGGTTTTTTTTTTTTTAGAGGGAAGAGTTAATTATCTGAAATCCACAACAGAGCTTTCTTATTTCAAGAAGATGCCATGTGTTTTTATGGATCAGTTGAATTTAAAGAGTTAACACAATTCAAGATTGTAACACAATGTGAAGCAATGATGCTTGTAACATTGTGGTAGAAAGGGGCATAATTTTTAAAAGGCTCTAAGCTTAGCACTAGGTGCCTGTGAATGGTCAAGATGGAAGCCTACATAGCACGCAGAAATCGGCTTTTTCAATTTCTTTGCCTCTATTGATGAAGATGATCAAGATATGCTTATTTCTGTTCTATTTTATTTCCACACACAAGGGAAGGAGCAAAGAAACGGCTGCTGGTTTTCTGTACTAGTGAGGCTGAGAAAATACTGATGGATAAATTGCTGTTCAGTGGCATTTCATGAAGCACCTGCTGTGACACCCTGTTCTCGGACACAAGATGATAAATGTATATATAAATTTCAAAAGTTTAATTTTGTCTATAACTTTTGACTCATGGCTTTTTGTATCCTCAGCACATAGACCATACATGTCTTATTCATTGATACAGGAACTGTTTACTTTACGCTATTTACATTCAAGACTATACCGCAGTTCCCAAATTGATGAGGACACTGATTTCTTCTTCCTTTGTGTTTATCAAGCAGATAATTTAAGTGAAGCCCTGAAAAAGCTGAAGATAACATCCACTGACAGCACAGCTGATAGCTTGGAGGGATGCTTGGACTGTCTGCTTCAAGCTCTGGCACAAAACAGTAAGTTGTATGGACCTTTCAAATTTTAAATCATATGAGATCAGTGAATTAAAATGTGGCAGAAAGACTGACTCAAGCACTAGGCTGCTAGATTGGCTCACTTGAGTTTTGGGGGGTTTTAACACATAGGTCTGTAACATTCCAGTAGAAACGAAGAAAGTGGCAGGTGACCTGAATATTTGGAACTGCTGTAGTCCATTCCTTTTTCCAAGATGAAGTAGAACACTTACTTTTTTAATTGATCATTCAAGAAAAAAAAACAACAGAGATGGAGAAATAAGCCTGATAAGATGGGGAAGAGGATAAGGGAGCTGCTTGCTAATTCTGGTTGAAAGAGCATAGTTTCCATAGTTTCCCATTTGTAATGTATTTCTCCTCACACTTCTGATCACAGATTTCTTAATTCCAGGAGTTTCAGTTAGCAGAACTAGGCTGGATATCCAAAGATGGTCCAAGTTTGATATGTGGTATGTAACAAAAATAACATCAGAGTGGAACAAGATGTCATTTTCACCAAAAGCTTTAGAATGCTTGTCCCCACTCCCTGTAGACAGAAAAGCAAGTTAAATGAAGATGACAGTTCATAAGAGTTTTCTGAGTTTAACTTCCTTAGTGCTTCAGATCATGCCAGAAGAAAAATATATATATCATTTCAGGTTGAAAAACTTCTCAGGATAGGTACAAGCCATGATTAAAAATTCTGTATTTAAAAAAGAGTTATTCCTTTGGAAATATCAATACACTCAAAAGTACATACTGTTAGTAAGTCTTGGTTTTTTTCGCGTGATGATATTCTACAAATCAAAGCCTTCTGGATTAGTTGGTGTAAAATATTTGATGAGGTTTTTCACAACTGAATATAAGCACCATCCATATCAAGTCAGAAATGGATTATAACAGCATTTGCATTTCATAGTAGTCTGTTTTTAATTCCCATTAATTTAGAAGGAGATGATCAACCAGAAAGTAATAAAATCCATGCTGTTTATAGCAACCATTTTTTGGAAGGTGCTGGATTTATTTACAAGGTATATCCATTACTTTAAACCAACCTCCAGTTGCTTTTATTTCCACTACTTTTAAGCCTAATACTTAAACAGTAAGTACTAAAAAGAAGATAATTCGAAAAGTGACAACTTACTTGTGTAATTAAAAGAGTTTGCTGTTTTGCTTATGAAGGTCACATAGCTGTGTCACAGAACAAGTCTAGCAGATGCAAAATAATTTTAGCAATGTACAGCAAACTTACTGATGCTTCCTTGTAACCAGATGACTCTCTTCTGTGTCAGTCTAGGGCTTTGCTCTTCCTTCCAAAATCTTTTCTCTTCTAGATTTGTAGCTGCCAGATGGATAAACAGATTATTAGGATTTTGACCTCTCTCTTTGGGGTAGTTCTAGAAAATTTCTTCTCTCCACAATTTCCCATGCTCTTTGTGTGTAAGTCAGTGACATGGATATAGCCCTGCTGAGCTGCTCCATGATACATATCTGCACATATTTGCAGTTGTTCAAGGTTGAGGACAACTAAAATAATGCAGTGAAAATAGATGGATCAGGTAGGACAGGTTTTTTAAACAGCTTCTTAGTAATTTAGGAACCAGTATATCAATTCCCTTTCAAGGGAACTGGACACTTCCATACCTAAGTTTTGCTAAGTCTCTTTGAACAATGGGTTCTAGTTCTCAAGGTCCTCTATGGTGGCTTGAGATAATGTTATGAGAACAGCAGTACATTCAAGAGTTCAGAGATTGAGGTAAATTGCATATAATAGATTGATTCAACAAACAGACACAGAATCAGCTTTCTAAACAGTTCTCATCCATCCAGTTAATGTCTTAATATGGATTTGACTGATTGGTTTTAAATTATAGTGTATATTATCATATATATGATACCTAGTTATGAGGGACACACTGTACCTTTGTGTCTGTGTATAAATTATTGTACAATAATAATGAGAAATCAAATTGTTTATATGAAAGTGTGTGTTTATTGCAATGCAGAAATAATTCAAATAATATTTCACGAATAGTTATTCTGCTCTCTTTTAGCATATTTCCATGTGTATGATTAAATTAATGAAGTATACATTTAGATTATAGTTCAGTAAATCATCATATTAGAGTAATGTGAGAGAAAAAAGCCATTCAAGGAATATTTTATTTTAAGAAAATTTTATAGGACTATGATTTTGTTGGGAGTTCATGGTAGTATGGTAAATCACAGAAGTTAAAGTTTTATTCACTGCATTAAGACTTGGAGATAAAAATATTACTTATATAAAATTTAGTGCATTACTAATATGCTAATGCAACCCACTCCCATCTACTGCCAGCCAAAATCAGTAGTTGAACCCGATGTTACTACAACAAATTGAGATTTTCAGCAAAGGACAACTTCAGTTTTGCATACTGCATGTACACTTCACTTTCTTCTCATATTTTCTACTGTGTAGAAAGATATGACAAAGTTATGATGAATATTGTAACTTTTCATTTCTTTCTATGTAATCTGCTGTGTTCTCTTCTGTTTTTTACTCTCCTTCTCAAAGCTGATCTGTTGATAATCCTAGACAGATGTAGTGCCGTGGAACATGATACCTCCTGCCTGACTTTAGGAGTTATTCTGCCATTTGTCACACCAGTCAAATTAAGGTGCATGCACACACATATGCTATACTGCAGAAGGGTGAGTCAAATACTCAGCTGAATGTGATAACTGCTGGTAAATATTTGGCAAGCCAAATTCAAATTGTTTTAACTACAGTTTGTCTAGGAGAAACTTGCAGAGCTTTTCACATCTGAGACCTGGGTCTGAAAATCCTGCACAGATGGTTTCCGTAGGAGAGATTGTTTGGAAATGTGTTCCTATTTATGCAGGTATTTTATTTCTTGTCTGTCACCAGCACTTCTGTCTGAGGCCAGCCATACAAGGTCTAGCTTGTGGCACTAGAGAAATCTGAGGAGGTTAAGATGAAAGAGGCAGCAATGACAGAAGAATAAGACAAACATGCATTAGAAATGCTTTAGAATAATGACATAGCTCATTTTGTGTGGAGTTCCTTCAGCATTCCCAGTGAAGTTAGCTGGATTATCTAGGGACTTTGTAGCCATAAAGTTGCAGTAACATTATTTGAGTTCCTTTCACCTCTGTGGATTGACCTCATTCCCATAAGCTGAGATTTTGTCCACCTTGCTTCTGAAATAAAAACACAAATACTTGATCTCTGTCCACCTGCAAGTGCTCACCATCTGCTAAACTTCCCATAATTTAGATTTTTAAGGAAAGCCTGTGGTACATGATCCATAAGCATTATTAGCAACAAAAAGCCGGAGTCAGCCATGCAGTAAATGAATTACTGGCTTATATTCAATCAAGAGGTAAAAGTCATGTATTCTGTGTGTTTTCTTTTAACAACTGTACATTAAAACAAGTTACTCCATTGTCTGCTCCATACAATCTGGATTAATTCTGTACAGACATGAATTGATGTGTTATTGTCTAGAAGGAATTTTGCTGATCTGGAAGCAGACTGTTTACAGTGACATGGAGTATAGAATGATCATGACAAGCAGAAAAAGCACAAACCTCCTCAAAAGTATGAGTAAGACATGTACTGAGGAAAAGTAATTTGAAAGATCATATGCTTACATTTCTGGAATGAAGTAAGTGAAGTATAATTGCTTTATTTTGTGTCTCGCACCCAAAGAAAAATATGGGTATATACTACTATTGGATATTGGGAACAATTGGTTAATTGTCTTGTATAAGGAATTACAAGAGAAAACAATATTGGCCATCATTTTCAATCAACATATACAAATTTATACTTGTTAAGAGCCATTTCATAAATACTATCCCTATCAAAAAATTGCATTTATCCTAAGATCCCCAAATAAAGGTCAATGAGAAAGAAAGCAATACGGAGATAGAGGTTTTCTTTTAAACAGCAGGCTCTCTAGGACATAATTACTGCAGTAACAACAAAAAGTTACTGCTAGTCCAGACATGCTGTGTTTCAGATACAAGAAGTCAGAGCAGACACAAATAACCCAGTTTTGATAAATGAGAAATCTGAAAAATCTGCTGAGAATGTTATTTTTGGCTCTGCTGTACTCAGTGTAAGAGGCTGAAAATGCCCACTAATCCCATCTTTCAGCACCTGGCTCTGAAAATGTCTGACACATAGTTGAAGTGCAAAGGCTGGCACGTGCATTTGAAATATCTTTTTTGTATATACTTTTTAGGAGACTAAGATTATGAGTTTACATGTTTGTGTGAAAAAATGGGTAAGCAAAATCACAGCAATAAAGATAAGCTTAAGTGAGAGGGTAGGGCCCTGGTTTTGAAAAGGATTTGGAATGTTGGAAAGATTTGAAATAATACACTTTACTTTATAGATGTGGCTGGCTAAGATGCCCTATATCCTGCTTATTGAGCTTAGCTGATACCTGGCAATTCAGGAAACTGTCACATGACACACGAAAATTTTAAATTCATGCTTGAAACTGGAAATCCCAGCATTATTCAAAGGCTACTTCAGCATGTCATTTTTCTTCCCATAATGCACACACTGTTTCTTAACAGTATTTTGCTTTGCCCCAGAATGTATGTGCTGGAGCCATGCTTAGAATATACTGGCTGTGTTGTATCAGGGAAAAGAACATGGTTACAAATTCCCTGAGCAGCTTCTAGTAAGCCTCTGCCATCACTTCCCGCTGTTCAGCGTTATGGTGTAGGGGCCGTGGGCTCGTCCCTCCTACCTAAAGCTTCTTGTTCAGGTTTTCTCTTGGGAGCCACCAGTGGGTTTTCTGAAATGTGTTTGTTCCTATTTGATGGCATCCCAGAGGAGGATGTGTTAGCGTCTGGAGTGCTTAAGGAAATCTTGGATATCTGCAGAGACAGCAGATTTCTCACATTCCTTTGTCAGTGGTGAAACTTTCCATTGAATGCCCTGAATCTTTGGTAGGCACCTGCTTTAACATGCATCTGGTTTTCTCTCTTTAATTATTTTGGTGTATTTCCAGCTCTCACAACCATATGTTTGCACAGAGGTTATATTTCAGTTGGAAATTAATTTTATTCTGTTCTTCATATCCATGGCTTCCATATGTTGTTGAATTTAGTTAGTACTCGTGCTTCCTATACTTGATGTTCCTTTTTCTGAGCTTCACTGGCCATAGAAAATGGAACAATTCCTTTACCAGAGCAGAAAAATCATGAAGAATTGAGAGTTTTATATTTCTGTAATTCAGGACTCAATTAAAAAAAAAAATCCGGAAATTTTAAAATGTGTTATTGTTGCTATTAATACCTTTGATTTGTAAAAGAAAAAAGGAAGATTTACCTGTTCTTATCTATTTACTTTTGGGACATTCTTGATAGTTCAGTGTATGTACTCTTATTTATTCATTGCAGAGTCAGGCAGGCAGCTATCTGCTTAACTTGTAACACTAAGTGCCATCTGATTTCAGTGAAGCCTTGTACCTCTTTAGGACACAGAGGATTAAGAAACAGTCATTTCATATTTTGTTTCCACAGCCCTCTCACATTAACATGAAAATATCTATCCTCCTGCCCCAAATGTAGAAAAAATTAAGTTGTAGAACCCTTTGTAAAAGCAGAGTTATTCTAAGGCACAAACAACTGAAATCACTTTCATTTTTTCCCATTGGCTTGACGTCTTAAGCTTCTCTATTCCCTTTTGTGGAATGAGCATGGAGAAAAAGCTCCACATTTTAGAGCTTGCTCAAGGAGACATATTCTTAAACAGCACACTAACCTTTCTCTGTTTTGAAGAAACTGAGCAGAATAAGAGTAAAATGATGTGACTGTTACTTCACGCAGATTGTGGCCAATGAACAATGCTTTCCTAACTGTGAATGCTTGCATAGTATTAAAGCTTAGAGCAATAACTGTATGTAGGCCCTATTCTCACCCTCTAACTTCCAGCCATGTTTTCATATAAATAAAAAAAGAGCTTTCAGCATCCCTGTGGCTTTAGCACACTTTACAAACACATAAGCTGTGACAACACAAGGCAGTGCATAAGCACATCAAGAGAGCTTAGCGCAACCAAGGGGGCAGGCAGTGGTACTACTTGGATTAGTGGCCTATTAAAACAACTGCTAACTAGTAGAATTAAGTTCACTGACAAATAATATTTCCCTGCTTTCTTTTTCCTCTTTGATCTTTAGCATCTCCCTTTCTTCTTAGCAGCAGTCTCTGTTCCAGGAGGATTTCTGATCCTCCTTAGATGTGCCCTCCCTTGATCCCTGGTATATATCTCTCACCTGTGATCTCAGAAGGAGGCCACCTATGAATGTATACTCAGACTCAGCAGGCATGGACCTGCATGTTAGTCCTGATATGTAAATGTCTCAGCCTGAACATTCAGACAAGCAACAGACATTTATGGTGTTATCCATGAAGAGGAAATATGCAGATGAAAGCTATAACATCCTCCTCCAATAGGACAAAAACTAAAAAGTATCGTTGCTAACTGTCTACTGAAATTTATGGTTATCTGCTGGGATTAAAGTATTCTGTAGGAAGATGGTGTCCTTAGCCTATGACGAAGATTTTATGACTTTATTATTACTCCTGGTCTGGCTTGGAAACTAAAAAAACATTAAGAGTAGCACTAAGTTGCCCATAGCACCTTGTAGGATTTGTTTTCTTTACACATTGGAGACATGAACTAGTGTCTGTTTAGCTACTGCTAAATCTTGATTCGGCGTCTTTGGACTTCAGTGGAGCAGGCATAATGCATTTAATGTCTATTCAGACCAAGGGAGGGAGAGGGAGTATGAATGAAAAAGGAAGAAATGAAACTAAGTAGATGAGTAACAAGGAATACAGTGGAATGTAAGATTTTTATTTTAGAGGAAGAAGAGAAATGGGAGAAGGGAGAAACAGATATAAAGATAAAACTTTTGGAAAAAGGCCAAGCTAAATGCAGGTACCTGAGTGGCTGGTAGGGAGCAGTCAAACCAAAACCCCACATCTCAGACCAGCAAGAATTTCTAGTCTACCTCTGACACAGATAATCTCTTGTAACAGAGGCAGGGGTTCAAATTTAATTGGGCCAGCTCAGCCAATCAAGCCATTAAGCTTACCTGCAAAGATTTCTAGTCAAATGCCCTGCTAAAAGTTGGGGATCCTGATGAATACTTTTTAAGAGGGAATTTTGGCTCACATACTGTGTTATAAAGTGTTCCTTCTTTTTGCTGAAGAAGAATGTTTGTTGCATCTTAGCTCACAGGCTGTTGCCTTGCCATGATATTGTACACACGTAATCCAGAAATGTTTCTTCGTTAAGTGCTGTATATAATATATTTTTCCAGTATAACTATACTTAAATCAAGGTGACTGCTTTTTATTGGACTGTCTCCCAGTAAACTGGCTTACCCTAATGATCCTGAATAGTAATCACTGCTGCTTAGTGGGATTATATTTTACATAAATTCCCCTTAATAGTGATGTATTTAGTTAGTGCCAGATAGTTAAATGTTTATCCAAGTGTTAAATTCCAAGTGCTATTCATTGAATACACAATGTGCCAAATAAAGATTAACTATTATTTTTTTTCATTTGTGGAAGGCATCAGTGAATAGCAGTTCCAGATACTAGAATTGACACATTTTTTTTAGACTGCCTCTGTATTGCATTTTCAAAAGGCAGGCCTTTTCTTTTGCTTCTGTATTGCATTTCAAAAATGCAAAGGAAAACGCCTACCTTTTACCAAAGAATTATATTTAGGGATCATGTAATTCACAGTTTCAGGTCTGCAATTTCATTCTTAGTTTTGCCTCAGTCTCTTATAACTTCAAAATGCGATCTTTTTAGATTAGATTTTCTTTAAGCTCCTCTGATAGCACAGCTCACTAAAAATACCAGTAGATTAAAAAATTCCTTTATGTGTAGACATACTCTTTCAAGTAGCAGAGGGTGGAATTTCACAGCAGGCATTTCAGCTCACTTAAGAGCACTCTTAAGAGATTGCCTAAAAGGAACATGAAACATTTCCTGCATATAAAATGATCAGCTTTCAAATTTGATATTAATAAACAAATCAAATTTGGAAAAAGGATTTTACTCCATAGGACTAGCATTTGTTGTACATTTTGAAAAACTAAAGCATGAGAACACCCTTTACCCTTGGACCTGTACAAATGCAGTCAGTACAAGTCAGAGAGGAGGCAGCGGAAAATGTCCACACAGGCTGAATACAAAGCACGAAGCTGTGAGTGTGTGACATTTGTACTAAGATACCAGACAACAAACTTGGCAGCTGAGGCACTGACATCAAACTCTTTCAACAACCTTGCTACTGAAGTGGTTACATCCTGGAGAGGGTGAGTCAGAAAGGGGGAGTGGGGGAACAGCTCGGATAAATCCACCAGCTATGTGCCAGAGCTCTAAACTGGATCCAGTTCAGGAACTCAGGGGTGCCAAGCTGCCTAACTTTAATATTCTGCCTTGTGCTGTGACCTATTCGTGGAAGTATATCTGCATTTTTCTTCATTGAAGGCAAAGATGTCACATATTTTTTACTTCATTGGTACCTGCAACAGGCTATTCAACGGGTAGAATCTCATCCTGAAATTCACTTTTATACTTTGGATGTAGCTTTTGGAGAATTTAATCATCGGGACTCATGCAGCTAGTTGATTGATAAATCTGTCTCTCCATCTGTCCTTCCTTCCTTGTTAGAGCTGAGATTTTAATTACAAACATCTGTGTACTGTCTCTTTCTTCATTAAAAATAGGAACTGAAGTAGCCCTGTAGCTGCTGACAGAGACAAAACAGAGCAAACACCATGATGGAAACATTGGTACAGCTAAGGGAGAATCCTCCCTCCTTGCCTCATAGGTGTCTAATTTGAAGGATAAGTGAGCAAGCAGATTTTGGGGATTTCCTCATGTGAGGAAGAGCATGCCAAAAAGAAATCAAATGTATACAGTTATTTTTATACATAAATTATTAAAGGACTTTTTTCTCCCCTGTTAAAATAACTCTTGATAATTGAAACAGACTCTTTGGTTAAGGTTTGTTAAGTAAAACCTCCTTATCAGTGGTGTATTCATTGTTTCATGAGAACATATAATTTGTTTTTCTGTGGTTCTTTGAAACTCACTTTTTGTGCTTTTGTAGCCAGACTAAAATCTTCATTTAGTGGTGTGAAAAATACAGTGAGAAGCTGTGGAGAGAGGGACAGTATTTCTTGAGGGAGACTGTATATGGAGAGAGCATCAGGGCTTACACTTGGTCACATGAGCCTTCTTACCGTGGTGGTTAGGACCATGTGCCAGTTCAAATATACCCCTTTTCCCTTCATTCTCTTCCCTTCTGCCTCCTGAAAGAGAAGAGGAAAGGTTCCTTTCATGATATATGTGGTTCACCATTATTTATGCATGTGTTCAACTTTCTGATGAGAGTACATGTAGGAGGAACATTGTCAAGCCAAGGTAAATTTCTGCAGTAGTTCCAGTAGGTTTATGAAACATCTTTGCAGCTAGAAACACATGCATTTTTCAAAAGAGTACATGGCAAACACAATTTGCTTAATAAAGAGGACCCTCATCAAGCTGTTTATTTATTATTCTGTGGTGTGAAGCTCCACAGCATGGGAATGATTGCAGTGTTAGCTACCACAACTGTTGGATCACTAATAACAATGTAACTTAAATTCATTGTTCATAGGAGATCGGAATGGTGAGCCTGTAGCTTTCTTCTGTTAGCAAGGCTCTGCTCATAGATATGTCCTGCCTTTCCCTTCCCCCTTTTTGCCTTTTCTTTCACTTGAAGGTGTACAAAATAATACAGAGAGGAGAAAAGAATGAATAGAGGGAAGTGAAATTTCGGAGGAAATAGAGCTAAGAGGGAAGAAAGTGTAGAATTTAATTCCAAACGTATCAGATTTTTTTTCCTGATTTCTGCTACTTAATTAACCAGTCTGATAGCCACGGTGCTCAGCTCTCCAGCTCTGATCTGTGGCATTAAAGATTTTCCTGCCCACACCCTTAACTGTTCTGACTTCAGGCACTGCAAAAACCACAAAAAGCAAGCATATTGACATTTTAATCACTCAGCTATGACATTAATAAGATTTTGACATTACATGATCTAGCGTACCCTTTGTCTTGATATCTAGTGATACAAGGAGGCATCTAAAGCAGCAGGCTTGACCTTAGAGGGTTTTTCTGTATTAGAGGGTTTTGCTGTATTAGGCTGTGTGTTAAAGGGCTTTTAATGCAGCATTATTACAGTCCTACAGTTCCTTTGCTTTAAGACAGGGGACAGCTCTAGGAGTGGGCTGATGTAAGCAGGCTGAAAATCAGGCTTTAAAAGAAAGCATTTGAAATCACAGATACATCACAGATAGCAAAAGAATTATGAGGTGTGGCACCCTAATGTCAGGCTATCTACATTGCTAGGTTCCTTTCAGGCACAAATTTAATAGATTTTAAAGGGGATGCAATTCTGCTAAAGGAGTGTTGGCTGTCATTTCCTTTTTGGCCAGTACAGAAAGCACAGGAGGAGATTATATGGTAGAGATTTTGCCTAGGTCTTTCTTGCTCCTGGAGAAATTTTTTGGGTTTGTATTCTCCAACAATTGAAATAGCAATTTAAAAGATGACAAATGAAATAAGGTTTCAAAATAATTTAGCCTCTAATAATTTACTGGGAAGCCTAGAATGAAACTAGCATGAAGAAGATTGATATCCTTAATAAATAATACCTCTTTAGTGCATGCACAAAGACAGGAAGCCTGGCAGGCTTTCTCCAGCCTCTGAAGAGAACAAATAAAGGCAGGAACTGAGGGTTGCCTGTGCTAAAGCCACTAGCAGTTTCTAACTCTCAGCAAACCCTACATTATTTCTCCTAGAGCCAGGCAGTGGTACAGGTACCAGCCCTTTGGCAGCATTGGTGTGTGGTCTCCCCATCTCAGGTTCTGCAGGATCAAAACGACTGATGGTTTTTACAATCATAGTGAAAATACTGCTACATAAACATGACAATCTATTGTCCACTCCAAAGAATAACACCACACACTTCCCTTCATTTCTGTTCCCGTGTCCCTGTATGTTTTATGTATTTATACAAGACACGTTTTTTGTGAAGCTGAGCACAAAGGAGGGTCACACACAGGACTGTTTGCTCATGTTTTGCAAGTGAAGCAATTGTCCCATTTGGGCAGTATAGGAAATACTTATATACCTACAGCCGTGCTGAAGTCATCTTCAAGACCTCTAGCTTGGTATTCTCCTCTACAGACATGCATTTTAACACTTAGGACCTGAACTGAGCATAGAGTTGACTCTGCAGACAGGTGAAGGGTGGTTGAGGATCTTTGTCTGGACTTTGCAGGGCAGCCCTCTGCATTGTTTGCCTGATAAGTCTTCCTCCTTTGAAAGAATATAAAAAATACTGAGCAAAAATGCTATATTTAACAAGGCAATTTTAGGTTTATATATAAAGACATCTTGTTCCAATTAAAATACTCTTCCTTGTTTAAGCATTTCAAAACTCCAGAAAGATTGGTTTCCTATAACAAAAATATCTGCTAATTGCATATGGCTTAAGAAATTAGTTTGTATATTAAAGCACATTCTTTTTTTTTTACCTTCTTTTTTAGAACTTTAATATGACAAACACAGAAAAAAATGCAAAAAATTGATTTATTTTGCAGATACTAAACAGAGTAATGTGCGTGAGGATGGAAGAGTAATTTTCCTGGCACATTCTCTTAGGATGCCTTATATGGAGGATCTACTATAAACTACTTGCAAAGATTTAGTGTCATACTGTCATCTCTCTATTTTGAAGCTGAATTAATTTGTATGTTACACCAAGTGTAAATTGTGTGTGTTCTGCAGAGGAAGAGCAGTGCTTACTTAGACTTGGAGTAGACAAGCTGAAGCACCCTGTGGCATTTTTTACACCTAAGGCAATTCCTGGAAAAAATGCCTCAGAGAGCACTGTGGGCTGATAGTAGTAATTCTTCCGCCTGGTGCCAGACAATGTGCTTTTCCCCAAAATAATGATGCTTGAGCACTCAACTCAGGGTAGAGTAGAGGCAGGGGTGTTCTGCACTCACTACTGGTCAAATTAATCCATCTTCTCTCTTTTATGACTAGCAAAAGTTTGACATTGATACCCAGCTGGCTAACAAGAAACATTAGGATGTTGGTTTGAAGGATGCATATATGCAGGTGTGTCTCCTCTACTGATTCAGAGTACGAACAAGTCACTGGTCAGTTTTCATCTGTGTGATCTCAGGTAGCTTTCCCAGTTTCTGAGAGGTCTGTTAGGGCTGTGCTTTTATTGGTGCTCACTTGCTTTTCTTAATAAAATAAATCAGGGTGTATCTGCTGCACAGAAGTTGCCTGGAGAAGCATTTAATTTTATTTTCCCACTTCTTGCAGGATATATTTAGTTCTACTTATGTAATTTATGCTTTGCACAGTAATGAGTCTGTCAAACTAGAGACCAAAAAAATACAACTGGATACTGTATATCTCAGCAGCATGACAGGAGAAAATGCATTAAAGTCTTGTGTATTACAGGTTCATGCATATCCATATTTTGCACTTTGAATTCTGTACTTGGAGTTTTGAACTTAAGGGAGAGAGAAGCTCTTCCTTTACAGACATCTGAGGTGTCTGGACCAGTCTTAAGTCCTGCTATGAATTTCTCTAAATTCAGACTTCCATTTTGCGTGTCTATATCCATTGGAAAATATTGCTGCTAAGTATATGCTCTATGTCTGGGTTTATAAAAGCTTTCAAATAAGCCATAAGGTCCTTTATATTTTGAGAGGTTTTTTTCAGTGTATTTCAAAAATTGCAGTTAACTAGATTGCAAACAGGTTAATAATAATTAGCATTTACATTATGCATGAGATGAGATTAATGTTTATTAATGCCTAATCTGTTTGTAATCAGATGTCATCACTGACGTGTTGTAGGTGAGTAGTCCTAGCCGAACGCCTACATCCCAAGTTGGAATTATATACAGAAATGGGAGGCATAACTGCAATCCAGACTTGAAGTTCTCTGCACTGTTTTTTGTCACTGCCCTGCAGAAGTTCAGTGCACTCTGTACAGTTTCCTGTCATGTAGCCATAACCAGCTTCCAGACACTGAAGCATGTACATACTCTGGGTGAGCCACAAAACCCATGGGAGTCACCTTGGCCAGGCTTGTGCTGGCTTCTGTTCAGGGCAGCTTGAGTGGATCTCTCCCACTTGGAGGCAGCTGAGTGGTCCTGAGGCTGCCACAAATCAAATCCAGTTGCAGCCCTGAGAGTGGGGAAAGGGAGAAGGAAGAGGAGGGAGGGGGTGGTATGTTATTATCAATTCACAGGTGAAGCACAGCCAAAGAGTGGTTGCAAAGTGCATTCAGATGGATTTGTTTTGCTTTGCAAAAGTCATCAATTGGAGCATCTCACAGTAAACTCCGAAGAATGCAAATAACTTCCCTTATAAATGGCTTAAGGAGTCATGCTGCTTTTTAAAATGTTAGCTGCCATCTAGTCATACTGTATGTCATGGTAATATTAATATCAAATAAGCCATTTTTTAAAGCATTAGTAAAATATGTCATAGCACCTAGTACCTTGTCTTTAACTGCAGTTGAATCAATGTTGGGTTTCAGTTTCTTACAGAGCTGTTGGCCAGCAATGTTAGGTGGGGCCCTGTTAGGAAGCAGCTGCTCAATTCCTCCTACTACATACAGAAAGGGGAGAGCTTTTGTCACAAATCTTTGGTGTCTACTACAGGAAATTCATTGTATTTCCTTTTCCCTTCTACTGAGGCTCTGCTGCAGCTACTGAGCAACAGAGTAACATACAAGAATACATAACTGAGTGTAAGAGGAGTCTAGAACCAGGATCATCTCAGCTCTCCATATTCTCCAGTTTCTGATTCCTACACTGCATTAAGCTGTACCCTTAACTGTATGGACTTCCCCCATCATTCTTTGAACATTTCCAATAATTCATCAATTCAGTGTATCACTCCTTGACTTTTACATAATACCTTCATCTGCTGCATATCACATTATGACCTTTAGTCTTTCTTCCTGTCTCCAGTATTTTCCTCAAGTAAACATGAGTATGTATTTGTATATACTTATATGACAGTCACCTTATAGAGATCAATTGATTAGAAACAGCAAAGTATTAAGTTCTGTGCGTACATCAGATAAAATAAGGATGGTTACTGAAATAACAGTTGGTTTCTTTTATGGGAAATAATGACTGTCATAATTACTTTTGAGAAGTCTTCCCTTCTGCTGTTCGTTCTTGTTCTTCCCTAAATCAGTTTGATGCACAAGTCATTTTTGTGTGATGTGTTTTTCAGATATGGAGACAAGTGAAAAAATCCAGAAAAGTGGAGTTCTTCAGGTGTTCGCGAGTCTGTTGACGCCACAATCTTCCTGCACAGCAAAAGTAGCTAACATCATAGCAGAAGTAGCCAGAAATGGTGAGGTTTTCTACAAGAACTTTTCTGCTGGAACATCTTCAGTTTTTCACCTCACTTGTCAGTATGTTTTACTTCATTTATGTTTTCATTTTATATATTAGACACTTTCCATGTCCCTCCCTTTCATTCTTTTTGTTTTGTCTAATTTTTTTCTCTACTTTTTAATACAATCAAAACAGCATTTGGTTGCTGGAATTTTTTTTTACTCTTACTTTCATATTGTTTAGTTTTTAACACGGTAATGTAATTTATTGGGCAGAAATAGCCCACCAGTGATGAAATGCATTTCTGTATGAAAAACACGTAGAAATAGACATGCCCAATGAGTGCAGCCAGTTATGCATAGTGCCCATAGTTACAGCCATAGCATCTATATAGGTGGTTAAGGGATAGCAGATAGTTTCTTTGGTCTGAGATTTTTCATAAGATTATTACGGTCATGAGGCCTTTGATACCACACCAAAACCAATTAGTCCTACCTGAAGAGCATTATATGTGTTAGAGTAAGAGCCCAAAGTCCCAAATAAGAATCAGGTCCATTTTGGTATGTATTATACATATACAGTATATAACATAGGAGATAATAAAAAAACCATTTACATTTTTCTTTAGGCAGGATTAGCTTAAAGCTCACCCAATACCTGCATATCTTGAGCTCAGAAGAATGGCCTCATACCTGCAGGCAGATCCTATGGGCAGACCCTGTGATGAGGGTACAGGACATTTGTGGCTGGCTTTTGTCACTCCTGGACTTGCTGCTGTCCCAGCTAAAGAGGCATAGATTCCGTTTTGGACTTCCCTACAGGCTGGACAGAGAAAAATAGAATGTTTCTTAATTACTGTCCTGGCAACATTATCCCTCTCCCTTTGTAAATTCTCATGCTGATCCCTCTTCAGGGAAAGGGCTACATTCTTGCTGATTCCTTTCACATTCCATTTCCACCTTTTCTGAGGAGTCATAAACTACAGCTTCTTACTGATAACCCCATGGTGACCTCCTTCACCCAATTTACAGGTTTTAAGAGAGAGCTAGATATGATTATTCAGAAACAACACTAACGAGAAAAGAAAAGATATATGTTTCAATTTTAAGTGTTATAATTATTTAGATAAAGAGCCAGTAAAAAATGGATACATAGAAATTTAAATTTAGAAATGTTTCAGAATGATAGATTTAGGCAAATGTATCTCATGATTTTTTTTCTGTACTTAATGAATTCATAATAAGTATATTTAGAACATCACTGTCAACCGTGTGTCCTCACGGCTGGTCCTTTTAACTCCTACCCAAGGAGGGAAAAGTTAAGAATAAAATCCGTGTTCGGAATAGCTAAACTGATTACTATGTGTTGTTTCCTCTAAGATTCTCTTACAAAGGATTTTAGCCAGTACCTTTCAAATCTGAAATAAATCATGAAATGTCTGAATAGTTTCTAATGTGTCTTTTTCCTGACAGCTTTTAAACTGATGTTTTATGTACACTCTCAGAAAAGGTCGCATTTTACCTGGTTCATCATACAAAATAGCTTTTGGTTTTTTCTTAGAGTCATTAGCAGGTGTAACTGGGACCTCTGTCGACCAAGGTATTCAGACATTACTTAAGGTGCCCAGTGCTTTCAAGACTGAGATCATCTGGGTATTTCTCACTGGATTCTAAATCTGTTGAAGTAGTTGCTTAAGCATGATAGCAGGAAATACCTCATTTGAATTCTGTTGTTTCCTATGTTTTATTGCATAAAAATACAAGAGTTTAATATTTATGTTGTACCTGTTTTCAACAAACTTCTAGGCACTTTGAGAAATTTATGTTATCAACATTCTATGGGTAGTAGGCATTAAACCCATTCCCTGAGTGATCATGCCATGCAGTACTGTGAGGACTGGGAGCAGAGCATCTGATTTTGGGTATTACTGATACAACAGCATCTTTTCCTTCCCCACTTCTTGTTTTCCTCTTACATTCCCTTCATCTGATCATACACACACACACATCTGATTGCATCAAATTTCTCTACTTGCCTTAGTGGTTGTGTCTTGTTTCGTCTTTTCACCTTTTCATGCTCTTGCTGTTTCACCTCTTCTGCTCACATGACTCTTCTTTGTCTCAGCTTGAACTCATATTTGTCTCTCCTATTCTAGACATCCAAACATACAAAATTCCCTTTAGTCACTCATGCCTCTCCAACTATAGCCATTTGCCTCTCAACTGTGAGCATCCTGAGGGCTCAGATGAACTTGTTACGTGGAGTTTCTCTCTCCACTGTGGACCTTTTAAACCCTCTTCCAAGGTTTTTAGTCTTGTCGTCTTTGCCAGATGCAGGAATGAGAAAACATCATCTTTACAGTCTGTAATACCACAACACAATTACATTTCTCTTTCAAAATCTTATCCTTCTTTTGGTTTATGTTACTCTGTCCTCAGTGGTTCTTCTCCTAACTTCTTAAGTGATTCTTTGCTGTTTCCTTCAAAGGATCCGCTTCATTTCTCTCCCAGGTTAGTGAAAACCTTTTATAAAGACTCCCTTCTCAGTTACTTTCTTATTCTTCTATTACTTCTGTGTAGTATCAGCTGCAAAAGTAGTTGCAGTTACCATATTTTTGTTCCTGTTTCACAGATCTGTTTTGATACATATGGCACCATTTCTTTTACTTCTTACTCTTATGTGACCTTGATAAATACAAGTTTGCTCAGCATATTGACCAATGATTTTGTTGCTGAAAAAGCTTCTGCTCACTCCAAATGGAGGGAGGGTGGAAGAAGGGTTTCTTACTCCTTTTTACCATGTGAGAAAAAACCTAAACAAACAGCAGAAGAGACTGAGACCTCTCAGTCTTTTAGGAAGAGAGCAAGTTTCATTTCTTGATACAGACTAGGAGAAGAAAAAATCTGACTTTGATGTAGAGACTATGCTAAGTTAGTGGGTGTAAATTAAAATGATGCAGGGATAGCTGAGGAATAGAGAAGAGTTTTTACAGGCAATTGAGAGGAAGAGGCTGAGGGGACAGAGAAGACAGAGGAAGAAACTAAATACATCTAGTAAAAAAACATTGCAATGAAGTTGAAAGTTGGTGATAAATATACTGAATGTTACAAGGACATGTCAAAACCAGTTTTAAAGACCAGATGTATCTGGTTATGTTCATTACAATGGCTGCTATCACCATCTATCACACTTTAGCATCTGGCCACAGTTCTAAAATGTTACAGTACCTTAGGAAGGTGGGTTAATTGTGCTCACATCTTCTCTTGGACCTGTGCAAGTGTATAGATATTGCTGATTCTTCTTAATCTGCTTGTTGATGTATCAGAGTTATATCAAAACATGAGAATTGCTTCCCTCTGACAATTCTTTAGCTGAAATAACACTGCAGGATTAAATACG
This sequence comes from Eopsaltria australis, assembly GCA_034509425.1. Taxonomy (NCBI): domain Eukaryota; kingdom Metazoa; phylum Chordata; class Aves; order Passeriformes; family Petroicidae; genus Eopsaltria; species Eopsaltria australis. Next base: position 2,005,365 of record JAVTVJ010000172.1, on the reverse strand, counting down.
AAAGAGACTAGATTTTGTAGCTACCAAAATGTCAAAGAACATTGTAGTAGGTGCAGCAAAGGGAGTGTTTGAAAAGATGTATTTGTACTTCAAGCATTGTATGAAATCTTTGAGTTATTGGCATGAGGAGTTCTGTTGATCCAAAATCAGAAAAATTTTCCCGTGTGGTTTTAGGGAGATTGTACACCGTGGTTCATTCAGTCTCATAAATGACTAAGTAACACAAGGGTAAACTCACTCTGAAAGATCCAATATTGTTTAGGATCAGGAAGAGACATAACTTACGCCTCTACTCAGCCCTGATGAGGCTGTATCCGGATTACTGTGTCCCACTCTGGGCTCCTCTGTGCAAGAGAGATGTGGAGCTCCTGGAGCAGATCCAGCAGAGGCCACAAGGGCAATGAGGGAGCATCTGGAGCATCTCTTATGAGGAAAGGCTGAGGGAGCTGGGCCTGTTCAGCCTCGAGAAGAGATGACAGAGATGGGACCTTATCAATGTATGAAGAAGAAATTCTTTATTTTATGCGTGACTGAGGACTGGAACAGATGGCCCTGAGGGGTTGTGGAGTCTCTTTCACTGCAGATATCCAACAACCAACTGGATGCAATCCTGTGCCATGTGCTCTAGATGACCCTGCTTAAGCAGGAAGGTTGGACCAGATGACCCACTGCGGTCTCTTCCAACCTGACCCACTCTGTGATTCTGTAATAATTTGCAGTTCAGAACAAATCAAAAACACATTGACCATTTGCCTTACAATACTACATCTCTAAAGGGTGCTCTGTAGTAAACTGTGAAGTAACACTGGTGTGTCAGGTGGTTCCTTCTATAAACTTCCTTTTTAAAATGTGCAGCATGATGGCTGTCTAGCTGTTTATCCTTCTGGAGAACAGCCCTTTATGTCTCTGACACCAGGATAGTTCTCTGTGGCTTGCATAGATGTGAAATACTTCATTGGTTCTCTGTGGTATAGCAGGAAGGAGGGGCAGAGAGCTTCCCAGTGGATGGGTCCTCTACCTTTCCTCCCATGGTAGGCATCAGTTAGACTTCGGAGAGCTGCAGGCCTTTGGGGTCACATAAACACTTGTATTTCTCATTCTTTTTTTCTCTTCCTTTCTTCACCTTCCAAATAAAAGCGTGTTACAGAGCTTTGATTTTTTTAAAAAAAATTTTTAAAGCAAAAACTTTTCCAGAATTCTAATATGGAAATGGAGAGTAAAAAATGCAGCTCTAGAATACTCGTTTTAAGTCATCTTTTGTGTTTTTTAGTAATTCTAGTTTATGTTAAATTTGTTGTGAATTCACTGTTCTTTTCAGCACTTCTTTGTGATGCTAAAAATATGCTTAGTCTGAACTATGTTAAATTAGTTTCCATGAAAGTCAAGTAAATACCCTTAATTCCTTCTAAATTAGCAAATAATGGAAAGAATTAAGCCCAAATCCTGGCTTGGGCTTATTCCCTAGAAACTTACATGAGAATTTACACAGTTTGTCTGTGCACGTGTTTAGGCACACAACAGGCCCAGCTGCCAGGCCAGTGCAGCTGGAACTGATGGAAGTGGAAATAGCTGGCCTGGCATTAATGGGCTTTGCTTTGTTTGCAGAATTCATGCGGAACCCCTGTGTGGATGCTGGGTTGATCCCTCCCTTGGTGCAGCTGTTAAACTGCAAAGACCAGGAAGTATTGCTTCAAACAGGACGTGCCCTGGGCAATATATGCTACGATAGCCGTGAGTGTTGAAATCTGCTGTATTTTGTACATGCCCTTGTGGAAGGGAGGGGAGTGTTTTGATGTTCTGTACATTTGTGTGCTGGGGGGTAATTTTCCTCCTTTCTTGGTTTTTATTTACCCCATGATTCTTCTGATTGTATGGGAAAATTGAACTTCATTGCATAATGCTTTTGTGACAGAAAGATTAAAACACCTTTTCAATATTGTGATACAACTGGATATAAGAATAGAGAGGTTTTCTGATCCTGGGGTTGGGTTTTTGGGGCTTTTTTTCAAACGTAATGAACTAGGTTTTCAAGGAGCAGATGCTACACATGCAGAGGCACTGAAGTTTTTTCCTCAAACAGAATGTGTTGGAAGGGAACAGAGTCAGAAGGGAGTGTTCATATTCTAACCGGTCTCAAATCTGTGCAGAGCTGCATACGTGGCTGAAATGATGTCTGAGTTATGTTGCTGATTCTCAACTCTTATGTGGCCAATCAATTGCTCCAGGATTACATACTGGTATTTTTGGTAGACACGGGTGCTGGCAGGGGGACATTGGTGAGGTTTTTTAGCTTTTTATGGCCACAATACATTTTTACACTGAGAAGGAATTGAGTTTTGAAATGCAGTTGTGACTGCATGTGCTGATTACATTCATGGGTGTGTCATCTGCATAACCAAACCAGTGGTTGCTGTGTTTTGAAAATGCAGCCTCCTTATCCCTTACTTCAGAATTTTGAAAAAGGCCAGTGCATAATAAATATGGTGCAGAAGCAGAGACACCAGGAACATGTTCTTATGCACATGAAGGAATTAGAAGCCTTTGGATGTCCACAGATGGGAAGTGAGATGAAATTGTAAAATGATGTTGTTATCCTGAGAGTTAGTGTATTATTTTATATGGCAAGGATTTTCCTGCATACTGTGTTGCATTTACCAAAAGTTCTGCTGTATGAATACTGACTGTAGCCTTTCTCCTTGCTACTTTTTTTTTCATCTGAGTTTGAAAATTTACATTTTATGTTGTTATAAATTACTTTGCCTTTGACCTCAGGGAAGTTACTCATGTGTTGGCATTTCCAGTCACAGACAACTACTGCTTGAGGATGTTAATGTATAATTCTTTCATTTAGGATTTTCTTTAGGGTGACCAATCAACTGAATAGCTGCTTCCCCATGGAAACTTCAAGTAGAAGCTGTTAAGTTTCCTATAACATAATTTATTTACTATATTCTGTTTCAGGATTGTGTATGAGATCAAGGTCCTCTCAGGTTGATTGCATATAAGTAAAATCTATGTAACTGTTCATGTCATTGTTGTTCATCCCACATTTTTTCATTAAATACGATAAGGACACAGAAATGGTTTCGTAGTGTAAGGTTTTGTGGACTACTGCTGGCTTTTATAGTGCAGAATTTATCCTGTACAGAAAACTGTATTACTCACCTTGTGTTGTCCTTCTGTGCCGCAAAGCTGGCACTGATAAGATCTACAGTAGGCAGTGATGTATTCTGTGTGCCATGTGTTGTCGTGCTCCTGTGGGAGGACAGTCACTACCTTCCCTGTGTATTTGAATAAAATTAATGAGCAAAGTGTAATAAAATGTGACAAAAATCAAGGTTAGCATATAGGATTTGAGTGGAAAAGGCTATTTACAGTGCTCAGTTGTCATATCGATCCTATCAGGCATTTTCTATGTTAACTTAATGTGTAATTATTAAATAGTTATGTACTGTATCCTAAATTCTTACTTAGGACAAATACTTTCACTATGCTTATTACTAGAAAATGTAATATATTTCAATTTTTTACTATTGGTTTTCCCTAACAAGGAGATATAAAGTATAATAAAAGACAATATGTGAAGGTCAGTGGTTCTAATTAAAAATACTACATATCAATAGTATTTTTTTTTTCAATTAAAACAAAATCAGCTGTTACCCTTCTGGTAATTATGATTTGTGTAAGAACAGTAACTAGTTTTTTTGCACTTCTACTACCTGTCTAACTATAACATGCAGCAATGAGGAATGTCTTTAAGTCCTAAATCAATGTTAGGCTGAGAGTATGCAATAAAGCCCATATTGGATGGCTCATAGAAACATTTCATCCCAGCAAGCATGCATCACTTTGCTTAGTGACAGCTTGTGCCAAAATGAGTTAATCAGGTCTCTGTTTCTGAGAGAAGTTGGTGTGGTACGGGATGAAAGTTGTGGGACAAAAAGCTTCTTCTGCAGGGAAAGCCCCATAAAACTGCCCTTGAAGAGGAGAAGGATTGCCTGAATTGTTTTTCCAAATTGAAGGAAAATGGCAGTGGTTCCTCAGTGTTCACAGATCCTAGAGTTCCTGCATGAAGGCAAGACCATTTTCACATAAGTTCAGGAGTGGCTACTCCTGGAACACAGCTGTTACGGAAAGGTAGTTCATGGCTAAGTCCCAATGCTGAAAGAGGTTTAGTACTTTCCACGGGGTAAAAGGGGAATTATACCTGGCCAAAGACCTCACTGAACAGGTTGATTTCCTCACAGAAAACATGAAATGAAAACCTGTTGACTTATTGATAGATTTTCTTGTCTATTAAGTTTGAGATAGACATGTTATTGTCTGGATGCTCACCAGTGTTAGCCCTCTAAAACACTGCTTAATTACCTATTTGACATAAAAGGAAGTACAGAGAATTAAATGCATTACATAAACAGTTAAAGGGGAAAAATAGGTCAAACTTATACCAAACAGCCTTGAGAGCATCCTTTCTAAAGTGTTTGTTTTGAAGAAAACTGTGTTATGTGACTCTCTGGACATCAAAAATCCAGGCAAATACAACTGCAAAGCAGAGCAGAAGGAAGCTTTGTTAGTACTGAGGAGGTTTCTGGTCTCCCAACCTTCCTCTTGTATGCAGAGATGAAACAAACAATTGAGGCAGATAAAAAAATTTTAAGTCAGAACTGAAGAATTGCAGACTGTCAGAAGCAACTGTATGCAGACTGTTCAATGCAGCCCTACAGTTTAAGAACAAATACATTACTGCATGTTCCTGTACAGCCTGTAATTGTTCTACGTGCTTTATCTAGTAAATACAAGATACACCTCAGGCCCCAAATTTTCACCAAAGCAGAAACTGCAAAGTGAAAAAATGGAGACATGATCTCTCCTCTTCTCCATCCTGCTTTCTCCCCCACTGTATCTACAGCCTGTACCGAGTACAGCTGCTTGTACTTTCGAATCCCCAGACAAGAAAGTCCTTGGCCTCACTCATAGGCAGAATTCTATCAGAACTATATTATTAGATGCAAAGCTCCTAGCCCATTCTTTTCTTTTAGCCACCAGTTACGGGGTTTTGCTTATTATCAAAGTTCAATTCTTGGGCATTGTCCAGTCAGAGCATAACAGCTATCCTAGCTACTTCACCACTCTTTATCCATGAGTCAAACTATAGGTACCTTTCTACTGTCTGTCTGTCCATCCCCTCCTGTCATTCTTCCCAGTACTGTTTCTTTAGTAAGTTTGTTCATCAAGGGATATTACAGAGGTACAGACGTTACAGTTACCTCCCAAACTCTTTTAAGTTCTCCCTGCACCTTGGCTCCACATGCAATGTAAAGATCTCACCTCCATTGTTTGGAAAAGGGTGTGTTTATTATACTTCTTGCTGCAAAAAGTAATGTCTTAAGTCAGTGCAGAATGGCTAATTCTGCTGTGGGTAAAGCCTAAGAATTACTTGCTACCATCAGCTCTGGCCATTGGGGTATTAAGTTAAAGAAAAGCATTATCCAACTTGCACCTCATGATCACGTAATGAGCACCCTGGTGATTAGTACAGTCCTTGGCTCTCTGGTGGCTTTTTTCACAGTAGACTGGGAAGAGTCTGGTGACTTGTCTCATGTGGCTGATCAAGTGCATGGGGAACAGGGAGACTGAGACTACAGTTTTCAGCTTTGGCCTACTTTCTTGCAAGACCAAAAAGACTATGTGGGAGAAAGACAAAACCTGTCTGTAGGTCTCTGTCCTACTCTTGACACCCCACACACCAGTGCAATTTGTCTAGATGAAAGATCAGGCCAACCAAATAAATTTTATCAAGAATTTTAATGGAAGATAATGCTATATTAAACTTGTACTATTTTCTTAGCTAATAATAGCCTCACAATATTTTTATCATGAAATCTGTGATGCACATGCTATCTTAATGTCAGTGATCTTTCCACAAGTAACTTGTTAAATACTTCAGTTCTGAACTGATTGACGAACTCCTTTCCTGTGGTTTTATATAGCACATGATAGAGGCTGCCACAATTATGCTATAAAAGTGATAATTCTAAGAGGAACTGAAAGGCTGTGATATTTAGAGCCTGATTCAGTAGCCCTACAAACTAGAGGGAGTAATTCTGATTGACTTCAGATTAGATTAGATTAGATTAGATTCTTCCCCATTAGAAAATAATTCCTTCTTGCTGTTTAGAGCATTCACATATTCTGAAAGCTAGCAAAGGGAAGTAAGCTGTCCATATATCTTGTAATGGAAGTGAAAATATTCCATTCTGCCCTTCCATAATATACATATTAATGGTAGTGCTTAGAGATCTCCTTGGGGAATCCAGAAGTTCCTTCTTTTTGTACCACAGCTTTGTTTCTTCATGAAACCGCCAGCTTGGGTACATGTTCTTAGCAACCATACTTGATATATAAACATCTTAAAGAGTTGGAAAGAAGCTAGAAATGCCAGCTCATTCTATAAAGGCTCTCCTCTGACAGCTGCTTATCTACCTTTCTCAGCAGGAGATTTATTGGGTCCTTTTCTCATTTCCCAAGCTGTACATTTCTTTATCTATGCAGTCTTATTTGTATTGGTGACAAGACTCCTAGCTGAATTTCAGCTATGTGGCCTTTCATATAAAACTAGATCCCTCTCCATCTCAGCCTCAACTCTAGAACACAAACAATTTATCACTTTTTGTTAAAAAGATCTTATACATGCTATAAATTCCGTAAACTCTACTGCCTATCTTATAAGAATGTACAGATCTCCTGCAGGGATCTGCTAAGAAAGGCTAAGTACAAAAATAAGAAACTGCTCAATTCACAGTTATGTTCTCTTAGAAGATAGGATTAATTTCAGGATCTACAGGAGAAAATCAGAAAATAAAATGTACTGGAAAGAAGTCAAATTTAGTTTTCGTCAAAAAATGGCATAACCTTTTTCATTACCATATGGAAAACCAGCATAATCCTAGAACACAACTGATGTTGATAATGGCACACTACTGGCTAATCATTTTTATGAAGGTCACCCTGATTCATGCAGCTAGGCAGCATCTCACCACAATTTTTCACTTATCATTGTACTGGATCCTACCAAATGCAAATGCCACCTACTAAGCTGTTTCCCAAGAAACACCATGCAATCAAGACCAGAGTCCTTAAATTGTTGCTTCTTGGAGAGTTTGAAGCTGAGAGACAACATTGCACGCAGCAGGCCTGGGAGTAGGAATTCTCAATTAATTGTGGTGTGCAGGTCTATTCTCTTAATAGCCTGAGATGCTATAAATGCCTATTTACCAGTGTAGAAAAACTGCCTGCTGTTCTACTGTATAATTGGGTTCCATGATTTATTTCATGCTGTATGAAATACTAAGCTGGCTTCAGCTCTGACTTATGCTCTCATAAACCTAAGGTAATTTGTTTGACTGCAATGGAATTACTAAGGAGTTTTCATAGAGTTATAAAATAAACTGAAGAGCCTGCTGTAAGCATATTGCATATGAAAAGGAAGGAAAAAGGAAGTGCTGCATTCAGCTTTGAGGACCTTTACCTGACTTCAGTATATCTAAGTAGAACATGAGCTTTCTAGTTGGCTTCTTTAATTTCAAATAGAATTCAGTAGCAGTAATTACTACATTTTAATTACACATTGAAGTATCCTTGGAATCCAGAACAAATGTCTTGCCAATACTGGGTCTAGTAGTGTTGTATGTCTTGTTGCTGATAAAAACATTTCTGCTGTTATATTGGAATCTCAGATCCACTAGTAGGATTTGACTGGAAGTGAAGTGTTGAAGTCTTGAGCAGTAAATTCATCACTATTCTTTTGTCTGAAATGAGAAACACGATTTTTCTTGTATTTATCTGACATAAGAGGAATATGACTAATAAGCAAATGTTACTGAAATTAAATTGTGGTCTTGAGTCCAGCTTGCATTTGACTGCTGCCTCAGCATAGCGTTAGGGAGATTGCAATACTGGCACACTTACCTTTCCCTTCAGATGTTCTGCCAAGCTCCTGACTCTGTAGACAAAAGAAATCATGAGAGAGATTAGGGCTTGTTGGCATTGATATCTTGTGGTCCACTCGTTGAACATGTTGTGAAGAGTCTACCAAAAACATCCCTAGATCTCTGTTTGGATACATTTAAAAATTGTATCTGTTTGTTAGAATAAAGTAGTTGCATAAGAGGGTCAGTACGCTGCTGCATCAGTTGTCATTAGCAAAAAAAAAAATTGCTGGCAACAGTTTTATCCAAAAATATTACCTATTTTCAGTCCTTGAAGGGACTGTATTAAAAGACAGTGTTCTGTGTTCTGCTAGTTTTTACTGTTTACATATTTATTATTTTAGCAATTATTCTAAAGGAATAACTTACGAAACAGTACCCTCAATGCTTACCCTTAGGGCTAAGGATAGCTGCTACATTTTAAGATGAACTGACTACAGGACAATTCTGTTTATCTCTGAAGCAAGCATAACTAATTCAATATTGTTTTTTTCTTTATAAAGCAAAACTTTTAAGATTATATTGATTGATGTTAATCAGTAAGCAAATAAAACAAAACTGTACTTCTGGTAATCACTCTTATAATTCCTGAAGGAATTAATAAAGGAAAAGGAAGTTTCAGTACAAGACAGAGCAGTCCCAAAAATTATCTTTCAAATTATTAAAACATGAATCTCAAAATACAATATTGCTGTGTAATGTCCCTTTTAGACAAGTACACAGAAGACATGGAAAAAACGGCAAACAATAGTAGTGCAGTATAATCACACGAAGCTTACTTCCCTTGAAAAATAAAATTAATGAAATGCTACTATGTGTTGTGTAACAGGGTTATAGTCTGTAGTCAGGCAGTCAGAGAGCTGACAGGGGCAGTGACTAAAAGGCATACACAAACCAGACTGAGGATAAAAAGTAGACTCAAGTGTTAAAACTGAATTACAGCATTGCATGAAAAAGTTTTAATCTTAGTGTTCAGACAGGAAAAGAAAAGGTATCTCCCAGTTTATATAAGTGGCAGTGTTTTTCCTGGTGTCTACATAGATAATGTCATTTACACTAGCTCAGGGTTTGCTATTGTTTTTTTAATATTTTCTCTGTCTATTTTTTCCATGTGTGACCAGGATATTTTTTCCTTTGGAGTTCTACTGCAGTTTTTTCCTTACACATGCTCTTAATATCCTGTCACATCAGAATTTCCTTGCAGCAGCCAGTTTGCTATCACAGATGATTATGGTTTCTGGTGAAAAAATAAGCAGCAGGAGCAAATGAGTGCCTCACCACAAAAGTCTTGTGAAGAGGACCTAATTTAAAAAGCAGGAAAAAATGGAAATGGAACACGTAGAAAGAACAGCACCTCCCTCCCCCACCCCAACTTAAACTAATGTAGATTAGTTCATCTTTTTTTAATTAAGGAAGACAAGGAAGAGTTACCTGTAAAGCATTGGTCTAATCCATGCACTGTTATGGTCAAAAAAATGCAGGATTGTAGCCAAATGCAATAAAGATGAAGTAATTAAAGTAAAATGGCAGCATGTCACTTAAATGATTTGATAATTACACAAGAAAAAAGACTTTTAAAAGTTCCCATGTCACCTAAATTTGCTGTCTTGGCAATTTGGTTTATGCAAATCAGGGACCTTGATCATGCAGATCATCCTTTCCCTCCCTGACTTGCACCATTTATACCAATGCAACACTAATAAACTTTTGCAGAACATGAACTGGGGAAAGGATAATTCAGTTGCAAGACAAAGGTTTCCAGTTGCAAGACAAAACCAGAACATTTCAAAGTATAAATCTGATATTTAAAACCCAAAAGATTATTAAGAAATGCCATCAAATTGTTTTCTAGCTGATTATCTGAGAAATGGGTGTATTTTTTAACCCTAAATATTTTTCGATATCTCCTTCTACTATGGCAAAGCCCTTTTTTCCTGATTTAGATTTTTTTTCTTGGTAACATTTTGTGACTAAGTGATTTGTTTAAGGGCTTGGTGAATCAGGGACAAAAACTCCAGGGAAACTGATGCAAACACAGCTTGGGAAAAGCAAATTGAAACTATTCTAAGTGCTACATTGTAAACATCTAACAATCATGCATGCACTCTAAAAAAAGTTTTGTTGTTGACTTTGGGCATGGTTGAGCAACAGGAAGATTTGACAGGACTGTTGATAGAGAGAATGTGAACAGTCACAGTAATTTGATAATCCACTTAAAACCCTTTTTTTGCATAAAACACCTTTGAGCAACTCAGGATAGAAAAAGGGGCTGTACTAATTCTTAGAGACAGTTGTGTTGAATTGGGCTAAAGAATGTTGTGGAAGTAATAACTCATTCTGTAGTAAATCTTACTGTACATTTTATAGGGATAAAAATCACTCTGGTTTCTTAGGTTGTCATTCTGGCATCTTTAGACAGTATTACATGTACTTAAAAAAAGCTGTACAATACCATTGCCCTTTGTGAGCTGCAGTGAAGCATTTTTAAGCAGAAATGTGAATGCTCTCATTAAACTGTTCAATCACTGTTCTCTTAGGAATAGCAAATGTTTATTTAAAAAGGTCACAGGAAAAAAATTCAACGTGGCTTCTGGGAGGCTTGGAAGCATGTTAAGTGTGGGAGTTCATAGAGCTGCTGAACTGCAAGGTAATAGTTGGATTGAGAACAAGACACAGCAATACGCTGTGGGCTTGTTTTGACTGTAAATGATTTGGAGTTTGATGAGGATTCTTGTGTGCAAAATCTGTTCCTTAGAGACAGAGGAGTAGTGAGAAGCGAGTTGGTGAAAGGCACACAAAGTGTTCTGAGTCAGGACTACGCTTTCTGCTTGGGGATGCAGTGGAGTCACAGCAGTGCTGGCAGTGGGTAGGCAGGACCTTCAGGGTTTTCCTCCTACATCTGGCACAGGATTCTTTGTGGCCCTGTACTAATGAGCTGAGTTAATCCTCTTGGACAAAGAAGGCAGCACTAGGAGATCCTAATTACAGCACTCAGCCAGGTCTGTTCTTCACTCAACTGCTTAGGGCAGAGAAGCAGCCACGCAGGGTGAGTTCCAGCACAGGAAAGAGGGACAGCAACAAACTCAGTTATGGCATCTCCCGTACAAGTCTACCAGCCTATGTATTCCTGTCAAAGGCTGACTCTTACACCACCTGCCACCTGCTTAGGAGGAATCCTGAGGTTCGTGTGTACCTAACTTTTTGAGTGTACCATAAAGACAGACATTTCTTGGAGTGAGATTTGTTTCTGAATCTTCCTGCTTTACTTTTGCTGTCTGTATAGCAGAAGGTGATTATCTGTTTACCTAACAAAAACATTGTGTGGATAAGAGCTTTGTCATGTATTTGAAGTGAGAGACTCTACAGCAGTTTTTACCATATAACTTCTTTGACAAACCAGAGATAATGGAATTTAAATGATATATGACTTAGATTTGTTGCAAAATATTATCACACAGTAATTTTCAATGGAGTTCTGCCAAATTCTGTCAAGGTAAGGAACTTAGCTTCTAATTGTTTTGTGTGTTTATGTGTGTTTTAACACTTGCTTCCAAACCCTCACCCAGCTCTATCTTTCTGTTATTCTTTGCTTACGTATTTTACATGTAGTTCATCAATATCAAGACACAGGGTTGAGATTGAAATGTAATTCTTATCTAAATTTATCATCTTGGTTTGTTGATTTAAGTTGCATGATAGTAATTTGAGGACCACATTCAGGCCATTTGATCCAGAATCAGCGATTCAGTTTCATTTTGCACACCTGTTTTGACTCACAGAACAGATAAGTTAAGTACAAAACCATGTATTTGCATAAATTTTCTAATAAAAAATACCATAAGAGGATACATAAAGCAGAATGCTTGAGTATTCTAACTCAAATTACTTTTTATTCTCTGCTGATTTGGTAGATGTAAGCACTGAGTCTAAACACCTGACTATATTGTTTCACTAGATCTTGATGTAGGACTTCTTTTGTTTCAGCATTAGAGCTACGTTTGTTATGACATCAAGGATGTGAGAAACTTCTTTTTTATTTGTCCTTTTTTTTAATAGTTGTTCCTTGATACAGAGTCCTACCTTGAATTTAACTGTTTAATAGATTATAATTTTCCTTTTTCAAAATGAAATGGACACGCCTACAACAAAACACAGTTTTCTGATATCCTGATCCTGTCCAGTCATGGCAGTGAATTTATTCTGCAAAAATCCTACTGCTATGGTAATAATTTTAAGTTAAGATCTGCCAAGAATCACCCTTCCTTCAGCTCCATTTGGCAGATTTTCTGAAGTCCCTATGTGCAATATTTAGAATCCTGTTTTTTGTATATACCATAAGGGGTATATATAGTTCATAAATAGTATTAACAAGAATTGGAAGATTTAGAAGCTTCTTTTTGCAGAGCTCTGGAACACTTTACAGTGTAAGATCATATTATAATTGTGTATAGCCCTGGGTTTCATGCTGAATGTGTTGCAGAATGATGAAAACTTGGTAGCTTGACCTCCACATAAGATGGGGAGAGAGAGGAGGGATGGTAGAGTGGTAAATAACAAGGCAAAGAGGAGACTTGATTTGGGGCCATGAGAAATTGAGGAGAGGGGTTTTTTTTCTCATATTGCAAAACTTTAGTGATTCCCTCCTCTTTCCCCCCCAAGGTTTTGTTTTCATCCAGATTTTCCAGCTGATTCCAGTGGTAGCTCACATGGAAATCTCTCTTTTTGGAAGCCCTGGAATTTAGTTTATTAGCTGTTATCTATTGCTTACTGACTGCTGGGGAATGAAGCAGTATTGATGATTACTGTAATAGAAGGCCTGTTTTTCCTTTATTCCTACACCGTTGCATCAAATCTGATGTGTTAATAGGAAGAGTTACATACAAAGATTACGATGTGTTACTTAAAACTCTTCAGAACGTTGTGGTCTTTTATAGATGCAGAGGAAATTTTTATTTTAGCCATACAAGAAGTATCTGATAGTGGTATTAAATTTCAGCTGTAGAAGTGCAGAGAACATGCTGTGTGGCAGAGTGCATGAACAGTTGCCACTGGGAACTAGTACCTCTGTTTGCTTTGTCCACGTTATTCCCGTTTTTGTTTTTTAAGTAATCCAAGCAATTTATTTTCTGTATTTCAATTTCTTAATCTGCATAACAGCAAGAGTAATTTACCTGTAAATGGACTAAGCTGTGCCAAGTGCTCAGAACCTCCCTCTAGCACAACTCAGTGCATTTTCAGAATATTGTTTATCAGCTCCAGCAGCTCTGCCTCAAACACTGAACTTCTTTACAAAGGTATTAGTGCTAGGTGGTTAATCCTTTTTGTTGTAGGTGCTTTCACTTTCCTAGCTCTGTTGCACTAAAAGCTGGCCCTCAAGCATCTCTCTAGATGAATTTGACGACACTGGAGGAATGACTTCACTCTGTTTAAAAGCTTCATTTTGTATGATTACTGTTACGTTCGGGATTCGACGGTGGGGTTTGGTTTCATTTTTTTTTAATGTAACTCTTTGTTTTACAGATGAGGGCAGGAACGCAGTTGACCATGCAGGTGGTGCACATATTGTAGTAGACCATTTAAGGTCACTGTGCAGTAAAACAGATCCAGCCAGTGAGAAGCTCTTGACTGTCTTTTGTGGCATGCTGATGAACTATAGCAATGAGAATGGTAAACAACACCGAAAATTTGCTTTATGTCTACCAGGAGAACAACCCCAACAAAAAAAGATAAGAAGTTGAAGTCATCTGTAGGTTTACATCGTGGATGCTTAACACTAAGTTATTCTGAAGAGATCAGGGACCTCAATTCATGTATACAATTTTCTGTTTCAGTAAAATTATGTTCCCAAAAATACTAGATATATTCCTGACACGATTCCATATAAAACAAATTATATAAAGTTTTAAGATCAGTGTCTGGAATTTACTTCTTTGTCTAAAAGCGAAGCATAAAGATACATCATACAGATTTACAGAAGTTAATTAGAAGGCTACATTAAGTCCTCTCTTTCTCATTAGTATCAAATAACATCAGAAGACTAATTTATTGCAGACATGCAGTGTTGTTAATTATTTAAGGGTATGTATGCCAAACAGTTAATAATTTTTCTCCTTATGAAATGTATATAAAACCATATGTTATGTTGTTCAAAGATAAATGGGGAATCATTTATAGGTATGTTCAACACTGTTCTGTGTCTACAAATTATAAGTTTATGTTCATTGTCCCATTACTTGGAGATGTTTAAAGACTGAGAAAAAAACACGAGAGTATATTAAATGGGAAACCCTTGACCACTGAGAGTAACACAATAGCATTCTATATTAGTTGTACAAAATAGTACCTAGCTTGCTTCTGCACACAAGTGTTTTAATGTGCCAAAGTATATTTATAGCATTCACACATTTTCAAGTTTTCAAAATGTGAAGAAAATTGGAATACATTAGGAAGGCTACAGAGAGGCTGTTCTGACTTGCAAAGGCACAGGTTACAAATACAGTTAGTAATTACATTGTCTTCAATCATGCCCATTTCCTGAATTGCAATATTTTATCTTGGGAAGAACTATCTTCTTTATTAGTTACTCACCGTTTCCTGAAAGATAGCACTTGCTATAACTCACTTTCCAATTCTACGTCCCCAAAACTTGTCTGCTTTTCAGGATGTTCCATAGGCTTTATTGTACACATTTTTAATCTGTTTTATCATCTCTTCTAGTATAGTTTCCATGTGTGTTTTCTGTGTCATCTCTCTGGAGATCTCAGCTCTTTGTGTTACTCATCCAGCTCCAAATATAACTGTTCTATGTGTCTCATCTCTTTCTCTTGTTCTTACACTAAGTTTTTTCCTTTTCTTTGTATTATCTAAGAATTCTTGTTTCCATCTTCTTTAAATAGCAGCTTGCTAGTTCCTTCATTTCATATTGTTTCTAGGAACTGTTTTGCTTGTCCACTTCGCATGAGTACCACATTTATTACATTTCATAGTGTTCACTCAGTGCTTTCTTTGTTACAATATTTGGAGCAAATAGATATTCTCACCTCTAAGTTACCAGAATGCTCTGTATTAATTAAGACTAATGAGCACACAGTATACTTGGTAGCTCAAGACAGATGAGTCCAAAAGCGATGTGTAGAGAGATTCTATTATCAGTTTTGCTTCAGTGACCAAGCTCCCAACAGATCTTCTCTAGGAAAACTAATTATGAGATAAATCTCCCAAACAAGCAGCTTCTGAAGAGCTTAACTGTTATGAACATTGAATAAATGACTCATTCCATCTAGTAAGATAGCTTATTCTGATGCAATCAATAAAGCAGTTGTGTGGTTCAGTGACAGCCAGGAGGATTCACTAGCTGCTCTCCTCCCTGCTAAAGGACATCTTTCATCTCACACACAATCCACAGGAGCCACTGAAGCAATGTAAGAAGTGAGAAATTCCAAGCTCTTGGATCTGGTGCTCAGCAGCCCTGTGTCCTACCATCAGATCAAGGAGGAGTGCTGGGGGTTTAGCAAACCTCCACCTTACCCCACATACTTGGTTGTGTCCATGAGAAAGGGTCCCTTTTGTAGGAACCCAGCTCGTGTTTGGCCCAGCATTCATGGGTAGACTGTGTAAGATTTTTGTCCTCCTGTTCCATTGTGAACTTGCTCACTAACTGGGGCAACCATTGAATTAAACACCAAATACTATGCCAAATCAATATCAAAAAACAAGAAAAGTGATTAAGGGGACTAAATTTTTAAAAGAAAACTCAGTGACCATACCTGTGGCATGTGAATAGAGAAACAGGTAGTTGACCAGTCTTGCCAGTTTTGTTTTAAGAGTCTCAAGTACAATTGGACCATAATTGTGAGCTGATCTAAAAATATCACTTGTGGGCCATCAAAAATTTTTAGGACAGCAGTCAATGTCAGCTAGGAGCCTGAGACAATCACTAACTTCCATGCATTGCTGCAGCAGGTGAATAATACTCTGACTAAATGCAGTTGTTTGCTGACCTGTTAAACATCAAAACTAAGATTGCTCTGACAGCCAAGTGTGTTCACAGCTTAGTGAATACCATTTTTGGGATTTACTTGCAAAGGTTTGATCCCAGCTACTTACAAAGAAGATAAAACACTGCATTAGTTTTGCTGAAGGATGAGCAGTATGGGATTGCAGCCTGGAGTCACAGATTTCTTTGTCCGTAGTTATGGAAACCAATTGGACAAAAATAAAAGATATTAGGTAAGGAGGAAGTGTTTCAATCTTTGAAATAGCACTTCTGCCTTCTCTTTTCATGTTTCTATAATCTTTTCCAGCTTGGCATGCTATGTTAAAAAGTTGCAAGTGGGGACTTTGAAGATGTCTTTAACTGCTCTTAATGACTTGCACTCTTTTAAGTTGTACTAGCTATCCAGATAAGGACCATTGCAGCCCATTTGGCTTTTAGTTGCATCTAATTATCTGTGAACACCCTAATATTTTCTGATCATCAGCATTTTATGAGCAAAAGAGTATATAAATTGTTTGATTTTATTCTAAACAGTTTGTCATTCCCAGTCAGCTAATTGCCCTCTTTTTCCAATAGCTACTACTTCATTATTAGTAACTATCAGCTGCCTTATTTTTTTAACATGAGATACTCAATCTCGAGTACTTTAAGGGATTTATCACATGTTGGTTTTACAAAAAAGGCGCCTAGGGAGCATCTACACGTAATATTTCCTTTTCCTAAACAGAGCAAATAATGGAGCATTCTTGTATCTCATCCTCATTCTGGACACTCAGCTTGCAGTTGTAACTCCTGTCATAACAGTGTTGTCTAAGCTTTAAACTAGGGTTCTTTTTACAAGGTTCTTGTGTCATCTGCTTGTGTTCAGGAATTGTTTTTTCTCACTGTCTCTCAATTCTTTCTTTGCTTCCTTGGTATCCTAATTTCAATAGTAACTACAATTAAGACAACAAACTCAAATTTTGGCATTTCTTGCAATTCTTTTAAGCTTAAAAAAAAAGTGTTCATATTTAATTGCATTGCTAGAAATGAGAGGTATTTTTCTGATGGAAAATATCTCTTTGCCTTCAGCCCAGGTTATCTTGACCCTCTTGTCATAATTGTATTTTACTACCCAAATTCAATCAGACACAAATAGCTCATCCCTGCTCTCAGTTATTAGCTTCTGTGTAGCCATTAATCTGCTTAAGAGCAAGAAGCAAAGCAGACCTTAGGATAAAGAGGGGAAAACTAATAACTAATCTAATAAAACTAACAATCATATGCAAACACTCATGTAAAAGAGTTAGAAATATGAGTGGTTATTCTGCAGACCTCATAATCCTGTGAGCCAAGACTATTTGCAAGTTCATGAGATCAGCTATGAGGTAATGAATTGTCTCTCGAGATCTCTAAAACAAACCATAAAGGCTTTTTAAAGAAATGCAGAAATTATGGAAGAACTAGGCCAATTGGCTTATTTGGTAGTCAAACTGGAGATCAGAAGTTAACTGAATACAGTATGCATGTGTGAAAGTATACATACATTTATATATATGAGTGTATATATGTAGATAAAAATAATTACGTTTATAGATTGCTGCCTCATTTCATTTCATAGCAAACTTCAGTCTGTCAAGATTGTCTTTCCTCCAGTACCTTTGTAAAATGTGACATCCTGTTGTTGAATCATACAACTGCTAAGCCTTTCTTATTCTCACAAAACTCTAGCAACTGGAATGAATGTTGGGGTCTGATGTGCACTGTTGACCATCTGCACAAGCTATGTAAATGCACAAGAAATGAAAGGGAGATTTATAGCACCATTATTATGGTCTGACAGCAGTATTTCAGTAATGCTTCCTCCTAAGACCTACCTTTGCTAATTTTCATGCTTGTCATGGTTTTTGTTTCATTTACATCACAGCTAGAGATGCCTAGCATGCTTTTGAGACCTGAATATACTTAAATGCAAAGTAACCTAAAGTATGTAAAAGCAGATAAAAAGTATGTTCCTTACCACAGTGAGATAATCAATACAATCACTTTTATGTTCTGTCATGATTTAACATAGCTGTGGGGATTCCAAGCAGGTTTCTCTAGGGTATGAAATTATGCCATCAATTTGTACAGAACTACTTTTCCTTCAGCATTATAATCACAGTTACTGACGGGACACAAATGATGAGTTGTTTTCTGAAATTATTTTCAAAACAATAAATTAGCCTAAATCAGCATTTTTAACTAAAATGCCCCCAATAAAGTTCTCAATTTGGGATATTCTCCTCAGATCTTACTCTTTGGAGTTTCCATGTGTGTCACCGAAGGACATGGAGCCATTGAAATTCAAGTTTTAGGTAGGTAATTCTTTGTGCTGGCGCATGTATTGATTGCCTTTTATCTACCTGTATATGCATCTGTACAGCATCACTGTCAGTGCTTTTCACCCCAGAAGAACATACAGGCATAGTGCAACATGTGATAGCAGTGTCAAATATGGTTTTAAGTCATAAATTCAGAAGAGGCATTCAGTTTTTCATGATTCCTGCTCGCTGTGCATCAGGTTCTGCTTAGGAATTGAATAGAAGTGCTGTTTCATCCTGAAACATGATGTTGCCTGGCATCAAGGCTCACTTTAGTCCTGTGTCAGGCAACTGATTGTAGGATGGATGCATGTTTCCCCAAATTTGTCTCCTGCTCTAGTAAGGCATTAACACTTACTGCAGTGTAAGACCAAGATAGGCAGTTAGTCCAAGTTAGCCAGTCTGAGGTCTTTCCTAGGGAGAGAACTGCTGGCAGTCCCTGCAGCTGAGACTAAACCACGTAGATGTTTTTAATTTAGCTGAATTAAAGAGTGCTGTAGGTCTCCATACCAGTGAGATGCCTAATACTCTTCTCTTAAAATGCTTAATAGACTTTGCTAGAGAAAGTGCCTCCTGTTGGTGATAATGACAGATGTAAATGTCAGGTCCAGAATTTGTATGGCAAGCCCAGGTTTAAGTATAAACATAGCAAATAGCTGCTGGCAGCCTTTTATTTTCAAAGGTCTTGCTTCCTGTGCAGCTTTGTGACTCACAGGGTTGCTCTTTGTCAAAGGAGAAAATTTATAAATTTTAAATTAACACTTACTGCTCTTAAGGCAATATTTATCTTATGGACAATTTTTGTAATGCCATTCTTACCACTGTAGATAATTCCTGTACTCAGGTGCCATCCTTCTATTCTGGGAAAATCATACTGGTATGGAGTCTGGTATAATACCTGACTTTTGGCCTAGAACAGTTGTTCTTTCTTAACATATGGGGTTTTTTTCCTTTTTTTTAATTTGGAAATTCTAGAGGTCCTTTAGTCAGTGCACTTGGTGCTCTCTTGAACAATATCTATTTGGCTTGTAAGATTCCTATTCCCTTTCAAAGATTATATGGTTTCCCTGTTTACACTCATCCTCTCCTCCATGCTTTTTATACATTTTGTACTAAGAAAGAGAGAGCAGAAAAAAACCCCTACTCAAAATGGAGAGTTTATGCTTCTGAAGTTTGAATGAAGTCCATAGAGATTGTCTCTTTATCCATTAATGGCTAAAGAGATTTTTAGAGTGACTAAAGGTAGTCTAGTAACAAAGCAATTTCTTTCCACATAGTTTTCTATGGCCTTTGTGGTTTGTGTCTTTGTTCTCCCACTCTCCATGACGACCAGTTTCCTTCAGAATTTTCAAGTGTTTGCAGGGGACAATCACAAACCAAGGACAAAAACAGATTATTTACCAGTAACTTGAGTTCTCCTACACAATAATTTTCTCTATAGAACCATTCCATCTCCCTCTCTCCCCAGTTTTCCTATTGAAAGACAGATTTTTACAGTCAGTTTGGAATGAAGTAGGAGGGTGTAGTAGTGACTCACACATCTGCCAGAGGTAAAATGGCATTCAATGCATGCGCTAGTACAATTTGTACTTACCTGAGATTTGAAAACTTCAACAGCTCTTTGGTGTCTGACATGGCATTCTCATAAATTTTACTAAAGACCACGAATCTGTGGAAGAGGTAATCCCTCCCCCCAAAAAAGGAAATTCAGTTACTGGTAAGTAATACCGTTTCATTAAGGATGTCAAGCCATAAGGATTCCTGCTCATCCCCAGTAACCCATAATAACCATGCCATTTACTTACTTAGTATACCAAATTCATAATTATTATCAGAATATTTTATACTGAATACAAATGAGCTAAACACTCTGGAATCATATAATAATTTTCATTATATGAAAATTTCGAACACGCTTGGCAGAATTTTGAGGGCAAAGTGTTTTTCAAGAGCATGAGAGGATTCTAAATTTGCTGAACTTCAGATGTCATATGTTTTTATCTCCCTGTAAAAATCTGCACTTTTTTATGGCTCTGATGCCACAGATACAAGAACTCCAACTGATTTCAGTTGCCTAGAATGAATTCCTTAACAAGAAAACCACACCAAAAACAAAAGCAAAAAACTACCAAAGAACCCCCAGAATTCCCTGGTAGGGCTTGACCAAAAGCTAAATGAAGTAATATGATTCTCTTGACTTCACTGGGCTTTGGATCCTTGTCTTTTGAGTCTGTAACATTTAAACATAGTTGAAGTGCTTTGGAAACAAAGGAAAAAAGATGCTTAGGAAAATTACTAAACAACATCTGGTGTGTTTATGTCTGCTTCATTCTATTCAACTGTGGAACAATGTTTTTCTTCTTTGCTATGTTATAGGTAAAATGTATAAGAGGAAATACTGTTACAAATAATCTTTTAAACCAATCATGTTTCTGCCTAACCATCAAAGCATCTTTCTATTTGCAGACACCTAGGAGCAATACTTTTCTTACTTGTAAATACTATAAACTTTCATCCTGTGCAAGAAATTATCAGAATGGCTTCTAAGGACTTTTCTTAAACCTTCCATTTTTTGTCTTTATTAAACTTTCTTTTTTCTCAAGCTTCTCATAATCTACATTGTGACTTCCTGTGTTTATAAAACCTTTCATGTTTATTTCAGTGCCAGTTTATATTCATTCTAATTTTGATTTTCCAGTTTTGATCTTTAATTTAAGAAAGAGTATATAGAAAAAGCTCTCAGATAAATCATTGTTTCACTGGCCTACTTCAGGTCAATTTCAGTCAGCTAGTCTCAGTGAGCCCAGAATCAAAGCTGACATGTATAAGGAACCTGATAACCACAAAATTGTCAGTAGCTGCATAATTCACTATACCTTATGACCAGATCAGGAAGGAATATTTCTGGGAATACATTCCATTGCCAGAGACAAGGAGAATTATGAGTCCATACCTCAAATCTGGACCAA
This sequence comes from Eopsaltria australis, assembly GCA_034509425.1. Lineage (NCBI taxonomy): Eukaryota > Metazoa > Chordata > Aves > Passeriformes > Petroicidae > Eopsaltria > Eopsaltria australis. The sequence goes on along the minus strand of JAVTVJ010000172.1, from coordinate 1,984,070 downwards.
ATCCTAGTTTGAAAAGTAGAGGAGACAGACATTTTAATGCTGCTTAGCCTAGAAGTTGCTTTGTGTGAAAAACGCTTTTTTGGTTAAAAGAACAGTACTATGATGAGAAATACTAACTCACTGTTGTACTCTCTTTTTATGTAGATACCTTGCAGTCACAGCTTATCAATATGGGGGTTATTCCTACGTTAGTGAAATTGTTGGGTATTCATTGCCAAAATGCAGCTCTGACAGAAATGTGCCTCGTTGCATTTGGCAATTTAGCAGAACTCGGTAAGTCCGTGATACTAATCTCAATTTTACATCCAGTTTTCATAATATTAAGTCTTAAATAAAGACTAACAAAAGCTCATTCGAGTCCTTTTGGTACATTCAACAATAGTAGAAGTTTTTGCTTATTTTCTCTAGAATGTACAGTTGTCTTTTTTTTTCCCCCTTCAGTAACTGAAATTTATTTGGGTACTTAATTCAAACTCATGTTTTATATTACTGTGCTTCAGTGCAACTAAGCACATTTTAAATAATCTAAACAGTCTTTCCATAGCACTGCTACTTAATGTGAATTATTTATTAATAATATAAATATTGTATCCTGGTGCAGCTCCACAAAGTTTTATCTGGATTATATTTGGCTCAGGAAAATCTCTGAATGAGGCTGAGACAGGCACAGTTCATTAATTTGCATATACAGTATTATTTTAGGTGCAGAATTTTAATATGTTCTAGTCTAAGTACCTCCATGTATAAATCATGAATAGATGTTAATTTTAGTTACAACTTCATTTAAATTGAAGTTTGTGGCCCTGCTTTGATCCAATGTCTGTGCAAGCAGATCAGTTTTCACTGGAATTCAACCAGCGAGTTGTTACGGTCTGTGTTTTATTAACATTTGTGGTTTATACTGCTGTTCTTTTGCTAACCTGTTTGGTGAAATTCTGGTCTTCTGAGTTGGGGTGTTTTTTGTACTGGAGCAAATAATACACAGGACTTATGATATAATCTTGTATTTCTAAGAACATTCAGCAGTTCAAAATATGAAAAATGTATCTCTGAGTTTGTAGTATTTGGTGGCCTGGTAGATTTCAAGGTAACAGAAAGTACCACATCATCTAGTTTGATCATACATATTATACTTTTATTTACAGCAGACAAGTTTTCTTAACAAATCCACAATAGAAAGAGCCCTCAAGGTAGCACTAAAGAAATTAACAAATGAGAGGTCTTCAAGATGGGCACTATGTACTGTGTCTGCACAGCAGAAAGTATAAGTGTCATACACTGAAAGTTCTAGTGCTTAAATGCAACCAAAACCATAATGATATTAAATATAATTAATGGTAGCTTCACTGAGAATGCACTGAGAATTTCCTTTCCCTCTTTGGAATGATCCAGCTCTGTCTTGTTGAGTAATGAGAACCATGGGAAATGAAACTTAACAGCAGCTTCTTTCCTTCCAGTTCATACACACTGAAAAGGTGCTCATTCTTTAAGACTAGCACAAAATTAATTTACTTTGTAATACTTTATTCTCCCTTAAGCAGTAGTCAGTCACATTGTAGCTGTATTGTTTTATTTCTGCCTTGTAACTTCAGGGAATTTTTTTGTAAGGTTGCCATTTTTCATCACTTACGAGACAACAGCATTGCACAGATTCCTTGAAAAGCATTATATGACTTATTCTGTGTCAAAGCAGGGCACGAACCAGTGTTTGATCTGTTAAAATACTGGAAAGATTAAAAATCTACATAGAATATACTATACAACCATGCCTAGTGAGATAAAGCAATAATGAGATGTGCACCAAAGTGTTTAGGACTGTAGTTCATGCTTTTCCCAAGTCCTTGGGGTCAATTTTACAGTAAAGTAATCCCTAACCATCCACCAGAGCAATAGCAAAGGTGCTGGAAGGTTTTCTGACTACAGATGGCCCTTAGGAGGTGGCAACTGGAAAATGCAGAACAGCAGCTCTACCACCTGCATTCCTTGTAATACTGCCAGTGAGGAGGAATATGATACAGGCAATGGAATAAGAGATGCTTTTGTTGAATGTACTTTTGAAGAACTGCTGGTTAATCTGGTAGGAATCTCACCCATCTGTAAAGCTGCTTTATGCTGTATGTGTGCAGTATGAGATGGCCCAGGCAACAGCCACACACAGATTTCCAAAGAAATGTCACCATCGTGAAACCGTGTAAATATTAAAGCATTTGGTGCAAATCTTCATCTCTCTCCTAGAAAATGCACTATATAACCTGCTCTTCTTTCTGTTAAGAGGAGGGAAATCAAAGACTTATTGTTTTTTTACTATTCCTGTTTCTATAGCTACTTTACGTTTTGTTGGGCAAAACCAGACCCAACAGCCTTGAATCACATATTTTTATATTTTTAACAGCCTTAGCCATAATTAATTCAGGTCATTCAGCACATTTGAAGTGTTAGACATTTATCTTTTCATTTTGTGACAAGCATGAGTCTATTGCTCTTGTCTGTGAAGAGCAGTTAGTCATCTTACTGCATAAACCTGGTACAAAGAGAAAAAGTAGTTCTGTCTTTTGATGTGGTTTGTTTACTTTATACTGAATTTCTCCTTCTGCCTCACAGAGTCAAGTAAGGAACAGTTTGCCTACACAAACATTGCTGAAGAGCTTGTGAAACTGTTCAAGAAGCAAATAGAGCATGATAAAAAAGAGATGATTTTTGAAGTTCTGGCCCCCCTGGCAGAAAATGGTAAGAATTTTTTTTTCTTACTCTATCTTTTACAAATTCTCTTATGTGTACTTTGTATTTCAGTATATCTGTGTCTTTCAGGCACTAAATCCTGACTTAACAGGCTGTCTCATTCTGAAGCCACCATGGCTGATCCTTGTGATTGTAGTTTCATGCACAGAGAATAGGTCTTAATTGTTGAGCATATGCAGGAGCCAGCTGATGCTAATTCCATCACTGATTCACTCTGTATACAATTATGTTATATTTTATTGCCCTGTGCCCACACTGGGAATATCAAAAGCTACTTTTTAGAGGGCTTCACAACATTTGTCTGCAAACATGGGCTCAAGTGTTCATAGACCACTGGAGCACCAGACATGATCTCCTGGAATCGCAGAGCCACTGGCAGTTCCATTTCCTATAACACTGTTTTTGCTAGGGGCATGTCAATTGCAGAGCCAAGGACGGGACAGTCTGCCCTTACTGTTCATTGAGAGATCATATGAATTTAATTTGGGTGTTTGGTGGCATATCCTATGTAGCCCCAGGCAGCCCCTGGGAGCTTGACTCACTGCTCAAGCCAGAGCAGGAATTGATGTGCACCTAATCACCCCTCCAGGTGTTCCTCCCAAAGGAACAAAGGATCAGAAAAAAGGGGCTTGTAAAATGTATCATCTGCCCTTCATGGAAATAAAGAAATGAGTTAACAGGTGGAGCTGGATTGATGTAGGAAGCAGTTCTGTGTAGGGAACACTTCACAGTATTTGATGGCTCTCTAACCTTGTTTTAACAACCTCAGCATTAAAGCTTTTTTTAATTGAATAGATTAAACTCAGATTTAGATAGAACTGTAAACTCAGATTTATGTTTCATCTACCCTATGCATACACACTCTGTGTGTGTCTCTTTTACGGAATATAAGTCAGGATAAACTTTCACTTTCATTTAAAAAGTTACTTTTACTTTTAAGTGGGATGGAAAATCAATCCCTTCTTTCAGTTCTAAAAATTCACATTTTTTCCAAAATATATAATTTATTATATAATTATTAACAATTTGCTCTAAGATAGTTCCATCCTCAGAGACTGACATGGAATAGGGTTAAACTTTTTTTATATTTGACATATATCAGTTCAAATGCTTAATTTTTCTTAGAGTATGTTTTGTAGTTGCAGTGAGATTTGAGAAATTCACTGATGCTGACCCTCACTCAGATGCTTCCATGTTGAGAGGTAGTCAGAAAAACATTTCCACTGTGGAATCAAGGCATACTTAAATGAGTTCACTTTGCTGGTACTGTTTAGGTGCTTTTGATTGTAGATAATTAGCAATAGGTCAGAAGGGAAAAACATCTAAATTAAGTATTTGCAGAGTCTGGAATTTGGTGGTTGGGGTGTTTTTAAGCTTTTTTTCTAATGTAGTTGTTGATTAAGCATGCTGTTGTCGCAATTTTAAATCACAGAACATCTGCAACACAGTATTCTATAGCTAAGGGAATTCTCTTTTTTTTAAAGCACCTCAGTGCCAAAGTGCCTATTTAAAAAAAAAATCCCAACTGGACATTTTGCATTTCCTTACAAAGTTCATGAGGAGGTCAGCTGCTCTTAGAGGAACAATGAATTTCACTCAGGCAAAAAGCCTAGTGACACCAGGAAACTGGGAGTCAGATACATCCTTCACCAGAGGTAGAACACACTTCCTCTCTCAAGTGTGGCTTGCAAACTATGTGAAAAAAATATTTCCAAAGCCCTGGCCTAAAAATATTTTAACTTGGGTTAAACACCTTTTTGTTCAAATACCATGTCATGTAGAAAATAGAGAGAAATCCTCTTCTTTGCACACTTCGGCAGAGCTTTGTGACTGTTTTTCAAAATCAGCATGCAAAAACCACCAGAATCACTTCCATGTATGAAAAGACCTAACGTAGCATAGGACAGCCTGCCATTCCCTCTTAACAGAAAGGGAGTTTGGGCATGTAAAGGAGATTCCAAGGGAAATACCTGTTAAATGTTTTGATATTTTAGAAACGAGAAAAAATATTGTTCCCAGATTTTATGTCACTTGAAAAAAATATTTATTATCTTCTCGAGACTTGTTTTGAATAACAACTAAGAAATCAGTTGCCTCATCAGTTTCCAGAACAAACTTCTCTGCCAACCCAACCTTTTGGATTTGGCCTTTCTGCACTCCTCCTGCAGCCCTTTCAACAAATGGCAGATATACTGACTGTCTTTGGAAAGCGTGAACACAGCACAGCCCTTATGAGTCTGCTGTGCCATGACTGAGGTACCAGAAGTTTGCTGTAGAGAAATATCCTCATTTTTAGAAGTGAAGAGCTCCATACACCTTCAGCTTATGACTGTGCCCTAAAGGCAGTCCAGAACCAGGGAGAGCCTGTTGGATGAATAATATCAGAAGTTGGCCATAAGAATTTCAAATAAAGAAGTTGCAGTTTTATGTACACAAGTTGTCAGTGAAAACACTGACATCACTATTTCTTACAATCCATCCTGCATGTGTGTATGATAGATCCATTTAAAATCCTGACTCTGACTCCTGTTATCCATGCTGTTTTCCAGATGTCATTAAACTGCAGCTGGTTGAAGCAGGTTTGGTGGAGTGCTTACTTGAGATTGTCCAGAAGACAGTGGACAGTGACAAAGAGGATGATATTGCAGAGCTTAAAACAGCTTCTGATCTTATGGTTCTATTATTGCTTGGAGGTGAGTATGGGCTATCATTCATTTGCTGTTCTGCAAAGCAACAGCAGATACTTGTAACATGTATGGTGTTTGGCTGCTGAATTTCACTATTTATTAATTTTCTAAATAATCTAGAGGACCTGCTGCCCACCAGGCAAACATTTAACAGGTCAGATTTTGTCCCTCATTGCAGGACTGCATTAATTGTAGTGGAACCAGCAGAGCTTCACAAATATAAAGAGAAGTTTCCCTAACAAAGACTTCGGCTTGCTGACTCTGTGCTTTTTACCCCAGATGAATCCATGCAAAAGTTATTTGAAGGAGGAAAAGGCAGCGTGTTCCAAAGAGTACTCTCATGGATTCCTTCCAATAGTCATCAGCTACAGCTTGCAGGAGCACTGGCTATTGCAAATTTTGCCAGAAATGGTAAGAACATGCCATAATAGCTTATGTAAATTTATGTGTGTCCCTCTATCATGCTCTGTCTGTACAGCTACAAACAAGAACTGAGTTGCAATAAAGCTGCTGTTGAGTTACACAGCAACGTCAATAGTTTTAAACTTTACAATGCTCAAAATTAAGCCTACTGTAAAAATATTATTTTACATTTGTAGAGAGGTATAGGGGATTTCAGCATTCTTCAGTATTTCTTGTATCGCTCTTACGTTTGTCATGAGCACTGCAATTCTAACAGATTATGGTGGTCAAATTCTCAACAGTGAAATCTAGAAAGGAGCAAGGAAATAACCCTTCTATTCTTAAGAAGCTATTGTAAAAATCTTAGTACTAATCTTCCCTTCACAAGTGACTTGTTCCATCTCGCACAGACGGAAACTGCATCCATATGGTGGATAATGGCATAGTTCAAAAGCTGATGGATCTGCTAGACAGACATGTGGAGGATGGAAATGTAACTGTGCAGCACGCTGCACTGAGTGCTCTCAGAAACCTGGCTATTCCTGGTAAGGCTCTCTTTGCATTGCTAACTACACAAAGGTGAAATTCTGGTCTCCCAGTGTACCCCCCAGGGAATGTAGGTGGGAGACCTGACTGACAGTCCTAGAAGCAGGTCAGAGTGCTGCTTTTCATTCTTGCCCATCACTGCTTTTGTGTCTGTTGCACAGCAGTTGTGACAAGCAGTTCTGAATACATCACAGGCGTAGCGACTGTTCCTTGCCACTTTGATCCCACAGTATCCCCCAAAGAATTGGCAGCTTTGTAATTGGCAAGCTGAGGAGGCCTTGAATATGATTTCTCAACCCTTCTTGTCCAGAGCACTACATATTTATTTTTCTTTTTGCTTGCTTCATTTGCAATCTGTCTCACAGCTGAGGGTCCCCACCAGAGAACAGTGCCCACTTTGTTAAAACACTGCATCTTACTTTAGACTTTGAAAATTGCCAGATTAGAGCTGGAGGTAGACTGTCAGAATAGCCAGCCTATTGCAGTTAGTTACTGTTTGTTGGCAGTAAGCTGAATGCTAATTTTGTCATTTTTAATAACTTAATTTGTATGAGTTTTGATTACCCAAGCATAAAGGTAGAGCATACACACAAAACAACAAAGCAAATCTGTAACACTTGCGTATGCTTTCTTGTGCCAAGCCAAAAAGAAGTCTTTCATCCATTTAACCTTATTTTACTATTTTCAGTTTTGACAAATCATAACTTTTAGAAATGATCATGCATACATAACTAAACTCACTGAGGTTTAGCAGTATTCCAGTTGCTTATCTTTCTCAGGTGAGTCATTCTTTTCACTTCCCTGCAGCCTATGCTGAAGGGTGTCTGCCAGAGACCTACATAACCTTCCCTTGTACATTGTTAGAAAGAAACAAGCAAGTAATAATTGACTTCAGTGATGAGCTCTGTGTCAAAACACTATTTCAAATACCTAATAAGTACTTTTTTCCAAGTACACTATTGGGCAAGGTTTGCACCTTAAATGCATTTCAGAGAGCTCTGTGAAAGTGGAGAACAATGTCAGGCCACAGCATTATTTGTATGAAGTATTGGAACTAGGAAAGAGGTTACTCTGATATTAGTTCCTTTGACTGTGAGAAATAAGAGTGTGGTTGGGATTCAGACAAGTTTCCTCATATTTGGGGGCGCAAGTACTAGCCTGGGCTTCTGCCTGATGCATTTTGTGGAAGATGCCTTTCCTAGACCAAAGGGAGGAGTCCAGCCCTTAGCTGGTGCTCAAACTGAACACTGAAAATTAGATGTGCATGCTAGGAAAAGGCACATAATTTCACAGGAAGCGTGACATTTTTCCACAACACAGTACCACCAGCGCACACTGTTCCTGAAGTCTGTGCTCACAACCTCTCTTTCAAACCACGTCTGAGAATTTGCTTCAAGACCAGCTCAGAAATAAACTGCATCTTGCAGAACTGTTCATGAGATCAATCCCTGTTCTTTGTTCATGCAGTTGTAAATAAGGCTAAGATGCTATCAGCTGGCGTTGCAGAAGCTGTATTGAAATTTCTCAGATCGGAGATGCCCCCTGTTCAGTTCAAGCTGCTGGGAACATTAAGAATGTTAATAGATGCACAAGGTAAAAATAAACTGTTCTCTATGTTAAGTGATTCTCTTTGGTTCAGTCTGTGATATGCTGCCAAGATTCTTAAAAGAGAGAAGCAGAGTTTTTTTGCATTTCATTCCTGAAGTCATGGAATAAACCTAATACATATGCAAAAGCAGAGGAATATGGGTGGATTTTTTTTTTTCAGAACTCCTAAACTGACTACCAGGGACCCTCCAAATGGGTGTCAAATGCTTATTTTCTTTTGAACATCTTTACACTGTAACATTACAAGTGTGTATTGAGGTGTGAGTGTTCTAAGCTACCATTCCTGTTTTGCTGTTCACTTACTGTATTCCCTGGCTGTACCTCAGTCCTTGGAACAGGATAATCCTCTATTAATTGATAGACTGCAATTCCAAAAAAGAAAATGCACCTTTTAGTTATCAGCTTGTTCCAGGATGAGGATTTATAAAATCAGAAGTCTGCTAAAACCAGAAGTAGTTCATGCTGTGTATTTATTTTTTACTCGGTCCTACAGATGTTTTCAAAAGATCCATTCTAGTTCTAGAAAAGCTATTGGATGTGAAATAGAAGTTTATTGAAGAAACTTATGTGACTTACAGTCTATCAAACCTGATCTAACTGACCACAGTGCTCCCTTTTGGAGCACTGGCTCCTTGTTTTTAATTTCTGAGCTGGCTCACAGCTCAGCTGGAGGTGTGATATCACCTGTATTTTCCCTGCTCTTAATCAGTGCACAAGCTTCATTAACTGGGCTGATAAATTGTTTCAAAAACTGGATTATGAACATTTTTCTGGATTTTTTTTTTTTCATTTTGACTGTCTTTACTTGCTTCATGCAACCTAGACTTCTCCCACTGGTAGTGCAGGCTAGTGAAGTTCTTCTAACTCCTCCAAGTTAGTAACTTTCAGCTTGTTTTTCTAGCACTTGCTTAAAAAAAGTGACAACCTTTTTGTTGTGTTGTTGGCTCCGGCATCATGTAGCAGAAGCAGCTGAACAGCTGGGCAAAAACGTAAAACTGGTGGAACGATTGGTGGAGTGGTGTGAAGCCAAGGATCATGCAGGTGTGATGGGAGAGTCCAACAGACTACTTTCTGCACTTATACGACACAGCAAATCAAAAGTAAGTTAGTGGAGAAAAAGGTCAGCTTGTCAGAACCAAGAGTTCCCTGTGCACTTGCTGTTGGTAGCCAGCCCTCCAGCTTGCAATCCTTCTAGTGAGCCAGCTTGGGTATTCATGTGATACATCTCTGCCCAAGGCTTGACTCACTTTTATTTTTAATGTATCCTGCAGAAGTTCAGCATGCTGTAGTCTCTCTGTTTTAATGATGCTGTATATGAATAATCAGTGAACTTAGTTGTTAGGATCTTGCTGTATGTTTATATAAAATTGAGATCCAGAAATAGTCGCCCTACTCTTCATACAGCATATTTCAGAGTTTTATGATTCTGATGGATCATTAGAAATGATAATTTATTCCAAACTCTAACAAAATCTTGCTTGAATATGGCAAAAGGTATAACATAAAGAAAAATTCATCTGCCCCTCCCATCACCTTCATATCAATCAAATGCCTTTACCTAAGCAGTCCAAGTCCACCATTCTTGTTCAGCAGAGCAGCCTTATAAAGGACAAACACATCTTCTCTGGAGACAGGCTATTTCAGGCTCAGACTTCTTTAGCATGTTCACTGAGATGAACACAGGCTGCATTACTGAGCTTAAATAGCAAGTGTGATTTGGAGAGCTCAGACTGTAACAGTGACCTCTTCATTCCTCTGTGGCATTTATGAAGTGAAAAAGTAGTAGGGGCCTGATCTATACTGAGTCTCTCTCTCCAAGAACAAATGAACAGGCCTTACAGGAATTTAAATCTGATTTCTAATATCACAGTCTCTGTCTAATACCCATTCTCCATTTTATATTCAGCCTCTAAAACTGATCAGGGTTAATTTTTGAGTTCTCATTTTTTCTGCCCCCATCCCCACAGTCCCCAGCATGCAGGCATGGATGGGAGACACCACTGCAAATGTGAGATTTAATAAATATTCTCTATAGGAAAACAGAATTCAGTTCTAAATATGGAGACACTACTGATGACATCAAATAAGATATTAAGGCAAAAATTAATAGCATTATCACAGGTGAATTAATTTTTGTGTGGTGCATGTACTCACAGAGGAAATTTGACAGGAAGAGAACAGAGCTGAGAGGGTGGAGTTTTTTAAGCTTTTGCTGCCCTCTAGGTTTGAATATGAGTACAGCTGTATGGCGCTTAACGTCAAGTTTGAACTTGGCTTTTAATTTTAAATTCTTTGGGGTAATATTTATGAAGGCAACAGTCAGTTTTAGTCATTCTGAAAAACTGGAGTAGGTACCTGTGATTTCAGCCACACTAGCACCAAACCTGATGGCTGTCATCTATTTGGTACTGCCTTTTAAAGGGTGATGTTCACCTACAAAATAAAAAATTTTGATGTCAAAGATGCTAATTGGTTCTTCATACTTATATAGCCAAAATTCCACACCAATTAAAACAGAACTTAGCAGGTCCCAGATTGTCTCAGTCTGAAAACTACTTTCGAGTTCCAGCAGAAAATCACAAATAATAAAATACATCATTTCAAGCACAGAAAAATATAAAAATACGTAAATGCTTGCATACATTATGTCATTTAGGAAGAAAAAAAAGGTTTTAAATGGGATATTATTGGATCCACGAGTATCTTCAGTATGATTATCTAAAATTATTTTCGTTTTCAAGGATTACGATTATATTGTGTCTGTTTCCTTGCATAAACAATGCCACTGCAAAGCCTGTGCAAGGACTGAAAAAATAATTCATTCTCAACATGTATGTCATTTTATCAGTTTTGGTCTGTGGCTGGTGTTAGAAAGGGGAGATGTGTTTTAAAAAGAAATTTAAGATATAAATGAAAAATTTAAATCAGATTCTTGCTTCAAACCTTTGTGCCCTCACAGGGCAAATAAAAAATAATAAAACCTTTCAGCATGCCAAGTTATCTGACTTTTCAGGCAAACATTTTGCAAGTGTTTTTGGGATATAAGATGGTGAAAACGTGAGGTGCACAACCACTTTTGAAATTATAAGTAACAAATACCTATGGAGACCAGAAATCCTTAGCCCTTGTCACGTAAATTGGATCAAATTCTGGACTTGAAAACAGAATCCTGGCTGTGTACTTTTGATCCGCTTTAGACACATTTAACCCAGTTAAATGACATGTTAAATTCCTAGATACTGGGCAGCAGTACTGCACAATAGTTCATTTTAACAGCTGGCTTTAGAACAGAAACCAACACACTGGTATCCCATACCTACCTTTTCCTTACCTGCTCTGTATTTGAAGAAAAATTCCATAATAATACACCACTGCTCGTTTTCCTGTCCATGTCTAAACAGCTTTTCAAGTACACCATTTCTGTTACATAGTAAGGTGTAATATTTTGATCTCACCTCTCTGAACATTTTGAAGAAACTCTGAAAATTTGTGGAGAGAGATGAAGGATTTAATAACTTTATTATAACTATGCTTGTGTGTTTCCTTACCCAAAGTTTATAGTTCATTGGATACTTTGAACCCCTAATTATTTGATGATGGATGGCACAGTGTGAGAACTTGCGTTATACCATATAACCTGGAAAAGAGTTCATTTTGCATGTCTTAACTTAGTCATGGGGTTACCTGCATTGGTTTAACACCCTGTACCTTACAATTGCAGAGCAGTAACAGATAATGTGTAGGCCTGCATTGATGTATAAAGTCATTCTCTGTGTATAAAGCCAATGAGTAGCCTTACCCAAAGATAACACAGCATCCCTGACAGCTCCCTTATTTAATACAGTGTGTATGCGATGCAGAATTTTTTCATCTTGGCATTATTTATTTTAGGACGTAATTAGGACCATTGTACAGAGTGGTGGCATCAAGCATTTAGTAACCATGGCGACCAGCGAACACGTAATAATGCAAAATGAAGCTCTTGTGGCACTGGCATTGATAGCGGCTCTAGAGTTAGGTGAGTATCCCAGCAGTTCACTCCACCTGTTTTCTTTCCAGTCTGTGCCCAAGAGAAGCCACAGAGGGAGAATGCAGTGTAGAACAGCCTCCTCCTTCCACCTGCTTTTCGTATTTCTGTGGTGGTTCATGCAGACACAGGCAGGCCATCATGTTATGCAGGAAACTGAAGAGTGCTGGTTATATGGGATGTGCTCCATCATTCTGGGAGGTGGTGGTGTGAGCTAGAAAGGCCCTCCTAACTTTCAGATTTGGGGTAAAACCCAGAAGGCAAACATCCCTTAAACTAGAGACTATATGACCTGACCACATTCCTACACTGGAAAGTTAATCCCCTTTTGAGAGAACTTATCAAAAAGTGTCCACTTACCTAGTAAGTAAGAACTAGAGAATACTCAGAGGTGGTTAATGCCCCCAACATGTCTTCATTAAATAACACAGAAATAAGTGCAAGAATTGCCATATGAAGGCAGACATGAATATGTGTCTTGACCTGCATTTGTAGTACCTCAGCTTTCCAAACAAGAAAGTAAATGCTCAGCAGAGGTTTTGTTTATCATATTTGCTTGCTTATTAACTAAGGAACTAAGCAAACAACTTTACGTATTTTTGTTCTTGATTTCATCTTGCCATTGTGTACTACAGGAATGCTCTGTTCAACTTTCGAATCACTGCCAATACATCATGGAATTGTTTTAAATAAAAGGAAAGATATTCCTATTCACGTGAATCATCTCTTTGTCTTGTCTTCAGGAATTTAAAGGTTGAGCCCGAATTAAATACATGTATCTTAGAAAACTACAGAGGTAGTAACTCAAATGGAGATCGTGAAAAGTGTTCCACAGGCTTTATAATGGACCCTGAGCTCCCTCTACCATGAAAACAAGAACTATACAGTCTATATTTATTCAGACTGAATTTCCAAAAGCAAATTCAAGCAATGGAAATCTTGAAAGCTGAGTTATTCCAGTTTGCCTAAATGGCTAGAAAGCCTCATGGCTTTTCCATCAGCTTACTGCACATTAAGACTGGATTTCATCATTAAACTCTCTCACTGTCCTTTCAAGCAGTTAGACAACTTCACATTTTTATAGCAAGAGCTGTGATTCCTGTCATCATACCATCAAATATGTGCTCGAGTTTTATACCAATGAGTTATGGGTATACCACAGCCTCACTTTCACGCTGCTGAGAGTTCATGTTTCAATAAAGGGATAACACATGGAAGCGTCAAAGCAAGTGTCACTTCCAGACTTAAAAATTTTCACTTGTATTTCAGTCACTGCTGAAAAGGATCTTGAAAATGCTCAGCTTGTTCAGATTCTACACAGACTGCTCTCAGACGACAGGAGTGCTCCAGAAATAAAATATAACTCCATGGTGCTGATCTGTGCTCTTATAGGATCTGGTGAGTATTCAGGAGAGGCTGCTTCCCCAGATTTATGTATGCAATATAGTTCTCTCCTACAGTTGAGCACAGAGCATGTGCAAACACAGTGCAACTGGGTCTCTGTTCACAATGGATGTAGACAGAAAGGTTCAGTTTACTGTGACTCTGTAGTGTCTATCTGTAGTGTCAAGGATGAGGCTGTTAACTCAGTTTTGGATATTAACTGCAGAAATTTGGCCCTGGCTTCTGTAGGATGCAGCTGGCTCAAACTTTGACAGGAAAGAAATGAAAAGCATTTACAACTGTGCAATATCAAATTGTCTTTGCAAATATGCAGATGACAAGAACTTTCTTTTCATTTCTAGCCGCAAGTTCCCTGTAAGTGATGTGTGATGATGCTTTAGGAAGGATCCTTACATGTATGTCACTAGGAAGACTCCTTTCCTCAACAGCCCTTGCATGCTCGGCTCACCAGGCACAACGTGCACTAACACACATCAGTGCTGAACACCGTAAACTCTCATCTCTCTGCGCTCACCCTCTGCTAAAGTTCAGGCTGTTTACAGGCTGTTGGAGCAGGCTGTGGTTTGATATTGCAACTTCCCACCTGTGTGTGGGCAAACAAACAAACCACAAAACGAAAAAGAGCAAGGTGTCACATCATGGGGAAATTTCATTCAAGGTTTCAAGAAGTTGCTACATTTCTTTCATTCAATTCTTTGAGAAAGATTGAATCCATGGAGGGAGAACAAATTTCATTCCATAAAGGTTTTAGGCATTTACAGACAACTAAGATGACAAAGAACTAGAATAATTACAGAAAGGTGGAAACTCAGAGCCTGTCTGCACAACTTGCCAAGTGTGAAACACATGAAGTTTCTCTAGAGATCAGTTTACAGCAATTCAGTTAATAGATTAAAAGTTACCACAGTTAAATGTGTGCTGTCTCTGTAAAAAAAGATGCTTTTTTCCTTAAACAGAGTTCACCATGCAAACTGCAAGTGTAATTTTGGAGACCTGTACATCCATGCAAGTGAATATTGTATTCCTGCCATCTTACAGGAACAAATACTGGGTTTTAGAGGGTATACGCATCTCAGTGTGCTAAGATTGTGCTCAAAATTTGCTAACAAGCTTCAGCTCTCAGTAAGCACTCACTTTAATGTTAAGGCATATAAACTCAGTTTTTACAACCTTCTTGAGCCATTTCATGCTTGAGACTATCCATGCATTTCAGAGGAGAAGCCTTTTGTCAAAGGTTCACAGTAAGCCTCACTGTCTTGATCTTTATTTCCACTGCTTCCAACTAAAATAATCATCCTCAAGAAATCTGCCTGATGGTTGCATTTTCCCTTCCTAAATCTTGTCACGTGCAAGACTGACAGAGTTATTTAAAGTCAAATACCTGTCTCTCTAGTCCACCAGAGGACAGTTCAGTCTTGTCTTAGGGGGTTATTTTAGGGTTATCCAAGTGGCAGAGTTCAGTCAGCCACCCCATTATAAGCTTAGCCTAGGCTTAAGGCTCCTTACCCTGCTCCCAGAGAACAGACAGCAGCATGTTACTGCATTGTGCAGCTGTGAAGTTAAGGCCCAGCATTTGTCTGACCAAGTATTCTGCCCTGCTTCCTGATGAGCAGACCTGTGTAAAATCAGTAAGGACACAAAAATAACAACTGAGCAACCCTGGTAATAACTTCTAAGTTCGGAGTTTACTATTTTAACCAAGGACAGGAGGATCAAGGAGCTGATTGCTCTTTACATCTTCTTTACATGGGGAAATACTAAAGTACACCTCTCCCAGCTCTGTTGCCTCTAAAGTGTTTTAGTTACTGTCTCCACACCATGAGCATTTACATGTCTCCTTATTCTTCTGTGAACTGACCTGTGTAGTTATCTTTAAAGTAACTGACCCCAGTATAGTTCAATAAAGATTACAAGCAGTTCCACTGGTTTAACTAGTGGTTTAGTTTAATTCTCTAGTGACTGCTGTTGTTACTATGCTTTGTTGTGGAGTATCTGGCATCACATTTAACTTGATGTTGCCAACATCTGTGTGTTCACAGAATAGGTCAGGTTGGAAGGGACCACAGTGGTCCAACCTCCCTGCTCAAGCAGAGCCATCCTAGAGCACATGGCACAGGATTACATCCAGAAAGTTCCAGTAGGAGAGACTCCACAGCCTCTTGGGCCACCTGTTCCAGTGCTCAGTCACCTGCACAGTAAAGAACTTCTCCCTCATGTTCAGGTGGAACTTCTGTGCATCAGTTTCTGCCGCCTGTTGCCTTTTGTCCTATTGCTTGGCATCACTGAGCAGAGCCTGGCTCTGTCCTCTTGTCACTCTCCCTTCAGACACTCATAGACATTGATGAGTTTCCTTCTCTGTCATCTCTTCTCAAGGCTGAACAGGCCCAGCTCCTTCAGCCTTTCCTTGTGAGAGATGTTCCAGTCCCTTTATAATCTTCGCTGCCCTCCACTGGATCCAATCCAGGAGCTCCAGGTCTGTCTTGTACTGAGGAGCCCAGAACTGGACACAGCACTCCAGATGTCACTTTATCAGGACTGAGCAGAGGGTCTCTTGACCTTTCCATGTTCTTCCTAATGCACCCCAGGATAGCACTGGCCTTCTTGGCCACAAGGGCACTGCTGGCTCATGGACAGTTTGTTGTCCACCAGGACCCCCAGGTCCTCCTCCACACAGCTGCTTTCCTCAGATCAGTCCCCAGCCTATGCTGGTACCAGGGTTTACTTCCCCAGGTGCAGAGCTCTGCATTTGCCTTTGTTGAACTTCAGATGATGTTAAGCAGTTAATAGATACCCATTTTTATCTGATTCTTTCCATGTGGAAGTTCCTCTTGCAACTGAGTGAATGGATGGGGAAAGAAAAATGAGGACAGGGGAAAAATGGAAGAATCATTCAATACAGAGCATTCATAGCTAGCAGAGTCTTCTGTAGAAGAGCCTCCATGAAACTGGATGTTACTAGCCACTGTAAAGCACAGTGAAATGCCTGGTTAACATGTTAATGCCAGGAGAAAGCAGGTAGTGCTTACATAGCATAACCATCCCAACAGCTTTACTGACATCAGTCTGTACATACACATTCCCAGGTGTACAGCAGCATGAGGGGTTCCAGCTCGTACATGGCAGGGGTTAAACTGCATGAAAACTAAAAACATAGAAACAAGAAAGTAAGTAGGGATGGGAACAAATGCCAGTTTGCTATTAAAAAAAAAAGTAAATAGCACAGCAAAAAGCACAGCTACCTGAATCAGGTGGTTGGGTTTTCTCCAGGGAAATTCAGAGATTAGGCCCCAGCAGCATGTGGAAAGCAAAATATATAAGTATTTGTTGCTGAGTGGGATTTCACTGGAGTGGCATGAAACAAAACGGTTTTAGATCAAAACTGTGAGATGTTCAGAGTACAGGGCTTTGAGAAAACTCATCAAATTTCTTACAAAATTGCTCAGTTTTATGAGTTGCTCCCAACCTCTCTTAATTAATACAGAAAGTAACATGCAATCCAGGATCAGAATTGTCAGACAGTGTCTCCTAGTTTTGAGCAGAACTTAAATGCTGCATCCATATGCACAGCATGTGTTGTGTTTGCTTTAACTTCAGAGCTGAGCTGTAAAGGGACAAGTGACCAGGTGGTGACGCATCCTTTAGGACCCATCTCACACTCCCACACAACCAGTAAGAGTTGACACTCAAAAATGATGCAGTGAGCCTGTCACGGCCAGCTCACTTGGTCAGACTGGTTTAAAGAATAAACCAAAAAAATGTTTTCACTAAAAATACTTCACAAGCATCTGTTTTGGAGGGCAATCCAGGTGGATATTCTTAACTGCTGTGCAGCAGCTTTATCATTCATCATTACCTGATATCCATGGAGTTTGTGTGCTGGAGGTCCTGAAAAGTTGTCTCTCCATCCTCAAAGGCAATTCAAAAAAGTAAATAACCAGATCATGCGTACTCACAGCTGCGTGCTTGTAGAGGGTTTAGTAGAAAAGTTTGTCACAGTTGTATGTTCCTCTGCCTGTCTCATACAAAGCGCTGTTTCTTTTAATATTTCCCTTTCCAGAACCTCTTCAGAAGGAAGTGCAGAGCATGGCGTTTCTAGAAGTCATATCAAAACTCCGCAGCCATGAGAACAAAACTGTTGCCCAGCAGGCCTCGCTAACAGAGCAGAGACTTGCTGTAGAAAGCTGAGGAAGGTCTTGTTTCCAGTGCATCCCATCACAGGTTTCACCTTTGTCCTCCGTCCTGCTGCCGCTCCTGCTGTGTTTTCCACTGTATCACTTGTGCATGCGTGTAACGTTCCCACACAAATTGATGAACTGCTGTAGGTACCCATCCAAAAAGGTTTCTACAAATTCATAGGTGGTGTTAACATGAACCTGTCTCCACCCGTAACTGTTCTACTTGTATTCTTGTTGCTTGGGCCACATAGTAGAATGTGCATGTTGTAGTCCTATGATGATGTAGAAGTGGTACTACACAACTGACTCTTTCCTCATGCCCCCTAACTGCATAAAAATGTACTACTAAATTAGGGACAATACAAGATGCAGCAAGTCCAGACTAGTGTGCTGACTATAGGATTAAGAAGTAAATCTAGCTCAATTTTTGGTGCTTTGGAGAATCAGGTTTGAATGCAATGTACTGCTGCTCATTCACTGGTCTTGCCTATTAATGTCAAACTCGTGGTACCTAGAGGTAACAAATAAAAATTTCAGTGCTCTCACTTTACCCTGTGGTTTGTCCTTTTTTCTAATCCCACGCAGAATCCACGACTGCACCACTGTGCACTGGTGAGGAGTTGTTTTTGTTCCTGGCTCTGGCCCGATGCAATCACTGCCTTTCGGCTGAGCGGATACAAAGGAAACTATTCCAACCACTTTCACTGTGTGGCGTAACAATCATGCATTTTAGCAGCAATGCATGATACAATCTTACCCTATAAAGCCACGTGCATATGAGTGCTCCTGGGCTTGCTTGGGATTGCTTCTTTGTTTACTGGGGGGCTTTTACAGATGGATTTTAAAAGGAAGATCTTGCAGCAGCTGTTCAACAGAAGCCCATCGAGTGAGAAATGGAAGATGCAAGAGACTTCCTTGCTCTCCTTTCTTAGGTAAGGGAGATGGAAAACAGCCAGTCTGAGCATCTTATCTCACAGCTGCTCTTTTGTAGGTCTATAACATGCCAGTTGAGCAAATCAGCAGATAACATTTTGGCAAAACAAGGAGCCAGTTGGGATAGCAGTTACCAACAAGCCAGCAGATGTTATTTTGGACTGTGTGACACAATTGCCTAGATTGATCAAGCCCAACATGCATGAAGGTCACAGGATCTATAACATTTAAAGTGAATTCAGCATTCCCAGTGCTGAAGTGACAGCCTCAGAAGTTTCAAGTTCCTTTTCTTACCAGCAGAGGCAGCAAATACAAAGTCCAAGCACCTGAGATCCCATGCCAGGTAATTGCAAACCACTGCTTTTGACCTTCACAAATTCACTCCCCAGTTCCATGAAACCTCTGCCTAGCCCTCAGATACTGTGATGGGAAGATGCCAGTCATGAGGGTAAAGGGATTGTTTACACAAGTTGGGTATGAAAAGAAAATTGCCTTCAATAGTCAGCTTAAGCTCTCAGATTGTACCAAAACACAGCAGATGCTACGGTTTTCACACTGCAGAGATTCCACATCCATTCAGTCCAGTGCCAGAAACATGCAGAAAAAGCCTCCAATACCAAACTGCACAGCAGCAAAAAACCAAAACAACAAAACACACATTCAAAAAGATATTTCTAGTACTAGGGCAATAAAGCCACTAATGGAGTGCAGAGTTGTCAACACAGACCAGGACCTCGTGACATCAGGCTCCATATAACACAGAACCTCTGCACTGCTGCTGAACATAACCAACATGTTTACAATCACAGCTCAGAGGCCCACACAAGCCCAAGTTTTCTCAGGCACAGCAATTATTTCTATTGGCTTAAACAGAACCCAAAATAACATTTGAAAGGCCTGTTACCAACAACCTGCCTGGTTCTAGAAAGAGACTATTCCTTTTGACATTGGTATAAACTGCAAGTGCTCACACAAACTGGTTGTGACACTGACAGAATTCCCATTTGGTTGTCTAACTGGAGCTATGGTTAAGCATTAGCTCTGTTCTCATCACCAAATGTTTGTCAGGGATATCACGGTCACAGCAAGCATAAACACGGGCCAATGGTGGTACCCTACTTTCAGATGGTTTCCCTGAATGGAATATCAGAATGACTTACATTCCTAGATAAAATCTGTGCTGAGCCTAGGAAGGAGAGCCCACATAAGGTCAAAGATGAGTGTATGTCACAGTAGAAGGAGGTAATTGAGGAGACTATCTAGCCACACAAATGCTGTGCTGCATCCTGAGGCCTGCTGCAGCCTGCAGATCACTTCTATGTAGTTGGTAAGTAATTTCTCCTCTGAGCACCTTTAAAAACAAATGGGATCTAAGGACGTTACTATCACATGCATTTCACTACTCACTGGACTGAAGTCAAGTGAAGTGAAACTGCTGACAATAATTCCAGTTAGATAGTTACTAGCTAGATTGCAACTAAGCAAAGCTTGATATCTGCTGCTCAGACTGTTTCTATGACAGCAATGCTGGACATGGGGCCTTGTCTTTGTCTCAGTGCCACTGCAATTCGAGTCAGAATGATCCCTACGGCCACACCACAGGACAGGTAGCACCTCCCTTGAGTCATGCTCATCGGCATCTGTACAAACTTTGCAAGGCCCAGCGTGTCACTGGCAGGAAGGCAAACACATCCATGTGTTCCTACATTTCACAGTGTCCTTATTACAAGGAGAAGCTTCTCTCTGGGTAAGGCACAAACCCCAACAATTCTGGCCTTGCATCGAGATCACCCATTGGTCAAATGAGACCATGAGACCCAGAAAAGGTCATGTTTCAAAAGTCCTACAAATGGTAACTAGCCTCAGCTTCAAGTATCAGTGTACAAGTCTGTTAAGAGTTTGACAGATGGCAGGTAGCCACTCCCAGTCTCCCTCTCCATCATGAAATGCTTATCCAGGTCTGTCACATCTATTAGGCAATGCCCTTGGCTTTTCTTCTTTATTGTTAACTTTTGGTCATTCCTGTGTTTGTGTGTCATCTGTCCCCAATTTAGATGCTTAATTTGCCAAATCATTTCCATACATACAGAGAAATGTCATATGCCTGAAATACACAAAAGGCATGAGACTTCAGTCTGGATACAGACATGCTTTTAAATTGATCATGCTGACATTTTGTATACAAAACCTAGAGGTTTCAAAATACTTCAGAGAAAAACAAGTCTGCTTCCTCTTCTATCCAAAGTAGCAGAATACAGTATTACCCATTTTTACCTGCAAAATAATGTAAGCCAGTTCTCACTACTTCTGTTTAAGGACATGTTGCACTTATTTAAACTTTTGAAAAGGGAGATGGGAATTTCATTTGTCTAAGCCATGCAAAGCAGCAACTTCTGAACACACCAGTCACCAGAATAATTCTGGGGAGAGTACAGCCACTGCACCGTGAGGAACATCAGGAACCTGTTGGAAAGAAGCAGAGCATGTTCATTAGGCAGAGACTTCAACAACAGCTGACAGGAAATAAGGGATCTCTTCACAGGGGGACACGCTCTTCATGTATTAGCTTATTATTCACCTAAGGGCAGCCACTGATGGCATGAGCATGTTTTGTGATTTAATCACAACACAGTATTCTACAATACATATGAGAGATGGAGATTTATTTTCCCTATTAGTTTGGAGGAAAGGAGGTAAGGATCTTGTCCTGGAGGAACTTTCCATGAATATATCTTTCTATTGTTAATATTAAGTGCTACATCAAGAGTACATACACATTCACAACATCGTATTTCACACAATTTTATTTATAAAATTGTAATTATCTAACAAATTGCATATAAAATGATTTACTTCAAGTAAATACAGAATACTGCACAACTATTAAAACTATTGTATTGTCCATCATAAGTGTATTAAAACATTCCTAAAAAATGCCTCTATTAAAAAACAAAAACCCAAGAACACAAGTAGCATGACCAAGACCATTTTCAATAGCTTAAAATGAATTACCAGGAAGTTGCATTAACTTCCTAAGTAGACTCCAGTTACATCCATTGAGATCAGCATGTGATACAATACCACAGTCTAATGCTAAAGATGACAAGTAATACATTATGCACCTGATCTATGCTTTTCTCCTAGACTGAGGGGAACCAGTCCAAAATCAGAAAACTAAAGCTCAAGTCAAACTCTACAGGGCATGCAGTTCTGTTATAGCAATACTTTCAATCGGTAAGTGTAGTTGGCTTTTACAATCAATTTTACAACTGATAAAAAAGGAACACAAGAGAATACATTCGTATAAAAAGGAATGATACACAAAGGGTAAATATTGACACCTTGCTGTACACCTTCAGATGAACCAGAGAGAAAGATTTAGCTGGAAGTAATCTGGAATATACGTATCAGAAACGGCTCTGAGTCACAAACCCAAATCCCAATCTCCCCAGAGCTCAAGGTCCATCTCTACTATGTACACAGCGTGAACATGAACACACATACAGATGGAGCTTTTTATTAACACACTTACATTGCCAAAACACAAAAGACAGCTAGCAGTGCTGCCTCGTGCACACTAGTAGTACAACACTTCTTTTACTGCATGTTAAAGGCGACAGATTTTTTATTTCTTTTTTTCAAGGGGCAAAATATGGTAGCTAATGGATCAGGGTAGTATTATTTCATTTGTTTTAGACAGTTTCATCACCTGTTACAGGTATCTGAAAAAGATTCAGAGAAAAAACAAAAATGGGAGGAAGTGGAACATTCAGCAGTGCTTGACACCTTTTGAGGTCTAATCTCCTTCCTAGGTATTTGCAGAACTGCTATTTCAATGCGCCCTAAAGACATACATAGCAAGAAGGGAAACAGAATCAAAAATTCACACAATAGTTTCTTTCGTAACCAACCATATTAATCAAGACCAGTTATAACAAGGGCATCTCTAAAGTAGTAAAAACACAGATTGATGTCCAGGACAGTTCTTATAGCACCATGTTTAGTCCTGCTACAAGTGATGGCAACCTCCCATAACCAGTAGGAGGTGCTGCCACCGACTCTCCACTTTACACTCTAATGCTGTTCTAATGCCAAGCAGCAAAGGGGAAAGGCAAGGGAGGCCGTGCCACTAACCAAGGCCTGAGGGGCTGGCCAGTGCTTCACCTTCCTCAGGTGCAGCCACTCACCCACTGGGCAGACAAGTGAGTGTGGGCAGTTGAGGCGCTCCTGCCCCTCCATCAGCGTGAGGGACAGCCCGGAAAACCACTGGGGACTCACCAGCAAACTCTCCTGGTGGAGACCTTTCCTTCCTATCCAGAATAAACACTTTCAGGGTGAAAAGCAGTCATGTGCAAGAATCATTTAATCTGCATGCTATTATTTACATTTCAAACACTATTTACACATCAGAACTACAATGAGTATCTCTCTCAAAGGGGAGAGAAGAAGGCTTTCGGGACAGAGTACACTTGAGCAAGCACCCCTATAGCTTCAAACTCTAAGGGGCACAATCAAAATTATGGATTTTAAGCAAAGATATCCTACTGCTACCAAAATAGACAAAAAGAGATGAATCAAACATTTGTCCTTTAGGCTATTAATCCAAAAAAACCCCAAACCCCAAACAACAGAAAGGCCTGTGAACACAGAGGGTATTTAGAAAGCAGAGGAGCAAGGACTGTGATGCCCTCTGGCAGGGCTCAATGGGATATATGGAAATAGCTTTAAAGCCAGTGCTGCTGCTGAGCTACCAGACTCCTCATTAGCAATGCCACTACTCTACAGGAATCACCCAGCAAACAGAGCTGCTTCCCACTCTGTAAGCCTGACAACAAATTTCTGAACAACTACTGCACATTAAAGAATCAGACTGATCTCTGAACTCACATCTACCCCTCCATCACAGCAGGCAGGCTAGAAATTTCCACGGAGTCCTAGCACCTACCACATCTTATTGCTTTAGACATTGAGCCCACGTAGCCAGCATTTGTGCTTTAGTTGCAGCTCACATGAACTTTCCAAAGTTTCCTGGAAGAAAGTTTGCTTGTATTTGGCAGGCTCTCACAATAATACATTGACTTTCATGGCCTCCTGCATGCTTTCCAAACTGGACACCTAAGCTGCTGAGTAGCTGCTGATGGGACATTTCTAGGACATCTTACCTGATCTGTAGACAAAAAAATGTGGGATTTAAATGTGTAACATAGACAGCTAATCCTAAACATTCAGTGCACACCCATCAAACAACTGCAAAAATGAGTAAATAAGTATCTCTTGGGAACGAGGGAGGGAGAAGGATCAACATCTGCAGCAATAAAGATAAGCTCTAGAAAAATAAGTTATTTAGTGTTTTTTGTAGGAACAGTCAGTTATTCTGGGATTCAGCAGAAGTGTTGCACATTTGTGTGTAGACGTGCAAGTTGTGAGAACAAGATTTGCTCAGCTTGGAGCATTTACTCTCCTATCAGTCTGACACTGCCAACAGCACAGCCAGCAGACTGGAACTCAGAGAACAGCATGACAAAACAGAAGGCCAATACAGTACAACTGCAGAGATTCAAGTAGAAGAATGAAGCTATCTTCAGAAGCTCAGAGCAGCAACGGCAGTATTCAAGATCAGTGGCAACAAGGAATGTTTCTGTTATTAGGCTTTTTGTTTTCCCTCCAAACCAAAGCCCAGAATCATAATCAAGGCTCTTTGGTGGAGGGGTTATTTCCTCAACCCCGCTTCCCTGATTCCTCCCTGCACCATTTTGCTTCAGTGCAGCAACACTGGTGCTGATGATCTCTCTCTCCTGCCACTATTGGGCAAAACGGTATGTCCCTCCGGGGGAAAACAACCAGTAACTCCTCAAGTCAAGGAGTGGCTAAGAAAAACATAACACTGTGCTGAGGTGGAACCAACTTTATTAAGGACAGTGAGTTATAATTGCTCTGAAAGGCTTTAAAAAATACTCTGAGTCATGGCTGGCCTTTAACAGCAGATACCAAGGGATATGGAGGCTGCCTGATTCAGAGCCAGTCAGTGGGAGTTAACCAGAAGAGGATGAGGTAATGCTCAAAGATGGGAGGACAATGGGTCTGAGGCATCTGTGAAGCACCGGTGTGCCCATCACCAGCCTTCAGAGGGGAGAAAAACCATGGCCAACTAAAGCACAGAAAGGCAAAATGTGCAAGGGTACATATATTCATCTTTCTAAGAGTCATAGGACCAGAAAGGGCCTTAACAGGTCATGAGATAAGCCTTCTATCTATCCCCCACAACAGGGAAGCTTTGAAAGCAATGTGTTCCTCTCTTCTGCTCCATATACCTCCTGTTTAGGAAACTCAACTCAGAAATATGTTACATTCTTACAAAGAGGTGCTGCACACCCTTTGCCACTGTCTTACCAAAGCAGGACCACAGCTTCCAGGACTGGTATGGAGATACTGAGAATGGTCATAAAACAAGATAAATTTATACAAAGTGCAATAAACTACGCAAGCCATGGTCAGGTCTTTATGTTCACTATTATTAGTGAAGAAGAACAAATCAAAAGCACTAAGCTGGATGGAGCCTGATCTAAGTCTTCTTCCATTATTTGTGCTTTTTTCCACATTCTGCTTTCTTGTGTCCAATTCAAAAGGGTCTGTCTTAGCTGATCCTAAGAAATGCTTCTATTTTAAGACTTTTATTCTGTTGCTTCAAGAAAGCTCTTTGTTGCCTTTAAAGCAAGAAAGGGAGACACATCTCCATAGTGTGAATTCATTCACTGGAGGTAAGCATTTACTCTGGCAAAAACTGTTCTATCCAACTTCCAAGAGAATGGGATATGATCTTTCCATAAATCACATGCATTTATCAATAAATAAGTTTGGATTAGACTGTATTAAAACATATGCACATATTTAAAGCACTGGAGTGTCACAGATTCTTATTCCACAGCTCATGCAAGTAAAAAGGAATTAAAGAAAAGAAAAGAAAAAAAAAAGTAAGACCAAAGCCCCAACTAGGAACAGACCAAAGAAACAAGCTTCACATGAGTATGTCAAAGCATTAATACTAGTGAGATCCCTAAATACATTAGGTTACACTAAATTTCAGAGAAACAAAAGATTTTGCCATATCAGATATATAAGTTTTGATTTTTTTAAGTTAATATATAATTAATTCTTTGAATATTATTCTTCACTTGGACCCAACATCCACACTGCTTTCATACATTTATACAGTTATATCCCATCCTTGCCTTAAGAGACTGATATCCAAACGTATGGCAGCAACCCTTGTTTGTCAATATAAAATTCCTTTCCCTTCATACAAGGGCGGAGAAGGAAGAAAGATCTTGACAAAATTAAGCAATTCTCTCTGCTGCTGATTCCAACCTCAAAGTACTACAGGGAGATGGCTGGAAGTTTGCATAAAAAAAATTTCCCTTGTTTTAAAAACAATTTCTTTTACTGTACAATAGATGCATAGAAAGTTGCTTCCTGCTTCATGGGTTTAGGCCTGTAGCTATGTTTAGCTGTGAAAACAAGAAGATTGTTCCTTTACAGAGTGGTGAGGATATAGACCATCTCAGGAATATTTGGCAGCTATCAAAGAGCTCATGACATGAAGAATAAACAGCAAATCCACAGACTACAACAATGCAACTCTGTCTCACTGAATACACCAATTTAAAAAAGTGTCCACTTGTTACTCAAAATCAAAAATACAGTAGAGATTCACGGCTCAACAGCTTTCAAAGTGGTGGTTTAAAAGAAAAAATTGTCAGTGAGCAGCAGATTTTCAATAGCCCACTCTTCTCTCCCCCACCCCAAAGAAACACAAGTTCACTGCAATATCAGGAACTCAGACTTGAGACTACTTGGGAGAGAAGGCTTCCCTGTCACCCATGTCCATACAGCTTAGTGTCGGAGTGACACACTGGAGGTTTCAGAGGGTTTCAGTTGTCCAGTGTCTTGTTGTGGTTACTTCAGCAGTTTTACCAGCTGGCTCTGACAGCCTCAATGTCACTAACCAAATTCTGGGCTAAGCATATCCCAAATATCTGGAAGAGACAACAATTTATTCATTTGGAGCATTGGACAACTAATTTCACACAGGCAAACTCCTTAGATTATACAGAACTTAGATAGGAAAGAAACAACAGAGGTAGAAATTAAATTACCAGTAAGTGTTGGAAGAAGAATATTGCAGAACTCCTGTACCCAAGTATTTTTATAGTGGCAGCGGGTTCCAGTTAATGAACACTTCTAGTCCTGTTTCAAAGCAGCCCTAAAGGCCCACTGCTTATTTAAGCACCGCTGGAAACAGTAGTTCTGTACAGGCTTAAAAGTCTCTACCTAAGCTTTATATTACAGTGTTAGTTTCAACCTGTCAAGAGTTGAAAGAAAAAAACGCATCCCTGTAGATAAAAATTAAATATTCCTTAACACAAACAAAGCTTCATCCATTTAGTTCCCACTGCTAAAACCTACGAATAGGCAACTGGCACTGCATTTCCAGTTCTCATATACAGTTCCCCCCTCATATATTCACTTTATCTATTATTCCTCTGTGCAACTCATTACAGGGAACACAATGTTTACCTGCAGTAATGCTATCCCAATGAATATACCAGCAACTATGGTAAGGTTGTCCTGCAACCACTTCTCAAACTGAGGAACACAGCCTTTAGTGTAGATAACAATCTGCTGATCAACTTCCTGCCAAGGAGAAAGAAGAGGGAAGAAAACAGAGATAATTACATTCAACTACACCATCAGCCGAATCATCTCCTCTTGCAATAGGGATTCAGATCCTTAACATATCACATTAAGAAGAAAGAAAAAAAAAAACAAAGCTTACTGGTTTTTGCCTTGCATCGTAGCCACACTGAGTATTAATAACATCTTCCTAGAGGAGAGAGAGAGGGAGAGAAAAGAGAAGCAATCAGTAAAATATCTCCCAAATACCTTCTCCCAACTCCTAGGAGTTGATCTTGTATGTAATAAGACAATCTCCCAAACTTTGGCTAGCATATTGCTTTAATTAAAAAAAACCTTCCTCCTTCACTCTGTGTGATTAATTATTTGCAGGAAACAAGGATGTGTGGTCAAAAAAGTCTTTATCTCTCAAGTCAGCAAGCTGGGAAAACCAGCCCTTTACCTGGGTGAACTCCATGTTCCAGATACAAGCATCAAGCATTTAGTAGTCAAAGTAAAGGGACTAGGGAACATCTGTGTTAAGTGAAAGAACCCTCTGCTGAAAAGGTTTTGTCTATCCTAAAAAATATGCCAAGAGTACTGTTATCATTTCCAGGGTTCAGACAATCTGTGCAGAATGAAGAGGTGACAAGGGGCAGTTCTGTTGCAGAAACTGCAAGTTCTTTCTGAGAATGTCTCTAGAAATACATACAGTTCCTTTCCAAAAACCTGAAAGAAAAAAGGAACAGACTGGGTAATGTGTTCTTACTGCCTGTTCTTTCTTATAGGAGCTTGATACCAATGGGAAAGGAGGGTTTCTTCCTACTCCCTTTCCTTTAGTACTCCCAAAGCATAGGTAATAAAATAGGCTCTGGCAGACTTTCCCTAATGAACAAGTGCTTCCCATTAGCAGCTGAAGCTGTATTTTTACTTTGTATACAGCTATTTCATGGTAATAAAATGAAGCATGAAACTTTTGGCATCAGCCACAATGGCAGCAAAATATTAAGTTAGTGACTTATCATATAATGACAGTAAGCAGAAGGACTACTCAAGAAAGTAAGAAAATCAGCCAACCTTAGCTAGGTGTACCAAACACCACAATGCAATGAAATTGTGAGACGTGAGAAAAGCAAGCAGTGAAGAAATGGATTTTAAAAAGCAGCCATATGGAAAAAAGTATCTCCTATCAGCACGGAAAGCTCCTCTGTTTCTTCACTTTGCAGGAAGTACAAGAGGTCGCAGTCTGTTAGCTCCCCAAACTGGATTCCCTTGATGGACCTTCAAAATTCAAGCAACTTGTACCCCTTAATGAGATGAATGCTTCTGTTCCAGGATCGAAGTGCCACAGCCTACAAAGTTGTAAAAGTATCTAAGATTCTGACAGAGGGATTTTAAATTTTGTTCTTTGCCTACTTGCTTCATCATTAATGCTTGCCGCCTTTAGCCTTGGAATTTGTTAGCCAAAAGAAGGTAGAAAAGATATAATGGAAATAAAAAAGTTTTCTAGAATTGCCTGTACAGGAATTTGGAACACTTCAACCTCCTTAACTACATCAAAATTAACTATCATAGTCAAAATTTGTTTTAAGAGATTTCTTTTAGCCAGCTTTAAACTTACCACTTCCTGATTCAAGCTAAACTAAAAACAGTAAGGCATCCACATAACTGTGCATCAGTCCAACACTGAAACCTAGTTCTAAACGGGACAAATTTGCTTTCCCACAGAATAAACATGTGTTTGTCACTGTAATTGAACCAATCACAGCTTGGCTACACTTACTTTAATTGTATGCATTACTTCTAATATTTTCAGTCTTTAAAGGCCATTAAGGTTGTTGTTTCCTTACAGTGAATAAGAATGAGATTTATCTTTAAATTTCTGGTTGCTGCATCACACCCTAACAAATTGCATAGCCATTTACACAACAGAGAGAGAAAGAGAGAACTTTAGGATGGATTATGTATTTATAGGATTACCTTGTACTGCTGTCACTGGTTTGGTTTTGTAACAACTATATTTTTAAAACTGGGTTGTGATGACCTCTGAGTGGGTGGGTGGGCAGACAGGCAAACAGTAGAGGAAATCCTAAGCATAAGGTAATGTTTGAGCCTAACCTACATTTTGTTTTAATATGCCATTAAAACATTTTCAGCTACGCTCGTGAGAAAAATTCAAACTACTGTGAAAACATGTTCACTGCAGAGGAACCAGAACCAGCTTGTGCAAGTGGCAGTGCCTTATCAGGAGAGGGAGAGAGCAGCAGCAATTGGATGCCAGGAGCAGAGACTGCATTGCATTATTAACGAGGCAGGAAGCACCTGAGATGCCTGTTGGCAACTTGCCTAACTTCAGTCTATGCTAGACTAATACATTCAAGGAACTGTAAGTCATTCCAGGTGGAGAAAAAGCCACAGCTGAATTGCTAGATAATACAAGCACTCAAAGCCAGCTTCTTTCAAGATGTATAAAGTCAAATGTATACAGTGCTAGGCACATAACAGTTTCCATGCACACACCCATTCCTGTTCCAAATCTTTCACTATTAGTGATTCCCTACACTTCACTTCACTCTTCTTGATCATGTCCATATTAGCAATGCATGGCTCCAAAGTTTCCCACTTGATGAACCAGAACTATAAGTATTTTAAAAGACATGAAAATTTACCAAAAAGCTGCTCCCGCACATGATTTCTAACCTTTCAAGTCTGATTCCAGGTGACTGTAGGACAGGCAGTAATTTTAAAGGTAAAAAAAGAGTATGTAAAATACCCATGCCCAACTCAAGGTTCTAACGTCAGTTCCTCAGGGCACAGACTGTCATTCATTACCATACCTGGTACAAACTGGGTCAAACTGGCTGCAGCCTCAGGACACTGCACTAAATAATGAATAACACCTCCTTTAAAGTGTCCGATCTTAAGGGTGCCTGTTCTGATGAATTTCAATTGAAAGTTCACATCCTTCAACTCACTACAAGCTTCTCCTTTTTATACTAGCTAAATTTAATATGTATGTTCAGCCAAGCCCATGGCTCTCTCTTCCTAATAAAAGCCACAAACAATGAAAACTTAAGGTAGCTTATGATTTTTGCTGACTGCAGGAAAGTTAGTGCTTAAGCTGAGCTGCAAGAACAAAAAAAAATACAGGTTGGTGAGAAGTTAATAATTATGCACAATTTCCAGAAATAAAAAAGGAAAATCTTGAAGAGTTATTTACTATTTGAACAGCAGACCCATCCTACCCTCTTGATTGTCACTTACAGCAGGGTCTTTAGTACAGCAAGAGAATGGCACACCACAGCGCTCTCGACTCGCGTTGGAATCTGTACAATTGAAGTAAATATTAAGGTTCCAGTCATCGGCTCCAAAAGCCCCACAGCACTGCCACTAGAACAAAAGAAGAAGAGTTGCTTAAATCTCACAACAAAAATCTCAGCATTAGTAACATGCATCTTTGCTGCCAGCTTCCCTCTAGCTTTCAAAACAAAATCTGAGACTCCCACTGCTTTCATTGAAACTGGTTTTTTTTGTTTGGTTGGGGCTTTTTGTCACTTTTTAAAAATACCATTCCAAACGTGCAAGTTGTTCCGAAGTTATCATGTGATTAAAGTTACGTTCACATCCTGCTATGCTGCTCTCTGGAGAGAAACCCACGGGTGAGCTGATAAGCCTACACAATACCGCAGAGTTGCACAGGCCTACGAGCTCAGGCCCGAGGGACAGTAGAGCCAAGAGTACAACATTCTGTTCACGGGCCCTGGATTTTAAAAGAAACAAGCTCCAAGGGCTATACTGGTACAACTACTCCTTTGGCCAGTTTGGGGGTACTTTGCATGGCTGTACATCAGACAGTGTTTATTGCTCCCTGAGCATCACATACTGCACAATAACCACCTTTACTGAAGAGGAAATCTGCCAAAGGGAGGCTTAGTCCCTGGCAAAACTTGTTGAACACACAATGAATACTGAACATGTTGCCTTCATGCACTATCTCTACTGGCTGAAGAAGTAACTCACAGCTCGTGCTGGCCCTGGCTTATCTGCTGAGTGCTAATCCAGTTAGGAGAGAAAGCTTTAGGAAGACACTGCAAAATTGGACTGTAGCCTTTGGCTGCATACAAGTGGATCACTGCTTTCAAACTGTAGTGACCTCTGACCTTCTCTCAAAAGATTGAAAACAGTGCAACAATCCACATCCTGTTGCTTACCATTTTTTCCCCAGCACGGAGAGCAAATCAAGTATTGAAACTATTTTAATTGCAGAACGTACAAAAAATAATAAACATGTTAGCTACACAGTACCAAATTCAAAGAGGACTCCATTAAGACAGGCTAGAACTGAGTACTGGAGAGGGAAGGTACTGGCAGACCTTGTGTGCCAAGTGCAAGACTTCTTTATACACGCTGATAAATTACAGAGCTTAACCTGCACAGGTGCACCACTGGTTTCACCCTCCCCTCCCAAGGGCAGATGTGGCATCACCTAGAGATGTCCTACAAGAACTCTACAAGTGGCTCACTTCATTAGGCTAATTCCATTTAGGCTAATTCCATTACGTCTAATTCAGAAGAAATAACATTGTAATTTCATTTGGACCAACTAAATACCTCTGCCACCCTGCAGTGTGGTGTAGCACCTCTAATGTTGTGAAACCTGCACCAATATTTATCTTAGGAACAAATTAAGCTTAGAAAAGGAATAATTTCTTAATCAGATGTAACAGCTTCTACAACAAAATATTTTAACTTGGTGCATTTGACATACTGTCTCTAAGTCTTCAAGAAAAGTCACCCCAACTCTCCATCTTATTTTACTCTGTCATACATCAATAAAGCCACTTGGCAGAGGTGCTGTATGTTTGCAGAAGTTCTATAAAGACAAATATGCATATATTCAAAAGTATTATATGTTAGAACATTTCTGGTTAGTCCTTGAAGAAACAAAACAGATGGGAAGTAAAAAACAAGAGCAGGTATTTCTTAAAAGTAAGCTTTACAAAAAAAAAAACACAGTATAACTTACATATTCCTGTGTGAAGTCTATGAGGTTTTGTAAATCAATGTCATCTCGGTATGCTCTGATGTTGTTGTTTATAAAGAAATACAGCTGGTCCTTTATCCAGTCTTTGAAAACAAATGCTAGAACACCAGCAGTGAGCTCCAAGAAGAAAATAATTCCAAGAAATACAGAGAACTATGGAGAAAATAAAAAAGGCTAAAATTAATTTCCCTTATGACCAAAAGTTTTTCAAAGCTCAAAATTATATCCAGTGATAAGGCCAATCTGTTCCAGTGCAAGTTCAATCCATTTTGGCATATAGGAAATTTTAAATGAAAAACACACCATTTTTATTGGAGCTGTAGTACAGAAATCTTAATTCTATTCTAATAAATAATAAAAATACTAACAAATGTCCAAACTTTGGACATTTCACTGAGATTTTCAAAGATATCCAAGAGAATTCACTGTAAATTTCAAGACACAGCTAGTCACCACCACATGTAGGGCTCTTGAAAACCCATCTTAAATTTCTACACAGGCACTTAGATTTTAGAAACCATGAACAACAATAGTGCCAGTAAAATGCTTTCTACATGACTTTTGCTTTAGATCCTCTCACTGGCAAAGCTTTGCCTAAGCAGACAAAGCAGAAATTGGTAACAGCAGAAATTAATTAATGACTAAGTTGGAGCGGAATGTCTATGAAATGACTCACATCCACATTAAAACTAAATGAGGCTGCTATGATTAATGCAAATGCAATGGATGCCAAAGGCATTACTAATGATCTGCCACTTTCTCTAAGCATTTCCACTGAGTCTACACTGTTTTAAATCACACAGGGGTCCTAGTATACTGGAAGTCCATCCCCTTTGCAACTGTGCCTTTGAGTTTCACTTTAATATGCTCTCTGTGTGTGTTCAGATACATTTTTAATTTCTCCTGCAGCTGCTGTATGGGAAGCTATTTCTGGTACAGCAGATGGGTTCATTTTAGGCAAGCTAAGAGAAGCAAGGAAGAAGAAAAAAAAAGTGTTACAAGCTGCTTTATAAATGCCTCAAGAACTGTGACTCTCAAATGCCTCCTCCCCTTAGACAACATGTCTGTGGGAGCCAAATGTGTCACTTGGAGGCAGTTATCTCACTGAAAGCTTTTTCATGTGTACATTAACAGTTAATGGTTATGAAGACACAACTGTGTCCACAGGCTGTGCCCACCTCTGGAAATGGGAGTGATGGAGGAAAGAATCTTCTTTTATTATAAATCTTCCATTTAACTAAAAGTGAACATGACACTGTTACCCTCATTTTCAAAAGTCACAGGAAGAAGTCTTTCAAAATATAGAACCTGGCTACTTAGATAAAGATGTTCTGCATACTGAGGTACATTTGTATATCAGCAGCTCCTTCCCTAACCAACAGTCCAGCCCAGAGTTCAAGAAAACTTTTATTATCTCTACACATCCTGGACACTTTCTTCTCCTCTTCTACTCCTCAGGCCCCAGCACTGAAAGCAGTGAAGCCTTTTCCAATTAGCTGAACAGCACAGACTGAGGATACCAGCCAGCAGCCCCTCGTAAGAGTTCTAACTCCTGTGTACCACGAGGGGCCCTTGCACAGCACAACTCACATGGGTCACATTCACTGCTGCATCTACATCCCTCATATTTCATAGGTAGCTTGTTATGGACTCCAAGTTCAACATGCAGATTCTCACAAGGAATTTCTTTTTGTGACAGGGAAGCAACAAGTTAG
This sequence comes from Eopsaltria australis, assembly GCA_034509425.1. Lineage (NCBI taxonomy): Eukaryota > Metazoa > Chordata > Aves > Passeriformes > Petroicidae > Eopsaltria > Eopsaltria australis. Next base: position 1,950,120 of record JAVTVJ010000172.1, on the reverse strand, counting down.
GTTATATCTATATGAAAAGCAGTACTTCCATGTTATGATTCTTACCACCAATAGTTTTGAACTTCAAAAAAAAAAAAAACAGTCAGTAAGCACCAGAGACTGAAGAGCTGTAGAGTGTTAAAAGTTAAGTGCTTTCATGGTGCTCTGACACTGGATAACACCTTCCTCTCCAAAATACACTTTAAAAGCTTAACACAGTTAAACAGAGCAGAGAATATGGCATGCTGTGTAAATGAGGAATGTCACAGTTGCAAAGGTTACTTACGAATTTGAGAAGAAAAGTATTTTCTCGTAAAGCTCCAATGCATCCTGCAAATCCCAAAATGAACATAACTCCTCCTACCACCAGGAAGAGCCAAACAGGATCAAAGCCTCCCAGGTCAGTGATGGAAGAGATGTTGGACAGCACTCCCTGAGAAAGAAATAATGCCAAGGGATAAAAAGTATGTTCAGCTTCCTATTGCACAAATTCTGCCTGAGTTTTTCTCCTTAAAAAGGAAGATTACAGCAAAACAAATGTTCTGTAGTACAGCAAGAAAACGCAATTAAGAAAATCTTTGTATCCCAAAAGAGACAAAAAGTGCAATCACGTGCAATACTTCTGAATCAACACGTGAATGAATAACAAAATGTTCTTGAAGAATTCTCTGTGAGAAACCCACAGAGCGTTTTCTGCTTGTGTAGCTATAAGAAGTCGTCTGCCAGAAACTCAGAATAGATACTTGAACAAAACTGAACTCAATCTTATTACCCATGCTGAGATGCATTTTACATATCATGTACATCATTTATGTAAACACACAGTTATATGTTATGATAGAAAAAACAGTTAAAAGCAATAAAACCACCTTGAATTTAGCATTTATGCTCAGTATTTACAGCAATTGTCAGACATTAGACGTGAGCTTCTGGATTGCAGCACCTTGCAACGAAAAATTTTTCAACAAATTTAAACAAACTACATATCCAGCCAATTCAACTTCAGGCATCTACAGAGCCAAAACCTCATTCTAGAAATAAACTATGGCTACTGACCAATTGGCTAGCAGGGAAAATTTGAAAATAACAAAGTCTTTTAGTAGGATGAAAGAAAATTTAAGAACTTGTCTTGGGACATGGTTTACACTAACTTAGGGTAGACCTATCATATGTTAAACCACATATGCTGTGTTTTAGATATGACAGTCAGCACAGTCTGCTTGTAATGCCATTTTTGCCCTAGAAGCAAAGTTTAGGTTGTGACACCAGTAATCCTGAGGAAATACTTTAATTTCTTGAACACATTTTAGACAGAGTTTGGCTGATGTTGAACAGATGGGTTGTATCAAGAAGCAAGTAAAGTTTCCCCTATTCCAGGAAATTTACACAGGAAGAATTACAGTTTCCTAAGGCTTTCTGGCAGAAAAAAATGCTAAAGTGTCACTGTTTTTTCATTCCCCTCCCCAGTGCTGTAGGTCAATGCAAAGCACACTGATGTGCTTCCTCAAAGAAGTATGAACCCAGACTGTGCTTTGGACTACTGCTTCCCCTAACTTCTGAATGATGCTACGGCTTGAGAAGCAGCAATGGATATCTACATCTACAGCTCCTTATTTGCAAAACTCTGAAGTTAATCCTTTTTTTTCCTTCCTGTTAATATCCCTTTGTTTCTTTGAAATAGTCCCAAAATAAAACAATTTAGAGGGAAGTTACCACAACCTCCTTTCCAGAAGTCTTTTAATGATGACTGTTCACAACTGTGGCATTGGACCTGTGATTATATTTATATACACACATGCTCATTTTGGATCACTCAAAACATATAAATTGTCATGTAACCAATATCTCTAACACATTACTTCATGTAGTCTGCAAACACTTCCATAGTTTCCCAAGCAGAACTTGAGCAAGTAGTAAATCAAGACAGTACTCAAAGCTTTTAATTCTGCAGACAAGGACAGAGTAGATAAAACATACATTTTGAATTTCACCAATATACACATCAAAGAGCCTTAGAAAAGGCTGAAACCCAAAGAAAAATCTGACCACAACTCAATCCTAAAGTATGAACAATCATCCAACAGCATGAATGACATTCTCAAAGTATATTCTTTTCCCTCCTACTACAGAAGGCTATTGCTTCAGAGATGAAAAATTTTTTTTAAAAAATCACATTCATCACCTTCCTCCTACATCACATCCAGTACTAGCCTTACTGTCAATCATTAAAAAAGCAAAAAGAGATGTAAAGAACGATATAACACAACTCAAACCCAGCACTGCTGTGAAAGCAGAGCAGTTGGCCCGTCCCTTCTGGTACCATCTCCATGAAGAGATGATACACACCAAGACAAAATGAACACTTATCTGTCATTAACACTTATATCAACTGGTGCAAAAGGTTTTCCACTACTTTTATTTCCTTACATTTGTCATAGAAAAGAAATCCAAGCCAACTTTCTGGCTAAGAATAACAAATAATATAAACAGGACAATCCAATAGCACACAAATCTTTGAAAAAATCAAGGCCTTGGCCCTACACAAGTCTAGAAAGCATGAGCTCCGCCTCAAGGGGAAAAAACAACTACTAAAATGGTTTCTTCACAAAGTTTTGAAGTCCTTTCCTCTGTGTTTATATAGTTACCATAAGATGAGAATAAATTCCGCCCTAAAGCAAGCACTGCTACTATTTTCTTTTAACATTAGCCGATTTTGGAATTAATGGACTGTGGTGTAGTAGAGTGAAAAAAACCGGTCACTGCAGAAAAGATGTTGCTTTTGTATTACTTGTATTTACTTTTTAAAAAATCCAAAAAATATGAAGAGTTAAGTCTCTCATCATAAGACACTTCGTCTTTCTTTAAAAACAAAGCAACCAAAACCAAATAAATCAACAAAATCTCAAAGCTAATTACTGTGCTAAATCAACTTCTTTCCATATGAAAGTAGTAAAATCCAAATAAAAGAAATCCAAGTAAAATTCAGCCTGTATTTGTGGGCAATACTGTTAGAGAAGACAGCCATAATACAAAAGTGGTAGTTTTTTTGCACTTTGCATTTCATCACAGTCACACTAAATTCGATGGCAATAAAATTTATTGAGCCATTTTTATACTGTTTTTTCAATCCTGCCCTCTCTCCCTTTTCTTGATTTTCTAGAACTGCCAGGCTCTCAGCACCCTGTAATGCCACATGTTGGCTGGTCACTCCTCCAGTTAGCTATGATCCAACACAAACTGCATAGAACAACACAGGCTTTATCTGCCATTGTTTCTGTCCTTGGAAAGCACCTTTATGTACATCTGCTGCTAGTCCACATATGGCAATCATAAGCCTGGCTTGGATAAATCCCAAATAACACATCCTGACAATGCAAAGCACATACTGCTTAATTCCCGTTTGTACTTCATATGCTCTCTGCATATGAAGCCCAAGTTATCAGTATTCTGGAGAGGCATCTCAGGATACACAATCTTCAGAGAGGCTTTGTCAATAAAACAACAGCCAGCAGTGGGAATGAGAAACACAGACAACACTCTGTGATTACAGCTCGAGATACACAGAGGTAGTTTGATAGAAGATTACTGCTTACTGCTTAGAACACAATTTTCCAGTCATGTACTCTGGCACTTAGAAATAAGCTCTCTGAAGATGCAGCAGTGCAATACCCCGAAGAAAAGCGTATTTTGCTTCAAGCAGCAGGGGAACAACTGAGGAATAATACCTCACTTTACATTGTTAAGAAGACATAAATGCACAGTCCTCCTGGCACATACTCTTCCTATCCACTACAAGTTTCTGTAATGCCTACTATTACCTACTACGACAGTACCAAATATTTTTTGGCTGCAATGGCTACTCCTGGAAAAGGTTTGACAGAGATGTACAAACATCTGGTAGTGACCAATTCTGTCTTCAACCCACCTTTAGCCAAAAGCAGAAGGAAACATTTCCAGAGGATCACTGAGCAGAGGATCAGCAATCTCATATTCTAACACTGCATCCTCCAGCTCTGAATCCTCAGGCTGGGCAGTCAGTCACGGAATATATGGTGACTGTCCACTTCTCTTTTGCATCAATGCAAGACCTAAACAAACCATCTGCAAATACTTTAAAGTCAAGCTTTCTACAAATGCAAGGTATTTTTCCTCAGCAACACTACTGCAGCTGCCCACTACAACCACGACTGTTAAATAGTTGCAAGTACTCTGATACTTTTAACATCTAAAAGAAGGAGCAATTTTTTCCTCTAGACGCATTCTCGTTTAGAAGTATGGTTTTTTTTGAGGTACATGCACATCATCTTCTCAGTAGTTTAGGCATGTGTGTAATCTGTATTTGGCAGGAAATGCTGTCTTTGTACAAAACTACATACTTGGGTAATTTACTTCTCTCTATGGTTTCAACCCAGGGCTCTGCTATAGTCCCACAAGGAGAGCCAGCAGGACACGTTCCCTGGCTGATCTCCAGCTCATCTGTTTGCTCTGTTCCTCCATCCTCCACCGCCTGTTGTACATTACAGTCCATGAGTCGCTATTTAATATTTTAATACAACAGAAGTCAAAATTTATTTGGTGTAGTAAAACAACAAAAGCATCATCCATAAGTGAAAATAAGTACCAGTGAAATTGTGGGAAAAGTTCCTTTATTTGTGAAATGTACTTCAATCGCTAGGATACAATGATGCATGGATGGAACAGGAAAGACTGACCCCATATTTCTACCCCACCCCAAATTCAGGAGAAGTCAAATGAAAGCCAGGCCCAAAAAAAAATCCTGCGGAAATGGAGTTTTCTCCTCTTGGTATGTGAGCACAGGTAGAAAAATAGCCTAAGAGATACCTGACAGGTCCTCTGCTGTCATGTCATGTTTTCCCCATGGCCAGAGCCCTCCACACTACTAGTAGGATCTCATGTATAGCTGAGGGGAGAACAAGGCAAAAAGAAAATGCTGGTCTTGAACACAGGAGCTCATAAATGTCCCCTCCTGATGTTATACCTGCACAACAGTTTGCCTTTATCCCATCAACAAAGAATAAGGAAGCAATAGTACACATACAAAAGCAATAAGGGTGCACACCTCACCCCTTCTTCATCTTGTACTCTTTATGATCATCAGAACAGCTTGTACTACTTTCCAGAGACAGACCCCTGACTCCAGCTCCTGCCTTTGGTGCACATCTACATTAATATTTCAGGTCAGATCCAGCAGTCCTTCTGAAGTGATGACACACAAGCTCTGCTTCAGCTCACACCAGGGAACAGTCTCAGAGCACACAGACTGGATTACTCACAAATGAAGATGTGCCCCTGGAACTCATGCTCCAGCCACTAGCAGGCATTCAGCGGACACACTAGAACTAGGTTGAAAAGACCTCAAACCTTTCAAAGTCTGCATTGTGTGCAAATTGGATCTTCAGCACTTCCTCTCCTCTTGGTCCCCAATGCCCGCATTTAGCAGGCACAACCATCACAGGCTGAGCCCAAAGCCAGACACACTTGACCAGAGCAGTGACCCAGCGTTGCCACACCTCTATAATCTGATGCATTCCTGGGTTCCTAAGGGACCCACAAGTGCACCAACAAAGTGACATTCCCAGATCATCTGTTGCTGAACAGCTGCTGCTTTAACAGGCACAGTAGCAAACTGCAGGACGAGAGAATGGCTCCAACTGAAAACACTCCATGCAGCAGCAATTTTGAAAAGCTGACCTAGTAACGAAAATTCAAGGCATAATGAGTCAGAGACAACTTAGGAGAATCATTAGCCTAAGAAACAAAGGGGTGATACAATGAGCGTATATGGAATTTGGCCCACAGGATGCATATAAAAGAAGAGGACTCAACACTGCAGGAGGATGGGAGAAATCAGCTATGTTGTATTTTCCATTTCCTCCAACACAGGGAAAAAAAACTTCTCTGCTGCAGTATGACATTACTGGGAGGGCAAAAAAACCCAAAAATAAAAACAAACAAAACCCCCACACCACACACCCTAAAAACCCAGAAGATCAGAACAAGATACACAATACAGGATCTTCTGAAACATCTAGTTTTGCAAACAGAGGTTTAGCCTTTTCACAGGCTTGTCTGCAGGATTTAGTATCACTGGCAAACAGTAACATGTGGGGGGTGATGCTAAATAAAAGTTTTTCAAATGCATGATTTTAAAACAGAAAAATGTCTCTCTGCTTTGTTAGTCATAAACTCCATGCAATTTCTCCACGCTGTGCGTCTGAATGAATATAGGGAACAGAACAATAGTCATTGAAACATGCCAAATTAATTCTATTCCAGAATTTTGTCTCTGCAAGCAAAAAACTAGGAGGGGGATGTTTACAAATCTTCATTCCTTGATTTTTGTTGGTTTTGCATTTCCCACAGCAAACAGTAATAGCAGCAGAACTGTCTTTTTCAAGTGTCTAATGGAGAAGAACTAGTCTAGCTTTCTTATCCTGACAAAGCAGAGTTCAATAGGTGAATAATTGGTATAAATACATACAAGATACAGATTTTCAGACATTTTAGGATTAATGACTATAAAGGGCTGGAACACCAGTAAATCATTTAAGAGCCTGCCTGTTTAGATTATGCATTTTTATGTACTGAAATTTAAATTAAGTGTAATAGCGTATCCCCTCCTCTCTTCTCCAGTCCTATAAAACCCACACACAGCCCTGTCTTAGAGGCAAGATAGAGGCTTTGGATATCCTTCAGACTATAAGGAACATAGGATATGTGCGCAGTTTCCTTGTTGGCAATAATTTTTAGAAGAACTGTGTGACAGACATGTATGCACAACAATTATGGAGTGATTAGTGTATCACTCCTTCCTGATGTCTGCCACTCATACTGCCAACATGAGAGAGTGAGAGAAATGAGAATTTTTTCTCAAAAACAACTTTAGTTTCCACTTCAGGGCAAGGAGAGATAGATCTGATCTGACAAATTGTGATTGCTTCCATGTACAGAGTTTAGCTCGTCCAAAGCAGACCTAAATCACCTTAAACAAGTAAAGGTCTTATCTTTAAACTTCAGATCCAGATTTAGAGCACCTGCTCATTAAGAATACTATGCTGGCACCCAGAGGTCCCACGCTGGTACTCCAAACTGCACACAACTTGACTTCTGAGCTGAAGCATCTTCTTGCTATGCTGATCTAACTGGAAAAGCTGAGAAGCCAAACTCATGCACATTGTCAGCTTCTTCCACTTCTCCCTCTTCATTTCAGTCAACTTTATACACAAACTAAATTTCATCAACAAAATTTGCAAGATTTCTTTCCTACCTTAGTATCTCCTACTTTTGCTACCTCCTACTTAAGAGTTTACCCCAAACCACAGTGCTTTCCTTCAAAAAGTCCCTCTCCATGGACAATCTTATGACGTCTCAGAAGAAATAACAGCAATTCATCACTTAGGCTTACTACTCTTGAACATAAATCCTGTAAGTAGCCAGGAAGCTTATTTTCCCAAGCACCTACTGACATCACACCATGAACAGCCTTAAGACCACAATATCTAATATATACAACCAAGAAGGGAAATAGACATTTTGTGCAAGTATAGTTGATTTTCAAAGAGTCAACAAAAGACATGACTTGAAGTGGTTAAGAAAAACTATGAAATATAAACGTTTTCCCCCGCTGCTGAGCAGAAGTGCTATAAGTTGCTGAGGTTTCTCACAGCATCTTTACATGTTAACAATGTTCACGTCACTGTGCCAGCTGCCATGGATGAACAATTTAATGGTACAAGCCCCAGCCTGGTGTGCCTGAAAACACTGTGAGACTGTGAGCTATACAGTACAGCCATGTATAGATAGCTTTATTCATCCCCAGAGTTTATTGCCCCCACCCCACCCCCAGTTCTCTTTCAGGTTCATGGCTCAGAATGCTAATTGCCCAGCTTTTGTTTAGGACTGGCTGACTGGCTGTCAAGCCAATTCTATTGCATACTTGACAAATGAGCTCTTTTGCCTCCCTGCAAAAGCTGTAAGGAAGGCCACAAGACTGGATATTGTGCTTTTCTTCTTCAAAAGAAAGTTTAAAGGGGAGAATTCAAGCCAACTTAGCAAGAAGAGAGAAACTAGGCACCAAGTCGACAAATCTGTCCCAAACTGGTTTTAACCAGCAGCCAACGGGACTCCTGTGAAGTCTAGATTATTTCTTTACATCCTGCAGTTTTAATGTGGCCTGGAACACTATCTTTTTACCTGGAAAAGATTCTGTGAAGCAACAAAAGTATATACAAGTTGATGGCCAGGCTACAAAACCACAAACCTGAATATAAAGCCACACAACTCAAAACAGAAGTTAATCAAAATCCTCCCCACCACCAAATGAAGTTTACAGTAGGAGTCCTGAAGACCTACTCCTGCAAAAAAAACAACTTGCTGGCAACACTCCTAGTACAGCCCAGGACACTTTAGCCTTCTTTGTCACAAGGATACAATGCTGGCTCATGGTTTGACTTGATGTACAGCAGGACCCCCAGGTCCTGCTCTGACAAGCTTCTTTGTTGCCATACAGTGTGCCATTGCAACAGCCCATAATACCCCAGGGATATCCATCCCAGCCTTAGGCAAGCAGCAGCCTAGCTAGAGAAGGGCTTTTCAGTTATGTTGCAGATCACTCAAGCCCTGGGCTTCACCTCCTTGGCTTTTGTCTTCACCTCCTCATCAGCAGTAAGAACTTGTCTGGGATCAAATTGATCTGCCCCCCACTAAGTAACACAGGGCCTGTGAGCACCCAGAACTTGATCCTGCTGACAGCAGCTTTTGGCTACTACCTGTCCTCTGAAGAGCTGAGTGAAATAAAGGACTCAGATTGGTTTGACACAAGTCAATTTTTTCATAGTTCTTCTACAAAACACAAATCTGTCTGTGCTCAAGAGCTCTGCAGTTCAGCTGTATCTTACAGCATTTTGATTATTAAAACCGTGAACTGAAACACTCCATACTAAGCACTGCAGAGGACAACAGTTAAAGAAGCTGGGGAAACATGCTCATTTTTCGAGGAAAAACCCATGTTTTAAACCAATAAACAATATTTTATTTTACATACTAATACATACCCGAGCTGTGGGAGGGCTCAATTTCAATCTGAGTCCTTTCTCTCTCCCACGCAGAGTTGCAAGGAGTAAACAAAGCCGCACCCTAGCTGCAGGAGGGGCTCAGTCTGAGCTCCCTCTGTCCCTCTCCCGTGCTGAGTTTGCTGCGGGCTAACCGGGCGGGACGCTCCCGAGGTCCACGGGGCTCGACCCCAAACCCTCTTCCCGCTGGGCCGTGCCACGGAGAGGGGAGGAAACCGGCCTGGCCCAGGCTAGGCAAACAGAGCTGGCGAAGTTCTTTAGCCAAGGACAGCAAGATGAAGCAGCTTGAGTTGTCTCTCTCTCTCTCCTCCCCCTCCCCCCCACACCATGCAGGCTAGCAGCCTCCAGACCATGTGGTCTGGGAGAGACTTTACCCAGTTGGTGTGGAGGGGAGGAGAGCAGCGTCCTTCCTCTGTGAACCCGAAGCCTCAAAGAGAGCTTCTTCAGGTGTTTTCATGGTTTTATGAGGTTTTTTAGGTAGGCAGAGTTTATGCTGGCTACCTCATTTCTGACTCCACCTCCTCTTTCTACACCGGGAATTTTTAACAGCAATTACCCCATGACACTGAGTTAATGCATATTAAACCATGGTGGTTTTATTTGCTTGTCTTAAAACAACATAGCATTTTCTCCCACTTTCAGAATCTGATTAAAAATGGTTTAAGATTACTTGATAACAGATGTCCAAATTTCAAGTAAAAATACGAGCTTTGGCTTCTGGCTATTAGCAATCATTGAATGCATTTTCCCTAGGAAAGGGTAGATGCTTTCCCATACAGAAAATACGTAAACCCTGACAAACCAGGATTCCACCAGAAAACCTTCTACCTGTTAAGACTGGCATACTTCAGACTTCAAATACTGTCGTTTTTTTACTTTACCTGCTCATTCACTCTAAAGAGGAATCATTTGTTACCTACTGTAATGACACAAAAATGTTCAAATTTCTTCTGTAAAGCCACTCCCAAACAACCCGGTTCTCTGGGGCCTGGACATAGCAGCAAACTCTGAGATTATGTTCAGAGGACTAAATAAAACATGCTTTATATCTTTGCTGAATAAAAAAAGGCACAACACCTCTTTCTAAGCCTCTTTGAGCTATCCAACATCAGTATCATATGGTATGTAAATATACATGTACATTTATATAGGTGCATACAGTGCGCACTAATTAACATCTCATTACTGTTTATAATGATCTAAATTCAAGGCACACACAGAGAACAAATAGAATACAAGTTAACAACTCATAATTTGTTCTGAGTTTTTTAGAGGCAGAACTCTGGAGTTTCCAAATGTGTTATTTGTTCTACTACAAGCACCAGTTATTATGCCTTAAGTGAAGATCAATTTATAACTTGTTCTGTGTTTTCCATTAAAAGAAGAAAAATCAATTATGTAACCAAACAACACAGCACCATTGTTAACAGCCAGGTTTTATTATTTTCAGTCTTTTAAACAAAGAAAAGGAAATTCTAGCTTTAATCTTAGTTGTTATCTTTTAGCAAGACAAACTCTTCATCCAGTAACTCCAGACATACTGACTTGTTTTGTATATCATGCCTCAGTATTTTATCTTCTTGCCAATTTCTGCAGCAAGCAAACTAAAAATGAGGCTCTGATTCAGAAATGTTTTCTCTTTCCCTGCTTGCTTACCTCACACACACGTACTTCCCATTTCAAAGCTGATTTTAGAGTCTTTCAACAGAGGGTGTTCTAGTGGCAAGTTTCATTCGCACAAGAGAAAAATAACAGTTCTGCCTCAGGTTTGCACTGGTTTTCAGGGTTCATCTTGGCTTTCAGTTTTTTGGGGTTGTTTTTTTAAGAAGAACAGCAATTAACATGCTATGTTAAGGCAAATCCCAGCAGGGTGTTTTTCAGGAAGCTGCCTTCTAAAACATGTAGACTCCCCCTCCATTCCTGGGGACACACTGTCCATACTGGCCCAGCAGGGTGTTCTGATATCTGAGCTGCAGCCTGATTGTGCAAGAATTGAAATGGTTATTTTATGGGCCACCATTTCTTGCCAAGGTATTCTTGGGAAAGATGACAACAACATTCCTCTAGGAGACCCAAGCTAAGGTTTTATTTGACAAAGAGGCTTGATTCTGTTTCAGTAGAAACTGTGTGTGAACACAATATGTAGTGTATTTCTGTTTCAGTATTTCATCAGAAAAAAAGAGATCAAGAGGAAGAACAAAGTTTGGTGCTATATTCAACTTACCTTTTCATTCCATGCCCACAATCCAATCCCAAGAAATGCTATGCCAAGGAACTAAAGGAAAAAAAACCAGAGCAGGAATTAGAAATTGGTGGCTTTTGTCGTTTTTTTTTAAATGATACATATTGACTCATCCTCTCTTGGATAATAATTATATCAGGACTGAGGGGCACTCAGTGAGAGTTTTACAACATATATCTAGTTTATTTTACAATTCAACTATTGTGGGTTGAAGAATTTAAAACTTGCACAAGTCAGGGATGTTCCAGATGGGAACAGTAGGTGCAATAGGTGTCACTTTATCAGTACTGAGCAAGCAAGGTTCTTTTTGAGTTTGCAGGACTCAAAGCAAACTCCACAGTCAAACAACGCTTTTGTTTGCTATTTTACTATTGCATCACCATTGCCTGCATAAATCAGCTGTCCTCATAGTGCTCTCCCAGTGAGAGAATTATTTAAAAATCCTAAATGCACATTTATTATCAGTTTTAGCAATGTTGTCCACAGAAAATAACCCATAATTTGTGAGAGGAAAAAATAAAAATAATACTGGTCTGAAAGACTAAGAATTTTTAAAAGCCTTGGAGCCAACATTTAATAACTTTTCTGATACTGTTTCATAAAGGAAGTTACATTCCCTTTCTCCTCCAAAGGATTCAACAGCACCAAATTCAAGAGAGAGTCTTACCCTAATGATAGAAAAAGGAACACCATCTTTGATTTTGTTATATCCCTGTGTTCTCCATTCCACTGAATAATTTAGAGTGCATCATTTCCCTCCAAATCTACAGGGACTCCATACCAAAGCTACACTAATGATGAGTGAAAGACGCAAAACAGGCAGAATATACACTCTATCTCCCAACATCATTATTGCATATTTGGCATGATACAGCATCAATCATGTAAAACGTTTAAAAACATTTAGTAGATGTCTGAGCACATCTCTAAATGTCCATCTGTCCAAACTGCACATCTGATTTTAGAAGTGCCAAATAAAAAGAAAACTATTTTCACTGTAGTTTCGGGGCATGTAATAGAATGTTGCTCAAACATAAAACTCTGGTTTTCTTTGTTGTTTCTCCACACTGCAGCGTACAGACGTATTTTGGCACATAAATACCCTTTCTCTTAAGATCAGTGTAAACAATGAGGAATCCAAATGACTTCTCTTTTGCAAACAGGACAAAACTGTTTTTCTGTTGAAAAGTGGGAGGAGGCAGGAATATAAACTTTAAATTTTTTCCCAGAAGTGATTTCAACAGTTTGAAACAAAGAGTCCTTCTTCCTTACACACACTTTTTTTGAAGGGGCAAATTTAGCTTTGTATTACAAGCATATCTGTAAAGCGTAACTCAAGTTCCCAAACATCCCTTGCATTTCTGTAATTTTCTCCTCTAAGGGTGCTGTGCCAGCTACCCAAAGGACCATACAATACTGGGAATGAAACTTTTTCTTTTTGATTTCAAGAGTCATGACTGTAAATTTAAACAATACCACAAGTCAGCCTTCTTCAAAGGAAATTGTTGCAAGCTTGGCTACATTTTAACAAGAGATAAATGGAAATTTTTCCTAGAGGGAAAGCAGGACTGCTCGTCAAAAGTCTTATTTCAACAACCTTAATTATTTATAAACTACAAGACGTGGATTTGAGAAAGTCAGTACAGCCTCTTGTGATACACCACAAAAAAAAACCCAAAAAAGGTGATCTTACCTGTATCAAGACTGCTTTTTTTCATTGTTATAAAGCTTGCCAAAAGACTGTGTGTAATCTTCCTGACTGCAGTGATTATTTGAAACTTGAGATAAAGCTGTTCAAGTTTCCAAATCTCTCTGAGACAAATGCAGCTCTTTTTTGCAGTAACAGACTCCTTTCCTTCTTTCTTACACAGCCAAAGGCATCACAGTTGAAGGAACAGGAATGGGGGGGGGGGGGAAGCTATATATTATAAAAATCCCTAAGTTATCTTTGGAAGTGGCAAATTGTTATTTGTAAAGGGGCACAAAACATTACATTTTGTGAACAGGTTAATATGGTTTCGAACAGAAGAAGCATGGAAAACTAGAATGGAAGTATTTGATCAGTATTTGATTAGAATGTAACTTTACATTCATACATATCAGCTGCAGGTCTGGCCCAACTTCACTGACTTTATATTAATTTAATCCAGTCAAGTGTCCTGATCCTTTACCTGAACTTGAGACTTAAGGATAAGATGACCTCATGGGTTGCAAAACGTGACTTAGAGTAGACCACATAGGTCTCAAGCTAGGCTGAGCTCATCCCCATTTACAGACTGGGTGATCAGACTATACCGTACTAAACTGAAGTACCTATAAAAACAAGGTTGTCTAGCTCCTGTCAAGAAAAAAACCAGAAAACTCAGTTCCCAGAGTTTTCAAGAGTGTAAGAGAATTACATGCTGCACAGTCCTCTCCATATCCTAAACCAGAAATGCTTTTTTGAGCAAAAGAAGAGAGCAGATGAGGAAAAATGAGCAAGATCCGTTAGGAGAAAAAGATTCAGAATGAAACCATGAACTCTGTCACAGGATACTGTGGAAATCAAAAGCTTAATGGCATTCAGAAAAAAAAGAGATAATTAACAGACAGCCCATAGCTATTAAAATGTGATTCTGATGCAGCTTCTGGCTCAGAAAGTTTTTTACACTGTGGCTCATTGGGAGACTGAAATCAGGAGAAGATTGTTGGTTAAATGCCTCTTCCCTTGAAGGAACTTTACCTGCTCTACTTCAGACAAAATACAGAGGAAGGCAGACCACTGACCTAAGGCCCTACAGTCACACCCCAGGAAAGGCTCACCTTTGCACAAACACAGACAACAGGAATGCTCTCAGTAATCCACACTGGCAGAAAAGATGTTCACAAAAAGAAGTACACCTCTCACCAGGATCTACTTCAGATTTTCTTCACAATTATGAAAGACAATTATTAAAAGCCTAAAATTACATGAAAGCAATTCCAATGAGCAATAAGGTGAAAGTTTACCTCATTATCAACAAAACACTTTACAGAAAAAAAGCCTCAGTTCTCCACAGACACCTAGTAAGACCATCTGGCCTAACTATAAATCATCACTGCTGCAGAGAATGTAAGATCTTGATTCCCCTTTTTTCTTTCCTTTTTTATATAATAATTTGCAGAAGAATATTAAAACATTTCTCTGGAGCATTAGCCTTACAAAAAAAACTTCCATAGCAGTATTTTCCCAGCCATAAGTTTTCTATTCACAAACAAAACCCAAATGTTTTCATATTTCTCTTCTATAAAGACTGTATGTATTTAAAAGTAGAAGGTGTAGCAGTATTTGTACTGTTACCCTGCTTGTTAAATTCACAAGCAGTTTTCCGAAGTGAACTGATCAGCATTTCAAGCTCTACTTACTTTTTTTTTTCCTCAGTCCTGCCTGCATGGAGGAAAATTATTCTTTGTTGGTAGGGATGCAGCATCACACAGCAAAGCATTGCATCTGAAGGCTATTGAGGCAAACACAGGCAAAAAGGCCAGAAAACCTTTGAGAGGTGTTTAATCGTAGTGATCAGCAATTACTTCACATACAGAATTTTTCATCTCAGCTGACATTCTTAAATAACTTGGCACAGTTTCCAACCAAAAGGATGACAGCAGCAGGCCACGCAGTAAAAGGTTGGTTAATGTGTCACATGTGTAAACCAGTGGATGTTCAAGTGTGGTTACATTAAAGACTTGTGAAAGGTAGAATCCTAGTGCAGCCACCTAATTTCACCTTCCCAGTGACAACATAAACACATCAGTCAAAGCCTGCCAAAACTGTCAGAGTTCAGAACCAGAGCTTTCTTGCTAGAGTTTCTCTGGGCACTTTGGTGTTTCCTCCACACCCGTATGCTGTAGGTTATTCACTGAGCAAGACTTCGTGCTGTGAGTCAAGCAGCACAGAACACAAGGTACAGTATTTTACCGACAGCACAGCAGTGATCAGAGCAACATGAAGTACAGCATTTCACATCCTGAAATACAGTCAGGAAAACACATGACTTCTGAGCTTTGTACATCTATAAAGCAGCACTGACAAGTTCCTAACTGAACTCCAAAACCCCAAATGAACAATTTTTCCCAAAGAACGTCCTCTACAGCAGTCTGTGCTCAGACTCGCTGAAAGTTATTTTAGCTGTGATACTCACTGCTTTCTTCAAAGTATTTTATTCCAAATCAGTCCTTTTGCTTTTTAAGCCAGGGCAAAAAAAGGAGCTTAATGTCTGTGAGAGTTTTGCCTGTGTCAAAAAAGGGTTTTGTTGCTGGTTTTGTCACTTGTTTTTAAGTACTTCTGATAGAGAAAGAGCACCAAAGCAGATATCAAAATGAGGTTTCACACAGTTCTCTCCTTCATGCCACTGATGTGTACTCTGCTTAAAATATGTCATTTAGCGTTCTTTCAAGCAGAACAGATAGGACACCCTCTCAACTCTGCAGCTTTCACCTGGAGCAGTATCACATGGGAGGAAAGTACCAGAAATCTGCTCTTATTTCTTTTTCCATATGCACCAGTTTTAATGACTTTTCCATTCTCAACATAAACTGTTAAAGCATTTCATTTTCGTGTCGCTAAAACAGTGTGCTAATGAAAGGAGAGGCAAACTGCTCAAAGCATACCTACACATTTGCACATCTATGCTAATGCTTGCAAAGAATGCTTTCTGCTAAAGCCCATTTCTTGTTTCCCTTGGGATTAGCAGCAAGAAAACTCCATGTACTACTCCATGTTCAGTGAATGAAGACACTGATGAAGATGCTGCGTAGGTGACTAATTATCATTTTAGTTCATGGTGACACTCAGACATAGAATACAAGATGTCAAACCTATTTCCATTTTATGTGCAGCCTCTAAAAAGCATTAAACTATATTTCACAGATAACTGTCTTGGTAAAATCTTATCCTTCCCAACACAAAACCCACACATGTGGAATAAAAAAAAAAAAATAAAAAAATAAAAAAAAAAAAAAGGTATCCCAGTTTCCACACATTTTTCTCAGCTAAATCAGAGACTTGACTGATTTTTATAGAATTATCCAAAGGAGAAAAATAGACCTGAGAGCACAATGAGAAAAGCTGCTTGCTCCATCTTGCAGGATCCTTTGCATGATGCTTCTAATGAAAAATTAAGCACACATGACCCAAATTTTCAGAGCAAGACACTGGCTGTTAATGTATGTTTTGTTTTCTCCAGTATGGGGTTTTCCGCTTTGTCTGACAAGAAAGCAGGATATATATATTCCCTCCAATGCAGAGTCAATTGCCATCAGTTTCTTACTATCTTTTCCAGTTCGTTAACTGCAAAAGCAAGACATCTGCTTTCTGTTACTGCTGCTCTATGTATTTATTTTATTGCTTTCTGGTGGTGCAATTGTATGCACTGCAAATCAGCTGGGAGCAAGAGTCCCTTAAGACTGAAGTCCCTCACCTCTTGTCCATAGAAACTGATATTCTGGAAAACAGAAAAAGGAGAATGAATTATGCCCTATTTCCCCTGCTCCAACTTTTGAACAACTCCCCTCAAGCCCAGACAAAATAAATTTAACACTTTGAAATGCACATGAAGACTCTTCAAAATCAGGTTCTGGTGTCTAAAAAAAATACTTTATTTGGAGCAGATTTATTTTAAAGCACAAAAACTTGAAACATATCAGTCACTTTGCAAAATTCTTCAATAAAAGCTTTTGGGAGTTTAACATTTTTGTTTCTATGAGGTCTAGCTCGTTTCCTAAAACCAGTACCTTTTTTCCCCAAACAAAAATCAAAGATCATTAAGGTAAATACCCCACCACTACCACACAGAAACATTCAAAAAGCCTGCATAATTGAAGCAACAAGACATCTCCATTCCTTGTCACTTCAGTACACCCGTCTCACATAGATTCAATCCCTTCTCTTCTTTCTACTCTCTACTGGAATTTGTTTCATCACTCTTTCTCTGCTCTCCTTGAGCCCAAAAGACTTTGCAGAAAGACTGAGAAAATCTGCTGTACACACCCCTCCATGGATCTCTTCCCTGTCTTTGCTTCTGAACTGCAGTAAGTGCTACATGTTCTGCTTTTCCTCTCCAGCCTTGTTCTCATCAATACCATCCCATCTCTAGCTCAGTCCTCTCCACTACAGCCCCTATGACTGATGTCAGTTTCGATTTGCAAAATCCTCCAAAAATTATGTAAGTGGTGCTGTAGCAGCATATATAAACAGTATGGGCTGAAAATATAAACACATGCAGTAGAAAAGTGTAAAATAAAAATAAGATAATTGGGAAAAAACCCTAAACCTGAATTTGACATCTACTATCAGTACACTCATCATTTCTCTTAGGCAGTTTGACAATCCAAAGACATAAAAGTCTTCTCATTCTGGCATGCAAGTCAAGAAAAGGTGTAAGGGCAAAGAAAGCATGTTTTGCCTCAAGCCAGGGTGAAGGAAAAAGGTCTGGAAGCAGAATTGCAAATAGGTCATTTTCCAGGTCTGTTTTGCTGCCCAGGGTTGGCAGTTTCCAGCCCCCGAGGGCGGCTAGACCACTTCTGATTGTCTTATTCCTGCTACTGTGCCAATCCTATTGATCCCAAACCACCCTACCTAAGCTTCAGACTATTTAGGTGCATCCCCACCATGAGTCTTCATGTTCTTTTTCTGAAGTTGTTGTTCCACTAAAATTTTGGGAAAAAACCCTGTACCCATAAAAAACCAGAATACATTACAGTCTCATTAGGAAACTGATACACAAGTGCTCACTTATTTCAGCTGCAAGCAGTAAAGTTGCAATATCTAATTCAGGCATTTGATACAGCAAACAGAAACAATCTGAGCTAGTCTTTTTCCTTAGTAACAGATCGGCAATTACATTGCCTCCACAATTGATTGAACAGCTGAGAACACGAAGAGTGCAGAGCCAGGAAACGCAAACAGGTTGGCTTGTCAGCACAGCAGGATACTCTGAATGCTCAGCATTTCCTTTTGGGAGAGCAGTGTCAGCTCCTAGCAGTGTTTGTGCGCTACAGAGAGGGAGCCCCAAAATCTTCTCTCCCAGCTACACAAGCTGCCATATCCCAGGCTGTCTCATCGGAGATTCGTTCTCAGAGATTTCAGAGGAGATTCAAATCTCAGAGATTCATTCTCTCTGTTTTGCAGAGAAGCAAATACATGTGGAGGATAAGGGCGGAATGAGAAGATTGAAGCAGTCTGGACAGAGAGGCAAGTGAACACCACCAGCTTTACAGACAAACTTGAGCCAAACAATTTAACCTTCTTCTACCTCTTCTCAAAAAAAAAAAAAAAGAAAAAAACAACTACCAGAGTGAGCATCAAGCAAACTGTGAACGCACCCCCAAAATGCAAGTGCACACAGAACTTTTCCTAGCAACTTCCTGAATAGCTTTATTGCCTCTGCCCTCCACCAAATGCTCATTCCTGGCTCTCTTTCTTGGGTCCCTCACAGCAAGATGTTCAAAACTATCTACAAAGAAACGAGTACCACATATGTGAAGAAATCATAGCTTGAAAAGGTAGGAAGTGAGTCAATGCAATTTAATAACATGCCAGAAGCCAAGTTCAGGTGTCCAAAATCCTGGCCCTGATATGATGTGATTTTATAGCTTATCACACTTCTCCACAATCAAATCTGACTCAGAGCTATAAACTGTATAATGACAAATGCCCTATGTATGGCATATGTTAATACATAAAATAAATCAACTTCCAACAGCTACAACAAGTGTGGGGGGATGCAGGAGAGAAGCAGACACCGGAAGGGTAGGTTTATCAAGAGTTGACAGCCTAGCAACACTTCACTTTACAAAGGTGCAGCCAAGATGTACAGAAGCCAGCAGTACTTTGTCAACAAAAGCAGAACCTCAAAAATCACACCTGTGCACAACTTGGCTTTTCAGAGAGATGCGGGGGGCGGGGGGGAAAAATACAGCCAACTGCTAAATAGACAGGTATCAAAATTATTATCTAATATCCATTCACAATTACTATCAGCAATCCATACACACAAAGCCAAATTGCAAGCCACATGTTGCATAAATACTGACCAAAATTCTTCATCACTTCGTAGTCATTGCAAGAGAGGGAAATGTCTCTGAACAGAGTAGTATTTTTAGTAAACGCCAACATTTCCTGTGTGTTACACTAACTGCCCAGAACAAAAAAATTCAGATTCTGTATTAGGAATGGTTCTACAGACCTCTAAGTGCAGCTTCCAGAGACACCAGAGGTCTGTTGACCAGAGCTCTGAAAAATTCTTTTCCAGAAGGTAATTCAGCTCTGTATTTTGCCTTACAGTGTGTTGTTTCTTACTAATTCGAGAGGTAACTGTACACAGATTAAACAAAACTATTCACCAAATTAAGCTATATTTTTAATTATGCCAACATTAACCCACGCTTTATTATCTACATTTATACTACAAGACATCTTTCTAATTTAAAAAAAAAAGTATGCATGGATTGCCATCAATTTGTCCTTTCTGCAATAGCATACTTTGCAGGGGCAAAGTAAACCAAACTGATTTGAATTTCTTTTCAAACACCAGTGACATGGAACAAACCAGAGGCAACAAATGGTCACAGGGATGTTTACCTGAGGGGTTTGTTCCTAGACAAAAGCTTCACAGTTTGTCAGTAGGGAAAAAAAGAAAAAAAAGGGGGAAAAAAGGCAGCTATGAAACAGCTGTTTGTCTAAATGAAACAGACTGCTGACCCCTTGTCTGGTTTGCAAACAGCACCAAAAGTACCTCTATTATTTGTCATTCTCAAAAGAGGTGTCAGGGGCTTGACTAAACATGTAGACAATGTAGAAAATGCTCTTCACTTCTATTAAGATGCCCCTTCAGATCACAATTGTTTAACATGACATGGCAGCCTAGGGAGGTCTTGCTGCCGACACCTTTGCTGGACTCCTGTTAAAGATACAAATACAATGCTAACACTGCAATTTAATTTGAGGGTTAAACTTGCTTTAAGAATAAATGTACTGAAGAAACAGAACTACACTGGAAGATTTCCAGTTCACTATGACAGAGCCCACTCTTCTCATGAAATTTCAGCTTAGCCAACTCTATGAGCAGTATCACCTACATCATATAAAAGGTTCATTTGCAAGCGCAAACTTTTATTCCCAATTTTATTGCCACTTTGAACTACATTATTTCCATAAACGATAGCTCCTGATGAGTCCACCAGCTTGCTTACTGTTTGCACAAACCTTCTCTGCTTTGCACAAACACCGATAGCTGATTTCTCCACCGACACCTAGCAGTAAAACAAGGACTAGAAATCATCTTTGAGGGATCTGGAAATGTAATCGTAGTATATGCAGATGGCTCCTTACGAGAAGAGCTATAAAAAGCAAGTGACTAAGACCCTTGTGCTGCAAATCTGTGCTCTTGCAGTCAGTCTTTGCCTACTGCTCTTTCAAAACAACACCCCAACAAGAAATACCACCAAAAACAATCCCCAACAACTGTGCACAGAGGACTGGATTGGGTTTGACTTCATGCAGTTACCCATCACTTCAACTTAGTCCATCAACTGCTCCTCCTCAATACATGGGAAAGTTTTCTTTCTTTCTGCTCAGCCCCAGAAGGGTTTTAAGGCACCAGGTATATGAGCAGCACAAAGCAGCCATTTAATCATAAAAATATGAATACTGGCTAAGTTTCCATGCCCAGCTGGACATTGTTATAAAAACTAATAAAAGAAAGCATTTAGTTTTACTATTGAGTGCCAGCAGTAAAATTCATTTTAAAACTTCAGCTGTTTCCCACGGAACAGTAACCCTGCACAGAATCTCAAAAGGGACATCTGCAATCCACAGACTCTCAACTCCAGCCTTCCAGGCAAAATCCACTACACTTGGCTTGATCAACTAGAAGATAACACGACTTCCTAGAACTCTGCCTTTAAGAATCCCACAGAATCTTGTCGGAATAGTAATGCTTTGAGCATGTTACACAATAGCAGTGTGTTAGAGCAAGAAGTGTATCAGACTGAGGGGCACAGAAAGTCTCCTGACCACCCAGAGAGATTTCTCAGCACCAGTACTACAGTCAAGGATAGAAAGACATGAAGAAATGTGTGTTCTAACAAACCTGTGATACAAACAAGGGCAAAAGCACCAGCCAGGATATTTCCTTACCTCTGCTTAAAAGGCTCCATGTTCTAAAGAAGTACAATTCCACGCTACAGATAATCCTATGTATTATCTAACAGATAACTCTAACGGTGCATTTATACAACGAAGAAGCTGTATCTCAGTTGCTAACTGGAGACAATTAATTCCTGCTAAAACACCAATGTCAAGAGCGTACCCTGGTAGAGGAAGGGTAAAAATTTAAACATAACAGAGAACATGCACAGCATCAAACTGCTAAATCAATTTCGACACCTCTCTGCCTACACTGCAACTTCAATCCATGCTAGAGGAGAAAATAAACATTTTGCAACATGAAAGTGCAAGCACAACACTACACAGAAAAACAACTTACTTGTTTTTTTCCCTTATCTGAAAAATAATCCTTAAATTTTACCCAAAGTTAATGGTGTCAGTTTCACTTTTCAGCCACTAACTCTGACAAACACACAAGCAACAGGAAAGGATTCAACTTGAAAGGCATGTTTTTCCAGAGAAGCATTTGGAAAGGAAACTACTCTTAAGACAGCTTCTCCTGCTTTTCAGGGCTGCTTTTGTTTAAGAGCAAGTATATTTGGAAACCAATTCTAAATTTGAGAAGTAAATGCAAACAGAACAAAAAATCTAATTGAGCAAGGAAAAGCAATATCAAACACGTTTTTCCTGTTTTTCAATAATTCCTCTTTGAAACAACTGAAACTATTTGTGTATTGACAAACATGCCCAGGGAAGTCCAGAATGCTCTGCCTGTCTTCTCTTCTATTTTGAAACACTTTAGTCTAGAAAATTTCCCCATTAACCTGTGCTGTTGTTCATCCACTACAAGGACATTAGAAAGCTTTCAAACACAAATTATTTCCCTTTAATTGTATTTGCATACTTTTAGATATTTCTTTATTTGAGCTGAAACATTAGGAGACAGGACAGACCTTTAAATCTGGTCCTCCCCTGCTGCACAAACACTCAATTAACCCTGCACTGGGCTACTCAGAGACAGAGTAAGAGAAGAAGTCTTCAGCAACACACCACTGTACCAGCTGTGACCACAACTGTGGAGCTATCAGCAACAATCCTTCCCAGCTACTCATGTTCTTCCCCTCACACAGTGAAGAAAGGTGACCACAAACAAACTGGAACAGTAGGATGGCTGAACATATGGGACATACAGATGGAATGAAATTTAACAATCCAAACACAGTGTCTTATACTTAAAGACTAAGAAAATATCTGCTATAAGCTGAAAATTTATTCACTGGAAACACAACAGAAGACAGCCTTGAAATTGCATGCATCAATCTGTGAGCTAGCAAGTTGACGGAATACAGAAAGAGAAAATACTTGGCATTTAACAAAACATTCTCAGCAAAATGTAACTGCTTTCTATAAGCTTCCCTCACTTCCATCATCTCTGCAAAGATGTAAAATGGCCAGCACCACCAGTACAGCTGTCGCCTGCTAAATGTTTGTGATCTCTTCTTTCAAGTGTCACACTGCCACTGGCAGTACCCAGCTGTAAGAGTTCCAGCACGTGGATTACAACTCCCATAGGAGACCCCACTGCACCCCACCAACACTCACCAATAAACTGAGTTCCCAGGATTTTTGTAGGTGGACCTGTAACACTTCGTAAGTGGCTGGGCATTTCAGCATAAAACTGCACCTTCATTAACAACACTTCAGCCTAAACAATGCCAGGGAGACAGGGCAGCCCAGGGAGTGTAGACTAAAATGCAAACACACCAACAGAAGCATATAAGATTACACTCCCTAACTCCTTAGGGTGACAGTTTTTTTATTAGGGAACATGTCTTCAACAGCTCCTTCTGTGACTGCCAAACTCCTGGTCTCCCTGATATATCATCAGGCTTGTGTCACACAAACAGCAA
The DNA here is from genome assembly GCA_034509425.1 of Eopsaltria australis. Taxonomy (NCBI): domain Eukaryota; kingdom Metazoa; phylum Chordata; class Aves; order Passeriformes; family Petroicidae; genus Eopsaltria; species Eopsaltria australis. The sequence continues at coordinate 1,926,771 of JAVTVJ010000172.1, read as the reverse complement.
GTAAGAGGGCTTTCTAGGATCAAGCCCATAATTGCTTTGCTCCAAAATCACTCTCACTCATTCAACCACTCATGGTTAGCCCTTCCCACCTGCCCTGAAAGCACAACACACTGTCTCCAGCGTGGGGTTGTGTTCCTCAGTCTGTCCCATTTAGATGGGTCTGCATAAAATCACCACTTAATTGCATGACGTTTGGAACAGCGCTGACCCCTATTCACACAGAAGGCATGAAAGGAGTCCAGTGTAGTGGAAGAGCGTTCCCGGCACGGCTGCGCTCCTCTGGCTGCCCTCACATGACCTCTGCTTGGTTTCTGTCACTGCCAAATGGGCAGAGCACAAACAAGTGCAGGGTGGCGTGTCACATCCTCTCTCTCTCCATGCACCAAATCAAGCAATTACACTCTGCAGCAGGCACCCTCAGGGCATTAAAAAGAGAGAGCAAGAGGAACACAGCGTATAAAGACAGAGACACCACCGATTGTTTTTTGTCTCTCCTTCACTTAATCCGGTAATTAGCACTAGCAGTTCTTGCCTCGGGCGGAGCAGAAGCAAAAACCCTGGATGAGTTTAAATGATCTGTCCCAAATTAAGGAATGGGGTTGTTGCCCTGCCCTTACAGTCAATATATTTGATTTTCATGTAACCAAATCCATCTATAGTTTTCTACACTGTCAGTATGGTCTATCACCGACTTGCTTGGTGCTCCTACTCCTGCCTCTCCTACACAATTCCTACAAGATACGGATGTTTGAAGCTGTGCTACAGGAACTTACCAGCCCCAATTTGTAACATGTACGAGTCCCTGCACTCTCAACCAACATAATCACATTTCTGCACAAACAAAGAGCTTCTCATCAGCCATGAGGCCATGAGGAGGCTGGAGCTGCAAAAGAAGCAGCAGAAGGAGAAAGCCCACGCTCCGCAGCGTTCCAGTGACTAAGAGATTAGATTTGGCTGCTGGCTGAGCTGTCTGTCCCCATAAGACACTGCATCTATTATCTATCTAGAGGCATGAAATACAACTAATTCTTTTTTACATGTTTGAAAAAATGACACATTTTTAGTTCTCCAGGCAAAAGATGCACAACAGTCAGGATATACCAACACACCAAATTGTGGCACAATTCTCCCTAGTCTCCCTTTTGACTTTAACAGTACCCAAACACTACTAGAAGCTTTTGAAAATTCTCTCCATAATAATTGCTAATGTCCACAGTGCCTGACTTAAGAGAAACATTTTATTACCAAACTTGTAGTTAAAACTGAGATGTGGACCAAAAAAAGCATAATGGGAAACCAGGTAAACTCTTCTTAATTCTATCGCCATTAATTCACATCACAGAATCAGAAAGCTAAAAATAGCACCACTGTCTTTGAAGCCACCTGCTCCATCTCCTTTTTAAAAATATTTTTATTTTAGAAAGAAAAAATTTAATGAGTGCCTGCAATCAGTTTTACAAATGAAATTGTTTTACTTCTTCATTTGAGAATAGCTACCTGTATTTTTGTATTCTTTCAGTTTATTTTTCTAAATGGTTACCCCCTTTTAAAATTCAGAAAATTCAGGCACCTTATGATCACAGATTCCCTTCTTTTCATCAATCAAAGGATTCCCTCAGTTCTTGGCTCCCAGTAAATATGAAATAACTTCATCCAGTTTGAGTCCTAAGATACTCATACATGCTTATTAAATACATCAATTTCCTTCTCAACAAATCTCACTAATCAGCATAACACAAACAGATCCTTCCTATTTCTGCCACATGAATCAGCAGGAACTGAGAGCAAAACCAAAGACCTTGACTGATAATGTGTCCTACGCACAGGAGTATTTTTTGGCTACTTCCATTTATTTCTATGCAGCCTTCCCATAAGCCAGGAGTGAAAAGACTGGAGCTTTGCACCAAAGTAAGGAGACAACTACTCTGTGGGTCAATCTCCACTGACAGAAGCAATTAAGAGCTCAGCTTAAGCCCTGACATATACTTTCTACTTAATTCACTCTTCCAAATCCTGTCACCGAGGGCTTTCTGAGTAATCCAGCCACCCAGTACTCCAGGTGCACACAAGGAAGGCATCAATACAGCTGATAAAATCATCTCAAATACCCGTACATGTGTACTGGCCACAAGCAAGCATTTAGAACTTTGGACAAAAGATCTCCACGATGCTCAGTGTTCTAGGGCAATGAGAGATATCAGTAAATGCAAAATCAGAACTTTGATACATTTTTATAAGAACAAAATTTTTCATACTGACCGGAATATTTTTCTGACTTTAAAATACAAAATATGATCAGATGCTAACAAAAATACTACTTAGATCTCAAACTCTTCTGTGTTTTCTGTTTTTCCTTTCTTTTCTTTAGAGTCTGTGGCTCTGAGTCCTTCCTAATAATTGTTCCACAGTTAATTTTACAAATCGAGATTTTTATTCCTGTGTTCAATGATGCTGAAAATTGCCCGTGTGAAGAAATCCCCTTGGAATTTCACCAAAACTCCTGCTATTCTCAGCACGTACAATGCACGGCATGGTGAGCTGCACGGTAAGTATCCAGGTAAGTCTTCATTAGCAAATACCTCATTTTATGATGAAAATTAACATACCACCCTGCCATAACTTGGAAAACAGAACTGAAAATTTAATAAAGAAACCCTGAAAAATACAGTAGCTGTTTGTAAAAGCTGAGGAGGTGAGCTGTGCCCAATAATCTGCCCCAAGACCAGCATGAAATCTGCCAGTCCCAAAGCAGTATTTAGGCCGTGCTTCATCTTCAGAGATGGTGCACTTTAGTAGTCTGAGTAAGTAATCAATGCAGCACAGTTCACCTCATGATTTACAATTTTTTTTAAATGCATCCTTGCATGAAAATTTTCACTTTAGATTTTTTTAGCCTGAATATGCACCTTAGAAACTTCTTTGATTATTATCAAAAGATAATAATCCAGTAACACTGACATGTTATCAAAGGTGACATAGTCCAACCAGCAGTCCCTTATCTATCCCTGTTATGCCTTCAGAAAAAGGCACTGAGGAACAGCTTCTAACTAAAATGTATCATTTTTATCAGTCAAATTGTACACAGACACCTATTTTTAATAATTTTGCGTAACACCACCACAACTGATTTTGCATAGGAGAAAAACTTCTCTATGGAAGTAAAATTTCTTTCACCCAATGAGTTGTCATCACTTGTATTCTTCTACTGCAAAAGAGCTGCCAAAAAATGTTTATACAGAAACAACCTCATGTCCCCATCACCTCTCCATTTATGCAAGAGCTTTGCTAGAAGCATGTGCATGAACTCAAAATCAGCAGTTTTTACACAAGACATCTGATCTACTTTTCAGTGAGACCTCTTTGAACAAACTGTGTGTCCTGCAGCACAGATAAACGCATTTCCATTGACCTTTCCTATCAATTGTTCAATTTCACTACACAAAACAAAGCTGCAACTTGGACAATAAGAAGATCAAGAAGTGTTTTATTCAATTAGCAAGGGGAATTCTCCACTGAATTATTATTGAGTGAATATTGTATATTCTTAAAACAAATTACAAAAAATAGGACATCTTTCAGTGCAACTGTATAGTATGTTTTTTTAAACTCATAGATTTTCCACAAAGCATGATTGAGAGCAATAGATTGATGCCATAAAAGCAGAGGGGAAAAAAAGAAACCACCCGAGTTACGGCAATCAGCTCTTTTCCTGCATTTCAGAAGTCATAGAAAAACACCTAACAAGTGTAGTATTTCTCCTGAGAAGTCTAACACCTAGTATTTAATATGTATTTCATTATACATCGTTTTTATTCTATCACTGAAATTGGTAACTCTGACAGGCCTTTCTACAAATTTTCAGTTAAGATTCTGGTAAAACTTATATGAAAGACAACCACTAAGACAAGGAGCACAGCATCTACTTGATACATTTGGCTGAATGAGGAACTAAAAGCAAGCCTTTTTTTGTATTCCCATGTTCAATTTAATATGTAGAATGTTTTATGCAATATCCAGAAGTTTTATCTATTTGTTTTAATTTGTAATCCTTTTCTTGGTTAAAATTTGATCTGTCTACCAAATTCAAGTAACTGGAGATTAGGCCAATTAACTGTAAACATATTTCACTTCAAAATAAGAGTAACACAGGCAGTAGAATTGCAGCAAGTCTAAACAATATGAGAATAATGAACTTTCAGCTATTATTAATTTCTTGTGCAAATTCTCAGTAAGAGAATTTATTTAACACAAAGGAGCATGGTCAGTTCTCGGGTTTATTCACTTTCCATGGTCAGTTACAGACACCTAGGACTAAGGCTGCAGCTTGTTTTTGAGAACTCTTGTTTTCAAGCATTAGTTTTAATTTGAACAGTGGTATGAAACACAGAAAAGGGCAACTGTATAAAGACAAGAGATGGCACTGGAAATTCCAGGGGAGCTAAAGTAACTGTGGCCATCTGCACTTGCTTTCTGCACTAAAGCTACTGCACTTGACAGAGAAGCCAGGAGCTCCTTCCAGCTCTGGTGTGCTTATCACAACCTTCCTTGGTCGCAGAGCACCGAGCCTGGGGCAGGGGCAACGACACAGGTGTTTTCAGAAATGAGCTCTGAAACTTCTCTAGTTTAGATGCTCTCACACCATTAATTGGCAGAGGGCTGACAATCAAAATGTATTTTGTCTTGATATATAGAGGAAGATTCTCTTTTCCTGTTTAAGACCATCTAACACAAAGTGAGAGCTAATCAGTTTTACATATGCAAAGACACATGGAGTTAAACTGCAACTTCTGTACAGTGCTCATCCTGTACATAAAAAAAGCATGAGAGTTTACACCATAAAACAAATGCCTAAAACTACACTCATGCTGCTTAAATTCTTATTATGTCAAAGGAACTTGAAATAACTTTACAAGACAAAATCACCGAAAAGAAGATTACAACACAACATATGGAAAATGTTGCATGCTTAGCAAAATTGAACATTAGTAGCAATGCAATGTTACAGCTGCTGGCAAAAAGCCTTGGGCCTGAACTTACAAGACACTACTCTCTTTACCTTTCACTAACCTTACAATAAAAACAACTGCAAAAATATATATAAACCTTTCTTCTTTTCTAGCAGTAGTAACCTGAATGGGGACCTTTTATTAGCAATGCCTAAGGTCATGAACTTTTATTTACATGCCAGACTGTTTGCCATGTAGTGTCAATAATCTGCTGATTAAAGGTCTCTGAAGTCCCCCAGACACGATAGACCATGACAGCTTAATGACCTGCTTATTATAATCTGGTGTAAGATACTTCTACAAATTAACATTTTCTCATTCCAAACTAGTCTTGGAATTAATGAAGAAGTTGAGAAACAAGAGTGAGCTACCTGAAGCTGTACATTACACAATGAACTGAAAGAACAGATGACAGCACCACCACCAGAGAGTTAATGAGCAGCCTGACCTGCAGCTCACATGCTACAAGCTGATTATCAAGATTGCCTGAGAAGCGGCCGCCCACAGTGAGCAGGGGCTGACCCAGCAATGAGACAGCAGCTACAGCACCCGCATTCTCACCGTGCTTTTGCCATTGAACTGCAGCAAGACCCTACACAGGTCACATCCCTTCTGTGCCTGAGTTTTCCCTATAATCTTTTGTCCTGTCCAAATAGACTGAATTCTTCAGGACAAGGCCTGTTTCAAAACTGATGGCTGAATACAATGCTATCCCTGTTGTATAAGCAAAAAACCCCAGCAATTTCTCAGGCTCAGGAAGGGTAAAGTGTTGAAGAAACATTGGTTTCTTATTGTTCAATTAAATGAGACTGAATCTGGGGGTTTGTGACAGATGATTGCTGGTTCACTTCCACTTTAACATATTGAACATACAAGAAAGAACACAGCATGTGAAAAAGCATTTAGCAAAGATTTCATTTTAGCAATACTGGTAACACTCACTGGTTTTGGCCATACACTACTACAGTGGGTTACAAATCCACTATTTGATAAATTTAAAGAACTCTAAAGAAAGGGAAGGGAGGGAAAAGGGAGATAAAAGCAGATGTAAAGGAATGACTCTACAGACACTTGATAAGAATATCTAGGAAAATTCCAGAGGAGACACAAGAGAAATGCAGAGACCCATCTTTTCTAGTGGCCTGTCCTAAACACCAGTAGTAAAGAAATCTAAGAGCAGCTTTATCAACCATTCACACCTGACAAACTTTCATCAGCACCAGGATATTAAAAGCTGTTTTGGTACCTTTTAGTCACAGCAGGCAGCTATACTTTAAAAGATGCAAGTACCTTGTGTGACAAAGCCAAACACTTTTTTTTCCAATAAAAGCCTGAGAGTCAAAGAAGGAAGAAAAATAAAGCAAAGAACATAAAAAGCAGGATAGAGGGGGTTCACGTGACTTGTGCTGTCTAGTTAATTTTCTCCTAGCCTGTCCTAATTAAAGTGCATTTGGGATCAACATAATTAAGTCTAATAATGCCACAGAGGATCCTAAGAGAGCAAGGGCACTAAGCTTGTTTGCTAGAAGCTGCATGTCCGCACCCTTGCCAGAATAATCTGAAGTGCTGACCAGATTGAAACCTGCCCCTTGTGATATTTTTTGCCTCTCTTGGACATTACAAATATAGTTCAGGAAACATCAGGCTGGTAGTGGCCAAGATCACAGATGGCACCCAGGCAAGTCAATGAAAATATACTAACAACTACATGAAAACAGAAGAAAAGGAAACCAAAATTGTGATAACATTTCTCTCTGTGGGCAGTACCTGCTATTTTCTGTTCCAAAATTCCTCATCTGTTTTGCATGTCCACCCAGTTCTCAGAAGAGGAGAAATTCCCCTATGAAATGAGGCTTGGAACAAAACCCTTGTTTTGGGACAGCAGATTTCTTCCATTTCATTTGCACTGCAGATTGCATTCATTGCATTAGATTATTTTAAAAACAAACAGAAATCCTAAGAAACAAGAACAGAAACTTGTTCCAACATGCCTTTAGGCAACAACTAGCTTTAATCAGCTCCTCCAGAGAAACAAAAAAATCCAAACCCCACATAATAACCGTCCCATGTGCTGAAATACGACATAAGTTTACTGTTCAGAGACAAAATGCTCATTCTTTAATGTTCTCTGACAGTGTTATTAGCAATGAAGACTGAAAACCAGATCTACCTAGAGTTTTCCACATGAATTATAAACTTTAAGTGACTACTACTAATTCAATGTAATTTCAACTGAATACTTGCTGTGCAGTCCCAAAGGTGTTTAAAGGATAGTTTCAAATTAGAATGTTCTTGGACTCTTTATGTTGAAGGCTGGGTTGCTTTTGGTTGTGTTTTGGTTTTGTTGGGATGGGGTTTTTTGTTTGACTTAATAAGAAAAGAGTAAGTTACACTTACAAATAGAAGGATTTCTAGGAGATTCATGTTTTCATCCAAACTGTTGACTCTGCTCATTCAAATACTTTTTATTTCTTCCCACAGACTGTCAGCAATGACAAGAAAAAGTAAACTTTACATTAAAATTGGCAGAGTAGTCAAAGCAAGTGAGCAGCTGTGCGGCACTCGGTGGCTGAGGTTAAACCACAACAGTGCATCAGAGACATGAAATAACACAGAATTTTTAAAAGCTTTAAAAAAAGCTTTAAAGCTTCACAAAGTAGCATCTCCTTAAATCACAGAACTAGTTCCAGTGTTTTACCACACTCTTGCAAAAAACTTCTTCCTTACATCTAATTCAAATCAACCCTCTTCAGTTTGAAAATGTTACCCTTTATTCTATCATGACAGGACCATCTAAAACCCAGCTTTTCCAGAGGTCCCCTTTAGGTACTGGAAGGTGCTGTGAGGTCTCCCCAGGGCTGACCCATCCCTCTGATCCACGTTCATGGCCTCCTCTGGACTCGCTCCAACAGCTCTAAGTACTTTTTGTGCTGAGAACTCCAGAGATGGGTGCAGTACTCTAGGTGGGGTCTCATAAGAGCATCCTTTAAAACACTTATAGGAATCAGTGGGAAAAGGATTTTAAGCTGCTGTTGCTGCTTTACAGTTTACAGAATGAAAACACAGACTCCTGATGACCGGCTTTGTCATGTACCAAGGTAAACTTCCGCCAAGCCCAGATCCACTTGAAAAAGCAACTGAGTAACCATTAACTCAGATATTTACCAATTTCCAAAATTAATAATGGCTCTGAAGCAAATCAAATAATGAATGGAAGTTTCTTTTCCTCCATTCTGAGAAGGACAAACAACTAAAAAAAAAAAAAAAAAAACAAAACAGGCTGGCAATTATCTCTGTATTCTTTAGAAAATAAAACCAGACAGACAGCATTCCTGCCCATGGCAATGGGGGTGGAACTAGATGATCTTTAAGGTCCCTTCCAACACAAACCATTCTGTGATTCTATGTTGGGAGGACTATTATTATTTCATGCCACAAGACTGCACTTCCCCCTGTGCACTTTAAGTGCTCTTAATGACACCCACAGCATTTAGATCAAAAAGGTTTCCAAGGGGACACTGACACTGCAGCTGTGGCATTGTGCTGTTGGAATTATTTTGATTAATGTCAATGTACGAAGTAAAAACCTTATTTTAACAGCAATATCCACCCACAAGTTCTCTGGTGCCTCTTCTGGGCCCCATTACCTCCAACAAGATTAGCAAGTCTTGAGTATTTTGAGGGAATTTGAACCAAAAGGCTCTTATGATCAAGTTTGGGTAAGTGGTCTTAGTGAATCTACTACAACATGACAGTAAAAATGGGGAGAATAAGTTAAGTGAGCAAATAATTACCAATATCTCCCTGCCAAAATGGGAGGACATGACAAGTAATTTTCACGTGACTGTCCTGTATCTTTCAATTTTTTTTAACAAGAGGATAAAAGAAAACAGCACATTCAATAGGTCTTCCTACAGCAGTGAGAATGAGACTTTATGTTTATGTTAACCGAGTCCAGAGATCTTGACAGAATGAAATCATCCATTCAGCAGAGGCAACACACAAGGAGCTACTCAAAGGCTGGCACAGCCAAGTGCAGAAGGGCAGTGTGGCAGCTCCTTGCAGAAAAGGATCTAATACAGGATTATTCAAATGGCTGATGCTTGTTAAGACTCTCGGTGCAAGTAAATTCTGCCCAGACTTCAAGATCCCAGCTATATATACATATATGGCATGTAGACTTCTCAGGACAATCCCCCACTTCCCATCCTTTTCCTCTCTCCAACAGCAACACCAAAGCACTGCTGTCATTTCAGCCACAATAACTATGTGCTTGTCTGGCAAATCCAGTCACATACTACTTCCTTACAGAGTGGGCATTATTAAAAAAATTAAAGATTAAAAATAGTAAGTGTTTTAAAGAGCCAAGGTAAATTCTAAGTTGAGTCAACAATAAAAAGTCACTACACAAAAACCCTACTCCATACAGGAGCTTAAAATTGAAGCCATCTATCCTGCAAAATATAGACAGTAATTCTCATGTTCTATTTATTCCCTGTAAAGCTTAGCTGGATGTTCCATCTAGTTTTAGGCACTTAACTTTTACAAAGTCATGGAGTGCTTAGAGTATCTAAGAAAGCAAAGAAGTAACAGTCGGCCTAAAAAAACCCAACAGGCTTAGAACCTTTATTTACAACACAAAGGACAGCAAACTGGTAATAGACTATACCCACTGCATAAGGAAACAGGAATAACCTGTGCTCTGTGTTCGCAACAGAAACAACAATGGGCTGATATTTAATCAAAGATGAGTCACACAGGATATCAAGTAAAGCTCTAACAGGAGGACAGCAGAACACATCAGCTCCTCTGGTAAGTCCGTGTTCTATTCCTTTCCTGAGCCAAAAACATCAAGTACTTGAGCCTTCCCTGTATGATGCATTATTAAGGTGTCTCCCTATTCAACAGCACACCTGTCTTTTCAAAGAACTTTCTTTTGCTATTGGTATACTTGCAGAGGCCCTTCTGAGCAATTTTTAATGTCCCAATATTATCTGAACTGCAACCAGGCTTTGGCCTGCTGGGTGGCATCTTTAGTGCCCAAAGGATGTTTGCACACACTCTCTGCCTGTCTTTACTCGTGTTTCTTCTACATTCTTTTTTCACATTTGAATTCATTAAAACTCCTTGCTTAGCTCAACATCCCTTCTTCTGACATTCTTGGTACTCGGCACACTGGGATGATTTGTTCTCAACCTCTCAAAAAGCTTTCCTTAAAGACCTCAATCAAATCCAACTATTAGCAGTTTTCTGTTGGCAAGTATCAGTAAGAAAAGCTGATTTGCCTTCAAAATCTATTTTTCATCTTTCTGAGATCCAAGAAACAGGTCACAAGGTGGTGTTAAAATTTCCAGAAGGGCAAATACTGCAAAACCAAGAAAAACTTGTTAAAAATAAGATGTAACTGAAGCTAGTACAGACTAACTTACAAGCTGTCATTGTAATTATGTTGCCATGTCTCACCCCATGTCCCACGCCTTCAATGAATACATTTTTGAGCTGAAAGCTTTTTCTTCTAGGACAAGAACAGGTTGAATGCACTGAAAGATTTTGTGAGTGAAACAAGAAATTGCAAACTGAATAGACTAATGTAGATTCCAGATCTGGCAGTATACACTAAGGATAATAATCCTCTACACCTCAACACTGTCAGGGTTATTATTTAAAGTCATATATTACAGGTCACTATAAAAGACTTCATGCATGCTGCAAATGATCACTAGGAGAAATCTGACAACCCTACCTTTCTTTATTCCCAGCCTGGAAAGGGAGTTAATTCACTCCTCCAAACTAGCATCCTCCTGAGGATGTAAGTGCCTCTGTCCTCCGACTGTGATAGACAACAGATCCACTTTAGAACCATGGGCATGAAAGGCCTAAAATAGTTAAATGGATTTTCATGGGGTGTAAAGCACATACCAACTAACTGCAGCTTATAAACTTGTTCTCATGAACAACACCATGATCTAGAACAGATAAAATATGTAGCACAGATTTTTATTTTTTTTAAGATCTGATTCCTACTGCTGAGAAGAGGCAAAGAAGCTGCACCAATTGGAGAAATCTGAGAGAATATTCTATGGCAAAATGCTGGCAACCGACACATTCATCACCGTAATACCAATAGCAAACTCTAACTCTCCTTAGCTTTACCCCGCATAAGAATGAACTGAATACAGTAATTTTTAAGGACCACATTTCCATTAGCATGCTGGTTTTGGCTGGCACAGAGTTAATTGTCTTCACAGTAGTTAGTATGGACTATATTTTGAATTTGTGCAGGAAACACTGTTGATAACACAGCGATGTTTTCATTCCTGCTGAATTCGTCCTCATCCCACCCCACCAGCGAGGAGGCTGGGGGTGCACATGGAGCTGGGAGAGGAAACAGCTGGGACAGCTGACGCCAACTGTCCCACACCAAAGGACATCATGTTCAGTATAATGCAAATACATAATGTGAAAGAGCATTTTAAAAGTTTTAAAGCAAAAACCATATGAGACCTGGAAAATAAAACATTTAACTGTCCTGCAAGGGTCCTAACAACATCCAGATCAAGAAATTACTGGATTTCTTGGATGGATAAGAATGGAAGTTATCACCACAGAGTAATCAAGAGTCTAGCTTCTTGGAAACTTTTTTGGGATGCTAAAGACACTGTCGTGTTTAATTTCTCGATTTGTCTGAGCCATGGGCTGAATCTGATCTGAATAGCTTCTGAAGACAGAGAGATGAAATTAACCACATTACCAGCCAAACAAACAAATCCATATTGAAACAAGAGACTTAGGAGGATGCTTCCCTCTAAAACTAAATAAAAGTAAAAAATTCAGACACTTTCCTGGTTATGTTTTAACAAATTTGTATTTCTTTATTGATAGATTCTCAGGAAGTTAGTTGACCTTAGAAAGGGAGATTTTCCTTAAATTATTATTACTGGAAATGTTTTAATTTGGTAACATACAGAGGTTAGCAAAACCTCTTCCCCCACACCCCAAAACTCCTGAATATTTTCCCCATCTGTGCATTCCCAGGTGAATGCCCAGTTTCCAGAATCTGTGCCTGGACACATACAGCCCCAGCAAGCAGAAGCCTTTGCTCAGCTTCCAGCTCCCTGCTGGAAGGTATTTTTTTAGGGCTGACACTACTGTAAAACAGCATGAAAGTAAGCAGTGCTGTGCACAGGGCACATAAGGCACACTCATTTTCAGAGGAATGACCAGGCTAACACAAGCAGCCTCTACTGCTTTGCAATCCTGCATTGCTCTTGCTATGAGGAACTTCTTTCAACTTGCTCAAGTAGAATTGTCAAGGGTCAGACTTGTACCTACCACTGAGAATGGTGTCCCAAAGGATATCACTATTAGTACTTCTCCAGCTGAAAAACTGTAGTGGCATTTACTGAAGCACTTCTGCTGCTGTATTTCTTATAATTACTTCTTCAAACCCTCATCTGTTTTGATTGCTAAAGGTCTGTGGCTAGCAAGGAACCTAGCAAGGCTTCCTTTGGGGAAAACAGGGATACAGCTTCACATAAAGAGGCCTTTAAATAAGAAGCACACTTCACAGACAAACTGGCCAGTACTCATACCTTTCTACTTTTGGTTGGTATACCTAAAATGTTGTGTTAGCAGAATTCTGTCCCTCCCAAGTTTTACATTTGCGTAACCTTGGCCAGCCTACTTAATATGACCTGTATCTGAATCCCTGCCCTGCACACTGCTTTCATCAGTAAAAACAGAAATCTGCATGAACACAATACAAGCAACAAGCTAGAAAAAAAGCTTTTCTCTACCCTTCCCCCAAGATGATGCCAGTTGAGGAGTGACCTGTGGCTCGCATGGAGTTGGCAAACTGCCCTTTGAATAGAGAAAGCAGATGGGTTATGAGCTACTGAAAGGCTTAGACTTAGAGAGGTAAGAAAGGACATTGTTTGTTAAATCCATTCCTTAAAATCCTCATCAAAAGACAACTGTTCATCTTTATGTCAGACCAATCAGGGCCACTGGTGTTCCAAAGGCTGTTAAGCAGATGCCCCAGAAGTAGCTGCCCAGCTCATAGCCATTTCTAACAACTCCTTTCCAGCAATCTGCACAACTTCCCAGTCCACTCAAGAGTCATGCAAGAAACATCCACGATAACAGCTGAAGAAATCTTGGATGAAAGCCAGCAGTACCCAGAAAACAGATCTTAATTCTATACTCCATTCCTCCCAGGCTGACTAAAGGGGAGCATGCAGTAACCAATTTCTTACGGGAACTTTAATCTCTTTGGACAGAGATTGGGAGGACTAAAACAGGGAGTCCATGAAAGCAAAAAAAAGGGCCTAAAAGAGGCAGATGTAAGGGAGAGGTGACATTTTCAGATTTATTTCACTTGATTGGACAGAAGTTCACATCATTTGGGCCATTTGTCAAAAACAAGGGAAGACTAGAAATGACAAGGGAAAAAATAACCCAGACTAAAGAACAAATTCACCCAAGAGTTTAAGAGGGGCTAGACTAGATCCTTGTACTATTTATGTAACAGAAAAATAGTGAAATGACTAGATATTTATGAGTAATTATCACAGCTATTATAAAAAGATTTGTTAAGGGAATTTTGGTTGTTATATAATTATTCTATGGAACACCATCTGTCTTTAAGTCTTCATAAAATTAAACATATGTTGTTTTCACCAACTGCTGTAGTAGACTCACATTCTCATCCTGCTTACGTGCTGCAACATAAGAAGTCTATTCATATCACTGGGAATATGTCAGAGCCAAATATCAAGTGGTCCTCTGCTAGCAGTTCCTTTGGAAAGCCAGGCCACCTCTTCCCATGCTCAACTAATAACTCAAGGGTAACTCAAGGGTCGCACTAACTCATCGCGCATAGCTCAGCCTCTTGCTTTGCTGCAGCTTTCTTTTGGCAACAGAGTTCAGATATGAACATTAAGGGATGCTTCAGCTATTCTTAGCTTTTTTATTTTTCCCTCCTCTTTCAAGTTCAGGAATAGGACAACTCAGAACTTTAACTGCTCAAAGAGTTCTGGTCCATAAAACAGGGTCCTCTGCAGCAGGTTCCTACTCCATCCCTTTGGATAAGAGCCAAAGGGCTTCAGAATTATTACAGAGGAAGGAGGAGGGGTAACACTTTTAGCACCTTACTTCCTCTGTATTTTTGACATGAGATCAGCAAAAGTTTGAAGAGTGGTGGTACAAGAATTGTCACACAGCAATGCCATCTCTCAGTCCACTGGTAGGCTGTGGTACAGGACCAAGACTTTGTAAAACTCAATACATACCTCCCTCCCCTCAAAAAACAGTACCAAATAGTCACAAATTATCCTGGCTAGTCACAAATAAGCCTTGCTATTTTGAGAGATCAGTATAACAAACAATAACAAAAAACCCAAACAAAATCCCAGAAACCCAAAACAAGACAAAAAAAAAAAAAAAATTAGTGGCTGACTCGAGGAACATGGAAGACTCAGCTGAAGCCTCCAGAAGCAAGATCACATACAATATAAAACATGAAACAAAAACCTTTGCCCATACCTGTATGTAGTTTTCAATTCAAGAGCCCTCAGAAACAACTATGCATCAAAAGCTGAAGCTAACAGTGCTGCTGAAAACAAGCAGAAGTTCAAATCAAAACACATTTCACCAAATAAAGCCAGTCCTTTGCATCAAGTCTATGTTTCCATTTCATTTTTTCCCTTAAGTACAAAAGAGTCAATATAATTTGTCACAGCCACAAGGACAGTTACAACACAATTAGCTGAACTGAGCTGCCTCACTTTCCAAGTGCTCACAGAAGGAGCAATAACCTCAGGAACTGGACAGCCAAAGTAATCTGATTTCATTTTTTTAAAAATTGTAGAATGACTGGCAGTTACAAAAAACTGCCAGCTATAAAATAATCCTAATTAAAAATTGAGCAAACTGTTGATTTGGCACTATACTTGAACCATTAACACATTAGAACTGATAACAAGTCCTGCAAATTTAAGTCTCATACAGAAAATTGGCTACAAGGCTTTAAACAAAAGATGTACAATGCAATGCACCAAAATTATCTAAATTAGTCAAAGACTGTAGCCTTTAGGTAAGATGTACAAAAGGTATTTTGTACAGATCCACGCATGCTAGCCATTACTGCAGAGAATTACTGTCACAAGTCATCAGCTTCAGGTCTGAGAGCTACACAGCACTTTGTGCAGCGACACAGGTGGTGCAGATAAGCTTGTGGGTTCCATGATTCTTGTAGGTCCCTTCCAACTCACTAATTCTGTGATAAGTATTTTTGAAAGCAGCACTCCAAGCTGTGCAGATGTGTTCCCTCATGGCCTTCCCCCAATACCAGCCCAATTTAATCAGCCTGGCTGCAGCACTGGGACACTTGGCCCCAAAAGACCTTTTACTTCCTAGCATTGGGCAGAATGGCCCAGACATACTGACCAGTTTCCTATCAGAAGACCTGCTCTGTTACAAGATTTTTCTGGCAAATCTCCATTAATTCTTTCTGTCCTTCCAGATCTAAATTAGCTTGTAATTCTTTGGCTTCACCACACAAATAGAGAGAAAAGAGAAAGGAAAAGTTGTGGAAGAAGTTTTTAAAATCCTCCTCAACCTTCAGCATTCTCTGGTTAGAGCTCTTCAAAATATCTAATGGCAAATTAACCAGGCAGGGTTTCGTCATCCAAACTGATTATATATAAAGTGTTGACTCCATCAATAGTATTGAAGCTGGGGGAATAACTGCACATCCAGCACTGCTCCACAGTGTTACATCCGAAGAATTGTACTAAGCAGATATTTCAAATACTTTACAGTTCTGTAACCTAAGGGCTAAAATAATTCCACCTGCCATGATCTGCCTAGTTTCAAGGCAAAAAACCCTCACACAGAAAAACCCAGAGACAAATCATCCGCAAACTGGTGCACTTTTTTCAAACACCTTTGCTAAGTTTCCCCATGCTAATCCCTTTCTGGAAATGCATAATTTCTAAATTATTTCTAAAGTATTTAAATTAACCTCCCTTTGGGAAAGCCTATTTCCCTGCCTGCTGCCTCTCCCCAGCCAGTGTTGGCACAACACAGCAAAGCAGCTGCAAGCCTGAGGACTGCCAGCTTGGGGCAGCTCCACTCAAGACAATATGGAAATGGATACTGCATGAGTTCTGTATTAAAAGCTCCATCTCAGGGCTGATACAGACACTTGATCAATAAGCACAGGACTGGAGCACAGCAATATTTGTAGTACATGAACAAAATCAGCTCAAGTAATTGAATAGCAGGGAACAATACTTAGCTTCAGCAATAAAACCATTGTTAGAAAGATGATTTTTCACTAGCTACCGTGGACGTATTTTGATGAGCTCCTGTTTGTTGATCTTTAAATTGCTTTGTTTCCCCACAGATTATTCAAAGAAGGTAGAAAATAATTTCTTTGAAACACAATCCAAGCAAAAATTACAGTGTTGAATCTCAGCTCTTTTGAAAGGTTTTAAAGCATTCACCTAAATTTACTATTATACTGTCATGTAAAACAGGATTTCAATAGCATCAGTGCCAATACATCTCACACAATAAAGCAACTTCTAGCAAACTCAGAAGTACAGCTTCTGGGAGAAAATGTTAAGATAAAGTCTCACTCCAGCTGATGAGAAAAATCCATTCACTGTAAAAGCCTTTTCATATGCAGGTAGCTCTGCTGCTCTTGAATAGGAAAAACAAGTTCCATCACACCACTCTTGCCAGCAGTGCTGCTTCTTTCCTTAAGCTCTGCTGAAAGCATGAGCAGCTGGGAGTGGCAAGTGAGGGCAGCAGGAATACACTTAACCATATCTGAAGAGAAACTCAAATTCATGGATAAGCTAACAGCAAAAGAACTTCTGCAACAAAAAGTTTTCCATCTGCTGCTTCAGGAGCATAGAGTTGCATTTTATTTCATTTCCTTGCAGGAAAAGCATATTCCTAGGAAAAGGGCAGGAATGCGGTGTTTCTAAGCTAATTAAGGAAGCACTGGAAGAGAATGAGTGAACACAGATGAATACCAATCCCTTCAGGGTCAAAGTGAAGGTAGGACACAAAGATTGTCTGTCCCCACCAGCAGGTTGGGGTGCCCTCACCCCACACAAAGAGCCAATAAAAGTGAAAGGGAAGCAAAGCAGCCACGCAGCCTCTCCTGGCAATGTTCATGCACTTAATTCATAATCATAGTTATGTGTCAAAGTCATCCACACTGCAGCAAATTCAAAACAATTCCCTCTTCCCTGCAATTCTGCTAAGGAGAATCTGGTCTAAAAGTAGAGAACCTTCCTGTCCTATCCCATGCAGTATGCATGCACTAGACACTGTGCAAGCAAAAGAAAAGGAAAAATTAGGATTACATTAGTGTAATCCTAAAAAAGACAGCTGAGAAATTTCAGGTCAAAATAACCCAAATCACACTTGTTATTCTGCAGGTTAATCACTCAACTCTGTTTCTAAGGTATACAGTAAAAATGCCAATTGCATTTCAAAAAAGGTCAAAGCAGGATGCAAAACAACGCTGAAATGCAGGCATTAACATGGTATAAGAACTGATGATACACTGGAATGCAGCAAGGAACTAAATAAAGCTCAGTGTATAACTACTAATATACAGGAATTTACTTGAGAGTAAAAATGATTATGTAGTCCTACAGCAAGCAACTTGCATTAAACACAGAGAGAAAAAAAAAAAAAAAAAGTGAGGACAAGCCTGAGCTACAGGTAGCTAAAAAGCAACCAAAGCATAACAGATTTAATATTCCCATTAAAAACAATCTTCAATAAACTTGTGATAATTGCTTGATGTTTGGCATCTGCACACGAAAGAAATCTTTCATGTTCACTGCACTGCTGCATTTAGCCTGCAAGCAGAAAACTGACAACATCACAGAGAACCTCCACTACATTCTCTTATAGTTGATCCCAATTTCCTTTCCAGGGTCATATGTGTGCATGTACTGCTGTGCATTCTGGCAGGGTTTGGCTCTGTGCCTATCCAAGTAACTTTTTATCAGCAACAGCTCTTAAGCTTCAGATCTTCCCTTCAATGCTCATTCCTCCTCCACCCTGGCACAAAGGTTCCTTCCTCCTCAAGACACTTTCTATAGCTGTTCTCCAAACTGGAACTATGAATTATGTCCTTTTCAATGGAAACAAAATAAGACAAAAACAATACATTTGCAACCTACATAATTTCACCATTTCAGCTGATAGAGCTGTCAAACCAACAGTAACACCAGTACATTAACAGTGTCACTTGCCAGCAGATGGAGAATCTGCCACCAAGACAGTCACTTCATAGAACACAGAACTAGAACTCCCCAAAACTTTTCTGAAAGAATGCTCCTCAAAACAAACAAAGCATCATTAAAGCAGACAGATTTTTCTATTTTGTTCTGCAAGAAGTTAGTGAATGTAACTGGAAGCATCAGGAAAAAACAGTATTATTACTATACAAAGACATGTAACTTAAGAGTCCTAATAATCATGTACTTTGAATTAAAACAGCAGACATGTGATTTGCACCTCACTACTCTCTTGCTGATCTGGTTCTGCAGCCACTAGAACATACTTGACAACAATCTAGAAGTAACACTTAAGCATTAATTCTGCATGCACAGCATTCAGCAGAACTAAAGTTTTGATCAACATATCAGCGAGCAGTGCTGAAGAAAACAAAAGAGAACCAGCACACTTGAGCAGAGCCCTTATCCTCTGCTTCTCCTATCAGCACAATGTCCTTCAACACCCTGGAAGGAACCTCGGTAAGGAAAGCGATCTTTCCCCGCTGGCACTGCCTCATGCAATTCACTCCACACCAAGGGACCCCAGTAATGCCACAGCTGCTGTGAGAATACATTCCCACATCACCAGTGCCAGCTGACAGCAACCTGGGACAGCTGTAGCCACTGCTTGACACTGCTCTTTTAGCTGGTCACCAGTTTCATTTCCTCAGAGCACCTGATTTCCAAAACCTTAGGCAAAAGCTAATTTTAGCAGCGGTGAGTAATCTTAGCAGATTTAAGAAACTCAGTGTGATTATGTTCCAATATCCTCTCCCACATTTCTAAGTGTCCAACTGGCTTCTTCACAATCCTTGCATTTGCAGGCTACAAACAGAGCTCAAGGAAGGAGCCCGTGGAAGACCATTTTGGTTCTCCTTATCAAGTTACAGTAGGTAACAAACAGAAGGGAAAGCCAAGGGAAATCATCCTGCAATATAACCAACAAGGTAGAATGATATTTGGAGTGACTGCTTCTTTATGTACACATCCACCCCAGATTTTCAAAGCTGAATTTCTTTACTGAATGGAAAAAATATGAATATTCCCTATCCTCATATCAATTAATACAATGAAAAGTATAGTGAAACTAAATGAAAGAATAACTTTCTGGTAAGAGAGAAGCATCGTAATGCTGCATCAGCATTGCTTTGAGATTTACACTGCACTGTGGAACAGCTGGAATGATGCTAACATACAAGGACAAGTCCTCTACAAGTTTTTGGCTTTTATTATGAGAAGAGATTTGAATAACAATAATCAGATGCCCTAGTTATGTAATGAACTCTTAAAACATTTCCACATGTATTTTCTACAACAGGTGAGAACTTGCCCTAAATGGCACACTTAGTTGTTCCACAGCAGAGTATGCCTTTACTTTGAATTTGTGTACACTCAAATACTGCTTTACACAAGCACCTCAAATACACAACAGTTCAGAGTTTTTATACTTGCACATAAATGCTCTAAGAGCAGCAATAAATTTGCATGACATGCACTATCCAGCAAAGCTACACTAAGTGAAACAAGCGAAGTATTAAAGATCCACCAGATGGGAACGCTTAATGCAGAGACAGCAGTTACAGCCCTATTGGCAATGGCCACTTTGTTCACCGGGACCTCCTTCCACCTTCTCTCAAAAAGTTACCACGAGAAAGGCAGCCAAGGTAACCACTGGGTTTGGGAGGGAAGGGCACTCAGCATTTTCAAAGAAAACAGCTTGTAACAGCATTAACTAATGTATTCATAGAACAGGGACTCTTATGGTTAAATTAACATGGCGTGTTGCAAAATTTGCACGGTCACTGCTCACAGGCTTTAATCCCAGCTGAAATGCCAACATTTTCCCTCCTAGATGCTTGGCCTCTCCATTTTGTGCAGCTTTAGTTGCTGCATTCATGGGTGTTAATAACTGAATAGTCAGGCAGAGTTCTACCCAAGGCTCTCCCACCATCACGGAGGGAACAGAGCAAGCTAACCAGCAGCCTCTCATGAACCGTTTTTCATTCACATGCTGAGTATTTATCATGGAAAGGGACAGTTCAGCTCCTACTACAAGAGATCTACAACATCTAGCTCTGGGTTTTTTTTCTCTCCCTCTGTCCAGACCTTAGAGGTGAAAATTTAGTTTAGAAGCCTTAACTGTACGATAACCAGGGTTCTTTCACATTTTGTGATGGTCTACCTATTACTGAGTCTATCTGTTGAGGAAGTCTTATTTTATGTGCACAAAATCAGGTAAGAAGATCAGCACTGGTACACAGCTCTTGCAGAAGGTCCAGATCACATCACATCACATACAGCTGCTTTCACAAGAACTTGAATCAGTTACTTGGAGAGATTGTTAAATAATGCTTGTGTCTCCAAATTTGGGTTTAATTTGATCAAGTTTACTGGTAACTAGTGAAGAGGTGCAGTGTGATGATGTACTCTCAAGTCACAAAAGCTGGCATGTGTGAAGTTCAAGGACTTGTAAAATCATTACTAGCAGCCAGCCACCTTTTTGACCAGGCACAAGTAGCAACCGGTACTCATGAACAGCAGTTGATGTTGGTATTGAACATCCAGAGCAAAGTCAGTTACCTACTTACTTTCCACTAGGCAAAACCACTGGATAAGCTACATGCCGGCCACCCAGAGAGATGACCATCTAATCCGTTTGCAGAACTCACAACATAGAGTCTGAGCCTACCCCTAACCCCAAAAAGAGCTTTCTCATAAGAAAAATCCTTATTTCTTTCCCTTCACAAAACATGCTCTATTGTAGGAACCCACCATAAAATATAGGGTAGATGTGGCACTTAGGGACGTGGTTTAAAGGTGAACTTGGCATCAATTAAGTTTATGGTTAGACCTGATGATCTGAAAAGTCTTTTTCAACTTAAATGATTCTGTGATAACCTTGGATACCTTGACTTTGCAAGGCAGTATGAAGATGACTGTACTGCCACTTTCCCATCACTAATCAGGTAAATTGGTGAATTAAACTTAGGAATGTATAAAGTGTTCCAAATGACAAAGTAGTGCTCTGAGCTTCACCAGGGCACACATGAACACCGACACACATATGTCCTCACAACAGTGAACAGTGAACTTTCACAGAGCTGTGACTGTACCAAAAGCTCTGCAGCTCACCACCTTCACATTCTGCACAACTAATAACCAGTAATAGCTGAGGCAGCGGTCACAAAAGAGCAACTCCCCTCCTAGGCAAAGCCCCAGAGAGCTCTCCCTAGCCTCTAGCAACAGCCAAGCACCACAGATTTGTGGCTTTATGATCTAGAAAGCCTTGCTACTGCCATATGGGTGAGATTCTAGACTGTCAAAGATGTACTTGGTTAGGTCTTCATTCTGCTTCACTCTCCTTTCAACCCCAGCTCTTGCACTGAAGGCATAGTCTTACTTTGAAAACTTCTAATTTTTAATTACAGAACAAAAGCATCGCACTTAAGCATGGGCCTTTACTTCAGCCTAACATCAAAAGATATTTAGCTTTTTGAAAGTTCTAACGCTTAGAGAATGTGGAAAGTATGTATTATATCCCTACTACTGGCAAATAGGGACAAAATTACATGTTGAATCTCAAACCCCCAAGCAATTACAAATTAACAAGCTCCACTCCCCAGCACATCCCTTTCTTTTGCTCCCCTTTCTCGGCAGTTCACGATCATACATGGCTACTGCCAGCTACCTGTGCTTACCTCAGCAAGGGGCTGAATAAAGGCAGCACAAAATAAACCCCTGGCAAGGAATTGCAGAGCTATGTGGATTTCCCCCATGCTGCCACTATTCCCTTCTCAACGTGCTGTGGACTAAGAGAAAATTATCAGAATAACAAGCACCAGGCCCTTGCAGCACGCAACAGGCACCAGTGCTGTGTGTATTGAGACTGGCACCGCTCACTACACACTCAGTTCAGGCAGTCAGGAAGCAGCAGAATAATTCACAGACTACCAGAGATGCAGCTGTAAGTTACCTGCACCACTGAGCATTGGTCCTTACCTGAGATTTTGAAGTCAGTGTAGAGAGACCAAAGGGGAACTGTGCAGCACTTTCAAAGCTAGGAACTCATCCCTGTTAATCACACACTACCAAAAGCTCACAGTTGCCCCCTTATTCCTTCTCCTCCAGTGTGCTCAGTATTCTCAAAACTCAACAACACTCTCCCAACCACTCATTCGTTCACCAGGCAATTCAACCAGTGAGCCAGTTTTTGTTAACCATTTAGTAAGATTCAGCACTACCAATCCTAACAGCATACCACCATCATAGCTCCAAATTTAACATTGCAACAACCACACCTATGCTTTTAACATTGCAACAATAAACATTGGGCTAAAAAATAGTCAGCAGCAAAACAAACTTGAGACAATTTCTACATTTAAAAGGTTTTCCACCCCTCTCTTTACCTACTCCACTAACAAAAATGCTACTTCCTGAAGCTTACTCTAATGCCAAATTCTGAATTATTGTTTCCATTGCAGATAATTCAAAATAAAACACTTTAAGAAATATGCATCTACATGGTGCTCAGCAAGGATGGTAAGAACAACCATTTATTAGTTACTCATTCAGTTTCTTTTGGGATGCCTTCAACGGGAATGTATACAGCAGTTTTACTAGATAACCATTACAATACAGATAGTTCTACTGAGAAAAATACAAATATATTAATGAGTTGCACAGCAGTGGGAAACACATCCTTGTGCTATTTTGGTTAATGAAGATGTTTTTGAAAACTCCAGCTCTTTCCTCTTTAAAGCCTTCCACCTACAAAAGAACAATGCTCAGACAGGCAGCAGCCTCCATACAATAGCTGTTCTCTAGTACACCAGGACATTTGTTTCCTAGGAAACAAGAAAAAAAAGAAAAAAAAAACTAACAAAAAGCATCCAGCATGTTAAATATGCAAACAAAGTAGGTCACACCCGTCATATTTCACTCAATGGAGCAAAGAATCCACAACTTATATTGTGGAGTACAGGATTAGTTTTTCAGTAACTGCTCAAAACTAAATGATCTCTGTTTTTCCACAGGCACCTCTGAAGAACAATGCCTTTCAGGAACAAATGCAGGATCAGCAAGAAAGGACTTTACTTACAGCATGAACATACATGTTGTTTTAATGCCAAAATAAATATTCTTCAAGCAAGTGTATTGGAACTAGCCAGCTACCTGCACTTCCTACCCAATTCTGACCAAAGCACTGACAACAGCAAACCACACCAAAACTAAGTCTATTATTTCTGTCCAAAACCGTACCAAATTCTGGGCAAGTTTTCACTGTGTTTGTCTATAGCCCATAAGAGAGGCCCAGTCAGAGTAACTGGCTTCTTAACACAGAAACCAGGCCAAGCCTCACTGCTGTAGGAAGTAGAGGAAACAGAACAGAACAAACTACCCTTTTGAACAACACTTTTCAATGCCCTCAAGGTAATCTATCAGCAGTTGTCTCCCAAGCTTCCATGAAAAAATAGAAGGTCCTGGGAAGATTAAGCAGGTCAGTGTCAAAAAAGAAAACAACCCAACAGCTGCACGCCTCATTGTTTTTTACTAATGTGTTCTTCACTGTTACGCTTGAAATAACATTTCAAGAATATACTTGGTCAGAACAAGAAGAACAGTTATTTATTATTGTTACGGGACCCATAGGAGTACATAGGCCAGGGCAGTCAACCCCAATCAGGTATCAAAAAATTCAAAATCTCATGATCAGCCTGTCTGAAAGCATGGCAATCGCCTAGCACAATACTAACAAATGAACAAAGTATCTCATGTTGTGAAAGGACTATGCCAGCAAGCGTAAAAAATGTCAGCTGAATCACACCAGCGGCAGGCCAATGAATTTTGCACTGCAGCTCCACCCTCCCTCTCTGACACTGAGCCTCTTCAGCTCATATCAGACAGGGAGCTGTAATTAAAGTGTGCTGGTTATAACTAAGGGTGGAAAGAACATTGCCTGAAAAAACGAAATCATCACCAGTGCTACTTATATTGCTTCTACAGTCTTTGCAAATCACAGTGCAATAGTAGGTAATTATAGTCTACCAAGAACTTCAGCTACTGCTCCCATTTGCTTCTTTTCCTGACTGCAGAAGAGAGCAGCACAAACATCAAAAGTGCCCTCATGAACTCTTCATGTCCCTTTTTTAGTTATGGTATTAAATAAGAGGATGTAGATATGCTTCTTGGTTCTCTTCCTCACCTTTAAAGAATAACACAAAGATATGCCAAAAGTACAGAAAAATGTTATTTATTTAATCAGCCAGGAAAGGACAGGGAGGAGCTTTACACAAAAATCAATCTTCTGAACCCACAAGAAAGTCAAGTGACAGTGATTCATGAAAATCTATTCAAGGATGATACCATTTCAGAACCAAAAAAACAAGTGAGTACCATCAGCTGCCAGGAACAGTAAAATTCCTCCAATTACCTTTACGTGACCTGAGCAAATTTCTTGGGTAATCTCACCATACCCTCAACTCTTTGTACCAAAATATTCTTGAACTGATTGAAATTAAGCAGACAAACAGCAAATCAAGGCACAGAATACTTCTCATTCTCCCCCTGTAAAAAGCTCACTGCTTAAGATAAAAAGGAGGGAAAAAAAAGAAAGGAAGAATCAACCTGCTGTTACAACAGCTCTCCAGAAGAGCAGCTAACAGAGGCCAGTTTACTCAGTGCAAGCCCTGGCTGCCAAGTTCACATCCCAGAGCCATTATTGTTTGTGCCACTGGAGGTGAAGTTACTGGGGAAGAGTTACCAACAGCTACACAAGCGCTCTGTCACCGCACCTCAGTGTGGATGCTGCACAGCCACTTGCTGTCCCACTCATCTTGCTGTACATTACATGGAAAGACAGGATGCATCTTCATTTGCACCTGCTACTAGCATGGAACTTACAGAAGAAAACGGACACACACATTTTTCATCAGGTGTGCATTTTGCTTTCATATAACAGTTCACTTGCTCAATGTTGTCCTCTTGTCCCTACCATGGTAGCTTTCTCTTACCTAATCAGCATGATAGAAGGAATAGCATGAGCAAGTCCTGGTACTTCCCTCCCTCCAAATCCATAAAGTCAATTATAGAAATCAAGACATTTTAAATGGAACACAATTGTGGATTAAAAGGTTCTAAGCTTAGGCACATTTTGCTTTTAGGTTTTCACAATGTGGAATATTAGTAAGGATGACAAAA
The DNA here is from genome assembly GCA_034509425.1 of Eopsaltria australis. Classification (NCBI taxonomy): domain Eukaryota; kingdom Metazoa; phylum Chordata; class Aves; order Passeriformes; family Petroicidae; genus Eopsaltria; species Eopsaltria australis. Next base: position 1,901,261 of record JAVTVJ010000172.1, on the reverse strand, counting down.
TGGTATTCAGCCTGTAACATTCACTGTTGCAGAGCCTTGCATTTAAAACCAAAACATATCTACATTAAAGAAAAACAATTGAGTCATTGCACAAATCATGGAGAACCTCCACATCCATACTCTAGAGAGCAGTGGATAAAATGAGTAGAGGACCCGAACAAACCTGCATTGAAATATACAAATGGAAATAAAAAAGAGCAGATTCTCGTGTCTTACATGATTTTCAGGAACTAAAAATGAATCATTTACTGAAATTATTTTCCTTACGGCTGCCTTCCAATCCTGACAATGCCCTGAAGACAAATCCAACATGACAGAAGCTACTACAGAAGAGAATGCAAGTTTAACATGGCATTCCATGGAGGGGAAGAAAATAAAAAAAAAAAAGGAAAGAAGATATTTCAAGAAGGGTTAAATAAAAAACAAAACTCAAAATATTAGTCCGTTTAATCTTTTTGCCATGAAGGTCTTGGAATTCAGACTCTGACTGAAATATGTAACATAGGACTAGCAAAAATGTGAGCACTCTTACAAAAGAATATTCAGTGCCACTGGTATGAGCCAAATGCCCAATAAGTCAAATCAGCCTGCAGGGCCTAAAGCAGGAAAAAGCAGGAGAAGCAGACATAGTTACTTTAAAAAAACAATTTAAAATAATCACCATCCTCACCACTTCCCACCTTCAAGGAAGGACCCTCATATTTAAGCACATAGCAGATGTTTTTGGCTCAATGTCAGACAAGCACAGGGCAAAACCAAAACAACCCCCTCACAAAAAAAGCCACAGTTGGGTCAGGAATTCCACATAGTCAGTTTTGTGGCATGGCATTCCATCCCAGCACTAAGTAGCTCCCTCTCCACCCTCTGGGGCAATATGAGCATTGTGAGACACCAGGCTGCAGAACAATAAAAGCCCATTGGAGAAACCACTCACACTCACTGCTGTGCCCTCAGTAGCATACACACAATGGCAACACAATGGTTCTGCTGTTCCTAACACTCCCACTGACTTCGTGGGGAGATGAGAACAGGAATTAGCCCTGGATCTAAAGCAGCTATGAAAAGCGCACAAACAGTCCATCTCCTCCAGGCAGTATGAAAAGCAGAAAGACATGAGCTTTTGGTGAAACACACATAGCTGATTCTTTTCTCTGTAAACTGCTCCAGTGACACAAGAACATAAAACATTTAGAGTTATTGGATTGCTGCTTCTATTCAGCCCAGTAGCAAAAGACTGTGACTGAGACAAATGCAGAGGAAATTCTTGAGAAAAAGAAGAAAGTCAAGTGGAGATGATGTAGGAAGGTCTGATCTGCCGTTGCACTGCCAGCCAAGAGTGGCCACAGGAGACCTTTGTATTTTAATTTATGCTCTCTCAGTCAGGCTGAGGAGCAGCAGCTGCTGCAGTCGGAGCAGAGAAGGCGCGGCTGTCAGCAGAGCAGACGGGAGGGCAGTCCTTATGCCTGCTACCCTGCGGAGAGAAGAAAGAGCAGGAAAAGAAAGGCTTCCCCAGCAGGGACCCCTCACTGCAAAAACAGATTCTGGCTGGCAAGAGCAAAAGCTGTCCTCTTACATGAGCTTCAGTAGTACTGGTATGGAGCAGAAGTGAAAAAACAGAACCAGGAAAAAAAAGTTAAAATATATACATATACACACACACAAGCATATCTATGTATATGTAAATGTAAGCATGCTAACATACACTGCTCACACTGGACTTTATTAATGATAGAAAAATCCACATTTTTCTAGCAATTACACTTTTGGAAGTAGATCTAGCCTATAGCATTAAATTCAGTGTGCAAGACACAGAACACAGTTACACAATGAGCAACAAGGATGGGGCAGAGAGGGAACAACTCTTTGTTGCTGCCATGAAAACAGGAATTATTCCAAGTATTTCACATATATATAACAACCAAAAAAAAAACCCCAAAACCACCCACCCCCCAAAAAACACACAAAACCTCACACCTAGAAACTTAAGAAAACCAAAACAATCAACCAAAGTAAAACACATTTAAATGCTAAGCCTTAAAGTGTTTTGTTCCATTGTCCAACTTTTCATTGAAGTACTTCTAAAACAGATCCCCATGCAGCAAATAAACCAGATTTCAAGATGAAAAGCTACCAAACTGTTTTCTCAGGCTTTTTTTCTTCTTTTTTTTTTAGCTTTCCTACAGCAACAAGACTAAGTTCTTTACCTGGAAATCCAGTTTCCAAGGGGATCAGATCATGGACCTGAGCCCTGGGAATAAGAACTTACAAAGGCATTCAGAAGCACTCATTTATTATTTCTATGTAAAACAAAAAGTCTTAGAACTCTAAGATTTTTTTTTCTTATTCTCAAGCCTAGTAAACTAGCTTAAATCTGAAGCCAGTCTCTGTATGGTCAGCTGGCTCTAAAGGATCTGATCATGCCATTGGGTTATGTTGCTCTCTTGCCTCTCTTTTTGTCAGCCAGTCAATACCAGGTGCCATCCATGACATATTTTTCCTTCTTTCCCTACTATGCAAATAAACAAGAAAAATCTCACATTTCATTTATCAGATATCCTGTGTTGTGGTACAAGGTAAGACGACTTTTATAAACTTGCCTTGATTAACAAATTTGCTTGCACTACAGCACAACCTTCCAGATGTCACACTTATACGGCACCCATGACTCCACTCTCCTGCCTGGCCACTGACTGACCTTTTGCAACCCCTCAGGGCTGTACTCTCAGCACAACACTGGGCTCTGCTTCACAGCCAGCCTTCATAAGCCACATATTTGCTTAGGAGCTTTTTTCAGGGCCCAGACAAGAAAGGAACTTTGCACCTTTCCTTCCAAAATAACATGTAAGTGCTACATTTGACTTCTTATGTTACAGCCAATTACTGGAATCTTTCAAAATAGTAATCAAAGGAAGGCATAGGCTGGTGTCTGCCTGAGAACACCCTTCAGATTCACCTGCCCATCACAGAATTTTCATCTCTTATATACTACTTAATTATTACTTTATTAAGTTAATAAGGATGAACCATAATCAATGGCAAAATTAAATAATGATTCTGGGAGTTTAGGCTTGTATGTTTCTTCCTTTTGGGAAGGACAAGAAAGAGGATGAAAAAGGACAGAACTGCAAGGAACTAAAATCCTACATAAAAACTGCCAGCTCTATGTCTTACTGTGAAACCTGGCCTGGACTGAAAATGGTTATTTCATTGTAAGTGGAGGAGCTGTGTAAAGATCCAACTAGGTCACCATCTGGAAACTTAAAGCTCCTCTTCCCAGCAGCAAGCTTTTTCATCTGTGACATCCAGCTGTAGTTGCCTTGGACTGGTACACTCACTTGACTTTACACGCCTCCTACATTTGTAATTCAACCATCTGAACCACTGAAAAGGAAGGTGTCCAAAATTTGTTTCTTAATGGTATTGTGTGGAAAAGCCAGGGGCAGGGTACAGCAGGGAGCAGATAAAAGGTGTTTCAAGCTACATTCTTCAGATGCAGGAGTTTCATTGTGGTTTCAAAGAAGCTAAGCAGGTGAACATGAAAGCTAAATGACTCCAAGCTGCCAAATGCTTTATTAAATGCCTGCTGGAACTCCACCTCTCCCAAACTAAGCCAATACTAACAGAAAAAAGGTACAGCTAACAACTGGATGTCACTCGCATCAGAAAATTAGCGATTCAACCATCAACCAGATAAATTCACAAAGAAAAAAAACATACAGTGATACCAAGCACAAAGATACTAATTCTGGATCTGAAAGGCTGGGGATTCAGAGCATATTCCCTAAGGTTTATCACTATGTACCTACCTTGTTTCTTACACTGCTTACCAGCTCTCCACCACCAGCCACTTACTTAAACAGACCTATTGCCTGGTCCAGCATGATCACAGGTATGGCCCTTGCATATCTAAAAAGGCTGAGGTCCACCTTGGCAGTGACACCTTATTTTAGTTACTTTCCATATGAGGAAATGCTTCAATCCAAATATAACATTAGATGTGCAAGAGAAAAGACTAGAACACTTCACAGCACATCACCCATAAGAGCATCAAAACAACTTTCTGTCCAGCCCTGTGCAAGTTTTCATTCTTGCATCCTATCCAAATCCAAGAACATTCTCTTTTCTTTTAAATGCAAAATACCCATATTAAGGGAACTGATTAATAGTGTAGTATGTCTGAATTTAAAACAATATTTTAATGCTATATACTTTCATTAAAGTAACATAATTTCTTGACAATTTCAGAGCTACCTTTAATAAGCTCACAAAATTACTTCCAATACTACCTTTGAAACTTTAGGGGGATTTTCTCCTTTTGCTCCCAGTTACTTTACTGATGATTATGATTTGTTAGGAATATTGCACAAACAACAAATACATAAACCTCACTCTACTCCCATTTAGAATACTGAGAATCCATTTTGAAATTTCAGAACAGTTTACAGACCACAAAGTACAAACTGATGGCATTTTCTCAGGTTAAGTCAGAAAGAAGAATTTTCACTAGACACATTCATCCCAAAGTTCAAAGGAGAAAGAAAAAAAATCACACCTTTATTACCCCTCAGCAAAGTACAGCAGAAATACTATTCCAGACAAACTCCTACTGGGTCATACCAGACCAAAATTAATGGTTTCGTTTCCATAATTTCTGCAGTAACTGTAGCTCTGCAGATTTCAACATTCCTTTCATACCTTACGCCTTCCTAACTCAGCCTGGGCTTGATCAAAGGTATCAGACTTTGAAAACAATATGGAAAAGTTCATGTGTCCACAGACTTGAGCTAATTAAGAGGAAATATTCCCAAGGGACATTGCTCAGTGTACAGTAGGTGGGTTTTTTTCAGATTGGGTCTGTCCACAGGAATTACTAATTATGCCAAATACTAATTGCAGGGTTGGTGTTTGACAGGGGCACCACACACAAAAAAACAAACAAACAAACAAACAAACAAACAACAAAAAAAAAAAACCTTCATGGCTTTAAGTCAAGGCAGGTAAACCAGTTTCGTGTTTCAGTAGCAAAACTGCTCCCCCAGTTACATCCTCCCCAGAGGGAAGTCATTCTCCTCCCATGTCACTCTTTCCCAGCCTCCCTGTTGTCCATATCTTACACAGGCTTTAAGCTGGTTTAGCTGGCAAGGGCACCATCTTCAAATGCTCTCTGGGACAAAACCATCAAAACTCCAAACTACCTTTGGACCCTAGATGGGAATTTAAGATTATTCAAAAATGTCCTTTTATCACATCTTTCACACCATACAAAATACAGCCAAACATATTTTAAAACAAGCAAACAAACCTGTTATAAGTATTTAAACTGTTCATCCACACAAAGGTAACAGAAATCCAAATTATAGGATCTTTAAAGAAACATTTTTTTCATTTCTTCATCATTAACACTTCAACTTGTTTGTTAAGATCTGTAGATGCACTGAGATATTGCTTCTTCACATACTAGAGGGAAAAATAAGAGCAAGATTCTTTCCCCTAGGGAACTCTCTTGCATTGAGTCTAGTCAAAAGGTAAGGCTCAGCACTCTCCTCCAAAACCTTGGAGCAACTTTTGGCTCTGGAGGTTAATGTTTCATTTGAAGGTACATGACAATGTAGGAGATTAGGGATTCAGTGCAATAGCACAAAGTTCTTCATCTCACTTGGTGGTATGATGAATCTAAAAGCAGGGATTGTTACCTTTGACCATTTTTTTTTTTTCTAAACATCAATAAGAATCACTTTTAACAGTGTTGAAACCATTGGAACTAGCACAAACTATATCTACCTACTCATATTGCTTTATCACAAAGTGCTGAAACAACCCAATAGTAGGCAATAAATGCAATATTCATCAAATTCTGCACTTAGAGAGACTGTTTTTACTTTTTCTCTATCAATCACCAAAGCATAAACAAAACTAGACCGAGATGTTCAGTCCCCATTCAGCTGTAAATTGATTTGCAGGCATGATTTATATACACAGCTTCTTTTCTGCTTTGTTTAGAGAAATTCTTTTATGTGACACACTAGCTTACTTGAAAAGACACCATTAGCAGTAATAGAACATATTTCATGCAGAAGCCATTATCTTTAGCCTAAGCTGCTGTTAAAGTTCAAATGCCATTAATAAAATGTGGAGATTTCTCATGTGGCTGCTGGTAGAGCATGTCAGTAGTGGTGCTTTGGAGCTTGGCATTAGCAGCTCCCTCGGACACAGATGGATCATGAAGTTGCTGTTGTTATGTACGTGTCTGGCAAAAGCTGGACTCGGCACTCAATGAAGTGCTGGGAATCACTACTTAGAAAAAATGACAACAGGGACCAGCTTGCTGCCCAGACTGGTAGCAAGGCACACAGCCTGCAGAAACCACTGTTTTCTGCACATATTTCAGCACATGTCAAGCTATTTCGTACAAGCACACCACTACAATTAGAACACAGTCACAACTGCTTGCTGAGGATGAACTCTGTGTCCTACATCAGCCAAGTTCTCTCAATTCTCCAAGTATTTGAGTCTCATAGAGCTCCTGTTGCTGCAGGGAAGTTATCGTGTAATGGATGGCCAAGCAAGACACTTACTCTGAAACACAAATGAGCAGAACACTCCCTGGTAGGCTCAACGGTTCTCTGCCAGAGTTTTTGGTTAGACCACTCTATCACCCTTTTTGTCAGGTCTTAACTACTTAGGCAACTGAAGTAATTGCTCCAGCTCCTTTGAATGACTTTTCAGTGTTTTGTTTGGGGAACATCTTTGTGCTTTCTCACACATCCTCCCTTTTTTTGTTTGGTTTTTTATAAAAATGCACATTGTTAGAAAAATAGTTATGCAGCTGCCAATGAGTGATTCCCACTGAAGTCAACAGGATCTGCTCTTATGCAGAGGGTCATAGTAAGTGCCCAGTCCTTTACAGTGCTGAAAGCCTTTGAGCTCTATACTCTAAGTGCATGAAGGGCTAAGCAGGGGGCTCATGCAAAATTAATAACACATCAGGAAGTGGATGAGAGAGAGGGAAGGCACTGAATAATTGATCCACAGCTTGTTTTCTGTGAATTCTGAAACAACTTTACGGATGTTTGTTTTGGTTTGCCTTTGTGTTTGTTTTTTCCAAGGTAGAAGTTTTTGAACTAAAGTTCTACTAACAAAACAGAGTGAAACAATGACAAGAGTGGCCCTTTGATAACAATAACTGCAGAAAAGTATCTTCCCAGAAAGAGAGATGGAATAAAAAGCAAGGCAGGTCTTTTTTCAGACAAAATATGACTATCCTCTCTCTTTTATAAGCTTACATTCTTAAACACCTTCTGCTTTATGAACAAATGTGTGCATTCCATTCCTTCTTGTTCTGTGAAAAACTACAGGTTTCTCTTCTCACCATCGTTTATACAAAAGTCCAATCACATCCCACAATGTGAAGTCCATTCTTCCATCTTATGAAGTCTTTCAAACTCCTCAAGCTAAGAGTCTAATACTGCTCACTTGAGCAATTTTGATAACACAGCTATACCAAAAGTGTTCTACCTGGCTCCATAAGTATCATCTGCAGTCATTTTAAGGACATGTTACAGTGGCAGATAGGAACAAGACTGCCTTTTAGTGTAAATTAAAATCTGACCCTAGTACACTAAGAAGATTTAAATAGCAGTACTCATTGGAGTTCTGATACATCTCCAAAGATACAAAAAAGGAGTCCCACCAACTCTCAGTATGAAGTACTTAGGACTTCACAATATGTTTCTAACTCATACAGCAGCAACAATAACCAGCCTATTTAAATTTCAGCCCTGCACTCCAGACTCAATAACATCACTGAGATCCTGTGCTTCAACAGCAGCGGGCCTTCCATGTGGGACAAACAGGAGACACAGCACATCCCTCAAATCTCTATGATCTCGTCAATCTCTAAAATAGCCTCATCCATTCTATCTCACTTGATTCTACATGGCTCAGTCCTGCAGCAACTTTTTATCAATTGTTATGAAATGTGAAATTCTTCACATCAGAGCCAGAGGTGAGTGCACAGCTTTGATATTCACCAGACTTACAGTCTGACAAAATTAAAGAAGGATTATCTCCCACAGGTGATATTTGGGAGGTCTTGCACCAACATGAGGCTTGCTGTTTCAAAAGGAGATGCTTGCACATTACACTCAAAGGTGTACACATGTTTATGAAACAAAGCTGTTTGCCAAATAGGAACAAGTACCTCCTAAATGGTACAAAAACCAGGCAGTGTTGGGGTTTTACTTCTCCTTCCCACTTTCCTGTGGACATGTGGCTGGACTACAGTAACACAGTCCACAAACGGCCTCTTGCAGCACGACAGTGACCATGTAGAGGCTCCTGTGAGCTTTCTACTCCGGGTGGCAGGTGTAAGAACCAACACAGACACATGGAGAGACACAGAAAGGGCTTCCTCAGAGAGTGGCACAGAGAGAACAGCCTCTGCAAGCTGGAGTAGAGCACAAACTGAAAGGAGGGCAAAACAAACAAGAATAGGGTATTTACAAGAGGTAATTTCTGTAGGCAGTAGTGAGCTGTTATTGACATGAAAACCACAAGTAAGTGGAGTACTTCATCATTGTCATTGAATAGGCATGACATCTAAAACAATACAGGAAATACTGGATGATAGAGAGATCTCTAGAAATCCTACACACACACCTATTTCTGGGATGGGGAAGTTGAAAACAAAAGCTACTGTAGCCCACAGCTTTTTGCCTCTGTCAGATGTCAGCCCCACTGCAGGACAGCTGATAGGATCATGAATCTATGGGGCAGAAAAGAGTATTAAAATCACAAAAATGGCCAGATGGGAGTCACAATTCATTCACCTGCTACAGTGGCACAAACCCTTGAGTGTCCATCTTATCAGGATTGGGATTGGTTTTCTTTAACACGCAAAGTCATTAGCCACATCCACTCAGGAGCTTCTTCCTCTCCCACAGGTATGAGTGGTTTAGGAAAAATATAGGAAAGCAGAGGCCAACAATGATATAAACCATGTAAAAATGTAACTGGTTTATGTTCTTGAGTCAAACATACACTCATTTGCATGAAAAAATTCCTGCAGAATAAAACATTGATTCAAATATTACCACAAACTTTTAGACTACCCAGAAAGTGGTTCTGCCTATCTTCAAAACAAAGAATACAAAAAGAAAGCAATGTTTACAAACCACACCCAGCCCCACACAGCTGAAGTGGGAACACTACTTGTGACCATGCCAGAGCTCCCAGCAGCAGCAGAGCACTAGAATACAGTCAGAGGAAGCAAAAAGTCGTTCTCTATATGCAACAGGAATTAGATGTCCCTTCAAGTCCTGCTTTTAGGCGTGTAAGTTAATAAACTTCTGCTCTGGAGAATCAGAATTAATTTTTTAAGTACTGCATCATTTTGTGTACATATTATATATTTATATGTGTGTGTATATATGCATATGCATGCATAGTGTAGGGTTACACTTTGCATGTTATAGAAAAGCAGGCCTGGAAGGCCTAGAATAAGCCTCTTCCCTAGGCCCGGAGGTCACCAGGGATGGGCTGAGAGAGAATTACAGATTTGTGGCCTTCTGGACCTATTGTGTGTGAGTATTCTGGTTTGTAGGGTACTGTTTACCTGTTACCATAATAGGTAACAGCTGTGAAATACCTCAGGGGATTGGGGGACACTGTGGTGAACATCTTCCCTGCTTATATGATGACACATCCTGTCTGGTGTGATGGTATTAAAGGAATTGCCACTGCATCATAAGTAGTAGTTTGCAGTAGTCCAGAGTAGTCATAGAGTAGTCTGTGGTAGTCTTAGTCTTTGCCTGTATAATAAAGGACTTTGCATTTCTCCATCTCGTCTGAGAAGTCCATGCCCTGTGCCAATTACTGCACACAGTGTTATATATATATATATAAATGTATCTCCAGTGCTAAATGCATACTAACCTTCTGTACGTAACAAGCCACCAGAAAGGGCACTAGTTGGGAATGGATAATCATGACAAACTCTCTTCAGAGAGGTCATTTGCCACTCCATCTAGCAGGCCACTCCATGAAGGTTTAGCATTATTACAGGGAGTGACACAGTGTTTGGAATAACAATTACGGGAATGAAAAGAAAGTAGACACTTAAGTTCAAATTAAGTTCACATTACAATAACCTTGGAAGATAATCACTGCTTTTTGTTTCTCCAACATCACTGAGCAAGCAGGAGTAAACAGATAACTACCATAACTCTTCCAAAAACAGTGAAGATCAAACTGCACCAGAGGGATAGCACTTACATAGCAGTGCTCACTGCAGTGAGCTAACTGTTGACCCAGCACTGTCTTACACCTCTGTGTACTCCACAGTCCAAAACCACTTGACCTAGAGCTGAAACAGGCCATGCTTGTACAATCACTTTAAGCTGATCTACGCAGGGAAAGGAGGAGCCGGTCCTACCATCTTCCCACGCTTCATTCTTGGAGCCAAACAGCAAATCAATAGAAATTGACCCAGATGAGAAAGTTCTCAGCCAGATCTGGTAACTGACTGCTGTGGATCCACTGAAGCTGCCTTAATACATTTGGCTCTGCAGCCCTGTGCCAGCCTCAGCTGTTTACAGCCTCCTGCTCTCGTTTTGACATCAGAATTTGCAAGGCCGCACACCAAAACTAATCCCAAAAGGTTCCCACAACCACGGTGGGAAGTGGCCCTGCAATACAAACAGGTCCTCCTGGGTATTCAGAGACAAAAAAAAAAAAAATTGAGTTTGGCAGCAGTTCACATCCCCCCTTAATGGCCATAGAAAGAAAAAGAAACAAGAAAATGGTTGTGATATTAAGCAATATTCATTAAAAACTGGACCTTAGTTGTTTTTTAACTGCAATCATACATATTTTATATTTACATATATATTTTATAGTCTTCACAAGCTAGATGGATGAATTTGCATCTAGAGATTAACTGGATAACTTCTTGGAAAAGAGGAATTCTAATTTTACAAGTCTTACTTCTTCTTTTAAAATTATTTTAATTATATATTTAATTACTGTTACACTGACTGAATTCACACATATTCCTTTACACATATACCCATGTGAACTGGCAGTCAGGAACACAATTTCTACAAAATGCAATCTTTTACCCACATGGAACAGGGAATCTTTCTGGTTTTATATTTGAATGGTAAAAATTAAAATTAAAAGATCTGAAACCCTTGCTCTGTGCATAGTAGAACACCCCAGTGTACCCCCAGCTGAGAGGTATCCAGGATACTTGACAACCCTTCTAATTATCCGGTAGGACCCACTGTTTTGAAATGTCACCATTTCCAAGTTCTGTTCTCCAGTCTGAAACACTCCAACCACACGGCATTGCAGAGACATCTTCCACAAGGTGACATAGTTAATTCCAACAAAGCACAAAGCAACAAAACCCTTGCCATACATTACCTGGGAACTTTTTTCCTCAGTGTCTCTGCTCCTATATATAAACCATTTACAGCACATAGAGGGAACTCCCTTGAAGTTTTTTAAATCACAGCCCACTGGCAAACAGAATGTGGCAGAAGAGATGCAGTTCAGTGAGAGTGAAGCACAGAGAACCCAGCCTCACAAGGCTAAGTGTAAGTCCTACACATGAGTATGTAAAGCAAAGGTATCCAACAGGGAGAACCTGTGGTGCAGGCTTGGACAAAATGACAGGCACCAGGTGGATCTGCTTGGGGTCACATCCCACACACAGCACTGCTGCACCTTTGCTTGGGGCACCAGAGCTCAGCTGAGAGAGCTTGCCCTCTTGACACACAGAAAATCCTGACACAAATAACGTCCCATGGCATGGAAGGTTTGCCCCTAAATCAACATAAATTAAGCTGGACTCATCAAACGTAATCCACTAACACCAGGAAACACCTCACAGGCTGAGTTCCTGCAAGCATCCCTGCAGTATCACTTACTCCATACTCAATACCCTCTAACAGTAGCTTACTAGAGCAGTGACAGTAAACGTATTCAGGTTTTAACTCATCAATACCATGTTCATGAAGTGAGCAAAACAGAAGTCTCTGTGAACCCAAAATACTGCACATATCTAAAGACATCTAACCTTCTTTTAATGCTTTATTTGAATTCAATACCACAAAGAAGGACCAAACACTTTTAGAAATAATGCTACTTTCTTATTGAGGAGAAAGAGAACCTATTTAAGCAAAAGATCCTATAATTCTTTGGTTGTTTTTTCCCTGTAAGAAGCTCTGCTCTTGAGAAAACCAGAAGGCAACAGGTATTTGAAGTGTTTTCATAATATTTCTTCACTTTGCTGCAAAAGGAAAAAAGCTCTTCTGTCACCACACATCAGGAACATTGCTTGAAATGGTTTTCAATATGATTTGATGTAACAGTCTTCACTAGGAGCAGAGGGATTTTCAAGGCCTGGAAGAGGCATATTGATTTTTCCCAGTTCTGTGGGAAATTGACAGTTCATTCATAAGATCCTCTGTGTGTGATGAAATACTTATTCTAAATGCTGTCCAGAGGAAAGTGACTGGAAAGCTGAAACATTAGCTGAAGAATCCAATGTGGAACTGATGTGTATTAAAATAAATACTGCTACAGCCTCATTTAGTTTATAAAGCTAAAGGAGTAGGATCTGACTGTTTTTAGCATCTCTGCAAGTAAGGCCATCTGGAGGTTATATGAGCTCACACTGAGTCAGAGTTTGATACCAAATCAAGCACCCCTGACTGCAAGCCTCAGTGTGTTAGCGACATTTTTAAATGCCAGCATACGGAGAAGGCTGAACTGCTCTAGATCTCTGCGTTTGTTACAGAAGCAGCTACACCAAGCACTGTGCCAACAGTGACATCCACCTACACCAACGTGTACCTGTACAAAATACTGCTGAAACCAGGGAAAATCTGCATCCACAGAGAACCACATGTGAGAGACTGGGAGGACTGCTGGCTCTAAGTATTTTGGGTGCATGTGTGGGAGAAGAGGTAGGACAGGCATTGCTCTGGGGAGGCGATGCCCTGCTCTGCACAGACACATCCCCCCTTCTGGGCCTGTATCCCAGGCACACAGTGGTCACCAATCCCAGCCACACCACAGGCAATGCTCCACACCCCAGCCCTGGAGCCCCAGTCTTGCCCCAGAGGGGCCAGATGACCGTAAGCCTAACCTGGGGGAAGGGCCGAACGAAGCCAAAGGGTACTAAACTGAAGTACGAGGCAAGCACAGGTCTTGACTCTACCTCCTCTTGGAACTTCTGTCAGCTGACCACTACCGGAACTAGGAGGGGTAGCTGTACCTCTTCTTTTCTATATGTTTTCTGTCTTTCTCTCTTCCTTTTTCTTCTTCTAACCCTCTCTTCTCAGAGTTTTTAATAACTTAAAATCAGACAGGCTTGGATTTTGCCAAGTTGAATGGGCTAAGTTAATGCCTTGTGAAGTGTTTTATGTTGAGTCAATGATGCTCTAAACTTTTGCCAAAATTCTCTGATCTTCTGAAGTTGCCAGTGAAGTTTTTCGTTGTTCTGACCTCTTGAGAACATCAGTATTTCTCCTGAGCATCTACCTCAGAGTACATGAAAAACAATAAACCCTTTCAGAAGTCTCATCAAGCAAGTATTTTTTGGAGTCTTACACGATAGGATATTTTGTGGCAGCAACAGCAGCACAATCACAAAAAAAGGGGGATGTTTTCCAAATTCACATGATAGTACAATGAAAAAGAAACAGATTATTTACTGATTTAAGACCTAATGCATTGCTGGATTTTGCACTGCAAAACTGTAATGAAATATAATTCAGTACATGCATTCGTATCTGAATAAGCTTTTTCTTTTGTTTTAATTCTTTACTGCATTGTAACAATATTTGCTAGTTTTTAGTAAGAAACAGACAAACTGTACTCAAGTACAAAGTCACAGTGAAATTCTAGCTAATGGCAAAGTCAGATGTGAAGAAGTTTAAAATACTACCATACTGAAAGGCAGCTTTATGGCTGATGTTGACAGTGACTTCTGGGTCATCTCTAACAGAGCTGAGCTCCTTCACGAGCTGTTCAGCTCCTTGCTCTCCTGTCTACATCAATAAAACAATTACAGTCCTGCTGACAGGCTCCTAGCCATGCATTTGAGAGGCGTGCTGCATACTGGGGGCAAAACAAGGCTCTCCTACAGCATTATAGTTTAAGATCAGGATTTCCTAACCAGTAAAATTAGGTCAAGTGATTTTTTTGGGTCAAAAATATTTTCTCTCACCTCTGGTTTTAAGTGAAAGCAAAACATTATATTCTAAATGCTCATAGCAAATCTTCATAGGTTACTGCTTTTGGTTAATGGACTATGAACTGTTGAAGTATCTAGCCTGAGCACTTAACAACACATCAGCTTCTTGCTCCAAATTTACAACTTGTAGCAGCCCTGGTGCCAAAACTAGTTTATAATATTTTTTCAACATAGACTTCAAAATGTGTATTTGTAGGAACGGGACTCAAAAGGAAAGGAAGTGATGTTTCACTAACTGTAAGCTCAAGTTTGTCGTCCTCTACTAATCATTAACTTGCATCTTACAGAGTTTGAGGAATAAAAAATAAATTAAAGTTCGCTAAGAAGTACATCAGGATTATTGTAATCTATAGAATTAGGGTTTAGAGACCATTCTTAAACAACAGATTACATACATACTTTCAAACTCCTGTCCACTGCAGAGGACAGAGAAGTTCCTTACATTTATCTTCTAACTACTCTCTGCATAAAAACAACAACAAAAAAAACCCCCTGAACACCTCCTCTCCCCCTCCAAAAAAAAAAAAACAAACTTTCTCTCCCACATTTTCCATCTGAAAATTATCTTGCATCAACAGCACCTTGTATGTAATTTTGTTGTTTGTTTACAAGAACATGTTTTCTGGGTTCCCATCTGCAAAAGAGAGCCTTTCTTCCCCAGAACAGCTCATGCCTTCCCTACATGCCTATTACATCACACACTGCAGTTGAATGTGTACATACTTGATACATACACCAAAAGTTCACAGCGCAAAGATGCCTTATTAGAATTAAGGTAGCACATCCACCTTCAAATTCAATGTTGCAGAACACGGATTTGTTGCCTTTATTATGGAAATACTATAAACACGTAACAAGGGCAATGGGATTAGGACCAATGCTAACATATTTTCCCTCACACAAATATCCTTAAAATGTTTCACTCACAGAAGTATTCTGTGGAGCTGCCTGTTACATGCTTTTCTCTGACTGGGACACTCAAGATTCAAAACTGACTCTTCATACTTTGAGACAGATGTGCCACCAGAAAAAAAAACTTACTGTGACAATTCAATCAAGGTGGAAGACTGGTAAATATATTTACCAAATTCATCTTTAACACAGAAGGAAAGTATATAAGCTGCATCTGACAGTTTCAATAATATTCCCTTGAAGCACGTGAACATCAAACAAGAGAAGTCTCACAATTAATCACAATAGGTTTCCTCTAGTTCTAGTTCCCTTATACTTCAATATTTTAGAAACTGGAAACATCACGTAACTTAAAACAGTAACACATTTATAAACACCCAATTTCGGCAAAACAAATATTTATGAGAAAGGAAGTAGTTTCTCCCATGTTCCTCACCTATTTCTTTTTATATTCCCAATGATACAGCCTACCAGAAAGTTATGAGGTAACACAAGGCAAGGAAAATTTTTATTCCAAGAATGACCTCTACAAATCTGAGGCAAGTCCCCCGGAGCCAGCAGTTACTAAATTTTTATATGCATTTGAAAGACTGAGGCTACATCTGCTGAAAGAGACGCTGAGGAATTCAAAAATCCCGACCTCACAATAGTGCATCTATTTCATCAATATATACACCCCCGCCTTCCACCGTCACAAAGCAGTGGAGTATTTGCCCAAAACAAGTATTGTTCTCTTTCTGGCAAGACCACTGGTGGAATGCTTAGCTATGCTTCATCTGCACTATGAAGAAATGTAAAACAAAAAATAAAAGTAACTTGATCACAAAAGGGGGAAGGGAGGGAAATGAACAAAATGCTCCCACTTCCACTGCAAGGACATCCTCCCAATGCAAGTTTTTAAAGATCAAATGATACAGAGTACATTTCAAAAATTGCACAGAACAAGCTTCACATTGATTTGTTTGGGGTTTTTATAAACACTGTGGCAAGGGAAAAATTATATAATCAAAGCTTCCTTGTGGACATCTGAAAACCAGCTGACATCAGAGAATTATCTTCTCCCCCACTGAAAAACAAGCTATCACCAATGTACAGAATTTAATAAGCAATCTATTGGTTGTCCTTTAAAGGTCAGTGCACTTGTCTAACACTTTTCCTGTAACACACTTACACAACCTTATTTTCTTTCTGCTACCTCTCTGTAATTCAGAAGACTATCTAGATTCCCATATGGTTGCCATCAAATACAGCAGATGCCAAGCAAATTAAAACACAAGTTATGACTTGTAATATGCTGATGTATCATAATTGCAACATAGCTCATAACTTAAGAGTGAATCACCAGCTGAATCAAAAGTTTCTGAGGTGTCAGTGGTTTTTATACATCTTTCCAATTAGACCAGGGTCAGTGGAATCACTTGTGGACTGAAAAAGATCTCAACAATAGTATACTTCCACCGTTTCCATCCAGTATAAAAAAGGCACAGAGAAAATTAACTTGGAATTAAAAGTCAGCCTAAAACTGTCTTTCCAAAGTGAGGGGGAATGAGGGGGAAATAGGTCTTGCCTTTTGTGAAGGAGGGCAGCCTCCTTTGACCTTTTACACCATACCTTTGACATCATTCTACATGGAAGCTGAAGGGGGAAGGAGGCATTGTTTGTTTGCTTGCTTTGAGCCCAGAAAAGTGTTTTCTCTTCCCTCATATTACAGCTTGATGCTTTACTGAGACAGGATCAGAATGGCTCATGAAAAAGCAGAGTCTATTGCAGCAGCTGCCAGCTGAGAAAGGTGGCACACAGAGCATGTGACGCTTTAGCAGTGGAGCTGAAGCACAGGTGTGTGTGCCTGATGCACAACTGGACAGCAAAGTCCAGAAACACAGCGCTGACTTCCAGCTTTAGATTTAGATGCATTTGTGCCTATTAGTTTTTCTCTGTTCATAAATATTACTTTATGACTGCCCAATGAGTTTTCCTTTGCCACGACAGCATAGTAGTCTCATAAAATAAGCTTTTCTGAACAAATGCTTCCAGAGTATTTACCAGCTTTAACACTGATTTTCCAAAAGAAATTAAGCCTGCAAACATACCTAGAACATTAATGATGCATAGACTCAGCAGGTAATATTGTCTTTTACAACAGTATGAAACACATATTTAGGCAAGAATACGTTACCTGGAGTGATACAAGCCTGAGAACGAGCTCCTAAAAAGCATATTGTCACCTTTGGTCACAACTACACACACAGCATTGGAGTGCAACTCTCCAATATTCATTTCCTAATAATTCTGTTGTGGTTTTTAAGGCGTGAAATACCTGACTAGCACAAAACAAAAAAGACAAAAAGGTCTGGCAATTTATTTTGCCCCTATTCTGTAGCATTTAAAGCCTCATATTTTTTGTAATAACTTCAGTTTAAGTACCAAGTACAATCATTCCCTGCATAATTTCAGCAGATCTGTAATATTCCTCTATTCAAAGCACTGACAATCTTCTTGTCAAAATCATTACTCTTCCACCTCAGTTCTCTTTATTTTTAGTCCACTGTTTTATGATGCAGAATAGAGAGTATTTTCTTTGTTTACATTAACATTTTAAAAGGTTGTGTTAAAATCACTATATAATGATGCTCAGATAGAAGGTCTAACAAGGTATGCTCCCTCTTTGTAAAATCCTGACAAGTGTCATGGGGTAATATGATGACCTCTTCATCATTCCAATCTATTTACAATTACTACACTAGTGGCTATTTTTGATTATCACTTTCTGTAAACAACCAACCAAATTTACAATTTTCCTTTACAGTTTTCTGGCCCAGTTGTTGAAGGGTTTGTTATTACTTCAGTAAAAACAACATTAAAAAGTATTCAACAAGAGTATCTGCCTATTCAAATCATGAGAGACACGGTAATAAATGCAGGCTTTCTCATAAAGATATTACAATACACTAAAGAAATGACTAAACTCTCAAAATGCTTGGTCTTCATGAATTTCAAGAAGTTTAGCTCAGAACACAAATGAGACAATTGCAAAAGAGGAAATCTGCAAGCAAGGGCTTCACAACAAGCAGGTGGCAGAGCAGGTGATACACAATTACATTTTTCCAGACTTTCAGATTAGCATTCCAACAGTATAAAGCCTTTGGCCCATTCAGGTACAACACAGGTACACCTACCATCATGCAGAAGCTGTGCTGCACCAGCCTCAGGAACACAGGAATAAGAAAATGATTAGTTACAGAAAATCTAAAACACAACCACTTCCCCATAGGCACCTTCCACACGTTCACCTTCAGAGAATAAAATGAAGGTAATTACAGAATACAGAGCTTCTGACAGACTGACAGTCTGAAAGAGTGAGTTAACATGGTTATGTATATTCCACCATAATCTCCCTCTCTCAGTCCAAGGACACAGCACACAAGTGTTCCTCACCCTGCTTGCTCCCTGCTGAAAAATATCCGTGTTCACAGTAACATATGCCCAGCAGAATCAAAACAAAGAAACAGACAAGGGCAAAGAACCATGGCAAACTCAACCACGGAAAACTGAGCCAAGAGTACAATCAGAACAGCTCTGTGGGGTCAGAATACTACAAAGCTTGCTGCCGTTCATCTGCAGGGGTCGGTCTGGGGCCAAGTAAACACTGACATAAAGCCACAAGTCAGCTTCACTCCCGCAGCATATCTTCTTGTTTAAGGAAAGGTAATACAGTATAAAAGTGGACTCAACCAAAACTCCCATCCTTTCAAAACATTTTCTTCAGATACGTTTATTTTCCAGGAACACAGACCTGAAGTTAGCTGTGGATACCTGCTATCCACACAACCACCATGCTCCCCCCAAGGGGACAATCAGAAGCTCAGCCCTGCTCAGAAGGTTCCTCTCCTCTGTACTTCTCTACCTTCATCCACACCCTTCAAGGTGGTGTTGGGGCTTTTATCCCCAATTCTCCTTTCTAGAACAAACAAGCCACTATGCCAGATATAGTATTCAACTTGCTTCCAAAGCCCCTCAAAAACACAATCACGCTATCTGGGTTTGATGATCCTGGTGGATCCTTCCAACTCAGAATATTCTGTGAAGCTGGGTTTGTGCAGGTTTCTCATTGCTGTGTGGAATAGCTCATGTAAAAGGGGGGACTGTACATGTAAGAGCCTTCACCTGACTTTAACATTCTGTGAAGAGAGATCTCATCACTCACACCTGTGTGAGAACGCTCACACCCCCCCCCCACCATAGTTATAAAATTTGGCAAGAACATTCAAAAACAGCCACTTCTCTTTCAAATCCAACACATGGAGAAGATGCTAGAAGTACTGTTACAAGCAGGTTACATTTCAGTGTACAGTTCTGCCTACTCTACAGCCGGTGGGGAATGCTGCAACAAGATACTGTGCAGGCAGATCAAGCAGCACAGCCAGGAATCCCAACAAATGCCCAAACAGGCCTCCTACGGGCTTGCACTTTAGGGATGGGTGGAAATACTGTTTTCCCCCTCCTCCATCCTATTATTGCTACTACTGCTATATGTTAACAGCTAATAATAATAAACCTGTGCCATACACAACTTCATCATTGTGAAATCATTAAACCGCACTGAGCACAGAACATGAGCTGCGATTCTTCCTGTTATTTGCATCTAACAGGGATGGCAGCGTGAAAACATACAGATCAATTCGTTCTCCAGGCCTGGGTGCCTGGTTGCTCCCTTCCTCTCCCACCACAAAGCAGAGGTGGGGGAAGGAAGGAGGGAACAGGAAAAAAGGAAAAGACGGGGAGGGTGAAAAGCACGAAATCCGCTTCGTACTAACAACAAAAGCAATTAGGAGGGCCGGAAGGTAACAGACCCGGCACCCTCGGGAGGTGGAAGAATGCAGCACCACAACTTGCCCGGGGAAGCGCTGAGTGGGGCGGGCGGGTCGGAGGCGGCGGAACCCCCGGCCTCACACCAGCAGCCCATCCAAAATCCCCCCGCCGGGCTGTCACACGTCCCTAGCGCTCCCGGCCGTGCCCAGCCCGGCAGCAGCCGCGGCCGGGGACGAGGAGGAGGAGGAGGAAGCAGAGAAAGACACGAAACCCACTTACCCAGAAAATGACATTGAAGCCGAAGATGAAATATTTGATGCAACAACTGACTTCAGGCCCCTTGTAGTGCTTTCCGGACATCCTCTGCGCTCATGAAGACGCTTTGCTCGCAGCCAGGGTGAGAACCAAAGTGGGGGGGGGCGGGGGGGAGGAAGGGGGAAAATTAAAAAAAAAAAAAAAACACAAACAAAAAGGAGGAAGACTAGGAGGAGGGGTCTGGGAAGACTGGAAGGAGGGTGGGGGCGATACTATGAGGGGGGGTCCGGGGGCGGCGCGGCGGGCAGAGCTCAGCGCCGGCTCCGCGCCGCGGGGAGATGCAGCAGGAGCGGCGCGGCGGCGGGTCGGCTCCGACTTGCCGGGCGCCGGGGATGGCCGGCGAGCAGCTCCCACCTCCTCCTCCTCCTCCTCTTCTCCCGCATGGAGGAGGCCCCGGCTGCTCGCGGCGGGAGGCAGGAGAGAGCGGCGAGGAGCGGAGCGGCCGCCGGCAAAGGCGCCGCCGGGGCAGGATCGGCCCGGGCAGAGGCCGGAGCCGCGCGCCCCCCCAGCGCCAAGGGCCGCCGCGCGCGCCCCGCCCCGCCCCCGCGGCGTGATTGGCAGCGCTCCCCGCCAATCCGACCGCGCGAAGGCTCCGGCGCTGGGGGCGGGAAGGGAGCGGCCCTGAGGCTCCGCCCGGCCCGGGCGTGCCGCGCTGAAGGGCTCCAGCCCGCCGGCCTTCCAGTGTGCCGACCCTCCGTCCGTCCGGGGTGACACAGGCCGGGCAATGCCGAGACAGCGAGGACTGGGCCCGCCTGGCACGGAGAACGCCGCTCGGCAGCGGGAGAGCTGCCAGGAGGGCAGCGCCGGTTCTAGGCTGGCTGCGGTAATGAGGAGGAGCAAGACCGTAACCGCACCGTGCAGGTTGTTCTCAATGGGCGCCGTCAGATCGCCTCCCACGTGATCTCGTATGCGCCACACGCGCAGGAACGCGTGAAGAACCATTTTACAATGATTGCTAGAGTTTATATTTTACCGTCCCTTGAGTTTATATTGAACCTGACAGCTATAAAGTTAAGTGGCTTGGTTGTATTCATACGCTGTTTGGGATTCAGAGTGCACGCGGTCTGGCATTAACAGCATAATGAATAGGTTTTCTTTGCTGAAGAATGTTGTCATTTCAATAGATCAAGCCTTCAAAATTTCCTGGTCCAGCTGTAAGGGAGAAGCTGGAGAAGAGGAGGCTCAGGAGTGACCTTATCACTCTCTACAGCTCCCTGAAGGGACTTTGTGCCAGGTATGACAGGAGAGGAAGTGGCCTCAAGCTGTGCCAGGGGGGGCTTAGATTGGACATCAGGAGGAATTCCTTCCCAAAAAGGGTTGTCAGACATTGGAATGGGCAGCCCAGGGAGATGGTGGAGTCACTGCCCCTGGAGGTCTTTAAGGGAAGGCTGGATGTGGCACTTAGTGCCGCGGTCTGGTTGACAAGGTTGGGATTGGTTAAAGCTGGACTCAGTCTTGGAGGTCTTTTCCAGCCTAATTGATTCTATGTTTATGTGGTTCTGCAAGTATAACTCCTGATTCAATAGATGGAAGACTTCTTTACAATAAATGACATTTCCCATCTCTACAGGATTGCAAGATAACACACTTCAGAAATACAATAGTATAGAATTACAGAAGACAGTCTTGGTTCAAGATCACATCGTATCCGTTATGGGGCTTTGTCGTGAGTCTATTTTGAGAGTAAAGAGAAATATTTGTCTGTCACATCTGGTAGACAATGAGAAGAAAAAGCATCTGCTGAAATGGATCCATGAAAATAAGTGATGTTTTTGGTAAATGACAAATTAATGCAACACATCTATACACTTTAACTGTGACTGTATAGTATATCTCATGAATGTTATCCCTGAGTCTGTTAATACTGTTTTTGCAAGACCATCCATGGGAAGAGGGCAGAAAATGTAAATAATAAGTAATGCACATGTTCTGCACCAGTGGATAAAGGCACATCACCACTTACAGTAGGGTAAGGTAATCATGTATTATATTAAGGCCCTGTTTTTACAAGTGACTTCAAATATTGGTGACAACCTGTAACCAACATTTGTAATACTATTGTCATAACGCGTTCCTAATATCACGTGTTGGCACCCTTTAGCATTTTAATGCTTCACAAGCAGGACCAAAATATTGCAGAGTAATATTTATTATGATAAATTCAGGAACAATATCAGGTGTTATACCTATCAATCCATTAATTGCCAACAACTCAAAAAGAAATGCAACCTACATCATTTATAGCATCATATTACATGAGTTCACTTGCCTTCTCAGTCGAGCGTAGTATTATCATTGCCAAGCGTTCTTTTAAAGCCAAAAGCATTTCACATTGTCCCATCAGCTGATCAGCTTAAGGATGCCTGGTTTTAAGGGTTGCTCACTTGAAGAGGGTATTGAACACAACCCTGCTCTTTTTAATTCACTTTGTGTGTAATAAGCAAGCAGATAGAAAAGGCAGCAGAACAGCTTTGATGTAGGTAATTGATCTTTCAGAATGCCAGCTGTAGCAGAGCCTTCTGCACTTGCAGCAGCCTCTCTGCTTTGCAAACACATTTTGCCTCCTGTCCTAAACAAACAGGGATAAAAAATAAACTCGTCCTTCAGCTTTGTGCCATCTCCTGTGGATTGCTTCTTATATGCTTTGGCCACCTAGGCCTGGAAGCTGAGCAAGATGACTGTAACAGCACTTTAAATTCACTCTTAGTATCCAGTCAACACTGAATTCTGCTGTGATGTTTTGGCACAAAAGCCTGAGGCGATACTAAGGAAGAGCAGTATTACCTTTTCTTGCAGAAGAGCAAGACAGTTATTTAAATTCCATCAGTTCATAATTCCTCTTACAAGGCACAGGAGTAGTAATGGGCGGTATTTCAATGACAAAGCTGGTTCTAGCAGCACAGTGCTTCATAACACTAGTGATGCTTTGATTTGCTACTGACATTGAGAAAAAGTCCCATCTGAATGACTAAATCTACTTCCCATCTCTGAGATGTAGCTATAAATGGACTTCTTCTGACTAAAGACTGGCCAACTCTAGTACTAATAAGTGTGGCAAGTTTGAGAACTTCATATCTTAAAAGAGGTATAGTTGCGGACTCTGAAATTCTTACTTCCCACCAAGTAAAGAGTCCTCATCCCAATTCCTCAAATCAATCATTCCTTAGATCCAGTACCTCTGTCTTTGTGTCAGCTCCTGTTTTTTGATCTATGAATTCTTTGACATTTTCCACGGAAAAAGAAGTGCAAGCAGGAGTGACTCGAGAAGAGAAATGGCAGAGAGCAGCACAGTGAAGGCTGTAGTTGCGTGAGTTATCCCATTGCCAATCTCACCTCATACCACAGGCACTGAGATAAAGAGCTGTGGTCTAAGAAAAGTCCAGTGTCTGTGTCCATAAGTCCACCTATTTCCTAGACACTCCATTTTAGTGGGAATTCATAGGATATCAATTTTTTTCCATGGGGAAGCCATAGAGCTTTCTGACAGACAAGATTTATAGAGTCAAAGATATTATCTACGTCTGAATGTTTTTCAAGCTAAATAACATACTAGCTTATAATGCCATTTGTGTTCATTTTCTAGTTTTGCAACCATGAAAACACTTTGTTTTCTGCTTAGCAAAAGTGTGAGCACTGATGAGGGGACATTGTTTAGGTTTAGAAGGAATTCTGAGATAAGAATTTCATAGGACTAAACTCAAGTAGTTGTATTGGCTTTGGCGGAAGTACATGCTCTGCCCCAGATATGAACATGACTTCAGCTTCTCTCAACAATAACAAGCGCAAGTACTGACTAAGTACTGTTATGGGTAATACTGGTGAGTGTTGAGCTGCAGTTTCATATGATACTTAGCTCTCAATACTGGATGATAATATCACCTTGCAGGACCAACCTAATATCATTATAATGTGATAACAACAACACTGTTGTTAGGATGACTCACAAAGCATGAAGCGTGTCTATACATCTACAGGGTTGGTTAGAGGCCAGAAACTGAAGCTAAGGCATACCAAGTAACAACCAATAACCAGTTGTGTCTGATTTTACTTTACTCAAGACTATGTGTATCTGGGCCTTAATTTCTTTTTGTGTCAGGCACCTCGAGCTGCTGCCTTTGCTCCTTGTGAGAGGAAGGGGTGGGAGTGGTGGCATACTTCCTGTGTGGGCAGGGGCAGAGAAGCGGCCGGGGCTGCAGCTGTACCACGGTGCTGCTTGGGGCAAACACCCTGACACACAGCTCTGCTTCTGTAGTGGGTGCTGTGCCCCAGCAAGCCCTTGTTCTGCAGTTTTTTACAGAGCTCTTTCTTATCAGGGATTATCCCCTGACAAGTCTATACAACGGTGAAGCAGGAATAGCATGACACCTGGTGCAAAGCTCATTGTCACGCTGTGGCTGCAGGTGTGGTTCCAAGCACTCGCACAACCAAACTGTCTCCAAAGGGCATTAATTATGAGGTAGTTCTACCAGCCATTTCATGGACACGACAGTGACGGGGTTTAATGAGATAAAACATATGCATTATTCTACAAAAAGAGACACAGATTTGCAGTCCTAAATCAGGGATGACTGCAGTCAGTGTGGGTAGTCACCTCCCCTTCCATTATTGGTGCTAGTGGACCATGGTTGTTAGTAGGGATATAAACTTAGACTCCAATCAGTGCCAAACTTATCTTTTTCGCTTTGTATTGCTAAAAGCACTGGACAAATTCTGCAAATTTGGAAGCTGTTCACTTCCCAGACATGGACTATAGCTTGTGTATACCTGAAGGTTCAGGTATAATTCTTGACAATGCTCTGTCCAAAAGGACAGCCAGTGTTTATCCTATAACAGAACACCATATGATCTTCTTAAGGTCCATTAGGTTTTTCAACGCCCTCTGAGCTATTTTCAGTCATTCTTCATCATACAATAAAGGTCACACTCAACTCAGAGGTTTAACTTAGAGTGTTTTCTCTGTAATGCCACTCAGGAGAGTGACTGTTTCCTCTGAGTGTGTTTTTAATGGTGATAAGATTTTCTGCAAATCCACCATTTTAAGTAATCTTTGAGACTGCTTCCCTTCATTCCTTTACTCAGACTTAAACCACCTGAGCTTCTCCCATCCTCCCCTGCCAAGATTTTTGTTTCTCCTGGGAACCTGGATCAGAGTTTACTGCAAGAACAATCCCTCGGGAGTCATTCTGACACCTCTTTCCAGGAACATCTGTAAACCTGTCAGAAGGTCAGGGAGTGCAAGCAGGAGGTGGGATGAGAGAGCGTATGACTGCAGATCTGGCTCTTGTAGGCTTTAAGTTGCAGCCAGAGTGGTAGGGAGGGAGGCTAGCAGAGCAATTAATCTCAGAGCCCAGCTTTTAGAAGAATTTTCCACCATGGCCTGGCCAATAATTAAACTGAAAGGCATTGGAGTACCTGTTTGGCCACCTTGGTCAGGAGTTCAGCCCCCAGACCTTTGTGCAGGCAGGGACTTAAATTGTCTTGCTGAGAACAGAGTGGAAAAAGCCGACTGCAAAAGGCTCTCACTTCAAATCCAAGCAACACTTTTTTCATGCCTTTTGATTCAAATGGCTGTAGAGATGCTGTGATCTGAAAGGACTCTATGTCCTTGCCTTCACAGCAGAGAGCTGATCCAAAACCCTCTGGGGAGAGCAGTGAGGTGCACAAGGGAATCAGCACCTGCTGGAGGATGGCCCAGCTATGCAGTGCAGCCTGGCTGCAGGGAGCCACCTCCTACCCTCTGTCAGGAACAGGCTTGCTCCTCTGAGCTATGGAAAGAGCAATGACAAAAATGCTGTCATCTCTGCTGTGACATTGGTGTCTCCTGTCTGTCAGACTGCACGACAGGGTGCATCCAGAGCCTCTAACAGTTTATTAGGACTGTGCAAGTGAGCTGATAATCCCAAAGGAAGGTTGGTGATATGTTTAAGCTGATTTCCTCACAATTTTGTGTCTGGTTCTTCAAACCCACCTTCTCTATTCACATCCAGTGACAGCTACCGCATAGCTGGATCAAAGATACCAGTTTCCTTAACCTTTGGTATTGACACTTCTGATTTCTCAGATGTTCTGCAGAGCTGCCACAGCAAACATAGCACTTGTAACAGCACCACTGAACAGGTATTTTACAGTATTTTTCTGTATAGCTTATATCAGTGGACCTTCTTAGGAACAAGGTAAATAAAATAAGTTTATTTAAACATTTCCAAAAGGCATAAAATGACAGTACTAGTGATTACAAACCACAGCTTTTTGCTTCCCAGTGTCATAGAAGGAATACACAATGCCTGTGATTATGTTACATCTTGGACATTCGGCGCTCAGCAACAACATTCTGCTTGTGACAGGATCAAGTAGGACTTTGTTTCTGGACTACTTCAAAATGTGAGGTTGCTCTTCATAAATAATCTGCACATGTTACCCTTCAGGCACCTGTAAAAAGGAGGCACTTCAAAAAAAAATTTGTTTACAAGTCCACTAAATGGAAATTTCCAAGCCTTTCTTACTCTTTCCTGTTGCATTAACAAAACCAGAAACCTTCCTGCAGAAGAGAACAAAGTAGCCACTAATATTCTTGTTGGGTTGAACAATTACTTTTGAAGTCTGTTTATTCATAGGCTCCTCACTTGCTGTATGCTTCACTACCTGTGTTTCTCTCTGAGTCTTGATGGGTGGAGTTAATTTTAATTTCCTGCTCTTCTACCACACTAGTTATACCATCAGCTTTTTTTTTTGCTGTCATAGTGCTTTAAGAAAATGAAACTGTGAGAGACTGCTACTTAGAAAAGAAAACCCACCCCAGAAATATTTCTAGATTCATCTCCATCTTACTATTTCATGTATCATCATTTTTAAGCACATCTTCAGGCTCTCACAAAGCTGTTAAAGTGCCCTAAGATTTCCAGGTTTGATATTTTAGATTATACTACCTTGGAAGCAGGGACAGTGACTCCTCCTTGTTCCTGCAAGTGGCAAGCATAAAATGCCAGTAACAGCACTAAAATAATTTTAATTTAAAAACATACCTCTCTCTTGTTTCAAACTCAGGATACAAATATATCTATAGACACACAATGTGAACCCAGTAAATACAAGCAGCACAGCTGAAAATGTGAAGAGACTGATAAGGGGAAAAAAAGTGGTATCTTCAAGAAGCAGATTCTTTGCCTATTCCTCTTGTCTGCTTTCAGGCAGGAGAAATCTTCCTTTTGAAGTGGGCCTTCTTGCTCTGTATAATGTATCAGTCTGCAATCATCAGGAAAGCTGACATTTTTCATCCAGAGGTATTAATTTCTTGAAGATATTGACTGTGGGCAAAATAATTTTTCTTAAAGGAAAGACATTGCTGCCCCAAATCACAGTGACATATGTCAGTGTCTAAACGTTTTACAGATTTTACATCACCAAATTCACCAGATCAAAGTACGTGGCTGTGACTATTCAGGACACTAGGATGCTGTATTCCAGTCTGAGTGATGAACTGTTAAATGTGTCCCACTTATGCACACACCTACAAAATAAGACTCAGTGAAGATTGTATTATATATGGAATGGAAAAAGCCCCAAGAACAGGACTAGGGAGCTTTTCCTTTTTGTCTTGCAAAAAAGCTGTAATTTTCTCAGATATTACCACAGCTCTTTCAGTATGTTTCAAAAGTCTGAACTATTCATTATGAAGGTAAATCTGCTAAAAGCATCAGCTGTTTAAAAATGTTAAGCTATAAAGTGGGCAGCCAGAGAGCTTACAACGAGTCCATTGTTCTGGGGTAAGCACCGTCACTGAGCTGGGAACAAAACTGAGAGCGAGCTGGACAAAAAGGCTGTCCAGCCATCTAGTGGTAAATTACCCCCCTGTGCAGCCTGCTGGTGTCTGCCTGCCACAGAGATGCTGCATCTCAGGGCTTCCGTGTGCTCTGGACAGGGAGAAAGGGACATTGCCCAGATTTTGATTGGTTCAGGACTCAGCAGTGAGACATTTAGGTAGCAAGCCAAGGTGAATAGGACCCTGCAGGAAAGCTGGGAGAAGGGGTGGCAGGAGCAGTGACTATCAAACACAAGGGCAGCTTTGGCTGGGTGGACAAGGAAGAGCCTGCACTCGGTCAGTTCTGCACCATAAAGAACACCTGTTTACAGGTGCCTGCTTACAGTGCTTGCTCTCTTTCAGAATATGTCTTTGTCCTTACGAGCTTACACTTGCTACCCTGCCTGCATCTCTACAGCAGCAGTCAGAGGAAAATTTGGGCAGTTTTCCATACTCCCATATCAGAGAACAGCATGTCCAGTGGATACAAAAGGTGCAATGCACTCAGGTCCTACTTCACACAAGGAAAAAAAATGTTTAAGCCAAATTGTCACATCTGAAACAAGGATGATGCAAGCAGACAGCTGCACAAAGAAAGCCATATGCTGAGTCCAAGCTGGGATGAAACACACATAAATTTATTGAGAGTGAACTGTTTTATATCTTCTGTGTGGTTACAAAGTAATAGAAAAAGCTTAATCTTGGCAAAGCCAGAAGTGACATCAAAACAGTAAATCACTAAATACTTCAAGGAAAGTTTAAAAACCAAACTATTTGTATGCCTGAATACCTCTCAGAATTCAGCCCAATATGCCAAAGCTCCCTTTCCAAAAGTGATCTCGGTGCTTAGAAGACCAAGTCTTCTTGAAAGCAGACATATGCAAGTCCTACAGGGCCTAGTTTGCAACCTGCTTGGGCACCGAAAAGAGGTATCCAGGGGGATGGTGTAAACAGTCTGGATATTGAATGACCATTGGTGACCTCCTTTGACTAGCTAATTTGACTGCTACTCAACAATTTTGAAATATCAAGTTTTGTCCCAAGCACAACCCTTTCTTGGTTTACAGACACGTGAAGCTGCATTGGTTGTACTCAGCTTCCAAACACTGGCCAAAGTGCAGTCAAGGTCACACCAGGCATAGCCAGGTGAATATGGAATAATTCTGTGAAACTCCAAATAGTTAACTTTGTGCTGTAAGAATTTTTATAACTTTTATAACAAAGCTTTATTCCAAGTAGTTACTGCAGCACGAACTGATTTTAGCAGAAACATTTGTTCTTTATCAGAAAACACAGTACTGGCAGGAGCACAGAGGATAATGCTTCCCTTGAGGTAGGGGACAGCCAAAGTCAGCTCAGTGTTACTTGCTGACAGCCACTAGTGTAGAAAAGAAATACAGCTGTGTCCTCCTGAAGTGGTATCAGCTACTATATCTCAAACCCTCACTTCTCTTTGTGAAACGTTTCTCTTACTCAGAGTGGATAGCTAAAAAAAGCAGGGGGGAAACATCTGGTTGCTGCTTTGAAGTGACAGTTGCCATTGATTTTCCAGTGCAACACTAGAAAATAGAGATGCAAACTCATCATGTGTGTTTTGTCAAAGTTCTGTTCTAAGGAGTGTTAGGCCATGGAAAGAGTGACTCTCCCAATGTGCAGTTATACTCAGTTTTCATTTGGTCTTTCCCAAATGTGCTCTCTTGCCTGGCTAACAGGAGAAATTAACTGCCTGGTGCCTGAAACTGTGTTCCCCGGTGGGATGCCTCACACCATCTGGCTTTACCACTCTCATTTCACTAATGGATCACACCTGATATTTGCATTGAATCCTACACCACAACACTTTGAGAGCTGTCTGAAACCACAGACTTTAGAAAGAACATGAGTATAAAAGTTGTACTCCTCACTTCTCCGTTTTAGCCAACGAGAAGCTGAAGCATCAGGTAAGGTGTAATGGACTTTCTTAAAGCATCTCAGTAAATCAGTGGCCAAGTTTGCTGCCTGTTCCGGTACTCAGCAGTAAATAGGTTGGGGCAGAATGCTAGGTATGAGCATCCTGCTCCTAAATCTGTCAGTCTGCTTTTCCTTTCTTTTCCTGGTGAACAAGACCTCATCTCTGGGATGGAGTAGTACCCAAATCTGCATTCCTTTGCCATATGTTTTGGAGATTGATTGAAACAGGGTTATTTTTTAAAGACTTGAAAGTGGAATTTAAAAGCTGCTGACTTAAGAAAAAGGGGTCAAGAAGGAGAGCAACAGAAAAGGGATCAATGTTTTTGGGCAGAAAACATAGAAACAGCACCTCCTTCAATTTGTGAAACACCACTGGGGTCAGGGTGGGGTGGTTTGGCAGTGAGTACAAACATACACAATCCTGTAGACGTGTGGGACTGTCTGCACTCAGGGCACCACTGCTGCCTCACTTTCCCCTACTCTGCAGGTTGCCTGCTGTGCTCTGCAAACACACTTCTCTCCTGTGGTTATTTTTGAAGCAGCACCTTAAAACAGATGTCCTCATATGGGTCTTTTCCCTGCTACACAAATAACACTTTGCCTCATGCTCCTACCTATAGCTCGCTGGTTTTTCTGTCCAGCCCGGCGTTGCCACGACAGATTCCAGCTGGCTATATTTCCAGGAGTGCCCCTATTCCAAGGCACTCTGGCAGCGTCTCAGAGACACGTAGCCAGAGAAACTGCGGCCTGCGGTGTGGTGCAGGAACGGTCCAGTTTAGCTATCAGCTGAAGATGAATAATGAGAGGGCCCTTGGAATGCCTTTAATTCTGAGTGGATTTATTGCAAGGTCTTCACACAGAGGAGAGGCAGGGTCCAAGAGGCTGAGGGGCCCTCAGACACGGCCTTAAGAGTTACCATGTACCACCAATCACCAGGGGGTTTGGGGGAGTATAGGGAAGGCCTAAGGGTATTTGGTCCTATGGGATAGGGAAGGAATGGGGCTCAGGAGATAACAGGGAATAGAACAAAGGCTCTTAGGGGGAGGGAGGAGATGATGGACACTAGCAGTGGCTACTTGGGTTTGTCCTGGGTTAAACTATGGTCACTTCACTTTCCAGGGGTTTCCTATCTCCTTGGATCTTTCTCCACCAGTTATCTTTCTCCTTTTCTAAGTCTTCTCCCCGTGGAGTCTCCAAGGACACATCCACAGCAGCTACACCTGCCATCCTTTTGAACTAAATTAAAGAAAGAAAAAAAAAATGGGGTAGGAAGTATATCCTTTTCCCATTGGTGATTCCTCTTGTAACTTCCATGGCACTGTCACTCTGGGGCACATGAGTTGTCTTTGTGCCATTCATAGAGCAACCTACTAAGGTCTTCTCTTTCTGGCTTTCTTCCTTGTCCTTCCAAGGATTTTTCCCTCTTTAAGCCCTTTCCAACTATCTCCCTCCTCTCTTTCTCTAACTTCTGGATGCACTGCAAACACCACAGGTCTCATAAAAACTTCCTCTTGGGTAATACTACTAAGGAAGGATCCACACGTTCCAGTTACACTTTGTCCTCCTTGCATAGTCTTCCTGCAGCTACCAGTACCATTGTTTGGCACCCAGGCACACCTGCTTTGGGCATCCCAAACTTTTCCCTTGGAAAGAATCCCTCTTCTTAAATACCTTGTCCTTGATTCTCTTGGTGATAGTAGCACTGGTATTGTCCCTAAACAAACAAATGGAATGTGTGCAGAATGGACTCACTTGAGATGCAATGATCAAAGGAGGTACTAAATTGTGGAAAAGCATATGAAGTAAAATACCTTTGATAGAATATTTGGCCTAAACATCATCATCTGGTCCCTTTTGTGCACACAGGCACTGATTCTGCCAGCCTTGCTCACTGAATAGCAGGAAGTATCCTTCGGGGTTTAAAGGGAACTGATCAATAAGGTATTTTCCATGAGTGGAGGAAGCAGCACAAGCCAGCAGAGGTAGAAGCAGGGGAATTACATAAGTCTATGAACTTTGAGCCTACATTGAGAAAATCAGTCAGAGTTTGGGGATTTTGCCTGGGAGTGGAGAGGTTTTACCACACAGTTTATTGGGCAATGTTTCTACCTAAGTGCAAAACTAAACTTAATTTGCAGAGCCAAGGGCTTAGAACAAGAGAAGAATATTTCCCCTTGTATCCAAGGTCCTATGTACAATGACACCCCTGAAAGCTAAACCAAGGAATTACAGTTTAGAAAATGCAACTTCTCAGAGACAATCCTGTTGGTATAATGGCATCCCTGAATAGCTGTTGTAACATTGTTGTCAACAAGGCCTCCAGAAAGCCAAGAAAAATTTCAGCATTGTTAATCTAACTCAGTTTCATTTGCTTCTTCATAGGGGACTGCAAAATTATCAGGTTGTCCATTTCTACTCCTCCTCTTTCCCTGATGTCCTAGAGAGCAAGGTCCTACAATCTTCGTTGCTTGGAGAAGCTTTGTTACTGGTGGCACAGGGATTATAAACAGGCTTAAATTGTGTAGGGACAGGGTTTAAATTGGACTCATAAGGTTCAAAACTTGTTTTTTCAGTTTGTGAGCTATTCTTTTTTTTCCAGTCATGTAGCCTCTCTATTAACAGCCATGATGGAAAAGGAAAACAGCCTTATCCAGTTCAGTGCTGTCTGAGAGGAGATGGAGAGATGCTTGACACAGAGACAGGCCTTGCACATCCTGTGGAGGTTTTTTAGCCTTAAGTTACATCTCTCAGCATGACTTGGCCAACAGAAGAAACCGAAAATGGGAAGTGTTGCCTGCTAGGCACAGCTCTGTGCTATTTTGTGAACTATTACACCTTTGCTGCTTTAGCACAGAAAATGGATCACAGTTGTGATTTCAGGAGGAGGTCATTGGCCCAATTGCTCAATAGTGAGAAAGGGAAAACTTTAGCTGCTGTTCTGCCAGAAAAAAATAATCAAAACCCAGCATGATGTGAGCCTGAAGATACACACTGAAGTTACATACGCTGTGCTGTTCCAGATGAGTGGGCATATTAACCACACCCAAACACAAAATCAAAATAAAGCAACTTAATTAGAGAAGATAAAGTAAAATCAAACATCCTCAGCCCCACAAAGCAGCGATGCTGGGGAACATGGAGGCTCCAGCCTCCTTGTGCCAGCACATGAAACCCACTGGCAGGGATACAAACATGGCTACACAGAGCTAGAAGGACACACTGACCAAGGGTCAGGTCATGTAACAAGAACACAGGCACATAATGATAGGAAATGGGGAACAGTTTTATAATTAAAGGAAGAGAGATTTAAAGTAGATGTTGGAAGAAGTTCTTTACTGAGAAGGTGCTGAGGCACTGGAACTGGCTGCCCAGAGCGGCTGTGGAGGCCCTGTTCAAGGCCAAGCTGGATGGTGCCCTGGGCACCCCAATGTGGTGGGTGGCATCCCTGCCCGCAGACCAAGGAACACCCAGTCTGGCTGCAGCACAGCATCCTCCATAGTAAACACTGAAGCTCTCAGCATGGTAGTGAGAGAGCAAAAAAAGAGAAGGCAGCAAAGGCCTCTTGGTGTCCTTACCCACTGCAAGGGACAGGGGTTTAAAATCCTCCACACACCTGTTTCAATTACAACTGAAACATTTCACTGTCAGCACAAAATAGGAGAGAGGTGGACATTCTCTTTAGGGGAACATGTTGAGGGTGGTGAACAGTAGGATAGGACACCTGCTGTTGCTGGCTCTCCACCAGCCCTAGGACATGCATTCCCATCACTACCTGGATAACACCTATTGCTCCCTCCCCACACAGCGCAGACATCACCTCTCTCATACAGTCATCCTGGCAGGGGGGAAGACATGGCACCATGCCTCTGGCAATAGAAAGAGCTTGCTGCAGGTCACACCTCTCTTCAAAGTGCCACAAAAGCCCGAGCTACCTCCTTCAGACACCTTCTGTCCCCTACTGTCACCAGCTGAGAGAAGAAAAAGACTAGTTCTGTTTTAGTTAATTTTAAACCAGTGAAAGCTGATTATTGCTTAGTAAGCCTAATCCATGCCTGCTCTCTAAATACAAAGGGAGAATATTTATGTCTTCCCTTATATAGCAAAGAAGAGTAGACTAAGACAGGAATCTCTTCAGAAACCACAAATGAGACGACTTGATGAGAGCTGTCCAGTTTGATCCTCTTTTTTTCTAACTACCATTGTGACCAGGAGCTAAAATTCTTCTGGACTAAAGCTTTCAGCAGAGCATGGTCAGCTCTGTGCTATCAACACTCTCATCCTGCAGGCTCACTCACACTTTGAAAAAAATATTCCTGCATGTCAGAAGCAGTAAATTTCAAAAGCAGCAAATTTCCCAAGCAGCAGCCAATGAAAAATCATGGAAACTTAGGTGCCTGTGACAGCTGGAACAAAGGTTTAGCAATACATGTCATACTGTCTGTATCAAACCACGGGCAACAGATGTACTTTGACACCAAATCCTCTTTCTTCACATTTAGGTGTATTAATGGAGTAAGGGCTTCCTCCCACATACCTATTTTCCATCGCCCTTAATGCATGGCATTCTGCCACTCAGAGTGTAAAATGCAGTCACCTCTTTCTCCAGGTCACAGAACAACTCCAGCCATGCTCGAAGCTAAGCAGTCTCCCAGCTGCCACCACTTGAGTCTCACAGCAGTTGGAGCTGATTTAAAGGCAGCAGACAGCAAAGTCACATCAAGCAAAACTGACCCATTTCTCCTGCAAAATTTACACATGGAAATGCAAGGGGAGGCAATAACAGTAGACACATCTCTAAAAGAATTCAGTGCAAGTGCAGAGCTGCACCAAAATGAAATCAATGCAGGAAGGCTGCTAGGCTGCCCACATGCCCTGGGGACGGGAAGGTTGCAGCTTCATCTGCAACCATTGCCTGTCTTGGCCCTCTGGCAACAGAATCAGAAAAAAGAGCAAGATCTGCGCTCTCATTCCCCTTCTCTCTCTGCAGATGCAAATACTCAGATTTTCAGACTGCTTTTATGCCTTCCCATGCTTCATCATAGCAAGTATTTGCAGGAGACACCAATGCTTCTTTTTGAGCCACCTCTTCCTTTGACCTAGATTCTCCCTTCACCCTCTTCTGCTTTGTAGTCTTTGCTTTTATATTTGTATGGTTTGCAGGAAGGACAAAGGTGTTTCTCTCCTTACCTTCCCTGCAGGGGTGAAACCTGACAGGTTTGACCTAAAGCCATCACTTCTCTATTGCTGTCATTGAAACAAACCCACTCTTCTTTCTCAGGGTTTTCATTACAGATGCATACCAGATAAATTTGGCCTACCTGTGCAGGGGTGAAGGACACTCTTAAAATACCTGAATCCCTTAGAATTTAATCTACAGTTCAATTTTTAACTAGCAAAATGGCACCTGCATGTCCTCATAGGTCTATAATCCCTAACTGAAAAAGCTTAATATTAATCCTGCAAGGCTTAAAATCAATTTCAGATACAGACTGAACAGAGTTAACCAGCAGTTCCATGGATCCAGCTGTCTCATTCTAGGGGCAGACACCTTTTCTAAAACAGGCAAGATCTATATGAGTAACACTGATCAGCATCACCCAAACTGGGCTGGAAGGGGTTTGTAATTTGGTTTGTTGCAAAGAGCCACAGAGAGTTCCTTGTGGACCTGTGAACCGAAGTAGAGAGTTTGATGAGAACAAAACAATGAGCATCTGGGGCTTGATGCCATACACTGACAGCAGAAAAACTGCAGATGGGTGCCATCATCAGAAACAAGAAGTTATAAATGCTCATAAGTTTGAAAGTGCTTTTCTTCATGAGTAGGCATATGCTGGAGCAGTGCTGGTCTGCTCCTCTGCAGACACCAGCATGTTCTAATCATCTCCAGTGCAGTTGCTTTATCATTTTCAGCAGAGCCCACAAAATTGTTTACAGAGGAGCAGGTTGGTCAGGTTATCTGGCAGCCTTAAAGCTGTCTCTTTCTGACAAATACCACACGTTCTGCTCTAGGAAGGGGCTGGCCCTGACTTGGAACAGTTAAACAAACCTAGTGGTAAATAAATCTAAAGTCAGATCCAGGGGGAAGCCTTCCAGTGTCAGGCAGTTAGGTGAGTTTGAAACCTGAACTTTGACAAAATCATAACTGAGAAAGCTGCAAACCAGAGCTGCCAGAGCTGGAGGAGTCATGTGTACTTTAAAAGTGGGCTCTGTCTTTGGTTGTAAGAAAAGGAGTGATCTTCGTTTGTATCACCTAAGGCAAGATACCTAATGCAAGGTAGGTGAGGGAGCAAGCCTACCTTATTTTTGACTAAGAGGATGAAACAACTGATTGGCATCATGCAGTGCTTACAGCAGTGTGATTCATACTGAAAGGACAAATAGCCCGTGACAGGATGTGAACTATCACATACAAATAACATGGGTTTTTTTCCCCAACCGAATGCATGTCCATAAAGGCAGAGAACAGGAAGCACATCCTTGCCCCTGGTGTAAACCCACCTGATGACAAAGAACATCTGTCATTATGCAACTTTTCCATGGAGCCATTGTCTATGGCAGATACACATTTGCAAAAGGACATCCTGTGGCAGATACCACAAATGACTGATTGGGGGAGAAAACACTTTGGTCTGGTAATTTCTTAAGACAAAAACCCCTTTCCTATTGGCTTTCCATGTGCATGATTGAGTTTTAACCTGACTGGTTACAAGAAGAAAAGTAAGTTAATCCATTCACAGTTAACTCACATGTAAAAAATATTTCATATATATTCCCACAATCCCTTAAGGGGCAGTAATGGCAGCCTCCACTGCAAAAG
Source organism: Eopsaltria australis (assembly GCA_034509425.1). Lineage (NCBI taxonomy): Eukaryota > Metazoa > Chordata > Aves > Passeriformes > Petroicidae > Eopsaltria > Eopsaltria australis. Next base: position 1,864,397 of record JAVTVJ010000172.1, on the reverse strand, counting down.
TGTCTAATCACATCTAAGGAAGATTATGAAGTCACCCTTAAAGCACCATCCTTGAAGTCAATGAAACCCTAGTTTACACCCCTAGTGATATCTGACAGCAAAGGAACTGTTCAGATTGTTTTAGGATGTTCTGCACTGAGTTGAAAAGACAAAGCCCTAATTAGAGCACCAGAAACCTGAGGATGAGCAGCCAAGTTCTTTGCCTCGCTGTCAGCTCAGAGGCTGGCGCAGCAGGTTCAGCAAGAACCAAACTGGGCACCAGCAGCACCCGCAGGACTTCCTCGGTTTTAGCACAATGCTCAGAGATGCCCTGCTCCACTTTGAACCATGATTAAAGCTGCCAGACTGGGCTGTCAGCATGACTCAGCAGCAGCACCAATACCCAGGGCTCACACTGAGCTTCTCACTCTTGTGCAGAGTTTACAGCTGCATCACAGATCTCCTCAGAAACTTTAGCTAAGATAAGGCACCCAACATAGCCTGTGCATTACATCAAGGTCCATAACAAATACAGTTACCTCAATTAAATCTGAGGACTGAAATAAAATGCAAACTTGATGTATCTATAAATCTTACCATCTTCTCCTCCTCTATATTTTTTTCAAAGGAAAGTAGGTTATAGCTGGAATTCTCTATTATTTGAGCTTATTTTCTGGCAGTTCTTGAAAGATTTGTATCCCCTTACTCTTAGACTGTAGAAAAGGTATCTTCAAGAAGTTATTATGTGGACTGGCTGGTATTTTTGTAAGCTTAAGAAATAAGAATTTTTTAATTAATAAATTACAGTAGAGATGCATGAAAGTTAATTTTATGGAGGTAAGGTGAAGGAAGATGAAAGGAAGTTCATTAAACTTTAATGCTAAAGCTTGTGTATGAATAACATGCTGTTAGTTTTACAAGTATTTTTATCTTCAACGAAATTTGTCTAGAAAGGAGTTAAGTTTTTCAAGAGGCAACATGATACATCAAATCTGATAAGACATTTCTTTGGCAGAGAAAAATCAACAGTTCTACACAGAACAGTTGTAGCAATTACATCAAGGTCAGGCTTTTACTCCTTTGCAGACAGACTCTCAGCATGGAAACTCTGAAATTCAGATATTTAGGAACCTGAAATTTAGGCTGCAGTAACAGGTCAAATTCCCTAAAAAGTGAACTTAACACCTATGAGAGTGAGGGTTTTATACATATTAGTATTTATCAGTAACAGTAGTTCCTTTTTGCAAGCTTCATTGTGAATTATTCTAGAATAACCAAAGGAAGAAAAAAACCCCACAAAAACCTTCCTCTCAAGTAGATCCAAGTTTTGCTCTTCTTAATTCATAGTTCTACATTTCCAGATCAGCCATTCTGTCATCCAGGATAGACAGGATCTTAATTGGGACATAAAGAACAAGCAGAATAGAAAATAAAGAAAAAGTAATCATCTTCTCAAAGCATCTCTCTCACTTCAGCCTTTCTTCAAACGGCACAAAGTTGGATCTGGCTGACAGCATTTATTCCCTTGAAGGTCAGCTTTAAAAGAAAGAGCTACTGTAGCTACCTCAAAAGACTGTGAAGCTTTCTTGTGTCGGTGGAGGAGGGAGCCTGGACTCTGGAGGAAGGCAACACAAAGAGGCAGGCGTGTGCTCACGCAGGGAGATGCTCCCATGGCAATGCAGCTCCTGCCCCACAGCTGGGGTACCGCTGCTTGGGCTGCTGGGGGTCCTGATGCGCAGAGCCCAGCGAGAGGGGGATGCAGAAAGCTCCCTGAGCGTGATAAAGATGATTTTCCCCAATGAGTCACCTCTCTCTCAGTGCCTCTCCTGTTTGACAGTGTTGAGCCAGCAAACGCTGACTTTCCGTGGCAAAATGCCTGAGTGAGGAGCTTAGGCTGCCTTTTTTTATGGTTTCATTTATTGGGTCACGGGGTTCCCGAAGTCATCACGGGGCTGTTTGGAAACAGCAACACACGAGGCCAGAGCACGGCAGAGAAGGGTCCTCTGCAAATATGCACCATTTGCATTGGGTTACTTTTAACTGAAAGAAGATTTACAGCAGCAGCAAAGTGAAAATCACACAGGACCTACAGACAGCTCTGCCAAGTGACATCTGGACTCAGTGATTTAAATATTATCAGGGTGCCTGCATTTGAAACAGCCCTGGTCCTCTCGATCAGGTGAGGCAGACTTGGAGAAGGGCATGTAGTACTACTTTGGAAAAGTTGTGCTAATTATCAGGAGCTGCTCTTTTTTAAAATGTGAAATCAGATGTTCTGCTTCTGTAATTCCATTCTTTTTATGGCATTTATGGCTAAACTGCAAGACTTTTATTTACATACTGTAACTGTATGGTTTGCATGGCCTAGGTGGAAGATATTAAGTTGTAAACCAGGCTTTCAGTACTCAACCACGGAAACCCACAAAAAATATGCCAACTAAACTGCAAACAGGACTGGCAGAGAGCACAGTTTAAAAAACAAAACCTAAAACAAAGGTATCTCCACCCCCTTCAGTTACATGGTAGTTCTTACATGTCTGCCACCAGACTGAATGGAAAGGGGAGACTCAATCTGAATTTTTTGTGGGAAGCTACAGTGACACAAATGGAAGTGTCTTCTTGCAATGCATTGCTATGCTGGAAATTCAACTGCTGTGTCAACTTCAAAAAATAATATTATAAATTGAGAAAGAGACCCACCAAATTAATGGAGACAGATCAGTCAGAAGCTATTAAACACAGCAGTCTTAGGTGCACATATTTTTGCCAAAAGTGGACAAGATGTCCCAAAGGAAAAATCACACTATGGATCTTTCATTCCTCAAGCTGTTTCCTAATCATCTGTCATGGGCCACTGTTGGAAACAGGACACAAAGTTCAGTCAATATTTCAACCAAGTCAGTAGGACACCTTTGCTGTCAGCCTCAAGTTTAAAATATGCATGGATGAGAATTCAGTATGTGCCAAAGGAAGGCAAACAGCAGAGCTCCTGGCTCCCAAATGAGCCAGAAAAGTAACTTTCTGCACAGAATACTCCAAGTAATAAAGTATCTTTAAAGCCTTACTAGCTGCAATGAAACTCCTGCATTTGGGAGAAATTTTTGGTTTTTAAACTGCCTCCAGAGAATAAACAGGTCCCAGATTTTACCACATGGGGAAAAGTAAAGCATATCCCCCTTTAGTGACATTTGAGTCTACAGAACACAAGTTCCTGTCAGCCCAGTTCAGTATTATAGTTACATATAATTCATTTTTCCTACTTGTACCACAACTCATAGTAATAGATAAGAATTAACAAATATGTCACATTTTTGTCCTCCTACACTGAAGGGAGAACAAGTCACATCAAACTGCACACTGAAAGCAACTATCAGCATTTTCAAAAGCATCCACCATGGTTTATGAGTTACCTTTCTAATCCAGGCAGCTACAGAGAACTGCTCTAACTATGGCATTTCCAGCTTTGGACTGTGGCAAGGCACAGGAACATTTTCTGCAACAGTAACTTGACTCTTGGACATCTCATGCCGCTAGATAAAAGACGTAAGCTCTCTCAAGGGCTCACTGCAAAAGCCAGCCCATGCCACAATGCCCTGCAGCAGAAGCCTATTGATTTTTCCACGTGTTAAGTCCTTCTTCCTGGGGCAGATAGGAGCAGCTTTACAGGAAAACACAGTGAAGGTTTTTTAGGTGATCCTAAACATGGCAGACACAACAGCAGCTGTGGGAAATGGCAAGGCACTGCTGGTTTGTGTGTCTCTTTTTACTGGAGTTCCATCTGGGATACACTGCCTGCTGCTGTATTGCAAAATTCTCCTTCCACGTGTGTTCACCACTTGAAGTTTTTTAAAGAACCATCTTATTGCTGCTTGAGGGTAGATGGCAGCTGGAGGCCAGCACCTGGAAAATGTGCACTTGCAAGTATTTGAGTCAGAATCCAATGATGTCAGCCAGGAAGGAGGTGGGAACAGGCCCAGCTGTTAAACCTTTCCACAGCCTATCTGGAAACAATGCACACACCTGATGGAGCTCCCAAACACTCCTGCGTGATCCGCAGCCTGCTGCAGGGAAATGTGTGGCCACCTTCCCTCAGCACAGCAGCCTTGTATAAAACAGAGAAAGGAGGATGCCTTAGAAGCCAGGAATGGCATTGGAGTCAGGGAATTTGCAGCCCAGCTGGACTGGAGATGTTCTTACCTGTGCCTCTAGTATATCATCTTCCCAAGGGAGCACATCATCCTGCTGGATCGTCCTAATATCTCCCAGTTCTGTGCCACTGAGGAGTTCCTTTTTCCAGGGCAAAATTCCTAAACCACACATTCCTTTCCCCGACTCTTTTAGAGCCTCTGCAGCAAAATCTAGTCCATGGTACATTGTCCCCAAGATGCTTAATGACAAAGCAAAAAAGAAACTTTGCTGAAAGGAAAACAAACCAACAAACTAAGTTTTTTAAGCTGTCAATGACTGTTTTCTCCATGGATAACAATGCAGCAAGAACAGAACTGACCAAATGGCACAGGGCTGAAGGTACTGGAAAACAAGAACTCCGTCCTCAGTGTTCACTGGAATTTGTAAAAAAAATCCCCAACCTCTAGGTCTCACTAGATGGCCAAAACAAAAGATTTAAGTAGCAGCTTATGTGATTTGTTTCCCTTTCAACAAGGCCTCAAACTGAAATTGAATTATTTTTCTGTAAAGTATCATAGAGACAGAAGAAAGGCAAGGAAGCCCTGTGATTGTGTTTTCTACCCCAGCATTCTCCACAGAGACATGAAGACCAGGATGGACTTTGGCAGGCTGTCAGGAAGTGACAGAAACCTTTCTCTGCCTGTCTTCGTTTCCTGTCACCCCAGAGCCTTCTGCTAACACCTGAGCTGAACACTGGACCAATGCTAGAGCAAACTCCATCCAGAGAGCGAAAGTCTTTCTTTTCTGGTCTGGTTGAGTACTGATGTTTACACAGTGACTCTGCTGCACAGAACTGCAGTTATTTTCTTCCCCACTTAGTCTTCTGCAATTAAAAGGCCTTTACAGCCAACTGTCCCAAGGGACAGCTCAGACTACAAACTGGAAAATATGAACTGCCCTGTCCAACAAAACCATTTCAGAAACTCCAATTTCTGTCTACTGTAGTAAGGGAGCAGCACAGAGTGAACTGGAAAGACCAAAAACTCTGCATTAAGTAACCAATAGAACTGATACATGCACAGCAGTCACCTCACAGAGCAGATGGAAAGGAGGAACTATAAAACCTAAAGATTTTAGGACAAAACCTCAAGATTTTAACAGCATTTTGGGTTGACCACTTCAGATCCAGGAGAAGCTGTTTCAGTGTCCCAGTAGTTCAGTTGCTTTTGAGTAATTGGCACATTCTTGTGAGAATGCTCCTCTGTGTGCTGCTGGCCACCCCCTCTCCGAGGAGACACTGACAGGCACAACTGAAAGGCTGCCTTTACTATCTGCAATCTCCATTTTAAGGTTACAGCTCAGCTTTAGAAAAAAAACCCCTCAAACCAACCCTAAATAAATGTACCAGGCAGCCAGGAATCTCTTCTAGTCCAAGCAAACCAAGCCCAGCTGCAGCCCGGTGCATTAACCAACAGGGTGCTCCAGAACTGCTAGAAAACCTAAGCACTCCAATAACAGTTATATTTATATAATAGTTAATAGTGCCAATAATAGTTACTGCTGAGCACAGCTCAGCAATGCTGGGGAAATCCTCAGAAACTGTTATAAAACGGCAAAAACAAAGCCTCTGAAAACTGACACCACACAGGGAAGAAACCAGGGTTTTAAGGCAGAAGTATTCTCCAACATAGGTAAGACCTGTACAAACCTCCTTACAAACTCTGGAGCCAGCACTGCAAGGCACAGCACTTGGCTGCAGGACAGCCAGCAAATGATCTCACTGCAAACACCCCACGCTGCCAGGGCATTTTATTCCCTTGCTGGCACATGCCAGTTCTGTTGCAAATTGCTTTAGGGGGCAGGAAGGCAGACCTAAGCTATAGTTCAAGCTTATCTGTATTAAAACAAAGGCTTATCTACACTCCAGCATTTCCAAAAAGCTGAGTCTCTGTTGTTCAAACCTAGAAAAACTCTAAAGGCAAGGAGCAGGACTGAGTTGCCTCAAGGTACTTTAATTAGAGGTGACCCTAAACCATCGAACTTCTAGTGCAATTAAGTTGTGGCCTCAAGAGCATGGAAGAGGAAAGGTTGGTTGGGTTGCATTCAACCCAGAATTAATCCTGTTCTGGCAGAACACGTAGAATTTCACATGAATGCCCATCTTGAAAGCTATGCAAGGGGCCAGGTTAGTGAGACAACATCAAGTGCACAGAACCAGGAGCACATTTGTACACCATGAAATGCAGCTGGAGAAGATCATGTCAGAGGGTAGAAGTGAAAACCTCGTCTCTCAGTCCTGGAGCTCACTGGAGATAACCGACAGCATCCACACCACAAGCTGAGAGAAGAGAAGCTGCTCCCAGCTGCCTCAGTGTGGGTGCCCCCTCAGCAATGCCATTGCTCCTGCTGCTGTGAGACAGCTGTGCAGGGACAGCAGGACAGCTCCACCTCCACTGAGAAACAACGGCCAAGGAAAAGCATTAAATCCATTACAAAACTTAACTCTTCCCTTTGTATCATTTTCACATTTCACAAAATGTGAAAAAAATCATCTATTGCTTAAGAAGTCCCCCATATCCAAACAATGTTTTTTTTGCAGCACATTGCTCAGTTACTACTGTTATAGCTTATGACTAGTTCGTGCCACTGTTACAACCCCCACAAAACACTGGCAAATCACCAGTTCAATGAAGACAAAGAGAGACATTCATGTGGCCTTGTCACACTCACAAACTTTAAATAACACTAAGGATGTGGGGTTACTTTAGCCATATTTAAAGAAATATCAGAACCTTGAAGGGGAAATTTACATTAAAATTGCATAAAACTGTCAGTGCTTGAATCTAGCTGTCAATTTTTATTTCTCCCCAAATGACCTCTGAAAAACCCTCATGGCCTGAGGGGGAAAAAAAAAATAAAAAATAATCAAACCTCAGTTCTGCCCTTGATGCCCACCTCCCCCCCCCATCTGGTGGATACAGGGAAGATACCTCTACTGCTGAAGCAATAAACACTTAAGAGACCTTTCTAAGCTTTTTCCTTTTTTTCCCAATCAATCGGGATATATCTGTCCCCACACGTCAGCCACATTTCTCCCTTGCTTTTAGGGAATGTAGTCAAGGATAAATTTTCCAGGTCCAGGGAAACTTTGAAGCAGCATCTCCAGCTCTGAACAGCAGCAGTCACCATTTCCTCACTGTGCAGCATTCCCACTTGAAACACACAATGTGTACTGAGGCCACACATTAAAATCAATTTACAGCCAAGTCGAACATCTACTCTTGTATCAAAAACCTCTCTGGCACTGAAGTGCACAGCTGTGCAGTGATAACACCCACAGCGTTTCTTTCTGGCGCTGAAGCCCCCAGTGCACAGCACAGGCAGCCCAAAGCTCTCCTGCGACTTCCCGGTGCTGGCTCCAACTGTTTTGATGTCACTGCAGGAGGACAACAGGAGCTCCCATTAAGGGTTCAGCTGCACTTTCCTGCTAGGTTGATCCACTACACCATGTTTAGTCTACTCCTTCCTACTGGAGAAACTCTGGCAAACAAGAGAAGAGCAGTGAGCTCTGTTAACTGGTGTTAACACCAGGTCTGTTTAGAACAGCACTGATGTGTAGGTGACCCGCAGGACGCACAAGCTCCGAGCTGAAGAGCGAACACAGGTTTCAGAGTAGTTCCATACTTGTTTATGTTTGATCTGCATTTGTCTGCCATCCCATAGAGAGTCAAGAAGCTGAGACATTAGTTCCTCAGAAACTTTATTTTCGTTCAAACTACAGAAATAAAGTAGTACCTTCCAATTTCCCGTTATATTTTCTGCGTATTTGTACGGCTCAGGGCTAGATGCACTAGGATAAACTACCCTGTACATACGGAGGAAGATAAGGCTCAAAAACTAGCTTTACTTCAAAGAATGCCAAACCTTACCTATGAGGTTGGCTCCAACTCTTTGATAACATTAATAGGCACAACATAGGAAAAAAGATTGATCTAAACTACCTATTCTAAGCAAAATCCAGTAATTCATTACAGAAAGTCAAAGAAACCTTTTAGAAATAACAAAAACAGTTTTCTACTTTGAAAAAATAGATGAGTCATTTTTGCTTTATATATGATATATTCACACACACTTTCAAGTATCATTTTCACTATTATCATACTTACATGGCTAGAGATAAAAAATGAAATCCCATAAGCAGATTATTATGCCAAAGAAGTCACACACGGTCTTTATCTGGGCTTAGCAACACCTGGAATTCTCCATGGTATCACAGTGACTAAAAAAGCAGTGACTAGACTCAGTGTAATTTTTCCCTTTATTAAACATGTTTTAGTAAGGCTTGAAAAGCATCAGGATTTAGAAAAACGGAGACAAGAAAAGCACAGGCAGTCAAAAACCCCACGCAGTCATAAACCCCACAAATTCACAGCAAAGCTTGTCACACGCTCAGTACTAGCAGGGAATAAAAAAAAGTAAATCTGAGTTGTTTGGTTAGCAGGCAAACTGATACCAACAGGCAGACTTCAGCTAGGATGTTTTTACATTTAAGGCATCACACAAAATAACAAGTTAATGCTGGGAAGCATAACAATCATCATGTGCACAGCCATAATTCACATTTAGCTCTGGACATCAGAACCTGCTTTATTTCAGAACAGAAAGACTAGGGAGGGAATCCCATAGTCTTTTGGGAAAGTGCCAGGCAGCCACCAGGCAAGAGGAAGAGTGACCATGGTTTTTATCCCAGGGGAAGGAATTTAAGTGCTTATTAAAGGCTTTGCTGCAGTGCCACAGCCAGACACCTAAAAACAAATTCTGGCAGAATACACAAGTTTTAAGAGCTAAAAGACAGAAAATCTTTTCAAGCAGCTGCAGTGAACGGGTGACCCACAAAGAGATCAAAAATGGCAAGCCTTTGAGACTGAACAGCTCCTGGAGCTCTGAAGCAATCATGGAGAGGTGCAGCAGGTGCGTTCCATAGGACTTGGTTCCACACTGCTTGCCAATGCACCCTGCACTTCTGCCCTCCAAAGAATTCAGATGGACAGGTATGAAATGTCTCAAAGTGAGAGAGTTATACCCATTTCCTTCCTGGCCATGTCATTTCCATTTGCCTGTTTCTTGCCCAATGGAGAAAGGCACAAATTCTTCATTAATCATTAAAAAATTATTTTAAGCCCTAAGTAAAACCTATTCACAAAAAAATTTGCAGAAACCACTGACTGTTTTCAAGAGGGTAAAGTCATCTAAAAATTAAGTGCCAGGCAGCCTGCAAGCATTATAGGTTTTAACCATCAAGCTCAACTGTTTGGTAGAGTACTTGAGTGCAGGATGTTCTTAAAAGCTAGTTTTAAACCATCAGGCCAAGACTCAAAAATAAAGCTTCTTGGAAACATGGGAGGTCACATATCAAAGGGAAGACCCATGTCACTTCCAGAAACTACAATGCAGTGTTTTCAGGGTTTTTTTTTGCATTTAGTATGGGTCCCAGAATGGAATTCAGAGTACTTTTTCCAACCAATTTAGTAAGAAAGGATTCCATTAGGTAGGATGGAAGCTTTGAGCTCACTCTAAGCTCGGCCAAAAGCCACTACTCCAAGTTTCCAGAATTTAGGTAACATTAAAGTTAAGTTTCCTGAGCTAGAGACAACTTGATACACAAGACAGTGACAGCACAGCAAGACAAACAGAAGTGACAATGAAAAGCATTGCACAGCCCAAGACTTACATTATACCCTGAAGCTGCCAATTCACACATATTCCTCATCTGTTGCCCCATCTTCACAGGCTGTATTTTGGCACAATTCTTACACCTCTTCCAGCACAGCAACTTCTGCTGTCTTTCCTTGCTCTGCTGGTTTTGTACCACATAACCCCACTTCTGAATAGACGCTTTAGACATTTACTCTGTAGTCTTCCCAGGCTTACTAAAACCACACACTGACAACAACCCCCTCTTTAGCTGGGAGTTTAATGAAACTGAATATTCTGCATCAATATGAGATACTTCAACATTTACTGCTTTGTCCTCTCCTGAGCCTGTGGCTGTTACATTAATACGCAGAATGGAGAGCTCTCAGCCTTTTCCCTTAGCACACAAATACAAATGATACCATTATAATCAGAAGAACATTAGAATGCAGCACAAAGTGATTTGCAAGCTGGAGAAAACAAGGTTCATGGTCATTTGCTTCCTCTAAAAATGAATTAAAGGCATAGGCTGTATGTTTGATAAAGCAACCATGCCAGCTAATTTCTTCTCAAGTCTTCTAGAAACACTGCAATTGTTATGTGAGCAGCAAAGAGTCTCAAATCAATCTGCCTGCAGTTTTCACACCACAGTGCAAGTTACCTGGCTGCTTAAATAGGTTCAGGCTCAAAAACCTGAGGCCATACCAAAAAAAACCTATCAATCGCTTTTTTAGATTAACAAAATGCTGCTACCCTAAATAATACTCTGGTCAGTCTTGTAGTGAAATGAAACAAACCCAATACTATGTAGTTCTCACAACAGCACCCAGGGTAATCTCAGTGCTCTTTACAAAAAGGCAGCACTACCACTGTTTCCCAGTGCCACTCCTTTGAGGGAGCCTGGCTGCCATGCTCCCAAATTACACACATGCAGTCACCACTGAGGAGGCTGATCCATCTTTACATTCCCATGCAGGCAAGCATTACTGATGATCAGCTGAAGCTGGAAAACAGGCATGGACTTCTATGTTCTAATATCAATGGACCTATTAAACAAACCTGACTTGCTTTGCATACCTGTTGAATCAGGACAGGCAACCAGTTACGTGAGAATGCCCAGAAACCAGCACACAAAGAGTCCTAACAGCTCTCTCCACATTCACCAGCTCTCCGGGTAAATGACAAATACTGAAGGCATAGAATCTTTAGTTAGAGATGTCTATTCTAAGTGTTTCTAATAAACAGCTGTAATAATGATCCAGATGTTTTTGGCATAGTCTGATATGCTCCTAATGACACATTTCCAATCAAACGTGCAAGAAAAGTGTTCAAGTCTATTTCAGCACACAGATACTTCAGTGCCTTCATCAGGCAGATTCAACTAAAGCTTCACTGCCAGTGACTAAACTTGCTTTAGTAAGTTATCAAAAAGATCAAAACCCAATAAGCACCTGCCTTCACACTTAGCTGAAGAAAGGCTCCACAGCCCTGGCAAGATCTTTAAGTACATCACACACTAAAAAAAAGTAAAAATTAGCAATAAAGCACTGATTTTGCTGCATGCTCTGCTTTAATAGGTGGAAAGAAAAAGCCTCTCATCTTTTGCTGAAAATAGTGAACTTGACCCTCAAAATCTCCTCCATCCTGTGAACTTCCAAGTAAACTTACAGCTCACCTGGAGTAACTTTCAAAGATGAAACAAACCTTCAATTAGTCAGACATATGTAATTAGGCTATCTAGATACTCATACCTTCATTTTGTAGCCATGTCTCTGGTATGCTCTACTTGTACTTTATATAGGCATTATATCCTTAGAGCAGAATCACTCACTAAAGCACTTTTAACTGTAGCTCCCATCTGAAACTAAACAGCTTCCTGTGTACCCTTGAAATTCTTGGTTGGGCATAAAACAGAAGTCAAAAGAAACAACACAAACCATGATCAATTAGATCAACCACTAAGAAAGAACAGTAGCCACATCGATATAATTCCACTTTGATTTAGGGTGCTATCTAATAGGTTTATTAAAAGTCTCAACAGACTAGAGCTCCGGACTTTATCTTTCTTGGAAGACACTACAATAGAAGCCACAGTAGAGACTGCCTTGTCACAAGAGGTACAAATACTTGCTGTATAGATGGAGAAATAAAAGGACAAATCTAGTTGTCTAAAAGACAATTCACTGTACACATTTTATTTACAGTTTTGTACACTGTCTTAGTATGAATGGGACCGCTTTTCTACTTGAGCCATTTTAACCAAAGCAAAATAACCTAAGTAATACAAAGTGTTAAAATACAGCATAAGATACAAAAACAGACATACTATTTCTAGTAAGGAATGTAAATTATGGTGTTACATTTAAAAAAAAAAAAAACTCCACATTTATGTTCAGGAAATCACACAAAAAGATCACTGATTTGACTGAAATGCATAAATCCGTAGCAAAGCTTTGATGTTACAAAAAAACCAAAAAAATTACCAAAGAATGCACAAAATTAATGTTTATTCCACCTTTGTCATATTCCCAGATTCTTCACCAAATGTTACATGAGCAAAAACAACTGAAATCAAAATATCACTAATGTTATCAAATAGGGAAAACAAATAAATTAATCTAGCAGCCATCAGCATAGGTTACAGCAAAGATGATGCTGTATTAAAAAATTGCTAGAAAACTGTATGCACCATACTCTTTTCCAAACCAGCAAAATCTTACTGCATACAATGCAAATGTAAAACAGAGTAATTTCCTGCAGGTACAGAAATGCAACTTCTTTTCTGAATACTGTGGATAAACAAATTATGTTTTTGCAATAGTAATGTTTCTACCAAGCTATTACAGAGTGGGCCAGAAACACACTTATGGATTTTGGGGGGGGTGGGGGGGTGGGGGGTGTGAAGTGTACTAAAATTCTGATTGGTAACTGTTATTTCAGCCAAAATAGAAAAATTGAACATAGAAGTACAAGACAAAGGCGAATGAGACTTCTCACAAATCTTAGCAACATTTAGATGGAAATCAAATTTAAATGTAGTCCACTCTGCTTTTGAAGAGGCTTTGGTTCAGCTCCCAATCTCGATTGCTTGACGCAGTCTCCTATGAAAGAATACTCAGAAGGTGTCGTCTTAAACAACAAACCTATTTTTAGTGGTGGAGCCGCTCTTAGTAGCTGTGTCTGCATGGGACTGATAACCAATCACTATCTTTGGAGGAAGTCCTAATCTTTCCTTGTATACTCTCCTGGAGAGGAAAAGAAACAGAACAACAGTTTAAGCAAAGTCCTTAGGAAGGAATTGATATCAGGACACCTGCTATTAAGATCTGTGGACACCATAAAAAAAGTTGCCTACTTGAAAACAATTTCTTAGATATAAATAAAAGACTTGAAATATGATTTTTCTAGTGTATTACATCCAGAACCCACTCACAGTTTTGTAAAATGACTTACCACATATAATAGGACAAGCTCTTGCAAAAAAAAATTAACAGCCCTAAATAAATGCAAAATGCAGGGACTCTATTGAGTATTCACATGAGTATCATTAATACCAGAAAGCTGTATTTCCACACACAGAAACAAAACAGCTCTGAAGAACTCATGGTTCACAATTCCACAACTACTGAAATGATAAAGTCACGTGAATCAAAGAAAACAATTCCCTGGAACAGTCAGTTTTAATCATACCACACATCTTGGCTACACAGAGTTGCAGTCTTTCCTGTAACTACTGACAGAAAGCAGACCCCCACAGACAGGTCATGGTCACATTACCCAACAGGAGCTTTAAGAAAAACCAGCTTGGATCTCACGCCTTAAGAGAAAGAAGCAGTAGTACCTGCCTTAGACACAAACACACACACAGTGTTCCTTAGCACAGAGTGAGATGCAAGTCACTAAAGGCCACTCCTGTCTGGAGTTAGGGTAATACAGGATCCAGGGGGCAACTTACCTACCTTGGTCCTTGTGTCACTTTGCAAAAATCTTAACTTTTTCACAGTTCTCTAAAGGAGCCAACTCCTCAATGATTCATAACATTCTAAAATGCTGTCTGATGCTTACTAGGTTTATTGCATTGCTCTGGTAGTAGAAGATGAATACCACAGTTTTGCTTGTTTATTATTAAACACCATTTAAGCCTGAAAATATGACTGTATAATAAAACTGTTAGTAGAAGGCAGACACAGATTCTTAAAGGCCCGAATAAGTCATGTGTCAAAAGAGCCATCGTGTAGTGAAAAAAGTAAACTGCTATGCCTGACAGTTCAAGTTTGGCTTAAGACATTTGCACTAAGCCAGGAAGATAAATATTTTCATTGGCTTACATAAGGTAAGTGGCCTACAATGACAAATTTAACAGCAAGTTATTCCAAAGCATCAGTACTACAGAATCCAATAAATACTTGTGTAATTACTAACTGTAATCATGTAATTGTGTAAATAGTAACTCTGTAATTAGTAATATTTGCTACACACTAGAGCACAATATGCATTTTCCTTAGCACAGACTCATGATAATCTGAGATAACTACTGTTGCTTACTAAAACAAAGACTACAGCACGCTATTACACAGGTCAAATAACCCATGAACCTCAGCATTGTTTTATCTGTATTTAAACAGAGGCAAAAGGTAGGAAAACACCTGTAGAGTTTCACAGCATATCACTGTACAGCTTTTTTTTTTTTTTTTCAAATTTAAGTACATCCTTCCATGCTTAAGACTTGCAGTACCTTTCCTTTCTTATTTGTAAGCATCACTTGCCTGGAAAAAATCTTATCAATGCTCTATGCTTACTGACTACCCACCTTTACAAACCTAAGCAGAACCTGGAACAGATTGCACATTACCTACTGTTGTTAATTACAATGCCTCATTGTGAAATGAGAAATTTTGCCAAGATTTGTGTATGGGCATGTGTTAGTAACTACTCTGTACTGCTGTACTACCTTCTCTGTAGTTTAGAAATGAAGAACTGAACACAATTTAGCAGAGTTCCTTAACCTTGGGATACAGCTCTGCACAGGCTCCACTTGCCTGAAATGCCTCCTCTGTCAAGCTAACTGGCTTTACATGCATGGTTACACTTCACAGAGCCGAGACACCGATCCCGTTACTTACCCTATATGCGTAACAGCATCCCTGTTTTCACATTCAGTTGTCCATATTGCTATTTTATCACCCTTAGTTCTAACGTTAACAACAGCACCACACACATCATCACTGTAGTCATCAAATGACTCCCCAATAAGGCACAGCAGCTGTGGAAGAGAAAGCAGTTCAGAGTCAGAATCCTGTTCTGCACGCAAGCACTCAGTGAACACAAGGACTGAGGAACACATTTTACTGCCTACAGCCACTTGCCACACAACAATCACTTTCTATTTATTGCAGTGTCTTTTTAAGTTCCAAATGTTACAAGTGAACATACTCCAGTAGGACACCTTCCTCCTATTCTGAATTTTCCATTCCTCCTCCTCTGCCACCTGCTTCAAGTTCTGACACAGCTGATCCTTTCCACAATGCTGCCTTCCACCCCATCCTCCCAATCCACAAGAGAAGAATTAAAGCACTGTATTCTTTCTACAGTACACTTAACACAGATGGACCAATCTGAAATTTTAAGTGTTCCCATCCATTATCTGGGAAGAACCTGTTAAAAGACTACTTGCACAACATCAGCTACATAAGGTTTAACTTCAATGCTAAAGTCTGTCAATTCAGAGGTAAATCTGAGCACAGCCAGATGAAAAGTGCAATCCAATGAAATGTTACTTCCTAACTACACAGGAAGCTTCAGCATTTCCATGAACTCTGAAGTGGGCATCATTGATCTTGAACAGTGTTTAATACAATGGACCAACACAGGTGCACAAGTAACACTAGATTCTTCCTTCCAGGTTTCTATCAGTGAAGCTTGGAAGTGGCCAGGAATATCAGCCTGAGCTGGGACATGGCCCCATGCAACATGCTAACTGTGAAGGTGATATTTAAAATCTTCAGCTTGCAACTTGTAAAACAAGTAATCCAGATGTTCAAAAATAATGGTTTCTTGTGCTTGAGACAGATTTGCCCAGACTATGCTGAATTAAAACGTATATCTTCCTGAACACTGAATCTGCAAATGAACACTTGTTTACTTTACTTCCAGAGTACATTAAATTATTAAATCAGTTTTCTGGTATCACTTATAACATTTGGAAGTTCGACACGTTTGCAACTTTTCAAACAAAGCAGGTCTTCCAGTACCCATCACACCCACAAGGGCTGGCTTACTCAAGGAAATATAAAAAGGACAAAGTGTGCTAATGACTAAATCAGGTATAACTAGACATGCTTTAAATGTTGCACACACTCACTGAGTAATTCAAGCCATAAATGGTTAAGGTCAAACCACACATAAACATGCAAAATATTGACCAACTGCCTCAGTTCAACATACAAGCCAAGATGACTACCATGCTCCCAAGATGACTACCATGCTCAATAAACATTAGTCAGGTACATTTTTTCATTAATGTTGCACAACAGGGAAAAAAAGTCTTCTCAAATGAAGTTTAGTTTACAGTTAAGATTATGCTATAATAAAATTTGTTCCAAAGAGTTACAAAGGCTTTGATTTCTATTGTAGAAAATTGATTGCATGTAATTACTGGAATTAGAAGTGACAGGGTTGTTTTAGGGCACATATCAGTGTCACCTGGGTATTTAGGCTCTGTGCCATTGCTCACTGCTAAGCAAAAAGCAGAGCCCTCTAGCCTTCAGTTTACACAGACTATCTCCATGTTTCCAAGCCATATGTCATGGCTATTAGCAGTCAGGACTCACACATGCAGGAGGCCAAGTACAGGACATGCAGCAGGACATTAATTTGTTCAAGGGCAGTCACGTTGCCCAGAATTGCAATGCTCTCTTCAAATCACAACTACAGTGACTATAGAGATCCTGAAAGCTCTGA
The DNA here is from genome assembly GCA_034509425.1 of Eopsaltria australis. NCBI lineage: Eukaryota > Metazoa > Chordata > Aves > Passeriformes > Petroicidae > Eopsaltria > Eopsaltria australis. The sequence goes on along the minus strand of JAVTVJ010000172.1, from coordinate 1,847,636 downwards.
CATTTTGGACACCTCTGCTTTGATTCTGAAGACCATTTCTCTCTTTCAAAGGGGTCCAATACTTCTTGCCTCTCACAAAAGCAGGGACAAAAGATGAGATTTTGCCAAGACTGCTGTGCATCGCCCTGTCTGCTATCCAAGTCCCTAAATCCTAGATCACACTAGACTAGTTTAGGCTATTCTGAGTCTGTTCCTGGACAACACAGTTATATCTTTTTCTATAACACATTTAATGCAATCCACACTCTCTAGAAATATATTTACCATTCAATTCCATTCCAAAGAGATAACAGCAATGGGGAAAAAAAAGTGGTTTTATGGTGTATATACAGGATAAAAGTGCTACTATTGCCTATCCCAGCATTAAGATAAATACAGAAAGAAAAAAATAAATCTGAAAGTCCCCTGTTCAACAAAGCCAAGACCTGAAAACTATTCACTTTTTTAAAAAAGTATTTCTAAACCCAAGTGTTTTATCAACTGAATCAGCAAGCTGCACTAAAGACAATGTATTATTTTCACAGCAGTTCAACAGCTGCTCTGTACATTACATGGGAAAAGCTTAATCTGTCCTGCTGAACCCTCACTGTTGCTGCCTGTTACAAGAAAGTATTAGACAGAAAACACCCACATGATCACTATTGAAAAAAACTCGTCTCAAATACAGCCTGTCATAAAACCCTACAGGACACTCTGCTGCCAAGAAGTTAGAGTAGTGTAGCACACAAATATCAAACCAGTTAAATATATTTTCACACAAACACAAGACTCCCCAGCTGCCACTGGTGCTTACTGTCTCTAGCCAGAAGCGATCAAGGTCACTTCGTCTCTGCTGCTTGTTTAGTGTAATTAGCCATCGGCCTCCTCGCTTGTTCTTTTCATCTTCCCACATGGGTTCAATCCCATCCTGCAAAGAAAGGCCACAAATTAAATCAGACTCCATCTCTGTTTTTCCTAAGGAGCCACCACAAGACCAGTGATAACTGAAACAGTAAGTTAAGGAAGAAGTGTATAGTTCAAGATACATACGAGAATGTCCAGAAATACTGTCTCACACCAATACCAAACTACTAAAACAAGTGCACTTCCTAATGAATTTTTATTTCTACAGAGGCATCACAGCCCAGGCAAAAGTCTTGACTACATATTACATTAAAAAACCCCTGACAGGGATTAAAAAACAGGCAAAGACAACCACCTGCTTTGCCCTGCATGAAACCAGAAAGTAGCTGCTAATTTTATCTGGAGTCCTTAATTTATGTCTTGCACTCGAGAGTGCAAGATCAGCCAAGTGCTTCACTTCTGCATACAGATGATTTCACTGAAACAGACACATTTGGCAGTCTCTCTCAATGGCTTCCTTCACACACAAGGTGAAAATAAGAGGGTTTTCATTGTTGGAGAGAAAAAAAAATAAATAAATAAAAAAAATCAACATACCCTTTCAAAGCAATATCTGATTCACATTTTGCCAGTGGCCCGGCACTGAATTAAATGATTCTGCATGTGCTGATACAGCAAAGCAGCCAGCTGCTACTCCCATATCAACCACCTATGCTGCACTTCAGAAAGTAATTGTCTAGACAGAAGAACTCTGTTAAGAGCTGTCCAGTAGCATTGCACTATGGAACTTCTGGCTGAAAACTAAGTGTTCAACATGCAGGATGGTGTCACCTCACTTTAAATTTAACACCCTCACTGGCAGCTGCAGAGCTTAAACTACTTCATCACCTTTAAGAGGACTTCTTAAGAGGTCACAACTGAAGGACAGCAGTAAGGGATTGCCCAGAAGCCTGACACAGTTGCCAATTCTATACCTGTTGCATGAAGTTATATAATTAAGTTATTACTGCTTGATGGTAAGCAAGCACAGAACAGATATACATACTTAAAACACAAATTTAGGATTCAGGCAAAAAATATAATTCTTTTCCTTACATATCCCAATCTTTAAAGGGCCTACAGCTTCATTAAATTCTAGTAAGGTTTCTCAATCACCTAGAACATCATTACCTTCCCAAACCCAAGCAGCATCACCTCTCCACTACATAAAGCTGCTGGGTCTACAAACAGTGCACACAGTCTGCTGAGGAGCCCCAGCCTGTGGCTGTGTTTTATGAGCAAAGAAGGAGCCAGGCACCAGCACTTCAGGGATTGTTTAGGTGCTGGAATCCAGAAAGGAAGCTGCATGATAGAAGCACTACCAAGAGCTTAGGGTTTAACTTGGAGCTCCAATTCAGATCTCCACCCCACCTGAGGCCTGATTTCATGTACACCTTCCCATAAGCATTTCCTATTCACCAGTTTGGACACCTCCTCAGCATGTTCTAAGTGTCCATGTTGGGTGCACTTTTCTATTTCATGCTTAAGTAATACAGCATTTAACTGGCAGTATAAAAATTAACAGGAGCATTGTGCATATGGCTAGTAGTACCCATAAGGAATACTGGGCAACACTGCTGCCTCCCACAGACATTTTAACCCGTTTAATATCAAATGAAAGAACAGGGAAACCTTTCATATTAGAAAAATTCACACTTAATTGTTCACACAAACATCTCAAATGTAGAATGAACACTGATCCAGTAATATATTAAAATATACTGTCTGTGATGTGTTAAAAGCAAGTACTTGCAATTTCTGAAGAAGGGACAGCCTGATTTACAGACAGGACATGTTTGGGACTCCCTCAAAAAAATTAACACCTTTATGATATTCCCAACTGTGTTCCTAGATGTCTTAAGTGAAATATTTGGACAATGTCTTGCTTAGTCAGGAAACCATCCATCAACAGCCATAACTAAAGAAAAAATGTTAGCAAGCCTACCTTAAACAGCGAGTAGTCACAGCCAGGCATTAAATTACTAGAGAGCTGGATATGGTTGTATAAACTATTGGAGGGGAAAAAAGGAGGATTAGAAACTAAGCATTGCTTTAAGGTATAAAATTCTTAAATAATTTAAGACGTAAGACCAAACAAAACCCAAAATTAAGGAGCAATAAAGTTATTTCAGAAGAAATCTTATTTCCTAAGTGTTTTTCAACAATATAAAAGCATCAGTTTTAAGATGTTCTAGGCTTATAGCAGCAGAATGAAATAGGAATCCCACAACTGTTGATAAACTAATTTCCAGTGCTTCTTTTAAACCTAGTTCTAAGGTTTAGAACTTAAGTTCCAATTTATTAGGAACATAACTCACTGAGCTTTCATGGCAACAGGTTCTGTGTCCATGTGTATTCTATATATTCACAGCATAAGGATAATTGTTTATATTTCTAGGGCTACTCTCCCTGCTGAGAGTGTTTTTTAGAGAAATGTTCAACCTTGCTATTTAATACAGTACTCCAGGTTTGAATGCTGTAGACCTGATAATTCAAATTAAAACTCAAAAGGCAAGAACAGATAGACAACAAAATATATATTCAGAATTAAATTTACAATTGTGCAATTCAGAGGAACAATCAAAGGGGTACATAGTGTCTCCTCAAGAAAGGAGTCTATTAGTCAGACTTCAGAAATAGGGCTGCACATATTACAGCAACCTGTAGTCCAAGACCAATTAATATTCTGGCACAGTTGAGCACCTAAAAGAAAACGGATTACTGTCATGTTCTAACAATGAGAAATCATGCACAGAAATTTGTAACACCAGTCACAAATTTAACAGTTTGCCTCTTTTAAGTTTATCTTAACATTGCAATTTTCTCCCCAAAACAACACCTATTTCCCAGTCCAACCACAAAGGAAGTGTAACTTAACAGCTGGTGGCTGGTTTTATACCTTCACTGCAGTCATCTAGACTAAGCACTTTTTAATTACCAAGACTATCTCGGTTATGGAAGCTCAAAAATGTATCCTTAACCAACTTTAGTAGTGAGATTCAAACAACTCAGCTGCCCATCACTGTCAGCTGAGTGAAGCACAGTCTGCAGACATCCCCACAGTGGGAATGAGAAAGCTGGTTACAAGCCCAGAATCCCATTCTCCTGCCGTGACTGCACCAGTACAGTTACTGAAAAGGATGAAGCATTTTTCCTCCTGGTGCTAGAGGGTCACTGATGGGTCCTATTATTACACTCAGATCCCATCTCTCTCCCATGCTGATCACATCCAAAAAACGTATGCAACAAAACCAAGAATCCTACCACTCAATGTAGCATGAAACACTAAGATCAAATATATAATGCTCTTTTTTACCCTCAATTTCACAGCACTTGCATTTTCTCTGTGTTTCAGCATTACAGCTGGCAAAATCTTGACTGAAGCAAGTGTTTGGAAAGTACAGACCCACCTTCAAAGGCTCTTTACTGCTCTTGGAGCCTAACCACTCTCACAGACCTTCAATTTAGAATGACTGTCATTTCTTCTGTGACCTCTAATGAATTTTTTTCAAGGATGCCATTAATCTGCATGAATCTCAAGTACTATGCTCCAGATTCAGGCACTCTTCAACATGTGACATGAGCCAGCGGTCAATTTAATCAAGGAGGAAAATGTGGGGCCATGAAGTAGCAGTCAGTTGGCTACCAGAATTTTCATGTTACTATGACATAACTGCTGCACAAATTAAATGTTCTACATGTCCGTTATGTACACATGAATTTAAGTAGTGTTGCAGTGTTACAGCAAGACAATGCACATTTAAAGGATGAAGAACTCCATTCACATTTTCTTCAACAGACTTCACCTTCAATTTTGCAAATATTTCAGATTACACACAAGACTTTGCAGTTAATGGAGTACTTTGTGGGTTTTTTGACTCAGACATAAGCTTTGCCAACAAATCCCAGAATAACTGTGCAGATTGAAAAAATCTTTACTTACGCCCAAAAATCTTCAACAGTATCGAACTTTGAGATAAGACGAAGATTTGCTTGCCAAGTTTTGCTCTTGTCATTTTTAAAAAACCAGAGTGCCCATCTAAAAGAGAACAAAATAAAGTACATTAAAAAGCTAATTATTTCTATTGTTATGCCCAAACTAATTGCAAACTGTAGTATATTATCAGCATGGAGGTCAGTTTTCATCAATAAGCTACATGATCAATTCTTTACAGACCAACAATGTTTGTGCTTCCATTACAAGAATCGTGGCAGACTTCATCAATCCATTCGGTAAATATTTTAAATAGCTTTGGAATCCTTTTGAGTCTTTAAACTTCAGATGTTTCTCCTTGCTGTCACTGCTAAACTGCAATCCTCTACCACAAACAGCTGATTATGGTCTAAAACAACACCAACTATTCAAACTGGGCTCCCTGGCCAGTGATTTCCTTGCAAAGGTTACATAAGCAAATTGTATCACTCCAAAGCTATGTATGACATGAAAGCTTCCCAAGCACTCACATACTAGGAAAGCATAAATTTTAAAAGGGAAGCTGCATTAAGCTTACTAATGGTAACCACCTCAAATCCCCACAAATTGATTGTTTCAAGTTTTAAAATTAGCATATATAAAGACAAGACTACAGGGGGAAAAAAAAATCATCTCTTCAGTACAAATATCAACACAAAATTGAATGTTTCACACAAAGATACTCTTTCTGAATCTATAAAGCATCACTGCAGCAATTTAAAATGCTGGAAGAGGATACCTAATAAGGCATTTAACCAAATAGTTGGGTTTTTTTTCCACTCTAATCATTTCAGTAGTGTTGAAATTACTCAGGTTAGCACTAGACTAAGATTTATCTTCTCTCAGCAGAGAGCTTTAAGTCACTAGGTGTCAATCTGTTATTTTGAGATCCTTCCTGACATTTCAAACCTAGTTTTAAAAGTTTACTCCATTCCAGTAACAGCCTCTCTACCACTTGTAAAGCAGTGTCAGCACCAATTTAATCAAGGTGTTTTGAGAAAAGAGAAGGAAGATCAAAGCTGAAAGACAAGGAAAATGGGATACATGGAGCATAGCCCTACAGAGAACCATGGTTTTCCACACTTGCCCAAAACACAGAAAAAGAATACAGTATCCCTTGGTAAAAGGTACCTGCCAACAATAAGTATTGAGCATTCCACAGTAACTCTTCAGCTCACTTGGAGAAAATTACTTTCCGGCCAGTCTTTTTGAAGCTGTAAGAGGTCTCATATTTTTAACCAACTTTGAAACATAATTTTAACTACAAGTTTTTACCACTGGCACCTTAATTTACCAAAGTACAAGACAGAAAGCAAAGTTTTCCAGTTCTGCTGGGCAGCAGCTTCACTTTGGCATTAGCCTCTTAAAATACACTAGACAAAAGCAACAAAAGCTCTGCTTGCCTCCAAATAAAAGCAAAGCTATGCTCTTTCCAAGTACCTGGCTGCATTTTGAAAACTTGCAAGTATTTTCAGCTTCTATAACTGCACTATCTGAAAAGACTCTGAATATTAACATCTGGATCAGAGTCTTCCTTACTTTGCAACCTAATTGCAAAAAAACCTGAGAACTCTCAAAATTCTGCTAGAGAATTTAAGGTCAACAAGAGCTGCAAAGCCACAGGGATTTTTCTGTCCCTGGCAAAACCAGAATCACATTCCTGTACTATTTACCTGTTTTGTAATGGATGTTTAATATACTGTTCAGGGCTGGCAACCTCCTGACTAGGTGCTGGCTCGGTTTTCTCCTCTTCTGCAGGTTGGGGGTTGGGAGTGGTTTCCTGTTTGAAAGAAAGGAGTTATTAATACATTCCTTCTCTATTTTTATTGAAGTAATGTAGTTCTTTGAAGTAACTTTAGAAAGGGTGAAGCTAAGAGTTCCTATAACTTATCTTGATTAGGGGCCCAAATGACATCATGGAAGCACAATTTGTATCCCTTTATTCTTCAACATCTGAAAAGGTCCCACAATGAACACTAACTGCAGGAATTCACATTCTGCTGTTCAGTGATTTGCTTACTATGTAATTCGTTTCCAAAATGATTTACTATATATACTTGCCTAATTTTGAAATAGTTTTGAGTGCTATTTCAGAAATATACATTCTATGTTATCTAGAATACGCCCATCTAAAATACATTCAGAGTAGTAATTTCAGAAGGAAAATTATTTTTATCAGTTTCTGACAGAGCGTCATTTGAAACAGGTGTACAGGCCCTGTTATTTAGAAAAAAATCTATTAATACAAGTAGAAGATAAAACTACAATTCTCAGATCTAAAATCAGCTACTGCAAGCAGCTAGAAGGCAAGCAGTGCATCTTTATCTTTGTATTTGCAACATCACCACGAACCAAACAGCAGAATTTAAACATGCATCAGTTCCCAAATTTCCAACTCAAATAAACGTACTGGCTTAGTATGTATTACATTGATTTCAAGTGTTATTTTTTCAACTTTCTAGAGAGAGTTCTAGAAACCTTAAATATACTTTAGCACAAAGTAGTAAATTACATTCTCTTTGCATGCAAACCCCCTCAGGCTTGTCATTCAGTTTAAGAAGTCACTGTGTCAGGTTTGAAATTCTAATGCCTTTCCTTCTAACCAGTGAATACAAAGCTTGATTGTGAGACCAAGTGTCCCTGCCAGTTACCACCATCTCTCCCTGATCTGCACCCCACGCTAGAATATTACAGAAACATGGAATAAGGACTGTAGCTCCTTCCCTACAGCTAACACAAAAATGCCCATACAGCTGACCCTGTGAAAGAAAAAGCACTTCAGTAATATAAATAAAAACTAACTACAGCAGACGCAAAGACTCCAGACATTTCCAAATGTGGCAACATTAGAGTAGTATTTAAATATTAATTTAAATTTTGTGGTTTTAAGAGAACAAATTAACATAGGGTGAATTAAGTAATGTTAAGTAATTTAATTAAAGAACAGTTTACTCCAGGCTTCCACATACACTTAGCACACTAAAGCTGTTGAAAAGTGGAATGGATTTGAAGTGATAACACTGTTCAATCGTCACAGATACAACTAGCAAACTCTTCTGATAACACCTAAAGATCTGTCTTAACAGGGATTTTCTTTTCATTATCAAGGTATTTAGCATTATTATGCATGATATTATGTCTTACATCAGAGAAGTTACTCCTTTATGGTTGAAAATAACCAAGTATGCTTTAATTTAACAGCCCGTCTAGAAAAACACCTCATGACATTTCGGAACACTCACATGCACCTGCATTCACAGTGAAGAGACCAAGATGCCAAGACCTAACAGGAGCACTCGGCCAGTGCTTTGTTTTACACAGTACAATAGCACAATTCTCTTCCTCTTAATAAAATTAAATGCTTTCTGAGGATTCGCCAAAGAGATCATCACTAACAAACCCATAGAAGCACAGTGTTGAACAATCTGTCACATCTCCTCCAGGGTAATACTATAAAAAGCAAAGCAGACCTTCAAAAAAACTTAGTAAGTTCTTCAAATTCTATTTAGAATAAAATTTCTAGTCTTACCCTCACTTATTTTTGGTATCATTCATCTTTAATCACAGAAAACCATCCCACTGAGCAATTCCAGACAGACAATGCACAAAAGCTGTAGAATTCACCAAGGAAGCACATTAATATTTCTTCCTTCACGTTATCATCCGTATTATATTACAAAGAAACAAGTATAGACAACTAAAATTTAAGTGTGGCCCCTTCAGGGGCTTCTAATTAGAAAATTCCAAAAAGTCACATGTGCAAAGACAATAACCCTACAAGAAAAATGCTGCTGATATTCTGGAATAGCACTAGTTTTTGTGACAAAGCTTGCTTACAGTCACAATACTCTGTCAGTTGTGACATCTAATATCCACAACTGATTTACAAATGCTATCACACTAGGAATTTTAACATCAAACAGACTCACTCTTGCTGAATGCAGAGTATCTTCCAAAAACAATTTCAGTTGAGAATCTCATGTTTGCTCAGCAATTGGCTTTCAACATACAAAGAGCTAATCCCAAAGTCTCCCTGGTCACTCTTCCAGAAATATCAGAACTACATAAAATGAAAGAATCAATACAAAGCCACTGAGCACATGCAGGGCTAAACTGTTTCATAACTTCTAACAAAAGACAACACTGGAAAGGATTAAGGTAGCATATCCAGACAAAAAGAAAAATGCAATGAGCCCCAACACCTCCCTAGTGCACTGATGGTCATCCTTCACACAACTACATGAAATTCTATTTTTGACACCTGACTCAGCACAAACGTTTTACTTAAGCCACCCCAATATCAAGTCCCTTTAGATATTCTGAAAGTTACATGGCATTCATGAAACTTGGATTAACCATTATTTCAAGCTCCTGTCCAAAATAGAACATGACAGCTCAGCTCCAAGGCCCAGCTAACTACAGCCTTGACCCAGGAATCCCCTCAGAAACTATGCCACCAGAACAGATTTTTTTTCAGCACCAGGCTGTCCCATCAAGGACAGCTACAGGTCTATATACCAGGTGTAAAGTTGGAAGTAGAACTTATTGGAAAAGTTTTCTGACTGGTCTTCAACAGAAGCCTAAAGCAGCTTAATTTCACTTCCTTCTATTTCCCACAGCCATCAAGAAGAACAGAAAAAAGAACCATTTTAATTATTGGCTGGTTAATCATTATCAGCTCCTTTTTCCTTTCATCTTACCTTTATCTCACTATTCTGACAACCAAAATGAAATGTTTGTATACCAAAGCACTTTTCATTATTAGTCAAATAGAAATTATGTAAGTTTGTTAATTGGTATTTAAAGTCAAGGTATCCAAGAAGTTCCACTGAATTCTATTCTATAAATACCACATGAATTAATGTTAGCATCCACATTTTAGCAATTCAGAGCTTGAAACCTACAGTTGCAATATTATTAACTGAAGTCAGACTGACTCCACCAGTAGTTTCTGGGCTACTTTATTTTAAATTATTCATAATACTTGACTATTGCTCATAACTAATGTATTCTTTAACCTAAAATTGACTTTACACTAAGTAACCACTGAGTTTGCTGCTTTTAAAATATAAGTAATAAAACAGCAGTATTACCAGATAAACTGGAAAGCTTCACATGACCAATCCCACTTCTCATACACAAGACAGCACATAATTAAGTGACATTTATTCACTACCCACATGGTTTTTGATGTAGGAATCACCTTGCAGAAGTCCATTTAACACTTGCCTACTCAGCATTTAATGACTCTCTATATCCGCAATTACCTGGATTCTGACACTTGCAGATTTAATTGCTGTTATTTACTCTTTCTCCACAGCACATAATGACCAACATATCAAAGGAAGGTGTGCATGTCACCAGAACAGGAAACAGAGCATTTACAGTAAAAACTGCTTCATCAGGTTTGTCTATTGACGAGAACATGCAGCTTGACTGGGTTTTACCAAGGGTTTTCAGATGCTGCCCAGACCACATTCATGTCATCAGCTGTCTACAGAAGTTGTTCAGCAAGTCCAGTTGGAGTGCAACAATTACTGCCCAAAAGGACATAACCTAGCACTATTATGCACTCTTGGTGGAGGCTAAGAGAATTAATTAGTGGAAGAGGCTTTCCAAGTCTTCTTGCATTAAACTCAAATAAGTTACGTTCCAGAGTTCTGACCTTCTTGTTTAGGGTTTCCAACAGACGAAAACTGCATGTTACCTGATGTCTTGGGAAAAAACAATTTCTACTATCTGCTGGTCCTTATGCTTCTTGCAGATAAATGCTACTACACTACAGCTAGGATAATTCCTACGGCACAAAAATCAAGAGCTATTTATTTCAAAACATCCTGGACAAAAATTAAAAAATATTAAAGCTCACCCAGAAGCAAGGATTGTATCATGTAAGAAAACAAACCAAGTGGTGATATGACACACAAGTCTGAGTAATGAATATACAGTGATAAAAATCATATGTAGTGCATGTAATAGCAACTTTGAGAGAGGTACTAACAGCCACCTGTTACCAATTTAACAGTGTGAAGCAGATTTCCAGACACCAGGACAGAGAAAATATTTCTATTTGTGATACAGCAAGGCCTAATAGAGAGCAACTATCCTAACTGCACTCTGTTATTTAGAACACCAAAGATTTTAGAAAGGCAACCACTAGTAGAACACAAGCACAGAATCTGATTTTAACTGTGTAACAGCCCCTCAAATTACAACAGAAATGTAACACATGTACAGGAGGACAGGAACAAAAGTCTAAGTAAAAAAGAGTCACACACTTCCTCCATGGTCAAAGGTTTTCTAGGAAATATCACCTCAGATTTAAAAGATACAAAGACTATTTATAGCCTTCTTGACTTCTGAAAAATGGGTTACATACACTTGAAAATACCCATCAGATTTTCACCGTTTAACTCATTTAATGCTTCTAACTAGCATTAGGAAATAGCTTACAAGGAATATCAAATTACTTCAGTATCTTTGATCTTTTTGTAGCTGCCTAAGCAAGCTGCCCTTGTGCTAACACCTCTCACCCCAGTCTGCACTCTGCTGCTGCCTCTGCTACCAGAACACAAAACCTACCCATGAAAGAAGTTTCTACATCTAACATTCTGTCAGTTCTAAAGCACTTGGACAAGAAAATAGCACAGAACTGCTGGGAAGAACAGTTCAGATGATTCAAAGAACAAAAAGCCTCCAGTCTACCTAAACACTCCTACACAAAAGACCTCCATGTTTTACAAGTCTACCAAGCCCCTGCTTCAACAAAGCATAAAATTTTATATCAGCTGAAAACTTAAGACACATTCAATCTTCAGAACAGAATTCTATGTCAAATGTATGAATGGTCAAAAGATCAGTCTTCAAAGAAAAAGTACTGGATGTATTTCTGCTATGCCCAGCGATTGCAAAGGATGTCATACATAAAAGTCATTTGATGAGCAGCAGAGCACAAGAAAAACAGATCTCTATAAAAGATCACTCAAACAACTGCTCTGAACATTCAGGGGAAAAACAAAAATACTTTTAAACAGGTAAAGCTTTTCTGCCTTGCATCCACTATAGAGAATCAAGGACAACGGGCACTTTCCAGCAGCTAACAACACACTTGTGTTCTACAGCACATACTTACACCTTCTATACATCACACACTTAGACCTTCCTAATGCCAATGTGCCTTACAGAGGAACAGGTTTGAAACATGACGACTACTGCAAGCTAATAAACAGCTTCTAAACTCAAGTTTAACCTTGACTATAGAATATTTCAAAAGTGAAAGACAATTTATCTGAGGAAAAAGTCACAATAATTCACAGTTAAAGTCTGCTTTTCTCTTTCATGATGCAGGCACTCTACCAACATCCCTTATTTAATTCTCCCCTCTATCTCCTCAAAATTCAAACTAATCTTTACAAAGCTGCAAAAGGGGGCACATTTTCTCTTCAAAAAGTTTCCCATGTACCTCCACACCTGCAGGTCGTATCAGTAAATGAAACACAGCTTGATTTCACATGCTATTTTAACACATTTCCTGGAAAGAAGTTTGGTATTTTATACGTTGCGTGAAATGAAATTATTCAAAAATGCTTTCAAGAAAGCATTTATCTCAAAAAATTTGCAAGATGTCCAACATACTCCTCTAGAGGAAGCTCCATGCTCTGAAATGTGATTTACAATTCAAAAGCTTATGACAGATATTCTCAATTATTAAACAGCATGAAAGATACATCTCTCCTGTATCATTTCAGAAAAATGCAATGAGCAAGCAATTGTGTTCACAATACTGCAGTTCAGTGCTGTACTGACTTCAAACAGAGCAGGTCACTGACTATAACAGCAGAAATACCCAGCAACAAGACCAAGTCTAAAATTGAATTAAACTTGCATGCTAACTGTCTGCAAATAATACAAAACAAATACCTTTCAGCCAACCTTGAATTTTAGGAGCTATTATGAGCTTCCTAGAATTTTAAGGCCTAATGTTTGTAACCCTTTGAGATAATAGTTTCATTTAAATAAAATTTTGATTTCCACCTATATACAACTACCTTCTTAAACAAGCACTTTTCAAATTATAGATAACCAAAATGTCACTGTTGTATCCTAAAAAAACAGAGTTAAATTTACAAGAATTGCATTTCTAACAATAACTGCCATTAAGCAAAAATATAAAAAACCATGATACCATTTCCAAGTTGTGCAGGTTTATGTACCCCTAGAAGTTATAGGCCTCATGCAGTTACATTTTAAGGTCATCCTTTGGTAAATTACTATTCACTAAAGCATTACTACTGGTTTTGTTGTTGATTTTGTGGACTTCTATATGGTGTTATCTGTTCACATGAAATCTTCAAAGGCTATATGAGCACTCTCTCAGGTGACACTTCTGCATATTCTCAAAAATTAATCTAGAATATTTCTAAGAGAGAAAACTTAGATATCACAAGAAAAACTGAGTTTGAATCTGTCAGTCAGTTGCAAAGGCTTAAGTCTTCCCTACGGTGGAAAAGCAAACCACTGTGCAATTGGTCTGTATTTACTTGGAATAATCTAGCTTTTCTTAGCAACTTCTATGGGACTCTCTACAGAACTCTAAACTCAAGCCTTCATATTTGTGAACAGTCTGAAACATTTTTCAAGCCTCTTAACAAGATTTTAAATGCATGCTACTTTCAAAACCATGATACTGCTAGAAACACCACTAATTTTAGTAGAAGCCTGTATTAAAAAAACCAAAACCAACTCATACTCAGCTGTATTTTCATTTCCTAAGACACATTCTCTCACCAGGAAAGCATTACAGATGACATCTCTACAAACCCAGGTCAAGACTTGGCAGGTGAGCAACAGAAAGGCCACCCTGGGATGAAGAGGTAATCCCTAACCACACATGCAATTACACTGTTCAACTGCAAAGCACACAGCATTTCTGCAACACCACGCACCTCTGACCTCAGCCACTACACAAGTCTAACTTTAGGCTTAGGCTGGAGAAGTGAACCACCTACAAGGACAATAAACAAAGACTTTCTTAATTATTTCAATTTGAAAGTAAGCAAGCATAGGTGGTAGCTGACTCCTGAATGCAAACATACTGCAGCTACAGCACAACATTCAACAACTGCATTCATTACTCAAACCATTGAGAGTGTTGCCCCATCTTCCACCTTCACTTGCTCAGCACAACTGCTCGTGGTGAACTGGATCTGGGAAACCAATCTTGTTGGGGCACAGCATAGCAAAAACAATTGTTTACTTTCAGCTACTTTAGGCCCAGATCTACCTCAATGTGCAGCTTAACACTGATGAACAATGGAAAAAATGATGCAAAGACAGTTTTTGTGCCATCAGCACAGCTAAGAAAGCCACAAGGCCCAGGCCTTTAGAGCAACTTGAACTTCTAGTGGCTGTGAGTATTACAAGGTATTTGCCACAATTCCTACTAAGCTCCACAGTCACAAAGCATTGCACTGACAGGAAGCCCTCATCTTCAGGTATGTGGTCAACAACTCAAAGACTGGCTTTTGGATGTGAAAACAAGTGTTTAACACCATAGCTGAAGAACACGGAAAGGGTGCTGCTGGTGGTCTGTCTCACACAGAATCACTGCCAAGCAGTTTATAAATGCTGACCCACTTCATGCTCTTCCTCATGGTTAAAATACGAGATCTGGTTAATAGAAAAAAAGCATTAAGACAAAAATTAGCATCCCTTACACAAAAGGGCAAAATTAGTCTTTACTTAAACCCACTGGTTTTTAAACATTTTTCACCTTGTCTAAATGCTACAAAGCCTCCCCAAACAACACTCTGGCTATTTATTCACAGTTGGTAAGCACAGCAGCAAGAGACCAGCCCTCCTAAACCGTGTTTTCCTGAAACCCTAACAGAGTCTTCTGCTGTCCTCTCCTCATGATACACAATCATGTGGCATTAGAATAACAACTGTACTTGGATCACTTCCAGCTGCTCCAGCTCATTATGGAAGTGTGGGCTGGGGCTACGTTTGTAAGATCGAGCATAATACCATGAACATAACTTATCACCTGGAAAAAAAAAAAAAAAAAAAAGAAGTACTTAATTATCATGAAAAGTCTAAAAAAAAAAAAAAAATCAAAAAAACCACCCTCGAATAAAAGATGACACAACCTGAAAAAGATTTGGATTGCCGAGCCTCACCAGGCAGGCTGCGGTCGCAGCTGCCCCAGCAGCGCACCCGTGACTTACCGAGCCCGCGCTCCCTCACCGCGGTGCCTCTCCCCGGGGCCTCCCGGGCGCTGCTTGCCGGAGCGCGGCCCTTCCCCGCCGCCGGAGGAGCCGCCCCTCGCTGCCCGGCTCGCCGCGGCGGCGGGAACCAACATGGCCACCCCCACCGCGCCACATGCGCCGGGCGGGCCGCCGGCCGCCGGGGCCGCGGGCGGGGCGCCACACAATGGGCGCCGCCGGACCGCGGGCCCCGCTCCTGCCGGGCCCCGCCGGAGCCGCGGCCCTCGTGCCCGGGCGGCGGTGCCGGCACAGCCACAGCGCCCGCCGCCCCCTCCCCCGCTCCGGCCCCTGCGAGCGTGCGCTCCTCGCCGGCTTCCCTGGCCGGCCGCCTCCCGCCCGGTCAGCCACCCGCCCGCCGCGCCCTCGCCCGTCGCGGCCAGCGGAGCGGCGCCTCGATGAGGAGGAGGAACGGGATAAGGATGCGGCGGGAGGAAGGCAAGGGAAAGGCGGGCGGGAGAAGGGAACGCGGCACTCACCGGCTCCACCGCCGCCATCTTAGAGCGCTCGGATCGCGGACGCACCGCGGGGCGGGGCGGGGGCGGGTAAAGGCCCCGGGCCGCGCGCGATTGGCCGCCCGGTGGTCACGTGCGCCCGGCGGCCGTTTGGGGCGCGCTGCCAGCCGGGAGATGTAGTCACTGAGCGCGGGGGCCGCCGGGAACCCCGCCCACTGCCGCCCGGGCAGGAAGAGGCGGGCGGGCACGGGGGCGCCCTCTGGCGGCCGCTGCGGGAGCGGCACCGCCCGGCCGCGCTGAGCGCACGGAGCGGCCCCGGGCTCCAGAGACACTGGTCCCCCGAACACACCGGTGTGAAGTCTCTTGTCCCCCGAACACACCGGTGTGAAGTCTCTTGTTCCCTCAGCACTGCGGTGTGAAGTCCCTTATCCCCCGAACACAACGCTCTGTGTCCCCCTGTCCCCCGAACACAGTGCTCTGTGTCCCCCTGTGCCCGGAACAGAATCAGAGAATCATTTGGATTTGGAAAAGACCTTTAAGAACATTGAGTCCAGCTGTTAACCCAGCACTTCCAAGCCCAGCTCTAAACCGCGTCCAAAGCGTCACATCCACACATTTTTCTGAAAACTTCCAGGAATGGTGATTCCACCACTCTCTTGTTAAACCAGGTAAACCCAGCCATGGGATTCATTTTAGTGTTATGATTTGATTAGTACTTAACAAAGGCAAAGGGTTCCATAAAGAAAAACACAGCAAAAATATATTTAAGTGCTTTATTTTTTGTAATACTGCTTGATAAAACAAATACCATAACAGTTTTCAAAGTAAAAGAACTGTGCCATATCTTTAGCCCAGCAACAAAACAAAAACTGGAAAAGAAAATTTTTCTCCCTAAACTATATAATTTTAAATCACATTATTATGGCAAAATAAAAATTTGTACATTCAGAAAGTACATCAACACATGAAGAAGCCTTTTTTTTGTCCAGTGACATACTGTTCATACTATTTCATAAAATTTGGTTTCTCGTAATTCTTTATAGATGGTTTGATACAAATACAGTGATTAATAAATCTTCCTATTTATTTGCCTAATATGCTGCCATATGGATCTTATATTCCACTTTACTTGTTTGGCAACCATGCACATTCTTTGACTGCCTCTTTTAATCCTGCCTTTAAGTCTCTTAACATAAATAATGATAATCCACCCAGAATCGTCTTCCTCCCTGATTATTTTTTCTTCATCTTCTTCTATGTTTAACTTTGTATTTTTACTCTCAATGAACCAAGTGTACAGGGCTACATTTTACAGCTTTGAACATCATTTTGCTGAGAAGAAATGTAAGTGTTAGCCACCAAATTGTACTGAATGTCATAGACATTTAGCTATTTCATTTTGCTTATGCAAAGCAGGGAGAACAGCATGAAGCCCTCTTGCTTATTAACAGTGTTTAATTAGATAGATGAATACAGCACAGCTGAGTTCAGAACACAGCCTGCCTCATTGCCACAAAATAGGAAGCGAGCACGTATTATGGTTTGGGATATGTTTTTCTTTGATTTGTTGAGTTTTGGAGGCACAAAGTCTCTAGAGATGACATCAGAAGTTATCCAACAACTTAACAGTAGCAATGAGAGGATTATGAGCTACTGTAATCTTTTCAAGTCGCTAACACAGATAATAGACAAGATGCTCAGAAGTGATGTGACTGCCTTGCAAGTGATATGATCTTCAAACTAAAAGGAAATTTGAGACAGAAGGCAAAGAGGTATCATAGACACAGCCAAAAAATCCCACCTTTTGAAGTTATAGTGGAGAAAAGAAGGGGCTGAAATAAAGAAATGCTGAGTATCTTGTTTTCAGTAATCCTCGCATGCTTCAGGGATTTATCAGTTTCAGTGAATTTAGGTAGGTTGCTGGGAACATCCTCATTCTGCAAAGTGTGGCATCCGAGTCAGAGGTGTGCAGGTGTAAGTTCTAATTGATCTGCACGCCTGTATCTCACTGATTTGAGTGAAATAACACTTTTGGAATCACCATGTTGTATGTGATCAAAAATCTGATCATCTTAGTTTGATTTTGAAACCTGAAATAAAAAGAATTTTTAATGTCACACAGTATTGTCCGTGGTATCTAAAGTGGAAATAAAACACTGCTTATATTTTACCATTATTAAGTCTATTAGTTATGGCCCTGACCCTGATGACACAAACTAAGTGAAATCCCTGTGGTTATCAGTAACATTCCTGTTGAATTCATTGGGCCAGAACTTCACTCCATGACTTCTACTCTGTTTCCATAGTAAAGAATAAAATTTTTCATCATCTAAAGACATATTCATGGCTTCTTTCAAGTATTACCAGCAGGGGAGTTTCTCTCTTTAAAGCTTGCAACTTATTGGTTAAATAGGAATGTTTTTTATAAGAACACCATTTTGTTTACAAAGATGCAGCTTATTCCCCTGTGGTCTTGTCCCATGATACATCAGCCACTTTCATATGCATACAGTGGAAAATGCTAAAAATCTTGGATACCAGCAGAGTGTTCTTGAATGCAGAGTGAACTATTCTTACATCACAGTGGAAATCTGATGCCCTATATTAATACAGATTCTGCAAGAGGCAGTGCAGCTTGAACAATCAAAACAAAACAAAAGAATGTGCAGGATCTTCCTTTTCATCACAGCTAAAGCTTGCTTGGGATTAGTTTTGAGTAAGGCTGCTCCAGCCTGGATTGTGGCTGGAGTGGGCCTTTCAGTAATTTTGTTTGCATCTGCACCAAGGGAGGGGAAAAGAGTGATGCAGGGGCTTAAAATATATTAGAACCTCTTTTGGCTTAGAGAATTGGACAGAACTTGAAATCCCACATAATTTTTTCTTAAAGAGGAAAAATGTAGATAGGTATTTCTTTAATGCAACTCTGTTCATTCACAAAGGATGTTTACAAAGATTTTTTTTTCCACTCCTATGCTCTTAGTGAGACTATTTTGCTTTGAACACAGGTTTGTCTTTTCCTCTGACTAATGTTTCCTACAGAGCTGTTTTCCATTCATTTTTAAAGATCATGCTTTTGTGGCCATCTTCAAGGCATTTGTGATGGGTTTGCAATTTCTCCTTTTTGCACACACATGCAGGCACACACAACCTATCTAACTGTTGCATTTGGTATGAGAATCTCAGTAAGTGCCTGTACCATCTGGCCAAGCCACAACAGTGCACATTTGCATGAGGTCTGGCTCCTGGGTGGCATTTTTGCATTGTTTCAGCTATGGCCAGACAAAGAGGCATTTAATTGCGTCTTCAATGAGCCTGAACGGAAGACAGCTACGATACCCAAGAGCTTCACTGGGAAAGGGGGACTGCCCAGCCCCCACTGCTGCAGGGTCGAGAAGCAAAGTGAGGAAGGGGGACCCGAGCTAAGGTGCTCTCTTAATTAAGTAATGTCAAATTCAGTGGCCATTTTCTCCCTGAGCTGCAGCTGTCTCAGCCGCCAGATGCTCTCGCTTTTCTGTGGCTGCTCTCTGACCCATGAGACATCTCTGACCTCCTCTTTTGCCCTGTGTGCTACCCCAGCCTTGCATCACTTTGGAGAGGTTGGGAGGACAGCAGTGGACATAAATCAAGCATCATGAATGGGCTATAAAACTCGTGGCTCACGCGCCTCAGTGTGCGCTGGTCTGTAACACAGGGGGACAGGCAGCCAGAGGGGGGCATGAAAAGCCTGACAAAGAAAAAAGACCTCTGCTCGGGGAAGGTCATAGCAAAGGTCACTGAACTTCCCCAGTGAGAACGAGCGTGCCACCAGATAATGGGAAATGGCAGTGGATAGTCCTCCAGGAGGCAGGAGTCGGTTCACTTTGTAAATCAGAACATCAAGGCCAAATTGGAAAACAAAAGCATTGAAATACCTACCACAGAAACCACATAATTTTTACTATGGGGATGGTGATGTAGGGCTGTTTAAAAACCATTTCAACAGCAAATCCTAGGCCAAATCTTTCAGGGTTTGTTATTCTAGGCTGATCTGCCATTGCAGTCTGTGTTCTTTCCAAAGACTGTGGAGGACAAGTACACAAGTTTGCAAATTCCTCAATTAGAGGGCTTGCTGTTCTTGAAATTACACGTATATTTAAATTGTTTAATTAATATGTGCATCCTTGGCTTCTCTAAGGAAGCAGGGAAACAGCATGCCTTTAATTTGCACTTCAGAAATACAGCAAATAAATGAAACCAAATAACAGAAGGGACCCTGTCTACTAGTTAGAGCAGGAGTCCTCTTTTTTCCTTACATGTTGACCACTACAAAATGAGCACAAGCATATACCGACATTGTCCCAGTAAGGATGAAAGACAAAAATAGGAATAAATCATGAACTTGTACTCAGATGTGTACTTAAATGTGAATTAGATGCTCATAAAATTTAGTGAAGTATCCTAAATTATTAATAATGATTGTACTGAAATCTCGTCAAAAGCAGATGAGGACATTTGAGCAGGAGACACTGAACTAGATCAACCAGTATGCTCCAGGTTTTTTTATACCATGTCAGTGACAACAGGTACTTGCAAACCCTGCTTAACCAGGTAAACGATGTCTGCAACTCCTTAGGGTTCTCTAAATGGAACAAAGAGGCAACTGAAGTGCATGAAGGTGCCTGTCCTGCTTTGCTTGATAGCTTGGTTCGTTGGTGACTTGGAAAAGCAGCACTGATTTTTCACAGTACAATAACTGGTAGCAACATGGGTCATTAAGGAGTGATTCTGCCTGTTCAGTAATATTTTGCTTTAAGAAGGTTAAAATAAGCACTTAATGATGTGTCCTTTAAAGATATTTCATTATATTAGTTGGCAGTTGATTGCCTATCTTCAGAATTTGGACATAAATACTGTCACAGCGTGAGCTGCATGAATCAGAACACAGCTATTTTCACTCGTTTAAGAAAATAATGACTGTAATCTTTGTGTTTTGCAGGCGTCCTAGAAACATTCCTAATTCACTCTGACAGTGGATTCACACTTTCTACGAATGACAGGCTGATACAAGTGTTATCAGTACTGGAGAAACAAAGGTGAGAACTGCCAGAAACTCAGGTGTCCATCTGCAACTACACTTCAGTAAATAGCATGGCATCCAAATCCTTTGGTAAATTGGCCGTGCTAAGTGAAAGTGATAATCACACAGCAAACCTGCATCATACAATTTGTTATCTGTCACCTTTGTCCTATAGTCAGCTGGGCTATTAAGCTACTTTTTGCCAATTAATGCTATCATAAGGCATCAAGTATATTTACATGAATACACTTACTCTGAAAAAATAGGATGTGTGCTTTTCTGTTCTGGAAAAGCAGAAATTTTCATCTAAGCTCTAAACCTAGGAGATAATGAATTTTAAAATTATTATTATTCTTTATTAAAGGTGGGGACAGAAGACTATGGGGAAGAAGACAATTGCAGAAATCACACTTTCTGGGGAGTCATCTGGATGCCAGGAAATCAGAAGAATATTTTGCGTACTAAGATCAGAATAAGGATTGGTGTAGTTTAATTGAAGTTAATGGCACTGAAGTAGAAAGACAGACAGAATCTCATCCCGCAAAGTTTTAACTGAAATCATAGTCTGTACTTGCTAGCAGTGGGAAGACAGCTGAAATTTAAACAAGGAGTGGGATCCCAGCACTAATGGCTGGATCTTGCAGATACATGCTCTGAAGAGTTTTGCAGCTATTCTCCTACTCAGTAGGCATCTACCCCTGCTCTTTTTGAAAGCAGCTGCTTATTGACATGAACCAGTAAAAAGCATCTTGCAGTGATATCAAATTAGAGATGTTTTAGTACCTAGGAGAGTGATCATACCTCTGTGATACTGTTGAGGCTGCACCTCAAGTCTTGTGTTCAGTTTTGGGCCCCTCATGACAAGAAGGACCTTGAGGTGCTGGAGTGTGTCCAGAGAAGGGCAATGGAGCTGGGGAAGGGGCTGGAGCACAACTCTGGTGAGAAGCAGCTGAGGGAGCCGGGGGTGTTCAGCCTGGTGAAAAGGATGCTCAGGGAGGATCTTACCGTTCTCTACAACCCCTGAAAGGAGGGTGTAGCCAGGTGGGGTTTGGTTTCTTCTCCCAGATAACAACGACGAGAGGAAATGGCCTCAGGTTGCACCAGGGCAGGTTTATATTGGATATTAGGAGAACTTTCTTCATGGAAAGGGTTGTAAAGCATTAGAACAAGCTGCCCAAGAAGGTGATAGAGTCACCATCCCTGGAAGCATTCAAAAAACATGGATATGGCACTTGAGGATGTGGTGTGGTAGTGAACATGGTGGTGGTCCAATGTTGATGATTGAACTTGATGATGATAAAGGTCTTTTCCAACCTTAACAACTCTATGATTCTATATTGACATTAGGTTTGACATTACTCAAAGAACATAAGCACAGTCATCTTTACAGGCACAGGTAGTATCTTTTTTCACTTTCTAACCTATGCAAATAGGAGAAATATAATATGTGCATTAATTAACATTTATTTTTATGACAGATCATTGGTTTCTAATCTTTCTCTTTCCAGGAAGACAATCAGCATCCTTCATGTGACAATGCCACCTTGACTCTGCAGCCTATTTTTCTAATTTTAGTTACTGCCTTACTGAATATTGAATTTGTGATGGTTTTACCTGGGCTAAAAATAGAGTGAAAGAATCGTTATAAACCACACAGACAGAACTACATACCACAGCCCATACTCCATAATAAAGAAGATATGCTTGAAAAATTTCTTGCGTAGCCTCGCAGGTGAAAACTTCGGGAAGTTCTTCACAGAATCATTAGGGTTTGAGGGGACCTCTGGAGATCATCCAGGCCAACCTCCTTGCCAAGGCAGTCACCCAGAGCAGGTGACACAGGAATGCATCCAGGTGGATTTGGAACGTCCTCAGAGAGGGAGAATCCATGACTTCCCTGGGTAGCTGTTCCAGTGCTCTGCCACCCTCAGTGTACAGAAGTTCTTCCTCACGTTGAGGTGAAACTTCTTGTGCTTTAGTTTATGACCATTGCTCCTCATCCCGTCACTGGAAAAGAGTCTGGCACCATCCTCTTGACATCCACCTTTGAGACATTTATGAGATCCCCTCCCAGTCACCCGTTCTCTGGGCTAAATACCCTCTTTACTGTGAGGGTGGCGAGGCGCTGGCACACGTCGCCCAGGGAGGCTGTGGATGGCCCAACGCCGGGAGCGTCCAAGGCCGCCTCGGATGGGGCTGTGAGTCCCCGGAGCCTCCTCCCCCTCCCCGTCCGTCCGTCCCTCCCTCCGCCCTGCTCTCCCCGCCCGCCCCAGCCGGCGGCAGCTCCGGGCGGCGGCTCCTCCCCCGTGGCCGCCCGGCAGCATGGCGGCGGCGGTGGAGACCCGCAGAGTCTGCGAGACCGCGGGCTGCAGCAGCGAGGCCAAGCTGCAGTGCCCCACCTGCCTCAAGCTGGGCATCCAGGGCTCCTACTTCTGCTCCCAGGTGAGGTTCCCTGCGGCCCAGCCCCTCGCTCGGCGCTCCGGGCGTGCGGCGGGCGCAGGATCCAGCTCCCCGCGCCGGCTCCCGGCCGCCCGGGCCCGGCCCGGCGTGCCCGGCTCTGCCTCTCCGCCCGCCCGCTCCCGGCCGGCCTGGGGCAGCAGCGCTCGGCCAGGGGCCCCGCACGGAGTTCCCCTTCGGTTCCTCGGTTCTTGGAGCCGGGGGAGCCGGGCTGGCGGCCCCGGGCGGGGCGGGAGCCCCATTTCTCCTCGTGGCTGCGGGCGATGCGGGACCTCAGCGGCACCAGAGCGCTGCCGGAGCGGTCGTGAGAGGGTGCACGGATGGTCCTCTGCGTGAAGGTGCGAGTGACCCGTGTACTCCCCTTGAAAATAAAGGCGTAGTGGGACAAAGTGAGGACGTGCTCATCAAATTCCAGTGGGTGCGTTTCTCTGCCGGCGTCAGCTCTGGAGTTGCTCGGCTTTGATAGACACCGGGAGACTTGTTGCTCTGAAAACAGATTTTCTTTAAGTTACGAGTTTCTGTGAAAATTATTTGATACTCTTCCTTTTTTTATTATTCCCTTTGCTTTCCTAACTTTTTTTCCCCCCACTGTGTGTTCTGATGTTCTGCTCTGAGGGTGCCAAACAGGAAGGTTCAGGTTAGGCCACATGTCATAGAGCAGTGAGCTCCCACGTATGGACGAGAGAATGGAACGTGTTCTGTAGGCCACAGTGGTAGCAGAGTGTGGTCCTTCAATGGAAAGAGCTGTCTGGTGACTGTTGAGTGGGCTTTTTTTGTTGTGTTTGGGTTTTTTATTGACTTTAAAGTGTGTGGTAAAATACATAACCTAATCCTTTGCACTTTTTGTATGTGTAATTTTTGTCAAAATGAGTGAGGAATTATGTGTTTACTACAGAGATTAACACTGACTTTCCTTGTCACAGTTACTGTCATTGAACTTTTGTAGATAAGCATAAGGAAATAATTCAGTCACATCAGCTAGATTAATTTATTAATTGGGAAGAATTTTTTTCTGAGTCAGGATGTAAGCTGATAGTTATGGTTTGCATAGGACTAGGGGAAGACTTCCCACGTGCTTGTGACACACCCACTGCACAGTTTCTCCTACTTTCCCCTGAAGTCTCTGTTCCCTGTGCTGGGATGCCAGATTAGAGCAACTGCAACTCAGAATTGTTGTGACAATTCTATATCTCTAGTTCCCACGTGGTGTTTGTGGTTAACTTCTAGGATTTGCTCTGCGCTTTACTGCGTGTTTTGACATGTCTGATACAAAATTCATCATAAATGCGTTGTTGGTTATATACAAATATTAGTTGGTGATGACAAAACCATTTGTTAAGAGATCAAACAAGCCAATGTGAAGAGCTCTAGTTACATCTTCACTTCCCTCCTTCCATATAGGATGCAGAGATTCTTGTTTTCTATATACTAAGTTTAATTCTTTTGAAATATCTGCTGCTGCTATTAGGTAAAAGGAGAATTACTGGAAATACTTCCAGGCTTGTTAAAATAGGCTGCTGGATAACTGACTACACGTCCTGCCTAGAAAATGTAATAGTGAACTGGGAATCCCACTCATTTTTGAGTGACCTGGGGCATGTTTTGTGGAGGTGAAATGCTACAGAGAAGGACATTAGTGACAGCCTGTTTTAAAGACGTGCAAGAAATGTCATTCAGTGAGAGAAGAGTCCCCATGTTCAGCCTGTGGCAATGGCCCTTAGCCCCCCCTTTGGACCTTGTTGGGGCCCAGCATGGAGCTGTCCCAAGGCTGCAGCTCTCCTCATCACCTGGTGTGTGCTGTGGAGGAGACTCTCTGCAGTCCTGCCCCAGGGTCTGGCAAGCACAATCAGGAGGGTGGGTGAGGTGCTGCTGACAACCTGGCTGCCTCTTCAAATAAGCACATGACAGGTGAAGGACTGTTATTTTTTCTGAACTTCCAGCAAGTTTCAGCTGACAGCAGTGGACTGGTTAGCATCTGTGAAACTTTTCTGAAGTTCTCTCTTTGGTGGTTTTCTTTCCATTCTGGTCTTACATGCATAAATAACTCCTAGATAAGCTAGTCAGTGGATCTAGGATGTTATTCCACCTTGCAGCACAGCCTGCGTTGTAGCTGGCTTGGTGCTATTTCCTCTCTCCAAGGATGCATGCTTCTACCCTTTCCTTTAGGCTGTCCCTGATTCCTTGGTGAGCCACTTCTGAGGTCTTCAGAGTTTTCTTTTAAATGGAGGAAAAGTAGTTGCATTAATTGGGTTTTTTTGCTCATTTAGCTAGCTGTGCACTGCAGGGTTGTGAAACACTTGAGGAGTGTGCTGCTGAAGAGCAGGCTTGCCCACTGTGGCCGAGTTTGGCCCAGCCATAAAGTCAGCCTGTCCTTATGGAATGCAGTGGTGTTAGCCAGGTGTGTGGGCACTTCCTTTGGGCTGAGAGTGGATTGGGAGCCACAAGCTATCTGATGTCTCTTTGACAAGTAAAAGCATCTATATGGACACGGACACCAGGTCATGAATCTGCTTGGAAGCCTACAATGACTTTTTCATACAGCCAAAACTCCAGTCAGAGCTAAAACCAAACTTGTAGGAATTTATTTCCTCTAGTGCTAACAAGAAACAACAGAAAATTGTGAACTGCTGTAGGAAGGTAACCATATAAGGCAATGTGTCTGGATTATAAATTACTAACATATCATTTGCTAAGAAAAAAGAGGCATAGGACTGAGAGGTATAGGAGGTGTAGGACTGAGAATCTCAGTGTAGTGTGGAGATGGATTAAAAATTATTTTTCATGACTGCACATAGAGAATTGAAGTGAACTTTTCAAGTGGATTGCATGAAGACAATGATTTCCCCAGTGGATTTATAATTTGTGTTTCTCCTTTCCTGGAGAAAGGGTGTTATTCTGGTCACTTTTTTTTTTCTCCCTCTCTGCACCAAAATGAATGCCTCAACAACATGTCCTGAAAATGCTTATGCTGTAGTAATTTGACATTCTCTGAGATTTCTTTGAGCCAACACTGATTCCTCTGTGACTGTTGAGCACCTTGGAAAATGGGTACAGCTGCTGAATAATAGTTGTGCTTGTGAATCATGGATGGAAAGGGGGCCATGTGGCCAGGTTCTGTCCTAGCAGGGAGGTTTTGAACTGGTAGTGGAGACAAGGTAAAAATGGCTTTTAGCAGCAGAGGAGCTCTTGAGGTGGTGTGTTGAATCCTGGCCTTTTTCTTTTCCCTTTCATTTCAAGGTCTAACAAGAGGAACTGTTCTGCTGAGGGATTCTGTCTACTGTTAACCCTTAGTAATATTTTAGACTAGGAAATCAAGTGCTGTCACTACCAGCTACCTTTTTTCTCTGTCTTGTTTTCTGTTCTTTAGAGACTTACTGCAGTGTTGTGTGTGTTTTTCATCTTATGGTGAGATGCAGTAATTCAGTCTGTCTTCTGAATGCAGAAATAACACAGATATCCAGCATCACATCTCAAGTGTAGAGTTTCTCTTGCTAAGATGAATTTGCTATTGTGGAATCTGCCTTATAGATACAGTCACCTGTGTACATTTTGTGTAGTATACATGAAGAGTTTGTGTTTAAATAGACAATTTGCATTTCTTTTTTGTCTTCTACAAGTGGCTGAAGGATAAAGAATGGGAGAGTAGTGACTGTTCTTGAGATCTCCAGTTACCATTTTTATGAGTCTTCTAATTGTGAGTGGATCTCTTATTAGTGATTTTGTGTTGCTTTCATGAAAAACTTTCTGTTTCATACTGCTTATATAAATATCTTGGACAAAACAGAGTACGTTTTCTGTGGTGTGGACTAGATGCTGGTGCCAGGGCCATTTCTCCAGCCAAATTCAGAAATACCTGCTTGTAGACACTTACTAGAAACATTCTCTTACTATAAAGTCAGTGGCCTCTGCCATTTTTGTTTCTCTGAGAGCTGGAGGCCGTGGGTTATCGTCCCAACAGCAGTCATAACTTACTCAAGGAGAAGTGTTGCCCCTTCCTGTTTTGTGTGCCCTTGTGTTGTCAGCCCCAGGTGTGTGAAGTGGTCTGGTTATGGAGTCAGAAGTGAGGACTGGGGTGATCTGGTGCCTCTGCTATGTGCACTTTAGGTGTTTGAAGGGAAGAAGTTTCTCTGTACAGTTGGTGGCAGCATCTCTCTTGCACTGGTGGGTACCTCCCAATATCTCTTGATACCTCTTGATATCTGGGGTGGGGTATGACTTGTTAAATTCTAGTGACAGGAAAGAAATGTTGTTTTGTTCTCTCAGTAAGTTTATATGCAAGTTACTCTTTTCTGAAAGGCACATTTTCACTGACACTCAGCCCTGGGCCTTTGGAAGCTTTGGATGCTCAAGGTCACAGTAATTTGTGAAAAATTGTGCGCCTGAAGGGAAGATTGTTGTCCCATCTCCTGCTTTGCTGTTTCCTTTCACCATCAAAGGGTGGGGAGCAGGCAGCAGTGGACGTGGGTGAAGCTATTTTTTGTTATCTCTCACTTCAGACCACAGGACATCAGTGCCATATTTCATCCTTGGTTTACTGTCCTTTGCTGTGCTTGAAATAGGCTAAAACCAGCTGCTTGGATCCAACTGTAGCACATAGGGGTTTCCTCAGGCATAAATGGCACTCAGCTGGTACTATCTTCTGGAAAATCAGATTTCCTTCATCAGGAAGCTGACATTCTCAATTGCCTGTAAAGCACCATGAATACCTGTGTCTGAGGTAAGCACCTGATTGTTGGTGAGGTGCAAAAGCTGAGCCCTCGTGTGTTTCTGAAAGTAAAACTTCAGACTCCTGTAGACAGACTTGCAGAGCTAGTGTTCCATGTACTGACAGGATAGTCCAGTTGGAATTCCTCTGGTCCATTGTTCCTTCACTACCCTCAAAAATCAGCTGTATATTTCTTTAAATCTGAAGAGCTGCAAAATGGTGTCCCTTCCTCAAAGGAAGGGCTTGGTCATGTGGGACCCAGGAGGCTCAGGGTAAGATCAGGTCTTGGATGAAGGAGGAAGTCCATCAACCCTGCTGATACCAAGCTTCTGCATGGAGGTACTTCTCTTGGAGCTGAATCTGAAAACACATATTTGACTCTTCTGAAAAACTGATGTATGCTGCTTAGGCTACTTTGGGAATTTTGTAGAGCTTTTCAGCCTGGAGGCTCTCTCTGTGAGCTAATACTGCCCTAGAAGGATTTCAGCATGCTGAAAAGAGTCAGCTGTTTCATTTAACATCAAATGTGTTAACACTTCAATGTACTTTTACTTATGGATAAAATGTGAGTTAATCTGTCCTGTATTTAATATATATGTATAACTGATAGCCTGGTATTAGGCTAAATGCTGTACTTCAGCATTTGTCTTCTGTTTTGCATACCTTCAAGGTATTTGGTTAAAAATGAGTTGTCATTATGCAAAACGACATGATCTCAGGTTAAGCCCCAGACAGTTTTACATTCTAAAGGACATTAGTAAATTCTGTTAAAAAGACTGCTCAGAATATTTTTAAATACAGTGTGCTGCTTGGCACTGTTTCCTAGATGTTTGTCCATTACAATTCAGGGTATAATGACATGCAAAAAGACAGTCTGTCCTCACAGTCTTGATTCCAGCTATCTTTTTTTTTTCCTGTAAGGTAGGTATTTTTTGAAATTCATGACAGTGGCTCTAAATGATAACCATAGAGGACGGAGGGGGTAATTCTGTGGAAGTTGGACACCGGTTGGAGTGCTGACAGAGGAGTTGCCAGAGCTAACTTGAAATGAGCTGCTCCTGTGCAAAGGCAATTCAGAAACACAGTCTGTGAGCAGGCCTTGAATTCTGTGCTGTGGTGCCTGCATAGCTTACTGGGCTTGGGTATCGTAGAGTGGCCTGGCTTGGAAGGGACCTTAAAGATCATCTAGTTCCAACCCCCTGCCATGGGCAGGGACACCTTCCACTAGACCAGGTTGTTCGGAGCCCCATCCATCCTGGCTGTGAACACATCCATGGATGGGCCATCCCCGTCTCTGGATAGCTTATTTGAATCTAGTTTGTTATGTCTGTGCTATACAGAGGTTTGCAGTTTAGTAATACCCTAATCTTGATTGAGCATCCTTTTCTCCTCTGGAATTTGCAATTGGCTGTACTTTTCCACCTCTTCATCAGGTTGCATGCATACATGAACCAAATGAATAAGAAGCTCCTTATTATTACTCTAAAGATGACAGTAAACATAGCACAATTTTTCCCCTAATTACTTCAATAACTTGTTTTAAAGGGTTTTGTTCTTTCCATGGTTGATGGAAAAAAACCTCAAGGTATTTGGTAGTGATCAGCATGTTCATAGTGAAAATGCACCATACTGTGAAACAAACGCTGCTATGCTGCATGATTCTGTTGATATTTCAACCAGTAAATAGATGTTGGGGGAGTCCTTAAGGTAAAAATAACTTTCAGAAATAACACAGCTTCCACAAGGGGATCCAACAGGAATCTTTCCAAATGGAGATGCTGGTTGTGCCTTTGGTTACCTTTTAATATATTCTGGTGAACACTGGGTTGAACTTCTCTCTAAACACAAAACCAGTGGAATTGGCTTAAGAATGTCTTGAAGCCAGAAATGTTGTTAAAGGTTTAAGTATGCTGACAGGCTCTGTCTAGAAAACACATTTATGTTATTCTTACTGATAGAATAGTTGTACCCAGGACTGCTCTCAAAAAGTCAAGATTACCCCTCTGCCTTCCTTTTTTTCATACATTTGACCTCTCTTCTTGTACAGTCCTCTTCAGTATTTCCATGTCTTCCATGTCTGTCTTGAATGCTGTGTTAAAGTCACATGCAATAAAAAGAAAAATGCTTCAGGTGAGAAGGATGGGGGTATTAATATGTGGCACATTAATGGATAATATAGTATTTGAAATGAAATCCAGGAAGTCTTCCAAGAAACTTGAGGCCACATTCATACTGTTCCTGTGTACTTCCCCCTGAAGTTATTTAATGTTTTGAAATACAGCCATGCATTGTTACGTGTTCCTTTTCTCACTGTATAAGGAAAAAAAATCTTTATTCATTTTAATATTAAAAATCACCCTGGATAATTTTCCCTGGTTTTTGTTTATTTAGTCATTGAAAATTTTCTATCCTGACCTGCGTAGGGTGTAGGAGCACAGAATAATCATTAAGATACAGGAATGATAATAGCAAGTTTGAAGTAAATGTCTCAGGAGAAGGCTCAGTGAAAAGCATAATTTTCTCCAAAAAATACTCCAGAAAGTGGCCCAAGTGGAGAGAAGGAGTAGGTTTCTTCCATAGCTTGTCAGGAGGTCTGCAGTATAGAAGGTAAGGGTGTTTGCAATGTGCAGTGGTACTTTGGTAGTGCTTTGCTGCCAGAGCTATGATTCTCCAACCCGTGAGATGACAGCTGCAATATTTTTATGTGGAATTGCCAAGGCAGAGCTGTGCAGTCATGTGCAATGTGGTGCTTGTGCAGTTATGTGCAATTACGTACTGCTTGTGCAGTAGGTTGTTGAATATAAATAATTTGTATGTACCCGGTAAGTCCAGTGCTCGCAGGAAGCATATGACTGATCCTACACAAAATAGATGGGTTGTGGGTGGATGTGCAGCATATCCTTTAAATGCTTTCCAGAAGTGTCAGACCGAGGCAGAGAGATTCATTGATTGTACACTGCACTTGTAACAGCCCCTGCTCACAATAATGCTTCAGACTTACTGTGTGTGCCTGTTGCAGTTGATGGATGTGCACATGGTGCACATGTCTGGGTTGCCTCAGTGTGCAGCAGCTCTGGAGCTGTGTCCCAGGAGTTCTGACAGAGCTACTGCTCCTCTGGAGATAGAGGGCAAGCAAAATCTGGAAAACATGTTTGGGAAAACTTGGGCATATGGCAGCCTTATGGAGAATCATCTTAGGCTGTCCACAGCTGCAGGAAATAAAAAGCCAAAATAGAGCCTGTCAGGTTATGGTACTGTCCCTGGTGCTGTGTTTGCCCTGTGTTTTCTGGTTATGGACCAGCAGAGAGGAAAGGCTATTGGTTTAGGACAAAGCAAGGACATTGGAGAACATCCCCAAAATTCCATGGGAAAGCAGAGCATGAGCTGCAATCAGTAATTACCACAGCTGATGTATGTCTTCCTACCCCAAATGCTCCTTTATATTCAAATAAATGGATTCTAGGCTTGCAGACTTGGTAGCTGCTCTAAGTCCTTAGTTGTGTAATCCTTCTTCTGCTTCAGAACAAAGACCTCGTGTTTTAAAGGGCATTAAAACCATACTGGTGCTTCCAGTGTCCTTGAAATAGCGTTTTTACATTTATTTTGGTTTTAATTTTTTTTCCTAAAGCGGGCCTCAGTTAAAACCTGTTTCTTTCCTCCCAGCTCCCCAGCAGAGAACAGTGCAGTGCAAAGGTCTGTGTGTGCAGTGGGTTATATAAGTGTGACAGTAAAACCTTGGGCTGCTGTTGGAAGTGACGTTCTCTCTGGTCATGGGAAGTGCTGGTTTCAGAGCTCCTGGCACTGCACTCACTTCTGGTAGCAGAGTACAACCAGAAACTGGTTCTGGTCATGAGGGGAACAGCACACACAGAGCAGGGTCTCTTTGAACATAGGTGTGTACTTGTGCCCCACTGTACTGTGTGCTTGTGGGTGCACTTTGGTAACTCCTGCTTGCAGGACTAATGAGGGAAGAGGGAGAAGGTGGCTCAATAGGAGCAGACAGCTCAGAACACTCAAGAGCAACCTTGAAGCAAGGGCAGAATGTTACAAGCTGGGCTCAGTTTGCAGATCTCTTGTCTTGGGCTGGTTTAGTGTTGTATACTTTAGGTTGAATCAGTTGTTGGCTCTGGATGGTGGTTTTACAGTGATGATTCAGCATTAGTATTGTTTTTCCTTAAAAAGGAAAGCAGTTTGCTTCCTGCTTCTTTCTTCAGAAATTCAGATGTAATTGTCAATGATTGGAATTAGCAGTTTCTTAATGGTTGTTTTGAGTGCATGTAGCCATTGATTTAGAATTGCTGCTACAAACCCAAGTAATTTGCTAATTACTACCTTGAAGGATCACCTTTAATGCTGCCTTCTGCAGCTTTTCTACTAAAATTTCTTTTCTTTCGTGTCTTTTCTTCATCTTAGTCCTTCTTTATTCTCCAGCTGCTAGCCATTTCCATCTGCCCCTTTGCTGGTTCTTTGTTCCTTGCATGTACTGCTCTATTTGTGCTTGGGAAGAAGAGAAAAGATCAAACTCTTCTACAGTCATTCTTTTCTTGACTTCGATTTCAACTTTCTCAGTATTTTTTTTCCATTTCCTATTTTCATTCAGTAGCCCTCATTTCCCCCTTTTATTTTACTTCATTAGTTCCCCTGTGGTTGTGCTAATTGGCCTCTCTTGCTTTCCTGTGGGGGAGCAGGAGGCAGAAGGGATGCAGTTAGCAGGAGGAGGTGGCTTCTTGTAGGAGTTAAGGGAGCACCTTGCTGCTCAGTGCAGCGCTGTAAGATCAGGTACAGAGATAGACTCTGTGTGTCAGCCAACCTGCAGCCACCATAGTGTTTAGTTACTCATCAAATAATAAGGGGTCAATAATATATAGGATTACATCAGTGTATTTCACTGCCATGGGTGTTGTCTGTTTGGCTCTGCTTTTTCTGCCTATTCTGGTTCATAAACTTTTGAATGTAATATCTTCTGTTGCTAAGACTAGCAGTTACAGTAGCATTTATTGCATCTTGCTACAAAGGTTAATAAAAGCAGTCTTCCAGTTTTCTTTTAAAATACGTTTGCTTCTCTGATTTGTCAGGTGGGCATATCTGTCCACGTAAATGCTGCTTAAAACACGTAATCATACATTTTGTTTGCAATTCCAGGAATGCTTTAAGGGAAGCTGGGCCACTCACAAGTTATTACACAAGAAAGCAAGTAAGTACATTACTTTTTAAAATGCATTTTCATGTTGCTTTGAATTGGTTTTGTCCTGTGCAGTGAGCTTTAGGTGGCCTTGCTTGAGATGGGGATTGGACCAGATGACCTCCAGAAGTCCCTTCCAACCTCAACTGCTCTGTGCTTCTCTGCCTAAGGATGGTATTGGGTTTTTTCCAAGATACCTGTCGCTGTATGATGCATATCTGAAGTTTTGTCCAGTTCCCAACAATATAAAGTGCTGTGTAAAATTTCAGAGGCAGAGATTCACAGAAGTGTCTGTTTCTGTTCACTTTTCTATTTGCATGAATTATTGCTTTAGCTACACTGCCAGTTATATGAACACAGAAAGAAGGGTGCTGAAATAAAGGACAAGGAGAATAATAAATCTCTATTGTAAGGCAGTGTTCCTTCATAGCATTTTGATGTCTAATACAGTCAAAGGCTGTACTGTGGGAAAGGTTCTTGCAAAGTCTTTGTGATTAGACACTTGCTGGAACACAAGTGAGTCAGAGTGTAGCTGTTCTGTACATTTTTAGAAAAAAAGGGAGAATGCTTGTGTGCATGGTGCAGCCATTGATAGAGGACGTATCACAGCTAGGATTTTGCTGAGTTCAGTTCAAGGTAGTAAGAGTATCTACATACCTTAATGACAGCTGGTAGCCCTGGCACAGGAATACCAGGAGACTGGTAGATTCTACCTTATCTGAGTGGTGGGAAGAACCCAGGAGTTCAGAATCAAAGAGAGAGCAGACCTCAGTCCTGCCCCCTTGCCTCCTCTCTGCCACCACCCTGCCTATTTTCATTAAGCCCTGCTTAAAAGGGAGGTAGGATTAAAAAATCAGAAACTCACATACGGCAGAAACTCACATCCTCAAATAATTTACCTCCTTTCCTAAAACTCAATAAAGCTTCTTTTTCCATTATAAATGTTGAATGGTAAATAGGTTGGAGTAGTGCAGACAATTACACTGTTTTCCTTTTTTCCTATTATACCTTCCCAGTATAGGGATCTCATAGTTCACACTTGCATTCTGTATCCTATTAATTTGTGTGACTATGAAAAGCTTTGGACTTTTAAATTGTTATTTCTCAGTTTCATCTGAACTGAATGTCATTTGAGCAGATGGCTCAGATGTCAGCCACAGAGGCTCTGAGGAATTCACATTAGGGCTTGCAATGGCAGACCTTTTGCCACCTCTTCATCCTTCAGAGATATAAAAAGAGAAAACAAGCAAGTTATCTGGTTATAAGTTAAAGATTAATGTTACTGTGCTCTTTCTTAACGCTTGCCTTCTCTTTCTGAGTAAATACTTCTCCCTTTGGTATTGCTCCGGATCTGCTTGTTTCAGTCCTTTATGTAAACGCCTTCAATCTGCCCTCATAGGAATGTGTTATTTGTGAATGCAGTCAGTCATTGGACCAGGTCAGACATGAATTTCACAAGATTCAGAGAGCTGGGAAGCTCCAACACTTCGGAACCACCTTGTAAAGTGTGAGCACTGCTTGTCCTGAACTGCAGAAGTGGCAAGACCTGCACGCTCCGCATCAGCTCTGGAGGGGGTAGCAGGCTCCACGTATTGAGCCTGGCAGTTGGATGGCCTCCCTTCCACCTTCGGATGGCCTCCTTCCCACCTCAGGTCATTTTAGTCACTGAGTGCTGAGGGAGATCACAAGAAAAGAAGGTTCATCTGTAGCGCAAGGGTGTTAATTGAAGGGATGCTGAGTGCCTCTGTAGAAACAGGCTTTTTTTCCCAGGAATGAAAACAAGCACTGTTATAAAACTATGAATGAAGAACAGCTTAATTACTACACTTCCTTTGTGCATTGAGTCCTGACATTCCCCAGTTTGCTATTGAATAGGGTAGGAAGAATGTGGATTTGGAATGGACAATACAAAATGATAACTGCTCCTTACACTTTCATATATCAGTATCTAAAATGCCAGGAAGAGTCAGGTCTAGACTCATACACTTCTAAGTCGCTTTCTATACCCCACAGTTCTCATTCTTAGTAGGACAGATTTTTCTGCTGAAACTTTTTTCCCCCTCTTTTTCTTGTCTTTTCAGAAGATGAAAAAGCTAAGCGTGAAGTTTCCTCCTGGAGCCTGGAAGGCGACGTTAACACAAATCCCTGGTCTGGTTATCGATACACTGGGAAACTCAGGCCACACTATCCACTGGTAAGCAAGAGGTGCCACTCCACTCCTGCACTGCTAAACTCTGTAGCAACTAATGGACACTCTGACCTAATGACCTCCCACATTTTAGCTGAGAGAGGAGAGCTTCTTAATCTGTCAAGGATGTGCATAGCTGTCCTTATTGTGGTTCATTTTAGTTTAACTTGTTCTATCTCTTGATATATTTGTAATTAAAGGAGTGCCTGTGAGCGTAAGTAACAGGCTTAAGCTCCTACCTTTTGGATGTACATCTTGACATTTATTCTGCAAAAAAGCTTCTGCTAGTTCAGATGTCTCCTAGCTGTTTACTGTCCTCGCCAATCAGGAGCAGTCTGTTCCTGAAAAGCTCAGGTGAATTAATTTGGAATTTAAATAAATGGTTTTGTATTATATTATGTAAGTAGTTTAAAATAACCTGGTGAGTGAACTGGTGAACAGCTGAAAGAACAGAGGTTACAGAAATCTCCAGCACTGGAATGAAGAACAACAGAGGTCAGTAAGGTCTTTGGTTGTGAAAGGTGAGTTTAGAAGATGATGACATATAGCTATATATATATATATATATATATGTAGTTTTAAATTGGTACAAGTTTGTACACGGAGTAAGCTGAAGCTTTTTTTACTGCAATAATGGCATTTGGTTCTCATTTGTCTTTTCTAATTGGCCTGTGCTAGAAAAGCTGCCCCAGTGGCATCCTCTCTATAGTCTTCTCCATCTGTTACAGGCTCATTAGAGATCGGATTAAGAGAGCCTGAGCCCATGTGTGTTAGTGTTGTTAGAGAAAAGGGTGTTTGGGATATTTCACCAGCCAAGTAATTCAGTTGTGTTATCTCTGAACATTGGCTTTTTTGTCTTGTGACTGCTGTGAGATAGATGCAAATGAAAGTAGAGATTATTTTGACTAAGGTGATGATTAGAAGTAGCAATCTTGCTAAAGAGAAGAGGGATGTATTTGGAATGAGTGCACTTGCAGTTTGGAAAGCAGCAGAAAAAACTCTACAATAAGGCACAATACATTATAAAACCAGTTTGATTCACTTGGCAGTAAAAATTTGATTTTTACAATGCTGTGCAGTTGGCTTTTAAAAGTTGTATAATATGATACCAATAGAGAGTAACAGCAGAATGTTTGAGAATGAAACTTGGAACTGTTTTGGAGTGTTTACATGCTTTGCAATTTTTTCTAAGTGGACTTAGCCATATTTCACATGAAATATTTCGTATTTCGTATTGTATTTAATACTGCTGTGTGGCTCTGTTTTTGTGACTATAATAAGTGTTCTTGCAGCCTAACCAGCTTTGCCTGTGATTTATTTAGACACCAACAAGACCTGTGCCAAGTTATATTCAGAGACCGGACTATGCTGATCACCCTCTAGGTAACATGAAACAAATCAAAATTATGACTGTTATGTTTGCTCTTTATTTTCCATTTAATTGAAAAAGCCTTTAAAGCATCAAGGACATACTGGAGAAGGGAATCTCTTTTATCTGTTCTCCCTTTATTCTTCCCCACAGTAACTTACTGTTTTTTAAGAAATCATGGTTGCAAGTATTTTTTGGAGGTCCAAAGTTTGTAGTCGATTGTCTTTAAAAGGTGTACAGGAAATTAAGAGTTAGTTAATTGGTTTTGGGGGTTTTTATCCCAAACATACAAGTCCTAGTTCTGTTGTTAATTTGACAGCAATTTGACTGTCACAGATGAATTCTTCTAAGCCATTCTCTGTGGTATCAATGCATCTGTTGAAAATGTGTTATTTTATAACAAAACCAAGAAAACCTTGCAGTATGCAGCCCCCAGAAGAAAACTGATGTATGAGTTTCAGCTGGTTTTGGACAGAGATGGAATGCATTCAAAATTTCTTTCTTGTTGGATTATTTTGTTTTCTCCTTTTTATACCAGTATTGGGGCTTTGCATTTCCCCAAAAGGCTCCTGTAAATTCTGTTAGCATTATTCTTTAATCTTAAGATATTCCATAGTTATTTTTTAAAGAGTATAAATATTTAAACAACACAAAATGCTGTATTTTAGGGGGTCTCTCATCTATAAAGCCGAGTTTGCATAGAATTTGGTAGGAAGAATTTACATGTTTTTATCAGCTGATTATTGCAGTAATTCAACCAGATATATTTCCAAGGTCATATAACCCTTTATGACTCTTTTAGAATGTAATTTTTACTAATTGTTTTCTTAGAGCAGCTGAAAAATGCTTTTCTGTTAATAAAATAACTTCCTCGTAAACCTGATATTTAAGGCTGTGTTTTGATTAATTGATGGTTTTCTGCAGTAAGTGAATGGGCTTCCTGAGCACATGGGGGCTTTATGGCATTGTGGAAGGCTTATGAATTCAGTTAATCTGAGTAATGATGATAATGCTATGACTTGGTGGGTTCCTTACTTTAGGCTATGGTGAGGAAGTCTGTACTTCTATTGCCCTTGGTAAGCTAAGTACATTCCTGGATGGGGTATGTGTAGCAATCATCTCCCTATATAACATGGGGGTTTTTCTTCCTCTTTAAAAATTTTTTTAATCCTCTCCCTTTTTTCTTTCCAGGAATGTCTGAATCAGAACAAGCTTTAAAAGGAACCTCTCAAATCAAAATACTGTCATCTGAGGATATAGAAGGGATGCGAGTAGTGTGTAGGGTAAGGGGGTTTTGATTTTTCTTACGAGGTGCCTTTATATTCTTCAAAAATCTGCCATGATTTTACCACTTTGTCACAGCATATTTGAGAGTTCAAACTTGCAAACCACTTTAGAGCACTGAAAAATAGTTTGGGAAGTGTGATATTTTCTGGCTTTTTCTCCTCTTGTGACTCCCAATTCCCAGTAAAGTATCTTGCAAGCAGAAAGATGACTTTTATCTGTTTTGTGGCTTTGTAATTACTAGTAGGACAATCTGTGCCTGAGACATTGTTACTGTTTAGAATATGTTTTATAGTGCAGAAATGAGAACAGAACTTTTTCTTCTCCTGGAGTTGGTACTAAGTAAAAACTAAAAAGCAAAACAAAGCCCCCTCCCTAACTATTTTTGAAAAAGAGCTGTTCAATAGTAATCACTTTTTTGTGCATAAAGTCAAACTTTGAAATGTATTTAGGTAGTCTGATTTAAGATTATGGCATTCAAGGAAAATGTGGTCCAAACCTTAATTGGGGTATTTTTAGCTCTCACGGAGGTGGCTCAGTACATGACCTGGAGACATGTCAAAGTCCTTCTAGAGCCCAACTGCACACAGCTTTCCTCAGCTGGTGATGTCAGTGTAGATGGGTTACTAATCTTGCAGAGACTAGTCCTGGCCTGTCTTAAATCAACTTAAATTAAGCCAATAGATCAATTTAAAATCTATTTTAAATTGTTTCATTTGCAGCTTGCTAGAGAAGTATTGGATGTGGCTGCCATGATGGTGAAACCAGGAGTAACTACTGAAGAAATTGATCATGCTGTCCATTTAGTAAGATTATTTTATTTTTCTGGTGTTTATAAGTGTTTTCTTCATCTCTTTACTTTTAAGTGATCATTGTGTGGTTTTCTTTATTGCATGAATTCCATTTCTTTATTTTGAACTGTTTCCCAGTTTGAAGCTGGTGGGTAGTGCAAAAATGTGCTACAGTGCAGTGGTAGGTTCAAAGTGAGTTAGGAACTCCTGGGCCTTTTCCTGTTTCAGCTGCTTCCGTATTTCTGACTTGAAATTTCTTCCAGGTTTCTTCACTTGCATTCTCAGTTAACATCATAGTATTTTCTTTCTTCTAAACCGTTTTTGCTCCATGGATACCATTATATAAAGAAAACTATATGTAGGCCATGGACTTCTTGTACTTTCTGTGGTTGATGAAGACATATAGAGGAAAAAGATAAATTATTTATGATTGGGAATCAGAACTGAGGTGCCTCAGAGAGAACTGAAACAAGATGTTTGATGCAGTCTGACAAAATAAAGCCATAGTCCAGTGAAGTGTTTGAAAAACATGTTCAAGAGTTTTCCTGGCTTAACTTTTCATAGATATTTGAATTGTGCAATTTTTTTCTTTGCTGTCTTCTCTATGAATCATGTAAGCTGATGATTGAGGCTACTTCTGTGCATTATGGGAAAGGCAACAGTTTTATTATAGTTAAGTTTGTTAGAGAGTTTTCTGGTTCTTTTTATCTGCATCTACAGCTGTTGAGCCAAGATTGTCTGCTTTTATTAGGCTGGAGACTTCTGTTGAAATGCATTAAACACCAAAGTACTTGCTTAGGCATAATATGTAATACGAGCAACTAGTAGTTAACATAGATTTACCCCTTCTCAGCAAAAACAGTATTTTTTTTAATTAAAAAAAAAAAGTTAACACAGTATTTTTTCAGTACTCTGCTCAGTATGTCACAAAGTATGTGTATGTTTGTATGTGTAAGTATGTATGAAATGTGTCAGTTTTGCAAAAATACCAAAAGGTTATTACAGTGCAAGGGAAGCAGCCTAAGGTTTTAAAGCTGGGGGGAAGATTGGTGCTAAATGTTATTTTGTGTTGTTATTTTGAATCTTCCAAAAATCTTAGACTAGGTGCTTAAAAGCAGTACTTGAAAATTACTTTTTAAAATTGAATAAATACTGCCATGCATTGTTTCAAACCTGAGTACCTCAGCATTCGCAGTCCAACATGAAAATGAGTAGAAACAAAATTAAAGTGGCTTTAATTTCTTCCTGGTAAGAAATGCAAGGCGTAACAAAAACACTGCCAAGAAATGCTTGAAGAATCTTATTTTCAAGAGTCACTGCTTTTCAGCCTACCATTCTTACTGTAAAGCTGTTTCATGTGGTTTTTTTCTGTGTTTTTTCTTTGTACAAAACTTACTATTGTAAATTGTATCTTCTCTGTTTAGGCTTGTATTGCAAGGAATTGCTATCCTTCCCCTTTGAATTATTATAATTTCCCCAAGTCGTGTTGTACGTCAGTGAATGAAGTGATCTGTCATGGAATTCCTGACAGGAGGCCATTGCAGGAGGGAGATATTGTAAACGGTAAGTGCTGTGAAAATTAACCTTCAACGTTTCTACCTTCTGCGCACTTGAACCATGCCGTAAGGTGAGGTTTCAGAAGCAGGCAACATGATTGGAATAGCTTCTTAAGAGGAGCTTTTGTTCTCCTTTACTAGTTAGGTTGTTCTCATTTAACTCTGCTCTTTACATACTTAAGTTAATGAATTTATTTAATAAAATACTTTGAAAAGTTCAGCCGACTTTAAGAGCTTTATAATTCTTCTACCCTGATCCATGCATGAGTACAGTGCCTGAATATTCCACTTATGGGCTAGATTCCAGTTGTTCCGAACTGTGCATATATAGTGAATAAAATGTATATTGAATTATTCAATTGGATTAGTTCTGTGTGAATTGTTGATTAGATGGCTGTAGATCCTTACTGTTTTTCTGTGCTCATGACAATTACGAGGACTGTAAAGGGTCTAAATGGGGAGACATTGTATAGGCGCATGTTATCTTTTTATGAGCATCTCACAGCCTAACAATGCCAGCTCCTTTTTGTTCTTGGTACTCAAGGTACTTAGGCCTTCTTGAGTGGGGAGGGATACTTTTATAAATTGCTTGACCATTTTTTGTTTTCACTTTCATTTCTTCTTGGTTTGGCAGTAAAAATTAATGATGCTTTTTTTGTACAAACTTCTGCACCTTTGTTTATTGCATTGATTTGCTTTTCTCTTATTCATGGATAAATACACAGCCTATGCTAAGGTTTGACATGCCTTTAGAAGCAGGTTTTAATCTTTTTAGATTATCAGATATTTGATACATATTAGCATGTAATAACAGCTACTAAGACTACACCTCAGTGCTGAGGGTACCAGCCTTTTCAGAACAAGTCTCATGATTGCTGCCCCTGTATAGGTGAGGTGTGGTCTGGCTGAAAGCTCTGAGCTTGTAAGGTACGTGTAACAATGTATGGCAAAGCTCCTTTATCTTTTTTAATTTCAAAGATGATGCCTTTGCACAGCTCTCCATTGTTGCCTGCTTTTCTGGCATTGCTGGAGTCCAAACTAAGAAGCCCAGCTCATAGAATCATAGAGCCATAGAATGATTTGGGTTGAAAGGGACCTTGAAGATCATTTGGCTTCAACCCTTGTGCTTTGGGCAGGGCACTTTCAGTATAGACCAGGTTGCTCAAAGCCTCATCCAACCTGGCCTTAAACATTTCCAGGGATGGGGCATTCTCTGGGCAACCTGTTCCAGTGCCTCACTACTCTCACCGTACAGAATTTTTGTCCAATATTTAATCTAAACCTACTCTCTTTCAGTTTGAATCCATTCCTTCTTGTCCTGTCCCTACATGTTCTTGTAAAAAGTCCCTTTCCATCTTTCTTATTGGCTCCCTTCAGGTACCTAGAAAACCAATGCTAGCTTGCTGTGTCTGTGTTGCATTGTTGGGGGATTTTTTCCTCCCCCTCCCCCTTTTATTTCTTTAAATCAAACTGTTCACTAGTGAAACACTAACTTATAAATTATTCTATAGAATTTACAGGATAAGCATGAAAGAATTGATTCTGCTGGAAGAGTTTTTATCTGGAATTCTTGTCAAGTAATCACTTTACAATTAGAATACTTAATTTTACATGTTTGTGTTCGTTCTTTCAAATCAGAGGCAGGAAGTGAGGAACACAGTGCTAACCTCCCATGTGTGCTGTTGTTTGCAGTGGACATCACTGTCTATCGCAATGGCTACCATGGAGATCTGAACGAGACATTTTACGTGGGAGAAGTGGACGAGGGTGCCAGGAGACTTGTCCAGACAACTTATGAGTGCCTAATGCAAGCCATTGATGCAGGTAAAACGTGCCTGAAGCATGAAGGTTTTGGTTCTCAAACATGCCTGCTCATATTTGCCACTGCTCAGAGTGGCATCTGGTGCAGCACACAGAAGCACTGGTGTGTTGTCACCAGCAGATGATGAGTGTTGTGTAATGCAGAGATCTTTCAAATGGCACAGTTCTGTGAATGGTGGCTGCAACTTCTGACTAAATGTGGGCTGATGAGGAAAATGTATTTGATGCGGAGCTTATCCACAGATGATATTGACATGGAAACAGCCTTTTTTGACCATTGATGAGTAAGACATCCTTGATCTGAGTGGTTTAGAGAATGTAACAAACAAAGCATGTTTTGGAAAACCCTACTTTTATCATTTGTATGGTGTTGCACAGTGAACTGGTAATGTAAAACACTGTGTGAACACCTTTACATATCTCTTTAGCCCTGCCAAACCTGATGGTTATTTCATAAAGCTCTCTATGAAGCTCTTGCTTTTCTGTGGGAGTGTGCCAGAGAAGATGGATCCATATCCTCCAGTACCTACAGAACTATAATTATCTTGTGTAGTTATCACTCAGGGCAGCTGCATCAAGATATACAATGAGATAGAAGGGAGCTGAAGCATGTTACGCTCAACTTCAGAAAACAAAACAGGAATTTCCCAAGTCTGTGGAAGTACTTGTATCATCTCTATCTTTTATGCCCTGCAGATTCTTAAAATCCCCATTATAATTTAATCACTTCACAGCATCTAAAGATTGAAGTTTAAGGTGCTATATAGTAAGGCTTTAAACCTACATTTAATCAGAAGTAAATATAAATTAAATTAAAATGAACATAACTTTGGTTAATAATTTGGAGACAGCTAGTCAAGCTGAAAATAAAAAATCCATAGGAATGATGTCTTGCGTATCCCTTGTGTGATCAATAAAATACTGCCAGCTTGAGCTGTGAAGAATAGAGATTACCTGTTTATGTGGGATTACTGTTCTGAAATGACCACTTTGTTTTCCAGAGCTAAACCAGAACAGTGTGTATCTTTGGTCCTGTATTTTTTATAGCAAATGTTACATGTGTTGTCTCTTATCCTTTGTATCCCGGCTTTGATGTATAAACTGACAGAAATTTCCCTTTTGTTCATTAGAACAAGATTAAAATTCTCACTGTCTTTTTTACCAACTTTTAGATTCTGTTACATGTTTTAAAGGGTTTTAGACATTGCATGTGAGTAGGAATTCTGGCAGCAGGTGTCTCAGCTGTTAAAAAGGGGTCACCTCTCCCCTCTTTAAATCATCTTAACATCTTGGTGTTGGACTGGCAGAGGTCTAGCAAGGAGAGCTGTATGAGAGAGAAGCAGAGGGCTCCTTGCTGCATTGAAATGAGGTGCATGTGCTGTCAGGCCCATACTTCACAGCTATTTAGCACAAACCCAACAGATTAATCTCTTCCCCACCATCTCCTTTTTAAATTATTGGAGAAGCATGTATATTACAGTAATACCAGTTTCTTGTTATTTTCTGTAAATTCAACTTAGGGGTTTCAGTTGTAGTCACATTAGCAGAGAATTGAAATAAATGGTTGCTTCATATTAAGTCTTTAATGTGAACTCTGCTTAAGATGGCTCCACACAAGCACACATCTGGCTCCTGAAGGAACAGCACATATTCAGGGAGTTGGGAGTAGCCTTGGAAAAGCTTTATTTTTTTGTTTAAAGGGGCTCACATTGTTTTTGGTCTGAATCTTCATTACCTGAATGATGAAACATTGTTGCTTTTATGGTATTATTACTCCATTGTCCAAGTGCTCAAAGTAAATTTCTCACACCATTCTCATGTGTTTCAAACTCTTTTAACTTGTAAGGGATTGTCAAAAAAGTTAAACCTGAATTTAAACATTCTTATTTGCTGTAGCGTTGTCACTGAGAATCTTGTCTATGAGTAGAGATAGCCATTTTCCCTTTATTTACTTTTTAAAATATTGGTCCTTTGTATGCATTTTTCGCATAGTAGAGGGATAAGCATACATTAAAATATAGTTCATACATTCATTGCAAGAAGCAGTGCAGCTCAGGGTGAGAGCTTACCAAGTACTTTGAAAGTCCTTTATTTTTAATTTCAAACTTTGACATCCTGTTAATGTCGAAGCACATGCATCCA
Organism: Eopsaltria australis; assembly: GCA_034509425.1. NCBI lineage: Eukaryota > Metazoa > Chordata > Aves > Passeriformes > Petroicidae > Eopsaltria > Eopsaltria australis. Next base: position 1,803,513 of record JAVTVJ010000172.1, on the reverse strand, counting down.
TGAAAGGAAGAAAGGAGTATTCTTGTGAAAAAGGAGTTTTCTTCTTTCTCTCTTGTTTTTTTTAATATGAGACAGTTTCCTCCCTCTCTCATGTTATTGCCCTCACATACATACTCAATGGATTAAGTGATCATAGGAGGTGGTGTACTGGAACAGACGGACGCACAAGCCATGAGTGCTACAGAGATGGCGTTTGATGGTTAGTTGTGGTGCAAGAAAGCTCTCTAAATTTCCTTCTGTATCTCTTTACTTTTGCAGTAAAACCTGGTGTTCGGTACAGAGAACTGGGGAACATAATTCAGAAACACGCTCAAGCAAATGGATTTTCAGTGGTTCGGAGCTACTGTGGGCATGGAATCCATAAACTTTTCCATACGGCTCCTAACGTGCCCCATTATGCCAGTGAGTATTCCTTCCCTTTGTGCTGTCCTGTAGACAAGAAGTGGTTTGCAGTGAATGCACCCAATTTAGAGTTTTTTATACCAATTAAAATCCAATCCAAGATAAAGAAAATTTCTGTATTTCCTGGCTATTTGGAACTTGGAACTTTTTTTTTTCATTAAGCAAATATGTCTGTTCTCAGAAAGAAAGATGCTTTCTTTCTTTGTGGTATTTTTAAGTACAGAAGACACAGCAAAAGCAAAGTGGAAAAATCTAAGGGACTTAAAGCCTCTCGGAGAAAAAAAGAATGCTGCTGTTTATTTCTAGCTTACTATGAAAGGACTTTAAAAAGCAAAAAGCTCGTTTTCTAAGAAAAATGTTCTGTTGCTGTTGTGGCAGCTTGACACCTGAGATTTTTCAAGCCTCTAGGTGATTTAAGCAGTTTAATAAATTTGCACAATTAGAGTTAGATGGTGGTGATGTAGAAGAAAATGCAAATGCAATGCAAATTGTCTGCAGCAGCAAAGTAACTGGAAGCTGATGGTTTCTGTGCAGTCTTGGGGTTTGTTCCAGCTCTCAGGCTCAGTCACATCTGAGCTACATGGTCATTCCAGGTGAAACAGGGCAGCACAGATGGGCTGAAGCCTTTCTCCAGTCAAACTGCACTCCTGGAGTTGTGCTGTCCATCAGTTCACGTGCCTGCACATAAACATTTTGGGTGCATTTAACATCAGAAAGTTCTTGTGTTACTGTCCTGGATGCCTTGAAATGCTCTGCTATTTTATGTTAGCTAATGAACACAGTGTTGTCACTCTGACACTACTATGACCCTGTTATCCCGGGTAATGAGGGGGCAGTGTGTCTTGCATAAATGGAATCATGGGGTTACTTAACCACTGTCATATTTCGACAATTTATTGGAGCTAATGGCTCAATGCAAACAAATAAGGAGGTTTCAGACCTTCTCTGAATATCTTAAGTGCTTCTTCTGGGCTTTTTTTTGATGATGTCTTTCCATTACAGAAGTGTGCAGAAACTCCTGTATTATATTTGTTCAGCGTTGTTACAGAACTAGAGTTGAAATTCCCATTGTTGGAGAGAAAGACAGCAATTAATTTTAAGCTGCTTGAGTATTACAGTGTTGGAGGATGGGGAGAAGGAAAGAACTAAGGGAAATCTTAATGTAGAAGTAAAAATGGACAAGTGAACAAATCATCTCAGAAGGGCTTGTCTGACTTTACTGTGTTTCTTCTGAATTCTGTTTGGACGAGGACTACTAAGATGGTATTCTTTTTTCTAACTTGAGTGTTTATTTTATCGCAGAAAACAAGGCAGTTGGAGTCATGAAGCCAGGTCATGTATTTACAATTGAACCAATGATCTGTGAAGGTGAGCATTTAGCAGTAGAGTAAAATAGTTACCCTTATTTGCTCTTAAGTAGTGATGGAACAGGATGCTGGTTCTATCCTGTAGAGCTGACAGATTTTTCATTTCTCCTTGGGGGACTGATGTCTGTTAGTTAAAACCTGGCAAGGAGCATGCTTTCTGTTCTCAGGGGGCTGGCAGGACGAGACGTGGCCTGACGGCTGGACTGCAGTGACAAGGGACGGGAAGCGCTCGGCACAGTTTGAGCACACGCTGCTGGTCACGGACACGGGCTGCGAGATCCTCACCCGGCGCCTGGACAGCACCCGCCCCCACTTCATGACCCAGTGATAGCCCTCACTGAGCAGGTGCATCAGAACGAGAAATATATCTATTTTTTGCCCCTGTACTATGCATTTTTTTAAGAGTACAGAATAGAAAGATTTCACCATTGCTTTGTTCTCAGTGATTGTAGATAAGAGGAATATCTCGAAGAACCCGACCCAATGTCTGCAAAAGCAGAGAAGAATTTAAAGAATTTCCTGCTTTCCTCCTACCTACAACACTCACGCTGTACTTCCCTTTTTTCTTCAATTATCTCTTTAGCACTTTTCTTCCAATTAGACCCAGAATTGCTTCTGTTGCTGCCATGATATTAGCTAGAAAAGTGTGGGTAGGCTTTCCCACTGGGACTTGATATTTTGGGATCCAGGTTTTTTTCACCATTTCAGTGTGCCCTCTCACTCTTGGTTTGTGAGTGGCACCTGAGATTTTAAGCATTTCTTATTCCAAAGACTTGCTCCTGCTTCTGCAGATCCTGTTCTGGGCCTTGTTTGTTTATCAGTTGAGAAGGGGGCAGAAGGGAGGAAGACACGCACGTACAAGAGCAGGCTACCTTTAATTCTGCCCCCATCTCTCTGCTGGTGGCTTCTGTGGTGATTGCTGCTGTGGGTGGCACATGGTTAATGGCAGGACTTGTTTTCTCTCACTGGAGATTTGATAGGATAGGAAGTTAACAAAGTCTGTCTTACACCCAGCTCCCTGGAATAAGCTGCTTCAGTCCTTGCAGGCAGCCTCCTGCTCCAAAAGCTTGGTGAAGCTGATGCATCAGACTTGCCTAGGTAAAGGAATGAAACAAGAACCAAAAAGATCCCATGATTCATGGGATCCCTACGTGTGTTAACTGTGGGGCATTTTTTAAAAGTACATCCACAGTAGCTGCGGGGGATTGGATTTGCAAGACTTACAGTGAAGTATCTCAAAACAAGTCTGAGTGTGTGAAAATGAAACACGTTCAATGCTGTATTCATTTTCCTTTGGTAATTTTTAAACGGGTCATTTTTTTTTCCCCTTGTTTGAGTGAGTTTCAGGCTTTTGGAAAGTCTTCGGGGGCAGCTATGAAAACTGACCTTTTTTTTCCTCAGACACAGGGTATAGAGTGGGCAATGTTGGTATATATACCCCTTTATATTCTGTTAATGGGTCATGGTGAGCTGGAAACTGTTAAGGAGTGTGGATTGATTAAGCCTCTCTTCTCTCTACCCTTTCTTTTCCCATGCCCATTTTCCTTCTATCAACTTTGGTGTCTCTGCTGAGGGAATTTATTTTTTCTTCTGAATTGTAATGAAATTTTTTCAGACCCCATTGTAGACTTCATCTTACACCACTGTAACACAAGAAATACTTAAACCAACACAGACATTAAATCATACAATCATGGGCATAAAGTACACCTCTTACAAGATGTCTGCTGAATTTGTTGCCACAGACCCCAAGAATGGAAGTCCTGCATACCCTTGGCTCCCCTTGGCACTGCAGAATTTAGGTGGGGGAAAGGGGTTAGTGCTTCATAGAACTGGACTCATCTACTCCCAAATTTGCCAGAAAATGTCTTCTCTGCCCTGAGTGCCTCAGACCTCTGTTGCTGTACGAGTATCACTGCAATGTTTTCATTACCTTTATTCTTATTTTTAATTATGCAGTAAAGTGACCTGAAGCGATGCACAGAGAGCGTGTGTGCGTGCGTATGCGTGTGCGTGTGGAGATTTTTAACAAAACAGACTGTAGTACTTGAGTGGGATTACCTGTGCTGAATGAGAGGTGTTGAGGAGATGCCTGTCCTGGAGGTTTGCCCACCATATCCTTCACTTGAATGGTTATAATGGTCTTGCCTTTTCTATGTGTGTGTGTATGATGCGGGGGGTGGGGGGCTTCATTTTTGGTCTGTGAAATAAAAGTTGCAGCTGCTTTTAACAGAATTTTTTTTTTTTTATCTCGTAATCCAAACCCAGACAGAATTTTCAATTACATCCAGGTTTGCTTGCAGTAGTGCAAGCCACACTGGTAGATGCATGAACCCAGTCAGCACTCATCTTTAAACCCACGTGTGCCACTTGGATACCTCTTTGTTGTTGCACTGATACAAACCAAACTTAGCACATTTTTAATGCAGGTAATCTGTGATGCTATGCATTTCTGCCTATAAATTGAAATCACAGCATGATAACTGCTTATAGTGAGTTCATACTACTGCAATATTTTTAACTGAGTGGAAAGCTTAGCATCTACGATACATCTTTCAACATGAGACGGCACATCAGCCTTGGGAACAAAACTTATTAAATAAAAATATTGAGAAAAGTTATTTTTTCACCTATCTAGCCGTGTCTTTGCTTGAACATGACATATTAGACTTGTGCTGACTGGATTGTGGAAATTAACTATTTTTGATTATTACATAAGTTGTTTTCCACTCTAACAAATAAAAGATCCCAACTTAAATCTACTTTTTAATGACATTTTTAGCAATTGTATATACACTTTTACCGAAAACACAATCCTGCAATTAGTTCAGAAGCAATCTCTTATTGTATTTTCCCTTTACTGTCATGTAAGATGATGGAAATTCTTCATGCTGTTTCTGCAACTTGATTTGAATATTTAAGGAGAGAAGATTTGGTAGATGGTATTAAGAGTGAACAACAGGAGGAGAGGGACCAACCTGTGTGTTTTCCATGCACATTTCATGCACAGTCATTTGGTGGAAAGTTTTTGTCCACTGAAGTTCTTACCATTGTGAGGATGGTGCAGTTCAATACAGTACCTTGACCACCAAAAATGGGGTAGAAGCTCTTGTTTTTGAATCCCTTTGTTTGCTGAGCAACTTCAAAGTACCCTTATTTCAAACATTCCATTCAATCTAAGCTTTGCAGGACAAAGTAGGGGCTGGGACATAAACTCCTCAGGCTGGGAAGAAGCTGCAAGTCTTTGACCCAAGTGCTCTGGTATCACTTCATGTCTTTGTGGTAGGAACTACAGACTGGCTTCCCATAGTCTGAGATGCAGATTCTCTGAAGTACTAATGTAGTGCACACAATTTTGTGGTCTTGAGCTGGTCTGTGCAGCACAGAGGAACAGCTGTTCCAGTGTAAGTATTTGAAATCTGTTAGATCCAGCTGGGGGCGGTTTGCCAGGTTAGCTGGTATTGTACTGATACCATCTTGTAATTATGGAGTACTCTCACTGGAACAGCTCAACAGCAAGTTTTCTACTGGATGTTCTGATGTTCAGCCAGCTGTCCTCGAGCTACAAGGTACTGAGAATCACCTCACTGCTGGGATAAAGGGCTCACTTTCTTGTTACAAATTCAGTTTTATTTCTTCCTGATGCTCAAAATTGAATCCTTACAACATTCACATTTGTTCTTCATTGTCTGAAATGAAGTTAGAAATGCAGTACCTCAACTATCTTCAGAATGCTCTAGGGGATCTCTTTTTAATGACAGATGGAAAAGATGTAATTGTCCCATTTGTATAGCAGTGACTTGGGGTAATTGTTAGTGGTGAGAGGGAATTTCTTCTAAAAAGACTACTGTTTGCATTCTGTGTTCTCTGTAACAGTTGTTTTGACCAGGGTTCTTTAAAACATGAAACTTCTCATTTAATCAGTGTCCGTGGTTCACTGAAAAACACTGAGTTTCTATGTATCTAACTTTTCTTTTAACTGGCCAGTCATTCTGCCTCTGCTTTGCAGTCTGTTTTCTGATATTTCTCTGTGCTTTTCTGGATGTGAGGCCCTGGTTCCAGGTTTCAATACAAGAAGAACTTTATCCTGTCAGATCACTTCACCTAGAGTTAAGAAAATCTGCAACTCCAAAACTGAGACTTAACCCTTCCCCCTGCAACAAAAAAATCCCAGAAAATCACTCAATGCTCTTCCCTGTTCCCCTGCAGCCCTCAAGAGCAGACTTGCTCTAATAGTAATACTCCCTACTTCAATGGCATGATCAAGTTTCTGACTAGAGGTAATAATTCCATGCTGGTTTTACAGTGTTGGCTGCAAAGTTTGCCGGTAAGTTCAAGGAAATGGGAAAACTGTCCTACTGAAGCCTCGGAGGACACTAGTAGAGCAAGTGACTAGGAGTTTGTGCCATGATCTTTACAAGAGACCGATGGGAAATAAGGCAGAACATGGACCACTCCAGTGGACATGGGTACCACTGGACACTGAATTCTGCTCCACATTTGGCTTCAAGGTTGAGCTGGATGCTGCAATCCACTGCAGTCCTAGAACAGCCTCAGAAACTTGACAAGTTCTGGCCACTCTCAGCACAGTTGCAGCAAATGCATGCTGCTTCTCCCGCCTGTGCTTAGCTGTGCCTTGTGCACTGAATCCCACATCATTTGCTGTAGACTCTGCAGAACATTTCCTCTGTCACATACCCACTGTAAAATCACTAGAGCAAAACAAGTAAGACAGAGCAATCACAGTCACTCTTAATGCTCAATAATTCCAACACTGGGTTTAGAAATAAGCTTTTATTAAGTAGATTGAGTTAGCCACTATTGAATTGGAAGAATGAGTATAGAAACAGAAGTTCCATAATCAGGACTAATTCTGTAATGCTATTCAGTGGTTAACATTTTTTTATTATTTAATACCCAGAATGCTCACCCCAAAATACATGGTCTTCCTAGTCCCAGTGAGTTTTCAGTTGCTTGATTCTATCTTCTGTCAAAAATTCCATTATAAAAAGGCAGTTAGCATGGTGCTGGCCAATTAGAAGGTCCACATTTGGCTCTAAAATTTTAGGACAGTTCGAATGCTTAAAATAGAAAAGAAAAAAAAATTACCAAGAAGTCAGTTTTCTCCCCATCTCTCCCCTCCCTTTCATTGCTGAGACAAAGTTTAACTTTTATCTTTTCTAAGAATAAAGTCTGCTTATGCCTGTAATATTTATTAAAAATCCAGGATAATGCTTGTTATCTTCAGGGCTTTTTTGGTCTCTCCTCCAGTAAAATAAACTCCAAATGAACACTTTTTCAAACTAGGTTTCAGTTTTCAGTAGCTAACCAAGATTGATCAGGAGCAGTAATATTTACAGGCATTCTCCCTTTTGCCTATTTGGAAAAATGTTAGGTAGTTTTCATTATTAGTTTCCTAGGACATGGTCATGTATGAATAAAGCACTGAAATGATACTGAAGTTTATAACCGGAACAGGAGATCTACTGCTGGATGAAATTTGCATAAATGCAGTGTTTCCAGTTGTAACAAACGCAGTTACAGTCAACTGATTTATCCAAAATAGAATCCATATGAGCTAAAGCAGATAGAGCTAGTACTTTGTCTCCAAAGTTACATACAAAAGATAAATATGGATTGAGATCAAATACAAAGACCATGCTGGTTTCTGGAGATAATGCTCGTAACTATTTGTCTATCTGCAGAGGAACCTAAATATTACTGAATATGTTACCTTCAGTCTCTACATTCTTTTTCATAAGGAACAATGTTTTAGCAATGGCAAAAGCCTGAGACTGACCTGTCCCCTTTATCAGCTTTATATCTGTATTTCTCCTGTACACTGTTACTTGCTTTTTACTGTGTGCCTGTGTTTTGGCACATGCCTGAAAGCTCAGAGAAGTGTGTTTGTTTCAGAATCAACGCATGTGGCATATGTCACCCTTTAGCCTCCCTGTTTAAAACACGACAGTGGGCAGGGAACCTGTACTTCGATGGTGTCTGATCAAGAAATGTTTTCTGTACCTTTCAATATTGTGAACATTACCTTTTCCCTGAATGCATCAGCTCAAAAGCCTCATTAATTTTGTCAAAAGGCAGCGTGTGAGTCACAAATTCATCAACCTTGATCTTTTTGGACATGTACTCAGTCACCAGTTTGGGTACATTGTCCACACTCTTCCAGCCTGAAAGAAAGAAGATGTGCCTTGTTTTTTCCCTTTTCCACCCATCTCAGAAAATTAAAAATACAGCCCTTACACAGGCACTTGTACGATCAGTGTGAAAAGGAACAGAGACGAGCGACATGTTTGTCCCTCCCACAGAGGTCTGGCAAAAGCACACATCCAAACACACACAAGTGCACAAATCTTTCACTAGCTGTTAGAGCATTCAACGTAACAGCAGCCCTCACCTAGGAAAGTATACACAAGGTATCTCTATCAAGCCCCCTACCTATCTTTATAACCCAACCCAGTGAGTTTTGTATTGCTTGAACAAAGAGCTGTGTAATAATTCAAAGTCTGAATACTTCCATCAACTTCAACAATTACTGAATTCCCGTAAAAAAGAACTCAGTGTTTTTGAATTGGCAGCAGAAAATGTGTATCAAGCATTTGTTACCTTTTTATTTTAAGGGTCTTTATAGCACATTGTCATGTTGGCCCCATAATTTGCTTAGTGGTTCAGCAACACAAACACACTGATGTGAGTTCCCATCTCCCCAAAGAATAGATCCTTTTGCTGGACCAAACTGAACCAAACCTTCACTTGGTGATAAAGCAATCTCCCCATCCCATTCCTTTAGTACTGAGTAGCATATGGATACATTCTCTTCAAAATATGTTAGAGATCATATCTGTGCGTTAATCTGTACCCTGTCTGTAGGAATAGCAGATTTAAAAAGTCTGTATCTGAAAAGCCAACACAGCACTTATGACAAGCCTGTCCACAGTATATTTCTTGCACGAGCAAAACCAAGGGGGTGTGTTCTTCCCAGCTTTAGCCCATGGTAAGTTATTTTTATCCCCACAGCAAGAGGGAGTTACCTCCAAACGCGGTCCCTTTCCATGTCCGTCCAGTTACCAGCTGGAATGGCCGTGTGGAGATCTCCTGGCCAGCAGCAGCCACTCCAACTATCACACTGACTCCCCAGCCTTTGTGGCAGGCTTCCAAGGCAGCCCTCTTCATGAACAGACAGGACAAAGCAGAGTGTTTACTGCTAAGGTTTATGCTGCCTGGACAGGTAGCACTTCTTTCTCCCAATTAATCAATCACCACATCAGTATTTAAGGAACAATAAATACACTGAAAATTACATTGTATTTTCCATTGGTTCAGATTCTTTATACGTTAATTGGTCGCTTTGCGCTTTTTATATCCTATCTGGTTTCCAAAGAAGTCACCTTGAACTCCCACTGAGAGTTGGGATAAACTGTAATCACAGACCATATTACTGACAGTTAGGAATGCTACTGTAATTCCTGAAAACCTGGCCTTACATTCAGTAATATTTCTGCATTTCCAAAGGTGAAATTAATTACTTGAGAAATTAGGGGAATACTGAGTGATCCCTGAGATTTTACTGTTCATTGCACAATATATTTTATGTGAGTTTTGCTAATTTTTCAGCTGTCAGCATACAGAAACTCAGGATTTCGAAGAAGCCCCATTAAGGAAAAAAAGTTTGTAAGTCGTAAGTAGCAGCTGCTTTCATTACATAATTACAATTGAGTGTAAATGGTCCTTTTTAGTCATAGAAGTTATCATTACTATTTAAAAAAATTATTGAGTCTGGCATGTTTTGTGTTAAGAAAGCAGCTGATCTTGCTGTTTAGCTGAACTGCTCCCTCCCTGTAAATGCTCACATTGTTCACTCACTCACCATGACCCCGACATTCCCGATGCACTCAAAGGAGTAGTCCACACCACCATCAGTCATCTCAACCAGCACCTCCTGGATGGGCTTCTTGGAGTCTTGGGGGCTGATGCACTCAGTAGCTCCAAACTCTTTGGCTTTGGCATACTTATCCTTGTTAATGTCGATGCCAATGATCCGGGATGCTCCTGCTATTTTGCAGCCCATAATAACCGCCAGCCCAACTCCTCCCAAACCAAACACGGCACATGTAGAGCCAGGCTCCACCTAGGAGTAAGAATGGAGTCATGAGCAGCAGAAAAAAATTCATCCTTCCGCAAGAGGAAGAAATACAGGTTAAGGAGTCTGTAATGAAGGAAAAAATTGAAGTAAATATATATGGCCATGAGATTTTACAGATATGAAAAACTATAGGAATTTAATCCAAAAAGCTCTAGGTATTAAGCTTTTTCTTTTGCCCAAAGACTCATGCCCACTCACCTACCACCTCTGTCTCACCCTGAGCTTCAGACTATCAGAATGACTTGCAGCAAGATGAAGAATGAACTGGAAAAAAAAATTTATATATAGCTGGTATCAAAAAGGATGCAGAATACTCCACTTGAGTTTCCTTCAAAGGGCAATGAGTTCTTCTAACCTGATCTGGCTTCTATGGGAAAGTTAAAAATCCTTAGCTAAACTTCATCAGTTGAAGAGGAGGAAGAAACACAGATTTGGTACATCATATTTACAGTCCTAAGGTAGTCCCAGAGCTGCGTGTGCCACAAGCACAGCCTTTACCTTGGCAGTGTTGACAGCAGCCCCATAGCCTGTGGAGATGCCACAGCCCAGCAGGCACACTTTGTCCAGAGGTGCTGCAGCGTCTATCTTGGCCACGGAGATATCGGCCACCACGGTGTACTCGGAGAAGGTGCTGGTCCCCATGAAGTGGTAAATCTGCTTTCCCTTGCAGGTGAATCTGCTGGTACCATCAGGCATGACTCCTTTCCCTTGAGTAATTCTTGAGGCAAAGACAGGAAAGTCAGCAAATACTCTCACCAGGCAGAATCCACTAAGCAGAGAGGCAGCTCCATCCTTGCACCTTTATATATATATACATATATATATACATATATATATATATCATAAAATATATATATATTTTGACCATTTCATAAACCTAGGAGTTCACAGAAGTGAGATGCTAAACTCCTAAAACTTTATGCAGTTAACTCCTCCAGGGAAGCACTGAAAGAAATTGACTTTATTGTTAGCTACCAATGCTAACTGCTTGTGCCACAGTACCACCCCACTGTGTTGGCCTCCTTCAGTACCCTCCCCTTGAATATCACCTGCCAGTTTTGTCACTGGGGCTTTTTTTTGAGTTTGGGAGACTTTTTTCCAGAACAGGAGCTGCAAATTTATCTGGAAAGCAGGTGCTAAGGAAAAAAAGAGCTGTCTGTTCTGTATGATTTTGTACTACTTGAAAGCTTTGGTGTTCACTCCCAAGAGCTAAATTCCCTGAAGTGCTTCTCTTAACTATAGTTTAAATATGGAGTCAGAGAATTTGTTTTCCAACCTGTGGACACAAGGTAGCAGTTTGCACCTTCACATACTTCAAAAGAGATAAACAGTTTTATCTAAGGGAAGAATAGAAATTTTAAGGAAGAGTGGGAAAAAAAATTGCACAACTGACTCCTGAAACACATACTTTCCAAGTCATTAAATGATGCATCAACAGATTTATTCTTCAAAGGAAACTCCTGACAATTACTTTTGCTAACTACAGACGGTATACACTGAACAAATACTACAGTGTGTGTCAAAAAAGTCATACAGACCTTATCTTCTGGCACAGGTTTGTTTTAGGATTCTTACAGAACTTGCACTCTCCACACTGAGGGATGTATAGAGGGATAACAGTGTCCCCTAAGAAAAAAAACAGTAGCAATGTTACTATAAAACAAAACAACCCCAAATCAACAGTGAATAACATGACTAAACACTTCAAGCCTTTTAACTAAACCAACAGATAAAAACTATAATTTGAAAAAATAATAAACCCCCAACCCTCTTCTAAGTATACATTGATCTGATTTCAAGTAAAAAAAATGCTATTCTGGGCTCTTTCAAGCTTTAAATCAAGAGCTCATTGAATAGATTAGTGTTGTGTCTCACAGGCCACAGAAATGTACACAGGCATACACCCCAGAATAAAACATTGTATTGACTCCTGCAATACGGCATTTCAGTGGCTCAATTTGACAGCTGGTCTTCAAACAAAGTAACACTTTCAAGGAAGGCAGAAAACTTGTACAGTATTTTCTTACCCTTCTTTACTTTTGTTACTCCTTCCCCAACACTCTCTACAATTCCTGCTCCTTCATGGCCCAGGATCACAGGGAAACATCCTTCAGGATCAGCACCACTCAGAGTATAGGCATCGGTGTGACAGACAGCAGTGGCAACTATCTGGGAGGAAATACATAATCTGAGATACCCTGAAGAACAGAATAGTAGCACAGATCTAAATAAGTCCCTTGGGTCAGAAATTCAGAACAATTGTCAGATCAAAGTTCTGGCAGCATTTGAGATTTGGGCAACATAGTTTCAATTACCAGCAAGGCACTTTTTCTTACTTTGAAAAAGCAACGTCATGACAGTACATTTTTATAATTTCCATTAACCAAAATGTGATCCTGAAAGGGGTAAAAGATGATACAGTGTTTCCTATAGCTAGAAATTGGTGCTCCAAGTCATCTCAAAGTAGGTTAGCATCTCAGATTTGACATAAATTAAGACCCAGTGGTAAAATTCCCAGAGAGACTATGCAGAACCCTCAGTACTGCATAAATCCAGCTTAAGTCCTAAGCACTATGCAGAAATCCTTTCCACAGAAATAACTTTCACATTAATGTATACTTTTTGGCAGGTAAAGGCTACTAGAAAGTCCTGATGAAATCAAAAACTTGGGTATAGGGAATCCAAGAGACCAATCCCAGCTCAGCAGCCAATAATTTACAGCCTTACTGAAGTAAAATCCAGCATATTACACAGCTGCCACAAATGACAAATTGCTGTCCTTCAAACAAGATAAAGGTGTTCCCAGCTCAGACATCTTGAGGGGAACTTAGTCTGTAACAACTGGAATTGATCCCCAAGATTAGCCATTATCCTCAGACCAGACTGCGAATTGAGACTAGTAGAAATGAAAAGTTGTTTTTCATAAACAGATCTAAATACTGTAATTTTCTCCTCTGTAAAACCAGCTGAGACACTTAACGAACTAATGATACCTATTCAACGTTTCTTCTGTTGGCAAACAAACTATTCATCTTTAATACTCAGTCTCCCAAAACAGAAAATATATAGATAAGAATTGATGTAATTACCTTGATACGAACTTCATGAGCTTTTGGTGGAGCAACCTCCACCTCCTCAATAGAGAGAGGTTTACCTGCCCCCCAGGCAACAGCAGCCTTGCATTTAATAACCTAAAAGACAAGAACAACAAGAAAAAAAAAAGAGGGCATCTGTTGCATGGTTCATTTAAAATAATTCTTGTTCAGCCAAGTGAGAAAATAAAAGAAGCACTACTGGCTTTTGGAAAGAATCCCAGATCTGAAATTCATAATTTCAACACAAATGTTTAATTGCCCCACATTTGCTTGCAGGAAGCTAAACAGTAATGAGTAAGCCAAGATCTGAAATTTGGATGTCATTCTCTTACTGAGTAAAAAATATAATAAGCCTGGGAGTGCTTAGGAGACATGCTGCAGTGAAGGGAGTAACATGAATGGAAAGGTTGCATAATAAAAATAGTGATTTAAAATCAAAGGCTGCCATTCATTTCAGATATGTTCATTAAACACAGTGTCTGAAGTTGGGAAGCTCAGAAAGCAAGCTGTGGAGACCCACATCAAGAGTGAATTTCCTGTTCCTTATCAGGCTGGTTTCTGAATAGGATTCTAGCAAGGAGATGTGTGTGTGCAGCTGACATGCAGAGCCCCCAGTGATGCAGACGGACCAGAGGGACGTTGCTACTGGGTTTTAACACCTCTGCAGTGGCCACAGGGATCACTGTTAGCAAGTCTTCATTCACTGCTCTCAGCACCACAACAAATCCTGCTGTGCACAGCTAAACATCCCAGGAATCTTTTCAATCCCAATGGTGCAGAGCCCGGATGAAAGAGCAGGATTTCTGGATCCGTAAACCCTATTGACAGGTACGTACACACAACTGACTGAGAAAATCAGCAGGCATTATAGCCATACACTCTGAAGCAGCTTCAGGGTAAGCCTCTGGAGTGTCCTTAGAGGTCAGATTCATGAAGATGACAAGGTCTAAGCCATTGCTATTAGAAATAGAGACAAACAGAAGGAAATGACATTTTGTGTGTTCAAAATAGCTGTGGTGTTCCCATGGAATGCTTGAAGGAGGATTAATGCAAATTCCCAAGGCCAGAAATACAGTCACCCAGCCTTTTTGAAATTTCATTTGCTGGAAGAAATAACAGTGCCAAGACCACCTGTTGAGCTTGTGAGGTCTGATTCATCACCTGTGATCAGGAGAAAATAATGGCTCATCTGTGCCTTTCTGTAGTATTTCTGTTGTACAATAAACAGTACCAGGCTTTGCCAGAGCCAGTTAAAATCCTCACTGCACCTGTAATAGCAGAACTTCAGATCCTTACCTTGGCTTAAATTTGGTAAAATAAATACTACAGACCCTAAAAGCTTTGTAACAGAAAACGGGTACCTATTCCAACAGCCTGTATGGGTCTAAATTAGACAGAAACACCCCTAACTAGAACCACGAAATCTCTTTGCCCTGGTTTTTAATACCAGGGTAAATATTACAAAAATGCACGGAATGTGCCATAGTAACTAACTGTGAAATCACATTGTGAGCCATCGGTCATAATCTCAAAATCTACCAAAGATCTTGGCAGAAAATCTAAATTCGAAGCACAAAGTGCAAGAGGATCCATCATTCAGTAAATCATTTACTGGTTTTCAGTCGATCCTCTCATCCTCCCCCCATTAAGTCATCACTTGTTCTTGCATGGGAGACTGCACATTCCTAAAATTTGATTTCCACAAGCTTAGTTAAGCACAAAATTAAAGACAGAGAGGAGGAAAAAAAAAGTCTCCTTACATGATAAATTCTGATCATCTAAAACTAACAGTACCCATCTGGAAGCACGTTTTGAAATAGTAATTTCTGATTCAGTTCATACAGCCACAAAGGCCCCTGGGCTATTCAGAGTGCATATCAGGAAAGCCCCATCTTCTTCTGTCCTCTCATTATTCACAGCTTTCCACTGTTGCTTTGCTGAAAACCTTGAAGCCAACAACTGGAAATAAAACCCAAAACACCAACTTCCAGCAGTTCTTCATTTCCCCTATCACCATGCTAGCACTGGGGCACAGCTGTTGGGTTGCTTGTGGCTATGCACACGTTCAGCTATGTCACTTGGGATCAAACAGTGACAGAAGGTGCTCCGATCCCAGAGCCAGTCCGGGGCAGCCTCAGCTCCCGGCCGAGCGCGGCCACCGAGCCCGCTCGGGCCCGGGGCACTGACCGCCTGTGCGGAACTCAGAGCAATATTGGCAGAAGCTCTGGATTATGGCGCTGTTCTTAAAGCAGTGCAGCAGACGTGTCGGACAATGGCTTTGTGAGCAGGCAGGGTCCTGTTTTACCTTCTTTCCAGCCCATTCGGTCGCACCTGCCCGAAGCCCCACAGGAAAGCAGGCAAGCTCAAGGTCTTCTGCTCGTACCTGCACCGCCGCCACCCAGGAGCGGCCAGAGCGCAGCCCTCAGAGCCACCGAACGCGCACCGGGGGCGAGTACAACACACGGCGGGGAGCAAACACGTGTGTTTTCCTTCCCAATCCTGAAAATACTCACAGCGGGAGCCTCCCACGCCTAAGTAGCGGCACCGACTCCGCCGCACACCTCACACGCGTGGGGCAGCAGCGCGGAGACGCCCGCACAAGCCCCGCGTGGGGCGGGAGCGGCCACGGCGGCCCCGGCCCGCAGCCCCAGGCAGCCCCCAGACGCCGGCAGGGAGGGCTCTCCCGCCTCATCCTGAACGGTGCAGGACCCTGTGCCCCCCCCCGGGAGACCTTCCCGCCGCGGAACGCAGATGCTCACCCCGCTCGCCATCGCGCACGGCTGCGGCGGAAGGGGAAGGGGAGCCCGCCTCCTTCTCCACCGCCCCTCTCCCCGCCTCTCGCTCAGGGGCGGGCGAAGGAACTGACTTCTTTCTTCCTCCCTCCCTCCCTCCCTGGCTTGGCGGGGGCGCGCTGGGTCGGTCACAAGGCATGTGTAGCGCTTTTCTTCCCGCAGAGCGCGGTGCGGGCCAAGGTCTCCGTGTTTCCTGAGGGCGCCCGCAGTGTTGCCTTGCGGTGTGGCTGGGTTTGTGGCTGCCGACGGCTGCACCAGCGTCTTGCATCCCGGCCCCTTTAGTCCGGCAGGCAGACGGACATTACTGTGCCTCTGAAGGAACAGGCCCGCTGTCCAGGCTCATGGGCCCGTTCCTGAGGACCCCAGGTTGCCCAGATTCCTTCCCAACCAAGGGCACGGCACGGCCTCCTGTGCGCCGCTCCCTGAGGGCCGCAGCAGTGCCTGCATGTGCCGACTTTCCTCATGCGGGGGAATCCCGCCCTCGCTCCCGTTCTGGAGCTGCTTGGAACCGCCTGTGTCTCGCCTGGACACAGGGGGAAGCTGACCGTGTCTCCAGAGCATGTTCTTTGTGCTTGAATCTGTTCTTGGCTGGCTGAACTGCAGTGGTGGAGGCTTTACTGGGTGGCATTTCAGACTGGCTGGAAGGCAGTCCCTTGCCGGGGTAGGTGAAGGGATCTGCGGTGAGATGGAAGTTTTGGCTGGGCCTCTGGACATTCCATATGGCAGCCTTTGAAGCAGAGGAGCTATTGCTGCAAGATGGGATCATCCACTGGCTTATGCTGTTGTTTCTTTTTCTGATAAACTTTTTTTCTCCAGGTAGGGTAGGAAGGCTTCTTGTGAGGTCTGCAGATGTGATTGTGTAAGATGAGGGGAACAGTTCTGCCATGAGCTGTTGGGATTTTCCACGAGAGGTGTTATAACTTGAGGAATTGCAGGGTGTAACTAAGTCCCCCTCAGTAAGAAAGGGAATTTTTATTTTCCAGTGATACACTAACAAAAGCTTAGCAAATACCACAGATAGACAATAGCACCAGCACGTGGAAAATTAATAACATGACACAAGCAACTACGGCATTTAGTAAATAACATGAAAGTAACGTAACATGTAATAATAAAACTAAAATAAGAAACCAAATCTGTAGGCTCAGGAAAACTGACACGGAGCTGTAAGGTAATTTGGCCAGTGAGGGTGCTATATAGGTTACACACCTCGTGTAAATCAAAGCAGGCCTTGTCCATTTCCTTGGTTAAATTCAGCTCTGCCAACCTCTCCTGTGAATTTCATGCTCTTGGCCACCCCTGGTTTGTCAGTGCTTCCGAAAAGCCTCCAAGCATTTTATGTTCAGCTAAACTCTGCAGATGCTCTGCTTTTTTTAGTGTCTTTGACATCCTAGACATTGCAGGCACTGATTCTGGTAGACAAAGGGACAGATACATAAATCAGACCTCTTTAACGCTCATTGTCCAATTTGAGAGATTAAAGGGATTGTTTATTTTTTCATTTTTCCTTCCCTTGCAGTTTTGTGATGCTGCCCTGAGTGTTACTGTGTACTTTTGGAAGCCTCTGGACACAGTATGTAGTTTTGCAACTTTCTTTGGTTTCTCAGCACCATGCAAGTAAATCAGGCTACCACTCCATGCTCTTTGAACTGTCTAGGCTTTGTCACATGTTTCAGGTTTATAAGTTCTGTAGGTGAGGACTTCCACTGCTGCTCTGGGTTTTACACTGGGTTGGTTTTGGTGTTGTTCTATCTGGTGTTACATGTTAATTTGGAACATCAATTTGGATTGGGAAAAGAGGAGGGCTTGGAAGCACAGTGAGTATGTGGGAGGGAGACCAAGTCCAAAACAATTAGGGATCTGTATTACCTTTTTTCCTTCTTTTTTTTTAATTGTAATACTGTACCTACCCTAGAGGCATTAGTCTTATAGTGAGGGTTTTTCTGTACCTTAGTTTCGCTTTGAAGCACAAGAAGATGTGGGGCAAGAAATCACTTGCAAGCTTGGCAGGCAGTGAATGCTGAATGAAGATGCAGGTGATGTGCCAGGGTGCCCATCCTGGGGCAGTCCGAGTGCCAGAGGCAGCAGCTGGCTGTGTGCCCCTGTCAGAAGGAGCAGCTGGTGCTTTGGCACTGGAGCTGCTGGCTGCAGTCTCACACGCTGGTGAACAGATTGGCAAGGCTCAGGGAGGCTGGAGCACACTGACAAGTCTGCCCAGAGGCAAAACTGAAATGCATTCATAGAAACGTACCCTGGTTTGTTTTCCCCAAGGACGTACGGTCCTAGATTGGCCCACAGGTAATTTTCCTCCTCGTAATGCTATAACTTTTCCAAATAAAACCAGTAGTTTTGATAGAAATATTTCATTAGAGCAGCCCTGTTACAGCTGGGATAACCTGTGCAGTAGTTACAGCAGTGGATGCTTGAGTCTAACTCTGTTTTTGTGAGGCATTGCTCTCAAAACCATCCTTTTGAATTTTGATTTAAGTTTCCTACATTTTCCTGTGAAGTACTGGAGGATAATGCTTGTGCAGCAGAAAAAAAAAAAGCTAGGAATTCTTGTCTTTCCAGCATAAATTTATTTTTACAAAGTATAAGTATAGCTGCTTAAAAAATGGAAACATTTAAAAAATCAGAATTGTTTATAGGTTGGAAAAGACCTCTGAGATGATCAAGTCCAACCTTTGACCGAACACCACCATGACAACCAGACCATGGCACTGAGTGCCACATCCAGTCTTTCCTGAAACACCTCCAGGGGTGGTGACTCCACCCTGAGCAATCCATTCCAATGTTTAATCACTCCTTCTGTGAAGAAATTCCTCCTAATGTCCAGCCTAAACCTGCTCTGACACAGCTTGAGACTATGTCCAAAAATGCTCAAAGCTGGTTGGTATTTCTTTGGATAATTCTTAGGTAATAAAAATATTCTGGTTTTGTAAACATAAGTTTAAATATTATCTGGTAATTCAAGAAATGGTTGGTTCCAAACGGAAAATTTTTTTGAGTAATTTTACTAATTAATCCTAGTATAATTTTGAATACTAGAGTAAAATAACTTTTCAAAACAAATTTGATGTATTCAAAATAAGTATGAAAGTGACCATGACAGTTTTGCAGTAGAGACGCATGAAGCTAGGATACTGAAAGATTTTTAATATTTTAGATATGGGCATAAGTAATTTGGGGAGTTTTGTGATTAAATATTCTCAGGTATTAATTGAAAACCAAATAAAACACAAAAAGCTGATCTAATATGTGCTGATTTTAATGTTAGTATTAATTTATGCAAGGGAAATTTGAAGGATGAAAGTGGGAGAAAGGTTATCCTGGCATCTCCTTCTTTGCACTTTGGCAGCATTTTCTTCTGGTTTGTATAAATGTCTTTGCTTTCAAATGTAATTATTTGGCCAGCTGTGAAACAAGTGATGTTTTAGGAATCAAGCAGAATTTGAGGAGCTCTCTAATTATCTGCTGAAATCTGAAGTCCTGCCCAGTTAGGGACTGTGGTCAAAGGGGCGGGAGGATCTCCAAGGTCCAGGGCAGGGTGCCCGGAGAGCAGGGACGGGTGACCACCAGGTGGCCCTGCTGTCATGGGGGGCTCCTCAGTACTCGGAAGGGCTTATGCAATTTTTCCTGTAGAGACAGTTCAAAATAATTAGTAAAGTGCAAGTTATAAGTGACTTAAAGCAGAGGTTTTTTTATAGTGATCTAATTTTTTTAAAATCTAGGTTTAGATTTTTTCCAAAAAGGAATATTATCTTTTGTCTGGCACAGATTAATTTATGTGCTTACGTTTATTAGACAGATACTTGGCAAATAGATTACTTTTTTTGAGACTTGTCACTTGTATAAAATGAAGACTGTGCAGATGCATGTGCAGTATTAGGGAAATATTGTTTATTGGAAGGAACTTCTTGGAGTTTTCTTAGTAGAGAAGTGCTAGAACTCAATTAATTAATATTTATTAAATTATTTTGGTTTTAACTCATTACTGGCAATCTTATTGTCTTATGTTTAAAAAGTAGGTAAGAGAATTATAGCTAACTTTTATGTCATGGCAGAGAAATATGTGCAAAGGTTACTAAAACTTGGCAGGATGGGATTTGGTTAACGTTGATAACTCATTTGCGTGCTCCTGATATTCTGTATAATTGCTGATTGTGCTGAGGGGTTTCCAGAAGTTCAAAGGGCTGTGGACTGGGATAAGAGTTGCTCAAAAGAGGTCAAAAGGCATCATGGTGTTATGGGTCCAATGTTCATCACTGAAAGAAGGATCCATTTAGCAGAATAATCATCTTGGAGTGACAATCCTGTTCTTTGGGGAAGATTTGGCAGAGTTGTACTGTAATATTCTGTGGGACTTGGTGAGGAAAATATATTACAAGTGCAATAGTGTTTGCCAAAATGAAGCCACATCCGTGTATGCTGTATGAGTGTTAACAACATAATAAGAAAGTTTGTTTGCCAAAATGAAGCCACATCCGTGTATGCTGTATGAGTGTTAACATCATAATAAGAAAGTTATCTACAGCTTTATATAATATGCTTCAGAGCAGCAGCAGCAAGAGCAGCAGTGGTTTCCCTGCTGGGCTTTGCTGGAAGCTGCAGCATCCACCCAGCTGAGACAGGGGCAGAGAGGAAAGGGCCCAGCTCTCTGAGAAAGGTGAAGGTGAGAGGCAGCAGCAGTAGAGGGGCAGAGGCCACTGCTCAGTGCTGAGACCAAGGGTATGGTGGAAAGGCCTTGCTGTGGGGGGGGAGCTCCTCCCGTGGAACCACTTTTAATTGAATGCACTGCATGACACAAGTTTGACAAAAACCCTTTATTAGTAAAATCGTTTTCTTGGGAGAGACATCCTTCTGTGTCTTGTCCAGGCACAGCAGGACCAGCAGTGACACCAGCACAGGTGACTTCCTCATTCTCTTCTCCTTGTGCCCCACGTGGTGTGGTGCTGCTTGAGAAGGGCACGGGCCAGGAGAGCATCTGCTGCGCTGGTCCCTCCACTCGGATTCCTTG
The DNA here is from genome assembly GCA_034509425.1 of Eopsaltria australis. NCBI lineage: Eukaryota > Metazoa > Chordata > Aves > Passeriformes > Petroicidae > Eopsaltria > Eopsaltria australis. The sequence goes on along the minus strand of JAVTVJ010000172.1, from coordinate 1,782,682 downwards.
GCTGTGTCCTTCAGAAGAGCAGGACAGTGCGGATACTGCAAAGTGGAAGGGAAGGGAGGGTTTGCTGCAGCTCAGAAGCAGGCATGCATGGGCAGGTGTGCCTGGGGCCCAGCCACCTTCTTTGTCATCCAGCCTCTTCCTGACTGAGCTGCATGAGAGCTGCAGCATTGGGGCAGCCTTCAAATCCCCGCTGAGGGGAACCCCTCAGGGGATAAGGGCCCAGGATCTGTGCTGAGCTGAACCCTGAGCAGGAGGGCTCCCTGTGCTGAAGGTGGGCTCTTCCCTCTGGGCCAGGGGAGATCTTGCCACCACTCAGCTCTGGGCCCTGCCTCCTCGAGAGGCTCAGGTGCTCTTTGGGAAGCCAGGGTTGCAAGCTCTGCCTGTTGGAATTTTAGGAGGAGGTGTTGAGGTTTGCTGTACCTGGCTCCTGCTGGTCAGGGTCTCACCTTTTTCCTGCACGTAACAACTCAAGTCCCTCGTTCACTTTAGCAAATGGCAGAGTGTGTGTGATCAGCAAGTCTGAGTTGAATTTCTTCTCCAAATAGCTGGAAACTAATTTGGGGATACCTTCTCTTGACTTCCAGCCTAGAAACAGGAGAAAGCAGCAGCATGAATAATGGGAGAAATGCTGATTTGGTAAGGTAGTGTTACTGTGAGGGTCATGACTGAGTGGCCAGTACTGGTGCTGGTCCCTTGTGAGATGTTTTCTGCTCTTTGGGATGAGTGGGTTACTGTGTGAGACAAGTAGAGGTTTATTTGCATGTGTAATGCTAATGTTCAATATGGTGGAAATGCAGTGTTCCATTTTAGTTGTCTTTTACTTGAAAACCCCCTTTTACTGTGTCTTGTCAACTACTATGAAAGGAAAAGATGTAATATTTGAACTGAATTCTTATACCTCCAAACACAGATCCCTTCCATGTACGCCCAGTCAGCAGAAGCATGGGATCGATGGAAATCTGTAAACCAGAATCCAGTTGCCCCACCATCACGCAGACGCCAGTGTTCATATTGCAGGAAGCCAAGGCAGCAATCTGATGGGACAGGCAGGAGAATTAGAGAAAGCCCTGATGAGTTGGTCAGGAAAGTGCTCTTTTTGTGCAATCTCCTGCTCCTCCCTGGCATTCTGAACAAACACATCCCCCCTTGTGGAGCAGACCCGGAGAGCCTGGGGCCTCTTTTAAGAGTCATGCTCTGTTTTCTCTCACAAAGATGTGCCCAGCAGTGCAGGCAGTGGGCAAGGAACTTCCCAGGGAGGATGAATTTTGCCCTGGGAGGAGCCTGTGATGGTCTGGGAAGGAGGACAGGTGCTGAAGTGTCACCTACCATGGTGTCCGCAAGCCCGATGACCTCAAAGGAGTAGTCCACGCCCTGCCCGGTCATCTCAGTGAGCACCTCCTGGATGGGCTTCTTGAAGTCTCGAGGGTTGATGCAGTCGGTGGCTCCCAGCTCCTTGGCCTTGGCAAACTTGTCCTTGTTGATGTCCACGGCAATGATGCGGGAAGCTCCGGCCGCCTTGCAGCCCATGACAACAGAGAGGCCAACTCCTCCCAGGCCGAAGACAGCACAGCTGGAGCCTGGTTTTACCTGCACACATGGGGCCCTGTGAGTGTCCAGAGGGAAAGGAGGAGGAGCAAGAGGGGGAGGTCTCCTTTGCACGGGATTGATGAGGTTGTAAGGGTGGCCATGGGGTGCTAAACATGCCTGAATACCAACCTTGGCTGTGTTGATGGCTGCCCCATAGCCTGTGGAAAACCCACAGCCAAACACACAGACTTTGTCCAGAGGTGCTGCAGCATCTATCCTGGCAACAGCATACTCTGGGACCACGGTGTATTCTGCAAAGGTGCTGACCCACAGGAAGTGGTGGATCTGCTTCCCTTTGCAAGAGAAGCGGCTGGTCTTGTCTGGCAGCAGGTTCTGTGGTTCACAAACACTGTGGGGAGATGCAAATATTTGTATTTGGTTGACTGTAGCACTGATGGGGGTGTAAGACTTGTCAGAAAGTCAATCCCGTGTAGGTGTAGAAGGCAAAGCAAACTCACGTGGACTTCTGGCAGATGTTGGATTCAGGATTCTTGCAGAAGCTGCATTCCCCACACTGAGGGATGCAAAGGGGGATCACTTTGTCACCTGGGAGGAAACAGCATCCCGTGTTAGGTGGCCCTGAGGGTGCTGCCAGTATGAGAGCAGATTCCTGGGTATGTATTTGTGTGTGTGTCAATTACCTGGTTTCACAGAGGTCACTCCTTCTCCAATGCTTTCCACAATTCCAGCTCCCTCATGGCCAGGGATAATTGGCAATTCCGCATCTGGAAAGCCACCTTGCACAACTCGTTCATCTGTGTGACAAATGCTTGTGGCCACAAGCTGTTTGCAGAGGAAAAATCAGTGTCCTGGCTTCTATCTCACTGAGTTTGTGGAAGCAATTTTCACAGGCGTGTTATGATGCCCCCTCAGTCAGAGCTGACACTCCATGGCAGCACACAGAGCCCAGGCTGGGCTTTCCCCTTGTGCTCACTCTGAATGCTCCCTGTGACTTTCCTCTGCTCTGAGCTGGAGGTGGGACTGGAGAGGAGGCCGCAGTGTGGATAGCAGGGCCCTGTCCAGCAGAGCAGGGGCGGGAGACAGGAATTCCTATGTGACAGCTTAGGCAAGGACTAGTCTGAAAGGGAACCCCTGGAAGATGGTGCAGTAGAGCCAAGGCAGTTAAAGGCTGGACAATTAAATCCCCTTGGAGGACACAGATCCCTGAGTTATACTGAAGGTATAGCCACAAGTACAGCAATTCCCACAAGGAAGGAAGAAAAAGTTACTGAAATGTGTTTTTACCTTGATCCGGACTTCCCCTGCCTTTGGGGGTGCAACTTCCACCTCCTCAATAGAGAGTGGTTTGCCTGGGGCCCAGGCAACAGCAGCCTTGCACTTGATAACCTGGAAGCAGCCGAGAGGATTACATTGCATGGGATCATTTGCCTTTAGCTTGTGGTTGGGGGGAGTCATCCTGCAACCACCTGAACCCAACGTGTTCAAGCTTGGTGATGCTCAGCTGCACTTGAAACCAAGTGATGTTCAATAAACACTGGTCGAGTTTAAGGTCTGAGGAAACCCCATTTGCGGTTTGTCACCCAAAGAGTATCGGGAATAGCCTTGGAAAATTATTGAGTTTTGATGGCAGTGGTGGATTTTTCATAACATCACCGTATGTTACTGGCCAGATTGTGCTCTCACAAGGACATTCGTGCCTACCTAGTGGAAACATCCATATAGAGCTTTGATGTCAGCCGTGTGAGACACTGGGCTGGAGGTGAGTGAGAGGGGTTACGCAATTGTCCCCATCTGATTGGCAACTCGATAAATTTTTCCCTTGCTGAAAGGATGATCTGTGTGTAATATCACTCAAACCCTTCCCCGATCACCCCAAAGCTGTTTGGCATCAGCAGAACGGAGCTTGCAGCTTGGAAAGGGCATTGCCATGGACAAGGTTGAATGCAGATGAGTGGCTGCAGAGGGCACCACTGAAGAGCTACATTTGCTGCCAGAGCAGGAGCACAGAGTGGCATTGAGCAGGAGGGTGTTTATCAGAGCAGCACAATTGCATAATTTGTCTCCTGAGCAGCTGGGCAGGACAGAGGGGGAGTGCACTACCTAATGCAGGTCTGGACACGGTCCGAAAGCAGAAGCCGGTGAAATTCACAGGAGTTTGAAAGAGCTGGGGGATTAAGGCTGGAGGAAAGAGGGCAGGCAGAGCCGGCTGTGCCTTTTGCAGTGGATTCCGCCAAGAGCTGGGCACCTCGGAAAGGAGGACGGGAAATGCGTTGTCCTTACTTTTCCCGCAGTGGCCATGTGGTCTTAGCAGAGTTGTGTCCGTCACTGTGGCAGGCTGGAGGGAAGCTGCCGCCTCCGGGTGTTGCGGAATCCCCCAGGCGCGGAGCGGGAGCAGTCTCGGCGCGGCAGCGTCGCTGGAGAGCGCTGGTTAACGGGTGTCGGATGACGAGCAGCTCAGGGTGTGCCAAGGGGAGGAGCTGGATAGCGGCAGGGAGATGGATGGGGGCAAAGGTTTCCTGGGAGGACTCCAGCGATTCCGCCCTTGGGCCATTCCCTGCCCTCCCTGCCTGAAAGGCCCAGAGAGCTCAGACAGATTGGTTTAATTCTTCCAGTTGCTTCTGGCAGGTGTGGAGGGAGGAGATTTGTGGCACTGCTGGGACTTCCTCGGAGTCCCCTTTTTACCATGTTGGAGGCTTTGGCCTGGTGGCCATTCACACCATTTGCGAAAGGACTAAAAGGTAAATTAAAAAAAACCCCAAAAAACAACAAGGCAGTGAAGATATGGTGGTTTGGATAAAGACACACATCCTTCTGGGTTGAAGCTATACTGTCTGTGGTATGGCAGCTAATTCCACCAGAGCAGTAAGGACAGAATGTGTCAGAAGAGGATTTCTTTTCCAAGGACACATTTGCTTCACTCCTGTGTAGTCAGGTTTGTAAGTGATGTCAGTCCCCCCAGTCTTTTCAGGTTCCTGCAGAGCTGTTTTCTGCTGGGGCCTTGGACAAGGTGATGTATTGCAGGGATTGGATGAGTGAGAGCTTGTTGGAGGACCAGGCTAAGATGAGCACCCTGAGTGTGATGTAACCCCCAAGGTTAGAAAGGAATCCTTCTTCCATGTGGCCAAAGGGACACTTGTGGAAACCTAAGGAATGGGATAATTTCCTTGGAGACTCCCACTAAGGACATAAATCCCCTTTTTGGATCAGTAACCTTTTACAATGGTATAATGAGTAGAACTTGACTCTTTAGCTTTTGAACATTCTATGCATATAATAATATTTTGAGTTAAATAAAAAAAGACATCTGTTGACATTTGGATGCAAAAAGGATTAGAAGGGATCAGAAAAAAATGCAGCATTCATGGATCAGGAGGGCATTACTCTGTACACTCAAGCTTGGCACACTCAGCTCTACAGTTGATTCCCAGGTCCTTCACAGAATCACAGAGTGGCTTGGGTTGGAAGGGACCTTAAAGATCATGTTGTTCCAGCCCCCTGCCATGGGCAGGAACACCTCTCACTAGACGGAATTGCTCATAGCCACATCCAAGTGGCCTTGAACATTTCCAGCAATGGGGCATCTGCAGCTTCTCCGCAGCATCTTCCAGTGCTTCACTACTGTCACAGTGAAGAACTTCTTCCTAATGTCTGATCTCTCATCATGCCTGTTATACTGTGAGTTGACCCACCAGATATGGTAGAGCAGAGGTACAGTTCTTCTCCAAGTTTTTCGTGTACTTTCCTGTTCCTTGCAATCTTCACTTCCCTCTGAAAGCGGACAGATTTATGTGCTCAGCCAAAACCACAGATACTCTCTAGGCTGTTCAGTCAGACCCACTTTACACAACTCCTGGGACACGGATTGGTTGGCTCTGATTCCCTTTCCATTGCTGCATTGCACAAGAGGTGGAAAGCAATTCCAGAGGACAAATGCTGTATGGCTGATATCCCTTATGATTGGTAGTGTTAGAAGTTGAAACCTGAAAAATTTTAAAATCCTGTAACAGAGAATAAAATCATTCTCCTGCTTTGCACATAGCATTACACACCTATTGCTTGTAATTTCATCTCACATATAAGGACATAAACGTGACCACTGCCACATGTACTGCTATTTTATGGCTCTTGAGATATACGTAGTATCTGCTGTTGATTTGTAACTTAAACAACGGTTGTGAAGAGATCTTTCTATTGTGTACTGTTATTTTTGCATAAAACATCCATGTGATGCTCTAGTCCCTCAAACTTGCAAACACACCATGGATGTGAAGACAACATAGGTTTGAAAATTGCTGTCTGCCCTGCCTGCACTTGTGAAGTGCCATGGGGAGCTGGCCCCTCTGCTAAAAATTTGAACTGTGTGTGATTATTGCAAGGAGCTGGTACTGAGATGCTGTTGCTGTGCAGCTTTTTGTGTATATTTCAGAAAGGAGGTTGTTGTTGTTTTCTTCTTATCCAGGTAATAGAGGGAAAATAAGATCAAACTGGTATGTCAGCAGGCATGGATTTAATGATTAACTTTCTAATGGCAGCTCTTCTGTATCTATATTCTACAATACATGCTATCCAGACTTGCTGTATGTATTTATGTATTTTATAAGTTTTAATAATTGATCTGTGAGGTCAGATGTCAGTACAGACAGGCACAGACCTCAAGGTGTTTGTCTTCATCTTGGCAGTCAGTTTTGTGTCCCCCTCTTTATGTTCTGGTTCTTTGCTGTCTGTATCAAAGTGGTGGAAAGATGGAAGAATATTTGACAGAAATCTCTGTGGAATGGACTCTGAAATGCACTTCTGAGGGCTAAGTACAAATCTTATCTTTTCTGCTGCCTGCAGCAGTTTCAAGGCTTCAATCATTTTTAATTAAAAGACAAAGCCAGATATTAGTGCCTTTAATAATGACTCAGCAATAATTTTTTATCCACAATGAAACTGGACACCTATTTCAGAGAAGATTTTTGTATTTTGTATTTTGTCCTCTGGAGGACAAACTAGATCATATCCTGGCAGGTATGGCTTTGCATTTGTTAGCTGGATTGATAATTCACTGTTCTGTAGGATGCCCTGTTATTTTAATTTCCATTAGAACAGAAATATTGTGTATCTTGTACAAATGATAGCGGAATGAGGTAAATGAGGTAAGGAAAGTGAGAGTTAGATCCACCCTGATATACTGTCTATAGCAGAGATAGAACAGAAATACTGATAAAGGTCTATTAAAATGAACAATTGATTCTGTTCAGCCTACCTAGAACAAGAGAAGGAAATGGCAGAGGGAAAGAAATGTTAAAATAGAGACCAGGTCTCTTACAGTAATGGCTGATTTTGAGTCCATGCTATCATAGAATGATGGAATATATCAAATCGGTGTGGAGTCATAAGGATCGTAGCCTTGTTTTTCCTTTTTTGCTTAGTACAAATTTCATTGTCAGACCAGGTGTGATCATAGTACCTCCTACAGAATTTCACTCTGCAATGTAAGGAGGAATGTTGCCTTGTAGTTTCTGAAAACCTAGGTATAGCACCTCTAGCAGCCACATCTACATGTGATGGGATGTAAATCCACAATTAATGTATTTTCCCAATTCCAGTCTGTGAAATTATTTGAGGTTATTCCAAGATCAAAACTAGACCAGGAGAAAAGCCACCAGACTGTGATTGGGTGGATCTAAAGGATTTAAAGAGGACAAATACAAACAGAAGAAGTAAAAATTAGGAAAGAACAGTACAAAGCAGAGTGATAAGAAATGCTCCTGTTTAAATGAAAGATGTTGGAGTAACAAGTTTTGTATTGTGATAGCTTCAAGTAGCAAAATACATTGTGCTCCTCTGAGTGAGACCAGAGAGCAGCAGAAGCAGCAGGATCAGCAGCAGGGATGGTTTCTCTGCTGGACTTTGGTTGAGGTTGCAGCATTATTCCAGCCAAGATGGAATCAGAGAGGAGAGGGCCCAGCTCTCTGAGGCGGGTGAAAGTTGGAGGTAGCAGCAGTGGAGGAGGACAGCAGAATCACCAGAGGTGAGTTCCTCATTCTCTTCTTCTGCCCCACAGGGATGTGCTGCTTCAGAAGGGCATGGGCCAGGAGAGCATCTGCTGCGCTGTGTCCTTCAGAAGAGCAGGACAGTGCGGATACTGCAAAGTGGAAGGGAAGGGAGGGTTTGCTGCAGCTCAGAAGCAGGCATGCATGGGCAGGTGTGCTTGGGGCCCAGCCACCTTCTTTGTCATCCAGCCTCTTCCTGACTGAGCTGCATGAGAGCTGCAGCATTGGGGCAGCCTTCAAATCCCCGCTGAGGGGAACCCCTCAGGGGATAAGGGGCCAGGATCTGTGCTGAGCTGAACCCTGAGCAGGAGGGCTCCCTGTGCTGAAGGTGGGCTCTTCCCTCTGGGCCAGGGGAGATCTTGCCACCACTCAGCTCTGGGCCCTGCCTCCTCGAGAGGCTCAGGTGCTCTTTGGGAAGCCAGGGTTGCAAGCTCTGCCTGTTGGAATTTTAGGAGGAGGTGTTGAGGTTTGCTGTACCTGGCTCCTGCTGGTCAGGGTCTCACCTTTTTCCTGCACGTAACAACTCAAATCCCTCGTTCACTTTAGCAAATGGCAGAGTGTGTGTGATCAGCAAGTCTGAGTTGAATTTCTTCTCCAAATAGCTGGAAACTAATTTGGGGACACATTCTCTCATCCTCCAGCCTAGAAACAGGAGAAAGCAGCAGCATGAATAATGGGAGAAATGCTGATTTGGTAAGGTAGTGTTACTGTGAGGGTCATGACTGAGTGGCCAGTACTGGTGCTGGTCCCTTGTGAGATGTTTTCTGCTCTTTGGGATGAGTGGGTTACTGTGTGAGACAAGTAGAGGTTTATTTGCATGTGTAATGCTAATGTTCAATATGGTGGAAATGCAGTGTTCCATTTTAGTTGTCTTTTACTTGAAAACCCCCTTTTACTGTGTCTTGTCAACTACTATGAAAGGAAAAGATGTAATATTTGAACTGAATTCTTAAGTTTCATACCTCCCAGCACTGTCCCCTTCCATGTACGCCCAGTCAGCAGAAGCATGGGATCAATGGAAATCTCTAAGCCAGAATCCAGCTCCCCAATCATCACAAAGACGCCAGTGTTCATATTGCAGGAAGCCAAGGCAGCAATCTGATGGGACAGGCAGGAGAATTAGAGAAAGCCCTGATGAGTTGGTCAGGAAAGTGCTCTTTTTGTGCAATCTCCTGCTCCTCCCTGGCACTCTGAACAAACACATCCCCCCTTGTGGAGCAGACCCGGAGAGCCTGGGGCCTCTTTTAAGAGTCATGCTCTGTTTTCTCTCACAAAGATGTGCCCAGCAGTGCAGGCAGTGGGCAAGGAACTTCCCAGGGAGGATGAATTTTGCCCTGGGAGGAGCCTGTGATGGTCTGGGAAGGAGGACAGGTGCTGAAGTGTCACCTACCATGGTGTCCGCAAGCCCGATGACCTCAAAGGAGTAGTCCACGCCCTGCCCGGTCATCTCAGTGAGCACCTCCTGGATGGGCTTCTTGAAGTCTCGAGGGTTGATGCAGTCGGTGGCTCCCAGCTCCTTGGCCTTGGCAAACTTGTCCTTGTTGATGTCCACGGCAATGATGCGGGAAGCTCCGGCCGCCTTGCAGCCCATGACAACAGAGAGGCCAACTCCTCCCAGGCCGAAGACAGCACAGCTGGAGCCTGGTTTTACCTGCACACATGGGGCCCTGTGAGTGTCCAGAGGGAAAGGAGGAGGAGCAAGAGGGGGAGGTCTCCTTTGCACGGGATTGATGAGGTTGTAAGGGTGGCCATGGGGTGCTAAACATGCCTGAATACCAACCTTGGCTGTGTTGATGGCTGCCCCATAGCCTGTGGAAAACCCACAGGCAAACACACAGACTTTGTCCAGAGGTGCTGCAGCATCTATCCTGGCAACAGCATACTCTGGGACCACGGTGTATTCTGCAAAGGTGCTGACCCACAGGAAGTGGTGGATCACCTTCCCTTTGCAAGAGAAGCGGCTGGTCTTGTCTGGCAGCAGGTTCTGTGGTTCAGCAATACTGTGGGGAGATGCAAGTATTTGTTTTTCTTTGTGTAAAATACTGACGGGAGTGTCAGATTTCTCATAAAGTCAATCCCGTGTAGGTGTAGAAAGCAAAACAAACTCACTGGGACTTCTGGCAGTAGTTGGACTCAGGATTCTTGCAGAAGCTGCATTCCCCACACTGAGGGATGCAAAGTGGGATGACTTTGTCACCTGGGAGGAAACAGCATCCCGTGTTAGGTGGCCCTGAGGGTGCTGCCAGTATGAGAGCAGATTCCTGGGTATGTATTTGTGTGTGTGTCAATTACCTGGTTTCACAGAGGTCACTCCTTCTCCAATGCTTTCCACAATTCCAGCTCCCTCATGGCCTGGGATAACTGGGAACTCTGCGTTGGAGAAGCAGCCTTGCAGAAGGTGTTCATCTGTACAACAGATGCCTGTGGCTACAATCTGTTTGCAGAGGAAAAATCAGTGTCCTGGCCTCTATCTCACTGAGTTTGTGGAAGCAATTTTCACAGGCGTGTTATGATGCCCCCTCAGTCAGAGCTGACACTCCATGGCAGCACACAGAGCCCAGGCTGGGCTTTCCCCTTGTGCTCACTCTGAATGCTCCCTGTGACTTTCCTCTGCTCTGAGCTGGAGGTGGGACTGGAGAGGAGGCCGCAGTGTGGATAGCAGGGCCCTGTCCAGCAGAGCAGGGGCGGGAGACAGGAATTCCTATGTGACAGCTTAGGCAAGGACTAGTCTGAAAGGGAACCCCTGGAAGATGGTGCAGTAGAGCCAAGGCAGTTAAAGGCTGGACAATTAAATCCCCTTGGAGGACACAGATCCCTGAGTTATACTGAAGGTATAGCCACAAGTACAGCAATTCCCACAAGGAAGGAAGAAAAAGTTACTGAAATGTGTTTTTACCTTGATCCGGACTTCCCCTGCCTTTGGGGGTGCAACTTCCACCTCCTCAATAGAGAGTGGTTTGCCTGGGGCCCAGGCAACAGCAGCCTTGCACTTGATAACCTGGAAGCAACCGAGAGGATTACATTGCATGGGATCATTTGCCTTTAGCTTGTGGTTGGGGGGAGTCATCCTGCAACCACCTGAACCCAACGTGTTCAAGCTTGGTGATGCTCAGCTGCACTTGAAACCAAGTGATGTTCAATAAACACTGGTCGAGTTTAAGGTCTGAGGAAACCCCATTTGCGGTTTGTCACCCAAAGAGTATCGGGAATAGCCTTGGAAAATTATTGAGTTTTGATGGCAGTGGTGGATTTTTCATAACATCACCATATGTTACTGGCCAGATTGTGCTCTCACAAGGACATTGGAGCCTACCTAGTGGAAACATCCATATAGAGCTTTGATGTCAGCCGTGTGAGACACTGGGCTGGAGGTGAGTGAGAGGGGTTACGCAATTGTCCCCATCTGATTGGCAACTCGATAAATTTTTCCCTTGCTGAAAGGATGATTTGTGTGTAACATCACTCAAACCCTTCCCCGATCACCCCAAAGCTGTTTGGCATCAGCAAAATGGAGCTTGCAGCTTGGAAAGGGCATTGCCATGGACAAGGTTGAATGCAGGTGGCACCACTGAAGAGCTACATTTGCTGCCAGAGCAGGAGCACAGAGTGGCATTGAGCAGGAGGGTGTTTATCAGAGCAGCACAATTGCATAATTTGTCTCCTGAGCAGCTGGGCAGGACAGAGGGGGAGTGCACTACCTAATGCAGGTCTGGACACGGTCCGAAAGCAGAAGCCGGTGAAATTCACAGGAGTTTGAAAGAGCTGGGGGATTAAGGCTGGAGGAAAGAGGGCAGGCAGAGCCGGCTGTGCCTTTTGCAGAGGATTTCGCCAAGAGCTGGGCACCTCGGAAAGGAGGACGGGAAATGCGTTGTCCTTACTTTTCCCGCAGTGGCCATGTGGTCTTAGCAGAGTTGTGTCCGTCACTGTGGCAGGCTGGAGGGAAGCTGCCGCCTCCGGGTGTTGCGGAATCCCCCAGGCGCGGAGCGGGAGCAGTCTCGGCGCGGCAGCGTCGCTGGAGAGCGCTGGTTAACGGGTGTCGGATGCTCAGCAGCTCAGGGTGTGCCAAGGGGAGGAGCTGGATAGCGGCAGGGAGATGGATGGGGGCAGAAGTCCTCCAGGGAGGCTTTTATCAGCGATTCCGCCCTTGGGCCATTCCCTGCCCTCCCTGCCTGAAAGGCCCAGAGAGCTCAGACAGATTGATTTAATTCTTCCAGTTGCTTCTGGCAGGTGTGGAGGGAGGAGATTTGTGGTACTGCTGGGACTTCCTCGGAGTCCCCTTTTTACCATGTTGGAGGCTTTGGCCTGGTGGCCATTCACACCATTTGCGAAAGGACTAAAAGTTAAATTAAAAAAAACCCCAAAAAACAACAAGGCAGTGAAGATGTGGTGGTTTGGATAAAGACACACATCCTTCTGGGTTGAAGCTATACTGTCTGTGGTATGGCAGCTAATTCCACCAGAGCAGTAAGGACAGAATGTGTCAGAAGAGGATTTCTTTTCCAAGGACACATTTGCTTCACTCCTGTGTAGTCAGGTTTGTAAGTGATGTCAGTCCCCCCAGTCTTTTCAGGTTCCCGCAGAGCTGTTTTCTGCTGGGGCCTTGGACAAGGTGATGTATTGCAGGGATTGGATGAGTGAGAGCTTGTTGGAGGACCAGGCTAAGATGAGCACCCTGAGTGTGATGTAACCCCCAAGGTTAGAAAGGAATCCTTCTTCCATGTGGCCAAAGGGACACTTGTGGAAACCTAAGGAATGGGATAATTTCCTTGGAGACTCCCACTAAGGACATAAATCCCCTTTTTGGATCAGTAACCTTTTACAATGGTATAATGAGTAGAACTTGACTCTTTAGCTTTTGAACATTCTATGCATATAATAATATTTTGAGTTAAATAAAAAAAGACATCTGTTGACATTTGGATGCAAAAAGGATTAGAAGTGATCAGAAAAAATTGCAGCATTCATGGATCAGGAGGGCATTACTCTGTACACTCAAGCTTGGCACACTCAGCTCTACAGTTGATTCCCAGGTCTTCACAGAATCACAGAGTGGCTTGGGTTGGAAGGGACCTTAAAGATCATGTTGTTCCAGCCCCCTGCCATGGGCAGGAACACCTCTCACTAGACGGAATTGCTCATAGCCACATCCAAGTGGCCTTGAACATTTCCAGCAATGGGGCATCTGCAGCTTCTCCGCAGCATCTTCCAGTGCTTCACTACTGTCACAGTGAGGAACTTCTTCCTAATACCTGATCTAAACCTACTCTTATTCATGCCTGTTAATACTATGAGTTGACCCACCAGATATGGTAGAGCAGAGGTACAGTTCTTCTCCAAGTTTTTCATGTACTTTCCTGTTCCTTGCAATCTTCACTTCCCTCTGAAAGTGGACAGATTTATGTGCTCAACCAAAACCACAGATACTCTCTAGGCTGTTCAGTCAGACCCACTTTACACAACTCCTGGGACACGGATTGGTTGGCTCTGATTCCCTTTCCATTGCTGCATTGCACAAGAGCTGGAAAGCAATTCCAGAGGACAAATGCTGTATGGCTGATATCCCTTATGATTGGCAGTGTTAGAAGTTGAAACCTGAAAAATTTTAAAATCCTGTAACAGAGAATAAAATCATTCTCCTGCTTTGTACATAGCATTACACACCTATTGCTTATAATTTCATCTCACATATAAGGACAAAAACGTGACCACTGCCACATGTACTGCTATTTTATGGCTCTTGAGACATACCTAGTATCTGCTGTTGATTTGTAACTTAAACAACGGTTGTGAAAAGATCTTTCTATTGTGTACTGTTATTTTTCCTTAAAACATCCATGTGATGCTCTAGTCCCTCAGACTTGCAAACACACCACGGATGTGAAGACAACATAGGTTTGAGAATTGCTGTGTGCCCTGCCTGCACTTGTGAAGTGCCATGGGGAGCTGGCCCCTCTGCAAAATATTTGAAAGGTGTGTGATTATTGCAGGGAGCTGGTACTGAGATGCTGTTGCTGTGCAGCTTTTTGTGTATATTTCAGAAAGGAGGTTGTTGTTGTTTTCTTCTTATCCAGGTAATAGAGGGAAAATAAGATCAAACTGGTATGTCAGCAGGCATGGATTTAATGATTAACTTTCTAATGGCAGCTCTTCTGTATCTATATTCTACAATACATGCTATCCAGACTTGCTGTATGTATTTATGTATTTTATAAGTTTTAATAATTGATCTGTGAGGTCAGATGTCAGTACAGACAGGCACAGACCTCAAGGTGTTTGTCTTCATCTTGGCAGTCAGTTTTGTGTCCCCCTCTTTATGTTCTGGTTCTTTGCTGTCTGTATCAAAGTGGTGGAAAGATGGAAGAATATTTGACAGAAATCTCTGTGGAATGGACTCTGAAATGCACTTCTGAGGGCTAAGTACAAATCTTATCTTTTCTGCTGCCTGCAGCAGTTTCAAGGCTTCAATCATTTTTAATTAAAAGACAAAGCCAGATATTAGTGCCTTTAATAATGACTCAGCAATAATTTTTTATCCACAATGAAACTGGACACCTATTTCAGAGAAGATTTTTGTATTCTACTGTGAAGGACAAACTAGATCATATCCTGGCAGGTATGGCTTTGCATTTGTTAGCAGGATTGATAATTCACTGTTCTGTAGGATGCCCTGTTACTTTAATTTCCATTAGAACAGCAATATTGTGTACCTCGTACAAATGATAGCGGAATGAGGTAAATGAGGTAAGGAAAGTGAGAGTTAGATCCACCCTGATATACTGTCTATAGCAGACGTATAACAAAAATACTGATAAAAGTCTGTTAAAACGAACAATTGATTCTGTTCAGCCTAGTGAAGGAGAATGGCAAAGGGAAAGAAATGTTAAAATAGAGACCAGGACTCTTACAGCAATGGCTGATTTTGAGTCCATGCTATCATAGAATGATGGAATATATCAAATGGGAGGGGACTCATAAGGATCATAGCCTTGCCTTTTTTTTGCGCTCAGTACAAATTTCATTGTCAGACCAGGTGTGATCATAGTACCTCCTACGGAATTTCACTCTGCAATGTGAGGAGAAATTTTGGTTTATGATTTCTGATAGCCAAGGTATGGCACCTCTAGCAGCCACATTGACATGTGATGGGACACAGATGCACAAGAAATGTCTCTTCCCCATTCCAGTCTATAAGATTCTCTGAGGTTGTTCCAAGATCAAAACTAGACCAGGAGAAAAGCCACCTGACTAAGATCAGGATCAAAAGAGGACAAACAGGAATCGAAGAAGGAGAAATCAGGAGAGAATAGTACAGAGCAAAGTGATAGGTCTATCACACACCCAGTGTGACTTCCACATTATTTGTTTGTCCCTTGATTCTCACCCAGAGGCTCTTAACTGTGCCATTGCCAACTGTGACCTCCATACATTGCTACCCTTCTACTGTATAGAGTGCCACCCCCTGCCTCTTCTGCCCTGCCTTTCCCTCCTGAAGAGCCTGTAACAATCCAACAGGGCACTCCAGTCACAGCACTCATCCCACCAGGTTTCACTTATGCCAACAATATCGAATCTCTGGGACTGGGCAAAAGCTTCCAGGTCATCATTGTTTGTTCTTCAAGCTATGTTCATTGGCACAGAAACGTATCCATGGGTGGGACTTGGTCGCCAACACTTGTGAAGCAGACTGAGGGATCCCATTAGTGGTCCTTCCCTCAAGTTTTGGCCCACAATCCCAGTGTCCATCACTGGCCAGCCTGGTATTTTCCCTTTCCTGACTAGTTTAAAGTTCTGTCAAAGAGCCCTGCTAGCTCCTGTGCTAGGACTCCTATTCCCCTCTGAGAAATGCCATCCTGTCAGGTGTCAGTAGAGCAGGTGTTGAATAGATCATCGCACAGTCAAAAAACCCAGTATATTTTTGCTTACACCAGCCTCGGAGCCATGCATTGGCCTCATGGATCTGCCCATTGCTACCAGTATAATTCCTTGTTTCTGACAGGTCAAGGAAATCACTGCCTGTGTTCCTGAGCCATCAAGCAATCGTCCCAAGGCTCTGGAATCGCTGTTGATTGAATGCACTGCATGACACAAGTTTGACAAAAACCCTTTATTAGTAAAATTGTTTTCTTGGGAGAGACATCCTTCTGTGTCTTGTCCAGGCACAGCAGGACCAGCAGTGACACCAGCACAGGTGACTTCCTCATTCTCTTCTCCTTGTGCCCCACGTGGTGTGGTGCTGCTTGAGAAGGGCACGGGCCAGGAGAGCATCTGCTGCGCTGGTCCCTCCACTCGGATTCCTTGGCTGTGTCTTTCAGAAGAGCAGGACAGTGCGGATACTGCAAAGTGGAAGGGAAGGGAGGGTTTGCTGCAGCTCAGAAGCAGGCATGCATGGGCAGGTGTGCCTGGGGCCCAGCCACCTTCTTTGTCATCCAGCCTCTTCCTGACTGAGCTGCATGAGAGCTGCAGCATTGGGGCAGCCTTCAAATCCCCGCTGAGGAGAACCTCTCAGGGGATAAGGGCCCAGGATCTGTGCTGAGCTGAACCCTGAGCAGGAGGGCTCCCTGTGCTGAAGGTGGGCTCTTCCCTTTGGGCCAGGGGAGATCTTGCCACCACTCAGCTCTGGGCCCTGCCTCCTCGAGAGGCTCAGCTGCTCTTTGGGAAGCCAGGGTTGCAAGCTCTGCCTGTTGGAATTTTAGGAGGAGGTGTTGAGGTTTGCTGTACCTGGCTCCTGCTGGTCAGGGTCTCACCTTTTTCCTGCACGTAACAACTCAAATCCCTCGTTCACTTTAGCAAATGGCAGCGTGTGTGTGATCAGCAAGTCTGAGTTGAATTTCTTCTCCAAATAGCTGGAAACTAATTTGGGGATACCTTCTCTTGACTTCCAGCCTAGAAACAGGAGAAAGCAGCAGCATGAATAATGGGAGAAATGCTGATTTGGTAAGGTAGTGTTACTGTGAGGACTGAGTGACCAGTACTGGTGCTGGTCCCTTGTGAGATGTTTTCTGCTCTTTGGGATGAGTGGGTTACTGTGTGAGACAAGTAGAGGTTTATTTGCACATGGAATGCTAATGTTTAATACAGGTAATGCAGTGCTCCTCTTTAGTTATCTTTTACTTGAAATCCCTCTTTTACTATGCTTTGTACACTACCATGGAAGGAAAAGCTGAAATATTAGAACTGTATTCTTAATTCTTATACCTCCGAGCAGAGATCCCTTCCATGTACGCCCAGTCAGCAGAAGCATGGGATCGATGGAAATCTTTGAATCCACTACCCCAACCATCACGCAGACGCCAGTGTTCATATTGCAGGAAGCCAAGGCAGCAATCTGATGGGACAGACAGGAGAATTAGAGAAAGCCCTGATGAGTTGGTCAGAAAAGTGCTCTTTTTGTGCAATCTCCTGCTCCTCCCTGGCACTCTGAACAAACACATCCCCCCTTGTGGAGCAGACCCGGAGAGCCTGGGGCCTCTTTTAAGAGTCATGCTCTGTTTTCTCTCACAAAGATGTGCCCAGCAGTGCAGGCAGTGGGCAAGGAACTTCCCAGGGAGGATGAATTTTGCCCTGGGAGGAGCCTGTGATGGTCTGGGAAGGAGGACAGGTGCTGAAGTGTCACCTACCATGGTGTCCGCAAGCCCGATGACCTCAAAGGAGTAGTCCACGCCCTGCCCGGTCATCTCAGTGAGCACCTCCTGGATGGGCTTCTTGAAGTCTCGAGGGTTGATGCAGTCGGTGGCTCCCAGCTCCTTGGCCTTGGCAAACTTGTCCTTGTTGATGTCCACGGCAATGATGCGGGAAGCTCCGGCCGCCTTGCAGCCCATGACAACAGAGAGGCCAACTCCTCCCAGGCCAAAGACAGCACAGCTGGAGCCTGGTTTTACCTGCACACATGGGGCCCTGTGAGTGTCCAGAGGGAAAGGAGGAGGAGCAAGAGGGGGAGGTCTCTTTTGCACCATGGGGTGCTAAACATGCCTGAATACCAACCTTGGCTGTGTTGATGGCAGCCCCATAGCCTGTGGAAAACCCACAGCCAAACACACAGACTTTGTCCAGAGGTGCTGCAGCATCTATCCTGGCAACAGCATACTCTGGGACCACGGTGTATTCTGCAAAGGTGCTGACCCAATGGAAGTGGTGGATCAGCTTCCCTTTGCAAGAGAAGCGGCTGGTCTTGTCTGGCAGCAGGTTTTGTGATTCAGAGAAACTGTGGGGAGGTACAAGCATTTGTATTTGGTTGACTGTAGCACCGACGGGGATGGTCAGCCTTTTCACAAAGCCAACCCTATGTTGGTGTAGGAAAAGGCAAAGCAAACTCACTGGAACTTCTGGCAGTAGTTGGACTCAGGATTCCGGCAGAAGCTGCATTCCCCACACTGAGGGATGCAAAGGGGGATCACTTTGTCTCCTGCAACAAAGGGGATCTCTGTTAGGTGCCTTTTTCTCCGCAGGCCCTGAGGGCATTTCCTGTTGAATCACATCTCTTGAGCTTTCCAGTGGCAGAAACCTACCACAAACCCTCTGCTTTCCTTGTGAGCATGAAATGCTCTAGGCCCCACTTGTCTACATGAGGAGCACAGTGGGAAAGTGGACATGGGAGTCCAGTGCAATGAGTGTGCAGTCAGGTTTTAAACCACTGACTCAGGAGCAGGGGGAAGTTCCTGAGCTCTTGGCAGAGCTTTGAGGCCTGAGTCCTGGGTGTGCCTTTGAGTATGTGTTGCTTACCTGGTTTCACAGAGGTCACTCCTTCTCCAATGCTTTCCACAATCCCAGCTCCTTCGTGGCCTGGGATAATTGGAAATTCCATATTAGGCAAGGAGCCTTTCAAAAGATGATCATCTGAGTGACAGATGCCTGTGGCCACCATCTGTTTTGGAGGGGAAAGAGTAAATGGTGTTTTTTAGATGTAGTCCAGCCTCTGTTTATCTCAGTTAGTGGAAGGATTTTCCACAGAACGTCTCTGGACAGTTAAGCCCATGGGTGGACACAGATCACAGCCACAAGACAAGCAACTCCCACAAGGGACAAAAAATTATTGAAATGTGTTTTTACCTTGATCCGGACTTCCCCTGCTTTTGGGGGTGCAACTTCCACCTCCTCAATAGAGAGTGTTTTGCCTGGGGCCCAGGCAACAGCAGCCTTGCACTTGATAACCTGGAAGCAACCAAGAGGATTACATTGCAGGAAAAGGTTCACCTTTGACAAAAGGACAGGGACAGTTGTCCTACAATCACCAAAGCCAGAGCTGCACAGCCTGTGTCTCTGCACACCGCAGCACACGCTTCTAGAGCTACACGTCTGTCCTGTGCTGTTTCCTGGGGGACTGGCTGGCTGGGTGGGATATGATGGGAGAGCAGAGACATGGGAGTGCTCAGCTGTATGCAAAGCCAAGCAGTGTTCAGTAAACGCTGGCTTTGTGTGAAGTGTGAAATGCAAAATGAAGTGACTGGTGTAGGGGGCAGATGAGACAGCAACATGAGAGCTTCTGCAGCTTAAGGCAAGCAGGACAAAGCTTCTAGTTTCAGTGGGCTGAAGGTATCTAAGAAGAGGTTACAAAACACTCCCAGTCTGGCTGGCAACTGGATAATTTCTTCCCTTGCTGAAAGGATGATTTGTGTGTAACATCACTCAGACCCTTCCCCGATCACCCCAAAGCTGTTTGGCATCAGCAGAACGGAGCTTGCAGCTTGGAAAGGGCATTGCCATGGACAAGGTTGAATGCAGATGAGTGGCTGCAGAGGGCACCACTGAAGAGCTACATTTGCTGCCAGAGCAGGAGCACAGAGTGGCATTGAGCAGGAGGGTGTTTATCAGAGCAGCACAATTGCATAATTTGTCTCCTGAGCAGCTGGGCAGGACAGAGGGGGAGTGCACTACCTAATGCAGGTCTGGACACGGTCCGAAAGCAGAAGCCGGTGAAATTCACAGGAGTTTGAAAGAGCTGGGGGATTAAGGCTGGAGGAAAGAGGGCAGGCAGAGCCGGCTGTGCCTTTTGCAGTGGATTCCGCCAAGAGCGGGGCACCTCGGAAAGGAGGACGGGAAATGCGTTGTCCTTACTTTTCCCGCAGTGGCCATGTGGTCTTAGCAGAGTTGTGTCCGTCACTGTCGCAGGCTGGAGGGAAGCTGCCGCCTCCGGGTGTTGCGGAATCCTCCAGGCGCGGAGCGGGAGCAGTCTCGGCGCGGCAGCGTCGCTGGAGAGCGCTGGTTAATGGGTGTCGGATGACGAGCAGCTCAGGGTGTGCTCAGATGGATGGGTACAGAAGTCCTCCAGGGAAGCTTTTATAGGGACCCTGCCCTTGAGCTATTCCCTGCCTTCCGTGCCTGAAAGTAACAGTGTTCAGAAAGATTTTGTTTTCCCCTCCAATTGCTACTGACAGCTGTAGAGATTTGCTGGTAAATTAACGGCACCCTTTTTGCCAAGTCGGAGCATTTGTCTTGGTGGCCATTCACACCACAATATTTGCAAACAGGTTAAAAATTTTTAAAAAAACAAACAAAAAAAAACCACAAACAAGAAAAACGCAGTGAAATGGTGGTGGGGTGGTCAAACCCTCATCGCCTTCTGGGTTGAAATTTTACCATCTGTGGTATTGGTGCTATTTTCACCAGAGCAGTATGGGGAGAGTCTGTCAAGAAAGGATTTTTTTTCCTAGGACACATTTGCATCTTTCATGTGTAACTAGGTTTGTGAATTCACACCCCCTGGGCTCTTCAGGTTCACCCAGAGCTGTTTTCTGGTGAGGCATTGGAGAAGGTGATGTATAGGGGAGACAGGATGAGTGAGAGCTTGTTGGAGGACCAGGCTAAGATGAGCACCGTGTGTGTTTTGGAACTTCTTCTGCATTTGGGAAGATGTCAGCTCCATGTTTATGTGTTCAGGGGACTGCCCATGGAGGTTTGTGCTGGTGTTCACTACCAGCTCTGTTTTATGGGCTGAGCGGGAAAGCTGGTAGCAACTGCAGGACTTGGAGCTGGCAGGCTGAGCCCCCAGCTCTCAAGTGCCTTGAACCCATCTCCAGCTTCAGGAGCTGCACTACCCTGCCCCAGCAGCTGTCTGAGCTCTTGCACAGAGGATGGCAGCTCTGTGGTGTGACGGTGGTCCCAGACACATGGAAGTGATGCTTGGCATCCAGTTCCCCAGCCCTGCTGGTCAACCCAACTTCTAGGTGATTACATGCTCCTGTCTTGGAGGTGAGCAGCTGGCTCTAGAGCAGACATGCTCTTGTGGATCATTTTAATCTGTGTTTCAGGTAAACAGGGATGTTCAGCAGTTTTTCCCAAGAAATTTCTACTTTTTCATACATTTGTTTGCACACCTCTGGTAGCCTCAATCAGACTATGAGCGATCATGATGTATAATTCCCCAGGAATAAGGAGTTTTAGAATAAAGTTTTAAAGATTTGCAATATTCAGCCTGGTCTACCTGCTGCATTAAAAAAGAAATAAATCTATCATGACTTCTAGTATGATGTACATATCTTCTACGAGAAAAAATTTTTTCATTTGTCCAGAGCAATTTTTGTCACTTGTCCAAAGATGTGACAACCCCTGAACATAACATGGGCTTGTTGTCTCCCAGGTATGTGTCAGGAATCCTGATCTTAAAAGCATGTAAAAATAGAGCTGCACTTCAGAGCATGTGCCATTTCCTGGGGGAGTGTCTGGGCAGGTGGGATGTGGTGGGAGAGCAGAAACATGGGAGTGGTCAGGCAAAGCCAAGTGATGTTCAGTTAAACACTGGCATGGTTTAAGGTCTGAGGAAACAGCATTTGTGTTTTGTCTGGTAGTTTGTTTCTTGGGAAATTACTGGATTTTTCATGTCTTTTTTTGATTTTTCACATTTTCATCATGTGCTAGTGGACAGTTGGTGCTCTTATGGGGAATGTGGTCTCTACTCACTGCCAGGAAAGCTCCTAAATGGAGGATTACAGAGAGCTGTGCATGTTGCTGTGGACCCACCTGGAGTACCTCAGAGCCAGAGAGTCATTAGGAAGGTCTGTCAGAAACTTTCTGTCCATACTTTACAATCACACAAATTCATCCTCAGCTGAGTGTTGAGGTTCTGCAGGGCAAAATACTTTAGGAAAGTATGAACTTTTTGTTGTTTCCCAGTCAGAATACACTTCATTTCTCCATGTGATCACAGATCCAGATGGCTGCCTTGTAAAATGTCCTTAATAAGAATGATTTAATGGGTTTATTATTTTGGACCCCAGCAACTATCCTAATAAAGATACTAACAGCAGGTGTTTACTATGCTTGGCAGATTACAACCACAAAAATGGGCTTTGCATCATCCTGAAGAGGATAGAAGTGAGGTTTGTTGTACTTTAGCTCTTTTATGCTGAGGACTGAAGTTCAGGTCTCAATTGTTGTGTAAATTTAGTTTATACACTTGTTCAAGGATCTTTTTCTGTTAAACTGTTATCTCTTAATCCTCCAATCATTAAACTCTGATCTCTTGTCCTCAAATCATTAAACTAGCTGGGCCACTCAGAGACTCTTTCTGCTGCTACAAACAGGTAAGTCATCGGTAGCACACAGTCCCCTTACTTCACATGCTCTTTCACCCAGCTGCCATGAGTCTGAGTGCCTACGAACTCTGATTAGTCCATGCTAAAGATATGACAATGTTGACCGTATTTGCCAAGATAGAAATAACCTCTGTTCCTGTTTCCACATTGCAAATTCAGAAAACAGTAAGATGCTTTATGTGTGAGTTGTTGCAAACTGTTACCAATCACCTGTTTCTTCCCATTTATTCTGTATTCATACTTAAGAAGTTAAGAAGCCTCCTCTTTGTATAATGGAAACAAAAACCAATACTTCATGCACATTCATATTCCCATTGCTTCCCAAACATCAGATGCACTTGTATTAATTGGCCAAAGGTCTAAAACCAGACTGATCAACTACTAAAACAATCCCAAGAAAGAGGCATAAAGGTAAAAAAACCCCAAAACACCAAATACAAACCACAACACAGAACAACAACATACCAGTTTTGCATAAAATATTTGGGAATGTTAATCTGGTAAAATACCAAGTGGTGAGACATTCTGCAGTACCTAAAGCCTATGATTTACTTAAATTATTAGTTCAAACACATGGTCACCATAAATTTTAATTTCTGCTGTATCATTCCTTGCCTATTAGGCACTGGAATGATACAGTCATTCAGAATGGATACACAGTTCTAACCTAGAGTTTTACTGTGCTGAACTGCATGTACAAATTTCTTAAGCTTGCGGTGTTATGGAAGCCCAAAAAACCAGTTTCCTTCCTTTTTATTTTATTAAAAGATTGCATATTATAAGTAATTTTAAAAAATCCAAACTTTTTATAACACCTGTGACAGGAGCAAGTCCAGTAATTCATAACTGTCTATTTAAAAATTGCAGCACATATAAAGGATTTAAAACAAGAATGAGGAGAAAGACATAGAAGGAAAAAGAAGGTTTCATTTCTAAATTCTGTGCTTGAAATGTGGGATTTGAGCTTGATCCTTTCATTCAAGGGTACTGGTAGATCTTCAGGAAAGTCTTGGCTTGCATTTCATGTAAGTTCTGTTGGAGGATGGTGAAGTTTGTTCTGGTGCTGAGCCATCTGCTGATTAACGTCTGGGAATCCTAAAACGTCAGGACACTGCGGATGCTGCAGTATAAAGTGAGAAGTTAGTGACTCAATCCCCTGGGCTAACATCAGCAGAACACTGCTGTTTTCTCTGATAATCTGGGCTATTGCTGTCAAACAGGTGCTCCCTCCCTGCCTGCCCCCGCCCCAGCTTGCAGCAAAATGACAGAGCAGATGTGCAAACTTTGCTGCAGAGAACAAGACTGAAGACTTTGCACAGAAGACTGCAAAGGCTTCACTGATGAAGCCCAGGGCTCCTGGTAATTAATTACCAGCTACAGCCTGAGAAGTTCCTCAGAGAGGGGTTTAGACACATCTTTTCAATTACAGGGTAACTGGTACAGCTTATTTTGCACTGAAACACTGAAGTGTTATACTCTAAAAATGATCAGCTGCAACATGCCTCCATCTTCAGGCTGACTCTCAGTATCCTAGAAAAGCTGATGGCATCTCTGTCCTCACCAGTTTCCCATTTGTTATACTAAAAGCTCAAACTAATATTTATAATCTATGTAAAATAAGGACAGTCAAAAAATGGAGTGTGTGCTGCATCGTTAGAACCTGAGAACAAACCTCAGGGGCTGAAATTCTTCTGTTACTTGCTTTTTTATATTCAGAGCAAGTAACACTTAAAATATCTGCCAGCAAATGACAATTAAAAGAAAACATGAATGTAATTCTCCAGATTCTGTGAGTTATAAACATGAAGTCTTTCAAAAAGGGTAGTCCTCACACATACTAAGATACACAAATGCATTTCCTACTTCTGCCAAGGACAATTTTCAGTTCCCATGGGAAATCTTGTCAAATGTCTCTATCAAAAAATATTTCCAATTTCAATACCCTGTGAAAACAGAGTCTGAGCTGAATTTTCACAATATCTGAGGAAAGTACAAGACCTAAATTCGGAGTTAGGAATGTATATATATACCAAGTACTTTGCTTTTTTAAAAGTACAAGGCAAAGTACCCAGTGACTTTAGCACCAATTGGACTGGGACTCTGTTCCCTAATGCACAAGAGGAATAGGCTATTTTTGTGTTTGTGCTCCTCACCCTGAAATGTTTCTTGGAATATGATGTAGCTTACCCCTGGTACTCTACAGCTTAGCACTCCCATGCTCCCTTGGTTGTGTGCTTTTTTCCAAAGGGTATTGGGAAGAGACTTCCTCAATTGTGTAGTCTTTTCTCCCTTTGCCACCCAGTGTCTTTGCTCAAACTAGAATCTGAAAGTTCCTCTGCAGGGAAAGTTCTTCTGCAAGGGCCCACTGCATTTCAAAAGCTGAAGGTTTGCTGGCTTTGTTACTCCAGCTGCAACCCGTGGGAACACACTGGGAGGGATTAAGGGACACGGTGGGCTGCCTTCCCCATTCTCTGCCATGAAGTCAGACTCTGTCTACCATACATCTCCTTTAGGTTATTTATACAGAACCCTTACAATGAAACAATGTTTACCTCTTTCCTGTCCTTAGGAGATCAAATCCTTCATTGATCTTTGTCCAAGGAAGTGTGTGGGTTATTAATGGATCCAGAACAAACTTTTTCTTCATGAAGTCAGCAACCAGTTTAGGAACTGCATCTTTACTCTTCCAGCCTGGAAAAATCCCCACAGAAAATGCATAATGAAATTAAATGCTTTTGAAAATACATAAAACCCATGGCAGCTTAAATTTTTAGATAAACTTTCTATAGCAGAGTAAAAGGATGAAATGTGGCAGCGTGGCTTTACCTTTGTAACACAGCGTGCCAGCAGGAAAGATGGGACAAAGTGCAGCTATTCCACATATGCCAAACCCAGCAGAAAACCAGTACAAATGTCAGTCTTCACAGAGTCCAAACTTTCCCCCACATTAAATACTGTTTCAACTTAATCACATTTCATAAAAAAGCCAGAGTGCTGACATCCATGTTGGCAAGTGGAAACTTGATTGTCTGCTCAAAACTGGGGAGTGGGTGGTGGATGTGCTTCTCTTTTCTTACAAGCACCACTAGATAAAGCTGTCATAAAAGTAGGATGCCCTCCCAAAGGAACCTCATTGGTCCCTGCTATTTCATTCAGGTGTCTTTTGAATACATGGGAGGAATTGGTTATGAGTGAGAAAACCTGTTGTTGGACTTGCTGAGTGTGGGACTGCTGGAACGGCTCCAGAAAGAGAAAGAATGGGAAGGGACTGTTGTCAGCTGGCCAGGGGCTAAGCTGGGGTCTGACCTCTGTGGAAATCAGCTGGGTATAACCCCTGATGTCCTTTACAGTCCTGAATCTCCATCTCTACCACTGTCTCTCCCTTTCTTTCTGTTCCTCTCATTCTTTTTCCACTTGCTTTTTTTCTCCCCTCCCTCTGTCCTCTCTCCCTCTTTATAATTTTATATTTTTTCTCCCTTTATCTTCTATCCTTTATCTTGTCTTATTGCTCTTCTTATCTTTTTTCCTCCTCTTTATTTTTATCTATCCTACTCCCTCCCCTCCCCCTTATTTTCTTTTTCTCTTTTGCCTCTCTCTTTTTCTCATTTTCCCCTCTTCTTTCTTCTTTCCTCCCTCTTTTTCTTTATTTTCTATCTTTTTATGTCTTCTTTTCTCTCTGTCTCTTCTTCTCTCCCCTTTCTTCCCCGTCCCTCCCTTTCTGGTTTTTTTTTTCCTTCCTTCCTTCTCTTGCCATTAACTAACAGTTCCCAAATTAATTCCCTTTGAACTTCTTTGTCAGCAAAATAGCCATCAATACTACTTCCAATAAAACAGCATAACCAATGAATTTGATATATCCTATTCGGGGTGACCTCCAAATTTCCCAAGCCAGTTAAATCACACCTTTCCAAGCCCTTACCTCCAAAGACGGAGCCTTTCCAGTTGCGACCAGTGAATAGGAGCATGGGATCGAAAGTGATGTTTTGTGCTGCAGGGGGCACTCCCACAATCACACTGACTCCGTAGTTATAGTGGCTACAGGCCAAGGCTGCAATCTGCATGAGAAACAGAGGGACATCCAGAGTCAGAGAGGATTTGTCCTTGGGGCACAGCAGTTTGAGCTCCATCTCCTCCCCTCAGGGCTCTGCTTGCAATTCATTTTTTGTGACTGAAACCACATCGAAAATGTCCATTGTACCTGCTCACACCATTGTATCTGCTCTCAATGGTTAGGTAAGTCCTAGCTTTGTTCTCCACCCCCATTTTGTCTCAGCCATTAGTGACAAGCCACTGTTGGAGAGCAGATAATGGGCTATGTGAAATGGAGCCACCCTGGTTAGGCCAGGGCACTACAATGAAGTTCTTTCCTAAATTTCTGAGCATGCTTCTGTCCCTGCACCTCAGTGGCAGATGACTTAAGAAGTTAAGAAGTTAGCTCAGTACTCTGCCAGTGACTCCCAGCTCCTCCTCAGTGCTTGGTAGCCTGGTGAAGAGAGTGCTGATGACACTAATGCTTAAAGAGAGCTAATGCCTTGTGTCACCCATCTTTTGGTTGCCTACCATGGTGTCCGTACGGCCAATGACCTCAAAGGAGTAGTCCACGCCCCCACCAGTCATTTCCATCAGCACTTCATGGATAGGCTTACTGCAATCTTTAGGGTTGATGCAGTCGGTGGCTCCCAGCTCCTTGGCCTTGGCAAACTTGTCACTGTTGATGTCCACGGCAATGATGCGGGAAGCTCCAGCCACCTTGCAGCCTATGATAACAGAGAGGCCAACTCCTCCAAGGCCAAAGACAGCACAGGTGGAGCCTGGTTCCACCTAGAATAATAACAACCACGTAAATGTGGCATATTGCTACAGGCTAGGGAAAGTACCATGCATTTTCTCACTATCAACATGATTTCCCTTAAGCCACTTCTTGCAATTTAGAGACTACCTGCTGAGAAGGAATTTGCACAGGCATACCTGCTTGTGCAGTAGCCAGCTGTACTGTTATAATGCTACATGTGACTAAGAGAAGTTGTCCCTCAAATACATTTCTGAGGCCAGGTTTTCATTAGATGTCTCGGCTTCAGGTTTAGACACACCTTTTTTTAAATGATGCTTTATATTCCAGTGGTGTTAAAATCTGTAGTGTCACTCCATTCAAGAGTACCAGCTCTAAAAGTCACATTTATATATTGCTACAATTCTGAGTGTTGCATATATAGGCTTCTATGTACTCCTTGACTTCAGTTACAATTTAAAAAATGAACTCTGTTGTAACATTTTTCTTGGGGCGATAAAGCTATGAGAGAAAACTTTATAGATGGTAATAAGTAATTTTACTGGATTTTGAATTGAAGACTTCTGAGTACCCTAGAGACAGAATCTGAAGTAGGAAAGAACTAGTATCTTCTTTCCACACTGAACTAAACAGAGTCTATACCTCGTGGCTGCCATGCTGACGACCCACTTGCATGCCACACAATCTTGAACAGACGTCATAAAATACCAGAAACACCCACCACAATATTTACCTTGGCAGTCTGCAGAGCAGCCCCATAACCAGTTGAAAATCCACAGCCAATGAGACAAACTTTTTCCAGAGGAGCAGCAGAATCGATTTTGGCCACAGCAGTTTCATGCACTACTGTGTATTCAGTGAAGGTACTTGTACCAAGAAAATGGTGAATTGGTTTTCCTTTACAGGTGAATCTAGTGGTTCCATCAGGCATTAATCCAGCATTTGTACCAAGGCTGTTTGAAAGATGAACAGAAATAATGGCCAGTGAAATTCGTTGTGTGTTATCAGTTTTGGATAAAGTAAAATAAAATGAGGGTTGTAAACAATCCAGGAAAACTCACTCAGTTTTACCGCACAGGTTACTCTTGGTGTTTAAGCAGTTCTTGCACTCCCCACACTGTGGAACGAAGAGTGGAATAACCTTGTCTCCTAGACATAAAAGAGTAATGACAGAGGATTAAAAAAGGCAGACAAGGAGCATGCAGGTAAAAACATGAAGCAAGTGTATTTAATCCCCAGGCAAATGTGCACTAGGGGTGCAGTGATGGTTTTATTTCCTTCGGCTGCATTTGTAAGATGAACCATCTTTCTGTGTTTTATATACAGGACATAATTAGTGCAAAGTTATGACAACTAATTTTGATATGCAACATTCCTGATTTCTTTCCACAGAATTGAGTCAGACCTGTGTCATAAAACCACATTACACTTCTGAAGTATTTACTCAGCAGCTTATTGCATGTTCTGTGTAAAAAGAAGGTAGTAATACTGCTTCTTTTAGTAAAGAAACTGAGATAAAAATTGACATCCACTAGGACAGCAGACTGAAGTGCCAAGATAACAGGGCTGTAGGCTGTGCAAACAAAAAATGGGGAATTAAGCATTAATTTGCCAGTCCTTTTGAGCATCTTTGCAATATAGCATTCCTCTTATTGCTGCATTGAGTAAAGGTAGGTAAAATACTTGTCTGAGAAGCAGTGGAACACACAAGCTAAGCCAACATCTCTAATTCTCTGGCACAATTATGTGATTAACAAAGTAGCACAGAGCTTCCTAGTGCCATTTCTTATAAGCTCCTGTGTAATTTCCACAGCAATGATATATGGTAAATACCTAGTAATCTCTAAACAGGTATTTCCTCATATATATCACTTTATGATTTGTCAGTTTTAAAATGTGGCTAATCCTTGACACATTGAAAGTTAATGGAAATTTTTGATTTCCACTAAAAAATGAAAAATGCCTACAGAACATTAAATGCCTCCACTACCTCAACCCTGAGTTAATTAGAACTGTGTATGGGCTTAGTAATCATTTTGCTAAAGAAACAATGCACAATTTGAAGCCTTTTGTTCAGAACTTGGAGGTGTAAATTAAGCAACATCTGAGAAATGTATGTATTCATGTATGTATGCATGTATGTATTCAGGCCGGCTATTTCAGCTCACTTGGAAACATGGGGCAGCTAGAATTAGACAACAGAGAGGTTTGTGAACCCAGACATAAGAGAAAAAGCAGCTAGAGCTGTCACTGAAATTTGCAATATGCATATTTTTTTGGAGTTAAAGCAGAAATCGCTAACAAAATTTTTTCTTATACATAGCAACCTGCTTTGAACAGACTTCATACTTGTCAGTATAGACAGAGACACTGGAAGTACAGAGAGGTGTTAAAAGTGGGCTACTCAGATATCATAAAGAACTGCCTGGAAATTGAGTGGTTCTG
The DNA here is from genome assembly GCA_034509425.1 of Eopsaltria australis. Lineage (NCBI taxonomy): Eukaryota > Metazoa > Chordata > Aves > Passeriformes > Petroicidae > Eopsaltria > Eopsaltria australis. Next base: position 1,753,334 of record JAVTVJ010000172.1, on the reverse strand, counting down.
TGAAGATTTTTTTACTGCGTATTTTCTCTTAATAATTTAGCCCTTGTTAGAATTTTTTCGGTCCTATAAAAGTGTAGAGGAATCCCATCTCACGTTGCAGCAGTTGGCTGAAAATTGGCATCTTTCCGTGACTATCTATGCACTGTGGTTCAAAGAGAAAGCAGGGAGAGGAGCAGCTGGTCCAGATGAGTGTCCTCAGAGCAATGCAGCCTTCAGGGAGCGGTGCTGCCTCACCTGCACTGGTGTTGCCCACATGCAAAGTCTGCAGCAGGGTGGGCACCCCTAACTGTGCCCTGATGCTTTTGAACTGAAGTAAGACCTAAGTTCTGGTCTACTGAAGTCAATGGATTATTTAGCTGTTAGGAGAATTAAAAGGGGCTTTGATATGTTTGTCATCTAGTGCTTTGCTTTGCCTTATTCTTGAGAAAGGTGAGCTGTATGAACTGTGTTCAGAGAACCTGCAGCTAATGCCTGATTTCATATGAACAACAGCAGAGACTCCACATTCTTAGTCCCACGAAAGGAAAAGCACTACATAGGTGGAAAGCAAGCTGCAGATGGTTTTGCCAAAACCAAAAGAAATTGAGTAGAAAATCTGAAAGCAAATCAATATTGGGAACACAGAAAGGTGTGAACAGCAGGTTTATATCCTTGGAGGTATCCTTGAAAAAACCAAAATTGGAATATTTTCGTGTGCAATAAAAGTACTCACAAATGTTTGACTTAAGGAGGAGTCTGGAAACTCAGCACAGGGTTTGTTTTCAGTGCTGTTTCATACCTGGTTTGACTGAAGTCACTCCCTGCCCAACACTCTCCACAACACCAGCTGCTTCATGCCCAAGAATTATTGGAAAAGGCATAACCAGTGCACCAGTTATCACATGGTCATCAGAGCGGCAGATCCCGGTGGCTATGATCTGATTTACAGGAAAGACAAGAATATTTCTGCATCTAACTACGTCAGGTCATATGCAGAAGTGAAATGATATTCTACATTTGGAGAAGCCACTTGCTTCCCTCCAAAATCCAATATGCACACACTAAATCTACAGGTAAAACAAATTTAGTTGTGTGATTTAAGATTTTTGTGGTATTTATTAGTCTTTAATCTACAGGGCAAAGCTACTTTGTGAATGTTTGCTCTGCAGTACTGAGTTCTAGAGGGAGTCCGATGGATTTTCTGTAGAACCAATGTTCTAGCAATACAACTATATAGGGGGAACAGAGTAAATTGAATTATTCCTAATATTTATATATAAATACTTGAAAAGTAATATTATATAAATTTTATTAAATTATGTAAATACAAATTAACCATCATATATTATTTATAAACATAGAAATATTGTGCATATTTTATGTTTATTATATTTAGATTATATGACAATACATAACAGGTATTTTATATAAATTATGTATTACACAATTATTTTATATTCTAATTATGTAATAATTATATTATTGTATTGTGTATATATTTTAAATATTTGTATATGTTACATTCAAAAAATTTAAGCTACACATAGTGGTTTATATGACATTTTGCCTTTTCTTGCAGCTAGAACAGAACTACTTATTTTGAAATATTCAGGTATGTATTTACAGCTTTTATTCTGACAAATGGATTTGTCAACCCCATGAGAGGGTTTCTCTCACTTGTGTGACACTTGAAACTATTCAAAAATTGAGGCAGCTGCTGAATTCCACTGAGGCCAATATCCAGGTATAAGAGGAAGCTTCTAGGCCTACTGAGCTATTTCCTAGCATAGATTCCAAGAAAGTAAAAGAAATTTTCTTGCTCCACACTACAGGAAATTCTGATTTTTGCCTTGCACTGTAATTTTTTCAGCCTATTAGAAAAACAGATGTCAGTTAATATAAAATCCAACCCTGAAAACTTTTTTTTTTAAAGATTCATTATCAAATTTAGGACTTTAGACATGTTCCATAGGAGCTCACTGATTAGTAGCTACTTATTAGCAGAATATTTTCTGACTGGGTCTTAAAAATTTATCAAACTAATTCTGATTAAAAGCAAGATAGAATGCAAGTCATAGGAGTTGCTTCAAATTTTGATTTTTAGTACCTTTATGCGAACTTCATGTTCTTTTGGTGGAGCAACTTCCACTTCCTCAATACTGAAAGGTTTATTGGCTTCCCACAGCACTGCTGCCTTGCATTTAATAACCTGCAAACATAGCAAAGAAAAACGGGAATGGCACTTGCATTTTCAAGTCACCACACAGACAGATTCTTCCATTTCTGCATGTGAAGCTCCTGCTCCTATTTATGGAGAAGAAACTACAGGGAAAAAAACACCAAACAGAGCAAGAAAAAAGTAAACACCAAAGGTCAGTGTAAGCTTATTTTTCCCCCCACCAAGATCATGACTGACTTTGCTCATCTTTCTGTCACATCAAGTTTTCAACTGCATGTGTAACAGTTTCCTAGGATAAGAGGATACCTTATAATGGGATACCTTACCCATTCTCATTGCTTATCCCAGGATCTCAAACAGGTTTCCTTCCTGCAAGCTCAGTTCCTAGTGTATTCAAAAGCAGTGGGTTCTCTCTGTCCCCATAATTGCTGTTCTTCCTTGGAGGTGTTTAAAGATCTCATCCTAGGTCTTTAAACAACCCCAGTCCCTGAAATATGATTTTCATGGGCGACATACTATAAAGTCCTCAGTCACTCTGTTAAGTTTACTGACTGCAAGTGTTCGGGTGGCATTGTCTTGAGAAGAAAACAGAGTGGAATCAAGTCCAGGATGCAAGAAGTTTAGCACATGCATTTTTCCTGTGTGACTGGGACAACTTAACACCAGTGTGCTCTAAAATTTGCAGGGGAAAACAACAAATAAACAAACAAATTTTTAGTATCAACGCTTTTGAAGTAGAAGTAGAAATAATGTCTGATTATGCACAAACTGAAAACTGGTAACAAAGGAAATAATTACTAGGAAATACTAAACATATGAAATAAAACAGCAGACTGTCAGCATCTAGACACAGAGTGGGATGGGTACACTGCTTTGAAGAAAAAACTACCTCAAGAGATATTTGCACCAAATTTAAATCTAATGTTTAGATGTAAGTGTGATTAGTGAAAAATTCACAAGTGTGGTCAAAGGTAACATTTCAAAGGGCACCATTTCCCAGGAAACTTACCTAAAAAAAAATTTTAAAAGGCAGTTTATGTATTTATGTTCTATCCCACATAGCACAGTGATGATTTCATGACTTGCACATGCAAAGCACATGTAGTGTGTCTAAGCCCAAAGGCGGCCAAGAAGCGTGGATTGCCAAGAACAAACAAATCTCTTCTATTAGAAATTGGTTAACTGTGTATTGTTCTGACTCTTCAGTCCCTGTGAGCTTTTACAGATTGCAACAGGACCCCACAGGTGCAGCAACAGCACACTACCACCCACTTCACCTGCCAAGACAAGTGCTGGCTTAAGAGTTTTTTCTCTGCTCGTGTGTTCTACCAGCTGTGCGAGTCACTGCGGCGGGGGAGGGCAGGTGTGGAAACACACCCTTGTACAGGACACACGGACTGTGCTGCATGCTTACATAAATTGCCCTGTAACTCCCGTGTTATTCCAAGATAAACACGGTGAAATCAAGGCAATTAAGTTACATCACAGCACTTCATTTGCCGTGCTCTGTCCAATGTTGAGTAGAGGACTGAACTTGGTGCATTTATCTACAAGTAAGCTACAATTAATTTTGCACTTGCAGTAACTCAGAGTTAAAGACAGCATTGTTTTTTTCCCTTTCTCTTGTTCTGTTTGGTTTTAGAATAGTGAAGACAACTGACAGTAACAGCAAAGGCTCCTGGTACTTTCTTAAGGCACATTCCAGCAAGGTACATGCTTTCAGTTGTTTTCCATTTCAAGTTGCTTGTCCCTTAGCCCCTCTTGCAGGTCCCTGGGTGTATGTTAACATCTTGCCAGCATTTGCAAGAAGGAACATGTATTGGTATCAGCCTCTCTCTCTCTTGTCATCTAAATCGTAGCAAAGATGTAACTACTCACTTCCATCCCAGCTCAGTATTGCATTGCACGTGAAATTTACTTTTGGTCTTCATTAACTGAATTTTGAGACTTGTTATACACATACTCCAATTTAATGACTAATGTCAGCACAATTCACCCCACAATTTAACGCAATATTAGCTATGTCTTTTTTTTTAGAAAAAAAATGAGCTGATACGAATTACAAATAAAATAGTTTAAACTACAGTAGGATCTCGGAATGGAAATGGGTAGAAGAGATAAATACATTGATCCAAACATTTAGTAGATTCTATAATATTTTAAACTATCCAATCAGAGATTAAAAACAGTTTGCTAACCCAGACAGGATGTTATTCTGGTACTGTTACCTTATGTTGCGTCAAATAAACTGTTGCCTTGAAGAGTTAACAACCATTTCCTAGGGAAGTACAGCAGCCTGCAAATAAAGGCAGCTCTTCTGTACCAGCTTCATCCTAAACTCTAATTTGTGCTATACCACCAGGAGTTGTGGTGTCCCCACAAAGAATTCATATTTAAAAATGCATTACTCAGCTGCAGCAAAGAAATTTTCCTAATACAAACTGTTGCTTACTTTGCCTGCTGTGCTCATGCTGACCGGTGTGTCTGTTTTGAATCTTGCCCCCGCTGATTTCTTGCACCAAGGACTCAGTCAGCCCCAGAGCAGATGGGTTGCTGGTACCACAGGTCCTCCCCAGCACACTGGAAGCTGGCTGTGTGAAGTGCTCCTGCAAGTGGACTGCTCTGATCTTTTAGCCAAGCCTCCCAGCTCAGAGTCCCACCCCTTAATCAGAAAAAGTGCTCGAATGAGAGTGAACCACTGATCTGATGAAACTTCACTCTTTCAGGGCTTCTGTCTTCCTGATTCCTTTATCACACTCTTCCCTACCCTTTTTGCAGTCCACCTGTGGTTGCCCTCAACATCTTGGGACAAAAGCAACAGCCCTGGCTGGAAGCTATTTCCATTTTTCCACCACCCTGGAAGCTGCCCTCCAAACCCACTACTCTCAGTGGCACTGTAGGTCCAAAGAGAAATGGGGAGAGTGGCTCTTGAATTCACAGCAGCAGGGACACAGTGAGAACATGAAGGCTTTGCTGATGAACCTTGGTGACACTTATAAGAGCCCAGCTCACCTATTAAAACATGGAATTGTACACACTGCTTAAGAAACATACACTGATGGTGTGACTGTGGCTGTATCTGCTCCTGAATCCTTAGTTTTACAGTCCAGCTACTCATTAATCTGTTGGAATGGATTTCACTTCACTGTGTCCAAGTACAATGTGCCGATCATGCTGATGGGAAAACAAAAATCAGTAAGTCAGAAGTACTGCAACAGAATTTTTCTTATCACATGCCACACCCTGCTTGATTTGTGAGTGCCTGACCCATTGGTTCCATCAACACCCCAGCCCCCATCACTGGTTCCAAACACAGCCCCCATCACTGCTCACATGCCCACACACTTGCCCTCTTCTGGCATTACATGCTGGTGGAAGGGATTGGGTGGGTGCCTTTCCTGGGAACTTCAAGCCTCATCTGTTTTTAAATTAAGCCCAGCATTCTGAAATAATGATTTTTCTTCAGAAACAAGTAAAAAAACGATAAAATGCTGCATATAACCTGACTAGTAATTACTAAGTATAGCACTCTCTCATGTTTACCTCTATAACTGTAATTAATTCAAGAAGAGATTCTTCTCTTCCCTAGTCCCGCTGGCTGCACTATTTCTGATCCAGGCCAGGATGCCACTGGTCACCTTGGCCACCTGAGCACTGGCTCATGTTCAGCTGCTTGTCAACCAGCACCTCCAGGTCCTCTTCCTCCAGGCAGCTTTTCCTGTAGCACTGCCTGGGGTTGTTGTTACCAAGGGCAGGTCTTGGCACTTGGCCTTGTTGAACCTCTGTGCTGGTTTTGGCTGGGGCAGAGTTAGCTTTCTTCACAGTGGCTGGTTTGGGACTGGGTTTTGGATTTGTGCTGAACACAGGGCTGATAATGTGGGGGTGTTTTTGTTATTGCTGAGCATGTTTTACAGAGCCAAGACCTTTTCTGCGTTTCATATGGCCACACTGGTGAGGAAATTCGGAGTGCCTGGGAGGTTGGGAGGAGACACAGCCCGGACAGGTGACCCAAACTGACCAAAGACCCATCCCAGACCACATGACTTACTAGTAATTTGCACTTCCTAGACTAACTTGTATCAGAGCAAAGTATTTCTAGACCACTCTATTCCTTGACATTTATCTTTCTCCTTTCCTCCCTTCTTTTGTACTTGATGATTTTAGAGGTCTTTTCCAACCTTAACAATTCTATGATTCTTCTAAAGTTCCCATCCCTTTTCCTTATTGGTTTATTTCTCAAATCCCGTTATGTTTCCTTTTCCCTCAAAACTTTCCTTATATCTTTAGCTATATGCATAATGCATATCAAGGCCATGATTTTTTCCTTTTTTTTTTTTTTTTTTTTTTTCAGGGAATGAAGCTGAGGTTGTCTGGAAACCATGTCCTTTGGCCAGAGTAAATGCCTCCAAACTGAGAACACTGGATCAGACAGTGGATCCTTTCTGCAGCCTGTGCAAGGATAGGTGTCATGTTCTTCAGGCAAAAGGTGACAAGAAACTGCACAGGGTTCCAGTGAAGCAGAAATGGAGTTGCATAACAGTGTTGCAGAAGCTGCTTTATTTGCCTTGCTTTGCCTGATTCCTAAAGATAAGTGAGGGTGAGGCTGCAGCTTGGGGAATACAGTGGCCCTGGCATGCAGGGAAACCACAGTGCCGCCCCTTTACAACTTGCTTCCACAGGTTCCATGGCTCAACCCTTTGCCAGAAAATACTTGGCTGATCCCTAGACCTCTCCACTTTTAAGCCTGTTCACTAAGAAGAGAATTTTTCTTTATCTACATAAATTTTTGCAATTAAAATATCTTCTTTGTGGTGGCCAGTGACATGACCCAAGGGGATGGCATGAAGTGGTGTCTGGGGAGCTTTAAATTGGATATTAGGAAAAGGTTTTTCACCCAAAGAGTGTTTGGGCACTAGAACAGACTCCCCAGGGCAGTGGTCACAGCACCAGCCTGACAGAGTTCAAGAAGGGTTTGGACAGTGCTCTCAGGCACAGAGTGTGACTCTTGGGGCTGCCCTGTGCAGGCCCAGGAGCTGGACTTTGATGCAGGTCCCTTCCAACTCAGGATAGCCTGTAATTCTATGGAAATATGATACATTATTCCTTTATCGGTTTTCTATCTCACTTTATCCAACTGAACATGATGTCCTAAAAACCTCCATCCAGTGATTTATTAACCTCAGCAGATTCCAGTGAAATGTGTGTCAGAGGCTGAAGACAAAGAACATTCTAGAGGTGCTCATGGCTGGTGAGCTTGCACACAAAGGAAGTTAGAAGCAGTGGGCCAAGGCCTGTTCTTGCAACTCCAGGTTATCTTCACTTGTAACTTGGGAAAATGTTACGAAACACTGACCATGCTCAGCAGATTGTAGCCATAGCTACAGTTTCTGACTACAAGGCACTTGTAGAGGAAAGTGGTTCCTTACTGCCACTTCACAGGCAGCCCAGCCTGCTCCCCACTCCTTATTCCTGCCAGGGCTGAGCAGCCTTGCACTGCTTGCTTGCCTGAAGCAGTGCATGATGTTGACTCCAGGTGAAGAGAGCTAGTGCTTTCTGAAACAGCTTCCTTTTAATGGGAAATTAGTTCTGCACTGGACCCGGCTCTATTGAACAGGAGACTATTTTAACCACAGCGCGAGTGACCTAACTCTTTAGAGGAAAAAAAAATCTTTTAAGGACAGTTATGCATCACAGATTTTACTGACAACTATAAATTCTGTCCTACAAATACTAAAATGTATACTAGCTTTAGCTAAAACTTTAGCATTTTTAAAAATAGGTTACTTCTTCCTTATCTGCCATGTTGATTTTTAAGCTTACCAAGGTACGTTTCTTTCTTTCAGACAGTGACTTAATTGTTAAGATAAATAAACCTTCTGGAGGGTGTTTAAATTGAAAAATCAGCATTTCTTCCTACTGTGTGATAGCAATTTCCAAGTTACTCTCTTACGAGTCACTTCTGAAGAACTTCATAACACAAAAGCTCTGGGACACACGTTATTAAAAGATGGGAAAAAGAGAAGACAGCATTTCTGAAGTCTCACCCTACACAATGCAGAAGCTGTGACTGCTCCAACCCCTTTGTATTTTTCCACCTGCACATTTAAGGATGTCCTAAAGATCGGTTACACAAAACACAAAACTCTGCAAGTGTTCATTAGTATTGAAGCATAGAGATTGAACAGAACTAGCTGGCAGGGCAGGTAACCCTTCACAAAGCTTAAGGATCATATCTGAAGATTATACAAATGTTCATGACAAGGCAATGAAGCTGAATTAAGAACATATGAGATGACATCCAGTTTTGTGAGAACATGAACAAAGACGTCCACAAATAAACACCTTTCCAAAACACACAGGAAATAAATCAACTGCTCATGGGACAATGCCTTATTCATTTTCATAAACTGAAGAAAAGCCACAGGTGGAAGGTGCAAATTAGCAAAACAGTGGCTCTAAAAGTTTGTGGGTTTAGAGCAAGTATTAGAAGGATATGAAGGGGAAAATAATATCCAAGGAGAGTACTCAATCAAGTATGAAGACCCCTTTTTTATATAATGCCTTTTCCTCCTTTTAGGTCTCTGAAAATATCACAGCCAAACAAGGCAAACAAAAAGAAAAAAGAGCACATCTTATACTACTTGAAATAAAAATGCAGCAAAAGGGAATGAAGATAAATCAAACATTTCATTACTTGGCTTTAGGATTGTCAGTAGCAGATGCTGTTGTTCCAGCTAACAGAGCCACCTTCTTGGAAGAGAGACAATTAAGGTACACATTTCAAAGATGGGCCAAAGCTTATTAAGCTTTAGGTTTGGAAGTCACACTGAAGTCCATCTCTGCTTTTCAGAATAACTTATGACAAGAAGAACGTGTGCTTACTCATAGCTTATTTTAAAACCCTCCAGCAGAATAAATGGGTATGTTACAATATGAACCAACACCAATAACAGGGCAGTCAGCGTGTGATCTTCAGTGTGATCTACAGCACAGCCTGAGCAATAAAAAGTTCTGTTTAAATCCAAGAAACACTGGAACTCTTCAAACTTTCTTGATGTTATCCCCAAGCTCTAAGGATTTTAGGAATGCCACATCCTGCACTCCTGCAGCTGGCAGTCACATTGCCCCAAAACTGCCCTGAGCTCATGTGCCTTTGACTTTCTGCCATGTCCCCTTCCTATTTTCTGTTTCTTTCCTTTCCGGTTCCTTGAGCCATACTTTCTTTACTGTCTTTTTAATGCTCTACTACACAGGTTTAAAGATCTCTGGATGTATTCTGCTGTCCAGCATTGCTGAGCAATAGCTCTGGCAGTACCTGAAACTTTACAAACTTAGTGATGGAAGTCAGAGCTTTCCTAAGCACAGCAATGACGCCTGGTGGTGAAACACAGGAAACCTGTTCTTCTAGAGCTGCTGTGTAGCTTCTCTTTTTATCTTCTGTTCTTCAGCATTTTCACTGGGAACAAACCACACTGGAGGTTTGTAAGTCCTGGTTAGACAAGCATGTCAGAGCTGTCTCCCTGAGGACAACAGGGTGAAGCAGAGAACTTCCCTGTGTGTTTTTCTAGTTTCATTAAATTTGTACAGCTAAAGCTGATTCAAAGAAGGATCTTTCTTTAAGAAGTGCCCTAGAGCACTGCATGTAAATATTTATTTCTGTTATCAGAAACAAATTCCTTGTCTTAGTATAAAACAGTACAGTGATTTATCTCTGCTTCCAGTTTAATGCATTAGTGGGCCATGCCTGAAATATGCAAGTGACCATCTTGAAAATACTGAGAACAGCCAGGTCCACAGATTGAAAATTAAGAATAAATGTGCTTAAATAGCCTGCCACAAGCTAGAACACCAGAGTGCCAAACTTGTATACAATATGTAAATCCAAAATGAAAAACAATAAAAGTCCTCATCCTCACAGTGAAGAATTTCTTCCTAGTATCTAACTTAAACCCACCCTCTGTCAGTTAAAAGCCACTCCCCCTTGTCCTATCTCGACCTGTCCTTGTAAAAAGTCCCTCTCCAGCTCTCCTGTAGGCCCCCTTCAGGTACTGCAGCGTGCAACAGCCACCGAGCTGTTGTGACACTGCAGTTGGCATGAGCAGCCTTCCAACAGCAACACACCAGACCATGTTTGTCTTCTATTTCTCCACAGACAGGTAAGCTTCAGATTTAAACAGCTGAATTTAAAAACACCTGTATGTGTGTGGGTACGTGTGTCTAATTTCACTGGTAAAGCTGTAAGACAGCTGTGTCTTAAGCTGCACACAATTGTGTAAGGTGCTTTGGAACCCTTTCAGCACGTTTCTAAAAGTCCCCAGTTTGTCTGAGCCATCTGCTCCTGCTCTCTCAAGCCTGAATAAAGGAGGCACATGTATGAAATGGTCTTAAGGAAACCTTGGACCAACTGAGGAGTCTTAGATCAGGTTTAATAGCTGCTACATGCATTAACATGCAGAATCTCAGCTGTAAAGGTGTAATTCCTTGCAATTTTACACATTTCAGTTAGAGAATCAGTGTAACAAATGCTGGGTATACTTATGCTGCCCTTTTTGTTACAGAAATAAAACCAGAAAAGCTTTTATGAAAAGGCTGATCTAGTTTCTGCAACAAAGCAATCAGAGTTTTGTAAAATCTAAGAAAAGCCCCCATGGAACTTCAGCAACAAACCACAGTCCATCCTTTTAACAGAAGAAACTTTTCTATTGGCCTTTTAGAAAGTGCAGAGAGAAGTGCACTAAGTCTGTAAGTCAGAACCAGTTGGTTGCCAAGCCTTTACAGACCCACGGGGATCCCACTTGCAGTCTCCACTTGAAAGCAGTAACAGCGAAGGGAGAAGAAAAATGGGCACAAGGCAAGTCATACTTGAATCAACCCTGACTGCAGCTCAGCAGAGAGGAGCAGTTGGGATGCTGTGTCATCATGCTCTTCAGCAAACCTGCAGGAGAGCTGCACTTATGCAGGCACTGCAGCTACCTGGATACTCCCTGGAGAAGAAAGGGATAGGCAGGCTCACAGGGCTGAAGTGAAGCCTCACTTCCAAGGTGTCCACTTCACTACTTTGCCAAAGCACTAAAGTCACTTAGGAATAAGATGAATCAGAACACCCAGCCAAGACTAACATTATGACTTGTTTTTTTAAAGGAAAAATATCTGATAGGCAATACAATACATACAGCATCATGTGATTACACAGGAATACTGAATATGAGTGACCTGTAAGGAAGAGTTCCTGTCTCCTGGTGTTCTGAGGCTGTGTGATAAATTTTGCTAAGAATATGGAGAAAAAATCAAAAGTGAATGTGTCACCTCAGTGTGCACCATGTGCCAAGCAAGGCACATTATTTCCACCTGTGCTAACACCCATCCCACTCAAGCTCAAGTATAAAGCAATGGCTTAACCTCCCATTCCTACTTCACCTACTGACCCAGCTAACTAGACGCAATATATAAACCAGGCAGTTCAGTTGCTTGTGATTGTCTCTTGAGAAGCCCAGGAAAATCAGAATTTTTGTTTTGAGTGTTCATGCACACTTTGCAGCAGGCACTAGTGGTACAGGTTTTGGAGCCAAAGGAACACTTGTCAGTCATTGCTTTTAAGAAAACTTTTGAGCAGAAATGGAGACAAGAATGTAAACATTAAAATAGTAACTACTAATGCTCTTGGCATTTACACCCAACTTGCTATGTATAAAAATAATATTAAAAAATTAAATTAAACAGCTTCCCTGGGAAAAAATAAATGCTGCATTTGCCATTAATTTCTTTTTTTAAAAAAAGAAAGTTGTTATACTGAAGTTTCAGGGTAAAAACCTGCATTTAACTTAACCCTTCATGCACAGAAACAGCTCTGGGACTACTGATCACTGAGACAATTCAGCATCACAAGGGCAGCAGATAGTCTTTGAAGTAAAACTACTTCATGTCCTAGTTTTATTCCACAAACTGCATGTCTCATCTTTCCCATCATCCGATTCTGAAGCCTAGTTGCTGTCTGAGTCATTGTCTTCATCTTCTTTTCCAGACAGAGCATGTTTGGAGGAATCATTGGCTTCTCCCAAAGGAACAGCCCCTTTCCTCTGTGGCAGGACACTGAAAAAGGCCTCCTTCCAGTCTCTCTTCTCCAGGTATGCAAGGATGATCTCAAACACTGCAACACCAGAAAAGCCCATCAGCTCTTTCACAGGGAGGTAAGTGAATTGCTGATAGCAACACACCCCCAAATCCATCTTTACAGAGGTTTTTGTGCATTCCCTTGGGGCATCTTCAGAGTGCAGCTGATGAAATGTAGGCAGGAACAGACACTGCAATTCTGCTCCTGCTGCAGCCTGAAGCCAAGCATACCCTGAGTTTCCAGCTACACAGCAGTGTTTCTCTCAGGGACTGAGAGAAAAGTCCCCCCCAATACTTCAGTCTCACCACTGCCTTCTGTACAGGCACCAATGCTTTCACATGTTTGACAGGAATGCTGCTGTGGATGCACTTAAAGATTTTGACCCCTCCTATAATTAGCTCTTTCTTTCTTTCTGTACAAAGCAACAGTGAAAAATCCAATTTTAGAAACATGTAAAATCTCACTGATACATAGGGTTTAATAATTTTTAAGTCCCATGCCATACTACATTCTCCTCCATGCTTAAATAATCATTACGAGCATGCAAATGCCAGCCTCATTAATCAACAGCACTTTAAGACAATAAAGTTATCATTGAACAATGCATTACATAAAAAAAATAAACTTGAAATAAAGCAAGGTAAGATAAACTGAAGAATGTACAGTGGGCCACAATAAAGACTTTGACACCATGTCAAATATTTCCATGAAAGTCTGAGTAGGCTCCATTTTATATGTATTTTTGTTTATTGACACTGAAAGACAATCTAATAATAAAGCTGAAAGTTTAAAAGGAGTGAGATTCAAGGCTTGGTTAAACAATTGAACACTACAATCAGAACCAGGAAATCAGGTAAAAATTCAATTATGCAAGCTCAGCAGTTGGAGCTGACACCAACTGAGGAAAATCTGCAGTTACTGTGGCAGTTACTGCTGAACAAAGCTGTCCAAAGAGGCGAAAACAGGACAAACATTCATCCTCCCTTGGCATGAAATACGTACAATACAATGTTGGATAGTTTCCAACATTCTACTCACTTATACAGGAAGCCTGGAAACAAGACCAGGATGGTAAGAAAGCCACACATAATCCTCAGACAAGCCAACAGGATACAATGTGCACTTCTACATGGCTAAGACACCATCATTTACATTTAACCATATCTATAATATTTAAAGGTCAGGGCAATTAGTGCATTCTGAAGGCAACTAAATTCAAGAAATACCAACATAATAAAACAAGGTTTAGGTATCTGCACTACAATGCAGAAGGTTTGAACTTGGACTATCACAGGTATATTCTGAAATAATGTAACTATTTTATTATTTAGAACTCACCATGATTGACAGCTAACACTTTGCGGCTGTTCATTTTGACAAAGTTTCCAAGTGGGAGCTGTGCATGACCAATTCCCTGCTCTACAGCTTTTTTGTAAGTAATTCCCTGGGGAAAAGACACCAAAACAAGTGGATTGAGAATCACTGTTTCAGATCAGCCCATACAGATTTACTGTAAGTATCATTTTCTCACAAGAGTTTTGCCTGTGCTAACATGATGTTGCTTTAGAAGTTGGTTAGAAAAAGAAACTTATCCCTGTTGGATAACACCTGCCTCAAGGGCTACTACCTCTGGAAACTCACTACTTTCTATGTATGTCACACTGTGACCTGTGGTCAAAAGAACTGTAAATGAAACCTGCTCTAGAGCATTCCTCTAGAGCTGCAGCTGTAGAATCATCAGCCATAGCCTGTTTTAAAGCTGAGCTGATGTTAAAGTACATAGTTATTCAGGTTGTAGTCACTCGGTATTCTTTTCAGAGGAAGAGTAAAGGATAAGAAAACTCTGGAACACAAGCCACTGCTACCACCACAAGCTTTTTTCACATTTCTTCAACATTTTTTGGAATTCATTTTTGAAGAAGTTTTCTCATTATTAATGATGTTAGTTTACACATGAACAGCAATAATGTCAAATAAGGTGCCAAAAAAATGAAAAAGCTGCAAAGAAACAGACCCGCAGTTTACCTTGTGGTGATTGTGATCCACCAGTCCTCCAATCACATAGGCTTTCTTCTCATCAAGCTCTCTGAGAACGTCTGGGGAATCTGAGGTAAGATATACTAGGTCTTCTTTCTTTATTAGCTCACTATAGTGCTCTGTTCTGATTTGGATATCCTCAAAAAAAAAAAAAAAAAAAAGGTAGTTAAAAGAAGTTACATTCAACTGATGAATTGCTGGCTAACTTTACAGACCCAAGATGGGACCGGCAAAAATAAATCCAACAGTATGTGGTCATTCCACATTCCTCCTTCATGTTCAAATATGTAGCACAGTGCAGACTGATTTTCTGTGTAAACAATCTAGTCCCTGCAGCACTGATTTGTAAAAATCAACAGGAAATTTTCTGAAAACCCAAAAAACTTTACAAATCCTTAAGTTCTTGTGATTCCCTTCAGACGTAACCGTATTCCTCCTACGGATCCAAATAACTTTCAAGTCCACTAAAAAAAGTGAACCCAGAAGTAAATGCTTAGTTAACATTAATTGTTCAGCAACAGAAGTTTATGCTAAGCTCTCATGAAGCAGCTATTGCACAAGAATTGCTGAAAACAGGACTGCTTTTATTTATTCTAAGTGCTCTTTCTTTGAAGTTGTTGGAATAGTGGCTTAACAGGGAGTTGCAAGGAAAACCAACATGAGTTTGACCATAAGAGAAGCTTCTCTCCAGAACACTTCAGTGCTGTGAGGCAACATGATGGAAATGAAGGTGCACATGAGAGAATCACATCATGACTGGAAAGTCTTATTTTGGACAAGGGAAAAAGAGCACTGTCAAGACAGACAACTGCTAGAACTGCCTAAATCAAAGAGTCCTGCTTAGTCCATCAAGAATGGAATTTGTTCAATAAAAACAAGTGAAAATGGATCTGTGTGTAGTTTTTCAAGCAAAAATCAAATCCAGATTCAAGACAAGCAGTCTTTGGCTTATTTAAGTTGAATCAATTAAAAGGAAAAAAGCCACACTTTTTCAAATATGCTACTGCTCTCATCTATTAGAAAAATCCATGTGGAAAAAATCATGTTCTTCACAACTAACAATATAGTTAACAACTACAATCAAGACTTTAATTTATTACAGAAATACTCAACTATTCACCTTCCAATTCACCCATCCTTTGTCATTTTCATTCATGTTGGTCTTCAACTGTCCCCCATGGCTGGTCAAGTAAAACTTCAACAGAACAAACAAGAGGTACAAAATAGAAGAAATGTTAATTTGCCACGATCTGTTTCCTCTTTTTCTACCCTTAACTGTTATCTAAAACTGTTAATATGTTTTAGATGGAAGCAGTACTAGGACCATATTCATATAGTCAGTGATACATTTAAAAGACAAATTCACACTTAGAGTGACTCTTTTTAAAGTCTGCCGCAGATAAAACCAGGAGTATCAACAGGCTCTTAGAGGCACACCTGGATCTGGCACTTTTCATTTGCATGCACACACTGTTCCATATATAGGGCTATCTTTATAACATGTGGGTGTTACAATAGAAATCATCTTCTTATGAAAGAGGCAGTTTAAGTATTTTTTTTCCTCCTACAGTTCTCATGTTTGGTACTTGGCAACAGTCAGTGTTCAGGTTTGCTCAAACATACCTGCACAGGATGAAATGCCTTGCGGTTTTCTGCGTAACATCTCTGAATCTGCTTGTGGAGCTTCTTAACATCCTGTACACAACACAATTTGTTTTTACTTAGTCTTTCATCAGACCATCACACAATGCTTTATCATGAGCCAGTCAGAAGCTAAAGAGAGAAAAAGGAAGCTTTTTAACTGGAAAAGTGACTACTCAGAGAGTGTGGGCATCAGATCCTAAGGGGAAAAAACACCCATTGTGAGGAGATTCTGCTAAGGAGACACACACATCTTCCACACAGGTGTATCCATGTGCTTGATTTCCATTATTCTAGGGGAAAAAAAGTCACAGGGATTTAATTAGCATACAAAATTAATCTGACAAATCAAGCAGGTTTATCACTGTGACAATAGTCTTCAACCCATGGGAAAATCCTGAGAATATACAGTTTATATTTAAGAAAATTAAATATACCTAGTTCATCTGCAGTTCCTTTTACCTTTAACACCATCAGGTCATCAAAGCTGCAGTCCACAATGAGGCGAAGCGTGCTGGGAACAACTTCCCTGCGCATGCACTTTCTGTCATTCCCCTCACTACTGGAATCCAATTTTGACTGACGTTCTAGTTTTCTCTTCTGGCGTTTTTCTTTTCGTTTCTGCCTAAGTAAACAAACAAATCAATCCTCAAAAAGTGCTGCCAAGTCTGCTGAAGTACTGTGTTATGCACACAAATGCAGACTTTTAGGGCCAAAGTGTTTGTCCTGTGACTATTGTGATAGTGTAAACTCGACCTGTTGCCTGCATTTGTGCTACACTGAGACCAGCACAAAACACACCTCCATCTTTGTGAAGTTCTGTAAATACCTACAACATCTGACACAAATTCAATTAACTCAATACTGGGAGTCTCACAGATTCAAGTGTGCTCTGAGTCAAGTCTTGTAACAGAACTAACCAAAAAGATTGATAAAATCACAGTATCAGAATCAGAATGAGGAAGGGAATTTACATCCTGTATCACTGAACAGTTTTTCAAAAGACTTCTGAAGAAACTTCTATCCTCCTGTCAGGAGCAGGCGGTTGGGAGATCAGATTTCAGAGACAGCAACGACACTGTCTTGGGAAGGAGCACCCGGCAGTCAGCAGAACTGATAAGAATAAACCACCATCAAGGCATTTGCAGATACACTTTCTCTCAACACAACAAAGCAGAAGCTCATCGTCTTTCCAAATCATTCCAACAGATTATAAATCAGGGTAACTTGTAGCACAGCACTGCATGTGTCAAATGTAGCTGCTTTTATTCAGTGTCTTTGTAAAGTTCTGAAATCTGACAGCACCAGGAAAAGAAGCGCAGCTCATTCAGAAAAGAACAAGGCCACACTCGCTCCTTTTGTTCTCTCTCCCTTCTGACAAATGAAAAACATGCACGTTTGAATCCCTCCTGACATCCTCTTTAAGCTGAGGAACAATTCCAGTATGAGGAGGGGATGCTTACCTGTACAGCCTCTTCAAATGCAGACGAAGTAGCCTGGGGCTACTGCTTTAAACCTGGTGTGGGAGAAAACTGGTTCAACTGCCTTGATTTGCTGAAGCAATTCACAAGCAAATTCTGCTGACACGTCGTTATTATTAGCACTAAATATTACATGTGAACCACGGGAAGCTCCTTTGCAAACCATACCTCCGCAGATCTTTCTGTTCTTCCCACTGCTTCTGCTTCAGCAGCTTCTTCCTTTGCCTCTTGGACATGGACTCAAGGCATTCTTCCTTGCCTGAGCCTGTCTGCAGTCTCTCTGCTGGACTGTCACTTGATTTGGCCTTTCCTTCCACATCAGGAACTGCAGGGAACGGGGTATTTTCCATGGGCACCTCTGCACTGTCTGTGGGTGTTTCAGACGACATTAGCTTTTGGCAGGGTTTTCTGACTTGTTTCTCAGCACGCGCCGGATATTTCATTAAGAACAAGTTTTCTGCTCACAATTCTCTAGGAAACAAAGTGATATGAGTGTCATTAACAAGAAGCTCAACTAGAACAGCTACCACATAACACCTACTACAAGCCTGAATAAAGAATAAGAGAAGACCTTTTTTGTTTATTTAAAGCCTCTGCAAATAGTAACATAGAAAACACTAGAGAGATTATAACCTATATTCTGATAGTTTGAAACTCTGCCTGCTAGATCTGCAGGTAGTGAATAGTTTCTAATTAACAACTTTGCAAAAGAACAACAGCATAAAAGTAGGGCATCATACTGAACCAAATATAATGGGGAAAAAAGTATTAGCAGTACGAGTACACAAACACAAAAAATAAAGATGTATCTTGCAACATAACTATGGCAGCCTGTTTTTAAAGTCACTAAAGCCATTTTGGGGGAGAAAAAAGAAGTGTGAACGAGCTGTACTCCTTCCAAATTAATTTTTATTTCTCCTGAAAATAGGAGACACTGGACAGTAACAGGCACCCCCCGCTGTCAGTACACAAACACAAGTAAAAGGATGAACAACTGTTAGGCAGCAAAACACTCTCGGTTCAAGTCAATTACAATTGTAACTACTCCTTTCCAATGGCAGGCCCGATTTTTCCGCACTGGCAGCTCCCCTGTGCTCGACACCCACACAGCTCCCCAAGCACAACTTCCCCGGAGAACACTGCATCTACAACAGGCAGGAAACAGCAACCCCGGCTTCCTGCGGTGACAGCAGAGACAGGAACCACCCCGAAGAGCAGAAACCAGCGCAGTTTAGCTGGCACATCCCGATTTCCCTGTCTGAGGGCGTTCACACCCCGAGCCCTGCGCGCACACACACACACACATACACGCACACACGCAGGCACACGTGTATCCGTGCACAGACGCGCCATAAGCCCCTCATGAGTGCACCGGGCCGGCCGCGGGCCCCCGGGAGAGCCGTGTCCCGTCTGGCCGCCGGCGGGGCCGGGCGCGGAGCGGGGCCCGGGGGCCGCCATGCTTCCCCCGCCCCCGAGGGGCCGCCACGTACCCGCGAGCCGCCCCGCGCGCGCGCGCGCCCGCCGTGGAAGGGGAGGGGCGGGGCCGCGCCACGCGCACGCGCACGCGCGGAGAGGGGGGGGGGGGAGCAGCGCCGCTGTCACGTGACGCCGCGGGGCACGGCGCCCCCCAGCGGCGGGTGGTGTCAGGGCTTTGGGGGCTCCGTGGGGATAAAAGGGCAGGGAAAAGGAAGAAAGCCTTATTTTTATCTGATGGTTCTGATGGCTCCGCCGAGTTCACGCAGGGGCCAGCGGAGTATTTTTAACTGGTGGTGGCATTCCTCAGGGCAGATCTGTAGCTGCAGAGGTCCCCCGGCAGTGCCGCGCTCCCTCCTCCCCTTCAGGAGAGGTACGCGCCTTCGTGCTTCCTATTTTTAAAGGCCACCGACAATCAGCTTTTTCAACGCCGGTGTCAATACCCAGCGAAGGGCAGCGTTATTTGGCCGCCAGATAACTTCATGAAAGAATGCTGCCCTGTTGCAGGAGTCGATTCTGGAGACTGGGATTATATTCGATGGGAACGGTGTATTTTGGGCGGCCTGAGTATGCAGATGTCTGTTTGCCCCTGGTTAACGAGGCACACAAAGTTAGCAAACACACGAGCGTGTGCTACCATAATCCCCTTTTCTTGGGCATCAGTGTTTATCTCGGGTTTCATTGTGCCAGATATACACACTCGTACAGTTTTAGTGCTGGTTTCAGGTTCACTACAGCTGTATTGCACTCACAAAACTCTGTGGTGTCACTATAGTGAGACACTGACCTTTCAACTGCCTTTGGAATTTAATCTTTGCTGTAGTATTTGATCTAATTTGTGATTCCTGTTCAGTGCATTACTTTAAAAATAGCTAGATTTGCATTTGCTGGGCTCTATTTAAAACCTCACTCACGTTACTATTAATATCTAGCTTGACGTGCCAGCATCACACAAGTCCAAATGCGCCAGTCTCCCCATGGAGAATCCTTTGGTGTTTTTTGGTCATTGAAAGGCAGCAGATGAGTTAGAAACCCTTTTTAAAAAAAAAAAAAAAAAAGCAAAAGACATCAGACAAAGTCACATAATATTCAGATCTGCTTTTTCCGAGAATGAAGGAGCTGCTTACGCAGTTTGTTTTTCTCTCAGTGCGTTCTGCAAAGCGTCAGTGTTGCTCACCCAGCCCCCTGTGTCCTCAGACACTGACACAGGGTAATGCAATGTTTTCTGTAGTCTGCCAAGCGGTGACAAAGCGAAATGAAGACCTGAGCAGTTGCAAATATCGAGAAAGAGCTGTCTGTCTAAATTTCATTCCTTTTTTCAAGAGTTTTTCAAGATGCTGATCCCAATGGTGAGTCACCATCCTGAACTAAATACTCCACAGCTTACAGCTGCAGCTCAAGAGGCAGACTATGGAGAAGAAAAAAAGATGCTCAGGGGAGGCTCAGGTGTGCACAATGACATTACTCCCTGTGGGCTGGGTCTGACTGCAGCACTCTTGAGGAAGGCTTAGGGTGCAAACTAGCTTTGGCCAGTGGCTAGGATGGGCATCTCTGATTCCCCCTGCCCCCTGTGACAGAAACATTCAAAAAAATTCTTCACCCCAACACTGGGAGCTGGGAGCACACAGGCACCAGCTGAAGGGCAAAGATGCACTTGGGTACTTTGGTGTTCACACCTGAAGGTTTGAGTTGAGCAGCAAGATCTTCACACTCTTGCTTGAGAAGGCAGAAAGAAGCATTTTGTTGACCTCAGAACATGGGAGGAAATCTAATTAGTTTTATTAGGTTGTATAAAGATATGAGCCCTATAGTTTGGACTCTGGAAAATGTGCAGCAGCAGGAATACTTTGACCCCAGTCCATATGCCAGCATGGCGTGAAGCATCCGTGAGGGGCTGATCCTGCAGCCTGTGCGTGGTGTGGACTTTGGTGGGCACAGCGCTGGTTTCACTGTTGTAATCTGACTGAAAGGAAGTCATTGCTGATTAACTCTGGCCAGAACTGAGGTGAGGCTCAGGCCTGCTGTTCCTAAGAAGTCTGAAGAGCACTCCAGATCTGTGTTCTTGGTATGCCTATGAGTGTATAAATGTGTGTGGAAATGTATGTACAAAATTTCTTTACATGGCAGTTACATCCTTAGTTTTGTAACTGGCTCTGCTATGGTGGTGTCCAAAGAGAGATGTGGATTTACATCAGCAGGGGATTTGGCTAGGCATATTCTAAGAAAGGCCTTTCTAAAAAAATATTTAATTTTAAGGAAGAAATAAATTTATTGTGTCCCAGGAGCATAGAAAGAGGACAATTGCTCTTCTCCAGATTTCAGAGCAAGATCAACTCCTCGTTCTGCATAAAGCATCAATGCTGTTTTTCCAAAGCAGGATCCATATCTCTGGACTGTCTCTTGATGAAGCTGGTATTGCACCAAGATAGTGTCCTTATTTTTTTTCAAAACAGCTCAGAAAGCCTGGCAAGCTCCTTGTTTACTAAATGCAGCAAAAGGAGTCCTCTGCCTCAGCCCCTCGAATTTGGGAACGTGTCACAACCTGTGATGGGAAAGCAGCAGAACCAACCACAAATGGGGAAGAAGCAATAGCAGACCCCTGCGGTTTCCTAATCTCCTCCCTCCCACGTGTGCACACACACAAACGAAATACAGGAAGAGGCCCAGGAGAAACCTCCACAAGGTGCAGATGAGCCTGGGGGAGAAGCAGTGGCATGGACCTCTTGTTTCCCACTGCTGGGCAATGATTGACATCCAGAGTGTTTGACTTCTCTTTTATCACAAGAAAACAGGCCAGGCATTTATACCACTCAAGGTGAAGGCTGTTCTCACTTTACCTGCCCTTACAGAGGATGTGGAGGCAGAAGTGGCCTTCTGGGAGCATCTAAACACAGCCTGGGGTGGCACTTGCTGGTTAGGGGTGTTTGTAGATTGCAGTCATGTGAAAGCAGCCTGTGGAAGTGGAGTGGAAGACTCTAGTGATTGAGTGTTTCCTTTACAGGCAGGAGCAGATCCTCCCTCCTCACAGAGCTGGGAAGGCTTTGTGTGCTGGGGGAGAGGCATGCAGCCTCTCAGGCTGTGTGCCAGGGTGTGCCAAGGAACACGGGGGGTTGGCCTGCTGCCCCACTGACACCTGAGGGACAGCTGAAGTACATCCTTTAACCAGCCCTGTGGTCATGAGGTTAGTGAGAGAGGGCCTGGGATTTACTGTCAGAGGAAACAGAGAAGCACGTGGGTTTAGTCAGCCAGGGCCTTTTCAAGGGAGGTGGTGAAGTGAGCACAAGAAAAGGGGAAAGGGCTTGGTTTGTCCTACTCCCAGACCTTGTCAAGCAGGAATCCTTCACTGAGATGGGACAAAATCCCTTGTTTTTTGTCATCCTTCAGTCTCTAACCTCTGCCACTGCAGTGATGTCAGATGGGGGCTGGGGCTGCTGAAAGACAGAGCATTGATTTAGAATGATACAGTGTAGCAGGCACTGACATCACATCTGAGTCTGTAATGAAGTAGGGATGACACCGACAAATGCCATGTACTTCTGCCTCCAGGAAGACCCTTAAGAAACATCTGCTTCTGTGGTTGCTCACAGAGATGGTGACAGATGATGCAAGACAGTGGAGACAGTGGTCAGGATCTGGCCGTGGCAGCAACAGACCTGATTGCCCTTTTGTTAGAGAGAGAGGAGTGGTGGCAGGATCTCCTGGTTCTTCCAGCACTGGAGATGGGCTCTGCTGCTCAGAAATGGGTCTGTGTGGGCTCAGTATCCACAAATGAAAGCTGATGTGATAGATAAAATGGGGTAGAAACCACCAGTTACCTTAGTTCTTAATAATTAACTGGAAGTCCTTTCATGAACTTAGTACCTGAATGTGGAATTTGGAATCTGACCTTTACTACATCTAGATAAACAGTGTGGCCGAGCCTGTGGCTCTCTCTGCAAGCTCCACTCTCAGCTCACTTCTTGGAGGTTCTCACACTTCATGCTGCAGTCAGGAGCTCGGCAGAGTCCAGCATGATTCTTCTTACTGTGCTGTTCCTTTGCATCATTTCCACCTACTCAGCCTCTGTTAAAGGTAGGTCTGTACTGGGCTTGGTTCAGCCTCTGCCTCAGCAGAGGCATAACCAGTGTGTGGATGCAGATCTGTTTTGCCTCAAAAATTACCAGCTTCACTCAGACATGCTTGAGTGATGCAAGATGCATTTGGTAGTTAGGTTTAGGTGCTTGTGGCATTCCTGTCAGCAGAGGTGATGGAGGAGACAATGTTTTCAAGTCCACAGGGCCAGTGGTGTGACCAGGAGATCAGGGATCTTGACCTTTCTTAATCAGGACATACTGTGGGGGCACCGACTTGAAAGGGACTTTTCACATGCTCAGAAGTTAAACACACAGAGTGCTCTGGTGGAGCAGAGCCAGGAAGGGCTCAGGGCTCTCCAGATTTCAGCTTCTGAGCAGTTGACTCAGCTACCACTGAAGTCAGTAAGAAGCATCCCATTAATTTCATAAGAAGCTTTCTCTGTAGGAAGTCTTGAAAATCTGGATGTCTGCAGAAGCCTTGTGAGCAGAGCTTTACTCAGGTGTCCTGACAAAGTCAAGGGTATAAAATCTTGGAGACTGCTTCAGCAGTGCCAGTGTATGAAGCGAGAAAAGGTGTCTGTGGTAGTGACTCTTCACATTCAACCTCACACTAAGTTTAGAGGAACAGCCACCTTATAGCATAAGCTGAGTTTTTAGTTTAATGAGGATGTCTTCATCATGATGAGAAGCAGGGGACACACACCATCCTGAGTTAAGCTGTTGAAAAGGCTGTAGAGGTGCTCCCGTGGATGCCACCTTCTGCTTCCTGCAGGGAATCCAGGGCACTGTGTAAGCACAGAGCAGCAATCTTCCTTCCTCCCTGCCTCTGTACACCCTCATGACAGGAGTTATAAAGGAGAGAAATTTGCAGGCAGTGCCTTTACCTGTGAGTTTATTTCATGAGACTGCCAAGTACAGTTTATGGCTTGTGCCACATTTCTGGTGTCTGATCTTCCCAGCTTCCCCTTAAGATCCATTAAGTAAAGCTTCTTGATTTGAAGTAGTATTTGCTTGTCACATCCCCAGGATACTGAGCAAGCATTTTCTGTTTAATTCGTCATCCCTTCAGCTCTGCCAGATCTCATCCCTCTCTTGTGCAGAGATTGAGAGCTAAATTACTGGCCCAAAGGCCACTTAGGACCTCAGCTGGGATTAGGATTAGTGTTTTACCTTTTCATCAGGCCATGCTGTCTTTTGGGAATATTGAACCATTATTCCATTCAATTCAGATAGGTCAGCACACATAAACCTCTCCTACTGCAGTTCCGCTTGAAAAATGTTTTCAAATAAGCGGATGGGGTTTTCTTTTTAAAGCTATCTGGTATCAGAGACAGTGGCAAATATGATTTATGAAGGTAGAGCTAGCAAGTAGTTAGAGACACACATGCTGTGCATGCCATATGTATTAATAAAAGGCACAGGACTTGACAGCTGTCTCTACTCATGCAGTGTAACCTTCTGTATTATACAGTATCATGATTTAATTATAGACTTGGCATGTTACCCTTAATGACAGACACTTAACATTACTAGTCAAACTATGTGTTATGCACTCCACCTTGGAAGCAGCACTTCTGACCCCCAGAGAGCATGGCTGGGCTGATGGCAGTCTGTGTGTCCGTCTCTCCTCACTTCTTAGGCAATGGGACACTTGCCACCAGCTGAAATGTCAATGACTGCACAGGCAGCAAGGATTCCAGGGCTGTGCTGAATACAAAGGAAGGAGCTTCTAAAAGGAAGGCTTTTTATTAAGAAAAGTTTCTATCAGAAAGGTGTTGGAATATTCCTTTAAAAATAGTACTGGTGTTTTCTTCATGGAAGTTGGCGTGAAAATGTAGCTGTGCTGTTTTGAATACTGGTTCTGGTCAGTGATGCTGTATCTCTGTCTCTCATCTGTCAACATCCCCCTTGCCTCTCAGCCTGACCACACTGTTCAGTTGTCTCTCTTGGCTTCCCCGTTTCCACCATGATAAGTGCTAACTCTTTAAGATGGCTTTCAATACTGTCTCCTCCCTGCTACTTGTCTTATTACAATCCTATGTTGGCCTACCCTTTCCCAGTCTGGCAACTAAAGGTGTCTTCTGCCCTGGCTCCTGTAGTGTTTTCTATATGTGAAATGGTGAAAGCTTTCAAAACCTGATGTTCTTCTAGCTCCCAGGAATACTTTGCAATTATTTGTTTCTTCCATGATGCTTGCAAGAAGCTGCTGCATCATTTGCTCATCTGTCTCCTTTGTATGTGGGGACAAGCAAATGCTAAAAGGGAGGACAAGGGAAGGAACTCTTGCAAAAGGAGAAAAACACATGTATGTGTTCAGTTGTGGGGAAAGGAAGAGCGTAGGTGAAAGGTGCTTTTAATTGAAAATACTGAGGGAGCAAAACCACGATGTCCACCACCTTAACTAATAAGACACTTGTCACTGCAGATATTTTCTCTTGGATGTGCTATTCCCCCACTTTTTTTTTTAAGATGTGACTGTGTTTAGAACGCACTGAGGGGGTGCTATTCCCAAAATCTCAGCCAATACTAAGTCCTTTGCACTGTAGTTTCTGCTGCAAATGAAGGGCATTTTGAACCAGGAAGCAACTGCCTCCAAGGGACTGCAAGGAACCAGGGGTGTACCTGAAAGGCATAGCCACCTCTGAGCAGGCACTGAGCACCCTTTGCTCTCGAGGGTAAGGGAGCTTGGGAAAGAAATTGTCTAGGAAATTCAGTGTAAACTTGCAGGAAGGGTTGTATGTCTCTTGGTGACTTTGTTTTGAAACAGACACACAGGTCATGCAAAACCAGAAAAGCCCCATTGTGCCAACTGAATCATTCAGCCTCCCTGGGAAAAATCAATAGTTACAGCTTTGGCCTCTCACATGTGAACAGGCTGCTTCTGCTGGGATCATCAAACTTGCTGCACCACATCCCCAGCTGGCATAAAGTATAAATCCTTTTAGTTCTGTAGCTTTGCCAGTTTGCACAACTTGCAGACCAAACTTGGGGGAGTGTCTGTTTTGCTCAGGGAAAGGTTTGAAGCTGACCTTAATCCACTGCCATGGTATCTGAGTGAACAGGGGAAGATGTGAGCAAAATCTTAATGAAACAGGGGTTTTGGACTCTTTGAGAAGTGCAGAATGTATCCATCGAGCCGTGTTGGAACTACTCTGTGCACCCACCTAACTGGGCTTCAAAATACTAAAGTGAAATAGAACTGGTTTTCCTTTCTGTCAATGCAGTGATTTGAAATTTAATTGAGTCAGATAAAACAGAGGGATATAACATAAACCAGAAGAGCCTGATGAATCTCTGCAGAGGACTTTGAAGACACTGATTCCATTACAGCATGCTTAAGATTTTTTTCTGAGATGTTGTGAGAGATTTTTCTTCTTTGCCCTGCCCTTCCTTGCACTTGTCATAAGACTGAGATGCTTGTCCATGAGGACAGCACTTTGTGTTTCTTAGATTAACTCTGTTATGACCTTGTTTCTGCTCTGTACCTCCTGAACTCCATGAAGAAATTCCCGGTGGATTCAGTGGTGCAGCATTTGGGTGTGTGAGGCTGATGCTGTGCTGCTTACAGATAGCACCTAAGGTCACTCTATGTGTTTGCTTTGAGAATGTTAAAAGCATTTATTGTACAGTCAGCTTCCCTTCCCTTCCCTTCCCTTCCCTTCCCTTCCCTTCCCTTCCCTTCCCTTCCCTTCCCTTCCCTTCCCTTCCCTTCCCTTTTATATTCCTTAAAATATATAAATTAACAGCTGTGACATAACCATGGGGACAATTATTTAGTTTAAAGAACAAGAGCTTAATTATTTAATCTAAAAAAATACATTCTTAATATTTTCATTTCATTTATGTCACCCTTGGGCAAGACTGTACATGGAAAGATTCCCAATAAATGTACAAGAAATGCAGAGAATGATTTCTGTTGCCTCCAGCAAATTACATCAATGCATTTCACATTGCTAAGCACCCAGATTGCACGATTAATTACAGTATTTGGAATTGAAAATAATTTTGATTAATTTGTAATGTTAACATAGCTGAAGAAGAATCTGACAATCTTTAAGTAAAGAGCTAGAACAAAGGATTTTGTGACCATTCTTGTGTTAAATATGTATGATCAGTGTCAAACACAAAAACCCCCAGCTGCTTCAGTGGGATGGCCTCTGTAATCAAAAGCAGCAGGGTCATTCCCATAAATCTTTTGTTTGTAATGAATTTTTTTATTTTTCTAAAGGTGTTTGTTTGGAAAAATGGTAGATTATGTGAGTTAGGCAGTTCTAAAACGCTGTTTGTTTTTGCTTTCCAAACAGGGCACACTACTGGGCCAAGCCTAAATAATGACAAGCTATATAAGTTTGCTTACTCAGCTGAAGTCTATGTTGATCGGGTGAAAGCATCACTGCAGAAAAGTGCAGGATATCGGATTTCTTCTGGTGTGGATGTCAACCTCTTATGGAGAAATCCTGACAATGATGATGACCAGCTGATCAAAATTACGGTAATTAACACCATCAGACAACTTAAACCATGCATGATCATTTCTGCACTTATCTACCTGCTCATCTAATCTGAGAACTCACTTTCAGAACATGAGCTAAACCTTATTCTCTAGTCTCATCAACTAAACCCAGCTGCTTTGGTGATCTGATTCCTATAGAAGATTTCACAAGTCTGTATCTAACATCACAGGCCAGAATGTCAGAATATCTCCTGTTTTTCGAAATTGCTTCATACAGCACCTGCAGCTTCAAACAACCAGCATGCAAGCCCTTACCTAAGGGGCAATATGTTGTCTGAAGCCCTCAGTTCTAGCTACAAATCATGACATTTGCTGAAGAGAAACTAGGTTTGGTAATTAGCTTTATGGTGAGATTTTCTAGCACTTATTTCCCCAGTGGAGAGCACTGGCTTCTTTTGTAAACTTTAACGTAGTAGTCATGGAAGATTAATGATCAGAACCAGAAATGCGGAAATAAAGAACATTTATTATGTGATTTAGTCTATCTAGCCTACTCCAGGCCAATTCTACACTGCTCTCTACATTAATTTTCTCTGCTATTACTTTGCTAGATGAAAGATGTTCAGGTTGAAAATGTGAATGAACGTCCAGCTGCTAAAAACATCTTCAAAGGAAAAACCACAGAGAAGATCATCGGGAAAGAGTATCTGGAAGCTTTACAGAGGCCCATCCTGATTGAGCTAGTCCGTGGAAAAGTAAGACCCTGTCTTTTAAAATTCAATCCCTAAGGAAACACGACACAAATCTTTTGTAACAGATTTGAAGAATTTACCAGTTCACTATAACTCAGTGTTTTTAGTAAGCCATGGTGTCCTTATGTGGAATGTCTTATGTGTTCTGAACAGTAGTTCAGAACGGACTTTAATTTACCTGTACAAGGAGCCCTTCTAGCCCAAGCCTATTCTGTGTTGAGAACACCACAGAAGTGAAGAGCAGATTGTCCACAAATGTATAGGTACACATGTGGATATATGCACAGTCGCTGTGTGGGATTTGTGCTACTGACTTCAACAAGGGCAGAATTTTGTCCAAAATCTGAAGGCAGAAAAAGAGGTACAGTTTGTCATGAGGGATGTTCTACTCAGTCTGTGAGCAGCAGTGTTAATAACTTAAAACCCTTATCAAGTATTTTACCAGGTCTGCTTTTCCCAGCTCTTTGGTTCGCTCATTTACTTCTGTATCACCTGCAGTTTCAATGGTCCCAAGTTAATGATCTTGATGCTGAAAGAGCTACAGCCTTACATGTTTTTCCCCCACTGGGAAACTGTCTCCAAAAGCCAGAAGAGAAGGGTCAGAGAGCAGGTGTGTCTCAACACATGCCTGGGTTTTATATCCTGCCCTGAGAGAACACCAAGGCACTGTCCCAGCAGAGGAGCACTCATGTCCATCTGTAGCTCTTAGAGTCCCTGTTTCTCTGAGAAGGGGTTTCAGGTACATCCATCTCACCCCTTTTTCCCTGCAGAGCTGCTTATGTGTCCCTTTGTACTCAGCATGCTGTTCTGGTCAGGCAGTGGTGAGGCTCGAGCCTTGGCTGCTCCTGCCTCCTGTCCGTGGTCCTTCACCCTCCTGTTGCTTGTGACATTAGGCCAAGAGCCCCATTTTCCCCTCTGCAGCCCAAGCAATGCTCAGCAGGTGGGGCATGGGCAGAGGGGCTGTGAGAAAGGAGGAAGGTTGAAGGTCACACTCCCTTTTCCCATCTGCAGAGCAGAGTGAGGGCTGTGACACTCTATCCCAGCAGGATCTTTACCTCGTGCTGTAAATAGGCACTGAGCACATACCCTGGCTTCCAGCTCAGCCTGCTGAATTGCAGCTGCTATCAGACCTGCTTAGTTACTTTCAGACTCAGCCTTGTCATCAATTTTACACAACATAAAAAGAAACAGGACAGCACTGGCTGCAAACTGTACACATCCCTACATGAGAACAGAGGGACCAGAAGAACACAGAATGCATCTACTCCTCATACATTAAACACTTCTACATGCTAAGGCCAAGATGTAGTATTAAAAACTTGGGCTTTTTCTTAGGTAGTAGGGTCTATACACTCATTTTATGATTTCTTTGTGATAGTTTTGTCCCTGGCACAGTAATTTCACTTTTCAGGGTTGCCGTGAGATAACACACTGATTGTTCTTCCAGTTCCAAAAAAAGGGGCACTTTTAAAGCACTTTGAATGCAAAGTGGAGGTGCAAAGTCTTGTTACCAGAGGAGAGGCTCAAGCACAACAGTTGTCCCATGAAGTGCAAAGGTTATGATATGTTTGACACGTCATTTAAGTCATTCTATCTGTGATTTATCTATGATTCATCATGAGTTTTTGTAACCTATGATTAAAGTGCAGCAGATATTATGCCCTTGTGGGGAGTGATTACCTGAGGATTATGCAGAAAAATGAGTCACCTGTGAAATGATGAAAAGTTTTCCTTTTTCCATCTAAATTCTCTCTAATTCCAGGAGGAGAGATGTTCAGTGCACTGTAACTCTACTTAGGTTCAGCTGAAGGTTGAAACATGTTTGTACTGTTATTGTCAGGCCCTGCAGCCTCTGGAGTTTGCTTAAATAAGGGCAACAGATCCAAATTCAGCTTCCTAATGAGAAAAAAGTAAAAGGAGTTTTTCTAGAGTGGATCCTCACTATTCCTTTCTCATTTAACCAGATCTCTTATACACTTTTGAATGCTTTTTTATATACTTTTTAAAAATTATTATTCCTACAGGTCAAAACCTTCTACTCATATCAAAATGAGCCTGGTTTTACTCAGAACATCAAGAGAGGTCTGGCTAGCCTTTTCCAGCTGCAGCTACACTCTGGTTCTTCCCGTGAGGTATGGTGCTGTATCAGGCAAGATTCTCATCACCTGAGGAACAGGCAGAGCCTGATCTGCTCTGAAAGGCAGACCTGTGGCTCCTGCTGACTTCAGAAGGAGTGAACTGTGACAGAAATCAGCCCTTTGATCACATATGAGGTTGCGGATGTAAACACCATCTTCTGAATATTTGGTGACACAGTTGCTGCAATTAACATAAAGAAGTAGTGCAATCCATTTGATTTAAAATGCCTTTATTAATTTAGCACAATTTGGTAATAAACTACCTTAAACCAGGTCACTATAAAAGTGATCATACTGCTGTTTAAAGTTCATTGGTTCCTAAGTTCAATTCAGTGGAGTCCCATTCTAAATCAGAGTACCCACACAAAGTTAGCACTGGTTTAGCTGCATCCATTTAGGTTGCCTTCCATTGTTAAATTTCTAAACCTGTCCTCTTGAACAAATCTTGAATTTAACTCAGATTTGTGAATATTGTGTGAGCTGCCTAATATTTCCTTATTTTTTAATTTAAACAAACATTGCTGCTTTTTTTCATAGCCATCTAATGAATAGTACCCCTGCCAATACATAGCAGATAGTTAGAACCACTGACATCCTCGAAACTGTTAAATAAACCCAAGCAGCACAGCATCTCAGATACAGGATTGCAACTGTGGAGAAAATGCTTCATCTTTGGAAGGTGTTGTGGGGTTCCAAAGATAAATTCAAGAAACTGTCCTAAGCTAACTCTCTTTTTCAAGGTGGACATTTCTGGGAAATGTGATACTACTTACCACGTGCGGCAAGATCAAGTGACTAAAATAAAAGACCTGGACTCCTGTGATATAGAAAAGAAAGGATTTACCAGCCACAACCGGGTATGATTTCCTTAACAAAATAAAATCTACTCTTCCTATTTAAAATATATTCTTAGCAGCTACTACTCATCTTCTCAGAAGTCCTTCTTGCATTAGAGAATGTCAAATGTAGTTTACATGAAGAGAACACAGAATGGATTCTCCTGTAGTATAAACCACTTTGGCTCAGCTGATAAAGACACAGTCATAGTGATAACAGTAACCTTTTTCCCATTTGCTGTAAATGCCAGGCAAGATGCTGACTCCTGAATAGAGTCTGGTCAGGCTTGCCTGGCAGGTCAAAGGCTTCCCTAAAGCACTGGTGTAATACAGATGTGCCACAGAGGTAACTGAAGCCCTGCAATGGCCCTAATGGTCCTCCACTGTTAGTAAATGTCTTTCTAAGTAGTCACTGCTGAGGGCAGGCTGGACACCTGCTGAAGGCACTGGGATTGTCTGCATCAGAAACTGACCTTTCCCAGCTCAGAGAAGTACAAAGACAGCACATGCTCTATTAATAAACTGCCTTAACACCATGACTGGATTCCCAATTTTCACACTTACCACAAAGACATCATCTTGTTTACAAAACAGGAAGCAAAGCCAGCCACTTTGTTTGATCTGTGTGAACATGACAATTTCATTCACAAGACATTTCTCTGGAAAACATTCTCATCTTATTTAAAATATATCTTAAACCAAATGTAATACTGGGTGTTCTCTCAGTTGCAGCCTGCTCCATAATTTCTTGCCCTGTTCCTACTGTCTTTTACCCTGGTACATACTGAATTTGAAGCGTATAGTGTAGAAGTGAGTGGCTTCTTACTGCAGAGGCAATTCTTGAAAACCTGGTTCATAGGCTTAATTTGAGATGCCAGCCCATATGCACCTTCCTCGTGTGGCTCTACTTCATTACAAGTCTTGATTTGGAACTATGAGCTCTTTTCCTATTTTGTTGTTTGTTGAATAGCCCTCTTTCTGTTTTATTTTAAAATTATTTTCAGATCTTGGATGTCAGTAAAAAAGGCACATCTGCTACAGTTTATGTGCTGGAAGACAGCTTCATTAAATCCATTAAAGCAGAAGAAAATTTTGTTTTTGTTCTGAATTACCGACGAAAAACAGGTGCCAAAATAGTTTCAAAGTAAGTTGGGCAATTGGTCTCTCATTGGTGGTAGCAGGACTAGTGGTTCAAGTCAGGTTATATGTGTAGTTCTGTAGTTATGTGGTGTTCTGTCTTTTCACTTCTCTAGAAATACTTCTGATGGGTTTCTGTTTCTAGTATGTTAAAGTTTGGAAGTATAGAAAATAAAATCTACTGCATAGAAAGGAAACAGCAGTGAAACCTAGATCTGTGTTAGACTCCAGACTCCAAAGAAGTGAAAGTGTGGAGATACTCATGTAAGATAAATGATTCAGGCATCTCAGTAATATTTGATATTTAAAGGAAAAAGTACATTCAAAAATCTCACTTCCCAGATCTTTTAAGAACAAATGTATGAAACATTTCAGAATGTGTGTGAATACTGAAGCCTGTTTATCAAGTGTTACAAATCTGTGCTTTAGAAAGTCTCTCATATAGGTATTTTATTGCACGTAACTCTAGCAGTAATTTTGCTGGTATTTCTGTTACCTTGGAAAACCATAGACTTGCCATGTTATGAACATTTTAAAATAAGACTTCAATGACTATGGAGGGGTTTTTTGCTTCCTCTTGGTGTGATTTCTGCGTCTCTGCATGATGGTTGAGTTCTAATGGTGTCCTCACTGTGTGACTGTACAGGCAGAGGCTGGAACTGAAGTCAGTCCAAGCTGGGATGGGATTGATTGCTGCAAAACAAGTCGCCGGTGTGATCAAGACCTTGGACCCCAATTATGTTGCCATGCCCCTGGAAGCAGAGCCAGTGAAATCCGAATGCAAAAAGTGCCCTTCAGTAAGTAAACACAGGTTCATTGGACATCAGGTTGCTTCGCTGAGCAGGACAAGTGTGAAAGCAAGTGCTGTCCAAGCAGAACTAGGACAGGTCCACCATATCAATATAAAATACACCCTGGAGTGGGGAGTATGGAAGTGTTGCAATGGCGCTCACCCCGGAAGAGTATCCTAACATCTACCACTAAAAGTACCAACCTTTTTGCTCTCTTTCCAAGACTGAGTGCAATATTTCTCCACATCACTAAAAAATACAACACCCTTCTTACAATGCCCTCCTAGATGGAGGAATAACCCAAAGGTGTTATCTCACCTTTGCCAACTTTGAGCTGGCAGAAACTTATTTCCTCTGGGTAAGGGGGTGGAAAATTATTTTAAGATGGTTGACTGGTGTTTGTAACAATGATTGGTAACAATGACTGGTATTTGAAACAGTTCTGTAGTGGAGAAGCTGAACTGTTCCTAGGAATTCAAGTTCATTAGCCATTCCTCAGGCAGACTAAGCATATGTTGGTAACATATCTAACCTCTTCTTACTACCTGACCCTGAGGAAGTCTTTTGTTTAAAGGATTTTATAGGTATTTTATAAATGTTAAATGGGGCTTTAGTATTCTTGGGAAGTTCGATAATGTTGTCATTTTACCCTGAAAAAAAATTGCCTTGTTTTTTTTATATTTAAGACATCTGAAGGCTAAGAGCATGGCACTGTAAATGCATCATCTTTTGTTTTACTAATGATATTCATCATAAACTAAAAAAAATACTGCAGTGACTGTTAGCAAACAATATTAATACTATTACCATTGAGAAATGAATGGGAACATTAGTTTAAGGATCATTATTCTCTGGTTTTGATAAGCAAGATACAGCTTATATTCAGCACACCTCATTTTAGTCCTTCAGAGATACTCCTTATGAGCACAAATATGTTCCTATATTGGAAATTGTGCCGGTTATGTGGAAGTAGCATTACACTGTAATAATTTATCATGTCTAATGCTTGTTGAGCCACAGAGAGGACCTTAACCACATGTTTGGGGAATGTAGAAATGATGCTGCATGTGTGCTGGAGTAGTTCTGAGCAGGGAACACCAAGGTATCCTAAACAGAGTAAGGACAGGTGTTTTTTCCTTGGCTCTGCCCATCGTGGTTTGTGCTGACCAGTTTGTCACTTGGAACTGAGTTTGTCAAAACAGTTATAATTTCCAGACCAAGATAACAAACACAGGCTATAATTCCAGAGCACTGCCTGGAGACTGAGCTATGTCATTATAAACCTATTGGCATGAGGAGAATGAAGTCCAGCTTTCTCACAGTATTTTTCAGTAACTGCTATGAAAAGATGGGCTCTATAAACAGAACACTGTATCCAAAGCAGCAACATAGCATATGGTACTTATATATCATAGTATACATTAATGCCCTGCTGACATTCTATGCCTTAGAGTTTTACATTCTCAAAGCCCTTTCTAAATTGTAACAGGTCTTATCTCTATCTTTATGAATTTGGTAAAATAACCATTGCTACCCTCATTTTCCAGATGGCAGCACTAGCTTCCCTGAGGTTATGGCAAATGTTTGCACTTAAAGTCAGGCCTAGATTTCTGTGTTTAGAGAATATAAAGCATGTTCTTTTCAGAAGAGCTCATGCATCTTACACTCTTTCATGCTTATGACTCCTGTGGGAATGGATTCTTGCCCCTTCTGAAAGCAAGGTGGGTTTGTCCTGTCTTGTGAAGCCACCCATTGTATGTTGGTAAATATCTGTCAGGCGCTGACTTTCAGAATCAACTCCTGCTCAGTTTAGAACCTCTTAGTTTGGATGGAGTTTCCCTAGAGTGCTCACAAGTCCTCTGTTGTGATCTCTCTGTCAGAGAAACAGAGATCTGTGTCCATGCTGAGTTGCCATGTGGAAGTGTGTGCATCTTGTGCCTGAATGTTTACTAAATCCAAACTGCTTGACATTCACATTAGGAGAATGAGGGCCCTCATAAAAGTGAATTGTGAAAAGTGTTTTTAATGCCATGGTCAGTGGAACCTGCTCCTTGTAGCCATTGAACAGTTTGAGCACCCCACAAAGAGGAAGGCTTGGTCTCCACTTTTTTTTGCTTGAGATGGCTCCAGCTTGCATCTCCCACCTTGCTTATCTCTAGGGTATGGGCTAAACTGACCAAGAGCAGCCCACACAGCTGGGCTCTGCACAGGAGAAAATACAGGAGTAATGAGGTTAGAGATTTTTTTGCTGGACTGTGGTGCAACTTCAGCAGGGGAAATAAAAAGTGCCCCATATGTTTATCCAATTTCAGTTTATAATAGCAACACTGACCTTGGTGCTAAGCACTAATCACCAGTTGAGGTTAAAAGACCCATCTGTGCCTCAGAACATG
The DNA here is from genome assembly GCA_034509425.1 of Eopsaltria australis. Classification (NCBI taxonomy): domain Eukaryota; kingdom Metazoa; phylum Chordata; class Aves; order Passeriformes; family Petroicidae; genus Eopsaltria; species Eopsaltria australis. The sequence continues at coordinate 1,717,860 of JAVTVJ010000172.1, read as the reverse complement.
AGCTCCTCCCAGCTGGTCATTAATCCTCAGGAAATATCCTATGTCTCAATCATTGTTGCCTAATTATTGTTTGTTACAGTCGATAGAAGTTGCACTCTGTACTGATGAATGATACTTCTAATTGCCAGCAGGTTCAAGTGCTATTGCCCAATACAAAATCCACACAAGGGAAGTGTTTTAGTAAAGGTCAAATGGGTGCTACTGTTATTTCCCACTTGGGAAAACTGCAGTAAAGACTGCTGCAAAGAACAGCTGAGTTTTCACCAAGGAATGTTCTCGATAATTTGAGATAACAGAGGCAAAGGCGAAGGAGAGAGGAAAGGTCAAAATACCAGCACCAGTTTCTTATGGGAGTGTGTCTGGAAGGACAGATATGGGTGCTTTGCTGCCATGTTGGCTCAATCAGGTAAAAAATGTGATGTGGGAATAAATACAGCAACCACCAATTACCTGTTCTAATACTATCTTACCTATCATTTTGTACAATAGCTACAAATCCCTTTGTACACAAGTTTATGAATAAAATATGGGAATAACTTCTTGGACATCTAATCCCGTTCTACACTAACCCATAATTACCATCTTCTCAGAAAATAGGATTAATTGGTGAATTGGGGAATGTGCATCTCCCTCTTTGAAAAAAATCTACTTAGGAAAAAATGGGAACATAAGGCAAACACCATATTCACCAGAAAGCACAGTAAATTTGCAAGAGAAGAGAACTCACTTTATTCCAGTTACAGTATAAATAAATTTTATTGTTCTAAAAGAGATTGCATTTTAAGTCATGTACAACATCAAGAAAATACTAAAGCGTTAGAAAAGAGACAGGTATAGAAAGGTTTCAAAGATATTTGTGCTGGGATATCATAAATTAACTAATATTTAGCTAAAGAATCATCAATCTATTTGATTTCAGCTAATTTGAGCAACAGCTGGCCTACATATCTACATTTATTAAGTCTGATTTTGAGAACTGAAACCACAATCTGAGAGATTTGACATAATATGAATTGTTTTGCAGCTTTCTGAGCACTGGCAGAGTATCAGAGAACACATGCATCCTGACAAACTTTCCAAACCTGAAGCAGCAAAAAGCTTTTTGTCCTTCATTCAGAACATCAGAAAAGCTACGAAAGAGGAGATACTGAAAATTATTAGAAGTGAAAATAAAGAATTTCTGTAAGTTATTATGAAAAAGCTTTTAAAATGTTTAAGTTACTGAAAATGCAGAAGGGCAAATTGCATGCAAAGAGATTGAGTTCTGCTGGTGGTGTCCTAGTAATGCAAACCCAGTGTTCAGTACTGTCTACAGGAAAAGGATTTTTTTCTAAAGCTGTGTTTGTTCTTGTAATATAATAAATTTTCAACACACCCTTCAGCCACCAGGGTTGTATCTACAGTGCAAGGCCAACATGCTTTGTAGTTCAGCCAAAGGTTCTCAAACCAGATATCTTTTCTGAAACACCCTATAACTTGTTCTTGACTTCCCATTTGTTTCCTTCATTGGAAATACAACAAAGAAGGGGAAGGTTGATGCCTGGGAATTGTCCTAGTGTTAGAGTTTGGTTGTGAACAGCATGCACACCTAGACTTGGGTGTTGAAAAGCATTTCTGAGTCATACGGTCAGGATCTTTCAAACAAATTGTAGCAGTTGTTAGCAATAGAGATAAACCTGAGAATCAGTCAGGTAGCATAGAAGCATTTTCTCTATGTGCCATTGTGTGTGCAGTACTAAAAACCAGTTTTTACATTTACAGCCTTGTCCTGTAAACTTTAATACACTTGTGATAGTTTGATTTTTGGAATACTTCTTTTGGTCCCCTATTTGCATAAATTCAAATATTATCCACGGATATGAGTTTGTGTACCATTTTGAGGTGAAAGAGTCCAGGGACACTTTTTCCAGCAAAAGATTCTCTTACTTGCAATGAAGAGATCTTTCAGCACATTAGCTTATTTCTTTCAATATGCAGCAAAATCTTTTCAGTGTTGTCTGGCTCACTGCAATGACACGTTCATTTAATTCCACTTCTTTTAGTCCACAGGTAGTGGATGCCGTGACCTCGGCTCAGACACCAGAATCACTGGAGGCTGTGCTGGAGTTTCTTGACTTTAAGGATGCAAGCACTTTCATCCTGCAGGAGCGGTTCCTGTATGCCTGTGGATTTGCTTCTCACCCCAGTGAAGCACTCCTGAAGTCTCTAACTGTAAGTCCAAGGACAAAACAAATACAACAGAGCTGATACTCTTATGCCTCGTCCCAGTCAAAGGGAAGGGAAAAAGAAACAACTATTGCTGTTTCTAATTTTCCTTTCTTTATGCCTTCCATGGTTTCCTGTAAGTGTGCCATTAACACGGAGCCTGCAAACAACAAACATTCCTAGGTCCAGACTGAAAGTCTATTTACTTTGTAAAGTGTTACCAAAATCCAGTACTTGGAAAAGAAACATAGTACTGAAAGTTAGGAAAGTAATTTGAGGATTGTTTGATTGTGTGGCTCGTCATGTTTACACTGAGACACTAAACAGCTTTGCTTTTGCATGACAGGAGAAGTTCAAGGGGGATGTCGCCAGTGAAGAAATTAGAGAAACTCTTGTCATTGTCATGGGAGCACTTGTCAAAAAGCTGTGTGACAGAGGAGGCTGCAAGCTGCCAGTGAGTATCTGATGGTCACTGCTGCTCAAATTCTGGTCTGCAACACACATGACTGATCCCTGCTGACATTGCTGGGAGAGCATGAGAGACATGGGAAGCAGATTCTCCTGCTTAAAATAAGCCCATAAACTCCTATGTTTGATACAAGATTGGAATTTTTTTAATAATGACATCTACTTTGTCAGATTTAGGCTTTAATCTTGTCTCTTCCCATTTCTCTGGATTTCTTCCAGTTTTCCCTCGTCTGACAGATTTTTTTTCGCACTGCTGAATGTGTCAGCAGAAGCAGTACTTGTGCTGCCTTGTCCAAAAGCTTTGCATATCCTCAGAGAAACACTGGCAAACTCAGGATCTGTTTATTGTTTGCAATCACCTTAGGTTAATCCAGCTCTGTGAAGAAAATACATCGATTCAAGTACTCAACTGTGCCCCAAATATGCAAAGAAAAATCCAGGAGAAAGACTTTTACTCTGAGCATTAACTGAGTAGTTGCTAGTGTTAGAGGATGAGAATGATCCTCTAACTGGATCTGTGTTGTTCAGAACTGCAGCACAGCACTGAAAAGATACAGAGCACCTGTAATTTCCCTTGTTAATTGCCAAGCACTTTTATAACATTATGTTATGAGACACTGAAGAACACTTCCCTTGCCTTTATTTGTGGGGACTTGTTGGCCCCACAAGAAAGACCTGTGAAGTCCCTGAATCAGGGCAGGATCAGCTGGCAAGTGATAAAACTATGGATCAGGTGTCACTGTGGCTGCAGTCACTTTGGTTATGCTTGAAGGAAGCCATCAACATACAAATGACACCTTTGTTATCTCTGTGCAACAAAAACATGGTAGAACCCAGCCCTGCCCCTTCTACTCCTGCAAGGGGAAAAAGGAAGGTTTATGATCACCTTTTAATGTGCTGTTGATTTTCTTAGGCTGTTATGGAAGCCAAAAGGTTGATTCTAAATAGACTGGAGAAGGCCAAGAAAGATGACAACGTGCAGATGTACCTGCTGGCTCTGAAGAATGCACTCCTTCCCGAAGCAATCCCAGTGCTTCTGAAGTATGCTGAGTCAGGAGAAGGGCCCATCAGCAGCCTTGCTGCTACTGCCTTGCAGAGATATGATCCTTCTTTTCTCACCAAAGAGGTAAGAAAATATACTGCCCCAGGAAAGAAGTGCATGAGACTGTATTAAACATAAAGGATAAATTAACACAGTATATTTCTTGTCATCAGCAACATGGACAGTGAAGCTCAGTACAATCTCAGTAAGTTTGCTGATGGCACCAAGCTGTGTGGTGCAGTCAGCGTGCTGAAGGGAGGCAATGGACTGGGTGACTAGTGCTAGTCAGCCCCTGGCTTCAGGGTCACACACCCATCAAAGGTGGCGAGCAGTCTGCAGGAAAAACTGGGCTCTTCTCGCCAGAGGGAGCACTTGGGCACCTGTGCAACCCCTGTTCTTGTGCTTTGACACAGACAGGGAGAACACACTAAGTAAGAGAAGGGTAAAATAGCTGCATTTTACCCTGCAGCCTCCAAGACTAAGAAAAGACATAGAAAACGGTGGGACATGAGGTCCTGCCTCTACTGCATTACCCTGCATTCCATTTCATACCCACTGCTGACCACCAGGACTGAGGCTGTCAGGGAGCTCTGCAGTGAGCGTGCTGGAGGCCATGCTGTCAGTGGGGTACATGGCTTTCCATGGACTCCCCTGTAACAAAGATGTGTCACAATCTTCTCAGCGACTTGAGGCACACAGGCACTATCTAGAAAATTAAAATCACAAGATTCTTGATTTTTAAAGTACATGTTTCCTTAACAGTCAAGAAAATCTCCTTCTTACCACTGCCACATTAATTTGTTCTTAGTGCTTAATGCTGCTTCTTATTTACAGCCCCGCTTTGAAAACCAGTGCGTAAGACTGTATTTGGTCTGTGGCTGAGAGAACATAACAGATGTCCCACTTGTCCTTGTGGTCACTGAGCTATACATGTCTCAACATTCCAAAAGGACCATGAAAAACATGATGCTGAAAATATATCCTTGTGTATTAGCCTTAGCTATGGAGCTAACTTAAGCTAACTTAAGCTGATATTATAAACGAGATTCCAACCTGTACTTTGCACAGTCATCTGCATGAGCATTGAGTGAATAATGTGTTTCCTGACCAGGTGAAGGAAACAATGAACAGGATATACCACCAGACTCGCAAAGTCCACGAAAAGACAGTGCGAACCACGGCAGCTGCCATCATCTTAAACAGTAACCCATCCTACATGGAAGTGAAAAACATCCTGCTCTCCATTGGGGAACTGCCTATGGAAATGAACAAGTACATGCTCTCCATGATCCGAGATATATTGCACTTCGAAATGCCTTCAAGGTATGTCAAGTTCAGTGTAAATAAATATAGCCCTTCCCCTTCCTTACTTCCTTACAAAGGACACACAGGTTCTCATGAATTACTAAAATGTAAGGAGAGTATAAAAGGGTATCTTATTTTTATGTCCCTTGTATTGTTATTTCAGAATAAATCCCTTAATTTCAATGCAATTCTTTTAATAGCTATTCACATTTGCACAGGTACAAAGCAGAATTAGGCATTTGATTTGCATTACTGTGACAAATGTCATCTGTTGGTCTTAATTCTCTCAGTGGGTTCCTTGCTCTTATATTTTAAGAACAAGTGATGTGGAAAAATTTTAAACATCATAGTGTGAGAAAGAAAGTAACCAATATACTTCTTCTTCTCAAAACCATTAATTTTCAAGCAAGACCTTTTCTTGCCTTTCTTCCTATGACTGCAGGGAGTACCTGAAATTGAAAAAGAGACTCTGGGTTAGGGCAGATTTTTAGTGGAAACAGGGGGAATTTTGAAGATCCTCTTTCATACTGGGAAATTTCCTCTTTTAAATTCGTTCTTTCTACTGAAAAGTAATAACTTTGGTACCGTAACATTTTTGTATCTCAGTGGTTTTGTTCGTTTGTTTGAAATACCACAGCAAAACAGTTCGGCAAGTTCTGAAGGACATGCGTGCCCATAACTACGATCGCTTCTCCAAGATGGGCTCCTCCTCTGCCTACACCGGATATATCACACGTATGTAACCATGAAACTGCCTTTGAACCCTCTCTGTATTCCCAAACATTTGATTAATCCACTAGTTTAGTCACAGGTACCTTCTCTCTTCTTTAATTAAGGTGGTCCTGATGTGTCATCCACATACAGCCTCGACATTCTCTACTCTGGCTCTGGCATTTTACGGAGAAGTAACATGAACATCCATGTTTTTGACAGAAATGCTGAACTTCATGCCATCCAGGTAACTGCCACACTGTGCAGAGTAATGAAGCCAGTATGTGGTCCTTTTCTTACAGCTTTAAATCAATTCAGCTAATGCTTAAGATCATAAGGTTTGCTGCACTGGGCAGAGAACAAGCCAATAACAGGGAAAAACTAATAACAGGGGAAAACCCCACAATGTTTGCCATAAACAAAACAGCAGGTGTTTTGTTCTGCATCATACACCAAGGTGTCTGTGTAAAGCCTATGCTGTTTATCTGATGTAATCAATAAGAGCTATGTGAGTTTGTAAAATCAGGTCCTAGTATGTCATAGAATGGAAATTCAAGGAGTAGATCAGATGTACAAACCAAAGAGGTTTAAATAAGGTATCTGTGGTTTAGACTTTTCCTAACATTGGCAAGAACCTTCAGTATTATAATTCTCCTAAATTTGTGCAGGATAAATATTGTGCAGTGGAACATCTCTGGCTTTTCCTCCCAGCTGTCCATGAAAAATAGTTTATGAATAAAGGAAAATGTGTTGGAAAGAAAACTAGTCTCAAGATTGTAATCTGTATGTGGGTAAATCCTGCTCAGCACCTAAAGGGCAAAAACATGGCATGAGATTATTTGATTTTCCATTTTTCTAGGTCCCTACCTAGTTCCATTAAGTCTTAATCTCATACCTTTTCCACTACAACTATGTAAATTAGAATTAGGCTCTTAGACATTAAGAAAATATGTGAGGTTTTTAATAGTCTGAACCAGGCAGGACTTCTTCATTGATTCTGTATCACTGTTCCTTTTTAGGTGGTGATTGAAGCTCAGGGTCTGGAGTCCATCATAGCTGCAACTCCTGATGAAGGCGAGGAAAACCTGGACTCCTTTGCTGGCATGTCAGCCATTCTGTTTGACTTCCAACTCAGGCCAGTGACATTTTTCCAAGGCTATGGTGATTTAATGTCTAAAATGCTCTCGGCAACTGGAGATCCCATGAATGTGGTGAAAGGACTCGTCCTCCTCACAGATTTCTTACAGGTACTAACATCACACTTTTTGCTTCCTTTTCTGTCTTTTAAGCAGAGATGGTTCCTCCCCCACACTGCTATTGTAGGACACCTTATTTTCTTTCTTTTCAATGCTGATAAACCTGACCAGTGTTACACAGGCTACCCTTACTAGGGGAGCAATAGAAAAGTCATGAGTATTAAAAAACAGAAGGAAATTACGTGAAAAGCAACCTAGAACAAAGGTGAGAACAGATCTTCTAGAAAACAAAGTGGCACTGAATAAAAACAAGTTCAGCTGAATTTCCTGTTGAAAACTCATATTGCTCTCAGCTATGACCTCCTCTCCCACAGTTTCTTGTAATACAGTATTGTCCCATGTGACCACCTAAGTTTTCCTCTTCACAAGTTGTCCAGGGACTTGTATCCAGTTAGGCAATAATTGTCAGGTGAATTAATCAGATAAGCATCCATCAAAGACCAATGCTAAGAGGTCCAACTTTCAACTGTTTATTTCTAGGAAAATGAGGAATTAAAATGAGAATTACACAGTTTTTATGCAACGGTCACCCCCAAATGATTTTCTAATTCTGTGGTTAAATAGATTCACATATAAATATAACTGGCTACATAATGTGTTATTGGAGGACTAAGAATCTAGACATCTCTCTCAAAGTGCAGGGTCAGCACTTGGTTTGATATCTTTGCTCTTCCCAAGCAGAGATCTCCTTAGAACCTGTGGATTTAACAGCTGTACTAAGCTCATGAAACATCTGCAGTCTTAAACTTTACTTTTGACTTTTCCCTTTTAATTCTTGGCAAAAGAAAATGCCAAAAGTAGATGATGAGACAATCCATTCTGCTCAGTATTACACAGAAACACCCTCTGCACATGACAGGTTTCCCCATCCAGAACCCAGCTCAGCTTCTTCTAGTGGTATTTTAAGTCCAGAGGGCTTCCCAAGTAGTGCCCAAATTGGCTAACTAAGGCTCATTCCAACAGTGCTTTACAGTTCACACGCAGATTATGGGCAAAAGCTTTACCGTGACCTATTTACCAAACAGATCGCAGAGGTGAGAAAGATAATCATGTCTAGTCCTGAGCATAGGGAGCATTTAGAGAACTAAATATTTCCAACTGCTGTGCATGCACCAAGCTCCAGACATACTCTGGCTGAATCTGCTGGCTGGGCACCCCTAGAGCTCTGTCCGCCAGCAAATTCTCCACTCCTTGTCTTTGGAGAACCTCTCAAAAGTCTGGGGCAGTCAGGGCTGGGACTGTGTGCCATTTTTAACAGTATCAGGGTGTAGTGTTTTCAGTCAGTTACTGACTTTTTGGAAGCCTAGGCAGCAGTGTCTTGCCTCCACACCCCACAAGGGCAGGAATGGTTTAAAGCACTGCTGAACACAGCTTCAGGCTGAGCTGCCTTTTAAGCACAGCCCATCTTTCTAAGAATGGTCTTATAGCTATGCTCCAGCTCAACAGCATATCAACGTGGTTTTGGCACTTCCACATGGCCACAGTGTTGTTTGAGGGCTAAGAATAACCAGAAGTTATATTCCCCCTATAAAATAAACAGCCCTCATAAAACTGTTTTCGAGACTCCTAAGTCACCTGCATTAAAGTTCAGCAGTGTTAATAGTTCTCCTAGGCAACCCACCTGCCAGCAGCCCAGAGAAATTAAATACTGTATTAATAGGTCAGAGAAGCCACTTGAAAGCCGGACCTCAGTGGAAGGTAGCCAGTTCCCAGAGAAGTGCTTGTTGCAGCCACCTCTGCATTGCGTTACAGTAAGGTTGCATTAGAGTGCAGTACATAAAGACACTCTTTTATTGAAACATTGCACATTTCAGCATTTTGAACAGTAACAAATGACCGATTCTGAGCTTTTGGATCACATTTTCCACTCCAAATGAGACACAAAGCTTAAAATAGGAAGGGAGAGGAAAATACTTCTCCTGAGGAGGCTGGGTCCCTGTGATTTACACCTCCCATCAGCCTGGATTGGATTTGCACATGAGACGAGGGACAGGGCTGAGCTATAAATAAGGAAATAGATGAGCTAGTAAAACACAAGGCAAGTGCTCCTTAGCTCTTCTGCTGGCTTCAGTGACAAATACAGCTTAATTCTAGGTAGCATTTAAGCCTTGAACAGCCTTTGCAAACCCAGCCTCCTTTAATATCTTGGGTGCAATTTGACAATGCATCTAAAAATATCTGCTCCTCTGGTTGTGTGTATATATCTCTGCCAGCATGTATACTGTTACCTCCTGACTCATTAGCAGTTACCCACCAATCCAGTCCCAATTAAAAGCAAAGTAAAATAAAGTAAAACGAACTTTATCTCCACACCTAAACAGACCAAGTATTTTATGCCCCTTTGCAGTCAGTATAAAAACTCCCTTTGATTTCAGAAAGGACACAATCCCAATCCATGATTTTAACTTGGGTGAAAATAAGAAATCAGAGCATCATATGACCACACTTGCTGGGGTCATGCTGGATTTATAAGCCACAGCCAGCCCACTGCATTCTTTAAATCTCAAGCTCACTTTAGCAGCAACTGACTGCCAAGATGGCTCTGCCAAGCTGGTTCTGTCAAGGAAATAATTTCAAGGATAGTTAACTTACCCTAAAAGGTGAAGTACAGCTACCATAATTATCCAAGTCTTTGATTACAGCTGGATAACTTTAATGTTCCGAACAAAAACCTTGCACAATGTTGCTCCTTGCTGTAGGGATTAGGAAGCTAGACTGACTCTCTGCTTGCTTCTTTCTTAAATCTTGGGACAGCATTAGTTGGAGCCACTGGACTACTGAATAGCTAAGAGAATAGAGACTTCTAGGGTGCCTGGACATCCAAAAGGGGGAGGAAATTCACATTCCCACGTGTCCTATAAAGGCCTGCAACATTACAGGTGCTGAGAATACTACAGGCACAGAAACCTGGGAGGAGGGAGAACACCACCTGTGAGACTGGAGAAGGTGTCCTGTATGTGAGGCACATGAACAAAACAAGCTTTTCCCAAATTAATGTTTCTTTTAAAACAGAGAATTAATCCACTGGTTCTTAGGGAAGCAGGACCACTATATAAAGACAGCTAGATTGCCAAGCTGGGTGAACCTTAAAATCTTGGCTGTGTGTCAAACCTTAAAAGTGCCATGACCCTGAGCTATATTACCACTTCCGAAATTGACTTTATGGATGTGTTTCCAGTGCAGCCTTACAGGTTTCATGAAGCCATGAGCACATATGTTATTGACAAAAAATGCATTAAATGCAAATTAAGATGCATTAGCTGATGGGTTTAACCACCCAGTCCGTGAAGACATAATTCCTGTAATATGGTGGGTTTGGAGCAACTACACACAGCACAAGTGGCAGCATCCTACTGCCAGTACAGGGCTGCTCAGGGGTGCTGAAGTCACACTGCACTGCACCTGTGCTGGGCTTCCAGCAAGGAGTGTAATCTGATTTAGCTGGACTGCCATCACAGCCTCTGTGGGGTTTGTGTGGTAGCTCCTGGAGACATGATATTCCCTGCAGTGACACTGTGCAGATATGATGCCAGCTGGCACACAGAGGAGAGGGGAAGGACACAAGGCACCTTGCTGTAGCTTCATCTCATTGTTGAAGGAGGGAGGTGCATCAGGATGTTTTTTGCATCCTTTCAGAAAAGCCCTTTTTCTTCCTGCAAGATGACAAGTGGTGTGAGTGCAGTACCAAAGGGAATAAGGGAAGCTCTGACGTGTGCAATCAGTAACCTGTGCTTTCCCATGGCTCCAGGAAATCCAGCTGCAGTCTGGGCCCACGGCCAGTGCGGAGTTCATGGGTGGACTGGCCATCGACATCTCCGGAGGGATGGAGTTCAGCCTGTGGTACCGGGAATCCAAAACCAACGTCAAGAACCGGTGAGATACTCCCAGCACACACTGTAGCTGTAGGCAGCCCAGGCTCCTGAGCCTTGGTAGTCCCAATGAGAAGAATTAAAATAGAAAAGACCTTGCAGATGAGTTAGAATTAAGCACTTAAATAGAATTAAATAGTTATGTGCATCGGAGAATGTTTGTGCTTCTCTTTTCCTTTCCACCTGGATAATACCAGTTCCCACTGGTCTCATTTGAATTTATATACCTTTACATGAAGAACAGGCTCCTTTGAGGGCAGTTTTTATGTATGTAGGGTAGGACTGTTTGTAATTCCATTTCCTATTTTTTAATGTGTTTTGAAATAATTGTAATGCCTGAATTTTTTTGTAGGGTAGCCGTGTTTATAGCTGGTAACGTCGAGGTGGATTCCTTCTTTGTAAAAACTGGTATGGAAACCACTTTGGAAGCAGAAACAGCTTTAGACTTCATCTCCACAGTGCAGTTTTCACAGTACCCATTCTTGGTCTGTATGCAGATGGACAGAGTGGATTCTCCATTCAGGTAAGAACTAAGAGCACACACTTCCAGCTGCTGGAACTTTTGGTTTTCACAGCCACAAGATATTAACCACTGAGTCCAAATTCCAGCCTAACACAATCAGGTGCAATGCAGGCTGTTACACACACGGACCTCTCTGCTAACCCACTCCTCCCTGTCCCTCACCCCTGAGATTCAGAAATAACCTTTCTGAAGATCACAAATGTGATCAGCTTCGAATGTGCACTTCAGTCCAATTTTTTAATTTGGCTTTGCAAGTGGACTAATTCAAGTGGCAGAACAGTAGTGCCTGTTGGGATGGTGACCTTAGACTTTGCCAGCAGTAGTTCTCTATTACACTGTTGAGAGAGGAAGGGCAAAGCCATAAATGAGCTGAAGTGGGAAGTTTTCTTCATCATCTGCTATTTACTAGTATCAACGAAAGTACCTGGTCTGTTAAGGTCTTGCAGCCATCATGTTCTATCATACTTTATTAAGGCACCACTTTTCCTGAAAACTAAACACCTGTGCAATAAGGTTAAAAAGATGCTTTTCAGTAGTTGAAGAATAGTAATTGAATTGGGTTTATTTCATTTACTACTCTCTCCTAATCCCTGTAATAAGACCCAAGGAAGATAACATTTGCAGAGCCTATGCCAGATTTCCATTCAGGTTTTTCTCATCCAAAAGATGGTAAAAACCTGAGAGGAATCAAAGGCCTTGAGAATCTTCAGGAAATCCTAAGAAAACAGTGTCTGCTGCTCTGCAGCTACTAAAACATCTGCTGACTGTATCTGCTCCCTGTGGAAGTGGCACCTCGCTCGTGTGCAAGGTGTTTGTGACAGGGTGTGAGCTCTGCATAAAGCTGCTGAAACCCAGAGCCCGGTGCTGTGTCTTTTCAGGACTCACATGACCAAGTACGAGAGCCTGCCCTCTGGCCGGCGCTACACGGCCAGGAGGGGGAAGGCAGCCACGCTGGCAGGGAATGAATACCCTCTCCACCAGGAAAACTCCAACATGTGCAAGAAGGTGTTCGGCGCAAAGTCTGACTCTGCCGGCAGCTGGTTTTGAAAGCAGGACCTGAGCTCCTGCATTCCCGAATCCCTCAATGACTTAGGCCTACACGTACCTTACCAACGTGGAGCTTGATCTTGCACTGCTGCACTTAATGGGAAATTTGCCATTGATTTCAACGGGCCAGGATCAAACTCTCCGTGCGTGCACAGTGTTTACATATTAACCTATATTTAAAACTTTTGTAAAAAAAAAAAACCCTAAGGCAAATAAAGACCAATTTGGTAGCATTCCATGCACTCCCTTAAGGGTGGTGCTTGTTCTTAATTTTTACTTTTTTGTGCCAAAAGCAAAAGTAATCCTTCATTTTTCTTTTTTGGGGAATACTGAAGTCTGTGTTTTTGACATGCAGGAAGAACAATTATGATGTATAAAGAATGATTATTTATAAATATATTTTAAAGTATTTAGGTGTTTTAGACCTATGACCAATCCCCATTCAAATATTCAAGTACAATTAACATCCAGATAGGACCATGAATTCCTGCTTACTCAGTATTGCCTGTTTACAAAAAAGCAGGTTTTATTTTACATGATTTCAAAGGATTTTGCAGGATTTTTTAAACAGGCAGGACTCGATTATTATTATTTATCTTTTGGAGTTTTTTTTTTATTAACAGCTGTAGTTAAATACAATTGATTAAGAGTGTGGGGTAATGTTTCCAGAAGAACTTACAGTTGCCTTAATTCTGTTCTCATTGAAATCAATGGTATAATTTCTGTAGCTACCAGAAGCAGGAGCAGAGTTAAGGCAACACTGGTTGCTCATCAAGGTTGTCTTCTGAAAATTTGTGTCCTTGTGTGTAATCAAGGCAGGTACATTTCAAAAAATGAGCACCCACTAAAGCAATTGTGAACTACGAAGAAGGAAAGGGTCTTGAAAGAAATAAATTTTGGATGCACAGTCTAGCAAAGCCTATGCAGAGCCCGAATGTTTCCTTCTAGGTAAGTTAGGTTTGTGTTTCAATGCAAAAAACCAAATCACTACTCAGACAAGTCCTCTGATTAAAATTACTTATACACTTCAAGCAGTGTCTTCATAGGATCTGGGAAAAAAAAAAAAAGTTTTACATTTGCATCAGCATTACAGATTAAAGAAGAATATATCCCAGCTCAGTTGATCTCTGATCCATGTGATTTAATTTTTATAGGACAAGATGGGCAAGTGCTGGTCACAAAAAAACTAAAATAAAAAGCCAAGAACAACTGTTTTTTTTAAAAAACCCAAATCCAAAAGCAGGCAGGAAAATCTCATAGATTGTCATGAAAAAAAAATTATTACAAGATCAAGAAAAAAATCCAAATTCTTTTGTGTTGTAAAAACCCAAGAGTGCAGAAATCTGCAAAAATCAAACTGTCATCAGTGGGATGAAATAGTCTGCTTCTTGTCTTTCCTGAAAATGCTGGCACATTTCTAGTCAAAGCGTAAATAAAACAGGTACAAATACAGTATGAAGAAATTGCTTCCAATCTTATTGTCTGTTACTTTCCGGGTAGGGAAAGCCTCTCATTGGGGAGGGAATGGTGTTGATCCGGCCAGGAGGAACCATTTTATTCACCTTCACAATATGGAGCAATAACTTTAGTTGGACACTCACTTGTCCTGGGCTCCCTCTCTAATCAGGAGACCTCCAGCTGGATGCTCTACAGGCTGGAGGTGCCTGCCCAAACTCTCTGCCCAGAAGAGAGGTGAGACCAGGCACTCCTCTTCAGTGCCAACACTGATCTCAGCATCCACTCTCACAGTCTGCACCGTCTGTGTTGCAGACATGCTGTGATGACTCCACTGCTGTTTCAGGAACAAACTGAAGATAAGCTTTGGCATTTGTTATTACTACTTGTTCTTTGTGTCACATAAAACAAAAATAAGAGCAGAGCTAAGTACTCACTCACCTAGCAAGTGACCTGACACCCTAAATATAGAAGGTGGACAATCAAATAGTGACCATCACTGTTCTACTTGGAAAGAGTGGAGATATTAACAGGTGACACCTAAGTCCCACTCCACCAGGCTTGCCTATCAATTTACAACCCAAAATCACAATAAAGAGGTTCTAGATAATGTAATTTATATCTGTAAGTTCTTTGTCTGATATCAGCAATCGCACTGCAAGATCTAACCCTTCACAATTTTATCAAATCGAGGCACCAGCCTGTAAAGGGAAATAGTGGCCCTCCTACGGCTTTGACACTTAAGCAGAGCCTCTGAGACCCACATTGCTCCTCAGAAGTGATACGTGTCTTTGTGGATACCCCCTGGCATGGCAGCAGATGCTTCCAAAGCCATCTGACCCCAACAGCTGGCCATAATGGGGATTCCAGGAAAGGTTTAGTCCAGCAGCTGGGTAATGGAAGGCCATGGCTTCCTTACTTGGGCTCCATAGCTACGGAAACAACAAAAGTAACGAACTTCTAAAAATAAGGTGAAATTAATACATTGCTCAAGCCTGCATTTGAAGGGAAAACACACTTAGGGTTACAAACAAAGCAAATGCTCTGTTTATCAGATCAATGGGGGTTAATCAAGATGTAACATACGTATTTAATAATGGTATTACATGTACTTTTAAGTAATCAGCAGTGGTAGCAATTAAACAACAATTCATACATGAAGCTTAAAGAAGAAGATGAATGCTCAGTCCCTTCTAATTGGAAGCCACAGAAGGAACAGTGCAAAGGTAATCCAGCTAAGTCCAAAAAGCAACCCACTTGCAAAAAGAGACTTGGAAACTTTGCACCTCAGATTTCCAGAAGTGCTAATTTTTAAAGAGTATTTTTCATATACTCTAAAAAAAATATTCATATGTGTATATGGATGTAGTTTGGGTTTGGCAAGCAGATTGTATGTTCTCAATAGCGACAAGCCCAAGCAATTCTAAAATGGGTGCTTTTTCATTTTTTTCCTTTTTTTTTTTTTTTTCTTTTTAAAAGTTTTAGTGTTCTATGTTTGGACAGCTTGTTTAGATCTGACATCAGGAAATTATCTGCTTCTCATTTTACTTTGTTCCCACTCCTTTTGACAATAGAGTTGCGCTTTTAGCTTTTTGGTCTCATCATTCCTACCAGTGATATTTTAAAGACCATATAGAAACTTCTAAGATTTTCTCCAACAATCCTTGAAAATCCCAGACATATTCCACCTTTCAGTTTATTAAAAGTATCGTAAGAAATCCTCCTCCTTTCAGTGGATTTGTGTGATGTGAGGCACTTTGTGGCTGGACAAACACTGGTTGCAAGACTGTGCCTCTTAGGGAAAGGTTAAAGTTCATGTCTCTCAGTTTATTTACTTTTGACCTCTCTTTTGTAGAGGTTTCAGCTTAAATTTTCCATCTATTGTGAGAAACCAGCAGTGCTGCGAAGATCTTGTTACAGAGCTCCACTGAAATCAGGCTCCAGGAGCTCTTCTTCAAGAAAAGTAAAGGAGAGTTCCCAAATTTTCCCATTCACAACCCCAGGTCCCTTTGCAATTTCAGACTTCTCTAATTTGAACAAAGTGATCCAAGGCCTTTCTCTGTGCTCTACACACCCACTGTAAGTTTGTGTCTGTTTTGGTCACCCTTTATCTCCTGTGGTTACCCAGCTTGCTTCTGTTCAGCTAAGCTATGTGCCCCTTACATACTTAAAACTGAGAAGCAAAAGTGTTCCTTTAAACCGCAAAAGTAAAAATTTAGTTTTCAAGTCTATTTGGGGATTTTTTGGTGTTTGACTCATGCTTTTTTAAACACTTGGACTTAACAACAGAAACCTTCTCAATCTCCATGAAGATAGAAGGAACACACGAAAGCAGCAGCAGATTTTTCCTGATTTTTCAAGCAATTCTGCTATCCACTAATAAAGTCATCTTATCTTTGCTTGTATTGCAGTATTAGGCAATGAAAATAAGATAGTGAGCAGAAAAAAGTTATTCACGCCACCAATTGCTCTCTCTAAATATACTACAACAGACAAAGTTCAGTGAAACTGGGGAGTTCTTCCTTCATTTAAGTTATACTTGGGTAAAAAAAATAAGCCAACTTCCTTCTGTCTTAAGATGAAGAATAAAGAGAGATCAGGTCAGAAAGAGACTTTCAATACTGGGACAAAGTCAGGGAGACTCTGAGTGCAGGGTTTTTGTTCTGCTCTCTAGTGAAATCCTTTCTTCTGTTGCTGTTTACATGTTGAACCAAGTAATGCATCTGTTGTCACTTGTTCTGCACAACAGCCAAGGTAACTTTGCAAATACACAGCCAAGCAGGACTGCAGGCTTACTTGCAGTGTGACTTTTACTGAAAAATACATTTTATTTATCGTAACATTCAAGAAAAAAAACAACGACAAACCCCAACATAATACAAATGCCAACTCATTCAGTTCCAAACTTTGGTACTTGGCAGTTTCAGACAGTCTGTTCTCATGTGGCTGTGATGCACTGAAATGTTCCCGCTGGGCAATTCCCAGAGCGACTCCACTGTCCTTCAATCCCAGGCCCACAGCATCCTGCAGTGGGATCACTTTGGGTTTCAGCTACACACTTGCCACAGCGTTGAGAGCAGCTCAAAGAGTCCCTTTCTCTCCAGTTATACATCTTCTGTTTCTTAATTCTTCCCTCACAGGCAACAGTCATCAACACGATGCGTTCACGGCATTTTCCCCTTTGCCTTACAGCCCACCCCTCTCTCATCAGACATACCACCCACATCCTCTTAACAATCATTATCCTTACTTCACATTTGCACTTTTAAATATCTTTACACAGATAACTAACCCACCCCTTTAAAAAATGAGAGGACAAAGAAAGGGGTGGGGGAAAAAAGAAATAAAAAAAAGAAATAGGTGAAAAAAAACACAAGCATTTTTGAAGTATGTGTTCTCAGGTAGCCACAAGTTAATGGCAATATATAAGCATAAGGAATGACACTTTGGCCATCAACACTAAAGAATAAAGGTAGCTTTGCATACAGACAATGGGGAAAAACACCACACACAACCCATAAATACATTTCAAATCATTCACCAATTGATTCACCAAGGGCTAAATTTGATACTGAGTGAAACCAACCCTGTTGCAAAAGACCAGAACAACATTCCGGTGCATCACTCCAGTCCCACTCAAACTTTTAATTGGATCCTGACCTAAAACGCATGGACAGTTGGCTGGTGCAGCCCTCAAACCCTGACAGCAGGGCTGGGAGGGAACTTGAGTGGTGCACAGGATTTTGCCCTGCTTTGCACATGGGGTGAATTTCAGCTGTAACATACTATGACTGCACTGTGAAACATATAATACTAGCAGCTTGTGAGCCCTGACATAGAGGGCTTGACTCTAATCCAAGATATGTGGTTACACATCACCCCATCCACTGGAGAAATTCACCACTGGGTATACATGGAGGAGCACCATATTACCAGAGTTTTTTTCTGGTGACCTTTTTTGGCATTATCTGCTGGGTCCGGCTTGACTCAAGCCCAGAGCTCGGTTTCTGTAAGTGAAGAACCCAGTGTTCGGCTCTGCAAGGCACTCAGCACTCTGGGATGAGTTCAGCAAAGCTTTGCATAGATGGGTGAAGGAAAAAATCCTCCCACTGAAGTCCCCAGGAATCTGCTTAGATAGCTAAAGATGGAGATGCACATGAAGGCTTTGCTGGGTCTGGGAAGTGAAGCACCTTGCAAAACTGACCCCTTGATGCAAACATGAAGTCTCTTTAGTAATAGACAAAATCAAGTAAACACTGTTTGACATTAGGATTGACACATTCCACTGAAGTAATCTCCCCTGAGAAAATAAATAGCTGTTGATATTCCCTCATTTCATTGCTTTCATCTCCACAGGCAGTGAAAGAAAAAAACCCTGCAAAATTTTCCTCCAACAAATACACATAGAAATCCTGGGCACTTGTTTTCTATGCATTTTTTTTTCCTTTCAAGTACACCGGGTGAAACTGTAAACCTGAGGTTGTGTGTGCAAACCTGTATCTTGTAAACTGCAACGTGAAACTCCACCCCCGAGCACCGATACAGGAAAAGGTAGGACAGGAACATTTTGGAAGACGGATGCTAGTATTATACTGAAT
This sequence comes from Eopsaltria australis, assembly GCA_034509425.1. Lineage (NCBI taxonomy): Eukaryota > Metazoa > Chordata > Aves > Passeriformes > Petroicidae > Eopsaltria > Eopsaltria australis. Next base: position 1,699,381 of record JAVTVJ010000172.1, on the reverse strand, counting down.
ATCCTGTGTGTGTCACAGAGAACCACTTACTCTGGTACCTGCACTGTCCTGCAGTCCCAAGTACTGTTCTGATTAACAGTGATACTCTAATCATGACACCTACGGACTTATCAGCCATGAGAAAGGTGGAGAAGCATTCATCTCCTTTGAGAGGCAGTCAGCCCCAATCCCAGTGGGGAGTTAAACCTTGTACCTGCACACTGTCCAGCTGAAGAGCACAGGGATTAGCACAATATGTGCTCTAGCTGGGCACACCAAGCCTTTTAAAAAGGCTTAGAATATTCATTGGATTTGCACAATGATGAAAATGAGTGAGAAGATGCATGAGGAATCACTCACTATCTGCACGCTTGCAGTGCATTTCATCCTGAGGGCAATTACAATTTGTGCCTGTAAACAAATAAATTGCATTGAAATACAAGCTCACGCATGTGGTTAAAGACAGTTCTACCTGAGTTTTCTGTACCTTGTGAGTTACTCAGGAAAATGAAAACTCAGGGCTTATTTTAAAAATGAGAAACACTGAAACTTCCCTGGCTGCAGGAAACATTGAGAACAGGTGGAGGAAAACCTTGCCTGTGGGCAAATGCTTAAATAAAGACTTTTGGGGTTTCCATTTAGACTTTAAAATTCTAATCTGTTACCCCAAGAGAACTTTATGTTATATAATTTAGGTTTGCTCTTACATTTATTTGCTTCCCAAAATGCTTCACTGAACCGAAATTTTGGGCAGGGAACAGACTATTGAATTTTAGTTTTACTGTCATAATAACAATTCTCTTTTACTGAGACAAAATAGTTGCTGGTAACAAAACAATCAGCTTGAGTGGAGTTGGACATATAAATTACTGCACTGTCAGTAATCTCATTGCATATTTTGTTGTTTGAAAGACAAATATTTTCTTAGCAAATTATAATTGTAGCCCTCAGATAAACCTGTCAAACAACAGCTAAAGAAACAACTACGTGGTATTGAGGCTGCAAAATTTAAAAATTCCTCTCTCAGGGCAATGACTAGGATTATGTTTTCAACAATGTTACAATTTAAGGAAGAATAAACTGCAGTCTTAAAGAAAAATGAATGCTGTCCTCTCCTTTAGAACCAGGATTTTTAAATTATTACATTCAACTTCTAGTTTCCCAGTATTTAAACACTGTCATAATTAAGGCAACTTGTGATGTTCAACACAGTACAGAGGAACGAACAAAAAATGAAAGCAATCAAATGTGTTTTCTGACACTTACACAGTTTGTTTTGAACTATGCCAAAAATAAGCACTAAAGATAAAATTAACACTACAGCTCTCTTCATTTGCAATTCCAAGTGAGAAGTACAGAGTACAAAAAGCCATCTGATTGCAAATTGTGACTGAAACCTATATGGAAGACCCTCATTTATTGCAATAGGAGAGAGCTGAGGGCTTTATTTTATTTTTGAAGAGCTGCAGGGCTGCACTGGATCACCACAAGACATTCCAGGGAGCTGAATGAAGCTGTGTGGTGATCCACACTGGAACACTGCTGCATTTACACCCTGCACTTCCCAAACAGCTGTAGTGGCACCACTACCATTAGCAACCAGCACAGAGGCAATGCCTAAAGCCTGCAGATTTGCTTCAGTACAAAAACAACTTTGCACAAAATAATGCAGAAATTTAGTGTTGCTCACATAATAAATGTAGGCATACTCCAAAACAGAGGGGCATTTAGAAGAAAACAAGAAACTTACATGCTTTTTTTGTATGATGAAGCAAAAAAATTGAGAAAACTGTAGAAGCAGTTTTTAGGATTAATGTTGAAGAGTTACCAAGTGTATTTCAAATTAAAGAAGCATAATTCTTCTTCCTTATCCCTGTGGAAAAAACAAACAAACAAACAAAACCAGAAAAGCATCATTAATATAGATTGTTAGAGAGCTGCCACAACAATCTGAACAACCTTTACTCCTCTAGAGAAGTGTATAAATACTTCATTTGTTGTCACACTATTCTTGCTACTCATTTCCTAAGCCAACAAGACAAGGGCACCCAACTTTCCAAACTGAGTCAGTCATCGGGCAATCTTGGTTTTTTGAGCAGAACCCATCCTTGCTGCTCAAGGTATGGAACATGCTGTGCCTTACAACCCCACAGCTTCCAGGGACTGGTCCTGGGGAACGTCCTGGACACAGGTGGAAAGAAGGCAACATGATCTATGCAGGATTTAAGTGATCCATCTGCTCAGTTAAGGACCTGGGCACTTTCCTTATCAAGACAGCATCCAACATGGAATATGCCAGGAAAAGGGAAACAATTCAGACCCACGTGCTCCAAGATTTGTGGAGTTAGCAGTTAAGTACTGGCTCAGGAAATCACCCTGGGCAGGAACAGTCATTAAGCTCACCATTAACTTTTATTGGTACCAAGGCTCAGCACTATTGAGACGTTTCCTAAGTAGCCTCAGTTTGAACACAAGGTCACACTTATTTCCATTTGTAGACTGATTTACTAGATCAAATGTTGAAGCTTGTCTGGTTCTTGGAATATTCCAGCATTTCCCACTAAAACTGGATAAATTCTTTACTGAATTCTCAGCACAGGCATCAACATAAGTAAATTCTATATAATGCATATTACACTATGAGTTGACTTCTTGACTTAGTAATGTAGAACAAACATCCTGCTGAACAGGGAACAACTAAAACAAAGTTTAAAAATATCAATTTATGAGCCTTTAAAAATCATTCGTACAGCTACCCACACAAAATTAATTTTTCAAGGCAGGCATAGATTATGTGATAGCAGTTAGGAAAAAACACAACTAGTAAGTATATTTGCTTATGTATTCCTGTACCTATAAAGTGTTTATGCTCATGTTTAAAAAGAACAATGAAAAATACCCTTCTAATATTGGCTTCTAATATTTACTACAGTTGCTTTCTACTTTGCTACCTGTTCTTTTCTCATTTATTTATGTAACACAAAGCAGCAACTCCACAGAGTAAAATGTGGGAATAGATACAAAAGTTAAAACACATTTGCAGTCACTCATGCTGGGAATGAGCTCCTGTCAGGCAGTCCACTCACTACAGGTCAGTGCTGTCTAGGCTTGGATGCAAGTTCATTTGAACTGAAAATTAGCATGAAGGAAGAAGTGCAGCAGGCAAGGATGATGTTGCTAAAGCTCCCCATCTACTGTGAGTGAAGAAGGGGAGGGAGAGAAGCAACCTTCTGATATTGCTCAGAAATATGCACCTATTTTCTACTGTTTTCTGCATATCAAAAACTTAAGACTAGTTCAGAAATGGCACCTTGGATTTTGTCAGAACACAAATTGATGGGATCCAGTTTATCCCAGTGATTATGCAGAAAAGAGCACCAGATACAAAAGGAAGAGCTGGAAGAGCAGCAAATGTGCAGTGGATGTGGTGCCAACAGCACCACGGGCATGACACCATTTCCAAAGCTTCAAGTGACACTGACCTCCAACAGGTGACAGAGACCACGATGGAGCAGTCCTTAACACAGTTTATGAATGAAGATGGGAAAGAAATAGAGCAAGGAAGGGAAGAAGATAATTTGTGCAGTGCAGAAACAAATTCAGGAGTGGAGGAAAAGAGAATTCATTCAGTTTGTTTTGCCGAGTAAAAAAAAAGGGACCTGAAAGGACAGTACTTTATTCAACTCTCACACTGAAAGGATGAAATCTGGCTGGTTTAAAATCTGGTTTAGGATCTGCACAGCATTGCTGCAATCAAAAACCCTGGTCTGATGTGAAAGCAACTAACTGGAATTAAAAAGTTAACAACAGTTCACCCTTAGATTGACATGAAATTATACTGCTGTTCTTGTTAGGGGAAAAACACCACCTCAAACAAACAAATGCTTTTCATTAGGAATGGAATGACAAAAGACAGAGAAAAATAATGGAAAACAAAAGACCAAGGAGATAATAAAAGAGATAAGAAGAGGAAAAATTATCCACAGGGACATGAAAATTATGTAGGTGAATGAAAATAACAGCAAGAAAGCGGTTATGGATGTGATTCCCCTCTGGCATATACCTAATTTTCCACTGACAGATAAGATACATGAGTAACTAAAGTCTAATGATGAGTTAAACACATCCTGCAGCATGCAGTTAAAATGATTTATTTTAAATGTCAGAACAGGTCAAAGGAAAAAAGTGCATCCATTGTCCAGCAGCAGGACACCTCCCTCAGCAGCTCTGAGATAGCCTGGAGGGGGCTGTATTAGACAATAAGCACCTTGGCATGATCAAAGATTGGAAGGATGGTAAAATTAAACTGAAGTCTGCACACTGCTGAGTGACCTTCTGGACTGAGTGTGCACACTTCTGCATCACCAGACTTTTGGGGCAGCTTTCACACCGTTCTCCAATGGGAGAGCTCTGACAAAGAGCACAACAAAGCAGAGCTTCTGTTTTAACTTCACCAGTGAGAAAGAGCAATTTGCTGAGAGGATCACCTGCCTCACCAGGCACTGAAGGCAAGCTAAATACGTGATAACAGGATAACCCTCTGGGAAGTGAGGGGCAGGGCACACCAGGAAATGTGATGGTTTTCACTTTTAAAGAGTGACGCAAGAAAAGCTAGAGGTTTTTGTTTGAACAGCTACTGTTACAAATACATCTACTATATACCCCACCTTTTCAAAAACGTCAAGTCTCTAATCTGAAATCTAACAAATTCAATCTGCTAGCAGTCTCAATTCAGCCTCCAGACCAAATGGAAAGTAATCAACTACTTTTAGCTATTTTATCTAGATTCTATATGAAGACTCTACTGGCAAGATGAACTCAAGTAGCACAGCAGAGCTCAAGTGAAACTGGCACGTTGCCAGTCCTGAGTGACCCACAAGGGCCAATGAAAACAACTTCATCCACAGCCAGGATTAAAGAATTGAATTTTCAAGATAAAATATTTACAAGCAGAGAAGTAAGCATATAAATCACATAGATAAGGTTTAATTCAACAAATAATCTACTATGCAGTAGTAGATGATGCAAACTAAAAAAAATATTAAAGCAAAATAAATAACCCAAGTGCTGGAAGACAAAATTTACCCTCAAGTATGCAACTGGACACAGCTCAGCACAAACTGGTGATAAATCCAAATTTCTGACTGTTGCCTCTCATCCATTCTTTGCCTTTTCATATACACCAAAAACCAACTCTGTGAGTCCTTTGTAAGCCACAGAAGATTTTCCTAACACTGCACATGATAAAGATGAGCCATCCATTCTAATATCCCACTAACAAGAAGAACCCAAAGTACGGGCTTGCTTCCATCAGACCCCTTTCCCACTCTTCTTGAGGCTGGGGAGAAACAGGTTCAGGGGAAAGAGAGAGGTGCTCACCCCTCCTTGGGAGGAAGAGGTGAGAGGTGAGATAAAAGGAGGATGTGTTGCCGAGGTGAAGGGGCTCTTTCATGGCTTGCAAGATGGGCCCAGATGATGGATCCAGAGATGCCCAACCACACTCCCATGCCAGGGAGCGAAGGGGCTGCACAAACACAGGCTGTGTGATGAGCAGCTATCATGTGCTTCTCTGAAACTGCCAAAAAAGAAGGTCCAAGGAATACTGACCTGCACCAATGGGTGTGCCTAACCTTTCTATCTGTGTTTTACACCCTGGTGAGGGCTGCTCTGTGGGCCCTCTCTCCCCTGAGGAGAAGCTACGGCAGTGCTGTCACTTGGCCATTAACCCGGCCTGCCCTGACCCATCACCGGGGACTGCCGTGCTCGACAGGCAGCACCCACTCACCCGCGCTCTTCACCGGTGCTCCACCACAAAGCGCATGGTGGTGCCGTCGAAGGAGGGCGGCGCGACGATCCGCGGGCCGGTGGCCGGCGCTGTGATGCTGATGACCGGCTTGGCCTCGGCTGCCCCGTGCCGCGGCGGCGGCGGGCCCTTGCTGGTAGCCACGTAGTAGGGACTGTCGGCAAAAGCCGCCTCCGGCGCGGCGGGGCTGCCGGGCTCTGCCGGGGCGCTGCCATCGCTGCCCGGGTGGGACAGCGGGCGCTGCAGGGCCCCGGCGGGCAGCACGGTGGCGGCGGGCAGCAGCCCGGGATACAGCATGTACGTGGCGCCGTAGGCACCGGCATTGAGGGCAAGGGGCGAGAGGGGCAGCGGGACGGGAGCGACGGCCGGCTGCTGGGGCACCGGCACCTCCACGTACTGCCCGGTCTCGGGGTCGAAGAGGCGCCGCTTGAGGGGCTGCTGCACGGGCGTGTCCACCAGGTAGTACTGCCCGGTGCTCACGTCCAGCAGCACCTTGCGCTGCGTCTGCGGGAAGGGCTCGGCCGCGGTGGCCGCGGCGGGCACGGAAGGCGAGAAGCAGAGCAGCGGCGGCGGCGCGGCGCCGGGCAGGGCGGCGAAGGGCAGCGGCGGGCGGAACAGCGCGGCGGGCGGGCCCTCGGCGGGCGGCGCGGCGGCGGCGGGGGGCTCCTCGGCGGGCGCGGGTCCGGGCGGCGGTCGGGGGCTGCCGGGGGGCTTGGCCGTGCCGAAGGGCTGCAGGCTGCACAGCGCCGCCGCCGCCGCTGACGCCGACACCGGGCTGGGATGGACGCCGCCGCCCGCAGTGGCCCCTGAGGACGTGGGGGAGCCGGGCTCGGCGGGCGCCTTCAGCGGCAGGGACAGATAGTTCCCGCAGTCGGGGCCGCGCTCCGCATCGCCGCCGCCCGCGGGCAGCCGAGGGGAGCGCGCCGGGGCCGGGCCCCGCAGGCCGCCCTCGGACGGGGGCTTGGCCGGCGCGGCGGCTGCGGCTCCGCCCGCCCCGCGGAGCGTGAGGAGGGCGCGGGGGGCGGCGGGGGGCTCGGCGCGGGGGGCCGGGCCGCGCTGCCGCTGCCGGACCAGGCTCTCGAAGGCGGCCGCCTTGGCCGAGACCTTGTCGGCCGCGCTGTTGGAGGGGCGGCGGGGCAGCCGCTCGCTGCTCGGCCCCTTGCCCGACGGCTCCTCCGCCTTGTCCGGCGGCGGGGGCGGAGCTGCAGCAGCGGCGGCGGCGGGCCGGGACCCGGCTCCCCGCTCCTGGCTGGCGATAAGGGAGAGGACGTGGCTGTCGGTGATGGGCAGAGGGTCGCTCTTGCGCTTCCACTCGCGCTTGTTGAAGCTGTACAGCTCCTCCATGCTCCTCACCGCCGCCGTCAGCTTCTCCAGCGCGTTCTGCACCGGCGCTGCCTTGCTCTCCTCCCGCGGCTCCTCCTCCGGCCCCCGGCCCTTTTCGGCGGGCGGCGGCGGCGGGGGCTGGTGCCGCCAGGGCGCGGAGGATTTGGAGACGATCTTGAGCACGGCCGGCTGGCGAGCATCGCTCTTGTTGGGGGCGATGGTGGCCACTGGCAGCCTGCCCGAGGTGCGGTGCACCAGGACTGTGCCCTCCGGGGGGCAGGCGGGCACTTTGCCCGCCGCCTTGGCCCCCGCCTCGGTGGGCTTGGTGCCGCTGTGGCCTACCGCCTGGCAGGTGATGACCACGGGGGAGAGGGACCGGGGCACACCGGCGATGACCAGCTGCTGCCGGGGCTTCTGCTCTGGGCCGCCTTGCTCGGAGGCTCCGCTGCCCTTGTCGCTGCTGTTATCTCCCGAGTCAGCGCTGTAGGTGCTTTTGATGAGTTTCCGCACGTCCCGCACCTGGTGGAGGATCCCCTGGGCTCTGTACTTGCTGTCCCTCACGTCACGCACCAGGAACTGTGGCACTTTGTCGGGGCCGTCGCCGGCCTTGAGAGGCTTGAGCGGCTGTCCCCTGCCCTCCTCCGGCGGTCGGCCTGCGATCTGCGGCGTCAGCAGCTGGGCGATGCTGAACGCGGCGTCCCGGGGCTGCTGCACGCTGCCCAGGCTGATCTTGATCTCGGGGGCTTTGGGCTTGGCGGCGGGGGGCGAGGCGGCGGCGGCGCCGGTGGCGGGCGAGGGGACGGCGGCGGCCGCGGCGGAGCACTTGGTCGCCCGCTTGCCGGGCTCCTTCTCCCGAGGTGTGTGCTGAATGGCGGGGACGAACAGGCGGGACATCTTGGTGGACTTGCCGGCAGAGATCTCACCCAGGTCGGCTCGCCAGTCGTGCTTGGGAGAGAGTTTCAGCTTACCGACGGGCGCCCTCTCCTCCTTCCTTTCCGCCTCCCGCTCCTTCCAGGACCTGAAGGCGCTGTTCTGGCTGCGGAGGAAGGTGGCCTTGATGGCCTCCGAGGCGCTGCGCTTCACCTCGCACAGCTCCTCCGACAGCGCTCGCTCCAGGCTGCGGTTCCCCTCGCGGGGCGTCGACGCCTTGGAGGCCGGAGAGCGGCCCCCGCCGCCCTCGCCCGCATCCTCGGCCGGCGCCGCGGTGCAGTCCGAGCCGCCCTCCGAGTGCCGGGAGTTCTGTCGCTGCACGCCACCCTCCCGCTGCCGCTCCCGGCCGGCGCTGCCGCCGGCGGGTTCCGGCTCCCGGCCCGCGCCCGGTCCGGTGTAGGAGGTGTCGGTGATCTCGCCCCTCTCCATCTTGAACTCGTGCTCCAGCTGCATCTTCTTGGAGATGACGTTTTTGAGGAGGCTGGAGGCGAACCTGGACTTCTTGCTGGACCCCTTCCCGCCGCACTCCGCCGCCGCCGGCTCCCCGGCCTCGGCGGCATCGCCGAGGTCCAGCAGGGTCACCACCCGGGAGCCCGCCCGCAGCCGCCGTGGCGTCTCGACGTGGGCGATCTCCCCGTCGAGCTTGCTGACCACGAACTCGAGGGCTTTGGTCTGCGAGCGGCCGGAGCGCAGCAGGCTGGGCTCGGCTCTCGGCCCCAGGCTGCCGCACTTGAGGTCCAGGTAGGTGGACCAGCGGTTGATGCCCAGGGCATTGTCGGACAGGGAGGCGGAGGAGGCGCGGGAGCCGGGGCGCAGGGTGTCGAAATAGGGGTACGCCAGGCTGCGGAAAGCCCTTGCCGTAAGGTTTCGCACCTCTTTGTCGGCATCGTCCAGCTCGCTGACGGCGCTGGAGGCGCCGCTCGAGTGCTCCCCTGCCCTGGCGGCCCCGCACCGCGTCTGCAGCCGCGCGGGCACCGCGATGAACTTTTTCGCGTGGTCGCGGACCGCATCCTGTTTTAAACTCGCAGTGCGGTCGGGAGCCGCGGCGACACGGAGACTCATGTCGCCTTCATGCTTGGCAGCGTAAACAGTGTTTTGCTTTCCGTGCACGTTGCTAGACTCATTTATAGCCCGGGAAGCGGCTTTGATTGATAGGAGAAGCTGGGCGCCCGGGCTCCCGCCGGGGCGGCCGGGCTGCTTGGACCGGCTTTCCCCCGAGCTGGCGCGCTTGTCCCCGCCGGGGGTGTCGTGTTCGGAGGTAAGGCTGACGATCTCGGTGCTGCTGGTATTGTCGATGCTGTCCGTCTGGTTGTTGGGGTCGCTGGTGGTCGTGCTAAGGTAGCAGCTATTCTCCTCCTCCTCCGTCAGCGTGTCCCCCGGGGTCTCGTCGCTCCCGAAGGAGGCGTAGTCAACGAAGGAGTAGATCACGTTGTTATCCTCGAAGTCCCAGCGGGCGGCCAGCCCCGCGTCGAAGTCCATGTCGTGGTCCACCTCGCTGAGCTGGATCTCCTGCGTGCTGATATAGTGCGCCTCGTCGCGGCCGCCGCCGGGAGGGGTGCCCGGGGGCGCGCCGGGGGGAGTCGCCTTGCGCCCCGCGACCTCATCCTCCACTTCACTTTCGTAGCCGAAGGAGGACGACGAGGTTTTGCCCTCCGTCGACACCGGGTCGCCCATTGCGGGAAAGCCGTCCGCCTTGGTCACGGGCGAAGGGCAGGAGGAGGACTCGGACTCGGGGCAGCCCCCCGCCTCCGGCGTCCCGCCGCTCCCCGCCGCTTCCACGGAGCCAGGGCCGGTGTCAGCGCCGCATTCCGCCGCCGCCGCCGGGGAAGGAGAGCGATCCCGCCCGTGGTCCAAGGATGCTGGCCCTGCTTCCTTCCCCGGGGGTCCGCCGCTCGCCGAGCCGCCATCCCCGGTCCCACCGGCTCCGCTGTCCGGTGCGGGACCGGCCGCTCTCTCCGCGCCGCCAGCCGGGGCCAGGTCGGGCTTCTGGCGGCTCTCCTCCGGCTCCTGCGGCGAGCCGCGGATCTCCACGTACGCCGCCTCCTTCTCCTCCTGGATGGGCTCCTCCGGGCCGGGGTTCGGGCTCGGGTTTGCGCTCGGGCTCCGCTCCGCCGCCGCGCCCTCCGGGCCGGCTCGGGGGCTGGCGGGCCGCTGGCCGGGCGCGTCCATGCCGGGGCCGTCGGGGCGCGGCAGTGGCCCGCGGGGGCGGGCAGGCACGTGCCGGCGGGGACGGGGGGGCAGCGGCCGCCCACGCCCTGCCCTCCGCTCCCCTCCCCTCCCGTCCCCTCCCGTCCCCTCCCGTCCCCTCCCGTCCCCTCCTCCGCCCGGCGCGCCGGCTCCCGGCCGGGCGGGCATCGCCGCCGGGGGGCGGAGGGGTCGGGCCGGGCTCAGCTCCCCCCGCCGCCCACCCTGGCACAGGGCAGGCAGTCCGGCCACCGCGGGGAAGCTGGTCCTGCACATCCCGGGACTGGCACAGGTCCTCCCGGTTTTCCCAGATGGGCTTCGCTTGGGCGGCCCATACGTAGAGCCGGCGGACTATACATAGAACCGGCGTCGCTTAGGCCGGATGAACGAAATCCTATTTTAAACGTTTGTGTTTGGCGGAATAAAGGCGCCCGGACACCCCTTGGAAGATGCTGCCACTGCCCAGCTCCCCGGGGAGCCGGCGGCACCAGCTGCAGGAGACAGCCCCCAGGGCACCGGCTGAGCGCACAGCGTGCCAACAGCAAGTGCACCCTCGTTCCACACGCAGCAGTGGCTAAACAGGTCTTTTCTTCCTCAAATCACCCTCTGCACCCTGTGTCCCCACCTGCAGGAGGTGTGGTTGCGCAGGGACACCCTGTGGATGCCAGCCTGGCCCTGCACCTTTACAGTAGTCCAGAGAGCCACCGGTCTCCAAGAAATCTTTCTCTTTCCAAGAAATGCCGGTTTAGACGCAACCAGCACCTATTAATAGGCATTTCTATGGCATGCCTGACCTTTGGTGACTGAGAGCTTTACTGAGCAGTCCCCAAGATGACAAACCAAAAATCATTCTAGCACCATGGAAGTTTAGAAAAGGCAAGCTGTTAAACACTGAGGAAGAGAAATTAAGAAAGCAAGAAGTGTTGAGGAGCAGCCCTCAGGTATACAATGCAGATAATGTCCTAAATATACAGCTTAAAAAACAACATCCCAAATTTATAGCACCTGAACACTTAGGTGAGCAAGCTGGCATTGGGCTGGTGACACTGAACTGAGGTGGGGAGAGAGTTGTGGAAATCCCTAAAGCGATTACCAGGATCCAGGACCCTACAGCTGCATGCACTGGCATGGTGTGCAGCTCTGCCAGGGATGCCACAGGGATAGAGGAGCCAAGATGCAAAGCAGGTGCCACCCCAGAACTCTTCCCAGCACTGTCCATGCCTAAACAAAGGTTTCCCAGTGCTGCCAGCTTCTCATCCCACCCCGTAGCCAGGCTGCTCTGCTGCCATCCTCCCCATGGGGTTGCACTGTTCTGCTGCCTCCAGGAAAAATGACCTGCCTTCTTTACTGGACCCAAGCAGAGCCTAGTGAGGCTCTCTGCAGCAAGGGCAGGTTCATAGCCTGTTTCAGGTAAAGGTCTCTGCTGCCTGAAGGAAAACAAGTGACGTGGCTCTAGTTTTTAGTACCCTACATAGATACACGGTCATTTCTTAGGCTGTAGATTGTCAGGATGGAAAATATTCCTGAAGCACCACGTGATATTTTAACAGAAAGGCACATCCTCCAAACCTGGAGGGTGTGGAGCAAGTCAGGTCACATACAATAAGGCTCTCCCCAGGCAGCAGGGATAACTGATTCCCATCCCTACTGAGTCTGTCCTGCCTCCCGTGTGCTGTTAATGAGAAGCCAGGCACCAGCTTTTATGGGTATGGGCTTCCTCAGCCTTGATCTTAGCCCAGGTTTATGCAGCTTCAAGTCCCCTGGTACACACAGCAACTGCAGTTCTCCACAGAGCTGTGGTAAATGGCATCCTCATCCCTAAACAACTTCACTGGGTTTTGTGTCCTATCCACATGTTACAGTCTTGCCCCTCTTTCTCAAGCAGCCACAATAAAATCATGACATAACTAGAGAAAGACAATATTTTAGCACATTGTTAAGAGACATCTTGGTTTTAATTGATGATGGCTAAGAGTAGATCCTCAAATACAGTCCTTTCCAAATGCCTGGGATGCCAAGGAATGTGTTTTAAACCCTGATCATTCATTGTACTTGGGTGACTGCTGGCAGCTGTGGCAGCCTGGCCTTGTGCTCTGCCTTCTACCAGATGCCGCTTCTCAAGCAAGGTCTCAACCCCAAGTTCTCAGTCCCCCCACACTGATCTCCCAAACCAGGGTCTCGGGTGTCAGACTCTCACACCTTGCTCTCCTCTCCACTGTTTGGTTTTCCTGCTTTAAGAGTACACAGTTAATCAGATCTTTGCTCCCCAAATCTGCAAGATTAAAAGTGGAATTGTTTTTTGAGTTGTAGCAGTTGCTCATGTATTCCTGCCAAGATCCCCTGACAAGATCCCCACCAAAACGAGCATTGAAACTTGACTCTTTATTTATTTTCACAGTCTAGTTTTTAGCTATGGTCCTGAGATGTTTTTTTCTGCTCTTTTCCTTTGGTGGTGTCTTGAACTTAATCTACCCCATCTTACGAACCCAGGCAATGACTCCCACAACTGAGGCTGAAACCACAATGGAACACTCATGCATGTATGTTTATAACATACATAAGTATGTGCTGTCTCCAGCACAAGGAATTTATGCCCCTGGTGACAAAAATACATACATAAAGTCCACACCTGTTCTTTTCCACTTTCAGTCGTGCCTAGCCCTGGAGGCTTGCATGCCTTAGGCAGTCAGATCAGGGTATTTCCCATGGCACCAAGACATTGCTGCAGGGTACAGAGCCACACAAATCCTAATGCCACTTGTAAAAAGTGAATCTCTGACACCCAGCCTAAGTACTCTAATCAGGGCGTTAGAAGAGCGGGGCAAAATGAGAAGGATTTCCTCCTCTTTTTTTTGTATCAGAAATTTCTGCACTGATGCGGCGCCAGCTCCTCGGAGATGCTTTGCTGCAAGTCTGGCCCTGAGCAAGCGTAAAATTCCATGGGGTTTAGGCTTAATGCCTTCTCCCCAGCCTTTCCTCTGAGCTACCATAGTGCCAGCTTTTGTAAAGCCTGTTTTGGAGGTGTCTAATAGCCTTTGGATGCATCGCATCCACAGCTCGGGTGCACGGCTTGGACCCAGGGCTGACTCCCCAAGGCTGCTTCCCTGTGGCTCTACTTCACAAGGGATCAGAGTGCTCTAAGAGCTTTGCAAAGGTGTGGATGGTTTTGGGTTTAAGATCTTTTCTGTATCTTTTGCAGGTGCCAGAAAAACTCAACAGCAAGCAAAGCGATAGACCTGTTTGGTCACAGTCAGAAGTACACAGCAAAACTGAAGCTCCATCACATCTTCTTGCAAACAGCAATTTCCTGCTCTGTGCGGGCATGGCATCTCCACTGATTAATAATCAGATCAATGTGATTTGGTTAATAATGTGGGATATGTCATCCTTATGATCCTAGCAATACTCAGCTGAGGCACTCATTAGCATAAATTACTCTCTTGTGGTTTCCACCTTTAAACTTCTCTCACTCATTAAAGCTACCAAAGTCCAAGGTTTCTGCATCCAAAAGTGTTACTGGAACTGTCCTCACAATCACAGAAAACCTGTACGTTTAATGCCTTTTGTAACACGGCAGACACTCTGCTTTTAAACTCGTTCTGGTGTAAATAACAGCATTCACTCTTTAGCTACATTCTGTCCTTTGCTCACAGAGGTTAGGTCAGACACGTTAAAGGTGATGGGGAAAATGCAGATGGACTGAATTATCTGTGCAGTTTAGAATACATTACTCATGGAAGTAGCAGGGAAGTGGGATTTAAGAGGGATTTGAGAAGAGGCACTTAAAAGTGGAATCATGAGATGAAGAATGAGGTTAGGGAGATTGTAACTATACAGTTACACAGGCGACCATACAAAAGAAGGCATAGGGTTTTTTTTTTACCTTTAACTGGGAGAGAGGAAAGTGAGCTACTGGTGGGGGTGTATTTAGCTGAGCTTTCTCTGACTGGGGAAAGGTAAAATATTAATCTGTTAATTTAACCTTAGGAAATGTTAATACGACTTTACATATTTTAGTTCTTACAGTGTTGAGTCATGACAAGGGAGTTATAAAAATCAGACTTATACAGAAGAAAAATAAAAATATTATTTTCATGGAGAAGACAAACACTGTTCCAGTAACTAAGATGATCTGCAGAAGAGGTTATGCTTCTTGCATGGAAAGTGATGTCTTTCACAGAAAATAAGGAAACAGCACAAGGATTCTGTTGAATTCTGTGCACACAGCAGAAGACACTCACTGTAGGTTCTGAGAGACATGAAGAATGGTAGAGTCATAGGAGGAAACTTTAATTTTTGCCTGATAATTCTCTTGAGTTGGATTAAATTTTCCTCTCAGTATTTTTCTGCTAATATTGCACATTGTCAAAGTGAGCTCTGTGATAAACTTTATCTTTGAAATCAAAGCAAAAAAGAACATTACTGGAGTTTAGATGTGTGTGTTTGTGTGTGTTAAGGAGAAGGGAAAACTGAAAACACCACCCTGGTTTTCTCTCAGGACTAGTACCCAAGAAGGAGGGAGCAAACACCACTTTGGGAAAGAAGAGGTGGATTTGTGATTTATTAATAAGCAGTGAAGCCCAGTACACATTACCAATCTCCAAGTGCTACCAGATACACTGACAGGAAATACAATACCTACAAACAAGTGTTGGTATGGAAGCTTTCTAGCAAAACCAAGTGGAAATAAAATGAGATTTTTGTAGCTTGCAGTAAAATGGTGTTTCTTATGGCATTTAGCAAGAGTCTGACTGAAAAACTACTAAGCAAAAACTAAGTAAAAACCAATACCTGGATGGCACAATCCTTTCTCTCACAGAGATTATGCTAGTCAAGGGGATCTTTCCCTTTCCATCCCAAGCCTGTTGAAGAGATTGAGGGGCTCTTCTTAACACTCAGCCTGCAAATGTAAACCAAATGTGCGCTCCTTCCTGGCAGACCTCTCCCTCTCAGTGAGAGTCAGACCCTTCAAAAGAAACTCCAGAGCTGGGTGGGTTTTAAGATCCTAACCTGAGTGCTTGAGCTTGCAGGATTCAAAGGCCTTGGCATGGCCCTCAGAACGGGAGGCCACTTTTCCTCCTAGGATGAGACAGGATCGAGTTCTGGCCACTGCCTTACGCTCTGCAGTGCATTCCCGTGTAACTGGGCCCCTGCGAGCAGCAGTGGCTGCAGGGCTGTGAAACAACAACCCCTGCCCTTCCCGCACCTCCCTCTGGCCCCTGCTATAAGCAGCTCCTGCTGGATGCCTTACAAGGTCTGCAGAAGATATAGATGCTTTTAAAACAGATCCTTCCCCTTGCTACCCATCCTTCTCTTCCAGACCCCAAAATCTCATGCCAAAACAAACAGGCAGGAACATAATCCCAGAACGAGTTTAGATTTCGGCCGTAACTTTTCAGTTGTGCTGCAAATACAGTCTAAATATGTGTTCATATATTTATATGGGGTGTCTGCTACTCAGACACAATAAATCAAATACTTGCTGAATTTTGTGCATGTCAGATTAAACTGTGTCTACAATGTCAGTGATACAAGAGAATACTCTGGTGACTATTTCATGCAGACAGCAATAGCACATGTAAACTGCAGGGATCTGTTGAATAAGATTAATTAAAAACACTTAATTGTTATCACAAACATCCTGGCAAGCGCCTGTCCAGTCTGCACTGGCAAACTTCTGCTTGCAGAGGCTTCATGGCTTTCCCAGGCCAATTCCCTGGTACCTGATTATCCATATATTATCAGAAAGATAGTCCTCAGGTCCATCTGGCTTCTCCTTGCTGTCAGTCCATTATTTCTGCCAAAGATGGAGGAAGAAGATGATTCCCACTCTATGCTACAGGTTTTTTTCACAACTAAGGGTGACCAGTGTGCTTCCTTCAATCTCCAACTTTCACTAGGCCTAGGTTCACTTTATCTGTGGGACATACCAGCTACATCTCCCATCACTGCTTTCCAGATGTCCTTTAGCTCATCTGTACGTGCAGTGAGAAGTGGCGCCCACAGGATACCAGGTGGAGCCTCCCCCGTGGTGAGAAGAGGGATTTTGTGTCCTGCTCATCCATCCCTGAGTAACACCCATTGTTTTCATGTTGGCATGATCGTGTCCTTCAGCTTGAGCCCTACCCTGAGCATGTGTTCCATTCTTCTGCCAGGCACTGAAAATCCTGAACAAACACAATTGTATTGACCCCTGTAAGTTCACTACTAAGACAAATGATGCAGTATTTGTAATTGACCTTCAAGCACAATCCAAACAGTCTTTTCTCACCTCAAAATTTAATCTGCAAAGTGCTTCCCTACCTGGCTAATAGAAGAGAATAATGCCCTGTGAAACATCATTTCTGCTCTCTCTGCAAAGCCCTTTGCCCCATTTTAGAAGAACTTACCAGAAACAAATCCTATCAAACTCACACTGTGCCTACAGGTTTGTGCCCACATTTCTCTAAGAACTGAGGTTATACTGATTGATTTCAACTTTGCTGCTCCTTACCCCAGGTCTCCCAAAGTCCCTCTTCCACAGGAGAAAGTCTCCCAGGTGGCTGTGTCTGTTCAAGTCTCCTGCCTTTGGAAATGAACTTTGTCAGTGACCGTATTCTTTGTACAGTATTATCGAGTAACCCGAGAACTGCAGATGTATCTGATTATTGGAACTGTGGAGATGATTGCCAAAAAACCCGAAACCGTGACCTTTCCTTGAGTTGTTATCAGCCAAGCTGGTGGGGGGCAAAGAGAGATGATTTATGACCATTCATTTAAATTACACAAAACTGATTATAGAGGTAGATTTCAGCTGAAAAGTTCAGGCTTAAAACCTGCCTGCATAGTTCAGGGTATTTGGACATGACAAAACAAGGAATTATCTCTTGAAGCAACATAAATGAAAATGGATTATATTTTTATGATGCTTCCCATTGTATTTTAAAATATATATTATTTATACTCAGGATGAATAAACTCATGGTTTATTAATTTGTTATTTTATTACTAGACCTTGTTGAACCCAGTTTTATTATTTTAATATTTTTTAAAAATCCATTTTTAACTGGCTGGCGGTTCATCACATGAAAACATAAAGCGGTATCATTTTTGTCCCCACTTACATTAGAATTAAAAATGCAAGCAGTCAGTCTGGATTTTGTATGGGATAACACCATTGTTTTATGCAATTAACTGCTTTGCAGAGGGGTTTTGAGCTCTGGCACCAATCTGTTGACAAAGAAGAGTTCCTACGGACGAGTGCACGCTCGAGCAGTCAATTGCAAACCTGCTCAGCGGCTGTGACATGGAATTGCCATGCTTTGGAGAGCAGCCAGCGCAGGATTGGGATTGATTTGCTCCCAGGGTTCAATAAATAATGCCGGGAGGGCCCCGTGGAAAGCGATCCCCGCTGGTTATGCGCAGCTCCCACCAGGGGCCTATGTTTGGTCAGCGCGGCGGGTGCGTGCGGCGAGGCGAGCGTCCCCAGGCATTTCTCACCGGGCTTACAGTAAAAGCAGCTAAAGTGCCTCCCCCCGCCTTGCACTGACTGGGCATCAAGCAGCCCCCGGGGCAAAGCTCTCTCGGGATGGAGGGAGCTAAATATAGGAGAGCTCAATAAGCACCATTATGATCCGCATGCGGCGTGCCTGCCCGGAATTAAGGTCACATCCATGCTTTTGTGTGTGCTTCTCCACTGGCTGGATCAGCTTACAAATTAAAGAATTGCAGGTGAGAAGCTGGCTACATAATGAGGAGCTATAAATCCAGCCAGTTTCCATCTGACTAAACCTTTTAGTCAGTATGTGAGGCAACTGCAGAGCAAAGTAAGAATAAGATTTTTAACTCCATGTGTAAAATCCATTGCAAAGGTCAGGTTTATAAGGAGACCATCCCAAAACGCTAATGACATGACAGTTTTATGAGGCTGGAAAATGATAGCTTGGCAGAAGCTGAGTAATACTAGAGCAAGGGATTTATTTAAATTGGGCTACCTTTTTTTATTTATTTTTTATGTTGTCCTTGATCCTTCCAGACCTCACAGAGATGAAAAATGTGTAAGTAGCTCCCCACATTCAGCTGGCAAGTGAGGTAAGAAAAGGTTCTTTATGTGAGGCGTTCTTCTTTAATTTTACCCTCCAAAGGTTTTACATATTTTTCTGCAGAATATGTCTGTGAAAGTTATACAAATTTTAATGCCTATACTTTGCAAAATATACATAAAACATCAACTCTCAATAGCTAGCATCAGGAACAGAAATAGTAAGAATTTCCACATGAACTCTACAGAGTTTTAACTTTAAGAAACTGCATTTCTCCATAGCATAGGAGGACAACCTGTCCAGAAGAGCCTGTAGTCAAATACACACATTTAACAGAGATGCATATGCACCCTAAGAATAAGCCTTTGTGTATCTAACCAGAGCAAAAGTACTTTTTCATTTGCAGTATAAAAATCTCTCTCATCTTAACACTGTTTCTCCAAAAAGTGGTATCAACACCAAGTCTGGATTTGTTGGGTAATTTTTTTCACCTTGTGCAATGAGTTAATTCACCCTCTAGAAAACTGCAAGCACCTGAACACATCCTTCATCAGCTGAGCAGTTCTTGTCATGCTGAAGCTTCATGCAATTTTCATTAAACTTCAGCTTCAAGTTTGGCCTCAAAACATTCAATATCGACCTATCAAAAACATACAATATCTATCTATCAAGACACAGCTACAGATATGCTGTAGCATATTATCTATAGTTATACAAAACATACAGTATCCATCTGTAGCTCTGCTGGGTATTTACTTATCCACTTCTGTGTTTCCCACAATTCCTTTAATCAACAGTGTAAAAGAGGAATATATAAAGTAGGAAAAATAGGAGTATTTTAAGCACAAAAATGGTGTATTCTCTTTTCTGCAAGGAGGCTGAGGTTCTCTCTCCAGGTCTGCTACTTTCCTTCACCACAGCATTTTGAGAACACAGATGGTGTCTCAGCACCCGGGGGTGTGGGGTTTAGTAGGGTGCTCTGCCCAGGGCGTGCAGGCCTGATCCTGTGAGGTGTTGAGTGCTTCCCAGGAAGCGATGAGCTCTCTGAAATCCCGTGACTCACATCCCCAGGCTGGACAGACACTGAGCACACCTCCCTGACACCCTCCTGGGAATCCTCCTCTCTGCTGCATGCACCAGCCTCTGGTGTCGCCTTTGTGGAGGTTCTCAGTTAATAAACTGATCATACTACTAGTGAGGCAGGGTGAATTTTGGGCAAATACTGGCTACTGTGGAGCTCACTCTGCCAAAATACTGAGGTATTTGTCCACTTTGTGACTGGAGTGTGTTTGGATGTAGCTGCTCAGCAGTGAGGGCTGTGGGTCGATGGGCTCCCTGTGGGGTCCAGCTGGATGCTGCAGGTCATTCCTCTTCCCTCATCCCCAGAGCCCAGGGCCAAACCAACCCCCATGGGGCAGCATTCCTCCTCCAAAGAAGCCTCTTCTGCTCAGAGGCTCTTGCAGTTGCCAGGTGTCTTCTTATCCCTTCACCTGCACCAGCACGCCATGGCCAGGGGATCACAGAACTGAGCATGGATTGTATTCTGCTTTGGATAACTCTCGAGGCTGAGGGAAATAAGAAGGAAAGCCTTCCCCTTCCTGTCTCTGAATGGTTTCCAAACCTCCTTGTGCATCAAGTTTGGGAAAAGAAAGCAAAAAATCCCTGTCTGTTTCAGAAAGTTTGAACACTTAACAACTCTTCTCTTATGAACCATTTGCTGAACTTCACACAAATTAACAGATAGGTCTGAAGTGTTCAGTAAATAAAGTGACAGGGAATTGTATTTGGCCACACTCTGGTAATTGTTATGTTTTAGTACTAGTACAAGCCTAGATGGCACAAAAGGTTGCTACCCAGTGACACGAGTAACAACTGTATTAGCTGCTGGCTGCAGGGCAGCACGTAGCACTGAGATACTTGAGATGGCTTTAAATTGGCTGGCTGGGGTGCTGGCCATTTGTGCACCTGCAAAAGCAGAGCAGTAAAGTTGGGATATCTCATCTTTGGATCTCTTTATGTGAGCATTTTTTCCTCATCATCACAACACAGTCCCTTCTGCAACAGTGAAGACCCTTCAAGGGCCAAACCTGAGAATGTGCTCGTCAGAGAGATTTTGTTTGTTTTAGCATTTGTGATGGGAAAGAGACTAAAAGCAATTTAAAAAAACCAAAAAAGGGAAAGCCTAGATTTTTTTTTTTCTCAAAAGCTGTTTCACACCTGCTACTCTGTGCTTTAGAAGATAGGACAACTAAAACTTTAGCTGATTTTTATCCCTTTACTTTACATATTTCCATTCCTTTCTCCAGAAGGGAGAAAATGCTTCTAGATTATAACTTTTCACCAAAACTTAAAGAACGACTAGGAAGGGGAGAGTCCAGCTCACCAAAAGTCCCAGCTGATCTGTCATTAGCAGACAGTAATTAGCTTTTTACTTCAGAGGAGTCACTTTGGTGCATAAAGGCATGTACTGTATACATGAATATATGTAAACTTCCCCATCTGGCCATAACATAACTGCCTTGCTTCCCATTTATGTGGAAAAGCAAATGTTGTTTCTGGAGGGACTGACACCCTGAGCCATTTTTCAGGACTCAGAGAAGTACGTGATATACTAGAAACCCACTGCAAAGCCTCAATAAAATATCTGCCAGACAGGTAGCTCTGTCTGAACTAGGATCAGTGATCTGGCTGAGCCTATGTGGGTAAAGGGAATACAAATGAAATTTACTTTGTACTTTGGGCTGTTTTATTGAACAGTATGAAACCATATGAGTGAGATTGTATGGAAAAAAAGTGGTTATATATAAGCTTGGTGCCTGATACCTTGACAGAACTGCAGGGATATATTTAGCTTGAATGAACTCCTGAGCCCTGGTTTGAATGCATTCAACTAGGGCATGTTCTTCTCCATGCTGGAAAAAGAGGAGTCCATTAAGGTCTTATTCTGGTGCACCAGCAGTTCAAGCCACTTAACTTTCCATGCACTAAGTCACATGCATTGAATATATAAAGCAAGCAGAGAACACAGTGTAATGATTTTTTATCCCTGGCTGATAAAAGGAAGCACATGCTGATCTTTTTGGACAAATCACTGCTCTCAGCTGAAGCCTCCATACCTCCTCCTGTGAATATGTTGAAGAGGATGGGCACTTAAAGTGGCTGGGCAAAAATCCAGCATCACTTGACAACAAAGCCTTACTTAACACGTATCCTGTTGCGGCTGTACAGTTGTTTTAGTGATCAGATACAGCCAAAAGCAGTTCCAGGGATATGATGGCAACCTGAGAAGAGCTGTACAGCAATGGAGAGGGTACAGCCCATAGATTGACCAAAGCTGATCTCTACTGTACGTGGCCAGGCTCTCACGTTACATGATTGAGGCCATTGCTTAGCGGGAGTGATAGAACTAATCACGCATGTTTGGGGGAAAGGCACGATTTATCAGATCCTAACCCACGGGTTCATGTTCTCTCCCTTTACCCAGAAACCATGGTCATCCAAGGTTACAGGAGAAGGAGCTGGGGGATCAGCATGCAGCAGCTCTCCTGGCAGCTGCCTTCGTCTGTTAGGCAGCTTTGCCACCCCACAGCACACGGATTTGCAGCTGGCATAAAGGCAAAACAGACAAGGCAGAGGCACACGTACAAAACCTTTCTGCCCCTACATGCATTAATGCCCCCTGAAAATGAGGCACTCCTACATACCAGAACACAACACCCATTCTACCTCATCATGGCAAAGTTGCAGTGCAGCTGTGGGTTTTTACTAAAATTATACAATAGGTACAAAGTATCCCGTTCAAAATATGGCACATTTTGGTGACAGACTGATTGCAGAATGCTTCCAAGGCAAGTTTCAGCTAAGGCAGTGCAAATGCATAATAATTCATTTTCTCTTTGAAGCTGAGTTAATTTTACCCAGTCTTGTTTAGTGCTGAAGACACTTGCCCAGTTTGCAGGGTGAGCTGTCTGAGCAGTGAGTTATTTCAGAGTGCTTTATTCTGCAGGGTGAGTGAATGCACCATGTCTGCACAAAAGCACAGGTAGGGCAGGCTGAGCAGTCCTCAGGCATCTACATAGGCAAGGCTTTTTTACAGGGACTGGGAGCTAAGCGTAAAAATGATCATCATTATCACTGTTAATGAAGGATGAAGAGCTCAAGCTAGCCATGTGGTAGAGCCATCAGAAAGGATATCAAAAATTGGCTAATAAAATTTAGCAAGTGTGAAGTTCGTTTGACCTTTCCATATGGAAAGTGAGCTCTCCATACGGAGTGCGCTCTCAGAGCTGCCAGATGGGAGGAAATATCTGCCACAATGCCTTCCCTGCTCTCAGTTTAGCCTGTTGGGCAGAACAGAGCCTGGGCTTTCACACAGCTCTCGTTACATCTGACGAGCAGCAGGCATAGCCATCAGGGAGAGTACTCTGACCTTCACTAGACATTCACAGAGCCCTGAGACAGAAGTGGCCAACTTTACCAGCATCCTGAAAAAATTCACCTCCTGCACTTGAAGGCAGCCCGGAACCAGGCTGTGCTTGGGCCCTTTGTGAGGTCTGCTTGTGCAGTGGCACAGAGGAGAGGCTGATGAAAAGTTTCTGTCCAGAAGGTCCCAGTGAGAGTTCAGATGCCTTCATCAGGTGATCACCGCTGTTTTGTTGTGTTGGTCCTAAATTACAGTCCTTGTTGCTTTAAAACGTTCCATATTGTACTAAGAGATGGAAGGCACAGTTCCCATTGAGGGATTAGAAGTGATCTTTGCCCAAAAAATTTGACTACTTTTGCCTAGAATGAGGCAAAGCCAAGCTGCCTTTGCAGGGTAAGGATGGCAACTTGCTTCATTTGAGCCTTTTCAAACTGATCTAGTAGTCCCATGGGAAGTTCCAGAGAAATTCAGGTTGTTGTGAATTTCTCCAACACCTTCTTGCCTCCCAGCTGTAATTTATGGCTTACATTCAGTTTAGATGTTTGCCTCTTACAGGCAAATTATTGCAATACTGCATGATGCAGCCACATTTTGAACAAGCGAACACCTGGCATTCTCCTGGATGGGGCCTCTGTCTGTAGGGACCTTGCAAAGTCCCCTGCTAAGTAGCAACAAGGGAGATGCATTTAGGGGCACCTAAAGGGGCAGATTGGCACCTGTGGGACAGAGGAGACATCTGTTGTGCCCATATTTTAGCAGTGCTAATCCAGGTCAGGAAGAAGAGCAGGTTTGAAGCCCTCAGAGTTTAAGTCAATCACATTGAAATGCTGTGGGTGGTAGACGGTCTCATCAAGGTCTGCATGGGTCACGTTCATTCAGGGCAGAAGACTTTTGGGGATTTTAAGGAAAGCTAAACCCTTGCCAGCCGTGCTTGGCTGAGGTAGGTGGCAAAGGGGAAGAGAGATCAGTTGCAGCTGTTCTGTGTCAGTGCAGGAGCGTGAGGGTGCCTGTGCAGCCTCAGGAGCTATTGCAGAGGCTCTGCTCTGGGCACAGGAACAGCAGGCATGGCAAGAGGGACACAAGGACACCCAGAACGTGCCCACTGTGTGCAGGGCAGGGCAGGATGAGTATGTCCCCCATCCTTACACATTCCTACACCTTGCTGTGCAGCAGCACAAACCCCAGGGCAGTGGCAGTTCCCTCCTGCACAGGGCTCAGGTGTGGTGCCCACAGTGCTCTGACTCCAGAGCCAGCTTACCCGGTGTTAACTTTGGCACCTCAGCGCCCTGCTGCCTTGCATGTGTGCTCTTCACTCACTGGAAACTCTGAGTTTACTGCCAGAGCAAACAGGCTCAGTCAGGCTCACAGAGACATGGAGTTCATGCAGCTTTCCTGCCTACGGCCTGGGAAACCATGCCACATTGTGACTTGCCTTCCACTCCCTTTTCTAAGGAATATATTTCTTCACATGCCCCTCAGCGTTCAGCAGGGCTGCCTAGTTGAGTAAATGCCACTGTGGAAACACTTAGTGCCCACTGTACAGCTCTGTTCATATCCAAGGGCATTTAAAAGCATCAAGTTTCTGCAACTCTGAGGTAGAGACATTTATGATCCTTGTATCTCCAGGTTGTAAATAATTTCTGAATATGGCAAAATGCATGCTGAAGTAATTAAAGACAGATTATGGCTACAAAGCCACTAGCAGTTTGGCGCATACAAGTTCTATGAAAGTACCAGGACAGACCAGCTTTTACCACATTTTTAAGAGAAAAGCTCATATGTCTTTGTACAGAAATATCCTTTTCACTGCTCTTACATTTTATGGATGCGATCACATTTCATTCATTTCCCTTACAGACCACAGGGTGGCAAAGATTGCTTGGTGCTTGACTTCTGCACAGCAAGATGAAAATCTGGAAACAGAGGTCCTCAGCAGTTGGATTGGCGGAGCCAAATGGAGCTCCCACTGCCCTGAAGTGAACAGAAACTGCAGCCACAGCAGCAGGTTTGGATATGGTTTGGATCCATGGTTTGGATATGCAGGTTACAGGCCCTTCCCACGGGAGGGACACAGGATGAGGGACAAAACAAAGATTCAGATGCTACAGCAGAAGACGGGATTCCAGGTGGAGTCCATAAAAGGCCAGGTCTCCATGAGTTCCAGGTCTTCAAAGCCTAAAATGGACTGATGGCACTTCAAGGTCCCGCTGATGATTCATGCTGCAAATAAACTTCAGGAGGCAGCAGGTGCCAGCACTCATCAGAGGATGAAGTGCAATTGTTTTCTAGTCTACAGAGTAATTTGAAAAGTATTTGTGCCATCCTGCTAAAAACACAAACTGTGTCACATTTATTTTTAGGTGCAGATATCCGTCCAGGAAGAAACCACAACCAGTTATGTCACACGTAAATAAGAGCTACCTGCTGATACCATCACAGAGTTTACTACAGGGCTTTTTTAAATGGCCAGTAACCCAAATCCTAGGTCATGTTTCTCCTTGCCACATAGCAAGGTATCTAAACTTTAACTTACATGTCAAACTACCTGCTTTCTCATGAAGTAAAATACTCCCTGGAATGGAGGTGTTGGGCAGGGAAGAGAAACTATGGGGAGCAGGGTTACAGCCCTCTCCTCCTCAACACCCTTCTATCCACACTTTTGCCTTTTTAATCATAAAAATTATCCTACACTTCTTTTAATCATAAAAAAACCCCAAGAATTCCTATATCATCAACAAAGCTTGTGCTACAGAGCAGACACATGAGTCTTAGAAAAGGATGTGTGAATCTACTTGTGTACAAATGAGGAGGGTTATGTCAAAAGAAAGAACTTTCTGAAAGACTTCCTTAATATTTTCATTTTCTTCTTGTATCCTGTGCTTTGGACAGTACTGGTTATCCATTGTCTCACACTTCTGGTCTTAAAAGGCTGTTTGACTCCCTGTTCTTTCTGAAAATAACCATATCATTCATGGTGCAAGGTTCTGAAATTATGCTTTCACTATTGTCACCAAAAATTAGCATTTTTCTACATTCCCTTCACTTTTTGGAAACCCAGTGTGAACAACCACTAATTAAATCATTAAGGCAGAATGTCTTCTGACCACATAATTAATTTTAAATACAGAACTTATTTTGAATACTTAACCAAAAGATGAGATGCAAACCCACACATATCAGTGGGTAACATTCGGGATTCATAGCTGTGGTTTAAATCTAACGTTAATGCTAGGAAATTAACAGTTAAGAGCTCTGATGTCATTTTGTCTTCTTTTTCCTCTGAACTATTATCATCATCCTCACTTTTTATGGCTACATAGTGAGATAATTATGATGCAATTACTGCACTGACAAAGACTGTTTTAAAAAATTCATGCAAGTGCCCTTGACAGCTGCACAGAGTGGGTAACAGATTTATGGATGGAAGCTGGACTGGATGATCTCCACAGGCCCCTTCCAACTTTGATTTTCCCCTGACATTTTTATATGCTTGTTTATATGCTAACATTTAATATTACCCTTCTGTACAGGCTCTGGTCTTTCTCTTTTATTATCTGCCACTCACTTCTTCACTCCGGGTTGTTCCTTTCTTCCCTCTTTCCTTCTTAGTCCTTCTAGTTCCTCTCTACCCTATCATTACTCTTTTGATAGCTTGTCTGGCTCCTGACCATTTGCCTGCTAGTTTGATGTGCTGCAAGAAAACATCTGAGCTTTCCTTTGCTCTCGTGTTTCCCAAGACTTCACAAACTTCTTTCAGCACCAAAGCCCCCCAAATGTGTTACTGTGCTGCTTCAGTGCTTGGGCTACTCTCATCTATCTTTCCTCTGCTGGCATTATGGAAACTCTTGTCCAGAGAATCATTTCCACTCCTTAACACAGAAAGCTTCAGTGGTTTAAAGGCTCTTTCTCCATGTGGTATCTCAAAGGGTCTTTTTCCCCAGTGGTCTCTCAAAGCATTTATCAAATGCACATAATTTTCCTACCCAACAGTTCAGAATTAGATATATTTTATCCACTCTAAAGTAACTAGGAACAAAGTACTGTTCTGATGCTCAGTTTTAAAAAAGGTACACCATTGCCTGCGTTTTTCTTTTGGTAACAATTTTTTCTCCTTCACTGCTCCTTTAGTGTAAGTGGTAAAAGCACCTAAAATACTGTGAAATTGTTGGTTAAGAAGCTAAAATGTAGGAAAAAGGAGTGTGCTTGGAAGACTGTTTTCTGCCCTTATAATTTCTGCACTCCTTTACTTCCTCTCATGGTATTATTCTTTTTCTAATGCCGCAGAAATGTTCAAAGTCTTTGTTTTTGATGAATGATTTATGGTGGCTTGACTTGAAAGGCTTTTTTTTATCCTGTCTTCAGGAAGGAGGTGGGGGCACAGCCTGGTGCAAACAGAACCACTCACCCTTCATTTAAAAGGCAAATCAGAAGTCCCTGGCTAATCCCCAAGACAGGGGTGTGACTCTCTGAACCTCTCATTCTTTCCACTCACCTCCCATGGCCCAAGCAGGGCAGCCTGGAGGTCTGGGTGCAAAGTCAAGAACAGCATCAGCCACGCTACATTTGTTTGGTCTGCAATATGCATCCTTTATTTTCTGCTCCTGCTGGGATCAGGCAAGGATGCTGTCATATGACAACTACACAGAGAGCACAGCATCTACCTGAAATCCTGTGTTTGTCTCCTCGTTAAAACATAAAACAAACAAAATATCTTGACTAGGTGATGAGAAAAACTGTGCAACTCTGTAGCTGTCAGACAAAGTCCTGCCAAGAATGACAATTCCATTTTTCCACTCCTCTGGCTTCAGGCTTCACGTGCTAACCCCAGCTGCAGAAATTTAAATCTGGTCTTTAAATTTAGGTGACAGGCCACCTTTGTGGCTTAGCTGGACAGCTGCAATGCTATCCCAAGTGGAAAGGGAGGGGTCCAGAGCAATTAGGAATTGATGAACAATAAGGTATTGCCTTGAAGAGTTTCAGGACACTGTCACCCCTCAGAAATTACAAAATGTCATTGCTGTCTCTCTGTCTGCTCCCATTACACTTACTTTATTTCATATGACTGTATTAAAGTTATATTCAGTATTACTCAGAAATAGCAAGTGCCTTCATTCATGCATACAGTATTTGCCTTTCTGATTAGTGCTCCCCAAAAAGGAGCTCAGAGAGCTCCTGACCATCACCACCACTGCCACCATCACCCCTCCAGAAGCCTGTGACCACTCTCCAGGGCTGACTGTGACTATTTCCCTGCTCAGGTGCCTGTTTGCAAAAGCAGAGGTGAGTGAGGCATGACTGCCTCAAACCTGTGCTCTGTACCACTTGGAGAGGAACCAGTTCTGCCCAAAATTAGGAGTGTGTTAGCAAGCCCATGAAGCCTTGTACTTTCCCTCACTGCTATAGGAGCAGTAAGCCTTTCAGCTCATGTCTGCTATGGCACAGCTCAAAAAAATGCTGTCATCAAAAAAAGATGTTTGTCCCAGCTTCCCTCAGTGTTCATGCAGGCACTGAGACTCAAGGTGGGGGTTCAGCAGTGGGAGAATTCATGGTGTCAGAAAGCAGCTCAAAGTGCTCCCACCGCAGAAACCCACTGCTAACTCATACTTGTGCCATGCTGGGGCCTGTCAGTGGCAGGAGTGACAGATAGCTGCCTGGCAGTATTTATACCACAGCCACCCCTGCAGTATCTGGGGAGTGCGGTATAAATACAGAGCCAGCAATAGCCAGGGAAGCCCAAAGAGTGGGCGAGGAGGGTGAGTGGCCAAGGCAGCTGAAGACGTGCTGATTCAGTGCATCTCCCCCAGCTGTCCTCAGCAGCAGGTTGCCATGGATTAGAAACTGGGAAGGTTGAAAGAACTGATCTTTCTTTTTCTCCCCTCCCCTTTATCAGCTCCTTCTCACCCTTTGCTTGAGCCCATAAGGTTCTTCATGTGAGTCTCCAATCGCAGCACTTTGCATTACTACATGAACATGTAACTATTTCTTCTTAGGAGATGATTTGGCTCATGCCTGCCAGCCCGCAGCACTCAAAAGATGAGGTCAGAGTTGTCATCCCTGCCTTACAGATGGGGAAATCCCTGCAAGGGGAAAGTACAGAAAGCACCTTCCCTCAGAAGGCCTGTAGCTCTGCTCAAAGTAAAGAGGTTCACGTTCTCACTCAAAAATCCAGTCACAGGGCTTTTAAGACAACAGGTAGAAACAGGTTGAAATGCAGAGGAAAGGGAAATGGTTTTTCAAGAAAAACTCCTGGATGTGGATCTCTCTGTCACATGTTTAGTTTCTTCCCAACACACACTAAAGATAAGTATTTTCAACTGTCTGAAGAGCTGACTTTCAGCAGTAAAATCAGTGAGAATTTGAAATATGAGCTTTGCACGTTGATTTCTTTGTTGTCTATAAATAAATTACAGTTCTCTATTCCCAAAGGAAACCTTTGAAATAAAATATAGACAGGGAAGAATCCCTCACACACACAGGGGATTTGCAACAGGTTTTTGCAAGCATGTAGCTGGCATATGGGAGTTTCTTCCCATCTAGTCTAACAATGCTTGAGTACCCCTCCTTGCTAGGGAAGGAAGGGCACTTTGCTCTATTTTTTCCACTCAGGATATTTTATTTTCTGCTGAAGGAATGTGACTGCCACAGCAGCCTATCTACTTGCTGCAATTCCCACAAGAAGGGTTTCTTTTTGGACTCTGCTGCTCTGCAGGGAGCTGGACTTGTCAGCAGCACCCCGGTGCACAGATTAAATACTTAGCAACTCCTTTTTTGTCATGCCTTCAGAACCTCTTGTACAGGTGGAAAGGCTGGAATGAGCTGTTCTTGAGGGTAAGATCAGATCCAGGAGAGTGAGATCAGATTTGGGAGCTCCTTTCCACCTGCAACGGTGAAGATGGGGGAGTACATGGACTGCACTTACAGTGCAAAACTTACCTATGGCTTATGCAATTATTATCATTTAACTAATTTGAGCTATTTCTGCCCTTGCAAAAGGAATATTCTGCTTTGATGTAGCTGGAAAACACTAAAATTACTACTCACCTCTCTGCATCCAGAAGGGCATATGGACATTTCCTCTTGTGAACAGCATTTTTCCCTCTGTCCTGGCTTGTTTCACTTAACAGCCTGGCTAAGGACTCTCTCTCCCTGGTAATTTGGCACTCCAAGCTCTTTAGTAGATCACCAAGGTAGTCTAAACCAAGCCCAGCTTTATGTGAGGCCCTTGCTTCTCTGTGTACCATCACTGTGAGAGCTTTTGGGGAGAGCTCTCTGACCAACACCTTCTGAACCCACTTCTCTGACTAAGGTGCCACAGCACCAGCTTGCTTTGCCTTGGTTTGATTGCAACTCATGCTCAATAGTATTTTGCAAGTACAGGATATCTTTCCAAAATATCTCAATCCTAGTCATCTTTTCCCTAGTTTTGCAGCAGGCTTCACAGGCAATTTCCACAGTGACTTGGCTGTGGATGCTACTTTTTTTGCGAGATAAAAATTTGTAATAAGAAAGATCTGTTTGTCAGCCTGACAATATGAGGGCTCCCTGAAGCCACAGGGTTTGATCATGCAAGATCTGATGCAGCCTTTATTTCCTTGCAGTGTGTGCTCCTGTAGATATCCATCTGCTCCTGTATCAGTCTGAAGACCCACAGTGCCAGTTCCATGCCAGCTCCTGCTG
Organism: Eopsaltria australis; assembly: GCA_034509425.1. Classification (NCBI taxonomy): domain Eukaryota; kingdom Metazoa; phylum Chordata; class Aves; order Passeriformes; family Petroicidae; genus Eopsaltria; species Eopsaltria australis. Next base: position 1,669,041 of record JAVTVJ010000172.1, on the reverse strand, counting down.
GATAAGATTTCCTCTTTCCTCCCCTGCTGCTGCTGTTACTCACCAGTGTGAGTACGTGTTTACACTTGGATGTTCCTGAAACAGCTCTGCTTGAATGTACTGTATTTCTATACATTTCTAGTGTTAAAGCAAAATAGAAGGACAAAAAATAAGGAGTTTTCTGGTGTCAAAGTGGTTAACTTGCAAGGAGGATTGTTTATACTCCCTGTATTTAGATCCTAAAGGAAGCTTGCAGTACTTAACTACATGCTGGTGGCAGAGAGCAGCCAGCTGAACCTTCCCACAACGTGAAGCAACCCAGAAATGTGAGCAGAACCTGCCACTTAAAAAGCCAAAAAGCAGTTTTCACCTTGAATTCCAAACAAACAAAAGCTCGCTTTTCCAAAGTGCTAATGGGGGCTGCTGCAGCCTAGGTTATTTCTTGTAACCATGATAGCAGATGAAGAATCAAAGTGACATTTTCCTTCTTGGCATCAACTAAACTGCCCCCACCTTCACCCTCGCACCTGACTCCACAGGTTTTTTTTTTTCTGGAGATGCTGATTAAGATCCCTATTTGTGCGCTGGTGAGACATCTCCAAGGTATGCTGGATGTGCAGCTCCCCTTCAATGAACATGGTTATGAAGATGCAACTGTTATTTAAATGGGTTTTTATCACTTGCAAAATATGCCGCAGAATAACTGCTGTTCAGCTTCTGGGAGCTTTGTTATATCCAGCTCAATTGCTATAAATTCTTTATCTGCAGCTTTGCCAGAAACACTCTGACATGACTTGCAGTTGATACAGAAGTCAAAATAATGTTCACTAACTCAAGCAGATAAACATTTTGCTCTGTTCTGAGATCTCTACATTGAACCTGCATTTGTTATACTGAGTGGTTTTGTTCAATGAACTTTACATTTACAGAGTTTTGGTGTATTTCTGTCAGCCTCAGGACTGCTATTAAACCTGTACTAAACCAACCGTGAATTTCAGCAGCATCTCCCGAACAACTGAACTTCATTTTAGCAGTTTAAAAATAGTTCCAATCTCATCAATGCTTTTCTCTGCCATGCCATTTCCATCCCAGAAGACAATGACTTTCAAATTTTCATCAGTGACACGGAAAGGGATTTGCTTGTGAAAGCACCTGTGTTCTGCTCCCGACTGTGGTGAAGGTTGCTTGGCTGTACCAAACCACGCAGCTCACCCGGGCTTCTGGCTAAGAATCTCCAATATTTGGTGCTATTCTCTGCCCAGGCTGGAGCCATGCCAGAGGCACAAAAGCTCGCAGATCTCTGTCTGACACTGGGACATGCTGTGAAACCCTCAGGTGGCACATTTCTGAGTGTTTCAAGAAAAACAGCACCATACATGTGATGAAGTGCTGCAGGCACCTGCAGCTCTGCAGTAAAGTCTCTTTGCTTTGGTGAATGTTTAAAGTGTAACTTTTATCTGATCCTCAGGACTGAGAGGATGATTCTCAGGGGCAGGATCTTATGATCCCTACAGAAATACGGCAGGAAAGCCTGATTTATACATGAAGCTCTTATGCTTTTCGTATTTATGCAATATTTAATTTATACACCAGTTAGTAAAATGTTTTCTGTAGGTATAGCATATATACTTTGGCCAGCACTATGTTTTTTTAAGACTGAAAAGATCTGGGTTATTGTAGACAAGAAATGTAGTTTAAATTACTGAAACTTCCTGGATGTAAGTGGGGGCTTTGGCCCTTGTGCATAACTACATCTCTTAATAGATTACAGACCATGGGGTTTTGGTTTTATTCCAGCTCTTGTGAACAGACTCCTGGACTATCAAATCCTTTTAAAGCAAGAAAGAAGTTAATTAAATTTTAATGTTCATAAAAATAATGATGTAGAGAGCTGGCACCTTATGAATTTCATGTTTCAAACTTAGGATTTCCTGGGAGCTCACACATAGCCCAGTTGCCCTCCAACCCATGACATGCCTTAAATGTAAAAACTGGAGAAATGTCAAGAAATAAAGGTGACCTACAAGAGGTCCCAAATTCTGGTTCCAGGTATTACAACTTACAGTCTGTCCAATCTGAGAAAGAAAGACAACTCATTTACTGAATAAACAAGCAAATTTAATTTCTGAGTTCAAAGAGGAGATTCTTAACTTCCTGAAACAGAATCAGGCCATAATAACAACAATAAAAGCCCCATGTTTCTGAGAGTCTCCTTCACTTTCTTTACAGCATCAAGGCTGTGTCTCAAATATCAATTTCCTTAATTTTTCACCTTAAACCAGAAAAATCCTCACTGGTTCACTCTTGGGTCATCCACAAATTCTCTCTTTGTTCAATCACAGCTTGTATTTCAGGCACCTGTAGCGCAGGATACAAGTGCCTTTTGATTAGTTTCGCCTATCTGCAATGAAATTGGATCAGTGGCTGGGCTTGGAGCACACCCACGGTGTTGACAAGGCCTGAGCTGTATCAACTTTACAGCAGTTAAACATGAGTGCACCCTGCCCTGCTCAAAGGTAGCAGCACCAAGGACCGCTACCTGAAACCTGTATTTCATCCAAACCAGAGCCAGCCCACCATGCCAAAATCATGGTGACATCATCTGAGCTGACTCCCCAGCCCCTCACGACTTTACTTGTTTATGCCACTCAGTTTGGAGATCTTTAACATTTGAGTTCTGTCTATCCAAACTGCTTTTCAAGGTCTAATTATAACACGTGAAGTGGGGTGAGATGGCTGCTATGAAAGTCGCAGTATAAATAAGAGGGCTTGACGGGCTGAGGTGCTGGCACAGGCCAGGCGTGTGTGTCACGTGGGTGCCCAGTGCAGCTGTTGTGGTCCCTGGTACAATAAATAGCTATGGGGAAGGGAAGCAGCACGGTCAGGCAGGATTTTTTAAAACCCCCTACTGTGCTACTTGGCCCAATGCACTTGCCTTGTAAAAAGACAAAAAAAAAAAAACAAAAAAAAAAAAAAAAAAAAAAAAAAAAAAAAAAAACCAAAAAACAAAAGACAATATCTGGGGTTTAACTACAGAAAAACAACAACAGTCCCGGTGCTTTTTGAAGGCTCTGTAGGAAAGCATGGTATGGCTGCCTGCCTCCAGTACCCTCTCCTCTTTTTGCACAATCCTCCATAGATGTCCCCAGCTCGGCTTTCCCCTCACCAAGACCAGCAGAGGCCCTGCTCTGGTCCCATTGAGCAGGGAGAGTGTGCTGGGCACAGCAATGTGTACAACCTCTCCTGCCACTGCAGGAGGGATCCACTGCAATCACCCCAAAATGGATGTGCAAAGATCATGCCTGCAAGCATGGGCAGATGGACATCTCAGGTAAGACCAGGCTTCTGGAGAGGATCTCTATTTATAACCTGGACCCTGCCAGAGGCTGCTCTTGGGTGTTAATGTGACAGAGTGTTGGTTTTTAAAGTCGCTGAAATGCCTGAACAGGGAATGGAAGATGAAACTGCTGCTGGCTTGCAAATGGTCATTCATGCCGTGTGCTGGTAGGAGAAGCAGCCATCCACACCAGGCATTTGCACTGCACTGAACACCCATTAGACCCATTAGAGTCCACAAAATACTAGTTATAAAGCTCCTGCACCCTTTCTAAGGTTAGGCTCTTATTCATTTTAGAAAAAAATTCACCTGACACAAGGTATATACAACTTTAAATTAACAACTGGCAGTGAACTGTGCTTTTGACAAGGCGCTGGATAACGCCTGGGATCTGTAATTCCAGGAAGATGTCTTCTGGGATAATCCCAATATATTGTGCTCACATAATGTTATCATATTGACCCATGCTTCCTCTGCAAGGAAAAGGTGCTATAATTACAATAATTGTTCTCAGAAAGCAAGCTGCATACCTTTTCTGACCCAAGAATTTACTTACTGAGTAAATTCTCAGTACCTTGCTTTATGCATCAGCAGTGCCTTAAAATGCAACATGGTGCAAATGTTTTCAGAGCTACTGAATAATTTTTCTCCTGAGTTCCTTTCTACTCAGGTCTTAGTATTACTCCCAAAGCTTGTCCCTGTATCCATGAACAGTTGCATAAGGTGATAAGGCTATCAGATTTGATAGCACAGAGATACATTTATTTATTAATATTATAATTAATATGTTATTGTATTTATTATTTATTATATGCTAATTATTTATTATATATAGAATTTGTTATTCATTATGTTATTTGAACATAAACTTTGGAACCGCAAAAAGCAAAAATGAAAAAAACCCCAGCTTATGAGCTGTAATAGGATCACAATTTTACAAAACAGCAAGTAAAACTGCTCTCAGGTTTTTTCCCCCTTACTCCCTCTCTAGTTTAAACAGTTTCATTTTGTATTTTATGACTTTTACCTACGCCTAGCTTTTCATGACACTTTCACCTAAGCCTAAACTCACATGCTGCATCTCCATCAGTTTTGGTGTCTGGTGGACACCAGTGTGGTCAGTCCTGCTCTGGGTGCTGTCTGTCGACAATGGGGCCTGTAATGCCACCTGTGAGGAGCTGGGAGCCAGAGCAGAAGTGGAGCTGGCACCCTGGGCTTTACTGCAGGACAGAGTTATGGGCTGGCTTTACAGGCAGGCAGGATACCCTGGAGCAACTCCCAGTGTGAGGACACCCAGGTCGCCAACCCTGGAGGTGCTCCCCATCCCAGATCACTACAGCCAAGAGCCATCTTTGAGGAAGTCTGGAGTCTCTCTACATCTTTAGTTACTGGGTAATCTCAGAGCACAGACTTGCCAGCCAGGTCTGATTCCTCTTGGGCAGAGGCTGAACCTCCAGCAGATCACTTGGCTCAAGGCATCATGTGGCCCACAAGAGGAGCTGCCTGTCTCCAGCCTTGCCCCTCACCCTGGCCTTTGGCAACAAGACCTGCTCTCCCCCGACCTCCCCACATGTGCTGCCACCACTAGTCAATGAAACCCACATTTTCTAATTTGAATATAATTTCTAGGTGTTTGGGTTTATTTCTTGAGGTTATCTTGGGATTTGGCTGGATTGGAAAAGAATTTGCAACACACATCATCTATTCAGAGAACATGACATTGCCCTAAAATCAGAAATTTTAAAGAGACTTTGACTGTGTCTAAGAAGACATGGAAAACATGTTGAAGGTTTCAAGCACACATGTACATTAAACAGTGGATTGACAAAGTTCCTAGAAAGATTTCCTTGTAGAACTGAAACTGGAAACATGTAATCTTCACATCATTATCCACATTATTGAAACTGTGAAAACCAAACCACGTGCAATAACACAGCTGTTCTAGCTAGAGGCATTTAATCTCCCACCATCATCTCAAAATATACATTCTCCAGCTCCTGGTTATGCACACAGCAATCAAGGACTTGGAAAAAATTTAGCAAGCATCAAGGGAAACATCCTATACTTATTTCCATGTCCCTGTTTAATTTGAGAAATCAGAAAAAAATCGTCCCGTACTTAGCCCTAGGGGAGTAGCTGAACTTCCTAGAGCAAACAAGAGGATAAAGTGTATTCTGTTAGAAATGATAAGTATGTTTGGTCCCGAAAGTCACATCATGAAGAGTATGAAGAATGTTAGTTTTTTTACTAAAGGCAGACTTAAGGGACTTATAAAGCTGAATTATTAAATTAATATCTCTGGGATCCCATACATAATCATATTCCTATGCGACATGGCTGGGCCTATCCTGCTTGGCAGGAAACTCCACAGAGGTTTGGGAGGGCATGGCTGTTGCACCTCTTGCTGTGCCTGGACACGCGTTCCTAATCCAAGTCTGGGGAATGAACCCTCACAGCAACATAACTGCTGTTGTCTTTAGCTATAGAAGCCCTGCCCAGTCCAAACTGTGGAGAAAATGGGGCAAGAACAACCCTTCATTTTTCACAATTTGTCTTCAAGCCATTTTTCCCTAGGAACCTGGGTAATCTCAAATCCCTTTTCTCACCACTGTTCTGTGTTTCCTACCTGAATGGATTGCAGACAACACAGGGCTAGCTGGCATGTTTTGGAGATGTGTTGACTGTGGACATTAGAAACACATTAAATAAACAGGCCTCAGGTGCCTCAAAATCCACAAAGTAAACTCATCACTATGCTGATATCTGGCATCTGAAGTGTTTTCCAGCAAAAAAATTGTTTCCAGTAAACACTCCAAGACAATCTGTGCCACATTCAGAAGGGAAGAATCAGGTTAATTTGAGAAGATGATGTTAGTGTGCATCCTGTGTTTGATCATGGCGGGAAGCTTTCTGTAGCTGCATTAGAGGGTTTCACAGAATCCCATGGGTCATACCTGAGTATAATAGGGATTAGATGTCCTGGGCACTGCAAAATTGTCAGATGCAGTTACCTTAAAAGGAATAAATCAATGGGCAACTCTCTGTTGTGTAGGAAACCTGTGCTCTGCGGGTGCCCACACACTTCCATCCCAACCTGCTGCCCCTTATCCCAACCATGTTAACAATGGCTTTGTGATATTTCTGGATTTTTTCCTTTCGTTTGGGTAAAATCAGTGCTTTGTGGTTGACCATCTTTACTTGGATGGTTCACAGCTGTCTATAATCTATTCAGGTTAGTGGAAGGAGAAATGGTAAAAGGAAAGAAATTAAATTTTCAATTCTTTCCTGCCAAGCTCAGTCAAGTAACTGGAGTTATTTAATTATGCTTTTGCAGCAATCAGGTCTATTTATTAGTCACATGCCTATCTAGGCCACATATTCCTTTATTAATTTGGTATATCTTAAAGTACAAAATTACAGCTACCTGAAAAAAATTGAAACCTTCAAACAGTTTTAAACAATTACTGCATAAAAGCTCAAAAATCTGGAAGAACCACCATGATCCTGGGACCTGACCACTTGCAGAACACATGTGATATAAGCCCACCCACTTATCCCACAGTTTCTGCCCAAACAGAACACACAATCTCCAAAAACACTTGCTGGACTGAGAGACCTGGTGGCTACACTGGAAAGCATTCACTGGGTTTTGAAATCTGCTGGTCAATACGGCATTCTGGACCACCTAGTGTAACACATAACACAAGGAATAATTGCACATGTATCGATCGTTATTGACCCTGCCCATTTTGATGGCCATAGTTCTCCTGTTTTGCATGACCTAAATTTAAAACAATAGGGGTTTGCTGTTTGTTTCCTGTGAGATGGCACAGTTATTCAAGAAAGACTTCAAAAGATTGGTTTTTTTATTAAATCACACTTTGGTGTGTAACTGATAGCTGTGAGGGAATGAGTAGAAAGCCAGACTGACTTTTGGGGGTGCTCTGTGGCCAGCAGTGCCTGTACTGAGCTGCAAGCGCTGGAGCACTGCTGCTATCTACAGGTCTGCTCTGCACAGCATTCACACTGCTCACGGAGCCAGTGCTCCAACAGGGATGCCTGTGCTTGGGAACAGGACCAAAACACAGACACTGAAGTGTTCTGGCTTTGGGGAAGTGCAAGCTGGCAATCTGTAGCCTGTCCAGTGGCTAACCTATGTTAAACACCCAAAATCAAGTGGACTTTGTTAAAAGCCAGTCTCTGCTGCATGAGTACAATTTCTGCCTTTTTCTTTTTTTTTCTTTTTTTTTTTGCAAATGAAGAGGAAACATTGCACTCTCAGGTGCAGAGTAAGAGGAAGCATCTGCTCCCAGATGGGAACCCCCTCCCACCACAACACACTGGTGCACAAAACACAATGCTGTACACAAGGGCTGGAAACCACCTTTGAGCCTGCATTGCTGAACTTTTAAGACCACTTGTGATATAATTAGAATTTACTAAAATTTACTTGTGGCTCTTTGTTGCTTGGAATTTAATTAATTTTTCTTTCTGTGCCTTTTCCTCTGTAACCCAGAAGTTTTCATAACTGTCTCTATCAATCAGACTGGCAAGAGAACCTGGAATGGGTTCATCACTGCTGAAATCAAACACAGCAGCTTCCAGAACAGGACAACAATAATAAATAAATCTATCCAGCAAATACAAACAGACAGGTGGAGATAACAAAGCATCTATTTAACCAAACATTGTGGATTTCAGAGTCAGGTTACTAAAGAAAGTATCAGATCACAAGCTTTCAACAAGCAATACAGGAAGGGACAAACTCAGAAAGAGGAAAAAGTATTTTTCCCAAGTAAAAATTATTTTTTCCTAGTAAGAAAAAAACCCTCCCAGCTTATTTGCCAAATCTTTATCTACAACTGAATGTCTGACTGTCAACATGAACAGTACAGAAGCAGAGGACCTTGCAGACAAAATTAGGAGCTCAAACAAAGGACAGTCTGATGTGACACATGGAATCTCTCTGAAGTTTTCCCATTTGGGAGGCTAGAAAAGCTCTTTCAAAACTGATTCCCCAAGACCAGCAGGAGCTCCAGGCTAAGAAATCCTGTCCCAAATGACTCTTAGCTCCACACTGAGCATGCAGTTCATATGACTGCTTGTGGGAAAATAACAACTTATTTTCAGTACTGGACACCTGGTGAAAACTTCAGTATGACTGGAAAGGAGCATTCTGTTTTTGGTTTTTGGTGGGTTTTTTTTTGTTTGTTTTTGTTTTTTGTTTTTTGTTGTTGTTTTTTTGGTGGAGTCCTGTCCTTTTGTCAAAGAAGTTTAGTAAGGAATTGGTCACACCTATAATAATTACTGCTCATGAAGTATTGGGGAATACAAATAACCTCTAGTATTGCAGGAGGTCGTTTAAGCTTGGAAAGACCAGACCCTCAGAAATTTCTCATGCACGGAGCTCAGTCCTCTTGGTACTTCCAAAGCGGGAATGAAATTGTACCTTTCTGGCAATTTATGTTCCTATTCCTGTTTCAGAGAGACAGCGTCAGCCCTTCAAAGCCTGCTCGGAGGATCACCACGGAAACAGGCGGGTCAGGGTGCCAGGGGCCGTGGCAGGCAGCATCCCCCTTCCCCAGGGCCATGGAGAGGCCCACGGAGGAGCAGCCACAAACCCCGGGCTCTGGGGGCTGGCTGGGGTCAGGATTGACCACCTGGCACTTACAGAATAATCCATAAATTTCACCTCCACAGGTTTCCTCGCTGAGTGCTTTGGCGGACGCAGAAGAGGCGAGGGGCATTCATTGATTGATTGCAGGAGAAAAACACAGGGACAACGAAACCCTTTGGAATACGAACTTCTGGGATGTACAGATTAAAGCAACGGGAGGTATGAATTATTGTGGGGATAAACCAAAGTGTCAGCAGTACGTGAGCGGCACGGCGCGCACCGGGCACCGCTGGGAGCCGGGGGGCTCCGGCTGCTCCTGCCGGGGGCGGGGGTCTCTCCCTTGGGCCGGGGCGCTCCGGGGCGGTGAGACGAGCCGGGCTGGGCTGCGAGGGGACGGGCCCCGCCCGGGGAGGTGCCGGGCCGCACTTCCTCAGCCCGCGGAGGCGGCGGAGCAGCGCGGAGCATGGCCCAGCGCCGGGAGCCGCGTCCCGCACCGCCCGACCGGGAGCTGCTGGCGCTCGGGTAAGCGGCGCTCGGGGGGACACCAAGGACGCCCTCAGGCACCGCCCGGGGGTGCCGGGACACCCGAGGGGCTGCCAGGGTGGGAGCTGCAGGGTTTCGGTGATGAAGTGAGGGATGAGTAACGCGGGGTCTGTCTGACAGAGGCCCCCCAAGGGTTCCGTGCGTGCTGTGGCCCCTCGGAGAAGCCCAGCGCCTCGTCCCGGTGGCAGGGCTGAGAGATGGCACAGGGGACGGGGAGGAATAAACAATAGTTAGGAAAACGAGAGCGCGGACACGCGTTTCGAATGTAGCGGAGAGCTGGCGGCACGGGTGCAGCTTCCCTCAGAGAACCTCTGTGGCATAGAAGCATCGCCGTCGGACAGAGCCCAGGTTGTGCCGTGCCACTTCCCTGGGTTTCCAAGGAGCACCAAACCCAGAGCCTCTCCTCAGGTCCCTGTCCTCCCTGTGGCATCCCTTCAGCTGCCTCCCTGTAGCTTGGCCTGGCCCTGGTCCGGGGAGCCGCTGTCCCGGCCGGGCCCCGGGAGGCAGCAGAATTCCCGAAGGTGCCGGGGCTCCGGGAGGGAGAGCAGCCGACAATTCCCAGCCGCTGCGAGCACATAGCGCTCGCCGCAAAGCAAAACCCCGGGAGCAGAAAGGAAGGCCGAGGGTTGCAACAGACCCTGTTCCCTGTCGGATGGGACTCGCCCATTTTGTCTGCCAGTTAGTTTTGGTTTTTACAGGAGGAAGGCTTGGGTCACTTTGTCACCGGCAGCATTGCCGTGGGAAAGAACAAACACGGGCTGGAGGAGCAGCACAGCCGGTGCAAGCAGGGTGGGATCAGTGACAGTAAAGTACAGGGTAGGCAAAGCAGAAGGAAGGCCAGTGAGCATTCTGACAAAGCAAAAAGGCTCTGGTGTCACCTCTGCATTCAAAAAGAATTTATGAAAAGAAGTAAAGTACTTCCCCAGTACTTGTGGATTAGGACCAACTCATTGCTAATTTTTGTGATTCATTCGTTCAGTGAACAAATTGGAGTGCAACACAGTAGCTCGGAGTCACTGTCTCCACATTGGTGCTACTTTCCCGTACTTAAAAGAACCTTTAAAATGAAATGTTTGTTAACTGAAGTAGCTAATGGGTATGAAATTCAGTAAAGTCACTTTGCAGTGGTACCCAGAGTAGCCATTATATACTTTTTCTTTACATCTGTAGGATTATGCTCACCCTAAAACAGTATCTACAGGAAAGAAGGAAAGAAAACTCAATTGCAGCTGTTGTGGGAAGCACGATTCCCAAATACCACACTTTTATTGATTTACACTACATGGTCTGAGTTAATATATGCCAGTAACATGTGCCTATAAACAGCAAGGAGTTCATCCTCATAGATGGTCTCGTAGAAATGCAACTTGATGTGGTAGTTTATGTGGTATCCATAAGAAGGAAGGAGTACAGATGAGAGGGCTACAGATATGCATTTTTAAAGGTGTACCTGCTTTATTTTACTTCCACTTCAATGGAAAACCTAAGCTTTACACCCTTCCACAGGAGACTAAGCATCTCCTTCAGGAAAGTGTGTTAAATGTATTAAAGGTGAATAGGCAATACCTGGCAAAGAGTCCCTTCAAAAGAAAGGCTCTTTCTTTTCACCTAGTACTAAAGCAACTTTTTTTTCTTCTTTTTTCTCTCCTAAGGATGAAAAAGTTCTCATGCTGCAGATATTCTTGTAGCATAACCTGAAAGATCTCTTAATGTAAATATTTTTTCAGCTCTGACAAATAGGTGTGTCACTCTTCAGACTATAAAATTAAATTTTCAGTCATCACAAGGGTTTTCCATCCCTCAGTCCCATACTCTGACAGCACAGAGTTCCCCTGACAGCCGATGCAGTATCCAGCACAACTGAGACCCACTCCTGGTGAGGAGTGTGTCCGACAGAGACAATGGTCATTCGAATGAGAAGCAGCTTCGACATTCACTTACCTTTTGGGGGCAGAATTTGAAGCAGTTTGTTTTAAAGCTTCTGCTTTCTGGTGCAAAAATCAAAGAAGTTGGATAAGGTTTAAAGAAGTGTGAAATGGGAAGGACTTTACTCGTATGAGAAGAGGCTGAGTACCATTATATGGTCACAGTTTGCCAGCTTAGCTGCTCAACAGAAAGGCAAGCTGTCAGCAATATAGTGAAAATTCAGATTACAGTCAGCTTCATTGTACTGATGTGTGTATAGGTGGACCTAAAGCTTAATGGAAAGAAAGATCAAAAGCAGAATATGTTAAAAACTTGTTGCCTCATCCATTGACTTTGTCCCTAAATCTAGTAAAATATTTAAAAGGGAGCACTAGAGTCTGCCAAAAAAGACATAAGCACCTTATCTGAAAGGAAAAGGAAACTCAGAATAGGATTCTTCTCTGAGAGCCAGTTTAGTTATTCCTGGAGTCAATCCATTTTCCAGTTGCCTCTGTTGCTGTTAGAACTGAAAGGACAGTGGGAATACTGCAGTGTGGAACTCTTGTGGCTGAGCACGTCCTGCACTGTGGGAGTTTGGGGAATTCCGCTTCGTTATTTGCGCAAGAGATGAGAATGTGGAATATCTTGTCACCCCAGTAATTACAGGCTGGTCTGGGAGCACAGTTTGGGTGACACTGTTTGTCTGTCGAAAGTGAAAGGCACAGGGAAAAAGGAAACAAGTTTTTGTAGCCTTTTTTCCTTCTACAATCCAAGCTTTCTCTGTCACCCCTTGCAGCAGAGCTTTTATGATCTTCCAGGTCTGACAATAACATGAGAGATGATATTTGTAAGACTGGACAAGACATTTCATGCTTAGTTTAAGTAACAGAAGAGAAATTAGGCCACAGACCTAGATCGGGTGATAATAAAATTAAGGAATTGAGGAATATGTTAGACGGAAACAGGGTAAATGGTCATAAGAATTTTTTTCTTCATTTCTATTTTCTAATTTAAGCAAGAGAAAAATTACAGTGACTAAATAGTGGGCCAAATAATGGGTGAAAATCATAATGAGGTCAGTTGAAAGAAAGGGGAGAGAAAATGGAAGTGAAAAGCAGAACCTGAGCTAGTGAAAGTCTACAGTTAGAAGACAGAAACCTTCAGACTGGATACAATGATGCTATTTCCGCTTATTTCTATTTTAAAGTTATTTTTCCTGTATAATGGCATCCTTGTATTTCAACAAGATACTTCACAGAACTGCGTGATTAAGTGTTTCAGTGTAACACATTGGAAGGATGTCTAATAAATACCAGTTTGGTTGCCTGGCACCCGTAATTTCTGTCTGAGCTTTCTTGCCCTTTTGTGGATTCTCTAGAGCTCAGTCAACTCATGCACCATTACAAATGTAGCCAAAACTTCACTTTTAGTGATGTGAGGTACAGAGAACCCTTTTGCAATTTTCAGATGATGGGCAATGCTTCTAGGGCTTGATATTAGAAAAAAAAAAAAAAATTAAAAAGTCCTGAACTACTAAACTTGACAGGTAAGAGCTGGAAATTGCTGAAATACAGAGTGCCAAAAATGGATAACTAGTGAGTCAGTTTTATGGTCATTTTTGGATTTTACACAGTTTGCATATAAAAATAGCTCAGAATAGAATTATCCAAGTCACTCCACATCCATCCTTTCATGGATGAGTGCTTGTGTTCCTTGTGTATTCTGTTATTGTTAAAAAGTTTATCCACCTGATGCCAGCTACAAATTTATTCAGCAGCCCATATTTACACAGGCAGGAATGTTTTCAATATATCTACATGGTTCTTTGAAAACAGCATTATCAGGAATGACAGATGTCCTGCCTAAGGGCTCTCATCCAGAGGGGACGCAGAAATGAAGTTTCATTAACATTTTTCATTGGAACAGCTTGGGTTGTTAAGGAATGAATGAACATTTTGAGGATGATGTTCTAACCTGAAGAGGGAGTTTCCCACCCCAAATTCTGCTGTAACATAATCCTGATCTTCACCACAGTGGAGGTAGCTCAAGTCACTGCATTAACTACACAGAGATCTTCTTAAGAAGAGATTTTAACGTGAGTGCATCCTGTTCTGGAGCTGTGATCATTTAATGTCATTTAGAATGAAGTTAAAGTGGCAAGAATGGATAAATGACAGCAGCTATAAAATCTGAGCCTCTGATTGCTAGGCAAATGGTAGAAAAGGAACCCCAAAAAGTTGACCACACTTTTTTTTTAATAGAAGAAATGAAATAATTAGAAAAGAGAAACCTCTCAGAAGTATGTATACATATCAGGAGGGTGTACAAAGCCAAGGACAGCCAGCAGAAGTGGCTTTGAAGCAGGGAAGGAATTTCATCCATCTTTCTTCTTGTGTTTCTTCAGAGAAATCTCAGTCAGGAACCTCAGGCAATTTTTACACGACTGATGATTTTCAGCCTGAAAGGTGTCAAAGTGCAGAGCATATTTCTGGATGTGAATACAAGACTCTATAAAGGTGACTTTTGGAAGGACCTTCAGAATCAGCCTGATTTTCCAACATTATCCACTATGGCTCAAAATCAAATATTTAAGACAATTCAGCTTTTATGGAGGATTTTCTAGAGGTCTCAAAGAGATAGGTGTTTGTAAAGCACTTTAATTTGCTAATGTCTCATTTTAAGAAGGCATGAAGGTAGATACATTACTGTGTTTTGTACCAACAGTTTCCTGCCCCAGGTGTAACTCAGAAGATGACCAAAACTTCAGCTGAAGGTGGACTGCCTTTTACAGTTTTGCCAAATGAGCCGTAACTCCCATCTTGATTTGCCTGCCAATTTCAAAGAGCTGCTTAAGCTGCTTAGAAGTTTTTTCCTGAGACAGATAAATAGAAGGATTCTCCGTGTGACAAATACTTAAATTTACCTGAAATATACCTAGCACTGTCTAACCACAGGACTGTTTGGGTTTATTTTTAGGCTGGGTGTTTTCTACTTGTACTGTCAGCTCAGGCTTGATTGTGAGAGCAGACTGCATAGGTGTGCGTTTGTTTACCTACCTGGTGGTCTGTGGTGCAAATTTAAAATTTTCTACAGTATTTTTAAATTTTACCCACATTTATGCAATTGGAGCAAAGTTTGTGTGACCATTTTCACAGTGGAATATCAAAGTAACCTGATCGAACCATATGTCACAGCCAGGAAGAGAAAAACCCCAAAACTGCATGTAACAGCCCCTTTTTGACACCAAGATATAAATTACTGTCTCCCATCCACTTCTATTTTTTGAGCCGAACAAGAGGAACACAGTAACATTTGAGGGATTTTTGGCTGAGACAGCATATTTGGGCAAGAAACTGTTGCAACCTTGTCAGCAAAGTTTTAAAACTGCGTTTTTAAACAACATTATTTTCCCAATTAAGGGTTTTGTTTGTTTTTGGTAAGTTTATCTATTTTTTTGCATAGTAGTAACATTTCATTAGTCACTTTTATGACTTTTAAAAAGTGACTTATTAGTGACTTTTATTTAGGCCTTTTATGTGTAAAGAGAGAGTGGATTTAAACACAGCAGTTTTTAAACTTAAGTGACTTCTCTTTCAGAAGTTTAGTAGAAGGCTTTTTTAGGAAATAAAGGTGCAGTTATGAGCAACCTCAAACTAAACTTGCCTCCTTTGTGACAATGACCACTCACAGATTTTCTCAACATCTGCTTCTTTTGCACAGAAGTGAGCCAAGCAGAGTTATGAAATCCCACCCACACCACAGCGCTGCATTCTCAGCTGCAGGTCTGGCCCTGCTGGTACGATCCTCCCCACATCAGCACAGATCTGACCTTTGCCTGTTACTTACTTGAGCAGTTAATCCCAAAGGGATTTTGTCTAGCAGGTGTTCCAGAGGATGACAGTTTGATCTTTAAATATTCATTATTTTATTCTACTGTGTAGTTGGGCCACATTCTAGAGCCAAAGCAGCAATACCCTGCCTGTATTGAGTTTCACATGGATCTTGTCTTCCTCTGGGTTAACAGTCTGGAGTCTCTCATAAAGCAATTTATCAGCCAGCTGGCCTTTCAAATAGGCAGCTGTCCAAATTCAGAGTTAAAACTTTGTGTGAGATGCCAAATTTGGTGGAAACTCGGGATGAACAACTAAGGAGAAAGAGGATACAGTTACACCTGGTTTCATTTCGAAGACTGCTGTGATACAAGTTCTGGAAAGTGCTGCGATGGCACTTCTGCTTTCAGTGAAACCGTTCCTTTGGCTGAAGCAGTGACAGGCTTTGATCCCAATGCTACGGGCACTTTAAAGGAAGGGAAAGGCCACCTGGCACCACTCCACATACAGACAAGGGAAGCTTGCTCCCAGCAGAGCCTTGGGTGTAATATCCCTCCCTCCCTCCTTCTGCTCCAGAGTCTCTGTGTGTGCATGGCTATCGTTGTTATCACGTGCCTTGCAGGGTTGCAGCTCCAGCCTCTTATAGCTCCAGCTTTTAGTGTTCAATATCAGGTTCATTTCCAGTGAGACCCTTGTCTCTTGTAAAGAAATTGGGTATTTCTATTGTGGAACATTCTGAATGGAAACAAACCCATAAATTACATTTCCTGGACTTCTTTGTAGGATTTTTTCCGTGTGAATTCCTTGCACAATTTTTCATATAAAAATGTAGCTAATTTTCACCGGAGATAAATTGAAACAGTGTTTAGATGTTTTCCTTTGTTGTTTAGACCACATATGGCTGAGTGGCAACCACAGCAAGATATGCTAATTTTCACTGAAATTCTGTCAGTTAATTTTGATCCCTTTAATTCTAAGCTTAGGCAAACATGTTTAATTGCAGATCTTGGCATTGAAGATGCATTGAGGGAAATACAGAGTTTATGTGGAGTTTAAGTGCTGCCTGTTTGCCCAGAAGAGGAAGTGTACCAAAGAATATAGATAAGTCAGGAAGTGCAGCTTCTGAAAATAGACAAAGGATTCTGTATACCCACCTTATCAGCACAGACCTGACTTATTTGTTGCTCATGCAAGTAGAATTTGCAGGGTTTTTTAGATCCAACAAAACAGTTGTGTTGGTGCACAACTTTGTGTTAACAAAAAATGTTAATTTTTTAACGTGTCAAAAGGAGGCCACTGCAAGGGGCACAGATCTGTGAGAACTGGGAGTGTCTGTGAGAAGTGTGAGAACTCAAAATTGTAGAGGTAGACTGGAACTAAGACTGCTTTTTCTAACCCTGCTCCAAAGAGCAGCAGCAGCAGTCAGGTAAGAGCTGAGTGAAGGATGTTTTAACCCCTCGTGTTTCCCCAGGTGGTACCATGACAATCTCACCCGACACGCAGCAGAAGCGCTGCTGCTCTCCAACGGGCAGGATGGGAGCTACCTTTTGAGGAAGAGTAATGAAAGGGAAGATTTGTACTCCCTCTCTGTAAGGTAGGCTGTGGACAGAGTGAACTAATCTAATGCTGCACTTACTTCCATGTTTGAACGTCCCATGCATTACAGTTGGTTTTTTCCCCTAGGACTTAAACTATTTTGAAATATATTCCTATTGGTATAAGCCCATTGAATGCCATTTTGTTAGAGGAGAAAAGTTGGATTGGATTTGACAACTGCCCTCATTTTCCAAATTGTGAATTAATCTTATTTGTAGAAAACATAATTCTACAGAATGGCTGTAAATTTTCAGTCTGTGTGATAAAAATCTGCACATCAGTTAAAAGAGTTTAAGAAATAGCTGATGGGAGTAGAAAATTTTTATGATGAGGACAGCAGCAAACTTTTAACAGGTGCTAACCTCACTAGTTTCTGAATCCTTGCAGTGGAACCATCACCTCTGAAGGATGATCCAGTGTTTGACTGGGTGGTTTTACTCCTCTGTTGTGGGCTAAGGTTCAGTCTTAGCCAGGTCTGCATGACTGATTTCAACAGCAGCTTGTGAGTGATCGATGTCAGGGCCTTGAAGTCAATTACAGCAATTTAGGACACAACTGTTCAGGATACAACCAATACAGAGCAGAGGTAACCTGGCCTGGATACTTCACTGCTGAATCACATCTAAAGAATCTCCCAGAAGGAGAGAAGCCACAACATTTTAATGAGGCAACGTAAGGACATATGAATTAGACACACAAGGTAGTCCCTGCACGTCAGCTGGGTGGAGGTAACCAGCCCTAAACACATTGGTAGCCTTTGGCAACTGTGTTTTGCTGGTTAATTTTTTTACTTTAAAATGTTAAACGTTATTTGAGATAACTACCTCAGACAATTAAAAAAATATCTATATGTGTCTTGAAGTCAGTTTTAAAGGGCATTCAGGAAACAACTTATCATAATAAACCAAAATTTAAATGGTTCTTTTAACAGGAAACAGAAGTGCTTGTTAATGAAAATGAAATTGCTGCTTTAACAGATTCTAGCCTTAGAAGACCTAGGAAAGTCTATTTCATGCCCATTCCAATCTCTTGTGCAGCTCTTCACATAGTGAGAATCACTTATTGCATAATCATATGAAGTGAATAGCCCAGTCTGAAGTTTGATCTGTATTCTATAATGTTGATTTCTGTTGTTTCTGGTGGTACGGTTCCTTTGAATACTGATATTGGTTTTAAAATGCTTGACAATTTTTCTACTGTTCAGTTTTATATTCTCTTTCAGTTTTTTGACTAATACTAAAACTTAATTTTAGAATAAGTAATCCAGTTTTGTTCTGATGCATTTCCATAGAAAGGATAACTTTAGCAATTCTAGCTGTCATTTTCCTTCTGTCCTAAAATATCTTCTGTAACTTCTACTTTATTTTCTGCCTCACCCTCACAAGGAACCTCAGTCATTATTATAGTTTTGGTTTTTTTTTTAAAGGAAAAAATGCTTAGCCATCCCTTGAGGTTTTTATTTACAGCTGTAGGAAGAGAGATCACATATTGCCTGGAATCCCCTCCCACAGCCACATTAGGCAGTCTGAAAGGAAGTAGGAAGCACAGTAGAATTTGCTCTCATTGCGACATTGTCTTAAGAAATTAAACAAAAAGATGGGAAACCCTGTAACTGCAGCAGTCACAGCAACTCTTCCCTGGTGTAGACTTCAGAACAAGGAGGGAGGCCCATAGAGGCATCTTCTACAATATCATAAATACTGTTCAAAAATAAATATTTAAATACCTGTTTGAAATCATAATCTTCTGTGGAAGTAAACAATGAAAGAGACACCAGAATTCATTTTCTTCACCACATTTTTTCAGTATATTTGCTATATAAGGTTTTACTCAGACCAAGTTTACTCAACTCTTTTGGGTGCTAGTAGCATTAACAAAAGTAACTTTTTCACTGGGGAAATACTTGCAATAGGTGATTCACTGTCTTTTGAAGTCAAAATAGTTGCCCACCCAGGAAGTGAGACCTTGCACACTTCTCTAAATGCCATCAGGTTTCATAAACAAAAGCTGTCACTTCCCTTACAGAACAAGGACCCTGGTTCATGTTTGTCAGTGCCCATCCTAGTGGAACCAATCATCCGAGTACACAGACAAAGCAAACAAATTCTAAAGCCCTATGTATTTAAAACTAGGTTATTAAACCCGTGTTTGGATGCAAAATAGAGGAAACAGAAGACATTTTCAGTGAGATTGGGATGCTACTTGAAAAGCAAGATGCACTGAGTACACCATCAAGACTAAAGTTCAGTAAACAAAGGGATTTCATACCTTCATATTTAGGCAGAAGGCTTGAAATCTCTTTTATGAGTCTTTTTGCTGATGCAAGAGTTAAATGAACCAACTTGGCCTTTTTAGGCTTTCATCATCTCCTATCTGTAAATCAGTAATTAAAATCTGATTTTCAGATGTGTTGAGTATTAGTGAGGGACAGTAATGACATAACTACTAGGACAGTGATTGCCAGCCTGTGATCTGGGTCAGATTCCCTGTAGTGAAAGCTGCTATTTAAGGATTGTACATGCCAAGTGCCTTTGGCATTTATGCCTTGACAAATTTTCCTCTTTTATTTTAGGGGAAAAGATTCTGTGAAACACTTCCATATTGAACATACAGGAACTTCGTACAAATTTGGATTTAATGAATTTTCTAGCTTGAAGGAATTGGTCATGCATTTTGCAAACCAGCCTTTAATTGGAAGTGAAACAGGTAAGGAGAGCCATACTGTGTGTATGAACACATTTATAGCCATGCTTCACAAAGATCTAACTAAAAGGAATTTCTGATGTGTTAGCAAACAGATCTTCTGCTAAAGAGTTCCTCTTCATAAATTCACATTTGTATTAACCTCAGGTTTCTAAACAAATTCCACTTCAAAAAACCTTTCAAGTTGTTTGAAGATAAACCACACTTAAGCTTCTTGGGCTTTTGCTAACCAGAGCTCCTTTCAGTTTCTCAGAGAAGGAAGTATTTCAAAATACAGGGAGGATTAGAACATTCTCAAAAATGGCAAAACCAAAGCACAGTGTTAGTGAGGAAATAAATATTCATCTATGAAGTTGTAACCCCCCAATAGGAATAAATGGAAAAGCAACTTGAAATTGTTTAGTTTCACTATTCTTTGTCCAAGGAAGGAGTCTACAGCGTTATGCTCCTCTTTCCTGTAGGGAATGTGTTTCGAACCAGCACTCCCGTTCTGCCTGCAGTGCATTACCATGCTGATGCCATCTGACATCACAGTGACTTGTCTTGCTTTTAAGAGGAGAGAGAAAAGCACAGGTTTCTTTAACAACCCATGTGCTGCCTGAATTAAAGGGTCAAAATATTAAAACTGATTCCTGTATGTGAATTGAACACTATCAGACTAGAATCCCTGGAGAAACAAAGTGGATACTATAGTGAAAATGCCAGTTTTACGTTTAGTTTCCAGAGTTGCAGACATGTCAGTACAAGTTAATGCCAAAAAATTCAGTATCCTCAGTGGCAAGTGTATGCAAATAACTCAGAGCAGTACTAATTATGTATGCAAGAGCCCAGTTAAATGATAGCTGACACATGCAGCAACAATAACATGTCACACACTAAATTTGCACCAGCACTCCCCTAATGCAAACATGAAATTCAAGGGCTGCTTTGCCAATTTCTTCCCCCAAGAAAAATGCAGTTGTACACTCAATATGGCACTTGTGTCTTTCAAAACGCTCTCTTTTAAAATTGCTTTCAAGAGTGGTTCAAACACAGAGCTCCTACACGTGTCCTCTATGCCAGGGAGCTATTTTTCCTGGGAAATGAGGCATGCACCCACAGGCCTGGCTCTGTAAAGATTTCAGATGACATAAAGCTTGTATTTCCTCATTCCTCACTCCTTCATTGCATGTGTTACAGAAATTAATAAACAAGATACTGGTTTTATCTGATCTCTATGGATGGGATCAATACTTATCACCTTAAGGTTTCCTAATCAGATTCTTCTGGCTCTGTGAAACCTCTAAGATGCGCTACAGAATTTTAAAAAAATTATCATCATCTCAAGAACCCTTCCACCTTACCATACCATGGAAAACAGTAGAGAGGAAGAGAGAGTTAACACTCAGACAATGTTCCTTCAGATACAGGTGTCAAAGTTCTCCTGGCTCATAACCATCTTTTGTCAAAAATGGGGTAGGGGCTCATCAGAGGCAACTTCAATCCAACCATCAGCAGATGCAGACGTGGCAGAATAATCTCACTACAGTGCAGCATTTGCTAGATCTTGTGTATAATTTCCAGACTATTCTGTACAAGTGTCCTTGTATGGTAGAGCTTTATTTTTCTGAAAGGCCAGAGAAATAAACCAATGTTGATTTTTCACCTACGGCAAGTTGAATAGATCACATTTGCATACACCCCCTGTGCCTGCAAGCAGATTTAATCTGGTTACTTCAAATACAACTTTTCCACTTCTCTTTTTAGCCCTTCCCATTACAGAATACTTTTAAATTACTCATACATCTGTAGGTTTCAAGTCCAAGTTGTTACCAGTTCTAGCATCCCTCCTCTTAAGAGCTGCAATATCAGCATGAAATGCAAATGTAGCAGCATTTGGTATGCTGTGACATTATTTTTAAAGAATGGACTTAGATAGTAGAAGGAACTTCTTCACTATTTTGAAAAGTGTAATAGATTCACTATTGAGAATGCAGCTTTTTTCAGGGAACATGCAATAAACATGGCCTTATCTGGAGAAAAAAAGAATGGCTATAATGAAAATGTTTAACTGGAAGGAGCTGTGGTAAAAGCAGCTGAAGGTGATGGTAATGTGGATTTACTGTTAGGAAGCCTGTAGCCAAAGCTCTGACAGATTCAGTGATTTAAGCACCAGCTAGTGAGATGTTGGCAAAACCAATGACTGTTAACGCTTCCTGCCTACCCTCCAAGCCAGCCTGCAGTGAAGGAAGGGAATTTAATGAGTCAAGAGAGTCCATGAAAGCATTTGCAAGGGGAAAAGTACTTTTATATATGTGTATTTACAGTTTTCACAATTGCCTTTTTAATTTTAGGAAAAGGTGAAGTTAGCCATTCCTCAGAGATGTAGCTACTGACAGGTTATTTTCTAAGGTGATCTTGCCAGATGAGTTACTCCTGCTCTTTTCTCTCCAGGAACTTTGATTGTATTGAAGCATCCCTACCCACGGCAAGTGGAAGAACCTTCCATTTATGAGTCTGTCCGAGTTCACACTGCAATGCAGACGGGAAGGACAGAAAGTGACCTTGTCCCAAATGCTCCCTCAGTAAGTTGTGTTCTGGTGGGAGGGGTGCTTCTGGCCTGAGTCTAGCGTGATTGCTGGAGTCAGCTATGGAGTAAGACTGGTTATTAATCTCTTTATGGGTTTGTAAATACAGGAAGTCTTTGCCAAACAAGGCAAAACAAATACAGACTTGCTCAGTACAGTCCCATGGCAAATAAAGGCTTTTATAATTATTGTCACTTCAATGTTGTCCCTGGGAAAACATTGTCTGCAGCTGACCTAGGTAAATCTGACCATCCAAACAAAGAATATGTGAAGGATTTTTATACTCATATTGTCTTTTAGAATAATTTATCATTATTAACATTATCATGAATTAAAAAAAACAAACACGCACAAAAAAATCATCATATACATTTAGACTTCCTGTTCTGACATCTGAGACTCACTTGGACAGCAATTAGAGTCTCTAAATCCCTTTAACTCATATCTAAGTGAGACAGGTGGTTTCCCAAAGAACAGGCTACAGATCCATCTTCCTGATGTAGGCAAAGAGGGGCATGTGGGAAACAGAAGCAGAGCTCAGCCTCTGACCCCAATCCCTTTCCTTGTTACTTCACAGCTTGGTACCAAAGAAGGATATTTGATAAAGCAAGGCAGAATAGTCAAGGTAAGGAAAACTTACTGGTTGTTTCCACTCTGTAATCACCCACAGAAGCTAAAAGCAAAGTGAAGCTGAAATTGCTTCACCTGCAGAGAGGAACAATTTGTGTTTTGAACAACAACAAAGCTCAACTGTAAACACTCTGCAGAGCAAGTCAGCAGCTTTAAATGTTTTTCTTTTGTAAGAAGTGTCAGACCTAACTCTCCCAAGACAGTTACCATTCGTTCTTGCTATTTCAGAACTGGAAGACAAGGTGGTTTACACTGCATAGGAATGAGCTTAAGTATTTCAAAGACCAGACAGTAAGTAGCAAACACCAGTTCTACTGTTTAATCATCTACACAGGCAGCTGCAGCCTCCTTCTATCTCTGGCTTCTCACATCTGTGTCACAGCTTCCCATACTGTCAGAGGGGTCAAACCTGTCAAGTAAAGTCAGTTCTGCTGATGACTTCAACAAGAGGAAGTGAATTTCACAGCTGGAAAACACTTAATGTGCTCTGTCAGTTTTAGCTACTGGATAGAGTTTACAGGGCTTTTTTACACAGAATCACAGCATAGTTCAGGTTGGAAGGGACCTCAAAGATCATCTCCTTCCAAGCCCTCCACCACAGGCAGGGACACCTTCCACTACATTAGGTTGCTCCAAGCCCTGCCCAGCCTTGCATAGAAAACATTTTGGGTTGCTTTGTTAAATGGATTTTAAGCTACCAGCACAACACGACCTTTATTGGTAGCTTAGACACAGCCTAACAGAGAGTGTGCTGCTAAAATAGTTCTTAAAATACTGGTGGTATCCTTTGCATTCTTTGATTTCATCCTTTTATCTCAAGTGGTCTCACAGGATCCGTAGAAAAATATTAATTTAAAAATTCCTTCTGACGAAAATTAACCTACAGCATCTGGGAAAAACATCGAGTCCTTACAGTTGCTGCTCCATTTCTATCTTAATCTGAGTAAAGATAAGAAACACGTCTGGAGTTTCTTTGCCCTTACAATGCCTATGTTTGAGGTTCCTTCATAAACACAGCCAAACTATTCACATCTGCACCTCTGCCAAGCCCAATTTCAAGCCTCTAACAGGTTTTTACACAAGAGCAGATGCAACTGTCTTCTCTCACCAAACATTGCCATATATAAACAACTAGGTTTTTGCAGGGCTTTCCGTCAGTTTTCATTTCAGTTCAAGACAACTTGAATTAAGTTTGCAGGATAGCATTTCAAAGAGCAGCGCTCCATTAGTGACTTACCAGGCAAGGAAGTGTCTTTGTCAGGAATACAGCCTCCTTCCAGGCAGCAGATCCAGCATCTCCTGGCACTCCTGATGTTGCTGTGAGGTTGCAGGGACCTACAGGTGAGCAGCTTGTAGCTGACCCTGGGATAACATTTAGCATCACACCACAGCACAAGGGGCTTTCTTCTAATCTACAGTATTACTAAGAGCCACTGACTCAGCGAAAAAGAATTAAGGAAAGATGAGAAAGCAACAGACACCTCCATACACCTGATAAAGGAAACTGCTAAGGGTGATTGGGCAGAAAGCAATTAAGCTGCCCCTTCTGAGGTCTTAACAGTGTGAAGCTGAAACAAATGAAGAACTCTCACACCTGGGGAAAAAGACACTCCTAAGGGAGATGGGTTGCTATTATACACAGTCCATGTCCCTGCACCCCAGCTTGTCCAAAGGAACTTTTATATACATATGTATGTGTGTGTGTACACATGCATGTACATGTGCTTCTCAGGCAGCCAAACCTATCACTACTGCTGCAAGCACGGCTTTGGCTTTCCTTCTACGTTTCTCCTTACCCAGCTTCACCCTTTTAAGACACTTAGGAATTAATTAAATCTCCAACAGCTGGCTAGGTCTGATAAGACCTATACCCATGCCTTTGTCTCTGTAAACCTTAGCTGGAAGTGGTACCAGATTTGCTGCTGTGTCAGTTACATTAAAAAGCACCAGCCAAACCCTCAGCAGCCTCCATGTAGCTCAAGCATTGCTGCAGTAGAGATCTCCTCTGTTGTTTGTCCAGATGTGAACTGTCCTGTGTTTTTCATATTAAGTTCACTTCATATCATGATACCACTGATGTTATGCTTGCTAGGTTGGGCTTACAGTGTTACAGCCATTGTAGCTATTCCTGGAAAAGCCAATGAAGGTGCCTGTAAATGTCTGGTTGTACTGAAGATGAACTGAGACAGTCTCATCTTTTGTTTTCATGTGTCACCATTTTAAAAGCATTTTCTCTTGAAGGCCACGGAACCAATTCGAGCACTTGATTTAACTGAATGCTCAGCTGTGCAATTTGACTATTCCCAGGAAAGAGTAAATTGTTTCTGGTGAGTTGCAGGATTTTCTCTGTCTTGCTGAGGTCAAAATAGAAGGGAAATTTTTAAATGTAAACTATGTGTGCTTCTGTTTCTGTCAGCCAGTCTCTGTCAGTCCTGAATGCCTTTGCCAAATTCCTGGTCCTGGAATTTGGTCCTGGCCAAAGGTGGACCTATGTGTAGTGGGCATTTCTAATTCTGTAAGCATCTATAATCACCTAAACTCATGGATATTGGGGTCAGACACTGCTGCAGGTCACCCAGATGTGGGTCTTTTATTCCTATAGACCTGGGGCAGCATCCCCAGGGGCTCTGAATGACTGTCACCCATTCCTGGTTAACCTCCCTCCTGGTGGTTGAACGGGAGCACAGCCTCCCCGCCCTGCTCTGCTCTGTCTGTGCAACTGGGTACAAGCCAGCTGGGCTCAGTTTTGGGGAGAACTGCCAGTTGTTCTAGCAATTTAAGAAAGCTTTGTTTGCTTACAGTTTAGTGTTCCCACTAAGGACATACTACCTGTGTGCAAAAACTGGGATAGAAGCTGACGAGTGGATTAAAATCCTGCGGTGGAAACTGGTAAGGCAATGTGTGCTGTTGCATGGCATCGTAATAAGGGCCCCCCTGAGCCTCCTCTTCCCCAGGCTAAACACCCCCAGCTCCATCAGCTGCTCCTCATAGGACCTATGATCCAGCCCCTTCCCCTCCACTGCCCTTTTCTGGACTCAGGCACCTTCCTGAATTGAAGGGCCCAGAACTGGACACAGCAGTCGAGGTGTGGTCTCACCAGTGCCATGCACAGGGGCATTATGGATCTGCCTGCAAACCCACTTCAGCATTTTTGGGATGCACTTTTAACAGGCATGCTTGTTAGTAGGAAAACATTACGTCCATCTCTAAGGATGTCATTATGTGCTTGGTAAACAATATGGATCATCACCACAGACTGCACATCCTGAGTCATGATGGTAGGAATGAGAAGACAATGTAAAGGCTTGAAAGCACTACTTCCTAAAAAATACCAGGAATTGGGTTGGTTGTACTCACCAACATCCACATGCATGCAGACAAGCAGTAATGGACTGTCTTTCTGTTCCAGTCACAAATCCGGAAGCAGCTGGAGGAGCGCAACGCCACCCTCAGTTCCTAGCTGTGTGCCAGTGCTCCTGCTCCACTGGCAGGAATTGCCTCTCTCCAAGGGGAAGGCACTGCTTACCAGAGGGCAGCCTCACATCTCCAGTGCTGTCTGTGCCCCCACACAGCTGTCAGCCAGCTCTGCACACACAGGACCCTGCAGCTCTGGGGCTGCTGAGTCACACGTGGGGACGGCTGCAGAACCAGAGTGTGGGTTTGATACGTGTGGTGTGTGCCTGTAATGCACTTAATTCAAACACCTGCCAGCTAAGCACAGAAATGGTCACTGTTCAAAACTTATTCAGAGCACTCTTAAAATTTACTGCAAGCTCCATCACAACTAAGCATCAGTATCATGTTCTGTAACCTTGAGCCTTCTATTTAAAACAGGTCCTTTCTGGAAACATTAAGTATCTTTTTATTACCTGTTTAGGCTTTAAGCCAAAAGAAAAATGGCAGAATTACATTTTGTATATCTATATTGCAATCCAGAGAGTAGTATTTCAAGGCCCTTTTCAAAGTGACAGATGTATGACACTTAGTTCTGGTCAAACAAATGTTTATATGGCTTAGCTTTATAGCAGGGTGATGGCTACAAGAGAATGTTTCAAACAGCATCTGTAGGTAATGGTGAGCAGCATCACATAAGCACACTTGTCTACAAACCAGGATTATGAGAAACGGTAGCTACTTCCTGGCACACACAGGACACACATTTAACAGCATTGTGGCTCACTAGAGAGACAAGAAGTGGAACCCCACGACGTTGGTGCTGTACTCAAAACAGATGTTACATTTTGGAAGCAAAGTTTGACACACTGGAGAGGCTCAACACCAGCTTGAGCCAGCTGCAAGATCCCCTGAGCAATCCTGTACCTTCTCGAGGGGTGGGCAAAGAGGGGGGACCCTCTATACCTGCATAACAATCAAATTTATGCTGAAACAGCATCTGCAAACCTCTCCTGCTATGCAACACTGTGGCCTGTGTTTGTTATTGCTCATGCAGCAGGTGTTTGATAGCTTTTATTGGGAGAAGAGTGCAGAAGAGGAAGGCAAAAGCACACTGGAAGAAGAAAGAAAATCTAGGTCTGGAGATATAAATAGCATTTTATTTCAACTTCGAAATTCAAAGTATTTGTAAATATTTTTATACAGACTTTTCTGAGTAAAATGTCATTATAAAACTACCACAGGTCTTTTATATTCCTGTACTGTGTTGTTAAAGCTTTGTCCTCCTTTTTCCCTTAATGAAGCTTTAACAAACTGGCATCTCCCGTTTAATTAAAAACTTTTGCTGAGTTTGTGTGAGAGGGGCAGTGTAAGGGGAAGAGAGAGATGATATTCTCCAACAGCATCACTGTCCTGTGAACGTGGCTTGGAATTGGAGCTTGTAGGGAAACCACAAACACAGCCTTCCCTTTTTCACACCAATAGGCTGCTTCATGAAACACTGGAAACACTTCAGCACACGGTGTCACAAACTGAAGCCAGTGAAGGAAATGGCACTTGGGTGGCCTCAGAAGCCATCACAGATGGGTTGAGCAGAAGCAAACAGCAAGGGGAGGGCTTTGCTGGAACACAGACATGTTATCCCAGAAATACACACACCTTCCAGCTGCTTCTGTAATGACCAGCAACAGAAGTCCCATTCTAGCTTAGTTTAAATGGAAAAGGGTTGACTGCCAAGCTGTATTCTCTGAGCCAAGAACTCCCAGCTGTCATTTCCAGCACCCCTGTTTCCCCCATCCTGCCTGACCCAACAAAGGTCAATGAGATGTGAACAAGGGGCCATGGCATCCCCTTTCCCAGCCTGGGGCAGAGACCTGCCCAGAACCATTTCCCTGACCTGAACTAATTGACAGTTGTAATAAGGGGACATGGGAGGGAATAAGAGCACAAGATTGATCCCCAGCAGGATCTCTGCACTGCCCTGGGACTTGGTATCCTTACTGCCCAACTGAGAGACACACTGGGGTTAGTTTCCAGCCTGTAAATTCATGGATTTTGGGCATTTACAAACCATTAAGAGACTTTTTCTCTTTATAAACAAGCAGATGTGCTGTGGAGTATTACAGTACAACAGAAGAGTGGACCAGGCTCTGTCATTTAAAAATACTGTATTTTATTTATATTTATTTACTTAAGAACCCTAAAGGTAAATAAGCTGAGAGTGTCACCAGTGATGAACCCACACATAGACTATGAGACATGAGATCTTCACAACCATATTACACAAAAAAAAAACCCATGAAGAAGTGAGACATTGTTTGGGTGCTTTCAGCTAGGCATCACGAAAATCCCTAAAGCAACAGCTTCCATAGAAACAGCTTTCTTCCTAGTGGAAGCAGGATGCAGCCAGCATCCAGATTAGTAGCACTCCCTTGCCAAAGTACCCCCGTGTAAGAAAGCTGGGACATGGACTGATTGTACCAACACATCACTGCTAACACACTTGTTCTGTCAGTGCTCACTCTCTCCACCTGATCTGCTCTCCCACACGTAGTGGTGGCTGGCCTGAGGACACACCCTGCCATGTGCCTGGTGCCCTGTGAAGCAGGAGATCTGGGGGTTGCTCCTTTGAGCCAAGGGCGTGGCGCCGACCTGGCTCAGCTAAACTCCATGGGAGCTATTTTGGTGGGCTCTCCAGTACTGCACAATACAAGAAGCATGGCCTAAAGTAACATCCACCTACAACACACTAGTAGATCATTTCAGATTCAGTACTATGTACAATTTACTCTTACTTAGTATACTAAGGAGCTGTGGTATTTCTTCCGAGATGTGTTATTTGACTGACGATTATTGAATCTTTCTGTCCACTGGGTTGCAGAGGAATACTGCACTCTGGCTGTATCATCGGGTTATGAAACTTCAACAACTTGCCTCAGTTCTTCAAACAGGGGTGTGAGCTCCTTCTCTAAACTTACAATCAGCCCTGGAAAGACAGAAGAGACAGAATATTCCATCAAATGACAACACTGAGAAGCCTCTCCCCAAAGCCCACAGCTCCCTCCCCCTCCCAAGTCACAGGCAGAGTTTTTCAAAGCCTGAAATGTTTCATGTGAGGCACACTCCTGTGAACAGTGGGCAGCACCCCCAGGCAGGGCTTCCACAGCCCCTGGAACTGAAAGAGGCACCCAGTGCAGCACACCTCCCCACCACTACTGGCTTTGCCACTTCCCACAGCTGCTGAGGCCCAAGCAGTTGCGCCAGAATTAAATCCCTTCTGCTCATATTCATTAGCCAATGCCTTCATGAGCAAGGCTAGGGTCTGGCTAAAGGATTTCCCCACCTCACAAAAGTGAAGACAAATCTGCACATGTTCCTGCAGAATGTTAACCTGACTGACAGAAAGAGACCGAACAGCTGCTTTGTACAGCACAGTACCTGCCAGTGCAGCAAGGGCAAGGGTAATCACAGGAGAAATATGCTTCTAGAAGAATAACAACTCCAGCAAGTCACCTAAAATCTGTACATTTTAACTCACACTTTTTCCTTCCCACCTTCACAATACCCTGACAAAATTCACAGCAGGAGCAAAGTTAATATACCTTGAAGTGAACTCAGGGAATTTATTTTCAGTTATTAAAAATACCCAGGCCTTAAAATACTGCAATATTTGAAACAAATGGGAAGCCATACCTGTATTGGCATTGCTGCTAGCAATGAAACTCACTACCAAAGGTAAGCGATTGAACTGCACCACCTGCAAGGAGAGAGAAGTGCTCAGCCAGCAGCTAACACATCTTGGATGTCAGGGCTCTGATGTACACATTCTTACCACATGAATTCTTTCTGAAACAAGTAGCCTCCTCAGTTTAAAGGACAAGTGGAAGCAAGAGCCACAGAGATGACTTTTCAGTGTATATCTACTTCTTAAGATTGATGCAGACCCTGCAGAGTACACTATGGAGACCACACCTTCCACAGGAATCAGGAGGGCAGGCAGGTTTATGGTTTTAAAACACTGTTCCCTGTACAGAAGTATCTGTTCTCCCATCAACAGGGAACTGGCACCTCGGGCACAACAGTAATCTAGTAGCATCAAGAGTCAAAGCAATGAACTAACGTGTGCAAACTAACTCATTCAGCCATTTTTTTTCCAAGCAAAGCTTGTCACACTGTAGCTAAACAGCTGGTCAGTTTACTGCAGTCATAATAAAAAGCTCTCACGACCACCAGAACTCGTGAAGGAGCAGAAATGTAGTAGATGATGGACTTCTGGTAAATCTCAGTTTTGAGAAACACAAGAGAAGTTTAATAAATAATGTGAGAGTTTGGCTTAACCATTTAAGCTGTGTAAGAAATAAGTCACAACTACTTCAATAGCAGCCTAGTGAAAATCTACCAGAGCTTAAACAACCCTTTCTCTTGCTCAATGTAATGTAGGAACAGCTCAAATCACTGAGGACAAGGCACACTGAGGTTACTCACCTGGTATGTATTGTAATAGCAGATGATACTTTTATTTTTAGAGAGTCCTAATTTGCTGCCCTGATCTGTGGCAAGGGCAAAGGTGGACAGAAAGCCAGGTCGCAGTGCATGTTCTGGAGCATTATCATTGGCAACTAGAACAAAACAAGAAAATCCTTATCTTTACACGGTGTCTCTGAGTGCATCCCAAACCCTCATCCAGCTTAGTGCTCTGCCAAAAGCTGTCCTGCTGCTGGGGAACATGCAACACATCTGAGGCGCTCCCACAGGGACACAGGACAGTGCTCATGAGCTGTACATCATTAATGCTCTCTGTATGACCAAAGCTCCTTATACCACCATCCCTCCTGGCATCCCTAAGAAACAGTGTGTTCCTTTAGGATGCACAGCCTGTGCTGATGTCCCTTTGGTTCCGTGTGCCTCACTGTTTGCACCCATTCCAGCCTTTGGACTGATTACTGGCACACAGTCACTTGACTGCAAACAGGTGAAGATGTGCAAGTTCTGCTGGATGTTTAAACACTCCGGGGCATTGAACAAAATAAATCTGCAGCACTTGACTATTTGTATCCTTAAACTACTGTACTCACAACCCAAAAACATCTGAAACAAGGACTGCAGAACATAAAAACTACAGTACCAAAAAAGCCAACTAAACGTGCGTAAAAGCTGGATGCAACTGCTTCTGAGCACAGACCAGCCCAGCCAACAAGACACTGCCAAGCTCCCTCTACTACTTAGTATCAATCAGCCTGTGAGGGACTTGTATCCCTTTCAGCACTCCAACCCCTATCACAGAGGAAAACTTCCATGGACCACAACTACTGAGGGCACAAAAGAAAGGATATATTTAAAGAGGTATATAATCAACTACTAAACTTTAAATAAAAGTCCAATTTAATTCTACTGCTTGGGATATTCAGGTACTTCGCATAACCAGGTAGATTTTTCTGTACTTCTCCACTCCCTGCTGTTCGATCAGGATTTCAGCTGCAGAGCACAGCGAGAAGCTGAAGTTACCTTTGAT
Organism: Eopsaltria australis; assembly: GCA_034509425.1. Taxonomy (NCBI): domain Eukaryota; kingdom Metazoa; phylum Chordata; class Aves; order Passeriformes; family Petroicidae; genus Eopsaltria; species Eopsaltria australis. The sequence goes on along the minus strand of JAVTVJ010000172.1, from coordinate 1,637,429 downwards.
AACAGGCACACCATCTCTATCTGAGACTACAATAGCATGAAGACCTTCAACGCTGGGGAAAAAAAAAGGAAGGAGACACCATTTTAAAAACACAGTAATTAGTAGGAAAGGGTTTTTGTGGGAACAAATGTACAAGAAAGGGGACAACATTAAAAAAACTGATGCCATCACTAATTTAGTATTTGTTCTGTTTCATACAGCTCTGGTGACCCCAATAATAAGGACATGGCGCTGCTGGAGCAAGTCCAGTGGAAGCCAGGAAGTTGGTAAGAGGGCTGGAGCACTTCCCCTACAAAGACAGGCTGAGGAAGTTGGGGCTCTTCAGCCTGGAGAAGGGAAGGTTGAGTGGAGACCTCAAAGCAACCTTCCAGTATCTGAAGGGGGGTTTACAGGGAAGCTGGAGAAGGACTCTTCATCAAGAACTGCCGTGATAGCACAAGGAGTAATGGGTACAAATTGAAAACCGGGAGATTTAGGTTTGATATTAGGAAGAAATGTTTTACTGTGATGGTGGTGAGACACTGGAACCGGTTGCCCAGGGAGGCTGTGGATACTCTATGCTGGCAGTGTTCAAGGCCAGGCAGGATGGGGGTCTGAGCAACCTGGTATAGAGGGAGGTGTCCCTGGCCGTGGCAGGGGGGTGGCACTGGATGGCCCTCGCCGCCCGCCCCGCACAGCCCCCGCCCGGCCCCGCGTTACCTCGGCAGCTTCTTGTACAGGAACCGCTTCAGGTCCTGCGGGCAGAGACGGGCGCCGCGTTACTCACGGCCCTCGGAGCGGGCGGGGCAGCTCCGGAGCTCCCTCCCCGCCCGGCCCGGCCCGGCCCGGCCCCGAACACCGCCCGGACGGCCCCGACCCGACCTCGGCATCCCCCGACCCCACCCCCGCCAGCCGCCCCCGCCCGCGTCCCGCCCGTCCGCCCCGCAGAGCCGCACTCACGTCGGCCATGGCTGGGGCCCGCCCGGTGCTGCCGCCGCCGCCACCTCCGCGGGCCTGCGGGACAAGACGAGAGGCGGCCCCGTCACCGCGGGCGCGGCCGCAACCTCCGAGGCGGGGAGCGGCCGAAGGGAGAAAGGGAGGGAGGGAGGGAGGGAGGGAGGGCGCGCTCCGTGCCCAGGCCCAGCCGGCCGCCACCCCCCGCCCCGCTGCCGTGGTACAGCCGCTCCCAGCCCCCCGGGAAGGGCGCGCGGCTGGGCCGAGACCACCGCGCTCCGGGAGGGGGGTTCGGGTTCGGGTTCGGGGCCGCTGCCCGTCCCGTCCCGTCCCGTCCCGTCCCGTCCCGTCCCGTCCCGTCCCGTCCCGTCCCACCGCACCTGCCCGCGCCCCCGGCGCGCCCCGCACGGCTCCGCCGCCGCCGCTTCCCCGGAGCCGCTGTCACATGAGCGCCGGCACCGCCCTCCCGGCCCCGGAACCGCTTCCCCGCCGCCTCCGCCCCGCGCCGCCCCGGCAGCAAAACAAACCAAAACCAAAACAAACTAGAACGTTTCAGTTAAAGAAGAACAACAGAAAAACAAAAGTCTGTTTTTGCCGAGTAGAGACACTGCCAGGTTTACTCTTCCAGTGTTGCTTATTTCCCCTTCTTTTGGATCTAGTCCGCCAAACCATGGACCTGCAGGCTAATAATTTAACAGCTAATGTGAAGAAATAAAATAGATTAATTTAGCAGATGCCTACAGTGTAACAATGGTAACTGCATATCTGTTTTTAAAGTCTTGTATCAGAATGCAGGACCCTCGTGGTAGATCTGAAAAATCCCCAACCCTGCTTAGCACGTAACAATGCATTTTCTCTAAAAAAAGGAGAGAGCTGCTACAGGCCAGGCACAGAACCACAGAATCAATTAGGTTGGAAAAGACCTCCCAGATCATTGAGTCCAAACTACGACTGAACACCACCACGTTAACCAGATCATGGAACTGAGTGCCACATCCAGTCTTTCCTCAAACAACTCCAGCAACAGTGATTCCATCACCTCACTGGGCAGCCCATTTCAATATCTTATCACCCTTTCTGTGAAGAATTTCTGTCTGACGTCCAACCTGAATCTCTTCTGGCACAGCTTGAGGAAACTTCCTTCCATCCTGTCACTGTCAGAGAAGAGGCCAATCCCCACCTGACTCCACCCTCCTGTCAGGGAGTTGTAGAGCACTAAGGTGACCCATGAGCCTCCTTTCCCCCAGGCTAAACACCCCCAGCTCCCACAGCTGCTCCTCACAGGAGTTCTGCTCCAGACCCTTCCCCAGCCTCTTTGCCCTTCTCTGGACATGCTCCAGCCTCTCTATGTCTTTCTTGTAGTGAGGGGCCCAGAACTGGACATAGGACTTGAGGTGTGGCCTCACCAATGGGAAGTACAGGGGGACAATCCCTGCCCTGGTCCTGCTGGCCACACCATTGCTGATCCAGGCCAGGATGCCATTGGCCTTCTTGGCCACCTGGGCACACTCTGGCTTGTGTTCAGCTGCTACAGACCAGCACCCCTGGTCCTTTTTCACTGGGCAGCTTCCCAGCCACTCTGCCCCAGCCTGTGGCACTGCCTGGGGCTGCTGTGACCCAAGGGTAGGACTCAGCACTTGGCCTTGTTGAACCTCATTCCATTGGTCTCAGCCCATTGATCCAGCCTGTCCAGATCCCCTGCAGAGCCTTCCTACCCTCCAGCAGATCAACACTGCCACCCAACTTGGTGTCATCTGTGAATTTACTGGGGGTGCACTCAATGCCCTCATCCAGATCATCAGTAAAGATACTGAACAGGACTGGGCCCAATCCTGAGCCCAGGGGACACCACCAGTGACTACAGCATTGTTGATACCTGAAGATTTTCTGTAGATGCCAATATTAAATTAAAATTTTAGAGTGTAAGTTAAAATTGAAAAAACCCCATCTATATTCACTTGGAAACTGCTAATGTTTCTGAACATATAGGTCCAGTGAAGTTTTCAAAAAGCCCGAAACAGAGATAAGCCACTTTTTGCAAGTAACAGAGGAAAAGGTCATTCAAAAGAACAAATTTATTTGAATACTGAGAATCCACACCTCCTTCTTAATCCAAGCCATGCACACACAGCAATTTGATAAGGACTTGGTCATATTAGAGAGATACTTAAAAGAGAACCCCATAAAATTATCATGTGTGAGCTTCTGGTAGTATCTTGAAAATACTACCTGGGACAACCTCAGTCTCCTCATTTATTAAAATATTCCCTACTATACACTAAAAATGTTTAAAAATGCAAGTTCTTTTATTATTTGCAGGCATGATGCTCAGTGATCGATTTTACTTATTTCCCTGTCACGTTTTTAAAAAAAGCTATGCAAAAGCATCTATGAGACGGCTCCTGTATTGCTATTAATGGTTATTTATTCTCCCATCCCAATGACAGTCTTTCTATACACAGAATAAACCAGAACTGAAGGGAGAAGTGTATTCTCCATGAAGGATAACATTGTAACTAAACAGTGCATTTTAATATTATTTCTGAAACTGTGGAGAAGCCCAGTACACCAACCCAATTCCTGCCAGACGGAGAAGTACGGGAAGTACAGTTTATAATGGTGTCCTGCTTTCAGCTGGGATAGGGGAGCTACTTTTCTTCCTAGCAGCTGGTACAGTACTGTGCTTTGTATTCAGTGTGAGAATAATGTTGGTAACACACTGATACTTTGGTTGTTGCTGAGCAGTGCTTACCCTACATCCAGGATCTTTCTGTTTCCCATGCTTTGGCAGTGAGCAGGTGCACAAGAAGCTGGGAGGGAGCATGGCCAGGACAGCTGACCTGAACTGGCCAAAGGGATATTCCATGCCATGGAGCATCGTGGTCAGTGCATAAACTCGGGAGGTTGGTCAGGAGCTGCTGACTGCTCATCAGGGATGGGCTTGGGCATTGGCCAGAGTGTGGTGAGCAATTGTACTGGGCATCTCTTCTGTTTCTTGGGGTCTATTCCTCTCTCTCTTGTTGTCTCTCTTTCCATTGCTATTGATTACTGATATTTGATTTTGTTTTGATGATTAAACTGCTGTCATCTCGACCCACAGGTTTTACCTGAGTTGTGTTGTGGGGGTGAGAGCAGGTGGCTGCATGGAGCTTAGATCATGGCTGAGGCCAAACCACAACAAATGGCCTTTCTTTCTGGTATTTATTACATGTAAGTAAGTTATAGCTTCAGGAATTTATTTAATATTACCTGCTTTTTTAAAAGAAAATGCTTTTACTATTACACTTCCCTTATCTTTGAAAGAGCTACAAGAAGTCAGAGTAACAACTGCTTAAGGGTGAATGAAATTTATGAACAAACAACCTTAAAAAATATTCTTGCCCTCCCATTTTAATCCTTTTATAGCATTTGTTACAAAATTATATTAAAAATATTTATGATTTGAAGTTGTCTCTGCTGTCTATTTAAATGCATCTGTTATATTTTTAGTGCTGTAATGTTCTACCATTTCTTGGAAACCTGTAAAAGAATAAAGACTGTTTAAAAAAAGGTAAAAAATTCCAATTTGGGCTTGTTTCACCCAAACAGAGAACTAGTAGGGAAATGTTCATCAGATGTGAACGCTGAACTTGCTTGTGACTCAGGATGCTCCATAAATAGAACACACACTGATGTTATATTTCAGCAGATGCAAATCATCTCCTTTTTTCATTAGGCTATGTAAGAGTCATGCCAAGATTTTTCACTTTTTGAAAGCTTTTCTGCCTGCCTTTTTAAAGGAAAAAACCAAGAACCCATGCTCATGTTATCTTTAATTCTAGATTAAATGAAAAGTAATGACTAAATAAAAACAGTAAGGAGCAGGTAGCTAAAATGTCAGGTTGTTCAAAAACAGTTTTGTTTTCCCCTTTTCTTTCCAATATCTCATTTTAATGAGAACTTTGCCTTCTCAAGAAAGGTCATCTGAAAAGATTTAACTACTCCACCCTCTTCAATTTGCATTTTGCTCATGAGAAAATTAATTCTGAACTTTCCAGCATATTCCTTCAACAAATCCAGGGAAGATATTGACACTTCTAAAGAAAAAAACCCTTCGGACTTGAGGGAAAAAAGCAACAATCATGAGGAGAAAAACACCCACTTGAAATATTAAAAGAATGTTTGCAGGCCGTATTTAGAGCAGCTTCATCGTTATGCTACAGGAAATCACAGCATCCTTTTGCACATTACTATGTATTTCAAAGCGTGCAACTATTTAATCTGTTAAATGCTAAGTAGCATACTTCCACCAGTATAAACATATTATTTCCTTCTCAGAAAGTGCTAATTGCAATAAGTAGTCAAATGAAATGTAGCAGTCCAGGTCTCACTTTTAACCTCCTGGGATGTCTGTGTTGCCACAGGGCACAGCCACCACATAATTCCAGTTTGCAGAGGAGCTGATAGCAATCGAACCAAGCTGACACAACTCTGAATCCATCCATCCTTTTCCCTGCTTCTCACCTGCACCAGAAGTGGCTGCAGGGCAGACACAGCCCATAGGATTATTATAGGCAGCTTTGCTAAGACCATCTGTTCACTCTGACTTCACAGTTCCAGTATTTGATACATGTGTTATATATCCTTTTTCCTGTTAACTAAAAGATCACTTGCAAGCTCAGACTCTTGTAAACAGGAAGGCCCAAGTACTTGTTAAAGCCTTTGGAAACAATTTTCTTCTTTTAAGAAGACACAGGAGTACCAGGATGTACTTTGATAGTTTGTTTTCATTAATATAATTACCATACATTCTGGACAGTTACAAAATCTGGGGAATCACGTTTTCTCCATAGATTTTGACTGCATATTTCAAATTATTAGAAGCCTTTCCATTACGTCTGAAACCTTTTACTAAAGTCTTAGTAAGAACATTCAGTACAGCAACCCTTTTTCTTTGTTGTTGTTTCAGCAACTTTTAGTTCTGTTTTGTGCCTCAGGCTTTTATGTCCACCTTGAATGCTGGCTTAGCTGCTTGGTTGGAAGTCTGCAGCCATGTTACACCAATTCAAGAGAATACATTTCCACTGGGACAGTTTAGAAAAGGGATATATGCAAAATGTTTTCTGGGTCACTTGCAGCAATAGCATTTAGTGTATTTGTAAAGTCATATCCTGCTCTAGATCAGAAGGAATTGCAATGAAGTCAGACAAAGTATTTAAATTTTCAATTTAGAATATTTGGCTCCACATAAACTGATAGCATTGTTCAAAGATAGCAGTTCTCTCAAACAAAAAATATTGCCCATATTACAAGCTATCTGGCATTTTCGAACACAAGAAACATTCCCCTGCATAACACTGTTAAAATGTAAAAAACATCAGCTACTGAACCTAAAAACATTTTCAACACATTTTGATAAACTTTAAGTACATTGTACTTAGCTGCTTCAGAACACCTCTTTGCATCAGCAGGTGTGGCTACATATAGTTTCCATTTCCAGGCCACTGAGTTACATGATCTTCTATGTAGGAGGCAAACAGTAGGCTTGCTCATTTCTAGGAAGTCAGTCCAGCTACATTCTGGTCCCAAAAAGTGCATACCCTACCTCTTCTGACAAGTGATAGGGCCCTAACCATAGGAGCACACTGCAAAGCAGCAAAGCATTTAAAGAGTTGGCAAAAGGGTTGAAAGGCACATAGCTTGTCCTTAGCAAAATTTCCCTGTTCCATTTGCGGTGCCCGTTGAGGAATCAGTGTTGGGACCTAGCTTGAAATAAAAAAGTAGTAAGAAAATTGAAGCCTGCCAGGAAAAAAAATCAGATTGCCTTTTTTTTTTTAGTGTTAAGATTTCAGTGTTGCATGTTTTCCTCTACCTTTCCAGTGAAAATTAAGGAAGCTATGGATGCATGTTAACCATACGTATGGACTTACTACTACTGGAATACCAAATGGTAGAGCTGCTGTAAACTGTTGCAAGTACTAAAAGCAATGTTTATAATGGTCTGTACAGCATTTGCAAATATTTACTTCGAAAAGAGATAAGTGTAGTTCTTATTTTTCTCAGCATTGCTTAGAAATGCTAAAAAACTACAACAGCTAAACTGCTACTCTACACCAGATCAATATACCCCAACAGATATTTAGGAATATATGCCATTATATTTAAAAATACCAAGTTCCTCTAAGCGGTAAACCTAGAAGATTTTACATAGAGTTAGAGATAAAATATTAAAAATTATTGTTTCAACTCCACACACTTGACATCTGAATAGGAGTGATGTAATCATACTATTTATTCCATCAGTGAGACAAAATGTAGTATGGAACTATATTTCTGAGATTTTTAAATAGAAAGTCATTTAACTCGTATATACACAAAGTGTTCTTTCCACAGATATTTACATGGCAAATATGTTAGAGGAGAACCACTATGACTAAGTCTCTACAAGTATAGCATCCTTTCTGAGCTATTCTCTCTGCTGAAAGAATTCACAGAAGCTTTGAAGTAAAATCTAGACAATTAAAGTTACCTATATTTCACAGTAGGTAAAGAAGCCATTAAATGATATTTCAGCATAAGGTTTCTGGAAACAGCTACACAGTAGAGTTTTACATCCACCCTCTTTTCCAGCATTCATGGTGAAACTAAATCTCTTCTCAGTTGACAGGAGAGATAACAGCATACGTAAGATGTGTGTAACTGTAGCTCATCCTCCTCGGTAGAGGCTGGTCAGCCGTTCCAGTTCTTTGCAGTTCTCCATGGACGTGGACTCTGCTTTCTTTCGGAGCCGGTCGTCCCGATATACTTTTGCTGCATAAAGTAAGTCTGTTTCTTTAAGGAGAAAAAAGAAAAGATTTTTCTGGTTACAAACTGAATACTTGGCACATAACACAGAGTTGTACAAAAGACCTCAGGTTTAACTCTTGCCCTTTTTTCCTTCTCTCTATTCTAACTCCCCTCAGACAGCACCTAAACAGCACCTAAACTGCTACAGTTTTCCTTTACTGGATCTTTGTAACAATTCCATCTTTTTGAGCAGGTAAAGCTGTATCAGCCTTCCAGCTCCCTCAGAGTTCATACAGCAGTATCTGATTAAAAAGAAAAAACCCACTCCACAAAAATCCCCAACAAAACAACAAAAAATCCATTACTACTTCTGTCAGACCTCATTAAACATTACAAATATAGGCCACTCTCAGTGATCTTGCATATTATTGATAGCTCTAGCAACTTGTCTGTGCCCCAAAAAATCCAATCTGAATGTTAAGCCCTTTACTTCAACTGATGCTGATTCAGACTGTCAGTGTTCAGAGCTATTAATAATTAAGAGCTCTCTGTATTATACAGGTGCTCAATAGCTTGACACTGCTGAGCATTTTAATTCTGTAAAATCTTTCTTGTCACTTCAACTCAAAATGCAAGACATTCTTAAATGTCAATCAACCCTGGGTAGATTTTAATTGTCAAGGAAATTTAACACACGAACAGGTATTTTAAATCCATAAAACCACAAAATCAGCTGTTTCTATAAACAAAAAAAACATTAGGGGCCTCTAACTCAAAATCACTTTGGGTAGTTTTCACAACCTGATAAATTACAAGCAGCAAACAACTGGACTGCAGAGACTAAAGCTGGGCAGGAACATGTGATCTGACTAAGAGAATTGCATTCTATTTGCTTCTGGTCAGTTTACTGACAGTTCGTGAATGAATTATATTTCCAGCAAGCTATGACTGAAGTTTACGACCTGAAAAGTTAAAACTGTCTTGTTTCAACACTGATGTAATTTTAGCAGCGCTGCTCTTACAGAGCTCACAAAATGGTAATAGCTAATAGAATAACTGGTTAAAATTGACGCTGATTTAGAAAAGGCTGGTGCTCTTCAGTATTCTTACACTTTAATACTGCATTCTAGGTTTCTGAAAAGAAGTAACTCATTGTGTAAGACTAGACTGAAGAAACAGATGGCAAACTAAACCCTCTTGTTTTACAGGATGTGCTGCCTGTCCTTGGTTGCCTGGAAAAGCAGTGTTTGTACGTACGTGGTCCAAGGCAGATTATTTTTTCATCTCTCTGGAAACACCTATGTAAGCTTCTGGTTTATTTATTTACTTATATAAAAGCACCTAGGGAAATCAGCTATTGCCATGATAAAGTAATATGGAAGACATGAGAATTCTTAGAAATCACTCAGAGTTAAGGACTAAAGCTTTATCATTATCAATTTAGTGTAGTCTTTAATTTTCTGAGAAATGGTCACAGGTAATAAAGCAGCAGGTTAAAATTGCTAATAATTTGCAAATGGTTGTTAGATCACTGAGTAAAATTCAAAAACTAAGTGACACTGGGGACAGTTTAAAAGTGAGAAACTACAGGGGACCTTACACTTACTCTTGCACTGAGATATTGTAGTAACACAAGCACTTCCTTCTTGCCTGAGGCAATTTATTTTCATAGTAATGCATAATTTCATGAAATTACACATATTACCAAACTTACTTTGTTGCCTCTCCTTCCAACAGTTATTACGAATGTTGGACACATAATCCTCTTCCACACTCTTTTCCACTTTCTGTAATGATGCTCCTTTGTATTCATTTCTAAAGTCCTTGTTGACATAATAAATGACACCCAAATTTTCTGTCTGCATCTTTATGGTTTGCCCTGTACTTCTGCAAAAAAGGAGGCAGAGGGGAGAGAGAGACTATATATTAATTTGATTATTTTTTTACACCACAAATAGACTTTAAACAAATATTGCCATTACAGAATAATACCAGCACATTACTGAATTTGCCATTTTGAGACAAATAATGAAAGAAATGGCTCTGTAATCTGCTACAGAATAAAATTATTGCATTTACCTGATCATTAGACTTCCGCTGCTTAAACACTTGGTCTCAAAAAAAATCCGCTTCACTAAGACACTTATTTCATATCTCTTTAGGCCTATATAAGTTTTAATAATAGAAAATTACATTCAAAGTCAATAGAAACAAGTCACTATTCTGTAGCAAGTACAGGCAGTACTTGCCCAGTACAGGCATCTCCATTCTAAAGTGTTTGCTGCCAGCCCTGATAAATTCCTTTTCATGCTGGCATTCTGCAGATTAAAAATCAAAGACTGGATGCAAACATTTTGGCAGAGAAGCCACGTGTAAGCACCCAATAGCTTAGCCGCAAAAGGGAAAAGCATCCTATCGAGAAATAGAGAACTTTGAAAAACAGGAGAAAAGAAAACTTTCAGTTGTGAGACTGAGAGCTCTGCATGGAACTAAGGACCTTTAAAACCATTGTGGTAAGTGGGCTAAGTCTACCAGCTAGCTGCACGCTTGATTCAAATTATCTTTTTTTCTCACAAGAAAAAAAGGTTCAAATATCCTGCTGTACATAACAGGTAAGTTTCACAAGTAGAATTCTTCAAAAGAAAATGAAGATTTTACCATCATCTGGAATGAAGCAAAGAACAGACAATCTTCCCAGCCCTCATTAAGTTTAACACTTAAATACAGACGAGAAGTCGCTTTCAAGTTCTTTACTTACTACAAACACAGACTACCCCTAGAAGAGCTTCCAGCCTTAGCAGATTGCAGGTTTTGATTACGTTGGAGATGCAAACACCTTTGCAACATGCCATGCTGCATGGACCCACTGCCTTGTACTAGACCTCCTAAACTCCAGGTACTGCTGACCTCTTTTCTCCTTTACATTCTCACAGCATGTTCTTTGCACCGAATTTTTTTGTTCTGCTTCATGTACACTTTCCCTCCCTTTCTTCACTGTGGGAAATCAAAGATCAACTAATGGAAGACTCTCTCAAATGCTTCTCAGTGGGAGAGGGTGATGACACTACCTTCCCCTCTGCGGTAAGGTAATTTAATTAAGCATTACTTACGATCTTGGGTATAAGGCGTAAGGAGGGTTAGATACCATCAACTGGCTCAACAAGGAGACGAAGATCAACACAATAATAGGCATCAGCTGAATGACCATAGAGAAACCTCCCTAAGGAACAAAGCAGATTCAGGTGTTTCATAAATAATCAAGCAAACAGGTACATTTGACAATATTTAATGCTAACTGTGACTTTTTGCTTTAAGCTTCAGAAGCTGCTAGGAAAACAGTAACTGCAAACACTGTGGTAGTATCTGAACTTTCAAATGCATACACAATATTCACAGAGTACTCAAGCTACAAGAATTCATGGGTTAGCACATACACACAAGCAACTACCAAATGTAAGCTGGATTCAGCTATGTTGTAGGCCATGATTTGGTCTCATCTATACAATGATATGTGATAGTACAGTGACATGTGATTATACAGACTAGAGGTAATTCATGTAGGTGAATATTGAGCCATAAGTTCAATTCTTACCTCAACCCAAATAAATTTTTAAACGCATACAAGGATTAGCGGCCAGAACTAGTCGCATATTTAGGTTAATAGTACCTGTCACCAGTAAGAGAGTGACATACAACAACAGGTTCACAAAACCAGGCTACTACCTTTTCAAATTTGCATGCCTATTTACCAATCAGTGAGCCAACCACCTGCTGAAATTTAAAATACCCAACTAGCAGGTACATATCCTCCTCTACAGTACAGAGCTCCTGTACAATCACAGCACTGAAAGCAAATTTCATAGTTTAAAGCCAATGGTGCTTAAACTTACATCACCCCTCTCTTCCTCCCTCTCGTGCCCACTCTGACGGTGCTGGTTTGGATGGCTGTAGCCAGCACGACCATTAGAAAATGAGTGTACGCTACCTGAGGAAGGAACACACACATTTAAATCACGTACAAAAATACTCTTTAGAGGTCAGTACAGAAGCAACATAAAGCACTTTATATTACTGCACAACAGCACATAAAATGACATTAAAGTATCCTATAATTTCAAAGTTGCTTAAAAGAAGTATTTTAAGCTCTACTCACATCAAAGAAGTGAACTGACATTTTTGGGATTTAGCAACACTTGAGGAAAAATGAACTGATGTTGATTGAAGAGTTGGGGTTCAAGGCTGGATGGAATAATTCTAATGTTTTATACAGTCATAAGCTCTTGGTGCCATGCCGGACAGTGTATCTCAACAATTATACTGATGTTTACAAATACCTGTTGGAAAGGCCCCTCCAAAAAACATGTTGAACAGATCCTCTGGAGTAATATCTGCCTCACAACCTCTATGGAAGTTGAATCTGCCGTTGCTAGGGTGATTGCAAGTTTGCTCTTCGCTGCCTGTAAGGTCATACTGCTTTCGTTTTTCTGGATTACTCAGCACGGCATATGCATTTCCGATCTCTGAAGCAAGGAATAAAACACAACTCCCATAAATGCACGATAAAAGCTATTCCAGCATGAAAACTGCAATTTCAAAGTCAAAACCAGGCAGCAAACGATGTAATTTACTGTATGTTACAAAACAACTACAGTAGAACAAAGTCCAGAAACATCTCCACTTTTCTTAGAATAGCTTCCACAAAGTTTCCCACCAACGCTATCCAAAAGCCTTTTATCCTGTTAAACAAGGCAGAAGGCAGGAGAGCTTTGTTTCTTTTTCTAGGGGAACACCTACACCTGTGGAAATGTTCTCTCTCACTGCCGTTACAAAAAAAGCATCAAGCATTACAGTGAGACTCTGAAGCTGCAGTTTGCAGTAACTGCAGTTTGCTCTAGAGCCTAGCTTAAAAAAGCCATCATAAATTAGGCAGATTTTCTTTGGTTTCATTTGGTAAGTGGTCATTTATTCAAATGCACCAACTTCAACGTGTATAAAAGTGTGAATGTATTTTTCTTCATGCTTCTGAAGGTATTGTATGGACTGCATTAATAACACAAAGTGTTGCATGATGTAACATGAGGAGTACAACATGCACGTGTGACAGGAATGTGTGTGTTCCTAGGGCAGTCAATATGACCTCACTGTTTGGAGGGCCTGGCCTGGATGCTTGTCCCTGTTTATGCCATGGTATCACAAACAAACAGCTTCAATTTTGACAGTAGAAAGGAAAAAGCCTGACTTAAGTAAGCATGGAAAAAAACCACATATTCTTCTGCCTTTACAAGCTTTTTTCTCGCTGTGCACAGACATAATGCTCTTGCAGATTGAAGGGAAGTTTCTTTTCTGTTGTCACTTGATGAACAATCTTCACTCAGTCATGTCTTCATTAATCCCTTTCTGCCTTCCTTTCTACTCTCTCCTCTAGGCCTCTCCAACAAAAGGCTTCTTTTGCAACCAACCAACCCAAAGCACAGGGATTATGATTTTCAGTGTTGAAAAGCCATCAGTCATCAAAAATTCGTGAAAGGTGCAACACTATAACCTCAACACAGGCAAATAACACTGTGGCTTTATAATTAATATTTTAAACATTATCCAATCTAAGCAAAAGTTAATAAGTTTTAGCTATGTGTCTTTTAAGATACCCTTAGAAAAAACCATAGGCAATTCCTTTAAGTGGAGGAGAAAACCCAAAGAAATGAAGCCTGGTATTTGGCAGTAAAAGCACGGCATCAACTGACATCAAATATTGCTCTGTTGCTCAGTACAAGGATAAAATTGGTAGTAAAAATTTGGATTTTCCCAAAAATTAAAAATTTAGAGAGAAAGATCAGGTGACTGCACATAAAGTGGAGACACCATACTGTCACAATATGCCTGTTCCTTATTCGCTCTTGATTATCTGGTGCTAATTGACAACGGATTTTATTCCAATATAATTTTCTTTTAAAAAAGGACATCAAAATAAAAAAAGCTACTGCTCAAAAGTTTCAAAGGAAAGATTTTTGATTAAACTGGTAAAAGACAGCAGAAGTCATTATATTTACACAAACTTTTTGATTTAAAATTCACTTCAGCGAGACTGCTCAATACAACAGAAAAGTACTACTAGGTAGGTCAAGATCTAAGTACCTTGCCTATCATGAAACTCAATTCTGTTTTATAATGTGACCTTTCCTTAAAATAAGGCATTATTAATAATAAAAACTATTATTATGAACTCCTTTTCTCAGATGGATGCCAAAAACTGATCACACACCTTTAAAGGAAAACTAAACCATAAATTTACTCAGCCATACCAAAGGATTACGATAATTTCAATGCAAGAAAATGCTAGTTTTCATTAAATAATTTTTGGCCAACAAGATTCCCCTACAAAATTTTCTGTTCATTTACTCATCTAGTTAAAAACCAGAAAGTGAAATTCAGCTGAAGAAATCAGACTTGTACAAAGTGCTCATATTAAATAAAATATTAACAAGCTGAATTCTAGTGTTTTAAAGATAATTTGAAATGCTATTAACAAGGAAGAACTATTTTATTCCTAGGGCATGAAACAATTTTATAGGAATAATATCTTTTAGATAACAACATCACATAGCTGTATTAAATGAATCAATAGCAATAAACTTTTCTGCTCTGCTGTATCTACTTTTTACCTGGAGTTGTTAATATATTATTATAATTACCTCTTAAAGTCTGTATCAGAAGTCGTGTTCAGGACTTTTTTTTTCTTTTTTTCCCTCCCCAATTTAAGTGTTTTATCCAAATGATTTTTTCAAATGTCTGCATGTAAACCTCACACAGGAGAAAAATAGAAAGATGTACCACAATCAGATTGTTTATGCATCATCATTTCTTACAGATTCACATTTTTCTTCATCTGAGATGAAGGTGTAGTTTTCCTTAAAAAGCTTTTCTTCAATGATTTCCCTTGTGCGGGGCTAAGCTGGGCAGCCTTAAATAAGGTCAAGTCAGACTGTAAATTTTACCTAAAAATTGGTCAAAGGCAACCACTAAAACTCAGGTGTTTTTGTGCAGAAACTACACACATACAATGAATTCTAAGGAAGAGGTAACTTAGTGTGGCATGTGATTCAGTAAAGACTGCATTTTGCTATCAAGGATTGCTTTCTTTTTTTCTAGCTCAAGTACAGTAAAGATTCAAGGTAGCAAAATTCAATGAGTACATTAAATCAACAGCAGTAAAAAAGTGCAGTTGGGTTTCACAGATCAAGTATTTGTTCCCTGTACTGAACATTACAGTCAATTTTCTGAAACCAAGCCCTACTGCCAAAGTCCATGTTGTTTATCCACAGCTCTAATATAAAAAAGGTCAAATATTTTCTTAAATAAAAATGTCACTTTAACAATAGCTAAAAATACATTTACATTTGTAAAAATACAAGTGACTACTGCAGAGAAATACGTTTTAATTAGGTGAAGTTGAATCATAAAATAAATTTAAAGTAAAAATGGTGTTTTACTTTTAAAAGCCTCTGTTGCTCCAGGTGCATGGTTTTTGTCTGGGTGGAATTTCAAAGCAAGTTTTCTATAAGCCTTCTTTAGGTCCTCTTCACCTGCATCCTTTGACACTCCAAGGACTTCGTAATAATTTTTACATTTCTTTATACTGCAAAAGAAAATTATGTAAAATGTTGCAAACAGAAAGATGTAAAAGTAATGTGTTAATACACAGCTGCAAATGAGGTCATACACTACATTGCTGCATTATATTACATCTTCTGATTTCAATATAAAATATTTTTAAAATATCCACTTTAGAAACAAAGAATATCATTTTTTCCTAATAAACTCACTACTGAGCTTATTACATACATTTCTTTTGCTTCTACTGTAGAACTACCACCGTTTGAAGAAAGGGTTTCAGTTTGCAACTACAGTAGCATTTTCTCATCCACAATTACATTAATGTTGCTGTTAATAATGCATAAAAAGAAAGTTCCAAATTCACTTTCCAGAACTAGCAGGTAGGAAAATCTGTTTTGACTGTAAACAGCAAATGCACTTCAGTATGAAGGATATAAAACAAAGCAAATAATACCTCCCTTTCTCCAAACAAAAGTCAAACCATACCACCGCTCAAGCATTCACTTTCCAGGGACTAAAACATGTGAGAATACTTCTGCTGCTGGGAACGCACCTGGATCTTAATAATCTTTCTGTAAGAGTTTATGTAAATTCAAAGACACAATAGCAGCTCCAGCAATTACATATTTAGCTCATCTCATATAATCAAGTGCAGCATTTTTAAAAACTCTGAAAACTCAGAAATATTGTTCTTGTAAGCTGTCTAACCCAGGTAGGAAAAGCAAAATCCGGAAATGATGCAATAATCTGGTATCCTTTATAATACCCCAGAAGAAAGCAGTTTCAGGAGAAGAGAGCATTAATTCTACGTGGGCAGAAAGAACTGATCAAACCAGTAAATACAGCTTAACGATCAAACCACGTTACTTGGGTAAGAATTCAGAAAGAAAAGGCTGAATCCCAAACTTGCACTGCAGAAATGAGGCACACTGACATTGGGTGCATGCCAAAAGAAATGGGCTGATCTGAGCAAGAAACAGAAATTACATCCATAAATACTTTAAAAGCTTCATGTCAGTCTCTTCACGTGGCTGAAATTGTATCTGCCTTCTCTTTAATGCACAAATTTCTACGTAAATACGGGTTTAGTATTGCCAAGACTATATACAGGGCAGCTATGGGGAAAACAAGGGGGCAAGCAAGCCTTTGGCATTCTCATGAAAGTATGGGTATCCTGTTATTAAGGAAATGTGAACATCACAAATACAACCACACCATCATGTGTGGTCCTTCCTATTTCACAGATTGATCACGTCAAGTTTCATTTGAAGGATCCTATTTCTTGTGTTTCTTGTTTCAAATACAGGAGCTTTTATGGAAGCCTCAGTGTAACGCTCACAAGAGCACTGAATTGAATGTATGCAGGCAGCTGCCAACACAAACATCCTGTGGAATAAATATAGCTCATTATATTGAAGTAACATTTAATAAGCTCCAATTAGGAAGCTGCTAGAGCTAACTAAAAAGAACACAGTGAATCCATCAAGAAAGGATGGAAAGAAAATACATTAAATTATACTGTTGAGTCCTGGAAACTTTTTTTTGGTAATCTGTACAAGCAGAAAGCTTAATCCATAGCCTCAATGTGTGGATGATTTATGAACTGTATCAAAGAGCAGGTAGCTTTATTTAAATGTGTAACAGTATCAAACTAAGTTTTTATTTCATGAAATTGCTATCTCAGCAGCCAATCTAAGTTCTCTTCAATAATTCAGCTGTTTGTGGGCCAGACTCTTCAGAACTTTGGTTGATATAAAATTACATAGCAAGCTGTCAATGTTTAACTAAGTTATTTTTTTAGCATTAAAACTCTGGTGTTAAACATTCATTCAAGTGTTTTTAAGCACTGTGTATCCTCAACAACTCTCTCCCTCAATAGCATATGGCCATTTTTCATGAAGAAAAAACCAAAGCTGAAAGGTTATTTATTTGCAGACCCAATATACATTCATTTCACAACTCTAGGATGCCAAGAGGAGAAATATGGAAAAAAAAGAACAATGCAATAGATGCCAACCTGTTCTTCTAACTCCCCAAACCCACTTGAGAGTTTCCTCCTGTTCACAACTGGTGGATGTTCCACAGTGGACAAACCTCAAGGGAGAAGCAGCAATGGTGGGTATCAACCAAAATATCTAAAGGACTAATGCAATTACCTCCATGCAACAGCAATCATGAACCTGGTCCACAAATGAGGTGTTATTATTGAGAAACATGTTCAGCCAAGGTAGAATACATTTCTGATTTTGTTTTGCAAGTCTTTCCTAGGGGTAAATGAAAACTTCTACAAACACAAATGTGTAACATGCATATACATATGGAAATTTTGCAGTTTAGCAGGTCTCTGGGTTAGGCAGATCAAGCTTTAAAGCTAAAAAACATTAAATGATTCTACAAATGCTCAGGGGCCAAAACCCATACCTAACCCTAGAATTTTCGGCAGTGATCGTATGCTGTGAAGCCCTTTCCACACTCTGCCATTAGCCAACAGTTTTACACCACTGCTTGGCCACTTCAAGGCAAAAAGCACCTGGACAGTAAGTAGCTAGCACCTTGTTAATGCAGTTTCCTCCTGGGAAGGGTTCAGTGACTTTTGCCAGGAAGTTTCTGACAGAGCACAATCCAGGGCAATCACTACAGAACAACAGCTCCATTTTCCTCCCCTCAGCTGAGTTCATGTGAGTTTTGCACCAAAACCTGCCCTGGGGATGATGGGGACAAGCAAAGAAGGTGCTTTCCAGTTAAACAAAGTTACCACTGTTTGTGATGTACTCCTGAGATGCATCACAAACTCAATCTGGTAAGTCAGTTTATCACAGGCCAAACTGTGGGGTCACCAGGACACAGGCCATACACAGCTGTGCAGCTACAAGGCTTCTCTAATACTGTTGGAGCACACAGTGTTCCATGGGAAGGAGCAGGTGGATGGAAGGATCCACTCATTTCTCACTTCTCTGTTAATTACAGGGCACACAAGTCAGCCAGTAAAGGCAGGGAAAAATTAAGGGTAAAACCAGGGGAGGTTCTGGAAAAGCCCCATCACTGATGTTATTGCTGGCTTTTAAGTGCACTGTGAAACCCCTGCAACGCAGCATGAACAGCTTTCTGAATGCTGCATTTCAAATTGCTGTTTGTTTGGTCTTGCTGCCCTTAAGGCATTGCAGTTCCTACTGCTAATTTTCTTGCATATGTAAACTCCACACAGATGTTTATTTTTAAAATTCTAACGTACACATCACTTGCTTACTAACTGAATAGGTTATTTTCTGTTGTTCTTTATTTCTGGCTTATTTGAAGTTTGGTGTTTTCACTGATGCTTTGCTTGGGCTTTCAGTTTTTTATGAATTGCTTTTCTTGTACTTTTAATTTCTGGTTGGATCACTTCTGTATCTAAATTACTATCAAATTATTTCTGTTGTTAAGGTAATTTCTCTCCTTGTTGAATTGTTAGTCCCCTGCCAACACCTTGGCACTGTCCTTCTGAATAACACATTTGCTGACTGTTCCTGAAATAACACCTGACTTGTACAGAATAGACTTCTCAAACAGCGTGAGAGCAAGTGATTGCCTACATTCATCCCCAATCTGTTGACAGAGGTATCTCATCACAACGTGCAAAGCTCCACTACCCCAGCCTGCAGCTGACAAGGCCCCTGCAATAGAACTGGTCAGCCAGCTTCAAACTGTAGCACCAAGAGCTCTGCTGGATGCTGGGCTCCTCTCCATGCTCTGATGGCTGACAGCAGAGGAAGCCCTTCAGGTCCTGAAACGTCCTTTCTCACCTGCAGAAACTCTGGGGCTACCACCACTGTGACTACAAAATGATGTGATCCTGCTGCTGTGCTTGTCAGATCACTTTTCAAATCTACAATTCAGATTAGGTCAGCATTACCAGCTTTTATCAGATTAACAAAACCTTTCAGAGGTGCTTGCATTTCTGTATCAAATACCTGCAGCAATGCACAGTGATGAAACTTGGAGTACGATTATGTATTTCAAAGGGTCTTCCAAAGCCTCTGTCTACATGCAAAGGAACAGCCCAAAAGACAAATACTTCAACCAGAAGCTTGTCAAGGGAGCCACAATTATTTCTCCCAATGGTAATCTGAACTGAGCAGCACAGTGAACAGCAATTCGAATGTTAGTGACAACCCAGCAAGAGGAAGCTATACTGACTTCTTATGCTAGAGTTGAGCAGAAAAACACAGTAAAATGCAGACCAAAATCTATACAGGTCAAATTTCCAATTATGCCAGAGAGCCTGATGCAAATGGTATCGCGCAGCTGAGTTGGGAATGTGCCAGTCACAGTTTGGGTGACATTAACATGGTCTGCAAGAAGTGCTCTAGATTGGGAAGACAAGGTCACAGCATTGTCAAGGAACTCAAGCTGGTACCAGAATATCCCTAGCTTCTGAAATAAATGCAGCAGAAGTCTCAGATCTCTGTTGCACTGATAGATTCAACAACACATTAGGGTGCTTGTCTTACTACCTTGCTCTTGGATGTACCTGATCAGCTTGTTTCCACTGTGTGTATTATATTAAATATTCAAGGCTGTTTTTACATCAGCATACTTTTCTCCAGATTTTATTTAAGCTTTTATTTTAGTTATGAGCTTTCTGACAAAGTCCATCATGTCTTCTGTGCCACTTTTCCATGACAGGCTCTATGACTATGATTTCCACCTTAATTTCTCAACCATTCCACCGGATATTTCAACAATTCATGGCAGCTCTACAGCCCAATTAAAGTCATGCCCTGATTTCTTTGCTTTGTTGGTTTGTGGGTTTAGTTTTTTTTAACACGTTGATTGCTCTTATTAATCCAATTCCAGTTAATTATCTTCTCAACCCCATGCTAGAAAGAATCAATAAATCTCTTTTTGCTGAATTTGCAGAAGTCTCAGCAAAATGCCTGGAAAAAGTCAGTCACACAACTTACACTCCTAGTTTGATCCATAAAATGTGTAGAGGCATTTTTTTGGTTCACTACAGGAATTAAAATCAAACTACTGATTATTCCTGACTGCTACTGGATGACACTTAATCCTGCCTTGCAAGGTTTCTATGAAACTCATGCCTTTATTAGTTTGTTTTGGTTCTATCTCAAAGATCCAAATACAAAATTTCATTTTTGTGCTTTCTTCCAAGAAGCAGGCACTGGCAAGGCAGGAAAAGCAGTACTCCACCATAGTTTTCACAGGACAACAATCCAAATTTAGCATACTACTAATCATGGAAATTTTCTTTCAGATGTCATTCACTAAAAAAAAAAGAGACCAAAGAGGTCAAAATTCATGTGAATTTTAAGATAACTTAAAGAGAGCCTGTATAAAACATACAACATATATTTATACATATGTAGATATATAAATCAGAAACTATTTTTTAAAATCATGTAGCAGACAGATAATACACACATCACAGCATAAAAAGAAATGGGAAATATTAATACACAGAAGACAAATGATCCTTTTCTTTATATTTCATGCTAGTCCACAAAAAGGGTTCACACATTTGGTAAGAGTGGGCAGATATGATGAACAGGATTTGTCTGAAAGTAATTAAGAACTCTGACAACTAATCCTGGTCAGTACTACTTCAGTAACTTTAAGTGAACTAGAAGAAAGAAGAGTTTACATTTTAATTTTTACAAAAATGTTTCATTTCTTATCTCAGCAAAAAATGCTAATAACCTACATGAAACAGTGAAGGAATTGCTTTAAAGCAAAGACCACAAAATCCAAAAGCAAATTTTTCTTTTTTTTTTTTTGTTGTGCACATGATTCTCACACATCTGTCTTAAGCTGATATTGTCTGGGTAGCTTTCAGTTGCCTAGAAACTTCTAGGGCACTTGCTCTAAAAAGACATGAAGTCTGCTGTGGGTCCTAGCGTATTCCTGTGAGTCTCCCGTCAGGATCTCCCACATGCAGGTCACCTAAGGGTGTTAAGGCAACTTGATCCAGTTCTCAGTGACAAGGTAAGAACCATTAAGAAAAAGATGTATGTACTACAGATGGGATTTTCAAAGCATTCCCACTTAAAAGCAACTATCTCTCAAGCTTCAAACTGTCACAGTGAAACAGCGAGCACAGCTCCCACAAAGAGCAGCATTACCCAGCACTTCTGCAATCAGAGGAAATATGTTGCATCT
Organism: Eopsaltria australis; assembly: GCA_034509425.1. NCBI lineage: Eukaryota > Metazoa > Chordata > Aves > Passeriformes > Petroicidae > Eopsaltria > Eopsaltria australis. The sequence continues at coordinate 1,615,964 of JAVTVJ010000172.1, read as the reverse complement.
CACACTTCTCCCTGTTGGGCAACTTGCAAGCTCCTGTAATACTCTGCAGAACTGCTATGGTAACTTGCTAGTGGTGTCCCTTGTGTATGTGGAAAGAATAAAGCCAGCGCAGAGGCGCTTGTTTGTACTCATACCTACTTACATTACTGGAGTAACTCTGATGAAAATTAATGCAGCTAAATTAGTTACATTGCTCCAAGCATGTCTTCACTATGCTTCTTAAATCTGCTGTCACAAGCAAATTCAAGATAGCTGGGCAACTCCAGGAGCTCCAATCAGTGATCCAGGCCACAGAGCTCAGTCAGTCCCCCTGTCTGACAGCGCACGAAAGATTACAACAAAAGCATTGGAAATAGCATGGAACTGTAAGTGAAGCAGGAGCACTTTCCCTCTGTCTACATTCAGTTACTGAACCAAAAACTCATAAAGGGAAGAATATTTGAGGATAACAACCTTTAGAATCATGCACATGCAAACCAACTTCGTCCAATGTCAAATTCATGCTGAGTGTCAGAATTTAGTGAAGTTTGAAGATTTTGCTACCTTGCTGTCTACAAACTTCTTCCCTTACAGGAAGAAAAGACAAAAATTGGGCATGAAACACTGTTTAAAACCACCTCTTTTCACACACTATTCCTTTAACTAATTCAAACATCTGAAAACCATTCCACTGTGGTACAGCAGAAGCATATGGTGGTGACAAACTCTATTCTCTAAAGAATACCCTCCCCAGAGGGGTATGTTTCATTTAATTGGAAAAATCTGGGGCCTGACTGAAGCAGTATCATATGCTGCCTGTCATGTTTCCAACTAGAAAGCTCATTCTCACTGTGGTTTAAACATGAACTTTCTCTCGCTTATCATCACTGAATGTGTTCTATTTTTCCATTAAGTTTTAGCCCATTGTTTGTATTTAATTCTGTTCTCCTTGGCAAGGCACACACTTTTTAAAATTCTTAACCACAAATCTTTCAAGTGGTTTGTTTATGTCACTGACAACATGACAAACACTTCAAAACTTCCAACATGAACTGGAAATTTGCTGTTGATCACTGCACATGTAAAGTTCTATCTCTCTCCAAAGGTTCATGAACTGCTGTATTAAAGGATGGCAGCGTTACCCAAGCAAAGGTGAAGACACTGTTTTAACACATGATTTTAAGTGGTATGTAAAACATACACAAACTTAGGTTCTTCTGTAAGGTATTACAATTGCTTATTTTGCAAAGATCTTGGTAGGTTTTAAAACTCCATATTCAATATTAAATATTCTTGAAGCAATGTTTCATCAAGATTATCCTCAATGTGCAACTTCTTGAATACCCCTAACTCTGGTCCTGATCTCAACAAAATGGATTAAGTTTATATTGCATCTAAAACATCCCTTCAAGGAAGCAATACCCAATACTACAAAAGCCTACCAGAGAAAAAAGTTGGCTCTAGAACACCATTTCAGTCAGTACAAAATAGGCAACATACCTTCTGGCAAAACAAACAAACAGACAGCTCTTGCAGGGAGCCTGATGCCAAAGCAGACTGCAGCTCAGAATGGCACGCCACAGGTGAGTGACTACTGGCATCAATACAGCCCTCCTTGCAGCAGCTTTCTGGGAGTCTGTTACATGCCTTATTTTGACCTAAGCCACATTTTACAGAGGATTTCTTTCTGGATATTTTGTCTCACACACATTCTTCATTCATTTTAACAGTTGATAAAAGGAGGCCAAAAACATACAGGCTTATCCAGGTTTTACTTTAGATGTATCACAAAAGGCAGTCACATTAATTAAGCAGAGATGATGGTGAATGAAAAGCTCTAGTAAATAACACCATGAGGACAACCATGTGAGAGCTGCTGCTGTCTACCTGCCCAACTGCAGAGCTTCTGTATCAACAAAGAGCTACTTCTTTCCTCACCGTTAGCACAGCTGAACAGATTACTGAACTTCAGGAAGATCCCAAGATAGTATCAACAGTAACATATATTTCACAGATGCACACAAAAAACATCCCCCACGAATTTCTGTTACGGACAACAGTTCATCCAATACACGCAAACTAGGAGACAGGGACCTCTTGATTTCCCTTCAAGCTCCCTTGAAAATATTTGGGCTAGGCTTATCTGAAAATACTGGGATCAGAGGTGTGCAATTTCCTGCCTATGTCCATATTTCTTTAGCAGAAACCTGGGCACATATCAAACAATATTTTCTTGCTCCTACAGCCAACAAATGTGCAGTGATAACATGACTTAAGACTTTTACTGACCTTTGTTTCTTTTCACACATTCTTTCATGATGTTGCCTCATCTTAATACTACCAAGCTGCACTAAGCAGAGTTTATACTGCAGCTCAGACTATGTGTTCCAGTGCTTCTCAGATACCTTTACTTCAAACCAAAATCATTTTAATGCTTGTCTAAGACCAGCCTGTACAGCAAGTTTAGCTTTAAAATAAACTTTAGGAGTGATCATGTATCTTCAGTATAAAAATATTTAATAGAAACACTGTCCTGCAAGTTGTACGACAGAATTTTCATCACTTCTTCCATTCACCATGAGGTCTATTCAATAACTATTTTGAGTATTATTTTTACCTGAAGTAGCCTTGATAGTTTAGAGAGAGGAGCAGCATCTTTCTTGCACAAGTGTCAGCGTCTCATCTGGTGTTTTAAACCAGCAAAACTCTCCTCTTCCTTCTAGTCAAAGTTCAGTACAAGTAACCCTCTGAGCTAACCTCAAACTTCCTGTGGCTCCTTAAATAGAGCTGAAAGCATGAGTACATAATACACAGAACGAAAAGCAGTGACATATTTAAGCCATACCTTAATACTCCTTCCATTTGGTCTTTGTTGTAGCCTTTTCCACTTTCACCTGCAGCAGATGCATTGCTCTCCTTGGTGCTATTGGGCTTACTTTGATCACTGCTACTGGCTGGTTTTCGGCAGTAAGCGCCTCCCCCAGCAGTACTTCCATTCTTCATAATAGCTTCCAACAAAACTATAAAAACAACAGTATATCATAGTATCATTACAGGTATTAGTGATTAAGTCAGAGCTCTCAAGTATCTTAAATGAGAGCACCACATTACAAGACTAGCTGCTACATCCTCCTTCCTTATCAATCATCACTTTGCACCACAAATGTTTCTGCAGCCAGTCTAACAATTCCTTTTCATGGCAAAACTATGGAAAAGTGTTTCAAAATTAGTGACTGGACTCCTCCCATTCATCTTTGCCAAGGTAAGGTAACACTGGAGAGAACTTGTCCAGGCGCTTCATTTCTAGATGTTTTTTAGAGGCACTGAACCTGTGCCTTGGGGTGAAAACATCTGAACTCCTGAACAAGCAACTGTAAGTTGAAGAAGAGGAAATAACCTTACACTCTACAGAAACTGCAAGTTATTCCACACAGAGATCAAGCCCATCTCCAGCACATTTCAGTTCCTACAGTACATACCTATCTGTAACCTGAGTCATTAGTGGCACAAACTGTCGCTCTATTGCTCCCAGGCAATATCAGCTGAAATTCAAACCACTGTTTAAATGCCACAAAAAACTCAGGACCAGCCAAGTACACCCAACTCAAGACCTGAATCTTGAAAACCAGTTGGCTTTTGCTAGTTCTTGAAATCCTCTTTCATTCCATGTTCCAGCAGATCTCAAATTTAGCAGTTTTAATAAACTTTATACACAAGTCTCGTTTTTCTTTCTGTATATAAGCCTGTATTTTGGGGGTATCTGTCTTACCAATGAATCAGAAACAATACCACTCTGGGACTGCACATAAAATATAATATAGATCAAAGATTATTAAACACTCCACCATGCCTGAAAACAGATTCCTTCAGAACAAGATGGCAAACTACAGACCAAATTTGTTTTGTAAAGAAAATGAGTTACTATCTGCATTAAAAATGCACTAATAAAAACTGCTAAGGAAAAATGTCCTGTGCACTATGAAAGCACAGTACTTTTTTCTAGAAAGCTAGTGGGAAGAATCCTTAAGAATTTTCTCCTAAATTAAAAAAACTTCTCCTCTGCTTAGCATGGTCCTTCTTAGAGCAGGAGAAAACTGGAATCCTACACATCATAGCTTATATCTCACAGGAAAGAAAAGAATGTGGTGCTTTGTTTAAAAGGAGAGCCACCACTTCTTAAAAACTCCCCAGTATTTACTTTTACATTCGCTTATTAGTGAATAGCTACACTCAGCCTGAACAAGAAAGTCAGCTGACTTCAGAGCCAGTCCTGCCCTCCGCCTGCCTCAGCAAGACTCACGACTGATCAGATTAGGCTCTTTACTGCAGATATAAGGAAACAACTAAGCTTCAGATGTCTAGTTGTAACTGAGGGGATGCTTTCACTACAAATGAAACCTGGAGCTTGAAAACAGGAGAGCTATTAGTTGCATTATGGATTATGCACTGAAGGACATATTCAATATTTGTAATACTTTATTCTAGTAGCATGGGTTGTGGTATATGAAGTCCTGAGGTAAATGAAGCAATAACAATTCCAACGAGGTGACCAGATCTGCAAGTTAAGAACCAAGCAAGAACAGAGCTTTGAACACAAAGTGCCCTCAGAATGAAGCATTTCAGTCCAAATGCGCTCCAAAGAAGTGCTACCAGAAAACAAAACAAAACACGTTATTTTCCTATCCACTGAGTATGACATTTAATAATGGTATCACATAGAATCCTATTGAACATGTGGCCCTCTCGAAACAATTCTTACTTGAAGTTTTGCACTTCCTCCTTTTATATTGGTATTGCTCTAGAAATTTCTCATCCCTGCACCAACCTTTGTGTAGAACCTGTGGGAGCAGAAATGGCAGAAACGCAGGCATGGGCAACAGTTTGCATTTTTAACATCCAGTGTCTGTTCAGAACAAGTGTGGCTCTAAGTCTCTCAATGAATATGTTCAGCTGCAATATACTTTAAACATTACTATTTTCTAATCCTCTTCTCAGACCTCACAACGGAGCATTGCTGAGAATACAATGGAGGAAGCTTAAAAAAAATAAAATTCAAATATATAAGTGTGAACTTCTTAAAACAGCAGGACACAGCATATACAAACATGCTATTGTTCTATACTGAAAAAGAAAACCACACAGAGGGTATGGGGCCATTGTTTCCTTCAAATAAAAGATACAGTTTAGATATTCATAAAAAACTCTGACTCTTCCATGAACTGCTGGTGGTAAAACCAGCTGTTAGAACCGTAGTACTAACAGTGTATTAAAGAAAACTTTCACTGTGCATCTAATATTTCAAAACAGGGCATACAAGGAACCAAAGACTTACTTTGTTAGCAGGTAAGACAATGAATCTTATCTCTGAATGTGTCTGAAGCCTCTCCTGTGTGTACTATTACCTGCTGTTGAATGAAAGATCCTTGGACTACATTTGATTCCATTATGCATTGAACATGACCCCCACACATACTCTTTCACTAATGGAAGAACTGTTTAATTCGGAATTTGTCCTATACAACAGCCTAAAAACTAAGCTGACATGCTCCCAAAAAATTTGTTTTTAAAGGCAGCATCAGAAATGGGGCAAGAGAATCTTAAGAAGCACTGAAAAATAAAGTTTTCCTTAACATTGTTTTCTGCCTTCAAACAGAATGGCACCTAAGTTTGAAAAGGACATCTTGTCCTTTTTTATCTTTAAATCCACTCCTAAAAATATTTTCCAGACAAGTGATTACGTTCCATTCAGTCGCAAGACGAATCATTAGCAAAAATCAAAATCAAACAAATTTTTGAACGGCTGAAGCGTAAACCAAGTTTCCAGCAAAGAATGACGTCAACATGGATACTGCCACTATGAAGTCATTAGCTCAGTATCATTAAATAAGCACTGACCTTACATTTCACACTAGTAAAGCCTTAAAATAGCACTGCTGCAGTCAGCGTATTTCAGGCAGAAGCTTTGTTTAGCAAAACTAAACTTCACTGATGACTGAACTAGTGCTGAATGCCCTTTAAATGTAAATGTTGCCAAAAGCAGATCACACATAGTATTGTTTTAGAGACAATAGTTAAGACCTATTCTCTGTCCTTTTGTAATCCACTATAACATCAGGAGGAGGAAGCTCCCACCAGTAAAAGATTCAGCATTACCATTCTCATTGTTTTTATGACTGACAGAACTTCATTTGTGAAATGGTGGGCAATTGTTCTCAAAAGGATACTAAAGGTACAACAGATGAAGAATCTGCAACTTCAGCAAGAAAATTAGTTCAACTACCTTCTAACCCACACTCCAAAGAAAAATAAGTGAGCAGAGTGACAACTGATGCTGTACATTGGCCTAGAACCATATAAACCCAACACCTTATGACTGTAAAATAAGGATGTGTGTTAGAACTATATGGGCTCACAAAACCTTAACTGCTTCTTTCTCTCTGGTATGTGCTATGACACATTTTTTGAATTATGAATTGTATTTTTTCCTTCAAGTGGACTTCCCACTAAAAGATGTCAATGAGAGCAATTCAATAAAATGCCAGCTGTAATTTATTGCACCCCTTCCACAACCTGCCCTGAAAAAGACATTCTGTGTCCTTGCATCTTACTGCACTTTTAAGAGAGACATTTAAGTGTCTCAAACTTTAAAACAAGAAAAAATTCAGTCAGTTGGTGCTGTATTGGGAGAAAATGAGATGAGTTTAAAAGATTTAACAACCTCCACAGCTAGCAAACTGAAGCACAGTGAGATTAGAAGTTTACAGAGTCCCCTAATTTCTAAGTACCTAGTTCAAATCAGGCCTAGGGCCTGAACTTTTTCAGTGGTATTAGGGCATCTGCAATTCTCTTTAGCTTCAGGTGGAGTTTTAATGCCCACCAGTTCCACAAATCAGGCCCCTGTTTCAAGCTGAATACCTGAAAAAACTAAGCACAATTAGCTGGTCACTAACGGAAAGGGAGTGAACTGACTTATTTAACATCACAGAGAAATTCTGCCAAGCTTTTCGTTTAAAAGACACAATTCTCAGGTTACAGCCCACTACCACAAGGCCATTTTCTTTTCCCCAGGTCTGTGCCTCATTTGTGATTGACTTTGCTGATTTCCACTGTGGATAAAACAAGTGTCCTACAGACAATAGCCTAATTAGCCATCTATTTCTTGCACTGAATACTTTATAATAGTGGTTATGTAGTGGCAGTCCTACTTAAAAAAAACCCAAATGCTCAAAACATATCAGAAGAAGATTTTTTTTTCCTGAAAGCTACTCTTATCTTTGAGACATAAGATGATAATAAGCTGTGTGAAGCAGACAAAGCTATTTGCTCTCCTTGGTGGAAAAAGCTGAATTGAAATCCTCAGCCTTCCTGCCTCCTGACCAACATAGATTCCAAAAAGCTCAAAGTATTTTCATGCATGTCATGTTCTCAAGCCACAAAAATTTAGGGGAGTATGGCAACATCCATGCTGTCTTGCAGGAGAAAATTTAGGGGAGTATGGCAATATCCATGCTGTCTTGAGAAATTAAACACCAATGAAAAAAGAAAAGCGCCAGTGAGATCTTCACTTATTGTATGCATATAATAAGTAGTCAGGAGATAAGAGGCCCAAAAATGTTCACTGCATCTCCTCGCAGCAGCTTCCAGTCAGGATTCTGCCTCAAACTCACATTCCAGAAATGGTAAATGCTGAGGCCTTTAAGTGGTACAGGGCACTGAAGCTGTTCCTACTCCTTGCACACCACAGAGCACATAACTGAGAACCAGAGGAACGCAACAAGTCCCTGCTGCATCCAAAGGTGTTTTGAGCTGACTTCTGGCACCGTGTGAAAGACTCCAAGACAGGAAACAGCTCTACATACACTGAAACCTTACTACTGTCCCTTTTAAGCAACTATTTCCAGACACCTTTTGCTAAAAAGAAGCTAAGTATTTTTCAAGCTTTTAGTACAGAATAGTCAGAAGAGCTACGTATGTCTTGGGGGGAGCTACATATTCCATTTCTCTAGGAAAGGTAAACCCGTGAGCAATTTCTAGGTGGCTTCTGTACAGCCTAAAGGGAAGCAAACCCAAGAAAACCCAAACCACAGGTACATTACAGAACGAAGACATGGTCCACTCTGGAGCTGCAGCTCTCATTGCAAGCTGTTGGAGAGGGGTGATTCACAGTGACAGAAAAGAAGCCAACCCAGCCCGTCTCGGCCTGGGGCCTGAGATGTCCTGATGTTAATCGGGGCTAAGCCTCGTCTGTATGGCTGCGCTTGTACTGATGGCTGTAGGGAGGAGGGGGAATGCAGGCGAGGAGCTGGGTCGGCCCTGGGAGATCCCCGCTGGCGCCGGGGGAGGAAGCCCACAAACCCACTCCTCCCCAGCGCCTGACGCCAGTCATGCACTGGCGGGGGAGACACTGCCCTGAGCGCTGCTCCTGGGCACACACTCCGGCCGCCTTTCCCAGCCGAGCCGCGCACCCCGCCAGAGCCCCCGGGCTGCCTTTGGGGCCGGCTCCCGCTCGCCTCAGCCTGCGGGGCCCCCGCGGGAGGCCCCCCCTGCGCCCGCCCTCCTGCGGGCCCTGCGGTCGCTCCGGGCCCGTCCCGACGGAGCCGGGCCGCGGGCAGCGGGAGCGGGGAGGGGGCCGGGCTTCACCTCGGGCCGTCTCGGTCGGGTAGAGCTTCTGCGCCTTGCCCAGGAAACGGAGGGCGCGGTCGCGGTTCCCGGCCTCCAGCGCCTCCCGCGCGATCCCGATGCACTTCTCGGCCTCGTCCCGGTTCCCCTCCATGGGCTTCTCCTTCCGCCGCCTCCGCCCGCCGCAGCGCAGAGAGAAGGGGCCCGAAGCCAGAGCGGAGGCGGGCGGGGCGGAGGGGCCGAGAGCGGCGCGGGGCGTCAGGCGGGGCTGCGCTCACTCCGCAGGGCTCATCCCGCCGCTGCCCCGGCGTTGCCGCAGCCCCAGCGCGGCGCTCGCACCGGCGCCAGCCCGGCCGCCCCTTCCGGGCCCCGCCGCGCATGCGCCGCCCCGCCCGCCCGGGGCCCCGCCGCTGCCCGGCCCGGAGCGGCTGGAAGGGCCCGGAGCGCTGGGATCGTTCCCGCTGGGAGCGCGGCCGCCCGCACGGCCGGCCCCGCGAGGGAGCCGGCTGCATGGAAAAGTGCCGTGCGCGCTGCCGCAGCGCTGCGGCCCCGCACAGATGTGAGAGAGAGGAGCCCGCGCGGTGCCGGTGCTTCCCGTGCCCCGACCATGCCGTAAGGTACTCATTAGCAGCTCGTAACTGCTCGCTGTAATGAGCGGCATCAATTACAGCCCGGCCAGGACTGCTGTGCCACGAAGGAAGCATTCGGGAGCTGATGCAGGGAAGCACCGCAGCGCCGGAGGAGTGCATTTAGCACAGATCTAACCCGCGGCTCCGATCTAGGTCAGCGCCTTCCAGCGACACTGCTGCAGCAGAGATTATTGCCTGCAAGGGCTTAGGGAAACACAGGAGCCTCTTCTCAGCAGAAGCATCTCCGTTTGCAGTATTTCACAGCTGACTGCAATTTTGGAAGGCAGGGAGCTTGCTACCCCAGCCCCACACAGTAATTATTCCCTTCCAGCTCCACAAAAAGAGGTCTCCCTTACCACAACAGGCAGGGCTTTGCTGCACAAAATGAACTGTCAGAGTGGAGGACAGCTGAAGGTGTGCCCAGACCCCTCCCTGTAATCCACTGCTACTGAGGATTCTACTGCATGGCACAGTTTAAAGGCTGCTGCAGTACCGCCCCTGCTTTCATGGATGTCTGTCCAGAGAAACAGGAAGAGGGGACAGGCCCTAACAGGAAATTATGTGAAGCATGGAATCTCAACATCCCTTCAGCTTATTTTACCCACCCCTCCATGACCGACACTCTCCCTCTATGAAGGCTGACACTGGGTAAAACTGGCCTTAAATAACATCAGCCTTTTATCTGCCCTGCTAAAGACAACTTGAGCACAGGGCACAGCAGATTCAGTTAGGAAGAATGTAACTTTAGAGGACAAAGCCCTGTGCCCTTTCAGTACATGGTATTTACTACCTGCAGCATTCTCAGGCTGTATTTCAAGATGCCCCGAGCCCAGCAGGAAGGGTTGTCAGTGACATGCTCTTGGAACAACTTCAAGAGCCACACAGTGGAGACCACATTTTCCAGTTAATGGAAAAGAGACAAATCTGTCTTGACGTAACATTTATTGAGTATTTCCACTCTAGTAGATGAAAAGTCTGTACAAAACCAAACATTTCCTTTACTTAAAACCAATCTAGAAACAGTCAGCTCAATTACAACCCACTACAAACACAATAGCTTCTTTGAAGCCATGGTAACACTTAAATACGGTTAAGACTTCAATGCAGAAATTTGGTTTGTTAGAAAGCTCAAGAGAGCTTTAGCTTCTCAAAGTTAAAAAAAGGCAAAATTGTGTTTCACAGATACAGTCCACTGGAATCACCAACACTGGACAAATTAAGTACTTCGAAGTCCTGAGATAACAAGGAATCCTGGTATCCTTTAGACAGTCTTCTGTTGTCCTTTCTTGCCAATGAGGGACTTGTGGATATGTGGTATTACACCTAAGAGAGAACAACAATTAAGACCATGCTATTTCTCTTCAACGATTTCTCTGAACTTCATACTTCAAATAAAATGACAAGACTAAGAAACTTTGAGTCTGTCACAGTTCATGCCACCCAAGTATCCACAAAGAGCACACAATTGACATACCACCGCCAGCAATTGTTGCCTTGATCAGAGAATCCAGCTCTTCATCTCCTCTGATGGCAAGCTGCAGGTGACGGGGAGTGATACGTTTCACCTTTAAGTCTTTGGATGCATTTCCTGCCAGCTCAAGGACCTGAGACAAGACCATTTTTCAACAATTACACAATCAAGTGAGACCAACTGCACCGTCTTAGCTGTTTAATTCTCTGTTTCAAATACAGTGTCACTGTTAGTGACATCAAGACAGCGAACAATATCTCTTTTGAAGGGGCTCCTCCATGGAGCTCTGCATTTAGTTTTCCCAATAACAGAGAAAAGTGTTTTACAGCAGATATGACACATTGTAATGTCCCATTTTAAACGTTATTACACACTGCATTTTCCTACAAATCACAGTGCAGATTTGCACAAAATGCAGAGGATTTATATTTCATGGTATTTTGATGATGCATGCACTTAAATCTGTCTCAAAGCACGTGAAGAGTTCACAGTCCAGTCCAAACTATCAAATACAGCAGGCTCTGGTCATTATGCCATCTGGGAGCTGGCCAATTTGCTTGCACCCGTTTGCAGGAGCTTTACCTCAGCTGTCAGGTACTCCAGGATTGCAGCACTATACACAGCAGCTGTGGCTCCTACACGCCCATGGCTGGTTGTCCTGGACTTCAGATGCCTATGGATGCGGCCAACAGGGAACTGGAAAATAACAAAAGTATGAACAGGCTGTGACGACAGAAAGCCTCTGCACAAAACCACATCCTGGGTAGCAGAATCCCAGCGGTAGAAGCACGGGCTGCATTTCAAAACTTCAGAGTCCAGTTAAGACACTGCATGCTAAACTCACATCAGCAACTTCACAATTCTCAGCATAAGCAGCAGCAATGCCCACAAGGGAGTTACTTTCCTCCCTGCACAGATATGCAAAAGTCTAAAACCGGTGGGGCGTGCTGATGTCTGATTTATGATCCTTACACCATTCCAGACAACAGGCAGTCAGTACAGTGCGAATGTTTCACACCGCACGAACAAAGCAACAAAGATGGAAGGCCAGCCTGCCTTTCGCTCACCCGCGCCCCAGCCCCCGCTCACCTGCAATCCAGCCCGTTGGGAACGGGACACTGCTTTGGTCTTGGTCTTCCCGGAGTCCTTCCCGGCTTTCCCACCAGCCTGCCAATGCCAAGAGAAGAGCAGGCGCTGACATCTCCCACCGCGCATGCGCCCCGCCCCCGCCACCCCCACCCCGCGCAGAGCGGCACGCGCGCCTGCGAGGCGCGTGCGCGCCGCCCGCCGCACCGCGCGGCACAGGCCGCTCCCCGCGCGCATGCGCGGCCACCGCTCCCCGTTCCCGGGGCGCCGGTGCGGGCGCGACCACCCCCCGCACCCCCCGATCGCCTCTGCCCTCCCCCCACTGGGCCCGCGCGTTCCCCCCACCGCCGGCAGCAGCACGGAACCGCTCCGGCCCCGGCCACCGCCGCCCGCCCCCCGAGCGGCCCCCGCGGCTCCTCACCATAGCGAACCGGAGCGCAGCGTCGCACAGGGGAAGCCTGAGGCAGAGAGCGTCCCGCACACACGGAGTCCGCGCGACAGCACCGACCTGCCCCGACCCGCCGCGATTCAAACTGCGCCCACTCCCGCCTTCCCCCGGCTCTTTATATCCGCAGCGCGCGGCCGCATCCGGGAACCCCGGCCTCACCGCCAGCCAATGGCTGCGCGCGGGGCGGCCGCTCTGCCCCAGCGACAACCAATGGCGGGGCGGGGCGGGGCCGGGCGCGCGCCGCGGGGAGCGGGACAGGCCCCGCCCCCGGTTAAAGAGACAGCGCGGGTGAAGGGGGTGTCTCGGTCCTGCGGCCCGCCGTGTCGGGGCTTCAGGCGCCTCGGCGGCGCCGGCCTGGGCTCGGGAAGGGGCTCCGTGGGGTCACCGGCGGGACAGGCCCTGCCCACAGTCACTCCACTCGTTTTCCCGGGGTTCTGTATGGCCAGATCCCGCTCCGGCACCGAGCCTCGCCTGTGCACTGCCATCGCTCCAGAGCCGCCGCACTGCCAGCGAAGCTCTCTCCACAATGGAGTTAATTGGCTTTGTGTGCAGAGCGCCTCAGGACCGGTCTGAAGGAGATCGTGCCCCGGGTGTGGGATGAGGGGCTATTACACTGCCTTAGCGAGGACACGAGGCTGCCCAGGGGCGTCGAGTAGAGCTCGCTTCAACTCCTCAAGATTCCGGGGGTGGGCAAGTGCCAACAACTCTACACGCATGCACTGATTTTTATTTTTACCTCTGTCTTAAGCAGGGGATGTGCTAATACCTAGGGCCACCCAGCCTCAAACCCATTTGCATCGCCGGATATTTCACAAACAACAGTTAAAAGCACTTTATCATTAATTCTGTTCCAAGTGTAACAATGCAGTGCAAATGTCCTCACCTTGGGCACTTCGAATCCCTGCCTGTGTTTCCTTAAAACGAAGCCTTAACCCCCTTGGTTTTTCGGGGTGCCATTTTCAGCACATTACCATTTAACCTCAGAGCTCAGCTGAGGTTGTTCTTGGTTAATCCAATTCTTTCAGCTTCATAAAAGTAACGATGCACTGTGCTCTTGCAGAACGCTGTAAGTCTGTGTTACCTGAGAGATTTGCTGTTCACCTGTGAGCATGCAGTGAGCTCAGGGAGAGAGAAACCCCGGCCCTGAGATGGCTGAAGGGCTCTTCAGAGGGAGGACGAGCTGGATCTGCCATGCACTTCACCAGTCTGATCACAAACCCACCCCTGCAGCTGGTGTAGTTTGTATTTCCCCTACCTTGATATTGAAGGGTCCCGAGTACAATGAATACTCCCACAGCCAGACATGTAATGGGAGGTGGAGCTGAGGGCATAAAGTTCTCATGAGGATTCCTCACCATAACTTTTCCGCTTTATTCAGGTCTACAAAAATCTAAATACTCAGAGCTCTGAGGAGGGCATGTCCTGATCCCTAGAGCTTCACTTAAAGGTCCTTTGAGCTGTTCACGCAAGTAGTAAAGATTTAAAACTTTGTGACTCTTCTGCTCCAATGTCTGACTGCAAATACTTGGTCCCCTGGCTACAAAGGACCCTTTGCTTGAGTCTCCACACCGCCTAAGGCCACATCATCTATGCCTTCAGCACCCAGTTTCAGCTCGGGCATCCAGTGCCAGCTGCTCTCGCCTCGGGGTGGGGAGACCTACTTCCAGGCACATTCCCAGAGAGGCAGGACTGAATTGAGAGCAGACACTCCTACATGCAGGGATCTGGCAGTTTGTTTTTATGTAACTGTCTGGTGCTTCTGTCTATTTGAAGCATCAGTTGTTTATATTCTCCTTCAGCAAGAAAGGAGATAAGACGGTTTGAAGAATTTTTGGGGTTCTTTTTAAGTTTAAAAACAAACCTCAAGATTTTCCAAAAGCCTGCAGAAGTTAAGATTTCGTTCAACTTGCTGTTTAAAAACTAAATTTCTGTTCAAAATCAAGGATCCATTTGCCCTTTACCTCGCAGGAAAAGGGAACCAAGTTGCAGACCATAAGACCCCTGTGGAACATAGTTTTTAGTCAGAGGTTTTAGTATGCCGAACCTTGAACTAACTCCCCTTAGGTGAGTAATATAGTTTGCTAGGGGTTTTTTTAGCCACCATTTAAATTATTTAGGCTGTCGTTTTTGTGAGGAGATGAATTCCAGTATGACTTGTATTTGCCCCCGGGGCTTTTCCCCTTGCAGAGGGTTTCCCTTGTGGCCTTTTCCAGGATCTCTATCAAATAACAGGGTTCTGCTCAGCTGGGTCTCTCTGCTGGCTGCTGTATTTGGGTTTAGGAAAATCCCACCCTCCCTGGCCGCACTGTTGTATTGTTTGTAGTGATTAATGGATTCAATTGTTCGGCCTAACAGATAGATTTCTTAATCTGTTATCTCTGAACAGCTTCACACGTTGTAGGAATGAGATGTGGTGTGAGATAGGTGGTGAAGGGATTACCATGGGCATGATGGGCTGCCGATGGGGTGATAGGTTATCTGTAGATGGTAAGTGATTCTCATCACAGCAATCCAGCTGGAAGAGGGAGTGACACTCAGGTGTCACAGTCCTGTTCTGCCCTTGCCCAAGACTCACAGCTTTTGTAATCTCTCTTTTTCTAACTCTCAATATTCCTCATTTAGGTATAAAGTGTCTGCCTCTTCCCTTTGTGATAGCAACTAAGAGAATATTTGACTACATTCTCATCTCCACTTCTCCAACAAAATATAATTTGGCATTAGAAGTCCTCCATGGCAGAGGAGGAGAACACAGCTACCTTGCAGACAAGTTAAAGGGTTTGCTCCTCTCTCCTTCCCCAAAGTTGGGAATCCTCTTTGGTAAGATTTGCACCTCTAGAACATACCTGGAAACACTTGTATATCGTTGTACTCTGTATTTCTATTTTGCACGTCTGGTGAATCCATCACTGCCAATCTGTAAGAATCCACTATCTGTTGTTCCAATAAACTGCACTGTTTGTGAGTCTGTGTTCATGCAACTTATTCTGAAGCCAACCAGACTTACAGTGCCTCGTTGGTAAGCTGCACGATTTGTGAGTCTCTGATTGTGAATGAGGCTTGGGATGTAACCCACTCTATTGGTGCATCTGGGATCTTACTGGATGCAACTGAACTTACAGTGCTGAATGGGTTAGAATAAAAAAAGTTAAACCTAGCTGCGCCCAGCCTGAGGACTATTTTCTGGTAAATTTCCATACTCTTAACAAAATACAAGTCTCTGTAATAGTTCTGCAGATAACACTTGCATTCTGATTTCAGAAAGACTTGAACTACCCCTTTATCTAGACTGTTGTTCATGGTACACCCTTGTATTTGCTATTAATAGTGTCATAATGACTAGCCTGAATAGATTTTTATCTTGTTCTTGTTTAGCTAGCTCTGAAAGGAAACTACAGCTAGTTAGGCAAGGTGAAATGAGAGTCTGTCAGAGATGGTGACAGCCACAACTCCTTAACCTCATCCTTCCCGTTGTCTTACACAGAAACTTATCCCTCAACACTCTCTTGTTGCTGTGTGCTCTGGTCTTTACTCATGTCTGAGCTCTGTTCAATATAGTAATTGAAGCTATATTTACATGATATTTTGTGTTGGCTATGAAGTCATTTGCAAGCACCTGCTCCAGTTATGTTCAAATTGGGAGCTCTCGGGAGAATCTGATTTGCCTTGTGATACCCGTCCCAAGGACATTGTAATCAAACAGGTTTTTACCAGCTATAGAAACTTTGCTATACCAGTTTCTTTGCCTAAAAAAGCAACCTGGAAAACGTGACAAAGAAATGGGAAGAAAATTGCATTTTCCTGAAGGTGGCTTTTTCCAGGTTTTCAAACAGAGTGCTCCCTTGCAGGAGCTGGAAATGGTTCTACACAACTTGTTCTGTGAAGATGAAAGGAAAAAGGAAATGGCACCCACCCTTTGAAAGTCTGGAGAGAAAATTCATTGGGGGTCCTGCCCTTTCCTTGCCAAAGTAGTTGCAGATAGAAGGGACCCAACTCTTCTTAGGTGGTAGGAGGCAGCTACTACAGGTATCATTTCTTTCTCTTGGTGAAAATTGGTTTTTGTAGAGAAGCAACTGAAGCTCACAACTGGAACGAGAGCCTGTACCACACCTGGCTTGTGACACAGACAGCCTAGCCCTCACTGAGTAGTACGTAGTTAATAACAACATGCTCTCATTTTTAGTCATCTGCAACAAAGAACTGCAAGCCCCAGGGTCTGTTTTATATTGAGAAATTACTAGTTTCACAGAGCGAGTTGAGGTATCACCACGAATTCCACTGGGTTCTATACTTTTTGGCATGGCCCCAGCAGCAGGGGACCCTCACCACAAGACCAGATGGAGGGGAGAAACGAGATGTCAGGACCCCAGGAAGGGTGATTGTTTTTACCTAATCCCTATCATTCCCTCCTTCCCTTCCCTTCCCTTCCCTTCCCTTCCCTTCCCTTCCCTTCCCTTCCCTTCCCTTCCCTTCCCTTCCCTTCCCTTCCCTTCCCTTCCCTTCCCTTCCCTTCCCTTCCCTCCCTAATTTTTTGGCACCATCTAACCTCATTTGGTTTTAATCATATTATTTGGGTATATTTTCAAACTTTTCTGGATTGGATCTGCTTTATTCACAGAGACTTAGTTTCCCCTGCTCTTCTGTGTTTAAACCGGATCATAATTTTTCTCTCTAGCTTAAAATAAAAACACAGCAGTCGAAAGTCTCACCATCCCTGAGGATGCCATTTTAGCCCTCCTGGCAGCAGCGGCGGGCAACAATCCTAACAGTAGGACAGCACCAGAACCCTCACAGGAGGACAAGACCACATCAGAAGGGTGGGGATGACGTCTGCAGGCTGGAGAATGACATGGAGGTCACAGGTCAAAAGGTCATAGGTCAAAGATCAGAAGGTCAGGGGCCAAAGGTCATAGGTTAGGGTCAAAGGTCAAGGGGTCAAAGTGGGATTGGGGCTGAAGGTTACACAGCAGGAGTTTGGGGTTACAGGACACAGTAGTAGGTCCGGGTAACAGTAGTAGGTCTGGGTACAGACAGGGGGAGTAGTTAGGCACCAGATTAGGGTCCAAGGGCAGGGTCCAGGCTCCAGGGCCAGGGGTCAAAAGTCAGGGTTGAAGGGTAAGGGTCAGGGCTCAGTTTGCTGCAGTGAAGGGCCTTTTGTGCTGGACTTGTTCTGGAAATTTCCAAGTCTTCTTAATGCAGAAGTTTGCACTTGGAAGCATTTGATCTTGCAGTATAACTATTACTGCCTAATTAAATTTGATATACTGTGAAAATATGTCACACTTTGACTGGGGCTATAAAGATGAATCTCTTCAACTGTAATGGGGCTGTGACTGATCAAATGAAACTGTCCCAATGGGGGCAGCATAACATAAGAAATAAAATACGAAACTATGAAGGGTTTCCTCTTCAGTAAGGCTTTTTAGGCTGAGTCATCATCACCAAAGAGGTATCCTTGTTCTCTGGGGGTGGGGCTGCCATTGAAACCAAAGCACAGCACTTATCTTGCTGTAAAATTGGAAAGAAAAACATTTTATTTTTTTGTGGTCAGGAGACCAGGCAAGGTCAGCATTTCACATGAGATGGACCTCGCCTGGCTGCCATCTGGTTAATATCCTCTGCTAGGACTTCAGAGCAGGAAGAGGACATGCATTAGGGATCTTGTGGTAAAAAGGGATTTTTTTTCTTAGATGTGAAAGCAAAACAAAAATTAGCATGTGAAATTCGCTAGGTGAAGTTACTGCAGATGAATAGAGGCATAATTATGCAGCTATAAAATGAATGACTTTAACAAGTTCTTTTCTTGCTTTAAAAAGCCCTCTCATCCCATCAAATTTTGTGGGGGTTTCATATGTCCTGATAACTTTCTGATTATATCTCATTGCATCTTTTCTAATTTTCTCACCTGAGCCTGCGTGGTCTTGCATTTGCCCCAAATCCATGCATGTAAAAAGCAGAAAAAATGTAAACAAGTTTGTCAAATACAGTGATTTACTGGTGAGGCCTTGCAACACCTGGGAGCAGTCTGAAATAAATACTCAGCACATGGAGAGTTAAACATTGGTGGTTTGAAAAGCTTTCGTCAGGAGCATCTTCTCTTCTGTGACTCTTGAAGGGGATGTGTATCCATCCCTCTTATCTCAGTGAAGCAGCTGGGCTACTGCTGCCATAAATCAGGAGCAAATCTAAGGGATGGTGATGGGTAAGAGTTATGGCAGGGATGTGGTGGTGCCCGGTGAGAGGGAGAGAGCAGCTTAAAACGAGTTGCCCAGACTTCCTGTGGGAGGGAGAGATGGGGGACACAACGCCTGCAGCGCGGTGGCGACAGCAGGGAAGGGGCAGAGCTGATACCTGTGGGGCAAATCCTCCTCTGGAGGGTGGGAACCCCAACCCCTCGAGCTTGGCATGGAGCAGCTGGGAGGTAAGTGTGGGTCTGAGCTCAGGGTGGGAGTGCTGGCAGCGAGTGTTATGTCACACCCTGCCTCTGAAAGCCACAGGAGCAGCTTGCACACAACAGACTCTCCAAATTGCAGGGCTTGCACTGCCTTTCTCAGCTTGGGGAGCAGAGCTTTTGCTAGCACACAGTAATGCAGCAGCTTCAAATGCAGTGATTATGGGTGGGATTTTTAGGCATTCTTTTTGGTCATCATTTTGATCCTGTTCACCTGGCTTTGGCACATGGGTGTTGGTGCAATCAAGATGCTGAAGCTGCTGTATAGGAATCGGGTTGCATAAATACAAATGCACAGCCTGATTTGTCTTCCTCACTGCCTGGTTGCCCAGCAGAGCCTCAGCAGTAGAACTGGGCTTCCCCCTGCTTTAGAGCAGCCCCAAGAATGCAAGGTTTGAAACAGGCAAAGTAGTTTCTGATGAGTCACCACAGAACAAAAGGGTGTGATGAGCAACTGAGAGTTGCTACCCAAAACTACAAAGGTTGTTCCAGGGCTGGGATCTGCTTCACACCTCTGCATGGAGCAATGCCACAGGCTCCCCAAGTTCCTTCCTGCATTTGAGGTAGAGTAATACTTGCCCAGCTGGGGTCCCTGAGGAGCTCTTGGTGTCAGGGACTGTTGGTGCCTTTAGTCCCCGGTGTTCGCTGTGAGGGCAAGGGGCTGCAAAAGGAAGAAGACAAGGGGACTTGCATCTCCTTCCTTCATCCTTTCTCCAGGGAGACCTTACTTCAAAGTGACACCCCCATCCACCAGCAGCCGTGTTTCCCTCCTCTCTTGGTCTTGGAGACACTTAAAATAGCACAACGGTTACCTGAACTCAGATGTAACCACAGTGGAGAGCAAAGGAGTCTTTTTGCTAATGTTTCTGCTTGTGTAGGACTAGCTGTATGCTTGTAGATACCTTTTCAGATGTTGGTGGGCAGCCAAGCAACAGCTGTTCATGGCACCATCTTCTGGAGCTGGGATCAGTTCTCTCCAGCACTTTGTGCACCTGCCTTTTGTGGATCTCCTTTTTTCCTCGCTGTTTAGGGGAAGAACATAGAAAAAAACCCCAAACAAACACAAAATCCCGCAAACAAACAAGCAAATCACATTAGGGGTGCTCAGTGGGTGATTTCTAAGGAACTCCCTGTGAAATGTGAACTTGCCATACGTGTCAGGGCCTTTTTTTCAGCTGCAAAAAGCTGAAAGCCTCCCCTCAGAAAACAGCTTGGGACAAAAAGGGAATATCCAGAGGCTCCTGGGCCACCTGCCTCAGAGGAGCCAGGCACAGTAGCTCTGCAGTAGTGAGGGTGGAGGCTGCCAGCAGGGCATGGCTGATCATTATGGACATTGCTGTGGAAAGGTGGTGTCCCACAGAGAGCATATATGCCAGGATGTACTCCCGTGGCAGTGGTGCATGGTCACGGAGGTCTCTCCTGTGACCTTCAGTGTCTGTCCCTCCATGTCCTTTCCCCTTTCACTTACTTGGTCATTTGTTTGCTGTTAAGTGTATTGAATGTACCAGACTTGCAATAGAAACAGCTCCCTCCAAAATGTCACATTTCCTACTCCTTTCCCAAGGCTTCAGGCAACCTATCATGGAGCACAAAGGAGACACTACGGCTGTGAGCATCTTGCAGGTCACAGATCTGCACCTATAAAAGTGCTGCCTGCCACTGCCTCTTGCAGTGTGGTGCATCCTGTCTCCTGCAGCCACATGAAATGAAACATTCCCTGACGTGTTCCAGCCCCAGCCACTGCAACAGTGACAAAATAGCTCAGTAACAGCCCACGGGCACTGTGTGAAACCAGACTCTTACTCATCAGCTTCAGAAACACTGTCCTGCCCTTCATCACAGATCTGTACTCAGCTTTGCCTGAGCTGCACCTTTAACATCAGCCACGTCTCCAGCTAGAATAATTTCTTACCAGGAATATAATTTCCTCCTCTTAAATAAGATCTGAAGCATTCAGTAATAACCGGTTTGATCTATAACTTGCATTTCTTCTTGAACTTGCCATTGGCTTACAGGGATTTACGTACCCATCAGCACTTTCAGAACAGCACCACATGGCCTGAATGGGTGTGGGTGTGTCCAAGTTTCCTACATCCCTAGGCTTATCAGTCAGAAAATCAAATGTTGGGGCATTTGCATGTCATTATTGCTTACCTATTTTATCTACTTAGCCTAATTAGCTAACTAGGCTCATTTAATCATCAGCATTCACTAATCCCAATTAGAGATGGGCCCAAAACCAGGACCTGGGTCCCAATTAGGAGATAACAAGCTCTTGGCAATCTGCTGCCTCGAGCAATCCCTGCAGCTGATCGTGGTGTGTGGGAGTGCAGGAGCCCCCATGAAACAGCAAGGAATTGCAGACCCACATCACCTTTGTGCTCAAGCTCTACAGACAACTGAGCAGCAGATCAGGATCTACATGCATCATTTGCTTTGCAGTGGTCTGCAGGGTCTCAAGCACTACACCCTCTCCCCCCACCCCCCAGAAAAGTGAGGGAGAGTTGGGTTTTGCACCTGTCTGTATCATTTGCATCAAACCATCCATAGTGGCCAGAAGAGTCCCTGACTGTTAAAGCTTTTGTATCTCATCATCCTTTGCAGCTGCTTCTTGTCCCCTTGGCACATTCTGAACATGACATGGCGACAAAGCCACACATATACATGCTGTAGCCTCTATGCACAAGTAGCTGGAGCAAGAAATTACACCCAGATGAAAAAGTGAGCTTGTTGTGCAACAGCTGTGGTCAGCTGGACAGACCTTGGGGTTTGCTTCTGGCTTGGCTGTTAAAAAGGGCTGCTTGTGTCTGCTCTGCTCCTGTATGCACGAGGGAGGGACGGTGGCATGCAGAGCGCCTGCAGACACTTTGGCATGTCCCCATGAACATCAGGTCCAAGAGTCCATCCCTGTTTCACCAAAGCCACAGAACTGAAGGATGAGGTATTAGTGGTCTCCTGTAGCCCCACACCATGGACATGGTTTCTTTCAGCACAGAGTGGCACAGAGAGACTGATCAGCACTTGCTTCCTTGGTGTTTTCAAAGAGCAGTGGCTTTCACTCAGGGCTGTACTTGGTCTCCATCTTCCCCTGTGGTAGGGAAGGGTTTTACCTTCTGCAGGGCTGGCACCACTGGTGAGATATGCTGCATTCCCCTGCAGGGAGGCAAAGGGCTTCTGGTAATCTGTGCAGGCAGAAGGCTCCACGTGGCCTCCTACAGCCTTTTCCTAAGTATGTTCTTCTTCTCCCAGCCAGGAATATCTGACTCTGCCAAGATGTGGATGCATAAGTTGCCAGCTCCTCTCACTGGAAGCTAATAGCTAGCTCACTGAACAAAGAAAATCCAATTTGGCACCAAGAAAAAGCAAACAGTCTAATTCTGCTCTCTCATATTTTTTACCTGCTGGTGCAGCTCATCAGACTTTTCACTGATTTATACCTTGAATGCAAGAAGAGTTTCAAACGCAAGGTTATTCTCCTGTCAGGTGTAGGCATGTCCTCACTGTGACACAGAATGAAAGGGTTTATGAGCCAAGGATGTTCACAAAGGGAGAGAGACATAGAGCTCCTGGAGCAGGTCCAGCACAGGGCAATGAAGATGATTAAGGGATGACGACAGGCTGTGGGAGCTGGGTCTGTTCAGCCTCAAGAAGAGACAACTGAGAGGGGAAGTCATCCACATTTATAAGTATCTGAAGGGAGGGTGTCAAGGGGATGGAACCAGGCTCTCTGTGATGCCAAGCAATAGGACAAGAGGCAATGGGCAGAAACTGATGCAGAGGAAGTTTCACCTGAACATGAGGAAGAACTTTTTTACTGTGCAGGTGACTGAGCACTGGAACAGATTGCCCAGAGAGGCTGTGGAGTTTCCCTCACTGGAGATATTCAAGAACTGTCTGGATGCAATCCTGTGATGTTTGCTCTAGGATGACACTGAGCAGGGAGGTTGGACACACTGTGGTCCCTTCCAGCCTGACCCACTTTATGATTCTCTGAGTGTTCAGATCTGTATGACAATTATGTGGGCAGTGGTGGGGCACAAATCCCCAGGTGCCTGGAGATGAGGCTCCTTCTGGCAAGTGTCTTTGATGAATTGTTTCTAAAAGCCTGGTGGCACTTTAGGGTTTTTTTTTCCCCCATTTTCTTCAAGAGGACCACTAGAAAATTAAATGACTGTAGTTTCCTTTGCTGTAGCAGAGTTTAAAGGGGAAATTAACTCGGGAGCTCATACACTGCACACTGAATTCAGCAGGGCCTTTTCTGCCAGGTTCAGTGGAAGTTCTGGAACCGGCTCTCTATCAAAGGTGACTTTGATTTCCTGCAGTTGTGTGGGCCTTTCCTCCCATTTCTCTGTGGGGAATAGCTTTGGGAGGCTTCAGAGCTCAGATGAAATATTTGCTGTAGCTAGCCCTCAGCTTATTTTCTTCCTTGCATCACGACTGTTCCGCTCTTTTACAGCTGGCAGCTGTAATCACTGCTGGCCTCCTCCTGCTCTACATCCCGCTGTGCTATGAGGATTTCCATTTCCGTGTGGCTCATGTGTATGCTCGCCTGGGGTACCCCAATGCCCAGCACATCCTGGGACAGAGGTATTTGCAAGGTAATGTTTCTCCAGTCCATGGCTAACTTGCTGCTAGGGTGAGCATGCTTATAAGCCAGAACCACAAAAGTGGCTTTGTGGTACCACCACACTGCTGGATTTTGGACACTGTGTTTTATAACCTGTCTGTGACTTTGCTACCTTGTCTCACACCCAGGAGCCGGAGTGGAAAAAAATGATGACATGGCCATGCACTGGTTCAGGTGAGGCACAAAAATCCCCCAAGCAATTCCTGCCATGGGAAATTGACTGCTTCTGGGGAAAGGCTACTGTGATATGGGAAGAGGAAAAAGCTGGCAGTGCTTTGTGGGGAAAGCTGCACTGGGCTGTCCTGTGCTGTTGGGAAGGAGGCTTACAGGTGGCAGCAGGGATAGTAGGAGCTCCTGACTTCTCACTGTGGGTTGTATTATGCTTTGCTCCACTTTCCCCACCTGCTACTGCTATTTTTTTAATCACTGGGAAGAAAGGAAGTGTCTTGGCAGTGAGAGTGCAGGAGGATGCTGGTGCTGCTGTGTGGCTTTTTGGGGAGGTTTGAACTGTAGGTGGGCATCAGGAAGAATGCACAGGTGTAGGAGGGGAGTGAGCCAGGAGCTGCTGAGGCAATGAGAAATCAAGTTACAGCAGTGTATTATTTTCCTGCTCTCAGCACACCCTCCCAAGAGGTTTCTGCCACATAAGTGATGCAGCCATGCCTGTGTGTGCATTTGCTGTAGTATCCATGGTAGTTACACTGGTGGTGGGAGCCTGGGCTGCATCCTCCAAAATCCTACCATTCTTGATGAGAAATGGGAAGGATTAAGGACAGGGAAATTTACTGTGCTACCCAAAAACCAAGGGGAGAGAAGTAGGTACATTGAATGTTATCTCTGCCTGCTCAAGGCATAGAACAGCATCAAGCTGCAGGACTTTCAGGGTTGAAATAACTATGCCTGTGACAGCAGGAGATGTAAATCAAGGAGGAATCATTAAAGATGTTCATACTGGGAGAAATGCTGAAGCCTTCATGCTTTTCTGAATAAGGATGTTTCCCAAATCAGGGCCTGAAATTTCAAAGGAGTCACATTTCAAAAAATGAATTATATGTAACTTTTTCCTTATTTGCTCCAACGTGGTTTAATCTCAGCTAGCAACTAAGTACCATGCAGCTGCTTGCTGGTTTCTCCCCTCCTCTTCCAGTCCTGTGGGATGGGGAGGAGAACTGGGATAAGGTAAAACCCATGGGTTGAGATAAGAGCAGTGTGATAATTAAAATAAAGTAAAATATAACAATAACAATAGTAATAAAAGAGAGGAATAAATCCCAAGAAACAGAAGAGATGCCCAGTACAATTGCTCACCACACTCTGGCCGATGCCCAGCCCATCCCTGATGAGCAGTCAGCAGCTCCTGACCAACCTCCCGAGTTTATGCACTGACCACGATGCTCCATGGCATGGAATATCCCTTTGGCCAGTTCAGGTCAGCTGTCCTGGCCATGCTCCCTCCCAGCTTCTTGTGCACCTGCTCACTGCCAAAGCATGGGAAACAGAAAGATCCTGGATGTAGGGTAAGCACTGCTCAGCAACAACCAAAGTATCAGAGTGTTACCAACATTATTCTCACACTGAATACAAAGCACAGCACTGTACCAGCTGCTAGGAAGAAAAGTAACTCTCTCAGCCAAAACCAACTCTTACCTTGCTTGAAAACATTCAAACTCAGCTTTTCTTCTTCTGTAGTCCTCTTACCATTTTCTGTGCTTGTCTCTTCCTGGCTGTAGGCAGGCTGCGGGGCAGGGCCATCCCCACTCCTCCTTCAACCTAGCAGTGGGGACACTCAGAAACATGACCATGGCGCTTGAAGAAGGGTAACCTGAGATAATCCTCTTCCTTCCCATTACAGCTTCATTCACAGCTCCTCTTGGGGAGGGGAGGAAAACCTAGTGCTGTAGGTACTCCATGCATGATGCCACTCCAGCATTTCTAATGCCCTTCTTTTGGATTGTCAGTAATGCAGCTCTACCTGCAGCAGGGAAATGGAAAAACACAGTCCAATGATATTATAAGAATTAGGTGTCACAGTACCTAAAATGCCTGTGGTCTGATTGCATGTTTGTCCATGATGATTTCCCAGTGAAGGCAAGGGACAAGACCCGTACTGGTAGAGAAAGAGCTATTGAAGTGATGTGAATTTTCTGCTATAAAGACCTGTCTTCCTCTTTTAAGGGAGTTCCCTTTTCACTTGCCTTCCATCCAGTGGGGTCAGTGAGAAGTTTCCTGTTGAGTACCTGGGGTTGGGTTGAAACTGCCCAGGCTGAGTTTCTATCCCTGATGTGCACGTGCACATTGCACACCAGTGTTCCCAGCAAGGCCCACAGATAAAGAAAACTTGCCTTGTGCTTTGTACAGTCACTGTGGCCACTTGTCCTGGGGCTAAGTGAAGCTGAAGAAACTGATCCCATCACAGTGAAACCCAGCTCTTTTTTGATTTTATGTATTGTTTCATTTTTGTTCTTTTCAATTGCTCCAAGCCTGAAAATTAAAAATTGAGGTTGGAGAAAGGAGTTGTATGCTAAATGAAGCTACCAAAGCATTGTTTGGACAAACTTTGTGATTTGAAGCCGGTGCATTTTGTTTCAGTTTCCACTGCATATCGCATGATCAAACTCACATATTGGGTGGTATTTCAAGAACTCCAAAACCATTTCTCCTTCAACTAAGATGAGAAAATCACCAAACCTAGAACATATGTGCTGAGACCACAGGAAAAAGCAGAAAGAACATCAGATAGTTTTCTGAACAGGGAAGAGCTAACTTTACAGATGGTTTCAGATTGAATAGCTGTGTTTCTTTTATAAAAACCTGAAAAATTAAAATTTAGCTAGGAATGAATTTAGGACTTCCTCCTAGATTTTCTTGATGGAGGTTTCATGTCCTTCAGGGAAGTGGAGAAACTCCTCAGAGTGGCAGCAGCTCATGGGCTCCGAGAAGCTCAGGAACTTTTGGAAAACATCCTCAAGAGCAGAAACCTTCCCTGAACAACTGCTGCAACACCAATGCTCATCCAACCTTGCCTTCGTGTGCACTCTGCAACCCCACTTTCTCCTTGATGAGTGTCTAGTCTTTAGGAATTTGAATCATTCACTGGACATTACACTTGCTTTGTGCTGCATCTCCATGGTCAGGTCTATAGCAGTTAGGCGAGATGGAGATCAGTAGCCTTCAAGGTTACACTGATGATGGGCATATGAACATTTTTGAAAAAACTCCCATCACTGTTGCACCAGCTCATCTGCTAATGCTAAGTTAGATCCAAATATTGATCTGGGCTTGATGCAGTGCTGCTTGCATGTTTGTGCCACCTTTCATGCTCTGTATAGGCATTGCCATAACTGATCACGACTAAGGCTTTGTCACTGTAAATCAGCATGACATGCATGCATGATCCATTTGTACTGGAAATGACAGTGATTTAATAAAAAAGATAAATGATGCTCTCACTTAACAGCTGTTGTTCCTTATCAACATTACCATTGTCATGCCAGTTCTGGAGAAAAGCAATTCAATTTAATGGAAACTGCCTTTTCAGGGTGGTCTCAGTTTAAAACCACAGTGAGCAATTGCATTTCACGGGAAGTGCACTCACTAAACAAAGACCCGCAGAGTTTTGCTAGCAATAAAATTGTTTCCCAGGGCTTTTGTTGGTGTGCAATGTTTCCCTTCTTCCTACCATGATTATTCAGCTCACTTGGTGCATGACACAAGGTCCTATGCTCCCCCTGGGTGCCTGAGGCCACACTGGTGAGCCTGAGAACAAAGGGCTGCCATTGAGGGAGCATGGTGGGGTCCAGGCTTGGGTTTCTGAGAATTGCTTTTGTGCTGTGGCTTGTAGGCAAAGGTGTGAAGGATTTTATCCAGGCTCCCATTTTCTTGTCCCCTCTTGGATGTCAGCCTCAGTATCTTTCTAGGGGATCCTGACAACAACTGAGGGGCATCCCACAGGCACAACATGCCAGGACCCTGCACAGTGGACACTGGTGGAAGCTGTGTGGTGGGCGCACATTAAGGAAGGAATGGCTGGGGTTTGCCTCTTCTCTGTTTGGCTGTCCAAAGGCTAGGCTCCTCGGGACCAGCTCTGTATCCTGCTCCGAAGAGGAGAGGACAGAGAGGAGACCTGTGGCCTGGTTGTCGTGCCTCCCTCAGCTCTGGCAGCATGCTGCACACCAGTGCTCTCTGATGCAGTGCAGCTGCTGCTCCCCCCACTCGTCTCCTTTCTCTTTTCCCTTCTGCGCTCCCTCCCACACAGCCCTTTATTAAATCTGGTACAACAAACTGCGCAGCAGAGCAGAGCTCCAGGTGAGTTTCTCTGTTTCCTTCTCCTCAAGCAGAAAAGCAAGACACCATTTGCCAACTCAAAAAGGAGCTTATTTCTATGATGTCTTCAGTGGCTGTGGACTGGCACCCTGAGCCAGGACTCTGAAGGCAGGGGAATATTTCCCTTGACATGAGGCTTGTGCTGCATCACATCTCATACCCTGCTCTTTTTTTCTCATGGAGCAAATAGGCATGAGCTGTAGCTCCTGATTTGGAAACCAGACCTATGTTTTATGTCTCATGATGCATCAGTTAAATGCACCAGACATCCTTTCCAGGCCTGTGGTACCCTCTTTTCTCTGCCTGTGAGCAGGAAAACCTTGTCTTTGTCTCCACAAAACAGCATCTACCAAGTGAGTAAAATGAGGAGCTGTCTCAAAAACCCCACTGAAACCCAGAACCAGTGTGTGCTGCCACTCTTCTACCCCCAAAATCACCTTCCTTGTTTTCTTCATCCTCCCTAACCACAGCAGCCAACATCAGAGGGACATCCAAGCATGGTTGCAGAGAGCCATATCCTGTTGCACACCTCTGCCAAACAGTGATGGCCAAACTCACACACCTTCCATACCTGTCCTATTGCCACCAGGTCCAGGATGGTGCTGTTAGTGGCCCAGATATGATATTAGGCACTACCTCGGTGAGCTAAGGAGTACTCACCTTTGTATGTGAGGAGCAAATACACTGAGGGCCTGGTGAGCAGGGTCACTGCATTTCACTGTGTGCTGGATTGCCGCTGGCTGGATGCCAGACACCCATCAAAGCCACTCTCACTCCCCTCTGCAACTTGAATGGGCAGAGAAAATATAACAAAAGGTTCATGAGTTGAGGTAAGGACTGGGAGAGATCACTCACCAAATACTGTCACAGGCAAACCAGACTGAACTTGGGGATATTAATTACATTTATTACTAAAAAAATCAGAGCAGATAATTAAATAATATATAATTATATTATAATAATATATAATTGTATTATTATAATAAATAATAATAATTAAAAAGAAAATAAATTTTAAAACCAACTTCCTCCTCATCCCTCCCTCCTTCCCTGGCTCTACTTCCTCTCCTCCCAGTGGTGCAGAGAGATGGGGAATTGCTGATCAATTTTCCCACCTGAACCATGTCATTGCCCAACACCAAAATGGGCTTTAGCACCAACCATAAGATGTTGCCTGGTAGCTGCAGAAAGTCAGCCTCAAGGTTCATGCTGCCTTCACTTCCGTGACAAGGTGTAATTCTTCTGTTTGCTTTCTCAAAAAAAAGCTGTTTTAGAATATAATCTGTCAGCTGTGATTTCCTTACTGGTATACATGGTCTTGTACAATGGGCAGGTGACCCATCATCCAGTGCTGTCCAGGTCGCCTCTTTTTTAATAAAGAGTAGTAAAAGCCAGACTATAAATCACAAGCAACTTTGCACATGATTTGAAAGAAAACAACGTTTGGTTTAATGAAGTCAGTTAGCAGCAGCAGGAGGAAGCCATTGCAACGCAGTGTGGAGATGCAAGTTTACCAGAAAAAGATGTTCATTGGTTTCCTGCAATTACAGGATTAGTGCTTGCATTTTTGCCTTTGCACCACTTCCTCTTGAGACACAGGTGTCTCCCACCCTAATTGCTGTCCATACAATTTCACCCTGGATTTTCTTTCAGTTCATGGATTTGCAGTTGGTGGCTGAGAGTGCACACACTCACGTTCCTTCTGTTTTTTCCCTTTTTCTCCCCAGACCTGCCTTGCCATGGCTGTGCCAGCTCCTGGTACGTGTGGGCACCCTGTCCCCCCTTCAGGGAATGGCCCCTGGTTGTGGGGCACTTGTCCCACACAATGCTGGCTGGGCCTCCCTGGCAGCTGCCAGCCCTCTCCCCCTTGGCACTGCCTGTACTCAGGCAATTAGAAGGATTTTCTTTCCCAAAACACAGCTCTAATTATAATCTAATTCATCTTATTTGAAGTACAGTTTGGTAGTATTTCCATTATGCAAATATCAATTTATTATCCTCACATTATGTTTTGACTACAGTTGTGTTGCTAATTAGAGGTAATTTAAGTGCTTTTAAAAACCCCATCCTTCCCTCTCCATGAACCCTTACTTCCTTGCAAACCACACAGTGCAGATATTTAGCAGGGAGTCAGTGATGAAAACCTGCAGTTATCAGCTCCGTTTGCATCACTCTAATTGACTTTCATTATGTTAGAAACCACTTAGAAAGCACGATTTTTTTCTGATTTACTTGGGATCGGGGATGGAGAGAGATGAAAGAGAGGAAGGTAACTTACTCCAGCTGCATTTCTAGCATTTTTCTGCCCAGACTTTCAAGTGCATTTGGTGTGGCTCTCCCAGTAACTGACCACACTGTTGCCTTTGGCTGAGAGGGAAAATTAGAATTATATTAATGCTAGTCTAGGAAAGACAACACCTTCCTGTCATAAGAGAGAGAAAAGCTGACCCCAGGAGTTCGGCTGAAAAAATCCTAAACCTGACTGCTGTGCAGGTATTTGTGTGCCCTGTTTAGTCCCACCAGCAGAGGCACTAGGAAACCAGGAAAAATCCTATGATAACAGGAATTCCTGGCTGCTCTGGCTGAAGGCAATGGGAACACTCTAGGTTTTGGTCACAGAGGCTGCCCAGCTTGGTACAGGCCTTAGAAGGTGGGCAGTGGAGATTTTTTGAGGGCGGCAGAGCAGGCAGCCATGGGGAGACGTGTGAGAGTATGGACTGGGCAGTGGGAGTTTATGGAGGGCTAACACAGTCTGTCATTAACATCCTTAAAAATCCCTACAGGGTTACTCCTCCCAACTCCTTTTGCAATAACCATGTGTTCTATCCACTTTTCTTCTGCAGACTTTTCTGTTGGGCATGTTAAGTGTGTCTGTTGCACGGGCAGGGAAGGATCCTACCTGCTATGCAGGTGGCAAAAAGGTTTCTGCCTCCCAAAGCATCTCCAGGGCCATTCTGGTTTGACTTGGCTGGCATGCTTTCTGACCATAGAAATGTTTTTTTACCAAACAGTTTGAGGAGCTCTTAGAGCTTCCCAGAAAGATGACTTTTAGCA
The DNA here is from genome assembly GCA_034509425.1 of Eopsaltria australis. Taxonomy (NCBI): domain Eukaryota; kingdom Metazoa; phylum Chordata; class Aves; order Passeriformes; family Petroicidae; genus Eopsaltria; species Eopsaltria australis. The sequence continues at coordinate 1,585,280 of JAVTVJ010000172.1, read as the reverse complement.
GGGGGAAGGGAGTGTTATTGCCCGTAATAAAAGCCCACTAGAATGATCAAACCCATAGATGGCTAAAGAAGCCGTGCAGCTCTGGCTTTGAAGCGCTTGTTTCAGCAGTAGCTGAACATTAGGGGTCCCCAGTGGACTTTCAAAAGCTTTGTTAGGAAAAAAAAAAAAAAAAAAAAAAAAGAAAAAGAAAGAAAAAAAAAAGAAAAAAAAGGCTGAAGCGTTCCTGAATTTGTCTACAATATAAATCCCAATACCCCACCCACCTATCAGGCAAGTTCTGTTGATACCAGGGGCGAAACAACAGCATTAATGCTCTGACGTAAAGTGAAGACAGCAGCCGCTGTGCTGTGCCTACAGAAACCCGGGGCTCTTGGAGAGGGCCTTTTCTTTCTGCCCAAAGTCAAGCTTCAAAGTTTCCTGCTCCGTTTTTAATTGCAAGTGCTATTGCAGTGGGAAGGGTTGTTTATGTTTTTCCAATCCCCTTCCCCCCTTTTAGTTTATTTTCCTCAGGAAACATTATCTTTCATTTGCAGAGCAAATTCAGTGTGCTGTAATGGAGACTTAATGGTCGTGGGCGGGTTTAGGGGAAACTCTGCTGTGGCACTGCCACACTGCACCAAACCTCCTCCAACTGGCAAGGAGCTGGGCTCCTCCCATGGGAGAGGAGCCGGCAGTGGGATCAAACAGATCATTTGCACTTTTTGCATCCATCAGATGTTGAAAGGGCAAGGGCCTGGAAAAGTTCTCTGTGTCTTGGGAACCCTGCTCAAAGCCCCTGGCTATGGCACTGGTGTGGCTCCTGTCTCTGGGAAGGCAGGAGGTCTTACCTACAGTGCAGACAACTTCAAGAAAGTAATTTTCTTAAACATTCCACTGCTGAATCGCAGTACTTTAAGGAGATCCCCAGAAAAGGAAAACACAATGGATTTGTCTTCCTGGGGCTAAGTAAGTATTATGATAAAAGTGTCCGACAAGACCTGACAGCACTTTAAAGGGCTGTCATTTCAGTGTCCCACAGCTGACAGCTCTGTCACTCAGCTCTCAGACATTATCACATATTATAATCCACACTGCTTTCACTCATGGATTAAAAAGGTACAAATTCTGTAATACTGCATCCTTAGCATGCTAAGAATTTATTAAAGTAAGACATGCAAGATGAGCTTTGCATTTCTACTCGGTTCATGTTCTGCATGGGATGCTCCTGGCAACTGCTCCCAGCAGGATTTAGGACCTTTTATAAAACCATCTCTGGCACATAGTGGGTACTGCTGGGACAGCACCTAGCAACATCCCCTCTCCATTGGCAAATTCCTTTTTTTTTGGTGAAAATCACAAAGCCCTGAAACTACTCAAGGTTGTCCAAAGCCTGGATGGGGCGGTGTTAATTAAAGGCGAGTGTGAGCCCTCAGGCCTCCCTGGGTACACACCTTGGCATGAGGCTGAGTGGTGCAGGGGATGCTGCAGCTCACAAGAGCTGGCAGGGCACTGTCAGCCCCAGTACAGCTTTGCATCACAAGCCCACAGCCCAAGCCCAGCCTTACAGGCAAACACCAAAGTGTGTCTGTTCTCAACCCCTGACCTGGATGTACAGGGAAGAAAAGCAGTGCAATTCAAAAATCCAGTCCATCCCTCTCTGCTCCACCAAGTGCCCTGGTGCATGTCCTGTGGCTCTTTTAGAAGAGCACTGTAAGATGGAGGGGCTGCTGGGTTGAAACCCAGAGAAAGCCCTGGGCATGGGGAGAAGGAAACAAGACCTTTAGCAAAGAAAAAACAACCTTTAGTTATTTTTCTCCCATATTTACTATGCTTGCCTTTAATATGGGATTTATAAGAGGCATTGAAATATAGTCACATTATAACCCAAAATAAGTTCACTAAAGGAATTAAGTTGTCCCTTAGGAAAAGACAAATGCCTGGGCACTGTTTGGAAACTGAAAACAGTATTATTCTTTATAGCTGGGGTACAGCAGCAGGTGGCTATGACAGAAACAAGGGGATTTCTTCCCCACCTCCCCCCCTTTCATCCTGTCTGCGCAGGGAAGGATTGGTAGATTTTGGGAGAAGAGCCTCTCAGAGGTGGAAAATGTTTTCTCGGAGTTCAGGACAAATAGATGAATTGGGATGACAGCCTCTACCTGTTGCTACCACACATCCAATTCTTCTCCAATTCCTCATAAAGCAACCATTTAATTGAGTCAGCTTGACAAAATTAGAATAAATTCTGCTGGAGCATAATGATGACCAGATCCTTTTTACTGCCAGTTTTCCTTCAAAATGAATAGCAGGCTATCATGGACTCTGTCACAGCTGACTTTTGCCTGGCTCTCCTGTTTGCCACTCACATCAATATGGCTGACTGCCTTAAAAAAAACAAAATCGGCCAAATTTCCCCCTTTCCCATATGGCTCATCCAGCACAACACTGGTTGGTACTCATTTGTTTCCCAAAATGCCTGTGTGGTGGTGTCCAAGCTATCACCAACAGCATTTTTATGAAACACTTTTAGCAAAATGTCAGTGGCTTTGCCCAAGCTCTGATAAATATCTGCTTAAGATGAACTGAATCCAGCAGGGACTTTATCTCAAAGTCCCAATTCAGAAACACCATTAAGTCCACACTTAAATTATTTTCTATTAAATTATTTAGAAAACTGGGATGAACAAATGAGTCAGAGCCTTGGGTCTCTGGCATGTTCAACAGTTTCCAGGCTGTTTGCCCAAAATTTAGTCACAAAACAGCAGTAATAACTGTAATAGAACTCACCTTTTCAGGGATGAGGGGAAAATCCATTTGCACACAGTCTCCTTCTTGCATGAGGTGGGAATCAGACCAGCAAATAGTTTCCTGTAGTCATTGAAAGATATTATTTAGGATAACTTTTCCCCTATATATATAGTGGCTGAAAAACTGTAGAATGAAAAGCCTTTTGTGGGTGCTCCAACATTTAGAAAAAGCTGACTAAAATGTATTCTCGTGATCCAAAGGATGAGTGCTCGGCAGAGAGGTAGAGGGAAGACTCCACTTCCACTGAGGACTGGCACAGCATTGCAAATCCAGCTGGTCCTTTCCTGACCACATTTACACCTGGCTCTACGAGGGGAGAAAGTTTGGTGAACAAAACCCATGCTCACAATATGTCAAGGGTACACTCTGGTGCTCCCTAAGTCACATTTAATGGCTAATAAAATTCAATCCAAAAACCAGAGTCCTGTTGGATAAGTAAATACGAAGCTACTGTGATGTGTTTCCATGCAAACTCTGCTGAAGTGGTGACAAGAGTTCCCTCAGAAATGAGTTCAGAGACCCTGAAGATCCCTCACTGGTTTCTTGCCCATATGTAATGGTGGCACCTGCCTTTGCCATCCTCATTCACATATAGAAATTGCCTGCCTGGAAGCTGGCAAGCACTCATCTACTCAGCAGTATCAGCCAATCACTACCTTATAAATGGGCAGCTCAAATAGTGCAAAATTTCTTTTCAGGTATTTCTTCTGCATTCACCTTGGCTCCTGAGGATGGAAATTTTGTGTATGTGTCTCTCTCCACCTCACCATCACTGCTGTAGCACCCAGGTCTCTTGGCCAAATAGCAAGACCACACTGCAGCAGATGAGCAGAGCTAAATCCATTATCCACTGTGGCATTTGTCCTGAAGCTTGCTGGAAACTCCCCTCGAAGCTTTCTTGATCTATCTTGCTGAGTCAAAACAACCAAGGCAACTCCTATCTTCACAACACTAACACCAAACTGGCCCAGTCTTGGCAGGCAGCAGATCTGAGCAGTAACCTGGGGACTTTGGGAGCTGCCCTGATTCAACCAGACAAAATAACGATGGGCTTTAAGCATCTTAAAACCAGCACAGACACATAAACATCAGAGCTCACCAATACATCTACTGGCATCTTGTTGCCTCCTCCTAGATAACAGCAAGGGCAATTTTCAGTGCAGCAGGAGCACAGCATGAATCAGGGGTAGCAGCAGCACCTGTGAATGAGATACACACCCTACATCATATTGCAGGAACTATTCTTGTATTTCCTAATTCCCAGCTATGTACAGTCCTCTGCTCCTGAAGCCCTGAACACCAGCCACTGGTGCCTCAGCCCTTGAAAAAGTTGACAACCCAATTTTCCAGTTTGCTCTGACCACTGTTTGCATCCCTGTGGCAAAACACAACAGATTTGGGTTTTTTTTTTTGCTTGGTACAGGAAAACACACTCCTGAAGAAATCCTCCAGAGTTCCCTTTCCCCTTGCATTTGTTCAGCATAGAGGCACAGGGTACTTGTGTTTGTGAGAGCAGGGGAAAGCACATTTGGGCAGAGGGGAAAACATCAAGAAGAAAGCATCACTGGGGCAATTACAATGACTCTTTCCCTCAATAAGTGCAAGTGGGAAGTGTCTTTTGTCTATCTACCTTTGAATAAAGATGCTGTAAGAGGAGGCCTGTGCTTGTGACTGCTCTCTAAATAAACCAGCCTGTATGTATAATTCACATTGCAGGGTCACAGAGCACAGGCTTTTCCCAGTTGGGATCATTTTGTTAGCTAAAGAAGTGCCACAAGACCAACAATGATCCATTCAGGATTCCTGATGCAAAACTTTCTTTTGGAAATGGATGAGCAAGTTACAGGTGTTTTAATGCCCACAGCCATAGAGTCAGCACCCAGTTGTCCGTGGCCCGGGTATTCTGGTACCAGGAATCTGGGATGTGTCTGTAAAGCTGATACAACAGTGGCTGAAACTGCAAACAGGCTTTGGGCATAGACAGAGGAGAGGGCACCACAACAAGTCCCACCTGATGATTCAGGTACTCATTTTTCAGTGCAAGTAATGTGTTCACAAACATCAGAGGCACCAGGAACAGAGACATCCATACCTGCTTTCTCACCCACCAGTATATCTGGCTGAAGGACTTCTGCTAAGAGTCAGGGACCCTGCTGATACTGCATTTCATTACTTGGATCTCCTGGTCACCTCTTTCAGCCTGGTTTTCCTCTGCCCCATCCCATTAACCAGCCCACTACTGCACGTAGGGGAAGTCTCTAAAGCCATAGCATGGCAGGATGTCACTTTGAGAAGAAAAAGCAGCGTGAAGGCCAAGTACCTTGAGCTGCTCCACCAGCAGGTTGCTGGGTAGATGCTCCTGCACAGCAAAGCCCTTTAAGAAAATGATCTCATCTTTAGAGCACTGAGTAGGGGATGAGTGCAGTGAATGGTGGAAGTTCAGGAGAGTTTTTCTCTGCTTGATGTTTTGTTTGCCAGAGAGAGATGATGGGTTGGTCCTACCTTGGCAACATGTTGTTTTTGTCTGGTGAGCAAATCTCTCTTCTTTCCTTCTGTCTGAAACCCAATCACAAGGGCCATGTCCTACCCTCTCCAGAGGACAAGGAAATTAATTCAGTGGGAGAAGGCAGATGAAGGGTCACCTCATCCTGGTAGCCGGCTCAAACAGCAGGATTTGTTTCTCTCCTCACGGCATGAGGGTGCATCATGCTGGTTTCTGCTCTCCAGTGCTGAGCAGGCCAATGTACTTCAGACTGAAGTAGGCTCCTCCAAGCTTAGCATGGCTCTGATTGCATAGCCTCTGCAATCTTGAGTAATTATCATTGCCAAGGGCTCCTCAGAGTTCAGCACAAAGACCTCCAAAATTGCAGTGCTGCAGAGGAGTCCCTTCCCCCCAAACTCTTTCTGATGGTCTCTTGTGTTTCTGACCTCAAGTGCTGCTGGGAGAGTTGGGAAGGTCAGCTCAAATTGACGGCTGAGTAAAGAAGGCCTCCTTTCTCCAGTTTCAAGGGTGCAGCACTAATATACCATTTTTTACTGCTGCTCACAGCACATCTTAACTCCACTGTTCATGGAGCAGCTCGTCAAGGGAGGAGTTGTGCTCCCCACTGGCTGGGACGATAAAGCACGTCCTTGGTGCGGAGTAGGATTTCACACTGCAGACATCCTCTATTGAAAATTAAAAGTGTAGACTCAAGTGTCAACAGACAAGTTTGTTTCTGGAATTTAAGGGTAGGGCTATGCCAGCAAGCTACTGCCTTCATGCAACTAGAAAGATGAGGGTGGCAGAGGAGGCTAACAATTCATGGCAGTGCAAAGATCCAGCCCCTGCAAATGATATCCCACTTGAAGACACTGTTTGACATTAAACCCATCATGAGTGCAAAACCTGCTTGCACTGGGGGCTGGGGTGGGAGGTGGGTATAGGATATTTTCCCATAGCTTGAACCACAGCTCAGCTGTGACTCTTTTGCAGCAGCTCAGGGAAAAAAAAGGAGAATTGCTGGATATTTCAAAATCTGAAGAGAGAAGACAAAAAAAAGCAGCCACTAGCCTGAGGTTTGGGGAAAAAGCCTTTAGCTTGAGATGCCAAAGAAGAACAGAGAAACCAGCAGGGAGGTTCTGGAAAAAGGCAACAGAGGAAAGGTCAAAATACTGATACTCCACAATGGAGCTGAGGGATGGATGCCCAGGGCAAAGCCATAGACATGCCTCAAGGCTAGAAGGATTAGTACCTCTGCCACAGGAGCTGCCTTTTACTTAGTCCTGTCCCTGAGCAGTGACAGGGCAAACTACAAGGTCAGAATGTCCCTCTCCCTAAGGGCACTTCTCTGATGCTGCCCCTGTGGTTCAGTGTCCTTCTATGCCTAGGGAAGAACCACAGCACGAGTCTGCAGAACTTTCCCACTGCCAGCATCCTCCCCTGTCCCCTGCACGGCATGCCGGAGATAACTCATCTCTGAACTGCACTTTGTTGAGCTGTGCTTCAGCAACTTAAACTATTTATTAGTCCAAGCTTAATGAAGCCATTCACCACACAAGAGGTTCACATGCAAAGCCCACAGTGTTATCCTTGTGATGGGGAGGCTATAGTCAGTGCTGAGAGCATCCCTGAGCAAGACCCGAAACACAGGCAGTGGCTGTGCCACCACAGCCAGGGTTGCCACTGTCCTGGGTGCACTGCTCAGGCTCCACAGACGTGTTTGGGTTCTGGTTTTTGACAGGGTCCTTTTCCAAAAGTCTTTAGGCAACTCGATGACTTGTAAACCTTCTTCCACTGAGAGCTGTTGGGTGGATGAGTGGCCAGAACAGCTCCAAAAGAGTAAAAAATATTAGTCCATGGCTCATTAAGATAGCATTACTGCTCATCTGGAGCACAGGAAACTGCTCCTCCTGACCAGGAAGAGAAAACTCCTCAGTTTAGTCACCAAAAAGCTTTCCATGATTTCCTGCTGGAATAACTACAGCCACTGAGCAGTAAATTCACATCCAGAAGAAAACACTCAAGAGTCCACAGGGATTCACAACTGTATGGAGAGACAAGTGCCTCACAAATTTACAGGTTTTTAGGAAAATAAATGTTTGTTTTGCATCCCTCTTGGAAAGAGAAAAAGAAAAAAAAAAAAAAGAAACATTCAGGTAAACAATTCTATTAATATTTACATACAACATAGGTGTATATTTGCTCCAGAATGCGTTAGCCAGAGAACAAACCATCTGCAGCCCTCCCCCCCAAAAAAAAAGAACTCCCAGGTGTGAGTTCCAAAAAGTCCTGCTAAAAGTCTCCTGAGCTGGTACAGTCCCAGGCCAAGAAGGAGAAAATGAAATCACCCTACTACTACTCCCTTGGAAGTGGCTCTTATTAGCAGTGGGGGCTTTGTTCCTCCCTGATGCCACCTGTGGACTACTCCCATCAGAGCCAGCTGGTGCAGCTCACCTAATCACAAGGCTGGGTCTGTTCCCCTTTATTTGGAAACCAGCTTTGCCACTGGCTTGATTTGGCCCACGTGGAGCATTGTGTTCCTGTTACTTATGTTATGGTTTTAAATACAGTCACAATGACTGACCTCTGAATGATGTTTACCATGTTCCAGTAGTCTGCAAGATTTTTGTGCATGACCTTGGTCCTGAGAACAGGAATGACAGGCAGAAGTGTCCAAGGAAGAAAAGCTGAGAGGTTTTCTTCTTTTTTTCAATCTTTTTTTGCTTGTTTTTAAATAAAGTTTCTGCTTAAGCCGAAGGAAAATCTGAATTTTTTGGCCTGCCCTCTCACCTGTGTACAGCAGCAAACCTGGCCCCCCTGTGCACCACTGGGCTCGGGACATGTGGCTAGCTGCAGTGAAACAAAACAAATTTCAGGAGACCTTGTTTATCTTCTGCCTTCCCCAAAAATTACTACTGATATTTTGTGGAGTCTGTTGAAGTATTTAAGGGATTGAAGTCATTGACCATGATTTCTGACAGTACATTCAAAGCAGGTTAAAGTCTCTCTCTGTGAAGTTTTGCACTGCTGACTTAGATCAAATGCTGATGCCTTTGGGGGCAATAAAAATAATTCCAGCTTGTGACAGAAAATGAATTATAATTCAGAATAATCCTTGGTAGAAATCATATATTGTTTAATTACAGCCATAATGGGTATTTGATTTTGCGATAAGAAGTGGTTACCATAGTGACTCAATTCTTAAACGTAATTTTTGCCTAACACTGTATAAAAATGCTATATGATACCTGCCTTCACAAGAAAGGAGTTTATGAAGATTAGTTTTCCTGGTGTTAGGCCTGGGGTATGAACAAGCAACATAGGCTATATATGGAAAAACATTCTGCGTTTGGTTACTGCCTGAAAAGCCCTATATGCACATTTCCCTGCAAGCACACTCATAGATGTTGTCTCAGATTCAGAGCAAGCCACAAAGCTTGCTCGGCTTTCAAGACCACGTAGACTCTGTGGAAGAATTTCAAACCTCTGTGGAGTATGAGAAGAAAATGAGTGAAGGAACTCGGAGACAGAGGCATATTGGTTCTGCAGAACAAGCCACCCCCTAATGCCTACCATCAGGGAGGGTAAAAAATGTTCTTACTCCCAACAGTCTCAATGTGTATTTCTCTAACAGACCATCCACACTTTGAGGAAACATACACTGAAATCACACCATTGCTAGAACCAAAGAAAGACACATTTTGATACATGAAGTGAAATGCAATCCTCGGTGAGACTAGTACAAATTATCATTAGTCAAGACTATCATCTTTTTGGGCCTTCTTTTGGTAGCCCTTGCCTGTTTCCCTGAATCCCTATGGTGGATTTAGAGGGACTGGTCTGCAAGGTTGCTCTAGGGAGTGTAGATCTGTCCCTGTGCCGAGCTGTGTGGAAAGCTGCGTGTCTCCCACCAATAACATGTCCCTGGCAGCCCAGGAGGGCAGTGAAGCCCATTTTTTGTTTGGGTTGCCCAGTAATGAAACCAGCTTGCCCATAGGCAGGACCCCTGTGGGCAACCACAGCCACGGTCATGGGGCTGAAGGACGGGGCTCCTTGCTGGACCTTTGCTGCCTTGTGGAATCCAGTTGTTTGTCTACCCTCAGATCAAAATAATTTTGGGTATTAAACAGAGTGAGTCAGAGAGAGAGAGAGGCAGCGCTGATCCAGCTGGGGTGGGAAGTGGGGGTTTTTTTTATGTCATTGTAGATTCTCGTGTCATCAGTGATCGCCCTGCAGTGCTTTGGTGTACAACATCCTATACTAAATTCACCCTTCTTAAATTACTTCATGGCCCTTGCTCTGATCCTCAGGGCAGCCCTGATTTGGGAGAGTGCAGAGCTGACAACCCTGTCCAGTGAACCCTGGGTTTCTCACTCCCTGAGGTGTTTTCTTCTGCCAAAAATTCCTGGCAAACCGTTGCTAATTATGTGAAAACATTATCTGTGATGCTCTGTCTCCAGGTGTTTAATATACCAAGCCAGTTCAGTCTGGGCTTAGTTTAGGCTGTTGGCTATAATTAACCTTTTATTTTTGGAAGTTAATAGATGCAAACTTCTTCCTTCCCAAAATGGAAAGGCAGTGGATGTTTTGAGAGTCTTTCACCTTGCTTCAAAGCTGACCCATGGGAGGAGATGAAACAGGAATGTGGCCTTTGCAGCTTCCCTGGGATGTGCAGTGCAGGGGCAGGAAGTTTCTCTCACTCTCACCACTGAGTGATGAATATTTTCAATAGCAACTTTAATTAAAAGGTGGTGGACCTTACAGTAAAGGTCTCCCAGCCCCTGCTGCCATTGTCCAGCAGGGATGAGAGAGATCAAGCCCTAGAGCCTTCAAATGTTTGACTTAATAAAAGCTGCCCCTCTTCCTCAGTGCTGCTCTGTCCCTTGCTCATGATGACATGTTTCTGCTAAAAGCCATCCAGTCCTGCCCCAAAATACACGTGGTGCTGAGTCCACTCAGACTGCTGTACTTGGAGCATGAGTGGACAGGCTCTCTGCTTTAACATGTGGGATGTTTCAGACTCCTGTAAATCCACTTCATCTCAGTTTAAACACTTTTGCTTCCCAAAAATGTTGGGTCCAAAGGGCAGACAATTAGATAAAAAAATCCTAAATGAGATCTAACACTTCATATGAAATTGCTAAGATGCTAAAGCAATTCCAAAAATTATGTATTTAATAAATAAATAATTAAGTACCTCATACCAGCCTCAAAGCACTGAATATGAGAAATGAAGGATGTGATGATCAGAACAAGCCTTTGCTTCAATTCCCAGGAACCGGACTCAAAATATTGGCAAAGTCATCCCCACCCGTTCTTAAACACTCAACATGTTGCAAATTACCTAGAAGCAACAATTGCAATAAATGAAAAATTTGTGTAAGAAATTATCTTCCTCATGTAAAGCATGAGCTGAAAATATCCTTATTCAGCACTGGATGAATTTCCACCCCTTATCCCACACCAGAGAGCACCCAATGGGACCAGCAGCTGAGGAGCATCCCTGCATCTGGCCGGGATGGGTTCCCTGCTGCTCTCAGGAGCTCCACCCCAGTCCACAGGTCCAGTGGCAGCATGGCTAGAAGGAAAACTGAATATTAATTCCACTTATTTTGCTGTTTCACCTTTCATAGCAGAGCAGGGCCTCGGGAGGAAGGTGCTGTCCCCAGGAGCAGAGCAAACCTCCTCAGCCCTGTGGTGAAATGCTGTCAGAGGAGCAGCTGAACACCTGAAAATGTCAAGACCTCAGAGACTTGAAATAAGGATCTGAATGATTAGATAATTTCAACTCTTTGGAAAAAAATCCCCAACAAACTTCTGATTTTATTTGAATTGCTATTTACTAGGGTTAAAGTTAAAACTCTCCCATAAGAATTAAAACAGCAACAGACGAATAAATCTGGAGGAGGAGTGTTAAGGAAGCATTTAAAATGCTTGTTGTTTTGGGGTGGTGTGTGTCAGTGGGGTTTCTTTAGCCCGGAAAGGCCGCAGCGATGCTGAGGGTGCGCAGGTTCCTGGGGCACGGGAGGTACAGCTCTGCCCCTGCCCTGCCCGTGCGGCGCCAGCGCAGAGCCGTGTCCGGCTGTGCCCAGCCCCAGCAGGATGTGCCTGTGCAGCAGGGCCGGAGGAGCCGTGGCCATGGGTGGGGGCCTGGAGCCCCTGTGCCCTGCAGCCGGGCTGGGAGAGCCGGGGCTGCCCAGCCTGCAGAGGAGCAGGGTCCGGCCAGGCCTCACTGCGGCCTCCCAGTGCCCAGAGGGGGCAGGGAGCCAGGGGGCAAGGGGAAGGGCTTTAGGCCAGAACAGGGGAGATGGGGGTCAGATGTTCATAGGAACCGTGAGGGGGGTGAGACTTTGGAACAGGCTGCCCAGAGAAGCTGTGGATGCCCTGTCCCTGGAATGTGCCAGGCCAGGCTGGACTGGGCCCTGGGCACCCTGATCTAGTGGGTGGCAGCAGAACCAGGGGGTCACTGAGGTGCCTCCATGGAACTCCACGGGTCACCAAAACGGACACCCTGGCCATGGAATCATGGTCACCTGGGCATGGAATGTTGGCACCGGTTGCCAGGGACACGGCTGCTCCCAAGGTTCTGTTGACAGGGAGCCTGTTGAGCCCAGTTGACGGATTCTCTGCTGCGCAGCAGACGCGGAGCATCCGTCTTCTCCATCCCAGGTGGGAACAGAGAGCGATTTGCTGACATTTGCCAGCCAAACTCTGGACTGACGGTACAGGTGAGTGCAGACCATTCTTGGCAAGGCTTCTGATGCTGAGGAGCTGGGCTGGGCTGCACGATGGGCTCCAGGTGGCCTCAAGTACCAAAGGCATGGACTTCCCCTCTAGCTTCGGACAGAAACCGGAGACTCGGGAATGAGATTCTTGGGTCATGGGAATGTTCAAGAAAATTGGCATTCCAAATACATAATCTCCCCTCTACCTTTCTGCCAGGTTTGGAAGAACAGTTTTCTGTAACGCTGAAAAATCTGCAGTGGGCTACCCAAAGGAACCAAAGGGATTGATCACATCCCTGACATTCCTTTTGTGGTGTTTGTCCCACTTTGCTGTTGGTTTTTGATCACAAAACACCATGAGCTCAGTAAGTACTTTGCTACACAATGCAAATCTGATTCTTGAAACGTTTTCCAGGGGACTTCTAGAAAGGATTTCAAGAATTTGTAGCAAATCCATAGGAACAGAAGCCTTTGAAAACTTCATGTAACAATGTTCTGGAATATGGAAGGTTTTGAATCCCTGTGGGTCTTAGCAGTAGTTCAGAAATGCTTGCAGTGTGAGCAGCAACCTGATAGGATTGAGAACTGATCTCCTCATATTTGAGCCACTGGGACAGGCTCTTTCTTGGTGAGGCAACTTGTAGGAGATGAGGGGTGATGTCTTTTCCCTGAGGTGATGTGCTCAGGTGGGAATGGCCCATAGCACCATTTGATGCATATTGCAGCCTTTGCAGGAGTGTTTTCTGTATCCTCGTGTGCTGTCCTTGGTGTTGCACAAACCAAGGGCCATGTTAATATTACTGGCACAGAAATGCTGAGGCTTTGTTCTCTCTCAGCGTCAGCGGAAGCGCCCAGGAGGAGCAGTTGATTCCAGACCAGCTCAGAAACGGAGCCGGCTGCTGCCCTCCAGCGCAGGTGGAACTTCACAGACAGAGCCAATAGACCTTGAGGAAAGGGCCACACTTTCTCTTGAGCCTGGTAAGAACAGAAACTGCTTCTGCATGGAGGGTTGGAGTTCATTTGAACGTGTGCTTCTGCCGGTTTCTAGGCCCTTTACTGGGGAGGGATGGGAACCTTGGGGCTGAGAAAGCACCTGGTATGGCATCCCTAAACAACAAGCCTTCTGACAACTGTTCTGGTTTGTTACTGAGCTTGGTGCATTGACTGCTAGTGGGAGATGAGCTGTGTAGCAAAGGTCCTCAAGTGCTGCTCAAACACCTGAATGTGTGTTCTGATGTGCTGGCAGTCACCGCAGCTCCTGCTGTGGAAAGTGGCAAGCTGAGTTTGGGATCTCCCAAGCTGGACAAAATAAGGAAAAGTTTGTCATTAGCTGTGCCCCATCCTTCAGGGGAACATATGCAGCATGGTACTTTAAAATTAGAATTCCCTCTATGATTACAGTTTTGGTGGGGCTTTCTCCTCCTGTGTGCTAACCATTCCCCTATAAGAGATGAATCATCTATTGGTGTGAACCTCCCGTAAGCTGTTGTCATCCAACAGAACTTGTGAGGAGCTCAGCTGCTCTTCCTCTTGTGTTGCCCCTTCTGAGGACAGGGCTGGCAACGCTCCCTGTGGAGTGTTGAGGCCAAAGCTTGAGTGGAATGTTGGACATGTTCCTGAAAAAAAGAGACCCAGGGCACAGGGAATCCAGCCTCAGCTTGTTCCACACTGGCAGTCCATTTAATTCCTCTGCAATCTCTGATCTTGGCTCTAATGTTCTGTTTTTCAACAGGTGAAGAAGTCATAGATCTCACAGGTGAAGAAGAAGTCATAGATATCCCAGGCGAAGGAGTCATAGATCTCACAGGTGAAGAAGAAGTCATAGATATCCCAGGCGAAGGAGTCATAGATCTCACAGGTGAAGAAGACATAAATCTCCCAGGTGAAGGCGTCACAGATCTCACAGGTGGAGAAGTCATAGATCTCACAGGAGACTCTTTTGAGCCTGAAGTCATCATTATCAATGACGATGAGTCTGCTGTGGTAAGTAGTGACTGGCACACTCCTCTCCATCTTGCAGTCAAATTAGTTTCTCTTGAGCTCCCAGGCCTGTCTTCTGGCATCTAACTATCTCTCTGAGTATCACTTGCAGAGAGTGGAAGAGTAATCTAAAAGAGCTTGTTGCTTCAGTGATTTAAAGAAAAAGCAAGGGAGAGGACAGGAAGTCTTTGCCTCCCTAAATAACAAGTGTGTTCACTGCAACATCAGTATAAGGTACTCCTGTCACTGAGGTGCCAAGCGCAACTGCAGCTGACTGGGGTACAAACTAGTTCTATTTTTATTATTCCAGGAAGTCTTTAAAAAGTCACATTTTTACCCTTTTCATTTCCTCTGCTATTTGAAAGAATAGTCCTTGATCCAGCCCACAGTGTAGTTCATCCCATCAGTTTTGGGATGTCTCTGCTGCTGTGCAAAGTGGGATATGCAGCAGACATAGCATAAAGGGTACCTCCTGACAGTATTATTCCTGAGCCTTTGCAAAGGAAAGGCCTCAAACTTCACAACAGAACCTGCATGACCCAGCTCCAGTTCCACCAAAAGCGAGAGCAGGTTTGGGTTTGGGGTTTTTTTTTAGCAACTGTTAATCTAGTACAAAATATTTTTGAATACCACGGCGAATTTGCCAGTTTGGGGGAGAAAGAGGGAAAGAAACAGCTCCAGGCCCAAATGCAATTAGGAAACAGAAAAGGGGGAGCAGGAAGTCCAGTGTTCAGGTGGTTCCTAAGAGCCTCCATTTCTACCCCATTGCAGGACCCAGAGCAGACCCCGCAGCAGCCACATCTTTCCAGAGCATCAGAGAATTCAGCCGAGCCACTGGCAAGGGATAATGAAGAGGAATCAAGAGATTTTGATGAGTAGTATGTGACAGATAAATTAACTCTCTAAAACTCAATTTCTGATACATAGCAGAAAGAGTTTTTTGCCCAGCTTTTGGGTTCTGCCTGATTCTGTGCTAAAACTTCAGAATTGGAATAGAGTGGCCTGAGGGCAAGAGAAGTAATTTAAAAAAGCCCAAAACAAGCAAGTAAAATCCGGTAGAAACCATTCTTCTCTGTGCACAAAGCCATTACTGAATGTTTCTTAAGTATGGCTTGAAATGCTTACAGTATGTAAAAGCTCTGGAAATGGTTGTGTTCCTGGGCTGGGATGTTGCTAAATCAGAATAGGGGATGTTTTAAGTTCCAACCTTTTCTTTGTTGGTAACCCTTGGTGCCCAGTGATATAAATGGCTCCATGTTTAACTGGCTGCATGTTCTTTCTGGTTCTGCTCTCTCTAGTGATTCAATTCTATATGAGATTGAACTTCCATATTGGTCAGACGAGGAGTCAGAGGTGAGAATCCACATGGTGTTGTCCTTTCTGATTTGTGGGAGGGAAAGGGGACAAAAGAGGAGCTGCACAACTCAGTTGTCTCAGGTGGGATGCTACAGGCAGCTGGCTGGAAGCACAGCCCTTGCTGTGAAACTCCAACTTGCACATCCCTCCAAGTCCCTTCTTGGTGATGTCCATAGAGGGAGAAGCCCTTGCCAGGATGGCACTGGCAGATCTGTGTGTTCCTTGCAGTTCTAGCATTGACTGACAGACTGCACATGCTCCAAGTCCTGTTTGCCTGGTACCAATAGAGCAGCAATCTGGAATTCTTTACTCCCAATGCCTATTGTGGTTTCCATTCTCCAGCAGCAGTTCACCTAATACCAAGTGTTTATGGATAGCACATTTGAATATTCCCTTTTGAGGGAGAAAGAGGGAAAGAAGCAGCTCCAGGACAAATTGAATTAGGGAACAGAAACAGGGGAGCAGAGAGGAGGGTGTTCAGGTGGTTCCTAAGAGCTTCCATTTCTACCCCATTGCAGGAGAGGGAGCAGAACCAGCAGCACCGACATGTTTCCAGTGCAGCAGAGAATTCAGCTGATGTACTGGCAGGGGATGA
Organism: Eopsaltria australis; assembly: GCA_034509425.1. Taxonomy (NCBI): domain Eukaryota; kingdom Metazoa; phylum Chordata; class Aves; order Passeriformes; family Petroicidae; genus Eopsaltria; species Eopsaltria australis. Next base: position 1,569,355 of record JAVTVJ010000172.1, on the reverse strand, counting down.
TGAAGAGGAACCAAGAGATGTTGATGGGTATGCAAGAGACAAAGCATCTCTCTAAACTCTAATTTCTGATATATGGTAAAAAGTTTTTTGCCATGCTTTTGGGCTCTTCTTGATTCTGTGCAAAACACTTCAGATCTGGAATAATGTGGCCTGTCTGGAAAAGTAGTAATGAAAAAAAAACAAAACAAAACAAGAAAAACCAAGAAAAGCTCAACCTGCAAAATCCAGCAGAAACCTTTCTCCTCTGTTCATAAAGCCATTTAGCAGAATGACTTCCCACATGCCGAAATTCTTGCAGTATATAAAAGTTCTTGGAATAATTATGTTGCTGGGCTAGGATATTGCAAAATCAGAATAAGGAATGTTTCAATTTCTGACAGTTTGTGTACTGGTAACTCTTGGTTCACAGTGAAATTAATGGCTGCATGTTCTTTCCGGTTCTGTTCCCTCTAGTGCACAGCCAGCATATCCTGCTAGTCCTCTGACTAGTGAGGATGAGGACTCAGAGGTGAGGATCCACGTGGTGATTTGTTCATCCAGCATGAACTGTTTAGGGCTGACAGCAGAATTTGCTTTTATGGGGGAGAAGAGGGAAAGAAACAGTTCCAGGCCAAACTAAATTAGGGAACCGAAACAGGGGCCAGAGAGGAAGGTGTTCAGGTGGTTCCTAATCTGTCTCCATTTTCACTCCACTACAGGACTGGGAGCTCCCACCATTTTTCAGAGCAGGAGAGAATTCAGCTGAGCTACCAGCAAGGAATGATGAAGAGGAACCAAGAGATAATCAAGGGTATGTGAGAGTGAAACTATCTGTGTAATTTCTGATATATGGTAAACCCAATTTTTTGCCAAGCTTTTGAGTTCTGCTTGATTCTGTGGCAAAGCATCAGACCTGAAATGCAGTGTTCTGAATAGAAGTAATTAAAAAACCAAGCAGCAAAATCTAGCAGAAGGCATCCTTCTTTCTGTATGAAGCCATTATTAAATGTTTCTTAAATATGGTTTGAGATATACTGAAATGCTTGCAGTACATAAAAGCTCTGGGAATGATTGTGTTGCTGGGCTGGGATGTTGCTAAATAGAATAGGGAATGTTTCAATTTGTGACAGTTTATGTTTCAGTAACCCTCAGTGCCCAGTGAAATTAATGCTGCATGTACTTCTGGTTCTGCTCTCTGTAGCAGGTGGCCAGACAGTGTATATGTTGCTCGATTTTGGATGCATTATTACTCAGAGGTAAGGACCCACACCTCCAGCCCAAGTCCAGTTAGGGAACTGAAACAGGGGAACAAGGAGGAGTGTGTTCAGGTGGTTCCTAAGTTGCCTCCATTTCTACTCTGTTGCAACAGTGGTGGTACTTGCGGAGACAGCCACATTTCGTCAGAGCAGAAGATAATTCAGCTGTGCTAGTGATGGGGAACAATGGAGAGGAGCAAAGAAATGCTGATAAGTATGTGAGAGAAAATGTCTCTTCAAAGTCTAATTTCTCTTGTACAGCAGAAACATTTTTTTCCAAACTTTTGGGGTCTTTTTTCTATGTGAAAAAATCTGAGTTGGCATATAGTGGCCTGTTTGGAAGAGAGCCAACTAACTTAAGAAAAGCAAACAACAAAGTCCAGAAGAAACCTGGAGTCCTCTTTTCAACATTATTGAATGTTTCTTAGAGAGAGGCCTGAGTTAGACTGCAGTACATACAAGTTTTAGGAATTATTGTGTTGCTAGGCTGGGATGCTGCTAAATCAGAATAGGGGATGTTCCAATTTCTGATAATTTATGTATTGATAACCCTTAATAGACAGTGAAATTAATGGCTGTGTGTTTTTTCTGGTTCTGTTCCCTCTAGTGCACAGCCAGCAGCTCCTGCTAGTCCTCTGACTAGTGAGGATGAGGACTCAGAGGTGAGAATCCACATGTTGTTGTCCTTTCTGATTTGTGGGAAGGAAAGGGGACAAAAGAGGAGCTGCACAACTCAGTTGTCTCAGGTGGGATGCTACAGGCAGCTGGCTGGAAGCACAGCCCTTGCTGTGAAACTCCAATTTGCACATCCCTCCAAGTCCCTTCTTGGTGATGTCCATAGAGGGAGAAGCCCTTGCCAGGATGGCACTGGCAGATCTGTGTGTTCCTTGCAGTTCTAGCATTGACTGACAGACTGCACATGCTCCAAGTCCTGTTTGCCTGGTGCCAATAGAGCAGCAATCTGGAATTCTTTACTCCCAATGCCTATTGTGGTTTCCATTCTCCAGCAGCAGTTCACCTAATACCAAGTGTTTATGGATAGTACATTTGAATATTCCCTTTTGAGGGAGAAAGAGGGAAAGAAGCAGCTCCAGGACAAATTGAATTAGGGAACAGAAACAGGGGAGCAGAGAGGAGGGTGTTCAGGCGGTTCCTAAGCTGCCTCTGTTTCTACCCCATTGCAACAGTGAGAGCAGAATCAGCAGCACCCACTAACTTGTTTTCAGGGCAGCAGCTCTTTGTGCTACTGCTCTGAATGTTCTTAACCAAACTGAGAGGGTGCTTCCCTACCCTTTCTCACCTCCTCTGCTTTAACAGCTTTCTGAGCTGAGGTTTGCATGCAGCACGGGGAGGGGCTCACCAAATCTAATTGTATCTTCTTTCCCTTCCCATATGCATCAATGGAAGTTTCTTGAAGGTGAGTTGATGTTTTACAGTTGATAATGGAATTGTCCTAAATGTAACTGATATTTTTGTTTGTTTTTTTTCAAGAAACTCAAGCAGCAGGGAATGAAACTGCCATTAGCAAAAGGCAAAGGACAGGGCTTTAATAGAGCAGTACAGCAAATCTTTTTGTGTTTCTCTGTAAGAGAATAGTCACAATGTCTGGAAGGGTTCAGCCTTACTCTTTGGGAAAGTAGTTTGTTTAAGATTGTTTTTAACCCAGCTGAACAGAGTCCATTTAAAATAGGAACCATAACTGACTATTTATATAACTCATTTCAAGGGTAGCTCCAGGGAAAGAGAGAATAATAGATCTAACTTCTGAAAATTAAATTACAGTGCATGAACAAGAGAGGAGAAATGTTACACTGAACAGCCACGAACAGGTGGATGGCTCTGGTAATGGAACAGGAGCTAATGATGCACCTGTGGCTGAGTCAGCCCCTGAAGAACAGGGAGCAGAGGAGGAGGAAACTGCAAGTTCAGAGTATGTATGGCTCAGGCCCTACCAAACATGGAATTTTGTGCCTGTTTTTCTTTTCTGTATTGGACTAAGCTTCACTGCTATGCCTGGTTTATCTTTGAAGCCTTCCCATACTCTGCTTATTTACTTCCTTCTCCCATGTTGCATGATGATCAAATGATACCATTTGCATTTTGGGAGAAAAAGGCAGCCCAAGGCAGATGCACAACCTTGCACACAACCTTAGAGATGAGTGTGGGGGTATGGCAAGGAAGGGGGATTGGTCACAGGCCATAGCTCAGTGTTGCATTTGCTTTTTCTGAGAAGCTCTGGTAGCGATGTTAGATATGGAAATAGTTCCATTGTTACCAATGAGGCTTGGCATCCTGGGACTGGCAGGCAGCAGCCAGGCAAATTCCAGCAGAAATTCCCTGCTTCTTCACACACGGTGCCGGCTGGCTGCCTTTCTCCTGGAGCTGTTCTTGCCAAGGTAGACTTGCACAAAGGTGGTTGTGGAGGTCATGCTTTCATGGCCAGTGCTGGATGTCGCAAGCCCTGATTTGTTTGCACATGTGATGTGGATCTTGCAGTTCAAGCTGGGTGCCGGCACAGTAAAATCCCCATTCTGCAGAGAAGCAGGAAAGTCCTGCTGTAGGAGCACTCCATCAGGATAAGAAAGATGCAGTTCATTAGATTGATTAAATTAAATCAGGTATCCATGTCACTAGGGAAGACAAAGAACATGAGAGTTATGGTATAAGGTTTTCTAAAGTGGTTTTTTGTAGGGAGAGGGGGAGGGGAAACAAAGTTTTTAATAAAGCTGGTGTGCTTTGAGCTATTTGGAAAGGCAATGTAGAAGAGAACTTGAGTATGAAACTTTAAGGTGTCAGGTCTTACATATGCCACCTAAAGGGCTTCTACTGCTCTAAACCATAATGCATTTTGCCAATGAATTTGTAGATGTTTAAGTTTTGGTTGTTACGTCTGTCGGTGAACCAATCCTACCACTTGTTTAATATAAAAAAGGAACACTTTGTTCCTTCAGTCTCAAGCTTCTCTGTTACTGAATGTGCCTTCCTGCTCTGTTTAGGTAAGGCTGAAAGAGCTCAGTGCTGCAGCATTTAACCTTGACCAAAGGCTCCTTCCTGGGGCTGGATGTTGCCAGAGCCATGTTACTCTGTAGCTTTAGACCTGGGTCCTGGAATGAATATTCTGGGGTGAACAGTTCGCAGAGGGCAGCTGGATGCTGTAGTTACAAAGCTGTTACTGATGACCTGCTGGAAGCCAAAGCTGCTGTACATAAACTGGCCAGTGCTAGAGATTGCTGTTACTTCAAATCCCAGAGCAGGGTGACTGACTGTGTATTTCTCCTGGTGAAAACCAGGACACTCTTTCCCTCAGGGCAGGGAGACCCCAACTCCTCTTTACATGCAGCAAAGAGAGTTAAAGACAGCAGACTCTTCAAAGGAAATGTGTCATGGCTAGTCAGTGCAGTTGCATGATTATGGGAGATTTTATGTATCAATAACCACTGAAGTGTGATGGTATTAACAGCTGCACGTTCTTTCTGGTTCTGTTCCCTCTAGTGCAGAGCCAGGAGTTGTTATTAGGTGTCCAATTTGCATGGATTTGTACTCAGAGGTAAGGATCCGCCTGTTGTCATCCTTTCTGCTTTGTGGGGGGAGGAGGAGGAAGCCAGAAGGGGAGCTGCACAAGTCAGCTGGCTGATGTGGGATGCTGTGGGCAGCTGGCTGGAAGCACAGCCCTTGCTGTGACATTCCACAAGTCACTTCTGGGTGGTGAATGTGAGGGAGAAACCTTCGCCATGATGGCACTGGCAGATCTGTGGGTCCCTCGTTATTCTAACAGATTCCAGATGCTCTAAAATCTCATTTGCCTGGTGCCAATGGAGCAGCAAACTCACATTCTTTCCTCCCAATGCATGCTGTGGCTTTCTTTCTTCTAGATTATGCGACGTGGACGACAGCTTATGTCAACCATGTGTGGCCATGTCTTCTGCAGTAGGTGCCTCCCTGTTGCTCTGGAGACTGCTGGCATGTGCCCAACCTGCAGAGAGGAACTCAGTCCAGAACTGTACCATCCCATTTATTTATGAGTGCTTCTACTTCTTAGGACAGACTAAGATGGATCTCTCAGATGGAGAATAGGCGATGTAGAGATTTTTTTCTTTATGTATATAGTTCTTCCTGTATGTAGTTTCATTTTAGCTGAATTCAATTATAAATAAAGTTTTGATTGATTTAAATATAGTCTGTCTGCTCCTCTATGTTGGACTCTGCTGACAGACAGAGATGTTGTTTAACAAGTGGAAATAAGGCTCTTGGTTTGAGCAGTCAGAAGCTCGTTCTTTTCATCACTCTGTAGTCATTGATGTGGGGGAAATGTGCTAAAGCCACAAGCTTTGTAGTTCTTGTAGCCAGCATGTGTTGTATGGGAAAAAAGAAACAGGCTCTGCTTGGGACGCAAGGCCTTGTATTTCTCAAGCCAGACTCTGGTGGATGTTTTGGTGAAAATGTCACAATTTCAGTGCTCTGAAGTTTGAAAGAGCAGCGGATTGTACTGCAAAGAAAACATGCAAAGAAAACAGTTTTCTTTGAGAATAACTTGTAGGTATCCAGACAGGTTATTTATGGTCCAAGCTGCTGCATTATGTTGTGGTTAAAGCATTCCACTGATGACTGCCAGCTGATGACAGGAGCATTGCCAGCTTCTCTGAGGCTCTTCACCCTTCTAAAAAGCCTGTAAGCTTAAGGGCAATCACAAGAATAAAGATGTGTAGACTGCTGTGTCAACACTTAGTCTGCAAAACAGAAGACAGAAGTCAGTAGTGAGGTAAAGAAACAAAGCAACCACCATGAGCATCACCATCACTGTCATCATCATCATCATCATGATCACCACCATTTACCTTTCCCACCACAAAAGCAAGTTGTCCCCAGAGGGGAGGAGGAGCCAGTGGCAGCTCCTAGACCCAGGGTGCTGATCTGGGCTGGCAGCAAGTGGCCCCATCCATCACAGGGAGTTACACAGGACATGGCCAGCAGGTGCCAATGGCATGTACCTGTGCATATATCTGGGAGAAAGGATAGTGCTGAAGGCACAGGCCTTTAACCACCTGTGGGGCTAAGTGAGACCTACACTTCCCAAGCTTTGGTTTCAGTGCTGGTGAACATCTGCCAGCTGGCCATGGTACTTCACAGCTCAGGGGCTGCTGAAATATCCTTCCCTGCATGGGAGCTCTGCACAAGGGCTCGTCTTGCATTTCCCCTTGAAAAAGTCTTCTGTTTCATCAGCAGAGTTTTCACTTCCTGGGGATGGAAACCCCAAGGAAAAATAAACCATCACAGGCTCTTCTACCTACCCACCACCACTGCATGTGGTGCACCCAGGGTTCATCTCAGGGCATTTGAACTCAGAACACCAAATTTCTTGCTGCTTGAGGAGAAATTGAAAAAAAAAAAAGGTGGTTATTTTGTTACACTGATATTTCTAGTCTCTCTGGATTAAAAGATAAAAGTTTGCTGCAAGTTGTCCAATACAAAGAGCACTACTTCCTTTTGTAAAGCAATATTAACAGGTATTTTTAGGATAGGAATTCTTTAGTTCTCTATTGCAGTTTATGGATTTCACAGGTTCTGAAATTTGGGAAGCTGTGCTTTTACCTCTTCCAACAGATCCAAACCTCTGCTTTGATTTGTTTGCCTGTTTTACACCTGCTTCAGAAGTTTTTCTCTAGCAATTCTCTGCTTCAGTATTTCTCTAGCAATTTTCTATGGTGTGCAGGAAATTGCAAGTCAGCTTTGCTAAAAACAGACCAGTTTTGATTAATATGGGAAATGAAAGCAAATGGCACAGGAGTGGTTGATGGAGCATTGATGCTCCGAGGTGGCAAGAGGCAGTTTTGAAGGCTGATGTAACAAGTTTGCCTGTCAAATATTTCTGGTAAGGCACCAGCTGTCACATAGCTTCAGCTAAGTCACAGAACCATGGAGGGGTGAACAATTAAAAAGTTAAATTAAATTTAAATTAAAAACCCAAAAATGAAACAGGATGGGTTAACATTATCCCAATATTAGCCTCTAAAAAGATGGCTGACCCTTGCAATTTCCCTTGGTTTCTATTTGGCTTGCAGGATTTCAGGCCTGAAAGGTGTTTTCCTGGACATTAAACCTGCAGAGCAAAACAGGAGTGAGCCTTGGATGGCTCCTGTCCCTGTCCCCAACACAGGCACATTCCATGCCTTGGCAATGTGATGCACTTTCACTTTTGTTTTTTCCTCTTGGTAATATGAGAATAATAACACTCATTTTCTCTTAGAAAACACCGACTCTAAGTATTCATGTGCTCTGTTGGAAAGAGATCTCTGAAAGCCATGAGATTATTTGATCCATAATAGTTAGGGTTTTTTCTTCCCGGAACACGACCTCAAATACCTGAAATTCTTTCTCCAGTACTTACGGTCATTAACTTTTCCTTATTTTACTCTACCAGGTAGGTTGTTTATACTCTACACTAATTCCTGCTGCTTCCAACACACAGGGGCAAAATAACTAATTTAATATGTCAGACACAGCTATGGAAAATAAAAACCATATGTGCTTAATGATTGAGGCTCAACTACAGTTAGTGCATTGTCTTTGCACTGCAGCTGAATCCTAATGACAGTGTTCCTAAACCTGGCACAGTAAACCAGCACATTAGGTGTCCTCATTTAATGAGGAGGGAAATAAAAAAAGTCTGGAATATTTTAAACCAAACATTTCTGCATCTAGAAGTCACCTCCATTCTGCAGTCTGTGGCAAGGCTCAGAAAACTGCAGTTTTTTCAGATAATTTTTTTTTCCAAGTGCAAGAAAACAAGGCTCATTCTCTCCTCTTCAGACCCACACCTCTGCCTTTCAGTCCCTCAGAGACAGCTGCAATATTATCAGATCACCTGGTGCAGTTCAGGAAAATAGAGGGCGACACACTTTAATTTGATTCTCCCAGAGGATGCACAGGTACATGAATTCACACCTGCTTGCCCCAGGGATGCAGAACCCTGCTGTCATTTTCAGTGTCAGGATTCCTCCTCCTTTTACTTTGGATTTAATTTAAGACCTGTGTGGAGGTAGAAAACTGAGTGTGTGCACCACCACAGCTGACCCAGCCCTGCTGTGTTGAAAAGGGCAGTTTTAAACAAAGCCACATGAAGAAAGGCAGGGATGTGTTTGCCAAACAACAGATAGCATAGAGATTACTTCTGTGCAAATTCCTCTAACGAGTATATGGTGCACACTCTACCAAGGGGACAATCCCCAAACAGCTCCTTCCATTTTTGATCTGTAGGCACAGAAAAATTGTTTCTTTAGAGCTTTGAAAGCCCAGAAAGCAGGGATGCAGCATATTGGCAGTCTTCATTTATAAAAAACCACACCTTTGCTCCCAAGACACTGCATGACACAGCAGGCTGGCCCCTCCCCACCTGCCCAGCTCCTGTTGATGCTTCTCATTCCACATCTCTCCATCCAGGGATGAGAATTCCATCACCTTCACTGTGATGTGGTCCTGTGCATTCTACTGCTTCAGGCCAGCAAAGTTTCAAAGAACTGATAAAAGGCTGTTTAAAAGAAGCCTAAAAATGAGGAGCTGTGAGGAACTGTTTGAAGGGGGAAGCATCACTCCAGACTGCATCTTGTGCAGTTTTTGAGGCTAGGCACTGGGGACAGGGACTTGAGCACCAACCTTGAGCGCTGAGCTTAAAATGGAGTTTTGAACTGTATGTTTATAGGTACAGAGCTCAATGTTGGCTGTGTGGAGGAGGCCAGGTGGTGCCCATCACAAAGGGCTCTTCTCATTGTACAGGCACCTTCATGGCTGTGTGAGGGTGCAGCCTGGAGAGAGGTGGATGTTTTTTCCCTTGTAACACTGTGGTTTTTTAGAAAATGCAAAAGCAGACTGCCTGAGGGAGCAGATGAAAGCAGCACCTCTCAAAAGGGAAGGAACATAGCTACAGGACAATAACAATTTTCCCCCCTCAGTGAGACCCGTCATCATCCTGTGCCAAGGACCAGGAACTGAAATGTACTGGACTACTGCACAGATCCCCAGCAAACCCCTCATCCCAGTGCTCAGCCTTCTGCTCCTAAGCTGGCAGTCAAGCTTGGCCAACTGAAGGACTCAAATGTATCCAGGTTTTTGGAGAATGGAAGATGCTCCAAAGCCTCCATCCTTTGCCAAGAGAAGCATTTAGGAGGGTGCAAAGCAGCTCCAACGATAAGAAACCTACCTGGGAGAGAGGGAGGGTGGTACACAAAGGAAAATCTCCCTGGTGATTACACAGTGGTGGCACCTGAAAGAAATTATTGGGGTGATGGGGAGCACAAGTGCCTCAGGGCCAGCTTCCCTGTGGAGTGGTCACCCGGTGTCTCTCCCAGCCCCTCAGCTGTGCACAGTCTGGCACAGGTATGTGACAGCTTGCCATGGCCCCTAAAGAACCTGGCTTACACATGGAAGCACAGTCTGGTTCACATCCTGGCCCTATTTATCTGCAGCTCCCAGAAGTGCAGGCCAGGCCCTTCATGCAGAGCACTTAGAGCTTACACTGTAGTGCAGCAGGATTAAGTCTTCTCTGTCCCTGTCTGCAAAGAATGCCCACAGATTTGGGGATGTGAGGGAGGGACCTAGGGAGAGTGTGATAAGCAAGCCCAGCAAGCCTGGGGCAGGTAAGGGGCTAGTACCCAGTAGGTGCTTTCCCTCCCATCCTGTCTCTTGCTCCCCCTTCCATCAGCAGGGGCTCTGACTGTGAGGGAGGAGCATTTAGACATTTCCATAGCTCACCTTTGAGATTTCACCTGCAAATCCAGTCATCCCTGATGGTCAGCAAGCAGCTACAGGGACCTGCAATCACCTCCTCTCTGCCCTTTCCACCAGGTGTGTGCTCCACTGAGGTCAGCTGCTAAATCCCAGGGAAAAAAGTCTCCCTCCAGTTACTTCTTTTCTAGTAGCAGCTCTTTGTTGAGCTTTCTTATACTGAGTCTCCTTTGGAGATGTGCACATGGGATTGGTGAAGGTAGGACTGAAAGATTCTGAGTGTGATCAGACTGACCTGTGGCCGTAGCCTGACCTGCAGCACACAGCACTTACCGTAATCTGAGGGCTGAAGGTCTGAGATGGTTTTCTCCCTGACATGGTTTTTTCTTGGGATGATAGGAGCAGCAGAGTTCAGCTCTGGCTCTGAACTCCCCCAGGCGATGTGGATTTCGTTTGATACACTCTTCTTCCCCCTTCCTTCCTCACTTCGCCAGCTAAATTCAGACAAGGTGCCTGTATGCACAAGAGCTGTCAAAAGAATAACTTACAAGTACAGGAGCTAGAAAAGTCTTGAAGTGTAAAGCTGGCAGCCCCCGAAGACCTGCAGAGACTATCCAATCCATCTGGTGCTCCAGGGTGCGGAGCAAACAGGCTTTTGACTAGTTCATAACCGCAGCATATGCAAAAGGCTCAATTATTGCTTCTTAAAAAGCCCAAATGATCTCCTGGAGTTGGAGACTGACAGCCACACAGTCTCCACAGTGTTATGCACGACTGAATTTTTGCTGGCTTATTCTCTGCTGTTCTGTACTGCCTGTAATTGCATTGCATTTTAACTGTTTAGCATCGTCAGAACTTCAGCCCCAGGGGCAGCGGAGGTGGTGAGAGCTCAATACATCAAATTACTACCCAAAGAGCAAGCAGACAAAAAGCAGAGCAGGGAGGGAGGGAAACAGACAAATGAGCCACATTCATTAGAAAAACAGCAGCCCTGACCAGGGAAGCGTCCTACTGATGTAATGAGAAAGGTGAAAGTTGTTAATAATAATAAAGAACACAGTTGCTTTTCTATCAGAAAGCACCAAATCTGGAGAAAATAAATGCTCTGTGGAAAGCAGAGATGAAAACCGATGAAATGCTCCTTGCCCACATAGTCCTTTCTTTCTTCCCAGTTTTTAGTGGTTTTTTTTTGTGGTATTGAGTTCTGTAGCTGCACTGTTTAGTGCTACTCCCTTGAGTGCCGTGCTGTGGCCCCAAAAGCTGGCATTGCTACAGAAGCCCCACCATGTGAGGCAGTGAGGCCCCTTTCCCACAGGCAGCTTTGTGTTTCACCCTTAGCCAGCCAGAGGTCCTGATTGCTGCTCCTCTCTTTGGAATTTTGCCTCCTGTGAGGGTCTTGAAATGTAACAGAGCTCTTGATGGGGCTGCCCTGCTGAGGCACCTCAGTAGCTCAGATCTCAAGTAACTGAATGGGCTCTGCGCAGCTTAACACTCTGAAATTTTAGGACACTGTTCCAGGGAATAGGCCCAGCATGTCCCAGTGGCCACAGTGTGACAGCCACGGAATGAAGGATTACCTGTGGATGCCTGAAGAAAAGCCCCAGAGCTGCCCACCATGGCACGGGGTCCCCAGGACCCAGCAGGATCTGCTGGCTGTCCTTTGTAGGCCACCAGCAGGCTGCTTGTGGGTCTTTGTCCTGCCTACCTGCAAAGTCATGGAAGGAGATCACAGAAGGATTTGGATTTGAAGTGACTTTTAAGGTCTAGTCCAACCCTCAAGATGAAGGCAAAGAGAGAGGCACGTCAACAGGCACAGCCAGCACTGCCAGCAGTAAAGATGCTTGTGGTAGCAGAGAGGTTTCTGTCCCTGTCCCACTGCAGCCTGATAGGGAAGTGCCTCTGCTGTGGCTCTCCACTCAGGGAATGTGCAAGGTGGATGCGAGGGAGCTGAGAAGATCCTTTAGCTGTCTATGCTGAAAATTTTGAGGGTATTGACATTTCATGTCAGCTGCATTCACCAGGGTTAATTAAAGTCTGTGTTTTATAGATTGCCCTTGGCCATAAACGGAAAAGCTGCCTCAATTGGAAATCAATAGAGTAATCTTTAAGCTCTTTTATTTTATTAGATATAGGGCTCTAATTTGAAGAAATTGAGGAGCCATAATTAATGGTGCCAGAGAGGTCCTGAGATGTATGTTTAAAGCTTCCTGAGGAGAGTGCTTTGCTGTAGGCAGTGTGCTGGAGGTGCCCAGCATGCCAGGGCACAGCACTGAGGCTGGGGAATGCTCTAGTGAGTGAGCTCCCAGGAGCACTGCAGAAATCCAACAGCAAATCAATAGCCAGCAATCTGCCCAAAAATTGAAAGGAAGGCTGTGAAGGCAGTGCTGTCACCACAGGGCACAGCAGAAAAGCCAAATCCTGGGCTGCTGACAACCAAAGAGTCTCATAAATGCTGCTGATGGCCTCCCTGTCCTGAGCCAGCAAGACTGATGTGCTTTATGCCTTTCTCTAAGTCTACTGTGCACTGGTATGCAGTGAAATGGTTCACCCCTCTTCAGTGGGGTGGAGTCATTCCAAAACCACAGATGCCTTTGGGGGTTTTGGAAGGTGAAGTATCCTGACAGTGCTACTGCTTTCCCTTGCAAATAGCCTTCCTGGCAGGCTGTACAACTTTTCCACAACAAACAGACCAAGGAATATTTTTCATTTAAACAGCTTTCTGAGCAGTTCCTATAAAATAATTCTGTCCACAGACAATGGAGTGTCAAGGGCCAGAAGGATTCCTGTGATCCAATAAGCAGAATAAATCCCAAAAGACTGGCCCATTCATGAGCAGCCAACATGAGGCCCTCAGTCAAACATGTGAGAATAAATACATAAGTACTTAGAAGGCTAATAAGCTGCTTGTGCTTGGAAAGCACTTAATGCCTAGCTTTCCAGCATCTACCTTTTAGAAATAATTATTTTCAACTTTTCTATGTCATTTTTCTCATTTCTAGACCTTTTCTTTGTAAATGATGATGAGAGTATTTTTCTTTCTGTGAGTCAAATAACTTACTTCATACAGCATCTTAGTGTAGAAAGCCGATAATCAGTAGACTGTGCCACACCTTTCTTTTGTGTTTGGCCCTTTTTCTTCAGTGCCCAATTGTCCTGTTTGGGACTGCATCCAAAATCCCAGCATGCTGCAACTGGTCACTCTCAAAATATTTCAAATCTTTTTCTGAGCAGGGTTAGACTCTGGGAAGAGCTCAGGGAAACTTTTCTGTGCTTGAAGATAGTGATGTGCCTTCCCAAGCTGAGCAGTGCTGAAAACACTTTCTTCTGGCAAGCCTGAGCCATGTACACTTTGCTGGCAGTGATTAATGATACCCCAAAGTCCTTGCCAGCCAAATATGTTCTTTAGTCTTGGATTGTAACATGTAGATCAGAATCATATACTCTACCTACAAACTTGTTTAACAAGTAACTCATGAGCTGAACGAATTTGTAAGCAGTTTAATTACATTTCTGTGGGCATGTTCATTCCACAGTGAAGTGGATGTCATTCACTTATTCAGAAAACTAGGACACAGAAGCTGAAGAACACTAAATTTAGATGGGACTGTCCATAGAAGATTTTGTCAAACTTTTAGTGAAAAGACTTTTACAAATGTAGATCCACCTTCCTAGTATTCTCATATAGACAAACCTCACAGCGGAAGACCAACTTTAACTTTTGGGGGTATTTTTGTCACACTAGTGACTAGAAAAACTCTAGTGGTTCTTTTGGACACATATTACAGCAGAGCTGTTGAGCCAGACAACCTAAATTGATTTTTCATTTCTTTTTCATCTACCTGAAGTTGCATGCAACTTCTTTAAATACTGAGTTCTCTCTGCAGACAGTTCATCACCTCCCACTAAAGCCAATTCCAGCACCTCCAGCTCTGCAGAAGAAAAGAGCCCCAAATTTTCTTCCAAATCCTTTCTGTGCTTTACAGATATCCTTCAAGCAAATCTGTCTTCTCTCCTTCATACAAACATCAATTCCCTCATGATTCTTTACAAGAATGGAAGTTCATATGTCTCTCTTTACCACAAGTTTTGTCATTTTGGGGGTTAAGAGTATCTCAAGCTCTTATTTCTGCTCTTCACTAAACTCACCTCTTTTATTTCATACACACTCAGCACAAGCCATTCCCTTTGGGAGATATTTGCCAGCCTTCTGATGAGTGCTTGGTTGTCTGCTGTGCCCCTTATCACAAAGAGCCCCAACACCCTCCCTGTTTTAGTGTTTTTCACTTTTCCACCATCAGGATTTGCAGAGGGCCTGTCCTCTCCCCATCACTGATTGTAGTGGGTAGGAGTTTCCACTTGCCATCTCCAGCACGCCTTCTGCAAGGTTGCACGGAGCCCCTGCCACCACCATGCCCAGAATATCTAATGTCTGTTCTCCAGGCTTTTCCACCTCATTCTGTGATACAGGAATGCAGAGGAATGGACAACAGTTGTGCTAGACATGGGTAATGGACTGCATTTCTGCAAACAGAAAAGGATAGCTACTTAATAAAGATAATAAATTTTAATAGGCAGTGAAGTTTTTTCCTTGACACAACATGGTAGTTTCTGAACAGATTTTGCACAAAAACATAAACAGATATTTCACAATATTTCTCTGCTTTTTTCTACTGTCCTTTCACTATGATACAATATGCTACAAAATACCTTGGGTTTTTAATCAACATGAAAATCCACAATGACTGTTTTTTTTGGTTTTTTTTTTTTTTTATGGAAACTTCATCAATCACGAACCAGTACAGTTACAGATGCCAACTAGCATATTTTAGATGGTCTGACCTTTCCAAAGTAGGCATCCAAGACTTCTCTGCTCCTGAGGAACACAAGTGTTCCAGGAATACCTGAATGAACCACATAAGTTCAGCTGCTGCATGGACACTTTTTTGTTCCCCATCTTTTATCGAGCTTCACCTAAAGTCTCTCATGGTGCCACTAAGACAGAAGATTATCAGACCCACCAAAGTGGAAGTAACAGCAACAGCCATCCACAGGGAAATAAACACTTTTCAGATTTGTCTATAGACATGAACTAATAAATCTGCTCAGTCTCTTACCATAGTGCTAGGCAAGTTTTAATATTTCAGAGAAGGAAACTAGGGAGACAAGTTCCTCAAAAGCATTGTATCAATACGTATCAAAACTTAGATGATTGTCCTGGATCTGCACTTAGACCACCAGTTGTCTTCTTTCCATTTCCCAAATAAAAAAAATGTAATTCTTGGAATGCTACAGTCAGTGGATTGAGACTGAGCAGGTGCTCACAGTAATATAACTTTCAAACATTTATAGTTCTAGAAAGGTAGGGTACATGCAGGTAAAAGCACTACTTGATATTTTGGAACTGCCAGCTCTGTACAAAGAGTGTCTGTAATTAGCACTTGGAACACTCCTTGAACTTGCAGAGTTATTCAATAACCCGCAGAAATCCCATGCATTACTCAGAACCCAGGGAAGAAGGTTTATCTGTGAAATTGCTTGCCTTGCTGATTCCCACTGTGTGCCCCAGGCTATATGGGAGTCATATTTGTAGCACACATAACGCAATTAGCCAAGGCACAGGTGAAAACCAACTATTGCCTGCTACATTGCAAGGATTGTATTTACTTTACAGAATTTCTAAGAGCCTCAGTGCAAGGTATATTCCTCCCTTCACAGAAAAGCAGCACACACTTAAGCATCTCAGCCAGGCATCCCACCCTGTAAACATTTATAACAAGCAAAGTATGTGCTGCAGTGAGGAGTCTCTTGCAAATCACTGAATTTATTTTCATAGTGGCTGTTTGCCTAGTCCTGTTTCAAGGGTCAGGCCCTGTTTTTATTCTGCTACATACGATTAAAAGATCCCTAGCTACCATGAGTTCAACAAAGTATGCTGACATATTCCTTCCTGTGTGTGCAGAAAACATTTTTAGTAGCTACTATGCAAACATCACCAAATTTTTACATTATCTTCACCCTTCTTGCTTTTACATTCTCTTCAACCTTGTTTCCCTGCTTTTACTAGATGTGAAAATAATAAATAGACATGATATACCAGTTATTAAGCCATCAAAAAAAACTACATGTCATTCCAGAAGGGAAAGGAGATGCTTGAGATTTAGAAGTCAAAACCTGGCTGTTACACAAGTGTCCTGATGGTAAAAAGCTTCAGCTTCTCCACATTTCCCATTGAAATGTAACTTTGGTGAGATGTTCCTGCATACTGTGATGAAACAGGCTGCTTCATATCTGAAATGACAAGAGTACCTCAAGATTATTATTCCAAGTAAGGTTGTTAAGGAACATAAGAGTCAGCTAAAATGGAAGACACAGAATAAATCCAATATGGGATAGACAATAATGATTAAATTCACTCTCCAGGCCATCGTCCTGCATCCACACAAATTGAACCACCTCTGGGTTTTCAGTAATGTAGGCAAAATGCTGCTCTAATTCAAGGAACAAAAGAGGTAATTTTGTCCTTACTATTGGCATCAGGAAAGCTCTATCTCTGCATCCTAGGGGAAATGAGAATAGGTCAAAACCATCAAAGATATTCCTCACAGGGCCCTTCCCACAAGCTGCTTCCTTCTCCCACCCTCAGCAAAGGACCACAGCTCTCCACAAATGAGAGGAGCAGCTCCATGGGAAGTGGATATTGTAGTGTCTGAGAAAGATTCATAGATGAAGGGAAATGGAGCACCCACATAAAAAACTGGGTTTTCAGAGTGCTCTGATGGTCTCTGCCCTCTCACGCATAAAAATACCATCCAGCACTTGCTATGTATGTTAACCACCAAGGATTTCAAGCCATAATAAACCACCTCAATCAAAGTGCTGGCTTTTGCATGAAGTGAAAAAAATTCAGATTTTTCATGGAAAAAAAAAAGGGAGCAAAAACTTCTGGGTACAAAATTTCTTTTTTTTTTAAATATTTTTTTTTTTTTTTAATCGGTATCTGCCTTTAGAAATCCATTATTTCTCACACAAACAGAAAGAAAATCCGCTCAGGGATTTATATCCAGGAAATGCTGAACAGTTAAAGTCACATGCCCTTGCTTATAAAGGTCTGCCTCTGTGAGCTGGTAGCTTCTTCAGTCCCCCAGTTTGCCTGCGGATCTGGTCATAAAGGTGTGCTCCAGTGGAGCTCTGTTTAAGCCATTTTCCCTTGATACTGCCGCCAACTAAAGTAATTTCTCTTTTCGGTTTGCATTTTTAACCCTTTTACTTAGTTACATGACACAATACTGAGACTGAGAAGTATTAAAGAGACTAACAAACACTAATGTTACAGGATGGAAAATAAAGGCTATAAACTTACATATTTATTGCTGAGATGTGAAGAGTTGCCGAGTTTTATTCTTCCCATGAGATGAGTGCTCTCCTAAGAAACAGAAAATATATTTGCATCAGATAAACATGGAAAGACAAAAGGGCCAATGAGTCTAGCAGGAACACGTCATTGACCACTGTACAATCTGACCAGTCTCCTTGTCAGATTTACATAACAGCAAAAATTGTCCACACGACAGATTTTTACTGCTCTTCCTATTTTATAGATTATTTTCCCCATGATTTGCTCATAAATGGTGGGTTACTACCACGAAGTATTTTCCAAGGCAGTTCTCAAGGGGGTTGAAGAGGAATAAGACTTTAATTAATTTATAGCTATGATTAGAACATTGAACTATAAAAATAAGAAGATACAACTATAAAATTAATTTTTGCCAGTAACACTGACATCAGCTCAGTTCCCCCAAAGCAGAAGGATGAACATTTAAGAACTTCACAAAATTCTCAGTCCTCCTTCCCTGGAGAAGTAGAGGCACTACCAGCAGTTACCGGCAGACAAACAACACTCCAGATGAGGATGTGTTTACAGATGTCCTATTTCCAAATGCACATTCCAGAAATGGGATTGGAATTACTTTGTGTCACAGATTTGTACGTGGAGGTGAACAGGGAATAGCGTTTGCAGACTAGCCAGAGCCACATGGAAACAGGCATGAGGGTGGGAAAACCCAAATGCCTCCTTCTGCCTCCCTGCTCACCTGCAGGAGACAATTTACATCCTCATACCCACATGAGAGCAAGGAAGTCATATATTACATTCCAGGATAAGTGAATATCTATTAAAAAGCTACAAATGACCAATGGCCTGGGGCTGCAAATTGTAATACAAATTAGGATTATAAAAACATCCACTGATTAGGCATTTAAATAATTAGCAGCCAAATTAAATAGTTGCACTCCTGAAGAGAATGGAAAAGACTTATCAATAGTTTTCAGACAGCTTTTCTTCACAGCAAAAAAAGGCTCTTTAATTTAGTGCAGCTTTTGGAAATGAGTAGAAGACTTGGTATCTGCTGAAAACTGCTCAACAATAATGTGCTGGAATGGTGTTCACTTCCCAAGTGTTCAATTCTGGAAAAAATATTTTAAAATAATTTTGAAGTGTTGCTAAGATAGAGTTTCAGGAGCTCTCATCATGTCAAGGTAGAGCAAAGGAAAGCACAAGTTTCTGCTAGGGAAAAAACTGGAACATCTTAACAAGACATATTTTTGGTAGGTGAAATGTTTTTGTTAGATAAAAATCTTGTCTTGAAAAGCTAAAATAAAGTGAACCAGTTCAAATACTGCACAGTTTTATACTAGCAAAGGAATGAGATTTTCAAGAACTCTTTTTTTAAGCTTATTTTTATTTTTCCTTCTGCATGTTTCTATTTTCCTTGTTTAATATACAGAAATAGAAGATTAAATAGGGGACGAAAGAGAGAAATTGGCAAAACTTTAAAAATAAGGTGTTGGAGAAATTAATTGTGAAATATATTACCATGCAGAGTATAATATTCAATAGTGGTAATAAATATCAGTACTTTGTTATCAGTTCCACTCTTAGCTGATTGTTCTGCAGATCCTGAGATCACAGCACACGGACACTCAAATACCCTATCCAGATTTCCTGGTGCTGTACACTTTATCCCTGAACAGTGAACTGCCCCCAGCTATTGCCCCTACAATATCAGTGTCTGGTGAGGGATGGATGCAGGCAGGGATGTTCTACATTGCTTTGCCACTGCACTTCCAAGAGGGCAGGGGCCTGCAAGCCTTGTGAAACTAAAGCAAGTTACGCCTACTCCATGGTTACAAACGTGTCTGAAGATTTTTGCATCACAAGGTCTGTAATCATTAGTGCCAGCCAACAATTCAGTGATGAAGAGACAATGATTATATACTGAAGAAGTGGTCACAGATGCTCTCTGTTCAAGAGATAAAAGGGTAGTGGATGGGTTTGGATACAGGGCTGCAGTACACCTGGAGACTGCAGAGAGGTGTCCAGATCAATTCTGGAGTTCAACAGTTCAGTAGTTTGATATTCTGCTAAATACACAGTTGCAACTCAAAGGGCAAACCAAGAAGAACATTCAGGTTAGCTGCAAGTAAGAAGACATTTATATCGATCTCCAAACAGCCTTAACTGACACAAATAGATTCCAAGACTGAAAAAACCTCAAACTTGTCTCCAAACCATCACCCACCAAAACAAATGGCCTAAACCTTGCTTCCCATAAGGAAAATGAAAAGCAAATACTTGTGTTTAGTAGTTTGTTAGAACAGATGGCATTTTAATAGATTGAAGAAATTATTTCACACTGAATTTTTTGCTGATTGAGAAAATACAGGGTGCAGTGGGGGTGATCAACCAGCCCAGATAGATTACCTGGATCCTTTGAAGGCTGTCACAGAACCATGGAATTGTTGAGTTTGGAAAAGACTTTTAAGATCATCAAGTCCAACTGTCAACCCAGCAACATCACCATGCTCAACACTAAACCATGTCCTCAAGTGCCACATCCACACATTTTCTGAACACTTCCAGTAATGATGACTCTACCACTGCCCTAGGCAGCCTGTGCAAATGCATAACAACCCCTTTTGTGAAGAAATTTTCCCTAATATCCAATCTAAACTCACTTGGTAAAACTTGGGGCCATCCTTGAAAACATACCAACAAGAGCAAAATTGCTGCACAACATCATCAGTGAAAACCTGGGATTTTATTTATTCTGGATTACACATTTAGAGAAGGAGGACACACAAACCCTAGTGTTATGCACCAGGAGATGGAAAGTATCAGGAGAAACTTGAACCATCAGTTTCTCACCATACAGATATTCAGCATCTTGCATAAAGGTACTGGTTGATCCAATTTGATGGGTACTATGGCAATAACTTTCTGATAAGGGGTTGAAAATTCATTGTACATTTGTCTACCTTGAAAAGTGAGTGGCCTCAGATAAATGGGACACGAAGGGAACTGGAGGAAAGTATTCGGTGCAGTTAAAGTGCTACCAACTGCACAGCTGCAAGTGCAACATGACCCCCTTTACCTGTGGTCCTGCCTTGTGACACCTCTCCTGATGGAGGAGGAGTTGTGGGCTCAGATAGATTGGCAGAGGGCAGTGAGAAGCCAACCTCAGATATATCACGCACTTCTACAAAAACTGAAAGAAATGATGCATAGTTTGAGAAAGAGACCTTAGGCAGAATATTTGGAAAATGAAATCAGATACCGACATGGAAGTTTTAGCTGACATACAAAGCCTGCCATTACACCCTTTATTCTCCTTCTCATCCTGCAGTGTGGCATCCATTTGTTGATTTGTTGAAATTGGATTACAAAAACAAAGACACAGGCATCATGGAGTCTCTAACCGTTACTGTCATATAACAGACAGATCTGTAGTTAAACTGTCAGGTTTATTGCTGCAGATACCACAGCAAACAAGACAAATTTGTGGAATTAAAAGCCACTGAAAACTATGCAACACCAAGGATACAAAGCCTGATTAAGGATGTCTCCAAGCCACAGGCTGCTGGAAGACTGTGGTGGAGGACACGTTGGACTCCTTTCCTGTTTGTCACGCTTCCTTTCACACTTCATGCCATCCACCCTCTGTGACAGGATTTGAGGCGACAGAGATCCAGGGTCCCAGCAGGTACAGCTGGCTCAGGTGAGGGTTTCTTACTCTCAATACTAAAGGAGATGGTACTCTAGCAATTACCACAATACAGCACTGGTCTTTCATACACACAGCCTCCATGTGGCACCCTTTGAACACTTCTGCTGGAGCCTTGGTCACCAATCCACCCAAAGAAATTGGCACTGTAGGCACTGGGCCTGATCCAATACACCCTGCACACATCCTCCTCTAAAACATGGTCATGGTTCAAAAGGATAAAGACAAGGAAAATGCACAAGAAAAATGAAATTTGTACTCATAAATCCTCATCCTTCAACATATTTAAGTGCATGGAAAGTAGACTGAGCACACAGATACTGAGGGCTTTTCCAAGCTGAAAGATAACCAGGAAAGAAATAGTGCTGCAGTGAAAATGCAGGGTTTTCTTCCTAATTAAAATTTCACTTGTGCAGTATTTGTTTTGATTTCTCACTCACCAGTATACTCATTTCCAACTATTAATGTTGCATCCTGATGCCAGTGTATGTGAATAAGTAATGGGTACAATCAGCTGAAATTACAGATTGCAATAAGATCAGTTTTGAAGCTCTGAAACAAACATTTCTTTGTCTCACTGTTGTGGAAGGATATTATATGAATCTCACTGCAATTTGCCCTCTCTCCCTGCCCCTCCACATTTGATTCAGAATCTGAATATATTATTCAGAATACATATACACTGCAGAACATCATGACATAAAAGAGAGCACAGACTGAGTACTATGAGTACAGAAAGTCTTTGACCTAGGTAAAGCCCTGTGACATTATTAGGAAAGCGGGAAGAGTAAGGATGTCAAAAACAGTCTTTCACATAAAAAAATAGGTTGTACTGAATCTCAGATTACATTGTCCATAAGAAAAAATTAGTTGTGCTGTTATTTCACTGTAATATCTGCTGCTGAGAAATTGCTTGTAAGTGGCAATTGGGTTTGGAGCAAAGAATTAAAGCAAGCTTTTAATAAAATCTGAGTGCAGAAGCCTAGCTTTTATAAAAGTATAAAACTACCTCTGCAGACACAAGACTCAAAATGTCTATTTTTACCATGCTGAACTAAAAGAAAGATGTTGGAGAATAGCATTAAGTGGGAACCAGTGGCTGGGTTTGGTGTGGGGCAGTGGGTCCAGCACCTGCAATGTGCTGCAGCTCCCCTGACATGCACTTCACCATTTCCCTGCAAACTGCTCCTCAGCACTGCCAGCGCCACAGAAGGATCTGAACAATCCACCACGGCAAAGAGAGGGTGTGCAGAAACCTTCAGGTGAAGGACAGGAAGACAATTGCTGCTGAATGGGCAGTAAAGGGTGGGAGGTGGCTCCCTCTCCCTCAGGAGGAGCTTCTCAGAAAACTGCAGGCTGGAAAGTCAGCAAATGCTTCACAGGGGAAAACATCACCTGACCCTCAGCAGTCTGAATGTAAGAGACTGCTTTAAAAACCTTTGAAAATATGCACAGCTCACAAACCAAATTAGAAATACAGAAGGAAGCATATGCTATTTTGACTACAGTTTGACTATGTTTTTGACTACAGTTTTGTCCGGAAGTTTCAGCTGGAAGTGTGTGCAGTCAGAACTTTGTGGTGAGAGTAAACAAAAATAGAGTCCAACCACAAGCTGTAAGGAGCTAAGAAAGTTTATTCTACAGTTTCTGTGAAGCAAGAAACACAACCTCAGACTATTATACAACACAATGTTAAAAAAGTAGGGTATCAGAGAATGAGAAAGAAAAGGAAAGGGAGGGAGGTACTTGATATCTTTCCCTGTTGCAAGGGGACTCTTTTCTATAAAGCAGTTTATAGGTGTTCTACCTGCAGGGGAAAAAACATAAGACCCTGAAACTACATCTCAGACTAGGAAACAGAAATAATCAATACCATATCCTACATTAGCAGGAACACTCACTCTCACCATTCCTAAGCATGCAGCATGCCAGCAGACTGCCCTTCACTGACCTACTCTGCTTATCTTGCAAGTAAATGGAAGAGGAAAGGGAATTTCCATTGACAGAGTGCCTCATCTGGGGACTCAGGTTCTTCACCTGCTCCTAGAGACATCTATCTAGACTCCAGACATAATGAGAAAGAGGTCAAAGTCCCAATGCATGTTGAGAAACCTTATGGCCCACATGGAGCCATGCCCCCTCGCAAGGCTATACTTTCCTGGGTTGGGTGTCCCTAATGAGGTAAACCCCAAAGATTTCTTACCTTCTTAAATGCCACGGTCCATGCTCAGATGTACTCAGCATAACAGGAACCAAGGTCTGCACCAGCTCCTGATTTGCCCCATTGTACCAAAACCACATCTATGGTTTGATGAGTGAGGCAGAACAATTAGTCTCAGATTTGGACGGTTGTGGAAAGCAGTGATGAAGACATTGTCATCCGACCACACTGTTTCAGAACACCACAGGATTTTCCATATCCAAGCCCTAGCACTGCAGTGGGTTGTCTTGAGGTACTTTCAGCTGAAGCAGCAGATAACAGCTCTAAGGCCACCATTAGTGCTGAACAGCAGCAGCTTTTGGAAGAGATGTGGAGCACATGAAGAGTGCAAGTTTTCCTGCTTCCTCAGTTCATGCCATCTGAGAGCACCTCTAGGTATTAACTGATCTCTTTCTCCAGTGTGATTGCAGTAAGTAAAAGGGGTTTCACATGGAACAGGTTAGGTATCTCCCAAATATCCATCTTTGCCTGATACATTTTCCCACCTCTGTTTAGTAGCAACACTCGAATTTTCATTTTTTGTCCACAGTGGGTATCTCAGGAAGCCCTAATGCAGACACGTGACACAAATCCTTCTCCAGCACTTTCCATTTCAGGTGCCTCACCAAAATCCGAGCTACCTAAGCTTTGGCACATTTAACCCCCTTTCAGCAAATTCAGTGCAGAACAGGCAATATCCTTACAAGCCAAGTAAGTCACATCCTAGCCTTTCACCTCAAAACAGCTCAGTCTGGTTATAAATCATGCTTTAGTGGATCAGTTTATGCTTAGGTGCCAGGATTATACCTAACATGTCTGAAATATTATGTCACCTGCACAATGAGACTTTACATTGAATATTGTACTGGTTTGCTTCTACTAAAAAGGCTTTTCATACACTTCACCTGCTCTAGAATAGTTACTACAGGCAAGGGCCATAAAAGAAAATTGTCAAGTTATTACTCAGATATCAGTACTTCCATCACACATCATACACCTGTATGGAGTAGCCTTACCCAAATTTCTATTCACCAACCTCTCTGTAACTAAGCAATTTTCATCCCTCAGCATTTTTCATGAGTCCTAAAAAGGTGATTAATACCTTTGCTGTTTCTCAGTGTGATACACAAGAACCCTTACAGAAAAAGTTAGGCCTATTTTCAAAGACAGGCAATACTTTAACCTCATGGCTGATGGTATTGATCTCTCAGTAATCAATTAAAACCCTTCATCTTATATTCTCAGGAAATATAACTATCACTGACAAGCTAAATGTGCAGTTCTGTGGGCTATGTTGAATCTCAAATAAATATTTTTGCAGGTAGATTTTCTAAAACTCTGTATTGTAGAAGACCATTTATTCTCCCTGGGGAGAGATCCCCTAAATTTGCCTGTACAGTAAACATGAAATGGCTGCCATAAGTCCTGCATTTGTACATCAGTGTAAAACTTTTGAGATTATCCAGCATCCTGAGGATTTTTATGCAAGCTGAGTTTTCAAGATGCAAGAACAGATACATATCTTGCATTAGGTGTTGCAGCTTACTGACAAACATGCATGAAAAATTTACTGAGTCTAGTTTAGTTTTCTCTATTTTTTTACTTCACATCAATTCTACACCAGTGGTGCCTTAGAGCTCAAAGCCATTAGCAATTCCATCTTTCTAAGAAGAGTTATAAAAAATGAGAATATTAAAGCTCCATTTATGTAGTGTTCCTGATATTACTCCATTAAAAAACATTAATTTGGTCCAGGCTTAATTGAAAACTATTATTTTCCTGTATTTCATATTAATTGTAGGTATTTGAAATAATATTCTTGATTAAATTTCATTCAGCTGTGCCTCTGAAAAAGGAGTTTTCCCTTTTTCTTTCATTTCATATTCAGAAGCTAATTTTAGAAGTCCTAAAATGAGATCCTTCAGTAGTCAATGGACTGCCACAGGTCAGCTCAAGATAGATGTCCAAGGCAGATGGGATAAATGGCCCTCTGGACACATACATCTGTTTCATCTATGTGCAGCTGGCATGGGTTTTAGACAGATGAAATAAGGGAAGATTAAACTCACTACAACCTTTGATCAAGATCTATGCACAACACTGACACAGGGTATTTCTAGGTTGCTTGCTTGAACAGTTTGTAGGTCCTTATTTGTCCTGTATATATTTTACAAGATTATATAATCTCAAAGTCTTCTGTTTGGAAGAAAAAGCAAAAATAAAAAAATAGAATGTATACTTCTAATTAAACTTAATTTGAATACATATCAAAGCAGAACTTCATTGTATATGTGCTTGACCTTAGGGAGGAGCTGCCTGTTGATAGTGAGAGGATGATGTAGCCCAGCCTGCAAAGTTAAGGCTGTTCTTTAGATATTCCTAATTTTAGTCTTTATACTCACAACTTTTTGAAGTTTCATTGGTAGATAGAGAGACAGCCACAACACACACTTTCTAAACAGCTGGACCAAGGAAAAAGAAGAACACATGTAGAGAAGTTTTATGCAGGGCAGTTGTTGTCAGTAGTTGTGAGAAGGCCCATGAGTCAGGCAGTTCTTCTGTCTATATCATGAGAAACATTTGCCATTATGCCTGAGTTTTAATGAAGCAAGTAAATCTGATTCAAACGGGGAGGCATCCTAACATATCTGAAATACCCATATGAGTGACAAATAGTTCTGGAAGAAACAGACCCTACAGCTGGAGTACTTTTAATTTAAGAAGTACAGTGACTCTAAAAACCTAGGCAAAAGTAGGACTTCAATTTCTGTGAAAGCATGTTTAATTTTGAAACATATAACAATGTAAGAACTCAAGAGAAAATGGCAGCTAGTTTAAATATGAATTGTATTAATTAGAAGAGGGCAAGAATCTTGTCTTCTAAGTGGTTATGACTCAAACCTTCTAATTATAGCATGCACACATCATAGTTCAGTAAAAAAGAATATCAAGCATCCTCTGGATGGAAGATGCTGAGATATTTGGTGAACCAGTAGCTGATTAACAGGCACCAGAGCTCATCTTGTGAAAAAAACAAAAAAACTGAGCCTGTGTCTTTTCCCATTTACCCTGCTGTAAACCACAAACAATTCTGCTACTGTCAATAAAATCACTTTGTTTTTGAAACAGTATGATGGCAGAATCAATCAAAAAATGTCCATAAATTAGTTTCTAACTTCATTCAGCTTTCAAAAAAAAAAGAGAAAGGTACAATTTTAAGAAAACATACACACAACTCCATACTCAAAATAAAGCTACCTTCCTGTCCTCCTCTAGCCCCTAGCTCTGTGTCGAGAGGCCATGGGGACCTTGCACAACTCTAGTTTGCTGCAAGGGCTGCCAGAGATGCCCTGTGGGTCTTCTGGATTGCACAAAAGCTTCTGGGAGTTGCAGAGAAAGCTGGAGAGTCCAAACTGTGCCTCTCCAGCAAGCAGAGGATAGTTTACATCAAGTGTTGTATTTTAGATTTCCCAAGGATTTGGACAAAAGGAGAGAGCAGCTATTGGTCAGCCTCAGAAATGTCAGTAGGAGAAACAGATGGCCAAAAAGCTTAAAAACAAAAAAAGTTTTGTGCCTAAAAAGTAGAAAGTAAGAGACTGTCTTTCTGGAAGGACTTCTGCAGATGAGGTGGGACCTACATGACCGAGAAAGCACTGGGTGAACGTGTGAAGTTTCACCATGTCTAGCTCCACCATGAGAGATTTAGGGGTTTTGATTTTATTTATTTGTTGAGTATCTGGAATTAGATTAGTCAGAATTTTGTTCTGCCTCAGTCTTATTTTGTGCTACTCCATTTCTTTGCAGAACCTGTAACTGCATTCATCTCTTTGCTTTGAGATTTTGCTTTCTTTTGTGCATGTTATCAGTAACCTTTATTCCTTTAGGCTATATTACCACAGATTTTATAAGAACCTGAAGCACAGGACAGAGGGATTTGCAATGAGAGTAGGACTTTGAATGCAAAGGGTGACTGAGTACAGGGCTGACTGAACAGTGCTGACACCAACTCCAACAGAGCCTTAATTACACATAGCACTGGCTCCCAAACCTTTTGATCCCTGGGATATTAGCTCAGTTCGTTGGAGCATGGTAGTAATAACACCAAGGTTGTGGGTTTGATCTTCACATGGGCCATTCACTTAAGTTCACATGAGGGTCCCTTCCAATCCAGAACATTCCGTGATTCTGATATTACCAGTCTTCAAACTTCCTTGCACAGCCAGATCTAGGTGATAAATACCATGATCACTGTCACTCCTGAACATGCCTAGCTAGATTGCTTACCATCAATGTTTTTAAAAAAAATATTTTCCAAAACCAGTCATACTTCTCACTCCCAAATACTGATAGCACACACAGTACAGGTGAACTGCAGCTCTACAGGATCACAGTCCAGTAATTTGCTCTGTAAGGGAATTGTTTGCAGTGACTTTGACCTAACAGGAACTGAAGATGTGTTTGCTATTGGAAATGACATCCCAAAACCTGCATTTCTCTGAGCTCAGATAGGGAAACAGACATACACACAAAGGAAACACTCACCAATCTCAGTAGAAGTTGTCTTCACAGAAAGAAGTTTGACTCCTTCTTTATCCGACTGGGCCCTGTTGAAGTCAGGAAACATTTTAGCAGACAGCACACATGTTGGTCAGCCAAACAAAACTCTAAGATTATGGTCCCAAGGAGGCAGCATCTACTCCAGGCTGGCTTAAAATGGGTTTCATATGGGGTCATGTAGTGGAATCTAGGTGGCAGAAAACACCATATAACAGCATCTCTGAAAACACCTTTCTCTTAAAATATGTACTAGATCAAGTTTCATGACTCCAGGTTTAATCTAGAACTTCACAGGAAAGGTACATCTAGAAGAAAAGGAGTCTTATTTTTTTCTGTCAATGCAAACCTTTTAGCCATGTTGAATTGCAAACAAGGACCATGTCAGATGTCCAGGGAGTCAGGGCTACCAAGTAAATCAGCAGCTTAAATGTTGCTTTTGGTCATACAAGCAGCCACTGCCAGGCTCAATGGCCTTTAGTATGTATCTCCTAATGGATCTTTCTCAGTTTCCCTCTGCTCACACTCCTTATGCTACTACTATTCCAACTGAACCCATGCAAATGGTCTAGTGGAAACAAAATGGGACAGAGGAACATGATATAATGGGGAACAAGAGAAATATATATCTATATAATCCAGAAAAGAGAGAAATTGGGAACAAAAGAAGAGGGGTGGGAAAAGGTGCAGGGGGAGAGGGGAGGGATCAATGGGGAAAAAGTGAAAAAAAATAAAAAAGTCTGTGCCAATGAGTCCTGTGGCACAGCATAAGCTGTTTATTCATTTCAAAAGGATCACTTGCAAAACAGTTGAGAGTCACCACATTTCTATCCATGCTGGAACAGCTGCTTATCATGCATACAGGTCTACAATAACTACAAGTGCAGCACCTTCAACAGGATATTTCTCTTTGGGGTGGCAACTGATAATTATATTTAAACAGAGAAAGATCAAAGAAAATCCTATGCAAAATCTGCTACATTTACAAGTGCCCTGTGATAGATCTCAAAGCAATGAAAAGGATTCAACCTACTGTTCTGCGCCATTCTCTTGTCTCTCTGGAAGAAGAAAAAAGTTAATATCAGTTTGACTGCTGGAACTCAACCCCCATACATTTAGACATGGCTATTGCAGTTGCTGGCAGAAGGCTCAGGTGTAATTTTGCAGTATTGCATTAAGTTCATTAACACAATCAACCAGCTTGAACAGTAATTGTTATTTTTCTGGTCATCTATGGAAGTGAACTGATGCTGCTCACACCGATACTTCTGGAAACCAGGGAGAATGGCACGTGGCTCGACCAAGCGCACAACAGAAGCACATTTCTCCCTGCAACTCCCAAACCCCTGGGTAGCTGGCACAGAGGACGTGAGCCTGTGATGGTTCTCGAGTACACAACAACTGAGCTAAAAAAAACAGGGTAAGGGGACTGAGGGAACAAGGGTGTTCCTGAGGCTGTACCCCTGGGGGATACAGCCTGGCTTGACATCTGAGAACAGAGTTTGTCATCCCCATCGATGAGGAACAGGTTTGTCTCCAAAATGAATCATATGCTGGTTCATTTTTATGCATTTTATGTATTTTATGCTTATGTGCAAGTGTGGGCAGATGGAAGGGGCCAGGGGGTTACATCAGAGACACGGAGCCAACTCCGTGGCACCAAGCACAGGGGAAGCGCACTGGATAGGTCTGGGCAAATCCTACAGGAAGCACTACAGATATCTACTCTATATTCCAAATTAATTTGCTAATACAGTGCCTGATGACTATTTGTGCATAGGGGAGGCTGGTAAGGAAATGTTCTTCATCTCATATCTTTATCTCTTGACTCTGGATATTCGGTAATTTCCTAAGTAAGGATCACATCTTCCTCTGTTTATCTGGGTCTGTTTTTCCATGTCATTGGCTAAATGGTTGTGACACACTGTATGTCTTGGTTTCCAGCTTCAACACCCTGTTGTGATTTTGTATTTCCAAGGCCTGGTGATTTCACAGCTCTGCACAGGTCTCCTAACTCATGCCAGCTCACAGAGACAGAAAAACCACAGCCTGGATTCAGACCTGGGTTTTCACTTAATGGAGATTTACACTTACCAGTGGCCTACTTGGGCAACCCTGAAACGTTTGGAAAACGGGATGGAACTATAACCCATTATCTTAAGTATTTAATGGATAGCTGAGAAATAGATACTGGCTTTAGCTGCTCTGTCAAAATCACTATTTCTGACAATACTGTTTGCTCAGGGATTTTGCTCTATGCACATTATATTGTAACTGGAATATTTTACTCATGCATCATGTGCACGTGTGTGTGTGTGTGTGTGTGTGTGTGTATGTATGTATCAGGTATATCCCAAAAGAAAACATTGGTATTTCTTTGCCTGTATCTAGAAGAAAGACAAAATAAATAGTGGTTTTGTTGAGTATCTTCAAATTTAGTTTTCACTGTACATTTCTATCTGATTGATTTTGTTAGCATAGGTGTTTGTTAGCTCTTTGTAGCTGCAAAAGCACAAACAAAAAGCTTTACAGCATTACATATTCTCCAAAAATAATTTTTGCTCACTCTGGTCTTCCTACTGATTTTGAAAATGAAGTGTTAGTTTCCCACTTTAGGCAAAACACTTCAAAATACAAAAAACTTTCCCATCAGACTACCACAACAGTGATGGTTAAGGTAATCTAAAAGAGGTCTTTTAATAATAAAAAGCACATTGATTCCCCCACTCCCTCCCCTGCAGCGAAAGCAAACCAAATACCTGGAGTTTTCTTCTGGCACATTTTGTACAAAGCCACCAGTGAGAAGACAGAGAGGGTAATGACTATCAGGGTGATGACAATTGGCAAGATAACATCTGCAAAAGAGGGAGAACATAATTTTGGCTTTTGCCTCTGACATACATTGCCTCTATGTGTAGGTGCTTGCACACACTAAGGTGAGAGGCACCTCCCGCTCCACTTCACCGAACATTTCCCAGTTCTCTGAAGCAGGGTAACTTGCTGCTCCTGTTATTCCTCTGGCAACCACTGAGCCTCAGGCTTAGATGTTTTGTGGAGGGAAGATTTAGGCACCTTCCTTCTCCCACCCTTACTCCTTTCCCTGACACTCGTGCTGCCCTGTGAAACTGGTTTCACCTATTTTTCAGTAAAAGAACAAGGTTTTAGCACCTGCTTCACTGGGCCCATCATAATTTTGATGAAAACACTCATCATTCAACCCCAGTGTTGATGGCCTCCAAAGGTTTTCTCTATAAATAAATTTTTTAAACATGCAATTTATTTTTCCCTTTTTTTGGAAGAAAAAAAAAAGACCTATCTGAAATTCAGCAACTAAAGTGATTATTTTGCTTTTAACATTGTACACCCAGAAAGACACCAAGGAGTTACATAATTCAGTAACATTCCCCACAGAACTTACAACCAGGGACAGAAAATGCAAGATCTCCTTTTAAAATGAGGACATTTCTTTCCTTTTATTATTTCCCACCATCTGCCATTTCCTGACAGGTGTTTCCCAGCCAAGAAGCAAAAAGAGGAAAGAATTATGTAATGAAGAGAAGCTTTCCCTGGGAAATATATAAGCTCAGCTTGTCCCTTTTTATCTTTTCTCTGGCAGCGACCGGCCACATTCAAATTCAGCAGGCACTCTCCTGCCTGCTGGCCTAAGCCCTGTGCCAGGGGGAGGCTGCATTCTATGACTCTGGATGCAATTAATATTTAATACTCCTATAGATGTGTCTGTGCATCCATGGAACGAGAGGGAGACAGTTTAACAGTGGGAAAACATCGAACATATTTTGCTTAGTCAGTACTCTGGGTAGGAAATAGCAAAGCTGCAGCAACCCTCTTGCCCCAGAGATGCATAATGTCAAAATGAAAGATTAAGTAGCATGCATCACGCAAATATCAAGTGCTTAAAGAGTCTGCAGAAGACTGCCACCTAGACTTTCTCTCCCATGATGATATGAATAATATATTCATCTCATACATTAACAACAATACATTCATATAATAGGTACGACATGAATATGAGCAACTTTTTTGCATGCTCCCTTGTGTCTTCTCTCTCAGGGGATGACTATTTTTTTTTCCTCAATTTTACCACTTTGACTCAGTCCCTGGGAATACTTGTGCTGCTCTACAGTGAGAGCAGTGTCAACTTATCAAGCTCTGTTTCTCTTTGAGAGGAGTTCTATGGTGGGCATTTAAATTTGGTTTCTAATAGGGCCCTATGTCTGGTAAGGCTAGAAATAAAACTGCCTGTTTCATTTGTCTGCTACTCCAATCACTTATTAAAAGCAAAACTGATCAACTGAAAATTCAAAAGCCAGACAATCAAGTAAGAATACTCACTAGAATAGCTGGTATCACTCCCTGTCTGAGTCTGGTTGCCAGAACTGCTTTTAGGACTTTCAGAAGTTGGATCTGCAAAAGAAATATTGCCTGTCAGGTAAACTTGAATTGCCAGAATTCCCCAAAAAACTCCCTCTGAAAAATTACCCTCCCAAAACAACTTTTTTGTCCCCAGTTCTGGAGCTTCACTTGGTGCTTCACACCTATATTTCTTCTCAATTATACTTGGATAACTTGGCAAGAGGGGTGGAAAAGTTTATTTAGTGTGGCCTAAAAGAAACACACACTTTGTATGGGTGCAGATTTCCCTAGCATCATCTGCTTGTCCACTTACAGGTTATGAGCTACAAACTTTTTCACTATCAGGAGGTTATGGTAGTGTTCAACAATAAAAGAGAATTTTTAACAAGGATATAAACAAGAAAGAGTGAAAATTCGACCTGCCTCCAAGAGAAGAAAGGCCAAAATATTTCACTGCTAATTTAAAAAAAAAGTGCTAATAGTAGATGAAGAAGTCCAAAGAGGTGCAATATTAATAGATAATAAGTTTCTTGAGTGTTGTTACAGAGGAATGTGCCTGATCCCTGCCACATTTGGAGAGAGCAACATTGTGAGCCTCTGGGACATTTTGTATGGCTAGATTTAAAGGAATGCATTTCTACCTTCAGGTGCTAATCTGAATTTGAGCCAGGTATCAACAATGCAAAATATTTATTACCTTGCCGCATACAGCCTATGAAAAAACAGTCACAGAACTTGCAAAGAGAAAATGCAAACATTGGCATTTCCCTAGGTACGTTTTATAGCACATGGGATTGCATTCCATATCGGACGGAGGCTTGAGCAGACAAGTGCTCACTGACACTGAAGGAGCCCACCGGCTGGACAGATGTGATGCAAGGTCAGACATTTCCATTCCTTGGTTAAATATCAGAAGTGACTCTCAAAGAGAGGCACCTGGGGAAGGTGATCTCTGAAAAGGGGGTCCTAGCAGAGGTTGTAGCTCCGTATATAAGTAATAAGAACATGGTAGCAGCCACTGAGGTTTTGTTGCTCAGGTACCTACTCACAATCCACACCTGTAGGATTGCATGGTTCCCTCTTCCCAAGAACAGAAGAGGGCTCAAATTGTTGGGTGGAAGCTATGAAATTAATTAAGTCATTAAAACCAATTTCCTATGGCCATTTTGAGGTCTAGAATACAGTTTTGTTCTACTAACTCTCTGAAAGACACGTCCCTATTTTGTGTAGGCAGTATTTGTAACTGATCACTGGAGTTACAGTAACAAATAAGGTTTATTCATCGCAACCATGTAGGAATTCCTGTTCCTGTTGCAAAACTGATTTTAAACTCATGCTTACTATTAAAAAATGTTTTGGTGGTTGTTTTCTTTCCCCCTTCCCCATTCTTTTACTTTCATTTGTCTGGACACAGACAGAAACCTCCTGGGGAAAAATGATCACTTACTAAGTGCTTGTGTGGTGCCAAAACAATACAGCCATAGCTGAGACATTCTGATGCTAGAGTGCAGGAAACAATTCTTGGCCAAGACTTTATCTCTGAAAAATCACTGTTTCTTTAAAGCAGAAGTTCTCTTTCCCTTGGTGCCTGTCTGCTGAGGGGTGATAATGCAAGGCTGGAAACTGAGCTATCATCAAATGACTAAAATAATTCCTATGAATTCTTAATTCCATGTGATTGCTTCAAATTTCCCAAGGAAATACTACTGCCTTTTTGTTACCTTATCTGGTATACTACATGATATACAGGGCAAGCAGGCAATTATCACGGCAATGAGTTACCCTGGATACTGACTGGAAATGTCAACAGAAACAAACTGCACTGAAAAACAGGAATGCGTATCCCTGCATTTGTGCAGGAGATGTGTGCCTCTCCTCAGGAGAAAAACTGAGGAATGAAATCTACTGGTTTTTTTCCTGGTTATCTGTTAATTGACCGAGATGTGAGTAACGAAGGAAAGAGAACTCCGTAAGTTAGCATTTTAACTACTTGTGACCATCAATAAGAAATTTGACAGCTGAAAAGAAACATTACTGAATAAAATCAAGCAAGGAACTAAAACCTTAAGCTCATTTCCCCCCTTCTTTAATATAAGTTTCTCACAAGTCAGCCCCTCCTGTCTAGTTTCTCTGGATCTGGAAGGTATTTTCCAGTTATGGAATAATCTGGGATCAGAATAAAAATGAATTGGGGAAATACATCCATCATGGTAACAGGAGGGATTAGATTTTGCAGGCAGCAAAAACTGCAGGGACCAGTACAGAAGAGACTGTTTCCTGATAAGCCCAGAGAAAGGAAAATAGGACAATACAGGTTCATTAGCACAGGAAACTTGCCTTATGCTGGGACTTGCTGCTTCTAACTACAGGACAAGGAACGAGAGCCAGTGACAAGAACAAGCTCCTTGGTAAATACTCTATTTATAACAGCTTCCCATTGCATCATGTAACATGCCAGGCCTGATTTTTTTCTGTGGTCCCACCCTGTTTTCTTTCCAGTATCTGCTAGTTCAACATGATATTCAGCTGAAATCACAGCAAAATTACTCAATGCTACAAGCTGAACATCACTCTTCTGCTGCTCTGTACTGAGTTTCAGGTACATTATTCCCCTAGATCCTTCTTGCTCCCTGAACATTTCCTTGCCTTAGTTTGTCCCTCTCCCACCCCACACCAGCTTTTTTCATCAGTGTGCATAGAGAAACATCTTCTATTGCCCTTACTTGTTGAATTTGTTGGAGAGCTCATGGGAAGGCCTGCAATAAAACAGAAGGAACATGTTTGTTAGTATATCTGTTTTAGTTGTCCAGAGTCTTCACATCATACAAACTGGCAGACTCCAGCAACACACTCACAAGAAATGCTGCCCCAGAAGTGACATGCTAACACTACTCCCAAGCCCAGAAAGTCTGAGCTATAAAAGTCTCCAGACATCCCTTACAGATGGGAGCAGAATCCAAAGCCCAGCCCATGCTAGGTTGTTATTCTGCTCAAGAGAAGAAAATCCTGAATTAATTGATACTGTCTCCTTAAAAACTCCTCCTTCCAAAACCAAAGAAGTGCCTGGGAGTGAATAGCTGACATTTAACTGACAAGTAAGTGTTTTATTAAAAGAAACTAATTGAGACACATCTTCAAGAGTCATAAAACACTTTAAAAAAAATCTTTGTTTATTGTCTTGGTGCTTTTGGCTAGCAGACTGCTAAGAAGCAGGAGTAAGAGGCACTGGTAATGAAGAAGAAATCGACCTTACAGAGCACTGGGCACAATGTTTACTGGCTCACTACTGTCAGCTTCCCTCAGTTTCTTCACAAGTTTTTGGTGCACAACACATATTTTTTGTTAGCATGCTGCTGTTCTTGTGTGTCTAGACTGTAGCAGGCTTGGAAATTAGGGCGGCTGTGTTCTCTGTGTCCCAGCTGTGCCAGGGTGGGGGATCACAGAAGGCAGCTGTAACTCCAGGCAGGCATTGAGCCTGCTCCCTGACTGCCCAGGTTGTAGTGCTCTAAACCAGGTTCCTCAAGGAGCACAAATCCACCCTTATACCCTCACTACACTTTCTGTGCTGTAGACTGATGCTTTGCACAAAGACAGCTCCTACCAGCAGAGCTGTAACAACCATTATTCTATTACTGTGAACATACTCTTTGAGAACCAGAATGCTGCTCTTGTTTTTCCTTCTCTCTACACCCAATTAAAACCATGGATCACTTCAGCCACTGGGGTGCAAATAATTGCTTTTGCTAATGGTACATGTGACAAAACTTTAACTGCATTTTAATCACAAACATTCATGAAAAGTATGTTTAGGTTGAAAAGTTAAGTACTTAAAAGTCAGCAGTAAGAGCTCCTTCTTGAACATACTAAATATTTGCAATGCTAAGTATCCTGAATATATACAGTTACCTCACCCTGGCTTCCTAGAATGCAGAGGAGACTGTTTTCCTAAGCTTTTTGTTGTCTCATCAATCCATCTGCAAACAGCAATATCACTGTGCTCTAAGAGGATCTCTGTGATGAATCATTAGGCAATGTTTATAGCATGTTTGGGCAACATTACCAACAAAACCAAGCAAAAGCTTTCAGGAAGTTAATTAATCACTTGTCAAAGGAACAACACAGAGTACAAAAGGCAGCAGGACACCTACCTGGACGTCAGAGTGTTTCCATAAGGAAATATCCAAATATGATATGATTGCTTATTACCAGAATACTGCCTTTCCTTCAGCCTATCAAGTGTGGGATGCCATGGTAAAAATACCATGTGATCACACAGCATGTGGGCAAACCAGCAAACCGTAACGCACTGTGTGTGCATATCCTTGGAGAAAGGCAGAAGACTTTGTCTAGTCTTTCAAATAGGTCACTTCTCTGTGAAGTGACTTTGAACCTTGTCTCTCAAGTCTGTGGAACTTTCCTTTGAAAGACCTCCAACATTATAAAATAATTATACATTTTCCCATACATTCACTCCTGAAAACGAGGCAAAGCACCTTGGCTCAAATTAAAACAAATAAATAAATAGAAAAATCATATGAAGCCCAAGACTGACACCCAAGTTCACCCCAAAGACTTAATGGCTTGTTGAACCTGAATGCAGGTGACATAAGGCTCTGCAAACAGGAAGGGCTGGGGGACATGTGCTTCAGTACCCACTGGCACAACCAAAAGCCATGCAGCTGTCCTGGCCAGACCTTGCCTCTTCAATAAACCCAGACAGCAGAAATTATCCCAGGGAGGAAACATGACAGCAGCCACCTGCCCTCTCTTTCTGGGCCTCTGTTAGTTTTTAACAACTGCAGACACCCACACACTACCCAGCATCTTTCTAAAAGCTATCTCACCCAGGTTTTGCTAGATCATGAAAAATTAAATTGGAAAAATCTGATGCCTTCCTCTCTCTCCCTGTCTCCAGTATGCAAGCAAGGCACCAGTTCACCCTCTGTTCAGAGATTTCTCAGTCCTGTCACGCAAACAAAGCTGTGCTTGTTGGAGTGATTCAGCAGGTGCTTTCAGTTTGCATTTTCTAAATACCAATCCAGTGCCCTTTTTGGTGCAGGCTCACATGCTACTGTTCTCCAGAAAGAGAAGGACAGAAGGAAAAGCAGCATTTCACTTGGTAACAGTTACTGGAGTTGCTCTAGCTGCCTGTACAGAGCTTGCTACCTCCTTTGGGGCTGCAAGCAAGATGCTCTGCATAAATAATCTGGGAAGATTTCCAGATCCATCACAGAAAGTGAGGTATGCAAAGCCGTCTGTGCTGGGCTCCTCCTTGTGCAGTAAGGAGGACAAGGATAAAAAATTTGGCACATGACTGTGGTTTCATTTGAAATTACCTGCCTGAGTCAGTTCAGCACTGGTGAGAAGCTTGACAGATGGAGAAAGAGACCAATAACTAAACTCTTCCCCACTCTAAGTGCTACCTAAGCAGCCTGGATACCCTGCAGTTTGCTACTTCTGTTTTTTGGAGTGCAGCCACATCCAACTGTGTTCACTGGCAAAACAAATGAATAAATTTGGCTGATTACTCAGAGGGGATACCACAATATAAATCAAAGCAAAATTAAAATCTTGAAAAAGCCTTTTTTGCCTTGACCACACCATAGATCTGTAATAGTGTTAACTGAAGCTTTGCTATGTTTTCCATCTCCCAGAAACTTCTATTTTTGTGTCTCTCTCTTTGTGAAGGAGCTGAAGATATGGTGGGTAATTTTTATCTAATATCACTATCCAGAGTTCCTGGAGTTTGTGTAGAGAAAGAGTCAAACCTTACTAGTCTTACTCATAAAAATTTTTCTTAGGGAGATGCCTCCTGTGAATCAAGTGAGTAGGATTTATAATTGGAGGAGTGCAATGAAGATATCAATAGATGAAGCAGGTTGATTCATCTGACAGTTTATTATAATAGATCATTTAATCTTACCACCCTGCTGGGTGAACTTAAGCTCATACTGCTTTATGGATTTTTTTGTTGTTTAGATCACAGAATAAAAAGCCACAATACTTGCAATTTCTCAGATGTATTTAGACTCTAATCTCCAATTTTTCATTAATTAAACAAAAGGAGAAAATTAAGTATCAGCAAGCAATCCTCTGTGGAGGTGGAGAAGGAGTGGGAGGTATATTACACATGACAGCCAAAGTTGAAGAAGTGCATGTGTCAATGGCACGCATGCAGGTTGCTCTCTTAGCTAAAAACAGTTCCGATTGCCTCCTCGAGCCTGGGTGAGCGCTGCGCAGCACCTCCTCTGTGGCTGGTGCTTTCAACGTCCTTTAATACAGCAATGCTGTTCTCTGATGTTCCTACACGTTCTTTCCCAGGCTCCCCCACTCATCTCAGTTGCTCTCCAGCTCTCTGTAGCACTCCTCCCACACCCTGATCTTTTGATATGGCTGATTGGAAATTTCTCTGCAAAATGTGCTTTCTTTTTTTTTCTGCATCAAGAAA
This sequence comes from Eopsaltria australis, assembly GCA_034509425.1. Classification (NCBI taxonomy): domain Eukaryota; kingdom Metazoa; phylum Chordata; class Aves; order Passeriformes; family Petroicidae; genus Eopsaltria; species Eopsaltria australis. The sequence continues at coordinate 1,530,766 of JAVTVJ010000172.1, read as the reverse complement.
GGAAACTTTCACCAAAATGGCATTCTTTCAAAAATGGAAAATGGTCTCAAAACTAAACATATTTAGCCAGCTGGATTATTTTGGTTGGGCATATCAAATAGAACTGTTGTGGTTTGGATCCATTTCACATTAATTTGTCTTCCTCTGAGCTCCCCCACAGAAGACATGGCTCAGATAACTTCAGCTTGCAAGCTATGCTGTCCCCCATGGGCTGCAGCCTTGGCACATATCAGCCTCTGTTCTGGTGAACAAAAGGCATCCAGACTCTAAATAAGGCCCTGAATGTGAAATTCCAGAGATCTAGAAATAAGTAATCTAATGGCAGGGAGAGAGGTGGCATTTCCTCTGATCTCAGCACAGGATGAAACAACTGGCTTCACACTTGCATCGTTTCAAAATTAGGGTTCAGCATACAGCTTCCCCAGGCCTGAGCAATTGCACACACGAGAAGAATCTGTTTAGAAGGAACCAAAATTTTTTTTCTTTAAGTCTCTAACACATACAGAGAATAAGGGAGTGAGGGTGGTCTAAGGTGTAACTGTTTGGGATAAGCTACCTACCACATCAGGGTGAGAAAGGGGATTTATTGCATATATGAGCTTCAAGAAAGCAGCAAGGAGCTGATGCTGTAAGGAGACAGCAAAGGTGATAGTGTGGAAATCCTGGTGCAGGTATAAGTGATTTTGAAATGGCAGTTTCATGGGAACTCAGAGTACTGGCTATGCCAATGATACCCAGACTGACTTCCCCTGGATAGATGGGTTCTTTCTGTCTCAGCCAGGCAATTAGAGTTCTGGCATCTTGGGTAGTCTCTGAGCTCAAGAAGATTTATTGGTTTTATAGCAGAGCGAGCTGAGTAAGATGATGACTTTTGCAAACAGACCCCAGGAAGGTTGTAAAATTCTCTTGACAAATTTTAAATGTAAAATGTAATTGTATACACAGCATAATAGGTAATTCAATACACATGATGCATAGTCAGATATGCATTACAATTTAATATCAACCTGGAGAATTTACCTGTGTGAGAGACCTTCTAATTAAAAATGTGGTGATTTACTGTTTCATTGCAGTATGGCATTGGTGAGGTTTCCATACTCTGCCTATATTTGCCAAAAGACATGAAACCTAACAGGAAAGTCAAGTAACCACAAGTCACAGTACATGCATTATGGGGAATGGGCTTATTGAAAAAATTGCAAAGAATTCTTTCTGAATCAGTGGCCTTGAGTTGACTTTAACTTCCTTAAAATGCTTATAATCTTCTTGCATGCTTCTAAGCATTTCAATGCATACCGAGCATATGATATTGCTCCACTTTTATATCCAATCCTATCCTTTATGAGGAAAAATCACAGTACTCACATGTGCTTATCTCCCACAAACACAATCCAGGGGCTGTAAAAAGAGTCTTGTATCCCCTGGGGGATGTTAAACATTACTATTAATAATAGGGATATGCAAACAAAGACATTGTCCTTGTTGGATTTACATGCATGTAGCTAAGAGTAAGAACTAAATGAAGTGAAGGCCCAAGAGACCTTAAGGAAACCTGAAAAAGTGGTTCTTCAAAACCTAGGAAAGCTAAGCCAGCTAGAAGCATAACAAATGATCATTCAGATGACCAGGCATCTGCATTCAGCACAGCATTTCTTAGTGAATACATACATCAAAACACACCCAGAAAAACAACAAAACTAGACTGGAGTTGGGAAGAATTGGTATATTTTTGACCTTGCAGGCATCCATCTTGTACTTTGAACAACATCATTTAATTGGTAATATGCATTAAATTTCTCTCCAGATTTTTTAACAAATGCAAAAATTATAGCTGTTTTCTCCTTTGTCTCCTCTTCCTTGCAGCCAGGGAATTTATCTTGATGACCTTCTCTGACAGTCAGTGCTACACAACGACCTCACACAGCATATATGAAGATTACTATTATCACTTGTAATTTATATCCTCCTGTAATGATACCATGTATTTCAACTGAACGTTTCGAAGTTCATGCATCACTCAGCACAACTGCAGGGCTAGATGACATGGACATGGCATACCTTGCATGAATAAAGAGATGTGGTTCTCATTCCAGAGCGATGCACAGCAAGTGAAGAAAAGACTCAAAATTATTTGCATCCTTTAACTGCTTGTATAGAGAAAGAAAGTGTATGTTTTCAAGACTTACCTGAGGTTCCAGAAGCAGAAGTATTTCTTTCTGAAGAGACCGTAGAAGGAGAAGACGGTCCCATAGTAGACGAAGCATCCAAACTCTCATTTTGTGCCAACTGTGTTCCACTTGCTTGTGTAGCTGGAAATGAGAGAGATGTTCAGGTAAGAGACACCTGCACAAGCATTGTCTTAGATCCTGGACCATCCCTCAGACAAATGCTCTATCATAGCAAAGATTTAAGGTAAGAAAGCACTACATCTTCTGGTAACTGCCTCTCAAGGAACAAAACATTCGATGGAATTGTTACTACTGGCATAGCCGAGGCATCTTCAAAGCACATTGCAGCAAGAGAAACAGCCGCATATCTGTGCAGAAGACAACCCAGAGCTCTGAACTGGGAGCCTAGAATAGTCAGACAGTGTTGCACCAAGAGCAACATGAGCAGAAGAGAGAAGCTCACCTTACTGCCCCTCTATATTTTCCTTCATTTTAAAAATCAACCAATCAATCAATCAATCACTCAATCAAGCTTCAGTTACAACTGTCACATAATGTGATATTGTATAAAGTTTAAGGATTGTAATTAAGCAAAGAGTTAATTATTTCATTCTGTGCTCCTAAGGCCTAGGAAATAACCTATCTCTGAATATTAATGTATGAAAAATTAATGATCTGATTTCTGTTCTCCCTCAGTCAACAGGAGATCTAGGCTATTGTGTCACAAGATTTGCAGCCTAAGGTGAGGCCAAGACAATGGTGCAGGGTATGACCTGAGCCCATGGAAAGGAAGGTCACTGAATGACCAGAAATAATTCAAGATTTTCCAGCATTGCCCGTAATTCCTACGTCTGTACTCAAATCTCAGAATAACAACTTGCAAGAGAGTGCCTACTGAATAAAACATAGAGGTGCCCAAGAGTAACCTTATACTTCCTGTCTGATATAAATCAGAGAGGCGACTGAGCTGTAAACTGTTTTCAGTGCCTCTTCCTATGAATTTTAAACACTGGAACTAAAACAACTTTAAGGCATGTTTCAGTCACCGAGCAACATCACACACATGTGATATGTAAATCTTGAGGAATTCTTCATCACACACTTTATCTAGAAATTGATTACCAGTTTGGTCCCTTAAAGAACCCAAAGCTCCCTGTTCTACCACTACACGCCTTTAACTTGGCCCCTTCCCTCCCCCTCTTGTTCATTCAGTGCAATAGCTTAGAAAGGCAAGCTTCAAAAATCAATAAGCTAAGAAAGAGTGAGCTGAAGCTGCTAGAGTCAGGGGATTCATATAACTTTGGAAACTGAGAAGCTGGGCAGCCAGGGATGGTGTCTTTCAAGGTTGAGGCATGAAAAATCATACAAAACAAGCTTAAGTGCCTAAAACTTTCACTGGAATTCTAGGGATGAGAAGCAGAATTTCATGTCAGCTTCCTTCAGAAGCTTCAGCATTGTACCCCTTCATTATGCAAGTCTAACCTGTGGCAGAGAGGAGTGTAAAAAGCCCCTCTACCTCATTTTTTTGCTATGGTATAGTGCAAGGATCTGAGAATGTTAACAATTCCTACATTCTCTTCATGGAAGCTTTGAATGAATCTTTAAAAGCAAATTTCCTCCACATCTGATTCTTATTGTCGTGGCCTCAGACTCAAATTTTATGTGTTGAATTTTAATCTGAGATCAATTTTTAAAAAAGGAAAAAAAACCCCTGAGGTACTCCCTCTCCCTATAAGCTGCACAGGCTTGTGGCAGTAACAGCAACCATCTTGTGGCTCTCTTGTCATAGGTTAGTAAAGGATTGCATGGGAAAATGAAAAGTAAGTCAGAATAACAGTAAGCCTTCACGTGCAGAGGCACTCAAGCACAAACATACTTTGTGAGCACTGCAAAACAATCAGGTGTGTGGGAGAGAGGAGGGGGGAGGCAGCCAGTTACCCTGTAACCCCACAGAGGGCTGTTTTCCCATGGGGATCACTCATTCCACGCATCCTATCAGTCCTGGCAGCAACCCAGCCTCGAGTGCTCCTCTTGTGTTTGGGAGCTGTGAGAACAGATTGTTCTCAGGAACACGGGCTGTGCGCTGGATTTGCCTTGGCAGGGGATCGGGAGAGAAGGGATGATGGCATTTCCATTTTATTCTTTTTTTAATTCAGCCTGGGTGAGATTCTCCCAGTGACCCAGGTAGCACCAGGTATGACTTACACCTTTACCTGGGGCTGGGCACGAAGCTGGTTGCATTCATTTCACCAGACTGCAGAACAGGCTCAGTGCTCCCTGTCAAGGGGTAAAGTAGATGTGCTACAGGGCAAAAATTCGTGTGCCGGTTTTCACCACTTCAAAGATGAAAAACGCAAACTGCCGGGTAAGGTTCCCTTAATTCCACTGCAAGATTAAATCCTAGCAACCCAATTCTCTGCTGACTCGTGGCTTTGAAGCAGCTTTTAAGCAGCATCCAAGCCTCACGCCTAATGCGCAGCACAGGCTCTACCACCAATACATTTAGCAGAAGAGACAGCTTCTGCACCAAAAACCTGTGGGAACGGAAGCATCCATACCCAGCCACCGCTCATGCACTCAACAGCACAGAACGCCTGCTAGAGATCTATTTGCCTTTTCGGTAAATCCCGTAGCTCCTATCTACGCGAGCTTTAATTCGGTCCCGGCGGCAGCGGACAGCGCAAGCCCTCGCTGCGGTGCCCGAGCCCCGCGCGGGAGCGGGCGGGGGACTGAGCGCGGGCGCGGTGACTCAGCGCTGCCATCCCCGCTGACACATCGCTGCAGTAATCCATCACGCCTCGCCTCTGCCAGCTGCAGCGCACACTCCTGCCTGCTGCCAGGGGGAGGCCTGCCCTTGCAGAAAAGCAGAGCAGCGCAGAAGGGCGGCTGCTGCTGCTGCTGCTAAAGCGCTCACATCATCGGTTCATGGGTTTGTTGTCAACAGCTGATTATGAATAAAAATGGTAAAGCCGTACAGAGTGTAAAATAGCTGTCCGAATGGGGATGATGGCTGCGGCAGCAGAACTTTCTGGTGGTGATGCAGCTCTCCCTGCTGATATTTTGATAAGATAAATGACAGTGTGTTAACACGTATTTGGCAAAGGGATAATCAACAACAGGGAACCTGAAGCTGCTTTGCAAAGCTGCTGTCTGAGCTTCAAGAATTACCTTACTCTCTGTGCTTTGAAAACCCTTCATTTTCTTTAACCAGCTGAAATTCGGCACATATCCTCACTTGATCTTAGCATGGTTTTCTATTTAACCTACATATAATCCACATACATTTTGGCATTTCCCAGGAGTACTTTAAATTTTCTTTACAGTAACCTGCTACCTAATTACTTTTGACATTGTAAGATGCTTCAAGTAACCCACAAATACTCTGTATATACTCTGTGCTCTGCAAAGAATCTCTAGACATCTCTATGTGTGTTGAAACCTTTCTTGGCCAATAAATCAATCAAGAAAACACTTTTAAGGGGCAAATTGAACTCCACCCAAACCATGTTAAAATACCAACACAAAAGCTTTGTTAGATGGAAGACTAAAGTTTTTCCCTTGAGCTCATATTTTTTAGCATTAATACACATACAGGCCTTGTCCCCATAATCAGTAGCCTGAAAAGTCATTTGCATTGATGAGTGAACCAAAGCTTTGAAAAATGCCATTGTAGCAATCCCAATGACATTTTTGCCCATTCAGAGCAATGAAAATTGGCTAGGGAGGTAACAAAACAGATCTCAGTTTTAATGTTTGTATCCATAGTTGATGGCATCTGCTGTCTGCAGCTTTATGCTTTCTGGTAAGCAAAACCCCGAAGTATTTTAAAATACATATTTTAAAACTTCTATCAGCAGTCAACCAAACTCAGTGTTTACCTATAGTATGTGCTAACAACCTGAGGAAAATTGAGCAATACCTGTTACAATAATGCTTTTCTGGTAGTGTTCCTGAAGTAATAGTTCCTTTTTAATTACCAGTAGTTTGATAAAAAAAAATCCTCCACTGTTTCCCTTTGTCACTTTTTAATATTTAATATCTAAATATTTAATATTTAAAATATTTTAATATTTAACATAATGTATCATCATCCAGGAGAGTGGCATGAGAGAACTCAGAAACCCAACAGTCAAAAATCCACTCTTATTTGTCACATAACACCTTGAATACTGATCTTACATAAGATGCTTGCTCCATATCCAAAGGAGGAAGAACAGACATTTTTGTTGCATTTCATTTCTTATTCTCTTTGATAACTTCAAGTGTCCCAGGATATGAAATCCTGACTGCAGATGCAATTTTCTGTGATGTGACACCATATAAATTCTTGTTTTAAGGGCCTGAACCGCACAAGCAAGGTCACTGACTAAATGGGAACTCTTGGATTTGACACCGTACATTGATAAATAAGAAGGCTAAGGAGACCAGTCTAATGTTGGCTTCTAATACAATGAACAGGGCAGGAAGGCAAGAAGGAAAGATTGCATTTATGGCCTGCAGAGAAAAAGAACAGTGAAGTCTTGAAAAAAAATAAAGGACAAAGATGTTTGCATGATTTCAGTGTATGGAGCACTGGGGGCTTTTCCTGAATCTATAACAAAAGGTGACAGCAGCCACAGAAATTGCAGCAGAGACAGGAAGCCCTGTCAAATCTTAGCTGTGTGAATGCAATCATTTGCTGAAGATTTTAGCAGGAATTGAAGCAGAGAAAGGGATGACTTCCATTACAAAACGTCAGAGGTGCCTGTTTTTTATTAAAAATCAGATGTAGCAAAAGTAAATTTTGAAGTGTCATAAAGGTGCCACCAATTTCTGCCTCATTTTTAGATAGCCAGTGCAAAAACGGGGAGAAACGAGTGCTAATGAAAAAGAGAGCAGCCAGCTTCCCTTTCCTGTCCATTTTGAGAGCAGGAGTGTTGCTGTGCCTGCACTGGCTTCAGGGAGTGCAGCTCCCGCAGCCCGGTGCTGCTGCCGGGGGTGCTGCAGGGACTGGGAGGATGCACTGAATTCAAGGATACTCTGCTGAGCCCGTGCTGGGCTGGAAACGCAGGGATGGCTGGAGCCAGCAGCCGGATGGTGGCCGAGGGGTCCGAGGGTTTTCTGCAAGGCTGGTCACACACACACACAGACACAGCCCCTGTGCCACGCCCTGTCCCAACACCAACACCTTGGTCCCCATCCCACTCCTTTGTGCTGAAGCCAAGGCTATGATTTTCTTGAAATGTAGACCAGAATTTTGTCTTAAAAACCCACTAAAATTGGTTTTCACACACAGATATTTCCAAGTACTACTTTTGCATTAAAAGATGATACAAGTTCTTTTCATGCAGGGCATTTCCAATGTCCTGGACTCACTGTCCTAGTTTTCCTTCTTACAAAGGGGATTGAGAGGCAGGTAAGCCCCGTTCTTAGGTTAATTTGCCAAGCATTTTTTTATCACAAGTTTGAGGGGGTGGGGGGGACTTAGCTGAAATGAGGAATTTTAAAACCAAATCACCACACAAGCAGCTAGGGATTGAACTCCAGCTGGTGGGTACAGAGTGCAAGAGGAATGGAAAGGAAGCATGCTGCTGAAAGCTTCTTGCCCAGGCCCATCACACCTCCAGCACTGCGGTACCCCCAGCACCAGTTTTTCAGCAGAGCAGTGGCTGGAGCTAAGCTGCACTGGCAGGCATGCCTTTCCTCATTAGCATTCCTTCCCTGCCAGGAGCTCTACCTGTCACCAAGGTTTAGTTCCAGGTGGCTGTGCTGCTCCAGTAGCCACAAGCCAGGAGCCTCTGCCAAACTGAAAGGAGAAGGAATCATATCCATAATGCAACGTGCCATGCTGCAGGCTTCTCACAGGCCTGCAGTGCCACAGCTGCAAGTTTTAAGAGATTCTTTGGGGTCTTTGACATCATTTTGAGCAGCCTTTGTGTTGGCCAGGCTGTATGTATTATGTGACTCATTGACACTGGCATCTAAAAGCCAAGGCAAAACCACAAAGATTTCAGGCTGACAATGAGACCACTTCTCACACAACGCACAGTGGGAAAGCTGCAGCAGCAGAGACGAAGCTGTGAAGTGAAAGGGGAATAGTTGTACAGGAAGCTGAGCAGGCTTGGGTCCATAAGGGGAGGCTTTAAAGGAAAATTTGCAGAAAAAAAGCATACAGACTGCTTCGCAGGAGTACCTTTTCAGACAAATAAGCCAAGGGAAGAGAAGTCACATTTCAATAATTTGTCACTGTTCAGTATGCTGTAAACATCTATTCTGAGAGCATTGGTGCACTACTGACTGCCAAGGTAAATATCTGGAGTATTTATTTTTAATTTTTTAGTCAATTAAATATAAAAAATGGAGTGTTTCAAAGCTCTGGTTCATCAAAAGAATGGAGCAAACATTTACAGTGCACATCGTAGACAAACGAGAGACTGAATTTCATCTTAAGCTTACTGACTTCCTTTGGGATGCTATTATACTTTTTAAAACTAACCCAACTACTTGCTGGGTATGTGGGTTTGACTTTTCTGTTTGGTTGGGGTTTTGTTTGGGGTTTTTGTGGTTTTTCGTTTGTTTGGGGTTTTTTGTTTCTTTGTTTTTGTGTGGTTTTTTCGTTTTTTTTTTTTTTTCTAAAATCCAATCTGATATTCCAGGTCAACATACATGTTATTCTGAAGATTTATGGGAAATAAAAGTATCTCCTTAGATTGATGCAGAGTAATTAGTACCACCTCTCTTTCAATACATGACTCACAATAATATGAAACATAATAAGTACAGTGTTGTAACAAATATAAAAATAAGAAACAAAGGGATGTTGTTCTGAACCCATCCTGATCACATAATTTATTTTTATTCCATACTTATTGAAAAAAAACAAACAAAGAAAAAAGTAAAAAATTAAAACCCTTCCAAATACATCTCTCCCAGTTACAGGGAGATTAAAATCCTTTGTAATGGCTTCACATCATCTCCATTACAAATTAAAGGTGTAATATTCTTTGTGGAGGATTCTAGGGCAAGCTTCATTAAAGATATACAATATAATATCTGCTTCCCCAAACCACCAAATCCAAACCACCAAACTACTCTGACTTACTTTTACTGTTTCACAGAGTTTTATAGAAATGTAGTATAGAACAGAAACGGCTCAATGAAATCATCGCTTACCGTGTGTTGTGCTGAAATTTATACTTGCTGCTGAAGTCACTGCTGGTGGTTGCTTTGTTGTACCTTGTGTTGCTTGTGGTGCAGTATGAGGTGAAGAAGTCGTGGGGCCTAAGACAGGAAAGACATTCAGTTTATTTCCTCAGTTTTGTAAACACACACCTACTGCACCTACTGCCCTGCTTGGAGACTAATTTTAAATTATCAAAAGGATATTTAATTGAAATCCAAGATCAACAGGGGCAAAGCCCCACTGACTGCAGGGAAAGCCACTCCCTGTCCCATAGGTGGGTCATCCCACTGCAGACAAGCCTGTGATAATGCAGTTGGAAGGCATAGCTTGGAGCTTTTTTTAAGCCTGACCAGAAGGAAGCTCCTGCACACACCCGTAAGGTTTCACCAAAGAGCATACTGTCTGTAAAACAAACTCCCAAACCAAGAGGCACTGCTGCTTATATTCCTCAATGACCACTAGAACAGCGTCAATTAACTCGGAGATTTTCACTTACTGCTTGTGGAGATTTCACTTGTAGCTCTGACTGCAGTTGTTGTCAGCACTAGTGCTGCCGATGTTGCTGTTTCTGAAGATTTTGTAGTCAGAGCTTCCACTGCTGCAAGAAAAGCATTCACATCATTATGGATTTATTTTATCATGCCTAAATAAACACCACATCCCTCTAACTGTGTTCTCTTACCAAGGCAGTGAATTTGTGTTTGAAGGCTGGCCCTCACAGAGCTTTATTACCCACACACTTTGAAAGAGGATTCAAAGTGCATGTGATGGTTTCAGAAGTGAGGTTTGGCCTGTGAACAATCTGCAATTGCCTACTGAAAGGTAGCAACTGTACCTTCCAGCCAGCCCCTAAAGGAGAGGCACATGATCTTTGGGGGTTTTACAGAGGTGCTTGGCTTGACTTCCAAGGGAAGAAGTGAGGGGAACAGAGCCTGGTATGGATGGATTGGTTCACTGTGCTGCTGGACTGCCCTTCTGAGCAGCACTTTGCTGCATACCTGTTTAGCAGGAGGAGGGATGTAAAATCTCCATAAAGAAATGTGAGTGACACATGGGGACACAACTTATAGATCACAGGTAAAGAGCTGAAGTGGAACAGACTCCATTATTCTTTGGGCAGTTTTTCCCTGTGCTTGTCCCCACCTTGAGGCACATTTGAGTCTTCTTCATTGGCCAGCTTTCCCAGACCTTCTTCCTCTGCACCCAGATTTCTGGGGAAAAAGGAGCACCCAGCAGGCCCTCCTCTTTGGAGCATAGTAAAGCTTAGGATATTGGATATTGTGGATGATATGAATAGTATTTTCTAGTAAAGGATATTCCCTGGGGTGAACTCGGTGCCCTTTGTAAGGTGACTCCTACTTCTGTCCTCAAGGAGAGTGAGACTTGGAGGCTATGAGGAGGGGAAAGGGCTTCTGCAGGCACCAGGGATCCCTTCCCAGCCACTACTGGTATGGAAAGATGGGAGCAGAGTTGCCCAAACAACACTAAAGCAATAGCAAGGTTTAAATCACCTTGCCTTGCTGTGCATGGATGGCACTGCCACATACCCCTGGCACTTGCTCAAAGGAATGGACTTACAAAATTACAGCCAGGGAATCTGGACTAAAAAACCTCATAACTAATAAAATTAAAAGTCCAGCTTTCAATTCGATGATCTAATGCAAACAGGAAGTGCCACTGTCAGCTACAGAGGCTCATTTAAATACCTGACAACTACTACCTCTACCTACCTACTACCTGTTCCAGCATTTTTAATGAATGGCATCCATGAAAGAATAGGAATAAATAATTATCTGCCATGTAATTTTCTCTCATATGACTTAAGTACTTCTAAATGCAACATTCGTATGAAATATAATTCATACTCTCTCTCTGCTCTCAGTTTTCTGGCTGTTCACCTAGAACAGGAATGCCTCAAGGTACGGGCCTCCTTGTTCCATGCTCACAAATTGCTTTAATCTCATACTGAGTTTCTAATGCTTTTCGCATAGTGGCATGAATACCAACACTGCTTTCCCTTCCACGACAAAAAGCTACAAGAAAAATTTCAGTGAAACATTCAAAGAGTTAATTCACTGTGAGATGTTGGACGTTAATGAAGTGTCTTTTGAACAGACATAAACATGAGGGTTTTTGAGAACTGCATAAAAGAACTGCAACATAATTTGAATAGGTCTGAATCTTCTGCTGAAACAAATATAATATATGCATATTTCACCTGGCTGCATCTTATCCACCTCCATTACTAGCACTTCAAGTGTTTACTTCATAATCTCAGTGCTTTCTGCTCCACAGCAGACTCATTAGTACCCCTAGTAATCAAAAAATAGAATACTGTGTCCATGTTCTCTTCTTTCACATGTATAACTTATCAGATGCAGCAGCTTTCAATATTCAGACTAATAGAGGAGTTCACATGGTTGAAATATAGTCAATATTGATTTTTCATATGTTTTCATAACAAAGCTGCACAACAAAGAGAACTGAATGTGGCAGTTGAAGATGTAGACCAGAATCACAGACTTTTAACATCTGAAGTAGGTATTTTCTCTGTTAAGTCTTCTTGAACTGTAATTTATTTGGTAATTTATTAATCTCTGATCACACTTGAACCACTCCTTGAGAGGATAGGAACTCACAGAACCTTTTTCACCTGAAACAAAAAGTGTAGCCTGCTCAAATTACTGGTCTCCATACTAAGATACTTCAATCCTTTCTTTCATAAGAGATTCAGGGGAAATACATTGCTCTATGATCACCCTGTATGAAATAATTCACCTGATTTATCCCAGAAGTTGGAAAAGCTGAAAGCTAGAAAGACAACAGGATCTTCAGAACACCAGATAACAGCAAATTGGAACCCTTACCAGCTTTTGATGTTCCTGCAGAAGTGGTTGCACTGACAGTAGTGATCTGAATGCCATCCTCTGAAAGAAACACAAAGAATCATAATCACTTCAGCACCTTCCAGATCTATTTAGCACTACATAGTCATAATAGCAGAGAGCAGCATGGACCTTCCTGGGAAATCAAGTCCAGAAGTTTATTAGCAGAAGCAACTAAATCATATAACTCTGCTACCAACATTTTCAAGCTATTTCCTAAACCTCTTCATTTGGCCCTGACTGCTGGAATGGGGAGCATCTGCTGCAGCCTTCCACCTTGGACTGCCTGCTGTTTTCCCACTGGTGTCCCCCAGACTAGTTGGGAGGGGGGAAATGGAGCCAATTAAAGGGGTTTTTTTGCTCTCTCCTCCTCTTCTTGAATACAACCACAGCTGTTCTGAGTCTTCAGGGTGAGGATTAACTAAAATAACTGGCTACAGGAGTAAGCAGCCCTTCTCCTGCCTTGATGTAACAAAACTGTGCTAGTTTCCTGGCTATGCACTTCAGGAGGGCTTTTCAGCATCACCCTGATCCCTAAATGTGAGAGGAAGAGGAGAATTCACAGAACATGGCTCAAGAAGCACCACATTGAGTAATGACTGACTTGCCCCATTGCTCTCAATGCAGTGCTCCAGCAAGTGGGATTTTACTGCCCTAAATGATGCCAGTCTTAAAAGGTCATTAGTAGGTGGCTCTTCAATATTACAAAACAAATAAATCATTCAAAAAAGAAACTTCAACAAACAAAAAGTAAAATAATTTCTGTGTCTTCTTACTTTACTGCAAAGTTGTAACAGCATAACTTAAAAATTGTTTTGGCTTCAAGCAAGATTTTTGGTCTTATTGCTGGGGTGTTCATATTTTTCTACTGAAATAAGTTAGGGGGTGTTGAAGGGGGTGAAAAAGCTGCACTGACTCAGAAACAGGCATTTATCGACCATTTTAGTCTTCTGTGAGACAAGTATGGGTACATTTGTGGAGGAATAGATCAACTCTGTAACTGAATGGGAGAGGAAAATGGCACAGGCTAATCCCCATGTGCTGCCAGGTTTGAAGCGTGACATCCTGTCAGGCTGCATTAGCATGCTGTAATACAGACATGCTAAACTGAGTCAGGACAGCATGTCAGTATTCTTGTGTGACTCCATTCATGGTAATATCTGCTGGCATTCTCTCTTTTTTTGGCTACAGGGCAGAACAGTCAGTTTTGTTCCCTTTGCTCAGTGTACTGTGCTACGATTAACATTTCACGAGCACCACCCGAAGCCTGTAAGAGACACAGATATAACCTGGGAAAAAAAACAAAACATAATGCAATTGCAGGGGCTCTGCAGAAATGTATTAAGGTCTAACCAGATGAGCCCTTACAATTCCTCTCCAAGCAGTGTGTTATCAGCCCTCTTGGCACCTGCATGTTTCTAATGGGTCTCAGCCCCTTCCAAGTGAGCCCCATTTTCCTGAGCATCTTTTCTAGCTGTGTTGTTGCCTTTATAATGCCTTGCCAAAGCATATCCTGGCCTAGTTCGACATGGGCATATCCTATATAAATTGAATGAGTCCCCTATGGGCCTGCTGCTGCCCCAGCTTTACTCCCCAGAACATGTGGACACAGCCACACTAGGCACAGACTCGTGCACACTGCATTTAAAACACAGGTTTTCTTGCCATTTAGTTACCCAGTCCGAGTAATGCTTCATAGCCCACACTTGAAATGCTTGGAAAACAAATTTTATCCAGCAAAACCTAAAGGCAAATCTTGTTTCCCTAAACAGCAAGCATTTTTCCATCTCTCCATTCTCATTATGTGCTGCTGACAAAGCTCCTGTAATCCCCCACACCACAAGGCCACAGCGGTAGAACAGAATGTTTTTTCAACAGTGCCTACATTTCATATGGTTTTGTTTTAACATATCTCAGTAGCTACCATGTCTGTAATGCCAGCTAAATGTACTAGCTGGCCAATCAGCTCATTCCCAAACTCACTCTTCCCAAAACTCTAACTCAGCATGACTTTGTAGGAAGCTCAGTGCAATATTTAGATTATTCGTCCTTTAAAGATGTTCCATTTAATAACCACGTTGATAGGCCAAGGTTTCCTCAAAACTAAAAAAAAGTGACTATAAGTCACAGTTTTATTATGACTCACTATTTGTTGATTTTATCACAGGTTAGAGATAAACTAAGGTAAATTCAATTAACAGAGTACAATAAAGTTTTACAAATTAATTGTTTTCTTAAAACGGTGAATAATTAAGTGTACTTTAATAATAAGCTGAAAATGTCATGCAAAAATGTTTAAAACTTGACAGGATCGCGGGGGGAACAGTTTGATTAAAAGAAGTGATAGAACTGGTGGCTTATCATGCTCTTATTTGCAATGTTAAATTGCAACTAAGGAGAATCCTATTGGGGATAAAAGCAAGAGATTCAAAAATGATAGAGAATTTTCACCATTAGAGACTGCTGGAAGACAAAGAGAGGGACAGAAATCTTCATTTTTCTGCTCATGTCAGGTTGGCTGCAGTCTCAGATGATGAACAACTAAGTAAAGTTACAATTGTATGTTTTTTTAGCAAATTTGAAAGCAGTGATCCCTTTGATATGAGAGCACCTTGATGTACTCTGATGCAGGAGTAGCCAAAATTTACTCAGCAATTGCTCCCACACTGCAAGTTGCTGTGTTTGCTGGCAATAAACCCAGCTAAAAGAGCACAGGTGACCCATGTTGTAGCACCCTTGTGCCTGGAGAACACACATGGAACTAAAAGGTTCTCAGACACAACACTGGGCTGAGTAAAGGGGGGCTGGATGGTGGTGGTAAGATCCAGAAAGAAAAAAAAAACCCTATGTCTTAAAGCAGATAATAAGGCAAGAAGAAATCCAAACTGGGAGAAATGTAACAGGAGAGGGAGAAGAGAAGGGAAGGGTAGAAAGATCTAGAGACAGTAAGTCAGGGTTGCAGGGAAAAATAAGAAGGAATTAAGAAGAGATCCAAGAACATGTGACACATGGCCACAAATCAAACTGAAAAGAGAGTAACTGTTGTGGTTTGTTAGGGTTTTTTTCAGGTTCACAGAATTTCCATTTGTCTTTTCTAGCTTGGATTTAACTCGTACATTTGTTCTAAAATGAAAGTGTTGGTCTTCAGATTTCAAAATGGATCAACTGAAACACTGAGCTTATTTTCTTCTTTTAAATTCAGGAGTCCCTGAATTTAGACAGGACTGACCAATGGCTACGGTTATCCTCAAACTGCAGCTCTTGATGTAGGCTTCAGTCTCTAAGATCTGAGCTTGGAGTTCTCATAACCTTTTATCTCTCTCATTATTTTTACCTTTACACTGGAAAGATAAACAGGTTCTGACCTCGTGTTAATTAGGTGCCTGTTATTGCTATAATCAGGACACACACACACAAAAGAAATGATTGCATGTTATTATATCAGTATTTCTGTTTATACACTACAGGATAGCACAGGTCACAAACGACAAAGTTTAAAACACCATATGAGAATGCCAAAGCAAAAACATTTTTAAAGATTAATAGATCATTCAAAGTATATATTGATTATATTCATTACATGAATTACTGAATTTAAATGCTATCTAGTTTGGCATTAATATCTAACTTTGAAAAGAAATTATTTTTATGGAAAAGTCACTATTGTTACAGATAACAAGTGGAATGGCCTGTTTGATATTTCTTTCACTTGAAATTGCACTAGATAAACAAAACCACATGGCTAAAATCCTTTCATTCTGATTAAGTAGTTGATTCAGCTTCAGAAGTATGTTAAGGAGGGTGGAGTTAGTGGAGGTGAGGAGTTAGTGGAGAACCATAAAAAGCATCAGGAATCTACATAAAAACGACCTCTCAGGAAGGATTGCAAAAATTGCATTTGTTCAGCCTAGAGAAGAAAGGATTAATGGGAGGCACAACCACTGCAGTCAGTAGGTGAGGAGCTGCAGCCAAGACAAAGGAATAAACTTATGTCCGCTGAAGTTTGAATGAGAGGTAATGGAAAAGGGAAATTTGGACCATAAACTCTGCAGGTATTAATGGTGTCTGTGTCAAACTGTTGCCATAACAGCCAGAAGCTGGTGTTTGAACCATTTTGCTTATGAGGATGTAAAATATTCCCACTCAAAACCTGACCAATGCTCTATAGGCTGTAGCTGAGAACAATTTCCAAAGAGGTGTCCTGAGGAAATCTGTAAATGATAATTCCTTGCTTCGAGGTTATAAAGCAGAATCCACAGGTGTTTATTTTGTTTGTTTATTATATATTACCATAGAATTACAGAATGGTTGGGGCTGGAAGCAACCTTAAAGATCATCTAGTGCCAACCCTCCTGCTGTTGGCAGAGACACCTTTCACTAAACCAGTTTGCTCAGAGCTCATCCAGTCTGTTCTCAAACACTTTCAGGGAAGAAGCATCCACAGCTTCCCTGGGCAAGCTGTTCCAGTACCTCACCACCCTAACTAATTCTACTCTAATTCTAGTAAAAAATTTATTCCTAATATGTAATCTAAACCTACTCTCTTTTCAGGATGTTATATTATGGTTGTTTGTGTGACCCTGGGCCTTTGCAACTACACACAAGTCATGGAGACATCAAAGTTGCTTTTTAGATTCCTGTTTTTCCACACCATCAGAAATAAAGTAATCTCTTTCTAGCCCATGATAATTCTGCCAGTCCTCATGACCATGAAAGAGCCTACTGTAACCACTGGTCCAGCAGTACCAATGTAAGCACTATAGTTCATAAAAAAAAGTAGTTCTTTTTTGAGAAAGTGATAGCTGTCCTTGTAAGAAAATCTGGTACTGATCTGGGAACTCAGAGTTCCTAAGAAATAGCTGCTGCCTGAAAATGTGCACAACTTTTTTACTCTTACCTTGGAGCTCTGCTGTTACATTTTCTCTTTCATTTAATGATGCTTCATCTTTTCATTCTCTTACCTGATCTTTCCCCAGGCCCATTGCAGTCCTTGCACTTCTTTTATTTCTGTTTTCACTACTCATTCATCTTTCTTTCCCAGTGCATGACTATTTACCCTAAACCTTGAGATAAATTTATTTTTTCTTTAGTAGTGTATTTTTGTGTAAAGGTTCATACATTATCCAAAGAACAAAAATACAGATGTACTGTTAGAAGAGGTTTAAGTGCAAATTTAAGTGTTGTTTGAAAGCATCAACTCCTTTCTTGCTATGTCACAAATAAAGATCACAAATAAAAAAAAATCTACTAATGAAACTCCAGAAATTATTTTTTTTAAAAAAGGAATAAATCCCCCCCAGATATTTTTTTCTGAAAGAATCAGTTTTATAGAAGTAATACTGTTTCCAGTGCATTCAATCCTTAAGAACTCATACTTAAGATTTTCCTTCTATAGCCACATAAACTAGATTTTATATGGGAAGCAACGTTCTGATGTAATCCTGTGAATGGCTGAAGCTGATAGCAGCTGACACAGCTGACAAGTGTGTAGTGAAGGATATTAAATTAAACACAGCCATTTGCAAACTTCTTGAATTTGAAGCAAACTCAAAAAACCCCACAACCTTAATGTTTTCATATTTCTTTAGTATGCAAAGCGATACTCAAAGTGTGGCATGCCTCACACATGAATTCAGATGTGCCTGTAACAGGACCTGCACACACCCCTCAGGCTGTGACAGCTCCTGGTGACAGGAAAGCTGTGTCCCCAGGAACAGCCCCATGCCAGGTCACGGCCACTTCACTACCATCAAAAGTCAGAATTGCAAAGTGTTTTTCCAGCCTAGTCTCACAATGGTTGTGCACAGCTGCAAAAGCTCTTGATGCAGCCTCCTGCAACATAAGCCATTTTCCACCTCAGGATTTTCTCCGCTGTGGGTATCTTACATTGGCAGCTGGAAGGACAACTCAGGCCCTGAACAAAGTCACACTGGCCACGTTTAAAGTGTACCCTGGTGAGGTGTATTTAGGTACTACAGGCAATGCTAAAAGCCATAAGACAGGGAGAAAGGCCACATCCTTTGCTGCCTGATACCAATCAGCTGGAAACCTGTGTTTCCCACTGCCTAGGGAGGTGGGAAGCCACCTCTGGCTTGCCAAGCTATTACCTTCCTTACAGTCACGTCTCTCTGCAGCAACAAACCAAAAACTTACTATACAAATCCTACATGTGGAGATCTTACATTTAAGGTCAACTTTTCTACTCTGTAGCTGCTGGTCCTGGTTTGCAGGCTATGTGTCACATGACAGAGATAGCCTGCTGCAAAAGACTGGAAAAAACCTACAGGCATGAGCACAGGGGAAGACACAAAGGAAGGGAGAAGAAGCTCCTGGGTCAGAGACACTTAACACTCCCTGCAAAAGGCAAAAGCACCTGAAAACAGGTGAACGAGATGGAAATTAGGGAAGGAAAAGCATAAATGTAAAGCCCTGTAGCTGGAAAAGGAGACAGGGGCAGGGCTCCTCCTGCATGGCATGGGAATAGGGAACAGCAAATGGGGCAATGTGAGATTTGGTTTCTGCAGAGGAAACATAAACTGGGTGGGCTGGAGGCAGCCGGCAGCAAGAGCTGAGGAGAGGAAGGAAAGGGAGGTAGCTGCCACAATTTTTCAAGCAGGGAACAGAGAGAAGGCAGGAAATGCAGCTTTGGTGTCAGCACTGCCCCAGAGCTCCTCCTGCTCACCCAGATGTGGGGCTAGCATGACTCAACACCAAGCACTAGCAAAGAGCTGTTGGGAATTGACAATCCCCAGGCAAAAGGCTCCCACAAAGCCTGCTCACAGCACCCATCAAACAGCTCCTGGATAGGAATCTGCTGCACAGAGAAATATTGACAAGGCAGCTGCCAAGGAACAGCTTCAGCCAATGTGGCTGTAGGTTGGTGAGGGCTCCCCTCCTCAGAACATTAATGAGAAGCATTGGATGAGTGCCCCTGTGTTACTGAGTACTTGAAACAACCCAAGCACAACATGATTTGCCTCTCTGCATATGAGGACATAGAAATCTGGACACTTAACTAGCCAGTTTTAGGGGTTTTTTTATTGCCTTAGAAGAAATGCAAACTCCCTATCAAAGGCTTTTAATCACAAGCTTTCTCAGTGTGCCTTCTGCTCACGTGAAGCTTGGTGGATATCTCTATTATTGTGTACTACAGAGGGATGAGTACATTGTTTGCACTCCATAAAACAATAAATGTGCTCAGCATGCTCATCAGCACTCCAGCCTGCCTTCAATGAAGGCTCCAAGCTCTGCACTTCTCTTTATTTAAACCTGTTAAAACTATTTAATAGGTTTTAATTAAACCCTTTAAAGTTATTTAAACCACCAGATTGCTACCCTTTGATGGTGATATATTTGTTTGTCCACGTGTAAGATAAAAGGTAGAAGTTTCTAAGGACTGTATTAGAGTACAAAAAACGAACTGCCACTTCCCTCACCCTTGTGTTAGTCAAGCTAAATAAATTTGAAAAATGTCCTTAGTGGGTGCAATTTTATAGGGAAAGCTTTGTACATATTGTGCATTGCTGAGCAGAACAAGCAAAAGAAATAAAGGAGAGCCCCTTCCCTTGCAACAGGAATAAGAGTGTTGGTTTAAGTCACCCCCACCCAGAAGGCAGAGAGAAAACTGTAATGCGTACAATGCTTTTTCCTTAACATGCTATTTGCAAGCCTATTTCTGTTTCCCATGAAAGAGAACATTTGGGTAGGGCAGATACAAAACAGCCAGAGCGGAAGCTGAGCCTGGGTCAGTCAGTAGCCCTCCTTTGCAATGTGCTGCAGAAGTTAGGAAAGTCACAGAGTTCTGCACTATGTTTGTGACCCAAGTGCATCTCCAGCAGCATGACTAACTGTATAATTCAGGAAAGGGTCACTGCAGTGTCTGCTATGATGTATTTATTTTCAGAACATCCGGGATCAGCCCACACACCCATTTTAACCACAGCTGCCCATGCCACTCTGTTCCTGACAAGGTTCTGAAAGCCTCTGCAACATCAAAAAGCAGTTCTTGTCAGAAAATTCTGTGGAAACACTGTAAATTGCTTCTATAATTAATGTAATTCCATGCTCAATGGTCCATTGAGACTCTCTTCATCTTTTCTGCACTGCCTAGGTTAAATGGTACAGAATATCCCACAGGGAAGACCCCAAATGGGCTTTGCAAGCCCTGAGTGGAGTGCAGTCTCGCTGGAGTTACTTTATATACAAGGATGAAGGGTATACTTTGAAGAGATCTCATTTCTCTAATTGGCACATATCGCTGATGAAGACCTCCTTGTCTCTATCTTGCCAAGCTGATTGAATACTCATGTTATTCTGAATTTCTACCAATCTGATACAACTGCTGAGATCAGATGCAAAACTGGAACTCTTTTCTTACAAGTGTTGTTTTACAAAGTATTACTATTTAAAAGCAAAGTTGTTACTACAAAGAGCACTTGAAACAGTGTCAGCACTGAGGATTTATCCCACCAAAAAGCAGTGGGAACTACTGCATTAGCCACGCTGGCTCCCACTCTGTAACAAACGGCTTCCTAAAGGAACAGAGTGGACCATGTCCAGGATGCTCAGGCCTGTCAAAATCCCAGTTCCCAGTCAGTGCCCTGAAAAGCCATGATGAGCTGGGAGCTGATCTCATCATACTGGTGAACAGCTATGGACATCCCCTGTACCTGCATTGGCAGGTTAGAGCAATTGTATTCCCCATGACAATTATGACTATAACAATTAGAACTGTGAATAAGCTGTTCCACTCCTACACAAACTTTTCTGCTCTTCTTCAACCTTTCCTCCCATGAATGATCAATCCCCACTTCCCATTTTGCATCTGGAAACAGCTTTTTCTGCAGCTCTTGGAAATGCAAGGTGAAAGCAATTAGGGAAGAAGCAGACAGTGCACTACAAGAAAGCATCTCTAAGCCAGTAAGATAAATTGTGCACTAGTTCACCTAAATTCAAGAGCATTAAGACATGCCAGCCACATGACTCCATCAGCACAGGGAATGGCCTGCAAAAGCAATGGAATCCTCGTGATCCATTTGAACTAGACAGGATGAAATAGGCAGAGAACCAAAAAAACCATCATGTACTAGGAGGATTTTTTTATGCCTCTAGTATGTGAGTTGTGCCCTTCCCTTGCTGCCATTAGCACATCTCAGGGACTCTGTTATCTGGCATAGATCTCAAGTAAGTCCTTTTTATTTTTGCATGTTGGAAACAAGTGAGTTGTTGAAGCCCAAAAGTTTCTTAAATATATTTGCTGTCTTCCGAATAATAGCAAATACATTTATAAACTACCTTTAAAAGAAAAAGCTTTCATAAAGAGAACCTAAAATTGCTCTGCTGGAAGAGCCTTTCTGGGCAGCCAGCCTTTGGTGTAGCTACAATTTCCAAGGGTTATGTGATCTGACTCAAAACAGAGTAAGACTCCACAGGATGTCCAGAAAGCTCCATAATTCAAAGAATTCAGAAGTTTTCAGAAAGAAATTTTAACAGTCCTGTGCAAGAATGAGTAACAACAATGGAATTCCACACTGGTCCCAAACACTTCCTCCAATACACCGCAGATTTCTGACTTTATGAACATCTGTTGGAGTCAGGGGTAGATGAGGTTTGACAACTTGACAGGATTTTCAGAGCGTCTAGAATTCCTGGGTAAAGAAAACCCCCAAATTTTTTCTTTTGTGGACTTTGAATGGCCATGGAAGCTTTAGCCATGCATCATGCCCAAAGCTGCCCCTCTCTTCTGGACACGAGACCTGGAATTTGGGTGGAAAGGATTTGAATTTCACATTTCTTTGCAGAGTAACAGTCACCTATTTTTGCCATTTTGTCTAAAAATGTTTGGAGATATTTTTGCTTCTATAACCTTAGAACGAGTTTGCAAACACCTATATATACATCATCTATGTTGTTGTGATATATAACCCATGCTGAGATGAGGAAGAGTAATTCATCTGTCTAGGAAAGATGATTTCAGGCTGTCCTCACACTGGAATAGATAGCACCCATATAATAACAATATTTAAAAGGTTATCAACACTGTATTTCAAATAAAACCTTAGACTCAATGTTGAGCATGATAAATGTAGGAAAACTAGTAAAAAATTAAGCAATATATGGGTTTCTGATCACGTCAAGTAATTAATATGCAATGGAAACACATCTCAACAAATAACTATTTTACAGAGGAAAATAACACAAAATAGCCAGGAAGGTTTGTAAATCTCCTGGCATTGTTTTCCTCAGACCAACTAAAATCCAAAGCTTTTGCCACTCTTATCAGCTGTTGCCTCAATAGCCGAATTTCTCAAGCCCAAAACCAACATTAATCTCCTGCTAAAGATTATGAAAGAAGACATCTGCAGGAAGCATAAACATCTCATTAATATCATCATGTTAATTGATTTAACCCTAAAGTTACACTGACATTCCTCAAACACTGAGAAATCACACCACTAAGACGTGCTTTTTTAGAATGACTACTTATCTTCAAGAAATCTTCAGCCAGCAAGGCCGGTTTAGTGCTCCCATCCCAGCAAAACACATAATTTTGCCAGTGGTAAGACAAGGCAGAATGGTTACAGCAGATAAATGTGATGCAAAATTATGTGCCGCTTGCTCTGTGGTTTCAGAAACCTGAGATGCATTGCTATCTACAACATGCAGCCAACACCCAGAAGCATGTTACTGCCATTGAAATAAAAAAAAGGGATTAAAAATTGTTGTAAAACTACTGATCTACTGATAAAAAGGATAGAATTTGCACTTGTACCAAAGGCAAGCATTCAATTTCCACATAAAAACCTATTTTAATAGAGAAACCCATTTTTTGAGTGCTAGTTGAAACCAAAAGTAGATGTTTGTCTTCTAAAGAAGCCAGGTCTTTAATTCTTGACTTGCATTTGGAAATAGCACCTGCAACACACAAATCCAACTTTATCTCTTTGTTTACAGAATTGCAAAATAAACCCATTAAGGAGTCTTCCTTGAGCTGCTGCAGCAAAAATTACAAACAACACCACCTGCTCTCCCCACCCCCCTCCCCCCCTTCATAAGGACCATAAATAAAGATGATGGTTTTCCATGAGATTTTTACATGTTGAACTGAGTCTGGCTATGGAATAGTACCAGTTAAAAGTACTCCCATTCCAAGGTTAAGAGTTCCTTAAAGATTATTTTTAATTTGTACTTTTACAGTACAAATTACAGTACCAAAAAAAAAAGTTCAAGTACTTTTGCAGGTTTTTCCACACAGGACTCCGATGTATAAATAGTCTGAGTCCAAATTCAAGGTACTTTCCTATTTAGGAAAAAAACTCCACAAAACCAAACCAAATCTCAGCAGATCTTTTTTCTAATTTATGAACTAGTAAAGATTAATAAGAACTCTAGGTTTGAATACAGATAAAAAGAGGCAGCTAAAGAAATGAGAAAATATTCCGGTAAATTTTCAGAAGAGACAATCATTTTTTGGGCATGTTATACAGCATTATGTATTCCCAAGTTTGGAGCTGAATGCTGTAGGCAACTTGCCCTTCACATTCAGTTTCCATTTATTTTGGCTGTAAATCATAACCAAGCAGGTATCAAGCCATCTGCTTCTATCCTCAGTAAATGCAGTAAACTTGCTTTCAGGTTTGGGGCTACAACATGCAGTTTTCTTCTGTTCAGTAATAAATACACCTCTAAAATCCATTAGGCAAAATCTGCCCCAATATGCAAAAGATCTAATTAATGAAAGGAGTGTGGCAGCAAGGAAAAAAAACCCAAAAATATCTGTACAGGAATAAAAATTCAGTATTCCATTAAAGACTATCATAAGCTCCAGCATTATAATTTGATTTTTGAGAACGCTAGTCTTGGCAAACTGCTAGGAACAGTGAAAGCACCAAATACAATTCTTTTTTTTCACAACAGGCAAATTCTCAAGACATCCAAAGTTTTGGCTCAAGCAAGTTAAAGGTGTAATAAAGCCTTCTCTAAAGCCTATTCACATTTCTCAAATTTTCCGAAACGACACAATGATCCAACTGTGACAGTCTGTGCCTTTCTGGTTGTCCAGAGAACAAACATGAATAACAACCCAGAGTGACGGGAGACTGTTCTCAAAAGCCTTCACTGCTCAAAACAGATTACTTAGTATTTAATTTCAAAAATTAATTTTTAAAATACCTGAAGGCTTGAGCTGAGAGCACAGAAGATAGAAAAGAAAAAGGCTATCCATCTCCTCTAGTTTACATCAACAAGAGCAGAGTTCAGACAGCTGCAAATGTGTGTAATCACTACAGGAGCTCTGGCTTAGTGGAACTTTTCTCAAGCTATCAGCCTGGGAGTCGGGATAAATCAGCTGTGCTGTAGGCTTGAGATGCTACACAGGGTCCCTTTAATGAGGAAGGGGGCTGGGAAACAGGTATTTTAGGGCTGATCTGCAGTGAAATGGAACAGCTCCAAATTACTTCAGGGGCGTTTGGACCAAACTCTCAGTCACAAGATTTGCTCCTGCCTTTCAAAGATGAAAAACACCCTTGTTTTATTGTAGGGCCATCAATTTTGACAGAGCACTTGGATAAAGTTCCTTCTGGCTGTCAACAGGAGTCAGCAAATGGGTGTTAAAACCCCACCCTCAGACGTGTCTAAGGCAAGGTGATCCATTCCAGCTCCTCTGCTCAGGTGCACAACCTGGACATGTCCAGATTGGGGCCAGGAGGAGCACAGCCCACTCTCCTCTGCCATCATTTCTGCAGGAAGCCAGCCTGGGAGCCTTAAGGGGAAGGATGCAGTGCTGTGCTCCCAGCATGTTGTGGAGGATGTTTGCTGTGCTGTGCAGACACAGCCACACTGTATTCCCAGCCCAAGGTGCAGGAAGATGCAACATCTAAGCACTCACATTATAAGCACATGCCAAGACTTCTCCTCTTGTCTTTTAGAAGAACAAATTTCACCTTTACACATTTAAAAAGTAATGACATCCTAAGGCAGACTCATGAGCATTTATATTTGATTACTATAATTTGACATTGTATTTTTTGACACATTCCAGTGCTGCCTGTTTAAAGCTGGAAACACTATGAACCAACCTAGAAAACATTTGTATTTGAGTTACAATTTTGAACAGGTAAGAATAAAGGGCAATACGCCAGGAGGACTGAACACCTTGAGATGAGCCTGAAGGAACTGTTTTAAGACTGTCATTTAACTCCCAAAGGGTTGAGAAAAGGCTAGGCAGGAGAGACGAGTCAGGAGGCTATCAGCCTCCACGTCCACACGTAACTGAGCCTCTAGTAATGTGCTGACAGAAGGCAGACTCCACCCAAACACCAGGGGCTTTTGAGGATCAGAGATCCCAAGACAAATTCAAAAATTGCACAGAAAAGCACTATGAGCATACAGCTGAAGGCAAAACATGAAATTTGAAAGCCCCAGAGGAGACCAGGTATGTTCCTCACTAACCACAGTGGAAATGTCCTAGTCCTACTTCTGTATGCTATACAAAACACACATAGACAAGCACCTTGTGTGAAGCACATTTGTCTTTGTGAGCTTTGAAGGCAAATTGCTGCAAAACCTGAGGGAGGGAGTATTAAAGCACCGGGGTGTGATTTGACCTTCTCTAAAGATTACTGATCATAATTTTAAAACACTAAAAACAACTGGAGAAAAGTCTTGTTGCTGCCTCCAATGCTCAAAAAAGGGAGACTGAGCACAGGGAAGGCTGGTGTGAATCTCCTCACCATCCCTTCCCAGCTTCAGATTACAAGATTCTGCTGTTACAGCCCAGATGACCAGAGCACTTTAGAGATCACAAAAAGTGGGAACCCAAAGACTTTGGTCCAACTTCGCGCAACAGACAATTAAACCACTTCTGTTTCAACAGGTTGATGCATAGGGTAGCCTGAAGGAAGCTTGACCAGAACACGTAACTTCATTTTCACAAGGTAGATAAAGACACACTCCAAATTTCCCCATAAATTTTCTTGATTTTCTAATGTGTATTTATCAACAGGATTTCACTACCACATCTACCTTACAATTAAGTGTTAAAAAAATACTTTTACAGAGTCAAAATTGTTCAGAACAAATGTACCATATATAAAATCTGCTTATTCACTGTCATCGGTTCTGCCATGTTCATATCATGCAGAGGAGGGAAAATCCTTTTTTAAGAAAGGATTGTACAAAATTAGCAGGATTACTCCCACCTTTGCATGTTGCTTTCTGGAAAGCTTTCTGGACTGTTGTGTTAAATATGCTCTTTTTGATGCAACTCCACTTTGCTTTTCAGAAATTGTGAAATTAAAGCTTTGACAATGACAGGAAGGCTATTTTTACTAGGAGTAGCAGACAGAGAATAAATAGTACTTCAACACAGACTTTTGGGGCTTGTACTTAACATAATTTTAAAAGCAGTTCTTTCTGTGGCACAAGCTTATTTTTAATCTCCTTTATTGATCTGTTTTCCTAACAGCAGTGAGCCCAAGCAATAGCATAAGATATGCCACAAAAGACTAGATTTCAACACATAACCTGAGAGAAAGTTTATTAACTTTGTTTAGATCAGTTAATCTAGTATTATCAAATTTTTAAGTTCTGGTTAATAGATCATTTTCAGACAATTTATAGGCAGCTGTGGAAGTTTTGGCTCAGAGAGACAGGAAATGAAAGTACAGATGAAAGGCAGATTTTACTTCAAATGTATCTTTTGACAAAGGTGATGATAGACTCTGGCCCTTGATGTAGTTTCTCTCACCCTTTCAGTTTTTATTAGTTAATTCCATTTTAAATGCATGATCTTTCAAGCTGAAGAATAAGGAAAACATCAGTTCAGTGACCACCTGAACACCAAAAGTTTGATTAAAACTGTGCATTTAAGAACCATATCTAAAACATATTGCACCCAGTAACCAATATGACCCCTAGGCTTGCACTTCTCATTATCTGACACTTGATAAATGTTGTAAGTCCCTATATCTTTGGGGCCAAAAGTAAGATAATTTCTGAGACATTCTTGGCCAAGCTTATTTCTGGCATAGTGCCAGGGAAATCTTTCAGGATGGATCTGATTTACAAGAGTAAAAATTGCAAAATCTTTCAGACATTTCAATTCCCCCCTTAGAGCCATCTTTGCAAAAAATGCCTTAACATGTAGCAGAAAAACAGAACTGAAAACTTTTGTAAATACACCTCTGCTTTTGACTCCTCTCAGATTTAGGAGCCTCATGACACCTAGAAAGAAAGCTGTCACAAAAATACAATGGCAGGAAAGTTTTTTCACAGCACACATATAACTCAGCTGCCAGTTAGTACCTTTCCTCCAACACACAGTCTTTCAATCACTGCAGAAGAAATGAAAAAAAAGCACCCAGCGACTGACAGCTAAGCTTTTGTTCACAAACCACTCGAGAGATGTGACAAGTCTATCCAAAAAAGCCAAAGAACTTACCTCCTACAGTGCAAACACAGAGTAGAGCAAGGAAAAAGAAGGCAATCCCCAGGAACTTCATGCTTGGTGGTAATGGTGGTAGTACTGCCAGCTCTCCCTTATGCAGCTGGGCAGGGAGTGCTCTCTCACTCTGAGGCAGGCCTTAATTACTCCATGGAAAAAGGTGTGTGGTGTCTGTGCCTGGTCACTGCCCATTCCTGCTTATTTTGGGGACTTTGATAAAGAACAGGAGGAAACACAACATACTCCCTCTGGGAGTTCAGCGCAGAGGAGATTTATTGTTTCAGTCCTTACAGGAACTCCTTTTCTTTGGCAGTGGACCATGTTTTTGTTAATACATTATTTTGTTCTTCTTCAGTCATGAGGTCAGGAAGGTTTTTGAACAGAGGCAAATCTTTCCTTAGGATATGCTATACATCACCAGCTTTCCCACTGGGGCTTGGGATACTTTTAAAGCAGACGTTTGTGAGCAGTGAGCCCAGATAGTGGGGGATAACACAGCCAGGAACAGAGGAGTGAAACAAGCAACAAGAGCCCTCATCAGGCTTTTATTTTGGGCTCTGTAAACTGGCCTTGGTGAAAATCACAGCTGCTTCATGTTAAAGGTAGAGAGTCTCCCTGAGAGAGCTGCCATCCTACAACCAACAGGATGCAAGGGCCACCAGAATAGGGAGAGGAAGTGACTCCAACAAGGTGCCCCAGCAGGGAGAGGCTCTGGGCTGCACAGAGTTTTTTCTTTATATGAAAATGGCTCCCCTTTCTTTTTTATATTTGAAAAGTGGCAACTAGACTTGACTGCATCTGATCCATTAGTAATGGAAAGGTTTTTTTATTCTTCTGTTTAGGTACTTACTGTGCCATGGGATGGAAATAAAGTCCCCAAAGCAAGCCTTTTGCCTGGGCTGTCAAATTAGCCAGCACAGATTCTCTTTTCTCCTTCTCAGGATCCACTGTAAAAATTTGGTATCTCTCCTTCTCACAGCAATTTCTCCATCCTCTGTGGAAGAAACCTAAGCAGAACTCTAGAGTTAAAGGCTATCAAAACACGATCTTGTAATAGTCCTGTGCTCTGCACTGTAACAATTCAAGGCAGCTGATGGCAATTAATCACAAAACATCAACTGCAATGAGAATGAAGTGCAGCGCATTTGCTCTTCTCCCTCTTTGTCAACTCTCAGGAAAAACTGTGGAGAAACTGACCTCATAAACAGCCTGACTCATCAAATAGTCAACTCTACTTATTTCAGTAATTAACATTTTCTTTTCTTCATGATGAGTTCTAGCTATAAGGGGAAATTTTGGAATGGCTTCACATGCAGAAAATCCCAGGATCTAAGTCACAGTGCTTCCAGCCACAGTGCTGTTTTATTCATGGGATGAGGAAAATGGTAGCTGCGCTTGGCATTATGTGTGGAATCATCAAGTTATTTTGGTTGGAAAAGATCTTTAAGATCATTGAGTTCAACTGCTAACCCAACACTGCCAAGTCCACCACTAAACCCTGTCCAAAGTGCCACATCTACACATCTTTTAAATACCTCCAAGGATGGCAAATCAGCTGCTTCCCTGGGCAGCTTGTTCCAATGCTTGACAACCCTTTCTGTGAAGAAATCTTTCTTATATCCAGACTGAACCTCCCTAGATGCAACCTGAGGCCATTTCCTCTTGTCCTATTGCTTGTTAGTTGGGAGAAGACCGACATAACTTTTGCTTAAAGAAATTACATTGCTACATCTTAAGACTGAGATGCACCCTCTGTTTATTGCAGGTGACAGAGGCTGGTGCACAACAGAGATCTGATGGTAGACAATGAATTTCTGGCACTTCATTTGGACAAACTTGGGTATTTGCACCCATGAGGGATGCAAACATGCAAATTCTTCTTGTTTTCAGCATTATTGAAAAGGATCCCACAGTAACACAAAGTGGACTTAGAAAGTGGTGGGCCACACAAAGACACTTTTGCCAAGTTCCTCGGAGCATATAGCAGGGAGCTGCACCAGTGCTCTGTTCTTATGCTCCTTTTCTGCTGACATAGGACCTAAAGTTAGAATGGGCTATGAAAGCAATAACTACTGCAGCAGAAAGCCTTCAATAAAGATGACAAATCTGAACACAGAGTGAATTCATCCCAGGTTAGTACTGTTTCTGATGTAATAAGAGGGACTCTAACCTTTTATTGCCACGACCTGAAATGTTAATGCTGAAGAAGGATACAGGAAGGAATATTATTTTATTGACTGAAATGAAATCTCTGCAAGATCTAACAGACATGAAGGTAGGAGGACAGAATCCCTTCCTTGGGTTTTAAGATCCAGAGAAACTGAGTGCCCAAATGAGTAATGGTTTGCTGTTCATCTGAATAGCGGCACCCCAAGGAGTGCTCAGAGCACTGTTGCTGCAGCTCAAGATGACGACTGTGGTGGTTCCCTGCAACTCACTGAAGGCAGAAAGGGCACAAAGTGTGGCAGCCCTGAAGTAGCCACCCATATTGTAGGTACAAGTGTGGAAAAACCTCCCCAGCCTCATACAAGGGGTTGGGAGGGAAAAAAAGAGAAAGAGCCAAGTGTCTTTGCCTTACACTATGTCATGCAACTCAGGTTCTATGCCAGAGAGCCCTAATGCAACCTTCTGTTCCCTGAAGCATCAAGAGAACAGTGTCCCTCTCAGATACTCATGTCAACTTCAAAGGCAGCTGACTTCTGCAAGATCAAACTTGGGCAGCAGCAGCAGCATGCACGTAAGAAATAATAGGAACAGAAAGGGACAGCTCAAATAACTCACTGAAAGAAAAATTCTGGCTAAAGCTGAGTTGTAGCTTCTGGCTTGGATTATCTGAGCTGCAGAAGACATTCTCACAGCTCTTGTCAATGGAAACAGTTTTTTTTTTCTTTAACAAGAAATAATTTAAGGTTTCAAAAGCTTCCAGACATCTTAGCAGCAAAAGATTATTCTTCTATGTAGTCACTGAAAAGAATTATTTTTTTCCCCTTCCTACCAGCAAATAAGTTTTGCTTTATTGAATAAATGTTTTTCTTTCTTTCCCCAAACCAAGAAACTTAACTTCAGTGCCAATGTGTGCTTTGTTTTACAGAGAAATTTGGTCATCAGTACTCCTGCCAACTGTGGTGTTACTGCCAGTGCTGGGATATCTGGAGTTTCACTTCAAGCCCCAGAACAAGTGACTGCATGACAGTCTCAGTTTCCACAACTTTTCAAGTAAGATTTTAGCCCTCCTAGTTGCAGAAGAAAACTTGAAACATGACCAAAGAGTACTCTAGAGAATAAAAGGATTCTCTGTTTTAAAATACCATTATTTTGTAGTCCAATAAGGGCTGGGGTAGCCTGAGTTATGCATTCATTTTTGCCAGTGTGGTATTTCATTATTAAAGGGAAACCATTTACAGCCACAGTGGATTTGCAGTTACAGCTTTATTGGTCTCAGGCTGTATTTATATATTCTTTCTTAGTTCACATTGCTTGAAGCATAGCATTGCCTTTTCATGCACAGTCTTCCTATGAGGTTCAAACAATTCCCTTCAGATTTAGTGAATGTAAAAATTTTACATATTGTTCAATGTCCTTGAAGCACCACTGCATAAAACAGGTAATAATGTGGACAGCAAAGTGCTACCTTGCTGTGGGCTGCTGACAATTTCCAGTGTGGGTGTGAAGAGTCAATTTGTCAAAGTCTTTACAAAAGCAAAAAGAAAAAGGTACAAAAAATACACAGTCTTTGGTGTTTTACTAATGGGAAGAAAGAAACACACTGACTAAATTTTTCAGCCTTTCCCATTGAAGCTTGCTATCCTTTCCATTGATGGTTATTTTAACTCTTATAGCAGAATGATAAAAAAAAAGAGCAAACTAACCTCAAAGTCTATTGTTTTGCTCCATCTGTATTTTAGCAAATACACCTAAAGCAATATTGCACCAAAAATTACCTATGACTTACTTGTATATTTCATTATACTTACTTCCATAAACAGGGTAAGTTTTCATTGAAAAACACAGTTGTAACAATGCAGGAATATTTTGTTTAGTTATGCTTCCTGTCCTTTTAAAAATTGTTTTTAAAAGTACTCGGGTTTTAGCCTATTACATATATGAAATTTTTTATATAAAGTAGAACTTCAAAGAACTTGAATTTAGCAGTAGAAAACCAAGATATTTTGATGGTTATGCAGAGAAGTTTCTCTAAAAATTCATGCTGTGGGACATATTAAAATGTAGATATTTGGTTCTGAATTTTTTAATGGAAACATTGGAATATTTCATGGACTAGATATGTCCCTATCCAAATTCTTCTGCACAAAATAATATTAAAAATACGAAAGACCAGGCTCCTAAATGTATTTAAGTTCTTAAAAACCCAAGACAGCCACCTTTTCTTTGTAGGATGGAGCTGCTTCAATCCCATTGATTTGATTTAGAGCCAGCTGCTAATGTGAAAAATTCCACGAAATATCTAAGTGGCTTTATGTAGGCAACTAAAGACCAAAACATATTTAGTCTCCGGGGTTTTTTTTATGAAAGATTTTTTTCAAGGCCAATAGAATTACTGCATCTCTGACTATCAGAGGATGGTTTATTTGTACTACCAACAGACTCTGTAACGATATCCATCACCACAGAGCATGTTTTTCCTGCTCTTACACACCTGGAACTCTACTGGTACACTCCAGGGACTCAAAACACATTTGAAGGATCTGGCTCAATGTTTATTCACTTGCAATAGGTGTAAATCAGGCCCATATTCGTAGAAATGGAGTTGCAATGGGCAGCTTAACAGCCAGGGTCCTTCCAAGAGCACCATCCTAGGTCCTTTCTTTTACTATTGGTGAGCTACTGATGGGTAGATGTTTTGATTTTGTTAGTCAGAGAGAAGCTTAAGTAGAACTACAGTGGCTGACAGAAGAAAGTCATGAAGGGAAAAGTACTGCAGTCCCAAGTCATATTTCATGCTTAGATATGGGCAGTCAGAAGAGCCCGAAGAGAGAGACCATAAACAGTTGTTCTATGGACATAAAAAACAGTGGGTTTGCAAACTTAGAGCAAGGAACTTCATGTCACGTAAAGACTCACACGGAATGTGTTTATAGGATCTGCATCCTGTCCTGAGCTAATGAAATGGGAAACAGTGAGTCAGTCTCAGTTTCTCATGTTATTCGAAGTGCATGGAATGATTATACGGTTGGCTGTCTCAGAAAAAACAAAACAGAAATATGAGTTTGAACCATGCCTTAATTTTCCAAAAGGATGGGTAAATCCAACTGCTATCTATCCAGAGATATATCTTGTCTTTATTGTGGTAAACTGCAGAAAGCTCATTCTTCTTGGGCTTGGTTAAAAATCAGGCAGCAGTATGAGCCTGCAGTGGACCCCAGAACAGAAAAGCAAGATGTGTTTTCTGTTCCAATTGTACTTGTCATTTTTACTGTGCAAGATGTTGTTGGACATTAAGCTGCTGAACTGAGTTTCTGTGGTTTCTCTTTTCCATTTGGTTTCCTCTGCACAAGCAATGGAAAAATGTATCAGATTTCCTGTCAGTCTTATGAGGGGATACTCTGTGCTTTGGTCTGCCTAAGCTATAGCTTTTAACAGTGTCAGTTTTGTTTTTAGGCCACTAGCATCAGAAACATCTTAGAACATTATAAAATATCTGATTATAAAGAGCCTATTGTACTTAAACACAACCATTATAGCTTTCCTAGCAGCCAACACTATGACTATGCTAATATCCCAGCATGTATTATAATCCTCAATTTTCATCCACTCATTAAAGGAGTCACTGATAAAAATATGTCCAGATTTCTCATTGCTCAGTTTTGTTTCTGTTTATAAATGGTGTGAGATTTGAGGGGCTTGGGCTACTTCTTAGAAGACCCTGGGCGTTTCTGAGCTGCAGGTCATGGGGCTGGAAAAAGGAGAGTTGTGGGAGATTTGGCAGCTGTGCAGAATTTAATGTTAGGCAGATAGAGAGCACGCAGGAAAAGCCGGGCCAGCACGCTCATTTCCTGCATCTCTTATTCCATCAAAAAAGTGAGGTAAAGAGATGTTTCATAATGAACAGCTTCTTCTGGAACTCACAGCAAAAAGCCAGAATTCACATATAATGAATCTAAGTTATGCTCCAAGACAGTATCTACCAGATATTTTTTTAAATAGAGCATATCTCAAACTTAGGACAGCTCTTCCCTGCTTGGCATTTTTCTTTGTGCCTTTTTGTTTTTCTGGTTTGTTTGCAGCTACCTACAATCTCCTGCAATCCAACTTCCAGCGTTGATAGGCTTGAACTCTTTGTGGCTTAACCTCCTTATCCAGAAGAGCTATTACTGCTGCTCCTCTGTGTCTGGCTTCCCAAGCCTTCATTCCTTTGGTGTATTTCAGACTTCCTGTTGTCGCTATCAGAATGAGTCCTGCTGGCAAGCTCTTTTTGACACATGCAAAATACAATGCATGTCTGGTCTGATAAGGAAACAGCGTTGCCAAGAAAAGTAGGTAAAATCCCTGTGCCAAAATATACCCCCAGCATTCCAGCTTCCTAGAAGACTGCATATCTGCCCCTTCACAGATATCAAACATTTTCCTGTTCTCTGCATTTCTAGTTTTCAATTTATTCAGCAATACAGATGGGAATAAATGCTTTCCACAGCATGTAATAGTTAGGCAGTAAGTAGCCAACTGAAAATAAAAGCATCTTGGGCACCTGCAAGAAGCAGGTATTTTAGATCATCCACAAAAAATGCTTCACACATCCATGCTTTTGCCAATCTCTTACATTGCTGGGCAGTTTGTTATCAGGAATGCACTGACTGACATTCATCTCTGCTTACACTCATCAAAAACTTTTGTTCCAGACAGCTGGGATAAGACTACAACTTTTTAAAGGGAAAAAACCCCACAGCAAACAACAGGAAAAAAAAAATGAACTGCCAGCATTCTGTGCTTCCATATACTGCACTTCATGCTGTTCAGTAGCAATGAAAACTACCTGTAGTAACAAAAAAGCTGTTAATAAACCACTGCATATTATGCCAATCACCTTTTAAAATTAACTTTATGGTATACACTGTCAAATATTTGGAGTTATAAGACTATGCTCAGGGTCTTTAACACTGTGGGTCTTTGCAGCAACAACCCCCTATCTCAATTTAACATTAAAAAGTGCTGATTTGTAGTCAAGACCAATACAAATAATTTTGGGGTACCATGAGAAGATGGCTAGGCAAAGAACAGTTTCTAAAAATTCCTTCTCTCCTACATCGCTTCATGAAGAACAGGACAACACATAACCTACATGCTATGCTCCAACAAGTTAAGATAATTTATTTTCCTTTACAGTTGGATTAGATTAGGAGACTGTTAATTCCCATGGCTCATCTGAAATGCAAAACCCCAGGGAATTCTGGTAAATCAAGAGGAGTTACACTCACAAGTTCAGCACTTCAGACAATGAAGTTAATACTTAGCTTTCATTTTTGTTCAGTGCTGGGAGTAGCAGATGGACAACAATTACTTCTGCAGACCAGTTATTTTTGTTCCTCGATGGATGGGCAAAGAAAGGAGGAACAATGTCAAGGCTGAGACAGTGCTATTCGCACAACCGTCATTTCAGGCTGAGTACCCTCATCACGTTAATGAAGGAAGTAAGCACTCAATAAAACCACAGCATATTGTTTTCATCTGACTTTCTACTGTCTGAATAGTTTGGCTGAAGACAGGGAGAACTGCCATCATGGGGAGCACATAAAAACAGGTTAAGTGTCTATCTGAGATAATGCACCATGGTTTGAAGCAGAAATCTGGCTCGTATTTCTGTAGAGCCCTTGCTATTCTGGGTCTTGAGGTAGAATTTCAGTCTGGAAAATGTATCATTTATCAATTTATTAATCCACTGCTTTTCTAACTTCTGTCATCACTCACAGACATGGAGAGCCATTTTCAGCCTCCACGTGCAGACCACAGCTGGGGGTCCTGGGGGTTAGTCCATCAGAGTAACAAGATGAAGTGCAAAGTCTACCTTTGGCTGCCCTAGGTGTCAATTTCTTAACAGAGCCTGCAAAATCCATGTGTTAGCAAAAGATGGGTAGAAACAGCCCAGACCTGTAACATGACATGCTGTATCATCACATTTACTGAAGTGGATATAGAGACTGCACAAAACTCCTCCTTTGCAGGAGCATTGCTGTACTGACAGAAAGTTCAGTTTTGCAGAGTAGCTTCATCCATTTTAAGAGAACTGTAAAGTATTGGCACTTGTTCAGTACCCCTTGAGGAAACCTAAGATTTTTATTTCATTTAATTGGTATAACCATTTTCTGTCATCCTCATTGCATGACAGAACTTTATGAGAAGA
This sequence comes from Eopsaltria australis, assembly GCA_034509425.1. Classification (NCBI taxonomy): domain Eukaryota; kingdom Metazoa; phylum Chordata; class Aves; order Passeriformes; family Petroicidae; genus Eopsaltria; species Eopsaltria australis. Next base: position 1,494,753 of record JAVTVJ010000172.1, on the reverse strand, counting down.
GGCTGTTTCAACCCAGCTTATAGCTGCTGGAAATCACCATATAACCTGATACTTGGATCAGCTTGCAGCTAGGACTGGATCAGCTCAGTACTTGAAAGCAAAAAAAGCTTCGGAAAGCACATATGTTACAGAAGTAATATGTAGACATTAGAGCTGTTTCAGCAGAACACCAATGAGCAAGGGGCAAGAGGAGCAACACCTCAGTGCAGCCATAGCCAGTTCCCCTCTGTGGCCTCCCTGCTTTGATTGAGCACATCTTTATAGTAATCATACCTTCCTTTTGTTTGGGTTTTCTTTTTGGAGGGGAAAGAGGAAAGGAGAGCTCCTGCACTTGAGTCTCTTGGTAGTAATTGGTGTGAGAAGCACTTTCATTTCTCTAGGATCCTGTTGTTTGGCTGGGAGGCCCTGGGCTGAGTCACTGAGCCACCCACCGCAAAACAACAGGAAGAGTCACAAAATCCTCCAAGAACAATGTCTGGGAGGTGTCTTCATCCAGGCTAGATTCCTGGTTGCTGACAACTCTTGCAACTGCATTAGAAATACACTTCTTTCAGACAATATTTTTATTTTATTCCCTCTCTAAAATGGATTTTTTTCACGAATTGTTCAAAGAGTAGAGCTGATGGAATACTATTTATCAAGCTCAAAATTCAGAGAGTTTCCCTATATTTTGTTAAAAGATCTGTCTGATAAAGAATTGTTAAAATATTTGATCATCTTCACAACTGGTGATATATATGCTTTCAATGCATATTTTGGGGAGTAAATAGCAATATTTGCTGAGGAATTTAACAAAAAATAATGCTTCCTGGTCCAGATCTGTGCTCAAGCCATGCCCAATAGAGTTACTGAGAAGATTCATCAGCTCCTTCCAGACCAGTCTAACTGTACTCTCAGTGAAGTAGATGAAAAACATCCAGAACTAACATTTCATCAATTTTAGTGAGCAGCAACAGGTCTGATTACTTAGGAAAATTCTGCTCATACCTATTCAATATTTACTTTAATGACAGGATAAAAAAATCTGTATTTTGAGTGTGTAATCATTATTCCTATTAAATTCATCTGGACATCTTAACACTGAAAGTTATACCTTCAAGTGTTCATAGAAACAGGCCCTTGCAAAGGAACAATGGCATGCAAATAGCAGTCCTGTATTTCTATTTTCTGCAAATCTCCAGAATCCTACTCCAGTCTCATATTGCTTTCCCATACATATTACTATGTTGGCCTCACTCAGGGTGGGGACAACATGGAGTAGGGATAATCTTTATTTCCATTGGGCATTAGCCCAGTTTACGTGACAGAACGGAATCTGCAAGTTAGAAACAATACCAACAACAACAGGAATTTTCTGTAACAACAGGAATTTTCTATCACATCAAATCTAGGGCTGAGTTAGTTGTGAACTCGATGAACCATTAGCCTGTGACATTCACTGGGTATGAAAACAAGTGAGCATATGCAATTCTAAGTATGAGGGCATGGAACAAGCAGCACACATCACATTCACTTTGAAAGGTGAGGCAGACGTGATCTATTCATCAATAAAGCACCTGATACTGCCCTTCTGCAACTCAGCTGCTCCTTATTCAGGAATGAGCTCCCCCTCACAACCACAGGTGACCTTGCTAATGTGACCTGCAGATACCTGAGTGTCCAGCTGTTACCAAATATACCTGCTTGCATACAGACTTGCCATGGTAATAAAGAAAGTACTCCAAGGGGGCCAGTTCTTCCCTGGTTGCTGCACCTCCCATAACAACATGGAGCTAAAAGCTTGGCTGAACATGTCTTTTTTCTTGCTTTGACTTTTACGAGACTTCTAACATTCTGTTTCCCAGTTTTTAACAGTTTTGACATGTTTTCCATTTTCCTGTAACAAATGTTACTTCTGTGTGCTTTTCCCCACTTTGTTGCACCTCTATACATTCTTCTCCCCTTTGTACCTGCATTGAAAACAAGCAATATTTTTCCATGTTTATACAACAGGCAATACAGTTCACACTCAGCTGGAGTGGGTTCTGACCATATGACTGCCTGGCAGACTGACACAACTAAGGTCTTGCTAGCCAAATTATCCTCTTGGAGATCATAAAAATATGATAAATAATTGGCCAGGAGAAAAAAAAAATGAAGATAGAGCTCCCATTTCTGTAGCTGGCTGATGTTCCTACTTAAGTTACTATGGAGAATTATTTCAGATGTGCAAAAGCTGGGGCTACTTTACTGCTAACATCTTCCTTCAGTTTAATGCAGTTTTCACTTTTTGCCAAATGCATTTCCTCAGTTCGAAGAGCAGGGAGAACTGCTGGCAGACTTCAGTCAGTAAATCTGAACTCCTATAATATCCAGTGATGATCTTCGGGATGTGTTTGGGCAAATGTATTGCAAACACTATCTATTAACACATCACTTTAAGAGGAGTTTCTTGTATTTGGAAAGAAACTTGATAGAAATAAAAACATATAAATCAGGAATGAGATAAAATTCAATGTCAGCATGCTCCAAAAATGGGTGTCTAATGTTAGGCTCCTAAATCCTTCTTAGCCACTAGGATTAGTAGCTTGATCTTTGCCACTGGTAATTGCCCTGCAGATTCTGGGAAAGTAGCTCATTTAGGCACCTAAATGTCAGGTTCAGGAACCTAATTTCGGCTTCTAAAATAAGTGCACCAGGATTTTCAGTTACTATTAGAACTTTACTTTCAGGTCAGACACAAAATCAGAAGGGCTCTAATTTTCTACTTCCACTTTAGATACAACCCCAAATGTCACCATTGCCATAATATTCTGTAGGTGGACGAGAAGGATGATGGCAGGGCACGGGGAGGAACACTGAGCACCAGAACAGCCCTGGCACCTCAGCCTTGCTTTCTTTCCTCCTTCTGGCTTTTTGTGGTCTCAGGCATTGCTGCATTTGCCCCAGTTGCTTCCTTCCTTTCCTCTTGTTATCTGTGCAAAAGGCACTCACAGCTTATCTGTCTGCCAGGACTCCAGCAGGGCTACACAGGCTCCCACGCAGCTTTCAGCCCATGCAGTGGCACCATTCCCACCTTCTGCAAGACCAGGGACCTCTGAGGTCCCAGGGACCTCTTACACTCCAGTAGCTGAAAGGACCTGCCTTTTTGTGCTGAAGTAGTGGATTTGCCTTTGCTATGCAACTGGTAACGGGATGCTCTGCAGGGAATTGGAAGATAAAAACAAAAATAAGCTATTTTGATTGGCTACTTTTAAAGAGGTTCTGTTTTCCTTGCCAGGACTCTCCAGAACACAAAATCGTAAGTCCAGAGTATGCTTGAAATCAAAACCAAGGATAAACCTTAAGCAGAAGCCAAAGCCAAACCAGAAGCACAAATCAAAACCAAATGTGTTGCTCTATTCCTAGAAAGTCCTCTTTTCAAATAAAAATATAATTATGCTCTTATTTTCTCAAGTCTCGCCTATACACAGAAGCTGTAACCATTTTACTAACCCCTTCTAGAAACTGATTTTTTTTTAATTAGTACTGCCTTTTTATATTCTTTCGGTTATCCTCAGAACACCTTGCACTGATTTGTCTTAATTTATTCCTTACAGACCAGGGCAGCTTTTGTCTCTGACGTCCTCAGAGTGCACATAATACATATTTTCTGTCTGGAATTTTTTTAGTGAGTACATTTGAATAATTTTACAAAGAGGAAAAATCTTTCTGAATTCCTTAATTGAATTTAGTGCAAGATGAATTAATGAAAGTCATCCTCTGCAGGACTGCAACACAGACAGTAGGATTATAGTGTTGACTGGACATATACAAGTAGGGAATTAATCCAAAGAGGCACTAAAAACAGCATGAAGGAAGAAGATTTCTTAAAACTGTAGCCACCCTAATCAGTGAGTAGAGCAAGGTGGCAAATGTTTTTACTGACAGGACTGAGAAAACAAAGATCAGAAAGGTAAGTCATGTGAATTTAAAGAGTCTAAACCTTTAAATATTCCCTGGATAAAATGAGAAAACATTTTCACAGGAGATCCTTTTACAGGATCTCCAACTCTCTAGAATGGCTTTGGGTTTATCTCCTAGAACTGCTTACCCTCTGAAATCCACTGCAGAAAGCAGGCTAAAAAACAAAATGAGGGTGGATCGGACAAGGTGGGATGGCTTTAAACTGAAAGAGGGAAGGTTTCGATTTTGTATTAGGAAGAAATGTTTACTATGAGGGTGGTGAGACATTGGAACAGGTTGCCCAAAAAAGATGTGGATGCCCCATCCCTGGGAGGGGTTTAAGGCCAGGTTGGATGGAATTTTGAGCAGCCTGGTCTAGTGGGAGGTGTTCCTGCCCATGGGGATGGGGTGTTGGAGCTGTATTATCTTTGAGATCACTTCTAACCTGGACCATTCTGTAACTCTCTGACAGTGGGAAATAACATCAAGTGAACAATTACAGTGCCCTGTTGAAGCAGTACTTTCAAGAGCTCATCCAGGCACAGTTGCTTCTATGATTTTAGTGCACACTTGTGCTCAAGTACAATGTTAAGAAACTTTGCAGACCAATTTTCAAGGGCTTCTGCTTGGTGCACTGCCACGTGTGCAAGATTCAGATCATGAATTCAGGAATGGCCAAATCCTAGCTTTATTTTCACCATCCTTGCTGGTAAAATAAAGTTAGTAAAGTGATAAGAACTATTTAGTGGTAGATATCTTCAGTAACTGAAATGCAGAATTGGATTTGTTCTTTCCTAATGTATCTGATTTGGTTGTGATTGAAGAGTGGTTCAATATGGCAGCAAAGGAAGCTATCAGAGCAAACATTATTACAATTATGAACACATCCCACCTATGATATGCTTAAGGCATAACCCCACAGTAATTAACAGGGCCTTATGTGTTTTCAGCTCAATCATTAGTCAAATGCTTAACGAAACCTCTCAGAAGAAAGCAGGAAGGGCTGTGCACAGATTCCTGGTGATTCATTGATTTCCTTCCTTCCATCCCCAACTACTGTTTTACTGGACAAACCTGCACAGTAACGTGAGTGGTGTTGCAGTGAGTAATGCCCAGTGCAGGAGAGACCCACCAGCTCCTCACCCACCTTCCATGGGAGAGCAGTGGCAGCACCAGCACTGTCCCACAAACACCCCCAGGGCTCCAGGTGACCCACTGGGCTCTCTGAGGATCACCTTTCACTTTCAGGGGTACTCTGCACTCCCCTTCAGTGAACCCTGCAGCAGGCAAACGTGTCTGTGGTCACCAGCCTTGTCTTTCTTTTGAGGCCTGACAGACCTCTCCATTCTGTGTGCCTGAGAAACAAGGGGATTGATTGCCAGCTCAGACTATCTCCTACAAAAGTAAGTTGTAAAATGAGAAAATAAAAGTTTTAAATAAATGGGAAGGTGTTTTCATCCCTCAGCTGTCATACAGGATTTCTGCAAGGCATCTTTTTGCTGCACTAATTCAGATAAACTCAGTAAAACCCTCCCACAAAGACCTGGCTATTTCAGCGAGATGAGAGATACTTGGTAGGGTGTTACTATGTACAAGTATTAGCTCTTGAGTCCTGATTTCTTCTTCAAAGAAAAAAAAATAAAAATAATTAATCCAGGGAATCTCAAATGTGTGCATGGTGTAAATGAGCTTGTGATGTCTGCAAGGGGATGAAGGAAACGGTGTTCCAAAGTGTCCTGGGAAGGTCCTGCAATAAACTGATTTCTCCAACTGTACCCCAATGCTTCTTAAAAAATACCCCAAAAACCAGGCAAGGTTATGTTCACATATTGCATTACCATGAAACACACCAGGATCCTCATGTCCCAGCTGAATGGCTGCTAGATAGTCCAGCTGCCTGCAGGGAATTAAACTGTGGTTTGACCTCTCTTTTTGAAATTCCTTGATTATCTACAGGATAGTTACAACAAAGAAGATCAAGAGCCTTTCAAGGTGGCTGGAATAACTTTTATCAAGCTCCTTGTACACCAAGATCTAACTAGCAGTGTGTTTTTATTATTGGTCAGACTAATAATAGCAATTAGATATATCACTGCAGCAAACCATAGAAAATGTATAGAAATGGTAAGCTTCTTTAATTTTTTTTCCCTGAAGAAATTGACTGGGGAAGGACTTCCACTGGACTAGGGGTTGTAAGTGGGCTTTGATTTAGGTTATGTTCTCTCTATACAGCATTTCCCTGACCTGCCAGTGTGAAAATCCAATTGACTTGAGAAGAAAACCCCTGATGAAAAGGCCACCCTTAGCCTTCTTTTTATCTTCAAACAAGCCATGTAAGATCAGTGAGACTATTTCAAAAGGAAGTTTTAACATATAAATGCTAAAAGCAGCTCCACAGTTTCACTGAATTGATGTTTCAACTTGTTATTCCTCGTATATCTTGACTCTTTTCTTGTAGCAACTTTTGCACAAAAAAATAGACTAAACATAATTTATGTTACAAAAATGAGTGGCATAATTCCCCACTTTTTAAAATCAATTGGAGTTTTCTCAGTAATGTGGAAAGAGGAAAAACGTGATCTCTAATGGCTGTAACACCTGCCTCATTAAGAGCCATGGCAAAACAGTTATGGATTTTAATGGAAGCTAGAGCTGCCCTTAGGTTCCTACATCCTCTATATGCATTTCAAGAATGATTCAACTGCTCTATTTTCCCTCTCTTGAACAGGATTTCACCCTCTGTTCTTGTCCAGACTTTTCCCTCTGTCAAAGTTCTGTATATTCAATTTCAGAGTCCCATCGTTCAGTTTCCAGTGGCATAATGCCACCCTATCTTGTAAAAGGACTTGGCTCAGCTCCCAGCAAAGTCAGTAAAATCATTTCCATTGAGATCCCTGCAAGCTGAATCAGACACAGGTTCATAACTCTGAGGTTTCCTCCATGGCCTCTCTGCTCTTTAGCCTTGAATTCCTGCAGGCTCTCAGGAATTCACTCTGCTTTTCCTTCCAAAGCTTTCAAAACAAAACTGATAAAGTGATATTTCTCTCTGCAGCTCTTCAAGGTTCTTTAGACATAGCAACCAAAGGGTGAATGAGAAAAAAATATTTGGCATAATAATCTGCAGAGAGGTCTCGGGAATGATGGGAACTGCTAAGCCAGGATACACGACTGGTGCCCCTGGTCCTCTGTAATTCTGTGGATTTCAGATCACACAAAATTGCCAAGCATTATTTCCTCATATTTTCCTCCAAGCCAATATACTGGATACTAGAATTAGCTATACATGAGAGGGTTTTTTTAGGGTGTGAAAGTTAAAGAGCAGCTATAGCCCTGGCCTGAACAGGAGGGAAGGACACAAGGAAGAACCCTTGGATATTACACAACAGCCACAGGACACTGGAGCCACTGCTAAGATTCACAACTGACTTGTTGCCCACCAAAGATCCAGCAGAGCAGTAGGGTTTAAGGCAATACCATTGGAGCTGCTGAAGGGGGCACACAGACCCAACCGCTCTATGTAACTTCACATGTTGCAATTCCTCACTTCTGGGAAGGAATGCCTTGCTCTATTCTTATTTCAGACTGACACAACTTGAATTAAATTAAGTAGTAACATTTCTGTCTGTTCCAATCCCGTCACTTAGGTACTCTGCAAAAAGGAAAAAGTGGGCTACTTGTTCTAAACAGAGTGAGAAACTCCTCATTTAAAGAAGTTGGCTGCTTGATTTCAGCCTCTGAAAACTTCAACAAACCAGTAGCAACACTGTCTATCCCTACAGGTGCAACTTGTGAGTCACACTTTAGTTCTCACTCATTCTCAAATCCAGCTGTCTTCTCGCACTGCAAGTGGTTCAGGATATTATAACACATACAGAGAGGATGTGCATCATTGTTGTAGCAATGTGTATGTTAATTTATTTTTAATTAAACTAATGTTTAAATACAAAATACCGTATTTTTTTTCAGTTTCAAAGGCAATTTTTAGTTAAAATGCTGGTTAAGCTTCATTCTTTTTCATTCACTTTTCTTTTCCTGTTGCAACCCTTCCATTCCAAAGTCAGAGATGCCAAGCTGTCCTGAAGGAATTTTCTTAACAGAATTGTGTTCCAAATACTAATAGTGTTAGCATTGTCCAAGCTACATAATTGGCAATCCCCAAAGAACAGATAGGATCTGTTGCCTGTATATTACTAGCTCAGGGCTACATAATGGCCAGCACTAATTGATTTTCTTCCTTTCCAGTCATACAAGTATAAATCACAGTTAAAAATTATCTCAAGTCATTTCTAAGATAGTGTCTGTAGTAAGCATGCTGCCACCACAAGCAATACCTTTGATATGCTTTCCTCCTAGGAGAGACAGAAGAACACCATTCTTCATCCTGTCATTAAGCACAGGCTGGAGATTTAAACATGTTTAGCCAAAGCTCAAACTACAGTGGTACATGATGTATAGGAGAAGGGACTGCATATATCTGAGTTCCACGAAAAAAAAAAAGCAGACACTATTAAATGTAATGATCAAAATGCAGCCTCCCTGGCTCCCACTGCTCTCAACTACACTTAACAAGTCACACAATGCAACAATAGCTACTCTCACAAATCTTTGACAGAAAGTGTGGCATAACTGCATTGTGGAGTTCCAGGACTGCTAAAGCTGGTTAATTGGACCTTTAAAATGTATTAAATGCCTACTGAAAAGCAGACTGTAACAGCCCCCAAAGGAGAAGGGCCTTAATAGCTTTATATATTTATGTATATATGTATTTACATGCATAAGATATATAATAGAAACATTGCTATTTAAATATGTTAAATAGGCATAGGATGAAAAACACTTTTTCATCTCAGACACATGAGTACGTGGATGCCAGAGCAGCATTGGTGAGTGCAAGGTTTAAATGTACAACAGATTAATTTGCCCAAAGACTTTAAAAACAAAGCATCAACGCTTTTTGTTTGAAGACATTCTGCAACATCCCTGAATAGGATATAAACAACATAGCAGCCACAATGCTCTATCTCCTCAAACAAACAAATGACGTTACTGAGTAAAGAATGCAATTGTGAGAGACTGATAGAAACTGAAATAACGTCCCAGACCTTTTAGGCCAGTTGAGCTGTGCTGGGTGTGTATCACAGTGGGAAAAGCAAGAAAATCTGGCAGTAACACAGTTTCCTTCTTTCAGAGCTGGCTGGGAGTAGCAGGAGTGATTCTGACATTGCCCGCACCGTGCCCAATGCCCACCGCCCTCGTGGGCCAGAAGAGCAAGGAGAAACCATCTGGATATAAAAAAGCCTTTTTCTTTTCACCAGATTTTAACACAGGACTCCTCAGCTGGTATAACCAGGTCCACCTGAAGGAATAAAGCAAATGCATCCCACAGCACCCACATGGGTATAATCATTAATCTGCATATAATCAATAGGTTTCTTTATACTAAGCTCCTTCCGTATTCAAATGGAAGTGTTTATGGCAATTGAGGCAGGTGGACCAATGCCTGAATAAATCTAGAATACATGGTCTCAGATTGGACATATGGTGAGTGAAGCTGCTATTTGTTTAACAAGAGGTGTATTACCTTCCACAGCCTTTTTCCTTTTTTTCTTTCTCATTCTTTACTCAAGCAATGCTAGTGGGATTTTCTCCCAGAATGAGAACTGAGTTGAGTGTTAAGCCAGTTAAGCACCCCTTTGTTTCAGGTTCATTTTATGAGACAGGTTATATCAAATTAACATTAATTTGCTATTACTGAGGTTTTGCACTGCATACACACACGTGTGTGTAAAAAATGCAAGTAGCTTTGTTATGGGTCAACTTTCATAAAAATTCAGATCAAAAAAATATGACAGCGAGAATTTTCAGGTGGCCAGCCCTGACCTGCCTTAAATTGGTAGAATTAGGATAATGTGAAAATTACCTCTCCTTCAGGTCAGTCACCCTGAGACTGGTGCTAAATTGCATCCCACTTCCAAATAGGAAAAGAAGGTGCCACAGAGAGGTAGCATCTGCACCCACTGATTTCACAAGAAGTCTGGTCAGGGCCCAAGTCAAATGAGGAGAAAAGTGGTCTTGTGTACTTTTGAAACTCTCTTTTGCTTTTGGACATTAGGGTACAGAGGTTCAGATGGGTGAATAGGTTGACCACAATGATCTGTGCTTCCATATTTACTTAGGAATGCTGTACTTGGCAGTGCATGTTTCCAGTGGCGGAAATCTCACTTCCTGATGTAAATATAATATTTGGCAGCAGTTAACATATACGCCCCTAAGAAATCCTTGCCACAGTTTGAACTCAGTGTGCAAGGGACTTCAGTGTTCAGACAAACTGGGTAAGCTCTTATTTTTTACAAATATTACACCAAAATGTTCAATACAGAAGGGAGGACGCTTAGGCATACAACCTAAACAGACTTCAGACTTCTGTTCCAAAAAACACTGAACAGCAACTATTGGAGTATTTTCTTTGCATATGAATGAATTCCAATAATCCCTGAATAAAAGCAGGTCTTTGGTTATTTTGTGGAATAAATATTTTCCTTGTATAATACTGCCCAGTGGATTAAAAATCAAATTAAGTACAATCCTGTGCCTACATTATGTAAAGCTCCCAGGAATCCAGGATCCTAGGAACCCAGGTAAAGTTCCAGGATCCTAGGAACCACTGTCTTGCACAGCATCACATATGCAGAACATCATTAAGAAATGTCAAGGTCATATTTTACTCTGCTTCCTTCATACATACAAGAGAAGAATTTTGGTCACAAAAACATCTCCCAATTATACCCAAAAAGTATGCAGTTTTCTTGGGAAAAATCATGAATTCTAATTTGGTTTTGAAGGAAGTAATCTTTTTTCTTGGCGTATCTGATAAAAGCAGCAGCCCATAATTACCTAATCTGAAGGTCATGTCACATTCAAATAACTAACCTATCTACACAGGGGATGGAAACTTTGCTGTCACCACCCATCACGACAGCTGTCAGCAAAATAAAAGCAATGCCGCTCCCTGCCTTCCTGGTACATCCCAAATTGTCTGGATGATAAAGATAATTCCTAAGAACAAACAAACAAAAACCTATAGTGTGTGGGTATACCAGCAAACTTTCAGAGAGGAGATAAACAAAGGTCAAGAGGAAAAGGAGCTGCAGTAGTAACCACATCTTCGCAACTGCAGGAATTTAGCCATGCTCTATTTCAGCAAGCAAGAGGAGACGATGGTGCAGGTCTGAGAAGCCAACACCCCACACTGTGAGATGTGTTAGCAAAGCCTGGCCTTCCAGGGGCTTGAGCAACTCCTCTCTCTCCTTTTCCCCACTCATTTCCTCTCATTTTCCCTATTCCAACCCCTCCCACATGCTCCCAGCATATATCCCATATACCAGCACTACTTTCTGCCTGGGCATCTCTCCTCAGCCCAGCTTCCAAACAGACACACACACCCTTGGCCAGGACACAGGGAAGGCAAAGCACAGGTCAGCAGTGTCAATTTCCCTTACCAGAGGCACGACTCGGGGACCTCCATCCTCTCTCCAGACACCAGTTTTCATTTATTTCTTCAGGACTTCGTGTCTGTGAGGCCTCTGCTCTCGCTGCCAGGTGTGGGTGACTTCACCTCAGGGTGAAGAGGGATCTGTGGGAGCCGGAATTCAGCCTCTCCTCGGGATACAAAACCACGAAATAACTCCATTATGGAGAATGACGCTTGTTAATAAATACTAATAGTTCTGAAGCATTCATTAACAGCGATGGGAGCTGTGAATAAGCAGCAGTGCCCAGGCCTCGCTGTCTGTCCAGCCATTCCAGGAGCCTGAGTGTGGGGCTGCTCCCCCGGCTGCCAGGGAGGGAAGGGGGGGAAAGAGGGGACAGTGACCGGCCCAGGGCTGACACACGGCGGCTGCCAAACTGCAGGTGATGCTCCTGGCTCCTCACGGCAGCTCGCAGAATAAGAGTGCTGCCCGCGGGAAGATCCCTGCCACTTCCCCGGCCCTCACCAGGTGGCACCAGCATTCAGCCGGGATTCCAGCCGGGATTCCAGCCGGGCTGCTTCTGCTCGCCCCGGCGGGCAGCCGGCGCTGGACACTGAGGCGCTCGGAGGCCTTCTGAAGTGAACATAACATAAAAAAGCCACCAAAACAAAATAAACTCCCCAAACATTCCTTGCCAATACCTGAAAATCTTCTTTGTTTTTCATGCTACACGTTGCCTTCTCCCTTGCAATGTGCAGGAAGCCAAACTCTGATTTCAGGCTTCACTTTCTGCGAACCTACTGCTCTCAGTTCCCTCTTGCTTAACCATCCTTACATTGTTAGCTTGATGCAAAAGGAAGGGCAAGACTTGATTCGGTCAAACCTTTTCAGAGCAAACCCAAGCAGTGTAATTGTTAATTAAGTCACCTTATTTGGAAAAAATGAAGAAATTGAAAAGCAAGTGAGAAAGAAAAACCTGCTCCCTTAGTGTTCTACTGAAGTGTGCACCTGGAATCGTGGATGTGTTTTCCTCCTCTGAGTTTTTGCAGGTTTTAAAAACAGTGTAGATCTTAGATCTTTTGTCTTTGCACTTGAAAATCTGGCAAGGAAATGGCAAATTAGAAATACAACTTCTCATTGTTAATACTTGCATAAACAGCAAGTCCTTGCCACACAGCTGCAGTGGCTTTGTGCAAGGGCCCACTAAGTGTCACGTCCAAGGCTGGACTTGGAAGTGTGCTAGAAATCCAGTTTTCTTTCTATTACAGCAAAGTCTGTGTGTGAAGCAAAGAGAGGAATATAGGTAGAAAATTAATTAAAAAAAAAATCACTTGATTATCCCTTAGGTCCTTGTGCCAGCCTGCTCACAGATCTGAGGAACCTGAGCCTGGTGCCCTGAGCAAAGTCCTGGGGAGGAAAGGAGAGGAGATGCTTCCACTTCAGTGAGGATCCAAGTGGCTTCATCTCCACTGAGAGCTGCTGGTGCTGCCCAGCCCCCTTTGTGGAACAAATCTCACGTACTTGGTATCAAAGCATAGTGGTTTACATTTAAGCGATGTCATTACACACAAAGGCCTCCACATGCCTTTACAGCCTTCATATCTAAATTACATCACCTCCTGCTGAAATTCAAACAGATATGTTTGATATGCTAAATAGCTGTAGTCTAATTAAAAGCACTGCAGCTAGATTGCTCTGCATGCCACACTTGGATCCAAACAAGACTTTATCCTGTATATTTTATGAGTTAAACAGCAGTTGTGTGGAAGGACAACCACATTATCAGCATGCAAATGCAGGGCAGAAAGGAAGATCATGATCTCATCATCATCATCAATACAGTCTAATAATAATAAATGCTACAATATTCATGACTTTGCAATTAATTATAATGTCCCATTTGGAAGGAGGCCACAACAGTGGTGTCACAGTTATATCCCAATGAGAATTAAAGTTTCTGCTAAGGTTTTGAATATCTTTCCTTAGTTGTCAAAGAAGTTCTGAAATTACATTTGACATCCCCTTCTATCTAATTGGAATATATATTCCCATAATCTTAACTTTGTATCCTTCTCTTGGAAGATCTTCATTAAGGTTCTACTATTAGAGATTAGTTTTTACGTTAAATAAAGACTGTACAATTGCAGTTTCTAAGAAATTCAGAATGTAGAAGAGGAAACAATAAAGAAACTTTTTCAGTGACTGAACGTAACCAATATTTCTTTCAAAAGGAACTTTTGGACTTTTGTAGTGTGTGCTTTGAAAAACAGGGCTGCTTTCACATATGATGAAAGTAATGCTAATAGATTGACGGAGGTAACTGCAATGAAGAATAGGAACTAATTACTATTTATTGCCTCATAAATAATTTTTTCTTTGAAAAGAACCCATATCTTAGTGTTACGACCTGTCCCTGAAGGTGAGGGTAACTCAGGTTCTCCTTAATAGATCCCTTGGGGTGGATTAGACTGAAACAACACTGAATGATCAGTGTTTATAAATACATATATGTAGGGTTTGTTTTAGAACAATTTGGTTGCAATGGAAATGGGATATGTAGACCTTTTGGTTATTATCTGTAGAAATATAGCAACATAAAAGCATAAAAACAATAAGAAAATGTGTAAAAAAAGGAAAGAAAGGATAAGAGTAGAAAGATGTCCCCACACATGAATCCTGCGATGAGCTGTTGGTTAAGGTGATGATTGCAGTCCTGATTCATCAGGGGTGGGATGAAAGGCCCCAGAAAGGAGTCTGTGGGCACTTCAGGGGTCTTCGATGGTTTATGACCCCTTCTAAGACACAACAGCTTCCTCTCAGGTCAGCGTAGGTGAGCCAATTACTCGCCTCCACAAATGGCTGATTGCTTTGAGTCATTAACCATTATTAACATTTCGGTCTCTCATGCAGAGTTGAAACGGGAGCATTAGAAAAGATTTTCCTTTCAATGCAATTAACCCATACTGTCTGGTTAGGGAAAACAAAGTCACCTTATTAGAGATACTTTTTTCCTCAAAAATATCTTTGTGGGACACTGCAATGCTTTTTTAAGAGTTCAGTATCATTTGTGTGAAGACTATCATACAATGTGTATATGCTCATCCTTGAATCAGAAAATGATCTGATATTTCATAGTTTACAGAGAACTATAAATTACTGTTTATGTGTCCAGAGTTCTCCTATTTTATACTTTACATATTCTTTATATATCCTATAAAATTTATGGAATATTTTCTTATGTCTACACACCTGAACAGACCACAGAAAACTTAATACCAGCTCTCTGAGAGCAGAGTACAAAACTGAAGCCAGCTCGAGCCACTTCTGTAAAGAGCCCCATAGTACACATATATGGTTTCAGTGAACAGAGGTATCTGAAATATATTTGAATTAATAACACTGCACAGATCATCAGAGGAGAGAGGGAAATAGAATACAAGACTGTAGCCCAAGGCACACTTAATAAACTAAGATGTCAGAAGAGCAGTGTTAGGAATGCAGGAAAAACTAAACTAAAGCAGTTAAAGTCACTCTGTGGTGAGCTTTGAGACACTCAGTGCAGCAGCCCACTGCTATCACAGGCCATCTGTTCTTCACAAAGTCAGGAGCCACTCAAGGCAGATGAATATTATGTTCAACTACTGAAAAATATCTAATTTGGATGGATAGGAAAAGAGTTGTGGCTGCTCCTTGTAAGGGCAGGACCACGGAGGGAGTAGAATTTTGCATATAGCTATGATTTTCTTCTATTTGCAGCTTCTGTGAGAAGGCTTTTTCCATTTTAATTTGCCAGTGCACGAGCTAAATAAATGTGTGGGTAATAGCAGTCCTTATAATACTGGAGACATGCCGGGTTTTTTTTTTTTTCCAAAAAACATTCAGTGGAACAAAAAATACATTTAACTCACAGTTAAGAGGCCACAGAGTTCAGTCACCTTTGACCAACTTACTGAATGCTGATTCAAGCCTGCTGAAGACAATTTGTTGGAGTCCAGTAAATGCCTGACAGATGACAAAAGCGATGCAGAGTCACTGCTATATAAAAGCATTTTTCAGATGAATTCTTCGGCAGTCAAAAATTTTCCACTGTGAGTGCACGCTGGTCACAGACATTTTCACAAAACTTTGTGGCCATCACACCTGATGGTCTAAGCTCCATTTAAACTAACAGGGATGCAAGTGCTTTCAAAGTCTGTGTTCAACTTTTGGCTGACACCCAGAAGTCCCAGAGAGTGCTACCCTTCACAACACTGGGAGCTCTCTGAAGCTGAGCACTGGTTTGAGTACGGCTTTCAGGAGCAAGTTGCTGTTCTACAACAGGCAGTAGAAAATGGAGCTTAACACCACCTACCTATTGATCTTTCCAAGAAGAAGTCACCAGTGCCACAAAGATTGCAGAAGCCAGCATGTCTAGCAAAGAGAATGGCTCCTGTGCTCAGCCTGAAGCTGGAAAGGGCTGAAGAAAACTTTATTCTGATTTTTAACCATCCCCATGAGTGACCCTTGCATATGAACTACACTGAGCTGGATAAAGAAAATAAGCTCTTCGTATAAATGAAAAAGAAGAAGGAAAAGCTCTCTCTTCTCTGGTTTTCCTTTCCTGTTCTGTTAATTTCTTGATGTTGTTACTTCACTGTGTCCCAGCAGTCATTGCTCCTGTGCCATGGCCCTATTTTAATATGCCAAGGAGGCGTTGGGCCTCCTTGGTGCTCCTAGTTTCCATAACCTGCCTTCAGATTTTACCCAGCAAATTTCCCTTCATTGCAAAATATCTTTGCTTTCTTTTCTCCATCTCTTCCCATAAAACAGATCGTTTCCCAAACCCCCACTGCAGGTTGCCTGGTATCGTAGTGGTGCTGTGCTTTGTTTGTGCTATGTATGCCATCCCACTGCAGCCAGCCCCAGCCCAGAGAAGGCATCACTACCTAGAGAGCAGTTGTATTTTAGCTCTGGTGGAGGTTGCCCAAGCTCCCAGTTCTGCTCTATTTTCCACTGTCTACCTCTGCACATAACCAAGAGGTGCCTCCTACACTGCGCTCCAGGCTCAGCAGACAGGTTTGTGGGGCAGCCTGCAGAGCTGCAGGTTGGGGGAAACCCATAGGATAAATCTATCAGGAGCAAATCCTTAAGCAATGCACTCCTGAGAACCAAGTCTCTGCTGAATGCAAGTGTGCTCTGCTTCTGCTTTAAGGGCTTATTGTTACTACTTTTTTATTTTGGCTAAATGTGCTTGGTTTGCCATATGTTCAGCAAACAGCCTTTTCACCTATCGGCTACCACCATGCCAAATCTCAAAGCAAAGAAATTGCAGTGATCTTTTAATATGGAATAAAATACTGGCCCCCGCCCCCTCACTTGGCTTTGATCTGGAAAAAAATTACATCACTTTTTTTAAACTTACATTTCACAGGTGCAGGTCTGTGCCATCCCAGCATGGTCAGTCCCATCCTAAATGGTTAATTCTTGGCTAAAATGTAAGCATCTAAAAACAGGATATTACAGCAGAAAACCGGATAAGTGCAGTAACAGTAGGAGCTTCAAGGCCCTTCCCAGCTGTCCCCTTTCCCCCACCCATCACAACAAATAGAGATAACATCTCAGTGCATTCGTGTCTTTTAAAAACCTGTGCAAGCGAATCGACAAATTTAATGAAGATTTCTGACATATGGCAACTTTTTTTTGTGATTACCAGTGCTACAGAAGTTGACACAGATGTTCAGAATTGTGGTGGAAAGAGTGCTTCTCGAAGGCATTCGCATGAACGCCACAAAACCAGCATTTCCCTCCCTCCCCACAAAACAGGGAATGGCCATGATGGTACTGAGTGACTCCAGGCATGACGTGTCCCCTCCTTTCCCACTTGTATTTTTCTGGCCAACTGGTGGCTCACCTTTGCTGTGCCCTGCAAGGCAGAAGGTAAGCATGCATCCCAAGAGGGGACCAGCCAAGGAGTGAGATGATAAGAAGTGACAATTTCTGCCTTCATTCCCTTCCACACCATTCATTTGTGAATGGAGGAGGAGGGGACCACATCTGCCACTGGTCTGTGCAGATGGCCCTGCATGGGTGAGCAGATTCACACCGGAGATGAAACCATCCCAATATTTGCACTGTTGTGGAGTCAGGAACACAGTAGCTTTAATTCAAAAAAGTTCAAATTCTCTGTTCCCTCTGTGCAATGATGCATATAGTAAAATGAAGGGGACTGTGTTTCTCCCTGACTCCCTTCCTACCCTGAAAGGTAAGAGGTAATCTCATTTTCAGCCTTGACAACTTTCTGGACAGCAAGCTCTTTACTTACATGTGTTTAGAGCCAGAGACTCCCATGGTGGCATAGGAACTGCTGGGATGGCAGTGGATGGGAAAATATAGATGCTATACCAGAACTAAAATTTTTCTCCAGCAAAATTTTTTATTTTATGTGGCTCAAGTCGTGTTGGCTTTTGCTGTTCAAATCTGTTTGTGTGCTCATTATGTCACCACAAGAAAGGGAGAAAATTTGTCATTCTCTAGAAATTTAATCTTTCCATGAGAATTCCTGAAGTTCCTTTCTTTATTAGATTTCCATTTAACTTTGTGTTTTGGTTTGTTTTAATGTAGATGTGCCTAGAGCTATAAAGCAAGAGGCTGATCTGCTTTTCCATTGCATTTAGCTGCTTCTATGCCAAATCTCATCACATCCCAAGTCATGCACACTTCTTCCCTGCTTTAAAAGTGGAATCTATGTTTCCCAGAAGAGTCATGAAAAGAGGGGAACCACTATGATAAGCCACATTTCTTCCTGAAAGAGAGAAGCAGCAGAGAAGAGAAGAAGGAAAAACGCTGATGTAGAATGTGTTCATCCTATTAGCCTAGCAACAAAACACACTGGAAAGGCAACAGCGCTTTCGGCACTAAACACACTGAAAGTCCTGATGTCAACAAAACAAAACAAAAATGCATTTCTGATGGGGAAATTTCACCTTCATTTGATGTATGAAATTTTACCAGTGCCAGCACTGGGGAAATAAATCGTGCAATATCCATTTTTTGTGAGTCTCTATTTACCATAACAAGATAGATTTGTTCTGGAAAATTTTTTGTCAATATATCCTTTGTTAGGCATTACCTTCATCTCCTAGCAACAGTGTGGGGAAATCCATCAGAGACACGGAATTTAACTGCAAAATAGGATGGCTCACTGTAGCTTGTACACTTTTGGAAACCTGCACTGGCATAGAGATACTCTCACGCACTTACACTGTTTTGTAACAGTGTAAGTGCATGAGAGTATCTGAATTGATGGACTGATAAATCAAACTAGAGCATGGAAACTGGAAAAAAAAAGAGAATGAAACAAAGCAAAAAGCCCACTCTTTATCTCATCAAAAACAAATTTACCAAGGCACATGAAATACTGAAATAACTGCTCTACTTCTTGCTCTTGAGGAGATTCTTTCACACCCGTACACATTGCCCACACTTTGTGGGACATTGGATACATACACACACACCACATTTAAAATTTTTGGAATGACACTTAAAATGTTTAAATGTCATCAAAACACAGTTTTTCCAGTCTCAGAGATTTGTGGGATAATTTTCCTAAAGGTACAACAGGAATAATAAACCTCTTGTAAGCAACACAGTCACTGAGCAGATGGGTACAGACAAAACTCCCCTAGGTGCCTGTGCATTTCAGGGCATGTACCAAACTCTGCTTTTCTTTTCCTTCCAGAGAGAACCTGTGCTCCATTTCAAGGAAGTTAAGGGTGAGCTAAAATGCTTTAAAAAGTCTCTAAGGGATCTCTTGCAGTTGAGCTCTGCAATACCCCTTTGATCTGCATGTCATCCTGCTGGCTGTTTTTCAAGGTTGGATTTGTCCCTCAGGCTGGTCCCAGGAGGTGGCTCCTCGCCTGGGGTGGAACTGACATTGCTGCAGCTCAGCCCCTGCAAGCACAGAAAAGGAAGGGATGGTACTGCAGCCTTGTGGCTTGTCTGTAGCATAAGAAAATGGGAATTCTCTGTCTGTCCCAACCTGGCCACATCTGGAGTCTTGCAGCTGAAGAAGCTCAGCCATTTCTTGTGACACTCCTTGGGGGTGTGAACATCTTGGCTTCATTGGCTACTGGGTTCCAGAAACGGCAAGAACAGGTCTAGGGTGTGGAAATCCTTTGCAGAAGGGACATTGCCAGAGACTTTGGGGGAATGACTTAAAGGATTTTCCTTGTTCCCCAGTTCCCTGAGCATATTACCACACACAGAAGCCTCCACATAAGTAAGGGTGACTCATCCTAGTGATCCCTATGTGATAGCACTGTCTGAATCAGTCTGTCAGCTACAGCAAGTTCTTACGGACACAATTCAAAGCCCAGTAAAGATTCCTGAAGTCTTTGTGGGTTTATACCCATACTCCATGATAAACCTGATTTTATAAGAAAATGACACCGTTTATTATTACACAGTAGTCTCCTACACTAGCACAAAAGCATTTTGTTATTTGCCAACCAGAGAAGAGGAATATTTCTGTCCCCTTTACCACATCTTCATAAAGGGGACACTACAGTAGGAGATTGACTTTATATGTGTATAATGTCCCGCAGATTGGAAATCTTCCAACATACATTGTAGAGGGTTTTTTAATAAAAGAAGATGTGGCCCAGAGGTACAGTCAAGCATTCTGAGGGACTGAGGTAATGTGCTGTTCTCAGAGATCCTTATTAGTTCAGCTGAGGAGACAGGAGGCAGCTGAGGGGACACCTCCACATGACTGAGCCAGCCCGAGACGGAGGCTGTTCCTAGGAGGACATAAAAAACATCACCAGATCAAAAGGACTTTGTTTTTAACTATGCCTTATAGATGTGCAAGGGCTGTAGGGGAGGGTTAATTGGCAACAAGGCTAATAAATAGCTCCCAATACAAAACCAGCTATTCAGATATCTGCTGAACTCTGAAAAGGCAGCTGGGAAGACAGGTGGGGAAGAAAAACAGATTTGGCAAAAGTCTGTGTTTCCAAGGGAAAAATAGCACCCAATTATTGGGTATTGCTGCTGCATGGGGAAAATCCGAGCAGTGACCCAAACTCCCTTCTGCCCATCTCTGGAATGAAAAGACTTTTGCTACAAGGAAATGCCAAGACCTCTTTTCACATCCTTAAATACTGGTAGAAGACACAAGAACCATCCCAAGTAAAACTTCTCCTTTAAAAAGACATTTGTATTGTTGCTCCTGACTTGGGCATAATGATTTCAGTCAATGTGAATTTATTTCCATCTAAGCTGTGTTTGTTCTCGAACTTTTTGCTATTGACTCGCACACATGTTCAGTATACAGAGCAAACACTTTGGTGTGAAACAACATCATACACAATGAGTCATCTGTGCTCTGGTCCACAGCCATCCCACAGAGAGCTGGTGCTGTCAGTAACTCTGTCAATTGCAAACATAGCTAAAAACACTCAGAACCAGACAGTTATCTTGTATAACACCTTATGGAGAATCGGCCTTAAGCAAACAGGAGCCATGCTAATGTATTTTTGGAAGAGCTAGAATAGAAAGATAGATTATTTGGTCAGGAAGAAGGTTTTGGACAAGTCCTGACTACACTGATGCATCTGAGCAAGATGATTTGAAAAATAATTATAAATTAACCTTTGACTTACAGAAGAACCTGTCCTGGTTTCTATGGTGATGTGCAGCTATCATCAAGTGTTAGCTTCAAGTGTACAGAAAAAAATACATTTATTCATCCTAGGAAATAGCACTAAATAAATTAACAGTGTTAACTCCAGGTATCCTGATGACACAGGCAGGTGAAAAGGGGAAGAAAGGGGTGGAGAGGGGCACAGGAAGGCAGGGAACAGCAGAGAAGATGGCAGAAAAGAAGGGAAATGGAGTTGGGGGTATGGCCTATAGTTACAGTTTTATAACACGGGGGACAGCAAAGTAGAGGAGGTGAAAAAGGACAAAGAAGGGCAAAAAAGGGATGAGAGCAGTCTGTAGAGATGGACAGGCAGTGACCAAGGGGCCAAAAGGTGTGTAAAGGCGACAAAAAGGGCAGGAAAAGTCAAAGCAAGTCAAAAAAGGGCAGAACAGTGCAGAGCTGGGGTGAGTGCTGCAGAGAAGAGCAAAGAAGGGTGAAAAAGGAACAGAAGAATGGAAGAAAAGCAGAGACGAGTGGAGATGGGCAGAGGTTAAAGAAGGTCAGAGAAAACAACAGAAGTGCAAACAAGGTCAGAGGAAATCAAAGAATGTCAGAGAAACTCAGAGAGAGCTGGGCAGATGGAACAGAACAGCAGAGAAGAGGGGTGGAGAAGGAGGAAGAAGGACAAAGGATCAGGAAAAAAGAGAAGGTCAGAGAAGGCTGAAAAAAGGCAGAGATGGGCAGGCAGAGAGGGGAGAGAAGGAGAGAAGATGGGAGAAGAAGAAAGACAAATGAGAAGAAGGGCAGAGAGGAAGCAGGCAGAGAAGGAGGAAGAAGAAAAACAAAGAAGAAAAGCAGACAAGATGGAAGGGCAAAAGAAATGGGCAGAGATAGATGGGCAGAGAGGGGTAGAATGGGGACTGAGGAGGGCAGAGAAGGGCAAAAGAGAAAGGTGAAGAATTGACTCAAAATGAAGAGCTCTGAAAGATTGTAAATTCACTTTATCAATATTGGCACCAAGGGTGTACTACAGAAATTAATCCTTTGATTGATCAGAGTTGCTTAAGGATCCATGATAAACAGAGTGAATGTCATTTCCCTCAATAATACACACACACATACCTGTATCTAAATCCGTATCTATGCATTTTGCAGTCTGAATGGGAAACATGGGAGTTTTGCTCTCCACTTTCCCTACCCCATTCCTTCTGATCTGGGAACAGAGAATTCAAATTCTACTCAGCCCCATCACTGCAAACAATTTCCAAACCATGTGCTATCTAATAAAACAACTTGTCTAGACAAACCCCAAGCCAGGCAACAAATCTGATATTGTACTTGAAGTCTTCTAAGTATTAACAACCTGCCATTGCTAACCTGTCAAACTTCTTCACTGGGAAAAAGAATCACATTTACAATCTCAGGCACAAGGAGTGGAGAGAGGGGGGTGCTTTTGAAGGGACCCATGTGCTCACACTGGAGCTCCTGAAGCAGGTTTGGAGTTAGTCATGTAGCTGGGGACCCATCAGCCTTGCCTACTCCAGTAAGATGGAGAGCCCAGTGTATTCAGGATTTGCTAGGAAATTGCTTTTGATTCACTACCTCTGAGAGAGTGGAAACAGATCTCAGATTCACTGAACACAGACTCACTTGAGAGAAATAGATTAAAAATATTATCCATCTCCAATCAAAAATAAGCTTTGTGTTGTGTGAGCAGAGTGCTTCTCTGTCCTGTTCCTCTTGTGATTTTTTTTTCTCTGAGTTGATTTGAAAAGAAAGTTCTCATCTTGATGATAGAGCTCTTAAATACTCAGAAGCACTGACCAAACCTGGCTCCAGTTTCTGAGCATTTCACTGTGCAATTCAGAGCTAAAGAGAGGGCGGCAGTCTTTCCAGGGAAGGGCCACAGGGGCAAGAGATAAGTTTAGTTCCAGCTGCTTCAGAGAAGAGGTTTTGAAGCTCCTTTTTTTTTTTGGCAAGAAACCAGGGAAATCAAGTTATGGAAGTATGTAAGCTGTTAAAAGGCTTTTCTGAATCTTGTTTTATTCTGTTCAGAAAGTGTCAGGCAGAAGAGAAAAATGGCAAGAAATAAAAAGCATAGTGCTGTAACACTTAGACGTGGGTTACTTGTCTGAAAGCTCTTATTCCCTAGTCTTTATCAGTTTGGTGCAATAGAGCTACATCCAGAAAGAAAATTTCTCTGGTAGGGTTTGACCCAACACCTTCTATAAGGCTTTCATCACTTGAGCCGAGCAGCTGCAGAAATTAAATTAATAGGAATTAGGCATCTATTTTCAGTGAGAGCTTTTGCCAGCCTACAAAGTGCCAGTCTCCCTCAGGAGGCCACATTACCTCTGATCAATGGAGTGGTTTCTATCTACCTGAGGTTTTGCCCAAACACACAAGTCCAAAACTCCCTCCCAGGAGATGGCTGTGAAGGCAACAGGGAGCATTTGTGAGAGGGAGAGGAGTTTGTCAAATCTCTTTTGAGTGCATTTGAGCTGAGCAGTGGCCAAGTCCCACAGCATGCCCAGAAAGTGCCTGGCAGTTTCGATGAGAAATCTATCCCAAAAATGTCCTGGTACCAGGTGGATGGGTTTGTTCTCACAAGAGAGCAAAGGATATATTAACTGGTGTCCTCTGATATGGGAGCAGTGTGTGCCCGAGACACACTCAGAAACACACCTGGGTGCTCCCCTGAAACACAGCCAAACACTGATGAAGAGTCATTATTCAAGGTACAGACCATCAACTTCACCACTCTGAGAAATCTGTGATCTTCATTCTAAGTACTGAGCTGAGTTTGAGCTGCAGCTCCTCCCAGTGAAATTGAGCTTGATTTTGAGAAAAATCATGGTGAACTGGTAGACATGAATCAGGAACAGAGAAGCATATTTGGACAAGTGTAGTGAAGTGAGGAGCTGTTATTAGCCTGAGTTATCCCTCTAATTGGATGATAAGATGGGATAATAAGAGAAAGTTCACGATCCTCAGGTGTTAAAGAAGGAATCAGACAGCTGTACTCACTAGCAGCATCTCCTCTGC
Organism: Eopsaltria australis; assembly: GCA_034509425.1. Lineage (NCBI taxonomy): Eukaryota > Metazoa > Chordata > Aves > Passeriformes > Petroicidae > Eopsaltria > Eopsaltria australis. Next base: position 1,470,693 of record JAVTVJ010000172.1, on the reverse strand, counting down.
AGTAGGCATGAATCTGTTATGATGATGATGGATTGAGTCATTAGATGTTTTGAGATTCTTTCATGGTGTAACATTGCTGCTCATTAAACCAAGCCTAGGTGAAGGAAAGGCACTGGGAAATGAAAAAAAAAAGAGCTAGTAATTAAATCTTGCTGGGTTTGGTAACTGGAATTAGAATGAAACAATCGACTGGAAATGGATTCTGCAGTAGCTGGATGACAAATTGCAGGACATCCATGTCACCTTTAGCAGCACAGGCAACACTTAAAAACCTATTTAAATTCTAAGACTTATACCTATATTGATTAGGAATTACAGTCAATTTAGCAGTTTCCTTGTAGTAAAGTGGAAGCAAGCTGTTAATCTAAACTGTGGTAAGTGTTACACACATATCCAATTTTGATCGAACTGTTACCGATGTAAACATATCATTATAATGAAATTTAAGTACTAGCAAGAGTTGTGGTGCAAAGTCCTGGCCAGATCTCTGTGATACCAAGATAATAGAAGTGCAAAAAGTATTGATCTTATGTGACTAATAGGCTGCTTAATACAGGGAGAAGGACTTACACAGTGAAGAACTGAAGACTAAAAAAAAATTAATAGCAAACCTAAAGTGCTGCTTCAGTGCATGCTTGAAATATCACAAGATGTTGGAAAAGCTCATTTACAAATTAATATTCCTTTCATATTTATGAAGTATGAGAATCTAGGGTACTATAACTGGTATTGGTACATAGAATATTGTAATGATATGAATTAGACATAACTGTACTGTGAGGGTTATACACTTATATATGAATATAAAGTAAGAATGTAATTCTGTTTAGAGAGAGCAAGAAATATGTTTTTTCTTTCCTTTTTCACTTAACACCATAAATCATGTGTTTATGTCCTTCTATTTTTCCATTTGTAAGTTGGAGCTAATATTGCTGTGACATTTAAAAGGACTGTTCTGAGAAAAGAGTCATAAAAATAACAGAGAATTCAGCTATTGGAGCACTGATTACCATCTTAATTATATATTTTTTCTCATTACATCTGATAGGATGGAAACGCTTGCTGTTTATTTTCCATCTGTGAAGGCTATGCCCAGTTCAAATTCAGATTTCTGCCCTGAGGATAACTCTGGGAGAAATGCTTCCAGCCTCTATATCCAGCAAGTGAGGGGTGAGGGGACCCTTACCCACTTGTAAACACTGATAAATACCCTCCCAGGTTTCACAATGCCGGGTATGACCCAGCTGCAAGTCACTCAGCCACAGCAAGACAATAACTGTGCTCAGAGGAAGCCATCAAAGGCTTCCAAAAGAAACCTGCTCTGAGATGAAAGAGAAAATTATTACGGTAATCAACTCTGCTAAGAGAAAAGGAAAGCTGTTTCTCTTTGGGAAAATTTCCAGTGTTGAAGAAAGCGGGGGGAGAAGGCAAGGAGGGAAGATGATAAGGTCTCACACGTTCAATTGATTGTTCACATCTAACAAAAATAGCCCCAGCCTGCTCCCATTGTCCTGCAGCTGCTGGCTTCATCACTCTCATTGTGCATTTCCTCATGGCTGAGCAGTGCAGTTGCCCAGTTTCCTCTCCTTCACTTCCTAACAAGATCTGCGATGAACTGTAGGAAAAGCCAGCAGCCCTTCAAAACAATGCCTTTCAAGTTTCCCTGGATCCATCCAGAAACCCAGGCTACTGTCTTAGAGCAAAGCAAAGCAATTTCAGACAAGTCCCAGTGCAGGTACCTGGATCCTGTCCTGAATCAAAATCCTGTCACTTGCGTATTTTTATTTTTTATTTCATTCCTGGGGCACATTTGCATTTATGTGGGCTTTAAGCTTGTTCATAAAGTGACAGGAGAAGCTTCCTGCACTCAAGGCCAAAACATCTTGGGAAAAGAACGTGCACAAAGATGTGAACACTTTGTTTAAAGGTCTCCCTTCCCTTTATGTATTTAACAGCCAGTTAATTCTCCAAGGAGTCATTCCTGTACTTGGAAACAGGTTTCAGATATAGAGCAAGATGTGAGGGATGTTCATCCTCACTCCTTTAGTGGTCCTGGAGCCATTTAAACTGAAATACCAAATTCACCTGGTATGGCCAGGTTGGTCACAAACCTGCTCAGCCCTTGTGGAAATAAGCTGTAGAAATCAAGTTATCATTCCCAAGAAAGGTATTTGTTGTGTACAGAAATTAAACATCAGAGCATCATAACTGAAAACCGTAAGATTGAAAGGTTGAAATCATTCCTACAAATATTTCTTCCTAATGTCTAATCTAAACCTACTTTCTCAGTTGGAATCCATTCCCCCTTGTCCTGTCACTCCCTGCCCTTGTGGGAAGTCCCTCTCAAGCTTTCCTGTAGGCCCCCTGAAAGGACACCTTAAGGTCACCCCACACTCTTCTCTTTTTCAGGCTTTCAGTCAGTGCTTTGTTGTTATTCTTTACTATTTGCCAATACATTAAATGTTCTGGATTAAATAAACTTGAACAAAATCCTGTAGGGGAAACAGAACTAACTTCTGGTGAGAAGTGCTGGATAAAAGGTCCAGACAGCTACAGACCAATCTCAAGGCGATTGTGAAGCTCGCTGCCCTGGTATTTCATCAAGAAATAGCCCTTCAAGTGCAAATTTCTGACACCCAGGTGCAGGTGAGCCTTGCAAAAGCTGAAGGAAAGAAGCTGCTTAGGAATTATTGTCAAAAGGGAAGAGCACCTGAGAAAGTACCCTCAGTGAAAAAATATTTTTCCATCCCCGCTCCTCCCTCAGGAATCTGTACACTTCCTGGATGAGGGATTTGTTAGCCCTGGAAATCCAGCCAAACAGATAAGCTACACTTCGGTTCACCTTATTTTCTGCCAAATCTTCAGTCTCAGAAACACTCAGTGCTCAACAATTCTTAATCAAATGTCAGCCTTCTCCTCTTTCCTCTGCTCAAATATTTTGCATAGATTGAAGCAAGGAAAACCTTTGTAGGCAATTTTAGAGCTGCTCACAGCCCTTGTTGCAGACCTTTCCTGCTCACACTCAATCCTTGAAACATTTATTTGGACTCTTAAACAGGGACTTAATGACACATCAAGCCTTTAAGAAAAACTGAGGAGGTGAATAAATGCTTGTCTGTATTTCAAATTAAAAAAGAAGAAGGGATAACATAATGACCAGTCTGTGAATTATCCATGACTGCAGGCAACACCTCAAACAAAGCTCATTCAAGTACCTGAAACCCACAAACTAATCAGGGTCTTAAGACTGCTCATAGGCTCTATTCAGAGCCTCTTTTTACTGTAGTTTGACCTAAATTCTCTAATAGTCACCAAAAAACCCCCATTTGACTGGAGAGAACATAAAATAAGCTCACTTCAAATGCTGCTACTAATGCTCTGCATGGATTTTTGCAGCTTTTCTAATACTTTAGTTCAACATCACAGCAACGGAATCATTCTCCCTGTATTAAGTCCCTTGAATTTGTGTTCCAAAGGAAAGATGAAATTAGGAAAAAGAAGAAAAAGCATTAATGAGATAACAACAGGAAAAAAACCCAAACAAAGCAGTTACTGTATCTACCTCATCAGCTATGTGGTTATTTCAAACACGCAATACTTCATTAAGTTGAACTAAGACCACTAGAGATCAATTAATATTGATTAAATGTGAGAAAAAAAAAAGAGATGACATTAAATAAATGTCAGGTTGATTCCTACAGAATAGAAAGTGAACTGTGCTGACTGTTTAGGCAAGGCATTTTCTTTTGAGTTTGTCTAAGCCTAGTTAAAGAAGGAAGCAAATTTGTTCAATAAACATCCCCTATTGATCTTGGGAGATGTAGATATAAGAGCAAAGAACAGGTGTGCAAATGTGCAGGGACTGTGGTTATGTCCTGATATGCACAGAGAAACACCATCTAGAGAAGTAATCCAGTAACATCTTCTACTAATCACTTCTTTCTTGGATATTTCTTGGACAAAATTATGCATTTGTTGTCCCTGAAAATCTCTAAATCCTCACAGATATTTTTCATTACTATGGTAACTGTTTAGAGAGGAGCTGGTGATACAATCAGAGACAACCACCACTAGACAAACTAAATCAATCATTATTTTATCAGTTTTATTGGCTCCTGCATACTCACACACAGAGCTAAAATTGGAAAACGGAGAGTCTGCTTGCTCCCTGGCCTGAGGAAATTTGCACCTCAGGTTGGATAGGCTGTCTAATCAGAGGAACTAGGCTTTATATCCCACCACAACCAGTAACATCAACTGTGTAAAAATATTGAGTCCTCCAACAGAGCACAATTTATTTAGTTTTCCTACTACATCGTGGTCCTCAGGCATGCCAGGGTAAGTCTTGAGAGGGCTGTGCTTGAGATGCCCAGCTAACTCTGCCTGAGCTGAGCCAAGGACTGGAAGCAAGCTTTGTGCAAGGAGAGGTTCACATCTGGGCATGAGCACAGCTGCTGTATTTTAGCACCTCATGCTTATACCTCCACCAGGCTTAGGAAACTAAATAGGGAAGCTCCAGAATGAGTTTTGAGGAAGACATTCCTTTTTCATGCTTGCAGCTTTGCAATTACAAAACTCTTTGGGGATCACAAATGTGGCTTTAAAATTTCTTAGGCTGACAGAAGATTTGAATGACACACTTCTAGTATACCCAAAATGCCTTCAAGCAAGAGTTTCCGCACGCCCCCTTCATATTTTTCAAGAAAAGAAAAGCCCTCTCTGCCTTCTGACAGACCTGGGGGGGGGGAAGCCTCATCCTCAGGAGAGGAAGGCAGCTGCTGTTGTTCCTCACAGCCCTGAGAAGACACCTTGAAAGCAAGAGTGATACCAGATATTAAAAACAAACATTTGTTTTTCCCAAGGACTACTCTGTGCAGTATTACTGTAATATTTTTCATCAGAACCAAAACTTGGGCATGCTGACATCTGATTATTCACTTCTTACTTTCATTCCCCAATTTGTTTCTTTCCTTGCTTGCATGTTTGAGAGTTTTAAAATAATTTTGCAATTTTTAAACAGGATACCTCCTGATATGTTACAGAATACCACCATCCATGGATCAAAGTCTGAGAAGCACCTTGAGTAGTATTCCCTACTCTGATATCTGTTTATTCATACCAAGATGAAAAGCACTTACCCTGTCCCAGATATTTAGGAGTCAAGCACTGCAGTGTCTGGAGGCATTTAGGCTAGTTTTTGCTTGAGTTCTACAACCATCACAGAAGAGTTTTTAGCCCAAAACCCACACCAGTATTACCTCTGCTGCCCCCAGGAGCATCAGAACTTTCTCACGCATATATTGGAAGGAATGAGTGTGTCTGACTGGGTAACAGTTTGATGATGTTTTGAAATCCTATAAATGCATTAGGGAACCATGCTCCTGATACTCTCCTTGCCAGCAGCTACTAATTTTTGCACATCCTATGATAACTCATGAAACTCCTGCACTGCCATTTTGAGCCTGAATTGAGGATTTTGGCTAGAGACAGGGTGTCTCCTATTCTCCTGCAGGCAGCTAAATAAAGCTAAAACACACGTGTAGATACTTTTTGAAGATTTACACAACTGCAGTCGTACTTTATATCAACAGAGAAGTTTTAGCAGGCAATTTTCTGTTTGGGACTGCTGCAGATCCCTACAATTATCAGTGCCACCTCCTGGTACAGAAACATACTGAGATCCAGTCACTCGGGAATGGTAGGATGAAAATACACAAAATATCCCAACCCTCGCTTCCTGCTTAATATTTATTATTCTCTACAGCCTCTTATAAACAGCTCTGTAACCTACAGATAATCAAAAAGTTAAATATTTTTGTAGCTATATACACTGAATAAAAGGGCAGGGGAGCTGTCAAAGGCAAGAGGTTACCATGGATTTTCCTTTCCAGAATATCCATAACAAAGCTAAACACAAAAGAGATATGTATACATGCTCATCAAACCAGCTGAAGCAGAACAAGAGAAAGCTTGGGAGTTTGAAGTTTTATTCAGAAATGTCTGCATTCATTTCAGGACTGGGGAAATAATTCTTGCAGCATTTATGGATCTTGGATACAAAACCATGATATTCTGAAGAAACCTGGGGGGATTCCATTTCCCCACATCTTAGGTATAGAATTTCCACTGATTTATCCAGGCAGATGAAGGTGAGAGAGGCAAGACTACAGGTTAGGATACAGCTGCTGGCAGGAGGCAGAAGAACAGGACTCAGAGCTTTGCCAATTTACTTTCTAAAAATTACCAAGATATGCCTTTTCTTACCACAGCAAGTCAGATGTTCTCCTTAGCTCCCATCTACTTCAGCAGCCCAATCCTCAAGCTAAACACCTTCAGCATTATTCCTCAAGGAATAATGGAAGGGGTCACACTTTTACCAGCCTATTTACAAGAAACCAACTCCCAAAAATGCAGGTGAAGGAGAAACATCAAATGAAAGCAAACATTCCCAAAAGTTGAAGCATGGGATCTGTTTTTTCAGCGACACTTCCCATCCCTTTCCCATCTGTCTCACTCAGAGCCTCAGTGCAAGAGAAATCACAGCCTCAGGTCTGAAAAAGCAGCAGTCGTCTCCCTGTGCCCCCAGTGCTGAATACATTTTTGCTGGTGCTGGGGTACCACAAAGGCCTGGAAGGCAGCAGAGCAGGCAGCCCCTGCCTCCAGGAGAGGGCAGTGAAACATGGTTTAACTTGGCCAGGAAAGGGCAAGTGCACCATGAACTGCTCAGCAGCGCCTGCTTAGTCAACCCAAACGCTGACCTTGGCGGCACAAACACGGGCAAATTCAACAGGAGGAGCCGTGAGTGGGGTTTCACGTGTTGCAAGCTCCATAAACTGAATTGGGTCACTATTTCCTAAGAAAAAAATTATGCAACCACTTGTTCGCTCCCTGTCCATGGAGAGGAAAAAATGTCATCAGGAGGCAGTGTTTTCTTGTGCTTAGGTTAATAGGTCTCATTTGTTCTGCCAGTGTGGAGGGAAGCAGAACCAATGGAAGAACTTGTAATTCTCTTTTCTAATTAAGATAATGTGCCACACCAGCCCTCAATCATATTTTTGGATGCTGCAGCGTCCATGACACATCTCAGAGAGACCACAACTGTGATTAAACATTTTTGATAACCCATAAATATAACATTAGTTGCCTCAGTTAGGTTTCTGATAACATCATTCATTTCAGATCATTCAATTAGTGTAGACAAAAGGGCTCTTTCCAGGAGACATAATGTCATTGTCTCTGGAAAGGAACGTACTTCCCAATCACTGTTTATCACTCTGTAATTACAGTGCTGTAGCAGCCATGCTCTATATTACAAGGAGTCCTTTTTGTGCCCAAGAACCCAACAGTTCTTTGTTTTAATTTATTTTCCTCTTAAATACCTCCTGCTATTTAAGCAATAATTCCCTGTAAATCAATTGTTAGCAGCAGTTAATGACTGGTTGGTTAATTAATAGCTGAAAGCAAATCTGAGGGTGTTTGCCACTCTAACAAACCAGCAGATTTTAACTGTAGGGTTATTGCTCATGCACCCTATAATCAAGGACTTCTCACAGCCTGTGTATCATTTAAAGAGGGGACTGTCTGGGTTGCAATAGGTAGTGGCATTAGGGGTGTCTGTGTTCTGCTGAAGAGCTGCATTAAGATGTTTTTAATGCAACAGCCTGCTCTGCTGCTCTCTCCAAGGGACAGATTCTCAGATAATCTTTTTCACAACATTGTCAATTAATATTTATATAAGCCTGTTTTATCTCTTATCTTCCATGAAATAAGGTTTGGAGTGATGCTGCCATGGAGAAGGAAGGAGAGTCTAAAGCAGGCAGTAATTGATGTTCACAAAGAGGGTATGTGTAATGGACCAGCTGGTTGATTGTGAACTAAAATACTGCAGTGTCTTCAATACAGAGGGTGGTAATGGGGAATAAATGTTGACATTTTCATGGTGAGCAATGCAAGACCATCAAATCAGACAATTTCTGGCATATAGTCAAAGCAACATTTGAATGGAAACTTGAGAGATAAGAACATTTTAACATATTTTTTTCTCTCTGAGTAGAAATGTGCAGCTGTAGGAGAAACTGCATGGCACGAGTTCCCCACACTGACACAAAGCCAGGAGCTCCCAACAGGGACTGTCTGACTTGTCCTATGGAAAAGCAAAAAAACCAGCACCAAGGAGCATCCTTGCATGGCTGCACCCTGACATTAACTGGTAAATCTAGACAATTCCTGCTTGCTATCCTCTCCACAATCAAAGAGAACAATTGCTTGTTGTTTCATCCACAGCCCCCACCTGTACACTGGACACCTGCTGCCACGTTACTGTCAGCCTTCCCTTTTCTAAAGTGAACAAACCCAATTTCCTTGGCTTCTCTTCACAGTTTGTGCTTCTCAGTGCCCTATGCTCCGATTTCCCTGGATTTTTTCGTCCTTCTCTTCATCTGCAAGGAAAGGGAGCACCTGGTTGCAGTACCCCAGGTGAAGTGAAAAGAGGAAAATAAATATGGGCTGTATCTCAAGGATGATGATCCTGTACCTGTAACCCAGAACATTTAATTCATGATTCCCTTCAATACTCAAGTCCTCTACAAATATGCTGCTGCCTGGTTATTTCCCCACCTCCCACCCACCCCTTTGTATCCACATCTCTCTTTCCCAACCACAGCACTTTGGACTGTTCCTGAAGGAATTTCAATTAAATATTTAGAAGCAGTTTCTCCAAGCTGTGAAGATCATTTCAAATTCAGATCCTGACCTCCTAGGACTTCTATCATCTCCTAATTTTAACACCCACAGATCGACTTTGTTTGCTTGTTGTTCAGTTGTCAATAAAAAATTATTTAAAAGAATTGAGTATAAGGAAACTGCTGAATGACCTTCTTGAAATATCTTCCCTGACAGTGATCCAGTGATAGCTGTTGCTGGGGAGCTATTTTTCAACAGGCTTTGCACCTACCCCATTGTAATTATATCTATACCATATTCTTTAGTCTGTCATATATGTCAAAAAGTGTTACTAAAAATCAAGCACCAGTGCATTTGCTGCTTCCTTTTTATTCATAGACATGCTACTGTCACAAAGAAGGAAATTAGATTGATTTGACATCAAATGTTCTTGACAAGCCTGTGTTTTCCTGTATCAGCTGGCTACTTCCAAGTGAATTGTTTAATGATTTGTTCCTGAATCTTTCAAGGACTTAAGTCAGATTGACAGGTCTGTAATTCCCTGGGTCCTCCTTTTCCCTCTCTTTAAAATATAATACACTGTGTTTGCCTTTCTCTTGTCTTCAGGGACCTCCTCTCTCCTCTGTGAGTTCTTAAAGATAATCACTAATGGCTCAGCAATTGCTTCAGACAGCACCTTAAGTACTCTGGGGTGAATTTCATCAGGCCCTGCTGACTAGAGTACATTCATCTTATCTAAATATTCTTTAATCTCTTCTCCTCCTCTTCTAGTCTGTATTTCTGCCTCCTTGTAAAAAGAAAGTTTGAACAATTGGTTGTATACCCTGCTGACTGATAAATTTCACAATTCAAAGCAATTGAACATTCGTCAGTACAGTTTAATTTTTTAATACTTACCAAGCTTTGAATTTCCATTCTCCACATTACAAATTCTAAAAACCCAAACTCATCAACCCCTATTCACTGGATGCTAAACTGACACACCACTCTTAAGGACAGATTCATTGCTGAGGATGGAGAAGAAAGAGGATACGTGACTGAAACACTGTGTTTTGTCACGCAGAACTTCAGCATTCACTGACAGACCTATGCTGACTGCAACAACAGGTTCCCATTTCTGCCCAAGCTGTTCCAAAAATGTAACTGGCACCTGCATATCTGAGACTGCACCTGCAGCAGTGCCCATGAGCCCAGCACTCTCTGTAATGGACAGCCATGGTACTTTGAATTTGTGAAACTGCTAGGGCTGTTGTCTAGATTTGTTCTAAATTACAAATATTAAGGCCATGTATTGTTTGAGGTTTTTAAAATTAAACATGAAAATCTGCTGAAAGGCATGGTGGGTTTTCCACGTAAGTACTACATGGAGATCTGCTTCCTGTGCTCTATCAGACACCTGATGCTATAGTACTCAGTGGGGAAATAAATCAGGTTTCCACCTGTGATAGCCATGCAGAACAGTCCTTACTGCCGTCTTTAATAAAATCTTCTTTTGTCCACCTTTCCCCTCACTAGTTCACAATCATTACAGACCTGAGTGACAGTGTTTGCATACAAAGGCTCTCTCTAAAGCAGGACATTTGTACAGTCAACACTCTCAGGTTTGTTTTTACTAGCAGTTCAAGGGCTTTCTGCCAGAATAAAAGCATCTCATAAGACAAATTAACTTTTTAGAGGTCTGTAGGCTTAAGTCCCATCCAATTCCTTACAATTCAAAATTATTCCAAGAAGTCAGCTTTTAAATGAGAAGCACTGGGCTCAAGTGAGTTTGCTGACAAGCCAGTCATCAAAGGAGGAGCAGGAGAAAACTGGAGAACCACTGAAGACATTCACTTGTCCTCTCCACATGGCTGAATCTTGCAATGCACATTCTCCATTTGACCCTGCAAAGCCAGGCAGCTTTTTTGTGCATCCTGAAACTCTGATCAAACTCTCATTAGAGAATTTACCCACAGTGACCCTGATCCATGTGACTCATCTGCAAACACCCTCTTTGCCTGGTGCTGCATGTGAAGGGTGTATGAGGGTGCCAGCTGGGAGAGGGTACAGGGTTGCTCACTTCTTGCCTTCTCTGTGCCTAGAGGAATACAAGAGATTTGTCCTGAAACACTTCTATTTCTTAGTTTTAGCTTAGTGTGGTTCAGACTTTAAACTCAGGGTTCAGCTATGCCAAAGTCTGAATTTTAATGTATCACTACCAGCAGCTGCTGTGTGTTTCCAAAACAAGGCAGCCATAAAAATCTAGGATAAAGTTTGTGACAGCTCAGAATAAGCATTTTCATTTGAAGGGATCTGTTTCTGGGAATGCACATTTGGAGAAAATAGGTAAAACAAAAACTTAATCCTGGTTCCATAAAGCTTTTCCTTTACAAATGCTGACATTTGAGATAAGAGGTGATTTGAGAATTTTCTATCAAAAATTTTTACCAAAAAAAAAAAAGCATGACAAGTAAAAACTGATCCTTTTTGCAGTAACATATTGGTTTTGATGAAACTCACTAGCAAAACTGCCCCAGTCTAGAACAGAAATTATATGACATTCAAGAAGGGGCGAGGCAAACCACAGAGGTGGCAATTGCCAGTTGGAAGGGCATTCACCCAAGACACAGGATACTCTCCCATTTGCACTTCTAATTATCCACATCCTATATGAATATTATCCTGGTGTTCTGTCATCAGACCTACCTTCTGACAGATGGAAGATTTTACAAACCCCCACAAACAGACTACTTCACTGCCTCTTAAATCAAAATAGATTTGAAATTCTTATGTCTGGGACATTGTCCTGTAGAAATCAACTTTTGAGCCATATTTGAAAGAATTAACTGCCAGATACAGCTTTCCCATGATGCCTCACACTTCCCTTCTCATTTCCTTTTTGGATACAGTACTCTTGGGCTCCTCAGCTGGGACACTTGGCTGGTGTCTGTTCTCTGCTGCTTGTGTGAAACGAGCATCATGTTCATCTCGATTTTCTGAGTTTGGAAAAATCATATAAAGGGAGTAATTTTCTTCTCATGAATCTTCTATAGCTTATCTGATATAAAAACATAAATGCTTCTTGAATAGCCCTTTCCTCTGAGCTTTACTGCCATCCTCCTTTCTTAACCCATCCTCATTCTTGCCACTATTTTTTCAGATATTTTGTTTTGAAGGACCCTTAGCAGTCTAAAAATGTTCATTTTTTTTTCAGATTGAAGAATCTGTCCAACCTACACTCAGGTTATTATCTCAGAATTTTGCATTTTTGTAATATATTTGCATTTTCATGCCTAATTTTAAACTCCTACTTGTAATTTTGACTTCTGTTACAAAATCCCCTTCATAACTCCTTGAGGGAGAAGATGATAAGCAATACAGTCTCCACTGCCACCTTCCTCAAAGTTCAGTAACTCAGCAGGCCAGATTCAACAGCAAGCTTCAAGTTCTGAATTTTCCAATTCTCCAAGCAATGGAGGAGCCAAGACTATAAATCAGTTTAAGAATCACTTGATAATGACCTATCAAAGGTTGGCAGGTTGTTGGTTGACAGGTTGGCCTTAACCAAATGTTGAGTCAGTTCAGAAACATTCATGAACTTTTTCCTTTGTCTAGATTGGCACTAAACCTTTGAATCAAGGTTTTCACTGTAAGTATCAGTAACAAAATAAAATAAACCTCACCAGAATGAGGAACTTCTCCCTGTTTATTGATATCTTTAGAGAGCAACATTGTTTTTGGGAAGGTAGTTGTCCATGGGGCTTTGCTCCCCGCTGAAGATTCCCTACCTTACCTTCTCTGCATGAATTTGCTCATCAGCAAGAGAAGGTAAAACTTGACTGCACTCATTGTCTTGAGTAAACAGCACTGCTTTAGTGATTTTTAATGCTACACTTCTGGTCCTTAGGAATGGTAAATTTTCCACTAGAATAAATTCCCTAATACAGCATGAAGGATTCAGAACTTCCCACTGAGCAGCTCAATAAAAGGTTTTTTTTAAAAGGAGGGGATTCACTGTTATCTTTATTGGAAGGAAGAAAATATAGCTCTTGGATCAAGCTGCTGTCCATGGCATCCAATTATTTGTTTCCACTGCACAAAAGGAAAGAAAAAGAAAAAAAAGAGTTAAAAGAAAATTAGCTACATTGATTGCTGGCTAGGGTTTCATTTTGGGTTTCCCCTGGGCCTGCAGCATCAGCAGGAATGGTTACTTAGTCATGAATGTGCTGCACAGCAAGAAATCAGATTGCTCCATGTGAGAAGCATGGCTTTTTTCTGGTCTCTCAGTTGTGTGAGGAAGAAATCCAGCTCCCCTTAATCACAGCCTGCCACCACAGAGGACACATAACTCACTGCTACAGCCTTTATTATATGGCTCCCCAAAATGAAAAGAGCCTGCAGATCTTGGCTGAGGGGTACTGGAAATGAGTATTATCCAAAATAAAATTCTAGCAGAAAACCTTAATACTGCTTTTTAAGCTTTTTTTTTTTTTGAAACCAGGACATTTTTAACTGTATCTTGATAAAACTCCACCTCTGTCTATAATGGGTTCCTGATTATAAAACCCTTATTATAATATGATTACGTATTTAAGCTGCAATTATGCTTAGCTTCCACTTGTGCCAGAAGCCCTACAGTAGAGGGATAGGGCCCTTTCTCAAGTAGTAATTACACAAAAACATAATTTAAAAAATACAATGTAATAAATCATTGGGAAGAAAAGAACAATTCTGGTTCAAGCCAGAAGAAAACACTAGAGCAGATCAGGAAAACAGTTAACTTGTACCCTGGTCCCTGTTTGCAGCTAGAAAATGGCACTGAAAAATCTCTACTCATTTAAAGATTACCTACCCAAAACTTGCTACTATTTGTAAAACATATTTCAGGTAGCCACTGATACAGAAAAGCAGTGATTGTCAGAACCTAGAGTCCCAAACAAATCATCAGTGATTACAGTGCACCTGGGCAAAAATCTGAAATCAGATCTTGTTTCTATGCCACAAAAATGAAATTTCAGTCAGTGCTAACCCTACAGCAAATGAAAAATTTAATTTGCATTTTCCTTTCTACAAAACCAAAGCTCTTCCTTTGTAAAAGTTTGACTGTGGAAGAACTACATTTCGACAGGAAATTCCTAATGAACAGTATTTACAAGCAAATGACAGGACTGCAATGCGCTTAACAGGGCTACTCAGCTTTTAAAATGTCCAGTAACAGATTAACAATTTTTCATGATCAGAACAGTAATATCAAGTCCTAGGGGGTCAAATAGATGGCAAACTGCAGTGTGAGGTGGCACTGGCTCCTAATCCCTTACACAGTCCCTCCAATAAGGACTTTTTTATTTTGCCATTCCTTTGAAATATTCATGCTCCTTAAACCTTCCCTGACATCCCCCGTGACATCCCACTCCCTGGTTCCTCTTACAAAAGACCTCACTGCCAGCATGCTGAGGCTAAATAACACCATCATCTTTTCTAAGGTAGCCTCCACCCTGCAGTGGGAAGCAGTAATTTTCCACTTTACGAGCTGCATGCAGTGCATTGCCTACAGCAGCTTGTTTGAACACCCTGTCCCTCGGAAGAGAGATGCTCAGAGGGTAACTCCTTGTGCCTCACCACCAGCTCCTCCTCCTCATTTGGCTGAGAGGAGCCAAAGGACCCCCAGAGCAAAACGGGGAGGATGCAGTACAGGCACAGCACCACGGTGCCTCAGCACCACATTATCCTCCAAACTGAAAGGAAAATAAACACAAGTAGCACAGCACATCTTAATTTTCACTGCTGGTAGTGACAGTTTTACTCAATTTTAGTCAGCTATCAAGTAATCAGAATGAATTAAGCAGCAGAAGGAAGGGTTGTGCCAGGATCCAATAAAGCAGTGGCCATTGAGTGCTTCAGGGAGTCACTGCACATCTCCCTGTTACCATCATCCCCCTGCTTCCCCACCACTGCCATCAGACAGCACCTCTGAGCAGCTCCAATACACCAGGAAACCAGCACCTGCTGCCACTCCTATCACCAGGCTTCAGAAACAGCTGTCAGTCCATCTTGTCTCCGTGGGATGGTTCCACACACACGCCTGCCTGTCTTTAGCTGCTTTGAAGAGCCTAACAACAAGGCTTGAAATTGCTTTTAACTCCCAGTGAGCCCCACTCACACCTTTAACTGAGAGCAGTGCTTGCACTTGGTCAGCACTCATGATCCCTCCTGTGTTCCACCAGCTGAGATGGACACTGTGGGTTGAAAGGTTTATTTGGAAGGCCAAGGGCAATTTCTCCTTTACATGTCCCAAGGAAAGGAGAACCCTTGGAGACACTTCACTCCATGTTTGCACTTCTCTAAGTATTACTACCTGTTTTCAAAGGCTTTGGTCTCAAAGGCCATGTCAGTTGCAACCTTCCCATTTGTAGGGATTGGATACTGTTGGCTGTAATAAGGAGAGGATTTTTATTATCTCCCTGTGGTCAGAGATCGACTTTCAATCCCCCGTTCTGTGTTTTGCACATTGTGCAAGCCACGAGGGTATTTACAAATGCAAACCTCCAAGGATGTCTTTAGGGTACAAATGAGAATGACTCTGGTGAAATCTCTGAGTTCAGCTGTGTTTTAGTGCTGCCATTAAGCTGTCACACAGGGGCTGTAACCTGCAGTGATTCCATCTATAACTGCACACACAAGGCAAACGGTCAATGGCTCCTTCCTAAATCCCGACGGTCGAGCAGTAAGGAGGCTGTGGACACAGCCTCTGTGAATTCAGTCAAGCACAAACCTTCTCTTTACAGCTCTAATAAATAACTATTACCCTTTGGGACAGGGCTGAAGGCACACAATGGGAAAATGTCCTGGCAGGTTAGAAAAGGACATCTAAAGAACAGCGAGTTTCGGCACAAGGTGGTTGTTCCCCATGGCTGGGGCACCTTCCCTGATGCAGGGCGATCCTACCCACACTAACTCTGGTTAGAAAATAGATTTAGCCAGATAATGGTAAAATTTATACTGAAAGGGATGGAAAACACTTCTTCAGTTGCATGAAGAACATGCAAACAGCCTTTAATTATGGAACATTACAAAACTACACTGATCCAAGACCCTAATTATTTTTTTTCTCCAACAGTTATTTGCCTCCTCCTACGTGAAACACCCCCACCTCTCGGCAGCTCCTTCTTCAAGCTCTTTGCAACATCTCAAGAAATTCAAATGCCTGCTCTTAGAGGAAAATAGTTTCTAATTAAACATAAAGCGTGGGTGTGAATGAAGCTGGGCCCACTCCTTGCCTCGCTGAAGTCAACAGAAAAATGTTTTTCTTTTTTACCACGAGCGTCAGCAAAGGCAGGGGTGATGGGTCACTGCTCCCAGGCACAGTGGTGAGGAAACACAGGGGCACTGGAACTGACAACTAACATGGTTTTTCTTTAGGTTTGGTAAAAGAGCCTGAAGTTTCCTAAATTTCAGGCTTTGGATGCAGTCTTGGCTGGAAATGTATAAACTAGAGATCAGAGCATGCCCAGTGGGCAGCAGCAAGCCAAGAAGATGGAATGTTCATGTAAACATTAGCTACTTATGGGTCCACTCCTGGTGTGAGCATCAGAGAAGATCATTTGCAGACCTTCCTGTGCACCACATCAGAGCATGATTTTGTGAGTTTTGAATGAAATTTAAGTACTTAGGAAATGTTACTCATCCTTTTCATGGCAAAATAAGGCATTTCACAGACTCAAAATCTACTTACATGATTTTCAAATATATTCTTTCATTGGTCTGAGGTCTAAGTTTAAAAGAAAACATTGTAGTTCATAATTTATCTGTTTCTATTATAATTCATCCACAGAAACATCCAGAAAGTAAAAGAAAGTGTTGGAGTGCAGACAAACACAAATCTTGCCAGCATTACAGCACAGTACAGAAAGGCAAAGACAGAACATGGTTTCTTTTCATCTAGATGGCAATCCTATCGGCTGTAGATGGTGTTCAGGCTCCTGATGATTTGGTCTCCACCTTCCCAGTTCCTCCACACCACTTACACATCTTCTCTGCTGCTGGAGTAGCACAGCAGTATTTTGACCAGGGGCGTTATGGGTTATGTTTGGTAGTGACGCCACAGAAAATACCCACTTGGAGAACTGGAGGGGAAAAGATAAGAAGCTGGAAAGTTTTTGCTGACACCAGTAGGACCCCCGAGGTTTGTTTGAGATAATTTAGCTTACAACAGCACACTGGATCCTGACGGTGTTGGAAGAGAGGTTCTGCCTCTACTCCAGATAACACCCCTGCACTGTGTGCAAGAAAAGCTGAGTGTGCTGACGGATTATAGCACCTCATATTCCATTTAAATTCTCAGTTATGAACACTCCAGTTATTTTTGCAACAGTAGCTGGTAAAGTTAGGGCCTGTGTGAAGTAGGAAGAAATGAGAAATTGATTTTATTTCAGTAACACAAAATTACATTTTCCTTGTAGAGCTACTCAGACTCTCAGGGAAAAAAAAAAAATCAGTAGCTGATCTCCAGAGGTCCATCCAGCCCTATGTGCTCATCAAAGTTCATATTCCTGTAGCTAACGATATATTTTCCTTCAGAGCTCAGCTTGTCTGGAGATGGGAAGAAGAGATCTGTTTTTTTCATTCTGATGAGGCTAGCACTTTTCAAAGTTCACCTATGCATAATCTTGGCAGGGAGACGTGCATCTAGCTGATTTAGAAGACACATTTGTGTCAAAATCCATCTCTCCTGATTTTCACTGAAGTGCTTCAATATGCTGTGGTACTTCACAAGACTGAAATAAATGCATTTCATAGCTCTCATCTCCCCCAGCTCCCACCTTCCCCATAACTACATTTCCATTCTTTTTTAGCAGAAATACCTGAGGCTGCTTTTGTTTTTCTTAACACCAGATTCAAACTCAGGGTAATTTGAAGACTTCTCTCTTGGACTTGTTACCCCACAAGTCATAGCTCATCAGCATGGCAACATCTCTTCTCCTGCATAAGAGTGGCTCCAGGGCTTTTCAGGTGCTGAGTTTCCCAGCAGAAGAGAGTGGTGCCAAGACAATCTTCTCTTGCATTAATTATGCTTCCTCCACATCCCACACCACCCCCCAAAATGTAAACATGTCACAATGCTTGCTCTGATTTAAGGCTCAGATGGGCTTTTGGGGAGGAAAAAAGGTATTTTCACTTGTCTGTAACAGACACCATGGCAAGGTTTTTGAATTTTCACAGGATATATTTATACCCTTTAAAAAGTCCTGCAAAAGACTAATCACCTTCAGGAACACGACTGAAATTGTGGCTCCAGCTGTTTTAACTTCCTATTCAGCATCTTGGAGGAGTGATTAAAGCCAAAGTCTGAAAGATTTAGATGCAAGGTTTGAAGGTATTCCCACCCCCAGCTGCATCCTAGCAAGCATTATTTTTCTTGCAGGGAAGGCAGGAGTCCAAGCAGTGTGACCACCCTTTAGCCAGCCTGGCTCACATTCTCACTGTGATGCAGAGCAGTGATCAGTGGTTTCACACTATGCTGTCAGTGTCTGAAACACGGGAACATTTTCTTCCCCCACCCCTGGGAGAAGAGCACAGTAGGGGCAGAGAAACAGAAGGTGCTGAAGGGAAATCTGCTACAGGTTCTGGTAAAACCTTGGGTGGAAAGCACAAGCCCTCAACTGCAGGTTCTCATTCTATTAAAGACAGAAACCCTTCTCCTTTCTGTCCCCTGTGCAGCACTAGGGGACCTCCAAAAGGGCTGAGTGTTGTGAGCAAAGCATCCTCCAGCCTCAGGTTCTCAGCAGCCACTAGTGTGGCTGTCAGTGCACTGGGCCCCGTTCCCTACACCTTGGTGGCATTCCACTGACTGCTTAAACACCACAGTGTGTAATGTCAATGACTTTCACACTTCTTATTAGGGTAAGCTGAAGGATACAAGTGGAATATAATAATTTTTTTACCCAAAGAATATGTTTTTCTATGTGTAAGGGTGAGCCTTTACATACAGCACAGAAATGCTAGAATGATATATGGAAAGGGACAAAGATATTGATGGCAAAGGGTGAAAGATTTTTTATGTTAACTGATCATCATTATTCCTCAGATTTATTTAAAACTGAACCAGTTCCATCTAGCTGAAAGAATCCTCCAATACTATGTTTCTGTATCATGACAAGAAAGATTTTCTGTGCCACTGGGATAGTAGCTGGACGCCTACAGATGTCATGCAGGAAAGCAGAATAAGGAGTGTAATGGGACAATCAAGAGAGAGAAGAGGAACAGAGGATTCTCCAATCCTTGCTATTTTTTAAGCCTAAATTTGAATTTTACTCCTGTAAAAGCATGGAACAGATCTTGTTTCATCTTGGACTGCTGTGACCTTGTCACAGCAGAATGCCTGGCTGTGTCTATTTGCTGTGTTCCATCAGTAAAGGACATAATGAGTACCAGAAATCCTAGGGGATTGAACTTGGGGGTCTGGAGGTTGAAATATCAGAATAATCTTGCCAGTTCAAGAATTTCAAATAATGACTAGAGCTGCTGAATTCTTATTCAGCTTAAACTTCAAGGGGAGGACTATTGGCTTGCCACGCTAACACCAGCCTTGTAGGGTTACAGGCACACTGCACAGAAAACAGCTCCCCATCCCGCTCCCCATATGTCTGAGCTGCTCCCAACCCGAGATGCAATCTGTCATGCTGATCTGAGAGCAGAAATTTGCCCTGAGCACAGAAGATATTACTTTGTCCTTCAGTAGAAGAAAATTCTTTCCTTTCTGAAGACAGTTGCATTTCCTCAGAAAACGCGGAGATCTGGGGTTGGGATGCTTCGGAGCCTGAGTAATACAGATCTCCCATGCAACAGCATCCAGGCCCTTAGGGAGGTTTTGAAGAGCACAGGCTTTTTGTCAGTGCTAGCCCATAAAAAACCACACAATGTGTTTCTGAAGGACATGAGGTTTCTTTGGTCCTGCAGTGAATTTAAAGTGGAAGGGTGTAGGGAAAGGAAAAAATTTACAAAATGGGGGAAGCTTGTCGGCTGTGAAGTTCTACCTGCAGATGCTTGAGTGACCCTCAGATAAGCTGGATTTCCTGAAAGAAAAGAAAGGCATGGAGGCAGAGAGGCTGAAAGGAACCATCAGAGGAACAGGGCCTAGTCCCTGTTTGTGCTCCAGTATCCCAAGTAAACACAAGGCCATCTTTCACCAGGATGCAGCACTATATCTCATTATTTCTCATTCTAGCAAAAGTTCTGGCATGTGAGTAAAATGATTGATGACATACAGTGCTCAAAATTTTGGCCTGATAAAATAGCCAAAATGATGCAGTGGTGATTTGATCTAAAGCAGCACAAAATAGAGACAACCCACACACAAGTCCACTCATTTTCCTTTACACATAGCACCTTTTTTCCACTGCCCTAATTTTCCAGAGGATGCAGCACACATGTATGCCTTGTCACACATGTATGTCCTTGTCACACACGTATGTCCTTGTCATTACACCCCCCTTGCCAAGGGTCAGCTTTGTAAGACGACTTTCACCATTCCACATAGCTGTCCAGTGCAAAACTGCTGTATCACATATGGTCCTCCACTTAAGCCTTCTGGGACTAAAGCTATTCATAGTTTTCCCTGTGAAATGATGGAGAGGAATGAAATTCAATTCTGGCATAGGGTCTCTTTTGGCATTAGTCCTTCCCAGTTGGTAACTTCCTGCTCTCACTTTTCCCCTCTCTATGGGGGAAAAATAGCCCAAACAATCTACACAGAAGTTTAGCTGTTGAGTGAAATTTCACAGCTTTTTATGGGTTTCACAGAATGACTCAAAGAGCCTATTAATTTGCTTTTCAGATTTTGTCGGTTTAAAAAAGAAATGTCTAGCAAGTCCTAAAAACCTTCCACAGAGCCTGGCTGGTTATGCTCCTCTTGGAGGCAAGTCTTTCTGTTCCTCTCCTCGGCTGGAAACCCACCACCTCCACCACCTTAATTTAGATTTTACTTCTAACAGAGCAATATGAGTTGCACCACAGCTTCCGCAAGGGACTGCATGCTGGTCCCCATGAAAAGCAGCACAGAGTGAAATCTCCAGGACCCAGGGAGGGTGAGGGATGAGCTCTATGCTGCATCAGATGGAGATGTGCTCTCTCCCTTGCACACACCCCTTAAGGCCTCTCAATTTTCTTGGTTCAAGCTCAGGACCAGCACAGCATTATTTTAACTCAGACCTTCCTGTCAAAACTAGACTAAGCAAACACAGAAGGTTCATCCAGTCCTGAAATTAATTTAATTTTACTTCGGTGAGAGAATGAAGGGGGGAAAAAACAGTCTGTGAATCTCTGAAAAATGCTGATTAAGTGCAACTTGGCAACAAGTCATCATGGAGCAGCTCTTGCCAAACATGATTTGGTACTTGCAACTTCCACTGAATTTCATTCCTATTGTAGCTGAACTTGGGGGAAGTGACAGGGGAAGGACATATTAATATATTAGGGGCTGAGAGAGAGCTGTTTTTCAAGTGAGACAGGAGCAGTGAGTGTTTTGAACGCCTCATACTTCAGTGAAATCCAATTTTCTGTCACAAATGTTGCACTGAAGAAAGAATGCACTTGGAAGTCCTGGGAGAACCTGGGATGCTAAGCAGCATCTATAAAATGCCTAGGAGATGAATGCTTTCTGTGCCCCTGCTGCTTGCAAATGTACCCTTCAGTCTGCAGCAGGAGCAAACATTAACCACTGGTGCAAGGCTTTGTACTCAGAGGGCTTTGCAGAGAATCCAAATTGCAGCTTACAGTTCCCTGCAAAGGCTGGAGAAAACGGCTGTGAATTCCCATGCTCAGGAGTAATGTGTGCCTTTAAACATTTGATAAAGGTAGGGATCTCTGCTGAGACAACAGCTCACAAAGGCAGGCTCAGCCTCCAGCTGATATAAGCTCTGGCCAGCAAATTTCTGTGTTTAATTCTTGGAGAGTCCCCTGTGTCATGCCTGCTGGCAAGCTCCAGTTGGCTCTGAGTGAGACCCAAAGGGCAGATGGAAGGAGTCCATGTGATGGGTTACAAGCTTGGATTGTTAGGGATGGGATGGCAATCTGTAATCTTCTGACCAAATTTGTCCTGCCAAAGAACATGATAATAATAACAGCCCTCTTTAAGGATAAAGGCAAATCCCAGCACTGAGATTGGTGGGATCTCTAAATTCTTTGCAGCTTAATCACAGCAAAGCAGTCAACCATGAGGTTTGATCTTAAGGGGTATGTAACAAATGTGCTGGCCTTGAAATACAGCAAACCTACAGCTATTTATTATTTCCTGGCTGCTCTGCAGGCAAGAGACCATGGTGGAAGCAGCAGGATGCTGCTGCCCCTAATCCTCAAATCCAGCACCCTGAAAGCATCAGGGGAAAGTCTCCCTTTGCCCCCACAATGAGGGCAGTACTTTAAGTCAGAGCCTTCTTGAACTGAAATATTTCATTAGCTGTGGCTGAATTGGGTATAGCTAAGCCCTCGGATTGTGTCCAGGAGAAGTAATATGCATTTTACCTCCTGCCCTATTCCCCGCTATAAACAAATCAGAGATACACTTTAAGCATGTCATAAACCACTCCTGGCTTAAATTTATGCAGTCTTAATAGCATTGCATTCAGAATAAACTTCCAAGTGAGAAAAACACAGTTAGAAAATAAGGCTTTTGCTCTCCTGGAAACAAAATATATTCTTTTGTCACTACTAAATAATGAGAACATTAGTTCAAAACATCAAGAAACGTTTCATAGGACTAGGAGAAGGATTTAGTAAAAAAGAGTATGTAATGGCAATTTTTTTTCTGTCCAGGGAAGAACCACCTGGGAGAAGCCATGCCACACCAGACACCAGCATGTGGCCCTAGCTGTCACTTCTGCCTTTCCATCCTAGGAATGGGAGCCATGGACAAGCACAAAAGCCTGTTCTTAAAATAGGGTCAGTGACCTGAATGCAGGAGCTGCTGGAGCTTGAAGCTTTGTTTTATTAATCAGTTTTCATGCGTTTACTTGAGGATTAGCATAGGCTGCCAGCTTTATCAGCATTAATTTAGAGTACCTTGAGGTATTGAGGACAGAGCTGTCTGCTGCTCATACACTGTCAGCACACCAGCCCTGCTCCCCTCCTGCTCAAGATTAAGAAACCATTAGGGCAAAGTGAACACTTCAGATACACTCTGCTTGCTACAGCTTTGCCCTGTGACACAGCACAGGGGAAAGGGAACATCCAGAGGCAGCACTTGCAGGTTATTTTGCAGCCAGAGGATGGCTGGGGCTGTGAGGCTGAATGAGCAGCAAGCCCTGTGTGCTGCTGTCCCCCCAAAGCAAATCTGATTCCTCCACAAGAGAGCACAACTTTCTAACAGCATGGAGGCCCCTAGAGCTCAGTACCTGAAGCATCACATCATTAAAGCATGAGACCAAAAAAATAGGACACGAGATGTGTCCTCTAGGCTCAGCAAGCACCCCTGCAGCTCACTCTACTGCAGCTCACCCCTTTCTGGCTGCCTAAACACCTCTTGCCAAAGCCAGGGCAGCAAGCCTGGAGGGCACTCACTCTCCTTCTTTCCTACCTGTGCTTCCAGTAGATCTTCTGCTATGGCAAAGGTTTCTGTGCTGCAGCAATCCATGTGGACACTAGGAACCATCTTGGGGGTAAAAGGTACTGTGGCACAGTTTGTTTACAGCCTCAACTAATCAGCTGTAGCTGTAACAACACAGCAATTAATGCCTCCCCAGCTGAGCAATTAATTGTTGTCTGCTTCAGATGGACACCTGGACATTGATGTGCTAGAAGAGCTGAACATCTCCAGTCATTATCTAAATCCAAGGGCCCTGAATCAAGGACCACCAACCACACTGGCAAGCATGTCTCCTGACTGAATCCAGGCAGCAGGTCAGGTGTTAGTAAAAAGCCTGCAATACAGCTCTGACACTATTTGAGCAGCTCACACACCTGTGAAACGTAACTATCAAGTCTTAATCTAAAGCATCTGTGTGGCATGGGCCAGAAATACAGTCTGGGGTCTTCAAGCAGAAGGACTGGGAAGCGTGATCAGATCAAAGGGACAGTTTGGGCTCTGGGAATGACTGAGCATCCACAGAGGCCTCTTCTTGCCAGAGCATATGGCAGACCTGGAAGAGCAACTGTACTCTGGTGTTTGTCCACAGTACACTTATAATTTCCTCTGGGATGCAATTATGAGATGAGAACAAATTAAGCTCAGAGATAGGTGCACCAACTGCCCAGCAACATTGACACCCCACTGTAAGATAAAAGACACAAATCAATAGAAAGTCACAACGAGATAATGAAATAGCAGCTATGGTTTGTCCAAACCAAGTTTCTTTAGACCCAAGCCTTACTTGATCCAAGAGGTTGTTTTTCCAACACTGAAGAACAGAATGAAGGGCTGCCTTGGGTGAGGCACATTTCTTGGCTGAAAACCATAGTCCCAAAACCACCAGAGTTTTACCTCAGGCATAGTTTGGGATCTTGCCTACAACAGCTGTGCTCCCCACTGATCTTTGCCAGATGCTGCAGCCCTCTTGGATCAGTAGCCTCTTACCATATCTCAGTTACAACCAGCTGCATTTATTTTCTCAGTTCCTTTTGATGGAAAGAGGTTTGAGAGGATCTACCTGATCCCCCACACTGTCATGGGGGAGGTGGCAGTCACAGCATGTGAGGGACAGCAGCTTCAGCCAGCATCACAGCAGCTGGAAAAAAACCCATGAGATAAAGTTATAAACCAGGAAATATTTTCCCATGCTGAGGTACCTTCTTGGCTGGTCACAGCCAGGGCCAGCATATCTGTGCTGCCTACTCCTTAGGGACTTTGTATGAGATGGTGTCATGCGTTTGTACCACTTGTAGATGTTGGCATGTGTCAGTCAGAGAAATGACTTCTAGAGGCATGACTGTGACTTTGTGCTGATCATACAGGTCAGGGAAAACCTACTGATTTGCTGTTTGGGTCTAAGACAAAAGCTCCCTTGAAAAAATAGCTTGTGGCCTGTGGAGAAGGTACTGTATTATGCAGTCAGTGCTGGTCAGCCTGCTCCCTTGCAGGAGGGAGCTGCTGCCAAAAGGAATGAGCCAGCAGGTACTTCCCAGTGCTCTGTACAGGCAGGTGAGACTGCAGACACCTGCCTTCATCAGTGCCTGAACAACAGAAATGAGGAGTCACACAAAGACACCGAAGTTCTCCAGAGTAGCTGTTGTAGAGATGTACAGAGCACTAAGGCACAAGCCCTCTGACCACGTAAGGAAGCTGGTTGTGGTCCTGAAAAACAGCTGGCCAACAAACTAGGCACTGTATGGGGCTGGGACCTAAGTTAAGACAGTTTCTGAATTGCAGCTGGCTCCACTGTGCTTCACTCAGAACACAAGCAGTGGCCTGAGTGCCCACCCCCAGCCACACCCCCATGCTCTGGGACAGCCACCATGGACTGGAGCAGTGACAGTGGCTGATGCTCAGCAGCAAATAAAGCCTTCTCAGGGACAAGCTTCCCATTAATCGTTTCTTTGAAACAATCAATCAACCCCCCCTTCTGTCTAGGAGGGCTGCCATGAAATCCAGCCAGAGAGTAAGATGATTGCTCTCATGCCACCTTGTGTGACTCACCAGAGAGAAAGGAGCACAGCAGTGCAGGGAAGATAATTACTCTTTTGTGAGTCGGTGCCTGGTTTCAGTGCGTTTAAGTGTTGTTTCAGTGTCTAGTTCTTGGCCATTGTATTCAATCTTATTTTTATTAGGGTCTTAAAATTTTTACAGCATGGGGAAGTTTGTACCTCAATGGGAGCTTTCATAATGCAGTGAAAAATGCAACCATCAAAGACAGAAGTACAGGTTGCTCCCTGGCATTTACCTATAGTGCTCTTCTCTTGCCTCATTAATTTTATAAGCATTCAGATTTGCTAGAAATCATAATAATTTATACTAAATCAGTAAAGCAAGCAAGCTAAAATGCAAACACGCCGAAGCCATCCTTCCACCATGCACGTTGCTGCAGAGAGAAAACTGGTTCCTTGAGGGAGGGACAGCTGTCAAGGCCACCACAGCTGTGTTGTTTCCCTGACAAACACCTCACTGGACACGAACCGAGGGGAGCTGTGGGTAGGGATATGGCTACAAAAATACTGTGGGCAGGAGCACCACCTGGAGTCTGGGACATCAGCCAGCCCGTGGATCCAGGTGTGCAATATCCTGTCTTGAGTGCACTTTCTTCTTTCCATAGTTTTCTTCTCCCCGACTTGTTCAAGTGGTTCAAATCCAAGGAAGGAAAAAGGCCAGCCTGTTTTGCTTTGTGGGCAATAGTTCTGCTCCTTAAAGAGCACAGCTGCATGGCTGCCAGGCAAACACGCCCGCCCAGGGTTCAAGTTTGTTCTCTATGGGTGGCCAGACTATATTCTCTAAAAAAAATCCAAAAAAACCCTTAACCTCACAAAAAAAAATATTACCAACAGGCATGTAAGCACTTCCACATTCTCCACTTGCTTGTTCTGCATAAACAGCAGAATTTTACTTTTCTCTCTGCCATATGTGTTTTTAACCAGCTGTATACCATTCCTGTTTTAGAAAGCATTGCACCGAAAAAAAGAGGGTGCAGAGAGACTTTGGTTTTTATTGATGGAGAAACACATTATCAGGTGTGGTTCACAGGTCTAGTCCCCCTGGTCCACCAAGAAGGACATTTCAAGACTTTGCAGATTTGTTTTCATATTTCCTTTGACCAAATAGGTCACTAAAATTTATCCATATTGATGAAGTCCATCCAACCCACTATCCACTATTCCCTGGGAAGGACAGCATTAAATATTAGGAAATAAGAAAGAGCACACCTATAAGAAATCCTACCTGTTCAGCTTCCTCATACGTGGGTTGCTGGTCATGTTACTCTGTGCTTCCCATGGGCTGTCAATTCAATACCACTTCTCAGCAGGAAAAGGAGATTTCAGAAAGAAAATTGTTCAGCATTATTGAATACAGACTTCCTCCCTCTCCCCCCCCAGCACCTTTTTACAAAAAAAAGAGCTCATCTAGCAGACTTTACCTTTCTTAGCTAGAGGACACAGGTGGGCTCCTCTGCACTGCAGGTCAGGAGTGCTGGGTAGCAGTGAGAGGATCGCAAAGAACTATCAGGAAATCAGAAGTCAGTTTTATTGAGTTTCCCTCTGCATTACTCTCTGAAAATACCTAATTTCTCCATTTCTAAAAGCAGGAAGGGACAACAATGCCAGAATTACCTTGGACGGGTATCAAAAAGCTTAATGAAGTAATATTTGTTAAGCACTGGAGAACCTTTGAATATTGTGAGTGGTTTTGTGGCTTTACTTTGTCCTGTGGTGGTCGTTCACAAAAATACTGAAATGCAGGGCAGAATTTGAAAGTGGCTATTTCCACAGACCTCAGCATCCCCCAAGCCCACTTGTCTGAGCCTGCTCTGAGGTAGTTAATATTTGCCAGGTGTTGAAATGCTCAGACACATTTCTCCCTGAGGTATTTAGAACTCCGATCTGTGGTGGCAAATGAAAGGGACGTACTAGGAAACACATTGGAGTTCTTCCTGTGATCTTGTGATCTTTTCTCTTAACGTTTTTGCAGTTTCAAACCAATGATTAACTTTCCATTAGCAAAATCAGGGCTATAAATGACCAGGGGAACTTGCCAGACGTGCTCTTGCACTCACGGTTTGGGCTGAGCCGGCTCCTGCAGCGCTCGGTGCTGATGTGTGGTGGGAGTGCACAGGCCAGAACTGTGCTGGTACGGCAGGAAAAAGCCAGGAGAAACTTTAGCTGCAAAGAGACCAGAGACTGGGCCTTTTTTTACCTCCACAGTAACTGATCAACCAGATTAGGCAAGGCTGGAGTCAGCTGCCTGCACGGCGGGCTGGCTGCCCACAGGGCATGCACCTCCCCGAGGTGCAAGACACCCAGGGGACATTCTGCTGGGTCCCTTCAAGAGAAGCAAGAGCAAGGATCCTCAGGGGGAGAAGGAAGGGACTTCTGCAAAACTAGCTCTTCAACACAACCAAGAAAACACCCAAAATAAAACAACAATAGCAACAACAGAAATCAGTCAGGAAGATAAGAGCTACTGTGGATCTTGAAATGGTGGTGGCTGTGGCAGATCAGCAGGGGTGGGAGTGGGGGGAAGCCTCCAGGAGCAGCAGGACACTGAGCCAGTGCTGTGGCATGGTGGGCAGGGGGTAACACGAGTCACAAGAGCAGAAAGCAGCTGCATGGTTTTCACCCTCTGTTGATGCTGACCATGGTGGCCCTGCAGCCTCCAGGATGCTGATCATGGAGGGGTGACACACTCAGTGTGTCACCAGTGCACCATGGTTTGCTCACCAGCTGATCTCAGCTCTCAGCAGTTGCTAAAATATGGGTAGCAGAGGCATGTTTGGTAAAGCTCAGTGTTTTTCCACTTGTGTTCAGCCACACTGGAGCTCAGCTTCTGTGTTAGGCCCCTTCATACAATGGGTGGTACTCAAATAAAATTGCTCACAGGAGAAAATTCAGCTAGGTGAGTGAAAGAGTGGCAGAATGAGGTTCTTAACAATCTTGATAGAGGCTGTAAGCAGTCTAAAGAGAAGCCTAATTCAGATGCCTCAGTATGCAGCCTTTTTGATTACACCCACAAACCACCCACAACCTCCAAATTGCTATTCTTTAGAAACACCCTGCAGCATTTTCTGGTTTCCAATATACAGCAGTGCTCTAGGCTTAGCTGCTGGATTTGTGCATGCACATGCAAAAATAACTAATGGAGAGCTTGATCAGACAGCAGGATCTTTTCTCAAATGACACATTTTAGTAATAAAGGAAATGTATTCTGTTATCCTGCTAGCATGGAATAATGAAACCATAGCTTTCCCTTCCCAGCTTTTTTTCCCTTCCTCTCCTTTGAGTCTTGCAAAGCAGAAATGATCCTTGGCTTGTAGGCTGCAGCAGCCCACAGGAACTTTAAGAATAGTGTCAGAAACCCACAAAGCCATGCTGTTCATTGGGGACTGGGTCATTGGTGACACTTTGGAGAGCTGTGCTGTCATTGCAAAGCAGCGAGGTACCCTGCAGGTGCCAAAGCCTGACATTTCCGTGCAGAGGGAGGAGGGTCCTGTGCTGCTGAGGCACATCAGTTCAGCAGCTTTGGCAAGCACACCGCGGTCTGGGAGATCAAATCCTTCTTCCTGCAGCCCATAATCTCTGTCCCTCCACACCTCTGGGAGGTACAGCCGTCACAAGGACCAGTGAACATGATGTTTCCATGTTTTCCTTGTAAGACATGCGTGCTGTTATTCAAATCCCTGTCTTCACACTGCTGCTTGTATTGCCCAGCTGCTGCAACTCTCAAAGCAGAAGGCTAAAGGAAAACAAGATGAGGCTGATATTTAGGCTGCCCTGTGAATTTCTGTTTTGTTTCTTGGGCAGCTGGGGTTTCGTTTTAATTGCAATCTCAATTTAAGGCACAGTACGGAAGGAGATTGAAGGGGAAAAAGAAAACCGCAACTTCTTTTCTTTCCTTTCTTGCTATTAAGTGTGGTTTAAGAACAAAGTCTTCACAGAGAGCTTCTGTAATCATAAATAAATCTAAAAGGGACAAGAAAATAAAAGTCCTGCTCCTGCTGACACTCCTGGCTTTTAAACACATTTTAAAAATATTTCAGTGTTATTCTCATGTTATTATTCATTTCAGACCTCCATATTACCTCTTGTAACCACCATCCACACACAGACCTAATAAGGCAGAAAAGTCCAGAATCTGCAAAGTGTTAAAACCTCCAGAAGTATCAGAGGTAGAGAAGCATTGCTGGTAGGGAGTTGGCTTATGCTCTCATGCCAGAAGCAACTAGGGAGGTGTAACTACACATTTATTGGCCTTTTCATCAAAGGAAACTGAGAGCATGAAATGCAACTTGTACTCTATAATACAAACTCATCAAAACAAGAGCACAGGACGCTCATCAACTTAAGCTAACTCTCAAATGAAGCTCCCTCCAAGGCTGCCCCCCAAACTTCTGCCTCTTTGGTTCCCAACTCTTCAAAAAGAGCCTTCCCTGTCAGCCCTGTGTCAGGAGAAAATCCCATCCATCCTCTCGCAGAGAGTTTTCCCAGTGCAACTCATGCCTACATGGATAACTCAGTTTCTTGCCTTGCTAATGATTCTATAAGCTATCTCAGAGGCCAGCTGCCAGAAGCTGATGTCTCTGCAAAGTGAGAATTGTTTGGAGCGTGCAGGAAGGTACGGTGTTCTCCTAGCAACCAAAGTTGTAAAATAATGTAATCATATCCAAGATAATGTGATAAAAGATTATATGATGCTTGTATCGGGTTGTTATGGCAACTGAAATAAGCTTAAATGCGTGTATCCAGCATTTCAAACAAATAATGTAATTGTCTGCAAAATTACCTTCCTAATTAACCCCATTCAGTTTGCCATCATCTCCATTCATATATGCCTGCTACAGGGCTGTTGTGAAGCCTTGTTTTCATAGAATCATAGAATGCTTTGGGTTGACAGGGACCTTAAAGATCATCCAGTTCCAACCCCTTTGTCATGGGCAGGGACACCTTCCACTAGACAAGGTTGCTCAGAGCTCCATCCAGTCTGCCTTGAACACCTCCAGGGATGGGGCATCCACAGCTTCTCTGGGCAGCCTGTGCCAGTGCCCCACCACACCCACAGTAAAGAATTTTTTTCTTACACCTAATCTAAACCAACTCTCTTCCAGTTTGAATCCATTCGCCCTTGTCCTGTCACTACAGGCCCCTGTAAATAGACCCTCCCATCTTTCTTGTGATCTGTCCAGCCTCTCACCCACCAGCACCCCCAGTTCCTTCTCAGCAGGGCTGCTCTTGATCTGTTCATCCCCAGCCTGTGCTGATACCAGAGGTTGCCCTGACCCAGGTGCAGCACCTTGCACTTGGCCTTGTTAAATCTCATGAGATTCCCATGGATCCACTTCTCCAGCTTGTCCAGGTCCCTCTGGATGTCATCCCATCCTTCAGGTGTGACAACTGCACCACCCAGCTTGGGGTCATCTGCAGATATGCTGAGGGTGCACTCAATCCCCCTGTCTATGCCATTAATGAAGATACTAAACAACACTGCTCCCAGTACAGACACCAGACACTGACATCCACTGGCCACTCAGAGCCATTGATCACTACCCTCTGGATGTGACCATCCAGCCACTTTCAGATCCATCTAACAGTCCACACATCAAATCCTTCTCTCTCCAATTTAGAGAGAAGGATGTTGTGGGGGATGCTGTCCAAAGCTTTACAGAAGTCCAGATAAATGGCATCTGCAACCCTTCTCTTGTCCACTGATGCAGTCACTCCATAGAAGGCCACTGGGTTGGTCAGGCAGGACTTTCCCTTGGTGAAGTTGTGCTGGCTGTCCCAAATCACCTCCCTGTTTTCCATGTGCTTTAGCATACCTTCTAGAAGGATCTGATCCATGCTCTTCCCAGTCACAGAGGTAAAGCTGACAGGTCAGTAGTTCCCAGGTTCCTTTTCTACCATTTTTAAAGATGGGTACAATGATTCCCCTTTTTCCAGTCACCTAGGACTTCACCTGACTGCCATGACTCCTCAAATATCATGGAGAGTGACTTGGCAACTACGTCAGCCAACTCCTTCAGGATTTTGGGATGCATCTCATCAGATCCCACAGACTTAGGTACATTCAGATTGTCATGAACCAGATCTTTACTGACAGTGGGAGGGACTTTGCTCCCCAGTCCCCACCCTGCTGTCCTTCCACTCGACAGGAGTGGGAAGAGATGTTACTATTGAAGACCGAGGCATAAAGTTCTTGAGTGCCTTAGCCTTCTCCTCATCCATTAGTACCATTTTCCTAGCATTGCTTACTTGGGGGAGAGGGGGGGAGCATTGCCCCTCTCTGACCATTTTTAAGGCCTTTACCCTGCCTCTGCCCAACCATGTTTCCCTTTTGTTTGCAATCTTCTTTTTTTTTTTTTTTTTTTGACCTTGCTGATGTAAAATTTGTTATTTCATCCCTGCACATTTGAGTCAACAGCTATTAGCATTTCAGTGCATCATCTAACATGGGCTTATTTTATTTTCCTTTCTAAACAACTTTGTTGCTTAGGGAAACGTCCTAAGGTGGTAGGATTTACTTAACTCCTCCCCCTCCCTGTCTCTTGATGAATAACCAATACAGGTCTTCCAAGAAGTGAAACTCCCCAGCCAAAGCCCAAGTGAAGATGACGCACCATCTCAGCCATGCTGACACCAGCCAGGAAAAGAAAGACATTCAAGAGAAGACATGCTGCAGCCTCATCCACGCTGGCAGAATCTGGCGTCCTCTCCTTGATTTCAGTTTCCCCTACAAAAATAGTAACCAATTTCTCAAGAAAAATCAATTGCCTTGCTCCAAAATTTCCAGTTCTTACCACAAGATGCACTTTTAAAAAACATTTTCCACGTCTTTTGATTCCTTGCCTTTGAGACTGCATAAAAGTCTAATTTCCATAGAGTGCCATTCTGAAATCAACCCATCTTCTGTAATAGTCCCAGTGGGCTGATGTGGGGAGATAATTGTTTTCTGGATCAGGGTTTTAGTCTATGGTTCATTTCTGAGATATGATTTTTAAAGTGATTCTAAAAGATACAATTTTTAAACTGATTCCTCTGTCAAAATTTTGGTTTTTTTGTGTTTTCTGTCTTTCCCACTTTCCCATCCTTGCTGCACATGGGGAGTGACAATGTGTGGGGGCTAGGTCCTGTGCCACAGCTGTGGGTAGGAGGGTACAAACCGCCCTGCAAACCCACTGGAGCTGTGTCCTCCACAGGCTGCTCCTGCTGGAGGTGCCGAGGCAGCCCAGCCAGAGGTGGTGGCGCAGGTGAAGCAGGAGCAGCCCTTTCCCCCACCCCGATGCAGAGGAAGGGGGTTAATGATCTTTTCCCTCTATTCTTCCATTACCTGCCTTTGTGCTGATGGCACAACCTGCACTCCAGGTGCTTCCCCTGCACTTTGTTTTTTCTAATCTGCTCATCACTCTCCCAAAGCAGCACTAATGAACCAGCGAAAGCTTTGCCACGTTCAATATCTCAAAAGGAAACAAAAAGCCCCCAAAGCAAAACAAAACAAAACAGCAGTAAAGAAGGTGGAAAGAAGGAAATGGAGTTGATGAACAACCTCAGGTGTCCCTGCAGAAGTGTATCAGAGGCACCACATGTCCGGCCAGGAGAGCCCAGCTGCACACCCAGACATAACCCACTCTCTGCGCCCGCCTTCCCGGCCGCTGGAATATCTGGGGCAAACACCCTGCACTCCATGGGCTGGCTCCAGGCTCTTCCCCATGTGACTGCAGCATCAGCCAAAAGCAAAGATAACCGAGCCCAGCAGGTGCTGTATGGAAACCAGTCTTGGCAATGGGCTAAGCCTAAAAGCATCAGAGCCATTTGCCACGTAAGCCTGACAAGCTGCGTGATTTTTAGCCCTACCAGCAGGTTCATTCCTAGGCTGTAGAAAATTCCCCAGAGGGCATATACAAAAGGAGGGAAACAAACCTTATGAAACTATAATTTATCTAGCTTTTATTTCTTTTTTTGCACAACGACAAAAACAAGACAGGTAATGTCCTTTTTGTAATGGCACAAGCAGCTCCTTGGATGCACTAAAAATGATGTTGTGAAATAGTAACATAAGGGCTTTTAAAATAGTGTTCTCTATAACCAAATTACAGTAGCATCATGCATAATATTCCTTAAATTTACTGATAACTTCCCAGCTTCCAGTTCTTCTTGGGAAGGGGAACTAGATTAATTTAACTTTGATATTACACTGACCCAGGGAAACGCCTGACTGAGTGACACTGTGTACATCATACGTTTCACACCCACTGCACCATCCTTCTGCACTTGCAGTTGCTACCAATGAACCCTGGGCTGCAACACCTTTCCTCCATCTAAGCATGATCCAAAAAGCCACTCCACTAGATTCAACAGGAGCAGCCAATACAAGATGGGAAAAGACATAAAGAATATTGCAAGGTAGGCATTTCACCACACAGCTGCCTGTTTTGAAGCCACAAACCAGGAGCTCTAATTCCCTGAGCACATGCTGAAGGACAGCATCAGGATGTGCAGCAGGATAACATTTTATTATTTTATAACTTGTTCAAGTGCCTCCAAACAGTTAGGGTTGGGATTTGTATTGATTAGGAATTTACCTAAAAGGGGATACCTGGACATGAGTTTAATATTTTCACAGGTCTCTTTTGCAGACAAGAAAATATCAAAAAATCAGCCTATAATTTTGTTTGCTCACGTATGAACACTAAAGTGAAAAGAAAGGAAGAAGATCTGTAATTTTCGCCTCCTTAGAGCTCACAAACTTCATTTGAAACTCCAACATCTCTGAGCACTTGATAATAATCCTAGTGGTGGTATGTAAAGGGCTGGAGGAGTTTAATACAAAATGATCTTGCTTTAGCTACTTATTTCTGTGAAGCTCTTTGCGTGGCTTCATCAGAATGAGTTATGGCAGTTTTATGAGAGTGGATCATTTATAAAGCTCATATAAATGATGTATTCAGAGAGCATTTTCTGTTCCAGTTGATAAGCATTAATTGTATGCAAAATGGCATGCAGCAACTAATCACACCTCTTTCTTGAGAGGTAGTTACGGCCATTCAGGTAGGAAGCCCATCTTTTTGGATGTTTCTAAGCCAGTCTTACAAGCATTTTAAGCCCTTTCTTTAAGAAATGAGCAAGGTAAAATTTGTCCAATTGTTATAAATTAATAAAAGATGCAAATCTAATCATCTGCATGAAGAAAATGGGAAGGTAGGAGAGGCTGTTTCTAATCCAAATCCCCACGCCGACTCCCTCTGCAGCAGTAAGGAAATTATTTTCTCTGCTCTCAGCCCCAGTTTTCCCCCTCAAGCGCTAGTGCTAATTATACCTGCCTCACTGAGGTTTTGTAACAAACAGCCTGCGTGTGAAAACTACTTTGATGCAAGCAAGTGCCAAGTTTCAGTAATAAACATATGGTAAATGACATTTTGCCTGGATTTATGCACTGGAAGAGTTTATTTAAATCAGATTTGGAAACCGATAGCAAGCCGGAGAAACACTGCGCCGTTTCTCAATCAATAAATAAATACTTGCTTGTATCCTTTGCTCTGAATGCATGGGGGCCTGGCTCTGTGCCAGGCATTAGAGAGACTGTGTGCTTGGAGGTTTTGCCCTTATCTTCATTTTTTTGGAGTTTATTGTCCTCTCTTCCAAGGCTTGGTTTGAGGGCAGAGGGGGAAGGTGGGAAAATGGTGGGATCATCTAGGGCAGTTTTCCAGCACCCGTGAGCCTGGGCAATACCCTTGCACAGGGAGAATTTTATACCCAAAGAGAGTGTGGAGAGGAAGATGGACTGAATCTAGATCCAGTCATTCCTAAAACCAGGCAAAGATGAAAATATGCTTTTAAAAAACTTTCTCCAATAACCAGGCTACTCTAGCCCGAAACACCCTAAAATAAAACCTTACCTGGCATCTGTAATCCTGAACTTCAAACTACTGTACAAATTATGTTAGTGCACTTAAGGACTCTTTATCTTAAAAGGGTAGCCACTGACTTGGACAAATTACAGACTTGAATTTTTTACAATTGCCTCTTTGTCAAAGCAGGAGAAGGAGGAAGAAGGGAGAAAGACTGAATCCTGACAACGCTGCAGTGACCCTGTGCAAAACATGGGCACACAGAGGTTTTCAGCAAAGGGCTCAACCCCAAAACAGTTTGTTTTAATTGCAAGCCTCCTAAGAGGGGAACGACTTTTCTTTCATTCTGTGCTCTGGAAACTCGTTTTTCATTTTCAAAGTATTTGAGCCAGGCTGACTTGGTGGCTGCAGTCTCAGCCCTGCCAGGGTCCAGTTGCCTTTCATGAGGCTGGGAGTGCCCTGCCCTGGGCACGCAGCCTCCCATAACTCCAACTCCCTGTGAACTCCTTCCTGATGGCTTCACAGGCACACCAGGAATGCTCAGCAGAAATTGCTTTCATTCTTTTGTTAATATTTAATGCAAAATTTTCATCTTGAAGGAGAAAGACCTTTTGGTTCAGAGGCAAATCTGAAATGATTTTCATATTAAGACTCTCAATTACTCCTTCTCAAATAAGTGTTTCCATATGGACAATTGTATGACAAGTGGGATAGAGTGGTTTCTGCTTCCTTCAGCTGCAGCTGTTGATAATTTTTGTAGCACAGGATGGATTCCTTCACTTCAGACCCAAATTAACTTTCCAAGATATGTGCATCTTCTTCTCCTCTCCCTCCCCCCAGTCTTAAATTACCAGTACCACAATCCCACTGGGGAACTGGGAAAATGAGGGTATAAAAATGTTTAATTTTTCTAATAGTTTTAATTACCATGTATTTTTAAAGCCTTGTGATTTCTCACGTCGCTGTGGGATAGCTGTTCTAATTTGAGTGGTGACAATGTACGTGGGTATGGAATTAAATTTAAATCTTCCATGGTTACTAACAGCTATCGTCACCACTCTGCACAGGATAACCCTGATGCTTTGCTCTGGGGCCTCCCTTTCCATGGCCATTTTCCAATCTCAAAATTTAAAAGTGATCTCAGTGCCTGAACCTCACCAGTTCTTCTAGCCAGGCTCTGGAAACCACAGTCACTTAGATATCATCCTGAGAGTCCTTTATCTGGCCATGGGACTGCTCCTGGTGAGAAGATGAGAGATCAGAGTGCCCAACTGAGCCTCACTGTGGGCCTTGTTTACATTTTTCCTCTGTGCCTACTTTTTCAGTTCTGTTAGCTGAGGTTTGAGGCAAACAGACATGAGAGATGGTTTCTGGAGTTACTCAGGATGGCCATGTCCTGGAGAACAGTTCTACCAGACAGAGAAGGGGAAATAAACCACCAGCAGTGTTCATCACAGAGGCCCTTCTCTGGGTTTTGTTAGTCTCAGACAAGGAAGGGGTTTAGGGCAGTTTGTCACTACCCAGTGTGGCAAAATTTGAAAACCCCAGTGATTGCAGAAGGGATCTGAGGGTACCAAGGGTGTGGGTGGTAGAAATAGAAAGATGTCCCTTGAGAAAAGTCATGCTGGCAAAAGAGCCTCGTTCCTCGCAGTCTAAAAAAAACTTGGAAGAACAAGATAACCAAAGAGCTTTCCTTCATAAACACAATGATCACAGTGCCTTGCCTCCTTTTTCCGTCGGATCTTAACATTTATGAATGCACCCAAGCCGAGGGCAGGAATTGGGATCATCCCAAAGCTCAGACCAGGGAGTCCCACCCATGGCATGCACGAGTGTCCCAGCTTTTGGGCAGGCAGCTGAGTAGCCTGCTATGCACAGAAGATAAACATGTAAAAATAAAAGCTAAACAAGAAAAGTGGCAAAATAACA
The DNA here is from genome assembly GCA_034509425.1 of Eopsaltria australis. NCBI lineage: Eukaryota > Metazoa > Chordata > Aves > Passeriformes > Petroicidae > Eopsaltria > Eopsaltria australis. The sequence continues at coordinate 1,433,632 of JAVTVJ010000172.1, read as the reverse complement.
GCATAAATTACTATGTAATATGAACATATTAATAAATTACTGGGATAATGACTTTTAAATGATCACTTCATAGCTGGTATATTTCTGCATTAGAGGCAGTATTTCATAATCTATATGAATGGTGCTGCTTTACAGATGTTACCTTTTATAATTCCCATTGAAAAACTAAAACGCTGATCCAGATGACACAGCTGGTTAACATAAGTATTGTATTTTCAGATTTCCAAGAAAACTGTCAGGATGACTTGAAAAAAATGTTTGGTTTATTATTTATAAGAACTGCTAGCTTTCCAATGCCAGCTAATTCACTTAAGATGCTATACCAGTGTGCTAGGTTCAGCTGAGCAAGGGATTTCCAGCTTTGCACAATTATGGCTTTGGCAGCTAATACTGCTTGCAGCAGGGTTTTTTTCCCTTTGGTTTTTGTTTTGGTTTATTTTTTTTCCCATGCAAGTTAACTAAATCCCTGAGTTTCTTCATATGCCCTAGAATATAAATCTGCCGGTTTCAAGGTAAATTTGCTTCATTTTAAATCACGTTAATTTGCTTTTGAAGGTAAACCAGTAATTATTTAACTGCTTGGAAATTCTCAGATCACACTTCTGGATGTGTGTGGGTTATTTGTCCTGCATGTTGAGACCTGTGGGACCAGAAGATCAGTGATAGGAGGATGAGGACAAGCGGGGAGAAGAGATGTTGGGGTTTGCAGTGCATGTGACTGCATGGAAACTCTTCAAACCAGGTCCTGTAGTGGCACAGCTGAGGTGAGGGCAACTCCAACGGGAAAAAGCAGGGCCTGGAAAGCAAAAAGTGGCATTTTTGTGTGTCAGACACAGCAGAAGGGTGAGCCTTGAGTGCACTTTTTAATACCTAATGGAAGACAAGTAATTTGTAACAACATTAATGATCAAAAGCGCTGGTAGTTTCAGCCTTCCAAGATTTTATGATGTGGAAAGAATAACTGTACATGTCAAAGGTTGGAGGGATATGGACTCCTTGCTCTTCCATTGAAAAACACAAATACTGACTTCCATTTCTCTCCTCCAACACCTTTCTTCTCTGAAAAGACAAAGGCTGATGCAGGAGCAATAATCTAATACTTCCCAGTACTCTGTCTTCTGAAGATTAAAAAAAGAGAAATACTTCAATTTTCAAAGGCAGGATGAGGGGTTTTATTCTCTCTTCATATTTCATTCATTGCATGGCAGTGAGAAACCTCGCTTCTGGCTTCACTTCAGGCTGTCAGGACAGCAGCACCACTGTCACTGGCAGGGTTCTTGTGCAGCTCCATTGGCACTGCCCCGGGGCCTGTGGTGTGGAGAGGCTGGCACGGGGACAGAGCAGAGGTGGGGACATTGCTCCTACAAAACAAACAGATGAGCTGAAGGCAGAGGGTTTCCCTTCCCATGCAGATGGATGGGAAAGATGCCTTAGGGCTGTGGGCTGGCAGGCATCACATCTCCTCTGTTTCCTGCAGGGAAATACAGCCAGGGAAAACTTAGGGACTATTGATAGGAATAGGACTATTGATCACCAGTGTGCCAGGAGGTCCCTGCTGATGACTGACACACAAACCGTGGTGAAAATTCTGGGATTAGATTAATCCCTGTGCAGATCAGTTTATACAGCCATTAGGAGTCATCAGGTCTCAGAGGGCATCAGAGGCACAGGGAGCAGCCAGGTACCAGCTCCCAGGCTGCCTCTGGAGATGGCATGGAGGCAGAAATAGGAAAGGGAATCACCAGCACATCCCTAAGGAGCATAGTTTTTGCACAGCTCCTTGCCAAAGAAACGGACTGTTTCTACATGAGCTACCAGGCATGGGGCAAGCGTGTGTGGAAAAAGCTCCACTATCCCCAGAATCCTTGTGAGTGCCGTGCTCCCTGACAGAGGGAAGGGAGCAGATGCTGTCCCACAGAAAGTGCCTCAGGAATGTGTTCTCCCCTCATCCTCCAGCCACATGTGCCAATGGGACCTCATGCAAACAAACCAAAAGATCCCTAATCCCCCCCAAACCTGAAACAAAGCAAAATAACCCCACCCAAGGAAGAAAAAACCTGCTGGCTTGTGCTGGTCACTGCACAAGTGCTCTGAACCATGCCAAGGTGATGGGCTCAAGGAGATGATGCAGAGAACTCAGCCAAACTTGCAAGGCAGAGTACTGAGAAGGGGAAACACTCATCACCCCCATTTTGAGAACAGTTTGCCTGGTTTTTCACTGGGCTGAGGCAGCCTGCTGAGGGACCTGAAGCCAGAAAGAAAAGTGAATAAAAACAGTCACGGATGACTTGCCGCAGGGAGCTAAACTGACTGAATTGTGGATCTGATAAGGTGCCAGAAAGCTTTATTAATTAATTGACTGGCAGTGGGAGCCGTGCAGGCAGCAGCAGCCCCTACCTGCATCCACTGACAGCTCCTTTTGCCAGCCCCACCAGCCAAGACACCAGGAGTTTGTGGGGAGGAAGCAAAAGGAGCATTCTGGGAATGCATGTCTACCACTGCTCCCTCCCTCACTCCTCACACTCCTGTTAGCAAGGTTTGAGTCCTTGCCCAGAGGCAGCTCAGGTGCCTTCACATTTGTTTTTAATGAAGGATACAACTGTGCAGTCCAACAGCACATGGATGCAAAGAGAATCTGGAAGTTTAAACATGAACTTTTGAGTTATGCCTCCATAAAAGCAAACATCCCTGCCAGCACACGCAGTGTGCAGCACACGGTGCTTGCTGGGCATCCCCCAGCAGCAGCAGCCACCTGTCCCACCCTGCAACCAGCAACAGCCCCAAAAAATTCCTTCTGCTCCTGCAGGGCTGGGGCAGATGCATCACCCTGGCCATGCATCACCCCGACACTGACACATTTTATCTTGTCTCAGCAGCGCAAATGATGGAGACCAAATGTTGCCACCAGTCCAACCCTGAGCCAGCCAGACCCTGACAAATTACTACCAATAACTTGTAACCTTCCTGGAACACATTGTGGGCTTTGCAAAGAGTGGGATCCATAGTCCCATGATGGGACTTTTAATTTATTTATTTATTTCTCTTTGCCTCCTTCCTTTGTGTCCAAACAGCCCTGGGTTGTAATTAGCAGCAGCGCTGCTTTCCCACTGCTTTCCCAAAAGTGCAGAGAAAAACCAGAACGTGGTGGGTAGGGAAACACAAGCAGGATTAAATACTAACATAAATGACTCTGAGGGTGTAGAACCAGGAACAATTTTGTTTTTCACATTTCACTCAGTATTTAAAAAGTGCAACCACCTCCAACCTCCAAAAGACACCTCCTCGCCTCCATTGTGAAATGGAAACGAGGGTGATGTGCGATTCCCATCCTCCAGGCTCCCTCCCTGATTCCCACCAAATTCTTCTCTGCCCCCTTGGACGCTACCAGCTACAGCTCAGCCCCAGCCCCATGTGCCCCACACTTGCCCAAGGACCAGCCTGGAGACCAGACCCAGCGCAGGAGCCTGGAGCACCTGCTGAGGATGGGTGTCCCCAGGGGTCTTTATACCATGTCAGTTGCTGACCTCTCTTTATGAATACATGTTTTTCCTGTGCTAAACTGGTGTGCCTGGCCCCTCTTTCCTCCCTCTGCTTTTCTAGCAAGCAGCTGTTCATTGCAGGGCTGCCTCACAGTCTTCTTCCCTCCCTCTCTGCCTTTGCTTCTACGTTCGTTATGTCTCAGCTGCAATGGCTTCTGGAAGTTTTTGCAGCATCGTATTTCTCACTCCTTGCCCTTTTTCTCCCAATGCCTCATACCTCAAGAATGAGCTATTTGTCATTTTTCAGGAAATCTGTCTTAGAAAGGTTTTGGCTGCCCCAGGAAGCTGGGGAGCTCAGGGAGACAGCTCAAGCAGGATCTGTAACCTCTGATGTATCCCTTTCTCCTCCTTCGCCTGCCGCGAGGCACAGGGGGATCCTCACCTTGCACCTCTTCCCTATAAGCTCCAGCTCCATCCCATCCCACGTGCATCTCCCACAGCTCGCAGAGATGAGCGTGTGGCTCCTGCTGGGCTGCCTTGCTGCCTCCAAAACCTGAGCGGAGCTTTCCGTCAGCGGGGGCTGGACCCCGCATGCTGCCCCACACTGTGGGGAGCCTTGCACTGAAATCTGTCGGGAAAGGAGCCCAGAAGCTGCCCAGGCTGCCGCAGGGAGCTGGGAGCACTGCGGACTCACGTCCTACTGCTCCGACAACCCCCAGCTCAGCGTGCAAGCTGTGCAGATGGACAGACACCACAGGAAAGCTCCCACCCCCTGCGAGCAAACACCGCCCCCGTGCCTGGGAGGGACGAGCATCATGGGGACGGCAGCGTGCGAAGCTCCTGCCGCCCCTCAGTGGGACACAGCGAGCGGAGCCGGACGGACACACCCACGGCCAGCCCTCCAGCTTCACACACTGCTCCATTTCACACCACAGCTCTCGCTGAAAGCTGCCGGAAAAGGGCTGGCACACACAGTTTTTCCTTAGCCGGTAATACTCCCATGCCTGAGTCTCACTAGACTCGTACAGCAAACCCAAGAGGGTGTGTGGGGCCGCTGCAGGTAATTACAAGGCTGATAATTGTATCAGGTGTAATCTCGCCCTCGCTCCGCGCAGTCCTGCACAGATAAACCTGGGAATAGCGACGTCGCTTTAAACAAGGGCCCCTGCCACGTCCAGGAGTGAAAAGGCTGCAAGTCCCCCCGGCACTTGTGAGATAAATCTCCTGCAGCCTCTTATCGGCCGCAGCGCAGGGTCCCTGAGCCAGGCTGCGCGACCCGGGGGCTGCGGAAGATAAAAAATCAGCGGCCCGTAATTAACACCACCACCAGAGCAGGGGCTCCGCTCACTCACCACAGCAAACCCTTTCTTTCCCCTCTGGTGAGCCCCCCAGCCGGTTTCTGGCGCCGGCAGGGACCCTGCGCGCACCTCCGCTGTTACCACCCACGAGATTTTGGGCATCACAGGCCGTGTTTAGTGAGCCCTGCTGTCACCATGGCAACCGGGTTCGCTTAAACGTAGGGATGCAGAGGCCTGGATGCTCCGAACCCCGCATGGCAGGGGGTGATGGCACCGCCGGCTCCTCACCGGGGCCGGGCTGTGCTGCTGCTCGCCCTGCAGCAGGGTAAGGGGGTGGCCATGAACAGTCTGGCCTCTCTGAGTGCTTTTGCTGGATTACCTGTCATGAAAAAAAGAAAAGGAGAAAGGAATTACAGCTCTTTTTTCCCCAGGAGGTGCAATTCAGTTCAGGGAAGGTTCCATAAGGACCCATCCATGAAGGACGTACCTTACAAGCCTTTGTTGTTCTGGGCTTCACTGTGAAACTGCAGCCCCAGGAGAAGGCTGAGGAAGGCACCAGGCAGCCACCAACCACCCTGCACATCGCTAGGGACTGTGGCGGCTTTTGAGGAGGACAAGGTCCTTGCCAAAGGCCTGGAAGTCTGGGTGATCAGCAGGAATTGTTAAGGTTGGAAAAGAGTTCTAAGATCATTGAGTCTAACCACTAACCCAGCACATCCATGTTCACCCCTAAACCACATCCCTGAGTGCCACATCCACAGGGCTTTTGAACCCTTCCAGGGATGGTGATTTCCAAGCCACTGCATCCCTCAGCTCTCAGCAGCTGCTGTGGGTGGATTCACTGTGACCCACTGATGGAGCACCAGCCCGCCTGGGACCAGGCAAGCCCATCCTGCAACAGACATCCCAAAGATTTTAGTACCCAAGCCAATTACAAAACCCCAGGGTTTTATTCCAGTGACGTACAAATGCTCACACAAGCATGACTTAATTTAATTTTCAGTGCTCAGCAGAATGCATTTTTTGTTGCACCTCAGCTGTGTGGCAGAGATAAATGATGTGTTTAGTCTTTTGACAATTTTGCTAAAGCTTCATTCCCAGCTGATCTCTTTCAAATGATGTATATTTCAGGGATTTTTATCCTTAATTAATCTTTGTTATAAAAAATAGTTTTGGAAAAAATGTATTTTCTGCTATTAAATCATACTTTCTCTCATTCCTCTCTTATTTCCTTCCATTCCCTGAGCCTTGGCCTTTCACTGCCCTTGCAAACAGGCAATCCCTGAAACCTCTCCAGTATATGTGAAACTGCAGGAGACTGGAAATATTTCAGAGCCAGGAAATAATGACTGTTATTCCATTAGATACAAAGATATTCCTCCACAAGCTTCACTAAATAAAATGTTACACTGTTAATAATATTACCCAAAATTCCCTTCCAGCTCTAAGTAGCCCAGACATCCCTTTGTCCTGCAGCTCTGCACTGTATCGCTCTCTTCTCCTGAGAACGCTTTGGCAAGGTTTGCCAAACTGCACAGAATATTTTTGCCATAACACATGTGCTCTCATCATCCTGATGCAAATCCCAGGGACTGATCAGGCGGCCCCCGAGCTCCCACAGGCTCAAGTTTTCTGCAAAAACGTGCAGTGTGCTCTGAGCAGGCAAGCTCCCAACCTGGCTGCTGGCTTTGGCTCCTCTGCAGCACATCCTCACCTTGCAGGGTCATCTCTGGCCTCCTGCATCAGCTGAAGGAAGCGTGGTATGGGCAGGCAAGGCGGCCAGGTCAGCAACAGTAAGAAAAGTGACAATAATGTCACCCACACATACACTTTTCAGCTCTAAAGTGCTGGGCTGTGCTCTGATTACTGAGAAATTCTGGCTTAGTGAGCTGCAGTTCTCCCTCCCAGCCCCAATCCCTTTGGAGCCGGTGCTGCGGGGATGGGCTGCAGGTGCTCTTGGTGCTGGTGCTATTGCCACACAGGCTGAGAGGCTTTAAGCCATCTCTGGGTCATCTCTATGCTTGTGCTTTCCCAGAGGGACTAGAAAGTCCCTCAGTCTTTCTAGGAAAGGGCAACAAAGGAACCCAGAGGAAGGGCCAGATTAGACATGCGGACACAGCAAGGGGGTGAAAAGGTAGACATGGCAATGTCCCACTTTTGTCTCTTGAAAACTGTGTGATAGTGAGACAATCTAAATGCTGAAAAAAGATCATATTCTCCCCCCAAAACACCCATGCTAACTAACATACATATATATATATATATATATATATACACACACATCTATCTATGTAACTTCTTGGAGGCAGAGCCTGTGCTGATGCTACATTCACACTCCTGATGAAGCTGTGAGGAGCTAGGAGTAATTTTGATGCACTACGTACAAAGGTGAACTTGGGTTAACTGTGTTTAAAAACAATACTAAAAGCACAATCCACAGGAAGTGGAGAAAAGGAAAGTATTTTCCTTTACAGTTTTACTTAATCGTCGTACTCTCAGACTGGCACAGGAGCAAAGATGCCGAAGACCAGCCCAGCAAGAAATTCCAGGCAGTGCAGGGCAGCTGTGCACTCTGTAACTACTGCATGGATATCTCTATCTTAGTGGCTATCTGCATCTTAATAGAACAACCACTGTAGATCAAAGAATCATAGAATGGCCTGGGTTGGAACTCAATAGTTCCAACCCCCCTGTCGTGGTGGTGGGAGGTTGGAATTTGATTCCAGTAGATGTCATAGCACATATTCGCAGTCATTATACAAGATCACCCCAGAGGTGCTTGTTCACAAGGATGAACCCCTTGAGTTTCAGACAAGCCCCATGGTGGCTTTGGTGGTTTTAACACCAAACATGTAATTTAGGAGCCACCAGCTGAGCCACAGTGGGAACCTTGGCTGGGAAGGGAGTGAATCAGGACACGAGAGTACTGACATCGTTCCCCTCATTCCCCGTGGGGAAGCTGCAGACACACATCTCCAGGGAGTCTGGGCCAGCCCATGCCTGCTTTTATGCCCCGTTGGGTGTAAAGCTCTTGGTCCCTACAGAAGCAATTTGCTGTGACTTGGTGAGCTGGATGGCATCTCCTGGTGAGGCCTCTGCCAGGAGCTGCTTCCCTGGCAGCGAGCTCTCCCTGAGCCCCCTGGAAGCAGCAGCAGGGCTTTCTGGGGACGGGAATCCCTGCACCCCCCAAAGCCTGCATGAGTCATCGAGCTGTTAGAGATGGGAGGTTATTTCTGGATTTAACTTTCTGGACTGAGGGAAACACTGCGGTGTCAGCACCCAGCTGTGCTTTCAGGAGGTGCGTTGTTTGGCAAGTCTTGCAAATCTATTTCCATATGCAAGCACACGCATGAATCACTCCTTACAAGAAAAAGCTGTAGGGGTGAAAGGGCCAAGACAAACTTTGCTGGGAGATAGTGAAGGCAAAATTATTTTTTTCTCCACTGTAACTAAAATAGCCACACAGAGGCAGAAAAGGCCAGAAGCCCCTTTTCTCCCCCTACCCAGGGCTGATCCCTCTGCTTGTTTTCCCCAGCAGCTCCTCAGCAAGGATCAGTACTATCACCTACTGATGCCAACCTGCATCTACAGCAATATTAGTGCTTTTCACAATGTATCTGTAAGCTTGTTATCAATATTATTTCCCCATCTGCTAAGAGAAAAATTATCTTCTTCTCCTGTCTAGTCACCCTTTCCCCACAAACATTAGCATTTTCCTAACACCACCTATTCCCAAGGAACAGTCCTGACTCTGTTAATAGTAACAAAAAGCTTGAGCCCAGCATACGGACAGTGGCAGTGCCCCAGGGGATCTGGGAAAAGGAACCAGGGGCAAAATGGTGGCTGTGATAAAGCAAAAGAACAAGGGACAGAAAAGGAAAAGGGACAACAGGGGAAGAAAATAAGGAACAGGAAGATAAACATGTGGAAGAATTTTCCTTCAAGAATGCTCCCTCCTAGGAATCCTGAAGCTGAAAGTGGACGGAGAGGCAGATGCGAAAGGGAAGCATGAAACAACTTCCAATGCCACAAGCATTTCTCGCTTTGCTGAATTTCCATCTGCTATATCTGAGGAACCTTTTTGGTATCCGTAACTTCCTCTCCCAGCACCAACAGTTGTGATTCCCTCTGTCTGGCTCCTTTCCTCTTTAGCTTTCATGTACACATTCCTAACATTCATAATTTATATCTGTTTGCCACACAGAATGGCAGCAAACATCCCCTCACACACACTGTGGTCAGTAGTTCCTTCAAGATTTAAATCCTTGCATATGACTACGCTCAGACCAATCACCCTGTGGCTGCTCCTGATTTATATAAAGTTCTGTACCTACATATTCCCCAAGTATATTTTCAAAACATACCACCCATTCAGAGAGCTGGTAGCATTGCTATTTGACGAGCAAGCAAATGTGGTATTTTCTATTGTGACTAGGAAAGAAACTTTTGCAATTTCCTGGAATAAGTGTTTTCAACTCTTAACTTGCTTCTATCTTGACTCCTGTAGCCCTTGTTCCCATACCCTAAATCTCATTCTTGGCTTTCCTTCCACAGTCCTTTAGCCAATACTTCAAACCTCTCCCTTGTCCTCATTGCATCGTTTCCCACTTATTTAACCTTGCTTTTTCTATTCAAATGTCTGGAAAGGTTTTCTGCTGCTTTTCAACCACAATCAGCAAAGAAACTTAGCTGGACTCATGCTGATTTTCACTGTATTCCTAGACTTTACTGGCCATGTCCAGCTTACTTGGCTAACAGGTCATTCTTCATTCCTGGTTCGCTTTTTATTCTTCTCCGGTCATTTGGAAGCCCTACCTTACAAGGCTAGTTGAGATTTAAGGTCCTTGTAATTCCTGCCCTCTTACCCTGCAGAGATCCCAGGCTTCAGCCAGTCATCCCAGCTGACTTCACGGCCACTCCCTTGAACCAGGTCCAAACCCCTCAGTAATAGGCATCCTTGCACTAAGGCTGAACTGATTCAACTCTTCAGCATGTAATAAATGTATCACTCTACCCCATAATCCCTGCTTCTTCCTCTGCTAGAGATCTGAATCCCAGCTCGTTCATTATCACCGGTTTGCCCTCCAAAACTTTATTTCCCATGCCATTGCCTGCTTTCCTTTTCTACATGACTGCCTTCAGGTCAGAGCCTGAACTCCACTGTAATTTTTAAGTGCCCATCTAGTCTAAGGTGAATTTTATCAGCCCAGTTTCTGTCATAGCCTACCCAAAGCCCTGGGAGCTTGGTACAGCTTCCCTACCTCATCATCTCACACTCACAGTGTAGCACTGCAACCACCATCTCTTCTCCTGGCTACCTTGAAAAAGGAAAGAAATAAATAACTCAGTCTCTCCTCCCATTTTCACTACTCATTGCTTTCCTTTCTCTGGCACTCTGGTCCATGGCTGCAGGGCCTTCTCAGCCCATCAGCTCTGCAGCTTTATTTAAGCTCAGCCAGAGTGTCAGACCCATATTCCCTTCAGAGTGCTCTTTCTTCTTAGAAAAATGCAGTCTGAGTACAAAGCTTATTATATATGTACTGAAAACAATAAACCACCAAGTGACAGATAAACAAATTACCTCCTCCTCAGGCAACCTTGTCAGAAGGTTACTTCTCCCTCCCCAGGGAGGCACAAGATCTCTCATTTCTGTGATGTGGATAACGTGCAGATCTGCACCACGATAATGACCTTTGACACATCACATGCTTCAGGGCTTCAGCCACTTGCTTGCTGAATGGAGGAAGGGATTATTCCTCTCTGTACAAATTTGGTGAGTTTTTTTTCACTACTACTTCACCTTCTGAAGGATCAGCAGTAGGTAGGACACAGTAGTGGACAAAGAGTGAAGAGCAATTGGTATGTACCTGGATAATTTGGCAATCACATTTATTACCAAACCTGGCAAACAAATATTATTCCAGTCTTTCACTGTACTTTCAGTCTGGCAAGGCATTAGTTTTCTCCTACCTTCTTGGATCTGGTACATCTCAGCTCTGTACTTGCAATGTCCCTCTGCTTCTTCCACTTTCTGAGGTATGGCTCCTATCTCTTCAACTTACAATGCCAGAAATGTCTTCACTTGTCTTAAATCACTGGCATCAGCCAGTGTATGTTGTAGAAATTTAATGGCACATAGGGGAAACCAGGTCAAGTGTTTTCCCTCCCTCACCCTCCACTGGTGAGACACACCTGGAGAGCCATACCCAGGTCTGGGCTTCCCAGCACAGGACAGATATGGACTTAATGGAGTGAGTTCAGCAAAGGACCATGAAGATGATTAAGGGACTGGAACACCTGCAGAGATGGAGAGAGCTGGGGCTGCTCAGCCCAGACTGCAGAAAAAGTGTGTAAGTACTTGATGGGGGGAGTAAAAAGGAAAGAGCCAAGCTCTTCTTGGTGAGGCCTGGCAACAGGACAAAAGCCATTGGACACAAACTGAAATACAGCACATTTTTAAATGTAAGAAAAAGTCTTTTCTACACTAAGAACTCTCAAGCACTGGCACAGCTTGCCCAGAGAGGCTGCAGAGTCTTCATCCTTGCAGATACTCAAAACCTGACTATACATGGCCCCAGTCAATCTGCTCCAGCTGATCCTGTGTGAGCTGTGGGGGATGTTGGAGGAGCTGATCTCAGCAGTGCTTGCTGGCCCTCGGTGCCTCTCAATGCTGTAACGTAACAGCAGTTTTGTTCTATGCCAGTCTCCTCTGGCACAGAACACTGGGAAATTAGCCCAGGTCACAGTGTTCAACTGTTCATTTAAAGCAAAAGAGATTATTAAATACCTAAATGCTGAGAGCAAGGGACTTGCTCAATCACAGCATGGCCATTGGCATCAACTGCCTCAAGAATGCAAAAGTTAAAATATGAAACAACCACCTCTTGCTCAAGTCTTGCTGCTGTAAGAATTGCCTAACTGGGTGTCCAGACCCAAACCTCCAGCAAACAACCATGTCAGGAAAAGGGAAAGGGAGCCTTGGGGAACCCCAGAGCAACTGGTGATGGCCACTAGTGGGGCTTCACAAAGGAGCAGACACAGTCATGTCTGTCACCATGCCTGCAGGCTTCCCACTGGTGGCTAAATCTGTCCTTCAGCACATCCTTTGCCAAGTTACTTTACCCAAAACAAGCTTCTGACAGGGATGACAGAGCCAAGGCAGCCCTTCCCTTTGCAATCATTGGCAGAATACTGCCCAGAGCACACAGCTATCTGTCAGCCTGATGAAACCTGGTGTCACATGTAAAACTGCAACTGCTCCCAAGTTATTTTAAAAAATATATTAAAAAGAAATCAGGGCCTCACAAAACTTTTATAAAGTTTAGCAGGCCTGATACTGCAAAGTCAGCTCAGCAAGACACAAAATCCCAACCCTTTTCTCTAGCTCCATCAGCTTATCTTTTCTTACTGCCATCAAAGTGCCTACAAGTATGAACATCTACACACGTAAATTTGAATGTAGATATATTTTTTCCTAAACCACTGAAGACCAAGAAAGCTCATCCTTTTGCATGCCCAAAATGGCCACTTTTAAGGGGATTAAACATAATCCCAAAAGCAAGCTGAAAGCTATTTTTCAAATAGTTGTTCTGGTGCTTGTGGTTTTTTAACATTTGGAATAGCTGCTTCTCACATCCCTCTCTCAGTCAAAGAAGTGGGAAGACTCATCAATCTGACTAATCTGAGCAACAGTATCTACAGTATCTTGAAAAAAGAAGGGAAACTGATTGCTAAGGACTAAAATTGCAAATTCAGCTTGCACCCAGAAAATGTCCCCAATTTTTCATTATCTTACACTCTGAATGCCACTTCACTAAAAACTAAAGCTAGGAAGGAGAGAGATCAAGACTCCCCTAGAGACTCCAGAAGAGGAAAATGCTGAGAGAATTTCTATCTGTGCCCAACTGTTGGTAACACTGGCACAAGCTTAAGCAGGGTTTAATCTGCTGCAGTTTTGGAGGAAAACACAGACAAAATTTCAATGTTGTCTTCTGTAGAAAATGCACACTAAGAGCTAATGCACATCATCCTTAATAGCTGTTGAAAAGTAAAATTATGAAAGAGCATGTATCAAACACTATCTCACACAGCAAGATTCGAGTGGTTAAAAAAATACAGTAAATCCTGAAGTAGACACCAATGATGGTTTTGGCTTTAAGGTGGGGTATTTGGTAAGAAAGAAGAAATCTGTAGTGGGAGACACAGTCCAGTGCATGAGACATCGCTGATGAGGCCACAGAATCCAAAACTCAGCCTTCAGTAACACCAGGGTTTTTCTTTAAATTCCTCTACAGTTTCTTCTGCATTAGGAAAAAAGAAGGAAAGCTGGAAGAGATTGGATGCCCTGAAATGAGACTAGCTTTGGACATTGTTTTTGGTCCTCCCAGGAACATGTGAGTATGGCTGAGACTATCCCTTGGAGCCATCCAGAAACTGCCCCACAGTAGGATGGTGGAGCTCACTCCAGAAAGGAGCCAGGCCATCTGACCTGGATACACAAGACACTGCTATTTTGCATGCTCCAGACACTTTTCATTTTTCTGAGATATAAAAAGTTCCAAAATCTCCTTTGTGACCAGACACTTTGTACATTCCCTAGTGGATCACTCATCCTGGGTTAACTTGCTTTTCTATTAAATCTTCAGCAACTACAACAGATGTTTCCAGCCCCACCTGTGATTTGTACACGGATCTTTTGGGTTAAATCTACCAATTGAGAGGCCTGTGCACAGCCACAGCTGAGCAGAATTTCTTACTGTCAGATTGGCTGGTGGAGCTGCCAGGGCCCAAGTGAAATGCAAGCAGACAGCAGACGCTGCTGTGCTGCCCAGAGCGTCTGCACAGAACTTACCTCAGGTAACCTGGGGTGTTCAGTGAGCACAGGGCTTGGTGGGCAAGCAAAGTGGTCACGCAAACTGTCACTGTTCCTTCCTGCAGACAGCGTGCCCCTGAACCAGAGGGACACACAGCCTTCACCCGGCAGGTGAACAGACAGACTCTGTGTGTCTGAGCTGTACCTCTACACAATCTGAAATGAAAAATTAAATCTGAAATAGTCCCAGGTATTATGAAACCACTTTATTTTTGCCACCTGTCATATTTTGCCAAAATTAGCAAGAGCTAAAGTGGGAAAAACATGTAAGAAAGCAGGCACTGAGCCTGTATTTAATAATGGTACCTGAAAGGAGGACTTTGGCAATACCCACATCATTGCACCATTTGGCATCATCCATCAGTTCTTCGCAGGATAATGGACTTGGGAAGGATGCTGAGCACAGTTAGGGAGAAAGTGAGAAGGCAGAGCTTTGACAGTTCTTCTCTGACTAAAAGAGAGCATTTGAAATGTGAAATTGTAATCACTGTAAATGATACTCATTGACCTTTTCAAACACTCCAGATAAGGGGAAAGCACACAGAGGGCACTTGTTTTCTTGTGCACTCTACTTGTGGGTTACATCCTATTCATTTTAGTGAAAATCCAACGCTCTAACCACACCTTGGGGAAGACTGCAGACATTCAATAGCCTGGAACAGCTGGGTAATAAATGGGTTTATTTCTTAGTTAAAACTGACCTTGAATCATGAAACAAGTCCCTCATCTCTTACACTGGCGGTCTCCTCCTGTCCAAAGCAAAAGAGCAAGAAGCACACGCACGCGGTGCCTGCGCGCATCTGCCACCAAGGCAGCAAGAAAGGGAGGAATGCTTAAGTTCATGCACATTTTTATTGAGTAGTAATATAAAATGCTTCTTTCATTGTTACAAGTGCATGCTTTGATTGCCAACATTTCGAAGTCAAATTACAAAGGCAAGGCTGTAGGCTGTAGTGAATTACTTGGGCACTTATACAATTGTTAAAAAATATCAATGGACTGTTTGTTTTGTTTCCTTTTTTCTTTTAGAATGAACCAGTTGAAACCCGTAACTGATATACAAAGGGAAAAAAGTGAAAAAATTACACATTTTGTGGCACATGACAAAACAGAACAAAATGACTAAACCATTATGACATTAACAGTTATCATGCATTTAGAATTTCACATGTAACTACAAACTTATTTAAATTTCACAAGGTTTGCTAAACATGCTACCCATCTATATGTGCACTGACAAGCTTATGTTAAAAACTTTAAGAATACTCTCCCCCCTTAGATTTTTCAAAGCTTTTTTTTGATTACAAAATTTCAAAGGCATTAAGCATTTTCTTTTTAGAGAATATAAAGTACGCCAGTATACATACATTTCCAGTATAAGTCAGACCACTAAGCGCATTACAGTCCCATACAGGCCTATACAGCCATTTTTTCTTAAAAAACATGCATAGGCAGATTTTTACAGAATATAGATGCTTTTCACTGCACTTAATATGGTGTCTTGTTCACTATACTTAAAAATGCACCACTCATAAATATTTAAATTCAGCAAGCCACAACCAAGACTTGTTTTACCAAAAAAACCCCCGAAAACCTCCCAAACCAAACCCCCCTAAATATAAACAGCAAAAAAAGATAAATGTTATTATTCCAGTTTTTTTTAAACAAAGAAAAAGATAATTGCTGCCAAATTAGTAAGATAAGTGTTATATTTAAAGAAGGGCATTGAAGCACACTAAAGAAACCTGAGGTAAGCATAATCTGTACAAAATTAAACTGTCGCTCTCGCTCGCTCTCTCTCACTCTCTCTCTCTCTTTTTTTTTTGGCATTTTAAACAAATTTCCAACTTTTTTTTTTTCTTTTTTTCTCTATATTTTTAAAGAGTGCCTAATTTATTTCATAGCCATTGTCTGACAAGAGTAGCAAAACATTATCAATAAATAGTCCTTATTTAGTTTGTACATTTTGTTAAAAATGTTTCGGTGTTGTAGATGTTGAGTGCTGCAACTGTAAACGTACAATAGTTAGTAAGAAATTAAACAAAGTTTTCATGTCCAGTAACATAATAAAAGGCCTTTCAGTAACATAGCTAGACGTTCCCAATGTAGTAAGAAAACATGTTAATTCCCCTAACTTTGCAATATATACCAGCATGAGCTTTCATTTTTCTACAAGCATTTAAAGGCATATCCAAAGGAGGTGTCTCTCCCCCACCCGCCCTCCCACCAAATTAAAGTTGACGATCTCTTTGTAGATGATTTTTGTAAACTGAATCCAACACCTGGCCCCCCAAACAAGTAAGCTATTATCAGAGGCAAGAACATCCCAGTGCTGACGTGCAGCAACCCCATCGCACCCTGCAGCTCAACCCCCCTCCCAGACAGTGGTCACTGGATATTGCTGCTATTACTGCCGTTGCTGTCCGTGCCATTAGTCTCTGTGGAGATTGCCTTGTTGATGGAGTTAAGGTTGGCATCGGATGGCACGTCTCTGCGCGGAGGCATTCGCTCATTAATTCGATCTAAGCCTTTGGCCTCTTCGAAGCTAGTGATCTTATGCTGGGGTGAAAATCCTTTGATAGCTAAATAAAGGATTATTGAAAAATAAAATTAGCAAGATAAAACTCTCAGCAGCTTCTCCCCCAGTATAGCAATAAGTGCGAGAGTCCTTCTTTGGGAAGGTGGCAGTGATAAGGTCTGACACCACCACCACCAACTCCTTACCACACTCAGAAAGAGCTGGGGAAAGAGCCGTCCCTTCCAACACAACCATTGTTTCCAACACCATCAACTTCCAGTATTCTGCTGTTCACTGAGGTTCAGCTTAGAACGCTATGATGCTGGCATGAAACTACAGTTTGCACTTTGGAACCATGCTGAGGGGACAGCTGTGAGCTGGTGAGTTGGCATTTGCTGTCATTCCTTACAGCCTGAAGGACCTTACTGTGCCTTGCCCTAATGCCCTTCATCAGGTAAAACTCCCACCTGACCTTCAAAGATCATGCAGAAAGTGCTGGCTGCTTCCAGATGGTGATGACATGGTGAGGCCACTTTGTGGGATATACATTTAAGCTAGGGAAGATCTGGGGTGACCCTACAACAAGTTGCCTTCTGTTCTCAACATAGGTGAGCTGCTTGTTGATTGCCTGGGGCAATTACCCTCCCTGATACAACCCTGGACTTCTAGAAAGCAGCTTGAGTCAAACAGCAGGAACACTGTGCAACACGGATCAGGGATACTGTCGTTGTGGAACAGCTGTACAGTTTAACTTAGGAAATGCATTGACAAAGGACCAAAGTTCCAACTGATCCTGAGGATTTTTGATCTGTGTTGTAGCAGCGACATTGGTGAGGCCACACCAACCTCAGAAAGAAGCCACAGGCTGAGGAATGTATTCACAGACTGTGACCTTTATTTCATTTTATTCTCTAATTGAAGGGTTGAAGATCTTTAGATTTAAAGCAAGAGAGAAAAAAGCACTGAAGCCAAACAGCAGGTCACAACTCCAGAGATAATCTGTCATATCCTTCTGTGTGTTTTTTCTCTTATCTGCACCAAATCAATGCACTGCACTTCCAGAACTGGAATTTCTGCTAGGCCTCTATCATAACATGCCATGGAGCAGAAATGGTGCGTTAGTACCAGGAAACTGCAAACTCCCTGGGGAGAAAACGGTAGGGGAGTTTCAGAGATCAAATTCAGTATTCCTTCTCTCCTTTTCCCTTTACCCCCAAGTACTCTCCTTCCAATATGCAGTCCCGATTCTGGACAAGATGGTAACTTCTGTTAAAAAAAAAGCTAACACACCCAAACCCCCAGAACATCCCTGGTACCAAGCTACCACTCCTTGTATTTAGTGGAGAGCATTTTCACGCTGGTTGTGCCAACCTTTCCTTGGTTGAAAATTGGTAGATCGTGTTTGCCTCAGGATTTAGTTCTTTAGCCAGTTTCACAAATGTTACATTGGAACTTTGTGAAGTGCATGGTTTTAAACATGTATTATACTTCAACTCAGAAAAACAACAACATAATGGTGATTAGTCAAGTGAGCAGGGACAGAGCAGTGAAAACAGAACAGGTCGTACAGTGAGTTTTCTTAACGTTTGCCTTTTGGGTTGGCTTTTTTTTTTATTTACCTTCTACCACAAAAAGAAGATGTCTAACAAGCACCCATGCCAATCCCTTAAAGCAATAGTTTAATGGATGGCTGCATTGAAGCTGAAGCACTTGCCATGTCCTGGAGCTTGCCAGCCGCACAGCCCAGTTGGTGCTACTGGGCCCTGAGGGACAACTGGTAAAGGGTGAAACTTCTCCTCCATCAGAAGCTTCACCCGTGTAGAGCAGCAGTTGTGACTATGGTGTCTAACTAGCAAGGATGGCAAATCAGGAATTAACTTGAGGGGTGCGTGTTGCTGGCACGGAGGCATGTCCAAGGGATTGTATTTAAAGTAGACACATTATTGTCTGTAATGCTAAGGAAGGTGCTCTGCTGTAGTTGCTGGTCAGACAACAAGTATTAGCAGGTTACATTGAGAGTATACTAAAACACAACACATAGTCACAGAAAATCACAGAAAACAGCCAAACTGTCAACAAGAATGCACACTGCAGATTAGAGATTGCCGATAGGAATAGGTAATTCCAACATAAATAGCAGCTTACTCACTGCTATTTAGAAAGCAGTTGTATTTTCTCTTACTTGTTTGTTCTGTAATTTTATTCACTGCTTTACAAAATTCAAAAACAAATCAACTGGCCGAAAGGGCACATCTTACCAAAGGACACAATCACCAGATATTTTTTTTTTAATTAACTAAAAAAAAAAATACCCACAGAAAATTTGAGAGGGGCAAGAACAAAATACAACTGAAGACTTTTGTTTTAAAGGGGAATTCTGAAAATTCTTCTTCCAAAACTTTGTAATACTGAACAAATATTGTACACATGTGTTGCAATACATGGTTACTTAGATTTTAACTGAAGTGTTAAAATTGTTAAGGGTTAAATTAGAGGTCTGTCAACAAAACACCAGTTTTCAATACTGAAGGTTCAGAAATCTTCTAAGGCAGCCAGTCACTTTATATGCAGCTAAAATGGTGCCTGTGTTAATGGTTGCTCTAATGTAAATATCCAGTGTGTAAACTGCCACTACCAAAAGAAGCAGACATCTTGCAGACAAATGTCTCATGTTTTACTTTTAAAGGGAAACAGAAACATGCTGTACTGTAACAAAAGACCAATAAAATTTTTTTATTAGTGACCTAAAAGAAAGCAAACAAACTGAAGCATATAAAAGAAAAGAAGGAAAAGAAACAAAAGCAACAAAAGGAGAGAATATATAAAAAGCTATGTGTTTTCCTTGACCAGAAATTGCTGAGGATAGTTTGAGCCAGCCTCCAGAGCACAGCTTTTGAGCTATGTGTCACAAAGCATTTACGAGCTGCTGCCAAGTTATGTCCCGTGAAATCCAAGTTCCCTGATCTCCTCCTGTGGCATTACTCAGTGCTTAGTTCAACACACAGCAATTCCAACGTGTTTGTAACTTACAGAAAGAGAAAAACGTCAACAGCAGCAACAGAAAGAAAAACCAAAAAAACACTTTCCCCTTTAAAGCAATTACATTTTGGTTAATACCGAGCCACAATTGTTAGCCCAACACCCACACAATCTGTACAAGCTACAGCAAAATGAATACACCCAGCAGAGCCCTTATCTGTTGTGGCACCAACAGAAAGGGGACTGGCCAATTTACCTTCATCAGCCTCAATAGCCTCAACAGTAGCTGAAGAGAAGAAAGGGGTAGCAAAACGAATGAGAAAAAATGAGCAGAGGATTTCAACTCCAAGAACAAGTCAGTGAATAGCAAAGGAGCTACAACACTAATGTTACTGTAAGTGCTGGATTTTGGCAAAACAGACACACAGAGAAATGTTTACACAAAGACAATAATTTGCATATTGAATTAAGCTAGAGTTTGTTTTAA
Organism: Eopsaltria australis; assembly: GCA_034509425.1. NCBI lineage: Eukaryota > Metazoa > Chordata > Aves > Passeriformes > Petroicidae > Eopsaltria > Eopsaltria australis. The sequence continues at coordinate 1,413,999 of JAVTVJ010000172.1, read as the reverse complement.
AGCAGGAGTTTCATAAACTAAAAGTTTCTAAAGACACATTTAAGAAGTTTTCTTTTGACTCAAAAGAACTACAAAATGTAGACATCTTCCATATTGCACATCTGACCTGAAAAGGTCATTATATAATTGTCCCAGCTCTGAGTAAGAGCAGTTTGACTTGCCCTGTCAAAAGAGAACAAAAAATGGCATAAAGCCATCACACAAAATTCATACAACTTACAACATGAGCCTGAAAAGTATTGAAGCCAGTACAAGGCAAAGAAATTCCGTATACAACTTTACAGAATTATTTTTTTCTCTCTCCTGACTAAAAGAAACATCCCCACAGCATGGGATGCTCAGAAAGCTTTGCCTTTGCTTGCAACTTGCCCAGTCTGCTCCATCTGTAAACTTTCTTTTTGTCAATGCAGTCTATGAAAAGCAGCATTTTGCTAATATTTTATTTAAATCAGTGAATGTAGATGTAAGATTGACTGTTGGACCTCCAAAGTTGCAAAGCCTGGTCAGAGAGAGGAGAGCTTGTAACTGGGAGATTGCTGCAATGTTATGAATACCATGTTACTACTGTTGTGAAACCATTAATTGTTCGTAAACACATACTTTCATTTGAATTTTACCCATCAGCTTTGGTATGCATTTTTTTACAGTCAGAGATTTAGAAGCTGATGGAAATCATTAAATGCAACCCAATATAGCAAATATTTTAAAAGCAATTTTGATTTTCAATAATTTGTCTGGTTTAGAGAATAGCTCCAGAAGTCGTTTTAAGAAGTCCTCTCTTCTTTTTTGTTGTTTTCCCCTACATAAAACCCAAACTTTTTTTTTTCTTTTCCCAGTTAGGATGTTAAATATGGATTAAGATGTATTCTAAAATATCTATACTATTACCTTGCTGCATGGGGAAATGAGAGGATTTAACCCTCATGCACCAAGGTAAACCTATGCCTCTCAAGCAGCAGAGCAAGAGAGATGGCCAAAAAACAAGGAACAAAACCAACACAAACTTAAAAGAAAAGGAAACGTGATAACTAGGATGAGAAATTAAAATGAATAACCAGATCCAAACCAGCACTGACACATTAGAAAAAATGATGACTAAAATGTATACTTCCACAACAGAATATACTACTCATATTTTCTGTTAATACATATGGCAATATGTGTGCTTAACAGAAACTATATGAACTCCAGAGTATCTGGTGAATGGGGTACTATGTGTTAACTAATGCAGAAGCTTGTGTATAGTAATGTTTTACTGAGCCACAATACTGCAGTATGAGGAGATTTTCCTTTTAGCCACTGTAATGAGAAAATTTGGCAAATTTCTCTAATTCATTTCTATTCCTATTATTTTGCCACGGCAACAATAGCAGTTTCTCCTTGGACCAAATTTTCTGATAAATGTAAAGCAACTATGTGGAGAAAAGCCTAGGTGAAGACCACAAACCCATTAAGAAAGGCCTTCAGTGAAATCATATTGCAGCATTTTCAAAGCAGAACGTTACTATGTCCATAACACACAAGTCATCAACAAGAAAAAAGGGGAAAAAAGGGGAAAAAGAGGTTTACCACCGTATACCTGAATCTTCTAGGTAAGAGAACAGTAAAGGGAAAAATACAGAGAAAGAATGCTCCAGGAAGGAAACAGGAAAACAAGAGGCTGAGACTGTGTCAAGGTTATAAAGCATTTCTATTTCTTACATCTACTGCCAACAGAACCTCAATAAATGAGAGACCTTTATGTGCAACTACAATATACTCTACAGCACTACACACAGCAAAAAAAGGAGAGCTTCCAGTAATAAATTAAATACTTTGCACTCCTTATTCCAAAAGGAAACAAAGTCAGTCCTACTACAGACTTACCAATTTCCTGTAACAAGAAGCACTTGGTATAAAACTGACAATCTGTATTGTGTTTGTGTACAAGGCAAACACGGTATTTGTAAGAGTTTCCCTTCACTTGGGCTTAAATCAGAGTGGAATTGTTCTCATGTTTTCACCTAGAATTTCTAGGAGAGAAAATCTAATTCTAGAGCTATTTTTCAGTGGTGGCTCTCTATGAGGAAGAACAAATCAGATAAAGTAAGAGTTTGAGAGTCATTAGCTAAGCCGAAACCTTCAGTACTCCATGTATCAAGGGCTGCTTTAAAAAAAAAAAAAAATCCCAGAAGATGCCCCAAACTGTGGAAAAGAGTGCACTTCACATACAATCCTGAGCTACCAATCTGAACAGTTGATTTTCAGGGGCTCCTCTCTCCCCCCTTTTCTCTGAAAATTGATGGTATGTAGTAAGTCTTGAGAAGTGGCTTTACATGAACTGCTCACAAATGCTCCAGCACAACAAACTGCCTGTTTTTTTTCTGTTCTTTGCTTTCTTTTCTGAGACAGCTGCGGTGACTTTTCTTAGGTTCTGCAGTTGCAAACCAATAGTTATTTTACACAGGACAAGACACACAGGCAAACAGGCTTACCGCTTTGCAGTGTTTGCTTTCCTCCAGAGAGTACACCACTGGGCAGCATTCCTGTCGGAGTTAAACCTTTCAGTGTCAGCACACTCTCACTCTCTTCTCTGCACAAGTTCAAAAAGAAAAGAAAAATAAAACCACCAAAAGTAAGAAAATGTCTTTTTTAAAAACACAGGATATGTTTTAGACATCTTAAGCTACACATGCCCTGCAATGATTTTGTCATCTCCAATCTCCTTGCCAAGACAGACTGAATTTGGTGATAACATCAGCACCAGTGAAGTCCCCTTCACTGCAGAGTAAATGGTTAACCTTTGCATCACACCACATGCAACTCCTGCAACAGTTAACACTATAACCTGAACCTATGGAACAATATGTCTGTAAACCCAAACCTCAGAGGAGGAGGACCAGAAGGATCAGATATTGCCAACAATGCATTTAGGCATTTTTCACTGTGTGGTCCAAAATCAACTTAAAATGTTAGTTTGCTCTTGTCTACACTAGCGGGCAGGTACATTATTTATTGATGATCACCAGCCACTTAAAGAAAGGCAGCTAAAAGCTCATTAAAATTAATAAGCACTTCCATCCTTGCTAGTACTGTCCTTAATAATTTTGTATGCTAAAAATAATATGGATTCAAGAAAATTGTTTTAGAAAACTGAAATATGCTTTGCTAGTCTCCAAATACATAGAATTTTTAAATACATGGCAAGAGGAATACAAGAGCTCTGTCCAGAGAAGCCTTTAAGTAAAGCTTTCTAAAAGGACTGTAATGCTGCCTGTGATGACATACTTTCTCAGCAGCAAAACTGACCCCAATTCTTAAGAGAAACCTATTTTGAAGTGTTTTACTTTGAAGTATATAATGACATTAAGCTGAAGGAAGCAAATACAAAGACAGAATTTAGCTCCACATTCACTTGAGGATAATGTGGTTTTGTCTATAAAAACTGTCTCTCAGCAATTCTACTACTTAAAATTTTCTTTAGACCTACATGCCCTGAATGACTCACGTATTTTAAACAACTCTTGTTTACCTACTACATATACTCTTCAAGTTCTATTTTTAGCTTGAAAATTATTCTGCTTGCACTCACTTTTCATTATGTAATAGTCAAAATCAAATTGTGACCATTTTCCTTGCAAGTTTCCCAAGCACTTAGAACTAATGCAAGAGCAAAATACTTACAGAATTAACACGGTATTTTTATCATCAACAGTTACACCCTAAAGCTTTTGCTTTCTCTCAACTATTCAGTCCATTACATATCTTTTTTTTTCTTTTTTTAAATAAACTGCAATGGCACTTTTAGCTTCACCCTCATGGGATAAGTTTATCGACTGTATTTTTATTATCATTAAACTGCATATGCACGAGAAAGAAGCGTGTTGCAAATATTGAGATGTTTTAGTGTTCCTTAATTTCTATTTAATGTCATTTGTTTCTATTTCAAAAAATGGATAATAGACTGATTAAGTATTTTATTTACCTCTCTCCTGTCTAAACATACCAAAAGAAAAGTCAGACTTGAGAAACAAAGTCGGACAGAGGCCATGATAAGGAATCATGAAGTCTTCCATTTAGCTAAAGCCGATCTTTCTACAATGTCTATTTTCAGCAAAGCTCATTTATAACATTTGAAACTCAATACAACACTATTTTGATATCTAATTTTTACACTAACATGGCTGAAATTATTTCAGCTTTACATTCATGTTACATCCTTGAGGAAAGGGACCACTCCAGTCTGAAGAAGAGACGACTGCCTAAGCCCTTTGCAGATGGTCAGACAAGGTGCTGATCATTCAGAAAGCTTTTCAAGACTTAGCGAAATAAACTTCATAAAACACAATGACTAAAACAGGAACTTCAAAGGTTTCCAAAACAGGTTGGTATATAGATAAATGATAGATGAGGGTGCCACTGCAGTCTTCTTAGGGTTATACACAATTACCAGACACTTGTGTCTTACATGGATTATGCTGGCAAGACAGAAAAAATTATCCCAAGGTTTTCTATAGGAATAGGCTTTGCAAGATTACCTTGTGAAATTGTTGCTGTCTAGCAGCCTGCCACCTAGCTGAGGAGAATCAGTCTTTCTCAGAATAAAAAGAACAGGCATTCCCAGGGAGGCAGTGGTGCCTGGGATGAAACGTCACGCATCCCCCTAGAAGACTGGTCACCAAAACCATGCACTGGAGGTACCTGTTCATTTGCTGAATATGCCTCTGATCACAGTGAGGATGTGCTGCATTTGCTGGTTAAAGCTAAGGGAGAATAAATCTACTCTTCATCTTCAGTCTTTCTGGCAAAGTTTTCAGGACCATCAATAATGAAAAACTGCAAAAGGCTGTGCTGGTTTTGGCTTTTGGGGTAGACTTAAGATATGAGGCTTATGCATATCATATTAGACAGAGCACATGCAGGATTTATTCTGTATCCCTCTCCCATCCTTGAAACCATTGAAAAGCTTCTGCCCCACAGATCCCATTGAAAAAGTCTGACACATGGCTGATGTCAATCATCTGCAAGTTGTAAAATCCTGAATATATCAGCTGATCATCCAATTTCAGATCCTTCTGCTTATGAAACTTCACAATTCTTGTAAATTAATGCTATATTAATCCTAAAAAGGTGGTTCACAACAAAATACAGTCGATCCAGAAGCTGTGGTTCAAGGCTATGGAAGAAAACCAAGTTTGTTTGCTCAACTATCATTAGAGAAAGATAGTTGTGCAGTTTTATGAAGGTGGTAGCAGCCATCTCCAGGCTCTCTGCCAGACTTGGTACAGAGGAGAGTAGGTAGGAACATTTGACTGCTCCCCCATCTTGTTTAGGGAAAAGGGATGATGCCAACCTTTTTTTTTTTTTTTTTTATGGGCACCACTTTGAAGTAGCTCGTGCATCACCAGTAACTCACTTGTAACACTTTGGGAACCCCAGGTACCAAGCCCTCCATCGCAGCTTGCTATTTAAAGCTGTGCTGCTGTAATCTGCAAGGCGTGGGTGAGCTGCTGTGCCCATGCAAAGCCCCACAGAGAACCTGTCCGCTGCACTCAAAGCAAGCAAGTTAGAGAGTTTCCACTGAAATTAAATAGTATATTCTTCAAGTAACTATTTTATTTATTCTTCTTACATCAATCATGCAATCAGAACAGTAAATGTTTTAGAACCCCCTTGATTTTCCACTAAGCATGGTAGCCATCAACTGACTACAGCACCAACATACAGTTTCCTGAGGAAAAAATCTCTCTGCTGAAAGGGAGGGAGAACTGTATTTTCTATATTTAGACTTCAGCACAGTACAGCATGTTTTCTCTTCGGCTCAGAGACATCAAATGGAGAGTTCTAAACATTGGGTAGCAATTAGTTACTCATGTTCATGTGTTTGGAGGAGTGCAGCCCAAAGGAACAAGCTGCTGCCGCCTGCACAACCACTTCCTGGATTTCTAGGTAAATGACCCTAATGCTTTCATCTTTAGTCATCTTTACTCATGGCTGTAGCAACATCTACATGGGTGTCAAAGCGTGACAGTTGACTTCTTTTTTAATGAGAGGTGATGTATAACATATCCTTTCCCCACATTTAACGCTTGCCTCGGTGGCTAAAAGTTAATTAGTACACCTGGTGAGCAAATAATCTTTAAAAATGGTAATTGGAATTTTCTTTGCTGATGTCTTTTGTTTGTCTGTTTTATATTCAGCAAAAGCCCTGAGGAAGAAGACTATTCAGAGCCAAAATAAATAGCAGCATTGTATAAATAAAACAGTCTCTAAAAGATTGCAGTAGAACTCATTTGGGTGGTATTTTAAAATAGCAAATTTGCTGTTTGGTTAACAGTTGAGTGCTCTAAGTAACCATTCAAAGATATCCCTCAACACCAAAAAAAACTAAACCAGCATAAAACCTTACCTTAACACTGAGAAAACTCTAGCCATTTTTCCTATTGCTCGTATCTTGTTCCTTATAACCTCCTTTCGGGCAGCAGCTGTCGCTCCTATGGAACAGACATTAAAAACGGTTATAGGGATTTGTAAACAATTCATCACTAAATACTCTCAACACTAAATACAAGAAACACCATATTAATGCTACAGTTTGTGAAACTAAGCCACATTTGTAGTCAAAACTGAAAACATTGTTTTTCCCATTCCTAGTTTAAAATTATTTAAAAGATCAGAAAACATAAAGGCAGAGTCCTGGAAAACAGCATGAGATGGTAGGGATTGTACTGGCTGACAGTAGAGAGTTCCACAGAGCAACTTCCTTCTAATCACTGCTATGGACTGCTCAAAATTAAAATTGCTTGGAAATTTGTGAACTCACACAATACTCTGCCTTAAAAAAAAAGTATAGTTCAACACAGACTACAGTTCAGCTGAGTTTGAGATGAGTTACTTGGATATTATCAAAATCTGTATGTGCAATAGAGAACCACCCAAATGGTAAAAGCAAGCAGTACTTATTACAAAGGATCTCCCACATGCCCAAGAAAATGCTCTGTTATTGTCAGAAAACCTGTTTCATTTAATTATTACAATCATAACCACCTACATTCACAATGACTTCTCTAAAGGTTTCTGAAGGACAGGTAACCTTGGCTTGTGTGGATGCTGCCTGACAACTCCTGTCTGTTCAGACACCACCACCCATCACAACAATGCTTCCTTCTTTGTTCCTCCAGAATTCAAGGGCAAAAATGAAAACTTCTATTTTCAAATCCTACCAAACGGATCCATTTTGGAGAGCCCATCAGGGAAGTTAAATCAGCAGAAAGGGGAAAAAATGAGGAGGTCCACATTAGTGAAGAATAAGCTTTGAGGAAACTGGACAAGTGGTGATGGAATCAGAACTGGCTTCAGCATGCAACAATCCGACACCTCACAACACCACACACCATCTTTCCTGCCCTGAAAAACTGTCATGGCAGGAGCTCAAGGTCATGGAATTAATAAAGTCATTGGACTTTTTTAGGAACAGCCCACAGACCAAGGGCAATGATAGCTGTGTGTTTATCTACCAAGAACAGGAAAGGTGATGGTGCACTGGAAAATGTGGGACCTGATATGATGTAATACCAGGATACTGTCCTGGTTTTGGGTGGAATAGAGAATGGCTGTCAAATCTCCCACATATAAAGATAAAAATATAAAGAAAATATATTAAACATATAAGGATAAGAAAAAATATATGAACACTTGGGCATAAATGTCTAATTCTAGGTAATAAAGAGTGGGAGAAACAGCTGTAATTCAGCTGTAACTGACTTAATATAATATAATTTTAACAGCCTAATGAAAAATTTAAATACAACAGCACTTATTCAGCTGGGTTCTTCAGGAATAAGAGGGGATATCTTCCTGCCGCAGTTACTGTGATCTCATAGAACTGTATTCTCAAGATAGACAAGTCATGGTTTTCAGCCTTTCCTATCCTGAAAACACTTAAGCATGATTTGTCCTTTTTTTCCCCCGCAGGCATCACCATCCCTACTTGTTTATTACAAATCCACACTGTTCTGGTACATCTTATAAAGATATTCAAAAAGTTGAACAGCAACCAAGACTGTAATCTAGAATATTTGAGAACTGAAAACTGGAAATATAATTTATGATTGAAGTGAAATACAATGTCTTACACTTAGATACAAAATGAGAATGGAAAAAAAATTTCTTCCTTAATCAGAAACACAACAGGCTCAAAGGGGGTATTTCGTATCTCATTGATACACATAAATGCTACTAAAAATATACTTAAAAGCTTTTTTCTCCATTGAATTGCCTAATGTAACAAATCTCTGAAAATGACATATGTTTATTAAATATTAGTAATAATTTTATTTATCCTATCTGGCTTTATTAACACAATTTTCTAAATAACACACCTGATATTCACAATGTTTTATTTTCTCTTAGTTTTGACTGAATATCAGTAACTTCACAGTATGTGGATTTCTTAGCTATTTATACATAAATCTTAGACTCACATTCCGAGGGTGTCTAGTTTAGTATTTTGAGATTCAGTATTACTGCAAATCCTTATGAATTACTTGAGTTACACTTTAGCACACACCTATGTGAAAATAAATGGGTCAAAACTTGAGAACTGGCTATGGGTAAAAGGGTTAATTTTAGCCCTTGCATACATTGCCTGATATCCTCTAAAGATTTTACCTTCCTTTCTTAGAATCATAGACTCATTTAGGCTGGAAAACACCTTTAAAAGACCTTCCAATACCTAAACAAACCCTTTTTGCATGAAGGAACTTTAAAAAAAAAGTCTAAAATTGAAGTGTAAAAATTATTTGGGGGTAAAACAAAATCTTTGAATCTTACTTTGGTAATTTAAAAGGTTCTATTGGATTTTGGATTGGTATCAAAACAGAATCTTCAAGCTGGATATGAAAGATTCATATGAAATGTAATTTAAACATTCAGATTAAGAAGCAGAAAAAGGAAAAAAAGACTATAAATACTGACAATACTCTGAGATGTAGGACTGAATGGATTTAAAACAGTGCTGAGTAAAAAAGTCAACCCCAAATCTCTCACTGGTATCTTAATATATATATGTAGTTAAGCATTAGGAAAACTAATAAACTTAAGCCTTCCAACTTATTGAATACCTTTCTTCTGTGCATAAATGGGATCTTCTTATGAATTCCAAAGAGGGGGAAAGAAAAAGATCAGTGATGTTTGTAGAATGAAAATAAAAAAATACAGAACATTTGACAACATCAATGGAAATGTAATGTTTAAGTAAAGTCTGAAAAACAGAAAAGAAACAAATTAAGCAGAGAACATCCAAAAGGAAAGAAACAGATTGAAAATGATGGGAAAAAAAAAACAAAGAAGAAAAACCTTTTCAGCTTAAAGCCTTGTTAGTAGGTTTTGCAGGAAATCAACATGCAGGCAGGACACCAGCAGTGGTGTTACCACCTCTTGAACGCAGACTTTCTCCTGTATTATTGCTGCTGATTTGATAAAGTTTAATCACTTCTCAAAAACAGCCCCACCCTGGCCATATGGGGTGTGCCTGCATGATGATGCCTCTGTTAAGAGGGTCAAACCAGTTCCTGCAGTTTATTTACAGCTGGTATCTCCCAGAGCAGCACTCTTTCACAGCCATGTCTGCTGCTCCTACCAGCCCCTGTGCTGCCCACTGCACACCTGCCTTTGTCCAAGTGCTCCAGCAGCTTGCAGTGACCAAATTCAAATGCCAACGCTGTGCAAGGTACTGCATTTTAAAACCAACTGTTTGAGGGCAAGACAAGTGCAGCACTTGGTGCCCATGCACAGCTGCATAGCACGTGGTCTGGGGACACTAGTCATCTAGTGCATGTTGCTAGGTGGGTCCAGAGGCAGAGCACACCGATGTGCCGTAAAGCAGCTCACAGGAAAAATGCTCTGGGCATGGAAACAACCACATCTGGCCAAATCAGAGAGCGAATAATAAATACAAAGATTACACTAAAATGTCACTCTGTCACCAACTCACAGAAATTACATATGCACTGCAGCCCAGCCTTGCTGGTTTAGAGGAAGAACAAATGCAAACCACTGGGAAAACCCCTCCATTTCTCTCCCAGCTAAAAATCAACTCATTGGCAAGCTAAGACTCTCACCAGGCAGTACCATAAAAATTTGTATCAAGGCATTGGTAAGTAACAGACATATGAACAAGGCCCTTATGCTCCCTCAGTCTCTGTTAGTTGCTGCAGAGCTGGCCCCAGGCACAGCTGACTGTACTGAAGAGATGGGGCAAATGTCACATAGTGCTGTTCACAGCAGAACCAGGTTGTGATTGGCAGGAGAATTCTCTTTAGGCTGGAACTACAGCACTGTCTTGGAAGCTGTTTTCCAATGAAGGAATAAATACTGTAGGTAATGGCTCTGACTGTGGCTTTTCTGTGAGAAGGCTGAGAGCTACAACGTTGACAGCAATACAGAAAATAATGTAGGTAATTTAGGAGTGTCTTCATGCCAAATCATGATAAGGATGCATACAAAGCAAGCAGTGCATTTGTATCAAATTGTTTATTGCATTACTGTACCCTTTTAATTAGCAGTTTAGTTTATTCAATCAAATGCACGAGGCTAGAAATGTTGCTAATTAAAACAAAACAGAACTCTGACTATATGCTGGCTAGGTAGAAGTATTTACAGCTCCTGTTGCTAAGTGATATGTTTGATGCACAAACAGCACATGAACTAACATTTGCCCAAGACATTTTTTTCTGGATCAGATTATATTGCAACCACCACAGCAAACAGGAAAGAGAAAGTACAGCAAGAGGAAACTCTCAGAGATAAGGAAACTTGACCTATCATGTTCTCTCATTTTTAAAGCGAGTGAAACCAAAAGGCCAATACAGGCCATCAGGGACATATGGGATAAAGGGCATTATGATATTTAGGCTTTTTTCACAGTAAGCTTACACAGAAACTGCCTACAACAAATTGATCAGATCCCTGTGATGTGTTTCCTTAGGGGGGGAAAAAAGGTGAGGGGGCAGGGAGAAAAAAAAAAAGGAATTCATGCTGTTGAGCATCCTGCTCATGGCTAGATGCAACATACATGACTCAGAACTAAAAATAACAATAAATAAAAAAGGGCTCACAAGAACACCATGCAGTGAATTCAGGCAATACTGATGGGGCTTTGTTTTGAAGGAAGGAGTGAGAGGGGAAGACAGAAGGCAAGAAAGTGCAAAAGAAGGTAAGAAATGAATGATCAGTGCAAACCATAGTGATGGACCATTCTCACTACATGTGGGAACCCAGGTCAGGGCATGTTCAAACTGCAAGGAGAGAAAGGAAGTCAGCAGTGAGCCCTGAAAACTACTGATGATCTAAAAATAGCGATGATTTTTAGGAATCATTTCATTAAACAAAATGCATCTGCTATTGCAGTATCAGGCATTTCCTTCTATGGGAAATACTGCTAAAAATGTCAGCAGGTAAACAGGACTAGTCCTCCAAGGAAGCTGGATAGAAATTACTGAAGAACAGTGGAAATACTGAGCCACTCCAAGACTGTCAGTAGACAGTCCTTACAGAAACAATTTTGATTGATCTGGTAATCATTCTGGTCTGTTTCATTGAGAACACAAATGAAACACATCTTGTACTTCTCTCCCCCAAAAGGCATGGCTTTCAGGAAAAAAAAGAAGAAAAAAAGAGGGAACTCAACTACCTCTGAGAGAAAGAGGATTTTTGTTTGCTGTACAGATAAGAAATCAGAACTCACTAAGAAATTATTACAGATATCAGCTTCTATTTACATTTAAATCAACCTCAAATTTACTTTTACGTCCAAATCCTTCAGTCTCTTCCATGTGTACAGTCCCCATGAGCCTAACATGTCCAGTGTGCTACAGGTAAAAGTGTGAGCCCACAGCAAGCTACAGCTCCAGTGCCACAGAGCCCATTTTACAGCTCTAAGGGGACTGATTATCTGGGAAAGCAGACATGAACATATGCCAGCTCTGGTTTTCAGCTACACATGCTGACGACAACTACATTTCTAATGTCCTCCTTACCATAACGTTTTACACAGAGAAATCATTCATACAGAAAAAACTGAGAGCCGATTTAGGTAACAGTAGTGTTAGAGTAGCAGGAATGGTTTAGTTATTCCTCAGCTGGAACCTTTACTGCTGTTAGCTATCATAATGCAGTACACACACATGCGAGCCCAGAGGATTTCAGCCTGTCTCCCTGCTTAGACACCTGCAATGCTGCAAACTCCAAATCTGGAGGAGTGCCATGGCAAAACTCCCAGGGAGGTGGGATGGGGGTTCACTCTCCTCTCAGAAAAAACACAGTAGATACATCCTACAGCTGGAGAGGGCCGCTGTTCCCCAAGACCCCTAACACCTCCGTATTTCTGATTCTGCTTTTGAAAATGTGCTCCTGAACTTTAACTTAGGGATGGGAATGATGACACTCCAAAATTTTAGAGAAAGTGTGGGCATTGGCATGTCTATGCCCAATGGAAGCTTACAGCACAACTTTAAAAGGAAGTATTAGGCCAAGGCTGAATTAATTTAAAAATCTTTCCCATAAAGTCTTTGCTTTGGCATTGCATTCAGAGGGATTTCAGTCTGTGCTTAAGAGCTTCCTTGAGCCAAGGATTTTAAGCACATGGTTTGTTGCTACTGTATTTAACTTGACACAGTTTTTACTCATCGTATGCCTCCATACAATTTCACACGCTACTTTAATTACACAGTAGTGACTTATTTAAATTTCATGAGAAAAAAAATGGGCACAATATTCAAACAGGTGTTTTCTTCTCTTCACTGATTACTGGTTTCAATAATTCAGTCTTTGTCCCAAGTCCTGCAAGATAATTGTTCATGTCCACATTCTGTGGCCCGTGCAGAACAGGGAATTCCATCTGGCTTTTCAAAATAAAATCGAAGTACTATCATCCATACCAGTCTTCTCCATCACTAAGGAAACATTTTGCAAAACCTGTGCCCTAGCTTCCTGTTCCAAAGATTAAAAATAAATACTTTGAAAGAGAATCTTAATTATTAATTACAACTTCATTAAGTATTTGTCTTACTTGAAAGTTCTGCATTCTCCTTGTTCATTCATTCTGCCTAAAAACATCTTGAGACTATTCAATAGTGCTAGATTTTTCCAAGTTCTTATTTTTGAAAATTATTTTTTAGTACTTCTGTCCTTTTCATAAATTATTTTTATTAGACAGATTATCTATGATTTCTTATCATAGATTTTTTTAAACACTGAAAGCATTCAGAGTAAGAATGTCAGGGATGCATGGGACTTTTTTCAGCTTTTCTCAATTGAGAAGGGACATTTTAAAGAGCTGCTATTTATTCTTGCACAGCCTAGCAGAAAATTATGTCTAATAAAAAATATTGACTTCTAAGAATCTACAAAGATTCTTAGATACAAAGTATTATTTACAGTCAAACCGACAAGTACAAGGCAACAAATCATCATATAAACTTCAACCCAAAGGATAACGGAACTGACCATTTCTCTCTTGGCAGAAATGTCAGGGTGAAACATTTTCTATCTGTGCTTACATGGTTATTTTTAATGATTCCATTGCTTTTTAAAGCCTTTTAGACACTCAAGTGGATCAAAAGAAGTGACTAAGGAAGTACCTCAAGTTCAGGTCTTCCAAAGTTGCAGTACTAACATTTTGGGAAGGAGCTCTGCAGGAAGCTTTCTTCACTGTAGGAAGAATATTTCATTGACATAATTAAACTTGCTATGAGAGTACCTGTGATCTTTTGCATGAAATCATCTGACAACACAACCCAGATTTCGTGGAGGGAAATGCAGGTTTTCTAACCAGAAGACTGAGATGAAGGAAAGAGTTAGAACAGGGCAGAGCCATTAATTCTTTCTGAAGCATATGGGAAGCAAATCCATTGGAGTCTAGCACAACAGCTGCCTTCAGTGACATAGAACTGAACTGGGATTCAGAAAATTATTTCACAGTTAGTAAATAAACTTTTCAAGTAATTCCAAGGCAAATAATCTCAACCAAGGGTAGAGGCTCTTACCATCAAATCCATCTTCCTCTGTTCCCAATTCATCATCTGAGCAGATGTTCAGCACGTTTACCAGCATCTCTGTCACTAAAATGGAAAACAAGTGCAAAATGTTGATATTAAGCTTCCCTGGTCTGTCAGAGAGACAACTCCAGCTGCAGTAGTGTGAATGAAAATTCACCGCAATAACAGCACCCATTTTTTAAACAATAGGACCCGTACTAATAGAAGCTGAAAGTGTCCTGTGTAGCTAATAAAAAGTAAAAATTTTCATAAATATTTTTCCAATACAATGAACACAACAAACAGATTTTAAAAAATCTGCTAATGATCTCTCTTTTTGCAACTGTCAGTGAAGTAGGCAACGTTTGTTTTCTCTCCCTCAACACATTTTTTGCCTTTCACTCAACCTGAATAACAAACCGACCCCTCTCCTCTCGCTCCTAAATTGCAATAGGATTTGATTTCCCTGCCCAGCAAATGGGAACAACATTCCAGTGGAAAAAGGTACAACAAGAGGGATCATAGAGTATTTATTTATTTATCCAGGTTTTGGACACTACTTCCAGTTCAACAAAACATTAACCTTTGTCAGATGTCCTCAGTGTCCCTTGAATTCCAGGACAAATAGACTAGACAGTGTACATTCCTTAGAGGTGGAATTATTCTATATTCAACAGATTCATTATTGGAGAATTTAGACTATATTCAGCTTGCTTACTTTGCAACTTGGGCATGAAAGGGTCAGCCCTAGGCTGTCCCTACCCTTCTTTCCAGAGAGGCAACTGTGAGACACTAACCAGAGAGCACACGGAGTAAGAACAGTGAAAGAAACTACCCCAGCTAAAATCAAAACCAAGGAAATGCAAATTAGAGAGCGAAAAAGCCAAAGTTATGAGGTAAAATGTGAAGCCATTAGCAGGTAAGGAAAAACTTCACTACACCTACATGTAGTAAGCAACATTAAAAGTGTTACCAGGCTTGTCTAGCCTTGTACTAGCTACACAGGTTGAAACTTTAAATTTTTTAGTCAAGTAGCAATTAAAATCCTCTTCTGTGACTACTATGACGGCTTGGAACATTAGAAGGGTGGGACAAAGCTAGATTTTTTCCTACTTTAGTGAAGGATTTAATATTTTCCTTTGTCAGTATTAGTGGAAAGACTTTCCACATTAACAACCAGTGAAGCTAACAGCTTCCTACCTTGGTTGGCCTTTGAGGGAAAAAATCTATATTAAAAAAAAAGGAAACAAATAACAAGTTGTGTAGAACAACAACTCTTAACATTCTTGAATATTGTTTTTCATAGAAAGGAAAATACTGATTTCATTTCTTTGGGCTCTAAAATTCCCAAGAAATTGGTAAGCGTGACCACTGGAAGACACGAAGGAGAAAAAAACACCCCCAAGATGTAAGAAGAATGAGGAACACAATGCATTGTCTCAGAACCTCAACAATTCTGACCATGCATCTTGCAGCCCCACCTGAGCAGGCTGCTGATGGGAAGCCTCTGAAAAAGTGACCTTTCAGAAAATCTTACTGGACTGCAACGTGTGTGGAGAACACGCCCAACCTAAAATAGCCTGGCTGAGTTTACGGCCAAAGAAAACGAAAGCGTTTTATCTGCTTCACAAGAATCTGCACCACACAGTCAGTGAGGATTATGTAATGTCTCCATTAGAGCAAACAGCTGCCTATTCTTTGTTAATCCCTGTTTCATTGTCTATCTGCTTTGTTCACAGAGACCTCAGGCGTCTCACCAGCAGCTTTCCTCAAACAAAAGAGTAGCTCAAAACAAAGCTGGTCATGACTGCAGGTACAAGACACAGCTGGCTGTATTTCCAGTTGCCTATTAAGAGAGAACTGTTATTCCAAGCAGCTTTTAAGAGTTTATTACAGTTTTCTGGCAGTAATTGCTGTTGCAGCAATACTCTATAATGGATGGATCAAAGCAAGCTTCATCTCGGGCACTGAATAAAGTGACTTGGGGTTTAGGCAGTTTGTATTCTGTATTCATTTAATATGCTAGACCAAAGTGTTTTCATGCCTTTTGTGTGCTTGCCATTCATAGCATGAAGCTGCATTCAGGAAACATCAAGAGCATCAGGTTTCAATAAAACACCACTTGTGTTCTTTAGACTCTTCTTGCCAGCGATGAGGCACCACATGTCCTCTGCAGAGAAGGGGCTGAGGAGCAGGTTTTCCTTCCTACTGGCATCCCCCTACTCTCTCTAGGAACAGTTGACCAGACTGGGTCTTAATATCACCATCTCTGTGTGCTGATGAAAAAGGAACCCATCCATAAAGGTAAGGTGAGTAAAGATGTAACCACATGTAGTGAAGTCTGTTGAGATGTCCATTCAGCAGTAAGCAATATCCAAAGGAACGTTCAAGAGCTTATAACGGGAAAAAAAATCAGAATTTGTTTAGTGAATGCACCTCTGGCCTGCAATGCCATAAAATCTATTTCTGCAGCAGAAACATAATGGCATCATCACTGGGAAAAAGTGGAAATAATAAAAAAGATGAGAAGTGTGATTAACCACTGGTAATTGCTTGTCCCTCTCAGGCCCATTTCTACAACTTTATCCTCAAAAGCAAGACATCTGTCTTCAAATTATTCTTGCCCTTTAAAATAAATGAGGCCACATGCCCAGTGACTAAGAAACACTTTTGCAGTTTTTATGACCAGAACCGATTTACATACATACCCTTCTCACCAACAAACGGCAAGGACCAGGTAAACACATCCATGAAGTTTGGAAGCCAGTACGGATGAGGGGAGCAGTTGAACTGCCTGATGTTCATAACATTGTTCTCATATTTCAATACTGCAGCTAGAAGGGAGAAAGAAAAGAAATAAAAGAGACATCAGCCATGTGTGTGACTGGCTACCAGAACAGGAACGCTGACAGCATGCACAACCCACAGAGCTGCTCACCAGCTTCCACCCACTTGATCCAGGGGCAGCACCTGAATGCTAGTTACAGCAGGATAAAGCCTCACTGAACTGGAAAGCCATTTTCAGTCTGAAAGCAGTGTCATCAGCTTTCCTTGGGGCTGGTAAGTGAATTAATATCTCTGAGTAGTCAAGAACGTGAGCTCTGGGATCCGCCACCAGTGAGGAATGAAGCAGAGTGTTCAGAGCCCCCATTTCACAGTTATCTGAGCTCCTCACAACCATGCTTTGGAGATAACAGAAAAAAGCATTTATGACTCAGAGTCTGAATGCTGCTCTTCTGATGGATGTTTTCAACATATTTCATTCACAGTATTGTACAAGAGATGACACTTGCTTCTCACATTATGCACAAGACTGTGCTCCCTATAACAAGAATCAATACTAATACAATTTGTCTTGCACCATTTAACATTCCCATCATTCTTATCAACACACAGACACACAGACTATGTCTGCTCACAGGCAGAAATATAGATATTTATGCCACAACCACTTTTTTAAAGCACTGCACCAAGTTCAGTGTTAACTTCTGTTAATGGATTTCAGGCTCATATCTGAAATGGTAATCTGAAAAAGTAATTTTGCGATTATCACCAAAGTGACTTTAAGACATGAAAATCTTTAAACAATGCAGTTACATGAGCCTGCATGCAGGATATTTAATCAACACAAGCAACAAAAACAGTCAACACGAAGAAGCTGTATCACTCTCTGCTTCCCCCCTTCATCCAGCCTTCCCACTTGTGGCTCCCCAGGGATATAGCTCCAGGGACTGGATATCACTTAATAGTCCGCAATAAAGTTGCACAACTGCAACGTGAGACAGCGTTGTAGGAAATACAGTGTTGGCTGAAGAGGATGAACATTTTCTTCTGATTATTTTTCTCTTTTCACTGACTGTTTGTCAATCAGAAAAGAAACCTTTTTTAATGCACTAGGCAGTTGCTTCACAAATATTTAATAGGACAGTAAATGTCTTCCATTGTGTGGTCAATGACAGAGTCTAGACCTGGAAGTTTCTGAAACCTACTCACTGACAGACACAGAACACAGCTTGCTAGCAATAATGTGAACTTTTGCCAGGCAGACACCCCCCATTAAAATAAATCACATTTGACTCTTGCCCATCCCAGTCTGACAACTGGCAGTCATTCTGTTGCTCAGTAGAAGAGAAAATGGCTTAATACTGCTATTAGCAAAAATGAGAAAACTAGTGTCAATGCTCTGAATATTTCCAACAGTTTTTGGCTGAAATCACATGCAGCAGATCGAAATTCATTCTTCTTCTATTACAGTGACACAGTTGCATAATAAAAATCAATAGTTTGTGGCTTTACAGAAAAAATGAATCAAAACCACACAAAAAGGTCCACTTAATGGTTGTAAAGATTCATTTAGAAGGACTAAAACTTCAAATTCATCATCTTAGTGAGCAGAGGTAGTTCCCTTTCCCACTACTTCTTCAATTTATCTATTAAGTCTATTTCTAAATTCTGTCAAATTTGAATAAAAATCAATTTTACAGGCAACTTTTAAAACTGGGTTCTGAAAAAGCCTGAACCTTATGCAGAACAGTTGCAAAACATAAAATTAAATAAAAATGGCTTTAGTTGGGTTGTTTTCTTTGAAAGGAAGATAATTTAAGATGACTATAATAAAAAAATCCTCACAACACCTTATTAATTTATATATCTGAATACCTTACAAAAGAAAGTTCTTATAACAGTATTTTAAAAAATTCTCCTCTGTAACTGACCTGTACATCTCCTCAGCAATTACTTTAAAATAACTTCATGCAATAAAGCAGGGTGATAACAGAGAAGCCTTTTAAAAGAACTCTCCTCTTAAAAGAATAAAATAGTGTAGTTACCAGTATCACAAATACTTTTTGGCATTTTTTATTGAAAATCTGTAACTTATAAGCACAATGCACACAAAATATTTTTATTAGGCAACTAATGAAGACGATATTTAACATGAAGCAAACTAGCTCTTGTTATGATTGTACAGTTCTGATTACTACTGAGCAGTCAGAAGAGGAAAACTTCCTCTGGATCAAGTAGAAAATGTTTCTCAGATAACAGCAGGAGTTACCCTGAGCTTATCTGCCCCCGTGCTTGTTTTTGGTCATAGCTCTCTTTTTCCTCTCTGCTGGCTCAGAAAAGATTGAGGGTTTCACCTCTGCTTCATTCCTCAGTTCACGTTAGTTTGATGCCTAAGAAGCTACAGGAGAACCAGCAGCCCTGAAAGAGTAGACAGCTTTTGAAGGTTGTAAGACTGGAGGTCACACAGTTGCTGATGGAGGAGACAGAAGTGGGATGGGTTTCTTTGGTTATGAAACCCGTAAGAGAGGAAAACCTGACTCTCTCCAACATTTGCTTATTATTCCAGGCTGCAACCTCATACTTTTTCTTTCCAAACACATACTCACACAGATGCTAGCAGACCAAGCCACCAGCCATTATCGTGTGTAATCACCAACCAGAGCAAGACTCTTATTATTCTTAACAGACACACACATTTTAACCTAATTTTGATATTTGCTGTTATAAATAAGTTTTAAAAGCTAATGTTTTGTAAAGTGAAGATGTGCAGATAGCCCAAATGACATAACACTTCTTTCCATGTAGTAAACTGAGATACTGGATACTGCAATCACATCAGAGTGAAATGAAACACTAATGCAGCAGGCAAAGGGCATTTGTACTGCTCAGCTTCAAGCATTTAACATAGCTACCTAAGGCTGGAAATATGTGTGTTGAAAACTGTGCAGGTAAGAAAACCTCCTTCATTTGTCTAGAAATGGAGACAGCTCTTCTAATCTTCTCAGGGTTAGATACAGCACCTAGTGCTGTACCTCCTTGGACTCCCTCAGTTAAGGATGAGGCTGGAACAACTGTGTCACACTTGTCAGATCGGAGTGAATGTCTCAGACCCTCTGGCATCTCAAATGGTTCTTTAAAAGATTATATATTTGGAGGTAGATTAAGGCCTGAAGCAATGTGAACAACATTAAACTGTGTGACAGACAGTTCAGAATTTCTCAAAGACATTACATATCCTGCTTCACGATCTGCCAAACCATTTTTCAGTGTAATTTAATTGATAACATTTCCATCAGAGGAAAAAAAGAATGAGCTTGGTAGAAATACTAGCCCAGAATATTTTTAGATGAACAACCTAAAAATATTCTTAGTGAACAATTTAACTGATTTTCTTGTAATTTTCTTTCAGAAAACCCATCCTGCGTTTAGAAAATGAATCAGTGAAAAGTCCCTCAAATTCTTCACACCTAAGAAAGAATTTCAATTTCTGATTTAATGCCAAATTAACTTCAGCATTAACTGTGCAACTGGGAACAGTGCCTTCTCAAAAAGAGTTGCTAAGTAACCACAGCATTTTCTGCCCAAGTCAGGTCAGGGATAAGGGTTAGTGAAAGAATCAAGGAGTTTAAACATTATCAAAGGACGAGGTAATGGTCTAAATTATCCACTACAAAAGTGAAGATAATTGCAGGTGGAAAAATCTTGCCTTATGAAATTCTGACGATTTTTATTTTACATGTGCAACTGCATCTTGCAAAGAAACAGCAGAGTAACATTCAAGATTTTATCAGCAGACTGCAAAAATCACTTTGGCAAACTTCTCTGCATCAGCAACGAGATGGCCTAGATACCCTGACAACTCCTCTTTAAAAGCTTTTATTTCCGTGACAAGAACTCAGCTGTCACAGAAGCAGAGATAAGGCATTAAAGAAAACTGATAGGGCAAACAGAGGTTACATCTCTTTTCTTCCCCTCGAAGTGCTAATATTTCTCACAGATCATCCTTGTCTTCCAGGTATACTACTCTGTCGTTTTCCAGATAAAAATAATTTTCCCATTAGATCCATCTGGATCAGGTACATTCATGGTATACTTCATGCTAGTACTTTGCACACACTTCACTGACATCTTACTTATGATACATTAACAGGCACATGGATTTACAGATCGTTTACATTTTTCTACTATCCCAAACTCTTCTGCACACTTTCTTTTCCTGCTTTTCCTTTCAGAAACAACACATGTATGTTGCAGCGTGTTGGAAGAAACTTCACGCTGGGGTTTTTTTTGATAACATTGTATTCCCTGGTGGTTCTCTGTCCACTACAAAACCAAATCTTTTAAAAGTGTTCAAAAGATATAGTCTGAATTTCAACAGCAAGTTAAAATTGCTCACTCAGCCAAAAAAGCATGCACTTCCTGAAGTGACAGCCAGACACGAAAATGCCAGTATTACCAGTGTTTTACAAATAACTTTTCTGCCTTCACAGAACTTCTGTATAATCTTTCACTTGTTTTTTTCATTTCTTGGGGAGGTGTGTATAAACAGCATTACAGCAAGCCTTAACTAAGGCATTAAGAAATACTGAATGCAGGAATGAAAGTTTAGACATGATACAAGGCCAGATCATACCATACAGTAATTTTTGGCACCCTCTTATTCTGCCCCTATTGAGAATTTCTCCTAGTTACAGGCACCCTGAAACCCAGGGGTAAATCTGTACTTACTCAACTCCCTCAGAGTTTCTTGATCAGCACAGATGATCTCTGAGGCCCTGAAGTCACTGGTAACTACCACAATCCAATCAACATTTACCTTCTTGCGTAAGTTTTCTCTCCAGAAGCGGTAGTCTTAGAAGAATCACCAATGCACTGATATTTCTTGTAACAAGTATTAATAATAATCTTAAAGTATCTTTATCTTTATTCCTTAATAAAATAAATGGAAGCAGAAATGTTTGAGAAAGCTATGAAGACACTGAACAGTAGCTCAGAAGTTGCCAAAAACCATATAAAAATTCCTTCCTTTTGCCAATGCTCTCCATTATAATGAATATGGAAGGAATTAATAACAGTAATGGAGAAGGATAATAATGGAAAAAGGAGGACACAAGGCTCCCAAGAGTAAGGCAGTTTCTGAGTCTCTGAATCACGCCCTGAAAGCCCTCACTCTGTCTCCATTAACTACAGAGGGAAGCCCTGACAGGAGCCTCCTAATTGAAAAACCTCACTTTGGCACCCGAGCTGTGTGTGTGTGGCCCCGGGCTGTGACAGGACCCGCAGCCACGTGGTGCACAGTAACACAGGCAGCCTGCACAAGGTACCTGCCAGGAACCAAAGGGACACAGAAAACTCCCTTTGGTGCCACAATCCAGTGGCCCAAAGCCAGAGGAGGATCCCATGGTGGGTCAGCACTGAGAGACAGCCCACGCAGAGGCTCCATGGCAGCATTATTAACAGCAGATATGCTGAACACGGGCTTGTTTGGGTGGCTTATCTTCAGCTACTCCTGTCAAACCTTCTTGCACACTGAGATCGTTGCTTCCCTACTGCTCTTTGAGGACATGTCTGATGCCAGTGACTCTCTTCAGCACAGACTGAAGGAGCCCTTGGATAAAGTTGGCAAACAGGTCTACTCCTGAAGTCCTTTGAAGAAGCTCAAGAAACTACATTTGCTTTAACGGGTGTGAGAACTATCCACCTGGGGTAGAAAATGAGCATTCTTAGCCTCTTGCAGCTTTTTTAAAAAAAGTATTTATCTTAAACAATACTGCATTTAAAAATCACACATTTCATGTCAGTGGGAGCTGAAGCCTCTCAAGAATTTATTCAGGATGACTTTGTTGGCTGACAACCAGAGGAACACCAAGAATGCACACGAGACAGGAAGGCACTCACTAGTAGGAAAGTAACTCCATTTCCAAGGACTGACAGTAACCAAACCTCCAGATGACCTGTAAAAATCAATCAGGTTCTGCACCACTGCATGATGAGTCAGCTACAGCAACTGCCCTGACAACACCTCTGCATGGAAATACCTTCCTTTGTCTTCTGAAATCAGTCAGAAACTATGCTCTCAGTTAATTCATCTGCTGCAAACCAAGGAAGCCAACAAGTAGCCATATTTTGGACTCATTCTATATGATGGTGTGTTTTTTCCTTGAAGAGGGAAGCAAGCACCCAGAGACTATCCAAATAAAGATGTATGAGCAATGCAGCATGAAAAACTATGTATGAAGTACTTTAAATGCCAAGAGCCTGTGCAATCAGTCACATGAAATAATGCGTCAAAACTTCTAATGAGAGAAAAGGAGGCAGATAAACTCAATGGAGATTCATTACAAAGCTGCTAAAGGTCAGCCTCTGAATTTACATCAAGTCATATATTAAGGAGTGGCATAGGGGTGCTGATATCGTGTCAGAGCTTATTTGCCTGAGCTCACTCTGAGCAGGTAACACTAGCAGTGCACACCAACTGCAGCTGTGGCCACAGATAACCAGCACCTCTCAGCAAATGGTGTACAGCTTTCCATCCAAACAGGCTTTCCATCAGATATAAGACCTGTCTGCCACAGTGGAGCATCCTGGAACAAGGGAAATGACCCTCTCTTTGGAAATAGAGATTATGGAGAGGTACTTCACTTTACCAGCCAAACTCCACGGTTTCAAATTCAAGGTTCTGAACATTGTAAATCATTGTTTTCCATTTAACGTTTGCCTTCAAGACAAATTTTCACATAATTCACCCACTGCCTTCATTGCACATAACTGCTTCCATGCCTAAGAAACAAAAGGCAAAGACTTTCTGTCGTCTTCCTTGTACACACTTGTGATTGCTCAGCCTTCAACCCAAAGCAGCCAACCAGGAGAGTAAACACACTTCTCCACCAACAGTAATGATCCTACCAAGAAAATGAACACATTCCTTACTTCATCCCGCATTTTTAGGTTGCTAGCAGAGCCCCTACATCATTAACTTTTGTAAAAGTAGCTGCTGACAGTTCTGCTTGCATGGCTTTGCAGAATAACATATTAATTTTTCCACAAGTTAACAGGCATATTGAGAAATTTGAGGTGCATAAACCTCAT
This sequence comes from Eopsaltria australis, assembly GCA_034509425.1. Classification (NCBI taxonomy): domain Eukaryota; kingdom Metazoa; phylum Chordata; class Aves; order Passeriformes; family Petroicidae; genus Eopsaltria; species Eopsaltria australis. Next base: position 1,390,111 of record JAVTVJ010000172.1, on the reverse strand, counting down.
TATCTACCAGTGAAGTGTTTCCTTCCCTTGCATACAGTTCATGGCATAAAAGCTTTTAGATTATAAATTTTATATTGCAAAATGATGCCTGAAGCAGCTTTCTTTTGCAAGTTCTAAAAAAAATATTGCTTGCTTCCTCTGCAAACAAGCATCCAGATTAGAAATACCCCTTTGCAAGAGAAACTGATCTCTTTGCAAGGGAGCATCTTTCAAGAATATAATTGAGAAATAATTATTTTACTTTGTTTATAGAGGAATAAAAATAATTTTATCATTATGGGGACTAGGAGAAAGCAAACAATAACGCTCATTTCAAGATATAGGAGGACAGGTTTATTAGAATACTTTATTTTTAGAAACATGATTCTTTTTTCCAGCTCATTAGGGATTTCCGGGAATGCAATAAATGAATAAATTCAGAGAAGCTGCAAAGACTTGTATTCAGTGGACTCTTTATACAGTAACTAGTGACTCTTATTGCTGCAGTAACCTTTTTATTTTTTTGGCTATTTATATTAAATTTTCTACATCTCAGTGGTCAAGGGATTAGAACACCCAAAATGTTAAGGAACTCAGACATCTATCCCCATGCTTTATCCATTATCAAAGTTTAACTGGCTAGACAGTTTGCATATACAAACTCCAATACTTTTATTGGAAAGAAGCAAGGAACAGATAATTAATTATAAGGAACACTGGGCTCTAAACATCTCACCCAGAGCATTTCTTAATACACTTCCCTCAGTTAATAGAGCTGTTTTAAGTTTTGCTTCCCGTGTAACATTTACTTAATAACTTGCAGTCAAAATACAGAAATATCCTCAGGCATATTAAAATACACTGTTATGTTCAGAGGCATACGTCTGCCTGTAACCAATTTAATTAGGTTTGTATTATGTAATAAGTGGAATGGGCACAAACTAATAAAGAGAGGAAGAAAATGGGCATGAACTGATAAATAAAGGAGTGAAAAAACACCAACTTATCCGAGTAAACAGGAGTACAGTCTACCATACATTAACAGGAATTGAATCCTTACCTTTGTTATTGTATACATCTAGATAGTTTGGTGCTGAAAAAATGGTGATTAGCGAAGGGAAGCCTGTTGTTTGGCTTTTCCTGTACATACGATACCTAAGAGGAAAGAGAAGATAGAAATTACTACCCAGTGTTGAATGTATATTTGTCACTGACCACATACAGCGCAAAAAACACCTAGTACATTAGTGCTCTGGCTGATAACAAGTGCCAAGACTGAAAAACACACACATGAGCTATTCAAAAGCCACAGGAAAGAAGTATTTCCTGCAGACTTTCTCATTATAACCACCTGACATGACCAGGGATCCATGGTTGGAAGTCGTGTCTCTGTCTGAAATTTGGTGAGCCAGAGGTGGTTATGTTGTGAATTCGCCCAGTGCCTATCCCTGGAGCCAGAGGGGCTCTACAGGCACCCAGCCCAGGACATTCCCAACTTTCCCTCTGTGGGACTGTGGGTGAAGCAAGCACCAGCAGGTGCCTTGGAAGGGTCCTGCCTTCAGAAGGGAAGTGCGTGTCCTCCATGACCCTCTCGCTCTCTACGCATGGAAGTGAGGGCAAGGCCGGGGACATGGAAGGTGTGAGAAGGGAAGGGGAAACAGGGCATCACTGATACTTTCAGTGCTAATCTTATCCACTCTGTTAGCCAGTTTATTAATGTCTGCATGTCTTCATTACCTAACCTTACTGCCTCATGAAAAATAAAAGGCTTATTGGACCAACAAATAATCAAGCATTAAATCTTCAAGTAATTGAAAAGAAACCAATCAAACAGTACTTAGACTCAAGTACACCTAATACTGCTCTTTAGTCCTCAGCTACAAGAAACCTAAGAATTTAGCAAACAACCACAAAAGTTGCACCGAAACTGTTGCATAGTTTCAATGCAATCTCTTCCACAAAATTTTATTTTTCACCCTTTACTGGAAAGCAATACAACAAAAATGAAATTTCATTACCCTTGTGTATTTCATGCTAGGTATTTCTGGCATAGTAATAGCTTGCTTTTAATTGCATTACCATTTTGAAGCCATGACAATTCATTCAGAATAGCTTTTAATATGTATAGTGAGTACTGACCTTATTCCTACAATGCCACTAATTTATCTTTTATTGCCATTCAAGTTGGGCAAAGTTTCTACCTCCAGACAAACACAATAATAATAATAATTTATGCATGATACGCGAAGTTATTTATCCCGATTCCAATCCTTCATTAATATCTCACAAGTATGGTACATTTCAAATAGGAGGAATTTTTAAAGTAATTTTTTAAAGCGGCACAAAAAATTCCACCTATATAATGACAACAGTTTCATGGGGAACCATCAACACTACCTAATGCTTGACCTGGACTGTTTTTGCATACAATTGCTTAGACTTCTTGAATTCATTAATGATACTCCTGCAGAAAAATTTGTGTGTCTATTGAGTTTCACAATTTTTCTTTTTTTTTTAATGAAGTATAAAACCAATAGGCCCAAAAGTTTCAGGTAGCTGAGAAAGTCCTGCAAGATTGCAGCTCTGGCCTTTGTGAGCCAAATCACTTCCCTGGCATCACGGCAATCAGTGCATCAAAAGACTCTGGCACATGTGCAAATCTTTTTCTGAAACGAATTTGTTTTTCTTTCCAAGACTGGCATCAAAAAAATTTCGGTCATTTTCTATCACTTAAAATCACTAAGGCTAAGTAAGTGGCATATATAAGTATTCATTAAGTCCTGTAACTCACTAATAATAATGTAAAAGACACTGCAATGCCAGTGTGTATTTTTATAGCATTAGTAAAAAGTGAGAGCTGTTGCAACTTGTATTTTCCAGTTCATTCTCTCTCATCTGTTCTTCCTTTCTGTGCTCTGTTTGAGAATGGTAGGCCATTATACAAAATTATTATTATTATTATTATTATTATTATTATTATTATTACTACCCCCTCTCCACACATACTTACCCAGCATCCTGGGCTTCATGAGCTCGGAGTATGGATAACAAGTTATTGTGCTGTAGGAATTCACATACAGCAGGGTAACTGTTAGAAAAAACGTAATAGCACCTGTTATGGCATTATCAGAAGAAGCACACAGAGCTCTAGCTTTCAAAAAATGTATCATAAAACATGCATCATTCATGAAATCAGCGCCTGCTCTGCAGGCAGATTTCAGTAGAGACAACATTATCAGCAGTGTCTTTTTTAATCCCACCCCATAACTGCTTGGAGAGGAATGCTAGAAACTGCAATTCATTACATAACAACCATCAGCCTATGGCTTGTCAGAAAAAACGTACTTTCTTTTATTACTCTAAGATGTAATGTACTTCAAAAAAGCAAAATATAATACAACAGTTGCTTGTAACAGAAAACCTCACCCACTGATTACTGCATGCACTGGCTGCTTGTGGACACCAGAAAATAAGATGGTTAAGGGGAAAGAGAAGGAAAGAGACAGAAGAAAAGGCAAATCAGTCTTCAGACTGGGGATGTTTATCTTCCCGAACTTTACCTCCAGGATAAACAAATTATCTTTCTCCTCAGCAACTTAAAATGTAAATCATGTGACTTCTGAAACCCCAAAAATGTGTGCATTGAATACATCAGTGCTAGACATACTGAGCAAGATAAAAACCCTAAAAATCTCAACTGGACATTATACAAAAAACTGATGTTCCAGGCATGATTTCATGGACCACCTTTAGAGCCCACTTGGAATCAGTTAACAGCCCCATCAGTTTCTAATTTCATTCATGAAAAAGATGAAGGCTTACACACATCCCTTCCCCAGTCTAATGCATCATCTTCTTTTAGTTTATCCAAGAGAAATTATACTACTTGCTTCCAAACCTTCCTGGGTATTTTGAAGCTGAAATGTCATTTGCAGCTAGAAGCTACAAACCCAGTGGAATGCTATGTTGCTGTTTCTGGACTTGAGCCGCCGAGCATATATTCTCAGATGCAGGTCTGGTATTTGGAATTGTCTAAAAAGATTGCCATTGTAAAACAATTTCAATTCCCAAATTACGTGGGGTATCGTTTTGGCAACTGCAATGATCTCAAATGCTGACAGGCTGCCATTCAAACCACTGGCAAATGAGAACTGATTTGCATACATTTCTTTTCATAATTAATTGTGACTAAATGTAGACTTATGGTACATTTTGTTTAGAAATTTTTACATTAACTTCTGAAAACTGGGGTCTATCATGAAAATCTGATAGACAGTTGATTACGTTCATTATCAGTGCAGCTGCTCAAAATGTCTAGGCTATTACTTTTTTTTCCTCCATAGCACTCTTTTCATCCAGTGTTAAGTACTGCTTTTAAAGAAGACATAATGAAGTGGTAAAAAATGCTCATAAATAGATATGATAGGTTCTTCTTTCCATTTCAAGTACAAAAGTGGTGAGGTTTTTTATTTCTTCATTATCTTGTTCTTCATAAATTTGTGGAAAATAAGACTTCTGCTAGCAGAATTTGGGTGATTCTACAGGGCCCACACCTACAAAGGCAGTGCTCCATGCAAATTTCCAAAAAGAAGAATCTGCCTGCCTTCTTTTCTTCCAAGTGAATAGCATGAGACCTTCAATGTGCCAGCTGCTCTATTACTCAGACCAGCAAACCCATGAGCAGTCTATCTGTATATTTTATTTTGAAAAAGGCAAAGCAACTTGCAGGCGTTTTTCTTGAGCTTCTTGTTGAAGTAGGGGCTGAGGAGAAGCGAAGTTTCCATCATTTGCAGCTACTAAATATACTATCCAGCATTTCCTTAGTATCTGTTTGCTTTAGATTAAATAATATTCCTTAACACAAAAATACATGTCCTAAAAAGAAGGTAAAAACAAGAAGTCCTACACAGAGCCAACAAAACAGGGATTATGGCAAAAGTTATCAGAAACAAACTTTTACAGAAATGACTTCTGCTTGGAAATCTTTTTTCTAATATTTTTTATTAAAATGTCTGACTTGCAATCCAATTCCCTACTAGTTTTTCAGAGCACTGCCCTTCCAGAAACACTCTCCTCCTTGCCCTGCTTTGCAGAGCCCAGACTGCAATTCAGATGAGCCAGAAATAAAGCAGTTGGCCAAGAGGGAAAACAAACAAACAGAAATCCCCCACGCAACAGGCTTTTCCAGAGCAATCCAGCCTCCTGCCTTCGTGTGTCATGCTGAATCACGGAGGAGCGGTGACTCACAGAGAAAACAAAACACCCCTCTGCTAAGCTACAGAGATGTTATTCCCCATGGAGTATGTGACTCTGATATTCCCTACTTGGGCATCCTTCTTTCATTAACATGCCTCATGAATAGTTTACTGGTTCTGAGGTCTCTTTTGCATGCTTGCTGATTACTTCTGGGCAGTTTTAAAAGAAAAGCAATGCTTTGCTAACATGAACCGAAATGGCAAATGCTTTCAAATTGTTTTTCCACCAATAACTGCAAAAAACAGATAGAATTGGCATATTTTTTACAGAATTAGCGTATTTTTTTCATATCCCTCATCATACCATTAGAAGACAGGCATAAGCATTTATTTCAAAAGAGAACATTCGAAGTTAGTCCAAAAGCTTCTGGAACATTATATGCACACATAAAATAGGTTTCATGCAAAGTCTATTGGCCTTGCACTTGAGTTTCCAAAGGCAAATGCTTTTGCTGCTGTGCTGTCCTAAACAGCTCTCAGAACATCCCTTTTCACCTGCTTTTTCTTGCCCTTAGCTGTGCTGTCTGCAGCGCTGCACTGGGAAGTGGAACAGGGAACTGCATGGACTAGAACAAATAAACACATCTTTTTTTGCAGAGTCATTCTTTTAAAGTTGGAAGCATTCCAGGCCTGATGGAGCACACAAGCAATTCTACCAGTACATCTGGGCAGACAATGTGAGGGCAGCAAAAAGCTAAAAAGCTTCTGGCCTGGGGGAAAGAAGAGAAGAAAAGTGGGCAAAAAACCTGTTTAAAACACTGTCACTAAAAAAAAAAAAAAAAAAAAAAATAATCATGCAACTGTGCCTCCCACCCTGAGCTGAAACACACTACAGTCTTCTAAAGCTTTCAGTAGACATTTCTTTAGTCTTTGCATATAAACAAACTTGCACGTCAAGTACACCACTGAAATCACAAGTTTGTAGGGCCAAAATTATAACTCCACCCAGAGTATCTGTAAGGCTGAACCATTTCACTGCTATCCAAGGCTGGCAAATGTTTCTTAAACACCTCCAGGGAGAGTGACTCCATCACTTCCCTGGGCAGCCATTCCAATGCCTGATCAGCCGTCAGTGAAGAAATTCTTCCTGGTGTCCAACCTGTTTCTTATAGAAATGCCTGAGAGTTACTGTACCACCAGCTTATGGAAGAAGTGCAAAGGCTCATTGGCAAGATCTGTACAAACTGCTAAGTGCAAATAAAAATTTGCTAGAAAAATTCAAGGCAAGTACTTGATAATCTGGTAAACAGGAAATCTTCTTTACTGGCTGAATCAGCTGAAAAACTCTGTGTCTGTGGGTCTAATATCACTCTGGGACAAATTAATTCCCTCTTGTTTATAACATACTTTGAACACAACATTATTTTGGGTATGGATGAAAGACAAGCTTAACTCATAAGAATAGAACAATTTAAACAAACAGCACTCCTTTAATTATTTCTACTTCTTCACAAAATTGCATCAAACATGACCAGGACTACAGAGGACATACAATTTTAAACTTCAGTGATCCCTATCGCTTTTTGTTCTCTTTAAGGTACAGAAACCTTAATATATTTTCAAGAATTCCTTATATTACACAGTTAACTTTCCACTCTGGCACTGTGCTATTTTGATAATGCACAGCGCACAATGCTGCTAGATGCTAGAAGTGTGCAGCAAAAGTGTTGACTCTGATCACTTCTGAAAATCAGGCTGACTGTTCTTTACATCTCTAAATGACAGGTTATGCCTATGGCTTCAAGATCTGACACTTTACAACGCTAGCCATAGCAGTTGCAAGAACTCTTACATAAAAGGACATTTCTTGAAGAAATACTGGATCAGTTTGAAATTCAATAGGCTGTATGAGAGCAATCATGTAAGAAATGCAGTGAGAAGCTTGTCAGACTACTGTAAACTACAGTCTTTGCACTTTCTCATACAAATGGCCCAACATTTCACAAATGGGTTTTGGCTGAATGCAGAGGACTTCATGCAACACCGAGATAGAAGGTCCAGTTAACACGGTGCATGCTCAGTTAGAAAGCCACATTACTGTTATTTTCCTCACAGCATTTTGGTATTAGGAAATAACTAAGTCAGAGCAAAGTAACTTGCAACTTGTCATCATAATGAACATCTCCAATAAATAAAAGTTATTGACTACAGATATTTCCTGCAACTGATTAGGAGACCCTAATCATCTAGAAATCCTTTCGCTGATTCGCAGGCATGACTGAAATCTTCCTGACCTTCATTCAAAATCCTCATTGCTATCTTTTAACTTCCCTTTCTGGAAATGACTGAAGAAACAAGACATTTTATTCAGTGAAGAATAAACACAATCATTCTATTAACAGGCATTCTTGAAGGAGGACTGCATAATTCAGTCCTTCCTTTACCAGCTGAGCTGCCTGTTTAGGGAAATTTGTTCCTTTATTCAGGAACTAACTAGGAAAGGCAAGGAAAACTAGACATTGCACACTGACAGATACCTTTTTACCAGGTTTTATCATTAGGCAAGCAATTAGTCATCTTCCAGGGCAACTAGGTAGTTCTTTTAAAAAGAATTCTTGCCTTTATATAATCTCAGATAACATGACTCCAAGCTAGCCTTCTGACTGAATCATTAAGCAGCCCCTCACACATGACCTGACAATTAGCTGTCTTCTGAATATTTTCTCTTCTCCTGAAACATGCACTTTCCTGAATATGCGTCAGGACACAGACTAGGTCTGATGTATTTTCTGAAGGAAACGGATATGTATTTTAAGCAAATTTTATGGTAACTGTACAGAGCAGACCTCTGAAAAAAACCCCAACCTAAAATCTGAAGGTTTTTCCAGTGTATAAGCAGCTCTGTATTTAAGCACAAGCCATGCTTGCCAGGCTGTTCATGAGGGGAAATCACTTACTCCCTGTGTGTGCAGTGCCTGGGAGTCGCAGGTGCAGTCCAGCATTTGCTGCTGCTGAGAGGACGAGCAGTGATTTTACCTCTCAGCCATAGCCCATTTCTGCACAGATCAATTGTGTGCAGCAGTTTGCCATCCCTTCCATGATGAGCCCCAACACTACTGAGCACCTTCCAGACATCACGGACCTGAGCGCGGCTGTCGGGACTCCCCACGGGAGGTGGCTGCGAGCAGCCCAGGCTGCAGGGCAAGCTGCTCTGTTCTTAGCTGGCCCCACGCTGCAGCAGCTACAGCTCCAAGGAAGGAGCAGGAAATCTCCTTTCTGAACATCAAACCATCTGTTACCTTCCTCATAATGTTACCAACAAAGAGGCTGATCCCAGCGGCTCTGTCACCTGGCTGCTGGTGGAAGCCACTGATTTACTTTCGATATGTTACTAAACAGCCACAGTCAGTGGTTCAAGGTGAGATTTTCTAAGGCAAGTGAAAGAGCTGAATTCCTGCCTTCTGCTGAGTTTGTTGCGAAAACTTAGACTTGTGTGCAACTAGCAGGGGCTGAAGCAGAACTGCTTCACTTCAAAAAGTTCAACAACCTCTTAACATTTCAATAGCATCTTCACATTTCTCCTAAACAAAAATTGATTTTTTAATTAATATTTCACTGAATACATTGTTAGTTTTGCCATTTAACCTCCTTCCCTGCTAGTTTTGCTACTTTGGTGTCCTTGTACGTTGTTCTTAACTACCATATTAAAAAAAAAGCCCAAATTCCTTAAAATCCCCACACTGTCAGAGGAAGGTACGTACATGTTTCTGTAAGAATGTTACAGGCACTTGTCTGTATTTCAGCTCTTACTAAATCCCATTTTAAAAATGCTCTTCAAATACTGAACTTCTAAAGAAGAATTATTTCCAAACGTAAAAAAAAAAAGTTTGATCAAAATGAGAGAAAAGAAAGTACCTCTGTGGGGGAAATCACAATTTTTATTTACCCTTCAGAACAACAGGTAATCAGTTTTCCAATGCCGTCATCTTTCACTGGAAATTAAGTTTTAATTTTCAAACTACAAATGCCATTACATACCCCTTTCAAAAGTGACACATTTGTTCTCTAACTTACAAGAACAGAAATAAGCAAAATACACAGGCTTTGGTGAATAAAATTAAGTAATTTAGAGTTTCCCCATTGTGGCTTAACAAAAGAGATTCAAATAAAGCAAGCATGAATTTACCTGAAAACAAGGCTAGCCTGCAGAAAAAAAAGGCCTAATTATCTAAGCAGTGCCACAAAGTTCAAGCAAACATTTATACTGCAAAACCAGAACTAGTTCACCTACAGAAATCCATTCAAAGTTGTAATAATCACCTGTAGAAGTACGAGCACCCCCTGACTGTGTTGTGAGTAAAGTGTTCCTGAGTCTTCTCGTTTCCAAAGTCCTCCAGCGGGTCTGACCACAGGATATCACACATAGGTCCATATGCAGGTGGTTCCTTGAATCGATCTAACTAAGAAAAATAGGAGACAAAGAAATACTAACTTCTTTCAACTATGTATCACAGAAATATTGAAGCAAAACTACTATCTTTCAACCCATGAACAGGCAAACGAGAGACCCATAGCAATCTGTTCTTCAGCTTTAAAGCAAAGGAGTTTGGGCAACAGCAAAACACTCCTTGCCAACATTGACAGGGAGTAGAAGGAACAGATAGAACTGAAAATTAAGAGATACAGTGGATTCCCATTCCACATGAATTTTTATTTGATTTTTTTCCTGCCTTTTCTGTTGGTCTTTGCAAGCATTCCAGTGGACAAGGGAGAATAAGGTATTTCTGTATTTCATGGTTTTTGAAACCTTACAGCATTCAATTTATCTAAGTGGGGCATCTCAAGGAAATACAGTAGTTATTTCAAAGCAAGTTCCCATTTAGATTTATGTACATTTTCACAAAAAATTGCATCTAAATATCAAGACAATATCTCTGCATTACAGCATCTTGACATGACAGTCCTATTGCTCCCATCACCTTAACTCTAACTTAGCAGCTAAAAACTCCTCCTTCTGGTCTTACGATGGGTATTTAAAACTTCAAATTACATAGAATCATACCATAAATAAGATGAAGCATAGCAAAATAATAAAAATAAAAATCAGTATTTTCCTGCAAGAACTCTTTAATATAAAAACACCATGTATTATCTCAAGAATTGTTTCATTTAAGAACAGCTCTGTTAAGATGGGAGTATGAATAAGGCTTGCAGTCCGAAACATTCTCTATTTTGACCAGAAAGATCAAGCAATGATTCAGTAGCCAGTAGATACCTTCCCCCCTCACAAAAAAAAATTTCCAAGAGAACGAATTGGTTTTGTAAGTTTTCAACACTCAGTTTTAGTAAGATTTTTTACCTTTGCGTTCTCATCTTGACATATTCACAGCATATCTACACTTCTTATTTCAGCCCTCTCCAATTAATGCTTATGTAATTACAATTCATTTAATTAAACAAAAATTCATAAATATGCAAACCAAATTTCTGCTGATTGCCAAAGATAAATAAATCTGCAGTGTTGGGCAGGGAGAAGGGAAAGTGTTAATGAACCTAATCTAGAATCTGAGAGCTAAACAACTTTACTCTGCCATTATGTTGTTACAGAGCCCGCTAATTTTTAGGCAGAGTGTTTTTGTTTACTGAGATAGTGAACCTTTACCTCAGAAACAAAACTTTGCATTCAGTAATTTTTTAAAGTGCAGTTAATATCTTAAGCTAATTGCTTTTAAACCAAAACATGTAATTACTGGTTTAATTTGGGTTTTTTTAAACTATATTCATTTCTTAGTAGACTACAAATTAACCTCAGAATATAAATTACCTTTTACTAACTTGAAAGCTCAGAAATACATATCCATGTTTGCAAGTCTGAAACAGCAAACAAGAATTTTTTTTTTTCTGGGAACACTAAGAATGAATGGTTTAAATATCTCTTCTTAGAAATATCAACTGAGATTTCATCTACAAAATATGAAAAAATAATTAATCCTCGATAACATGCAATAACACTGGATTATGTGAAGAAGCTGTTTGACATTGTTCTCTGAACTTTCATGAGATTTCTGAGAAACTTCTCAGAACATAAGAGTATGACAAGCATGAACTTATTAAGTCTCAATTAGACAATTTGCTGGGCACTCAAACGCAGAACTATTAAAAATATGGCAGGACCTATTGAGAATGAAGCTCTTGACTATGTAAAAAAAATACCGACTATATTCATTGCAATCATATGAGCCTTTTTTGTTACATCTCTGCATATTGTGAGGTTTTTCTAGAGCTCTTTTGTACCTTCTCCAAGAAAGCACAGAACACTTAACAAGGCACAAGGTGGCATCAGATGGTGTGCTGACATTATGCAAACAGGTAATACCTCCAAGACTTACTTTTCTGATGTCATCTAAAGTGTTGATCTCTGGAGACAAGCCACCGTGTACACACAGGAACTGTTGGTTCATCAGAGCAGCCAGGGGAAGGCAGTCGAAGGCATCCATGCAGGCATCATATACACGTTCTGAATATTTGATTTTACCTTTTGAAGATCAAGATGGTAACAGAAAGTGCCATCAGTATTTAAGAGGAAAAAGGAATACGCTTAATATCTCAAACTTGTTCTCTCACTACTCTATCTGGTGTTGAAGACTGTATCCAAACTTTTGTTTCACACAAAAATATCTTCAGGATTTTTGTCATCCACTGCTGGAAAAATTCTTCCTGTTCTTAAGTTAATAAAATTTTATCATATTTTTTCTAAAAACCTGTAAATAAACAACTGAATATACCATTACAGTCTACCACTTCTACTCTGTATGAAATCTGTAAAGCAAGCCTTAAAACATCTGCTGAATGGTTATCATCATTATCACTCAATACACTCTTTATGAAATAGAACTTTAGCCCAGTCCCTTATAATTAATTATCTACAAAAATGCCATTATGAAATGAAGGAGGTAGTACAATGAAGCTGAAATGTTAATTTACCAATATGCATATTAAACTCAGTAAACCATGAAGCCTTTGAGCCAATTAACATTTCCTTTATCCCCAGTGTAAAAAGGAAACACAGACTTACGGCAATAGTTTCATCTTACAGTGTCATAGGAAAAAAAAAGCTTCATTGTGCAGGTAAAGTCTACATCTAATGAGCTTTTATGTGTCACTGCATCCTTTTTTTTGCAACACAGAAAGGAATTAATATAAAAAGAGCATGTTGAAAAGTTTAAGCCTACACACAGGATGAATGTGAAAATGCTATACCTAAAGGAAAAGGAAAAACCAAAACAAAAATTCCTTGCCTTTTTCTCCTGCTGCATGAGATGAGGCCCAGTGAGATTCCACCTCCTTACCCAGCATTCAGGAACCTGTCCCAGGTGCCAGGGCTGGAGTGCCAGCAGGTTTTGTGCCAGGCTGCTGCATGGGGCAGCAAACCCACAGCTGCTGCAAAAAGCATCAGCAGCAGCACATGTTTACCAAGGGCATCCAGGCCCAGATGGACACACAGCAGCCCCAGGATGCTCCCACGCCAGGCTGGAGAGCTCAAATGTGGGGGGGTCTAAGCCCTTCCATTCCACACCACTGAGAGGTGACTGCCCTCTCAGGGAACATGGATTACAATTTAAAATTAATGGCAGTTAACATGAAAAGTACATGAAGAATTACTAACAGTGAAACCAATATCAAATATTTGCAAAATAACAATTAAGTTGCTGAAAAGGGAGTTAAGAGGAGAAAGGTAAGATAGACTTACATTCTTGCTTAAATGTGAAATACTCTGTTAAATGTCTACATTCATGATTCCCACGAAGTAAAAACAGTGTTTTGGGGTAAAGGATTTTCAAGGCCCACAAGTACAGCACACACTGTGAATCAGAACAAGAAAGAAAAATAGGATTCATCATTAATGACAGAACAATTTACATTCCCCTCCATCACAAAAAACTAGCAGAAAAAGTAAAAGTATCTGCGAAAAGCATTTATTTTCAACTGATTAACTTCATTCTTCATACACTACATTCAAAAACCTCTCAAAGTGTTTGCACTTTAGCCTGGGCTGGATAAAACTTGTGTGGGTATATTCTGACAGAGTTTTACACTTTTTGCTGAGTGGCACCTCCCAGGTCAGCCGTGTGCCACCTTCAGCAGCCCCAACTCTCACACAGCAATTGCTGAGCATCTCCAGAATGAAGTGCTCACTCCCCACCTGCAAGGTTAGGCAGAAACCTTCCATGGAAACAATTTCATCGGAAGACCTGCATTTCCTGGCTTAAGGAAAATTTGCCTCAGAACAGTTTAACTCACAGTACAGGAAATACCTCAGCTTTCAGAATCACACAGTTTTTACATGAAAGCTTGTTCATTTTCCACTTAGCATTGTTTTCTACATATAGCTGGGGTAAAAAGATCCACAGAGCTCCTGCATTAAATGAAGTTACTACAAGGCTTTTATAAGGCCTTTTCTCTTTCCTAAAGATATCTATTTGAGATTACATTTCTTCTAGACATGTTTTTAAAGATAAAGAAGACTTGGAGAGCCTAAGCTCTGCTCAGACCTGTCTAAACCACCCAATTAAAATATTCGTTTTGAAAACAAACTCACAGCTCCAAGAAAGTTGATGGAAATAAGAGCCACTCATCCCATGAGATGAGGCCTCTGCCTGGAATGACACTGTACAGACCACAATGTCCTCTCAAAAACAGGAGCTAGAAAAACTGTCTGAATGGTTTTTCCTCCAACTTTTCCTTGCTTATATAATCCATGAACTGCAGAAATGCTGCACAAGAAATAAAAGATGGCAAAAAAATCCCACTTTCAGTTGCAACTACTTCCTAACACACCCTTCTGTTCCACTGGAAAAAAATATCATTTTATTTAACTTAATAATCAATAGATTGGAAATTCAGAATGTACTCTATGGTTTCAGATTAGAACGTTATCACCACTGCTGTCAATGTAGTACTTCTACATTATAGTATGAATTCCCTTCTACAATTCAGAATGTCTTGAAAAACAGCTGAATAACAACTTTAATCGTCTCAACATGTAGAGTTCAGCTCCCTTGTTTGCTACACAGTCAACTTATAAGAAAAAAGGAAAAGAAGGGATTCAACATTTTAATGTTTGTGCTCACACTATCCATAGATAATCACACAGCAGGAAAGGTTTTATACTATTACTTATTATCTTGAATTTATTACATGTAAACCTCTAAATGCTCTGGCTGTTCTTTATCTGCAATTTCTGTTCTTTATCTGTAATTTCTGCTGTTCTACTTAGAGGCTCTACAGACAGAGAAGAACACCAAAAACACAGGAGGTATACTCGAGGAACTGTAAAACTAATTCTCCCCCTTGGAAACACAAGGAAGGCCTCCCAGCTGATGCCAATTCTTCCGCCTCCCTGGTGCTACTGCCACTGCAGGAAGCGAGAAGAGATGTCAGAGTGCCAGGGAAATCATGCTAATGTAATCCAGCAAGGAATTATGGTGTTAGGTCACAGGAATCATCTGTTGTAGCCCAAAACGACCAACAAAGGGTGTGCCTGAAGTCTTTTGTCCCTATATAAACTCCAGCAGACTCGGGTTTGAGGGTTCACTCCAACAGGGCAAGAAACCTGCACTTGACCACACCACCAGAGCAATTCTCCCTCTTTGATAATGAAGCCTTCATTCCTCCAAGAATTTCCAGAACCTTCCACTTCTTTAAACTTACTGACTAATGCAAAAATTTGATGTAAATATTGTGAGACAAGAAGTTTAAAGCGACACCCCCATCCATGCAAGAAAAGCTCCAGCATTTAAAGTCGTATCCAAGTTACCTTAGAGCTTCTAATCCTGCCAAAACACCTTTAGAAAAGCACAATTAGTGATTAGATTAAATGACATATTAAAAAAAAGGTTGTTTACATTGCCCTCTGAGTTTTTCATTATCCTGAAGCCTTGGCAAGATTAAAACAAGCACTCTGTATATACAATATTATCCAGATCTGGAAAGCAGGGAAAATAAGGAAAGACGAAATTTTCAACTTTTTGGCATTAGGTACTTGCTTACAGGTTGATTGTTCTATATTTGTTTATCATAGATTTAGTTTTTTTTTTTTTCTGTGCTTCCTTTGAAGTACTCATGAGAGCCAGACACAAGATAACACAGAATCTGTACACTCCAGAAAGTTGTATTTCTCTGCCACTATTCAAGCAACATAAGCCCACCATTCACATTTTGTGTTTTCAGCAGTATTATATCAAAGGTTTATTTTGTTTAGATGATTCCTTTAATTTTCTCCCTTTTCTTTTCAGTAGTCCAGTGAAGTAAAGTTGTAATAGCAAATAAGAATTAATTAGAAGGTTTTTTTTTCCACGTAAACTAAACAGTAAATATGAGGACAACGATTTTCAACTTACAGTCATTTACATACAAAAAATGTTATGTCCAAACAACAAATCATGAGCAAACATTCTGGTTTTGATTTTCTCCTACCTGTGCTTTGCATATTGTAATTCTTACTGAAGTAAAAAGATTTATGATAAATTGCCCTTGTAGAAAATCTGAGCATAAAGTCTTCAAGTATTTTGTAATACTGTTTCCCTGCCGTAAAATTTTATAACACCTTTCTTCGTTCAACTTTTTCTTTAGGAATATACTAAACATTAGCTCTGCTGTGAATCTGTGCAAAACAGTGGGCACCTTGAGATCTAGACATCTGTAGGGTATTTTTTGCCTATTTTATTTCATCTTATGGAAAAAGCTATATATATAAAGAAAGTTACTTAAAGCTCTTATCTGGGGGTCCTCAAACCTCTCTTACTTGTTTAGTGTCTTTTAGCTGTTGAAATAGCAGATATGTTAAGTTTGTAACAAAGAGGTAATCCGTCCACCTCTCAGCTCCCACAGTCAAGCTGTTTTCCCGCTGAGGCTCTGGCAGCCTCAGTTTCAGGAAAGAAAAGGTCTGTGCAATTAAGCACTGTGTAAGCCAAAGGCTTTTCAAAACAGACCTGGGATTTAACTCCACTGTTGCATGCTGA
This sequence comes from Eopsaltria australis, assembly GCA_034509425.1. Taxonomy (NCBI): domain Eukaryota; kingdom Metazoa; phylum Chordata; class Aves; order Passeriformes; family Petroicidae; genus Eopsaltria; species Eopsaltria australis. The sequence continues at coordinate 1,373,916 of JAVTVJ010000172.1, read as the reverse complement.
ATTTGAGCATTTGCACAATTCCACATCTCAGCCCATCCTGAAAGGGAAAACCAAAGGCCCCACAGGTCTTCCATGCATCTCAAGTTATATGATTAAAATAAGGAGCCTTGAACAATCATCACCACGGCCACTCGAGTGCAACCACAGCACCACCTGCAACACAGCGCTCACTTCTGGGTGCTCCGGCACCGGCAGTGCCAGAACAGAGAGATGCAGCTCACTGCCAGGTGTGCGGCTTTGCATGGGCCTCAAAAGAAGAACTCCCCCTCAAAATGACTGACAGCACTCTTCCAGCAGATGAAATGAAGTGTGAATAAGTGTGAGGTAATTCATACTTGAAAGGGTAATTTGAGCCATACATTGCTGAGGTCTCTACTGATGCTCTGTGAACTGTGGAACTGGCACGGCTCCTGCATTCGCTAACACACACCTCACCCAAATACAAAAACTGCATTACTTTAACTGCACTGAAATAATGATACCATCACAATATCTAGTGCAGATACAGCTTCCTAAATGGAGTAACTATCCCAATGGAAACCATGTACCTTTTTACACCCATAGCTGCAGTCACACTACCGGGATGACTATTTATTACGGCATGATTTCAGAGACAAAGATACATTGCAGCTGTAACCAGAATACTCACACAAGGCACAACTTACTGCCATTTCTGAACTGCTATCCCTTGAGCACAAAGAAAATTCTGAATACTACTGCAAATAAAGTCATATTGTCTTCACTACAACTAGGATTTCAGCAAAATCACAATATACTGTTTGCTAATGTTTAGACAACATTACTTCAATTTCATCTTTTAAAAAAAAATCTGAAAAGATAAAAAATATCCAAAAAGAAGTATCTCTTTTTCAAACAAAAAGTGACCAGGAAATTCTTTTTCTTAAATGTTCCTCTAATTCTTATAGATAGTACTTTCTAAACAGGTGTTCAAGTGATGGCTCCTAATTCTCTTTTTGGGACCTTGTGTCTTGGCCACAGTTGTTCTCTGAGAAGATGGGTCCCACAGAGAGATAGCATCAGTGCAAGGGAAATGATGCCATCACATGTTGTCCCCTAGGAGCCGAAAGGGGTTCTTGGCCTGCTGGGGACTCACACTGGGAACAGCTGGCACAGGACCAGTCAAGCTACAAGGATGGCCCTGACACAAACAGATGTTCCAGTCTGGGAATCTAATATATATAAAAATAATCTGAATTTGCAGAGTTACTGAAAATTCACACCTCTGAGGAGCACTGCCATACAAAAATGAGATCTCACAAGGTGCAAATTGCTATGGAGAAAGATATTTGCTACTGGTCTACAGAAGAAAAGGGCAAGGAAATTCAGGATAATTAAAGTCCTAGGATTTTCTTTGCTCTAGGAGAACTGAAAAAACTATTGACTTCACTGGTGAAGTATTACTGACCAGCCCAAACTACTTTAAATCAAGTTGTTTACTGGAAAACATTAACACACAGCAGTAATACAGGATGATGAAGGGTGTTTATTCTTCCAATGAAGTTCTCAAACATCCACAGAGACTTAAGAGATAATAAACACACAACCTCACCAGCATTAACTTCACCCACCATTTACTAACATAAATTTATTTATGTGTAATTCTTTTCTTGGGAGAGACCAGCTAATTTCCAACAGTTCACTGAGTTCAGAAGCATCTCAAGCACCAGACGCTTTTTTAAATTGATGCAAGGTGCAGTGCTTAAATTCCAGACTCACTCCAAATACCTCACTTTATTCTTGCTGGAAATACCACAAAACCAGTTTCACCTTCTGACATTTCAGTCTTTGCATTCAGGAAGAGAAATGTATGCATGTTTTGAACCTTAAAACGTAACTCCAGGTTTGTTCATTTTGAGTACTGGTTTAATTCTCCATATTTTAATGCTTTCCTCTGCCAAAAATTATCACTGTTCACCTTATGATGGTCAGTTGATACGTCAACTGGTATGTTGTTATATGGGATTGAGCAAGAAAATAATTTCAACAGTTGGTTTACATATTGTCATTAATGCATTATAGCTGGTATTTACCGTGTAATTTTTCTAAGACTGTGATGAAAAACAGTCTATATGTGCACTCCTTCCTACACTGCACAGCATTTGTCTGCCTTTCAAAAAAGAGTTTTCAGACTCAGGTAGAGAGATTAGTTATTCTCCCTTACAACCTATTCCTGCAGAACCACTTATGCTCTAACTATGCTTTAGATATAAAAATAGCCCTCTGTTTTGATCATTTGGGTTTCTACTCTCCATGACCATAAAACTTCTTTGGAAGTGAAAACCAAGGGGTTTCTTCTACTCCGGAGTCAAACCCCTGGAACAGGGCACAAGCACAGAAGGCAAATGTTATCAGTTATATAGCCAAGGAAACAAATGCACCATATTAAATTGCAGAAATTTCTTATTTTAAGTGAAGAAATTCCCAGGCTCTGCCAAAAGGTCAAATGGAAAAGAGAATACAGATATGGAATAAAGATTCCACCTGTGCCAAGAAACCTCATCTCATTCTACCTACAATTTGACATTTTAAAATTTTACCTGCTGTAACTTCTCTATCAGTTTCTTGTCCTTTGATTTGTTGCTTAGAACTAATGTAAAAGACACAAAACATGCACCCCCCTTCAAGCAGTGAAGCTAACTCCAGTAAAAATGGAGCATGCACATGAAGAATTGAGCCCTTGGATCAAAAGCTCCATAGGGCAAGGACTGACATTTCTGCTGAGTGCCTTATACAAATACTTTTCTCTTTTTCCCTCTGAATTATTAGATGCCTTCCACCTACCTTATAAAATTTCTTTCTCTGTTCTTAATGATAATAGCTTGCATTATGTAGTACCTTTCATCCAGAAGAATCCCAAATGCTTTGCAGCCCACAGAGAAGGATTATCTCGCCCACTATCAGAACTCAGCTCGGTCTACGCTCAATCGTGCCACTTTTACACTACAGATCACACAGCAATGAAGGGGAATTTTTTTTAAAGCTTGTATTACTCATCATTAGTACCTTGGACCAGCTACTTAATTCTTTTGGAAAGACCCCAGAACTGCAACAGTCTTCTGTCTCCATAGCAGAAAGGGGAGCCAGCAGATGGATGGAAGAAAGATCAGTATATGTTTGGTGTGGTAGAAACATCAACTGAGGCTAGAGCTGTTTAAGAGCATGACTTCCCCAGCACCGAGTACTGACAAGAGCTGGTGCCTGATCTATGTACCCAGGTCCCCTTCTCCACCAAAAACATCCTCCCCCTCTAAATGCCAAGTTGCATTCTTCAAAATTTTCCTTTCCTTGTCACTACTTACTGTGCTGAGTTCATGCCTGAATGCACAGCTCTACATCCAAATACACTTACGAAACAGAAACTAGCCTTTCCTTTCAAAGACATTCTTTAATCAAGGTGACAGGTGGGGAAAATCAGTTATGTGACCAAAAAAAAGTAGTAATTTGAGAACCTAACATACAAAAGAAATAATATAAGTGACAGCTGAGATATTTCCTTGGAGCTGGGTATTTCCTTGAAGCTTTTTCTTTCCAGTGAAAAAGCAATGCTCCTGAATGGAAAAACTGAATTCAGAATACAATTTGCTAAGTATGTATGCACAGGTTGCTAAATAAGAGATTTTAAGAGGGTTATTCCCTGTACATAAGCTATTTTCTTTGTTTTATATGCCTTGCTATTTCTTTAATTGGTAGTAGCCCTGAAAGAGATTTTGGTAAACTGTCAGAGAAGCACTTGAAAGCTGTAGCAAATCCTCTTGTTCTATTTCTTTTATTAAAAGCCTATGTATATAGAAGTGAAGACAAAACTCTCCTCTTCCAGACACATTTTGTCTCAGTCAAAGACTGCAGGAGATATGAATGAGGTTATCACAGCTATAAAATAGTAGTTCAAGACTGAGCTCCACAATGGTTTAACTCTGGGAAGCTCCCCCTGCTCCTCCTTACCAGTCTTCCCCAAGCAATCCAGCATGGTAATCCACAGCAATGATTTACACAGCTCACTGTGGATCAGTTCTCAAGAAAATCATGAACTCAAGCTCAAAAAAATCATGATCAAAGTGCTGACTTCAGTATGAGACTAAATCCTGACTATATTGATTTTTAGCAGGTGGGCGAAAGAACCTTGCAATTTTTAAGTTTTTAGAGCATCTTTACTTGGAATAGCACATTTCTATTTGTAAAATGTGCCAAAAGATCCTGTTAACACTTGAAATGAAGTTTTAAAATGAACTAATAAAGTATAAGTAGTTTTATTCAATCTAATTTTTCGGAAACTTCTTACTTTAAACATAACACTGGCAAGATAATACACTGATCTGTTTTCCAGACACATAAACAACTCAGCTGCTTGGCCTTATATACTTTTACACCAATATGGCAACACTGCACTTTGATGTGGGCTGTAGAATGAAACTGCAGTGTATGTGTTCTTACATGATGCATTCTAATCCAATCATAGACACACTGACATGTATCATAGGATCTACATTGCTTCCAACAGGTAATGGGCATTCTGCCCTGACTCACAGGGAGTTCAAGCCTGAACTTTTCAGAGAAACAGTCTTGAGCTATAGCTCAAGAGCTGCTGCACGTGTTTCTGATTGACTGTTCAATGACTAGATCAGCTATAACCTAGACAAACAAATCCACATCAGGTTTTATTCAATAGTTGTGCAATTTATCTTGTTAGTTTGTGAAATCAAGCAGTAACACAGGATAGAAGAAAAAAATCTAGTTTGTTTCATGAGCACTGGAACAGAGGATTTGGGCTCGGTATTTGACTCACTTCTAGTCAAAATTGGCAGGTTGGCTAGGACACTGTTTCTTTCAACAAGCCAGCTAAAGGTGTCATTTGACCTCCACATTCTACAGCCTGACCTGGACACGACACCAGGTCTCAGCACCACCAACCATGCATTGCTTCTCTGTGGATTCAAGTGCTGCATCAAAAGCCAGAGATGATGCACTCCTGCATGCCATATCTAAACAGAACTTACTCATTCTCTCCAGCACAGCATGCTATGTGCAGGCTTTTTGTCCCATGCCATGTCCCATGAAGGACTCTCATCTAGTCCTTCCATTCTCCTAAAATTTCACATCCAGGGAACCCAGATCAAATAAACCTAAAAGTCAAACTAAACTGAACTATGGGTCACAGGTTAAGTTTTGCTGTTATGTCTCTTTTCTAATAGTTCAAGTCTACTCAGCTTTTGCAAGCTGCAGAGCATGCTGCCTTCTGTGCTATATTTAGATGGCTACTAGCTAGCACCATTCTGTGTCAGCTCCCCAGCACAGATATAGTGGGATTTAGCTGGATTCCAAGCAACCTTTATAAAAACACCACCAGCAACATTAACTTGGTATCTGTGAAGAGCCTCAGTATTCTTGAACTAGTTAAGATATGATGGTGAATGTACATAATATGCTGCAAGCAGTTTTGCACCCAAACCCAGATATTAGCAACTTACTTCAATGCTGAAGTACCCTCTGTCCACGTAGTCCCCCAGGAAGAGGTACCGCGTGTTGGCAGGAGAACCTCCCACTTCAAACAGTTTCATCAAGTCGAAGAACTGACCATGGATGTCTCCACAAACTAGAAGGGAAGAGGAGCAGTATTTAGATTCACCATGCAAAAATCATCTTAGGTACACACAATCCAAAGTCACTGTGTTATGAGACATGTTACGACAATTTTGTGCATCATTCACTAGTTAAACAGCGGTTGAGCACTGTCAGCTGCTCAGCAGAACCTGTTTTCTATGATGTACATCCATACATGTGTGTGCAAAAGGCTACCATGTAACTAAAGGAGAGCCATCAGGTAAATCTGGTCTATAATTATTTTTATAGATGTCTGTCCATTCCTGGTACTGCCACCAGAGCACACAATACTGGCCACAGCAGTAAAACAAACCAAAGCTGCCCTGAAAAAGAGAGTATGTTCAAGCAAGGTTACACTTTCTTTTAAAATTACTCCTCTATTCTTCCTAGTCTTAAACGCAGAGGAACAGCAATAGGCTTTCCATAAAATGCAAAGCACACCTGTCCTGTGCATGCCTGGTTAAACCAACACATTTCTGACTTCTGCTTTCCAAATGGAAAACCATCCTGTTCACATTCCCAAGCCATGCCTTACACAAGAGGACAATGCTTTTTCACACTTTAACCTCCACCCCTTTGTTTAACCTCCTGTAACTATGGTTTGTTCACCTCCATTGCAATGAACTCAATCAAAGGGGCTGCTTCCCCAGAAAGAGCAGCCCAAATAAACATGACAGATCAAGCACAAGTGACACACAGCCTGAGCTAGGCTGGGATGCCTCCATCTGAGCCTTGGGGGCAAGAGTTTGGCTCTGCTCTCCTGTGAAACTGCAAACTCCCTGGTGGGTGATTTCAAGCATCTGCAAGAAGGCAGGCAATGCTTTTGGAGAGCCCCATGGATGCGTAAGAGTGCAGTGTCAAAACCTGCTTTGTTCCTTCTACTCAAAAGAGAACTTCCCCCACACACATCCCATTTAGAGTCAAGCTCAGAGTTTTTATGGCAATGATCCTTAACCAAGATGATGTTAACAGCCCTGACTGGTATTGAGGTCGATTTTCTCTTCAGTGACCCAAAAAACAAACAAATCTGATTTTCACACTGTAAGGGTGATTTCAAAACAATTGAATAAAACTAAGGGTCCAAGACAGGCCTTATCATGCAGCAGCAGCCCACCTTAAGTAGAATTCAGATGCTCTTTTTCAGGTAATGGCCTTGTTCCACCACAGATAAGCAAATCTCACATTTGTCAATATGCCATGGAGAAGTTGAAATCACAACTCCATATAGATACAAAAGGCCTACATACAATAGCTGCAATATCAAGTCTAACCAGACTCACAGCTCAAAATGTTCATACGCTATTTGTCTTTCATCTCAGTCCAGTTCACATTATAGTTTTAAATTTGTATCACTTTTCCCTAAATGTATGCTTTAACAGTAAGATCCATATAGTGTCATTCCACCAAAAAAACTGAATACAAAAGCCAGAAAGAACGCTCATCCAAACCAAAGCTATCACCCACCCTCTGGGTACAGAAAAAACCCACTGATATCTCAGTCACAGCTTATGTGAAATTGGTGATACAATTCATGATTCCTGGCTAGCTGACCATTCTCCTGTGATAGTAACATGATATTTTCCCCATAAAATAACATATTTTATCACCACTGTGATACACTGCGTAATCTTTTTACTAGTTGACTGCCCACTGCGAGTTTTAGACGACAACTTTCATGGTAAAAGCCATCAACAGTTACAATTTCAACCTAAGAATAATATCTGCCATTAATTATGCAAAATAAATGCTATTTAAATCCCCAAGTGGTATAACACCACTACTGTTTCTCTAAAAAAAATGTCTGTACCCCAAAGGAAATTTTTTGGTAACATCTTTATTTGAACACATAAATCTACCAAACCAATACACACTTCTTGACTGTACTCCTCTGCATGGACACTGTGGGAAGATTAAAAACACGTGTTGCAATTTGATGGCCAGGCAATCTGCTCTCCTAACTTGCAGCAGAAAAGCTTTTAGTTACATAACTGTACAGCTCTACCAATTATCGCCCGCCCCCATTTGCTCCAACTGCAAAAACCTGAAGTTGAACAAGACTGAAGGATTTTAGAATGGATTTAACTTTTTTACTTTCACTTAAAGCACAAAGAAACTAGACTTTATTTTTCTTTTGGTATGTAGACATGTGTGAACAGATGAACACACTAAGCCCATCACAGAGAAACCAGAAAGGTTAGAAAGCTTGTTGCAAGGAGCTTCATCCTTCAATTTGTCACAAGTCAGAAAAGCAGTGTACAAGTCACAAGTCAGTAAATCAGTGAACAGGACAGAAATAAAAAGGGCAAAGCTCTGCAATCCCACAAGTGACAGAAGTCTGAATCGGCCTCAAAAATGGGTACTCAATGGATATTCAAGGCACTTTGCAGAGAGCAGCCTACTTCTTTTATATCCAGCAATAGATGCTGAAACGTGTCCAGAAAAACAAAACAAAATCTCCCCAAAGATGGAAAGCCCAGTACTCAAAACTAACCTTGTCAACTAAAGTAGTTCCAAAAGAGAAGCTTAAAATCAGCAGGTAAAAGCAAAGGGAGGAAGGTACTCAAAGGTTAAAGAGTTAGCACTGAGGTTTATTTTATTATGGACATATCCCAGAGTTCCTACTGGAAAACTACAATGTCACAAACAGTTAATCCAATTAGGATTTTGCCTGGAATAGGATGGAATAGTTTACAAACTTCACACTTTCCAGGTTTGCATGTATAGGCTTGAAATGTCCTTGCAATGTAACCATGCACTCATATTCTGATGAACAGCCTGATCTACAAACGAATTAAAGGGGCAACTTTGCATGCATATAGTACTATGCTCCATTTATTATTTGAAAAGAACTGCAACTGCTTCTAAAGCTATAGTTCTGCCACCTTTCTTTTCCAACTCTAAATTCCTATGAATCTCAGATCTGGAAGATTTCCCAGGCAGCTGAATCAATGCTTTATCTTTCATTAGGTGGGGGTAAAAGACATCCAGCATTGTATTTCCATTCATAAAGGCAGAAACATCCACCAGCCAATAACTCTGCCATAGTCTACATGTCGTGTTGTAGCTTCGTATCACTAACAAAGAACTTGCAGCACTGTCCCACCAAGAGCCCACAGGAGAGGTTCCATATCCACTCCACACTGCTAAATCCACTACCTTCCTCCTTCTTGTTACAGGAAAAAAATAATTAAAAGCACACTAGTTATTATATATTCAGGTTTACTCTTTTACAAGCATTAGCATTGAATCTGTTGTTCCTGTTAATTTTGCCAGACACATCCTGTTTCCTTACACCTGTGCAGGCTCTTTTGGTACTGGAGCTCTTGCTATTAAACAACACATGCAAAGAGGTATGAACATTTTTTCATCAAATAATAACAAAGAAATCCACAGCACAGTAAAGCAGGAAATTCAATTTTTAATGAAGATCTCCAGGATCAATGTACTTATGGATTTAAACTATGAACACAGGGAACATAAAGCATGGTATCTATGTGTGCAGGATTAACATCAAAAGTAGCTGTGTTCGTACAAAAAAATGAAAAACAATCCAGAGGAGGAATTCACACACTTTCCAGTATAAGTGATTTTCCGAAAGCGCCGTCAAGTCATGGCCTTTGTACACTCATTAATTTATAATAACAAAGTAATCTGACAGCAATTTTTTCTCCCCTAACAAGCCAGCACTGCTTAATTTACCTAGTGCTTTTCAACTTCCTTTCTATTCTAAAATTGCCAGCTGGGCAACAATAAAACTTTTTCTACTTGCTTACTATTTCCAGGGATCAGTTCAGGCATCTAATTTGTTGCTTAAGAATTTGTCTGAGCCTGTCAACATTGTACCTAAACTCTCAGGGCAGCAAGCTCCAGAACTAAACAACACTAGAAATGTTTCAAATGTAAAGAAATTTTTAAGTTATTTGAAACTAATGACCTGATCTTCAACAAATTAACTGTTAGTACAGTCAGAAAGTTTGAGAAACACTGGTTGTTTGTGGACTCCTTAGAAATTTATCTCTGTTGAAGATGCTTTCAAGGAAGACAAGGGCCTCTTCACAAGATTCAAGTTCACAGGACTGCTCTTGCAATTCCTGAGAAATGTTTCTGAGCAGCTTTTTCTACTTGTTATGATGGGTACTTTGATCCACTACACAACTTGAACCTATAGCAGCAGTATTTTTCCAATTTAACTGTCTTTAAAATATCACTTTATTATAAAAATAGAAATTGGACATGGGGAGACACAAAAAAAATATTTTTGTCATCCTAATACAAATTTAATTATATTCCTGATGGCTTCACTATGAGGATTCCTCTTTTGATTTATGTTAAAAGAACAAGCAATACTGAAACAGGAACCACTGATTCAAGTGGTTCTAGCAGTGAAGGAAATTCAAAGCTGAGCAGTGTGTTTGCCAGTTTATTTACAGATGACAAAGTGGTATAACAGCAATTTAGAGTGCAATGTCTGTTGGCACAAACAAAAAGTCTGTGAATGCTCTTCACATACCTTCCTTCAGATAACTAAATGCTCTTTACTACATACAAACTCAGTCCAAAGATTATTCTGTATGGTTTCCCACTCCAAATGGACATTAAGAACAAAATTTATATTCATCGTACATTAAACACTGTCAATTCAAAAATTTTCTATCCACAACAGTTTGGACATGCTGCACTTATTTTCTCATTTATCAGGTATATACTTAATTGGTGTAACATTATAGTCTGATAGTAAAATACAATTACTGTTTAAACTGAATTTTCATTCCACGAATCGCAAGATTATATTCCCGTCTTCAAATGCCATCAGGTATTAGGAGCAGATATGTAACGCTATCATCAGCTTCAGAAGCAACATTTGCAAACTCATACATGTATGACAATTAACAACAACCAAGCAAAGACATCTTTTAAACCACTGTGTGGAGAATAATATCTATCGCATGACAACTTGTCCCTTACATTCACTGAGCTGGGGATGTTTTTGCGCTGAGTTCCAAGAGACTGTGCTTGAGCAAAGCAGCACACAATACTAAAAAACCTCAGGGAGGAGAACACCCTATTGAGTTACACTGCAGAATGCAGACTGCAAATCCCAAAGGAGGTTGCTTTGTACAATGTTTTGGAAGCATTTAGCTGCTTACCATTCCATTAGTGAGCACATGCTTCCAAGAGCTTACTGATTTTCAAAGACACCTGGTACTTACAAAGCCTTACTGACAGAGAAACAATTGCACCATGTAAACCTGCACGTGTCTGAGCAGACTTGGGGCCGATCATTTGTACAGATCTCCAAAATAAGGTGGTAAAGAGGCTGCATGTCCAAGGAGAAATATGCCCTAAACATTTCTCCAGACAAGTAGTTTGAAGCAATGAAAAGCTACGAAAGGCTAAGTGAAGAAGTCAAGTGAGGAAGAAGTACTTACAGTGGGCACACAAACACAAAGCAAAATCAACTAAACCAGTTTTTGTAGCTGGGTCATCAAAGACTGAGCTTCCTCAGAAAACTCATGAAAATGAGGGAAAACAACTACAAGAGCTATATGCATGAAAGTTGTGCTTCAAGAACAACTACTGAATTGTTTTTGAAGGGTTCAACAATTAACCAGAAGGCTCTGAGTTTCCTCAAAATTTATTAACAAAGTCACATGTCTTCAATTACACAGTCTTACAGCTTGAATGAGCTTTGCACGTAAGCATGTATCTGAGGAATATTATATAGTGCCATAGCAATATTAAATGTTAAAAATGTCACATTTTTATTCCATATATTTTTATTTTTTTAATCATTAAAGAAAGAGCAATCTTCTTCCTTATTTTCTGGAGAACAAGGAAGAAGTACAAAATAAAAAAAGAAATTCCAGACATTTTTATTTGCATCTGCTTGCTAAAGGGCAGCTCACGACACAAAGTTTGTGGTTAAGTTACATACATTGTTTCATTGCTGTGTAATTCTGTTCCTGTTTGTGAGCTGTATAAAGAATTGCACACTTCGTTACTTACTCAAATTACGGTCAGAATCATGTAGACAGCTCAGTAACTTGTCCTAAGAAAACAACTACAAGACTCAACATAATGGGCTTTAATATAAATGTTATACTGAGTCTATTGAACAACATGGCTCTATTTCCAAAAGAAGCATGATCTCATTCATATTCATATCTGGTTATCTAACGTGATTATAATAGGCTTTCATCTATCTTTTTCCTTCAATCCCTGCATGCAAATTGATGAGTTTATACTACCAGAGTGAACCGGCATTAACAAAAAACTGCAATTACATATTTTCATAAAGAGGCCTGGCTCACCAAAGATAAATCCAGAAACCATTAACCATACAGGTACAGCAAAAGAAACCACAAATGAAGCATCAAGGCCACATTTGCCAGTGTCATTTGACTGACAACTTTCCTTCTTTGCATAGAGGAAAAAAAGGCAAAGAGCATCTTGAGAAGAGCTGTTTTCTGTGCAACACATGAGGACACTATACTGTGTTCTGCTCAGCCAACACTCGCAACTCCAGTGTCTGTAAAGATCACCCACGCTCACTTCTAATAGGAGTTCGTTTTCTCCCACCATCCCCTGAAGGCTAGAACAAATTAATGACACTTGATTTGAAGAGGCAGAGTGAAAAAGAGTAGAGAAGGGAAAACATCACATCAGAAAAGACCTTCAGAACAACAGTCATTAATATTCTCTGGTGAAGGAGAATGCAAAACAACCCCCAAACCCTAACCCATGCGGCAGAAGCCCTTCAAAATGTTAAGACTAGAAAAATATCTGCAGCATAAAGATTTTAAAAATAGCTCTAAATTATTAATTTTCGTGTCACGATATTATTTGCAGTATCTCAAAACAAAATAAAAACCAGGTACATAAGCTTAGCTGGCAGAGGAGTGCCTTTGTGTATATAGGAAATACCAGAAACAAGTCTCAGGAAACAGGCTCTAGCAAGTGCTGTAAAACCTACAGTGGCAGAGAAAAACCCCTTCTCTCCATGCCTCTACCCCAGCTGAATTTTTCAGAAGAGTAAGTTGGTATCACAGCAGTGAGGTGCCAAATGAAAATTTTCAATTCCAGGTCCAAGCCATGTAACAAAGAGGTAGTAAAAAGGGGATGGTGATCTAGTGAGTATTTTACAGATCTTTTTTCCCCAAGATCAACAGAGGAAGGTGCTTTCATCACATATACCAGAAGGTGCTGAATTAGGTCACAGAGGGAGAAACAAAACGTGACAGGACTAAAACAGCATTCATTCCCATACCCATCAAAGAAACAACCAGCTCTACCCCTGCCACCCTCCCAAGGTCAGCACTGCCCCTGAGCATCTTCCTTAGCAAATGAAAAAGCAAGTATACTGTCATTATCTCCTGTTAATGCACCCTTAGCATCAGGAAGCAATGCATACTCCACAAATAACCCCATCAGAAGGATTACTTGTGAGGAAAATGCTTCTTTGGTGTTTGGGTCAGGATTTCCAGCTCATATCCTGAGATCAAGGTTATTTATAGCAATAGGAAAATTCTCTTACCCTCAGTTTTACAGATGTGAAAAACAAAGGCCTAAGGAATTTTAACAGTTTATAAAGGTCACAAGTTGAGTCTGCAGGAAGGCAGGAATAGCCTGAGAGGGAGCAGTGCATCTTATATTGCTGCATCCGATTCAATACACGAGAAGCAGACAGCCCTTTCAAGGAGGAAGGAAGATCCTGCAGAAGAAGCAGGCACAGCCTGGCTTTAAACACAATGCTCCAAATGAAATTGAGGGAAGGTGAAACATGACAAAATGAAAAAAGGGCTTTTGAAGAGGAGAAGGTCAAATAACAGGATATTTTTTTTTTTGCTGATGATTTAATTCAACTCTTAGGAACAGGTTTCTCTACAATCACTATTTCTCTCAGCAGCACAAATCCCAACTCCAGTAAAGTTAAAACACAGGCACTAGTATTACATGGATACAGTGATAGTTATATAAAGCCCAAAGAAAGCCTCAGTTATTTACAGGGGCTTGATGGAAAGTATCCTTGTTTGCTCTTCTTACTGCAGACTTTTAGAGCAGTATTACCATCACAGACTGCAATCTAATTACCTTCCAAGCACCCAACAATGTACAAGATTTTATAGGTAGCAGTATTATCATGTCAAGCTATGGTATATGAAAGCCTGGTATCTAAAAACCCAACCACAAAAACTTCATGTTGGCTGGTAATACAGGTTTTCCATTTTCACCTGGGGATAATATTTGCTGTCACAGTTTCCTCATTCTGTGTCATCACAGTCTTACTTTATCCTTCATCCCACCCCCACTAAGTGTTTTATTAAGAGTCAGAAGCAACACTAATACAAAGAGCATCCTCCTTCCTTTAGTGCCATGATTTGTCTTATCAGTGGAAAACAAACATTTGCTCACCACAAAAAAATGGATTTGTTTGTTACCTTTGGATCTGTAGCGCTCCATACTTCCCAGAAACAGAAGGGAAAATAGAAATAACATTTCTCAAATTCCTGTACTCTTAATTAGCAACCATCAATATCAACACAGATACTTGTAAGCATACTGAGCTGGAAGAGCCAGCACAATTAACTTGAAGAAATTCAGTGAAATGCAGCATTTGGGCAATATTCAGAGCCAGGAATAAAAAGAACCAGCAGTGGAAGACCTACTGAGCTTTTAATCTCGGTTTTTGCACCCATCTTAGTGGGCTTGAGCCATTCTTTAGTCCAGCCTTTCTATACTATGGGTGTTCATGTGATAGTATATGAGTATAATGTAAAGGAAAGCAAGTAATGTGCTGATTTCCCCAATTCTAGTTTAAGGTGCAGAAAATGACTTTCTGAAATTATAGATTCTAAATTATATAACAGAAGTCTTACGCAAATCTAATTCTGGTGAAAAATCTTTAACCTTTGAGGGAAGTGCTTTCAAGAGAAAGCTCTCCAAAGTAATTTTCTGTCCTGGTAAAAGCTCACATGATAATTAGTTAGGAGAGCCACTGCAAGGAGGAGCTGACCACATCAATTTCCTCTTGATGAAAACATAAACCTAAACATAATCTTGAGAAGATGGTTAAATCCCTATGCTGATCCTAAATCAACATGAATCATAGAATGGTTGGGGTTAAAAGGCACCTTTAAGAATACCTAGTTCCAGAAACAATATGCTGTCACTTAATGATGATTATAAAAATAAACTCAAAGAAGTCATGTTGATTAACTGAACAGCCTTAATTATGTTTGTTTGTATAACCTTGTTATTAGGCACATATAGGACTCAGGGCAGCACTAGGGCTGGCAGTCAGGCAGTGCTGGGCTAGCTCTTGCACTATGCTCCTCAGGCAAGCTAACCAGTCCCTCACACTATATTAAGAAGTGTTTTCCTAATGTCTGGTTGAAGAAAGAAAAAACCCAAGAAGTCAGAGGAGGGGAACAACAGGAAAGAAGTATTATTTTGGCAGACAGCCACCAACCACATCAGATGCAGTAAGTTGTTCTGGGAGGTAAGAGAGTACTGCTACTCAGAAACAGAGGTAAGAAGAAAAGGCCACCAACTTGCAAACAGAGTATCAGGAGAAAAACCTGAAGAAAAATTCTGTTACAGTGAACCGGCATTTATGGCTCTCTTCTGGTGTGTAGTCTACCAGTAAACTCAGATACAACACCCTTTCAGGCTTCTAATACAGAGTTAGTAAGTATATTTTTAATGATTACAGGCCAGACATTCCCAGGGGAGATAGGTGTCAAACAAGGTTTCACTGACACTTGGTAAGTGAGTTAAGTGTATGTGAATTCAGTATCTCCATCCAAGGATCTTCACACCTCAGACTTTGCATTTGCAGAATAAAGGACTCTGCTGCTTGAATCAGCCACAGTCAAACAGATAATACAAATTATATGTAACACAATCCCATCAGAGCACACAGCAAAATAATGTTTGAATGGAGCAGTAAGAGATGAGCATTTCCCTGTTCCCATTTCATGCATGGTGATTTGTTTATTTTTTCACACAACACTGGTCATGCAGGGATTGAAGAAGTTAAGCCTTTATTTCAGAAGAACTTTGCTCTTTAACTCTCTTGCCCCCTAGAATGACTCACTTTCAGAAAGAATATTGTCTGCTTTTGGCTAAGATCAAATACATTACCAGTTTAAATCATTACAGAAAATGTTCTTTTCAAGAATAATATACAATACTAACCCCCAAACCAGCCACAGATTAGTTTACATTTGTCCTGGAAAAAGAAAAAAATCCTTTTCATGATATTTTAAAATATGCATTTATCTTCCTCATCTCTCTTCAGCATGCAGCTCCTGCAGCTTTAAATTCAGCTCACAACTGTAGGAAACAAGGACCATGAAAACAATCCTGGTGAAAAATGATTTGACAAAAGCCATCAGTTGGAAATGCTCGCAGTTACAGAGTATCTTTTTTATTTGAAATTCCTCATCTAGCGTGTTATTAATCTGTGTGGTGTTTGTGACTCCTCATAACCACTAAACTTCAGAGAGAAATGTCACTTTTCACCACCTCGTTCCATGGGTTGGAACCTCACAGCCATCATGGGATGGTTCCTCACAGCCATCATGAGAGGCTCCATCCCATGAGGGCTGGTGACAAGCTGACCTCTGCAGTATGTGCTTCTGTTCAACAACAGCAGAGTCAAGCGAAAACCCAAGGAAGTGCTCAAAACCACAGACTCTTATCAAGGCAACTCCAGGAGTCTCTCTGACCAGAGTCCTTCCATAGAACATTGAAATCATCAACCGAAATGGTGAAACATCATGGGAAGCTGAACATTCATTAAAAAAAGAAGTTAGCATTATCAAAAAAACCCCTCAAAACCCAAATGCCAAATGAAGAGTCAAACTTCCCCACACAGTCAAGGCAAATGCAGTAAACCCAGCAGTGTTACTAATTTTCTTAGAACAAATTGCTGTCATTGGTAAGGAAAACAGCCCAACATACGACTCCATTGTGTTTTTAGGCAATCATGTCTGCACCTACCCTGGATTTATAAGGCTGTATGGGTCCATTGATATTTACAGATGCTTAAATTTTACATTGTTGCTTACTACCATCCACATATTGTCAGACAGAAAGTTTGGACTCCAGCACCTTGAAAGAAATCATAACTCCAGTTCAATAGACCTTCACCACAAGAAGTGGGTCCAATCAGATTTCCTATTCCATCATTTCTTAATTAATGTCTAATACACTTTGTTTTCTATAATGAATAGCTTAACTAACTCTCTTTTTTACAGGAGAATAATGAACCTGGTATCTTCTGCACTGATGGCATATATACTACTTTTTTATGCATATTTCTAACCATTCTATTCCTTGCTTGCAAACAGGCAAGAGGCTTCATTCCCAAGAATATGCTTACCTTGATTTAATGAAACAAAACCTTTTGCCCTCTTTATACATTCCTTTATGAAGCACAGATTGTTGCTGCTGCTTCTCCCTTGTAATGGTTAGTAGAACTGATTGGTAAAAGCAATTTCAGGAAAACAGTTCCCTTGTGGATTTGTTACTGTCAAGTGAAAAATGTGCACTAAGAAAAAAAGTACGCGATTTGCACTTCATGGACATTCCAAGCTGCTTGCTTCTCTTTTGGGCTGGAATAACCTGGTCATTTGAAGTGACCTAAAGGCAGAAACCTTTCAGGCACATAAGAATAATAAAATTCTAATGTATTCATATATTTGTTAGAGCTTGCCTGTGCTTCACTGAAACGGCAGAAATTGCTTGGCAGTCTCTTTTTTAGCCTTTTGTATCTGGCTAAGTAATAAAAAAAACCCTCTTGGATCATAAACCTGTATTTATTGCATCCAAAAGTTTTCATGTAGTCCAGAAGTTTCATAACCTATATTTTCATTGAAAATTTCATATGCTATTCTTGTGTATCTATATTTCAAATTGAAATATTTACTACTGCACTTGGTAGAGAAAATTCAATAAAGGCCTTCAACAGTCTGTCTACTATAAATAGACTGCTAGAAAGCTGAAAAGCATGTGACCAAAAGGAAAAAAAAAGCAGCAAAATCAACAGAAGCTTCTTATAAAAAAAGGAAGATATATCATTGTGACAAAAAAAAAAAAGCGTCAGTGCAGACAGGACCTTATCTTCAGAAAACATACAAGTAAGGCAATCAGGTTTGAGAAGATCATCACCCACAAAAGAAGATAATTGTGTGTGTGTCTTTTTGGTGACCAAGCAAAGCAAGGATATCTATGCATCACAGGAAGTAGAGCTGACGAATATGCTATAAAATAACGCAAGTGGAAAAGAACAGGCTTCCAGCCCATTTTTCTCCTTTTTCATGCTGCCTCGGACAAGAGACAATTCTAAAAAAAAAAAAAAAAAAAAGAAAAAAAAAATTAAAACCTCCAACAACTAATTCTCTTAACTCAAAAGAATGCACGTACAGTAGGAAATACTTGAAGTTTTCCACCAAAGAACAGACATATATATATGTTAGTCCTTTAAGAATTATGAAAGTCTAAAAGACTATCTTAAGCATTAAATACATGAAAAAATCATCTTTGTTCATTTCAAATACTTTTTCAGCTTTGATTAAAGGCTCACTGAACTGGACCACAAAGAAAAGACCTCAAACTCCCAAAATCTGACAATTTCTCATAGAGAATCAAGGATTGGAAACTCTCCATGGACAACATTATCGTCATCTCTTCCACTGAAGACTGACCAAGGACGAGCTACAAGGGATCCCAGGATCTGGGCAGGGTCTGGAAGATCCTCCTCCAATTCTGGAAGTGGCTGAGCTGTTCGTTCCAAGCTGAGCAAGGAACAATTTCCAGTCCTAAGCTTCAGCAGGAAAGGACTTTCTTTGAGCCCCTCTCATTGATCTACTCATAAAAACAAACAGCAGCAATAAGGGAATTGAAAGAATAAAGCCACATCAGACTTCTGCAGTCTAGCAAGGCTTCTGCACCAGGCACAAATCTTGCAAGTCCAGAAAGCAGTTCTCTCCATTTTTTTCCTTTTAAAATTGTTACAACAAAGTTCTACTACAGGTATTCCTATCTGTTAAAAAATCCCAAACCAACAAAACAAACAAAAAACCCAACAACAAACAACAACACCACCACAAAAAAAATCTATTTAATGCCATTTAAACTGCACATTCTTAGCAAGCTATCAGTAGCAGCATGGATAACAATAAGGATCAGATGTGATTTGCATTAGAGCAATGATTCTTAATATTCCCTGTACTTCTTGTCTCAGAATTGTTCCTGGCAGCCCTATTGTATATAACTGAATACAAATAGCTATTTTATATAAAACTAACTCAACTAATGAAGATAATTTTTGCAATTTAAATAAATTTGTGGGCAGTTTATACCCAAGAAACTCATTAGCATTCTAGCAGTCCTTTCACAATAAAATCTATACCCATTTACAAACTGAGTCACATAGATCTGATTTACAGACTAGTGTCTCATTCCAGAAAAAAATACCTCCAGAAATGCTTGCACAAGGGAACAAAATACCTAAATAAACACTTACTGCTTTTGTTTTCTTTGTGGGTTTGGTACTCAAAGTTAGAAAATATCATTGTCTTTCTTGCTTTGCTTTAATTATACTGTCCTTTTGGGCACAGAAGATGATGTTGTGAAATGCCAAAAGAGTCTCACACCCTGAAAAGGCATTACAAGATAGAGCCATTGAGAACTGGACTAACCCTGTCATCTTTCTGTTGATCATTCATAATAATGATTTGTAGGACTATTTCACACCTGACTAGACAAAATACTTCTTTATATATTTAGATTCCGTGTTTAGCAGAGGTTTTTATTTGCCACCTACAAGAACAGTATTCTGTGAAGTTCCTTTTTAAGTAAAAGGGTAAAGAACCATCATTTAAGACAATTTTTCAGTGGACTGCAGCACTGCTGTGCTTTTCAAGGCAGCTCTTAAACATGGACGCTCTAATGATCTAAGCTCATTAACTAGAAAGATATAAATCATCATTACAGCAGGAAACAGAGTGCAACATTTAAAACTCAATTAGTGACAATGCAAGCAAGTGGTAGGCTGCAAAACCTGGCTTTTCTGTCAAATCAAAAATTTAATAGAAGAATCAGCACCTACCTCTTTTGCTACTTTAGTGCTGGGCAATCAGGAAATATTTCTCTGTTGTAAATGGCAACAATAAAGGAGTTTATTGGGTAGAGTAAAAGGCTGTTCCTATTCTTTGTACCTTCACTTCATTTTTTATAATTCTTATCTACAGTACTCTAATACTCATTACTGGCTGATGGAGTTTTTGAGCTGCTAACCAGCATGAAGTAATTTTGTTAGCATTTGTAAAAAAGGAAAGCTATTTAATACCAAGAGAACATATTGGTTTTAAAATACAATAATTCTCTAAACTTCAAGAAACTGAAAATTCAAATTTTTCAATTGCTGATGGATACGTTCCTCAAACCAGAGAAATGGAGTGTCAAGAGAAGAGGAAAGTATTTTAAGTGGAGCAACTTCTAAACTGCAGAGGTCACTTTACCTGTTCCTCAAACTTCCTTCACAAAGTAATCGTTCTTCAAAAAGAATAGTAATTTTCCCATTCAGGAGGAAACAAGAAGGCTATATTTTTCTTCAAAGACCATGTGTATGCTGAGCAAAATACACAATAAAAAACACAAGCAAAGATGTTTGTTTCTACTACCTGGTTAGATAATCATTACAGGATAAAAAGGGTGCCTAAATACAAACAGAGGGAAAATATATTGATTTAATCACAGTTTAGCTGTCTTTTCTTGGCCTGACTGTTTAGGAATGGAGAGGGGTTCAGTGTGACAAACGAAGACTTTGCAAGAAATTACAGAAAGAGCAACACTAAGGAAAAAATATGATCATGCAAATACATCTATCAACTTTTGAAATAAAGTAGAGGCACAGTGTTAAAACTCTTTGGAATATGTGCTTTAGAACTGTGATTTCCTGCTTTAGTTTTGCTCTTCCCCTTGTGCTTCACTTCACCCTATTTTTCAATGTGTCAGGACAAAAGACAGCAGAGCTACAGAAGAGGAGGAAGGGAGCTTCCAGGCCCCTGCTTGTCCTGACACTGGGACTGCATCAAAACCTGGGACATGCAGAATTGATTCCCAGTCACAGAGATAGAATAAGTTCATAGTCAACTGAAAGGCCAAGAATAAATGAAGTACAGATGCAATAAAAAAAAAAATCCAGAATAGAATTGTGAGACAACAGCTGTCATCTAATAATCTACCACTGAATTTCATTTTTTAAATTATGTAAGCCAGAAAAAAAATCTGCCATTCTGAAAGGACTGAGTAAACAAAACCAGTCTATATTCAAAGTCAGAATCAAGTTTCATGCTTAGTTCAAGGCATTTTTTTACAGAAAATGAGTCCTCTGTAGTCATCAGTCAAATGCTACCCATATATGTGAGTCATATACAGGTTTTATATCCCAGACAAAAATTCTCCCTCATTGCTGCTGTATTATTAGAGAGGTACTTATTTCAACAGAAAACAAAACAAAAAGAGAAGTACGTTGCTGTTTTTAGTGAAAACCATCAAGAAAAAAGGTGAAAAATAGCAGCTTCACAACATAGAAAAAATGGGTACGAGGCTGCAAAACAGCATTGAAGTTTAATACTCTCTCCAACCCTTTAAACTCTGCTTAAGTCCTGTAATTTTTGTACTTTATCTATCAAGAAAAGCTGCATCAGCTCAGACTCTGGTATGAATCAAGCATCTGTGTAGGAGTCAGTATGAAGGCCTCTCGTCATGAAGGCAGCATCCCCTCTTGCACTGGAATTACACTGCAGCATCGCAGGTGACACGTTCATGGTGACACTGCAACGACTGCTGTGGGGCCAGATCATCCTGCCTCATGCTGCTGGGCTGAGCAAGGACCACAATGGATGGCCAGTAGACTCAGGAACTGATGAAAAACATCTGATGGCCTACAGCAGGTGATACTCCTTTTCATGAGTATCTACATCTCCGTTCTTGTTTAAAATAATACAAATACCTCTTCAGAAAGACTTTGTGCTGTTAGTTAACCAATGTGTAGTACTCACAATGCTGTCAAATATTTGGTGGCTACTCTGCAGTAAAGTAAGGCAGTATTTTCTGGTTGCACTTCAAATCCATTTTTAAGGATTGTGAAGGGCAGTGTCCATATAATGCAGGGGTAGGTACTATGCTACACTGAGGAGCCCCATTTATACCAGCCACTAAATTGAGCAGGTGTACAGCCTACAATACAATACACTCAGCCCTCACTTCAGAAACTCATGCCAGTTCTTTTTCTTCTCAATTCAGCTTTATTTGATTTTTCCATTCAAACCTAATTCTGCTTCTCTGCACCTCCGGAGTTCCTGCTGTATTAGGTTTTGAGAGGGCAAGCCTGATGTTAATACTACATGGGAATGCATCAGATAGTCAGACGTGTTTTTCAAAAAGGATTTACAGCATTCCCAGTTGAAAACAAACAATGTAAACCTGAAATTACTAAATCTAAACAAAACCTGTTTGCAAGATGCCTTGGCATGAACAAAAATTAAGGAAAACATCCTGAGTACTACCTATTTTTACAACTAATTACCAACAACTGTCATTAGATCATTTTCCTTTACCTCAGCTGCTCATCTCAAGGGTTTACCTTTGGCAAGGTGACAGCAAAAGAAGAGGAAAAAAAATCCACTTACTCCAAGCCTAGAGTCAACTTTTGCTCAGAAAGCTGAAGTCCACAGCTCAAAATATAATCTACTGCATAGCACAATAACTTTAAACAGCATTATTATTAAACTTAGACTAGTAACAATTACACTGGGTATGACTAAAACCCCCAGAAGGACCTGGGACTCTGGAAGAAACATCATCTTATAGATTTGAAATAAAGGAAATGAAAGACCCATATGGTAAAACTTTATTTTCATAAAGTAAAGATTTAATATAATCAGTGCCATAATCCACACAGGATTAAGTACTAACCAAGATGACTGTCACAAACTGAAGACAGACCAAGAGATTGTACAACTAAATGGAGAGTTCACAGGAGGTAGCATGCTCCTCTCCTGCTCAAATCTCCTTTGTCTTGTCAGTGCCTCTCAGATGGTCTAATCCATGAATGGATCCAAGCCATATTAGAGATTAATAGCAGCTGGCCAGGAGGAATAGGGAATCTCCCCAAAAACCAAGGTAGATTAGCCCACCTGAAGCTCCAGACTCTGCAATCAAATCAGTGTAGGTGTCCCTGCTAACCTGTTCAGCCAATGACTCCCGGTCTCTCTACAGCAGATCACTGCAACTGCAGGTAGGAAGAAAAAGGTTTCCAGGTGGGAGCTTTCACTCACAGGTGAGTGTGGTGGTGGGGATGTTTTGGTTTTGCCTACCCACATTTTTGCTATTAGAGAACACACACAAGTTTGAGCACACAGTTCAGAGCAAACTGCCAGCAAACTGACAAGCCCCAAACAAGTATATAAGCAATGGCAGGAGAGGAATCATTCCCCCCAGTCTTATGAAATACTATCCCAGTAACAACAGCTCTATGGAAATCTGGACAGTGTTACTGAATGTTATGTTGCTCTGTGCAGCTCATGTTGCTCTCCCACAAAAAATCTCTTATCACACACTCTAAGATGGAGAAGAATCCCATTAGCATTTCTATTAAAAGGGCTTTGAAACCAAATCCTGGAGTTAACAAGCATGAAACATCAACCACAAAACACATCTGAAAAGCTTTTGGTTTCCCAGGAGGGTTTTGGCTTTTTTTTCTTGCTACTTTCCTTAACAGCAAATCAAATAATAATAACAAATGGTTCTGATAATTAAATGCCTCCACATGTTACTGGAGGCGTTCATTTCATTGCACTTACATAGAAGTACAATAACTGTATGGTATGCTGCAGCAGAGTTTATTCTTCAAGAGTACTCCTCATGTACTTCCTCAGGAAAGAAAATTATTAACTCACCAAATGCAACAGATACTGACATTTCTCCATTATCAGAATCAAGCCAAAACACAACATAACACAAATTATTATATACTAACCTAAACTCCTACATTAAAGAAAAAAACCAAGAGCGATAAATAAAAAGACCGATTCCTCACCTGATATTTCCTAATTATATATCCCTAGAAGTGTAAAGGAAATTCAGCAATATCTTTTTCACGTTAAAGAGTTAACTCACATCTTCATGTAATAATTTCAGCTTGGACTTATAAAGAGGACTTGGTAGGCTATGCTGGTTTTCCAAAACAAAAGCTAGAAGATGCAAAAAAAGTCACAAAAGACAGGATGCTGCCTAATGACTCCTAACAGAGGACCAGGCAGGCTACTGTAAATGACAAAAAAAAAATCTAAGTACCAAAGAAAACATTTCTTCTTCCATACTATTAGTGTAAAGAATGTGCCTGTGACTTTATGATACCAACAGTCATAAGAGGAGAAAATAACTTTCAAGACAGAGTCTAGAAAAGTGCAATGACTTTGAAAACCTCATAAAACTAATAAAAATGCTTCAAAAATATCAGTACCCATCTTCTTACTACTCTTAATTACTCATAAACACTGTTAATTAATAGTAAACTATCTTATACTGGAATTTGTCCCCTATTTTTCCCTTATTGAACTGACTTAACAAATTATATACCGGAACTGCAATTTACTTCATGGGTTGTAGAAAGCTGACTATCTTTCCACCTTTGACAACTTTGCATCTTTCTGACTCATGGTGATACAGTAAAACAAGAGCACAGTTCACTTACAGGAATGAATCTGTATCTCCTTCAAATGAGCTCCTTGCAATTCATTCTCCCAACACATAATAACAAGGTTTATAACCCCAGCAGGAGGCTGTGTTAATAGCACTGCTTTTCCCACATGGGAGCAGCAGCTGTAAGAACATGTGCACTAGCATACTCAAAACATGCAATTATTAGTTTGAATAAGATACCAAAGTGTTAAAATATTTTAATAGGGAAAAAAAAATTTCACTTGGATGCTGAATGATCCACAGCGAAGACATCTCATTTTCTTTTTTTTAACTCCCAAATTGATAGCATCCTCTTCTGGCACAAATTGTTGTTATTAGTCACAGAAGCTTTTTTAAGATTTATTTATTAAGTCAAGTTTCTCCAGCCAAGAAATCACAGGCATGTAACCTTATCAGCATGAAGAACAGATGGACATTCCCATCATGGTCTCCTATTCCCCCCCAGCCCAGCCTCCTCTTCCCAGCATGCTCAATATTCTTAAGTGATGGGATAGAGGTTTGGCTGCCAGCACTGCTACCCACATGCTCAATTTGCAGAGTGCCCACTTCAGTTACCTGGCCCACTCAGTCATGCTGCAGGAGCCAAATATCAGTGACTTGCACGATATTCAGGCTCCTCTCATTTTCTGCTGACAAAGCACCGCCATTCCTTCACTGGGTATGTATTGCCAACAGAGACAAGAGTAAATAAAAACAATGCAACTGACCTAGTCCTTTAATATAGCTCCAATGGCTTAAACTACAGTTTTCCGTACAATAAAAGTCCAACCCCCTAAGTATGCCACCAGTTTTGAAAAGGAAATCCTACTAAATTGAATCGATAGCTCTTGGACTCTTCTGTTTTTCTCCTTAACTCTGCTCCATCTCCAGTGAAACCCTGTAAACCAGGCAGAAGCACCAACTCCCACCAGCACCTACAACTGGAAGACTTCACCAGAACAGACTTGTGCTTCTAAATTTTCAATATATTGAAGCAAATTTACTTTCAAAATCTGTTGTTCTTCAACAAGCCCTTTTCTCACTGTACTCTAAAGCTATTTCAGAGATACTTTAAAGAGGCTACTGAATTTTTTTTCAGAATCTGCATACAGTTCCATCTTTATACTACAATATGAAATCTCAAAAGAAACCACCAAGAGTTCTGGCTCATGTGTTAATTAAAAAAAAAAAATCACGTGGTTACTTCTACCCTAACATAGCTTTCTGAAGCCCTCAGAGGGCTAACTAAAAAGACTAAAGACTTTCCAGTGATATCATACTATGGGAAGATATCATGTATACACTGACAACAGTTCAGTCAACTGTGCCTTTCATCATAGGGAACTTTTCTTCTAATTCCAAGATGACCATTTATCTTTATTAATAGGTGACCACCTATATTTGTATCACCACTGGCTTTTAAAGAAAATAAGCCATAGTTCCTCTGGCTTTTTCTCCTCAACATTTCCAGAATGCGCTTTTCCACTGCTTCTACATCCTGCATCCTTGGAGCACTTTGTCTGTACTTGCTTTTGTTTAATTTCAACTTGAATACAATCAGACTTAGGTTCGTTATTCCAGAAAAGTTTCACCAGGGCTTTGAACCACACGAATGAAAAGCAGCTCAGCACTTGCCTGTGTTTATTAGAAATGTCTTCTCAGACAAGACAGAATTTATTTTTCACACTTACAGCCATTCTGCCATTAACTGTGAAAGCCAGGACTTTCTCCTCCACAGACAAGATGATGAACAGGATGCTAACAACAGAGACACTCAGCTTCGTGAACAAAACCAAGGACCTCATCCCATTTTTGCTACTGCAACCTTTAATACATTCCAGCTCTCCCTTCATTTCCAGTCCTCTATTTGACAATGCCTCCCACAGAGTGTCCTCAGCAGAATTTATTAGCACATGCCCACTCTCTTATGCCAAGATAATTAATGAAAATATTATATACAGTTTGCCTCCTGATGGACCTCTAAGCCTTCTGGAAAGTGGCACTTCCTTCAACAGGGCTCAGGGCACCTCATTTTAGCATTGCAAGGTTGGCAGTTTTGGTGAGAGCCACAAGCCTGGTGACCTCAGAGATGACATGACTTCCTAGATGCTCAGTCTGCACTAAAGTCTCATGCAGGCCTAGAATAAACTGACTGCAATATTACAAAAGGAGTGTCTCCACCCTAAATTATGGTACCCTGTGATACTCTCCTGCAATCAATTGTTATGCCCAGTACTAAGTTCCAGCTCGGAAGGATGTGATTCAGCAGCTTTTTCTGTTGCTGCTGTGCTTCCTCAGAGCTGTCTCCCATCTCCAACACCTGCACATAGACCAGCAGCTGCACTTGCATCTGGAGAGAACTAAGCAGATAACTTTGCAAAATGTATTCTATCAGCCACTATACCTGCTCACTTTTCCTGCTTGGCTTCCCTCTTCTTTCTGACCAACCTTTGTTATCCCCCTGCTACATGTTGCAAGGGCAATCATTTCATACTTAGCAAGAATGCTGCAGCCAGCTTTGTAGCAGACCACCCTGATGGCCAAACTCATACTTCAACACCTTTTCTCTGTAACTCCACAATCTGTGATCAACATTGGCCTCAGCATCCTGTCCTTAATTAAGATGCCACCTGTGTCCAAACAACAACAGAAAAATGAGATCACACAAATGCATTCTCTGAAAGCAGGCAATACAATCAAGCCATCAGCGCAAAATTCCTGGGTTACCCTCCCCTCGACGCATGCCTAAACAAGGACATAACATAAGAAAAGGTCTTTAAATACATAGCATCACATCAGTTCTGAAACTCCAGGTAAGAAACCTGTAGTTCACAAAGCTATTTACAAGACACAAAGGTGGTTAATCTCCTAATGTTACCATTAAAAAACATCTACACACAGCAAGCCTAAATCAGCAGGGGGGCTGGGCCAGGTAATCTTCAGAGGTCTTTTCCAACCTCAGCCATTCTGTGACAACATGACAGCAGGATGCCCTAAATGTGGATGCCCTAAATATCTTAGAAATGCCTAAAATTTTGCCTCTCCATCTCCCCTCCTCCCTTTTGCTCTAGAAACATAGTACAGCTGCGACATCTCAGATGCACAACGACTGGCAGCCACAAGCCTTCTTAACTACTGACCATCAGTCCCTTTGTCTTTGGAAACACAGCATGGTACTGTAAACATATCTTTGGCTCAATAAAAAGCTTTACTAGCTGCGGTATTACAGGCTGAGTATCATACATACGGGAAAAAGAAATAAAAATAAATATCAAGGCAAATCTCAGGAAAACTTTAGCAGCATATATTAATTCCAGTGAACCACAGCAGCTACAACAAAGCAGAATAAAGGAGCTCCGCTTTTCTCCTTATCTGCCTGACAGATACCTGCTCCCAGAAAATATCAACAGCTTGCTTTACCTCAAGCACATGCAAAATTATTAACTGTACCTTGAAGACCAGCAAGGTTTCAAAGATGCACTGACAGCACCCTCTTAACAATAGGGCAAAGCTCCTACACAAAGGCCTGTATCTGATTGGTTGCAAATGGTTCATCAGGATGACCAAAGTTCAGCTGGTAAAAGTTCAGATGGACAGCAAAAGCCACCCTGCAAGGTGGTTTCCTAATTGCACACTGCTGCAGTGTCCCGGGGCCTCTTTTTAATATCTGCAGAGAAAAGTCCCTTGTCATCCCAAATGTTTGTATGCTCTAGATTATCTGAGGTTTGATGCATACTCTGCTCCTGTCAATCAGCACTTATCACAGGGAAGAGGCTTTGCCCAGGAAGATGACTACAGCTCTCGACAGCTGGTTGTCCCTTTTAACCTGATTTCTGTTTGGTGCAACTTCACACCAGAGACATTGCTGCCTACATTACTGCAAAAGCTGTTGATCAAGTTCATAGGAAGTTCATGTGAAGTTTAACCAGGGAAAGTGCTGGACTCTGCCTTGGATGGGGCAACCGTGAATGTACAGACTGAGGAATGAGATGCTGGAAAGCAGTGCTGTGGAAAGGGACCTGAGGGTCCTGCTTAACTGAAAGCTGACCATGAATCAGCAGTGCCTTGGCAGCAAAGAAGGCCAACCATGTCCTGGGGTGCATCAGGCACAGCATCTCCAGCCAGGCCTGAAATTTTGTCAGGGAAGGTTTAGGTTGGATATTGGAAGGCTTTTCACCCAGAGGGCATTTGGGCACTGGAACAGGCTCCTCAGGGCAGTGGTCACAGCAACAACCTGACAAGAGTTCAATAAGCGTTTGGACAATGCTCTCAGGCACATGGTGTGACTCTTGGGGATGGTCTTGTGCTGGGCCAGGAGCTGGACTTGATGATCATTGAAAGTCCCTTCCAACTCAGCTTATTCTATGACTCTCTGATTCCCTAGCAGCACATCACCGAATGGCATAACACAGCCAGCACACAGAAACAGTGCAAACTCAGCATAGCATCCAAGTACTGCCCCTGGCAAGGGAGAATACTGCTCGCCAGCAATGATCTGTTACCTATTTGACAAAAGCAGCAGCTACATATCCTGGATCAGACACCTCTGTAGGTGACTCAAGAGAGGAATTACAGGTTGGTTTGTTTTCCTTGACATTGACACCCAGGCACAGAATTTCAGACTCTAATATCTTCACCCCTACTCTGCATGAAAGCCATCCCACAGCACAGACAAT
The DNA here is from genome assembly GCA_034509425.1 of Eopsaltria australis. Taxonomy (NCBI): domain Eukaryota; kingdom Metazoa; phylum Chordata; class Aves; order Passeriformes; family Petroicidae; genus Eopsaltria; species Eopsaltria australis. Next base: position 1,344,865 of record JAVTVJ010000172.1, on the reverse strand, counting down.
CTCTGTGCAGCAATAACCAGCACGGGCCACCCACTCACACCATGGAGCTCATAGCTTAGAAGCAGTTTAACCCTTCTAGAAAGAATTTTGCACTGAAATACAAGAGGCACCAGCTCCATACTATTTAGTACAAAGATACTGCCATAGTCTTTGGCAACCCAAACACTTTCCATAGCTAACACAATGCTATTTCAAATCCCATTGTTTGTCTAGACCTGGCTGGTGAATGTGCAGATAGGCATACTGGCCCTTCCACACATCATGGAGAAGGGATTCTTCTGCTGGCATTTGAGTAACACGATCTAGTGGAAGGTGTCCCTTCGATGGAACTAGATGATCTTAAAGGTCCTTTCTGACCCAAACCATTCTATGACTCTATGATTTCAGTTACTGTTTTCAGTAGGTACCATGCCTGTCTCTCAAAAACCCCTCACCTATATCTGTACCAGGTAATGGGCATCCTGCTCTAGCAACGTGCTACTGATATTCTGGGGCACCCCTGCAACCTCAACTAGATACCTAGGATCTAAGTTGTGCTCCTCAAAGAATGTGCTAGCAATGACCAACCAACTGTTTGTATGGTTCTTAGATATTTTTCCAAGAACAGCATGTTTCATTGTTTCAGTGTCAAGAGATTAGTCATAAATATTTGCTGTACATATCCAAACGCAATAACACAGTGTGCACTAGAAATTAGGATGGGAGTGATATAAACAATATTCTGAGAAGAGCAACTTTATTTTTTTCCACCATATTCAGAAATCCCTCAGGTCACTTCCATATAAATGCATTTTGTTGAGACAGATCATTGTTAGGTTCCACACTAGTCCCTTTAAAATTCCTGGATTCCTCTCAACCCTGTTTGCAGATGCTTAATCACCCTGCAGAAATGTAATGTATCTGGATGCAAGTAAAAATCATCATCCTTAGTAATGGCCTTTTGAAAAAATAAGTTTGCTTGAAGATGCACATTAAAACTGTGAGACTCAATTATGCACTGTCAGTCATTCCCGTAGCTTCCTACTGTGGTAGGTGTCTGGGGATGAAGAGCTCCTTTTAATTCCATTTTTGAGATCTCTATAATCTCCATATACAGTTCTTCAACCTTCCGTGGCTGCTCCAGCTATACCAGCAACCTTGCAAAAGTTGCCTTACACATTTGTAGAACCAAAATGGTCATAAAGCCCATATACCATAATCTTGACATCATTTTGACACTGCCTATATTGAAACTCTGGATCTAAAATCTGATTGACACAGTGGAAATATTTGTAAATCAAAAATTGGCAGGAGTACTTAAAAATAGATTTTCTAGGAAACATGACATTGAGCATTAGAGATATGCTAGATAAGTATTTTTGCTGGCTTTATTCTACTGCAGGTTAGTCCTTCTCTTTCATGTAATGATCTAAAGGCAGAGTTTCCTCTTCTGTGACATGGGCAGCATCACAAACTACTACAGTCTCACAGCTGAACCTGAAAAAACTGTGTAACTATTTGTCCTGGTTTCAGCTGGGATAAACTTAATTTTCTTCTTAGTAGCTGGTATAGTGCTGTATTTGAATTTAGTGTGAAAATAATGTTGGTAACTGCACCAAAATTTGATTATTAATGTAGTACAAAAAGTGTTTTGCACCAAATGCTGTTTAGCTCAAATTCTCATCTCAATTACTTAGCACCAAAAAGGACTCCCCCACCCCCAGCCTACAACAACACAGGGGACAGGACTTAGAGGAAGAGATTGATTTGTGAAGCAGAAATTGTCTCTTACTAGATGACTGCAGAGAGCTTGGCATAATGCTACTGCAATCTGATTAGCATGGCTCACTACTTCTTTTATTAAATAATAATTTACAATAACAAACCCTCCGATGACAGAGATTAAAATAATTCAATATTATAGTAAATTCAGGTGGTACTAAGTACATGACCAAATTTGATTCTTAGAAGAGATTTCGTGATATGTTAGCTGACCATCAGGAGTCTCCTTCTCTGAATTCACTGCTTGAGAAGGACAACTGCATAGATCAAAGCACTCTGTTACACACCAGAATTTTATTGCTGCCAAGGGAATTAATTCAAAAGGAAAATCATCCCGCTCATCTTAAATTTTAGGATAGAATAAGTATTAATCTTGATTTTCATCAAGAAATTCTCTCCAGCCAGGGATGGTGTAAGACACATTCCTTCTTGTGTTCCTTCTTGCTTCTTGCATTGAGTGTCCATGTGCTGCCAAACTTCCATCAAACCTAGCTACTTGCTATGGAGATGTTAAATTAATGCTTGCCTGCATTTGTAGCGTATTCTCTGAGATGCAAACCCATCCCTCCTCTCAGACAGGACACTGTAAGCCCCTTGAGGGAAAGCATGATGCAGATGTGCCAAAGGAGATGAAAGCAGCAGCTTATGCAAGCAAGGCTGAATTTTTTACGCAGAGGCTTTCAAGTTATGCACGTATGTCTGCTAAAGAGAAAGGAAATTTCCTCAAAAGCTAAGGAAAAAGATGCTCCCACATTGTGAAAGAAACAACCACCATTTTGATACAAGGTACAGTTACATTATCTGCAGGAAATTCAGCAGTTTAGATTACAACTGAAAGGGCAGGAAAGAAATCCCTCACATAAATGAACATGTGACTTCAGAAGATGTCTGGATTCTGCCTTCAGGGAAGAAAGCAAAAACCACAAGATTTACAGGGATTGCTCTAAGACCAGAAAGGGAGGTACTCCTTCTACATCTATTTTCTGATGCTCAGCAAGCCACATATTTATGCGTTTATCATAGAATAGGGGGCATGGATCTTGAAAGCAGTTGTCCTTCCCCACTTTACTGTTTAGCAACTCAATAGGTAAAAGCAGCAAATCAGCCTCAAGCACAATTATGTATTTAAAATTCATTCTCACCTGCTGCTATTCAAGTATTGCTTTGTGTTCCCCAAGAAATAACCCAGTAAATTATGTTCTGCCCCAGTTTGGCCTGTGACCATTTTTCATCTGTTCATTCTGGGTTATTCCTGTTCTGTTTTTAAGGCAAGCTCAGGCAGCAGATTGTCCTGCATGGTCTGGCACCATTAGATTGCACTCTGCAGTTCTGTATTTCACTCTCCTGGAGAGAACCATCTGGTCTACAGATTTTAGATGCTGACCACCTGGGTGGAAGCAACTTCATTAAAAATTTAAGACGAAAAAAAAAAAGAAAAAAGTACTTTTGCACAGTACTTCTATTCATATAGGATGCACCTGTGGAACAAAAACACACTCTGTGTTTTTAATACATTACATACATACTTTCTAGTTACTACAGTGTTTAGTAATGAAGGAGTTCTTGGGTTTTTTCTTTCAATTTATTTTATTTTTCTACAGTGCTTCAAACTTACGCAGAAATTTGATGGATCTTTTCACATCAGCACCACCAATGTCTCATTGGAGCAGATAGAAAATATACACATGAATGCTCTAAATTAATTTAGAATTCCTAAGGAATAGTCAATAGTGAAGTCTGAACAAGTAAACAAAGTATCTGTATTAGAGAGAGGGAATTAAAAAGGGAACTAACTTTTTTTTTCAGTTGAGAAGCATAAACTGCATATAAAAATTATGCTCTGAGCTGGGAAGTGCCTCATTAATCTTGTCAGCATGTATGAATGGGGAGCTTTTCAAAACCTTTTAACATCTGTCTGATTCTGTCCCTTGTAAATCCTTATCCATTTCACTAGGATGAAACAAAGACCTAGGCAGACTACTTTCTAAAGGCCTTTGGCTACAGACAGCCCACTGCACACATCATTATACACAAATCCTCGGGGTGGAATAAAAACATAGAGTACAAGGAAATTAACCCAGTCTTCAAATCCTACCATTTGCTGGGATGTTGTTTCCTGGGAGTTCATAATCCATTTCAATTTACCTTTTTAACCCCCGAAATCTTCTGTTGTCTGGAATGCTACCATTGTAATTTGCATTGTTTGTTTGACATTGTCTTCCTTTGACTAGTAAATAAGCGAACTACAGCTTTCATCCATGTCCCATTGCCCTCACAGAGTACTACATGTGAGCCAACTCCTCACATAACCTTTCCAACAAGCACCAAATTAACACAGCTTTTCAAAGAATAAAGCCTCAAACCTCCACATGTTTCAAGAGAATACAAATTACCACCTAATTTTCCAGGCTTTTTAACATATGAGGGTTTTTAATTCTTCAGCACAAAGACTGGAGCAACCTATCTAGCCATGCTACAGAGAAAACATGTCCTGCTGTTCCCAGAGGCACATGTTCCTCTTCGTATCCCTAACAGTATCAGCACTGGGTCAAGTCTTTAGCTCTTACTCATCTCTGTTGGTAAGAAAAAGCAGCCTAAATGAACAGAACTAGTGGGAGGGGGGAGAGATGCACACATTCTAGAAGAAACTTAATAAAAAGTAGAGATTAAATACCACTGAAGGTTCATCTGTTCTGAACAGTATAAAATAGCATGTGCAACCTCTGACTGTGCTTGACCCCAATGTTAAAGAAGGGGAATAGCAACAAGTCAAAGAGCAATATTACCAGGCAGGTTTAGAGTAAGGAATTAACAGGTTCATCCACATTCTTCTTAGGTCAACTCACAAATAAAATAATGCTTTGCTTTTTCTAGCTTTCCTTAGAGAACTTCCTATTAATTTATTAACCAAACATTGATTTCCCCAGCGATTACTATGCACCCATACTTCTGCCCTTCCCCAGAAACTGCTGCATTAAGATGCAGTGTCACTGACACAACCACAATAGCGTTCAGTCACTGTTCCCCCTGCAACCTCTGGAACTCACAGCTACCACAGGCTTAACTCAGCCTATGAAAAGTAATTGTTTTCTTCTCCTTTGGGAGACAATCCAGTGACAAAAATATCGTAACAGGAAGGATGCTCAGTAATACAGCCACCCGGAACAGCATTAGGGACCAGTACAAGTGGTCACTTCCACAGAGGATACTGTAGCAAAGCAAAAAAAACAGTGGCTGCCTATGAGCTGCTTATGCTAAGAACAGCAAACAGCTGCCAAGAGCAATCAGTCTGCCCAGGCAGTATATAATGAACTAACAAACAAAATAAGGACTGGAAAAGGCACATTACATTCCAGAAAAAGTTGCTACTAATGTAGGAACCAAAACAGCGTTAACACCACGGTCTCTATATTTCTCGGTACATACTGCAGTCACTTCATGGAATAAAAGAACTAACAGAACTCAGTATAACTTTCTCTGACTTCTGTAAACACCAAGCAGGAAGGTTGTACTGCTGTACTGTACCTTGGGACAGAAATAACTTACAGAATACTTACTTCAACCTTATTTGTGTGTATGATATTACAAAATTAGGAGACACCTACAAGATGTTTGACAGAAAAATATTTGGAATAAAATGTAATAAGCAAATAGAAGCACAGCTGAAAGCTCTGCAAAAATCAGCAGTGACACAGAGTGATTTGTGCTCCCCCTGTCAGAATTCACATGGGTACAGAGCCCTTAAGCAGTTCCCAAGACCAGAGACCACTACATTAAAACTCTCCAGCAAACACTCTGTCTAGTTATGAAATATTAACTACACTAAAACTCATTGCTCAGGACTAACAGCAGCCAGCCATCCATCCATTAAGCCGAGGGCCAGGCTTTACGTTTCCTTTGAGAACCACAGCAAACAGTGCTTGCTGTCATTCTTATTTGAAAAATCAACCTCAGTAAGTGAATTAGAAGTTAATTCTTCCTAAGATGGGAGAAAAGAACACAAAAGCCCAATTTCCAAGAGAGGAAAAAAGGTCTTTCAGCATCTAATTCCAGAGGGAAAAAGACATTTAATATCCCTTTAAATGAGACACTGTACTAGGTACTTCTGGGGTGTCACATGTGGTACTGAAGTCCATCCTGGATGTAGTGTCTAAAATCACTACACAGCATTATTCCAGCACTCGCTGCAGTACAGCTATTAGCACTACCAAATGCAGAAAACCGTATTTCATACTACGGGACTCAAGATGCAAAAAAAGGCCTAGAAGCTTTAAAAGTCCAACCAGGAGCTAATGCAGTTTACCTATTTAATTCCAAAACTGCACAAGTTGTAAAAAAAGTCTGAGATGAAAACTGTAGTAAATTTAAGCTCCTCTGTTAATTGAAGTTTAAAAAAAAACCCCAAACCCACAAAGACCTCTAATTATCCCCAATTCAGAGACATCTAAAGCAGGCTCCATTTTTCTGGAGGGACGAGACAGGCACTCTCCTTTACATTATGATTTTGCCAGCTTTTTTTTTTTTTTTTTTAATGTTGCATCTTTCTACAGAATTTAATAAAAATTTTTAACAAACACACTTGAGATTAAGTAATGCATCTTCACATTTCCTCACACCCCGGGAGTCAATTTAAACAGCTTGTTAAACTGAAACTTTGTTTCCTTCATGCAGATGAATATTCAACAGGTACTAAGGCAGCTCTGTGAGATTCACGGTGGGCCTATTGAAGTGACCTGGATTAAAGGCAGAACTAAAAAGAGATTTCTTTTCTTTTTAAAATGCAAGTCCTTTCAACTCTGTTTATAATGAACCTTCGCAAAATCTATTAAAAAGTACAAATTGCATTTGCAATGCTGCAGATATAGCTAGCTCTCTTGCAAAAGGTCCAAGCCATAGGTGGCAGCTGGAACTTTTCTTCAGAAGTTCAGAGGTGTCGTGTGCCTTAAGGCTTCACAAGGCACCTGCCTACATCCAGGGAAAGAATGTCTCAGGCATCTGTCTTTCACCTTGCCTCCAAACACATTCCTCAGACTTCAAAGCGCAGATCTGACTTTCTGGGGCAGGGCAAGAGTTACTGCCTTGCTCCTGACTTTAGACTTGAGCTTTGCAGGTGAAAGATCTCCCCCTTCTCTATGGGGTCTCTGATGTTTTAAACCTCACATATGGACCATGACAGCTGATAAAGAACTGGCACACTAGTATCAGAAATCTGCAACTCAGTTTCACCAATCTAAAAAACTTTCAGAGGAAATCCTACATTATCTGTATATCAGTCCATAGACAAAGCATTTGAAGGCAGCTGAGATAAAGTGAAAGCTTGCATGGATTCCACATGTTTCTGAGGAAAGGAAGTGACCAAGAGAGCAAGGGAGCTCCAGAGACAGCAAAGAGAAACAGTGGAAAGAGCCAAGTTCAGATGCATTGAGGAAGCAGAGAGGTGAGTGAACAGAAGGTTGGTTGCTTTCAGCTTTGAAAGCTGATGCAGCAGGGAGGTATGGAAGAAGACAACTGGATGAGAATTTGCACGGGGGTTTTGACCAGGCAAAGCCACTGCTCTGCTTTCAATGAGATGACCTGGTACAACACAAATTGCTCCAAAACATGTCGCATGGTGTTTTAAGAAACAGGTATTTCTGAGTGATTTAAATTTTCCTGTCTGAGAGATATTGTTTTCAAACCTAAGAGAGCACCTGAGAGAACGTGCATCATGTTCTCCCCAGAAAGAGAAGTTTAACCTTCCTCCCCCCACCATACGGTCAAGCAAGAGGTTCTGGGAAAAGGAAATGGGATTTAATAAACAAATTTAAACAGAGTTGAGTAGTTCTCAGTCTAGGTATTTAAACAGTCTTCACCCAGACATGAAATAGTTACAGACTTTGTGCTGAGTGCCTGACCCAGGAAGGCTGGGAACACCACAGTAACTGCTTAAGATTCTGCAAAAGAAGAAGACAGAGAGAGGAGGAGACAACATCAAAAAAAAATCACTTCAAGTCTCCACAGCCTAGATCAGAAATACAGCATAAGGCAGCTTCCCACCAGAATGGAACACAAAGTTAAATACATGCTGGCATTTCTTAGATGAGGTTAGCTGGCAAGTCAAGGGCATCCTGGCCTATATGAGCAATAGTGTGGCCAGCAGGACCAGGGAAGGGATAATGCCCCTGTACTCAGCACTGGGGAGGCCACCCCTCAAATCCTGTGTTCAGTGTTGGGCCCCTACCTACAAGAAAGACACAGAGGTGCTGGAATGTGTCGGAGAAGGGCAACAGAGCTGGTGAAGGGTCTAGAGAGTAAATCTGATGAGAAGCAGCTGGGGGAGCTGGGGTTAAACCACCCCAGCTCTCCCAATTCAGAGGAGACCTTGTCGCTCTCTACAAATGCCTGAAAGCAGGTTGTGCCAGGAGAGGTTTAGATTAGCTATTAGGAAAAATTTCTTCACTGAAAGGGTGGTCAAGCATCAGAATAGGTTGCCAGGATTGTGAAATTACCAGCCCTTGAAGTGTTCAAAAAACGTGTGGATGTGGCACTTGAGGACACGGTTTAGCATTAGAACACAATATTGCTGGGTTACTGGTTGAACTCAATGATCTTAGAGGCATTTTCCAACCTAAACAATTCTCTAATTCTGTGACAAAGAGGATACAACCTAGAGCAAGCACATCCTTTATCACCAGAGACGAAAAGTCTTCATAACCTTTGAAAAGGAGAAAAAGGAGCAAATGGATGCAAAGGCACCAAAATTTACTTTTTAAACTGGAGTATCACAAAATGAAACTTGCAACCACGCTATTCAAAACCGAGGAAAAACTGCAGAAAAATATGGGCATGCCTCATTGAGAGATGCATCTGATATATAATCAGCTAGTATTTAGTATACAAGTAGCAAACACAATTGCAATCCACACCATAATTTTGAGCACTGGCACATGCACTGTTGTTTCTTTTGAAGAAAAATGTTAGCTTATTTTCTATAACCATCACAAATATAGAATCACAGACTCACAGAATGGTTAGGATTGAAAGGGACCTTAAGGATCATTTGGTTCCAATCCCCCTACCATGGGGAGAGACAGCCCCCACTTGATGGGGCATCCACTCTGGACAGCCTGTTCCAGTGCCTCTCCATCCTTTGAGTAAAGAATTTCTTCCTAATACCTAATCTAAACCTGTCCTCTTTCAGTTTAAAACCACTGCCCCTTGTCCTAACATGCCAATATAAAGAATCCTTCTCCCTTATTTTTCTAAGCCCCCTTTAGGTACTGGAAGGTTCTGTTAGGTCTCCCCAGAGCCTTCTCTTCTCCAGGCTGAACAGCCCCAGCTCTCCCAGCCTGTCTGCACAGGAGAGGTGCTTCTGCCCCCTGAGCATCTTCATGGCCTTCTCTGTTCCCATTCTAACAGATCCATTTAAAATAACTTTTAAATGTCAAATGTATACACTATCTGATGCTTCACCAGGATAGAGTGCAGTATGTGTGCATATATTCAGACAAGTACATGAAACCCAACTCAAAGTTGTAAGCTTTGTATCCTATATACTCGTACACACAGACCGATCTGATTTTGCCTAGAAGTGAACAGCTCCTCCCTTATACTGGTACCACTGATAATTATTTCCATTAAAGCATATTCAACCTTTTCATGTTTTGAGCAAATTTCACAAGTACAATGTTGGTATATTTACCAGATAGAAATCATAGCAAAGAAGCGTCATGCTGTACTGAATTTCTTGATGACAAAAGTGTCACAGTTAATTTGACACAGGATGACTCAAATACCGAGTTTAGTATTATTCTGCAAATATTTATAAAAATATCAGCAGATTTTCTATTTAGTAGCAATTTAAGGATTATAGCTAATTTTTTCTCAAGAAATGTTGCATTACTCCTATAATTTCACTATCATAACACAGAAAAATTTAAAAAGCATTACCCGCACAGCCAAAGTATATTAAACATGCCCTGACTATACATTTGACTTCGCCAGGTACTGGTACCGACTACCAGGTATTCTTCAAGCACTGAGAAAAATACTTTATTTCATAGAAATGACAGAGTACCTTCAGCTTCCCTAACAAGCAAATGTAATTTCAGCCTCGGGGTCGTGGCAGTAGCAGCCAACCATGCTCCTGGCCATTGCAGTTCCCCTTGCTCCCTTACTCCAGCTCCTCATCTCAGACATCCTCAAGCAAAATGAACTGCTGAAGCGCACTAAACCAGCAAAAGCCAGGCACTACATTGAATTACACAACTTCTGCCAATTTAGACTTCAGTGGGCTTAGCAAGCTGGAAGAGCTGAATATGAGTGGGTCCAGGGGAGCTCCCCAGCCCAGGGGAACAGGCCAGCCAGTGGACAGTTCAGGCTGCTGCCACAGAACAGCACCAGCCAGCCCAGATGGCCACAAACGCCACCCAAGAGGTCAACAGCCACACTGGACAAAAGGGTCACTTACACTGCCTCAGCATTTCAAGAGGTGAAAGGAAAGCGCAGGACCTACATGCCCAGATCTGCTCAGCTGAGGAAACACCTTCTGCAGGATTTATTTTGCTCTTTTCAACTGACAATATGTATAATGGTATTATAATAACTCAGAGATTGCATCAGACCAAGAAAGGTATTTGCAGTTATGTGGATGGCAAGCTAACAGCAGTTACAGTACAAGAACATGCTCTAAATTCCTTATGTAATGAGCTGAATTTACTACTACAGGCAGTTTTACAAAACTGTCTCAGCATTTTAACTTTAAACCCCAAAAAAGCAACAGCATGTAACACACACAAAAAAAAAAAAAAAAAGTATGAAGAGCAATCTCTTCATACATCTCAAAAAAGGAAGCAATTAAGACTTGTACTTTTTCCGATATCATCAAGGACACTGGAAAATTGCAGAGCAAATAAGAAGATTGCCAGGAATTAGACTACTCTGGTAGATGAAAGGATGGGGAAGAAGTGGGAGGAGAACGAGCTATTTTCCACATTGTGCCGTTAATTTTCCAATTGAATTGTCATTGCAATGCTTTTACTTGAAAGTTTACCACACAATTGCAGAGACATCAACTGCTATCAAATCTTTTAAATGCAGCTCAGATTTTCAGTCCAAAACTCATTACCATCTTTATAAACATCACAAAATAAGCCACACTGAAAACTCACAGAAAGGTGAGGTTGTTCCAAACCCCAATGTAACAAGCACATATTGACCTGCTAGTTTCTCTCCCTGCTTTTTCTGTCCAAAAACTGTATTATATTTTTTTGCTTTCCTATAGCTAAAATCAAGACACAGTCTACCAGCCATAACCTTTGAATCACTGTACTCATCAGGCTGTAGATCACGTTATGTTCTGGAGGACAGAGTTCTCTCTCTTGCAAGAAGTATCAAAGGTACTGAATTTGGACTCAAAAATGTGTTGCACAAAATGCTTCAAAAGTGCATTTATGCAATGGAGAAGAAAGCATGGAGGGATAACAAGAAAAGACCATCAAGCACTACCACTGTCAAAATCTTCCTGCACTAGACACACTTGCACAGCTTGACTGCATCTGCAGAGTAAGAAACTATGGAAAAATATACACCTGCATGGTATTTTAAAAATTTACGTGCTCCCTTCTGCTTGATCCAAGAATGTTCCCCATCCCACATCCCCCTCAGTTTGATAAATGTATTGAAATAATGTATACAGCAGGTACCATGGAGACCCAGATTAAGGAGCCATTGAAATGAAGACTTTCCGCATGTGTTATTAATATACTAATTATTTTTCCACAACAATATTTAAACTTTCCAAAGCAGTCAGAATAATTGAGGAAAGGACAGGAAACAGCATTTTCCCCCTGTGATTGTATTAAAAGTTTTCTGCATGATTAAGCTAAAAAGACAGCTATCATTTATCATAATGTCTGTTGAAAGTTTTACAAGTGACTGGAATTGTATTATGATAATAGAGAAATTAAAAATTCCTCATCTCTCAAATAATCCTTCTTGGACCACCTTACCCATCCTTTAATCCTCAGGAAGAGGATAAAAGGCTCATGTGCTGGACAAGCTTTAGTAAATAGATCGCTGGTTTTCCTTACATAGTTTATTAAGAATGAAAACATAAGTCTTAATTCTAAAACCTTTTCATAGCTGAAAAGTCTAGGGTTTTTCTTTTTCATGTTATTTTCACTATGTGGTTTTTATTCTCATTTCTTACTGATTATTCTTTTAAAATCACACAACTGTTTTATTTTGACATAAAACACATGGGATTTCAGCAAAAATAATGATTAAAAAATCCTATCCTTCCACCTAACTGCATCATAATGAAGAGATTTCTTCTGTTTGTTTTGTAAGTTCTACTGTCACAGCAGTGAGGAATGCACACTGGGAACATCTGATGGATCAAAATTGGAAGGAGTTGGGCAGAAAGTCACTTCTTCTGTAAGAGGTCTCATAAGATAAAGGGTTTTAAAAAAATATAAAAAACTATGAAACTTTGCTCTTTAGTCAAAGTGTCAAAGCACATCATATAGTTTAACTAAAGAAATCTCTAATGCCCAGAATTTTGTGATGAGGCTTTCAAACCCCATTACTCAACCTCTGGCAGATTTTTCAGTGAACACTAACTGAGCAATTCAAAGGATCAGCTTTTGAATTCCTATTGGTTAGGTTTTCTAAATTATTCTCCTTTTCTTTCTCCTTTTTAATATTTAGTTCTACAACAGGCTTTCCATGTCTGTTTATAAATTACATAGATATCATGTGAGTAATCTCTTCTGGCTGAAAATGTAATTTATTTTAATTGGAACTGAAAACCTGTTTGAGGGGTGGCAGGAGGAAACTGTTCCTATTTCCTGCTATAGTTCTCTCAGCATCTAATTACATCCATAAAGAGAAACAATGGGGAGGCTGTGTGTTATTCAGTTTAATGTGGTTAATCACACTGTGCCCCCTATGCAGGCAAGTACACCAGAGCCTCACAGCCGATACAGCACCCACAGAACACATTTATCAGCTGTAACAACTGCGCTCTGAGATCACAAATGATACACGCTCTAGATATAAATACTTGTTTACTGGAAAAGGTATCTAGTTCAAAAGAAAAAATGCAAAATGCAGCAGAACAGGAAACAAAAAATTCTAACCATTAGCATCTATCGATAAAATTCTTATCAATATGAATTCAATTGCTGCAACTAGAAACATTCCCTTCCTACCAAAATACCTTTCTTCATGCTTTTCTGTAAATAAGATACTTTGGGGGAATCCTTATTTTATATCCCTGTATCCTAACATACTAACAGGAGTTGAACCAAATACTTCACTTCCAAAAGTTTCAAGAGATGTGTGCCACCTCAGAACGGAATTAAGGTACCAGTCAGATCTTTTGCAAGACAGATTCAGTGCCTAGGTATCCCTGAGGACACAGAATTAATATGTTAAATAATATCTATCCCTGAGATAGATTCAGCTGGGATGGTGACACATCAACCAAATGCATCTTCTTCATTATTACTCTTCCTTCAAAGTCATGCTTGCATCAGCAATGGTTTGTGAGTCTAAAGGCAGAGGAGGGTAGGTATTCAAGGAAGGTGCAGATGAAACAGCTGCTGACACCCAGAACAGCCTCTGAACAGCAGGCTCTCCTCCACACACCGTGGTAATGGGGAAGTATCATCAGTCGCACTTTACAGAGCAATAGCTTTAGATGACAGCTTAAATGTCAACACTGCCTTTCCCAAGAGGCGTGAAAGGACTTGGTCTTGAGAGAAGAGACATCTCAGTGCTCAGACGACGACTCTTCCAAGGCCAGATTTTTCAAGCATGAAATCACCAAGGGAAAATAACAAAAAGGTAAAAGGAACTGCATATGGTCCTTCTTCTATGAAGAATTAAAGAAACGTTTCAGCAGCTTAGAATGAAACTGAGCTCAGATGAGTCACTGGGGTTCTTGGAGCAAAACAGACAATATGGATAATTGATAAAACAGGGACAGACTGTAAGAAGTATAGTCATGAGGTACAGTCTTGATGCTTGAAGAATATGATAGCTTTTGTGAGGAGTTAATCTCCCTTAGAACACAGCTGGAATAGTAGGAGGTCTGTTCAGAAGCATCATGTTATGAGGGGAAGACGAATGTGTGTAAGTTGGAAAGAAGATGATGGATTAATCAGTTAAGAAAAGAAGTGATAGAATTAACTCTAACTTATGTTTGAACATGGGCCTGTTTTGAACAAGAGGCAGCACAATGTAATTTTCGAAGGTACTGGTCAACCTAAATTATTTTAAGAAAAGGGCTTAATGTGAGAAGAACAAAACAAAAATGACATTACTTTCATTACTGAATGAAACCTATGCTGAAAAAAGCTGCAGTCTGGAGAACAGGTCACTGGTGCCTAGGGAAAGAGTGTGATGAATTAAGAGCCTAAGAACCTGCAAATGTTATGAGAAGATAGATGTCTTTTGGCAGACTAATGTTTTGATTTTGTTTAAACTAGCTAAAGTGAGTAACTTAGCTTCAACAGCACAGTGAATAACTGCTACTGCTATAAAGATTTAACCTTTCCCCATTCAATTAATGCTAGACCTGAAAAGCTCTCCTCAAAGAAAAAAAGCTTCACCGAAACCTAGGAAAGGTGATATTCATATTCCATATACTCTTAAAGATAAAAGAATATACAGACCTTGAGGTTTTAGAACACGCATACACGTTTCCCTAAGTTTTGTTTATGCAGTTGAAACATATTTCTTTCTAGCATAAAAATCTGCGGCAAGCAAAGGTTTCAGATCTTCATCATTTCATTGCTGCCTCAATCCAAGAGAAATCCAATTTATTCTGCACTGCCTCCCCAAGTGAGATAACCTGAAATTTTTCCCAAATGCTTATTTAGAAAATAAGACTTCAAAGTAAAAGGCTGACTTGCATTAATTGCTTATAGTTATCTCCTCTCCCACAGTTGTGGTCATCTTCTAGTCTGTTCCCCTAGCAAGAGCTGGAGATCTGTGTGTTCTGGCCTTACCACTGTGGTTACTCTTCCTCTCTTGCATATTGAAGAAAATACAGCATTGATGGCAGGTGCATCAGGAAGCAGCCAGACACACCAAACACATGCCACCAGATGGCATCTTCAACCACTTACATTTTAAGACCATGCCTTCAAGGGGAGATCCTGCATTTGATAAGAACCTTGGTATTCTGAAGCCTCAAGCTTCTAGACTAGAAAAAGCAGAAGCACTAGTGAAGACCTAAACTGGCATCGATGATCTGAAAGTCATTTTTCATTGCTAAAATCATTATTTTACTGAGGACACATTTGTTCCCTCAACAAGGATTCCGGGAGCCATAGGAGTATTTTGCACCATGCTTGATGTCTTCTCCCCACACACCTCCTTAATGACATCTCTAATTTTACAATAAAATCTAGGTGCAGTGTGCTGGATTTTCAAAGAGGGACTACTGATTTACACAGGATTTAATTACATTTGATACTGGTCCCCGATTAAGAGGTGATTTTGGCCATAACTAACCTCTACATGTGTTAGGAAATTTCATTTTTTCCACTATAGTGAGAAAGTCTATTTCCCTTAGCAGATATCTTAACGAAAACAAAATAAACAAACAACCACCCCTAACTCCAAGTAATTCTACAAGAAACAGTAGGCTACAAGACTATTCTTAATCTGCTGCTATCAATCATTATAGTTAAAAATAGAGCACACAAACCACACCCAAATCTGTAACAATGCTTGTTCTATTGTACTTAGAGAGCATCCAAGTCTCACCTTAACACTCTTACCACACTCGTATCATTTCAAGTAAAAGTTTTGGCTATCTCCTGCCTTAGGCATTGCTAATTAACTGCCTTTTAGAGACAAATATTTTCTTATTTGTTTAGAATCTAAACGTGATTTTCTCTTCAGAGGAGTTTTACCCTTTCAACTGGAGTTTTTTAGATTGTTTGGGGAAAAAATATAACCTAGTTTTATGTATGTAGGCTGATCTCACAGACAGTTCTTCAGTCTTCCTCTCTAGACTTTCAGTTGTGTACCCTGCACTGAGGCTAGGTCTTTTTCCCCCCCTCTTAAAGTCTGAGGAGAACCAAAGGAAATGAAGTGGAACAAAGAAGCTACATTAGCTTTCATAATTTATTGCTCTAGACAACTCCAGCTATTGCCTGTGACAGGAATCAAGCCAAGCAGAAAGAAAATGAAAGCATTCTGCCACTTTGTCAACAGCTGAAGTTGCAGGATTCATTTCTATGGCCACCAGCAATGTCCCCAACCCCCCGTCGCCACACTGCAGCTCCTGACCTGTATGTACAGAGGGCACCAAACACAAAGGAGAACATGCATGAAAAATAAACTGAAATGTTTTATGCGTTGTTTTCTTCAGGTTTTTTAAGACTGTAGACTAAAAATGATACATTTAAGTGTTCTTTCTTAATACAGGTTAATAAAGAATAAATCTGACACAGTTCACTGAATTTTATCTCCTTCATTATTCAGAAAAAAATTTTTTTGGTTTCAGTGAATAAATTCCTGTAGTGAACTCTCACAAGCAGTTCATTTTGATAAATGCAACCTCTTCTGATTGAAGCAATGCTTTTGTGGTGATTTCCACTTGTAAAGGTAGAATTTTTTGCAGAAGCAGATTTGGAGTGAGAGAGGTATAAGAACAACTGCCAAAAATTCAACATGGCAACCTTCAGAAGTACCATCTGAAAACAGTAATGCTGGCACACCTAATAAGCAAGAAAGATTCTCCACAGCACCTTCCCTTGTGCTGAGCACCATGGCTGGTTTTGATTCACACAAAGGCCCTGAAACAGGAGCTTAGTCCTTTGCCATTTTTCCCTTGGGTTGTCTGCTTTAAAGATGACATAGTTGGATCTATAAAATCTCACAGGAAGGAACAACACTGACTTAAACCAAGCAATCCACAAGGTTCAACACAACTACTAAGCTCAATATGCAACGAAGACAAAACGGCATAGGACAGACTTATCTTGAAAATTTAATTCTTGCTGAATCTTCTTTATAGTGGATGAGAAGGTCCTCCTCAATTATCAAGAAGATTTTATCAGGAAGTAATTAGCACCCTGAGTGGTATCAATACACAAATTTCAACTAGATTTAGATGCCCAAAGCTAACAGAAGAGAGAAGGAGGAGTAAGAAGAGTCATTGCAGAAAGAGCGCCTTGGAATAATTTGAAACTCACAATTTAATGTTTTAATGCCCTAAAAGGTGCACAAAATGACCCGTGTCAAAAGAAAATGTTATGGCTTGACATACTACCAGTTCAAATCATGTACATTATTGCCAGAATCCCCTGTGACACTTCCCAAGACTTTCTGGAAACAACTGCAGATTGAAAAGATGTTCCTGCTCAGCAAAATTAATTTTCATAATTGGTACATTTATTTGGAGCTCATGGATTTTTTGTGCTGTAAAGAACATTTTAAAATATTATTTTTTAAAAAATGAATTAAAATGTTTTGAACTACAGCAGCTTTCCTTTTCATTTAAAAAGGCAATACCTTCACAGAGGATATTATATACACTTGGAAATTATTCTATAAATGTTTTCTTTAGATAAACGCGGAAAACCAAATAGAGAAAGCATCTGTCTCAGCTCCAGTAGTATTTCTTAGAATAATTAAAATGCTAATGCAAAATCATGTAAAGGCAGGAAAAAGTAGAAGAACCACCCACCCCAGAATAACACCCTTCCATAAGTACAATTTCCAACTTCTAATGTTCTCTGATTTATGCCCTTTTTAAGTGATGACAGGTTATGTTTATAGTATCTCTTTAAGAAGGAACCTATTAGTTATCTCCTTTGCACTTGGCAGTGCTTCTCAGCAGGTTTTGGTGAAAGGTTAGACACACAAAAACAAGGCACAGATGAAGGCAGGAGACAGCTGGTGTTAGCTCCAAATGCACAACCTGACTCTGAACAGAGGTACACCTCTGCACAGCGATTCCCTCATCAGGTGAACACGGTGGTACCTCCAATGGCAACACTCAGCTGACACAAAACGCTATTTGTCTCTGACTTGCTATTAGTTCACCCCCTCACACTCCGCCAACTCCTTTTCTTGATTTCTACACTGCAGCCACTCTACAGCTGTTGTGGGTACAGTGTGATTAGGACCAAATCGATCCCCCTTTCAGCCTCACACACATATCAATCATGATTCTACAATTATTTCACACTCAAAGTGGGGAACTCTGGTCCACCTGTGACTGGTAGATTTTTTATTTTCCAAGGGGGAAGGCAAACACTGGATGGAATTTCCCTCTGCCTCCTTCTAGTTCTTACTCATTTCAGTAGCTCCTCCATCCAAAAGGGATGGAAGGAGGAACATGGGTGGCTGTGATTTCAGCAGTGATCCCACTGCATTCCCACATCCCTTACTAATATAGACTACGACCTAAGACTGAGTTAAATTAACAGAGGTGAGAATCAAAAGGAGGAGTAAATGGGCAAAGCTAAGAGAACACAAAAAGGCAAGAACAAAGGCTCTCTCTTCTTAATTAGGATTACAGAGTAAAAATGTCATGGTTATTTTCAAAAAAGAACCCAAGTGTCAAGACCCAGTTCTAACTCAAGCTGTGCCACTGACTATAAAACTGCAAAGCAAGTAAAAACGCCGATTTACAAGTTTCAGAAAAATATCTGAGAAGCTATAATAAACAGCACTGCTATGATGTACTCTGTCTACTTGGAATAGTCCTAGAAGAAATGCTAATGTGCTATACTGTGCTGTCATTATTTACATGATGAACCACCCACATGCTAAATAAAAGATGGCAAGAACAAAGTCCTAAAGGTTTACGTATTTGCAAGCAGTTGGTTTTATATTTTTGCTAGTGGTTATTTTCTTAATCAATGCAATTTCTGTGCTGACTAGAAGCCCATTTCACAGCATCACAATAAGCTCCACATCTGAAGGGAATCTCAGACTCACCAATTTCACTTTGGTTTATCTGACTACAATTTTTGCACTGAAGAAAGTGAACCCTAGATAGATCATAGTTGTAAAGAATACTGTCAGTAGTATCCACTGTCTTGGCAATAATGATAGATTTAAGCAGCTGCTACTAGAAAACATCAGCTCTGCTAAAATGTCAGATGCTAACGGCTGAAGCAGCTCAATTAAGCTACAAGACAATTGCTTTGTTCTATCAGGGATGCAGGCAGGCATATTTCAATCTATATCTGGAACCAACAGGAGCACTTAGGGAAGAAACAGATATAAAAAAAATCTGAATATATACAGCCTTACATCTTCACCTTCTTTCAGAAGTCTCAGATTTTAAGCCACAAGTAATTTGATGCATTATGAGTTCTCAATAAATCATGAAAAATAGCTGGAGTAGCATCAGTTTTAAACAACAACCCAAATAAAGGATCCAATCAAGTTCACTTTAGCTGATCAACAGTATGTTTATATGGTAAATTATTTTTAACAGAAGTTTAAATGCAGGTTTTCTGTAGTTTAATGACATTCTACAGTGATAACGTAATGGGAAATAATTATTGCAACAGCAAACGGTTTATGCTACATTGATAAAAGAGTATATCTAACACATTTTTAAAAATTATGGCAAATATTTCTTCATAAAGTCTAATTAATTTGAGAAAGCATATCTGCCTTCTACAGTAAAACGTGTAAAAACAACTGGACTATCATTTGTTTTCAAGACTGATACAAGAGTAGATGATGCTATTAATACTTTCCCTTCCCTCCACTTCCGAGTTCCAACCTGTTCTGCTGAAATCTCATCTATGCAAATGAGATTGTGAATGGATATTAAGAAAGAAACAAGTCAAAGTTTACTTCAAACATTTACCTCACTCCAGGCAAAGCTAACTTTCCTACGATGAAGGAGAATTAACTGCAGGCCATTAAATCTGAGAGTGACAGTAATTTGCAGAAATGTGTCCAGGTCTCACGTGTTACTGGTAACACAGCAACTCAAACGGATATAGTTACACCAGGAACAGTTGCAACTCTCATGCATCTCCAACATATAGAAAAAAGTGTTGTACTGTAACCAGCATCCTGTTCTGAGGGCGGACCCCATCACACGCTCACTCTTAGTACCACAAACAAAATTGAAGATGTGTTTTAAAGATAACTTTGCTGAATGTCTTAAAGCAAAGAAGAGAAAAGTGTAATTCTTATCCCCAGAAGTTGCAGGCATCTAGACTTCAAACCAGCAATTAAGCTTTAAGACTTGTGTGTCTGAAGACACCAACCATTCAGAAATACTTTACAATTTGATCACGTATGTGATCTTTTCATGGCACTTCTGTAAATATTTTAGTTATACATGTCCTGGGAATTCAATAGTTTCTTCATCAATAATCACAGTACAGAGGGCATAACCCTAACTGTGAAATAAAGGAATTTTAAATAAAATTACTTTTACTGAACTGTTAATTTCACACAAATTCTGCTGTGCTGATTTGGATAGATATTACAGTACTTGTAGGTCTCTAATAAGCATCTTTGCTTATTTTCCATGCTGAAATTCTATCTTAAACTGCTTCAAAGGTAAAAGTCAGAAAGAATTGGTTTAGTTTGACTCTCAGATTGGATCAGATCATTCACACGTATGCTAATGTAATTTTATGTAATTTTACTGTAATGTGGGCATACATACTTTTATGAACTCATCTTAACATGGATCACTTTAGCTAGAAATTCTTGCTGTTTACAAAGTTTTAGCTTGCACAACACTAGCAACCTAGTAGTATTATTTCATGTTACAAAATGGGAGAAATTTGGCAAAGGGAAAATATATGTGGAACGTGAGGAAAAATTCAGGCCCAGGACACCGTACCATTCCATGGAATAATGTACCCAGAGAATATCTGGAAGCCTCAGAGATCACAAAGCCACATGCTGGCAGGAAAGGGCTTTCCCGCTGTAGTTTTTATGGACCTGTAAGGCACAGAAGTTTCCAAAGGTCACCTGAGTTTTAACAGTTGTTCCCTCACAGGCTTGTCTACAAATGCCTACAACCTTTCCCCTCCCATCAATTTAGAGTTTAAATTGCAAAAACTCTCTGTGTTCATGAAGAACAAACATTACAAGGAATTCAAGTATTTAGGTTGGGTCTCCGTAAGGCTGTGACATTAACCAAGCCAATGGAATTAGTTACCCAAAGACACTGCAATAATAGTGCAGGTGGGTATATTTCCCCCTGGCATGCACAAGGTTAGCACTTCCAAACCTACTGCAAACACTCACCCTACCTTACGTTACGTGATGCAAAGGGAATAGCAAGGAAGGTTCTGCAAGCAATAGTGGTTTCCTTGCACCTACCACAGCCATAAACATGAGAGCTGCAAAAAACAGGAGTAGTAGAGGGAAACAATATGGCCAAGGAGTTCTGCAGAGACTGAGACACTTTCTACACTGCAAGAATAAGCTTTTATTCTGTCTTCTCCAATGCTCTCCCCTCTTCACTTACCAAGCTGCATGCACATGGTAGTTCAGAAAGATTTGCACATAGGCTAGCACAGTCAGGACTTCCTCAATGAAGCAAGTGAAGGTTTAGAACAAAAGTATATGCCATTTTTACCTTTTTCCATTTTTTCTAAATGAATGAGTAACAGATGCTGGCCCCTGTGCCTGCAAATAGCCTGGCTACAGCCACCAAGACAGAAACCACTGTCATAGACACTGCTGGGGTGGCAGCCCCAGAATTGAGAACATCTGTACACAGACAGCTGCCTCAGTAATATTCATACATTACATTTCAGTACATGTGCCAAAAAGCACAGTTTTATAAAGATGCATATGAGATAGGTTTTTGTGTTCTTAGTTTACTGGAGGACACTCTTGTTAGTCCTGATGGGCAGAACTAGCTAAAAAGGACTGCACACTGAGTACAAAAAATGAGGTATGTCAAATGTGACAAGAAAAAAGAGCACACATTAGATACTTTTAAAATAGATATCAACGGGGAAAAAACTTATCTTAAAGCACCAATATACATCTTAGAAGCTATTCACTTGTGCAGTCATATGTGCAAGAGGTTATCATACTATTTTCATTCAGTATCTGTAAATCTAACAATATCCTCAAGGAAAATAATCTAAAAGGTACAAGCAAAGATATACAATGACAGATATTAGATAAATATATCACTTTACAGTTCTAGGTCTAGCTTGTAGTTATGTATGTCATTTAAGGAACTATACATTAAAGTATAAAGAGAAAGTCACCCGTGCACTGAAGTCAAAGGGACACACGCTTGGCATGCAGTTAAGAATGGTCAGTATCCAAGCAGCATATTTTAGATTTGGAAGTGAGAGCCCACAAAACCACAGAGTTGGTCATCATGCAAAGAAAGGGCAGTGTATATCACTTGCCCAAAATCACTCTGTATAAAAATGAACCTCTGTAATCAGACTACATAAAGCTACCCAGTCAATTATAAATCTGGCATTCCCCAGTGTATTTTGGAGTGATTTCAGTAAATATTGCCATCAGAGTGGCTCAGAGATACACTTCCTTAGCCTTCTAGGAAAAAAAAACCCCGAACATTAAAAATGAGCCAGTTTCTCCATGTGTCATTATACTGTTATGAACATAATACAGCACTGGAAATTCTAGGGCTGCCATCTTTCCACTGAACACCTGTAGTCTAGTGGTAGACCAACCTCATTAAACACACAAGCTTAAACTGAAGTTTGCATGTCTCCAAGTGAAGAGGTTGCAGATTAAGTCAGTCAAGGCAACGTTGCCTCAACACTTCCCAGACGCAAGGAGAGACTTGACAGCAGAGCACTTTGAGTCTCTTATTTCAAGCTCTGTTCAGATTCCTACCCAGTGAGCAGCAGCCCAGTGTAACAATATCTACAGGAACAGCTTACCATGGCTCTAAGCCAGACCTGCAGTGAACTGTGCACGTGTGTACGCATGGAGCAAACGATGAGAATTTGAGCTATGCTCACAAATAGGTTCATCAGAAATACTTCAAAAGGCTTATAACCTTGCCAAATTTGAAAATAAAATGTATTAATTCAAAATGACAATCACATTGATGGCTCCAGCTAACCACAGAGTGAAGTTTTATACATAAATGCAAAATAATTGATTTTGCATTCCACATTAAGGTTCTTTGCATGACTCGTGCTCAATTATCATTTTCTTGCTCAAATTCAGGCTTTGTATGTACCCACTTAATTGCACATGACTTTACTTACAAACAGAACTCTGATAAATCTTCTGAGGACAATTTTATCACCACTTAAAATAAACAAAGGTGAAATTTCAAATGATTGCATGGGTGCACAAGGCTTTAAGAAAGAACTTTTCACACTCTGTAACATTTGTCAAGTATATCACTCTAATAATCAACAGTGCTATTATTTCTACAGTTACGCTCTTCTGTCTTCCTCTTTTTGATGATCATCAACTTATAAACCAGCTACAGGAATGTATTTCTAAAATATGAATGCCTCTTGCACAAAGAATCCCATATTAGGGGGGGGTTTATTAGTGATTTATGACTTCAAGAAGACTGCTTCTCCTGTATAAAACCTAGAATTTATTTTCTTATCCACTCTATCAGTGCTTTTGTTTTTCTTCCCAGTGTTTGAAAAAAGCTTTTCTCTACTGCATAGCTATTTCCTGACTGCCTGTATACCTGGCACTTCCACTACATCATCAGTCAATTGATATTCTCTTTATCCAGTCACCTGCTGTCATCCTACTCATACAAAGAAAATTGTCAGGCCCACAACAACATGCCTCACAAGCTTTCTCAACCTCCCCCTCACAATTTAAGTTCTTCCTTCTTTTGATGATCACTTTCATAACTGCAGCTTTCATGTTTGTTCATACAGAAGATTAGCACTTCTCAGCTACCCTGCTAACACACATCAGGAGCCCAGCTTTCCTACACTGGCTTAAAAGAGAGTAGCTACCAGCCACCCTGAAGTATGCTGCAGTATCACAAGCACTGCATGAGAATAATTTCAAAAGCAGGAACAAAGCAAGGTGTGGGCTTAACTGAAAAAAGAATCAAAGGCTTATATTATACCAGTGTTATACAATGGGGTAAACTTCAGGAGATTAATCCCCAAAATATAATTCAGAACCATTCCCACACCTTCAAATGCATTAAGAAAAAAAATTTAAGAGAAAAATTAAAAAGAGAGAGAGAGAACATTAAACACAAGCTTAGGGAGATCAGCTGGGACACAACACACCAGAGCTGTCCTCCTACAGTCTACATCTCTCAATGGATTAAAAAACAAAAAGTAAAAATCACACTCACAAAAAAAAAGAGAAAATCCATAAAAAGGTAGAATTTTCTGTGTGTCTACCATTCAGTTATGGACAATGGCACCTCTACAACTTCTTCCATTTATCCTGAAGTGTCAAAAAAAATTGTAGAACTTTATTCTCAGTTGACTAAGGGGATCCTTTTATTCATTCTATTTTCTTTATTCATTCACAAGCTACAACATGATTGACATCTTTTCCATCAGAACTGTACAGCAGTATGACAAGCTAATTATTATATAAAAAATGATACACATTACCTCTCCAGGTCAAGCCACAATCCTCTAGTTGGATGTCATTTTTAAAATTAACTTGTGCATCATTCTAGTCACTACATTCAGTTTCAGAGTAGGTTTGCTGAAAATTAAGGTTTCCTGAAAATGAAGGTTTTATTATTTCTATGTAGTTTTTGGTGACTGCTACCAGTATTGCTAATAAAAAATGGTAACCCTTCCTCTGCAGCAAATGACTATTTCTTGTACTTTTATCAGGGCTCTCAAGAAGCAAAAGTGACAAAAGGACCTGATTTCTTAAACCAAGTTTTATACTTTGGCTTCATAGTTTAAACTGGCTGGAATTAGGTATCTTTTTCCCCCGAGCTATGCCACAGATCAATTAGTTGTCAAAAATGCATTCATATCCAATAGCAACAACAAAATATAGGAAGAGGCACATTAGAGCAAGCAAATGCATTCATAGATTCAGAATGCAGGCAGACAATTAGAGAAGGAAATTCAAATACAAGGCATTTCCTGAGGATTAATGAGTGGGTGGTAGTGTTTGATAGTTAAGGGTAGGATAGGCTCTGCAACTGGCACAATTCATTAATCCCCCAGGCAACACAAACTGGGACTCCGCTAATTTTTTTCTGCACTTCTTATGTTCCTTAACATCTAATTAAAATTTCCACTTAATCTGACACCATCATTCCCTCACAGAATCACAGAATGGTTTGGGTTGGAAGAGACCTTAAATATCATCTAGTTCCAATCCCGTTGCCATGGACAGGACAAGTCCCACTGGACCATGCTGCTCAAAGCCCCATCCAGCCTGGCTTTGAACACTTCCAGGGATGGGACATCCACAACTTTTCTGGGCAACCTGTGCCGCACCACCCTCACAGTAAAGAATTTCTTCCTAATATCTAATCTAAACCCACCATCTCTCAGTCTGAGGACATTTCCCCTTGCCTTGTCACTACATGCTGTTGCAAGAATTCCCTCTCTCACTTTCCTGTAGGCCCCTTCAGGTACTGGAAGGTCCTGTATGGTCTTCCCGAGGCCTTTTCTTCTCCAGGCTAAACAGCCCCAGATCTCTCAGCCTGTCTGCAGAGGACAAGTGCTCCAGGACCCTAAGCATCTTTGTGGACCTCCCTCAGACTCGCTCCAACCAGGTCCATGTGCTCCTTATGTCGGGAGCCCCAGAGCTGGATACAGCACTCCAGATGGGGTCTCACCAGTGCAGAGGGGCAGAATCCCTTGCCCTGCTCTGCTGCCCACGCTGCTTTTGACGCAGGCCCGGACACAGGTGGCTTTCTGGGCTGCAAGTGCACATTGCCAAGACATGTTGAGCTTCTCATCCACCAACATCCCCAAGTTCTTCTCATCACCTCTGCTCTCAGTTCATTTTCTGCCCAGCCTTTATTTGTGCTTGAGATTGCCCCAAGCCAAGTACAGGTCCTTACACTTGGCCTTGTACATCATGACATCCAGAGCCCAGTGTTGTCTGTATGTCTGAACAGTACTACTGCAGTAAATAAGATCTATAAAATTACAGAATTAATACCTGGTGCAACAGGCCAGGTAACTTTTCAAGTTTCAGAAAGTAGTTCTAATTTTCTCCTAAAGACTAAAGATGTTCTCTGCCTTAGAAACAGAAAGGGCTCAGAAGACATAACCCTTTCCTCCAAAATACAAAGTGCCTGATGGCCTCCATTATCCAGTGGTAGCAGACAAAGAGTGAATCGAGTATTGGAGAGAACAACTGATTTTCGAGCTGCCTTTGAGTGCCTTAGGAGGCCACAAACACCAGTGCATTATTGAATATGTCCCAACCAGCAATCATTCCTCTCCATCACCATAACTCCACACTAACCTGTGACAGGTGCATCTATGTCCAGCAAATTTTTTTCCTGGCGGAGAATCGAAGCTCCCTCTGTTATTATTCTCAAAGCGACGCTCTCTTCCAGTCTCCCTTCTTTCATAAGGTGTGCCTTTAAGATATCCACACGAGGTTTTCCATCATTATCAAACACTTCCTTAGCTGTGAGACGGTGACTTGGAGGAAATGGGACAGCTAGGTAGAAAAATAAAAAAATATGTGGTCACTCCTTACAGAAAAGCTTCTATTATTGACACATTTCAAAACACATCTCTGCTGCAAAACAATGCTAACAAAGATTTTCTACTGCCTCTTAAAATGTGGTTTAAATTGTACATAGATTCCCAAAGACAACATTAAAGTACATGTATTCTGCAAGATATATTATTCACACAAGCAAGAAGTAGTTCATGCTTAGAAAAAAATGAAGAGGAGTATTGAGGTCAAAATTACAGGTAGATACATTCAAACAAGTCCCCCAAAAGCTACGGGAATATCAGGGAAAGAATGGAACAGAATTTAAGCTACTCTGGTAGAACTAGAGCGAATTTACATCCCTTCCATTAACAGCATAAAATGCACAAACAAGTGCAATATTTA
Source organism: Eopsaltria australis (assembly GCA_034509425.1). Lineage (NCBI taxonomy): Eukaryota > Metazoa > Chordata > Aves > Passeriformes > Petroicidae > Eopsaltria > Eopsaltria australis. Next base: position 1,318,117 of record JAVTVJ010000172.1, on the reverse strand, counting down.
ATACCTGTGTGTGGACATGCACAGATACACTCCCATTACAATTCTAAAATCCAAGAAAGAGCTCTCTCTAATGACCTTGGATAGAGGGATGTAAGATGTTTTCCTTGTACAAGTAATAGTTTGCTACACAAGATACATCTGAAGGCCACCAAAGTGCACCTCAGTGCCAAACAGACCACTGCAGCACGGACAGGGCGGAGCATGTATCAGACTGAAGTTGGAAAGAAATGGATAAATGCAAAGGTTGTCCTGGCAACATGGCAGCAACCGGCGAGCTGCATACTGTCCTCAAGTAAGGTCAGAGGCATAAACTTGTATGTTCCTGCTCTCCTGGAGCCAGCTGCAATGAGAAGGCTCGGAGGTGATGCTGTCAGTTGCCAGGATGAGGCTGGAACATTATCCCAGCTTAACCCCCTTTCCCTCGCAGTTCAGCTGGAGTGGCATTAGCCTCACCAGCCACAGGGTAATTATCCTGATCCCTGCCACAGCTGCAGGAGGGTCAGGTTGTTCTGGAGCTCCAAGCAGGGACATGAGGTGACTGCAGGGCCAGGCTCAGCTGGTCACATCTGCAGTGCAACCCTGGCCCTGCCAAAGGGTCTTGTCCCCTGTGGAATGTCTTACTGGCAGCTTTGCCCCATCACAAGAGAGCAGATCAATATATCTGTTAGCTTCAATTTTATTCTAATTTCACAATCAGCAGACTTCAAAAACCCATAACTCACACTCACTATTTAAAGTTCAAACCAAGCTCTCTTCTCTTACACTACCAGAAGTAACAGAGCAGAAAATAAAAAAAAAATCACTTTATGTAGCTATTTGCCACTGATATTTTTAACATAAACAGCTTCAGAAAATGCCTTTCCCCGCCCCCCATTTTTTTTTTTTCCTTTTTGCTGCTCCAGAGGTCCATTCACTGAAATAATCTGGTGGGGACTAATGAATGTGTGTGTCTGAAATACACTGAAGCCTGACTGCTCTCAGACTTAAACATGGGGCAAAAAGGGGAGAAGGTGAAAATTTATGAAATAAACTATTATGCAACACAGCAAAAGAATAATCTTTTCTAAAAAAAAAGAAGGTGAGTGATAGCTCAGCAGTTCTCCAAGCTTCCATTCTCTTTTTACAAAAACAAAACCCTGGAAGGCTAGTCCTAATGATCCTGGATTTCCAGCGTGGAGGAAGGACGAAAGGGAAAAATTGGTACATATCTGCAATCACTTTGGCTGGCAGAAGCTCACACCATTAGGTTGTATTCCTTAGCAAGACAACAGCCACTGTTCCCCCCCAAAGGTGTGAAAATGCACAAACCTATGCAGTGCATCATTACTTTGAGGTAACTACTATATATGCTTGTATGCTGAAGGGAGATTTTTACATTTATAAAGACAGAGCAAAACACAGATGCAATGAGAATAGCGAACAAAAGCTATGACATAAAACCTACTGATGTAGAAAAAAATATGACATATGCTGCAGCACTGTAAGAGGTCTGCAGGCAGAGCTCTAACAAAGATGTACCAGTATCTAATTAAAGAAAAAAAGATACTGTTCCAATAGCAGATGATTCATGATTAATTAGCAAAAACATGAGTGACTGAATAGACCACAAATTGCATCTTCCATCATGAGAATATTAATTTTGAATGTATACATATACAGAGCTTCCACAGAAGAACAACATAAGAACAGGTCATGCTCACGCAGAAGTCAGTTAAACATCACTTTTTCTAGTAACACCCAAAAATGCCTGTATGAATCAAAATCCTTTTATAAATACAACAAACATTTAACTTCCATTGCTTTATAAAGAGCAATGCTCCCATCTGAATACACAGGTATCTATCTGTTTCTCCATTTCTTTTTTCTTTTCCTGCTTTGTTAAATCTATGGTATTAGCATAAATAAATAACAATAAATGCAATAAACTTGACTATTATCAGAAATAAACCCTAAAATTTCATCAGACACCAATTGTGCACAAAGACTACACAAGGAAGAGCATGGAGCTGGAGAGGAGGCCACCAGGGAGAGGCAGGAAGAGGAAGGAGTGGGGGACTGAACTGCCAGCACCAAGCTCCTCACCACAGCACAGGCCCAGGGGATGTTTTTGCAAAAACAGGCTGGAATCTGTATTAAGCAACAGCCATAAAAAGGGGAGAGGCAATGAAATGTGCATCTACATATAAGATTTAGTTTTAGAAGTTTAGTGACAAATCTCACTGCAAGACTACTACACAAGACTCATGTATCCCTAATCATACTCCATAAAACTTAATACCTGGACTGGTGTCCACTTCATTTACATTAATATCTTTATACTGGCATAAAAAACAAGCAAACAACTATTCACCATGTGAAATACTGCCCTGATGGTTTGGTCATAAAACATGGACCACAACCAAATGCAAAGAAACGAAGTTTCAAACCCTTGACCTGAGACTGTCAGTAACATCCTCCTGAGATCTGAAAACACAAGAAAATACTCTTTAACCACTTACTAGTGGGGATTTTTCCACTTGTGCTTTCAGGTCTCTTGAGCATGTTCCAGCAAATGGAGGAAAAGATCAACCTGTTCTTTTACTGTTCTTGCAGGCTCCTGCAAAACCCATCTCATCGTTAACACAGCCACTGCAAAGGTCAGACATCGTTACTGTTTCTCTCAAATATTAAGCAGCCTCTCTGGAACAAATAAATAAACCATAAAGAGCTCTGCTTAATTAGAGTGGACCATGTGTGCACGCATAAATAAAATACAAGCATGTGGCAAAGCAAGCCTTATTTTGTTTATATATTATTCATTTTAAAATGAAGCTGTACACTAAATTAATACTCTCAGAGGAGGCTGCCCATAAGAAAAACTCTCTTTCACCAATATTCAAGTTCCCTGATAATTATCTCCCTCTGTCCCATAATTTTATATAAATTATGCTGTACATAACTATGTTTATAGCACAGCATACTTCTATGACAAACAAATGTTTTCCTTTTTTATTTGTAAGGAAAACACGCCAATAACTGCTAACATCTCAACAACCCAATGGACTGCATTTGTCTGATGGCAATTCGCAATTCTCCATTTTGAGAAATGCACTACAGCAGTGCCTAGAGCACAACATATTAAATACACTGACACATGCCACAGGTGCAAAAAAATTAAAAGGTCACTATGCTGCTTTGGGTTTTTTACATCTACTCCTTCATAACCTTCAGACTCAGTACACACAAAATTTTCCTAAAAATATGAAAAAAATAATCTCAGAAACTCCAACAAAACTGTATTTTTTAAAGACAGGAATATTTTTAATAGTTAACAAACAGGTTTTGCAGTCTGATTTTGAAAATCTACACCAATTTTATAACATATTTGAACACACAGCATAATCTTGAGCATTCCTACTGAACAATGACACCCACACTGGAGTTTTTACTAATGAATCAGAGTTCTGCATTTCTGCACCAGACTGGGTCTGACAAAACCTACGTGGCAACACAAAGAACCAGATCAACTTTTCAACCTAAAGACATTAGTTTAACATTACCTAATTACTGTACAGTTGCCTATGAACTTCTGGCTTGCAGGGTTTCTGTGAACCTAAGGGGAAGGAATGATGAGTTTTCTTCTCAGGAACTCTAGTGAATTCAGGTGACAGACTGAAACAAGAAGATGAGTCACTGCCATCCACAGCTGCTGAGGGGAACAGAGTGAAACCCCCAGGCAGTGCAGGGCTCCAAAGCACTGGAAAAAGGAAAGGGCACTGCCAAAGATGCTCAGCCATGCAGGACATGGAGTTCTCATGTGACAAATGTCCCCCCTCTACACATTTCCACAGGCCCCACGTGGACAATGCTTTCATCTCCATACACAAGTTTTCAGGAGGCAGATTCCACCATTCAAGCACACTGAATCACTGCAATCTCTTTTTTAACCTGCACATTATCTCCTTAGCAGATACTTTTTAGGAGTACCATAGAGAAGGGTGAGTTATTCAGAAGACAAAATTTCTTTTAAATATAAAATTTTGTACTACAGCATTTGTAACATGTGCAAGTTCTTATTAGCTTTTTGCGTACTTGCCAGGAAAATATGTCTACACCTGATTAAAAAAAAAAATCGAACTATTTACATGACAGCAAAAGAGCCAAAACAAAATCATCTCAGTGAAGCTTAAAGTGGAACACATGTTCTGATGTTTTCTAACAAAAACTATCACGTTTCATTTTACATTAGCTACTGTCATTAGAGTAGGCACTGGAATTGGCAATCTCTCTCTAAAAGATCAAGCTTTCACCTGCTATTTTAAGACATGACGTATTTCAGGACTGTTTTTACTAAATCTGCTCACCAGATGGTGAAAGTGTTGGAAATTAGAATCTGGAAAATAAATCTACAGGATAAAATAAGAAGCAGCTATGAGGATTCCTATAGAAATTTAGCATGAATTTTTCTTCATTGCCAACACGTTCTTGCAGTGTAATCAGAAGTGCTCACAACCGTACTTGCTAAAATACGTAATTAAATTAACATCACTCATGAGCAAGGCACTTGCTTCACAGAAAGCTGAGGTTTTCACTGGGCAAGCCAGTCTATACTGCATAAAGAGTCCACCAAAAAGAATGTTGCATGAGGACACCTTTGAGTAGCAGCACCTGTATGTGAACTGAATTGGGAGCAGACAAGAGAGTCACTCCTCAACAGAGCTCACATATACCAAATTTAGAGTAAAAAGAGAAAGGAGTTCCTTCCACAGATGTCTCAGCTGACAACACGGAAAACAGGCCACTTGACAAGAGGCAATAACACCTGTGGCCTAGAAAAAACAGAAGGTACTACAGGTTGGCAAGGAAACTGCTTCTCACAAGACTGAGATGAGCCATGCTAGCATTATTTTTTGATGTACAAAAGCTTAAACTATAAAAATTTTAGAAAGTAACAAAAGACACTTCATCAAATATCCCAGATCCGATGACTATTTTTAATACATTCTGACACTTCAGTCATAACTGGGGAACATAACAGCAAAGACAGAACTGCCTCAGAGAAGTGTGCCTAACTTTGCACAGAAGCTATGCTAGGATGGTGTTTGTAAAAGGAAGGGCTGTGTCAACCATGTACTGATCCCAACAATATTGCCATGTTGTTTCCAGGCACTAAGGCTGTGGCTTTCTGATAGTAGGCTTCACTCCCCCAGTGAAATGTCCCATTCTAAGACATCCCATTCCAGCACACTACAAGCAGTCCTCATGCAGCGTAACTCTGTGATACCTCAGGAAGCAAAATACCTTTGCAGGATTTGAGCCTCAAACTTGCAAGGGAAGGATGAAGTCTCACTCCTGTGAACCTTCTTACTTCAGAGGAGAAGGGCTGCCTCTGAGCAGCTGTGAAGCTGGGACTCACACGTTGTGGCACAAGCTCTGTTGGTACCTCTCAACCATACAGATAAGTTTTTGACAGGATGATCTCCTCTCAACTGCCTCTGCCATTTTAATGAACATACAGGGATCTTTTTGCAAATACGTGAGTGGCACAGCAAAGAGGAAGGACAATAAAAGTCACCATTAACTTGGAACCAACTGAATAGGGATGATACCCTATAATTTCTAATTACAAAGCTGAAGTGTGATGGGTTGGCGGGGCTGGATGCCAGGTGTCTGCTCTTACAGGATGAAAGCCTACAGTACTACAACTTCCCACCACTTCAGGAATTGCTATGGTCTTTTCATGGCATTACTGGCCTCCTCGAGAATACACAGTACCTAACAATAAGAAAAGTACATAGTAACACTTTTCTTCAACTCTTTAAAAGAGCATAACCTATCTCCTCGTAAACTCAGGTCAAATTATATTTGGAAAGAACAACCATAAGTAGCTATGTCACCTTCAGTCATTTAAAATAACTCCCAAAATATTAAAAACAACACCCACTACTGTAGGATTTCATTTTCTTTATATTCACCACAGGAAGCTTTAAAAACCCTAAAGAAGAATTTATACAAAGAGGTTCGAGCAGTGGCTCATTATTCTTACTGTAGGCTCAAATGAAGAACAGTAATAAAAACCACCAAGGCCTGGATAAACATACGAGATGCCCTTGGTGGTTTGACTCTAGACTGGTGAATTGATTGACATGTTCCCATCTCAACCACTCTGAACACTTTTATAATAAATTGTAGCATTGATATCAGCAACATAGATAAACGTGTATTTCTATAACAAGCCAAATCTAATTCTTAATTTTCAATCATTATCAAGCAAATAGCAATAAAAATATTTTTCAGCTTCTCAGTAGAAGTCTGGACAAAAAATTACATCAGAACTTTTCCAGAACAACATTTACAGGTAACAGACACATCAGAGAGCATAGGAACCCTGAGAACCTAGAAAGAGATACAGGTTGGAAATGGGAAGAAAAGGAGGTACACTTCAAAAACCTGAATGAAGGACATTCATTCTCCTAATTCAAAGAAATGGGCCTGTATGAAATACCAAACTGTAGTGTATGTGGTTATATACTGGCAGCACTCCCAGAGTATCTTTTGGCCAACTGCTGGAACCAACAAACAAATCCTATCAGTCTTGAAGAGCACAAAACAACACACATCCCTATAAAATATTACAAAAGAGTATTCTTTCCTTGTGTTTGAGATCATATGCAAGTATCTTTGACATTTACGATGCACTCTTGTCTACAGTTCATGGATAAAAAACCAACTACAAAATAAAGTAGGGAGGAAAAATTCAGTAAAACAGGAAACATTCCCAGTTAGGACCAGCACATACAGTAAAAACTGGAAAATGTGATCGTAGCTTCCTGGCCTCATCAGGAAAGTTTGTTTTTCTACTTTGTTACACCCAAGTTTTTCCATAGGCCTCAAACTGAATACTGTTGAGCTTTGTTTTTATTAGCTTTTGGAACAGAGAACAATAATTACCCGGAGTTTAAATTCCTTTATAGGAACAATTCATTTGGAGAAAACAGTCAGAGGAAAAAGAACCCCGTAACAATGGAAAATACCAAAGGTCTTCCAAGACTTAGATAAGGAATCAGGCACAGTCCTCCATCCCCCAAAATACTTGAGTGATGCATAATTTCTTTTCTATGGTAAAGCTTCACTATTGTTCCTAATTGGAGGCAATTAGGAAGTGATTGCATCTGAAATTATTTCAGTCTACTGGGGAAAAAACCCCAAACAACTGACTGCAGGATCTGGAAAACCTCCAGGTATCAATCCACATTTACTGCACCATTTTCTTCTGATTTTCTGGTTCAGCTTTAGTCAGTCGACACTACCAAATTTCATTCTCTTATATGGAAAGGTAGCTAAAAGGGGGATTGCAAATAATTCCTTACCTGTGAACAGAATTCCCTTTCCAACCTCCTAAATATAATGAGGTACCTTTACCAAGTTTTGTGAGAAATCAGCTTAGCTTTAAGGACTAACTCATAGTTTCTAGTGACATGCAAAAGAGTAGGGAAGCAAACACTGTTTCCTTTCTGAAGCTGTTCCATCAGGGCAAGGCTTAAATACAACCAAGATTTAGCTTCCAAAAACTGACTACTGTACACAGTCTGGCAATTATCAGACAAATTTGTTAAAACAAGTCACAGACTCATAGAATGGTTTGGGTCAGAAAGGACCTTAAACAGCATCAAGTTCCAACCCCTCTGCCATGGGCAGGGACACCTTCCACTAGAGCAGGCTGCTCAGAGGCACATCCAGCCTGGCTTTGAACTCCTAAAAGGAATGATGAGAAAGTGCAGGTAAAGCAGCCTTTATTTGGAGATATTCTGTTTCCTAGCACTCCTTAAATGCCACATTACAGAAATTGCTCTGCTTAAATGTCATCCTGCAGAAGTGGATTCCTGGAACAAGAAACACCAGCACACCTCTTGCTGCTACAAGAAAGTTCACAGGGCAGAGGAAATGAAAATTCCTGCTAGCAGTACTAAAGAAGTGTTTAAAAAATTCATCTTACATTTCAAATTCAGGGCTATTTGTCACCTAGCAATTGGTAACCTTCCCAAAGAACGTGCTGCCTAGAGGACAAAGACATGAGGGTAGGGATGCTGACAGACCAAGGTACTTCACTGCCTCTTTGAGGTTCTAAGCTGTTGAATGCTGACCAGAGGACTGGCAAGTAGCATCTTTGAATCACGTAAGTTTTATTTTACTGGAATTTTTTTTAAAAAGCAAACTTTTGGGGAAACAAAGAAATAAAAAACTCAAACACCAGACCTAAGTCAATAAATATCAGGATGTGAAAAACATTTAAAGCATTAATGGGTGAACTATGCCCTGTGAACTAAATCAAAAAGTCATGCTGACCTGTAAATGTTAACCTGGTTTATTATTTTGCTGATCATGAGGCATGCATTAAGTAGTAGATATACACCAGCACCTCATAAATCAGTCAGACAAGTCTAAGGAATAAGCCTTACAAATATAGGTATGTGTAAGGACCCAGAGCACCTGGAGCCAAATTAACCTTAAGAAGAGGCTGGAAACAGCAGTTGATGTGCGGGTATTTTGTTTGTTTCAGGTTTTGTTTGAATTTTTGGATTTTTTTTAATCGCAAAGAGCTGTTTTTGTTTTAGTAGCCTTCTTGCCTTTGACAGAAGTTTTAAATCAGCATACTTCTGGATGAGTGAATCTATACTGACTCACACTGGTTTATGGTGTACAAGGAACTGGGCAAGCTCTGCACATACTAGTGTGAAAAACATCATTTCAGAATTTCACTAAAACTGAATTCTGCTTGTTCAGCCATAATCAATAGACAGGAAACACAGGCATAAAAAATCCTGCACCTGATTATATAATAAACTAATTTGTGCTAGGCTACACCTATTATTGATCCAATAACAGCCCTTTCCTATCTAGGGATCAGGTCACGTACCTGGAAAAACAGTAACAAAGAAGTAGGTTTTTTTTTCCCTACACAGTCTAACACCCAAATACCAAGAGTCCTCACAGCATGGTTTGGCTTTGTCAGCATTAGGATTTAGGGACATACACTTCATGTTACACAGGATCTTTTTAAACAAACAAAACCCCCAACCTCAGCCTTCACTATACTCAAAGAGATGAAATGGCTGGTTTCTCCTGGAACTCAGCAAATGCATAGTACCATTTGTTTCTTCTTGCCTGATATCAGAGATACTGCTTACTGAAGACCACAGTTCAAACTAGAACATTTAACAGGGGAATTCAGCCCTTCATTTACAGAATGGGCATGAGCAGAGGGCAAAGTCAGCCCTCCACAGACCCCGTAAGCAATGGTGCCTTTCTCTCCTGATGAAAAGAATTGAAACAGTTCCATGAGACTGTTATGAATAGTTTCATATGTAACTTGTTCTTCTTCCAACATGCTCAAAGGACTAATTTTCCTGTGATGTTATTAGACTTCACATAGATCAATACTAAAGATTATGGACCACATTCACCACTGTGCTATGCTGTTATAATGCCATTAAACAAATGTCCTTTCTAATCCAGCATTAACAGATCACACTGAGCTTTGAAACTGGGTTCAGCCTGCTCACTATGTCTAAATAAAACTTACCAAACCCAATGACACTGACATTAATCTCAAGTAATGTGGCTGTGAATCAGCCCTGGTATTTTTGTTTGGTTTTCATGGCTTGCCTCTACAGCACTTGTATCCTGGAACGTCCACGTGGAACTTCTGCCTTGGACTCATCACCAAAGCACATTTATTTCCATCAATTAACCTGGACTTCTGCAAAAAGTTGTTTTTATTTTAAAATAACACATGCAAAATTTGTAAGAAAAAAAAATACCATTTTTAAAAGGCAAGTTTTTGTTGATTGTAGCATTACGTGGTTTGATAGGCACTCTTTTTTTTTAGCTGTTGTTCTTTTTTTTTTTTTTTACTGGGTACATGTGGCAACAATAGTTTCAAAGCCCTCAATAAAAGCTTGCAGTACTGTTTAAATGGATATTTAACCAAATCCTCTTTTTATTTATTATAGATGCTTTTAAATATTTTGTAAACCGTATCTTCCCTCAAATCTCAATTGCTGCTTAATAAATGCTAGATAAAAATAAATCTGTCTAAATTTACCATTTTGCTCATACTCTCTGAAACATCCTGTTCTCAAGCAGAACACTGGAGTTTAAAAAAAACTAGCTTAATGAGGCAGTGAGAGACTCAGACACCTGTGCTTTATTCCCAGATCTGTTGTGTAAAAGCAATTCAACTTTCATTTGCCAGTGACTAAACACACAGAAAGCTCAGCACTGGGGTGCTCAAGCTCTGTCATGCACCATTGTGTGTTGGTCACGGTGACTCTGTGTGATGCCTCTATGAACGGCAGCACAGCACAACAGGACTCCCAACACACTTCCCAAAACAAAAGAGTCATCGAAGGAGCACAGTTACCAGAAGACAGACAAGAGGAAAACTGAACTCTCATTTGCTAATGGCGAGGTGACATCAGGCACTTTCAGACACATCTTGGGTCTCAAATCCCTTCATGCGGAACAGGCCACTATTATTTCAAACCAAGATCAAAAGAGATTTCAATCAGCTACTTATCCAGTGAAGTGCTAGCTGAGAGACCTTCACACAAAATACCATCTCCCCCTACCTTGACTAAGATCAAAATATTTTTCCACAGATGACTCAAAAGCTCTGGACCAGACACAAGGAAAGGAAATGTGATGCTGCAGCCTAGGCAGATGCAGGCACAAAGGAAACTAAACTCATGCCTTTGGTTAAAAAGGCCACTTCCACATTTGGCATTCAGTGGTTCCCTAACTGTAAAAATGGCCTCATCTGTCACAGGGTCAGAAATTTTGATGGCAACATTCCACTACTGCATGAATAACTTTTCTCTGGTCCTAAGGAGTCTGAATTCTTTTACACTAAGCAGGTAACTTTTTGAGATAAGCTGAGGAAACTCTTTTTTCCTTCGGGAATAATTAAGAGAATACTAGTGCACCGTCCCAGAGGTAAGAACTTTTACTCCTCCTTGAACTCAAGTTTTATCTAGCCTGAGATGAAGGTATGGCTACAAGATTAAGTGGGGAGAAGAACAGAGGGACAATTGTGCCAGTTATTGCTGCAGCATGGCAGTATTAATATCAATAGAGATTTATATTAATAATGAATGTTTGGACAAGTAAAATTCAGATATTTTTCACATAAGGAAGCACAAAAACCAAAAGCAGGAAACAGGACTCAAGTGCTCTAGAAAATGACTCAAGTTTATTAGATTTCTGCATATACATGAAAGTAAGGAGCCTCAGATGCTATTTATCATGGAAATCTATAAACAGATTCATTCACCAATGGATAGGCTAAGGACAAGACACAGCCTAAACACTTCACTGGTTCTTAATCTCTCACTGTATTATCAAGAGATGACCTTACCTGTAAGGTTCATCAGAATCTTTTTATTAAATTACCTTAGCAAGAAGCAGGACATTACTAGTGTAATATATGTGATCTAACTAATATAGCTGATATATTATTATAATGAAGGAAAGCAGGACCTGGAGAAGCATGCCATAATCCCAACCTAGCACCAAAAAGCCATCCAGCATCTACAATCTGTGACGTGTCGCCTGGCTTTTCTCTCTCAGAGAGTGCTGAATTGTTCTGTTTCATTAGATGCATTACTTCATTTCAAGGTATCATCCTGACCCAAGGAAAACAGTTCTGATTTAAGTGGAACATGGGGTTGTTTCCTTCATATAGATTCAAGGGTCTAGCTCCTGCTACTTGCAAATGCTCTTTCCAAGAGCATGGTTACTTCTCATGCTGAGCAATGGGCTTGCACTAAGTATCTAATAGAGACCTGCAAATAAAAGGCTCATTTCATGAACCAAATGATGGGGGATGAGGACAGAGAATTCACTAGTTCTTGCTTCATGCAGATCTTCCACTATTACAAGAGAGGCTGCAGGAAGGTCAGAGACGCTCAGGGAAAAGAACACTTTATAGCCTAAACAAGCAGTGGGAAACAAAACAAAACAGTATTTCAGGTGCCGAACACTACCCGAAACAGATCTGTAACCACACACACAAGACTTTCTCCTGTTTTCTCAAGTCTTTTGCATGTTTATGTAATGGTTTTAATAAAGCCTAAGGAAACAATGATCAGTACAATTACTTCTCACAGACTTCTACAAAAAACCATCTCCAAGACCTCTGGTGTACTCCTGGCCTCTAAAATCAAATGGAGGAACAATACCAACGTAAAAATGGATAATTCCCAAGGCATTCAAAATTTAGGAATATTTAAGTGTTTGGAACTGTCTCCTCTTGCATTCTATTTTAAAGGCAAATTTCTAATGCAGCACACATTCAAAACCCCTGGCATGGCCTCAGGGGGTTGTAAGCTCAGCTGGTAGAAGGCAGAGTCAAAATTATGCCTCAGTGACCTACCTGAAAGGTACGTACATGGTTCAGCCAGTACCACTTCTCTGCATATGTAGTGACCAAAGCAACAGTTACTCTGGGGACCAGCATAAGAAAAGGAAGAGCCTTTATAATCTGCAGAGGTATCCCAAACTGAGCAATGTGCCCTACAAATCTCCCATATCAAGAGGTTTTGTGGGTTTGTGGAGGGATGTTTCAAATACATTCAGTTCCGCACTATTAAAAATAATTGCAAAAATTACAGTGATTACACTTCCTGAAGTGATTTCTAACTTGTTACCCTGCACCATTTGCAGAGAAAGCATTGGTACTTGTAAGGAGAGACTGCACACAGACATGAAGTATTTATAGCACCTATCTACGCACAATTATTCCAAACAAAACTCTCTGATATGTTTTGTATTTAACAGACAATCTATCAAGGAAATAATACACACTATGATGGTATCAAGACAGGCTGCTGACGCCCTTGTTACACACTCTTACATGTTTAATAATAAAAGAGTGAATTATAATTACAGAAATTAAACTGAACTTAAATACTCAGTGGCCTATGTTTGCATGCACCCAAGTGGAAACTACAGATTACAGACTTTATCTGCTAAAGCTATACACGACTAGAAAGAAGTACCAAAGGATATACTGACTTGTACTTCCTTTTCACACAAAAAAATCCACATCACACACAGCTGAAATAGTTAAAATGCTTCTCCAGGTTTGCTGACAAGTAACATTACACTGCACTGACGTGAACGACTGGTCACTTCTGACAGTGCTGCCTTAACAAATTAAAATAGTCTTGTGAAAGTTCAGGTATGTGTCTTAGATGTCTTACCACTTCACACAAAATTCCATCTGAATTTGAAAGGTAATGGACACTAATCCACATGCTCCCAAAAGCCTCAAGGATCATATCTAGCAAACACACCAAATGGCTGCAAGGCTTCTAAACTATACTAACTCTTGATGGATACAAATATAAGCACAAAGCCCCAAAAGCACACAACCACCAGAAACATCTATTTCATGTCAGAAATTTTTGAGGGAATAGGTAAAAAGAAATGCCTCTCAGGGCTGTAAGCACCCCAGGCAATTTGGATCCCAAGAACCTTCCAAAATAATGCATTATACCCGAAGCGTATGCCAGAAGAAACTCCTCAGTACAGGCTACATTCACTTGGACCCAAATCACTACAGCAACCTTGCCCCTGTTCACTGAGTTATCTTCAGCAAAGCCATTATCTCCTGAAGCAATATTGCTCTGAGAGGAGAACACAGGAGTCTCTCATGTTTTATGGGCAGCCAGTGGGCAGCTCCAAGCTTGAAGTACTGAAATGCTATCTTTTATCACCAGAGAACTGGAGGGAGAAGATAGGTCTTGCAAAAAGACCCTGTTCCACATAAAAAAGCACTCACAAACAAATTAAACCCAGGCAGACATTGCAGGTAAGGGCCCACTGAGGGACAGACGTTTCCCTCCTCCCTCCCCTAAGGACTAATTGTTTATCAGGTATAAAACATTTGCCCTGTTATGAAGGTCTTCAAAACACAATCAAAAACATACAGAATGCCTTTGTTTCAAACTTAATAATCTAGTGTTTTAATAAGTTTTCCAGCACAGAACCAATTAGTGAGATGGTAGCAGTTCCCAGTCCTCTCATTCTGCGAACTGTTCCTCAGGAATACCACTGGAGAGCTGAAATAATATTTAAACTTGCTTCCACACTTGTTTAATAGCTTTTTTAATATTTGTGACAAAACAGATACTAAGCAGAATGAAACGTCTGCTTTTCCTGACTTAACTGAAGCTTTCCAGAATGGCCTACAGTACTTCCTTGTAAATGCAGATGAAGTTGAATTATTAATATACTATATGAACATCACCAAAAAGATAAAATATTCCAGTATAAAAAGAAAATAGCTTAAGGATAAATAAATTTTTAATTAGTCAACAGAGATCAATAATCACTTCTGATCTGAAAATAAGTTTGGGTTTTTTCCCCTAAAGCCTGTTATGACCAAATACACAAACCCATTTTTCTATACTTGTTAAAACCATCTCCTTGTAGACTACACAGGAAATGTCAGAACAAAAAAAAAAGGACTATTTGAGACCATAATGTCCCCAGTCCATTACTCAGGTTCCAGGTTCTAATATGGAGCAAAGCCTATCTTTTGCCATTCACTTCACACTTTTCTCGTAGTATTCATCTAAAAAGACTGCAGAATCTGCCTCTCTTACTCGGCTTCCTCTCCTCCCCATATACTGAAACATCAGAATCACTATAAAAGAAAGCTATACTTTTCACAATATTTATACTGCATTGCATCAGACTTATTTAACTGGTGTGATTCCTGGCAGAGATTCCTGGGAGAAAACCACAATGGGAGCTGCAAAGGCCTAAGTGATTTTCATCTAATTTGGTTTTGAAAACGTGTCACTGTGTATGTTCTGAACACTGAAGTCTGATTTACATCTTTATATTACAATGCAATAAACTGCTGTGACCTGGGTGTGTGTAGCTATTACTCTCCAAAATCCAGCTAGCATTCCCAGTGTAACTAGTTCTACACGTTCCACCTACCACTCACTGGTGGCCACCTAATCTGTTGGAGTGTGTGGAAAGAAAGTTATTGGTGGGGTGGTTTTGCTGTTGCTGTTTTGGGGTTTTTTCCCTATTCGCAGAAGAATATATTTCATCTCAACTGGGAAAAAAATTACATTTTATTTAAACTACAAAATAATAGGTTTAATTACAGTCATTATTTGCTTAAAAGTTTTTTCTTTCCCCTATCTAGCTCCTTCAAACTTTGTTAATCTTTGCCTGTTCTGCTCAAACCATATCTAATCTTTCTTTTTTTGAGAGTCATTTTGTTTTCCTGAACAGTTTTAAAGAAGTCTTTATTAAAATTATCACCATTTTGCTAGACAAGAGTGAGAATACTTCCTAACAAAAACAGTGGTGAACAAAAGGGAAGAAATTTGCTCTGTTGAAGGTAGGTTAGTATTTCTAGTGCTGTTTCTGGTGGAAGAACACAGAACATCCCACGCTGCATTAGAGTCAGTAAAGAAGCACTGAGGAAAAACAAAGCAAAACAAACAAACAAAACAAACAAACAAAAAAAAAAAACCAACCAACCAAACAAAAAAACAAACAAACAAAAAAAAAAACCACACACACACACAAAAAAAAAAAAAACAAAACTGTGGACATGCAAGTAAGACAAGAGTCACCTTTTCCACTCTTTCTTCTTCCAAGATGATGGTAATGACTGGGATGATAACTGTTAAGTCCAGCAAACTACTGTCTATTGAATTTGCGGCAAAACCAATCCCAGGCTTTCATGTGTTCCTCCCAACCTTTCTGAGTTACTTTTACAAATGAATTGAAAGACACTTGTTAGGAAAACCTAGAATTCATCGGATATTGAATCAACTATCAGCCACCTGGCAGTCAGCAACACCTTCCTTGCATTACCAGTTCAGTGTTCCCACTGTAAAACAGAGATTAATGCAACAAATACATTTTGGATGCACATTTAACTGTGTGCTCCATCAGTTCTGAACTGAGTCCATAAATGGCTTACTTTCCAGCATAATTCATATTATAAATAAGATCCACTGACCTTTAAGAGGAGCAGAAAAAAAAGAACAAACCGAAGTCTGATTTAACTACAACTTTCTGAGCACAAGTTGAAGCATTTTCAATTATCTTTTATCAAATACTCAGTGAAACAGAGGAGATTAAATTAAGTGCACTTCAACTGAATCATTTTCTGCAGAATCAAGCAGTCTCAAATTGCTCTGCAACTTTGATAAAGAGTAGAAAATCCTGCATGTAAGTGAAAAGCAAGTACAAATGTGTTATATATTATTTTAGTATGACACAAAGGCTTTTCTAAGATTAATACTATCTTAGCATTAAGAACATAAAGATACTAATGTTTACTAAGTAGGATTTATCACACAAGAAACAAAATCCTTTGTGTTAAATTTCTTCAATGTGTATTAACAAAGTCCAAGACTGCCGGGGGGAATTTCCCAAAGCACCAAAGAATCCATGCCTTATCCACATGCAAGCAACTCAGAAAGCTCAAACTCCAGTTTATCAAGTTTTATCACTGTCAATCATGTTGTCACAGAACAACTTTCACATTTTTCTTGGTTTAAAGATTAGGCTAACAATAACCTCAAAGACTGCTAGGTTAATTGCAACATCATCCATAAAGGAAGAATGTGGGTCTAAAAGAGCAATGCCCCTGCCCCCCTAGATGCAAATAATGTTATAGTTTTCAACCTTCCTCATGCCAGTTCAATATAGCATGTCCTAATTAAACCTCAGAAGTTAAATAAACACATTTATTTTTAGTAATATTAATTTTTGGCTCTTGCATTCTTACTATTTGCTATCCAAGTTACCATCAGACATGTTTTGGCAAAACCTGAATCATCTCAAGACCCCTGCCCTGATGTTATCTGGTACAGGTCTAATCTTATTGAAAGCCAAGAAACTCGGCTGCTCGAAGGCAGTTAAGACACTTCTAAGGCCAGTGAGTTCAAACTCAAACCTATTTAATGGTTGTGTTCTGTGGGATACAGTAAAGAAACACAGTACACAGATATCCAGTTTTTTCATTATCTCCAGATCTTAAAACTCCTGTTCCTGCCCTGATAATTTAAAGATATTTAAATATTGAAATGAATACGTAATGGCAAGCTCAGGATAAATTCTACATTTAAAGCTTTACAATCAAACTTAATTGCTTCTGATTAACTCCTTTGAAGGAAGAAAAACCCCACGTACCTACTAAAATCTCAGTCTTACAAAAAAAAAAGCAATTTCTACATTACTTTAGTACTACATTCATCCTTCATCTGTTGGCAATATCACTGTCAGAATCTACCATGCTTATAGTCAGGGGCAGATACGCAGGAAATCCATTAATCCGAAATCACAAACTCTGAACCGGCAACCATGAGTTGAATCAGCAACCCTGGCCGACAGGACAAACAAAACACTACTGAATTTATGATCTTAGTATTTTCCTCATCTACAGGCAGCCAAAATAATCTTGACACATTTACGTACATCAACTTTAGCAGCAGATGTCAAGCAACTTAACTTGTTTGTCTATTCCCCATCCACCCCAAGCTTAAAACCTCCCAAATGGAATCCCAGAATGTTTCCTGGATAGAAGCTATGTATGCAGCTATGTTTTCAAGAGGGGAAAAAAAAAAGTAAAAATTGTTTGGGTTAATCCAGCAAGCAAGAAGAAAATGTTTTTCCTCACAGCAAATGCAAGGCAGGGGATGATGAATGGGCTTTCTGAGGTTCACAAAGTCCCAGAGAATGGAAAGAATATATTGCATATCCATCTTTTCCATATGAAGGACTGTGATTTTTTTTTTTTTTATATTGAGACAATATAGATAAAACATATTATCCCTTCCTCTACAAATGAAGGGCCTTGGCAGAGATCCTGCAAAAAAGAAATTATCTAGTCTCCATAGCAGTCCCTCTTTCCTAAAACTTCACTCTGAAATTTTTGGGACGCATGTTGGACTGCTTCCATATTTGCTCTTCTCTTTGGAATTTCAGACTCAATAATGAGATGAACATCATGAAATCACAACTCCAGCAATGCTGAAATACAGCAGCTTCAAAAGGAGTTAGATGTAACTGACAGACATTTTAGCACAGAAGGGCTGCTTCTCCGTGCAAGGAACCAGGTCTACAAACAAGGAATAAAGTATCACTTTTCATAGGGTGTGGAAGAGCTGCATTGCATGAAACACTTAACAGTTCACTTGGATGAAAAAACCTCTTACATTTTCCAGCAAAATACAACACAGAAGCACACTGAAGATGTATTTATTGCAAAAATCTTGCCACAGGGAAAATAATGACTATCAAAAAGCAAAATATATACTCATATATACATATGTTAATGGAAACAGCTTAAAACCTTCTCCTCTGGAATTCAACATGAACCTGCAATCACACTGCATTCAGTTTTCTTTTTTCATCACTATAAAGTGAAGTCTGCCATTCGCATCATTTGACTCAATCTGGTTACCTGAGAAATGACATTTCAAATGCAGTATCTGAAAGACAGTCTCAGCCTCACCTTTCATCATTCAGAAGCACATATTTGAAAAATATTTGAAAAACCCTAATGGCAAAACACAAGCACAGAATAAATGCATCTATGAGGCAAGGACAGAACAGGGACATGCATATTTCTCTGAATAATAGGCTGGTACAATGAATTAAAAATGCAAAACAAAAAATTAAAACCACATCTAGAAACAACAAATAACCTCTCCTGCAGCAGTAACAGACAACACACTATTTCCAAACAAATACTGAGGAGCTCTACAAAGATAAATTTATCCAAGAGGCACAGACAAGGCTATCATTCAAAGAGGAGGCTGTATTGCCTGCCTTTGCCTTTTTACTATTGATGTTTTTTCCTTCCCTTAACTCCTTTCCATGAAGGCTTGGGCCCAAGGAAAGGCTTACTCATTTACAGAATTGAAAATAACCCCAACATCTGGTAGATTGCATTAGCTCAGCCCTTCAAGGTTTGCCACAGAGCCAGGCAACATTCACCCTCATGGGCTCCACCAAGAAAATTCTTAACGATTTCTTCCCCCTTAATATAAGCATTTCATTTAGAGTATTTTTCTTCTTCTTAGGAAAAGGTACTTGTAATATTGCATGCCAACCTGCAGACCTTTATAGCTCTCATGGTATGAGAATAGCTGGGATTTGGACGAGGTTTGTTTGGGGTTTGGTTTTATTTTTTGAGGGGAGGTGGCTTTTGTGTTCTAACATTTCAAAACCAGCGTTTAGTATCTCACTATGTTTATATAAACAAGAACCATCATCATAATACAGCCAAGCTTTTTGGTGGATTAGGATTAACTCATACTTTTAAAAACAGAGGAATAGAAAAACCTAGAATTGAGGAACTTTCTAAGCCAAGTATATTTTTTGTACTTGCTATCAGTGGCTTTCTCTCAGATTCACGCTTTGAATTATGGCAAACTTTCCTCATGGTTTACCACAGAATTCAGAACAGTCTTATAGTTTAACTATGCTGCTTGGTAACCCGGAGCTGCTCCAAACACACTGTACAGCGATGTCTCAGGACTTGTCCTTTGTCTTTCCCCTAGTGACACCTGCCATTCCATTTCCTGGGCACTACTCAGGCCTACTGAGCATCAGGCTCCTGCCTTCCCAGAGTGACCCATGGGAAGATGATCCTGGAAATACATGTGAGGGACAAGAGCCAGGTCAGAACCTAGCACAGTAGAACTGTAATTTTCTCATGTTTTCCATTCCCATGGGTGCACTCACATTTATCTACATCAAACTTCATTTACAATTTTGTGGCTTAGTTAAACGGGATTGTAAGAGTGTTGCACAGTTCTTCAGAGCTGGCCTTTAACTACCCTGAATAAATTAGTACTTCATTACCTCACTGTTCACCTGCTCTTCCAAATCATTTATACAGCCAACACAACAGGGAGTAGAAATCTCATTTTTTCCAGTATGTTATTACAACATTTCCAGCTTTCCACAGTTGATACTGCCTATTTCAAAATTTATTTATACTTGAAAGTTAGTGTTTAATTTGACATTTAGGGCTACAGAACACAGTGCTTTTCTTGCAGGGGAAAAACACCCCACTGTCTTACTCATACTCTTCATTTTTGGCAGTCTTTCTCAGAAACACTTCGTCTCATCGCAGAGATCATTATCCTGAGATGATGCAGCCTGTGTGCAGGAATGAGCTATGTGCCATTATGACTCCTGCAGTAACAGACCTGATTCCAGTTTCACACTGTTACAACACATCACACTTTGTCCATATTTTATTGCTCTTGAGTCCATTAAGAATGACGTTTGATCTATTATCAGGAACTTGGCTCAAAGGGAATGTAAAATAAGGAACTCCGACTTCAGGATAAGTACTGTACCATGCTACTTAGAAAACTAGAGTAAGCTGGTTTAAATGTCATTTCAGTACACAAGAAACTTTTTCCATGTTTACAACACACATTTTGGCTTTTGCTAACATCCCATTTTATAAAATTTCAAGTCAACCTGCTACAGCAGCATCACTGCAAGATGAACTAACAATCTGGTGGGCCTCCTGTCCTGATGACCGCTGAAGCACAGCTGAAGAGCTAACAAGAGTTAAAAAAACACAGAATGCAGATCTGGTGAGACTTCACACATTTAAGCAAGGTAGTAGGTAAGAGGAGAGAGGAAAAGCAGTAAACATTTGAGTGCTTACACTTGTAAAGAAATCTAACTTAGAAGCTTATGCCTACTAAGATGACAGTGCGAGACCTGCAATTCAGTTACTGAAGATTAATAAAGGAGGAATTTCTCATAAACTTGAAGTACATGGCCAAAGCTTAGATTAATGCTTAAGACCTAACAGATGGAAGATGAAATTAACAGTCACTGAAATCAGGAATAAAACTTCCAGTCAGCATATCTTGGTTTCATGCAATACCCTAGTTACAGTAAAAGATAATAATGGATTTACCTCTACGCCCATCAGCTTCAGTAACATACTTTTTAACATAATAAAGAGCAGATAGAAACTAAAAATTGGGCCAAAGTATAAAAACAATACGAGAACTGACAATCTGCAGAACAGTAAGAGATTTACTTGAAGCACAACAGCAAAAGGTGCTTATTACATGATACAGCAGCAGAGCCAGGAGGAAAACAGGTCTTGGACAAACTGAGAAAAGGCAATTTTTGAACACATAAGTAAACACCTGGTCAAGTATCTGCGTAAGTCAGGGGTGCGAGGGGGAAATCAAAGGAGTAATTATGCTCCTATACAGTGAAGAATCCCAACTGTTCTTGCTGTCTCTTCACACTACACAAACATTTAAGAAGAAAATACCAGAGGCCAGCATTGGAGGTCTGGGGTCCAACTCACTAAGGCTTATCATGTTTCATAGCTAGAAACCGGTTTGAAGACCGAAACATGAAATGAATCTCTATTCATAATACCACCTTCCTGTATTGTCATATAGCACCATTCATTAGCAAAGATTTCTTGAAATATTTAAAGAGTAAGATAATGGTAACATGGGATAGAAGGTACAGGCAAATATGAGCAACCAGTGTGAGTTACAAGTTAGCTAATTTAGTATTTCCTAAAAAACCTGTTCCTTCTGTGATTTTCTTAATGGTTTTTCAGTTTCATCTGCCTTTTCAGATTTTAACAGATATTGCTGCTTGTACTAGAATGCAAGACAGACACTGCAAGACCTCAATTCGAAATTCAAAGAATGGTTTTGAGGAAGACTAGTTTTCCTCTTCTAACTCTGAACTGTACATCGGTCTTGGTCTATCTTCTTCTCACACATAACTTACCTTTCCCTTTTTTCCCCTCTCCTTAATTACAAAAGACAGGAGTGGTCCTACACCTCTGTATGCCCTTTTTTCATTCGACTAATTGTGTTTCAAACTCGTACTCCTTGCATGAGGCTTGCACAAAACATTTGGTTGCCAAAATATTTATTTTAATGACTTTTCAACCCATTGAAACATACTTATCATGTTATCATTAAAAATCTCTTCACAAATCACACTTTTACAGTCTTTCACTGGCAGTGCATCTTCATAGGCAGAATATTTTCAGCACTTCAGTACTGGAAGGAAAGAGAAGAAATCTGAGAACTGCAAGACGCAGCACAAAGGAGACAAGCAACACAGGGTATCCAGACCTTGGCTTGTCAGAGGTGCAGTGTCTGCACAGTTCACTCGAAGTGTAAGGCTTCTGACAGTCACCCATTGATGCCTGTTTGCTTGCACGTGGATTGAGACAGCCCTAGCGACACCAATCTGTCATTTCAGTCCAGTGGCGAGGGGAACATCAGCTAAAGGAGACTGCAGTGGAAGACACAAGAGGCAGCAGCCTGTGCACCACTCTCCTGTCACTCCAAATAAAGTGACTGTAGAAAAGCCTGCACAACAGCATGAACTGATAAATGTGACTAAATAACTTAACCTAAAGCAGAAACCTGTACTACTCTAATTGTGAACCTTAGACTCTAATATTTTCATTAATCTTGCATTGCTTCTCATTTACATCTTTAGAGTCTCACAGGTGGGAAAAGTTCTGAAGCTGAGGACTGTGTGGACAGTTGGATGCTGAGCATCTCCAATGATGGAAACTCTACAGTTTAGCATGCGCTCATTCCAAGGGGATCAAAAACCCTAGATTAGGATCAACAGCCAAACTACACAAGGCACACTCAGCATGACCGAGGGAAGAATCAATTCAAAGAGAGAGACACTTTGATTTAAATATACCTACAGAAAAATGAAGTGAGAGGAGTATTATTACTGAAATAAGAAACCAACAAGCATGGAAATCCTTGGAAATTAAAACTAGGTACTGACAGGTTTCAGGTGTGATGCTGCTACTTCCAGAATAAGAAGGCGGGTCAGTATTTCTCATTCTCTGTTTTAACATATCCTTTCAGTCAGTTACAGCAAGAACAAAAAGATCTATCGGACCATTTCACAGAGCTGTATTCCCTAGTGCCCTACTTTCTAGGAATTATCAAGAGAATAAAATGTGGTCTTCCAACACCTCCCTCTTCCACACTGTTGACTTGTATTCACAAAACTGGATAACACAAATGTACATACAAGATAGAAGAGCTTTATCACTTGAATCCTTAGTCTTTACATAGTCAGTCCCTCCAAAATCCTAGTTCTTCAATGACTACCACCACTGGCCTTCCTAATAATATTGAATATTGCTATCCATATGCCATGAACTTCTCTTTAAATGGAACAGACAGCTACAAGAAGCCATGAGAGCATTTCTTTGCGCACTGGCATTACCGTCCCTCGTTAATAAAATAAATCCCTGCACGTGCCTTTCACTTGGCCACCATCAGAAATCAATACTGAGAGGAATGAGGAATAGTGTGCTCACCTGCCCCTCTCAATGCTGCAGCCAGGGAAGGGGAGAACAAGCTGTCTGGGGGACCTCTGGCAGCTACTTCACATCTACTTTAAAAGTCTCCTGCAAGTGCCAACTGCATAGATTACACAGCTTTTTATCTGCTTTACAGCAAACAAAACAGTTGCCAAGATAAAGCCACTGTGTGCAGCCCAGCAGGGTTACAAATGCACAATGGCAAATTTAAAAGGTAACAGGAAAAGCAATAACCTACTGCTACCCATCCTCTTCTGCCACTACACTGGAGTCAGAGTTCTTGGTTTTAAGCCAAGAGAGAAATAGAAAAAGAAGTGGACAATCTTCAGGTCTTTATGCAATTCTGCTGTTCAGACAGAGCTGTTTGCTACCTTCTGTATCCTGACATGAGGGATTGATTTTGCCAGGGGTTTTCTTCCCCTCCCATGTACTTCTATAACATTCCCACATACAAGGGATCGGGACAACCCACTTCCATCACCAACTCTTGCCAAACATTAGCATTTAAAATTAGGTTTAGATCATGTAACAAATCACAAAGGCACAAACAAAAATATTTCATGTAACATAGTGTTCATTCCAGTCATATTTTTTCAACACTTCTCTTTTTCCTTGTCATATTTTTTGGGACTGAGATGAAAGGCAAGCTAACAGAAAATGAGGTTTTAGCCCAAACTCCAACTATGCCTGCATCTACCAGCAAGATGCCTTCCTATCTCTTAAATCTCTTGTTATCCCCCATTACGGACAGGGATTTATCAAGCAGAAATTAAATGTCAGGTTTTAAAAATTAGAGTTGCACAATGGTTTCAACATGCTTTCGTCACTGTAAATCCCTTTAGCTTGTTGCTGTCCCCATGACTTTCTTGCAAATGCAGGTTTCCAGTTTGGGTTTATGTCTCACAGTAGCAAAAGCTGTCTGTTTTCTGTGTTTGGAGACAAAATACAGGACATTATGCATCCAATCTATAGATTAGCATAAGCAGCATAACCATCTTTTCACAGCACTCAGGAGAAAGCAGCTTAAACTCAGATGAACATACCAGATACATTCATTTCCAAGTAAAATGCAGAGGAAATAAGGGTTTGATCCGAGTTCTTTTACTTTGAAAAGAGAAGTAGGGGGATGCACTCAGGGATTTTTCTCAAAATGTTGGACCTCCCTTATTTTACTGAAGACCTCTTTACATTTACTATACTAAAACTAGGATGAAAAAAGAACTCCTCTAGCTCTGCCTGACTCAGTTATGAAATTACAGCTAGGTCCTATTTAGACTTTTAGAGACGGCCTAATATACTGAACATCAAAGTCAGACCAACCTGTTTCTGTATGCTTTGTTAGATGAACCTAGAAGTTTGTTCACTCAGAGGACCAGCTGTCATATGCTCTAAACATTTCTGACTCTGAGATGAAGCTGCTCCATGACAGCAAGCAAATTTCACCACTTTGCCAAACACTCTTTCTTTGCCTACTCTGCATTTTGTGTGAGAACCCAAGAAAACCCTAACCCAGATCACAAAACCATCTGGGTGACCATGACAGACAGAACTACATTAAAGATCTTTTCAAGTCTCTTTGAATTTTCCATTGACGTAATAAACGCTGAGACAGTGTCCTAAAGTGAAACATGTTCTGGAGCAGAGACTTCAACTGCAAGACCATCCAGGCAAATCTCACTCCTAACATACAGCTGCCAACAAATGTGCATGACTAAGCCAGTATCTTTAGACTCCCTCTACCAGAATTTTGACAGCACAATTGAGCTCATTCTATGGTATGAATCTTAAATAGGTTAAATTTGTTCCCCACGAGTGTGTTGCTCTCCACAGCCTGGAAAAGGAGATGAAGACAATTAACTGAGGTAGAGACAAAAGGTAAAATTAATCCAAACCCCGGTCTCTACACATCTCCCATAAAATCACCCCTCCTCTCAGCTGAGGAGCTACCATCACACATTTTCCACAGTCAAAAAATTTGAGTCAGCAGAGCAAACCAGAGTAAAAACCCCACCAGTCACAGTCCATCCTCTGGCTATATACAATGTGGCAGGAGTACACCTACACCTCTAAATGTAAAAGTTGGGCTATCCATCCATTTGGTTTGAACACTTGCATGACATTAAGGAGAAAAGAGAAGCCTTTTTCCTCCTATCTATGGATCTTTCAGTGAATTTCTTTTGAAGATGGCAACCACACTACCCACATGCATAATGCCTACAAGCTGAAGAAAGTGTCAACTTCCACCAGCCTCCCACCAGCACAACTGACACCATCTGAGCTCTGAGGTTTAATCCAATTCAAGTTAACCAACCTACTGAACTGCACTCAGCAAAATATATTTTAATTTTTCCTTTCAGGAATCCCTCCTCCCCTCCCAAGGCTTTAGAACACTACTCAGAGTGACTAGATCTTCTGAAAACAGATTTTTTTCAAATGACATGACAGACTGATCTGTGAGGAAGGCAAAATTAATGCCCTCATTTTCAACCCATATACTCAAGATGTAGTTTTCCATGTCTTCTACTATACGGCAAAAGTAAGTATAAAACCCTGACAGTATGATAAATATCATTTAGAGGTAATGGGTACACTCTAAATGCAAACTTAATTAGAACAGAATTGAAAAGTTAAGAAGCCATAAAAAAACATGAATAAAATATTGTCAAAAAGTACAGATAATGGATTAAAAACCCTACTCTTTTTCTCCCTAGTTCTTTGCTTAAGTCTTTCTCTGAAGTCTGTTGCTTTTTTTTTTAGAGACATGTTTTGCTCAATCGTGCATTAGCTAAATTCTGAGTGCTATAAGGCCTTGCTCTTAGGTTAAAAATCTGAGCTGATTTCTTCTTTGTTTATAAAAAGCATCTACAACAAAATAAATTCTAAGAGGATGGAAGCAGCTTTCTGCCCCACCTCATGGATTTTCACATAGACATCTCCCAGCTGCGGGACGTTAAACGACCCCTCAGAAA
The DNA here is from genome assembly GCA_034509425.1 of Eopsaltria australis. Classification (NCBI taxonomy): domain Eukaryota; kingdom Metazoa; phylum Chordata; class Aves; order Passeriformes; family Petroicidae; genus Eopsaltria; species Eopsaltria australis. The sequence continues at coordinate 1,291,753 of JAVTVJ010000172.1, read as the reverse complement.
GAGGATGGTGAAGAACTGTAGGAGCAGTACAGTCAAGCCTACATTTTTAACCTTCAAATCAATGCTTTAAAAAGACCTGCTGATGTAATCCCGTATTTGAATTACAGCAAGTGTAATGTTCAAGTTGAGGACTGTACCTTTTACAGGCTATTGCACTGAAAACAAAACAAAACTAGCCTTGCATAGGAAATATTTTTAAACTAGGAGATGCATGACTAGCCAAGCAGCAGGTTTTTTCAGTATTTCAGCTTTACTTTCAAATCTGTGTTGATATTTTTCTTTTAAAGGTAATAACAGGTATTTGGCAACAAGGGAGAGTTTTTATAGATGCTGTCAAGACAACAGTCTACATTTCCAGCTTTCCTCAGACCTAACAGGAGAAATTTTGTGTATTTCTACTAGGTAAGATTAGAGTCACTCCAGCCTCCCATAAGAATTCTTGCACTTAATAAGCCCTTCTTCCCCTTTTTGTGTTCAATTACTACAGCCCAGTCAGAGTTCAGAAGCACCACAGCAAGTAACAAAAGGCATCATTTATTAGCACCTGAAACAAACACAATACTTAATATGTAGTCAACTCTCCATTTCATTTGAACATTACAAAGATAAAGATCGTTTATTCATTTGGTTTAGTACAATGCAAAGGTTTGGAGCAGCTGCTCCATTTGCTTGTTTCTCAAAAATCAATTATGAAAGTCTTCTTTTGTGCAAATGCTTTGTTTAATCTCTTGCTCATTGTTAAACTTAAATGCCAAAAGAAAAACAAATGCAACTTCCTGCTATCGGGGAACACTGTACTGAGAACTTTTCATATATTTTCTTTATACTTACATTCTTACAAATTATGTATGTGAGAAGCAGATGATGAGTAGCAATTTGGCAACACTTCACCATCTGCTATTTGCAGATCTAGTCAAATTCAGAGTTAATTAAAGATTAAAAACAAGGACCGATACTGTTGAAGCAAAGAGCCACCTTCTTTCCTGGTATAACTGTAAATAATAACTTGGGAACGTTGTTCCCACTCACTCCAACACAATCATAAATCTGCAACATCATAAGGGCAACACAAGTTGCACTCATAAAATACCTGTATATCTTCTATTTTAATTGAAAAAAGATACTAAAATCATGTCAGCTTTTTTAAAACGCCACAATCACAGCAGGCTACACAAAGCCCTATTCAGGAAAAAGTCTATCAGTAAGAAACAGAAATTGTAACTGAAAGACTCTTGTAGAAAGGGCTACAGAAAACATTAGACAGAGAAAAAAAAATCTAGTCAGCTTGTAAGATCTTTCACCTTTTATTGCATACATATTTAAGCAAGTAATATTTGATTAAGGGTGAACGAGGAGTAAGATGACCCTGATGGGTCCCTTGCGTTACTACATTGATAGCAGGCTACCTTCTTGTCATCCAGTCTACATCTCCTCTGCTGCTTCTGCAAGAACCAGCTCATATTAGAATACCACCCTTCCTCCTCACGGCTCCCAGACACTCTTCTCTATGGCCTTACTTCAGCTGCCTCCCTCATTTACTGAACTTTTCTGACAGAGCTGGGAAAGAACAATGAAAAGATACAAAACTGGAAAGGGTGCAACAAGTCCTCCCAAGCTGCTGACTCAAGTGTATGAAGCAAAGGTTCCTGCTCGACTCTTAAGAGCTGTAACCTGAGCTTGGTGTTTCAGAATGGGTGGGAAAGCTCTGCTCTGTTTCCTCTGCTACCTGAGCTGTGCCAAGTCCAAAAGCTCACCAGGCTGCTGCACAGCAGCTCACTGTGGCTGACTGCCAGGGAGAGCAGTGCTGGTGGAGCTGAGCTCCCCGGGATGCCGGCTGCCAGCTGCCCCTGCCTGCTGCTCAGCGCTCCTCAGCCAGCTGGAGAGCGATCCACGGAAACATCACGACTGCCAGGGTGCAGGACGCGGGGGTACGAAACAGCCTCAAAGATGGGGAGCCAGCTTGGAAAATGCTGGGCAGAGAGAGCAGGAGAGGGCTACGAGCTGAAAAAATGGCAAACTGTCCTCTCCCCAACAACCAGAAGCTGAGATAATTACTGAAGAGTAATTATACCAGAAACAGACTACTTCTGTAGATTGCAAACAATTTTTTCAAATTAAATGTCAAACATCAGTCTTTTTGCTTTCTCCTCCTCATTTTTGCAGCAGTAAAAACGTTCAGAACTGGTTGTGTGAGCATTGTGGCAGCAATCAAGCTTTGGTTCACCAGCACTACACTGAAGCTTACCTCCTGTGAGAATGTTACACAAGAAATGGGGCAAATAAGGGAGCCTGATTTGGGTTAAATACTCTTTTGTTTCAACTAAGGAAAGTTGAACCAATGGAAATTTTATGTCAAAATATTTAATTTCTAAATGCCAACATTAAATTCTCTCCAACTTCTAAAATATCTCTCTGTAAGAAGTAAACAACTGCATAAAATCAAAATGAATCCAGGAGCGCTTTAGCATTTCTAAAATTACACTTTCTGCCACAACTACCAAGTGAAAAGTCAGCTCAGTTGGTATCAGGTGGTGAGCTCAGTCCTGGGTGAAGACTGTCATGGTTTCACCCCAGCTGTCAGCTAAGCCCCACACAGCTGGGGCTTACTCAGTCGCCCTATGTCAGGATAGGGGAGAGAATCGGAAGAGTAAAGTGACAAAATGCAGATTGAGACAAGAGCAGCAGAATAGCTAAAGCAAAAGCCATGCCCACAAGCAAAGCAAAAACAGTGAATTCAATCACCACTTCCCATAGGCAGGCAGCTATTCAGCCTTTCCCAAGAAAACACAGCTCTATCACACGTATGGCTGACTGGGGAACACAAACACCATGAACGTCTGCCCCTTCCCCCTTCCTCCCCCCCTGCATATGCCAAGCAAGATGCCATTTGGTGTGGGATATTCCTTGGGTCAGGTCGGGTCAGCTGTCCCAGCTATGTTCCCCCCACCCCCCCCAGTCTCCTCACTGGTAGAATGGGATGAGGAATAGAAAACGCCTTTAGACTCTGTGCAAGTGCTGCTCAGCAATAAGGAAAATATCCCTGTGTTACAGACACTGTTTCCTGCACAAATCCCAAAACCAGCTTCATACCAGTTACTCTGAAGAAAATTAACTCTATCCCAGTAAAAATCAGTTGATCATTCCCCTCAAGCTGGCTACTGCACTTACAGACTTGGTCTATCACATCTAAGACCATTTTTTAAGCTGTGGTTCCACTGCAGTCTATTTAGTTCATATTGTCTCTGTAGAAGATTTCCTGAAGTGAGTATCAATGATATATCAGAGAAATATTGAGGTTAAAAAAAGAAATGCTGATTGCATCACTCAAAGCATTCTCCTGACAGGGCACGATTTCAGCGGTTTCGCACAGTCTAATTTAAAAACATCAGGCAGTAACTTTCTAAATTATTCCTGTCACTGATACCAATTTATCAGAAAAGGTTTGAGGGTCTTCTGCTTTCTTCTTGACAGACTTCACTAAAATTCTCCATTTCATTAGTCAAAGTTTTATACTTCTATTTCTTAAACTTCCTAATTTCAAAACTTTCCTTGGTTCCAGACCTTCAGCATCAGGTTATTCCTCATTTAAGTTAGCTACATCCATTCAGCCTTTCAGTTTCTAAATACATTTAAGAGAAAGGAAACACAGGCAGTAAATAGCACAAATTATTTAATGTGTACAATCTTGGAACATAATAGAATTATTAAGGTTGGATAGACCTTCAAGATCAAGTCAACCTTTATGAGGCAAATCTGAGATATCATAATTGGTTGGGAAGGCTGTGGTGAGCAGTCGATGGAACACCATACACAGCCCTGGTGACCTGCAATCAAGAAAATCAAGTCATACCTTAACAGGTGCAGAGCAGGGCTCTGGTGATGATGACAGCAACCCTGGGTCTGTTTTATGAGAAGCTAAAAGAGTTTGCCTCCTTCTGCTAGGCAAAAATTAAGGTGGGGGGAAGAGAGTGAGACGATGGCTCTGTTGTCCCTACAGCAGGCAACAAAAGGGAAATATGGGCTGGAGAGAAATATGGGAAATCTGGGTGTACAGTGCTGACCAGAGAACAAGTGGGTATTAATTGGGTCATTAGTAAGAAGTTTTCCAGACATAAGCATTAATGTGGTCACACACAGTCTTTGAATCCAGGTGGACTGAGAAATAAATCTCAACAGTGTTAAAGTGGAGCTTGAACCATTTCTGGAGAGGGCTGCAAGAATGGTAGAAGTGCCAGATGAGTGGATTCAGTGCTCCAGGAGAGGTCCTTCTCAGTCCTGTAGTTTCTCCTTTCCGCAATTTTAAAATAATCCCTCCAGACTCCCCATCAGCTGCCATTAACTGCTCTGCTAATTTCATCGGTGGTGTCACACGTACAGTACTCTGATTTTGCAAACAAGCCCCAGAGTTCACAAGCAGCTTCCCAGAGGACTAGTACCTGTGCTTGTACATTTTCACCCAAGGATTTACATATGCAGAAGCACAGGGAAGAGCCCTAACAGCCATAAGCCAAAAGGCTGATGAGGCACTGAACAGGCTGCTCAGGGAAGCTGTAGATGTCCCATCCCTGGAGGTGTTCAAGGCCAGGCTGGACAGGGCTTTGAGCCAAGTGGTGTAGCTGAAGGTGCCCATAGCAGGGGAGTTGAAACGAGATCATCTTCAAAGTCCCTTCCAACCCAAGCCATTTAAATTTTTTTAAAATAAATTTAAAGGCAGCACTGCTGCAACAGAAAGGAGAGGACAGAGGCTCCAGATTTAGAGGCAGGAATTTCTTTGGAAATCAATATTTACACATACGGTTTGGCTGCAGCAACACTGCCCAGCACAGGCAACTCTTAGGCAGCTGTCACTCTAGCAGCTTTACTTGATAGTCACTACCTTTAATTTTTTAAGCATTCCTTATATGCAATTTTAATAATTTCCTAGTGTGGATACACATGCAGTGACTTTATGTATTTATATATATATAAAACATTCTTATCCAAAAGTTAATAAATATTTAGGTAAGTAACCTCTTTACCAAATAAAAGGCTGAAGACTGTTCACATACAGTTTTACTGAAAGAATTCTTATATTAGGTATGAAAATTATAGACAGTTTTACAATGTGGTTTGAATAATATTATGCCCCATGTACCTTTCCTTAGAGTGCTTCCTGGAAATGAATCCATTTTTTTAAGTGAGACACTTGCTTTTTGAGTCAGCAAGTCTCTTCTAGTTGAAAAAGCCAGAATAATTTTTCTAACCACTGTATTTGTTTCCTATTTATAATACATTACCCTCAGAGACATTCTTTCTACTACTTCCATTATGAAATCCTGCTATGTGTTACGTACTGCCACTTCAAAAAACTCGTCTGACGTAAGAGGACAATTATTCCTACTTTCATTTTATCACATGGGTTATTTCTGCAATTTAACACACAGATGCAGGGAGAGTTAATAATCTTAAGACCAACATTTTCATACAGGCATTTGCTTATAAAACTGACTGCTTCCAACTTGTATTTAAGTCTAATATTTTGGACCTTCTACCACCTCTATACATTTTGTCACACTTAACTATGAAAATGAAGAACATTTCAACAGATGTGAGCTTAAAAATCTTAATAAACAAAACCAATGTTCTACTATTTATCTTGGGAGGATAAAAAGCTTTGAACTGGTTAGAAAACATACTGCCATGTTCTCAGAAAGTATTTAGTTTAGGATTGAGAAACGCATTTTTTGCTTTGTTTTGTAGCAACCTTTTTTATCACTAAGATGCATTCAACAGCTTGAAGCACACTGAATACCCTGGGTTTAGGAAATACCAGTATTAAATATTTAGACTATTCAACACCAATAGTTTTTTCCCCATCTTTAAGCATTTCAAGTTCCCCAATACATCCTATTTGAAAATGTAGGCATCTGAACGCTTTTCTTTTGCTAGACTTTTCTATTGTTTTCTTTTTCTTAGCAATGTATCATCACTATAAATACCTGAATTAATTCTAACTAAATTTTTAATAGTGGCATATATTTGAAAGTGCATCACAGTGATTTGAGAGTTCACTTTCTGAACTGAAATTTTGATGAACCTTTCAACACTGAGGTGAGTCCCTTAATAAGACGGCAAGAGAGAAAATGGAAATCGGTCAGAATTGAACATTTCTGTGTTTATAGCTCGCATATTTCCTTTAGTTCCTTTTTCTCCTTCCCTTTTCACTAGAAAGACTGCACACAGATTCATAATAAAAGGTTTTCCATGTTTTGGGTTAAGGGTTAGAAGGATAATGGTTTACCAGCTTAAGAAAGGAAAACAAGCCATACATCTGCAGAACAAACTGAACAAGCTTCCTGTATATTCTCATATTTTGCACACTTCTGTGAACTAAAAGAAATGGCAGACCAAAATGATGGCCTGCATGCAGCTGCAAACAGTAAGCAGATACAGTTTTGAAGCCTGTACAGTGATCAAGACTCTTCTGTGGGAACAGACTTCACAAAACATAAAATAACAACAAAACCCCACAAAATAATGCGATCATCCTGGTTTGTTTGATAAGAAGGGGCCTCCCTTGTGAAATAGTTCCCAGCAAGGGCAGCTCTGTGCTACATATGACAAGGATTACAAAGGTCAGACTATACAGAAGTCTGAAACGAACAGATGGCATCAGTCTCCTTTTTTCAAACTCAACAGGAACAAGCAAATCTAAGCTAGGAAAGCAAATACTTAAATAGTGCTAACAATTATCTGAGTAAAGAACGAATACAGATCAAAACACCCACACATTCATGTCCTGGTACATGCACAGCATGTTACTGCAAATGTGACATTAAGAAACCAAGGGGGAAAAATTTTGTTAACTTTAGTTATAGAACATATAAGAACAGCATTCAGACAGTGAGAGCAAGTAAATTCTAAGTATTTGATCCTGTAAAAGACTCTTCTGAAAAAATACATTATTGAGAGATCACTTGTATCTTTTTCATTCCAGCACAAAGGACTATCATTTTTGTGAGCTGGGGAAATATTTTTACATGTATTGTTACCATCCTGCATATTTCATATTAAAAAAATGAGGTGGAAGCTTCACTACTGACTTCTGGGAAAAGGTTAGTACCAACTTTATTCCCCCTTTCATCAAATTATTTCTAGGAAGCATGATGCATGAACATTCAACCCGTACTTTTGATTTCAAAATGCCCTTAAGCCTTCTATATTTTGAAGCAGTAACACATCCATTTCATATTTTAAATAATACAAAATAGTAAGTCAATATCATCAGAACTCAGAAGCTTCCATTTTTTTCCAAAATGTTTTGAGGCCAGATACAATTAAAAAGTGTAAGCCATAAAAGGCAGCAGCTCATCTTCTGTGGCCTTGAAGTAGCTTTTATTGACTCCATCTGGCTTGATATTAAAGAAACGCTGAATAATAATAAGAGCCATTCTTTTTAGATTCAGACTCCTACCACACTATTAGGTGGGGTTTTTTTCATTTAAATACATGGAGGGGGCAGTGTGTATGTAATATCTCCCCTTACAGTTTTGAATACAAATGGTTTGATTGCAAGAAGTCTGATTTGTCTGTATGACCTTCCTAAAAATATGTTAGCTGCTGTTACAGTCTTAAAGTGCTAAGCCTGCCTGTACAGAGCTTAGTCACTTTTCCACCTCTCTGCATGCCTTCCAGAGGCTGAAAATTACAATTCTGCCTAATTCCAGTCATGGACTCTGCACCTGAAAGTTGAATTGCAACTTTGTGTATTTTGCTGTTCCCCAACAGTGTTCTTAGTACACATGGACTACAAAGATGCCAAAGAGCTACACCGAGCTCCTACCGCACTCACAGCAGCAGAACTGCGCTGAGTTTAACACCGCATGTGTGAACGAGGCGTGCTAAACTAAATGCATTTTGTGCACCCCACAAATCGTCTCTCCTGGGGCCCAGCACTTCATCCCCTATGTTTGCACTTAAGTAAGATGCCCCTCTCAAGCTGGAAGGAGACGTACCTTGTCCCTCATTTCAAACACACAGCTCAGAGGTTGCTTGAGCACGAGCAGGGCTGATCCTGCCTGTGGCTGAGCGCTTCATGTCCGTGGGACCTGGACCCCCAGACGACCCCCAGACCACCCCACCATGGGCACACGGAGCGCCTCGCTGTGCCGTGCTGTTATGGCAGACATCACTGGGTGGCACTGTTAGACAGTGTTTGTGTCCCTGTCAAGGTAAGGAATATCCTCTCTCCCCACCTTGCCCATTTATAGCAGCTGCTAGTGCAGCTGTGCACGTTTTCCAAGGATGCTGTCGCAAACGGCAGCAGCAGCATTGCTCTCTGACATCCCTTTTCCCTGGGAAAAAACAGCACTCGTTCATCGAGGAAATGAAACCTGTGCTACGACAAAATTCTAGAAAGCAGTTTTGCTTTTTTCCACCTTCCCTCATGTAGGTGTAGAGTGTTATATTTCCGCGTCCTAAAATACAAAATAGTTGTACTAAATTTCCAACATTACTCCCTATAATTGTTTTAAATGTCAAGAGTCTCAACAATCTCAAAAGCTGATCTCTGAAGGACCGTGTGCACTAGTACTGTTAGAGATCCTCCCAGTCTTACTCTGTCTGCTGCACTTAAAAGTTCAATTTTGCCCAACCAGAGAAAACACTTAACAAGTATTTTTTACTGCTCTGCTCTTTAAGATGCTGTCACAGGTCGCCCACAAAAGCTGTGAATGCTCCATCCCTGGCAGTGTTCAAGGCCAGGTTGGATGGGGCTTTGAGCAACCTGGTCTAGTGGAAGGCATCCCTGCCCACGGCATAGCGGTTGGAACTAGATGATCTTTATGGTGCCTTCCAACTTAAACCATTTTATGATTCTATTATAATTCTTAAATAGATGTAACTTAGTTGAAATTAGAATACTTTTAAAAATTATTTATTCATGTTCTTCACAAGTTAGCTTATTTTCAGCAATATGCTCAGAACTGCAGTAAGATACTTACTGAAACGTGGTAAGGCTACTCCTGATGGTCCAAAATGTGCGGGCTAACAGTTACTAGAAATTCTATGCAGGTTTTTCAACCTCCAGCACAAATTCAAAGGTTAATACTATAGGATATGGAAAACTAGAAGCCAGTGCCTTGATAATGACTACAGGGCTTCAAATATAGCTATTTGGCTAAAAGTAGGCTTGACTCACATACACAAAAAAATTTCAACTCTACAAATATGTCTGAGGGTCAGAAGTTAACTACTGTATTTCAGATTGCAGATGACATGTTAATAATCACAGCTAAAAGCTTAGTACTATTAACTGCATTCACATTATACAGTTTTGTAATCAAAACCAACAGCTGTGCAGAAAAAAAAAAACACCTTTTACTTTTCCAATAAATAGGAAAGGAAGGAGGTTGAAAAAATTATGTCAAGACATAACAATTTGACAGCTTACAGGTTTTCAATGCTGCACCATGAACAAGGAATTTAAAGAAAGCAAACACTGAATTCAGAGCTGCAGAAACCTCATTACATAATGTCACTGTGAAGTGGGGTATTGGAGATGTGAACGATGAGAATGTGATGGCTTTGGTCATTTGAGGATTCCACCACGGCTCCCACAAATATAGACACTGGATATTAGACATGGTATTCATGAACAAAAATGGCAGCTTCTGAGTGACTTCCACAAAATCAAAACCTGATGTCTTGATACAGCATACAGAGACTTGTTTTAAATTAAAAGAAAATTATGAACTTTCACACCAAAACTGATACAGCAATGAAAATGCAACCTTAATTCTAAAGGTAAACTGACCCTTAAAATCTGTTATATTCTGGTTTTGAATTTCACTTAAAGAAACCAAATAATCAAAAATCAAAACACACAAAAAACCCAAAACAAAACAAATAAAATAAAAACAATCTCCCATACCATTACTTCAGTAAGTGGAAACTTTATGTCCTCCTACGTATTATCTCCAAACTACTTGGCATCTACCCTTTAAACAGTCAGAAATTAGTATGTCATACCAGGACTGAATCCAGGAGTCTAGACCAGCAGCTTGCTCTCAACACCAACATGAGCTGCTTTACATGACACAGTGCCTTCATTAACCAAAGCAGCTACAATGAAGAGCTGCCTTTAAAGCATGTTGAAAATATTTAGCTCTCTTGCTTTTCCCTTCCCTATTGACAAATGTTTGTCCTCTGCCTTACATTAACGTTGTTTTCAAGTTGGTCAAGCCCACAAAATTTTGACTCCACAAAATCGCAATCAAGGACAAAAGAGCCACTAGCAGAAGTTTTTAAAGAAAGAAATATTTCAGATCTATCAGAACATATACATTAAGGGTCTATTTTCAGAACAGATGCATAGGGAGACACCTCTGCTTTTTCAGAAAGCATTATTACCTTTCTACACATTCTCAGGTCCCACCCAGCAAGGGAATACTGGCCTTCACACCAATAAAAGCTGTGCTTTGGGCAGTTACATTTGTCTCTTCTCTCTTTCATTCTTTACCTCTTCCTGAAGATACAGGATAAAAGCCCAACCAAAAAAATTCTAAGACGCTGCACTGTACATTGCCCATTATTCCTCTTATTTTAAGGTTCATAAAAGCATCAGTTTCCTCACAGAGCAAAGGACTGGGCTGCACAGTATGACTAATGGCCCTGGCTGAAGAAAGCACTCAGCTCCAAGCACACAATCATGGCCCAGTGAGATGAAGAGGAATTAATTGTTTTCCCTCCTCAGGATGGCTGCCAGAGAGAGTGCAAGGCATGTAATACATTTACAATTTCACTTGACTTAAAAGACTAGCATACAAGTAGCAAAAAATGCAACTCCTACTGATGTGCTTACTTGGTCCTTCTCCCTCCCTCCCTCCCACTGCAATTCTGAAAACAAGTGAATTAGAACCCCAGAGTGATAGAGCTCTACAAACATTTATGGGAATTAATACATTCACTGAAGTAATTAGCAAGTTAAGAGACAAGAGTTAATCATGACTGGAAATAAAAGAGCCTGAATACAGACTTCACCTTACACAAGTAAATCCCATTCTGAAGAGTTTAAAAGCGAGACTTTTTTATTCTGACATTTAAAAAATATGTTTTTTTTTTAAAGGCTATGCAAATCACTGTGTTAAGTGGTGTATAATCTACATGGCAGATTCTACCAACTCTCAGTCAGCAGACACCTTTCTTTTGCTCAAGCTCAAACCAACCACACAGGCATTTTGCGAACTGTGTCCCTTTTATCTCTGCTCCCTTGGGCACGGGCTTTTATTAAAAGCACCGAGCTGTTGCCAGCATGCTGGTTTAAACACCGCCACTAATTACACTGGAGACAGATGATTTCTTGTAGGGCAGACGGCCAGGGCACGGTCCCCATGGGGTGGCTGTATGTCCCTGTCCCTGTCGGGCACCAGGGCTGGCCACTAACTCTCCACACGGCAGGACTAAGTAGGTCAGCTGTCACCTGCGACAGGGTTCAAGCTTCTCACACAGGAGTACACTATCAATCCTATCTCAGGATCAGTTTGCGACAGTTGAGACTGAAATCTTTTTGCCTTTAGAAAACCCCAGTGTATTTTTCAGCCAAGAAATCGGCTTTCTTTCTCCCTTGGTTTTGTAAGGGAAAGACAGGAGTGGGAGGAGCACTCCAGCTGCAGCGCTGACCACCTCTCCCCCTACCCATCTTTAGCCATCCACTTCGCACAAGAATCAAGATACAAGAATACATCACTTCAAAGCAAACAAGAACTAACAAACCCAGTATTTTCAAGTTTGAAAATACATCGCAACAACAAACTGTTTTTTCCTCTAGATCACTTTGTGCCTCAAAACGGAACCAAACTGGGAAGTCATACTTGCTATTTCAAGTAATGCCTAAATACTTCTCCATTTGATACATATCTATACTCTTCTGATCCTGCCAGCAACAGCAAATGTTATAACATCAATCATAACAACAGCTTTTTTTAAAAAAGCACCTCTCCCAAACTACTTTTTCCTCACCTGCATTTCTGAAATGCACAGGTCACTGTAGGTATATTATTTTAAAAAGCCACTTGTCTCTATGTTTCAGCTACAGCTTTATCCCTAATCTATCACAGCCAGTATCTCTAGAGCAAGCACTACCCTAAACTTGAGATTGCTGGACCACTGCGGGACAACGAACAGGAAGGCGGATTGGAATTCAAATGTTCTGATACTCAGGCAAGTGAATTGAGGATACAGTTGGTCAAGTTCAGCAACTTGCCATCTGCTGCTCCAGCCCTGCCACACTGCAAATCAAAATCATTCTGAGGTGCCCGAGTGACGCTTTTGCTGAGTGGTCACTGTCTCACTGCTCAGCTCTGCTACCTGGGCGCAGGGCTGCAATAAAGGCAAACATCAATGCAGAAATCCGTATCCCACACCATTTAGCAGGATAGAATCATTCTTTGAAAAAATAAAATGCCCATGGATTTGTTGACTCCAAATCTTTATCTGCACAACAGGACAAGGTGACTTATCCTTCCTCCTCAGGTACTTGCACTTTCCCTGAAAATGAGGTTCATACATACCTCTTGTCAAAAAATATTACATACCATGACTATGAGAAAATGTTGATTTCGCTTTCCCCCCATAAAAAGCCTTTTTCTTCCTCATATAAAAAAAAACAGGTGGAAAACAGCTACATATGGGCTTCACGTTCACTCACTTACCCTAATGATACTATCTAATCATTGGATATGCAAAAGGAGAGATGCTGAGTATTCAAGAGGACTGAGACACAATAAAACACATATCCCTTAGCCATACTTGCAGCTGAAGGCACATTTATTGTCAGAATGAAACTTCTCGAGTGCCATCCACTTGGAAAACAAGGAAATTAAAATATCTTCTCTCTTCCGTTTGCTTCAAAAAGCTTTTAAGTTCCACTTGAAAAGAAATACAAAAGAGTCTTCAGAACAGAAAAGAGTGGGTGGACAGTTTAAAAATTCAAGACCAAGCCTACAAGAGTTTTGAGACATTATTTCTTCAGGCAGTAAGAAGCAGGTAAGATACTCATCTTTGCACGTATTCTCTGTAAAAGGCATTTTACAAGTTCTCTCATCTCATCTGTAGTAAAGGGGTTTTCCCTTCTTGCCGTGCCAGCAGGAGACTGCTGTGCAGATGAGATGATGTCACCTCCTGGAATCCCCCTCAAGCCCTGCCAGCTCAGTTCTCCCAGTAACAGAGATACTGGCTATAAATAGTTATCTGGGGAAAACAAGGTTAGCCAGGGAATTGTGAGGAAAACAAGAAATGAGGAACACCTAAAAAAAACAAAACCAAAAAAATCACACATTTTAAGATACTGTTCTTCACCTCTAAACATCTATAGTTAAAATTCTTATGAAAATAAAAGACCTTAGAGAGAACACCTTTGCCACATGATATCTCTACAAAATCCATTATCTAAATTTGCCACTGCTCCTAAAATAATCCCAGAAGTATACACAAGGGCATATTCACGTAAATGCACTTCTGTCATACAAATCTGCTATTCAGAACAATCTCTAACAAACAGGGATATTGCCTACTGAGAAACATCACTCCATGCTTCACAACCTCGAAACACAAAGCTGTAGATTGAAAAGCCTGGTTTAGGTGAGTGCTATTCCTCAGCATGGCATACATTTCAAACACTAGCTCTGAATGTCTCAGAGTATTTCGAAAGTTCTATAGAACTGTAAACATGGGAAAATTTCTCTCAAAATACGAAAAGTTTTAGTAATTCAGAAAGCCTGGAAGACATTCTGCAGGGAACTACAAAGAATTACAGGTTTAAAAGCCCATCTATGCAATTGCTTTGGTGACTACAAATTATTATTAAGTACATGATTTTCAAAGAGGGACTGAAAGTAAACTCCACTCACAAGGGATTTCAGCAAACTTCTACTAGGCAGTGCCTCAGATTTGTAAGACTCTAAAACATACAAAGATATACCTTGGAAACACAGTGTCTCGTGCATTAAGTTTAAATTAGTGTATTAAGGCATGTGACATTTAATTAGTATATTTACATCCTGTGAAAGTAGCAGGCACTGCTGGTACATACAGGCCTATCAGATTATAAGTAACACGTGCCTTTCACCTAAGGTGAGAAGTGCTCAGAGTGGTTTAGGAGGATTTTCACAAGTGCTGGTGTGCAGAAACCCATGCAGAGCTCTGCCGAGGCTGGCAAGAGAAAAGTGGTCTCCTTTTAGTGCAACAAGCCTATGTCAGTTACGTATAAAACATTTTTGAAGCCTGAATTTACAACACTAAAAACTATTACTTCAGGTTTTCAGAGAAGTCAAGTCCATCTCTGACACCATTTGGTAATACACCTGCCAGATCCCTTGATGAAATACCTGCTGCACCTTGTGAGAGCAGAAAGTGCCATAAAGAAATAGGAGAACGGACTACCATAAACCAATTGTCTTAGCAAAAAATTGGCAAAACAAGCCAAATGAATTAATGAGTTAGCTTAAGAGCACAGTGTCAGGGTAGTAAAAATATCCTCTTCAGTGCTGTACTGACTAAAGGAAACAGCTGTCTAAATATTTGAGTTTTTCTGAAAAAACATTACTATACTATGGCAAACAGTGAAGCTAATACTTTCACACAGTGAAGAAAAAAGAAGTGACCAGAAGCAACGGGAACCCTCACGGTGATGTTAGCTAATTAACAAAGCTATTTCCACTGGAGGAAAAACTGCATGAGAAACTTCTGTAGGTATTCTGTCAAGGAAGGAAATGAAATTAAAACAGACTAGGCTAATGCAAGCTGCTCAATGAAGGCGTCAGTTCAAGTGAAACCAGCCTCATTGCTGACAAAGTGCACCCAAGGAGCTCATTAGAAGAGGACTGCCATTTTATCATTTAATCTGCATCTCAATGACTGCCACAAAACAGATCTAAGCCTACCTGGGAAAATCTTTACATTATTAATTTTAATCTGAGCAATGAAATGGAAATCCTGGAATACACTGAAAAGGCAACTACATCAAGTGCTGTATCTCAGATCTGGAGCCGAGATAGAGAGATTCCAATAAAGAGAAAATGTAGGGACTAAGACTAGTCTTCATTTCGTGTCAGAAGTCATGCAGTCTGAATACCACCAGGTGCAGCTGCCAAAAGAATGTGGGTTTCCAAAAGAAATGCTCCCTTCTCCACAAGAAGCACCTGAGTAAGGAATTAATAACAGCAGCATGGGAAATACACTGTGCTAAACTAAAATAGTCATCTCCTGTAAATTATCCAGAACATGTCCCTTCCATACCTGATATTTTGATTTGACTTCCTTGAGAATGAAATGGCAAATGGGCTTAATGTTGAAAGCCAATGTTTTGGGTTTGTACACTTTCATTTGGCTAAAACAGAATAATAGAGGTAGGAATTTCATGTTTGTAGCACTTGGACAATCACTTATGAAGTGACAAACCTACACATATATTAGAGTTTTAAAATTGTTGCCCCTGCAAATTACATAATCAGAGTATGATTGAGTATAAACATAATTTCACTTTTATGCACTTCCCTCCCCCTCAAGAATAAATTAATTTCACAGAAGGCTCAGATTAATCTTCCCCTCTCAATTACCAAAATAAGCATTCTTCTCATTTGCAATAGCACCTAAATTAAAAGCAACTTCACTGAGCTCAAAAGCCAATCTCCAGCATGCCTCAAAAGAAGCTCCGTATCTTCTATAAGAACTGTTAATTTCCTTTTCCCCAAAAAATGTCTCATTCCTCCATTTTTGTGCAAGTGTCAAGATATCTATATCACAACATTATATTTTAAAATCAAAACAGTCATTAGGATCTGTGGGATTTCTTACTCATCACTGCAAGCAGCCTCTATTACAAGTCACATCACATCAAAGGCGAGTAAACCGCTTCTCCAAGTCCAGTGCTCTATGCAGTTGGATAGACCAGGACAGGAAAAGAAAAAAACATTTTGACTCTAGCTACAACCTAATACTTCTCCAAACACAGCAGTTAACATTGTCAGGCTGGCTCAAAATGAGTAGTCCTGCAAATACAGGGCAGAGGAAAGACTGCTTTTCCCTGTGCCCCAGGGCTGGGGAACATGCCCAAAGCTCAGGTAGGTCACTGCTGCAGAGACTCCCAGGCCACTTCTCAGTGCATTAGCTCAGGTATAAGAACCAATTTAGCTCTTAAAGTACAGAGCCTCCTGTAGGCAAATGTACCCAGCTGAGCTAACCCTGTGTTGACTCAGACGCGTACACTACAGCCTGCTTTGTTATTTTACCTGCTTCTGAGCTGGCTAGTGACAGCCCCTGGCAATCATCCGAGCCTGCTCTTCCCAACTTGAGAGTTGTAACTCACCCTTGAAAGACTGCAGAGAACAAGTGAGGCACGAAGAGCCTTCCCACTCCGAGAACCACATACTATAATAAGCCAAGAATTTTCAATAGTAAAAATAAGATAAGGACTAGAAAAAGCTGAGAAACCCTGACTAATACCAGCCCCTGCACACTCTGCCATCTTTAGACCATCTCTACCACACACAGTGTAATTTCTCTGCAGAAGCACTGCAGGCAGCTACACGAACAGAAGCAGATATCCCTGGCTACATTAGTGTAGCTCTAAGGCTGAGCTGACAGGCTCTCAGCAGGGTTAACTTGCTGCTCTGCATTTTTCAGAGTCCAGCCACGACCTCTATTTCCATGCTGTACACCATGGCTAGGCAACTGAGGGGGTTCCCTACTTAGGCCAGCTTTTATTTGTGCATCTTTGCAATGGTGTCAATGTTTCCTCTAGCTCTTGTAAGTCTCTGGAATATTTTTTTCAGACTGTGAAACATACTTGTAACTGGAAAATTTCAATCTTGTGTAATATGAAGCTCCACCAAAGCAAATTAAAATAATTTATTTTAGCTTCAGTTGAAATGAAGAATACAGAATAGCTGATCAGTATCTTTCTTACACCATCTTTGTCTTTGAGGATACAAATTCTCAAACCTTTTTCTTTTCTAGGCTAAAAAACCTCAAAGCCTTCACATATTCCCTAAAGGCTGAGTTTTTCAAACCTTGTTGGTGCCACTGAGACCCTGCCCCTTTATCTACCACATCCTCCTTTAATAGTAAGTTTAAACCAGAGGCTAAAAGCACACTGCTAAGCATAGAAGAATAATTATCTCCTCTGCCATTTATCTGACATGTTTCATCAGTTACACAGCCCTAACGAAATCTCAGTGTCATGCAGACCATCCCTGACAAGTTCAGTTTGCAAAGCCACCGTGATTCCTGGGCCCTTCCTGGCCAGTCTGCTGCCTAGCCCATTTATATCTGTGCAGTTGATTTCTCCTAAGCATAACACTCTACAGTTATCTTTATTAAATTTCACCGCATTGATTTCAAACCATTTTTCCAATTCATCACATGAAATTCTAAATCTGTCCTCCTAACTGTTTATAATCCCTTCCCACTTCATCTTCCAAAAATACTCAAATTATCCTCTTCGACAGCAATAAATGGATGATGAATACTGAGAATATCGACTAGTAAACAACTTAAGCCAGCCTCCTCCAGGAATTAACTTAAGAGTCTGAGAGCAAGCAATTGAGTCTAGCTCAACATTTCAGACTAATTTCTCAGTGGACTGAAGCATTGCCTGTCATCATCCAGGCATTCAAGAGAAATAATTTCTCTGGCATCTGCTTTAACGAAACTAATGTCATCTCATTTCTATGAATGCTTCTTTCCTCTCAGAGTTTGCTGATAGAGTTTTCAATACTAACATTTAGTTTAGTGGTCGGAGTTTGAACAGGGCCTGTTTTTAAAATCATGTACCTACTGACTGTCCTAAAGAACACTGTCATTTCCAAAAGTATGCAATTAAGCAGGAACCAGAAAATACCTTGAAAAAGAAGTCACTATTTAAGGAATGAATCTAGCTACAGAAACTGGAGACCTCTTGCCAAGGTTTCAGATGTAACACAATGCTTCCAAAACCATGTGCTCCCCTAAGTGGGTAAAAAACAAAAACCACCCACCCTCCCCAGCACATAAAAGACACAGGTAATAAAAGTATACTAAATTATCCATGTGTTTCAAATAAAGCAGAAACACACCTATGCAGATTAGAAGACTATTCACTTGGCTGAGGAACTATTCTGTGTTTGGAAAGGCATACAAAAAAAATCACTCACTGTTTAAGTCCCAAAAGAGCAACTACTCTTCAGCCAGAAAACTATGCAAGCTTCAGCTTTGTCAACAGAGATGAAAATAATTTTATTTAATTAAAGACCTACATCTTCAATTTAAATCACAGAACCTTGGAGAAAAATCCATATAAACTACAGTTTAATCTATCACAATTCTGTAGCATCAGCAGTCTACTGTAACATTATACAGACTACTTCAGCAGGAGAAGTGCCAGGCTTTTCAGGAACTGTGCTTATCTTCCTGTTGCTCTGTTCAGCACACAAAAGCTCAGTTCTTCCTTCCAATGCCCATTACTGGCACCATTCCTTAACTCTAAAACCCCTTAGATTTGCTTCAGGATTTAAAACAAGAAGATGATGAATAATATCCCTTCTCATAGCTCAAAAACTCATCTGTGAATTCCCTCACATCCTGAATTTTATACATGGGACACACTCAAGCACCTTTCCTTGAATTAAGAGAGTTTGTGAGGAGCCCAGCTGCAGATGCCCACTCAGGATCCAGCAGCTCTGGCCAGGGCAAGGCTGCACAGCACCCTGCCACCCTGCCAGACACCACACACAAGCTTCCTCTTGTTGGAAATTACAACAGAAGAGAGCCTGGCAGACGGAAAAATACACTAGCCATAATTTCTCATCCTGAGATGGAGTCATGGTGCAACTGAAACATGGATGTGGACCTGGGAAGCTGCTTTGATCCCACTGCCTTAGAAGAGACCCAGCACAATTCATCTCCTCCTTCTTCCACCTCACCATTAAACCTTCTCTGTAGTTTTGGAGACTGCCCAAAGAAGTCTCCAAAACAGAAAACCTCAACTTACAAGTCGTATCAGTGCTTTTTAAAAGCTTTTATACAGTATGGTAATTCTGTAGTTTGAAGAAAAGCAAAAGTTCTGCATTTCTTTTTCCTGTTTCACGCAAGACTGACCAAGGGAGAACAGTAATGTATCTGTTACATTCTAAAAGGAGGCATACATGTATAAACTAAATCCTGTTCTTTAGGGGAGCAATTAAATCCTTACTTATTCATACAAAAAGAGAAATGCACATTTCCCACACTTCAGTCATACACTCTTTTTCTACAAATTTATACCAAAAACTACAAGGATCACTTACTACTAAGTAAATTAATGTCATCCATACTTCATTTCCAGTAAGTGAGGTAAAATAATACAGTATTTGATAATTCACAATATCATGTATCATAATAAAAGTAAGCCCTTTCATGAACGCTCTTGGGAGTTCTACAAAATGCGGAACAAATAAGCACAGTCATAGAAGTTGGCAAATTTGCTTCAAAAGGATGTTTTAGGTCATGTGAGTCTTGCCACTGACAAGTTAAACACAAAATAATGATAAAACAGGAAACACATGAACACTGGTCTTCCTTTTCAATGGTTTCTATTTCATATCACTATGCTTCTGTTTAACAAGGTTTGTAAGTCCACTTGCAAAAAAAAAGAAGAAAAAACATCTAACAAAAGCATGCTTACAGTTTAAATAAATTTTCTATTCTCAGTTTCTAGAAACTTCATTTTAATTGTTAACAAGTAGCCAACCTCAGCAATCACAGAAGCTCCAAGAGCACTGCTTCTTCTTGTCAACCACTGATTGCATTAATTATGCAGATTTTATTTATTTTACTTTTAAGGTGAAAGACAACATTTATACAGAGTGAGCAGCAAGACAGCCATCTGAAAAGAAATGAAACCCCATTTTTTGGGGTTTTCATTTGTTACATGCTTCATGCCAAGGCTCCCTCAGGCTTGAGGGAGAGCCCGAGCTTTACACCCCAGTTGTGAAACACACGTAGTAAAAATTTATCAAGGAGAAGGCTTTCACAAATGTGCAACTAATAGTAGCCAAAACTGCTCTGAGAGCACGTCTGCATCTGCATTAATCTGAAAGACTGACAGACAAAACATTCAACAAGTCAGGTAGCTGGAAATATCAAGAAAATATCCAGCAAGAGGCTCCTGCTGTGCTGCCAGCAGAATCATACACCACTGTCACTGTCCTGCTCACCCCCTTGGGGCACAGAACCTTGAGCTTGACACCTCCTGGCATAAATACCCAAGGCAAAAGGCACCAACATTACTGGCACCACTGGTGAGCCATATGCTACTCTACACTGCATGGGAGCAACTCCTCCCCCCTAACTTTTACTTCCATACCAGAAATAAAGCCACACAACCACAGCTTGAGAAGAAATGAAGCCATGCACCAAGAAACACAGTGTACTTTCCAATCTGTGACACAGGCATGTCTCCACATTCAAAAGAAAAATGAGTGAGGAAATCTACTGAGGCATCATCCACACAACCCAAGTGCAGGAAATGTTTCTGTCTTCTGACTTCATGAACACGAATACCTGGCCAGGCACCAGAGCACATCCTGGTATCCAGAGAAGGGTGGGAGATGCCTGGGAGCAGTTGGACAGTGCTTGACAGCCATTGCACCATCCCTGGAGGAGCTTTCCACCCTGCTGCCAGACTGGCAGGAAGCACAGGGATGCAGAGGAAGGTGGTCACTATCCCATACCTGCCATGCATCCTCCAACCTTTCAAAAGCTTTGCACTTTTCATGCTAGTTTGAAAGGTTACATATAGCTGATGCCACATTAGCATGGGACAAATGTATTTGTTTCTGTTTTGCTGTTAGCAGACTCCAGTGGATCTTCAAACAATTCAGTACAGAAATAAGAGTAAGATCTTTTATCCATCAGATCAATGTCTTCCAAGCTTTATACATAATGTCAGAAAAAACAGCTAATACACTACCCACAGGAAACCTGGCAGACTTCAGGATAATATGTGAAATATATTCATACTGCACCTGCAGGCATTCAAGCACTGCCATTATTTTTTCTGAACTTTAAAGGACAGAGCCAGTAACTAAAATCATAAAATATGCTAAGCTGGAAGGGATCCATCAGGATCATTGAGTCCAACTCTTGGCCATGCACAGAACACCCACAGAATCCCACCATGTGCTTAAGAGCATTGTCCAAACACCACCTGAACTCAGACAGGTTTGCTGCAGCAACCACTTCCCTGGGCAGCCTGTTCTAGTGCCCAACCACCCTGCGGGTGAAAAACCTTTTCCTGATATCCAAACATCCCCTTGGGTTCTGTCACTGGTCACATGAGTAAAGAGATCTGCCTCTCTGCTTCCCCTTGAGAGAACGCTGAAGACTGCAATGAGGTCTCCCTGTCTCCTCCAGGCTGAATAAACCAAGTGACCTCAGCTGCTCCTCAAAGTTTCCGCTCTAGACCACCCCCCGCCTCATTACCCTCCTATGGATGGCTCTCTAATAGTTTAATGTCTTTCTTATATTGCGGTGCCCAAAACTGCCCCCAGCACTCAAGCTGAAGCCACCCCAGTGCAGAGCAGAGCAGGACAATCCCCTCCCTTGCCCGGCTGGCGATGCTATGCCTGATGCCCCCCAGGACATGGGTGGCCCTCCTGCCTGGCAGAGCACTGCTGACTTATCTACCGAGGCTATCAGAAGTTTTCCCAGCACTGTAATTCCACTAGAAAACAGTGTTGGTCTTGTATTATTAGCTAAATAGTTTCATTTTTGGTTCTTCTGCCTTGGAGTTCCCTTGCTATATTTCCAACATATGAATTACATGTAGACTCTGTATTTTTTTAAAATAATGATCCTAATGAGGCATAAATCATCAGGCCAAATGTAACTTCTGTTCAGCCTGGATTATTTGGTCCCAAAAAAAAAAAGAGATGAATGCAAAAAAACTCAGCCTGGAAGCCCACATCTATAATCTT
Organism: Eopsaltria australis; assembly: GCA_034509425.1. NCBI lineage: Eukaryota > Metazoa > Chordata > Aves > Passeriformes > Petroicidae > Eopsaltria > Eopsaltria australis. The sequence continues at coordinate 1,269,785 of JAVTVJ010000172.1, read as the reverse complement.
CCACTCACTAGCCCCTAAATTAGAATGGCCAGGATTACTGGAGATTCCTACAAACATAGGGCCCAAATAATTCACCCCTCAGCGAGCAGGTAAGCCTTCCCCAGGAAAGGCAGAAATCACTCCAGAACGTCAACAGGCAAAAGTCTGGCCAGTGGCTCAGCTTCCTCCACTAGGAACAGAGAAGAGCACTGGGATTTCCAGCTGGGTGAAATTCAGCTGATCATGGACAGTGACAGGGTGGTCATTAGTTTCTAAATATCAGTCAAAGAAGAGTGTCTGATTAATTCAATTTTGCAGCCCTTCGAGCGATGTTAGAGGCACTGCAGCTGCTTGTCTCAAGATATCCGATTAAAAAAACACCATAAAACCTCACATGTTCCCTCCCACAAATATGGATTTGGATCTATTTACAGAGGCCTCATTCTCAGTGTTGCACTCATAAACAGAAAGGATTATATTTTAAAGTCACAAGAGCCTACGCTCTGCACACAGCTAGAGAAAAGTTCTGCTACAACAACACTGGCAATGAGACTTGCAAGGAAATGTCCCTACACAGGGACACATGTTCCAATTCAAGGGCAGCTCAGTTCAGTGCATCAGTTCAGGAGTTTCTAGTGTATGAATTTTTTTTCTGTGTGAATCCAAAATGCACAAAATATTCTATTACAAAGGCAAAATAGCAAGTCTACTTCCTCCTTTGTTGATTTTAAAAAATGCACATGACTGCTTTCTTGCACTTCATCTTTGGAGACTATTATAGTTCATATACTGCATTTAGTCATTTAAAAAGCTGAAATGCTCAACCTGATCAAGCCTTTTTAAAGAAAGTCACTGCAGTTTTTCAAATATACAAGTCAATAAAAAGGGACAAGCACATCCATAATTGTACTTAATAATTTTCAGATATGCTATCAGATGTTCTACAAAACGGTCTATGAGTCTTCATTTTAGAACAGATATTTAACAGTGACTTTAGTTAGTTATTGTAGTCGGTTATTTCGTTGGTTAAATAGTTAGACTTATGCCTTGAATCACAGATGAAATCACTCTAAGTTTTAGCAATTGCCTAATGAGCTTCACATTGGGAAGAAAAAAGCAGAAGACCCTCAGCTTCTCTCTTTCCTCCTTCTGCAGAAAGAAAAACATTTTAAATTGGCACAGAGGCTTTTAAGAATCCTACACCATACAGAGGATCACAGGTCCTTCCTAGCAGGAGGTGAGAGTCTCCTGGCCAGTATTATGTTACGGGAATCATGGCAACAGCACCAGAAATGCTGAAGCTGCTCTGTCTGGATGGTGACAGACAACAGAAGGAACCAGGCCATGAGCAGCAAGTCCTGCTCTCACATGGAGGGAAACAATCAAGACTCCCTTGGCAAGCAGAAGTTACTGGTATTCAGCAAGTTCAGAAACCCTCCACCCCCTCTAAAAGGATAGGAGGCACCAGAATTCATTTAAAACATACTTTTTATTATAAATTATAAAATCAAAAGCATTTCACAGATCAAGAGAAAACGGATGTCAGAGATGTTCCTAGTAGTTTGTACCACCACGTTAAAGCAAGACGATGACAAAGTTTAAAAAGAACTGCAACTTTTATATTAATCAGCAAGACATCGTAAGATGAGTAAGACTTGGCACCAATACCAAAATACATCATGAAGTTACTAAACCAGCATTTTGCACTTGGCTTTAGGCAAGACCCTGAGAAAACAGGTAATCTTCTAGGCTTTGGAAGAAAATTTCAAGGGTTGTACCTCCCTCATAGACAGGATACCGTGCCTCTTAATTATCTTTCAGCTGACCGTGAAAAAGAAAATGAGACATCAGCAGGATGAACCATTTTAATCCAACTCCACTTCTACAAAACAACAAAGTATCAAACTCCAGCCTCTTGCAAATGTTTGCAAAAGCATTACACTGAAATAGTTCATCTAATCATTCTGAGTGCATACAAATTTTTTAGGTTTTGGTAATAATGTCTGTAAAACACCAAATTACGAAATTCTGGAAAAAATAACTAACCTTTTAAGAAGAAAAAAAACTAAAAGAGAAAACCTGGTATGTGAATTTAAGATTCCTACTACATTTAATTAACCTGTCTCAAGACCACCCATATATGATTTTGTGATTTATTTGAGAACTTACCATCACAGACAAGTAAACTCCTGTTGGCCTCTTTAACTAATCTAAAACGAAATACTTTCTTTTCATAGAACTTAGTGACAATCATTTATCACCAGCCATTTACAGAAACTGTTTATGTTAGCAGAGATAAGGCAAACAGTATTTACCAGTCTTTAAGTGAATTTACTCAGCTCTCTATAAACTGTTTTGCTTATCTGATACATTTAGGCAGGACTGACTGCTGCGACAGGGAGCACCACAGCCGCTGTGTGGAGTCACAGGTTCTTCAGCCATGCTGCAAACCTACATCAGCAAATAACAAAAAAAAAAAAAAAAAAAAAAAAAAAAAGAAAAAGAAAAAAGGGGAGGGAGAAGAGAGAAAAGGCTGCACTTGTCACTTCAGTTAGCTGGCTCAGGCACAAACTCAACCATAAGCTTGTCACCAGAGAAGTTTTCTTGCACAAAGTCCAAGTGACCCATGGGGGCTGTGCTAAGCCACCTGTCCTTGTGACTGCTCTGCACGCTCAGCAGCCAAACCACTGCTTCTTGCAGATATCCAACCACTCGACAGCCTTCACTGGCTCTTACATTAGTGAAATTAAAAGCAAAACAGCCTTCACGCAGCTGAAGCAAGTACTTTATTAGACAAGACTGAAGAGAGTGGTCCATTTCCGCTCATGTCCAGTCCAGTATGTGGAGGCTTAGGAACACTGCTCCAGTAAGAAATACTGGAAAAGTTCTGTAAACAGCCACAAATATCCCCTTCAGATTCTTGTCAGCTGAGTTTAGATGGAAAGTTAGTTTATGCAAAAAAGCAACAACAATTTAAAAGTGACATATAAAAAAAGGAATCCCAACTTACAACTACACAACCTGTGTTTTTTACCTCTATATGCCAATATCCACATAAGGATGATTCTCCTGGCAGCCCACCTCAGCTAGAAAAGTACTGTAAGAATTTAATCTTCTCCTCTTTTGCAGTGACCAAAATGAAAGTAGTCTCTCACATAATATTTGATCTGGTTTTCTGTACATGCTAGAATTAGGTATTTTTCCAAAAGCTTTCTGGCACCAGACATCAAAGAACAGCAACCTTTCAACACACTTTGTTTTCACTGTCTTTGGGATCATGTCATAAATTGACACAGTGCAGTAAAAAGAAAAAGTGGGGGAGGAGGGGAAGAGGCAAGGGATAAAAGTGGAAGGAAATATAAAGTGGGACAGGGTCTCTTCCCAGACACCACCACCACTTCCTCTGCAAGTGATCATTTCTAACCCACAGAATGAGCTGTTATGCAGACAGGACAAATCTTCTTGGTCCTTCTTTTCATTAAATGCACAAGTCATAAGCCTTTATGAATAGCAATGACAACTTCTATTTGAAATACAAAACCACTTTTTAATTGTTGCCACCTGATCAAGGTAAAAGCATGAACAATTATTTCTTAGTAGCCCTCCCTAATGCTGTAAATTTATGATGCTTTCAATTTTGAACAACACTTTTTCTGACAAGTTGCAAGCAATTTATTCTCGATATACAGTATACAGCTGTTCTATTAATTCCACACAGATTTTCTTGGGGGAGAAAAATCACCACAGGAGATTCAGATCTTAAAGAATAATCACTTTGCCTTAGGAAGGTATGTATTAGAGAAAATAAAACCTATTCTTTCTAGAATTTTAAGAGGCTTTTCAGAGAGTATTTGTCTTAATTAATCACTGCTATATAAAAACAAATTACTGCAAACTATACTGGGATCCAAGCAGTTTTCAAGGGTCGAGATAATCTGTATTTGGCTGAGTGCCCATGAACATCCTTCAGGTCTGAGGATATACCAGAGCAGCATACACTCTGTTTTAAGGTACAACAAAGCCTTTGGAGAGTTAAGTGACTGCACATCTGAGTCATTGCCTGAATGAGACATTTTGGCCTTTCACACACTTCCCAGTGCCAGAGAGACTGGATTTCAGTGAAGTTATATCAGAGAGAAGACAAATCTAGACAAAAAGTGCTGCAAAAGCACCAGACTCTTAAACTTTTCTCCCTATAAACTTTTCAATACTATTCTGCAGGCAGCTCCGCTACTTTCCATCCATAACAATTCAAGTAACGTTAACAAAAGGTAACAGATATTCCCGTTACAAAGGAGACAAAAAGGAGAAGCTTTGACTGTCACTCTAGAGAAGATGAAGAGATTTGCTACTGAAAACACAGCAACAACTGGCAATATTTGGAGTCTAGCCTTCACAGTAACAATTCATTCTCTCATTTAAAGATTAAACCTTGCTTTTCTTCCCAATCCTAGTAGTGGAGATCGTGTTTCCTACACCTGAGGGGAGGTGGCAGGGAATATATATGCTCTAATTTAAGAAAAAGACAAAACTGCACAAGGAAAACACACATATATGCATGCCAAATCCAGTGCTTTCACCACACAGGTAATACCAAGAGGCACTACTTTGAGAGCAATATTGATGCAACAGATTGGGGCACTAGATTCTAAATGAGAAGAATAAAATGCTATTTGTGACTTTACTGCTGGGATTTTTTAAGACTTTTTGTAAGGAAAGTAAAAGTCCACACTGGATTATATCCTGCACAAGAAGAAATAAGCACGATTCGTGACAAATCTTCCTGGCTGTTTTACAAGGCATAGGAGTGAACAAAACCAAAAGGGAAGTAAAAGGAATACAACTGACCTCACTGCACTTTTCTCCTGGGAGGACTAGTGGGCTTGCTTCCACTATTCTTTAAGAAAACCTTGAGGTAGTTTATGTACAGCAGCATACAAAAGTCAACCTTTAGGGAAGGGGACTGTACACCTAAAAAGAAAAAAAAAAGGAAGCAAAATCGGAAATTCTCAAGAAGAGATTAAAAAACCTGTTACAGCCTGTTAGGGAAGACAGACTGCACAGCCCAGCAGGGCAGGAGACATCAGTCAGCCAGGCATGAAAGAGAATCCCTCAGTTGTGAAGGAAGACAAAAGCTACATGGCCACACATCCACACGTGAGGGCACGATTTTCTAACAGTATTTGTTTTCACTTCTTGTTCTTACATCATCCTCTTTTTGCAAAGAACATTAATTTAATTAAACAACAGTAACAATCAGCATCTGCAAGGTGAGGCCTGAACTCTCCTTTTCCATAGGAAGAGGGACAAGCAAAGGAAAAAAAGGCACTTCACTTTCAGTACAAGTTACATGAAACCACCCAGGTTTAAACAGACTATAGACTGCATGAGAAAAGGAAAGGTCAAACAAGGTTTTACACAGGTGCACAGAGCACAAGATCGAGGATCACTCTTCATCCCAGCAGGAAAAAGGAGGACTTTATTTCACAATTTCAGTCTAGCAATAAAGCAAAAATCCATATCCTCTTGCTGTGACTATTGCCCTCATGCCAGGGAAGCAAAACCATTTACAACTGCCTCATTTTGGAGCTTCATTCACCAGCATAAAAAATTCTACAATATCCCCAGCAAGGAGTAATCCAAGTTTCTTTGACTGCCACTGGGTGGGCACATTCTCTCACGTCTCCCGCACAGGCAACAGATGCCTGGCAATCCAGTTACAGGAGAACACCATCTATTAGTGCCACCAAATCCTCTCCAGTTTCATGCCCTGGACTCAGTCCAGGTATACCCAGTTTAGAAAATGAGATTCAATTAAATGAGGCTGTAGTTATGCTTTAGAAGGTTTTCTGTTAATTTTGCCCATCAGACAGGAAATTCTACAGCTGTAATTATTCTGGGATACCTTATTATTTCCCATTGGACTGACTATCAGGATCTGAAATAAGAAGTTGTGTCTTCAAAACACTGGCTTTTTTATCCAAGGATGGCATCAACTGGTCAAAGCTCTAGCACACAACAGAAACAAAACCTATCAGACCAACAGGTCTTGCCCTGAAACTCCTCCACATCTCATGCCTACTGAAAGTAACATGGATGGGTACTTTCTTGTAGGTTGGTCCTGGCCATTTGAGGTGTCCTTCCAAATAGAGACCTTTCCAGCAAACCTGTTCCAGGATTTATTTATTCCCCTGCTGCTCAGTTCCATTTGCTGAATCCATGGAAAGGTTTTAGACTCTTGACAGACAACCCCCTAAAACAGAATTTGGCAGCTTCAGCAGACTTTGGAGTATTTGGTTTTGGCCTCTGAAAAGCTTCTAACTTTGCTCTTTTCTCCTGTTTAATTTCACTAGGATATTTTATAAGTGTCCACATGGCAAACTTCACATGGCAGATAAAGAAGTTCCTATTTTATTCATTTTGCCAAGCCCCTTAGGTAAAAAACAAACAAATCCCCCCACAAGATTAGGAAACAAATGAGGACGTAAACTTGAAAGGCCAAAATATGTAAGGCAGCTACAGTGTGTGTGTATGTGTACATAAGAAGCTTTACTGTAATCACAGTATTGTAAATATTTCAAGTACCCTGATTACAGAAGTTGACGACATGCATTCCAGTCATCACCATTTTCTTGGTACAGGAGAAAGGCATGACATGAAACAGTCCATATTAACACAGGTTTTAGAGCAGTAAGATCACCAAAGCAAGAAAACATCCCTTTTTTCATGGAGACTCCAAATTTGCTTTTAAAGAGACGGAAGAAAAAAGTCACATACAGATGCATACATTTTTCTAAGGTATTGATTCGGGAGGAGGGGTTTGTTTTTCTTAGTTTTGCTATTTTTTTTAATAATCAAAAGGCATTCGTCTTAGTTAACTCAGGAATTAGAGTTAGTAACCTGTGACCTAAGGCTCTTACAGGATTGAAAACAGGCAAAAAGTCTTCTAAAGCTTCAGAATCTTTTCAGTACACAGCACTGTACTGCATTAATGCTTTTGCCTCTGCAAGACCTGCCTGGCAACACAACTACCCACAGCTACTTCCCTATCTGAATCGGAAGTTTAACGCTACAGAGGATATTGGTGGGGTTTCAAGAAGAAAGCTTTTACCACTCAGCTTTCCCTTATACAGTGGTTCTGGTTCACATACTCCTCTCCTGCTGCAGTGCCAGTGAACCAGAAACAGGCACACAGGGGATGTTGTTCTGTCAGAAACTAACTAGCAGCATGCCTTGTATTCACCATTCAATAGCAAACATCCAGGCTTTTTCTATTTCCAGTTCTACAGTACAGTTTAGGAGCACCTGCTGATCTTAGGAAGATGTTTGTAGGACATTACAGCCCTACTGTGTACAAATATATTGCCTATATGGATCTTTTTTCTTCTGGTGGTTTCTTTGAAGACAAATTAGACCTCTGACAGAGACTTCTACAGTGCTGCAGACACACAAACATGAATAACTAACTATCTTCTCTGGTCCATTTATCATACTCAGCAGTTCTCACTACTGAAGGTTAATACTCCTTTCTCCTTTGAATTACTTAAATGTATAGATGCTGAAGCACAAAACAAAAGGTAATTCAAACTCCTCTTGTATTTTTTCTCAAGCTGCAAGCAGCATCCTTTCTGACTGCTGTACACTGAACTGGTAATAAATTCAGCCTGTTGCTTTCCCAGCCTCCTTCAATACAGAATATTTCAGAGCTAACCCAACCTGCCCCTCCCTAGGTCCCTACTGTGCTGGGACCTCCAGAAGATCCACCTTACTTAGAATACATCTGATAAAGCTTAGCAGGTACTCATCATGAAACATGATTTTTGCACGTCCAGAAGGCGAAGGGAGGGATCAGCAAAAAGGACAAAAAAACCCCAACACACTGCTTTCAACAAGGACTCCAGCAGTCAAATAGTTTACATGTATTACTCCCATGTTTATAGATTATTATTTATAAATGCCCTTTTTGCCTTTTTTAAAAAGGTAATTTTTCTAGAAGACTGATGCACAGGAAGGAAAAAAGGGTTTGAAAACAACTGTTTTCACCATAATAATCCATGGTACTGGATTAACATAAAATCAAGCAAAAAATAATTCACTTCGTAGTTAAAATACAGTTGTGAAAGGATTTTGTAGCATTCTCTGGCTAGGCAGGTAATCTAATCTCACCACTGATTCAGCTGTTCTGCACATTAGAAAAAAAATTATTACTGCCACCAGTTATCTCTGAATAAAGATAAAACCTGCATTTTTTAAGCCAAAAAAATGTTTCTGCTAAACCTTTAGGGAAGCAGTTGAAATCCTAGCCCTGCATCAAGGCACAGAAAGAATCCACTGCCCTCCTACAGTACTTTATTTTTTGAGAATCGTGATGGAACCAGGGTTTAGTTTTGCCAGTTGTGTTGCATTAAAGCTTCCTTTTTGCCTGAAGTCTTATGAAACCATAGTAATTTGTTAGTATTTGCTGATAAAATTATTTATTAGAAGCAGCATGCATCATCGGTTCAGATAAAGAAAGGCACAAACTGAAGTCACTTTTAATCTTGTTCAACTTAGTAGAGCATCAGGATACAGTAGATTCCCAACAACAAATCCCAGCACCACATATCTCCCATCAAAAATACAGATACATTTTAATAGCTATAAATTAACCTTCCCTCCATGGTCAAATATCTTCTCATTGATATAATCCATAGAAACAAATTCCTCTGGTGATTTAAGACTAAGAGAGGCGCCCACTGTGCTAAAAAAGCCTTCTCTTTGCTCAGCTGTAGCTGAGCAGGAGATGATGATATAATCACTTCAAGAGAAATGTCCTGCAGCACAACTAGACAGATCTCCCTAGAATAGCCATTCATGTGGCAGGTAGGTGAACACATGCTACTAACAGCACCTGCAGCTTGCTAGGCTTTCCCATCTGCTCTTCATTTCCATGTATTCAAAGCACCTCTTCAGCTCTTCTGTTGAGTTTAATTGCCAGGAACATCCTTCCAGGTCATGATATCTATGTATCTATGTTAAACCTATATATATATAATTTTTTTTTTTGGTAGTACATTTGAGGTAAATCTTTAACACTACTCACCTTTGGGCAACCAGTAAGTTCTCAAGAACTACATTTTTCTAATTACAGATAATTAAATCAAAGATTATTTAATTAAGTCAAAGGCACTAGCAAGCCCTCTCCCTGATTATTGTTCAGTGTATTGCAAAGACAGTAAATGCATTTAAACTTCTTTCATAAGGATGTATGTTTGCCCTAGATTTTAATTTATGTTATGATTTATACTATACCAAGGCAATTCATGCTTTAAATTACAGTATCTGCCTATCTTTTTCCTCAAATATATCTAGTCAACTGAGCAACCCTGGAAGCTAAACATCCAAAAGAAAAAATTACCTCCATTATCCAGATTAATTATCCATGAAGGTGATGCCACCTACAGAACTTGCTCAAAACTTCTAGTATGGTTGCTCTGCTAACTTTTCTGAAGCAGTCAGCATAATTTTGTCATACCTTAACTTTTCCAGATGCTTATTTTCATTTTCTATTACCCACACCAAGAGATTCCCTTATCTCAGCTCTGATTTTACTTTTACACAAGCAAGATTCAGGTATTTCCTTAGTCAGGTTTAAAGGACAACATTGACCCTCATAAGGAAACAAGCACAAGAAAGGATCTAAGAAAAAATATGCCAGAGAGTGTCAGAACTGGAAGGTATCTGCCATCCCTCTCAATTTCAATTGTCATGCCACTATGGAAAAATCAGATGAACCAAGGAGTAGGGAAAGAAAACTACTTCCTTCCAGTAATTAGAAAATGAACCTTTCTGATGGTCATATTAGAAGCACTGGCAGTAACTATGGAAGATTTACATAAAAGCTTTCTTTCCCTTTTTCTTACAGTTGCCCAAAGCAAAGCACAGTGGTCATACTATCTGTCCTGCTTTCAAGCTACGTCAAACTCCAGAGCTGCACATGCTCAGGAGATTCTGAAACCTGTCAAGAGTGATCTGTGCAAATATATTGCCAGCAACACTACTAGCTACATATGGATGCATTAACTCAAAAATATATATATCTTCCCAGTTCAATGTATCTTCTGCTATGCCAGGATAATTATTTACATGGTGAACCCTCAAACACACAAATCATCCTTCCTGTAGAACACCTTATTAGCAAACATAATTTAGCATTTTTAAAGGGAGATTTCTGTATTTCATGTTTGGTCAAAAGGTCTCTGAATTGATCAAGTGTTTTAATTATCCATTTTAGAGAGTTGAATAAAAGGTGATCACAGAAGGGTCAAGGTTGAAAGGGTTGGTCAGCTGCTCCAACCAGCACTGTGCTCAAGCAGGGCCACCTAGAGCCAGCTGCACAGGGCCCCATCAAGATGGCTTTTGAATGACTCCAAGGATGGAACTCCACAACCTCCCTGGGCAACCTGGGCTAGTGTTTGAAAAGCAGAAATTCACTCACTGTGAGAGCTGTCAACTAGTGCCTGGTACCTCTTCCCCTGTCACTGGGCACTACTGAGAAAAGCCTGGCTGCCCTTTCTCCATTTTCTACAACTAGCTTTTATACACACAGGCCCCTCTGAGCCTTGTCTTATCCACACTCAGTGGCCCCAGTTCCCCCTGATTTCCTCATATGAAAGATGCCCCAGTGCCAGAGCGTCTCTGTGCATCAGTACTGAACTTGTTCCAGTAGGTCCATGTTTTCTCATAGTGGGGAGACCAGAACCAAATCCAGCACTTCAGGTATGGCCTCACTAGTGCTGAGAAAAGGATCCACCTCTATCAACCTGCTGGCAACAACTGTCCTTATGCAGCCAAGAAGGCTGTTGGCAAATTCTGTAAGATGACCCATAAAAACCTCTGCCTCCATAAATCAAGGGGTGAAGGCAAAGAGTCTAACACACACTTTCAGAAGCCATAGCAACTGGATTACAACCAAAAAGATAGCTGCAGAGAAACTTTCTTATGGGCAGTACTTCTGAGATTAGCCAAGGTTATACAAATACCTTACAGCAAAATATTGTCTGTTACAATAGGATACAAGATATGAGGTTAATAGTGTACAGAAAATTCACATGCATTTAAGACTTCTGTTAATGACAGTGGTATCTCTCATCTTCTGTGTGGTAAACAAACAGTATTTACATGTGAGGCGTCACCTGAGATTCAGAGCTCCAGGGAAGGAACAGTACTTTGTTAAAAGGATAAAAGTATGCTATTCCCTAAAACACAAGTTTTCTGTATGTAAAAATTAACTTCCATATACTTTCACATGTCACACAGAAACTGTGAGATATGGACCAATTTCTAAGAGCCCAGCAATGTGCCACAAAGATGACTGAAGGGATCAAGGCCTCCTTCCTATGATGAAAGGCTGAGAGAGCTGGGGCTCAACCAGATGACCTCCAGAGGTCCCTCCCAGCCTTAACTATTCTGGGCTTCTGTGAAGCTGTCAGAGCTTGTGCTTTTTCACTGAGAGTCACTGAGAAAGGTACTTGGACACATCATTCATAAAAATTACGGATACACTATTTCTCCAGTGAAGTGGAAAGCAGAAGATTAGCTGATAAAGGGGGAAAAAATCCCAAGAAACCAAATCAAACCATACCTGATGAGGTAGTCAACAGTCCAGAAGCTAAAACTGGCCTCTCAATTGAAATGAATGCAGGTTCTTTCCCTTCTGTAGTACAAGTATGGGATTTTTTTCAGTTCACTTTTTTCTTCCAACTACCAAAAGTAACCTTATCTCAGGATGCTCAAAACACAGCACCTAAAAGCCATTTTCCCCTCCGTGTTACTCAAAACCTAGGTACAGACCTAAGTTGTTATGGTTTACAGAAACTAGAAGCACTTTATCTCAGCAAATATTTTTTTTTTAAATATGCAAAAAGTTCATCCTCTGATAATCTAAACCAAACTTAGGGGTATACACACAGAGTATATGACTAACTAAAAATTTCACCAGCTGCCTTTGCCAGTTCTCTGCTTATTGAGAATCAAGTTCCCCAGAAGCTACCACCCAGCTTCCTGCCCTGCTGCACAGGCACCTCCAGGATAATCACCTGAGCCAACAGGGCTCATGAGGAAAAGCAGTCCCAAAACAGCTCTGCTTTGGATTTCTAAACTACCTTAGTTCTAAATTCCCTTAGTAACACTTCACTGCACTGAACACACCTTGCCCACTGTGCTCTTCACTGCTTCCCAAACACTCCATCTGTAGTCCCAATACACCACGTTGTGCCATTAGGCTCCCTTCTGGTACTCACAGACACCACCACTTGTGTGACACAGGATAGCAGGTCTCACAGGGAAGTAAATAATGCTCCCACACCTATTTGGTATGTACATTTTTAGTACTACCCACGTGACTTTAAGAGTTACTTTATTATATCCAAAACATAAGTTAAACAGATTTTATTTAAGGTGACCCAAATGTGCTCATTACTGAAGATAACGCCTTTGTAAAGGGACACAGAAAGAAAATGTATACATAAAGTTTTCTGCTCATTTTTCCAACAATAAAGAACAGCCATATGCATATACACAGAAAACATTTTAGATTACACTTCTGAAGAGAGAGCAACAGAGAGGCAAACTTTCTTGGCAAACCAGACACCTAAAAACAGACAATTTCCTCCTCACTTGGTAAATGAGCACTGCAAAGTAGAAAGGCACTTAGCTCACTCTTAAACAAGAGTCAATGCTGTAAAAGATCAGATATAACAAGACAGCTTAAACCAAAGAGAAATCATGCACTGAAGAAGGCAGGCCAAAATAAGAAATCCTAGGATGACAACTTGATTCACAGTTTACTCAAGTTAATGAAAGGCTCCAACTCCCACAGATTTCAGCGGGTTATGAAACAGGTCCTGCAGAGGGAAATCTTCCAAGTCACAAACAGCAATGCCGTATTTTCATATGTAATTGCCACCACTGCCTATGAAGAAATCCCTGGTGTAAAATAGAGAACAAGTACAATAATCTCGCTTTCTCATTTTAAAAATGGCATGAAAGAAACAACAAAAGAAAGTTATTGAAGAGAACTAGATTGTTCCCAGCTGTTGTCATAAAATACTACAGCTGTTCATGTCATTGCAGCTAATGACCAGTTGCACTTTTTTAAAGATTGTAACACAGTATGACCATTGTAATCTACATCAAACTGAAACTTGGCAAGCATCATGGAAAAAAGACTAAAAAATTATTTAAATCCTGCTTGATTTTATTTTTAAATTTCTGTTCATGGGTTGCTTTTGAGTGTTTTGGGGGGATAGTAAAGGATTTTGTATGAATGGCTCTTTATTCAAATTGTCAATTATGTTAAACTACTTAAAAAATCATGGTAAAGAACAGATATTAAATTACCAAAACTGTCTTTTCCAGTAATAAGAAGAGAATTCAACTAATAAATCCTGGGGTTTTTTTAGTTGAAAAGACATGTGCTGACTAAAAGTCTCAAGTTCAAAGACAATGATGAAACATTTTTCTCTGGAGCCAAGAACAGGGCAAGCATCACCATCTAAGAGCTTTTAATTTTTTTGTTAACTGAACCATACGTGAACCAAATCAGATTTTTTCATAAAGATTCAAGTACACAAATGCAAAGAAAAGGTTAAAAACAGAAAAACCCATATATATATGTATATATGCAGAAAGAATTTTCAGATATAACTCTCGCTAATGGAGCATTACTCCTTGAAAGATCGAGAAAAAGCTAGGGGAAAGCATTTGTTCCCACATAAAATCTCCACAGAACCTGAAACATACTATTTCAAGTAATTTCATGTAATTTCTCAAGAAAATGAGAGAGTATAGGTTTCTCTCCTGTATTCCCCTCCAAGATCATCCACACAGAGCTACAGACCAGAAAGAAATCACAAGTTTCTCCACTGCTTTTTATCTTCCCTATAGTTATCAAGAAAATCATAATAGTTCATGAAGAAAACTAGAAGTCTTTTTACCAGCTTCTCCACTTTAAGACACAAAAGCACTTCCAGAGAAATTCCAAATAGTTTAGAAAGACGAAAAGACGACCACCTAAACATACACTGCTTAGAGCCAGTTTCATGGCACCAACCTAGGACTCTGTAACGAGTAACAAACACAGCTGCAAAAAAAAAAACAAAAAAAAAAAAACTATGAAAATGAAGCTTCCTGATCCAAAGAAAAGACAGAAATAATTGCTAAACATGCACTTACTACCAAACATAGCAACAGATACGTTAGAAGCTCAGCCTCTTTTCCTCACTTTGGGACTTCTATCTAGACTGCAAAAGATTTCTTTCCAAATGATGGTTACTTCAAAATACGAACTCTTGATACTTTATGCAGCCACACAGTTACTCATCTGTCCCTATCAGCAAATTAAAAAAAATAATAAAATGGTTAAATTGTACACCCTACCTTCGAGGACACTCACAAAAGTCTAAATTAAGAATAAGAATATAATCACACACTACATGAGGCCAAAACCCTGTAGTCTGGATTCTATTAATTAAGCCTATTGCACAATGCCCAGAGTGACTGTTATTAGACTCTCTGTAGCATCACATCTGTATAAGCCATTATTAACACATGCTATTTTCACCATTCTAATCAGAAGTTCAAAGTGCACTTCCTTTCTTATGGCAACATTGCGGAGACTTGATCTTTTTGTACAATTAGGAAGTCTTAGACAAACATTGTAGCAGAATTTGCTCTATAGCAAGTTTGGGGTTTTTTCCCCTTTGTTCCATCAGCTCTACATCATGCAACAGTAAAGATAAAGTATTTTGGCCGACAGGAATCTGATGCAATAAAATGCTCAAGCTGAATGCCTCTAAAAGACAGAATGGAGCAAAAGAATACAGGAGAGAATACTGTTATACCAGTACTGTCTCCATCAGTACATGTTTAGTCACACTACAGCACTTTTAAATTTTGAAAGCTTGGTTTTATGAAGCCAGATACGCATACCTGAAAGATGAAAAAATAGCTACTGCTTTTTTTGAAGATTTTACACAATCCTTCTTTAGTATGGTTTTTCCCTTTCTTTTTCACAAAGGTTTGGTACACTCTCCATACAAACTAGGTGCTGCACCTTCTAAACCTAGAGTTTAAAGTGGGGGTTTAAAAATTCACTCATCTGTAGTGAACCTCAGGATTCTTCTCAAGTATTACCAACTTCACCAAATCTTACCTCTCATTGCTAACTAACTTTAAGGTCTGATTATAAAAATACAAAGAACAAAGGCCCATACCACTTCCCTTCCAAGTTAACCAAAAACACACTGTCCGTGCTAGCTCTCAGAGATTTTTGCAAACTCCACAAGTTAAAATTAACATTCACGCTATGAGTTTTCAACATAACTGCTAAGAAATCTGCAAGCAGCAGCTGAGCTGCAGAATAGAGACATCCTTCTGTGACAAGCTGGGTAGAGCTTGAGCAGCACACTGACAGTGGAGCTATTCACTAAAAAGAAAGCTATAGTCAGCAGCTGGCTGCAGAGTTACAACAGAAGTCTGAGAAGAGGCAGAATATACTTCTCCTGTTCTCAAAGGCTTCCCCAGGCACCTACAGATGCACCAAAAGGAAAAATACAGTGTTCTATGAACCTCTGGCCTTAAATCCATGCACCCAAATCTACCAGGCAGCTCTCAGGCTGTTCATCATATCTAGCAATAAGCAAAAGAGCAATACAGAGAGAAGAGTTTGCAGAAATGCAGTACAGGAATACACAGGAAAAGAAAGGGCATTCGGAAACAAGAGAGGGAAAAAGCATTAAAAATCCAACTTGCTGAGAAGAAAAAGGAGCTAGAATAGAAGTTCAGCACAGCTTTTAATTACAAGTAGAAAGCAGTTTGAGTGATAGACAATTTTCTAACAAAATGTTTTCAAAAACTGGTTAAATACACCCTAAAGTGAAAGGATGCCATCTACACCTTAGACACAAACACCCCCAGACACACAAGAACTAACTTCTAATTAAACCCACCATTTTTAATGTGTGCGTTTCCACTCTGCTTCTTTTCCTCTCCAGCTCCAAACATAAATGATGTTAGCTGGAAATTAGTTGGAGATGATGCTGGCATCCTAAATCAATCTTAAATAAGACAGTCACACTCTCCTCATACTGCAGTGTTGCCGTATCAACGTTATCATGCCTGAGCTCTCTCATAAATAGAGGTATCAGTCAATTTAAAACACACACAGATGACTGTCAAGGAGGTACTACTCTGGAGGTGTTATTACAACAGTGGCAGGTCTCTGGGGCCAGAGTAAATAGGGTAGGAATTACTTCAGATTTTTACCTGTAAAACAATGACTTACTATCATAACACTTACTGTCTCCCTGTTTTACCACATATGATCTCTGGTCTCTTCCTTCACTCAGTAATTATAAGAAAACAGTAAATATGTACCTGGAGTACCACCTCCAGCAATTATACATCTCAATCTACAGCCCAAGTGGCAGACCACTCAGTGAGCCACATATTTAGGCTGCACATGCAGTAAAACGGTTTTCAAAACTGGGATGATATTTTCCACCATTACTGAGTAGACATAAAATGATCTTTTATGGAGGAAAGTCAAGGTAAATGACCGATTATCAGAAGAGGAAATTATTTCAGTGTTCAGCTGAAGAACTATTGTGAAATCATAGCCTATATTTGATTCATGAAACCACATACAAAAGAATAGAAGAAGATACCTTTTCATGAAGATGATTTGAAGTGGCTTTTACTTCAGAAACTTGTGGCTTCTTTTATGGCATGCTTACAGTAAGTGTTAAGCAGTATCTCTCCATCTTAAAATACTCTTAAGGAAGTACTTTTTTCCACATTCCTTGAAGCTATAAAGAGGAAACTAATCCCCACTATATGCCGTTTCAACATCAGTGAGAAGCCCAAGATAAATCAATATTCACACTTAAAAAGAGTAGCAGATTTAACTTATAGTCCTGTTTTTGTACTATAAGTAGGAGCCACTCAGCAAAACAGAAGAAACTACAAAAAAAACCAGGAAAGATGAGTTGGGAGTATCCAAGCTATAGGTACTTAATTATTGACATTACCCAAAATTACTTTTGATAGAAAATCCCTTTAGAAATACCAGACAGAAAATAGCGTGCTGAGTTCTAGAAGCCTAGAACTACAAAAAGATAATTTACAGTATCAAGTTCTACAATCAAAGGTAAATATATCTCGCACTTGCTCTTCCTGCCACAACCTGCACTGAAATGCAAGCATATCCATGCAACAACTATCATCTCTGTGCAGGATATATGTGATGGGAGTAAATACCATTCAATTCGGGTATGGACAGCAGAGAAAACAACTGTTCTCTACAACATCCCCCTATGGAAAATGACCTCACAACTGGCTCGTATTTTCCAATTAAGTTAAATGCTGATATCATCCAGTATGTACTCCTCTTTCAAGATTACCACCACCAGTGGTATTAAAAGCACCAGCTCCCTAGTGAGGTTCAGTCCAGAAGAGCAGGCAACAGAAGCCAGCTTTAGCCAACGTAGAATTCAGAGGCATACAAAAGGTTTTTAACACACAAAAAAGGCATTTGTGCCTCGCTTCCTATCAGTCCTACAACTCAGCACACTCAGCAAGCCACTCTCATCACACAGAGCATGAGAAAAGCCTCCCACCTATGCAGTGCAGCAGTAACTCTGTAAGAAAGGCACCCTTTAGCATGTGCACAATTTTCCCCCATGCCCATACAGCAAAAGACTTGTTTCACTAAAGGGCTTATTTACAAGATTATCTTAATGACTAAGAGGTTCAGTGAGTTCATAAATCAAAGCAAATCACCAGCTTTATTACACACAGTCATCAAAGACTGTACTTTGGTTTTGTTTCTCAGCACCACATTCATAATACCTCACAAGCGTTACACACGTACGACACACACACAGTCTCTGTATGTTTTACATTTACACAATGTAAAACATACAAAGACTGCAACACCTGAGTGTCATCCAGTTGATAGAATCTACTGGTCTCACAAGTATTAACTTAGTTTTGACATGAGGTAAGAACAAATCAGTTACATACATAAAAAAACATAATACAGCAACCTTGTTTTCTTGCCTGAACAACCATAGTATCTCTCCAAGTACACTTAGTTGTTTTCTCCTCTCAGGTGCCTCTCACACAGCTTGTTTCATAAAGGTACCAGGAGATTTGCAGTTGCAGAGTTACTAAACCTGAGGTGGATGTATACCCATTCCTTCAAACAAAGACAAAAGTAGATAGAGGAGAGCAGGTAATCCCCAGGTATACCAGTGCCACCTTTCTGGTATAGCTGTGCGTGGATTCTCTAGTTAACAGCACACCTTAAACCTAGATGCACGCTTCCTCAGAGCAAGCAGTATATTCCTAAGTCCTATAACAATAAATTAATTCAAAGTAAAGCGAAGTCAGCTTTCCTACACCAGGAGGAACAGCTACAAAGCAATTCCTTCTTTTTCCTCATGAGGATCAGGCAGACCATCTTCAGCACCCATAAAAGAGAGGCATATCAATCTTTACTGTATTAGACAGTTATAACTATTCAAGTAATCCTGGCCCGTGTCATAAATCAGCAACACTCAAACTGACATCAAAACACATACCAAATCCACCAACATTACAGACATTCAGGTCAACATAATTGCTCAAAAACCACCAAAGCACTTGCAGGACACATCTATGCTAGAAAAATTGAACTCAGTTCAGAGGGAGACAGAGACAGGTTACTGCAATTCACCAATGCTGGATTCCAGCCTGGAGCACAAGCCTTTGGTGAGTACACACAAGTCTCCCTGGACTAATGGGAATTAGCAGTGAAGTTCAGAGTTTCCATTATTGACAGCAATTTTACCTCTCACAAATCTGAAATTAACACTGATGGCAACATATCGATCGTGAGTTGGCATTCATATTATATTACGAACAACTGTCAGCCTGCACTTTAGGGGGGCATTAACAACACAGTTTGAAATTCAGAGACAGGAGAGACTGGTGTCTGGTTTTACTGAGTGTTGTCAATTGCTGATATAACCGTGTACACCTCCCCACACAACGCACAAGAGGAAAGGAGACTGCCAACATCAGGGATCCCAAGCCATGGCTACAGCCCTTCTGAACAGATGAGATGGAATTATTTCATTAAAACTCCACTTCTAAGAAAAAAACGCCAAACAAAAAACCCATACAAAAGCATACAACCATCTGACCTGACCAGAAAAAAATCAAAACAATTATTGTACCTAACTAATTGCAAGATTTCCAAGAAATACTGACTTCACTTTTTTGTACGACTACTCCAGTTGACTTTCGGAGTTTTCATTTAAGATTACTCCGCCTTGGAGCAGTATTCCTCAGAGGCACTAATGCAACACCAAACACTTTGAGGAGGTCAAGTAACATGATACATGGCTTTTCCTTCCCCATGGATTGGGTTCAAATCTTGCTAATGTCAGTAGTGAGCTGCTGACATCAGGCAGCTGAGCCATGCGGAACGAGCTACCATCCTCAGTCCAGTTTTTCCTGGACATGTATTCCTATCTTCACAAGAACAACCAAGCCCACACTCTGGCTGCAAGTCTCAGGAGTTTGAAGCAGCATGGGTAAGGAATAGCTTCCTCAGTCCTGACGAAGAACAGGAACTTTTAAGACAGCTCTGTTCAAGTGAAAGCTGCACTATACAGCTAACAAAAAGGCAAGGAATTTTAATTCGTAAGTACATCAAGCTGGCACCTCCTGCTACAATGTTGTCCTGAGCCTTGATCCCACAAACTTCTGAATGCATCTGAAAATACAGCTTATCGTATTTGCAGTCAACAGACCAAAGTGCTGCCCCTCTACAGCATGACAAAATCCAGAGAGAAAGGGTTGTGTAATTTGCATCACAACGTACATACCATCTCAAGGAGAGCACCAGAGTAAACTGGAAGTACCCCTCAAACCATAACTGCATTATCCAGATTAATTTTATTTTTTCCTTTAGCTCAGCAAAACAGACAGTTTTGTCAACTTGAACAGGAGCTGATTTGCTCCTGGAAACTTAACGTTACACACAAACTTGAATTTCGTCTTTACACTGCTCATCGTACAACAGTGTAAGATCTGTGTAACAAAGCCAGAAGACCAGAACGTTATGAACATTAGGGGCTCCCAAGCCTTTTTCCTCTCATCCCAAAGGCATGTATTATTTTTGAGTCAAAGCAATTTAAGTACAGTTCAGACAACTCAAAAAGCAAAGCAAAATGTGTGTGAGATGAAATCTTCACCCATGAAAACACTCCATTTCTCCGTATATTTGAGCATTTTAAGCACGAGAAGCAAAAACCAAAACCAAACCCACAGCAACCCCCTGCAGAAGCAGCTCTCAGCCACAAGCAATTTGCACAAAGCTGCTGGAACTGTAATCCCCCCAAGCCCGTCCCACTCTTACATAACAGTGCCAAGCCAGGATTTGTCACCAGCCAGTTCAGAGTTACTGTTAGAAGGAAACATCTCCTCTCACACACCAGCAATAGAAAGGGTTTTTAAAAAATCAACAAAACATAATAAAATTTAAAAAAAAAATCCCATGCAGGCAAGCAGAGGGAAAAATTTAATCCAGAAACTACATCCATGATAAAGGCGTTTCCTTTACAAGTAAGGTTTAATATGATATTCTAACTTAAAAAAACTTAACTAACTTGCTTTTCTCAGGTTACACCTTACCAACGTTAGAATCTCTGTTTCTTCTCTCTAAAATAACAAGACTTCAACTACTTATATAGGTGCTCACAACATCCCTTTTTATTTAATTATTCTTTATTAATTTAACATTGCAAGCCCATTTCAGTTGTTCATCTCAAGAGGCTACAAATCATGTTCCATATGACAGAAACACCAAAGTCATCTTTCCTTTATTACCACCAGTTGTTTTCTTGATTTCCTTAATGTCCATATGAAGACAGTGTGAAGTGCCTATGATGCAGCAAAGAATAATCCTATTAACAATCAGTTTACTGTGTACTACACTCTTCCGATGCTATTTTAAGACCTTAAAAGGATTTCAATATTTAATAGAGGACCGAACCAGTTAAGCAGATCTTCACATCTACACTGAAACACTGACATTATGAGACAAACCGTTAGCAGGGGCAATGCAGCATCTATGTTCTTTTTGTTCAAGACTTGAACTCAGTTTAACCAAGTTGATTTCTCTTTGAGTTGTATTATAGAAGTATTTAACTATACGTACTGCTAAGTTTTCTTAGAAATAGTGATTTTAGATGTTTGAGATGTTTACATGTGTGAAAAATGCAAAGAGCAATTTCTGACAAAACACATTTAGATGAGCTGAAACCACTGAAGATTTTGTAAATACTGAAATAATTCCTATTCATGACAAACAATGTCTTAGGCCAAAATAAGTTCTGCCACAGAAAAGATCAGGACATTTGGCCATATATTAGGATCAAGCAGATTAGGGAAATTAAAAAATAAATTAGAAACCCCATAATCATAAAGTTCTCCTGATAAGATGGCCATTTGTTGTTTCTACAGGAGACAAGTATCAGCTAAACAAATGCTTTAAAGCCTACTCTCAGTGTGATATAACAGACCGAAACTTAAATTGTAAATGTTTCAGATGTTACAAGGTAAAGGTGATTTTATAAGCGATCTTCTAAAAATTCTTTCAATTATGCTTCTTACAATACCTGAATATCTACAATTTTCTTGGGAGGGGCGTAAAATGAAGTAAGAGGGGAAAAGGTGTAAGAAGGTAAATGTAAATATAAACACAAAGCCATAAATAACACATCTTCCCAATAATATTTACACTGAGTGTTTCATTCTGGCATACACTCAAGTAAATACAGAAGCGTACATATTTCAAAGCCATTTCCATTTCTAGCTTCCCAGGACCTGGACACATGCATGCTGCACTCAGGATCTGTGCTGTCCACCGTAGCATACGGGTTATAACCTAACTGGGTGAAATACACTCGAGCTGGGTACACTTGGCTGTGTGCCCAGTGCGGAAGGAAAGAAACAAACAAATATAAACAAACAACCCAGACCATTAAATACACGTGCACTTCCTACACACCGAGAAATGCACATGTGCAATTTCCATCAGGCATCACCCCAGTAAATAAAACCTTGGTTTGTACTGCGGGGCACAAAGTGTTGTTAACCCAGACTCGAATTTGTTTATACGGCCGAGGCTGGCAGCACACGCGTACCTCTAAAGCAGAGGGAAAATCATGGAGCCCGTACGTGTTTGTGCCGAGCACCCCCACGCACACGCGGGAGCACGGCCACGGTGCGCTCGCAGGATAACTTCACATCCTAGCAGGCCGGGCCGTCAGCAAGACACAGCGATGGAGGAGGAGGAGGAGAAGAAGAAGGAGAAGGAGGAGGAGGAGGAGGAGGAAGCTGCCTCCGCCGCCTCCCACAGCGCCCGCGGCCCGCGCCTACGGCGCGCCCCCCCTCGCCCGGCATCACCGCCGCGGGTGCCGGGCCGGCCCTGCGGGAGCGGGGCACGGGGAGCCGGCCAGCGCAAGCAGTCCCCCGGCAGCGGCGCTCGATGTGGGAGCGGAGCCCCGGCTGCTGGCGAGGAGAGGTTTCCAGGCATCCTTGCTGCATGCGGGGAGCAGAACGGCAGTGACAAGCGGCGGCGGCGCAGCCTGCGGGGGGGGCTCCGGGGAGCGCGGTCCGGAGGAGAAGGAGGAATGGGGGATGCCCAGAGGAGCAGGCGGGCTGGGGGAGGGGACCGAGCCCTGCCCTCCTCTCCCCCAGGCACCGGGGCGGGGGAGGAAGCTGGGGCTCCCCCTCTCTCTCACGCCAGCCCTGTGCAGCGCCTTCAAGGCGGAGGGGGGGAGGCGGCGGGGGGAGGAAGGGGGGGAAATGCTGCAATGTAGCGCCGGGCAGGCAGGCGAGGGAAGCCGCAAACCCTCCACTGGGGCCCGGCGCAAGCCCCCAGGCCGAGCCCACCGCTCCCGGCGGCCGCGCCGCCGGCAGCCCCGCGGTACCTGCCCGGGGCGGGGAAGGGGGCATGGACGCGACACAAGCAGGGGGCACGGCGGGGGGACCCGGCCGAAAGGGCGGCGGGAGCGCAGCACCCACCTTTCACCACCCTGTCCGTCGTCGATAACTTGGGATCAACGGCCTTATGCTCCGACATGTCCGGCGGCCGGGGAGGCGGCGAGGCTCTCCCCCCTCGGGCAGGGCAGGCGCGGGCTGAGGCGGCGGCGGCCGCTGCGGTCACGGCTCCGGCTCCTCCGCTGCGGCCGAAGTTGCCGCGTCCCGCCGCCGCTCGCTGGCTCGGCTGGGCTCTGCCGCGCGGTGCCTTCCTCCTTCGTCTTCCTCCACCCCCGTCCTCCTCTTCCTCCTCCAGTTAATTATTGCTCGCTTTCAATCACGCCACCGGGCTGTGCAGGACGGCTCGCTCTTCCCCCCCCCGCCAAAGACCCCGGCGACAACACCCGCGGCGGGCGGCTGTCAGGCAGCGCCGGCAGGAAAAGCCGCGAGTGGACGCGGGCAGTAGGAACAGCCAGGTTGCACACGCAGCGGCCAGCCCTGCGCTTCCTTCCTCCACGGCGCGCCGCTCCGGCTCCTCCCGCCGCCGCCGCCGGCACCACGGCCGCCGCCGCCGCACCGGACCGGGATCGGGATCCGGATCCGTGTCTTCGCCGCCGCCCCCCGCAGGGTCTCTCCCCCGGCTCGCACCGACACGGTCGCGGCCCCGCGCGCCGCTGCACACGCTCCGCCGCGCAGCCCCCGCGCGCCGCCCGGCCCCGCCCGCCCGGCTCCCGCTCCCGCGCGCCGCCATTGGCCCGCGCCGCGCTGCCACTCACGGCCCGCCCGCCCCGCCCCGCCCCGCGCGCCGCACCGCCCAGGTGCGCCCGAGCGCAGGGACCGCGCATCGCCCGCCCAGCGTCCGCACGGCCCGGCCCGGCCCGGCCCGGCCCGGCCCGGCCCGGCCCGGCCCGGCCCGGCCCGGCCTGATCCTGCACAGCACGGCCCGCCTCAGCACGGCACGGCACGGCACGACACGGGAGGGAGGGAGGCCGCTACCTGCCGCTCACGGGGGCGGCGGCCGCGCGCCGGGGAACCGCGCCTGCGTGGCCGGTCCCACCGCGCGGGTTCGGACGAGTGCGGAGCCCCGGCCGGCCCAAGCGCCTGCCCCGCGGGGTGCCCGCCCCGAGCCCTGTGGGGCGGCCCCGGAGAGGTGACACGCAGGTACCGACACCGGGGCTGGCCTGCGCGAACGGGAATCTTCTTAAGTAGCATCCTTGAGCCGGGGGGTTGCTGATCCATCCTCTCGGATAAAGCAAAAATACATCCATCTCCCCTAGCTGCGTGTCTTGCCCGGCGCACCTGGCACACTCCAGCTTGGGGAATGGACTGGCGCAGCCTGCAGCGCTCGGCCTCAAGGCTGAGGCACCACTGGCCTCTCAAATGGGCTTGCGAGGACAAACGGAATGGTCAAACATGGGTGAGAAATGTTCAGCTCCCCCAACTGGAAGACAACAATTCTTACTTCATGTTTCTTAGAGGATTGGAAAGTAATTTACATCTGTGAAGGTGTCCTCCACCATTCCAGACAACATAAATATTGTTATGGGCTTGTTTATACATGTTGTTCAGGAGGAGCTATTCCTGACTAATTTCATGACTAATTTCCAGAATAAGACTGAGCTGTTCCGGTTTAGTTTAACACTGTGAGTTTTAATTAAAGAGGAAAATAGGGCACACCTATTCTGGAAGAGGGATGTTTACAGAAATGTTGAATAACTTCTGTGTAGATGAGCCAAGATTCAACAGACACCTAACCCGGCTTCCCATTTCCCTCTGGGGTGATGTACAAGTTGCTTGCTTAGCAGATACTATTGCTTTAGAAAGCCACAAAGAATGTAAGACGGCAGTTGTGACACATACTCTCTGCTTTGATTTGCCTGACATTTTTAGGGGACGTTTTGTTGGCTGTCCTTGTGGTATTTTCTCTGAGCATAGGAAGACATTGTGTGTGACTGACATTTAGTAGAACAGCATGAGTTCTCAGCTTGTTCCAACAACTGTGGTGAGCTCCATGTGCTGTGACCATCCTCCTGTCCCAGGAGCACAGACTAGCTGGGTAATAAAGTTGCCATCTGAGATTCCTCTTGCAATGGTAACACGAGAATGTGAAACAAAGCTAGAGCTCAAGCAAGGGTGTCTTATATGTGCCCAGAAAAATCCTGAGCGCCCATGACAAGTAAGCAGAAATCTCCCCATATGGTAGGCATACTTCACAAAGCACCAAGTGCACAGAAGAATCTGAACAGAAAAAAACCCCTACATCTTCATCCCCACTTTCAGGAAGCACTGCCCAGCGGCACTTGGTGCTTGGACACGGAAGGAGAAGCAGCATGTGAGGAATGCAGCATGGCCAGTATTGCCTACATGTTGTGGGCCCTGGCTTCATGAGGTGTGGAGGACCAGTTTGGATCCGTTCTTCTGTGACTGCAGGCTGTTTGCATGAGTCATCTGGATTTGTCTTCATAGGCTCAAGTAACAGAGATACTGGGTCTCTCCAGTTTACATTTGCTCCCCCATTAATCACAGGATAAGACTTCAGCTCTGATTTTTTAACAAGAAAGCATCATTGCTGCTGCTGCTGCTTATATAAAGACATCCAGTGTCACCACTGCAGCATGTTTATATTCATTCTGAAAGCTATATAAGAGTTCTTTTTAACGGTTTTCCTTTGCTTTGAGTTTTCAATTATAATATGCCAACCAGGCTAGCTAAAGCTCTTTCATTTTATGTTGCGGAGGGTCTTGGTAATTCATCTACAGAATGTGTCTAGTCTTTCCAAGGTCAGATCTCCATTTCAGGTAATTTCTTCTTTAGGAGTGTTCAGATGAGCTCTCATAAGACAAAGGTCAGTACCATGTACCATGCCACTTCTGCAAGGTATGATATAGCCAATATTCAGATCACAAGTATAAGACCTCATGACTGTTCTGTCATGGTGTGGTGAAATCTTAACCCCATAACTGGTTTCAGGAGCAAAATCCTTATCCTTGCTGAGATGGAGGGAAAGGAACACTGTTTGTTCTCTGATAACAGTAACATACTAGAGATATTCTATGTTTCAGATTTGTGTTAGTAGTAAAGGTTGTATAGGCATTCCTTATGACTTAAATCTGTCCTTTAAATCCATCCACGCAGGTGGTCCTTCAGGTTTTTGTCACACTCCTTTGTCACAGAGGGATTTCTTTTTCATGGGATCTGAGTCCTGTTAGATTTCTTTTTATCATTGAACAGTAGGAGGAGAATATGAAGATCACATCTTTGAATGAAAAGAACAGTCAGGGGATTCTGGGAAAATTCTAACACACTTGACCTCTTGCATCACTAATCCCTAGTAGCATTGTTAGTCATTTCATCCCCTAGTAGAATAGAAGCCCAGCACGATACACTGGAAGCTCTCATCTTCCAAAGAGCAGTCACTTCTGATTACTGATTTTGAAGACAAGCTCTGTGAGAGCTGGGGGAGAGAGATTTTTTTCAAGTCTGGAATAAGTTAGTATCCACCTCTTTGCCTCAGATGAGCAATTCTTTTCCATTTTAGCTGAGACATGACAATTCTTTTAAGCACACAGCAGCTCTGGAAAGTAGCAGCATACAGCTGAAGTGGCAGGAGAAGTAAATGCCCATACAATGAGAAGCCAGTAATTTAAGCCAGATTTTCATAAAGACATACAGACTGAGGGATTTCAAACTGTATCAAAAGATCCCATGCAAAATTAGCAATCAAGTTGTCTTGACTCCATTTCAGCAGCAAGGTGAGGATTATTTTATAGAAATGTAGCTATACTTTTGCCTACTGACTCAACCAATTCAGATACCGTTTTAAAGTATTGATTGCAAGAGATAGTGTTTAAAATTTTAATCATTATTATTAGAGAAAGACTGTTTTAGCTACAGGGAGTCTGTCCTTCCTGCATTACTGTTAGCCTCTGGAAGTTCTGGCTTCACATGTAATAAATCTAAGTTTGACAGTATCTTGGAAGTAAGGGGGAATTAGGGAGGGCCCTTAAGTACTATGATGGCTGGATGGAAAATAAGTGCAACAAGGTTAGTCTGGATATTGGTGCGGCCTCAATTGATGATTTTCCTGATTTTTCTTTCAAGAGAGATGTGTAATTGTTTTGGTTTACTTCCCTGCAATATAAAAATTACTGGGGATTCTCAACATCTGTGTATCTACGTCTATTGCCTAGGCCATAGCCTCTCTAGCATTGTCTACAAGACTGAAGCCACTACATACTAGTCTATGTTGATAGCGTATCTTGAGGAGATGCTCCATAGTGAAATCAATGTTCTGTTACAGCTAACAGTCACAACAGTGACAACAAGCACCTAAAGCTTTCAAAAGAACTAGATTAATCTACATTCAACTAAAATAAATTTCATTCCATTCAAATGGATCCACTGTGGACACTTAACCTGTTCATCATCAGCCTCTCCGGAGCTTTGCATGTTTTTCCCAAAATCCATCTGTTGGGCTTTTGGGTTGGCTAATTATGCAGGTTCTGGATTTGCTCCTGAAGCTTTTAGAAGAATTTATACACACTGTTAATGATACTGAGCCTGGTTTAGAAAGCAAAGCTAAATGGATAATTCTACAGAGAGTCATGCAGTGGATGATACCAAAATGAATTGTTTTGCAATAAAATGCAAGCAATGGCATCTGGAATAGAGAAGAGAGAAAGGTTAGTTACAAATTCCAGGATGCTGAATCAACATGGAAAACAGTAACAACTGGTGCCATGAACAGTTACACATAGCTTGACTGACATTTGAAAAGTCAACAAATAGTAAAGGAGAAGAACACAAGTGAGAGAAAATAACCTTGAGCCCTGGAAATGGTTTACCCCATGCCAAAACTGGCCTGCTTACAACAGGTTTCAATATAAAAGAGGCATATCTGTGGTCATCTAAGGCTGCAAATTAATATTTGCATTCAGATTAAGCCTCTGGTGCAAAACTGATCCATAAATCTTGCCTGTAATCCCTCACACCATGCAGACTCAAGAGAAATCGTGCAAAGGACTTCCACATCTGTCCCCATTCCAATACTGCTGAGAAGCAGCCTAACACAAGTGTCTTCCACTGCAGGTCCAGATTTCCTAAGAGGCACGTACTTTCATCAGACTACTCCCGTAAGCCCAAAGGTGAAGACCAGATAAGAATTGAGTTTGGATAGGAGTGAAGCCAGCATAAGAATAAATTGAAACACCAGAGATGGGAGGAATCATCTTAAACTGAAAAGCATGGTCAGAAAGTCACAGAGCCAGGTGTTTGAAAACCAGAGAGTCCCTATTGTAAGTCAAATCAGGACTGGGACAAGGTGAGGTATAAGAGCATAACACAAAGGAAGCAGGAACCAGGAATCAAGACTAAGCAAACAAGAATGAAAGGCAAAAGAGTCAGAAGCAATACTATGGCCAAATGGCACTGCAGGCTGCCAAGAACAACTGGTGGAGTTGCCTGACACATCTGCTATTAGAGGAAATTAGCCAAGCCTTAGCTCCTGCACAGCTGGGCCACAGTCCCAGTTGCCCTATTGCATCCAGCTGCAGGGCCAGTAGCCCAGGCAAAGCCCAGAAGTGTGGTTAAATATGCATTGACTTAAAACTTGATCTGCAGGAGTAGCTTGTCCCTATAAATTTACTGGTGCAAGCAGCAGGTTTAACTCAATTTATGCATCCAGTAGAACACTGCACTGATTTGCCTAAATGTGTTTAAAATTATTGCTTTAATTAAGCACTGCAAGTTTGTGCAGCGAAAATGTCTTACTGTAGAAAAACCCAAAAGCTGTATCTGAAGGCAGGCAACAGTGCCAAGGTTCCCAGGAGTAGAAAGACATCCCCTCATCTCCCCCTACTGGTGTGCCCGTCCCCGAGCCTCTGCCTGTGCCAGTATGCTGTGAAACTGAAAGAAAGGACCCTTGGGAGCAGCTTCCAGCATCGAACTGTTCTCAAGATGTTGGCAACAGCTTAAAAACACAGTCCTGCTATCAAGAATTAGTCATTTGCTCCCAGGGAGTTCATCCTGCAGGCTTTGGTTGTTAATTAGACATTGCTTTTAATGGGAGTCTACAGAATACAGATTTTGCATGGGGCTTCAGGATGTTATCCCAGTGAATATTAAAATCTTCCAGAAAATATAAATTAAGAAAGGAATAGAAAAGCTCACTGCATTTTAAAGATGTTCTTGCAGTAGCAAACATCATGACAGACCAATTCCTGTTGAGAGAATGGAACAATATTTGAAGGAAATGGGAACAGCAAAATAACAATATATATATTCATTTGGTCTTATAAGCATCTATATATAGCTGATTTACCTCTAGTGTGTTATTGAAAACTACTAGTGACAGAAGCAGCTGAGCAGATCCTGAAGTAAGAAATGATACTCAAGGTGTTTAATGCCCAGGATGCTTTTCTGCCTCCTTTTTCAGGAGTAATGCTGATGACAGAGACATGAGAACAAAGAGGAATGTGTGTAATTACTTTTGCAAGAGTAAGCCTTATTTGTTTTCATAGAGATACCATGATTTATTATTTAGTTTTGCTGCCTTTATGGCCTGAAAACAGTATAGATTAAATCCCTGCCACTTTAAAGGTAACATGCAAGGAACACATCCTGGAGTAAATGATTTATTCAAGTGCCATCAGTGCCAGCTGAGGGCTCAGTGGTAACAGACCATAAGTGGCGCTAAGAGTGAGATAATTAATCACAATAAATTGATACACAAGGAACAAACACTGAAAACTTTGATTTAGTTGCCAAAACTCTCTGAATATAAAGTGTCTTGTGATGTATTATTTAAAGAAGCATAGTGAATGTGAAAAGGAACAATGGACTAGAAAGTGTTTTCCAAACTGACCTCCTGTGCTATGACTTTTCTGAGGAACTTCAGAATGGATATAAAAGGACAGAACAATCTGATCTCTGAATGCATGTTTGTAAAATTCCCAAATATTTACAAAGCAAAATACTGAAACCTAGAGATTACCATACAGTTTAAGGAGCTCTAATTAATATAACTGCAATATTGAATTGGATGTAAATAACTTACTCAGGCTGGCTTAGTGGTAGCACTACAAAATATAAAATTCTTCAATTAATTTTCAGACTGACCATAATTTACACCTTGGAAATCCAGATTCTCACTTACCCCAAGGCTTTAAACTGCTGTACAATGCAAAGCTGCTTTTTAATGGTTATAAGTTACACTTACACTCACTTAAATTACATTTTATATTCCCAGGGTGATGTAGAGCAGCCCTAATGTACAGGAGACCAGGTTTCTAATTGACTACAAACATTCTCAACCAAGGATGCAAATTCAGTGCTGCTGTCTTAACCAACTGCTGCAAAGGGACTCTGTTACTGTAGCAGTGCCCTACTAGTCCCACAAGGCTTTCCTGCAGCACAGATGGAAGATTAGGTATTAATTTATTGAAAAAAACCCCAGAAATATTGACAACCAATCTCTCCCCTTCTCCCCCATGCACCTATGTAATTGAAAAACATCAGCCTCAGGCGTGCCACAGAACATCCTTTCAATCATATTTTAATCAAATTGCTTTTCATCAGCTCCTCAAATTTTATGTAAGAAGCACATGAGCCCCTTTAATCTTTTCTCCTCCCCCCTCACTTCTTAAAAGAAAGTTTCAGTGCTCTTTGCTTACTCAAAGAATGACATTCAGCATAGCAAAAGATGCATAAATCTTCTGAATTGCTAAAAAAGTGGTACCCAGAGGCTGTTTTGGCTCTAGATGATGACAATCAAATGCACAGGACTGGAGAACACAGTTAAAAAATACTCAGGTCATAAATTTTCCTTTTAAAGTATCCTTAGCAGCAGAGATGTGAGGGTTACTGATGTGTTAGAAATAATGGAAGTTCCTGGGAATGATCATGTAGGAATTAAGGCTTCACCCCTTAAAAAGGTGGCAGGATCAGTAGCTCAGCTGAAGTGCATCTACACCAGTGCATGTGGCATAGGCAACCAAAAGGAGGAGCTGGAAACCAAAGTGCAGCAGGAAAACTATGACGTAAGTTGCCATCATGGCAGCAGTGTGGGTTGATTCACTCAGCTGGAGTGTTGTAATGGATACTACAATGGATGTAAGGATAGGCAAGAAGGAGAGGTGGTGGGGTAGCCCTATGTGCTAGAGGGTGTTTGATTGTCTAGAGCTTAATGATGGTGGGAGTGTTGATCTGCTGGAGGTAGGAAGGCTCTGCAGAGCGATCTGGACAGGTTGGATCAATGGCTGAGGCCAGTTGTATGAGGGTCAAGAAGGTGAAGAGCTGGGGTTGTCAAGCATTGGAACAAGCTGCCCAGGGAAGTGATGGAAGCACCATCCCGGGAGGAATTTAGAAGAACTTGTAAATGGGGCATTAGAGACGCGGTTTAGTGATGGATTTGGTGGTGCTGGGTTACCAGTTGGACTTGACCTTAAAGGTTTTTTACAACCTAAATGATTCTGTGATTCTTCTTGCTACAGATCACACCCATTCTGTAAGTAGATGTGCTCTATAGGATGGGACAATTTCATCATCTTGACTTTAATGGTTTGTGAAAATAATTTAAACTTAAGGCAAGGAGCAGAAATTCACACTACTCAAAACTATTAGGGTGTTTCTTGCTGAGTGTAAGCAAACACTTTTCAGTTATTCTTGCTATTTTAGCTTTGCCAATAAACCCAGCACTTGCATTCGTTCCTTTATATGACACTGCTTTCTGCCTAAGAAGGAAATATTTCTCTAACTCTCCTGGAGTTCACAGCTATCCCAAGAGTAATGACTTCTTGCTGGTTGTCTTCCAAAGGATGTTGTCAGCCCCTCAGTAGTTCATTTCGGGTGAAAATAACCCTTGTGCCAAGGCCAGGCCAAGATCATATACCAAATAAGTCCCATTAAAATCTTCAGATAAGGCATAAATGACATTTAAGTACTACAGTGCTGGCCTTTTGCTCAGTAGTGAATTAATCTAGTATCTGCAAAAATGGGTTTGCTCTGAGTTAAAAAATTGACAAGTGCTTATCCTGACCTCAGAGTGGGATTGGTGAGACTTGCAAAATTGAGTAGCCCAGGACATGCATACTCTGCCAGATTCTCAGGAGTTTTCCACTTAAATATATCAGCTGGGACAGGGCTGATGACAACTACACCAGTGAAGGATCTGCATGCTATTACAATACATTGGTCCCTGGATACTTGAAGGCTGGGAGCAGCCCCGGCACCATGACTTATGCCAAACACTAAAGTCACAGAGAGTGCTAGAACCATGTGCTTGTGTCATGTTTCACCCAGCTGGGAAAGAGTCATGCCATTTCATCTCTGAATCTACCTATTTTAGTCATGGAGCTTACAGGAAGAGAAAGGGAAGGGAGACAAGAGAGAGGAAAAGTGATTGCTGCTATGCAGATACACAATTAAATGAGGTCTAGCAGATGGCAGATGACCTGAACTCCGTCTCTTCACTAAAATGCATTCCTTTTTCCTCCTTCCTGTCCAGACTTAGCTTGAGCTGTCACTTTTTATTCTTGCTCCAATTTTTTTCAGTCATTGGGTCAGCTGGGAAAAAAAAGTGTTGTTCACTGGAAAGAAACAAGACAAATGGACGCTTCCAACACCATATAATTAGAGTGCAAAGCATAGCCACAGATAAAATATAGATGCATGTAAAATATGGGAACCAGACCTTCTGCCTTACTAATACAATTATTCATATGCATGGCAACACAAATACGCTGTGGAAGGGAATCTGTGTCAGTGATAATGTTTGTTCAGATATTCACTTGCATATTCATGGGCTCAGATGGAGAATATGCAGTGGGGAATGATTGGTTCACCTCCTTCCATTGCTGTGTCCTCAGAATTTTCCTCTTTTGTTTTCCCTTCTTTTCTCTCTTTTTAGTTTGGATTTTTTATTCCCCCTCCTCCCTAATTTTGGAAGTGCCTAGAACAGTATTTCAGAAAAGTTTTATAACAGCATGCTTCCCTTTAAGGATGTTGATTGCACCTTGCAGTAACCCTACACATCCTTCTAGAAGAACCTTTGCATTAAAGCTGCTGTTCCTGCCTTCCCTCTCCTCCTCTCTCACTTCTTTCCCCACTCATCTTCTTAGCTCTGTTGTAGCCCATGGTGGGCAGTGATAGGGAGATATGATTAAGACACTGCTGTGACATTTTCCAGTGTTTCTTTCCCAAGAAGGAACCATTTCACAGACTCCCAGCATACTTTCATAGTGTCCAGAAGCATTTTCCAAAGTATTCTGGTGATTCTTAATTTTAAACTCCATTATTTTAAGTGGTGACCAATTTCTCCAAATCAGTGTGTGCTTTGAATGTCCTCAGACTTTCTCTGGCCACTGTCTCTGAACTATCTACCAAAATAAATTAGGGTAAACTCTGACTATGTCACTCACAAACAGAGATGAGCTTAGTAAATCAGGCTTTTTCCTATTTAAAAAAATTGCTAATACTGCACTAAATATATAGTCACTGCCAACAGCAACACACATAGCAGCCAGCTTCCATCTGCATTGAGATTTCCCAGACAAGCTGTATAATATCACTCCAGAAACTACTAAGCCTTGGCAATAATCAAAAGATTGGCGGTGGCGAGACACTGCAGAAACAATGGATGAAGTTAATCAGGGCTGCAAATGAAATAAATACTAGCACAAAACTGAGGAAGAAGAAACCGTTGACATACTAGGAGCAGACACTAGCCTTTTACCTCAAAGTTCTTCATATTCTGCATATCGTTCATATATAATATTCCCATTCTATGAAGAGCATATTGGAAAACTTGTATGAAGTAATGCTAAAAAATTACACTGAGTTTCTGCAGAGTATGCTGATTTTCCAAATGGGGGAGGAAGAAGAAAGAATACTAACACCTTTCTGCCCATCCTACTTGCCAGTTGCAGAGAATCATTTCCTTTCCTTGTGCAGACAAGCTGTACAAGAAATAAACAAGTTTCACATTTCACATCCAAAGATGCAGAGCTTGGAAGCTGAACTCAGCAAAATTCACACTGGAAACAAGACACACATTTTTAACACTGTGAGTAATTAACCAGTGGGATTGCTTGCCCTGGAATATACTGAGACACTTGGTGCTCCTAAATCACGTCAGGGTGTCCATGAAAAGATGCTGTCTGCTTCAGTTGCAACATGCTGAACTCAGTGTAGAAATTGGCCCTGCTATGAAAAAGGTTGGACTAGAGGGCATTAGTGATTAGGAAATACACTCAGAAACACATCCAACTGTAAAACCCAGTTTGCATAAATACTGATAATGCACACCATTTATGAATTCACTTTTGCTGAGAATGTCAAGCACTCAAATTTAGAGTTTGCTCTAGCCATACTGTAGAACAGAATGTATACAAGAGGAAGAAAGTGTGGCTTCAAGTGCAACCAAACCAAAATTCCAATTAAATGTGAACCCTGTGTTTGCACATTTTTGTTTATGTATTCATTTTTAAAAATCACTTCTTTTTAATAGCCTGAAAATGGAAACTGTATTCCAGTAATAATTACACAGTGACCAGCTACAGCTAGAGAATGAAAGGGTATCAGCTCAGGAAAGCCCTGCTTAACCCTGCACTGACCAGCACCAAGCTGTTGAGACTCCCAAGCACCACAGTCTGCATTTCTTCTGAGACACCTGTGTGTCTCCATCATTTATTTTGCATAATCCACAGTAAACCTGAGTGTAATTACAGTTCCATCAGTCTTAGCCCCCTGCAAAGCAAAATCCTTGTCCCAGAGCATAAATAAAAAAACTCTGCTCTCATCAGCCATTGCCAGAAAAAAACCTCAGTCCCCACTGATGGAGCTTTCCCTTGGAGCACTGGTCACCAAGACCAGGCAGCAAGAATGCAGTGAAGCAGTTTGCACAGCTCATGCCTTGTTGGTTTGCATAAAAGTTTGGCTTTCATCCAAAGAGCTAGAATCCATGGCAGCTTCTCATTCCTAGGAATCATATATTTGAATGCTGAATGCCCTGCCACCTTCATTTAATTCTGGAAGTTCTTTATGGCATTTTATGCCAGAAAATTTATCAATTCAGCCTGCTGACTATGCAAGTCTTTTTTTCTAAATACTCTGCTCTGAGTATCTCCAGGCAAGTAAAAGATGCCATGCATAAAAACACCACACGTTTTCTTAGAAATTCACTGACAAAGTCTCGGCTGTTTCATGGTACTGACACTTAGGACATCTTTCTAGTAATACTAGTACAAGTTATTGGTCATAGTCCATCATGACTTTGCTTAACTTTATCCAGCTATTCATTTGAATATTGTCATTCATTAGTCAGATGAATTTCACCAATCAGACCTGCTAGATGGAATATTTTAGCCAGCACTTTGCCCTAAATTGCATCTTGTTTACGATTTTATCAGAAAAAAAAAAAAAAAAAAAAAAGGAATGCAACATTCAAGCCATTAAAGTCAGTGGTTTTACCTTACTCCTCAATTAGTCCATTTTTTTCAGTGAAGCTCCACAATCTTCCACAAGAGCTAAATATGTCGCCCAGTATATTTTTACTGCCGGGAATAGTCGTCGTGCAATTCAGAGCGCCCTGAGCCACCGCTGCAGGAAGGCACCATGGTGATCTCTGAGAAATCAGACCCCTTAGGTGAGATGTCAAACTGAGGTCCCCAGAATTGCAATTCCAGACAGTAAGACTAAAGCAAACTAGCAGGAAACATCACATTCCTGGCTGCTCAGTCCTCGTGTAGTAGTGAGATAGCTGTTCATCATTTTGCAATACAAACTCTGCTCCAGCATTTCTACATTTTTGATTTTGAGAATTGAGAAGCCTGGAGCTCAGTGCTTTTTCAAAATGTAATACATGCCAGATGTGTATTTGTCCACTGCATGGTTATGTAAAAGTGGATCAAGAAGTCTCTCTGCTTCTCCTTTCCCATGGCACAGCAGACATGATTCCAATCCCAGTCTGCGATGTTTGTTGCATGCTGATGTCTTTCCACATGGAAGGTTTGAGATGTCACAGGCCACAGGACCACAGATAGGCAGCTAGCTATCAGTGCTGTAAGATCTCCTAGTCTATGGCTAGATATTAAATAGCTATAACAAACAACAGACCCCAAACCATCTTTCCTTAAAGCTGAACTCCTCCATGCTGAAAACTGCAGAGTAGGATTCTGTCAGAGCTGATCCCCCCACCAAAAAATTCAGCAGAATTCTAGGAAATGTTGACCTATCAATAAACGAAAGCTACAGAAGAAGAGCCATACATCCTTTGATTTTACGGATTTCTTCTCTTTTCTCTCTTGTCCCCCATTTATATGAGTTTTAAAATCTAGATGATCAAAGCAGTATGTAACGTAGCAGTACAGGAAAAAGAAAGCCCTTCACTCTCCGTTGTTCAGGCCCACACACTACTGCTGAGGTACCATTTTGATGTCCTGTTCTGGCAGCTGTGTAATTATATCTCAAGTAGCATGATTAGATTCACTGTGCACACACTCACTGAAAAAGAGATGAACAACTGCAGTGGCTTTAAAGATAAGATTTTTATACTGATGCTCTTTCTGCTGTTATATGAAAATTCTTGTAGTGAAGTCAGTGAATCACAGTAATATGTAAGTGTTGACAGCTATTTATGTTAGGTCCTTTTGAATTTGTAAACAGAATATGACAGAACTAAAGCAAACACCAAGAGGTTATTTTGCACTCTGCTGAACTACACGAAGTGATGTAAAGACATTTCAGAAAAGTTTTACAGAGCTGGAGAAAAATGCTGCACTGTAGGACGAGAATTCAAGATTGTTTTGGAGGAAAACCCTTCACCTGGTTCACAGTGGAAGTTCATCCTTGTAACATTATGCTGGTTCACATGAGCTTCCTATTTGTCTAAAGCAGATGATTCCCAAACCAGGCTCAGCATGTGCACGTGGACAGGAGGTGCAGGGCCAAGGCACAGCCTGTGTATGAGCTGCACATGCTGCTGTGGCCTGCGCCACCTCAGCACCCAGCACACACACACACAGACCAAAAGGGTGTGCAAGTTCTGCCATAGCCACAGACAGGATGTAGTCCACTGAGCATTTCAGCAGCCAGCCACATCCTCCTCCACTGTTTCTTTTTTAGATTTTATGGGAGTCCCCAGGATCCGCATGGAGCAACACTCATTCATTCTTCATACTGCTCTTTCCCTTAACCTCCCACTCTCATCCCACTAGAAATCACCGAAGGGAGAAAAATATATCAGGACCTGGGGATAAGAATGTGAAAAGCTTGCTAGGTGAAATTATAGACAAAATACATTTAGAGTTAAAATTCACAAGAAATCTCTGCTCTGTGTCCCAGTTCTAGTTTTCAAAGAGTTGACTATAAGGAATTCAAAATTTGGGGTGTTTGTTTGCTTGTTAGTTTGTTGGTTTCTCCTGCCTTGCTTTGCCACATTTCTATTTCTGAACACACGTCAAGGCAAAGGCACAGAGTACTTTCATTCAGTCAAGGCCAATTCCCATTTTGATAATGCAAAGACTTCAGGTGTGGCTCAGGCTGACTCAAAGTATGCTCAGGCTAATCTTGTGATGTCATTAAGCAATAGAGATGATAGGCATAAACAGATTAACATGAGAGCTAACCAGGCTGGGTGCACGGATGTCTTCATTGCCTCAGTTCTCTGTATAATTGCACAGTGTGCTTTTCCATCTCCAAGAGCTTTTTTGCTTAATTGACTCTTATAGTAAAAAAAAAAATATAATGGAGCAAGTAGGAAGGGGCAGTGATCATATAAGTTCTAACAGGTTAAAAAATGCATTATTTTTGTTGCACACAGTCGTTTTAAAACTTATTTATGCAATACTCTGATTTACTTATACTAATATAAATTAAGAGTAACTCAGCCACTCAGCCAGCATGAAGGAGTTCTCAAAAGTGACATATTTGGTGTTTTCTCAGCTCAGAGAGAGTCATAATATTTTTTGTGAATATCTCCTGTCACTTCTGCCCTCCCCTCAAGAAAATACATTTCCTGCTAGCTATAGAAAAGTGCTGGAAAGTGCAAGCACTCTGGGTTAATACCTTCTAAATGTATTATTGCTTAAAGCATTATAATTTTCAAGCCAATTTCATGATTTTGATCACTCGGGGCTGGCAACAGTAAGCAAGTTGAAATAAATGAAGTGTAAATGCTAAGTAAGGCCAAAGAAATATACACAGCATGAACAGCATCATATATGAATCTCTTGTCCACAGTTCTGTTGGCTGACCTCTAGATAATATCTGGAATGCCACTTACTGAACATTGCTTCAGTAATGTCTGTCTTGCTGCCAAAACCAATATTCCTGGTTTTGGTAACGTGGCCTGTTATGATACATGTTATTTAGAGCTGATCTGATCATAAAGAACCTGATGAAAACTGGAAATATTGAGAGAACAGACAATATTTTCAGGAAAAAATTATAAGACGTGGAAAATTTTACTTATTTGGGCAGCTGAGCACAGCAGATGGCAAGATCTTCAGGGAAATAAACACAAAGTTTGGGAAAGCAAGAATGTGTTCTAGCAGTTGCCAGTGATCTCATGCAGCAGGAAAATCAGTCAAAAATTAAATAGACACTCAGTAGCACCAGTGTTTTGTCAACATTTAGTAAAGAATGGGGACTTGGCAGCCAGAAAGGATAGGACAGAGGAGGCTGACTGGCTTCGAGGGCCAGTGTTTGCAAAAATAATTGTCAGGATCAGATGGTATTATAAATTTAGCAATCAGGAGGTTGCAATGGAGATTCACCACTTGTAAATCAAAAAGTGTGCAGCTATAAAACTAAACTAATCATAGAACCATTAAGGTTGGAAAACACATCCGAAATCATGGAGTCCAACTTCTGACCAAACCCAACCATCCCAACTAAACCATAGCACTAAATTCCATGTCCAATTCTCTCTTCAACACTTCCAGGGATGGTGACTCCATCACCTCCCCAGGCAGCCTGTTCCAATGCCTGACCATCCTTTCAGTAAAAAAATTATTCCTGATGTCCAGCCTGAACCTGCCCTGGTACAGCTTGAGCCCATTCCTCTCATCCTGTCATCGGCTGCCTGGGAGCAGATGCCAACCCCCACCTGGCTACAGCCTCCTTTCAGGGAGTTGTAGAGAGCAAATGTGAACCTGCTACAGTCCACTCCCAGGGCAGAGACTGTCAAGTGATGAAACAAACCATGAGCAAGAGCTGGACATATTACATGGTAAAGCCATTAATATTGTCCCAAGGACACATTTTTATCAATTAATATGGTTCATAAATATTCTCCTTGATTGTCTCTAAACATATGATTAAGTTTAGAAATACAACTACTGAGTGCTCATAAATCCATGTTATTCCATAGAAAGCCTATAACCATCTCTTTCAGGTAAAGACTGCACAGTATCTCACCTAGAATTTATCCTTTCTCCATTCATTGCCACTTAAACGTCATATTTCACATATATAGAATAAGTGAGGAAGGCAAAATCTGGCCTATTAAGTCTGACTGAATTAGCAAGGGATTTCATTTTAAAACAAGAAATGTTAGACTGCCAGAATTATCATTGTTCCACTTGTGTTTCATGTTTAAATCTTTACTCAAGGTCTGTTTGTACATGGGATTCTTCTTAGTCTTCTTTTTAAATTACTACCAGCTATCCAGGTGCCAGAACTTGAAAAAAGGACAGCTATGGATGCAAGGAAAAGTGATGATTGTCTGCATGTATATGCCTGTTGCGGTTGAGATGAATGAAGTGCTCTTCAAGGTAAAATTAACTCAGTTTTTGTTTTTTTTTTTTTTTAATTAGAATTTACATGTTCAGTAGTAATTCTGCACTAATGAGGTGGATGAATTCCTTGTCTACTGATGTCAGAGGTTTTTCCTGAAAGGGGAAAGGATTTCATGCAGCATTTGAAAAGAGCTGAATCAAGCAAAATGATTCATGGTACATGTACGCATGTTGATATCTTAGACTTAGATCTAATTACAACAAGATCATGACCAAACAATAGTAATTCATAAGCTTTAGCAGGACTTGTGGACAAATTGTAGATTTTTGTAATTTACATCAGCTTTTTAGGTATCCCAGAAGTGTAGAATTGCAGAAAACAAACCCTTTAATTTCTGACACTTTTTTTATTACTTGGATGTTCCAGCAGTTTAGAAAATTTCACTTGAGTCTTAGACTCTCAAGTACTTAAAAAAACTAAGGCATTCCATCTACTCCAAAGATTTGGCCCTTTTGAGTAATCAAGACCTACTGTTGTTCATCTACTCTAGAATTTTGCTATTAATATTGGTAAAAAAATCACACAGTGGTCAGTTTCTAAGATATATGTCCAGCAAAAAATTCCTTCCAAAATTTAGTAATTTGAAATTTAATGGTTCTCTGAAACTTGAGAGTTGATTATGTACTTTCTGTACCTTTAATATTATGACTCTGTATTAACTCTGAATGCATTTGTTTTTGAAGTGTTTTAAAATATTCGCTTTTGTACTCAGATAAAGACATATTTGTATGAAAAGAGCAATCTTTCCATCAGTTCTGCATTTACAGTTGTTTAGTTACAATGAATCTTGCTCACCCCATGGCTAAATGTCTTATCTGAATGCAATTAACATTTCTTTGTGGTTTTTCTAATTTTTCAATGAAAGAGCATTTCTAACCCTCCCCCCAAATTATGTATAGTATGCAGAATGTTCTCCAGAAAAAGCTTCTGTACCCAGTTCTTACTCAGCACACTCAAATCTCCTTCAGAAATTATTTGTAATAATCCAATCAACGACCTACCTTGGCTCACTGATGTGTATCACCAGACATATAACAACCCTCAAACCTGCAGAAAGGTTTATTCCTCAGCCAATGTGTCTACAGTCTTAATACACCTGTGGAACTGAATATATGTTAATGTCTTTCCTATTAGGATCTGCAACAACCTGAGCAGATTCCAAGGCAATAAAAAAAGATTCTCCCTCCCACTGATTCAATGGAAGGGACTTGGAGACACTCCCCATCTCTTCTGTGCATTCAAACCTTGCAGCCCAACACCTGTGAGTCACTGGGCAGGGATCTCATCTTTATGTTCATCTGAGTGCCAATAATTAACTTTCATTCTTCATAAACAGATTAGTACATACCTATAAACATATGGACATGCACAATTCTGGCATATAAAATAGGAGATAAAAAAATGCCCTGTGCTGTCAGATGTATGGGAAGTAAGTCTGAAGTGTTTCAGGTTACAGGTATTTCTATTTTCCTAGCTTGGTGGCAATTTTCTTTGCATTTAGCAACAATTTTATAGTCTTTAATTGTGTCACAATTGTCTTGAAGATACATACCTTATTTACAAGGAAATCGCTTTTATAGCTCAATGTTTTTCTGGTCAAATATCATGATTCAATTAGGATAGACAGAATACGCAGAGTGTGGAGAGATTACCTAATCTTAACAATTAAATTCATCATTACTTAACATTTGAACTCCTAGGAACACAGATCTGTTCTCTGGTTTGCAATCAAATGACATTCAAAGTAATCACATGCATGAAAAAGTCTACAGCCACTCCCTCCTTCCCCTTTAAACTTTTGATTAAATGTCCATGTAATGTTTTTGATGAAAGAACCATCAAGATATAATATTTTAACAAAGCAGTTCTACATAATTTCCTGTCCCAAATCTACATGAAGGCCCAGATTCATGGGCATACTGAGAGGGAGGTTTGTAGCAGAAGGTCTGCACTGTGTTGCCTCCTGAGGGAAAATGCAGCACACATTGATGGCAGCATAAGCCAACCATGGCAGGAAGTAAATGTACCTTTTCAACGCGAATGTCAAAATTACTTTTCACTTTCAGCCTAGAATGCCAAACATAAGTTCTGAAAATAAATCCATTTACAATTCAGGCAGTTTTGCTTTCATATTCTCCATCACACAAAGTACTGCATTTGCTTGCTCTTAGATTTCATCTTAAGTTTATTTGTGGGTGTATCAAAAAGGTGAGTTTTTTCACATCTGCAACCCATTTGAATTTGTAATAAAAGACAGCTTAATTTTTTTTAATGGATCACAGAATCATTAAGCTTGGAAAAGACCTTCAAGATTATCAAATCCAGCCTGCGACTGAATACTACCATGACCACTAAACCATATTGCAGTGCCAGATCTACTCATTTTTTGAGCACTTCCAAGGATGGTGAATCCACAACTTCCCTGGGGAGCCTATTCCTGCTTACTACTCTTTAAGTGATCCAGGAGTTCTGTCTGACTGAAGAGATTGAAACTAGAACTGCTAGCAGATGATGCTCCTGACAACCATGACAGCATGCTTGTAAAGAATTAAATTTTTTATTTGTAAACCTATGTAAGTTAATAATTCTTCCCTGGGTCATATCTGAAACAAAAATTCATAGCTGTGTTTCCCAATTAAAAACTATTGTAGAAAAAACCAAAAGAAGATTCTGAGAAATCATTTTTATTTAAAAAAATAAAGAAATTGCTAACTATTTCAATGAATATGTTGACGTGCCTGGCAGGCTGTTTCACAAAGTAGGGATGCAAGCACCATGACTGTGTTCTTTAAAGCTCCTTTCTTCACAGAAAAATTTATCATTAGAATACAAAGACATTACACAACCCCAAATCTACTCAGCTCATAAGTATTATCCTCCTCTCTTGCCTTCATGTAGGAAACAGGCAAACCTTGGCTTGCTTTGCTTCATAGCTTAGCTCAGACAGATAGCCATGAATCTCTCTGGACCATTCCTTCACTCTTTCAGCTACTTGGTTTAGGCAGAAACTGGATCAAATCCAAATATCATGCATGCAAATATGTCATGGACCACTGATTTTATATTTTGACTAGTAAAGAACAATATTTAGTGGCAAGACTGAAGCCAAACTGTTGGATCAATATAATAGGAATTCTTTTGCGGTATCTTTATTTATAAATACATCCATATCATAGCAAAGCAGTTACACAATTTCTATTTCTCCAATATACTTTCACATGCTGGTGACTATTTAATGAAAATAGAATGATAAGAAGAATTATCGCCCACTGATTGCTTCTAGTTTAAGCTTGGGGAGGAGGGTGTATAAGCCTTCACTCTCACATTCTGTTCCTTCAGTTAAACATACAAGGCTTGGTCTGTAGATCTGTATCATGTTAAATATATATATATAGCTTGTGAGGTGGCCATAGTGCTGGGATGTGCAAATGCAGCTTTGAAGTCTACACCTCTTCCTGTTTATAAATAGAGTCCTGAATGTTAAATACTGCACTGAAGCAGATGGTACCTTACAAAAGAAGCCTTTGAATAGCTTTAATTTTACTGTAGCCATTATTGTACATGCTATGTACCTACATGCAGGTAGAAAATGCTTGCACATTTATGTGGATGAATGTGCAAATTATGTCTCAACCTCACACTTTCAAGAAGTCCCCAGTGTTGCAAAATCTGTGTTTTCCTTAGCATAAAAGAGCTCCTCATCCTATTAGGAACACTACGTGCCCTTTAAGCCTTACACAGAGATAGCCAGGGGTACACCTGCCAGGGTTCCTGTGGCAGGGGACAGGCCCAGAGGGAAGCTGTGCTTCCTACCCCAGCTGGGCACAGGCTCTGCAGCCCCACAGTCCTGATGCAGTCCTGAGCTGCCCTGCACCATCTGCTTGGCCCAAGATTAGGACTTTACAACTAAGACTTATAGAAATCAGCAAAAGCTACCAGGACAAAAGCTACAGCAAGCGTCTAAAGAGATCCTTATGCATCAACTGAAATTAGACTCAGTAGAAACATTACAAGACTGATAAAATAACTGTGTTTAATGGGGCATGGCAAAGCTAATTCTGAAGTCCAGAGGCTCCTGAGTAGCTGGAGACTGGAGAGGCAAAGGGGCCAGAGAGGTGGAGAGACTTCCGGAGCCACACCTGACAAAACTGCAAAAGGGACAGCAAAGTCTCTGGAACCAAAGTGACAGACATAAGCTCTGAGAATTAAACCATGGAGGGATGTCAATAGTTCTTGGTCCCCAGTGAGCTATTGTAAATGAAGATGATGACTACCAAGCACATTGTTCAATTAAAAAAGGCAGAGCAGGAGAGACAGGTATTTCTAGACCAGTTAGACTGGATCCCAGGAAGCTACAGTGCTGATTTACTTGTGAAGAGAGCTGGGTAAAACAATGTACTGTAATAAGAGTTTAACACCATATACTGGAACAATCCTGGGAAGCTAAATTCCCTTTCTTTTCCTGGGAGATTCCACAGTATGATTGTTTCTTTCTCACTCAAAGTCTGTTTGATATATTCCACGTTCTCTCTTAGGAAATAACATTTTATTTATGCTATTCCTTTCCCGTGTAGTCAGGAATTTCTGGGTTTATGCACTCAGTTAAGCTGACAGTGGTTTCTGGCATCTTCTGTGCTGCAGGTACAATTTGTTCAGCACTCTTTGTGTTGTCCTCAGACATCACTGAGCAACACAGTAATGTTGTGATGCCTGTGTGTGTTACAGGCCTGACTGACAATCCCAACCTCCCCCTAAAAGCACAAGTCTAATCCTCAATTTGATAATGCATTTTTAACAAAAGAATGTATTTTGTTTAGAGTTAACCATGCACAACTTTCTTATTTTGAAGCATACAA
The DNA here is from genome assembly GCA_034509425.1 of Eopsaltria australis. Taxonomy (NCBI): domain Eukaryota; kingdom Metazoa; phylum Chordata; class Aves; order Passeriformes; family Petroicidae; genus Eopsaltria; species Eopsaltria australis. The sequence continues at coordinate 1,225,083 of JAVTVJ010000172.1, read as the reverse complement.
ACTACTTCTAATTGCTAATTAAATGCTTGTCCCCATTAGCCTCCCCATAGTTTCAGCAACATAATTATATCCCCATCTCACGCAGCAGAGCTCATTTGTGAAAGTCGTGCATAAAAAATGTCAACTACATAACCAGAAAATAAAAAAACATCCCATGATAATTGAGGTGACTAGCACTGGTAACAAACATAAAAGCACAGTGAAGGTGACTGATTCCCAAACAAACTATAGTTTTTTAGTGGGACTATCTGGGTAAGCATCACAGTTAATGAAAAAAATCACAGGAAATTGAGACTACGTCATGAATAGTTGTTTAACCAAAACAGAGCTAATTAATTATTTTAAAAGGATTGTTTGACCTGGAAAACGCTATGCAGAGAGTAATTGTTACAGAAGCTCTGTAAACTGGAAGATATTTTGGAGTTACAGTAGGTGTGGGATGTGTAAAGATAGAAATGCTTCTACTTTATATGGAGGATGAGCAATGCACTAAAATTACACAGGGATGTGCTGATAAAGTTCTTAAAATCAAAGATCTTTGTTCCACTATTATCAAAAACACCCAGCAGAGAACATAGTTCTGGAAACTGCATTTCAAGCATCAGAGAACAGGACTTGCTTTGAGATGCTTCATTTTCAGTGAGACATTGAAAACATTACAGAGTTACTCGTAATTGTGTTGGGATTACAACAATAGATGACTTTGTGCACTTTAATTTGCCATAACAGTCATTAACTAGATTTGTAGCAGTTGGTGTTTTCCATGAAATGAAGACGATCAGGTCAGTAATGAAGGGTTTGCCATGTGTTTGCAGCTGGGATTTTATTTGCTTTAACAGAACATTCATGCTCACACCATATGTGTTTTCCCTTACTCTGGTGACTCTGGTCGCTCTGCCAACTGAGCATTGCATGAAATGGACTGATGTTGGAAAAAGACTTCAAGTCCTTTTTTATTCTAATTTTTAAAAAAACAAGCTTCTAAACGCATCATTTTGCTGCATTAATTAAAAATATTACTGATCATTGGGTTAAATGCTGCAAGTAGTTTTGCCACATCTGAGAAAGGAGGTGACAGCAGGACATTCTCTGCAGGGTGCAGGAGGGATTATGTTGATTACAGTCTGAGGAAGAACCAAATCAATCCCTCTGTCACTTTTGGTACTGTTTTCTAGTTACCATAAGAAGACATACAGACAAGTAATAAAGTAGAATCCTCAGTCCAGTAGGTAGATGTTCCCTCATAGGGAATCTGTGCACCCATAACAATGATTTATCATGATAATAAATCTAGAGATTTATAAATTTAAAATGTAATTGCCAATCTGGAAGAAAATCACTAAACAAATTACATGCCCTTCCACATCAGAGCAGCACAGGGACACTGATGGCTTATTCACATGGCTACAGCATCACAGTACCTTGTTAAATAGAGAGACTGGGAGATTCTCTGAAATTCTGGTGGACAAAAAGCCTTGTCAATGCTGTGCAACATGACCTTCAACTTTGAACAGTCTTAGAGAAGTTTGCTTACAACTGTGTTTGCAATCAAACCAAATAAAGGATCGTGCTGGGCTTAATCCCTTGCCTCTGGCCTTAATTAATCTATAGTGTATAGCTACCAATCACAGCATTGATTTTCTCCCATGGATTTCTAATATAATGTATCTTCAGATTCTCAGGCACAGTATCAGATAGAGTTCCACTCTGGTCTGTTCATTGGCACGTTGCTGAAAGCAGGAAATACAAGCTTAAGCTTGAAGAAATACAATGTTGACAGAAATGCAGTAAAAAAGTTTGCATACAACACCCCCCCTCCCCCCTATATACAGGGTATATAAATTGGGCAGCAAATGAGTTATAGTCACTTGTGTCCATTTAATGCTTAATGGCCATGAAAAATTGATGTAACTCCATGTATTTATTATTTTCTGGGTTCATGTTAAATCTTGGAGCTGGGGGAATGTGTACTTAGTAAAGTTATCCAAAGCTGCTTTTGGAGTTTCGAGGAAGGTCAGCCATGCATTAAAATGTACAGTGCTGATGAATTAATTTCCACTTTAGTACACTTACTAAAAATCGACCTTCCAGGAAGTAATTACTTAAATTTCTTCTGTCCACCCTGCAACCAATATTTAGCTTGTACCATACATTTTCATGGTCGGTTAGTATTTAATTTTCTGTATTTAAATTAACAAGCAGGAAGCAGAAGCCCTACAAATGAAAAAAATGTTTCCCTTCAGTTTTTCTACCACTGCTCATTCTAAAGCCCACTACCCTGTAGTACCTACTGCCAAGTCATTAAATACCTACTTCAATCCATTTTTAAAGAGTTCACTAAGCAGCAAATGGACTTGACCTTAGAAGTGGGGAAAAATATAACATCCATTATAGCCACACTCTTGTAGCACCAGAAAATGTATCCATTCCTAATGGTTCACCATCACAGGAAGCAATCTGAAGTCCTTCCTGGATTAGAAGTGATGACAAAACTATTCCAGTTTATAGCACAACTTTAATTATCATGGTGTCCACAGAGAATGTGGTATTTAATCCCAGTTTAGGGGAGCATTTTCAGTGTGAGTCAGGGTTTCCTGATATTAAACACAGATCTCAATTTATGAGAAGACTTCCTTTAGAACTGAAAGTATGTTACTGTTGCTTAAGGAAAGAGTGACTTTGACAGGACAGTCCCTCCAGCTCATCACAAATGCCAGTGTGTAGGCAAAATGAGAATCCAGGTGCTGGCATAAATGAGCGTCCCATCAGATGGTAAAAGCCAGCAAAATGCCATGAAAAATTAACAGTTTTTAACTGTTATAAACAGCTTACATTATGGAAAACCACAAAGTTCAGGAAAAAGGGATATAAAGGCAGCCCCACTATTCGCTCTTTGCCAGTGGCCAATAGCACTTATCTAAGGAAGAAATGCCAGATGAACAGCAACTCTTTTAAATATTCAACCACCTTCCTAATCATATTTCTAACCACCTTCCCAAGCTGAAAGCTGCACCTGAAAAATACCTTTAATAGCCAGTGACTGACTTACCTCCCACAGAAATTCAAGCCCTTACTTTGGCATTCTTATTTCTTTGATCATCATAATGTCATGGATTAATAAGCTCCATGAATTAACACTGTGTTGCCTGCACAACTCCCTCCTTTTTGTTTATTTTGAAGTCACATCATAGTGTGAGTGTTGAAGCAGCCTTATACTGTAAGCAATAGTGAGTAATCACTGCCTACACGCTATCTCTGAACCATCTATCCTTTTACAGGCCTGTATCATACCTCCCTTAGTCACCTCCTTTCCATAATGAAGGCATCCATGCCACAACTGTTAATGAGGTCAGTTTCCCTTTTTTCCCTCTTACCACATCAATGTATTTCCAACTGAAAGAAAATTTCCAACAGAATAGAGATAATGTTTGCAATTGCAAACCAGGCTCCTGCCCTACCCTGCTCCTTGCAAAATATGGCGATACTTCTATGCTGTCTTCCAGATAAATCATAACTTGCATCACACTCCCTAAATAACCTCATTAGTCCTTTAGATATGGGAACTGTAGCAGTACATACCTGTCTTTTCATCAAGGCCTAGAAAAGTCAAAGAAGATTGTGTGTGGTTCATGTGTGAGCCAGGTGTGCACAATGTCATTTTACAGCAGGGCAGTAATTCCAGACGAATCTGTGGTCAAGGAATTCTTTATGCAAAGCATCTGAGTGCATTGATCTGTCTCATGGTCTGTATTTGGGAGAAGGATGACTTCTAAATTTCAACACTTAATTTATATAACAAAAGCAGTAGTACTTTATGTTTCTATACATTTTCCAAGAGAGATTGTAAAATACTGCTACAAAGAGCTCTTACACCCCAGAGTTCCTAACTCCTACTAGGGTCAGTAAGATCTATGCAGCAAAACCATCATCACAGCAAGGAAAGTTGTATGTGAACACTTTTTTAATCTTTGTCTTTAGGCCATTATAGTCTCTCAGTAATAGCAGATACTAATTGTCATCATTTCTTAATTATGTTTTGGAACTTCACTCAGTCCCTGATTCTTAGCATCCCTGCCCTACTGTCATTTCTAATTTGATGCTACTTTGTCCCGAAAACATCACCGTTGTATAAATAGACTAAAATCTCCCTCTCTCCTATTGGAACCAGAGTATTTCCTGGCCTCCAGGTGCACAAGGGCAAAGAGTGTGTGTTCAGACTCACACCCTCTTGCCAGCCCTTTGCACCCTGACTTCCTGCAGACCAAACCTACAGGCAGGCAGGAGCAGAAAGGAGCTTGGTGACAGAGGCAGGACTGCAGGATGTGTCATGGAGATGCCCTGCTCCAACACAGCCAAAGACAGGCAGTGCTAGCAGAATTGAAAGTATGTGATCAAATCTTAGAAGATAATGAGGTGGATGTTGCCATCACCCTCTCCAAATTGTGAATAATTATTTTCCTTTTTTACTTGGAAGATCCACAAGTACTATAAACAAGCGTTGAATAGCAGTCTTGTTTGTTTCTTCTCTTGTCTTACAAAAAATGTTAAATCCTTTGTGACAATTTCTCAGATTCCAGATCAGTTGAGAAAAAAATCATGTAAAAAATGACATGATTCTATGCTTTGTTTACAAGTAATTTCATAAGAAACATACTTATGGATTATTTGTATACTCTTTTGAATTTAAGTTTAATGCATTGCATAAACCGAAGAGCACTGCTAATGGCATTTTCATGCCTCACCAGAGTACACTGGAATTCCTGTTCTACTTCCTAAAACCGTTCTATGATCTTGATGTGAACATGTTGTTGAAAACAATAATTAGTAAACCAAATGTTGACCTGTCAAGAGTGGAACTTTGGTTCTGCAGATCAGACTTTCAGTGGTACATTTTCAGTCAGGCATTCTCAAAATATGAGTACTGGAAGTGTTTTATCTGGGTTTTTAATGTTTCACGTGTAAGTGCTTGGTTATGGATAGGAAGAGCTCAGCAAAGAGCTCCATGGAACAGAGCCACACTGCATTTGTTCACAATAGGTTTAGCACCTAAATGCTTACAAGAATGTGACACTTTTCCACATAAAAGATACCCAAGGGAGTTGTTGAGAGTGATGAGAAGAAAGACATCAGAAATTTTATTTCAATATTTAAACTAATTGCTTTATTTTGTCAATGTTTTCTGCTCAATCAATGCATTGTGTCATCAGGCTGGGCACCAGAATGGACTCGAGTATAGTATTGATCCATATTTTTCTGGTGGTTTATACTGTTGTAATCCAGATGGGTAAGTAGAGGAGTAATTTTTCAATCAAATCTGTGTTGAATCTGGTCCTTTGCCAGAACAAATCAGGCTAAACATTTAAATATCCAGTTGATTAATTATAAGGAAAAAATAATTGTGCCAGGGAAATCAAAATTAAAGTCTTCTGACATTGTGCACACCATTGTAAGTGTTGGAATAAGAAAAGTTGTACCTGTGCATGGGCACTCGCTGCCTCTTGTATTGATGGGGCAAGTGCATTTCATTAGGTTTTTGCATTTTAGTAGCTTGTGAAGTACCTTAGAGTTATTTGGGATGCCTGAGTCTGTACTGAACAACTGGCAGCTTAATCAGCTGTCATGTTACAGGCCTCTGCTCAATCTATCATGAATATGTGCCCATAAAAAAATGCATCACACTATGTAGGAGATTTCTTATATACACCTTTCTTTTGCATTTATACTTAATTTAAAATTGCACTCTCATGTATTTTCATTGAAGTCAAAATGTTTCACTGTGTTTCATGGGATAGACCTGAATTCTGTAAGTAGATTTTTCTTCTGTGCATGTAAGATGTGCATTAGGCCAATTTTGTACTGAAAATGTGAGTTTCCTCTGAATGTTACTGGAAGATTAAACCATGCATGGTTTGAACAGTGAAGCAGAAAAACTGTGTGACTATTCTAAGGAAATTTCAACATAAATAGGCAATACACAATATCAGTATAAGTGAGTTTATTTATAGATGGATATTGGGCTATGCAGATAGGCTGTGATGAGACAGTAATACAACACATTCTCAGTTCAACATATTTGATAAAGTTGTTCATGCTCTCTATTTTCAATGGAAAACTTTCCACTCCTGCTTTGGAGCATTTATTTACTGCATTTTCTTTTGTATTAAGATGTACTGATCCATGTACTGATCCATGTCTTCCATTGCTTTAAATGCACAATATTATTTCTATTATATTAGAAAGCATTTGGTTTTTTTTTCCTGCAGAGAGTGCCTTCTGTTTCCAAACCTGTGGTTTTTGTTTTCATTTTCTGGGGGATGGAGATTTCCAAACAGAAACTTATACACGGAGAAAGAAACCATTCCAGGTCTCATCATTTATATAGCCCTGCATTCAGTTTTTTTTAAACATTAACTCATAGAGTTGCTCCTCTGATAACCTTTACTTTTTCTGATTGCAGTATCTCCAAATATGAACACTGAAAACATGAGTAAAAGGTGCCCAACATACAAAGGTTGGCTTAAAAGCATGACAATTCTTGAACTTTGGAGAGGTTTTTTAATATTTGTTCTGAACCTAAAACCTTTGAGGTTTATATTTTTTCCCAACCATAATGAACAGAAACACTACTTTGTTTTCATAAATAAAAAATGAGATTTCCAGTTAATTATACAGCTACACAGATGCAAAAGACTTGTAGGTGAAATGCAGGTTTTGGAAAAAGGAAATTTAAAAAAAGGTGTATGTTATGATGACTGGATAGTTTCTGAGAGTTGCAAAGCAGGGGAAGGGGAGAGTCAAGGAGAGGTGATGGGGGAAAAGGAAAAAAAAAGGAAAATACATAACAGGGCATTGAAGACTAATGAGTAGAAATGTATAAGATGTATGTTTTTATATTCTGAGTTGTTGATACATGTCAGTGATGACAGAGTTACTGATGGCACCTCCAGATTTTTGGCACTATTGGCAGTGAGAGTGTTTTCCTAAATTTTTATCCTATTTTGCTAGATATCATTCTTGTTATTCAAGTGAGCAAGTCCAGCCTTTCTAAAATGTAAGCTGGATAAAGGACTCACTTGCGGGTTTTTTGTGAATCTCTGTGAGAAGCAGCTGTACTTAGCTACTCAGGGGTATTTTAATACCATATAGGCAAGATGGCACATCAGTTCAAGTGGTGTTAGATGATCCTTACTAAGACAAGTTCCATAAGACAAAAATGAAAGCATGAACTTTTTTTAACAACATGACACAATTCTCCAAGTTGTAGAAATAGTTCTGTTCTGTGGTTTTGGGTTTTATTTTTTATTTATTTTTTCCCTTACTGTTTGTTTAGTCCTAGATTATTTTTAAGCTAAGAAACCACAGAAGGCTACGTTGAATCTGTTGCATTCATGGTGTCTGGGCTAAAAGCATTCATCTAAAAATATCAGAGGATTATGGGTTACAGTAGGCAAGTTTCAGAGCTCCTTAAAGTTAAATAAACATTTTGCATTTGTTTACTAAAATAACATAACAAACCAGACCATATCAACTTCCTTGAACTTATAGCCAATTAAATGAAACTTTATATACATATGTTACAGTTTGAGTTATAACTCTAAGAGCATTTATTTTGTACAGTGCTGGAATTGGGTTGTATTTAATTCCATGTAATTTTTAGAGCTAAACATAGAGCTTTTAGAAGAAGTTGGTTTGAAGCACTGGAGAATGACGTTCGTCAGGTGGGCACAACACCAGCTGCACAGACATCTGTGGAAGAACTATGGCCAGACTAAGACTGAAAGTTTGCCATCAGACCCTCTTGCTGAGGCTGACAATAAGGCACCTACATTAGCAGTGCTAATGGGTTTTATGTGTGCAGTTTTCTGTGGAAGTTCACTCATTTTCTAACATTTTTTTAAAAAGCCAAAAACAATTAACATGTGGAGTATGCTTCTGGAGTTTTGTTCCCAGTCTCCTTATCTTTACTTCCACTGTCTGCATTTTTCTTGGACTTCTTTAAAAGGCTGACTGCATAGTCCTCAATGGTAAACCCAGCATGATTTCCACATGGCAAGAAAGTTAGAGGAGCCCTCCTCCACAGACAGGGAATGGGGTGAGCTTCCGTGATGGATTGAATCTAATGCATGTGAATTACCTCAAGATTTCTGCAGCAGCAGCAGTACCTGCTTTGGCTTTTCCCTCCACTGGCCTTTGCACAGCCTCCTTCTGCTCTGTGCAGGCAGAAGGCACCTGATTAAACTTCTATAATTACACTCAGATTTCCTTCACAATGTAGAAGTTAAAGGCCTGTCTTTCTTTCTTTGTTTCCAGCAAGAGCTAACAAAGATTATGCACTTGTTCAGTAATGCTCATTCAGGCACACTCAGCTCACACATGCAAGAAGAAAAATGTAAGCACACTGGTTTTGATGTGGATGTGGAAAGGGAGAATGAGATTCACTGTTAATGAACATCTTTCTTAAAAGGCATCTGACATCAGAATGACAAACTGGACATACAAAAGGAGGGTGATTGCTACTCATGCTTCCTCTGTCTGCATGTGCCTCTCTCATATCATCATTTCTCTCATTTATTGAAAAACAACAGCTACATTGGCTTTTAAAAATATTTCCTCAAAGACCATCTTTGCAAATGTCAAGAGTACACTCATTATTTAAATCTCTTGGATGTGGTAAGAATGTTATCATGTGGAAACTAGAAACCAAAATGCTTGTGGGGTGACCAATGAAAAGATGAAATTAAATTCTAAAATCTCTAAGTCTGGAGTTTTCAGGTTATTTACAATGACAAACTCCCAGAATTTTTGCCAGTTCTTGTGATAAAGGCTGAAGAATAGTTTTTGTATATCTCTTCTTTTCCAAAGGGCTTCATTCTAACAATTCTCTTGCCAGTTTCACCCATTGCCTCCTTCCCTATTAGAAAGAGAAATAGAAGCTTCTAAATTGCTTATACAGCCATAACCCTTCATAATTATGATCTATATCTCTTTCTCTTTTAAATTATTTCCCACTTGATCAGTTTATTTGAATTAATTTCAATTCCTGAATATATCCTCCTAGGAAACTCAACCTGTTCTCTTGGTATTCATTTCAGCCTAATGCTCCAAACTTAGTGTTAGTCAGTTTGCTGCAGGGATTAGATGTCCTATTACATCTCCATGATATTTTTTAACTTTTTTTCTTAGCCCATTACCTCAGCCCAGTTTAAGTGCAGTGGAGTATTGGACTTCCTATTTATACTCTAGATGCACCAGATTAATTTTGTGGCTGCTTCCCAAACAACACAAGGTTAACATTTCGCAAATATCACCAAAGCTAGAATGCCTCTACAGAAAACAATAGAAGCTAAGTTAAAAGTAAGATTCTGGAACTTGTTTAAAACCACACACACAAACATCCACTCATATATCCCTTGCTGACATATGTGTGTATGCGCTACAAAATGAGTAATTTCAGTGTTTTTAATTTATATGCCTTGTCTGATGTCACATGCCTCATAATTTTGCTGTGTTATACTTCACAATTTGTCTTATATTTGTGAAGATGCCACATTGTAGGAGGTGTAAAAAAGTAAATAAGGCAAAAGGGGTCCAAAAGAAAGGGCGAATCAACCAACAAACAAAAATAAACCAGCATACTGAACCAAAAATCTACTTTATTCCATCTTTGTTTACTTTCCCACTGCCTCCTTTCAAACCACAGGCTGTGCTCCAGCTCTGAGAATGTTCCCAAAAGCTCTGAACTCTCAAAGCATCAGCGCAAATTGAAACGGACCTGTACACAGGCTGCTGCAGGGTGATTGCACAGCCCCTCTCCAAGGCTAGTTACCAGAACACAGTGCAGCACAGTGTGGCTTTGTTATCCTTGGCTCAAAATGTGCCAGGTTTACCTATTAACAGCTTAGCATTAGCATTACTGGCCTGCAGGTTTGTGCATCCAAGGTGCATGTGCAGGAATCAATGTGTGACTCAAAGCCTTGAGATGGACACTCAGCTGGGACTGAAAGGCTACCCCACACAGCCACATGATGCACTCAGCAGCTCGATCCCTACACAGGAGGCACACGGAATGTTCATCTCTGGCACACGTGGCCAGCTGCCCCCCGCGTGGTGGGATGAACACAGCTCCAGCGTGTGTTCTTCACTGTCTGCTTTCAAGATCAATCTTTCACATTATTGCAATTCATTGCTTGATGTTGAGACCATATCCTTGGGCACCTAATATGTATTTGTCATCATGCTTTTTAATAGGTAAAGGAAAAGATGAATCATCAGTCCCTAAAAGAAGTGTTTCTTTAAAACATGCCCATGGGTTCTTCTGTGTTGGTTGCCGGCTTGCATTTGCAAAAGCCTATGACTTCCTGCCTCATTTTATGAGCAAAGCACACAGCACTGAGTAGCAATGGTTCAGGCTCATTGAGAGCTTTCAGGATAGATAGAAGATTTCTAACTTCCCTTTGTCAAAAAGCATCAGTATGTGCAACATAATGGGTAAATAATGAGGAGAACGTAGTAGGAGCAGAAAGCTTGTATAACCCCTTCATTTGGCATTCCTGCTGCAGTTACGCGCTGACTATCTCCAGTTCTGATATTGACAATTTAAGGAGGATAATGCAAATGATGCAAGAAAATATAGAGAAGAGCCATGAGAATTCTTAAAGGATTACAAAATATCCTGCATCAGTGAAGAACTAAAAGCTTGGTCTATTTATCTTATAGTAGAAAAGGTTAAGAAGCAATTTAACCCCTATCTGTGAGTAATAACATGAGGAGTAAAAGGCCATTTGGATTAGTAGACATGAGTGTAACTGGAGAAAAGGGCCAGGTGGACTGGTCTAGATGGGGAATAAAGTTGTCTTTCTGCAGGTGATGATAACTAAGCACTGGAACTTATTGTCCAGGGCTGTGGTGAATTCTCCTTGGCTGGTAGTTTTTGAAGATGGACCTGAAGAGAAGTGTTTTGGAGAGAAGACAAGCTGGAATCTCTGTGGCAGCTTATGATGTTGTAATCTACAGATTGCTATATTTACTTCAAAGAATCAACTAGACCTTTATATGACTCTTTGTTTAGATGCTTTCTGTGAGTCAGGTCCTGGTAACTCACAGGCTTCCTGCCTTTAGATGGTGTTGCAACATTCAAGAAAAGGGAGCATTGCTGTAGAGTTGTCTGAAGATTTGTCATGTTATTTATTTAGGTCAGTAAAGACAACATACCTGGAGTATTGATCCTAGGTCCCATTTTTATTGAAAATTTCCCAACAGCTGTATGTATGCACACAGCATTAGCATGTGTATGTCCGTCTCATTAATTAAATAAAATCCTGAATTTTAAGAAGTGCTTGTGCAAGCATCTGTATTTTGGTATATACTTTGCATATAAGACAAGATTATTAACAGTATCTTGTCTGAAAAAAGGCCAAAAAGCCAATGCAAAAGGACAGAAGACCCCTGAAGATCACCTCTGTTTTTGCATTTCAGTTTGCACTTTTCATAAAGAAATTTAGTAATTTCTGCACAGTTATGTAGGATGGCTATCCTAGCATTGGTGAGGTTTTTGCTGTGATCCCTTCCTAGAACCGCTTAAGACTGATAAAATTACTTTTTATAGCTTTCAGTTCCATGATTATTGTATCAAGCCATTTGCTGATAGAAGGTTCTCAAAGTGAGTTTATAGTCCAATTTAGCAATGCTGTATCTGAATATATCTTTGAATCAAAATGTAATGGCAGTGTTTTGGTCAGTGCTATTAACCCATTTTCTAAGGACATCAGACATCTGAAGAGTCAAGAAGTGTTTCTTGTGGTCAGAAACGTCTAAAAGAGAAAGAAGTATCTCAGCATAAGATGTGTAACTGAGGGGGAGAAAGGTTTTTCACTCAACCTCTTCTTTCTCCAAAAGTGTGAGAATACAGCTGAGGGAATGCAGTCCTCTGCAAATGATTTAATGGGATCACAAGTAGAACAGCAAAAGCATTACCTCAGAGTAGCTTTTGAATGCACTTGCCATTGCTGTTTTCATTTTGACACCAAGACACCAAACGTTTGAAGTCTCTTCCTTACTTAAATCTATTTGAATTTTGTATGTGCACTGCTGTAGTAGTCTTAATAAAAAGAAAACTCTTGATAAAAGGCATTAAAGCCATAAAGAAAGCAGCAGCGGCGAGCACAGGCTTCATTCTGTCACAGGAAACAGCTGGTAGCTGGCTTTTACTGAGAGCTGCCAAGAAAAGGTTGATTGCCATATCCAACAGTGAGGTTACAGCAGGCAGAGACCAACAGGGCATGGGGATTTCCAACAGGACAGGGCTGAAGCTCAGCTGTATAGCAGTGATCCAAACATACAAAGGAGCTCCAATTCAAGTGTTTCAGTTCGAGTTAAAAGGCAGATTAGAGCCCTGCTGGAGACCAGTTTGAACTTCCAAAGAGTTGAAAGGCATTTCAGTGTGGTATTCATTTTCTTTTCAATAAAGATGTAGTTATTAATCTTCTCTATTACCTTACAAAATGTGTCTACTTCCACTCAAAAGGATATAGTGGAGAATCATGTTACCCCTTATGGGTAGCTTATACAAAAGAATCTACTGGACACCTGCAGGTATTAGAAAGTTCTTACTTACTGGAAAGTGAGCTGTAATTAACTTTTATGCCAGCCAACAACTATTTAGTTTGTGGAGAGGTTGTTTAAACACTTTAAACCTTTCCTCATCAGTACACAATAGAATGTTGATGCTATTTTCAACTAGTGTCTGTTTTTCTGTATTGAGCATTTCCTCATATTTCAGAAAACAAAGAAGTTTTACACACTTGGATGGGCTGATTTGATCCGCTTAAGCACCTGAAAATCTACTCAGACTTCCTCTGGAGGTCAAGATTGATTGTATTTTATCATGGCAAGTCAGATCCAGCTCTTTCTCTGGCCAGAGAGAAATAATTTCCAAGGAAATAAAGTGAGTGAGACACGGTCCTTCTGGTCCAGCTGCCACCATACCTGGTAGAGTAGGTTCTTGGCAATGAACCAGGTATCAGAGTTCTTGTAAAAGAATATTTTCCAAGGTAATATAAGGTGATTTTATATTACCCCAACCTCGTCTTGGGGACAAAGAATGTAACAGAACCCTAGCAGAACAGAACAAGTCAAATTCCTTAAAAAGGACAAATACCTCAGTACTAAATTACCTACTGGTCTTTACTTGCTCTTCTGTTGACCATATTTTCTGCAGATGCTTCTGTCAATCTGTACACACATCTCAGTATAAATGACCTTTGAAACAGGCTCAGCTCATGAATATGTGCACATGAACCATCTCAGAAACACATCACAGGGCCATGGCAGGAAACACTGCATACTTACACTGCTTGGATTGCCTCACAGGCTTCACGGAATTTTATCCAAGGTTCAGGCACACGTGAAAACCATAGGCAATTGTGTCACCATGTCAGTCCACACAAGCTCTTCTTTCTATGCAGAACTAATCCCACACACTATATATTCATACTCAATTGCACAGATCCCAACAACTATGCATAATAAGTTGTACATACAGTCCTGTGCAGGAATTTCATAAAATTGCAGCATGTACTGCCATCTGTTAAGATTTACCCATGGTTTCTACTGGCAGTCAACCTTTATTTTCAGAAACATAACTCTCTAGGCAGAAATGAGTTTCTAAGGTCAGGACTGAGTAAACTTGAACTCACTGAACATAAAATTCTTTGCTAAAGAAAAATGTACCTTAATCAGATGCTGAAAAGAAATGAAGAAAGGCTTTCAAAGTAACCAAAGTTACTTTGATTTAAAGAATAAATCATTCCATTTATATGAGGAGATAAATGTCAAATTTTCATTTCTCTAGTAGTCTTGTCTCTGCATACAAATCAGTAGCAACTGAAATTACTAAAACTTTCATGTCCAAAATTCATCACTCTTGTCATCATTAAGCAGGACTTCTCAGATCTGGTCCAATGCTGAACCAGACAATGATGCTAAAAACAAGACTCTTGCTTAATATCATGAGGAATTTTAATTCTTGGAGGAAAAAAATCCCAACAATTCCCACAAAAAAACCTAACAGGCATATTATCATATATCAAGAAGAAAACATTCATAAAGAATAAAACGAGGAAGATCATTCCCCTTCATTTTAAAAATGAGGTATAAATACATTCTATATAATATACACATACTGTCCGCAGTTTGGGAATCAAGACAGAGTAAGCAACCCAAACCCGTCTTTGAAGCTGTAGTCTTTTTTTTTTCCTGGATTTAAAGCATTATCTTCTTTAGCAAATGATTTGTGATAAGAGGTAGGTGAAATATATGTTTGCTCAAAAGAGGAAATATAGATACTCTAGTATTAGAGTATCTATAGAACTATAGATATTAGAACTACAGAATCCATAAAGTTATCTTAGGAGAGCAACTTCTGACTCAGTAGAAGTAGTAGTAGAATAGGATGAATAGAATAGAATAGAATAGAATAGAATAGAATAGAATAGAATAGAATAGAATAGAATAGGATGAAGAGAAACCCTAATTTAGATGAGGTTGGTTAATTGCAAATACTACCAACAAACTTTTCAGAGGAAGGTTAATTGAATCATTGCTTAAGATCCTCAGAGAGGTTGTATCTGCAATGAGAAATTTTGCTACACAGATGGATCTAACAAGGAAGACAAATTCCTCTAATCTAGTTACTGTGGGGTACACCAGAAGAAAACACAGGCAAATGTTTGATGGTCTCTACTGTAGTCATACTTCATCAAAGACTAAGGGGCATCATAAATTATACTCATGCTTTCTGTTAAAATTGTGTAGGACCCAGTGACTATGAAAATTTTGAGAAGAATCAAAAGTAAAGATCCTGAATTCATTTCGGGGCAAGTCGGAGACTTTCTGTTTATCACAGTACACTAAGAGTGTCTGGAATTTCATGGAGTACTTATGAAAGGTGAGGCTTAAACTCCATTCCAAGAAGGAAAGGCTGGAAGAACAGCCAAAAGCATCTGACAAATTTTTTGCATAGTATGGTCCACGGAGTTGTGTGTGATGGAAAGGAGAGAGTATCTGGTACAAAGAATCTTCCATGAACATCTCTCCTAGAACTGTTCTTTGACTAGAAGGGAGCACAACTCAAATAAGGCTAGGCTTCTGATACTGAGTCAGAAAATATTTTTGGAAGCTGAATTGATTAAAGAAGGTTCTGCATGGGAAATCCCAGGTGACAAGAGCAGTGGATCTGCTCATATATGTCCTCACACAAATATCATAATAAAAACAGTATTACAGACTCTGATGTGGAGGAGGGGTGAACTATTCAGGATTTGGATCCTTCTGTAGAGCTCAGGCTGAGATGGATGATTATTCTGAAAGTAATTTTGCAGGTCTCCCAGAATGCATATGTACATTGAGATGTTGGTTCAACATAATTATCAATTTCAAGTTTATTTTCAAAAGCTGACTGCCTCTCTTTTGCTGTTGAGCTGTCTTAGTACTTTCCTGCTCTTTGGGTACTGTTAAAGATTTTCTCACAAAGATGAAAGGGAGAATGAACAGTCAGCCCACACTCTCCATCATCTGTCCCTGTTGTCTCTGTGCTATTATATTTTATTATATTCATCTACCCACTCCTACAAAGTTCTACTTAGGTCTCTTAAATAAAACCAATTAGGAAAGAAGGTGCAAAGGGGATGATGGGCATGACCCAGAGCTGTCTTTCTGTTCTGGCTTTTCTGGTGGCTAGAAAGCCAGGGTAAGAACTGGGTCTGCTGAAAAGTTGTCCCGATTGTTTTATTGATGGGAATGCTTCTTGTCTCTGAAAGAATTTGCTCTTCCATCACAGAAGACATGAGGCTAAGCAAGAGAGGATGAGATCCATGAAACCAAATTCTAGTTCCAGATAATAGTAGCTCAATATAGAGTGTCTAAAAGAAAATATTATATATATTTTTTGTGTATATATGCACATATATACAGCATTTTTCTTCCTGCTATCTTTGCTTTAGCTCTACCTGAAATAACATATGAAAAATGTAAGTCACAAAGATCCTTTTCCCATGGAATATGCAAGCAGAAGTATGCAAAAGGAAGCAGGAGCTCAGAGTCCTCACCAGATCAATGCCTTGAGTTTTGTGGCTGCAAAAGAATATGGCTCCTTCCACATCCCACAGCAACCAGCCCCAGACCACCACCATTACAGAGCACCAACACTGTTGTGCCCTGCCCAGTACTCAGCCTCCTCTAAGGGCTGCCCACACGTTGCCAAAACATTGCTCAAGTCCTGCACAGCACATACAGGACTGGTTTGGAAGCTCAACTTCACAAATAAAATGAACAAACAAAAAATTACCAAGATTCACAAGCACTGTAGCTCTATGGCACACTAGCAATAAAATTTCTGACTGACTCACAAACCAATTTAATCAGTAAATAGCTGCTGGGAGTTCTTCCCACAGATAAGTACTGCTATCTTTTTCATGCACATACACTGTGCAATATTCCAGCCCATTATTTCTTATTTAAATCATTTACCTATTCCCAGCACATAGCGAGTCTATTTTCCATTTTCTATCCATGAATTTCACAGCAGATTGGAGAATCATGGCAGCCATATCTGATGCACCAGCCTTGTATACCTTCCAAAATGGCTGACCAAACTTGATCCATAACAATTTCAAACAGCAGAAGTTATCATAAAACTACATTAGTTGTTTATAGTATGTACAGATGTTAACAATACCTGGAATTATGTATTCTAAATTGTGAGATAGTTTCTGATGGACAAACACTGAATACAGCTGTGACATATTGTTCCTCTAAACATCCTTATAAGAAAAGTATGGGCATGTTTGAATAAATTTCACTTTCTTCCTGACCTTTTTTCTACTGGTAGAGAAGTTAAGCCTGTTGGTTTTTAATTTGTCTCACAAACATGGACTTAGTTTATCAGAGACAGAAGTAAATTTAGTGTTACAGGGATTATGTTTAGCTTTGCAATTCTTGTATTAAGTCATTCTTAAAACTAATCACATGGTGACATAGTTTGATTTTCTGAAGGAGCTTGATCTCCTATTAACATGTACAGTAACTTCATGAGGTGTTGACTGAAGCGACACTGTTGCCTTGGTAGCAAAAAATGAAGTACAGATGCCCTCTAGGCCAGAAGAACTAAAATACTTAGTGCTGCATCATGTGTACTTCAGTTTTGCTGTTAAATGTTTACACCTACAGTCCGAATCAGATAATAACAAACGCTGACCTCCACACTCGGGCATTTGATTTGAACATCTACACCTCAAGAAGATGCAAACTTCTAGCAGAAACCTTAACATGCTAACTGGAATATATGAAACAGATATAAAAGATGAGATCAAATACTAACATGAAATAAAAATGCAGCTAACATCCTGATGCAATTTCTGAGTATTTGTAACTCTAAGACGAAAACACACAGCTTCTGTACCTGCGGTGCAGGATGGTCTCACCTGTTTGGTGACCTCTGCTGAGAGCATCAACTTGTGCTGTGCCTGGATGGTGAGGTACAGGCTCACTCTTCATGGCCTTGAAACATAGAGTAGTCAGAGACAGTATTACTGCCATGTTAAATTGTATGGCTCATGTATTTACACTAGCCCAGGACATTTCACTGTGCCATGTCACCAGAGCCCAACTCTGTGTAGTAGTGGTAGAATTTCCTAGTGCATGCCCTGTATAAATGGCATTGAAGGTGTTACTGAACTGCAAAGAATAAAAGCGCATACACATAGATTATCACAGCCATCTGGTTTATACTACTGGTGCTTCAGCTATTTTGTTCCTTTTATTTTCATTAATTGCAGTGAATTAAATAGTTGTCTTTCTGTATGTTTAGAGGAGTGTATTCATTTGTGTTCAGCTCACCTTTCCATCTTTGAACAAATACACAGTGACCCAAATATACACATTTACACAAGATTTTATAGAGATCACAGTATGATACACAATCTTGAAAGCATTCATTCAATGCGTAAGAAAGCTTTTCATTTAATCTACTTTGGAGGCAGAGGCAGGGGGAGAAAGAGACACCATGTGCCTCTCCATACAGTGAATTAAATTGCTTTTCATTGACTCAGGTTACTCTGGGCACTGCTCATTCTAATGCAGCCTTATTAAATTCAGAGGAGGCTGCTACAGTGAGGTCTGAGGTAAATGAAACAATGTTCAAATGCTGCACTTCAGATACCTATTTCAGATGCCGTCTTTGAACAATGACATGTAACAGAAACATTGTTTATCGTACTCTAGGAATGCATCTTAAAGAAGTCTTCTGCTGTCTAATTACAGTAAGTCATGTACATTTAAGCTAGAAAGTTCATTAACATTTCAAGCACACACTACACCATGACTGTTGTGTATTTCCTGACGTTCCTATAAAACCTAGTGCTCTTGGGAAGCTGATGGCTCACAGGGCTGTTAATGAGTGAGAGGCCCTTCGTCTCTTGATCACTGGTCTGAATTCTGTTTCATCTGGAAGCAGCAAATAACTGTCAGTGACTGATGGTGTTTATGAATTAATTTGATAACTAGTCTTAATTTAGATGGAAGCAGGAAAACATAGCAATTTTAAAAAATCTTTTCTTACCTTCCTTGTCCCTTACTCATGAAATCATCTCTGATGTGTCTGGATCAGCGTGGCACAGAAAACTACAGACTCCTCCAAGAGACTGGACAGACAGAATGTCAGTGGCCATACAGCTTCATCACAGCTTGCCAAGGTGACAAAGTGACCATGTCACTCACTGGGTACATAAAAGGTGCAGCACAGAACTACTGACTTCAGGTCAGATTACAAACTCTTCCCTTCTTCCTGAGGACACTGCTCTGTGTTGGGAAGAAAAATTCTCCTTTAGGAATTAGTAACACCAAGTTACAGGACTTGATTTAAGGGCTGTGTAGGGTGCTTCGGGAAAACACGAAGGTGTTTTCACCTCACTACCCAATTTGCTTGTGATGAAGTTTCCCTCTAAAATGCAGATTTTGGTAGAGTTAGTTATAAAATCCCTTTTTTTACAATTTGGCAGATACACAGTCCAGATATGGCCCCAACAGTGGTCTGTTTCCTTGGCATATGGGACTTCTAAATGTATTAAGGAAGAAACAAGCTGGAGGGGTAGTAGAGGTGGAATACCTCTTACCTGACAGGCTCGTGCAACACTATTTCTGTTTGTCCTTCTCTTTTCCCTCTTTCCTTTTCATGCTGGACCTGTGTTAATTGAACAAAAATGTAACATGAATTAGATAGGAAGAATAGGCTGTATCAGAAAAGGTAATACCAAATGGTTCCCACAGTCCTTCTAATGCAGATCATTCTACTGTTCACCCTTCAGCTTGGTTAAAGTGCTTTCCTAATGCATTGAGTGCATACATTCTTGTGACATCCAAGACAATTATTTTATGAAACAGCAGTATCTCCAGGTAAAAAGACTGAACTTTGACTGGAAGTAAACAGGCTTCTCCATCTGTTGGAACCTACCTCTTTCATTCTGAAGACAGAGACTTTCTTGGGCTGCATCTGAAGTGATGTGTGGATATGAGCCATGGTGCTCTTGGGTATCCTGTGATCATCCAAACTAGAGGCAAGCTCAGCACAGATCAGGATTTCTATCCATTACATGTGCCAAGATTCCACTTAGTAGAAATCAAGGCACCAAGGAGCGGAAAACTTAAAGAATCTTGAGTCTTCCCCAACGTGCAGCTGGGACATGGCTAAGTGGAGTACATCAACTACACACGTATCTATGTCTAGTCTCCAAAAATGAACAGCAAGTAATTTTTTTGTGTCTTTTTCTGTTACCCTGGTAGAGTTTTAAGTACTGGGGAGGAAATTCTGACTCCACTGGAGACTATGATGAACCTTCCATTGACTTAAGCACTTTAATTTGGTAACAGCATGGTTTAGCTTCTCACTCTTCTAGAAGTTCTTCCTGGTTTGTCTCTGATCTACAAGGAGGCCACAGTTAACACCACCCACAGCTCTGCAGTCCCCAGATCAAAATATTTTGCTTCTGTTTTCTGACATTATCTTACTGCAGTTAAGTCTAGCAGCTGCCTGCTCAGAGAGGCAGAATAAGTGTGATAGAACGTAAAACATTGCTAAGACTTACATGACAACTTTGGTGATATTTACTGGTTCGCACCTTCTCTTAATTACAGGATTAGTAGAAAGAATTATTCCTCACCTAATTTTCCTGCCCCTTCATTTGCCATATGCAACTAGTTACAAAAATCTGCTCATTAAGTAACTGTGGCCCAGCATCACTAATTCCACAGGGATCTGAGACTGATATTAATGACTATTTTAAATTAATTTGATATGGGATGGAAATTGTTGAGAACAAACTCAAGAAGATCCAAGCTGGGAAGGGATGGTGAATTACATAAGGATAAGACTGAAGTGCATCACAGTGAATGAATGAGAGAACCAGACACAATCAGTGGGGCAAAATACGGGTAGTAGCTGACATCCCAATAGGAGATGGAGTATTCCAGCCTGCTTGGTGATTCCTATTCCTCAGGTACGGTTTGGAAGAAAACAGGAAACAGTCAGGTGTTTTAGGGAGGTTTCCTGGTCATTATCTGCTGCCTAAAAAGAGTTCTGAATTAGATATATGCTATTGTTATGCCTGTACCAGTGGACCAAGTGTGTAAACAGGGACTGAATTTTAGCACATCCCAGCCTATATTGTTGAATTGTTAGCATGCTGCCTGGTTTGAATTTGGTCCACAGGGATTAGTGCTCCCCCAGACAATGACACAGCATGGCTCAGCACTAGGACAAGGTTCATTTTCTCTAAGTGGCAAGGACAGATTATACCCGGAGAAGACCTTAGTTATATAGTCATATGATCTTCCAGAGCCCAGGCCATGGCTTTATAATGTTTATTAGCATAAAGAGATGCAGCCCATATGTTTGCATTGTGGCACACCTTTGGAGGCAAACTGCATATGCAACAAATCTATCCATATCCCCTCTTTGTAAAATAAAGCTGTTGTTGTATCTTGGGAGGAGCAGATACTGTAGTGAAATACTGACAGAATACTTCAGGCCATACAGACAATAGTCTCAGTACATGTGCCATAAAAGCAGCAAAAACCAGCTCTGAAGAAGCATATTACTGCATGAAGGAAGGGTGGATGTTTCCCCAGCCAGCAGACATTATCTCAGACACTGATGTCTTTTCATATTTAAGGATTCCTTCTGAACACGTTTGTAGCTTCAACAATAATGATTGAGCTGTTTCTAAAGTCTCAGCCAAAAAAACCATATCGCTAAGGTGTGTCATTCCCAGTCATGACTGGGCATATGTGAAGCACCTCAGTGAAAAAAGTGGGCAATCCCTGGTTTAACTGCAAATGGCCAGAGTCTGGCACCCACTGTGTTATTCCCAGTGGAGGAACTGCCTTCCTGCCTCATCTCCACAAAGCCAGAATGTTTACCTTGCTGTCCAAGTTGTTGATCTTCAGGTCTTTCCTAAGGCTGTGTAGTTTTGCCTGGTCTCTGAAGGATAAGAGATGCAGTTCATGGTGAGTTTACTAGTTTCTGGTTGTGAGACATGCATTATTTTGATCAGCTACTTTTGTAACACATAGGATGTCTAAAGCATGCAATGGGCAACTGTTTTACATTCCTTTTTACGCTAGTATGTTTTAAAGGTTTATTTTCCCTGTCAAATTTAGCTCTCCTTTCAAAAGCGCAAACACTTCTTGATAGGACAGCAGACATACTTGTAAGAAACTCCAAATCGCTTCCTTCGCCCACTCCCCATTTTAGATCATCTTTCACATGGGAACAGCTTCCCTCCTCCTCACTCACCTCCTCCTCCAAAAAAAATTTCTGACATCTGTTCCTTTACCTCTCTTGCAGCCACTATTCCCTCATCATTTGCCTTTTATTTTATGGGATCCACTTGTGCACTTCAACTCGCTGCTCTTTGGGGTATAAGCTGTTATGTGTGTTGCACTTCTAACCCTTTGAAAAGCATCTTAAATATTACAGACATTTACAGCACAATATAAATGATAATGTAGTTAGACTGGGAAGGCAATTCCCTAGTTAACACCTCCCACATGTAGTGATTAAGTACTAGGCTCAAAAGCGTACAGCAAACCCAGTGCAGATACATTTCTAGAAAGAGACTGCAAATTCCTAACTCCAGATGGTCTGCAGTTGGTGAATAATTACATGGATTGTTTGGTGCTTCACTAATCAATCATGACAGCAACAAGGAGTAAAAGCATGTCTGGGTAAAGGAAAATGTCCTTTGGAAAAATCCCAAGTTATCATTTTGTGCATTTGATCTGCTCATCAAACATTGTCCTTTTTTCCCTTTTGTGGTATTATGCTGTTTTAATTTTTCAAGAATAAATCCAGAAAAAACAGATTTGGGGGATTTTTTTCACCTAAAAAACACACAAGAGAGGAGTCTGAACAGCATAAACATGACTGCAGGGCTGCATTGTATTTCAAAGACTGTAAAAATCATAAATGTGAGATGAAGGGGCAGAGAATTCATATCCTGCATTACATTGTGGAGACCATGAAGCCTTCTCCAACTATTTCTGTAATGTCAGCAGGAAACCTGCAAATTAGGATGTAGAAAGCAAGGATTGGAAGGGAGAATTCCCATCTCCAAATTTCTTTCTCACAACATGAAAACAGTTTGATTTAAAAAAAAAAAAGAAAAAAACAATCTAAACCAGACCATAAGCAATGAACATCAGCCCTGAGATCGGCTCAGTTGGTTAGACCAGGGTGCTGATAGTGCCAAGGTGATGGGTTCTATCCCTATATGGGCCATTCACTCAAGAGTTGGATTTGATGATCCTTGTGGGTCCCTTCTAATGATTCTGTGTAAGAATTCTGTGATTCTGTGAATATGAGATCAGCTTCAACTGAAACGCATAGAATGAAGTCCAACACTGCCTTGACTACATACTTCCCAGTTTAATTTGATCTCTCTGTGCATCAAAAGAAGAGAAAGAGCACAATTAAATGCATAAAAGATAGAAATGGTGGATGAAGACACTGCTGGACTCAGAAGTAGAATAGGCAGTTTGGGGGTTTTACTTTGAGGGGGAGGGTGTGCAGGGAGAAAAGTACTACAAGAGCCAGTTTATCCTATTGAATCTGTGAGTACAGATATCTTTGTGGTTTCTTGAACTTATGTATAACATTTACGTCTGTAGGAAATTAAATGCATGGCAGTAGACACAAAAAATGCAATGAGCATGAAAAACTGTGGCTGTAGCTCAAAGTTTGGACATAAGAGCAGCAGAGCACAGAGGCGTGCTATATTTAAGTCTGTCTAGATTTTTCTATCAAAAGCAAAATCAGGTTTTTTTTTTAACTAGTTGTTTGGGTTGTTTGGGGGTTTTTTAAATTACTGTAGGCATGACTCAGAAAAATACAAGTGGGCAATATAGAAAGGCTGTGAAAGCAGTGAGGTAAAAAGTACAGAATATCTGGATTTCAGAGATCTAAAAGTATATAAGATTTATCCATATTAAGGCTAACTACTGTTTGCCTCCTAGTACTACTCCATTAGAGCCATGTAGCACGTAACTCACCTGATCTTAGGGAGTACAGTTGCCAGAAGGTCGATACTGCACACTGATGACATTAATACTTCCTTCTAGTACCAGCTTAAGTAATTTGGAATGAGATCTATATAAATTATGTGCAGACACTGCTTGTGGCAGTGCTGTTGCTGATGTTTTAGAAGACAGACCTGGAACACAGGCTAAGCTATCAAAGTATTGATCCATGTACAATGAGAAGAAAATTAGGTGAAGAATAATAAGCTTTTATCTGCTTTTTCCTTCACTGTCTTGGACTTAAAAATAAGCTTTCTTGGAAGTGACCTTCAAGATTTTCTGTCCAACCATCAACCCAGAACCCCCATAATCACCCCTAACCCATATCCTCAAGTGCATCCACACCTCTCTTAACACTTCCAAAGATGGTGACTCCACCACCTCTCTGGGAAACTTATTCCAATGCCTAACCACTCTTTCTGAAAAGAATTTCTTGTAGAAAATATTTTCTTCTAGAAAAAAAATTTCTAATATCTATTCTGAACCTCTTCTGGCACAATAAGGCTAATTCCTCTCATCCTTTCGCTTGAGACATAGCAGAAGAGACTGACCCCACCTGGCCACAACCTCCTTTCGGGTTGTTGTACAAAGCAATGAGGTTCCCCCTGAGCCTCCTTTTCTCCAGGCTAAACAATCCCAACTCCCTCAGCCCCTCCTGTTTTCACCTGCGGAACCTTGTACTTTAATAAATGTTTCTAAGATTTCTCATGTTTTTTGGGTTTTTTTGTGAGAAGATACGGCTGAATGGGAATTCTGCCCCCACTTCCTTTTGAACACCTTTGTGGCTGGATGTAGAAGTTACCAGATAACTGAACCTTATCTATTTTTTCTGCAGTTGATCTCTAGGTAACATTTGCTTGCATCCTCTCTTTGGTCAGTATAGAGATATTTCATTCCCTCCCACATTAAGGTCCTTAATGTGGTTTCCACTCGTGGGTTTCACTAACTCCAGCATTTGCTGCTGATTGCCTAGGACTGCAGCTTGCCTTGTAATCTCATTGGCACATCTTACTTGTTTCCTGGGTTGGGATGGGGGATGGCAGGGAGTGGGACATGCCATGCCTTTTAAGTTTGCAAATTCTTTCAGAGCTTCTCTCAAAAAAACTCCTCTATACTCTTTGAAAAAGTCTGGGCAGCATATGTTACTGTTTACACGCTGTCTTATGAAATGGTTGCTTGCTGCTGTTCACAGATGTTCAGAGCACAGTTCTGACTTACAAGGATGTGTTTATTGGTAGCTTGTACTTGGCAGTTTTATTTCATAGCCCATTTGGGTTAACTGACTGCTCCTTCTTGCCAATGCAACCAACCTCTTTTGGGCAGACATCACACAGATTTTTCTGTGTCTGGACAAGAAGCAGTGGGTGCTGAATATCCATATTTTGATATTCTAGAAGCCAAAAACTGATCTTCTGGCTCAGGCTGTTCTTTGCTTGCTATATATTCATCCTTCAGCATCACTTGTCCCTTACTCATTTTGCCATAGCCATCTATACAAATATCTTGGACATTCGGCTCAGGTGTTAAATAAAGAAGGAATAAACATGAAGGCAAGAAAGTTCAACCAGATGCCCCTTTCATTCAGTAAACTAAGATGAGTAGTCATTTCCCATTACTTCTTTTGGTGAGCCAAATATCTGACAGCCAAACTTCCACAGTTAGGTCCCCAGTTGCAAGGGTGATAGCCTTGCTACATTTTTAATTAATGTCTCTTCAAGCTGTTGATAGAATTAATCAGTGGCATCTTCGTCATCTGCTATCGTAGGAGTGTTAATCTGTATGATCGACATATTGACTGGATTTGCTAGAGAAAGAACCGTAACGATTTTATTGCTGATTGGATTACATCCAAGCTTATACTTTGGTCTCCTCTTGGATGTGACAAACACAGTGCGAGTTTCTTCTAATTTTTCTGAGCTTAGGCAGCAGTGCAAGTAGCTGCTCATGATCCCAGAACGGCACCTATTGTTCCATTGCAGCACTGATTCTGTATTTACCTACTTCAGATTTTTACAATTCTTTTGTCACAATAATGTGCTTTTTCTCCCCCACGCATTTCATGTTCTTACATTAGCACTTGGTATGCAGAGTAATCTTCAGGCATTAACTTCCTAGAGTTTTGGTAGAGCCAGAAACACTTATGACCAAATACTCTGAATGAACCTCTTCTGATTTTTAGTGTCTTGCATTCCATCACGGGAGAAATAGAAAAGGTTGGATCTGCTGAACATCACTTAGCCACACTCTTTTTCTAACCCAGCAACCTCTCCAGTTGTCATCTACCTAATTATGCATGTCTCCTGAAGTTTTTCAATTCACCTGTCCCATGATCAGCATTTGGATTTTGTCTGATCTGATCAGCCTGCAAGAAATGAATTCACCTGACAGTAGTCAGGTTCCTTGGTGAATATTTAATCCACAAAAAAGACCAATGAAAGTGGAAGTACAAAAGGGATAAAAATGTGTTTGGTAACTGATGGAGTGGGTCACAGAAGCTGGAGGAAATACATAACATTTGAAAATCAAAGGGAGAGTCTGAATATTAAACAAGTTGACTTCAAGGAATACACATGGAAAATGTTCCTTATCTGTAAGCAGGACTTGGGTGAACACTGTGAAACCTCCAAAATGTAGCAGATCCGGTTGACACGTATTTGGACAATCTTCTTTTGCATCTCATACCATTTCATATTTATATTTCATCTAGAAACATGGCAAGTGTCAAATTACTTTAAATCAGGACCCTCCTAAAACTGAAGGTATGACTCAGGTTGATTTTTAAACTGACTCTCTGCTTGTTAGAGCATGTTTCTCTTTTGAAGGTACTCCTTTGCTACACAGAACAAAATGACTGCTTAAGAAAAATGGGAAAAAAATCCCAGAACAATTTCCTATTTTTTCTTGAATGCTTACATAATATTTTAACATGTTTTTCTGAACTGAAAAAAATTTTACTTCTAGGGACAAACCTGCCATGCATGTTTCACTAAATGATTTGGCTTTTCTGGGGTGCAAGTCAAAGCAGAATTTGGGATATTTCTGTGCTTTTCATTTCACATTACATTCCTCAATTATTTTCCTAGCTTCATCTTCAGGACATTTCTCATACTCAATTTTAAATTAATTTTTTCTTCCTTCAGATACCTGTGGATATGACCTTAGAGAAAAAACAGAGGGGTGTCAGTACTTTCAGTCCAGTCTGTAACTTCTTCCATTAATCTCTCTTCATAAGAAAAAGAGACAAATGAATAGCAGGGTCAAAGGTTGACTTTTATTGATCATTCTGGGATGTTGTTTGGACATAGTGTCTGCTTTTTTGTCTGTTTACTTGAAACCATTAGAATTTGTCTCTTGAGGATCTGTTGACTCTAAGCTGTGATGCATTAGGACACTATATATATCACCAGAAAAAAATTCCTGTGACTGAGTCCACCCACTGGTCTAACTCTTTGTCACACATGTCAGGTCCTGCAGCTGCCTAGAGGCTCTCCAAACGACCACAGAAACCTTTAAATTATGACAAAATAATTGCAAAGTGAATTTGAACCTGATGCTGGCAATCAAAGTAGTACTTGCTTAGTCTGTTCTCCTCAGGTTCTTAATGTACTTCTCTTCAGATTAATCCTGCAATTGATTTAAATACTCTTTTTCTTGGAATGGCTGCACATGAGATTTGAAAATAAAAAATTGCTTCATCTAACCTTTTCTCAGAAGAATTTCATAGATTTATGTAGCCACATGTTTAAACTGCATATCCTGGTACTCTGAAAAAATGTTTTAAAAATGTTTTCAATATGTTCAATATAAATCCATAACCTTTACCTCATTTATAAAATGTAGACAAGAACTACCTTTTTCCTTCTAATTTTTGCATTATAGACAGTAAATACAATCTTTTATACATAAATACCCACAGTTACAACAAGTCATTATAATTCTAATTACCAGCAATTAAAATACAAGTTGTGTATTTCATTTCAGATATACTTCATTCTTCTCAGAGTCTACAGTCTTGTAATTGCAGTATCAGACTAATCAACATGAAATAAACAGAAATGCAAAAATATTAATGAGGATCAGTGAAGAACCTGAAGAAACACTTTGGCAGAAGCAGAGATGTCAACTTTCTCTTTGCCCATTACCATTGCAGCTCGTAACTGGTATGTGGAAAGTAAGGAAAGATCTTTCCCTCTGAGGTACTACTTTGATTTGCCCTTAATGAAGACATGTTGTCTGTCACCAATCGCCTCCTTATTTTCCATGTGTCTTAGCACAGATGCCAGAAGGATTTGCTCACTGATCTTTCCAGTCACCAAGGTGAGACTGACTGGCTTGTAGTTCCCCAGGCCTTTCTTTTTCCCCTTATTTAAAATGGGGGTTATGTTTCTGCTTTTCCAGTTGGTGGAAACTTCACCAGACTGACATGATTTCTCAAGAATGATGGATAGTGGCTTAGCATTTCATCAGGTCCCATGGACTTGATGTAGCTTTGGGTTCCTATGATTAATTCATCCTTACCTTTAGTAAAATTTTTAGTAAGATACTTTTCCTCCTGATGTCTAGCTTAATCCTCCCTTACTACAACTTAAGCCTGTTACTTTTGTCTTATCCATCATGGATTCTGAAATATTGTCCTTCTTTTACAGCAAGTCATTAAACATTTGAAGAATGTTAGTGACTCTCCACTCTTGTCACCTCAAGCCTGAGCATTATTTAAACAGTCCAGGTGTGCAAACCCATGCTCCAGAAATCACTCAGCTGGGTGGCACAATGCCTATATCCCCTTGCCAAAGGGAGTGCTTGGCCCTACAAAGCCATTGTTAATATCAGCCATTGTACTTCTAGGAATAGGATTGTTGCAATTGTCAACTTCCACCAACAGACTTTTCAGTAGGCTTTTCATTAACAGCTTCAGCTAGAACAGAATGTTTTTGTACGTAAGAATCAGCTAACTCAGCTGTTTACCACTGATATGCAACAGGGACAAATGGCCAGGTGCCAAATCACTATATAAATGTGAGATTATGTTTTTAACATTTACCTAAGCAACAAAGTTTCAGAAAAAAGATCCAGATACTACTAAGTACCAGTTTGTGGATCTACATCTTGAGATATTTTAAGAAACACAAGGGCTTGTGGGGATAGCAAGTTCAGAACAAGGCTTCCCTGTATTCAAGTGGGGCGGCAAGTAAGAAAACCAAAACATGCTAACTGCTTTCTAAATACTCACAAATGACATTAAGTCTAATGTATTTTCTAGTGAACAAGCTTGACATTCTTACCCAGAATTTACATTCACCCAGTCTCCAAATGTCAATGAGATCTCTAGAGAAGAGAAAAGAATTTTGGTGGACAATTCCTGCTTTCACACATGAAACATGCCTCATGTCAGGAGGACACAAACTGTGGAGAGGAAAGTATGGTCCAATGTAAAACAGAAAATACAGGCACTGATAACCAGAGAACTGCCTGATAACTCAGCAGTTGTGTTCCTCTGAGCTTTGTGTGAGTAAGGATCCTTCCCCTCTCGACCTCCAGGGACAACTGATCTTTCAAGAGGAGAATTCTGAATAATAAGAAATGTACTCAAGTAGAAGGGAAGGAGGAGCACAAGAAGGAAATGATTCATTGCTGTAACTGAAGAATAACCTATTCATATGCAAGGTCATCTGTTGTTCTGTGTCATTGTGCTAATGAATCACCGTTTGTTTATACACTGGGAGTAGTACCTTACCAGTACAGAGAGGAAACAGAGACTATTTGTAGCAGGGATTATACCAGTAATTTTAGTGAAAACTTCTAATTTCAAAACACCTGACAGAAGAAAGGGCTGTATTCATACCTAAACCTGCAGAGACTTCCCCATTTCTTTGGACTGCGTGCAATTTAAACATATTTGTCTTAGTGCCAGACCTGTGGCCAGCTGATCTGAAGCAGAATTTGACAGTGCAGACATGGACATATTATGAACTGCCAAAAGTACCAACTAGGGAGCACAATGTTTGTGCTTCTTCTACGGCTAGTGTTCATTAGTGGTTTAGAGGAGAAGAGAAATGGAAAGGCTGTGACAGGGAATAACTTTACTGGCAATATGACTAATTCATGCTTTCATTTTCCGTCTAAATGTCTTATGAAATGTTACCTCAACTATAAGACATTTATTCCCAGAACTTTTAATTTGTGTATTGAGGAAGTTCATGTTCACATGTTGCCAGAGAATCTGAACAGAGAGAATCTCTTAGCTTAAATTCCCAAGAGGTGATCTCTTGATTTGACTAGACCAGTTGCTGCTCTCTGAAGGAGACTGTTTTCTGAGTTGGTCTGTGGATAAGAAAATGGATGGGGAGTATGTGCCTGTATTTTTTACAATTCTTCTGACACCTACAAGGGGGTCACTTATGTGACTTATGCAGCACAGCCATGGGGTTTCCAACTGTATTTCACTTCCTGGTGTGCAGAAGTAATGCAAGATTCAACAATACATTCCTTCAGACCTCTACTGATTGGCAGAGAAAAAAATTCAAACACCCTGGAAACAACCTCTGTACAGGTTATCACACCCCTATGAAAACCAAACAAGACATAAACCTGATACTGAAGTAGTGCTTCAGTTTTCAGTGCCAGATCTATGAGCAGTTTACAATTGACTCTTTTAGAGGGGGGACAGGAATGAGACAGAGTCTTCACTTACTACTCTGCAGAGCCACGTAGCTCTGGAAAGAGCCTGGCACCTTCCATCAGCCTGCACCTGACTGCTCCACAGCTCTTCAGGCCTGCTAGTTGTTACAAGGGATCAGGCTTATGTTACTTCACTGCTTTGCTTATGAACTGTAAGCCCTAGATTTGATTCATCATTTCTTCCTCTAAATATTTCAGAAACATGAAGGGAGAGAATTTCTAAAGTCCTGGTGATCATGCCAAACATCCAGTTTTAGAAAAAATCATGGAAGAAACCATACCAAATTAAATACAAAGACCCAACAAACAAGGAATAAAAATGGCATTCAGGATTGATACCCAGGTAAATATTTGTATACATCCATAAAACTATAGTTCTTGTTCTAAATTTGTAAAGAGAAAGAGTATGGTTTAGGGAACAGTAGGAATAGAGATAATGAGTGAGCTAAAAGACATGAAAAATATTTTTATTTTAAGTTCAGGGGAGAAACCACGATGAATTTTGAATAGTTCTACAGTAGGCATGTAGTTAAATTATTGCTATTAGACCCTTTCTCTAGCTGTAAATTTATTTTTTAAAAAATGACATTTTTGTATGTTTTTTTCACTAAAATTGTAAGGGAAGTTATCTGGTATGTACTTTGTGAATAAATAGTAGACAAGTAATTGTGCTTGTTGCTTAAAGTTTTGATGCTTACATATATTTACAACTTCATGATTTTATAAACTTACTTGTAGACTTTCACTTAAGTTTAAACTCCTGCTTTACTTTGTTATAATTATGGACAACTAACTTTGATAAATAGCTCAAAGAAACTTTGCCTTCCCTTTCTTTTTGGTTTCCCTGTTAGACTGTCTATCCTGTAAGATGACTGCAAAAATAAATTCAGAATGTAAAGAAAGGAACCCACTATCATATCTTCATCTTCTGCTTCAAGATGGGGAAGATAATACAAAAGACAGTATAACACAAGTAAATTTATCTGGATAAAAACTGAGTTGTTGATAAAGATGTGGAAGAACAAGGCAAAACTCTTAGGGCTTGACATGTCAGCTCTGCACAACACCATTAGAAAATTTAGGAGGAAGAACAGGTTGTGCTCAAACATTAAAATTCCACAGGGAAGAAGGAGTCTTCCTCTCTTTGCAGAAATTCCAAGGGACTACTCAAAACCTCAGCTATTTAGTCTTCCGCTTCTTCTCAGTGTCTACTCAATTGTAAATATATTAAGTTCTAGCATCAGCATGGCTTGGCCTAGTCACAAAAAAAAATCCATTGTATGTCTTGAATACTAGAAGATATTGCTAACTCTTGTAACTGCAGTTGAACCTTGACATTTCACGTTAGACTGCATATGTTGCACACATTAAAGCAGTTCAGTAAATAAGTCCATCAAATGAGGTAATGAAAAAATGTAAAGAAGAATGAGAAAAATACAGGGACTGTCTTTCCCCTACTTTTTGAACTCATCCAATAAGCTGGTGGAGAGACTGGACTTCTTTTGGGGTAGAGCATTTCCACAATCTTCCTGTCATGTCAATGACAAAATTTAAAAATTAAGTCTATACTAAAAACAATAGAAAGTGACAGAGGATGTTTTCAAGCCTGGCTCCTTCTCATCTCTACAGGTGATTAACTAAAATTATCCCTAGCATGGATTTTCCCTGTAGTAACCTCTACCCTCCTAAGCATTTTTAGGGATGTTTAAGATGTTAACACAGCCCCAGAGATTTTTCCAGAAGCAATTTAGACAGAATGTCAAATACAAACATGGTCTATACAGGGCATACACACCCATATGCACCTTGCAGCTCTCTTTAGACTACAGGAACTAGCAGCTAGTGAAGCATATAGGAAGATTTGGGCATCATCACAAACAAAAAATGGCTATTCCATCATATCTTGAGCCACAGACACTACCTATAGATGTGCTCATTTCTCTCAGTCATTCTTGCAGAACACCATGGGCCCTTATAATATCCCTTTCAGGTAACAGTGTTCCATTGTTCCACCTTTCCTTGAGCTGTGTGATGTAAGGCAGATATTAGGGCACCTATTAGGACGTGTATCCAGGTTTTATAAAGGACTGAGAGTTCACTGAACAAATTCTACCATTAAGTGTCTTAGAGTAATGCATGTCTAAAAGTCACTGAGCTGCAAGATAATCATGTTTAGTGGGCCAGTGAAGCATAAATACATGCATTGTTAAAATTAGTTTTTTAAAAAGGGACAAGTAAACATGCAGCTCTTATAAAGAACTCATCCTCTGATTTGGA
The DNA here is from genome assembly GCA_034509425.1 of Eopsaltria australis. Lineage (NCBI taxonomy): Eukaryota > Metazoa > Chordata > Aves > Passeriformes > Petroicidae > Eopsaltria > Eopsaltria australis. Next base: position 1,192,503 of record JAVTVJ010000172.1, on the reverse strand, counting down.
GAAAAGATCTGTTCAAATTTAACTTGATGAAAGAGATTATCTTGAATTTCAGTGTATTTTAGTGTAATTCTATTGAAGAGCTGAATTCTACATTTCCACCCCTACTAGGGATGTTAATCAGTTCCTTCATGTGATATTAGTTGCATTTAACCTGAAAGGAGATGGCTTCAGTCATGCATACATGACTAACCCTGTTAAAACCTCAGCAACAGAACTGAAAATCTTCCATCTAGATATTAACTGGACTACACAAGTAACAAAAGTCGTGCTTTGAGATTCAGAGCCCTAAAATGTCAATAATCACATTGAGTCTATGACAAAAAACCAGAAAGTGCAAAGGATGACACTTAATGTGTACTTAATGGAAAGGCAGGAAAAAAATACAAAATACCCCTTCCTTAATACAATTTAGCCTATACAGTAAAGGTTTTCAAGAGACAGTTGTCTATTCAAAGAAAGTGGTAATTAAGCAACAATTAAGCACAAATTAATAGATGTCTGTTTTACCAGGTGTTTTACTCCTTGCTACAGACCGACAGTTTGGAATTTGGCCTCTGTCCTGTCAAAAGTGTTTGATTTGCTTTGACACAAGGGAGACTATGACTATTTTAAAGAGGATAACTCTGACTTCTTTGACCAATGGAATACAGCTGATACCACTGGATACCAGTGAACTTAATCCCACTATTTCTTTCTGCCCTCCTGTCTTCTGGATTATGCAGAGCAGAAAATGTTTTCCAAAGGAAGCAGAGCAGAGTTCATTTCCCATAGAGGTCCAGTACTTCTCAGGTGCTTTTGGTTTGCATGCACCAGGTGGAAAGAGGTTCTGTGTTCATCTATTTGGTTGATTTAGTCAAGTTTCCCAAACACTAGAGCAAGGTTTAAGGATCAGTATAAAGATATACATCAGATGTGCTTGTATATCCATTCTTCCCCTGTAGCCTCTAGCTGTCAGTCAAAAAAGGTATAAAAGCCTTGAAGGTTTGTGACATAATGGGCATCCATCCAAACATACAAAATGGAACTACATGCCTTGGTTTCATACCTGCACATAGATGAATTACCTAAATTTGAGGTATTTGAACCGGTTTTCTGTGGCAGCAAACTGTATTTGTTAAATTCAGATCAAATGAGGTGGACCACATAGGTGCTCTTTCCTTTTTCAGTCATGAAAACGTGGCTGAAGTAGAATGTTTTCCAGAAGAATTCTTTTTCCTTTCTCTTCTTTACAGCCTATTCTTACAACAACAAAAGGTTGTTACAGAGGCCAAATATTTGTCCTGAGGGCGTAACAGAAGGCTGTCATATCTTTTTCAGAAAACACCCTGAAAGACACACTCACACTTCATTCCATCAATGAGTTTCTTCTCTCTTCATGTCATGGCAACTCAGGACACCCTGGGCAGGTTTTTCGGGTTTTGGGGTGTTTGTTTGCTGTTGTTGTTGGGTTTGGTGGTGGGTTTTTTTTAAAGATCAATACTAAGTTTTCATTGTCTTTGAGCACACTGGAAACCAGAAAGCCAAATCAACATGCCAGGGAATCTGCTTATTGATAAATAATCCATCTTCTGGATGTGGCGTGAGTTACTGAGGTTTCATAGTTTAATGCTGTGATAGTATAATCATATAATCAATGCCCCAGCCTAGGAATTAAAAGTATATTGATCTGCACTGTGTTTGAAAGAACTAGCTTAGCAGACAGAAGATAGTTTTATTTACTATTACTGATAGCTCCCTGCCAATAGCGTGTATCCAAAGTCAACTTTGAAAACACAGCCTCTCAACTGAGGCGTGAAGCTGCACAAGAGACCTCCCATCCATTAGCAATAGCCTGTCCTCAGACAATTTGCAATTACAGAGTGTGTAGATTGTTTCATTCTAGTTTAATATTTTAATCCATAAATTCACTAAATCTTTAAAGTTAGAGAATTCTGCATGAGCTATTTAATCAGTAGCCTAGATGAATAAAAACTAAGAATGGGTAATAAATCCCTTATTTAAATTATACCAGATTCTCTCTTTTTGGATGAATATTCAATATTTCGGTTTACCCAAATACATAACTTGAAATGCAACTGCTTTAGGATTCCTATCTCCCAGACCGTATCAGAGTCCTACTGTAAGACAGTTTTTCTTAATTACAACAAAATACTGACTTACACTGCTATAGGAGAAGTAATGCATTAGGCCTTGTATTTCCTTTCCCTGAAACCCTGATCATGGTTTTTGGTAGGCAACACTGAGCTGTTTTGAGCAGCAAGGATTGTTTTCTCTGAGGTTTAAAGGAAATGGAAAATTGTGCCTCCCAGATCACACTCTTTGGTTCAAGCAATCAGCTTGCACCAACCTGAGCCTCCAACAGAACTTCTGGTTTTGCCTCCAGAATAACCGCAGCTGCTAACGCCAACAGGATTCCCACTGGAGATCACTAGGCTCAGTATCTGTTTTCTACCAGTGATATAATTTGATTATATGCTGTAAAACATGCAAGAGAACAAGCCAAAACCTCTTCCTGGAGGCATAGTTGCTGAGGAAAACATCTTCTCTCTGTATTCAGTACCTCAATAACCCTTTAGGTTCAATAAAAGAAGCAAACAAACAAACAAACCATGGTCAATTTGCCTGGGAGCATTCACAGCATTAATTTTGCTTTTCTTGTCTTGCACCTCCAAGGAAACTGCTTTTTCCTTACAGGTTGTACTGGTTGATATGCCTATTTTCTATCTGCCATTTCATCCCCACATTTATTTTGAACACAGACACAAAGCAAATATATACAGACTAATTCTACCAGTTTGCTTCAGGAAGAGTAAGGTGTGGAGTTTGTTTTAGCTATTACACCAGAAAGGTCTGTGGACCTGAAGAGCTGGTGAACTGAGTGAGGAAAGTAGAAGCAGCAGAAGAAATTTGACAGACAAAAGTGGAAATGATCTCCCTAAGAAACTTTTTGCAGCCTGAGAGGCCCTGTCTTAAAGGTCTACTTTTTACTGCTGGTCTCAGCAACTCTGGAATGTTATCATTTAAAAAACACTAACCTTTCCTCTAGCCTCTGCAGTCTCAAGTGTTTTAAATTGCAGTGAGCAAAATAGGTCAGGTTCAAGCTTGCAAGAAGCTATCATACCTCTGGAAACTTCCAAATGCTTATATCAGTAACACTGTCTTGGGTGAATCCACTGCAAGATCACAGATCTGTTTTGCATCTCCTTACTTCATGAGCTTAACTGTATCTTCCCATAAATTTAAATGTTATCTTTATATTATAATAGAATTGAGGTATACATTTCAACTTATATCTTACTTTTTAACACTACATAAGCACTATTGTGTTTATTTACAATTGCTGTTACTAGGTTGTTGAAGCCCACAGATCTTCCTAAATCTTCCTAATATTGCAGATTTTAAGCAACTTCTGTCAGAAAACATCACAGCATCAGAATATGATGTATTTATAATCATGTAGCAGTGAAGGAAGTCTTTTAAAAACATGCTTAAGAATTGTTGTCCTGATTTTAGCAAACTGCAATTATTTCTCAGCTTAAATGCCCATGAATTTCTCTGTTAGGTTTAACACCGTTACTTCCTTGTTATTATAAACAGCTGGATTATCATTTCATGCCCTGCCCCAAACATATATTTTGAAAATTATTCTGAAAAAAAGCACACCAAAACCTCATCCCAAATACAGAGCTCAAGAACAAGAGGAGTGCAAGCTGAAATAATCTGATTTACAGCAATAACAGATTGGGATGCCCACTAGTTGTTTTCACTACAAATCGTTATAGATAACAATCATCAGTTATGCAACTTCAGATAAAGCCCATTTAATACAGACATAAATGACCAAAATGCATGACGAGTTTGGTAATTAAAACAGTGACAGAATTCCAAAAGGACTACTTAATGAAGTTTGTTATAATCCCAGTTGGTGTGAGCCTAATAATGAAGTAAATTACAATATAATTTTACCAGTTTGCAGAAAGGACTCTTCTTAATTGCTCTCCTGTAATAACAGAACTCAAAAACAAAGTCCTTCCTAGTTCAATTTAGTCTTACGTAATAGTCTTACTTCTTTTTGTGAAACATTAACCAAGATATTTAAAGTTATATACAAGGAACGATTCCTTTGTGTTCCTTCCAGGATGAAATTGTGCACTGCATGCTGGCCCCTCTGACATTATCGAGGGTTTGCATGTAGGATTTCTGCAGCGCATGGAGAGAACACAGCAATAAGGACTAATGGGCTGCCTGTTACCCAGCTGTCTCTTTACATTTTGTGTGTGTTGCAGTAAGGGCTCACTGCCTTCAGCCATTCAGGAACTGCCCAGCTGTGCAAAAAACAAAGCACATTTAGCATGTTTGAGAGAAATAAATCTTGCGCATTTCATTTAGCCAAACAGAGCAAGAAGACAAGGCAACCAAGACCTAACCAGGCTGCATCTTCACAAACCTGGAACTGTAACCACTAATTCTGACCAAAGACTTATCCTGAATGACAAACTGTAATGAATGTGATTATTCTCCTATAACCTGGACCTTTCACAATGTTTCTGCCTATCTCAGAGGCTGGTCTTTATTTATGTGTTTGAGAAACTTGTAGAAACACCTTCATGACAGCCATGAGGAATAAAGACTTCCATTCTATGTGTCCCTGAGGCAGGAGAGGTCCTCTCCCATACTTCACCTAGCAGGAAAATGGCACCTCTCCACAACCTTCTGTTCAATCCACATTCCAGTTTGCATCATCACCTCCTCAGCATAGCTTGACACAGAACTCTTTGCCAGGGCTTGGATTCCTCAGCAAAAACCACTAAAGTATTCCAAAAACTTGTGCCAATAAAACACCTCATTCCTTGCTCCAAAACATTCCCAGCATAAGCCCATTGGAGATGAGATAAGAAAAAGCTGCCACTGCAAGACAACACTTGGATATCCAGGCTTACAAACCCCTGCCTTGCACACAGGAGGCCTCAGCATTACTAGTTGGCAATATTTCCTCTTAGTGCTCCCAGATTCATGAGGTGGCTGAGCATATCCAGGAAGGCATCCTTTTTACAAAAAGGCTTCTTTTTCTTGCTAGCTCCTGTTGCTGTCTATTGCATAAGCTGTGAGTAGTCCTAAAGATTTATACATCAACATGAAATGTCAGATGTTTGGTTTTATTTCTTCATTAGAAAACTCTTTTATACCACTTCAGAAACTCTGCTTGTCCTTACCTCTCATTTGTTTGCTGGACGAAACTATCTGCTCCCTGTGGGATAATTCTCTCTATGCAATTTACTTGGCCTGCAAGGTGAGCATGCCCCATAGCCTACTCTTTGAAGGACCCCTTTAGTATTTTGCCTAAAAGCTACACAACACCCTCATTTTACCTTGTTTAGTTTTTCTCTCCTGATCTAACATTCCTCTAAGTGTTTTCTTAAAGTACTCTTAATAAATTACTTGTGCTAATCCAGTGATCCAATTGCTGACATAGAATGAGGTGGTCTCCTGGCTAACTTACCAAATGCTGATCTTGCACATACACTACAATTTCTAACTGTGAGCCAAGATATCTGCTGACAGGTGGTAACTCCTCCAGGATCTGCTCTCCTGCAACCTGCTGAGTTGTTTTCTTGGCTTATTCATTTATTCCCTAAAGAAAGAAATAAGATCCCTCATAACTCTTGCTTGCTAAGCCTGGCTTGTGTGTTCGCTGTGACTTTGGCTAGGAACCATGTGGTTGGAGATTTATATGAAGTGGAAAGGTTGTGATTCCAGCAAGAATTCCACATGACCTATCGGCTGTGATTTATTGGTCCCTACAATGACCTAAAAATATGTTGAATGGTTATATTCTTTCAGTCATTGATGGCATTTGAAAGCAATGCTTTTTCAGGTGATGCAAGAATGCCTTCAGACCTGTGCACTGCAGAAAAAGGTTTTCAGTAGTAATTATTCATTTCTGTATGTTGTGCACTGTAAGGCTACCCTGACAAGTCCTGGCAAAGTATTATCTGCCTGATATTTATGCTCAAATTTTTGGCTTTAACTGGCATTACTGCAGATGCATTTCTTAAAGTAATACACTCCTAGGGCACATCATTCATAAAATACATGGTACGTACTTTTTCAGCCTTCCCTCCCTCCTTGGTCTCATTGTGTGTTGGAAATTGGTGGTGGTCTTCTACATTCTTGAACATCTGGAAAGCGTGGCAGATGCCCCCCTCTCCTAAGAGTGAGCTGAATACTGCATCATTGACAGCTGACTGCTTTCTGCACAGCCCCTCATCTTCAAAATACAGCAAGAGAAAGAGAACACAGAACAAACACAATCCTGCAGCAGTTACAGGCCCAGACTCCACTCAAATGCCCCATTCTGCATTTTCTATTAAACCTTCATTAAACAGTACAGATTTCTGGGTAGAAGGACTGGAGTCCACGTCTGCCTCTCCTTTCCCTTTAATAAACAGCGCTCTACCTGTTAGGCGGCACCTTTTCCTTCCTGTCATACAATGTTAATTCAGTGAAGGATATAGCAGAGGGCAAAGCAAACAAGCAGTAAAACACTCTGACAGCAATTATTTTTGGTAGATCATGTAAGTCTGGAGCTGCCACACATCTCAGAAATACCCTCAGCCTGCTGCTTAACTGAGCTTCTCTTTCCCATGCCACTCTAGAGGCTGTGCAGGAATCAGGAGTGCTTCTCCCTGTGCCAGCTACAGAACCAACTGGTGCTGTTATGCTGCTGGGAAAATACTATTGGAGCAGCACACCATAGCATTTATATTCCCTTCTTCTAGCCCCTATTCTTCTATTCCCTAACAAACCACATTCCTAACCAATCACAACATTACAGTCAAGAAAATATTTTTTTCATAATGCAGCATAAAACACAAAATCTAACTTTCTAATAAAAGTATATTTACTTTCACTTTTTCATGCTTTTCTTTTAATAAAGTACCCAAACACACACAAGTGCTTATCTATTTCAGCTCTACTACAGCTGATAAATTCATGCAGTAGCAAGGGTGCTCTATCTTCCAGATTTTCTAGTGCATAACATGGACTTTTCAAAAGATCAAAGCAATTAAAAAATAAATGAGTGTATGAAACTAGCTTCAAAATTGTCTCAGTCTTCCTGCTGTTCCTGGCACTTTTGATGTCACTTTCCCTGCTTTCTTCTTTCTACATCTTTGTTCACAGAATGAAGAACTGCAGTCACACACAGGGTTTTCTTAAGAAAGGTTTCAACATAGCATAGATGAGAGTTTTCCTTCTGTATAAATTGCATACAGGTTTTTTTTTATCTCCACTGCGAATTACTTTTATATTAGATTATCGAAGAAGATATGCCCATTCTACCTGGATTCTGATTTGAATTTGATTTGTGTTGCAAGAGCAGTAAATTAAGTTACTGCACCTAGCAGAGCTGGAACTGATAGCATTTACTCTCATAAACTCATAAAAGTATGAATAAGATATAGTCCTTCACAGAGATCTCTCTTCCTCTGCTTTCATGTGGAAAAAACTTTAATATGTATTGGAAATGATCCTTTTTTAATTGATTAAGATCTGTAGACAATATTCAGATTCCTATAGGTTGTGGCAAACCAGCTCATTGCTTTGTGAGATGAGATTTTTTTGGGCCTAGGAGTTACAAACAGAAGCTCAGGTAGACCCTGGCTGATGGTTTTCTGGAATTCACTCACAGATTCTTAAAAGCTTTTGGATATAGAAGTAAATGTATTCGATTTTACTTATCCCAACAGGCTTTTAAATGCCAGGAGAACGCTATTATTGTGAAAAAGTAAGTTTCACTCAGGAAGTTTTGGATCTATCCAGAAGCTGCTGAAATTGGTGGAAATCACCTGAATTATTTTGACATGCAGATCAGATTTCGTGTAGGTATAGGGCATCTTGATAGACATTACAGAATATGGTTCTTTGCCACAGAGAGCTGTTGTCTCATTTGTTTTAAGGAAAGGAGGAGATGAAATGTTTTCCTTTATTTTAAATACACCTGGACACACTGGGCCTTACTGGCTTCATAGATTCATTTCTCCAAAATAGTCCAGGAACCAACCAGAAATCTTTTGACATGTCTGGAAAACAAAATTTTTTAGCTAGCATACATTAAAATCTTTGGCAATGTTCAGAATTCATCCTTGTACATCAGAGTTATTTCCCATACTTCAGTATTAATTAAGAGTTATAAGAACAGTACAGTTCTAGGCCAGTTTATTTAATTGTTCGTGCTTCATTAAAAATAGAGTTTAGGAGCAAAGCAAAATTCTCATAAAACAAACCTAGACACATTACAGAAACACTGCAGCATATAGAGGCTCAAAGTATCATATATACTCTTTCAGTTTTGTTTTCTCTCTCCCTAGAATTTCTTCTAAAGAATGTCTCGTAATACCCTCAGGACTCTTCAGTCTGGTTTATGGTCAATTCATACCTGATGGACTCACCACAATCAGAATTTTGGCATCATTTCACCAATGAACTCTCTGAAGTTGTATCATTGTACACCGAAGCAAAATGTGCATTCAGATCACTTGTGATACAAAGTTACAAATTAACAGTTACACTAGATAATTATGAAAAGAGGCAATTGCTGCGTGCTTTGGTGAGGGGGTTTTGTGTGCATTTGTTTGTCTGTTTGTTTGCTTTTGCTTTTCTAGATGACAGTGACAAGACGAAAAGATGGTCATAATGGCAAAGGTAGCTGAATTGTCCTCACACTCACAAAAATGTAGCCACTCCCTGCAGTGCTGCGCCAACTCGCAGGCTCGGGGCTGCTGATCCTGGGTGGCAGGCAACCACTGGAGTGAATTCCACTGAATATGGGCAAAAGGCATCCATTTTGTGCTCTGAAAGAGCTGTAACCAGTGCAGTGCCTGAGTGCAGGCGTCCCCTGACAGTTCTGTCACGGCCTTGAGTCTGTTCCCCTCATCTCCTCCCAGGCAGGCTGAGCATCCTTTCCCAGAAGTGCACTGCACAGACTTGTTCCACCACCTGTGCTGGCTACAGGAAAGGCAACACCAGCCTATGCTTAGTAGGACACTGGACTAACATCATCAGTTTTAGGGAAATTAAAAAATTAGCAGTAAAAAACCCACTACAAAATACCGTTCACTAGGTTAAATTGTTTTCTTGGACCTCGGACTCCTGAAATATTTTTGGAATAACATGTATTTCTTGCTCTTTAGATTGAATTTCCTTTCTGTTACAATTGCCACTACAGCATTTATAGTTATTAAGAAAGTATCTGTTGATGCAATCCAGTATGGTAGAGGGTCTGAAACACTGACTTTTACACTCCTACTTACAAAAAGTGAAAGGAAATCACAGTAAGAAAAATAATAAGATATTTTGTAGTTCTAAAAGCATGAATGGAGATGATCTTTTATCTTTTCTGTTCTGAACATGTTATATAAGAGCATGATTTACTTTTGATGAAGACCATAGCTACTACTGATGTTAATAGACACTGAATTAGCCTAAGAGCACAATAAAAGAAGTGGTTCATAATTTAGATTCAGACTTTGAACTCTGGCTGTTAAAACTTACATAACACAAGATACAAAGAACAAAATGTTAGAAAAATGTCCCTGTAGAAGTGAAAGCATTCAAGATGCCCTGAGAGCTTTATTCTGGTCAATACTGCCATGCCCTGCTTTACAAATCATGTCTTATCTGTGAATAAGACAAACTGTGAACAAGTGAGGGCTCAGCCTGGATCCCACTCACAGACCACCCCAGGCAGGAAAGTAGAAAAAGGTTTGCACGTGGTCCATACAGCTGGCATTCAGAGGAAAGGACACATGCTCAAATGTGCTGATATGGAATATTTATGACTTAATTCACTAAACTTTGCAGCTCTGCAAATTGTAATAGCAAATGTAAAAGGAATGTGAACAGCACCAGCAGTGGTAATGTGAACCAGTGGCAAGATGGTTGTTTCCTTTTCAGCCCTCATATAACTGCCTGGTGATGAAAACTGCTAAAATGAACTTTCTTGGTCTTGAAGTCTTTGGAAGGAAGTAACCATGCTTGGTTGCTGGATCACAACTAAGATACCAAAATGTTTCTAAATTAAATAGGAGTCTTCACTTGGAGTCTGTTAGACTATCACAACAAATTTATATTTATTGTATTTATGTTTAATTATACATAATATTTTCGTATTTCTATTCTTATATAGATTTAGATTGCTAACCACAGCCCCCACAAATAAAAAGCCAAATCCAAGAACTACCTGCTCCACCAAATTCTTATGTTGTGCCTCCGTACTGCAGATGCTGTTTGTCGCCTGGCCAGTGGCCGTGGGCCACCAGAGGGAGCCTGCACAACTCCACAAACCGCACAGGCACGGCGAGAGTGACTAAAGGAAAACCGGCTGAGTTTTCCTATGGATCCTGAAGAGGACAACTGAAGTCTTCTCAGGTTCCACTGAAACCTTTCCCATAGAAGCCAGGCTTCATGGGGCATTATTCTGCTGCTTCAATGTGGAAAAGATAGGAAGCTGTTCAAAACGAATGAAGACAGTGAAAAACGTTGCATTAATCACACAAAAAGGGGACAATAAACAGCCAGCTATTTCAGCTTTATATAAAATTAGTATAAACAGGAAAATAATAATTTATAGAATTAATTTCATCCCATTTATCTTTCTGTTCTGTCTGTGTACAGCCTAATCTGCCTACACTGGAAGAAATTTCAGAAAAGAAATTCTCTCACTTTTTATAGGCACAGCATGGGGAGAATGAATGAAAAACAAAGCAATGGACTCTCTGTACTTGTACTTCTCCAAATATTTGATACTGCTTCAAAAATGTCTTTATGAATAAAGAAATACTTTTAATTATTCTAAAAATAAGAAAACTGAACACAGCTTAGTAATACATTTACAACTTTCACCATCCACTGATCAGTGGATGCTTTTTTGAAGAAGATTTGTCCTTTGAATACCTTGTATTTACAGTCATAGCATTTTAAATGCGTTCAGTAATTTCTTTTCAAGCAGCCCTGTGAAATGCCAGGTTGATGTTTATGAAAGTGGCAAGATTTATAGAGTGCTCTTTCAGAACAAATTAGAAATTTCTTGTGATGACTTTATTGGAAAAAGATCAAAGAAACATCTCTCTAATAGTATTGATGGCTGTTATGATGGTAACCGTGTATTTTTCTGCAGAACACGGGAATGCAGAAACATCAAAAGGGAAGTGACGAAAGGGGGCAAGAGATGAAGGATGGAAGGGAAATGATGGCAAAAGGCCACTGCCCAGAAACTGTGCAGTAGTAAAAGAGGAAACAGAAAGGACAATGCGTATGTGAGATGTCTGCTACGATTTCTTCTCAATCCAGTAACTGCTGGATGTTGGAAAAAGTCAAAAAATAAATGTCTTGGGTCTGACAATTAGTGGGAACAAAAGAGCTATCCTACAGTCAAGTGTCTTCTCTCGCCTTTGACTCCAGCTACTCCTAGGCTGTCATAAAATGTGCTTGCTTACTCTATTTTCATAAGTCCTTTATGTATCTTTCCCAATGTCATCCCACACTAAATATACCTTGGGAAACTGGAAAAATTGCTGCAGGCTGGAAAGTTAAATGGTTTCTGCCCCTCTGAAGAAATAGTCACTATGATTGGGCCAGTTTTCAAATTAAAAGTTTCAATCTGTTGAGAATCTATAATTTCTAGCATATTTCTTCCATTTCCCACCAGCTACAACATCAAAGATTGGCAGAATGAGAGCTAAGAAACTGCAATTTAAAAGAAAAGCTCCAATAATGTCTCATCTTAACCGCAGGACATCCCTTGTGCCATGGCTAGAACAGCCTCGGTTTAATTGCTTCTGCAACATTGCCAATTTGTTGTGTTACTGGAAAATATCCATAGTATCTGATAAATTTTTCTTATGGGTCAAGTATTGCAGTCCCTAGAGTTCACAAGAATCATAGTTTTCACTTCTTAAGAAACAGAAGTTTTTGCATGGTGTAGTTCTGACTTACTCTAAGAGCATCCAGAATTGGAGAAGAAAGCAATTACAAAGTCTCAAATAGATCTTGTGCACTTTAAATTTCATGTGATTCTTTTGGGCCAGGCACAAGTTGTGGGCTTCCCCTCTGTCTGTTTGATTTTCTGATGATTTTCATTTTTCATTGTTGGAGTTGGTGGTGCAGTACTGACGTATTTTACCCAAAGCAATCCAGGATTCAGAGCCTCTGAGCAGTGACAAACACCACGCAAAGAATTTCTTATACTTTTTCCATCTGACTCTTCTGTTGGACATTTCAGTGGCCACTAAATTAAGTTACTAAAAAAACTTTATAGCAAAAAACAAAGAATGCTTTTTTCACTGAGTATTTTAGTTGTTGCATTGGCAGACCTTATATTGCTCAGACCAAAAGATTTGACTCAGACGAATCAGTGATATCAGACAAGTCAGTGATATCTTCAGTTCTTACTTTCCTAATCCAAATAATAAAAGAACTTTGAAAGCAGTAAAGGAAGTGTTTTAAGTGCCCCAAATCATGTGAACACAAGCCTGTCTATTTGAGATCTGACATCATGGCCACTTCAGAGTGAGACATTCATATGTCTTCACTCAGGTGATGCTTCTTTGCACAGTTAGTGTATTTTACTGGGCCGTTCTGTTCTCCCTTGCACTAAAACACTGAAATGCTGTGTCGCCATGTCCACACAACATACAACAGAAGTGATGCTCTGTACCCACCTGCCTTGCTACAGCCATCAACCCATTTAAATAAAGAGCAGCAATTTTCAAACAGGAAGAAATGGCAATGGTTAATTTAAAAACTTAACAGCTTGGAGCTTAAATTTAAAATGTTTGTTACCTGCAATGTTTAAATGATCAGATTATCTCCTAAGATTTGCACTAGTTTCACATTACAAATTGTACTGGTGGCTCTGGACTCAAGTTGGAGTTTGGAAGTCTCAAAGTTTGAGAGAGTTTTCAAGTTTAAACCTGTCACACCACTTGTGACCTAAGTATTTCAGTGTACTGCTATGTTTTGATGTCCAATTTTATTTGCATGTATTTTTAATATTTATACAAGAATGTCCAACTGAGATGAAATGTTTTGTGGATAGAAACACCTGCTAGGTCCTGTTACAACGTACTGGGAACATTACAACATAATGGGAACTGTCTGCTGTACTTAAAAAAGAAAGGATTTTCCCCTACAGTTTAACTGAAATGGAAAGGGGACAGAATATGGTCTTCACTGAGTAAGGAGGTAACTCAGCAAAGAAGAAGCATGTGTGTGCTTCATAAAGGTGTCACTTTCCTTTCCAAATATAAAGTAACAGCTTTGGATGTGGGAAGGAGTGCTGTGTCTATTCATTCAAAAATACGGCCAATATTTATAGCATTCATATTTTCTCATTTTTAGATCTCTGCTTAAACATATTTGTATACCATATCCATTATTCTAACTACCTAACCCAAAATTATTTTCCTCTTCAATTTTTAGAGGATAAACAGAAGAGGCACACAAAATCATTATGTGTAGCCAAAGATTCTGTGTGTATATATGTACAGCACATATATGCAGTATCCACAGATACACATAAATCTATGTATATGGTGTTGTCATTTTATGAGAAACAAAATAAATACATAAAACTACTTAGAAGGGGTTAATTCAAACACCATAACACCTCTAATGTATTTCAGTTTTGAGCACTGATTTTACTTAATCAAAGATACAGGAGGAAAACAATCTGTTACAAGGGTCTACAACACTTTCCAGGTGTTGTCCAAACATGAGTGGTTCAGATACAAAATAGATAAGACATGTGGTGTAACATGAGTTTAGATGGCAAGAAATGCACCAAATTATTCATGAACAGCATAGCAATTAAAGCATAACAAATGTCTGCCACTAAAACTTTTATTCTACAAACACTATTAATCCTACACAGCCGTTTAAAAATGTTTTAAAGAAGTGTATAGAAATAAATATATGCATATGTATACATGCATGTGGATAATTTTTATATTTTGACATTTAATTTTTTGTCCTTCTGAGTATATCTGTGTTGTCAGTGGACTTGGTTAACCACATAGATTTAAAAAGTAGAAAAAAGAGAAAGTAGAGAAATAGAATGATCAATAAAGCAAAATTCCAGAAAGAATAGCCGTCTGGAAGACAAGAATCCCAATGTTTTTAGGTTTACTATTGCCTGGCTTTTAAAGCTAAATCTTTCATTTCTAGTTGCTTTTATCAAACACCAGGAAAGAGACATTTCACCATAGCTTCCACCTACGCTGTCTACCTCAACAATAATTACTGTTCTTTCTCTTAAAACAGCACTGCCCACAACCACAGCCAAAACCCATATGACTAAATGGCTCCTCAGTATGCTCCATAATTCTAATTCTGGTGATAAAATCCTGGCTTTGAGGATTTCAGATACACAATATTGCATACAGTTGCTGAGCATTGTGTCTCATCTTCCACATTCTGCACAAGCATCGTGGGTGAAAGGGCTCAGAGGAACAATTGTTATTTTCCTCTGTCATAAATGTCAGCAACTGACTGTTTTCACTGTGTAGCTTTCATTGCATTATTTGCTTGGTGTCTAATAATCCCTACGAGCCATGATGCTGGAGTTTCACATCCCTGAGCCACTTTCACACAGCCCACACACCACTCAGCATCCTGCTGCCACAATAGTTATTTCCAAAAAAACTGTTTTGAAACAGTACATTTAAAAGGCAAGGCCCATAGAACTGCTCCATGCTAACAGAAAGAACAGCACAATTTATTCTGGAGCAAGGGAACATGACAGGAATGTCAGCATAGCCTGAGTCCTTTGATTTTGTATCTGAACATGCACCACAAAACTGTACACATGTGACAGAAAATAGCATAAATTGCTTATAAAATAGGTGGAGGAGAAACACGGCTCCACTACAAGATTATACATACATGTATATACTCCTGCATGTAGGAACTGATAAAAGAAGGTGCGATGTATTACTGATAAGGGAGAAAAATGAACTTCTCTCGTTCCCTGGAGCACAGAAAAGCAGGAAGGAAACGTACTGTAAGTCTGTATTTGACTTTTGTACATCCAGTCCAGAACATTGTCCCCGGTAGTAGTTAGCATCAGAATTTTGAAGTAAAGGGACAGATACCATCCATTGTCTGTATCTAAAGTCTTGTCCTAAGTTCAGTATCCCAGATGCAATGTCATTTCCGAAGTTTATATTTCTAAGTACTGCAACTTCGAATGTGTTTCCATCAGTTTTCAGATCTGCATAATTTTTGACCTTGATGCCTCTCTAGCTAGAAGCTGCATGAGAAGTATTTAATGAATGTCACTTTGCTGACCCATGACTCAGAGGGGTAGCTCTGAATCACTGTGCCTTACAGGCTATGACAAGGACAGCTTCAGGCAATGCAGGCTTCCCAGAATCTGGAAATAGAAAAAGCTCAGCTGTTTCCTCTGCCTTACAGTGCCACATCCTTTTTCACGCTGACATTATCCCTGCCCTCTTCCCTGAGCTGGTCATACACTCATGCCCTGGTCCACCATAGCTTGCACTGGCCCTGCACGCAGCAACGCCCTGCCATGCTCAGGTTAGGTCAACACTAGCAGCCACAACCCACTTGCTTCTCTAAAAGGCATCAGAAGGAGGCAGCAGTCAAGGAAGAGTAAAGAAGACAGAGGGGAGCAGAGTAGGGAGGGATGAAGACAACCATTGTGCTTCATCTTTGGAAGCTTTGGAAATCCTGTGGGCTTTGCCTGGTGGGGTTCCTCCTGTTGTCAGCTGCTGCAAAGCAGCCAAATGTGGGTCCATTGTGGGTCAAAGTTAAAAGTCCATCCAAGCAGCATTACAGGGTGATCACATTGTTCTGATTGTGCTGACTGCAAGGGCAGCCTGCCATCTGCATAAACCACAACAGACACTGCTGAATCAGCTCCTTCTCTGAGGAAAATGAAGCTAAGCAACCTGTAAATCCCAGCAGCTACCCCACTACAGTCCAAAAGAATCACACAATGTTTCTCTCCCAACTCCTTCCTTCCATTTTAATTTAGTCAGCAATGAAATGCAGGGAGATTATTCATCAGAAAAGAACTCATTCAAATATTAACATGAGGGCTGTTTGGTAGCTGAGCTCCGATTCATAAACAAGCTGTCTGCATTTAAGGAAGGCTTTAATAAGGCAGCTACTTCCAAGCACAGGATTATTCAATGGGAGGAAAATTGTTTGGATCATCAGAAGATGGCACCTATTTTACCTTCTTATCTCTAAAAGAACATAAATGGTTGTTACTGCCTGAGATAAGTAATAGTTAGACATCAATTTTTATTCTAACTTATCATGTATGCACATTGCGAAGTTGAGTCTTGCTGCAGTAATTCCCCTGGATCTTTGAAAATTTTGCTTAAGGAAACTGTGACAAGATCTGTACAGGTTCTAAAGGTGCTCTGTTCCTCAGAGAATGATTTCTCTGTTCCCAGTGCATTAGCTATAGGATGAATGAAGCTCTCATTCTAGTTTGGATTTTGTATCTTGCATTTATCTTCATTTGTATTGCCTGCCTTTGGCATGAGATTTATAGCCCAGCTGTGCAACAGTCCCAGCATGAACAATCCTGTCAGTAAAAATGAAAAGCTACATGAACATGTATTACAGTAGCAGTTACAACTAATTCATAGAATGTAAACAAACACAAAACCATCTGTAGTTCTCCATGTAAAACTAGTTAAAAAATAAAGTGCAGAATTGGGCAGACATATTCTGATTGCTGCTAAATTTGTGATTGTAGACATATGCCAGTTATTAGCTTTCATTCAACTTTGCCTCACACAACAAAGGCTATTTGTTCAAATTCAAGGCTGTAACACATCCTCAGATTTTACAAGAAACAAGCAATGGACATTCTCCATGTTCACTCTTCAGTGTGGGTCTATCATCACTAGCCAACATCTCAACTGTCTCTGATAGGCTGTTGCCACTTTAATTTAAAAGGAATTACTGCTAACTATGGCTTGCTGTGATTGTGTGTTTTCTTATGTACCTCTTTTTATTTTATTTTAGAAGCTTAGCTATTAAGAATATCAGGCAATTTTGATCATCTTCAACAATTGCCTTATAAACCTGTAATTCAGAATGACTCTAACAGGCAACTACAACACCCATCAAACAACATAAAAATCTATTGCAAAGAGAGGGGATGGGAAGACAGAGTGAAGCACAGAAAGACAGATTTCCTAGTTCAAACTCTGCCATGTGGGAAATTACATAATTTAGGCTAAGCATGATGCAAATATTTCTTCATATTATTTTTGTGTGTGCAAAGGAAAATAAAACATCAGTTTCATGCTTGTTCACGCCTCCTCTTCATAAAGCAGAACACCTGCTGCCCACTATAATACGAGAAGGTTCTGGCCATTTTGTGTACCAAAATGTTACCCATAAACAACAAAATGACAGCATTTTATTGCATTCTGCCTGGGTTATATAGTCCCCAACACTAAAATACGTTCTCCAGTGGCCTAGATATCAGGGTGTAGATGAAGATCTTCAGTTTTTAATTAATAATACATAGTGCAGATTCTGAAAGGCTATCTATAATTTATGTATCAGTGTCTCAAAAGCAGTCATTCATACATTATATATTCAGGCAGAAAATTATCTTGCTTTTATTTTCCAATAAAAAGTGTAAGATGTTACTATGTACCCTCCAAAATGGAGCAGTGCTACCCAGAGCTTTATAGCTCTCAAAAGTGCCAGGTTCCACTGGGTTCTCTTTGCTGCAAGAAGCTAAGGGTGCAAAAGCATTACTCACTGAGCATCTCTCCCTCTGTTCTACTGGGCTTTTAAAAATGATCAGGCCACTTCTTGAATAAGTGCTAATTTACCTATAGAATACATAGAGAGACAGATAATGGCAGAAAAATAAGTTTTCAAAATGGAAGGATATTATTTAACAATAAGGGGCTTCCAAGCTGGACTTAAGAAAAACTGATTATGGTAATATACCACAAGAGTTCTATAAAACACAGGGCCAAAAAAGTAATTTTTAAAATAAAAATATATGCAAAGCTATTGCATATAAAGCATGTTGAATATTAGCAGTCATTCTCATCATGCTGTCCTATTTTCCAAGTACCCACCTACTTATGGGCACTTCAAAAAGGAAAAATAAAAAAATGCATACTGTATATGCCAAACATGAAACTCTTGAAAGTTGCTTTCAATGCTATATTTTCTCCCTATCTCTAGCAAGCTGAAAAGCTAAAAAATCCTGTATCTTCTTCTGCTCTCTATCAAGCCACAAAGCCTAAAACAGTGATATCAGGGTACATGGTGCAAAGAAAGTCAGCCTCTGTTACACCTCAGTCAGCACTTTTATGTGCAAAGCAATGTAGACAAGATGCCAATGAGGGATCCAATGAGCCCTCCCTCCTGCCTCAGGTGCTGGAAAAGTAATTTTTGGGAGGCTGGAAGTTCCAGCAGTCTGACAGATTATCTAGACTCTTTCTTTCCAGGACAGAAGGAAATTACTCATATTTACCATTGCTTTGCTGTAGCTCCACCAGAGTGGATGTGGCACCAACCAAAGCAAAACTATTTTTTTCAGACTTGCCCTTCTTCCATGTTCTATGCTCTGAAAAAACTTCGCTTTTTTCCACTCAGAAGTACTGAAAACAATCCAGCCTCAACAGAGATTCAAACTGACTGAGATAAGAAGTATTTTCCAATATCATAAAGACAAGGAGATGATAAAACAATTAATATTTGTGATGCATCTGGACATGTGATGATTTGTATGTAGTGAGACTTTGAGGTAGGAGAACTTTCAGCAAAGTGAAAAAAGGAGTAGCAACCCACACAGAAAGAAGGTATAAAATTATATTTTTTAAAATGTGGATTTAAAATTACCATCTGAACTTTATTACCTTAGACCAATATTATTTTGGAGAAAACAAACAGTTCAGCACGACCTACAAGCAAACAATCTAGAAGAGAAACATAAATCCTTGAGATTCATATACTGCACTTTCCTTTATGAAGTCATAGAATGTGTTGGTTTGAAAGAGCCCTTAAAGATCATATTGCTCCATGCCACGGGCACTTTCCACTAGACCCAATTGTTCAAAGCCCCATCCAGCCTGGCCTGGGAAATCCCAACACCCAGTAAGAACATTTTGAAGATTAGAAAGTAAAAATTACAACTGGGCAGGAAGAATACCACTGTGACCCAGAATGTCACCATCTGTAAGACAATGTAACCTTGAGAAGACATTGCTTCTTTCTTATTGTAAAAACATGCCGAGAGGGACAGTCCTTTTCCAGTCACTTGTGCCACACGAACTGCCAGAGCTATTGATGGATTTAAGGTGGATACATTGGCCTCCACTGATGCAGGAACACACACATTTTTTCACTACTCCACAGCTACAGGCAGAGCAAGTCATTTTGGCAGCAAGAAGATGTGAAAAAGCAAGTCTGAATGGCTGCAGAGCACCATTAAACATCCAGAACACACGATTTGGACTGAAGACAGTACAGCTCAATTTTAAAATGCCAGCTTAGCCTATTTAGCATATAGTTTGGCAGCTGAGTTATTCAGGAACTTATTAAAGATTATTAATCACAATTTAACAGTAATGGATTGAGCAAGGAAAGCCTGCTGATTTGGTGTTGAAGGGTGCTGAGATCAGCTTGAACAAACTATCTCAAATCACAAACATCACAAGAAGTCCAAGAAAGGTACTTCCTGACTGAGGCAAACAGCAACAGGGATGTGCAGGCACTGAGATGGAAGTGAGAGTCAGAAGAGTCAAGGAGAAAAAACCAAAGACCTGATAACAGCTCTTCCAGCAATAAAGCATCTGTTGCTGAGCAGGCAAGACAACACATAATCTAAAGATGTGACTGTCGATCACTTTACACTATAAAAGGCCAGTCACACTTTTTCACAGTGGGGATTTATTGCATTCCCCCCTAAGGTGTGTGATGGTCCTTCCCTTGGGTATGGATGCCCCTCAAGGGGTAACTCTGAGGCTGAGCAAAGAGATTTGCCCATAGTCATTTCGTATGGGTCACTAACATCAATCTCTACTTGATAAGCTAGCTCTGATATAATTGATTTAGTAAAAAGTGTACTATATTAGTTTTATTATGCAGTAAATAATTCTGATTACAGCCTTTTGTTCTTTTGGCCTTATATCCTTTTGCTTTTTACAATTTTGCAATTTCACTTTTATTTTCTTCATTTTTACCAAATCATTTTCATTAATAATCTAAATAAAGCACTCCATTTATTCATATTGAATAGCTGGTTTGCCATCCTTTATCCTGAAGGAGGACAAAGCCATATAAAGGCTTACTTACACCTCTACAATCCTTCAGACAAAAACTCTGTCAGAAGGTCCCATTCAGTTCCCTGACACTGCACCACTTAGTTGGCTATTTGTACAGGGTGCACACACATGTAGTGCAACAGTACAGACAGGAGTGTGGAATCAACATTGCCAGCCAGACATCCCAACAAAATCTGGGCCAGTGACTACATTTCAAGAGCAGTCCTATCTAAAAGCTCCTAAATTCAGTGTCCATCCATATGACTCAATGCCATGACTCTAGGAAAAGACACCAACAGTGTCACCAGCAAAGTGCCCTGCAGAGTCCAGACCAAGTGATTTTTGGGGATAGAAGACATCAGCTATGCCCCAATTTTTTATTCACAAGTTTTTCTTTTCTAATGTTTTAAAGAACCATTCCATATATGTCCACTAGCATCATTCCTCCTCTCAAATCCTTCCCCAGTTTCAGGCTTCCTTACAAGAAAGTCTCATCTTTTAAGTCTGGCTCAGTAATCTGTTTCCTGTTTGAATTGTCTCACTCCTTTCTTCCATTTCTTTGTTTAAGGACTGGCTTCAGTTTCTTCAGATTTTTTAAGTGAGGAGGAAGAAAAAAGAAGCCGAGAAAACAAAATTCTACTTTATCAGCCATTCTAAAAAAAACATCTTTAAAAAAGTCCTGTGAAACCTCAAGCTCCCTAGCTCAGGCAAATATGAAGAAGAACTTTATCTTAGCAAGTAGTTAACTGCAGGCAAATTGCAATGCAATATATGCTGAAATTGTTTCTGCAACAGGAACTGTTGGATTTTTGCATTAATTGAAAAGCAAAATATTGGCAAATAAGACTGTAATTTCAGCAAAAATCTCTTAGGTCACATGGTCTATTCTGTCTGTACTGCCAAAACTGAGCTGTTAATTTTGAAGTGCTTTTTACAACCTGTTTTTGAGTAACTCCAATTAAAAAGTGGGTAAGATCGTTTCAGTTAAAGGTTCTTTATCATTCATTTGCCACATGACAAGTTGAAAACTGCCAAAAAGTACTTAAACTTTATGCTATTAGGAAATATTCCTTAATAGACACGTGGTTTTTTTTTTCCATACTGTTTTGGTTGTTTCTGAAAATTAATTTCTTATGTGAAGAATAATGGCTATAATCTGAACTAAATGAATTCTATGGTCAATGGTTAAAGGTATGAGCATTAGTGAACTAACAGCCAGAGGCTGTAAATCAACACTGTTTTAACAAACCATTACATTACAATAATTACACTTGTAAAAGTTACAAATAGTTGCCCACAAATAAAATGTCAGGACTGCATAATGTTGTATCGCTACTGCGAAGAAAAATAGGTCACCTCAGTCTCTCAGGCATAGATGATCAATAAGAGGTGAGTGCTGACTATTGGTCAGGAACTATATATCACCTTTGCTCTGGTTTCATTATTGGATATGTCTCTTTGCATTCCCAAACATCAAAGTAAATACCTCATTGGTTTTAGACCTCCACATGTTGCTACCATCCCATTAAGTTGTCTTAAATTAGTCCTTCGCTGCTTGCCGCTTGCTATTTTTCAAGAATGCAATTCAAGCGTTGCCTTCCTTTATCTTCCAGGCCGTTCTTAACAATTAATTTTAGAGAAGAGACAAGCATTATTCCAGTGTGGCTTAAGCAGTCACTACTTAGCTAGAAATACTTCTACTAATTTGAAAAAAAATTACAATATGAGAAAATTAGGAGAAAGAGTGATGCATAGGAAGGTATGTCCATGGACCTTGAGGAGAGTGAAGAGGGAATAAACCTGACTTGCACCAGCCAAGAATAGAGCCCAAAGACAATGAGTAATCTACGTCTGACAAATCCAGTATGTATGCATCCAGTGATACTTCCAGTGGAGTGGAGACACACACTGCTACTGGGGGTCTGAGCTGACCTCAAGAAATATTTATTGTCCTCCTGGTCACTCCTTTGCTTGTGGGTTGCATATGGCAAAACAAACCAGCAGTTCATTTATGACCAAGCTCTACTTATAATCCATAAACCACTCTGTTGGCTACTTAATCAATTCAATCTACATTTTTCTAACATCTTGCTGGGTACTGCATCAAGTTATTTATTAGTGGTGTAGTTCTTCAATACACATTTTCAAACAGAGGTATAAAACAACCCTGACGGCAAACATTAAAAATTCATATTTACCAACAATTACTGTAAGACATACAAGACACGTCAGGTATTACCTTTCTAAGTATGTAACAGCATCTTGCTATACAGCATTATATTGGAGCATTGACTTTCTTATGCAGTAAAGATCATTTGAACTGTTTTCTAACCACAACATGATTAATTCAGTTTATTGCCACTGATGGCTCAAATGTGGCAACCCCAATACATAGATTTTCGTTAAGCAAAATCTTGAGGATTAATGTGACCTGTACATGCATTCCAAAGCTTAAATCACAGTAACAGGTAATTGGACATGAAATTATATTCCATGGATGGGGAGAGTGGGGAGGGAAGAATTTATTTCTGCTCTCTGTTATACCTGCAAAAAACTTTTTAAAAAACAAACACACGTATAATGTATCTGAAGTTTTTCAAAACTACATAAAACTGTTGTGACCACCGAAGATGCTATGGGAGAAAATAGATTTCTTTAATAAATATAAGAACAAAATTAAAGAATGACACAAATCATTTTCATGACATACTTGCAGTGCTTTTATGGTCCAGGCCACCTATTTTATATTCTCTTATGTTTCATCTGTGTCATTAACCAATTTAATCATAATGGCACTAAAGAAAGAAGCTGTTAGATTTGTCTCATTTGACCCATTTTTTCCTTAACTGAGAGTGTTACTGTGTACAGTAACATTTGCTCTTGGAATCATGTTCTGTTCTAGATCTGCTTTATTTTTATTTTAGTCCGTGTGAACTTAAATAACAAAATTAAGGTCTCAAGCACAATTTTCTTGCTTTCTTGAAAGTTATCATACAAACTGAGTAACACTCTTTATCCTTTCCTATATCTTCATAAGATTGAACCAATATTTAGAAATATATCATGTACTTAGTTTTCCCTTTTTTCCACTAGACAAGAAGAGTGGACACTTGGCTAACTAAATGTTAATTCTTTCAGTAACACCAAGCATTGAAATGCAGTATCTGGGTGCAAGGGCAGAAAAACTAACATGACTACACCACATGAATCTAAAACACTTGCAAATCCCTGCTAAAATACAAAAACTAACCATATCATCTGACATGCAATATTTCCAACTGCTTATGTTAGCGATTGTAGCAATATTATCCGTATTGCAGTATAACCTAGAAATACTGTCAGTGGATTTTACAATGAAACCTGCAAGTAAAATTAAGTTAGTAATGAACAGTGAACAAATCTTTCAAAACCATTTCAAGCTCTTTAACAGACAAAAGGCTTTTCAAACCTTAGCAGACCTGTGGAAAACAAATATGTAAGATATGTAGGAAATTATACTTGCAATGTATTGAATGGTAATTATATCCAAAGGAGAAGCCACTGTTCCAACAATAACAGTATGTTCACAAAGGGAAAAACAAAAGCAGTATTAGAAAGAAATTAGTTTTGACAAGATCAGTGAGAATCCAAAGCTAAAAAGCATTACAGAAGTATATAATTAATCCCCAAATTAGTGTTATGAATCTAGGATGTTTGGAAGTAATCTTATATTTCAAGTAAATGTATTAAAATTGAAACTTGAAATTCATACTGAGGACCACCAGACAACTTAAACACAACACTGACGTCATTTCCAAGACGTATTTCATGATTTAACATGGGTTTTTTGTTTCTTTTCCCTCTAAGACAGCCCTGCTTCATGACACGCACTGAGGTTGCTTAATAATTTAAGTAGTTTTTCCTTGCCTAGAAACAGTGAGTGTTCTTACACCTCCAGCATGAATTATAAATTCCTTGGCTTTATGATATATGTAAAGTGCAATCATTAGGAGGCTGAAGAACTGCAGAAATCTAATTCTTCTGCTGGACTTGTAGAGAAGATCTCAACCTGACAGAGCCCCCAGCAAACTTAATTTGTAAGTAGGAGTCTGCTGACACTGACAGTAATATCTAGTCATGTGCAGACATTACACCACACCAGAGAAAATCTTCATGACTGGGCTGGTATGAGAAGTATAAATTGATGGCTATAAACCTGCAGTTAGGGAATTGAGCTGTATTGCTCTTAGAAGTAATTCTGCTGGCTGTAGGCCTCAGTATACCTAACACTGTCTTGAGTTGCAAACAGTCAGAGACCAGCACGGTGCTCACCATTCCCCTGGCTGTTCTCGTTGTCCTGGACATGCCAGTACCACTGCCTCAGCACCACAGCTCAGGAAAAAATTGTGTTCAAGAGTAAACTAGTTGAGCTCAGTAGCAACAGCTCAGCTGGGTCCAACTAAAAGCACAGACCCAGCAGACTCAGCCTCACCATCAGCAGGCAGAGGTGAAAGTGCACGCACCGTGACAAACGACTTGCACCACAAGGAATCCTTTAAAACTACCACAGTCCTAACCAAGTCTTATCCCCCCCTTAAACTGGGATCTAACAACTCCTGCACTACCTTCCATCTCTATCGTCTCAGCAACCTGTCCCAGATGGTCTCCTTCCAGCCTTACACAGATCACCCCACAGGTAGCACCATGGCCACCAGAGGAGAGCCCAGGTTTCACCATTGCCACTGCAGGCCTCCGTGCATGACCAACACCTCAGCAAGGTCTCCACATGGAGCAGGGCTTCTTGCTTTTGGATTCTGCTCAAGGCTTTTCTTTCTTTGACTAGTAGAAGCCTGCCTGTTGTTAGGCTTAAAATCTGAGTACAGCAAATCATTTTCTTCCTTTTAGGACTCATTTCCACAGTGCCGGCTCTCAAAATGTAAACAACGGGGCTTTGACAATCCATTTTGCCTCCCATGCTGACACCCACGACAACCCCCTAATTTTTTGTTGTTTTGTTTTTACTGGAATGAGAGTTCCAAGTTCCATTTTAGTTATTTTTATATTTAAATACATTTCTATTTAATGATTTTTTTTTTTATTAATTCCTATTTCCACAGTGAAGATCCTCACAGTTCAGAACACTAAATCATCCCAACTGTATCCCACCACATTACCTAACCCATCTTTTAGGAAGCAGCAATTATTATTGCCAGGGAAAAATAGTCAGATGCAATGTTTCTAAATGTTTTGTCTTTGATGTATTGCATTCTCCATTGTAAGATGTCTCACTAGTGTTCATCCTGCTCACAGTTCAAGACTACTGACACTGTAGTGCTTTGTCCCTTGCACCCAAAAATACAGTACTGGAATGAGGTATTGCCCAGATACCCATCACTTAAATGAATAAAATCCAAAGGTAAAAAAAGAGCAGCAAGGAACAACGGGAGGCATTCCAGCCTCTCTTCCTGATGCACATGTACCCTGACATGATTGGATCTAGTCCAGATTTTCCCAGTGTCTGTGCAGCTAGATGTTTCCTCTGTGTGGTAGGCCAGACCATGTCAGAAATTTACCAAAACTACCCACACGTTAGCAGAAGTGACTGAATATAACCCCTGAAACATAACAAACGATAGTAATTTTTAAAAAAAATCTACCTGTGTAATGATAGAACAGGTTCAGTTTTCCACATAATTCAGCTGGACACAGTCCCTGCAGTATGCAAAGGCTTTACAGAAGTAGTTCCCTGATTGAAGTCCAGCCTCCTGCAATTTGTGGTTTGTAGCTGATTGCAAAATGTGAAGGTTTTGTCACACTAAGACATCTATAAAGACTGCCCCTATGTGAATTTTCCTTCTTCTAATACTGCTTGAATTCATTCTGTAGCCTTCCTTTCAGTTCAAGAAGAGTTTCTTTATTTTGGACACCTTCATTCCTGAAACTGGTACTTACCAAATTCACATTTGATATCTTTAAAACCTTTGAGAAGTTTCACTAAAATCAGCCCCAAAGCATTAAAGTTCAAGTAGGGAAGGTGAACACAGGAGTTTGGGTAAGCTAAAAGCACACATCTATACACAAAGTGCTTTCAAAAGGTTTGCTTCCTTCGAAAACTTGTTTCAGAAGTTACTTTCAGTTTCTCTGTAGTCCTGTTTTATGGAGAAACGCCAGCTCCTTGTGGTGGGTCTGGCCTTTATTTTGAATGTAGACATCAACCTTGATTGATGTCTCTGGACTAAATTTGGTGGGCAGTGCAGCAGTGAGCTGAAGCGTTTGCAGTGTCTCTCATGGGCTGCCCGTTTTGATTGTTTTGTTTTGTTTTGGGGTTTTTTTTTGTTTTGTTTTTTGTTTGTTTGTTTGTTTTTGTTTTTGTTTTTCTCTGTGCCACTTCAAAAAAGAAATACACGGCATAATATTGTGGAGGTGCTAATCCTGCCACACCAGAACACCTGGTCGCTGGGGGTTACCTCCCAGGTGCCGTTCGTCCCTGAGGGGCTTTTCTCCACAGGATGAGTTGGGGTGAAAACCAAACCCCAACACCTGCACATCTGGAAAGGCTCGACTGCCGCCTCGTTTTCTCCCCACACCCAGTCAAACCTGGTCAGCAGAGGGCTCTCCCCGCGGGTGACGGGGCGATGCCGGGGGTGTGTGTGCGCTCAGGGGAGGATATGGGTGGGGCCCGGGGGCAGCGGAGCCCCACGGCCGCAGCAGCCGAGAGGGCCCCGCGCTTCCGTCCCGGCGGGACAGCGCCCTGGGGCCGGGACAGCGCCCTGGGGCCGGGACAGAGCACTCGGGCCGCGGCTTTAGTGGCCCGGACAGCGCAGGCAGCGGAGCCATGAGCCCGGCAGGTCGGTGTGGGGCGGGTTGCGAGGGCGGGGAGGCTCCCCCAGGGTGTTGTGTCCCGGTGTGGTGGTGGGGAGCGGAGACCCTGCCCCTGAGAGTAGCCCTCGAGTGCAAGCGGTATCTAATGCATCGCTTACAGTCTCTCCGTACCAACTTTGCTGAAGAGGAGGAGGTGTAGCACCAAGAAGTTAGGAAATGAAAGAGTAAAAGTTGTCAGAGCTATGTTAATTTGGTGCTACGTCTGTATCCACTCTGGGATAGTCTTAATTGGCTAATCATGTGTTGTGTTATTAATTAAAAATTGATCATCCTCTTGCAGTCTCTCAGCTTTCCATATGGGATCCAGCCTGGAGTGTACAGCAAAACTGTGCTAGACTTTGCACGGGAATATTAATTCCTTGTTTATGCTTTTATTGGTGTTTATTGCAATATCTGTGTGCCTCAAAACTGTTGGTTTTGTTACTCCCTTGGTAGTGTTGGAACACATTATCCCATTGACTGGTGGAAAAATTTGATGAAAAGTTAAAATTACTTACAAAAGGCTCATGTAAATCAGAAGTAGTCCTTAATATGAACCAGAAACCTGTGACTGCATGTCCCTGTGCACATTCTTCCCAGCTGTGTTCCCTTATTCACAGAAATACTGTCTATTTACTGCTCCCATTTTCTTCACGTGTCTTTGCAAGACTCAGCAACACTTAAATCAAGCCAGTGACTGCCAAGCTGGGCACTCAACAAAAAGCAAATGAAAGACATGTAGCCAGATACTAGAGGTTTGATTGACTTGCTTGTAGGGAGCTCAGCTATATTTTTGATTCTTTTAGTAGGCGGGACAATATTTTATCCTCATTTTCTGAATAAGGAATCAAAAAAGAGAAGTCTGAGGGCCTGAGTCTGTAAAGGTGACTCAGTGCTTTGTTTTTCTGTTCTGATTCATCATTTTAAATGACTGCTTCAGATACCAAGACAGGGTTTTTACCAAGTAATTTATATTTTGCATCATTGTATAACATCAGAGTAACCACATTAGTTATTAATTATCAAGTGCAGCTTTGTAATGGCATTAGCCTTGCAAACCATCTTTACCTACTACTCTCATTATACAGATTAAAATACCAGAGAAGAAAGGCAAAGTGATTTTTCCAGCTGTTTTATAATAAGTTAATAACAATTAAAAATACCAAAACTCAGTACTGCATTGCTTTCTACCTAGGGCTGGTGTGGAAATGGGTGTGGTTATTTTACTGGTTATTTTCTGTCTAGACTCAGTTTCCAGTATTGCAAGCGTCTTTAAAAAGTCGCAAATGAGGGCAAAACTACATTTAATGGCATTTCTAAACATACATGTGCCATCCCAGTTATTAGGCAAACTGATATTTGTGGATGTGAATGGTATTCTGATAATCACAGAAGTATGCTTAGTGATCATTCTGTATCAATGGCAGGATACAACTGTGCATGACCTTGGCATACAGTTTAGAATCTGGATCTTGGTGAATAAAGGCAGTCAAATCCTGAGTACACATGTGAAATAGCTGGAGTAATTGCTGAGTAAATATGTAAGAACACCAAAGAGGGATGGCTGCTTTCCCAGCTGCTCACAGCCAGTTCCACACATTGGCAGGGGAACAAGTAACAGCAGGCTCAAGCAGCAGAGGATGTGCTGGCCTTCTACTCTGGCATCATTTGTCTCTGTCGTTTTTTCATGTATTGCTCTGCCTAAGCCTCATACACCTGCGACCTCCATGCGCAGAGCTTTCTCCTGCAGGTTTGCCACAGCATCAAACCTTTCTTTCCACAGTGTGTAGAGGTCTGTTTTCTCCTGACAGAACAGTATCTGTGAGGTACTGAGGTTGTTTTAGGTGGATTGCCCAAGGCCAAGTCTAGCTCAAATCTGAAAGCTATTTGGGATGCTTGGTGAGAGAGACAGGCTTGTTACTTGTCAGTACTCTGCTGAAGACCCTAGCCTAGATGAACTTCTTTATGCAAATTCCATTAAAGATGCTATAGCTAGTAGAGATAAAACATCTGTAATGCATGATTTTTGATGACATCTGCCTTCACTTGAGACAGGAGGCACTGACAGAACAACTTCATTGCTATGTTGTGTTGGAGTTATCACTCCTCTCCACACTCAGGAATGTAATTATCTTCATTGAGATCTTTCCTTGAGTGTCCTTTATTTACACAGTGTACATTTCTGTCTCTCCAACTGTTTCTGGGTCAATGTTTATGTAAGAGATGTTCTGGGAGGGAATCTAGACAGTGAATAGACATAAGTAATACTTGATTTTTATTTTTCTCAAGAATTAGGGAGTGCTTGAGTTTTTAGTAGTCAATAATTTTTCAGCTCCTTCACTTTCAGGGAAAAAAGAATACTCAGATGATTTGATTCCAAATCCAAGGGGTCTAGTGGTGGAGTTTTGAAGCTGATTCAGTAATAGCATCATAACACTAATCTTAATATTCAATATTAATTATGAAGTAATATTAATATTATTAATAATGTATTCATAATTTGAGTATCAAGCCAGAACTGAAGTACCTCAAAGCTATAGTTTCTCTTCGTAAGGGTTGGGATGCTCATTCAAATTCAAAAGTTGATCCCAACAAGCTGTGTTCCTTGTGCTAATTCTCTCTCATCTCCCTTCTGTTGCAAGCAGCAGTTACTGAAGTTTGCATAGAAGCAATTGACCACCCACGTTTGAAGAATTGTATGACTGATATCACAGATGTCATGATAAAGGTGAAAGAAAGCAGTGATGTCAGTTTCTTTAAAGAACATTTGTGTCCAGGGACTCAAAACCCACAGTGTGACTCTTTCCCTGTCTGTGTATCTCTTGAAGCTGGTCTTTGAGCATTTGATTAGCTCATATACTCCACTATTTGCTTGTAGGTGATAAAGAATGTTTTTTCTCCTCTAAGAAGCTTAAGCACCCCAATGCAAACAGCAGCAATAGCTGTGATGTAATTACATCCCCATGGGAGGTCCAGTGATTTCTGACTGTCGTTAAAAAAAAAAGTTGTCCTGATCTTTTGTGTAAATCAAAATCAGACTATTGCAATGTGAATTGTGATATAAAAACCCCGAGGCTTTATTAAATGTAAACTAAAGTAATAAGTTCAGGATGGTATTGAAAATATTTTTTGAAACCACTGTGAAGATAGGAAGGGAGCCACGAATAGCAAGATTTAAATTTTAAACTGAAATCTATTTCATGTAATGATATTGATGTTCATTTAGTATTTATTGGCTCCCTGCATTGTAAAAAAGCACTGCTTTGTATGAAGCCACAGTGTATAATTTATGCTATCACAGGGCTGGCAGTTAAAGCAAATTAGTCTTATCAGACCCATCATTACTTTGTTTCTCAACATTTCTGTGAGCTTTTCTATACAGTTAAGTAAGAAGAGTCTTACACATGTTTGACATTGAGACAGTTTGACAGCTGAGTTTGGAAAGCACCAGTTTGCATTTCGGATCATTTGCTTAACAGCTGGAAAGGACTTGAAACTTCACACAGATGTTTATAAATAGCTGCAGTCTTGGCTAAGGTTCACTGCTTCTTGGGTGGCAAGCAGTCATTTTTATATGACCGGTTGCCAGCTAATGAGTCTTCATTATTGAGTATTACAAGTACTACAAACTATTAAAAAGAAATTTATAACAGTAAGTACAGTTCCTCTTAGTAGTGTCTTGAAATCACTTCTGTGCTAAATGAGAGCTCTCAACGTATCTCTAGAAACTACAGTTACTGCCTTAGTATAGCCTATTTGGAATATCAGTATTCGTGATATTCAGTTACTGCTTTCATCAGAAAGCAGCGTTTTACTAGTTTTACTGGTGTACCATCTGAGCATTGATTCAGAGCATTCAAGCTCTCAAGTACACAGTAATTTATATTGTGATTGGAAAAGGAAAGCAAAACACTCTGCCTTGTTTTTAACTGGAAAGAAAAGTAATTTGAAAGCCTATTCAACTATTTTTGCAGTCTTTTTGAGCATCCGTGCAGCATTTGGTCACAGTAGTGGTTTGCAATGTGCAATGCAGGGCTTAGCTTTCCTGTCCAGCGAAGTTCTTGGGGGATGCTAAGATGAGAGAGGAGATGGTTTTGCAAGCATATGTTCCGTGTTTCCCATGGTCAGTGCAGTAGTGGGTTCCTCAAAACATGCTAAGAGTACTGGGTTTTTATTGGAAATGCTGTCTAGCATATCCAGCTATCTTATGTACTACCCCATGTTTTTTTATTTCTGCAGTTGAGATGTATGTTTGTATCAAGTCCAGATTCATTGTACAATATTTCATTATTATTATTGATATATACAACAGTAGAACCTGGAAAACAAAAAGGTAAAGCAAGAGAAAGAAAACATTTGAAAAATTGGTAAAATTTGTTGGTCATGTGTTGGCATTTTAAATATTTCCTTTGCATGTGGTGTGATGTGCTTTTGTTTGTGAAAGGGTATATTTATATACCTAAGTAGGTTCCTTGGAGAAGGAAATGTGAATTTTCATAACTGCTGTTGCTTCTGTATAAGAAATAGAGAATCCATGTAAGACCATGAAGCTGAGATGCAATATCTTTGTCAAGTTTCACAGTTTTTACTCAGTACCTACTGGTAAACTTGCTTCAAGTGAGTTGCTGAATCTTGCAGGTTTACAGAGCTGAAAAAATGTGTATCTGTGTCTGGTCTTTCTGCTGGAATGTACCGCAGCTTCTGTCCAGCCCTGCATCCTTGGGTTTCCTTTTCTATGGAAACCAACATCAGAAGAGAGGCTTTCCTGGATGTCTGAATTTTGCCCTGACACTGAGTTAAGGTGCAACTGAATAGAGCAGCTGGATCTATGAGCTAACACCTCATCCTAGATCCCCTACTCTAGACAAACCTAAAAGAGTTTTCTTACAAGAAATAATGTCAGATTAAAAGATAACCCCCGTTCCCAAACCTGACTGAGACCTTGTCATATACAGTTCATGCCTAAATGTGCTTTACCCTCCACATTTCTCAGCGTTGGGGACATGCATGTGTTGTGTCTCTCAAACAAAGCAAGGTATTTTCTGTCAAAATGTAATGAAGTAATGATATTTTCACTCAATATATATTGTTATACTTCCAATTAAAAAAAAAACACAAAAGCAAAAAAAACCACCCCAAAACACAAACCCAAAAAGAAATACTAAATATTTTTAGTTGTTCTCTCTACAGGGCGAGTGTGAAGTTGTGAAGAATAAATAATTCAAGTTTGTTTACTGTAGTCAGCAAAAAGTGGTGTTTGATTTTTGTTTTTAATATCAGATTAGAGGTACAATTGAAATAGTAAGCATTATTTATTTTCTAGTAGAAAATACCAAAAATTCTAGAAGCTTTGGGGAAAACAGAACAATGAATAGTATGGCATTTATGAATTAAAATTTTAAGAAATGAGGTAATATATGCTAAACATATTTTCATATAGTGTACCCTTCTGTTTTTCATAATTTTCATTTATTTGTGAAAAATTTACAGTTTAAATAGCTGAAAGGAAAAAATTATGGTAGGCCTGGAATGAATTGAACATGGACAATTTTTAGTCATTTGAAGACTGAAAATAAAAGCCTTCATGTTATGTAGTGCTGTATCCTCTGTAAAAATGAAAGGCTAAATACAGAACAGGCTTCAAAGCAGTTTAATGCTAATATGATAGTGAACACTAAATGAAAACAAGCAGTCCTTTAATCAGAAGCCACAAGTGTGGTGTTCCTCTTATTTATTAAAATTTGTGATTAAAAAATCTTGGGCACTTGCTTTTTGTTAAATTATAATATGCATGGATGATAGAAATAAATTTCTTAAATTAATAAACCCATATGAACAGCAGAAACCAGATATCTTCTGAGTTTGATTAGGTCCCCTTTAAAAATACAAAATATAGTGGGAAACTGGTAACTATGCAGCATTTAGTATAAACCCCATCAAGAAGAAGTGATTTTCCTAAGGAATTGTATTACTAAGGTTGTTTTGCAATGTTTGCAGTAGCATTCTGTAATTCAGTTGTGACTGAAGTGTGTGCTTGAGCTGATGTATAAAAACTCCCAAGAAGATGGGAGTGTATCCCATTGTATCTCACCTTGTACAAGCAGACTGTGTCTACCTAGAACAGCCTATTCCTGTTGTAAACTCAGTTTAGAGGAGCATTTTAGGAAGAAAAAAAAAGTCATCTGAAAAATGACTATTTGATCATTATTTTTCTAATGCCTTTTGTTTGAGGGAACTGAAATAAACAGTCCATGTGAGTTATACTCTCAATTCAAGTTTACTTCAAAGTGAGAGGAAAGCTGATGTCTTTACAAGTGATTTCATGGGTGAAGGTGTGGTTGTTTACATCTTTGAAATATGTCTTAATGTCTCTACCGACTGTGGACAGCAGGTTTGTTGCAGAGCTCAGACAGACAAGGGCTGCACAAGGGCTCCTGAAACAGTCAAGGGTCTGCACAAGCCTGAGTTTCTGAACTTTGGGGTAAAACAATAGGTTCAAGGGAGGGCAGTTCAGGAAGGCTGTACCTCCCTAGTACCTCAGCCTATGGGGAAAGGAAGATGGCAACATGTGGCCAGGAGTTTGGCATAAAAGGAGGCTGTGCCCTCTGAAACCTTGAGAGAGAAAACCCCACAGGTGTGCCCCTGTGGACTCTCCATTTATTCGAATAAAGTTGCAGGACTCCTCTTTCTCCTTTTTGGACATAAACCTTTGGCATTTGTGGATTTTCCTGACGACTAGAGACTTGTCCAGGATCCTTCCATCGTCTGGGTCCAGCACGTGGTAAGAGGAGCTGGAGGCGCCACCCAGTTGTTAGGTGACCAGCTCCGAATTTTTAGGTGACCAGCTCCCTTCGGTGCTGGCCAGCACCAGGCGATAGACTGGGTTCCTGAAACTGTCCAGGAGACAGACGAGAGGCAGACCAGAGGGTCAGTGAAGAGTCCACAGGACATGGATGCCCAGAGGGGGCAGTAAGGGAAGGTAGAGAAGGGTCCCAGCAAATCTCATCCGTGAGTACAACTTCGAGGAGTAAAACATGGCAAGACGCCTAGAGCGGGCAACAAAGGAAAGTTGAAAAAGGGTCTCAACTACAGGGATGATGATCCCAAAATACCTCCGAAGGGTCCTTTGGGAGAATGTTGAGGTGCTTTGCACATTCTCCCAGAGGTAGTTAGGACATGGATGCCCAGAGGGGGCAATAAGAGGTGCCGAGAAAGGGTCTTGGCAGCCCTACCATACCCAGAGCAGGCAATATGGTGTTGGTTTGGGAAAGGATTGGTTGAAGGGGAGTGTGAAGAAATATGGTTAAGGGAGATAGCAGTGGGAGGCTGTGTGATAAGGAAAGAACAGTGAGGACTGGGAAGTTCTCTGCCTTATCTACAAAATCTGCAGTCTAATACAGGGCCAGCTGCAATTCTTTTGTATTCCCAGCTTCCAGGAGAGGCAAAACACCTCATTTGGACTGACTGGAGGCCATTGGAGTCCCTGACAAGGGTTACTTGAGGTTATTTGGGTTGACTGGAGGTCGATGGAGACCCTGGCAGGGGATATTTGAGGTATGGGTATTAACGTCTTTGAAATGGGTCTTAATGTCTCTATTAACTTTGGCCAGTGGGTTCGTTGCAGAGCCCAGAGAGCTCGGCTCCTGAAACAGACAAGGGTCTGCACAAGCCTGAGTTTCTGAACTTTGGGGTAAAATA
Source organism: Eopsaltria australis (assembly GCA_034509425.1). Classification (NCBI taxonomy): domain Eukaryota; kingdom Metazoa; phylum Chordata; class Aves; order Passeriformes; family Petroicidae; genus Eopsaltria; species Eopsaltria australis. Next base: position 1,157,632 of record JAVTVJ010000172.1, on the reverse strand, counting down.
GTAAGTTCAAGATGGGATATATAGTAGGCGGTTTGGGAAGGCTGTACATTCCTAGTACCTCAGCCTATGGGGAAAGAAAGAGGGCAACATGTGGCCAGGAGTTCAGGATAAAAGGAGGCTGCGTCCTCTGAAACCTCAGGAGAGAAAATCCCACAGGTATGCCCCAGTGGACTCTCTCAGTTTATTCTAATAAAGTTACAGGACTCCTCTGTCTCCTTTCTGGACATAAACCTCTGGCGTTTGTGAATTTTCCAGACAAAAGCAAGGCCTTCAAGTAAAGCCAGATAGACCACAACATCTTTATGAGTGTCTAAATGATTCTATGTCTGTCTAGAAAGTAAACTCTAGCAGCTTAATCTTACTTTTAGTATCTGAAAGTAATTTGCATTTCAAATTCATCTGAATCTTTTAAACAGTATTTTTTTTAAAGGTAGACTGATATTATGAGAAAACTTTATAAAGATTTAATCAAATAATAGTAGTGGTCTTGCTTGGAAAGAATGTTCCATAGTATCTGGAAAATCTAATAACAATGCACAAAACTCAATATACCTTTTTTCCTCCTACCCCCTGAGATATCTATTAGTAGATATTTCATTGAGTCTCCAGTTGCTGTAGACTTCCTACCTGTAAACATGGAAAGCTAATTCCCCAGCCTAGTGAGTCTCAGCATAACTCTATTTAATCAACAAAGCCTTGTTGCTGTGCACTATCAAAGGAGATTTTGCCAGTGTTTTTAATCAAAACTCTAAGGTTCTTATACATGCATTCTGGTTTTGTAACACAGTAATCTTATCATTAAAACTTTCAGATGTGTTTCTCTCCCTTATCAAATCTGTTTCCTGTTCAAGACTAGCTATTTTAGAGGAGGCCAAATCTAATTTGGCCTTGAATGAAACAGTCTGTAATGACTGAATTGGGGAAAATGTATTTTCAGTGAAAGTTTAGGCCAGATCCTACATTTAGCAGTTTGGAAACAGAAGCATTTTCTGCTTAAAGGGTACATTCAGTTTCATTTTAATTTTCTGCTAGTGCTCTTGCCAGGCTATTGTCAGCTGATTTTCAAAGAGAGTTTAAAAACAGCTATGTTTCATTGGCAGACTTACAGCCTGTATTTCAACACTGATGCTTATAGAATTCATTAAAATGGCAAGCCATGTTTCTATATCTTAGTTTGCAAATATATAATTTATACCATAGTTTTTGTACTCCCACATGCTGTGAAGTCCATGCTCATTTAGAATGACATGTATAATAATGAATAGCATTTATTTTGAACACAAGCATGCCTTAAATAACATCATTAAAAGGCAGAACTGTCCTTTCAAACTGTGACAACTCATTCATTGGCTGTAACATTTTGGAGACTTCTGCAAAAACCCAGTCCTTTTTATCAGGAGACAGAGGTAAACATTAACTTAAAATACATGGAATATTGTAAAAGTCAATTAAACTATTTTATTTCTCTCACCACAATTATGCCACAGATGAGCATTGTAGCATTTGAATTTCCAAATGTACATGCTCTCCCCTAAACAATCTGTTTTGCTTAATAAGTGAAAAAGTTTTCCATCTTGTGTAACAAAAAACCAATCCAGTACTGGATAAATGATAGTTCAGAATCTAATCTTTATTAAAGTAGAAGAAGTCTTTAGAGGAGTGTTTCCAAACTTAAGTTCCTCTACTTTTATCCTTTTTTGTTTCTTACTGAAAGATCAGAATGATGAGAAGTCTCTCAAGAGGTGTAAGCACTATCATTTTCTGAAATTGACTCTTAAGCATGTTGTTTTGTTTGTGGTTATTTCTCTTCTTGGTATACTGCTAAAATCTGAATCAGTGAACTTTGATATCATAATAAGCATTTAATTTAAGAAATGTTTCATTCTGTTGTGGTCCTGTTTAGCCAGGCCAGATACCTGTAAGTGCATTAAGCACGACAGGAGCACATGGCACCGCAGTCTGTAGCCGACTGTAGATGCAATACAACTGGTTGTGTTCAGAAGTGTCTCTTGAGGCACCTGCTTTGGCACAAGTGTGCAGGAGAGAGTGGGGGCTCAGCTTCCTGCTCATGTTAGTGTACTTTAGCACTGAGTGGATGTGGTCAGGGAGCACTCTAAGGACTTTCCTAATGCTGCAGGACTACTTCCACATTGGTAAGTAGAGTTCCCTACTAAACAGGATGTGCAGAGGTCAGCAGCAGGGCCTGAGAGCCATGCAGGGTACATTAAAGTTTTTTTTGGACTTGCTCTAGTCTGGTCCTATGGCCTTTGCAGGCAGTGCACATGAGGTGTGGTTCTGAAGATTTAAGGTGTTTGTGCAGTTATGACATTAATCTGCAGTAAATGGAAAATGGAACATGGGCAGAATAAACTCCACAGGAGAAAAATTAAAACTGCACGTTGTATTTCATACCTTTACCAAATGTGCAAGCAGTTATTGCTGAGCAGCTGGCACTCGGTAGCGTGTTAAACTCTGGGATCTTGAGGAGTCTTACATTAGACACTAATAAAATACAAGTACAAATGACAATGGTGGTAGACCTATGACAGCTTCAGCCTGTTTCATTTGAAGATTTTTCTTTTTCTGAATGATATGCTTATTGGAAAAATGTCTTTTGAATCTTGTGGAAGCTGTAGCAGTATTTGGGCATCACAGTCGATTTTACAGGCCTGTGGTTGAATTTGTGCAGGCAGGTTGGCATTAACTTGTTTTCTTTACCTGATGGACAGAAATAAAAGTAGTTTGTTATATAGCTAGCCTGCAGAATCTTTGTCTTAAGGCAGTAGAGAGGAAGCAGAGGTGGGTTTAATATAGAGAAGTCAGCCTTCCACTGAGATTGTTCGTGAGTGTTTTATTCAGCTTGGTTTCTAACTCGCTGTTAGCTCTGCCATTGCTCATTTTATGAAGCTGCACATTTATGTAATGATTTTCTACTTCATTTACTTCCTTCTGTGTGCAACATTAGCATGAATGCTGTTGAAAAGGTCAAAACAAAAGTATAAAGTGGTTGTCTGACTCTGATGAGAGATTTGTCTTGGGTTGTTTTGTTGTTATTGTTTGGGGGTTTTTAGTGACTGTCATGTATTTGTCAGAAAGGGAGGAAAGAAATGAGCTGAAACTGGAAGACAGTTTCTTCTATAGCCTCATAACTTTGAGATGTTATACATCACACAAAAACTGCTTCTCACATTTACTTAAATTTCTGGATAAATGCTCAAGTAAATGAGATGCATTAAAAATGGATTTAAAATCAGCCTGCAAAAGCAGGAGAAGATCAAGCCATCTAATTTGTGGAGTCTCCCTCAGTACTCTGCTGACTTCTGGCAAAGGAAGCTGTAGGTTTAGAAACCCAGGAGGTGTGGATGATACATTGGAAGAGGTTGTCCAGAGAAGCTGTGGATGCCCCATAAAAGGGAGCATTCGAGGCCTGGTTGGATGGGGCTCTGAACAGCCTGGTCTGGTGGAAGGTGTCCCTGCTTATGGCAGGGGGTAGAAATGAGATGGTCTCCAACCCAAACCATTCTATGACTGCTCTGAGAGAGTTCTACCAGATTGCTATACATTTCTAGTGCCTATGGTAATCTGTAATTTAGGAATTGTTGGGTTGTTATGTATGGTTTATTCAGTGTATCTGATCATATTGCAAATGCAGGGAATACAGAAATCTCTGAGCATAAATTACAATAAATTGTACTATTAATTGATAAACATTGCCTGATGATCAGTGTCTGCCAAGTCCCTGGTGTACAATTTAGACTACTTAATGTGTAAGACATGTTTCTTGTTACGGACATCAGTGCTACGATGTGACCTTCCCAGACTATAGCAGCTGGAATCACAGGAACTTTCCCAAAATGTTATTACTTGCAAGGTGGATGTTTTTTGTTTAGTTGTATAAGCACTGAGATATATTTCTGAGATATATTCTCTTGTGATAGAGGTAAATGTACTCCATTTCATGAGAATGTTTTCCCTAAATAATATCTGCAGAACACGTATTCCATTGTTTGTTTCTTATTTTGAATAAGTTAAAGTTAAGAATTTATGAGAACCTGAAGTAAAAATGGAATCAAAGGGAACAGAGGGAAAAAAGCAAGAGAAGGAAAAAGAAAAAGTGAAGACATTGAATTTAAGTGAATAGAGTTTAAATGTGATCATAAATCTAAAATTGCCTGCACTAAGTCAGGATGGGAACATCTAAAGAGATCCTGATAAGAGAAACACTGACAATTAAAAAAAAACTCAAATAAAGAAGAGGACACTTTTGTCTACCCTAACAGGGACATCCTGAAATTAATTTTTTTAAATATTTCATGTTTATAACAGCATAGTTATAGTGATAGTGTAAGGGAAATCTTCAGGTGATGGTTGTTTCTGGTAGCAATAGCATCTGTTAATTCAAACTTGATACAACTTGCCCAGGTCTTCCTGTTACTTTAAAGACTTGTTCAGGTTTTCATGTGACCTTAAAGACTTGTTCCACAGTAATCATAAAAAGGTAGTATATTACTCCAGCTTTTCATGCTATCATTATGGTATATTTTTCTCTTCATGATTTGTTCATATATAAGCACTTCTGAATTACCTGATTGTTTTGTGCTAAAATATACTGAAGGTGCGCTTTGCTCTCAAGGAAGGGACTGTAATTACAGGAAATTTTGCCTCATTGCAATTGTGATAAAGGAGGAGGTTTACCTTGAAACAGAGAAATGAGTTCTGACATCTATATCTGATGTTTGTGTTTAGCCTTGTCCATTAGAAGTGAGAGCACCTGTCCATCAGTAGGTATTCAGCTGTAAGGATTCATAGGACAGATCAGAGACAAGGGCCTAAACCAGGAAATGAGGCCATATCACTTCATGAGAAACAGCTTTTTGGGCCTAGTGTTAGCTTTGTCATGTTTGATAGTCAGGTGTCTTTCTAGACTACCTGTGCCATGTCCATGCTGTGGAAACACACCCCAGGAATTGATTTGGTTCTGTGTTCCCATTTTCACGGTAGGGAAGGTCAATGGAATTTCTTTACAGAGAAAGCCAACTAGATCAAGCCTAATGATTCCATTTGTACACAATTATTACTCTCTGTAGAGCCTAATTTTGCCCACTCCAGACCTCACTAAGCCTAGTAAGAAGGATGAAGGCATGAGGCTTGATTTTATGCAGATAGACCAAGTATTTGTTTTCACATACAATTAAGCAATTAGCAACAGAAGGTACATAAATGATGAAAATGTTCTTATTACATGCTAGTTAAATAAGCTCTTGAGAGAAGAAGTGCAGCCACTGCTGGCTGATACAGTGAGGGCAGGAATGCCCCGTGTTTTAGGATAATTGCTTTAATTGAAACAGGTGTGCCACAGCGCTGCAGCAGTTTTGTTTACAAGTGGCTTTTATAATTTTCATTTCCTTTACTGGAACATCTCAGAGAAACAACATGAACTGCCTTGAAAACATTTTCCATTATCTGCAAGTACTTTCTAAAGTGCTTTCTGCTGTCCTTCCCACGATGAATGCATTTTGGCTTGCTTCAAGGGATTTGCCTTGCAGAATTCCAGCAACCAAGAGCTGGAGTTGCATTTTGAGACACATTTACTGACTGTGTGTGAGGTGTGCTGACTGGGAAAATCAATGCCTTCTGGATGGGTGAGGGGCAGTTTGTTATGCTAAGGCCACTCATTAGTGCTGAATTAAATGTTCTCATTCTGTTTCCAAATGTTAGATTGTAGGGGTTGTTTGAGGTGCTAGTGAAACCTTTTCCAGTTTTTATGATAGCACTGTTAGTGATTAGGGCAAGCAATGTGAAGAGATGAATGGTGAAAAGACTGCAAAGGGGCCAAGAGACTAAAGATCTTTCTATTCTGAAGTCTCATTTGAACTACTATGTATGCTTGTTATTCTCATCCTACATATAGCCCAGATGGGCTCTCTCTTCTTGAGATAAGAAGAAAAGTTTTGAAAATCTCTGAGCGAAGATGGGAGTCTGGGTTATTTTATGCTTCTATATATTTCTCATGCTCCATTTTTTGTCATTATGTCATGACCCTTTACTATATCCACAATTTTATCCTACAGGGTGAAGTAGATGAATGCAGTCAACTTGTAAAGTCTTGAATAGCTCTATCCTGGCACTGCTTGCCTGGAAAAAGAAAAAGCTACTTTTTGTGTAAGTTTTTAGCATGGAAAATACTCACGGTAATCCTGGAGTCTGCTATTCGCAACAGAATTAATGATGCCGTGGATGTCATTCCATATCACTTATGTTGCCCAGATTTTTCATTAATATATTATGAGAAGTGAGCAAGAACTTCTGTGCCTTTTCACTACTCCTTTGAGATATTTAACTATTGTACTTACTTTAACAAATTCTTACTGATGGACAGTAGTTCATTGCATACTGACAGAGTACATACATTTCTTTCTCAAATGTCTTTCCTTTTAAGACTGATACCTTAAAAAAATCAAACAACCTTCTCTTCCCCAAGTGAGGCCATCTGTGACAGGAAGAAATAGAAGGGACAAATTTTATGCTTTCTCTAGCAGTTGATCCTGTCCTTTCTCAACATAGTGGTGGAGAGCAATTTGAGAGGGGCTTTTCTTCACACAGGTATCAAAGGCTGGTGGGATGGAGGTGAGGATTGTAAACAGACTTGCATTACATTTCTGTTGAGCTTGGCTGTGGCAGGCTTGGTGTGTGGTTATAGGAGTTTATGGGCAGCTGAGTTAAGAGCAGGGAATGCCACTGTTAGGCTTCAGTACCCTAACTGGAAAAGACTCTGGACACCCCTGAGAAACATGGTGGTCCATCTTTCCATTAAAACTTGGGTAAAAGTTGTTGTTCAAATCTCTCCTTTTTTTCTCCAAAGCATTCTAAGGTAGTGGGACTGTAGAGCAAATTTTTAAACCATATCATAAGTGTAATCAGCCTTATTGAATTCAAATGAAGTATGCTAGTGCTGAATTTTTGGAAACAGCTGTAGTAAAATGCAGGTCAAAGATATCTAGAAGTAAAGCATTTAATCTACAAACCTTTACAAACCCCTACAAACCTAAAAGGTTTGTAAAAGGTAGGGAATGACTTGACACCTGTGCAGCATGATTCTCAAAGATGAGTGTTACCAAGTCCTTGATTATTTCTAAGCACACAGAAATTGTCTTTTACAAGATTACAAGGTTCATAAACTGAGATATCTGTTAAAGAGCAGCTGCTAGCTCCCAATCTTTGATTTGTTTGCTTTGCCTTCCTGATGTGTTTGGTGCATTGCAGAGTTCTTGAGGTTTCCTTTAACTCTCTAGTATACTTGCTTTTTTTTTTGCCCCTCTTATCCTACTATATAATTCTTGCAATGAAAGATGTGTTCTTTTTCCCTACATACACAAGTTCTTGATTCCTGCGTGGTCACAATAGTCTCATAGGATCTAGCAGGCTTTTTCAAAGAGCCCTTCAGGTGACATGAGATGTGCTTTCTTGGGCAACTACGCACCAGTAACTTGAGAAGAGTTTTGCTTGTCAGAAGAACCCCTTTCAGGTTATAGATGACTGCATAAATTCTCTTACTGTTTCTCACTGCTGAACTAATAATACATTTTATTTCTACCTTTGAGTCAGTTTCCAAGTAAGAGCAGATGAAGCACAGCTTAATTTTGTCAGGATATGATAGTTTCTATTACATTAACTTTCAAGGGAACAAAATAAATCTCAACTTACATTATATTCCAAGTGCATTAAATTCAAAGAATTATGCAGTACGAGATGAAAATAATGAAGGGAAAAAACTCTGGTTGAAAAGTTAAGCATTGTTACTGTATATTCAGTACTGGGTAGTGTTGCATTAAAGCTAGACTTGATTTTTTTTTTTTTTTTGTTTCAGGTTAAAATAATACTGTTCTGAAGGCAGAGTTTTGGTGGCCATTAATTTTCAAGTAAGCTGCCTTCAAGCATATGCATCTTAGAAAAATCTCTGAAGGCAAAAACATTCTATAACAGGAAAAAGCTACTAGTACATAGAGTAGATTTTTGCTAAGGGACATCACAGCTGTTTGTAGTGTAAACTTCGACTCCACATTTCAAGTCAGGCAAGCATTTCAAAATAGTGACATGTCACCTTTTAATACAATTTGGGGGAAATAAGATGCAAGCCTTACATTCCTGCTTAACATTGAAGTTAACTCTTAATACAGAAGGCAGATCAATGTCAGAAAAAAAATGCAAACTTATAATTCAAAACATACCCACACTTGGTTTCCCCATAGGTAACTTGTTAGCACTTGCTGCTTACTTCAATAAACATTGCACCAAACTGCAGTATGAAAACCCTTGCTTGACAGTATGGCTCTTCCCTCTGTTCATAGATAGAAGAGACAAATTAAATAGGGCAACCATATTGAATTAGAGCTTTATGAGATGTGTGCTGCAGAGCCTTTCTTCCATTAAGTGTGGTGTTAGATATATTTCACTCCCCTTTCTTATACAAATAAAACCTTCTTTCTCATATATAAAAATCAATATAGTTAAGAAGAAATGCAGTTGAGCCTTCAATAAACATCGTAAAACCCCTTTCTCATTCCTGCTTCACTAGGATCAAAGCTGCAGATTGCTGTAGATATACCATATGGAAGTGGAGTTACCTTGTCTTCTTTTATCCTTTCAATGCACGTTTCTCACTTTTATCTTTAGAATTATTTGAGTACTCAAGCCTAGTACTGTCCTTTTGCACAGGGGTGAATGAATGTGAAATTCATTGTTTATGAGCCCATGTGCATACTCGAGTTTATTTTTTTCTTTCCATGCACTGTATCAAGGAACCCCTACCCTGTGTGCAGTTCTGGTTTTCTCAAAAAGTATTTTGAAAAGTCAGGAAGGTTCACAAAAGTGTAGAAAAAAATTAGGGAGAGTTCTACAATGTCTTTATTGCAGTGGGAAGAGTATTAATCCCAGTTTACAAACTGTAATGAAGGCAAGGCTAAGAGTCACTTCATGGGAATCTGAAGACCTTAGGGGACAGATTTTTGAGAGCAGAAGAAGAGATGCTCCTTAGGGATTGCAGAAATATATGAAAGTGGCTGGAAGTTAGATCTAAGTAAATTCAAATGAAGTGTAAAGAATGAATTCTTAAATTTTCCTTATGGTGTAAGTATTTTCTTTATATCCATATTTTTAAAGAACTGCTTCAGTGCTTTTAGTTAATAGGGACTGGAAATAGAAGGTACTTGGTTGTTCCATTTTCTGTGATATGAAACTGTGTGGTCAGACTGAAACAGCTTCTGGCTTTACGGCACTGTTAATACAATTTATTCTTTTGAAACTCTGCAGTACTTCATAGCTTTTTGTTTCTACTTTGTGCATGTCTGTGTATGAGAGTTAAAGAAAATCAAATGAGTTTCTGAAAACAACATTGCAGCAAGTAGATTTTTTTATCCCAACATCATAAAGCAAATTATTTTGCTCTGAGTTAAATGAGAAATACCCTGCTATTTTTCTTCATATTAACCTTCAGCATTTCATCAGAAACAGGTATTTTTCAGATTATTTTTACTATGGGAAATACAGTAGTCACCTTTCCAAACACATTTTGACAAATATTACCCTGCTTTAATGCACAGGTAAGAGTTAGTTATCTTGAAATCACGTCACCTGCTACCATGTAGAGCATGGCCCATTATGATTTTCTGTGACAGAAAACTTTGTGAAAGGGTGAGCATTCACAAATCTTGAAAAGATGGCAACTGTCCTCCAAGCAGTTTGTAGACATATAATGAACTCAAGAGACTAAATGATAGTGTCCCTATTCTGCAAGTTTCAATCAGCTTTTGCTGGGTAAACTTTGTTTCAAGTATTTCCCGAGTAAAGAATGAATGAACTTCCCTTCTAAAAGAAAGGGAAGTTCAATAATTACAGCATTAATCCTGGACTGGAGATACAGGTTCAGATTCTTCTTTTGTACATGGACTTATGTAGGATCCTTGACAAGTTTTTTATTCCTCAGCCTCACATTGTTGCTCCACAGGGCTGTGATTGTGAACTACTCTGGGGCTATTAAGCTACCCTGGCTTGATGAATATTGTTGTTGTATTGCTCATCAAATCACAGTTTTTGATGGTTTCACACAACTACAAAATTACTGAAGTTGGATGGGACATCTGGAAGCTCTCTTTCACACCTGGAGCCAGAACCATATCCAAGCACCTTTTGAGTAGCTCCAAAAAATCAGATTCCACATCCTCTCCAGGCAGCTTGTGCCAGTGCTCACACTAAAAAAGCATTTCGTGATGCTCAGAGGCAGCCTCCTGTGTTTCAGCTTGTGCCTGTTGCCTGTCTTGAACTGTCACCCTAGTAACACTGTGGAAGAGTATTAGTTGTCTTGCTAGCATCATGTTTTACATCTTAAAGGGAAAGAGAGCTAAAAAATACAGTTCTAGATTTATTTTTGTGAAGTCTCAAGTAATTTTCTTAGAACAACAGCAGTAAAGAAAGATCACAAATGACTATCCTAAAACCATGCTAACAAAATATCCTAAACATACCAATTCATTTTTGGATCATGTTCATGTGTTCAAATATATATTCTTTACTTCCGTCACTAAAAGCTAAGTGTTCCATTTCTAATACTATCGCCTATTTGTCAAGAATCTAGGAGTAAGCAGAATGTGTGAATGTGCTCTGCTTCCTACATTGCAATTTCAATATTTATTCTGAAATATTAGTTATTCTAAACATAATATCCTGAGCTATCTTTTTAGTATTTCTGTGGACAATCTTTCTGCCTTGGTCTTAGAAATAAAGAGGTGGTTGTCATTGTAAGGTGATGAGCTGTGATTTCTACTGAAGGTAATTTCTTTGGCACCTCGTTTTTATTGGGGGGAAACTAATGATCTGTCTTCTGATATTTGTAATGGATTCAAAGCACATTTGAAAAATTTTTTTAATGTTTTATTCTCTCTAGAAAATATGAAGGATATCCTCGTGATATATGAACAAGAAGCAGAAGAGTGGGCTCTGTATTTAAAATCTCTTTTTGGACTCATAGTGAACAAAGAAGGAATTTTACTCTACGATCTGGAGGATTCATCTTTCAAGCACCAGGAACTACTCTGTTTACCGTCTTATAAATGTAAACTCCTGATACTCTCATGTGGACTTCTTAACTGCCTGAATCAAAAGAGAAGTTATTTTCTGGAACAAGTTCTAAAACCCCCGGAAAATGTGGTAATTCTGCTTTGTGGGGTGGAGAATTCAGAGATTCTTTATGAGATACTGACCTTAGATGGAGGCAGCAAAGAGATTTCTACTGATCAGAAACCTGAGGAATATATTTCTGTTGTGAAAGGAATTATTCAACCAGGTAATACACTACCACTTGTATGTAGTCCTTAGGTCTCTTACCTCCTCTCCGCTCTTGCTATTTAGCCAAGATTTTGTCTACCAAGCAGAATATTGTGCTTCTCTCTTCATTGCATGCAAGGTGCCATTTTATTGGCCTGGGAGCTTGTGCTTGAGAAAGATATCCTGCAGTTCAGGATTTTTACTCAGAGCTTTACCTAGTCTTGGATGCACATGAACAATCACTGGTTTGAACACTGGGGTAGAGCGACCCCACTGAATCAGTGACCAAGCTGGATGTCCCTGCTGCCTTGGGCTTAAGCAGGTAAGCTTGAGTATATTATAGGGCTTTAAAACCTGCCCAGAATATGTCTACACACAGTCTGCCTGTTTTCAATGTTTTCAAAAGAATGTTTTAGATTCCTCCTCAACCATCTTCTCTTCAGTATTGAATAACCTTTGCCATGGCACATCTCTCTGACTTTACATTTTGGGCTCATTACAGTTGTCTGTTTTGGTTTCAGAAGGTAATGTTCTGACTGTGTCCAATATGGAGCTTCAGACTGAAGCTTCTTGGCAGTTTTTTAATGGGATGAAAACAGTGGGTCTATACTCTGTGTGTGTGTGTGTATATAGGAAATAACTGTGCTTAGATACTATCAGCTGACACGTGCACAGGAAATTGCAAACTTTTCTGCAATGATAAACAGTTTCCTAGAAGTCACAGGATGGTTCCTTGTTTAAGTCTATGCATTCACAAGAATGCTTATTACCTGTGCCCTTGTGACTGATGTGTAATGCCAGATGTTTAGTAGGTGTTCAAATGGTCTTTACTTTGACAGTGACTATCAGCAATTTCAGAGGTTAGGAGAAAGCACAGACTGGGATCTGTGGCTGGGATCACACAAGTTCAGTGGACTGCTCTAGATCCAGGACTGGAAGTGGTGATGATGCCTGGTGCTTCAGGGCTAAGCCCTGCTGCACACTCGTAGCTTAGAACTGCTCTAGCCCTGTCTTTTCTGTACTGATGTGCCCTGGCCATCAGCCAGGCCAGCTTAGATCAGTACTTGACAGGAGATCTCTGCTCTCTGTTGCACAGTGAAAGTGTTCCAGCTAAGAGATTTGCTTTCATCTGAGTGTTGATTTAAGCTCTGAGGAATGAAGATGTGTGTGGTTTGTCATTATTTACCTTTCCTTAAAGATAATGGTGTCTGTATTTATGACACTCTTTTGTAGAATCCTGTTAAGCTCTTAGCCTTTGTGATATCTGTGACAGGGTTTTGACAGACTGCACATCTGGGAAAAAAGATTTTTCCCTTGTATTTAAAATTATTTGCTAAGGGGTTGTTGAGTACATACAAGGATTATTTTTCCTTTGGAGCGTATTATTTTGCCTTCCTTCAGGACCAGACACACAGGATTTCCCATTTCCCTTCATATGGATCATTGTCTTAAATTCCGTTTGTTTTCAGTGCTCATCCATAGGCCCTGATACTTTTGACTCTTTTAGGGACAGTGATGAAAACACTTTTGTGTTTCATTCTTCATGGCTTTCAGTTCCTTTTTTCCTCCTAAACTGTTCATTGCTCTTAACTTGTTATTCCAAGCATTTGTTGCTTCTTGTCTCCTCAGCATTGACAAGAACTGTCACTGTACCAGTCTAAAAACCTAATAATGTGCTTTAATTGTAATGGCAGCACCTCATGTCTTCCACTGCAACTAAATTCTGTTAATCCCTTAGGACAGTGGGCCATCAAGATCCTAGGACTAATAGATGCCAGGGCTCAGGAGTGGCCTGCAGGCAGTTAGAACAGCTGAAGATGGATGCTAAATCAGGTTGTTATCTCACAGTTTAACATTCTTCTGGAAAATGTTAACAACAGCATAGCATAGGTGCTAGTAGTCACCACCCTTCCACTATAGATGTCCCCATACTCAGGAAAGCTCATAGGCAAGGTAAGTTCTTAGATGTCTCTTCTCTCCTAGGTGCTACTCTCTTTGCACTATCCCTACAACCTGACATGGAAAAACTGCAAAACAAGTCTCATTTTATATGCCCCCACAGTTATTTCACCTACCAGATGGTGCTGGTTTCATCTTATTGGAGCAGACAGGGCTTTATCTGTTAAAACCTCCTTCTGGCTCTATATATGCCAAACATTCTAGGCAAAAACCGAAACTAATTAAAGCGCTGAGTAAAACTAAATAAAACAGAAGATGCAGGGGGTTTTGTACTCAACAGAGAGCTTGTTTGTCTGTAATGTGGTTCAAACACAAAATCTGAATGTTTTGTCATGTCTGTTTGAACATGTTCTTGGAGGAGGAAAGGGAGAACTAAGACACTGAGGCTGGCCTTTCTGACATATATTTCCAGGATGCTGACAGACTTTATTATATCCATCTTCTGCGTGAAGAGGAATACAAATATTTTTATTGTTGTCAGAAGATTCCTTTTGCAGAAGTTGTTTGTAAAATATTTCACTTTTTGAAAATGCCACATTCAGATTCCGAGTTGGTTTTGAATTTGTAGATTCTATGCCTATTGCCATAAAAAGATAACCACCAGGGAAAGAGGAGAGCACTCAGAAATATTCTGTTAACATCTAAGATGGCCCAGTGAGACTCTAGAATTCTTACTTTCCTTTATCAGCTTTTCTCCAATACTGTTGAAAGTAGAATCAGGAGATATATTTTGCTGACATCTGTCTTTTCCGTCTCCTGTGTCTTTCTACTACTTGTCCTTGGTTTGCTGAACTGTGTACCCTTTTTTTTAGATTAAATTGACATATTTTCAAGGTATTAATTCAGTATCCAGGGGTACTAAACATAGCTGGGGTTTTTCTGTTCAGTCCTTAAAGATGTCAAATTCAGGCAAGCGTGTGTTTATGAAAGGAATTTGTAGATACAGATAGATATTTCAATCTGTAGGCAAACTTAGATCTTTAAATGTCCTCAATTTCTCCTGTAGTTGTCCTCAGTATTGATGATGTGAAAAGAGAACAGGTCTTATCTAATACAAGTAATATTCTGTGACACTGTTTCTAAAGTGTGCTGACACTTTTATTAGACCTTCGGTGGGACTTCTTGGTACAGCTCAGGAGTCATAAGTACCCATTAGTCTGCTTGCTGTTTTATTAGGTTTCATTTTTTAAAGCTCAACAAAAACAACTCTTGTCACTTTCACTTCCAGCCTTTTCCCTAAGCAGTAGTATCACTTCTGTTCTTTTAATGCCAAAATATGAAGAGAATTTACTTCTACAAAATTTGATAGTTGAGAACAGCTCATCAAACCTACATGTATCCATTTGTTATCTGCTATTGTATTAAAAAGTGAGAGTTACATAAAGTAACATAACCCAACTAGAAAATGGTATCCAGAGTCTTTGACAGCCCAGGAAAGATTCTCAGAACAAATCTGTAACTTTTATCTGAGACTGCAATATGCTATTGCTTTCTGATTGTTTACCTAAAAGATATTCCATGTATCTGCACCCAGTTTTAATGGCCAAGAAGAGTAATGTTAAAAAAACTACTTTTGTAGCTAATAGTAGGGTGTAGATGTAGACAAATGTGATACTAGCATTGGGTGTTTTTCTCTAACTAAATGTGGGAAAAGCAGGCTGGGAGTCAAAGTAGGGCTTAACTCATGCAGATCTTCAGGTCACTTCAGATATTGGGGGGCTAATTTCCATTGTGCAGACCACAGAAAAGAAAAAGAAATAATTATATTTTTACCATAACTTTTATGGTATCTGTTTCTGTTTCTTGTCTAGTACAGTGGCATCAATTTGGAATTTGGTATAACATTGAATACTGAACTAATACTTCACATTTTGAATCCACTGCTTTGCTTATTCTCCTGTAAAATCCTCTTCACATTGGTACTCAAATACGAGTAACCAGTGCCAATGGATTTTCTTAGGCTGTGAGCAAGACTTGTGCTGATGAGCTAAACCCCTTGATTTAAGTGGGAACCTTACCATTGGCTTCAGTGGACAGGTGCTTCACCTAAATTTTGACACTGACTTGGAGTCTACGAGAAAATTATATAAAGTGCTAAGAAGAACCAAAGTTGAAGAAGAAAGAAAATTACTACAACTTTTGGTCTTGTTTGTTTGTGAATGCTAAATTCTCCGTGTGTGTGTGTGTGTGTGTCTTGGCTGTGAAGATTTCTCCCCTATGAAGATTTCTCCCCTGAACATGCAAGGTTTAGTAAACAGAGGAAAGTAGGGGGGTGGTTCTGGCCTCGTTCGCTGCCAGGAGAGGTTTCAATAAATGAGACCACACAATTGTGCCTCTGTTAACTCCTTCCCCAATGTGTTTACATTCAGACAGTGCATACCACTGTCGGTGTTCCGAGGCAGTGTTGTCATCTGCTTATTGCAGAGCACCTCAAATGCCAATTATTTTTTTTTTTTACTAAAATGAAAGTAATCTGTATGACTGCATCATAAGCACAAGAGCAGAAGGGACACTTTGTTAGCTGATGTGTGCTGCAGTATAGCTCTCATTTCCATTTTGCCCTGCCAATGAGTCTTTGAACTGCTCTGCAGGGACTGCTAAAATTACCAGAGTAATACATCTTCCTGAGAGGCTGTGCGTCTTCATTCCACACAGAAGGGATGCCAGTGTGGTGATGGGGGTTAGTAATGACAGTCAACAAAAAACTGGTTTGTATCACTAACTTCTTTCATCTGACAAGAGATCCTGGCTATTTCAAAGCAGAAAATAAACTGAAGTAACTGTCTGGAGTTGGCAACCACAGATAAGATATTGAGACCCTCATCCCTTGCCACTTAAACTGTTTCGAGTTCTTTGCTATTTCTTCTCTTGTTTCTGCAAAATCCAGAGAAGACTTTACTTGTTAGGATTTATTTGTGAGGTTTGTTAGGTTTCTTAGCAACTCGTGTTTTAATATATGTAGCTAGTCATGGTAACCTATACCCTTAGATTCTGAAATATGTGTCATGTTTGTGATGTTTTTTCCTCTTATTTTTGACACTAATTGGATGAAAACTTATTGCACCTGGAAGAGTGAGTGCACTGGCGTCTTAAAGTTTTTAGCATGTTTCTTAGAAATTTTTTTGCATTTTTAGCAATTTTTAGCAGCATTTAGGACAAACTCATCAAAAGTTTAGTTAATAATAAAAGTCAGATGACTAGAACATAAGCATTATTGCAACAGCATGTACTAATTTAACATACTGTGATTTTACTTCTGTTTATTTAGTTTATTTTTTTATTTTAAAAATAAATTAATGGATTTATAATTTTAAGTCGCTCTTTCAAGGTTTGAAATGGACATCATCCGAATTTATGTACTGTTTATGGCCCAGTCATCAGTCAGTATTTAATTGCAGTTGTGAGGCTATTTCTAAAGCTGACAAATAATTTAATATTTCCAGCAAGTATTTTTGCAGGTAATGCTGTAAAATGGCTGTGTGACTCTGTAGTCTTTATGTATGTAATGCATTATTGAGTCTGAGTCTTGCACTGTGGTTACCAGTCACAGTTACTGAAAGTTATCATTGGAAGGCATCCAGAGAAGACCTCTGTAAAGGTACCCCGTGTATATTTTTTTGCACACAACTGTTGTTTTAACAAAATTGCTATTTGTAATTTCACCCTGATGTATTTCTGTTAAATTAGTGCCATCTTCTTAGAAAAGGAATAAAATAAGGGTTGTTTTGCAGTCCAGACTAAAGAAATTGTCACTTATCCCTGAAAAAATGAAGTGTAACACCTATTGAAGTTCATACTTGAAAAATAGAATCGGATTTTGCTCTTTATAGGGTCTCTGTGTACTTACTCAAAAGGCTGTGAGTCCAGAACTTGGTCCTGAAAATGTTAATCAAGTATCTTACAGGGCACAGGCTGAGAGAGTTGGGCCTTGAGAGGAGACAACTGAGAAGGGACCTCATCAATGTCTGTCAGTATCTGAAAGGAGGGTGCCAAGGAGATGGAGCCAAGCTCTGCTCAGTAATGACAGGCAATAGGACAAGAGGCAAGGAGCAGAAACTGAAGTTCCACCTTAATGTGAGGAAGAAGTTCTTTACTGCACGGGTGACTGAACACTGGAACAGATTGCCTGAGAGGCTGTGGAGTCTCCCTCACTGGAGATGTTCAAGAACTCTCTGGATGGAATCCTGTGCCATGTTTTTCAGGATGACCGTGCTTGAGCAGGGAGGTTTGGACCAGATGAGCCACAACGGTCCCTTCCAACCTGACCCATTCAGTGACTCTGTGTTGGATGCTGTTTAACATCTTTGTTGGTGGCACTGAGTGCACCCTTAGCAAGTTTGCTGCTGACACCAAGCTGTGTGGTGCAGCTGATACACTGAGGGAAGGGATGTCGTTTGGAGGGAGCTCAACAGGCTCGAGAAGTGAGCACACAAACCTCATGAAGGCTAGCAAGGCCAAGTGCAAGATCCTGCACATGTTGGGGCAATCCCAAGCACAAATACAGGCTGACTGGAGAATGGATTGAATGTTGGTTGATGAGAAGATCAACATGTGCACTCACAGCCCAGAAAGCCAACCACATCCTGGGCTACATCCAAAGCAGCGTGGGCAGCAGTGCAAGGGAGGGGATTACGCCCCTCTGCTTTGCTCTGGTGAGACCCCACTTGCTCCCAGTATAGGACCTGTCCCAACATGGACCTGCTTGACCAAATCCAGAGGAGGACATGGAGATGCTCAGAGTACTGGAGCATCTCTCCTGCAGACAGGGTGAAAGAGCTGGGGTTGTTCAACCCAGAGCATAGAGGGTTCCAGGGACAAGACAAGGGAGAATGGCTTTGAACTGGAAGAGGGTAGGTTTAGGTTTGACTCAAGGAAGAAATTCCTTACAATGAGGGTGGTGAGGCACTGGAATGGATTGCCCCATCCCTGGAAGTGTTCAAGACCAGGGTGGATGGGGTTTGAGCAATCTGGTCTAGTGGAAGGTGTCGCTTCCCATGACTAAGGGGTTGGAGCTCAATGTTCTTCAGGGCCCTTTCCAACCCAAACTACTCTATGATATCAGATGATTCTATGATACTGCCTGTAATCAGATCTATTGAATTATCAAACGGAGCACTGAGCAGTTGTCTTGTCTTCCAAACTGCAATGTCTGTATCAATTTCAGTTTCTCACTTTACTACTGCACATGATTCTATTCTCTCTCCTTACTCCCAACTCCTCTCCCATTGTTTGCTGTATTGACTTTCAGGGAAATTTCTTCCACAAGTACACATTTCTTACCAGCTCTGGTAAATTGAAAAAACATCAGTGAAAGGGACATCTATTGATAAGGGATAAATACAGTTGCATCTAAAGATCTCTCTAAACTAGTTCCTCTGTACTAACCCTTGGATTTGTTCTATGATTTTTTTGTCTATCTGCAGAACAATAGCTTTAAAATAGCTTTATCTTACATTTAAAATACGTACAGATTTTCATCGAAAAAAGCGGAAATCAGTGTGATGCTATTACCTTCTTTCTTATTTCTTATTTTTTCCTAGATAAACCACAGGATGAAAATCCTGGAGACTCTGTGTCTTACATCTATGAAGCAGTTCTTGCAGATGGTGAGTTGAATTCCGCTTGTATTTCACAGGATAAAGACAGTACTCTTCAGAAAATTAAATTTGTTCTCTTACATCTTGTTAGACATGAAAGGCAATAAACCATCCCTACCATAGCATAAAGTTGTGTAGAAGAACATGCCTTGTTCTCAGACATCCACCCCCACATCAATACCCACACAATCTTGTGAGGAGTGTGAAAATGGGAGGAGACACAACAGGTTTTTATACTGTGATTTCAGTGTAGAGAAAAAGGAAGACATGGAGACCTTTCCTTTCCTGTTCGTAGCATGAGGAGTTTTGTTTGTAAGAAAGAGCCGATTTAAAATTTTGAGTACATCAGTCCTACTCACATCACATTTGCAGCATCATTCACAGGCACTGGCTGGGAGAAGATCTGCATCACAGTTTCAGCCCCTGTTGACATTTGCTATTTTTGCTATTTTGGTTTATTTATAGCTTTGAAAGTGTATAAAGAATTTTAGTAGGAATTACAGACTGGAAGGATCTTAACTTGCTTTTAGTAAAGAGCTACATGGCATGTTTCCTGTCCTCAGTTCTTACTTAAAGAACTTCATTTCTGGGTTGACACTGTTGCAAAGTAATTGGCTTAATAGCACCAGTATGCTTACCAATGGAAAGGGACGAGTAAGTTATTCCAGAATTCCTGGCATAATAGTTCTGTGCTGCTGGACTCCGAGGTTAGTGTCTCTCTTTCCTATTCCACCCCCATCCATATTCTGATAAGGGTCTCTTTGTGAGTCCCTCAGCATCTTCGGTTTAATGGTGTAATCTCAAGCAGAAAGCTGCTGTAAAGCTGCACTGGTTTATTCCTACAGACCTATTGTCAAGGTTTCTAACAATGTCTCTTTTCGTCCTGTGTTGAATTTGCCTTGGGTCAGTGCACTGAAGAAGTGTGTTGGTATAAAGAAGGCTTTCTGGCTCATCATCCACATGCCAAATAAGTTGACACCACTGTTTCTCTTAGTCATCAGTGTTACGTCTAAAATATGAGACAGTAAAATAGGGGATGGTTAGAGAAAACAGAGTCCCAAGAAAAAAAAGGACCGAGGAGACGGTCCTCCAGGCTACTTCTATTTTCATATGGCTGCTTGAAGAGCAAGTCCAAGTTTACTGCCAACTGAATGGTTGATATTGAAATAAAGTGAGTTGGGGATTTTTCAGCTGAGAAACTCTTGCACTAAAAGCAAAAATTTCACTTGAAATCTTTGCAGAAGTCTCCTGAACAGCTGTTCTCAGTCAGCTTTTGGCAGTCATCCTGATAGCACTGATTGCCTGTGGCCTTTGCTGGTTAATGATGTCTAGTTATTGCTGTGAGAACCGAAAAGATTCTCCATTGTGGTGATGAGTGAAAGAGCCATTTGGAAATGAGGGATTCCCAGTAATTGTATCCTGGATGTGAGGTTATGGCTGACTCCTGAATGAGTGTAATGAAGTGCATGGTCAACATTCCTTCTGTGATGATGCCACAGGGAGCAGTTAATCTGATACCACTGCGGAGCTTTGGAGGGAGAAGTAGCCCAAGCGGTGAAATGATTGGAAATTTGGAGATTCAGTCTGTAAGTCTTTATAAAGGCAAGAAAGATAAGATGGCAGCAGCAAATTAGCCAGTACTTGGGCCCTCCAGAATGCAGGTGAATCTTCAGCTAAGCAGAAAGGGTTTGACTTTGGATGAATTGTGAAAAAGTAGTTTTAGGGACTGTCTCTTCTCTCTGCTTCTTCCTAACAAGAAGCAAGTGTATGCAGTGCTAAACTGTATGGAAGACACAGAACAGAGGTGTCAGGAGAAATTATAAACCAAGAAAGAGTTTTTGCTAGAACCCTGTAAATTCCCAAATGAATGGCACTTTAGGTGAGGTCTGGAGAGTGGCGTGCTGAAAGCCGAAGTTGTTTTGTATATACAAGCATCATACAAAAGAATGGATTAGCTGAAAGAAGATGGAATTTTAGCTTGAACTGGAATGAAAGTTGAACAGAACAGAAGTATAAATCTAAATGAGAAATCTAAAGCAACAAGGGTGGAAAGAACAGTGAGTGGGTGACAGGACATATTAAAAATAAGATCACTAAAAATACCCCTCTATTCATTAAAGCAAAGATAGATGGGGAATGAGCAGGCACTAACAATCAATAAGAAGTGATTGACTGGAGTGAATTGTGCAAGGCCTTGAGGGAAAAGGTCAGACAGTACATTGGAAAATGGAAAAACAATATGATCACTGAAATCCTTTGGGGAAATACGAGCTACAAGCAGATGTGAAAACAATTGATTTGCTGCTGAGGGAAAAGATCCAGTTGTGGAATGCTAATGACCATAATATGAAAATATGAGGACTCAGTCCTGTAGGTGATAACAGAATAAGTCAGCTCTTCAGACACTCACAAATGTTGTGTGTTTTCTTTAATTTTGGTTTCTGTATAAGAAGAGAGGACTTGTTATAATTACTACAGAGCCGTATTTTCAGATTATGCCTTGTGGTTCCTCAGGACATTTTCTGTTCCCCAAAGAATCATTATTTATAATTTGTACTAAGGTAGAAAATGAAGCAGTTGTACTAGGATCTGGGTATACAGCCTTGTCACCACACAGATAAAATATGAATGATTTGTGGAACTGCAAAATAGAGCTAAACTCAGATTTAGGTACCCATTAAGTGATACTCAGCTTCCATAAAGGCTTCTCCCCTTCTGTGAAATAGCTTTGACTTTTCTAACATTTGCCACTAAAGCTTGTAGCCTAGCACTAATTAACTGAAGCAATTAGGAGTGGGCAAATGGAGCACAAAAGGTGATTTTAAAGGGTGATAGCTGTCTGCCTATTAAGTTTAACAACAGACATGTTTTGGTCCTGCTCAGAGGTCTCATCAAAGTAAGATCTATGTGCATAAAGGTATACCTGTATCCTGTACCAAACTAAACTGGAGAATGGCCAGCATTCTTTAGCAAAATAGATGGCATCCCCTCTGCAGATAAAGAGCTCTAAGAGTACCTCTGCTATGCTATTCTTTTCCTATAATGCTGTCTAAAGTCCTGTTTAAATAAAATGTGTCTATTGTGTTGGATTAAAGGACATAGTCTTAAAAGATTAAGACCTCAGATTACCTTCTGGTTTACAATTTTAACAAATGAAAAATAATCAGGAGTTAGAAAACAAGCATGGTTTTCAGATGTGTCTAAAAATATCACTCTTGATTGTGTTCCGAAGAAAGCAGTGTATCTTTTAGCCCACTTTAAGGGTCAATAAATTTTAGCTATTTCAAACTAAAGGTGGGAGTAAATTGCAAAGCAGCCTGTCCCCAGTGAGTCAGTCCTGCTGACAGCTCACTTTTTTTTTTTCCTTCTTTAATACCAAATGTGTCTGGTGTGAGTCTTTCTGCTGACAGCAGCTGTGGCAGCATGGGACAGGGAGACATGTAGTCTCTTAGGCAGACAAATCCTGTGTAATTTAGAGCTGTACAGATAGAGAACAGCATCATAAATTTAATCCAGACATTGATAAGAGCCCTGTGCAGGTATTGAAGCTCTGCTGTCATCCTAAGACTAAGACACCCTCTTTGGTAAATGACCTGCTTCAGTCCAAGCTAGCTTCTGTTACCAGATTGATTTAAGGGATGCTATAACATGGAGTATATTGTCTTGTGTCAGTACATTTTGATATTATTAGCTGAGAATGCCTGCTGCCAATGTCTCTTCCCTCAGCCTCTCCCAATGCAGTTGTTAAAGGACTTTTCAGTTTTGTTAAACTTCATGACCTTCCATCCATGTCCTTTTTTGATGACCCTAAAGAATAGTCTTCATAAAGAGAGTAACTTCAAACATGGCCAAGAGGGGAAAGTTTGGCTACTCAGTCCTTGAGGAATTACCTCATTCCTTGAGGGTGATACCTGTAAAAACTTAAACCCCTATTCAGCTTGAATGCAGTGCCTCCCTGAAGTAGGTCTTGATTCTTGGACATTCCTCTCTGTCTGTGTTCTTTTATTTGTGTGTATTCCTGAATGTAGCAGTGTGCCACTTCTGTGTTCAAGCACAAGTGTGCAGTTTGAGCCAGGCCAGTTATGAGAGGCTTGAATTGGAGTTTAAAGATAAAGGAGCCTGCAGCTGCCCCCTTTGCAATAATAAGGAATTTGCAAGAGCATTTTATCAGGCTAACAAGTTTTGGAGGTCTTACAACCCTGGATGCCTCTGCTATCAGTCCTTTTGTCTTCAGTGGTACTTGAAGTCAGTAGCAGGAGGAGAGCCTGTTTCAGTTGCAGTAGCATATCTCATTTTGGGCAGTGTTTAACGCAGTATATTCCTTCACTAAAATCCTTCACTGAAACAGAGGTGAGAGATGTGTGTGCTGATAGCAAAGAGAAATGCAACAAAACCACCAAAGTGTTCTTACTGTAGTAGAACTCCAGTAACTCTGAAGTGGATGGAAGGACTCTTTCATAAAACATTAGGCTTCAATAACTGAGAACTTGGGTTACACACAGAGGGGCAGACTTCAGTTTGCTTCTCCCTGGAGAAGTATGGAGAATGCAGAAACTGGACAAAACAGGCTTGGGCTCCATCAACAGCTCTGCTCAGCACCCAAATGACCTCAGGCAGGTAGTTGTTATTTCCAAATTAATCGGTGTCATAATAGAAACTTTTTGGCACAGTCTTGCTATGTGTCTAAAAGTCATCAGAGTAGTCATGTTCCTAGTGCTGCTGGTGAAGCTGAAAGTTGTGGATTTCATTGTAGAAAATAATAATAGCATAATTATATTATTAATTATTAAAAATTATTAAAAATAATTAATTGATACACAGTAAAGATAAAATTAGTCCCAAAAAGCATCTAAATG
Organism: Eopsaltria australis; assembly: GCA_034509425.1. NCBI lineage: Eukaryota > Metazoa > Chordata > Aves > Passeriformes > Petroicidae > Eopsaltria > Eopsaltria australis. The sequence continues at coordinate 1,133,901 of JAVTVJ010000172.1, read as the reverse complement.
TATGCATCCTTGCTAAAGGACTGACAGAGTCAAATCTTTCTTCCAAATCACAGACCAGTTAGGAACTAGTTAATTGGTATTACTTTTGATTGCCTGAATACAGAGTTGCAATCATGTGAAAGTATAAATAAAAAGAAATGCCTACATTTTCAAGCAAGTTATTTCTTAAAGATCATTGATAAACTCATGGTAAATAGCATTTTACAGTTTGGGGGATTATTTGAAGGCAAGATCTTTTGGTTTTGTTATCAGATCCAAAAAGGCTACACATATATATACTTTCATATTCTCTTTAGATGCATTCATGATGAGTCCTTCAGGCTACAGTTATATCAGAGTCATAAATTGTTGTGTACAAAAACATATCTGATAATAAAAGAACAGGTGGGCATGTACCTCCACAGCAAATCAATCTTTGCCTACATGCGTATAGTAATTCAGAAAAGAATAGATGTGGGGGGGGTTTAGGGATTGCTGTTATGGGAGAGAAATAGATGTTAATGAAAATTGCAGCACCATTGGTTGCTAAGATGATATAAACACCAACTTTTATATAGTATTCAGAAAAGGAAAAACTGTTCTTGATAGCTTTTAAGGGAACTGTCAGTTTGATGCTTATTTGCAAGAAAAGTTGTACACCATAAACAAAGTAATAGAAATATTTTGGACACATGGGCAAAATAGGCCAACTTACAGAAAGCTACTGTTTTTGACAGAAGAACTCAAACCATGCAGGAGAAGCTGGGGCTGAGAATGCTTTTGAGAAAAACAAACATAACTGTCAGTGTATTTGCAAAAGATAGTTGGTTCTACAGAGAGAGAATCATTGTTTATGACTTATTCACTAGTAAATCTGTTTATCTTGGTTTGGAATTTTATTTGTCGTAGAAAACAAATGAAAGAAATTAAGACTGAAGTCAGATGTTTTTGTGTTTGAGCATGTATTGATAATTTTCTGTGATTTTTGGAAACCTTTTCACTCCTAAGCCTTCTCTCACCATTAGTAAAACAAAACAAAAAAGTAGAGCAGAAAAGGGGATTTGCTTTGAAATAATATCTTAGAAAGTGCTTATAGTAAAAATGAGTAAATACCACACTCATGCAAGGAACACAGTCCCATTGAAGGAAGCCCAGTGTGGTGGATGTTTCCTGCCTCCCTGTTTCTCACAGCCTTTCTCAGGTAATTTATAGAGCAATTTGTGCAGTTAGAGGCTCCCTTTCAATCCCACTCTGCGGCACTCTCTGCTGAGCTCATACAGCATTTACAGATACCCACACTTTAATGGGACAATCTTTCATAAATATTATAAACTTATGGTGGATTGTAAGAAGAACAGGATGTGCATGTCTTTTTTTTCTGATTTTTCCACATTAAGGAAGTTTGTGTGGTTTTTTCTGTATGGTTCTTCTTTAATCTGTATTTCCACTGGGTGCTCACATAAGTGTTTGACTTCAGGCTTCTGAATTGCAAGGAAGTCGCTTATACGTGGGAACCTTTCCAGTTATACCTCATAGAACCCAGTGGCACCACCTCTGCCTTTACCTCACTTTGTGCTGCAGAGTGGGCCTACTGTATTACACAGGATGCCTCCTGCACTGAAAGGATCTGCTGTAATCCTCTTTGTTTTAATCTTTGACACTGCAACACCCTGACTTTTCTTTCAGGTGGCAAGGTGGCCACATATGCTAAATTACCCTCCCATTCCTTGTCATTTGCCTAATTTGATTTACCCATATTTCTCATCCTATTGTATGATGTGTGATCTAGGGCTAATTGAGGACCTCTTTTGTACCACGGTTTCAGTTCTTCAGCTGGCATTGCTTTAGCAAAACTTGAGGAAGAACTGAAATTTGTAAAGCTAGCAGGCATTCTGCTTTTGCAAAACCAGCTTAATTTTGACTGAGAGATTCATTTCATGGGTAGCCTTAGAAAACACATAAATCTTTCATAAGTTTGTTTTCTGCTATTTTTAATGCCCTAAATCTGTCACATACATTGTTGACTCAAAACATGTAGCAAGTACCAAGTAATCAGAGACAGAGAACACTTCTAATTCTCATGTAGATGGCAGTAAGGATAGCTGAAGAGTGTATTTAAAAGGTTAGAATTTGGGGGTGAGGGGGAATTTGGAAATGGCAGGAGAGTTGCTTAGAGGCCATGGTGAAGCATAAGTTGTTGCATACACAGCAGACCTGAGACACTTTATTAAAATTTCTCTGTTTATGTAAAGGAATACAATTTCAAAGTCATGTCATTAATTTAGTTCAAAATGTTAAATTGAAAGCAATAATGTGTTCCAAAGGGTCTTATGTAAAATATACCAAGTTGATGTATTGAAGTTCCATGAATTAGGAGAGAATGCTGAAGTGAAATTGAAAGCATCAGTGCTGTCCCCAATCAAGTTACAGTAAATGTGTGTTATATTTTACTATTTAAAATGAAGATTTTAAATAGTAAAATTAAGATCAGTCCTTTCAATGTGGCTATCAGCAGCAGATATTTGTCAAAAGTAAGCCAACAAAAGTGACCTGATGGAAATTAAGCATTACCCTCTATAACAGATTATAATTCCCAGTAGTACTGCCCTGATTACTCAAGGGAAGATTATCATAGATTTTTCCTTTCTTTTTAGCTTCTGGCTCATAGTGTTGTCTATGCATCATTGGATATAGTTAATAATTTCTTATACTTTGATCCTACAAGAAAGGGACCAGTTTTATTCATCAATTATTTTAATTGTTACTGCTACATTTAAAAAACCTCACTAATAGGTCACCATTATATAAAACATTAAAAGAACACTTTCACCAAGAAAAAATACCCTTTAATAAATCTTCTCTCTTACGTATTCCAGCATGATAATGATGTTCCTTTTATGTTTCTTTTAAGATAATCTTCACCCTCAGTTGTAAATTCTGAGTTTTTCTGAAAGCCTCAGGAATTGGTGGAGCTCCTTAGCCATTGTTTTCAGGTCAAAACCAACAAAGAGGACAAATAATGAAGATGTCCACAACTTAAATGTTCAAAAGATTTGAACATCTGGCAACACCTTATGCCTGCATAAAACAAATATTGTCTATCATTGCTCCATTTGTGTTACTACAGTCTTGTTATTGTAGTATTAATACCTTTATGAGCTACTGTGTTTCAGTTAATGCCAGCAAGCTGAGGCTTTCTTAATCTCTGGTGTATTGCTTGTTCAGCATTGACAAATAACATTTCATGTGGTTGTTTCACGTTCAGTATTTTATGACAGATTGTGTGCAGCTGCTTGTAGGAATTTGAGTGTTGGACATGGTGACTCCACAGTTTGGTTGACTGTACTGTAGTGATAATAGAGATCCCTGTGGTTCTTGGACTGTTGTACATCGTTCATTGATGGTCTGGTAGACCTGACATTTACTGAAAGAGGTCTTGCTTGATGGTTTTTAGCTAATAAATTGATAGCCACTTTCAGAGGCAACAGAGGAATCCCTAATCCTCTTAAATATCCAAGTCTTTGATGTAAGAGCCACATTTCTTAATTGTCTATTATTGGGATAGCTGTGCTATCACAGTAGTGATTGGGTTGAAGTTTTGATATTGCATTTAGCTGTCACTAGGCATAATAAAAATATTAAAATTCAATAATTAATGGGGAGGAAAATGTTATCCTAGTTTAAACCAACTTATTAGCAATAGCATTAATGTTCTCAGTAGATGAATTATTGGCATTAAAAGGTGAAAGTGACTACTATCATCTTTGATAAGTGGAGTGCAGACTGTAGGAATGAAGTTGTCATGGACTTTACATAGATTAGAATGCATCTACATGATCCTTGAAAAACAATCACTGACAGATGGCTGACATCTGAGAATCCAGTTATTTATTCCTTTCATTTTGTCAATCTGTTAACAAAATGTTTCTTGTGTCTGTGAGACTCCTTTGCCTAAAGTGGCAGAAAAAAATTCAGACGCAGCATGTACCTCACATGAGTTATCTTCTGAAGTGAATTCTATGTACATAAGTGTAAGATTTGTGAGTAACTTAAAATGTTAATACATTCCCAAAATATGTTCTGTGGGCATGCATAATCACAGAATCATAGAAAGGTCTGGGTTGGACAGGACCTTAAAGACCATCTAGCTCCAATCCCATGGCCATAAGCATTGACACCTTCCACCAGACCAGGTTGCTCAAAGCCCCATCTAACCTGGCCTCGAACACTGCCAGGGATGGGGCATCCACAACTGCTCTGGGCAACCTGTGCTGCTGTCTCACCACCCTCCCTGTAAGGCTTCTCTTCTTAATATATCTAATCTAAACCCACTGCCTTTGAGTTTGAAGCCATTCCCCCTTGTCCTGTCCCTACATGCCCTTGTAAAAAATCCCTCTCTGTGTTTCTTGTAGGCCCTGTTTAGGTACTGTACTGTAAGGATGCTGTAAAGTATTGTAACTGTTTTCCTCAGAAAGAGTTCAGGCCTTCCTTTTTCTGAAGGGCAGTGTTAAATAAAGTCTAGTCTTCACAGTGATAATCAGAGAAATTATTGTGCTTATATTCTGAGCTGGATTACTTAAACTGCATTGAACTGTGTGTGTTCTCATTCAGAATCACAATAGCCAGTGTTCAGTGTAGCCTGCTTAATTTTTAAAGTAAATTAAAGCAAATGGAATTAATGCTACTTCAGTAAAGTACATCTACACGTAGGTACAGTGTAATTGTAGCAATCTTAATTCACAGCTTAAATTCAGAATTATTTTGTCTTAAAGGCATGAGAATATAAACAGGAGTAGGTTGTGCAGATTTTGCTAGCTGGTGATGGTCATTGAACCCACTTAACTTAGATAAGATGTTCAAGGAAACTTGAACTTCCTCCAGGAACCATGGACAATTGATTTCCTGCCTTCCTGCCTTCCTGCCTTCCTTCCTGCCTTCCTTCCTGCCTTCCTTCCTTCCTGCCTTCCTTCCTGCCTTCCTTCCTGCCTTCCTTCCTGCCTTCCTTCCTGCCTGCCTTCCTGCCTTCCTGCCTGCCTTCCTGCCTTCCTGCCTTCCTGCCTTCCTGCCTGCCTTCCTGCCTTCCTGCCTTCCTTCCTTCCTGCCATCCTTCCTGCCTGCCTTCCTGCCTGCCTTCCTGCCTTCCCTCCTGCTTCCTTCCTGCCTTCCTGCCTTCCTGCCTTCCTGCCTTCCTGCCTTCCTGCCTTCCTGCCATCCTTCCTGCCATCCTTCCTGCCATCCTTCCTGCCTGCCTTCCTGCCTTCCTTCCTGCCTTCCTTCCTGCCTTCCTTCCTGCCATCCTTCCTGCCTTCCTGCCTTCCTGCCTTCCTTCCTGCCTTCCTGCCTTCCTTCCTGCCTGCCTTCCTGCCTGCCTGCCTTCCTGCCTTCCTGCCTTCCTTCCTGCTTCCTTGCCTTCCTGCCTTCCTTCCTGCCTTCCTGCCTTCCTGCTCCTTCCTGCCTTCCTGCCTTCCTGCCCTTCCTTCCTGCTTCCTTCCTTCCTTCCTGCCTTCCTTCCTGCCTTCACTTCCTTCTGCCTTCCTGCCTTCCTTCCTTGCCTTCCTTCCTTGCCATCCTTCCTGCCTTCCTGCCTTCCTGCCTTCCTGCCTTCCTTCCTGCCTGCCTTCCTTCCTGCCTTCCTTCCTGCCCATCCTTCCTGCCTTCCTGCCTTCCTGCCTGCCTTCCTCTGCCTTCCTGCCTTCCTCTGCCTTCTGCCTGCCTTCCTGCCTTCCTTCCTGCCTTCCTTCCTGCCTTCCGTCCTGCCATCCTTCCTGCCTTCCTGCCTGCCTTCCTGCCTTCCTTCCTGCCTTCCTTCCTGCCTTCCTGCCTGCCTTCCTGCCTTCCTTCCTGCCTTCCTGCCTGCCTTCCTTCCTGCCTTCCTTCCTGCCTGCCTTCCTGCCTGCCTTCCTGCCTTCCTGCCTCTCTTCTTCCCTCTCTCCCATATCCCTGCATAAAAAGGATTCTACATCAGACATACGATGCCATGTCATAACTTCATTTAGCAGGTGCATTTGTTGTAGTGGTACTTTATTAAATCTATGCCTTAAGCAGGGCAAAATTGGTAAGGAAAGGAAGTATTCTGTATCAGATGAACTGGTGCATATAGGGGAAGTAAAGGCAAGCAAGAAGTGAGAAAACTAATTGTAAATTGCCAGTACTGACACTGCCTGGAAAGGTTTCTGTGCCACTTAGGCTCAAAATGGCTTCTTTGAGCAAAGCCAAATTGCTACTGTTCTGTATTCTGCGCATCACTAATTTATTTTAATATTCTATATCCATTTAAGAGGAAAAGATGGGCCTCAAAAGTTCTTTGTATCCTTGAATGTAATTGACTATGAGTCTTTCATAATTTACAGTAATACAAGATAGTGTGGATGTCTCTCAGGATATTATCTCACCAGCCAGTCAAGATTTTTAACTCTGAACTGCATGAAGTGATATCAATAACCTAACTAGGTGACTGCAGTATACTGAGTAATCCTCCATGATGAAGAGCTGCTGCAGTCCTTTGAGATGGGTGGTGGGAGTGTTTCGCATGGGGTAATAGAGTGTCTGGAAAGGAGGAATAATCTTACAGCTGAGACATAGAAGGTAAAGGATACCTTTGCTAAAACACAGGCTTAGTCAGAGCTCTGCAGATGCAGTTGTCAGTTCTATTTCATGATTAAAACTCTGCAACGTGGTGAAGGATTCAGTATATTCATTAAAGGGTCTTGGGCCTTTTCTGGTACAGTGAAACAGAAGAGAAACTGGTTGCAAGCTCCCTGTATAGCTGGCATAGCATTTCCAAACACGGATTATACTATTAAGAAAATGTATGGCTTCTATCCATTCTTTTGTCCATTAAGGCAGGCAAAGACTGTGGAATCTGTGTCAAAGAAATCTGTGCCTACTGTCACAGTACCATGTTACAGATATCACTGCGCTTGTGTAAACCCTTCCTGCAGACAGCTAGTTGATGTTGTAAATAGATAGCATGTGCTTGTTTACATATAAAGAAAGGAAGAGTGGTAAAAATCCCATCTTATCCTAGTGTATGAGAGTTCTGAGACAACAGAAGTGGCTGATCTCCCTGACTTTGCTGCTCACTATGATTTCAGTCTACAGGCTATGTCCCTTTTTGTTTTAGGAAGACAAAGCATATATGCATGCTATTCATGTATAAGTCAAGGCTGCAGGATCAAAACTTCAGAGGCAAACTCTTTATCAAAGGAGGACACCTTATCACATTTACATTAAAGGAATTTTGTCAGGCTTTCATGCGCTGTCCTTAATAAGACTCCAAATGCCATATGAGTAGCACATTGGAAACCACATCATTGCCATGCCATGTTTTGTTGGTTTAGGATTACTAACAATGTCCTCATTTCAAATTATTTATTTCAGATCACCAGACTATCTATGATAGCAACTTGTCAGATGTCAGGGAAGCATCAGCAGAAACAGACTTCACTTTAAAAACGAAGGTACTTTCTGAAAGCTTAGAAAGTAATGAGCAATCAATATTGGTGCTTCCAAGAAGAATATCATGTGAGGTAAGACTTCTGGGTGCTAAAATCTTTGGGACGACAGTCACTGTTCTTCTCCTCCTCCTGCTGCAATCTCATTCATACTATGTCTGCTATTTGTTTCCAAAATTGTCAAGGGACCAAAATGAGAGTGCATTGAGACTGCAGTAGGATTCATTTTGCCTTTGTGTTGCATCTCCACTGCAGTCAAAAAATTTGCAAGTAAAGTAGTTTGGAGACAGCTCTATCAGAGTTATTTAGCAGCTTGAGTCAAAGTATTACTGTCATGTGTGCCTTATACTCCAGAGCAAGCAAGTAATGAGGCATTTCTTGAGAGATACGGAGTTTGTCTTGGCAAGAACCCAGGATGGGTGCATGGATACATGCATGTGTGCCCATACCATGAATTAATTACACAGGGCTTGTGTGAGCATGGACCTAGGCTGAGTTTAAATTAAATCAGAAATATTTATATGTACGTATCTACATACATATGCAGTAGACATAAATGTTCCTATGTGTTTTTAATCAGAGTGGCTGCGAGAAATATGTGACAGCATAAACAGAGGAAGTAAAAAATCCAGCACTGCATTCCTTTATATAAGTGAGTGGCCATGGAGGTTGCAGTGTACACGGAATGTCACGGATTTTGTTTGCTTCAGTCTTTTTAAGATGACTTACACCCATTATTTATTTGTTGAGATCAGTACAGTTCTAAGGGAGTGATTTTCCCCCTGGTTCAGGAGGTAGTAGAGGGCTATTGTCTCACATCACCTGCTGCTTGTGTCTATTGTCACCCTACTGTAAGAGGTTAAGTGAGTCTAAAGTATTTTAGGTTATTCTTACTACGATGGATGTCATTCTTCTAGACTTTAAAGTAGAGGAGCCTTAGAAAATGTAACAATTCACCTAGAAATGCATTAAAATGCTGTTTTAAAGTATTCTTATGTAAGCTGGATTTAAAATCCTACATTACCTATGTCATTCACGTATGTAAAATACTAAAGGAAGCAGGTGCCATACCATCATGTTTTGGTAGTATGATTTTTTGCATGAAGCTGTTATTAAAGGAAAGTTCTTTCAATACACTTTCAATATAATGTTACACTTCCAATATAATTTTCTGAAGGACTAATGGGAACACATTTTAATTTTGTAGAACCCTGGTGAAATATTCATTCTGTTGAAAGATGAAATAGATGAAGAAACTCTAGAAATTGAATTCATAGCAGATAATCAGCGAATTAGAAGGCAGACAGCCCCTTGGAACAGGAAGGTCAAATACGTGAAAGCTCTAGGTAAGAAAAATATTCTTTACCTTTAAGAAAAACTGAAAAGTTTCAACTCCCTTCACTTTTTCTGAAAAGTAGTTTCCCTTTCTGCTATTTTGTGGGTGTTTCCTGTACATGACTTTTGCACACATAATTTTTAATAATGCAGAGAATCAAGGCCATGTCATTTATGGTAACCTAGGTTAGATTGGTTTTCTGTGGTTAAATGGCAGGTGGAAGTCTTAAAATGTCATTGATTAGTTACAGATAAGCGTTCTTCAAAATTACTGCCATAAAATGCAAACCTAATATTCTTTTCTTTTTACTCTCTTACTATATGTTTCATTTTATATTTAATGCAGTAAATCTGGTTATACTCCTCTCAGTAATTCTTACTGATGCAGGAAGTAATTTCTTTTCTCTGTTCACATTCATGCCATTTCTCTGTATCACTCATCTTTGCTAGCTCCTAGTGTTTTTTTCTATTGCTCCATCCATAACTAGTTGATAACAGTTTCAACTATTTAACAACAGTTTCTCTTAGAAAATCTGTGCAGATTTAAGGGGCACCCCTATCCCCACTCTTGGTGTGAGTTAAGAATTAAAACATTTCTCACCTATGTACTCAGAGTATAGTTCGCTATTGGGCTGCATGCTGTGAATTCCCAGAGGAACTTACATAATACTTTATTCTAAAATGATTGCAGTATAACCTTAGATAGAACGAAGTACATACACATAGGCTACAATTTTCCACTGTGGCTTCTGGGAGCTATATTTTGGTAATTCTGTGACCTGAGAATTCTGATGATTTCTGTGACTCAGCACTGGTGAGACTGCACCAGTCAAGTGCTGTGTCCAGTTCTGGGCCCCACACTTTAGGAAAGACACTGAGGTGCTGGATTGTGTCCAGAGAATGGCAGTGGAGCTGGGGAAGGGTCTAGAGAGTAACTCATACGAGGAGTGCCTGAGGGAGCTGGTGTTGTTCAGCCTGGAGAAAAGGCTTACCACTCTCTACAACCTACCTGAATGGAGGCTGTGCCAGGTGGGATTTGGTCTCTTCTCCCATGCAACGAGTGGCAGAACAAGAGCACCTGGCCTCAGGCTGTGCCAGAAGAGGCTCAGATTGGACATTAGGAGGAATTTCTTCACAGAAAATTTGTTAAGCATTGAAATGGGCTGCTCAGGGAGGTGGAAAAGTCACATCCCTGGAGGTGTTCAAGAAATGACTGCATGTGGCACATGTGCCATGGTCTTGTTGACAGGTTGGTGGTTGGTCAGAAGTTGAGCTCAATGATCTTGGAGGTCTTTTTCAACCTAATTGATTCTGTGATTTTCATCCTGAACACTGTCCTGAGACAATGGCCATGTATGGCCTGAGAGTTCTTTATCATTGTGATGGTGCAGAGAGTTTGTTTTTAGAAACCTGACTGAAAAGTACATAACAAACAGGGAACTTCCATCTGTAACTGGATTTCAGAGCAGAAAAGCTGCAATCCTCATGCACAGATCTTAAAAGATTCTTCCAATTTTTGGGTTTTATTTTTGGTGAGAACACTGTTGATCACAAGAAGGTTTCTGTAGTGGATATAGAAATAAAATGTGAAAAGTAAATGAAATATGAAAAAATTGGCAGAGAGCTGTAGCCCAAGTTTAATTATGTTTCTTATATCATTTTTGTTTGATGTTTATTCTGTTTCAAAATCTGGAAAAGTGGAAATTTGGAAGTATCCTGTTTTAGGTCCATCTGATCTGATGTTACAGGAGAAATGTTGCCTTTTGCTGTTTTTGGTTGTTTTTTTTTTTAAACTCATTTGACAGTTTCCATTTAAGTGATTTAACGTGATGTACTATTAGTCTAGTTTCTCTGGCTCTATTACTCTTCTCCGTTTTCAGAATTGCCCCTTTTTTCACTGTTTTGTGGGCAGAGTTAGTATTTTAAGAATACTTTGCTAGTATGGTCCAGCAGAATGCCTGGCACAATAAATACTAATGGATTGGGAAATGTGCTCATAAAGTGGGCTTGTGCTGCATGCATAGAGCGAGGCAGACTGAAGTAACAGACTACAAGTGCCTCTCTCCTTGGCTTTTACGAGGTAAACAACTGGAATAGATTAATTATACTGCAATTTCTGCAGCCTAGCTCAAATACTAGTTTGAGAGCCTTGACCGCAATTAAGAAAAATATTTCATAAGACAAATAGGAATTGCACTATTCGTGATAAATGAACTTTTCCTTGACCTGTAGGCATAAGGGAGCTGATTATGTCATCAGTCTGTCAAAGGGCAGCTGAAAATTTTAAGCATTCTGTTTTCATCTCCTTTCTAATGTGAAGCAATACAATAGCTTTGCTTTATACAGATTTAAAGATACGTATTTTCTTTAGTCAGCTTTGTGATGTTAGACTAAAAGACTTGAATAAAAAAACTGACTACACTGAATCACCTGTGAAATGCAAATCCAGTCAGTTCATCAACTCTGTGTTTTTTCTGTGATACTCTCTGTTCTTTTACTCATTCCCTGAGATCTCTGGTCTGGGACTGTAAAATATTTTCAGCTGCTGTTCTGATTTGTGTTTTATAAGATTTTCCTGCTGGCCCTGTATATGTAAATGTCTACTGTGGGGGAGTCATTAAGATGACAGCACAGATTGAATACTATACTGCACTAGAGGAAATTGAACCCATTTTAAAGAAAGTGGCTGACCCAATAGCTTTCACTTGTCAGGTAAGTTGACTTCTCAAATTTTAATTAAAGAAAAATAGAATGTAGATGCCTAAATGATCTAAGAGATAGTATGCAATCTTTTGATTGCACAGTAATTTGTAATGGCTCAGTAGTAGGCTCAGAATTAAGAGGTCTGCCTCTGAGATGTCTAGTTGTAAGCAAGTCAGGCAAGAGGAAATAAATTTTCTATTTTCGTGTTTTGTTTAGAGAGTGATGTAAACATCCTTTGGGCTATATATGCCCAATGAGCAACATGCCGCAATCCAAAGGTTGAAAATAAGAACAAATATTAGTGAAGTCCCTCTCCATTTAAAGTGTTATTTTTGTATGTTCTGAAACCAATAGAAGCAAGTAATCTTAAACCACGTTGTATTTGGGGGGTTGTTATTCATTCACCATCAAACCAAATTTTTCTGGCATAGCTTGTATGGGAAGCAGTGGGTTGCTGTTCATGTAGAGTCCATTTACAGCTGCTGAATTATCATTCATGTGATTTGCTGGTTGCCATGCAGATTCTTTGCATATATTTAGAAAAAATCAGGTTTTGAGCTGTGTTTCAGATCAGCACAGCAGACTGCAATGCTCTGCAGCCTGTTCTTTCCCAGTGGCACATAGGAAATAACAGGAAAAGAAAGCATATATTAAGAAAGCACAGAATCTGAAGTATCATTTATTGAATGGTGGGTAGCCCAAGCAGACCTTGCATGATGTCTATGTTGTAACTGCAAAACCAAAACAAAAATAATAGTCTGTGTTTCCAGTGCAGACAATCTCATTTTGCTGTGACAAATATACCTTATCTGCCACCTAAGGCATTACACTCATAACAAAAGGATTAATAAAATATGATGTATTGCATTATTAGTGCTCTGTTAAGGATGAGGCTAGATTCCTTCCAAGTACAAGTTACTTCTGTTCTAGAAAAACAGACTGTTGCACAAGAAAAATAGTGCAACTCAAAGAACAAATGTGTTCTTAAATTCTTTATGGTATCCATCATTTTTAGCCTGTATTTTGAAGTATATTTAAGTAAGCCTCTATCAGGTTTCATTTAAACTTCTATGCGTAAGAAGTGTGCCATAATGATTTAAACAATTATCATTAACATGGTAACCTAGATACCAACAACATACAAGGTATTTCCACTGGAGAGTTATTTGTGTTGTTCAGGAGTTTGACCCTGCATTTAACCAGTATGACTAAAATTTAATAAAGCACATGCATTTCAAATCACATTCAAATGCAAAAATAATTCTGTGCAGAGCGATAGTGCACACCAGGAAATGCAGCTGTAGTGTTATGACTATGAAGTATGTTTAACATTTCCTCACCTTTACCCACCTGAATAATAAACAAGGGTTTAAATGAGGTGATATTGCTATGTGCTGTTAGTTTTACTGTTTTGGTAACTGAAAAACTAATGTCGAAAAAATGTTTTATTTGGGTAAGTTCTACAGTCCACACAATGTTGTGGCTACTCTGTGGCAAAGTATACTAATGGTAATTCTTTTGTAAATGTATCTATGTGTTGGAAGATTTGTCTTATTTAATGGTGCCTGCTGGGCCTCAGAAGGAGGTACACTAGCTAGGGAACTAAAATGTTTCTGCAAACTTTTTTAATGTGCTCCTGATTTAATGTCAACAAGCTACATCATAAAGATGCAATTTACAGAACATAATTTAACTTAATCTTTAAAATATGTTCACAGAAGGAAAAACAAAACAGACTTGATACTAATTAGAATTCCCATCAAGTAGCAGGAGTAGTAGTAACTTCTATTTAACCAGGATAATTAAAACCTTTGAGACTATCAACTTATTTGCAAAAGTATCCTGGGGCAACAGGCATTTATCTATGCAAAGTAGCAGTCAAACACAATGGAAAACAAAACTGATACAAAATAGAAAAGCTTACAGCAATTATTGATCAAAGCAATATCACTCTGTGGTTCAAGGGAAAGATCAGGATTTTCACAAACACTTGCAATCTGAGAAGTGTCTCCTTATTAAAATTCTGTGATGGAAGCAAATGGCTGCATTAGTTCATACCAAAGACACGGTGCTTTGGTAAAATGCTTACATTGTATTCTGTATTACCATGCCAAGCTTTTCAACTCCTTCAACATGCTCCACTTTGTCCCCCAGTAAAGGCAAAGAGGTAGAAAAACCCAACAAACAGGATTACAGCTGTCCATTGCTTTTAGTGGTGGTCAGGTGAATTATTGTGTCTTATCAAAATATGGTACCACTGCATTTATGAATCTGTTTGTAGAGAGCAATTAAAGATTGATATTAGCAAAGATTTAGATTAAACATAATCTAAGACTTTACAAATCATGGTTTTGGATAAAGTTCTTTGCTACATCTGACAGATTGTAATTTTCTGTTCCAGATTTTTCTGAATTTAAAAAGCATTTACCAACATCAATAAGACATTTTAAACAACCAAATAAATATTTAAAATGTAATTAAGTAAATAAATAAAATTAAATATGTTTCTTTGCTTGAGTTTTGAAAGAAAAAAACTGAAATGTTAAGTAGGAAGAGCTGGGATCATAGTAACTGAATCATAATGCTGAATGGATTTGCTATGAGAATATAGGAGGGTGAAAGTTGGCTAAAGGTCATGATTTTTGGTTCTCTCACTTTCACATAATTCTGCATTCAAGAAACTCTCTTAGGGAGTTTATGTTCTTACAGTAACCTAATGTACAGACTGATTTTAAGGTTTTTATAATTCATAATTAAACTTTTTTATATTTCATGTTTCACTTTACATCAACTAATCATTTCAGCATTCTGCTGAATTTATATGATGTATTGATTTTTCTTTCACAGTTTCTACCAAATGGAGTTATCGATTCAATTATTTAGTGTTGGAGTTTCCTGGCATAGATTGATTAGGTTTCAAAATAAAAAAAATTAAGCTAAGGTCATATCCTTATTACTGAAGTTGATAAGTTCATGTTAGTTTGAGTGACTTAAAATATCTAGAGAGACTGAGGAAGTCTTTATGACAAACTTTGGTGGAATAATACTGCTATGATTCTGAGATACTTGGTGTCTTAAAGGATGTTTTTATCATAGTCATTAAACCAGATTCCAGTTACAGGGGATATTGGGAAAAGAAAGAATGAAAATAAACTGCAGCCTTCTCTATGAAAACTTGTAAAATAGCTATATGATTTATGTGGTGATATTTTGTATGCATCTTTACCTGATCCCCAGAGATACTTCTTTTGAAACTGAGTTTAATATTTCAATCTTCTCAGCCACATCAACAGCTGTTATTTTAAAATGTTTCTTTCTTACCCTCTAGCTGTCCATATTCTATCACTGGCTAAAGCTGTCAAAAATGTCTGAATGATTTTTAAACCTAGCCCATTCTCTTTGGCAGGAGCAATCCAGATATGGAAGTGCATATAAAGTAGTGTCCGATGTGTAAGAATTGTGGAAGAAGTTCATCTTTTTGTAAATGTAACCTTGTTAGTACTGCCAATGCCAGTGTGGAATATGTTAATTTACTGGCTATGGATGCTTTGTTTCAGTGGCACACATTTTCAAGGGCTGGTTAGCAGTTATTAAAGAATGTAGGTAATGTGGTTCACAAAAGTAGGAAAATATGTGCTTGGTGGTCTCCCTGTCCAAGGATGTTTTTGGAAGCCGAGGTGTGATGGTCAGCACTTGGGGCTTTTCTGTTAGCAGCTGTGTGCTGTTGCTTTGGAAGGGAGTGAGGGAATGGAGATAGTGCCTAGAGCTGGGGAGGTGGTGCTGAGACAGGAGTAGTGCTTTCTGGAGGACTTCCAGTTCTGGAGCAGAGAACAGTTGGCTGTGCCTCAGAGAGTATGGGAGGAATTGCCTACAAACTCACTGGCTTGGTTCTGAGGGGCTGCAAGGATATAAGGAGAAACTAGCACTATTGCGTGTTTTCTCTAGTGTTGTAAATCTTTATTTGGATAAAAGGTGGGTTTTCTCAGACTCCTGAGCGGCTGAGAGTTCTCTTGCAGGGTGCTTAACTTTAAGTACAACTTAAACTACAGTTCTGCTCCTGTTGGCTTTGGTGAAGCTTCCTCATGAACTTCAGGTTTGTGATGTTGGTGAGATTTCTTGGGAAGACTTCATGGGCCTATAGAGATCTGTATGGGATATATTAAAATATGTAAGCACAGCATACTTGAGTCTGTGAATGCTCTGGGGCAGGAACAGGCAGTAAAGTAAAAGTCTCTAAACTGAATTGTTTCCTGGGGAGGTGACCTTGATGATATGGAGCTGGGTAGTGCAGAGTAGCTCTATTCCTAGTTCTGTTTTCCTGTTGTTTTAGGTGTTATCTTCACATAAATGCTGGAACAGGCCCTTCTGTATGTGAGATAAAAGACATAGCTGCCTTTTTTTTTTTCTTTTTAACTAACTAATCTTTTTTTCCTTTTGTGTCTTTGCTGTAGAGTAGCGCAACAAAGCTACTCGTTACAGTTTAGTTAACAGCATAGCTTGTTAAATCGTTGCTTAAGCCTTCAGTTTTACATCCCAAGAGTAAGAGGAAAAACAAAAAAGTTGAGGTGGAGAACTTGAAGCAAATTGCACTGATAATTGTGTACAATAAATGTTTTGTTATTGGCTTGTAGTTTATTGAGGGAAGGCCTGTTGAAATATGATTAATTTTGCTACAAATTCCTGAAGCTCTTTTCTGCTCAAGAACTTGTTCCATCTTAGGTTTTGAAACACTGTTCTATTCCATGTAAATTCAATTGTCTGAGCATGAAGTAAGAGCTGTGCATTCTTAAGGCACTTCTTATTCTTGGTAGAAGTTGGATGAAAATTATATCCTGCCTCTGCATTCTACATTTTCTGATCACATCATGCTTACTTTTCTTATTCCCTTTTAACAGTCTTGGGAGTTAAACTTCATGTTTCATCAGTACACCCCTCTGAGCTTTTCTCCTCAGCATGTCAGTCATAGAGTTTCTTTTAATGTTCATATGCTAAGCATGTCTGCATATGTTCCCTTTTAGTCATCCCACAATTGTCCTGACCAGCAACAGTCCAGCTGTGGGAAGGCAAAATTTAACACAAGGCTGCTGACCCTGAGCAGAGTAAAGCAACTCCCCCTGAGCTCTTCCCTTCTATGTCTGAGCTCCTTTTGGTGCCCAGTGCACCACAGACTGGACTAGTGCTGTAGCACTAGGTGTAAAAAATTCTTACTGTTCAAATCTCTGTAGTCAGGCCAGGCTACATTGAAAGTTGTTAGTGTAGATCTTGACCTTCTGTCCAGAAAGAGGCACTCAAAAATCTCCCTGCAGTCAGTGAGGATTTCCCTTGTCTAAAGACTGTGTGTTTAGTAGCAAGCTGATCTATCTGGTTGATATCAGTTTCTTCTTCTGTCAACAGTGTTATGTCTTGGCTGATGAACAAGTCCACAATCTTAATGTAAAAGTTTTGGGTAACAAAGAGCTACTATAATCTTTAAACTCACCCTGAATTACTGCTGTAGTAAAACATAGGTCTTCCAGTCTTTACACTTCATCCAGAAGTTCTTAAGTCATGGCTGAACTTCATTTGTTATAGTGGATGTTTACGTACAGTTGCAACATGTTGTCATGATTCTTTTGTATTAAAATATCTCTTCTATAGTTCTCAAAAATTGTCCTGCCCTTACTAAGAGAGAGTTTGCCATAATACTGTTTTGAGTAATTTGGTTCACCAGCACTCTGAGGATAAAGTTAAAAATAAATATGCAAGAAATGCACTAATATTTTTTCTGTTTTTTCTTTCTTTTAAGCAGGCATTGAAATTTTCTTCTGTAGAGAAGGTAGACAATGTTCTCACTTCATTATTGAAAAGCAAAATACCTACTTATGAATTCAGCCCATTCCAAAGTGAAGAAGAGCACCATCACCAAGCTAGTGAGTCACTTGTTCTATGTATTGATTTTTATTACTGGTGCTATGGTTATTACTTAGGAATGTTAATACGACAGTCCTTAAGTATTGAAAGTCTCTAGTGAAATGGAAGAATTCCCAATAAAGACAACATAAGCAGGAAAAATGGGAGAAAGAATTCTGTAAATCATTACTGCGTGACTCAGTATTTTGTATTTATACTAACTCTTTGGATTTTTGATCAGCTTTGGATTAACTGCAAACTTACTGCTTTACAGCTGAGCAAATTTATACTTACAGAGAAAATGGGCAATAAGAGTCATGTGGAGATGCCTATACATGATATGTTTTTTACTAATTGCTCTTCTGCAATGCAATTTAAACTTTACTCTTTCCAAGTATAGGGGACATCTGAAAGTTTTCTCTATCTGAAGAGAATGGGTGGCTTTTGATCTTAGAACAGCACTAAACTTCTCCAGTCACTTCTAGTACCTATGCACTTAATAGTTTTCGTTACTTCAGGCAAAAAGATAATTTTATTACTTTTAATTTTTAAAAGAGGCATCCCAGTGAGTTAGAATAGGGTTTCTCTATAAGTTAGACACGTTATATGCACAATTCAATGATGCATCAAGAGAAGCTCCTGTTAGCACCAAATGAAGGGCCCTGTTCAATTCATTAACCACTTACTAGAGATTCAAACTGGCTTGCAATAAACCAAGAATGTGGTTATTTAGCTTGTGTTTTGAAAGCATCATTATGGTGTTATTTCAAATGTGTATTAAACCTCAGCTTTTCTAAGAAACTTTTGAGGAAAAACAATACTCAAGAAAATGTTTTTCCCTTCTAAAATACTGGAGAAAGATGTGTTCAGGATGCTGCTTGACTTCTGTTTTGTGTAGCTGGACTGTGGTTTTGAGAGAGAAATAAGCTCTCTCCAATCAGTACAACATACCACTTCTCAGAACCAAATACAAACCAGTTTTGAAAGTAGCTCTGCTGGGATTGCCATCATGTTTCCTTTCCTTTTCTTTGTTGATGCAATTCACTCCTCTGTAGTAGATAAATATGATTCAACTTGTAATGTAAAAATGAGCTTAAATGTCAAAGTTAGTGGAAGCAAATAAATGAGGGACCTGTCCTTGACATTTTCCTGTGTGGGACTGCAGGATGGGGGTGGATAAGACAGATTCAAGAGTCTTTCCCAATGTGAAATGTCAGTTGATGAGCAAAAGATTTTTCACTTCTCTAGTAACTATTAGATCTGGTGATGTTTTTGAATATTGAAAATTATACTTACCAACCTGCTATGGCCCCAAAAAAGACCTGTGTGGTTCAAGAGGAAGTTGACTGCTTGAGCCAATAAAATGAACTGGTTTGATGGACGGCCCAAAAAGAAGGTGCAAAGTTAGATGCCCAGATTCTTCATTAAAGAAAAGTGTATTTGCAGAGCTAGAAGTACTCAGAATGTGTGAGGCTTATACTCTTCTGCCTGAAATGTATATAAACCTGTGTCTTTGACTCCCAGAAAAGCATCCCAAGCAGGCACTAGACATGTCCAGGATCGAATGAGATGAGGTCAGGCTTTCAGCATGAGGCATAGGGAAGAGAAACCTTTCTCTGTATTGTTCTATATGGATGCTTTATTTGAACATTCTTGCTGATAAATTGCTCTACTTGAAAGATCTCAATATGACCTTAAAATGAACCAAGAATGAAGAACTTACGATGAATTTATTGGATAACTAATGAGTTGTGTGGTTTGACTTCTCACAAAGTGTGCAGCTATGTGATTAAAAACTTGGGAGTGTAAAAGTAAATACACAGGGCAATGTGATGTAATTAAATTAAAATGCAATGTGATGTTCTCCTATACGGACAGTGGTTTAGATCAAAACCTCATGAGATGTATGTTTGCTTACATAATTTTTTAGGAGCCACTCCCATACCAAAATGGCCGTTCAATGTTTTTTTAGTATGATACTGCAGTACTTGTGAGCAATCAATGTCTAGGCTTGTAAAATCAAGATAGGTGGCAAAGGTGCAAAAGGTTAACTCGGATACAGATGAGCGAGCTAAACTTAGACTGAATAGAAACCACTGGAAAATACTGTGTTTAAAAACAGCATTAACTGGAGACAGAGACAAGGCTTGTCTGGGATTATTAGCAGTGGTGTCATCCCTTGTGGAAGAATTTAACTAAAGGTGGAAATACTGTCTAAAATATTATACATTCCATACTGAATTGATTTCAAGGTATATTGTATGTAAATTATTCCTTTATATTCTGGTCATAGAATCCAGTCAAAGCATACTAAAAAATCCAAATGCATATTTGAAAATAATTCTTGAGGAATATGTTTCTTCTTGGAAAGCCCTGATTATCAGAATCCTCCGATTTGGGAATTCTTGTTGCATTGATTCCTGTTCAAGAAATAACAGTTTACTTGAGGAAAATCAGTTTCATTTTCCTCTATGAATTAATTTTCATTTTTTACAAGTTATAGTTTTATCTATTACTATTTCTCTAATTAAACTCAACTACTGATGCTTATGAAGAGTCCTGAACTTGCTTTGTAGAAAACAGTGGTTTTTGTCATGTAAAATTGCTACCAGCACAGCAAATCCTATCCTGATTTCTGTAGCTTTTCTTTCCAAGTTGAAACATCTATCCCAAAAGAAGAAATAAAGTCTGGGTTTTTAGCTTCTAGCAAAATAATGGGGGGGGAAGGTATTGGTATTGACACTGTGGAAGTCATCCTAAGTGCTATTTAAATTGCTAAAAAAACCCCATATCCTGTTTCAATAATTTGGGAAATAAAAGAAGGATGTCTTACAAGATGTGCAGAAATATTACTGTAGGCTGCTCTGTTTCCTTACTGCAATTTTATGAAAATTCCCGCAGGCTAAGACAATGCTGCAATACAGTAATATTAGATTTTATGCTCTGTTTTATAGCTGAGGTTTTCCAGAATTCTCTGCAGAGAAGAGAAGGGATTATGGCAGGACAAAGCATACAAAGAAACCCCAGCAATTCCCTCTTCTATGTCAAATAGAACTTTAATTAAAAGCAAGAACTGGATTCAGTGTTAGTGGAAAGTTGAAGAAGCCACCTTAAAGCACTTAAAAATGTGCCACTTGAGGACTTTGTCTTTAACCTTTCCTTCCAGCTTGTGATCATCAGCTAACTAGCTCCTAGTGTAGGAACTAGTGCCAAACAGCAATAGCTTTTCTCTGTTAACATTCTCCATTAAAAGACTGATGATGAGTGAAAGCTGTTCACGTCGTTACCCTAATAACTCCTGCTTTTGCTCACTTCTGTATAGTTAGCTGAAATGTACCAGTTGTTCCAGTTTCACAACAGACAAAACTTCCAGCAATTTTCACCAATTCAGTGTGACAAGCCTGCAAGTTCAAGAATGGTATTTTCTGCCTGAAGCATGTGGACTTTCAAATAATTGCAGCCTCTTCCTACTGTGTATAATACAAAACTTCATTTAAAGCAGTTAAACATGGTATGAGGGGACAGAACATCTCGTTTGTCTTAAGATCTCACTCAATTTTGACAATTGGCAATTAAAGAATAGTTATAATTTAAAAAACAAACAAACACTAATAGATCTTGCAGTGGGCTTTTCTTACCTGTTATTTTGACAGTGGCACCCATAGTCATCATTGATTTCTGCTGTAGAACCTGGTGGAAAGATAAGTTCTTCACCTTTTCCTAGTGATTTGGGAGGGATTCAAACAGTTAGTGGTGTCTCTTTTCAGATTGAGGGCAAAAAAGAAAGACCAGGAGGCTTCAATCATCTCTTTTGAGGTAAACTTTACTATATTTCTTAATTATATATGTATTTGGGCGAGAAATTTCTGAGAGGCTAAGTCCAGGGACATCTTTTTTCCTTCACTGGATGGGAGACAAAACTATTAGCTCATGTTACTAGCTAGTTATTAAACTGTCCATTTGAACCACTCATTTCCTTTTTGAGTATTATGTAAAAGATCTCACTATACCACCAGTGTTGCTTTTAAAGTTTTCATGCCTGACAACAAATTTTTGTTCTGCTTACTACAAGGAGCAATAAAAAAAAAGCTTGTTTTAGGAAATTTATTAATTTATTTCTTTTTACCATCCTCCAGTGCTGGCTGAGGTGTTTCATTTATTAATGATGTAGTTTTCTATATTGTTCAAAGTATGTAAGTGTAGGAGTCCTGCCTGAATATCAAACTCAGCTAGGAAGGAGTTAAGTGGTGACCAGAAAAAACAGCTCAATTGCAAGGAGCTGAAGGGATTTTGGAATACTTCTGTTTTGTGTTACTTTAAGAATGCAGAAACGCATTCTAGGGAAGTATATGCCTGCCTAGAGAAGACTTATGAATACCACCTACTCTTCTCTTTCTATTGGTGAAGAAATCATAGCATCCAGTCCATTGGTAATATAGACTTGATTGCCCTTTCAGGTTTATAACCAATTTTTTGGGGTTTCATTAGCATGACTGGAAATTCTTTGGGAGCATGTTATTAATACTGTGTTAAAGCTCTTTTTACTGACTATATTTGACCTTCTAGTGTCTCCCAACAGGGTGCAAACTATTGAGTAAAGTTCATAAAATTTATTCTTCTTTAAAATTACTGCTCAATACCTATTGCATTGCTGGACATCTTTAAAAAATAGCAAAACCCACAAGTACTAAGAAAAGCAGTCTGATGATCTGTGGAAATTTTTTTCAATATTAGCTCAGGTTTGAACACCTTTTTTAAGAGAATCCTATTTTTTCCTACATTTAGGAAAGTCTAAACAAAAATAAGAAGTCAAATGCGTATAACCTGGGCTAAAATTGATAGTTCTTCAAATTACAGAATCAAGCCCAAACCCAGTCTGTGGAACTTCAGTTAAATGTTGAGCAGTGTTGAGTAAAGAAGTTGTGCAGCATCTACTTGTCTCAAAAACCTTTGCTACTATGCAGTTTTAAGATTGCCTCTTGTAGCCCAAAGAATTTTAAAGCACACTGCAAATAAAAGAGAATATACACTATAACACATACCCTTGTTGATGGAAGTTCAACCTGCCAAGGCTTCTAAAACAAGTGGTTTGATTTACACAGGTGCCATGTATTTACAGTTTCTTGATTAGCTTTTTCTTTGCCTGGTGGAAATAAAAGCCAGGCAATACTCAATTTGTTTAAAAATCAGTTTAGGGTTGTTAATGGGACTTTTGGCTAAAATGTAGCCCACTCAAATACCTTGTGTCAAAATAATATTGGAGTGGGATAGTGGTGGAATATTCTTTGCCCAAAATGCAGTCAAAATTGTCCTAACAATTTTTTCTCAGTTAGTACTTAGCTATGCCTATTCCAAGAACTGCTCTTGTTTCTAATATCTAATGATGGGGTGAGATTTTACTCTCTCCCATATTATCATTCTGCAGGAGCAAAAAGGGTGGGCTGGGGGTTAAACAAATTCACCACTTCTGAGCGAAATGTCACTATGCAGTAGAATGTAAAAATTAGAAAGTTTGTTAAAGACTGGCAGCTAAGAGATTTCCAAAACCAGTCATAACTTCTTCCAGCACACTCTGGGCTGAAAATGTGCTGGCTAACCTGTAGGACAACTGATGACAGGGATATAAAATAAAACTCAAAAAAGCTAGAAGAAACTGTGTAAAATCCCAGGTTGTAGTCCTGGATGGGAGAGACATGAAAATAGACTGTGTGAAGTTGAAAGAATCATGAAATTATTGCAAAAATAGGCAGGTTGAACACAAAGAAATTACCTGGACTAACTGGCATTCATGAAGAGCTCTGAGGAAATTTTAAAGTAGAATAGCTGGGTTTCTAACAATGCAATTTTTCAGTTTTGTAGTACTAGGAGGTGTGACCCAACTAGGAGGTGATGCCAAATCCCAGTTTCTCAGGTGACCTTGTGACCTAGAAGCAGGTTAATGTGTTATCTCTACCAGACAAACTAACAGAAGTGTTAATAAAATAAATCTCTTGCAATGTGAAGTCTGGCTTTGTGAGTTTCTTACAGTTTTTTTTAGGAGTCAGCAAACCTGGTGAAGTCAGTAACTGACTGGGTATAGATGAATAACGGACCAAAACCAGGAGGCAGGCAATTGAGAAAAATCTTTTTTTGCTGGTGATAAAAAGTGTTCAGGGTAGTAGAGAAAAGGACTAATGGGGGGTGGGGAATGAGAGATTTAGTAATTATGCAGTAAAATGTCAGATGATATTCATTACAGGTAAAACCAAAGTGATGCAAGTGAAAAAAAGCAGTCCTATATCATCATCCAAAATGAGAGGATTTGAGCAGGCTATTAGCACTGAGGAATAAGACCACGTAGCTCCATGATAACATCAACTTGTTGCCAGGCAGCAGTTCAAAAAGCTAATGAAATACCAGGAATTATTAGAAAAGGAATAGAGAACAAAACAGAACATAATTATGGCAATGAATGAATTACATGGCTCACCCAAAAGTTGAGTATCATATAGAGCTCTTCTCCTGTCATCTCAAAATAGTTGCATTAAAGCTGGAAAAGATTGAGGAGAGAGCAGTGTGTATGGCAGAGCTGGTTCTCTATAGACCCCAATTAACCAGACTGGAACTCCTCAAGAAAGACATTCTGGGGGTGGGTAAATCACTGGAATTGCATAGAGGGCAGACAGGGATGGAGAATACAATGAATTAGAGACTCTCAGTTGAACCTAGCAGGAGCCAGGCACAAAGCAAGCTAGGGGAAGCATTCCTTCATGCACTGGGTAGGAAAGACTCTCAGAGTGCAGAAAGTTGATGGTGCCTGGGGCAGGCTGGATGCATGCTTGGAGAAGAGATACTCTGCATGCTGATTGATAGACCAGTCGGTACACAGCAACCCCCAAGTGATCAGAAAGTAGAGTATGAAGGCAGAGAGAAGTATTTTTCATGCTTGAACTCTTTTTTCTCTGTTGTTGCTTGTTGTTTTTGTATTTAACTTGTGGTCACTCGCAGAGTTAAAATACAGGAAGATACTGAAATGATAAACTGAATGTCCCAGTTCTCCAATGTAAAAATGGTTTGTGAGAGAAATTAATGTAATATTATTTCAGATAAATCCTGAAAACTGTTATCTGATACATTCATCTTTTAAATTTACTGATTTTTCATTACACTGATAGGCAAATTTTTCCAAGTGTCTGGTAGTCATGTGAATTTTCAGAAATTATTTTTAATATCAAAACATAACATCAAAAACCTATAAAAATGTCCCACTCAAAAATATTCCACCTAAGCATAAGCATGTCTTGGCTGTAGAATTTTGTGCCCTTTGCAAGAAAGCTTATTTCTCCATAGAACTAAAGTGCTTTAAAATCCCTATGTCAGGATAAAAAAAGAGATTTCTCAGTTACACGAAAGGCTCTTTTATTGATATATGTATAGGAACTGTAAAACTGTTAATTGCAAGAATAATTCTTTGGATGTTAGTTCAATATTGGCAGCTTGATAACTGTGATTCCATAGCACTAATATTCAAAAGACTTTTCTGGAAGGTGTTCTATAAAAGCAGAACTTTTGTTTATGAAGACTTTGTTTCCATTATACAGATAGCCATTTGGAAGAATTTCCGACCCTACTTCACTGTGCAGCCAGATTTGGGTTGAAGAACCTTGCAACATTTCTGCTCAGTTTTCCTGAGGCTACACGGGCTTGCAAAATAACCAATAAATACGGAGATGATCCAGAAAGTATCGCGAGGAAGTATGGGCACAAGGAGTTAAGAAAATTAATCAGAGAATTGTCAGTAAGTCCATATGCTTTCCATATGTCATCTACAGCCAGGGGGCTAAGATGTTGTACTACTGAGAGCCCACAGTATCACTTCCGGTAAAGACTTGTATGTTGTAGTCCTTCTGTCTGAAAATGTTGTACTCCAGTCTCAGAAAGAGGGGTTAAAATGGAGTACAGCCGCTTTCTGCGTGCACTGATAGTGAAGATCAGAGCTTTTGTGCTGCTTGTATTTTAGGCATGTAATGGAAAGGAGAACAGTGAGCCAGGAGTGGTTAGATTGGTGCTTTCAGCACCCAAACACTGGTTATATTGTAGGTAGTCTAGACCAGCTATCTAAAGTAGGAGATAAAGACTTCTTTAAAGGTCACTTTAAAAAGGGCTATGAAGTCTCTTAGCATTGCCATTCTAAAAAGAGTTGTTTCCCTGCCTTGGTTGTTCATGCCACTGTGAAGTAAGGGTAAATTTTATCACCCTTAAATGGAGTAAACCTTCCTACAGCTGGGTGTGCAGGAGGGGTTTGGGGCAATAGTTGCCTTTCCACATGAAAGGTAATAGTAGAATAAGGCTCTCTGCGTAGTTCTACCATGCAAGTTATTGTAAATAAAACCTAAAAGAATTGCAGTAAAAAAGCAATGTATTATAGTGACATATGAGAGCTTTAACCTATTTCAGCTTTTTTTGTGCTAACTGTAATGTGTACAGGTATGATAATTCTAATTTTTGATACTGCAGAGATCAAATCTATTGAGATAAAATTTAACTGAAGAAAATATCATCCTCTTTACCATCCAGCATAAAGCTGGCCACAAAACCTTCCTGGAGCACCATGTTAATAATTTCATGATGGAAGGCAGTGCTTATGAGGGTGATATATTTCACTCCAAAAAGTATGTAAAGTGTGTGTCTTACTAATCTTGTTAGTGAGATTATTAATTGTCCTAGTAAAGTCTAAGTATAAATTTGTCAGTCTAAAACATGTATTCAAAATGGCAACTGAGTTCTACAATGTAATTTTTCATTGAAATATTTCCTTCATGGTACACACCTGCAACTGTTTGCATGTAAACAGTTAACAATAATTGTTCTGTGCTTTCCCAAGTGTGAATAGTTACACCAGTACTGAAGTAAAAACTACTCTATGGACAATAAAAATGTGTGTAGTCTGGATAGGATGTGCAGTTGTACTACCTGTTTTCCACTTATTCAAATGCTGTGGCTTACTAATGCAACACAAGTAAAAATCTGAGCATGCTTCAAGTCTGCCAAATGTGTAATAAGATATTATAGAAATGTTAGCTCCAATCACTGGAAGAAAAATGACTTATTTGTGTCCCCTGGAATAGAGCACTTAAGCACAAAAACACTTACTGTACCTCTGTAATTGATGGGAATGTGGAAAAGAAATATTTGCATGGCTCTGAGCCAAGAAGAATTTAGTTTAACCGTGTTCCTGGAACTTCCCATTACAGCTGTAGTGTTGAAATTACTTGTTATTACAATGGAAGTACTTTTGCATTTGGCATACCTCTCACCATTTTAAAAGTGTTACTTGTGTTTGGCTGTTCCTTTAAGGAATAGCCCCAAAGTACACACATTAATTCATTGCTTCTATCTTAAACACCAGTAGGGGTCCAGAAAAATGAATGCATTAAAACATGCATTCAATTTCTCCAAAATCCTACGAAGTGTCTTTCACTTGCAGGAGAAAGACCAAAAAAAACCCCCAAAAGTGTAATTTTGGGCTAGAGAATTCTTAGGGGAGTAGCAATTCCCTGAGATGATTAGAGAGAGAGCATCAAAAGATGAAGTGGGAACAATTCAGCTACTATTTGTACCTTCAATCCCAGAGGCTGTGCAGGGCTGTACAGCCCTTTTTGGTGTCTGCTGGGCAGATCAGTGCTCGGGGCTTTTAGTTGCTGCTGCTTTGCTGGTAAGGCCCTCCAGCTTCCCTGTCCAGGAGACAGTGGAAAGGTGCTCAGGGCTTTGTTGGCAAAAGTGAGCCATAGGAGATGGCTGGCTTGCACGGGGGGTCATCTGAATGGCACGAGTTCCCTGCCCTTGTTTAAAGGGAAAACCTCTTCCTGAGGCTGGACACTGACAGTGTTGATGTGGGGAGTGTTACAGAAGACAGATCTGGAGTGCCTAGTGGGGATGCTGGCAGCTGATCTCCTGATGTGGCAAAGCAAAGCACAAGGGAAAGTTCCCACATCATGAGGCATGCTCCTCAACTATATGAACGTGGAGGGAAGAGATTTTTCAGATTTTAGTACTAGTGTTAAGTGCAGGGTCATTAACTGCTAAAACCTCACACCCATTATGATCATGTATATATTTGTGCTTCCACCATGGTAGTGTCTGCCTTCTCTGTCAGAAATCCTGCATTTCAAACACTCCTTGAAAATGTCTTCTCTGGTGAGGGAGCACTACAATACTTGAATGACTTGTATTAAAGGTACTAAATTGGTGAAACTGTGCCTGAAAGAGACTTCAGTGGGGATTATAATGAAACTCAGTTTCAAATGTGCCAGCAGTTTATTAAGCAAATTGTATTTTTTGTATTTTAGCACAAAGCCACCTCAATGGGCATTGCTTTCTAATTTCTGCATGTTTCATTATAGTTTAGATGAAGTAAATCCCTCTTCTGTAGCATAGAAGAGGGACATCACTTAACATTCTGTGATAACATCCTGAATTGTTAGTCTTTGATTTTTATTCCTCTATACCTTCAAGTATTTGAATGTTTTCCACAATTGCTTTTAGGCTGAATTGCTTGAACCAAGTGTTTCAATTTAAAACTAGTAAGAGACGTGCTGTAGGAATACTGGCAGGAATCCTTGTCCCAGTGTATCTGAGACTTTTGGGGCTCAGCTGATCCAGCTGAGGGCTCAAATACCAGTAAGAAATGCTTTCCATTAGCCACAGGTCAAAACATACCTGCAGCCAGCTGTTCCAGTATCTGTGACAGGCAGTACCTTGTTAAGTGACAGTAGTTTCCTGGGATATCAGGGCTCTATTTCAGATGTTTGCTTTCTGCATATGCTCTGTCCCTTAAAGCAGCTTTGACACAAGCTTGTTCTTCTGGCCACCAGCTGCGGCTTTCTAAGTACGTAAAAATTCTACCTCCAGATTATAAAGAAATCACTTAAATTATGTTCTTGTCCAGCACACAAAGACTTTAAAAATAATGCTTAGAAATCTTCTCTCATCTAAGTGAGTAATGAGGGGAGAATGTTCAGTTTGTGACCTTACCATTTAAAATTGGATGTCACACTGGTAGCCAGTTTAGTTGTTTGTGCTTTGGCATGGGTGTAATTCTTTGTTCCAGCACTCTGGGTTTCTAATTTCTCCCTTCTTTTAATAACACCTGTGAATGTGTCATAACCAGGAAGATTACTGTGTACCACTGTAGTCTACATCATAGGTTCTAAAAAAAATTCAGTTCAGAAAGTGTTTTATTGGTTGGTTAATGCAAATACTTTCTGATTGCTGGCTTCAGTCTTTAATGTGGATTCCTAGGGTTGGCATAAACATTAAATAAAAAAATTGAAACGTCATTTCATGTTGTCACCACACAGTTGAGACAGCATGGATTAATTTTTATGTTTAAAATACCTTCTGACATTTCAGAATTGGTTACCAGAAATCTAAGGCAGAAAATGCAGGTTAATTGAATTTTGTTTTTAACCTGCCCTGTAACAATCTGCAGCAGAACAGGAGACTGATAGAAGAATATTCTTCCTCTGCCACTAGCAAAACTCTGTCTGGATTTCTTGTTTAATGTAGTTTTCTGTCTGCCTGCTTGAGGCATCCCTTAGGCAGCTATTGAAAATATAATAGGTATTTAATTCTGTACATATTGGTGGAAATTCCTTTAGAATGGCATAGACTGAGATTGCCCTGCATGGCTGTTCAGAAGAAGCTTGTTTTCTTTCCAGCAGGGAGAGTTACAGTAATTCTTTCTAACTTGTTTGAGGTACAACCTGCTAAGTCTAGATCCTCAGTTACTGAGTTCACTGCTGTTAGAAGTTCCCTCAGTAGCAGAGAGAAACACAATTTTACAGCTGGTCATAATTTTCACTCAGAGCCTGTTTTGTGGAAGATATATGTTTTCGATAGCGGGGGAGAGAGGAAAGAAATTTTTCTTCCTGAAATGCCAAGCTATATTTTTATAAATCATAGCAAACTTAAAGGATGGGCAGAAATGCAGGCTAAGAAGTAATTCATCACTGTACACCTCTCCCCTTTCATCTCCTACTCTTAAGTGCATAGTTGAACCAGAATACAGAATCTCTTGAAGTATCTTCAACTTGATGAAATAGAAAACAGTCTACAGAACCAGGGTATTGTGGAAATTGAGGGTACTTTTTGTCTCAGTTGTTTTATGTGGAAAGAATCTTACTTGACTTTGTAGCTGCTATTGCCAAATGACAGTAAATCTTTATACTGTAGGAATCCCTTCAACAAGGATTCTCATAATTTTCTGGGGAGTTCTAGAAGCTCATCAGGAATCAGTGCTATCTGAACACAGAAGTATTATTCTTCCATTTATATTTAGCTTTGTGTTTCTGTAAAAGGCTATGTAATGTGGCAGAGCTTCTCAGCAAGAAATAGATTTTTACATCTGGTTGCAACATCTTCCTGAGCTATTAATTTTCTGCTGGGGAAGGATCACATATAGAAAGATGAAGAATCTTAAATGAATCTGATTGCTCTCAATATTTCTTTAATTGCTTTAAATGCTACTGCAGTATTGCACTGGCCCACAGCTCATTACTTTCAGATATCTGGTAGACTATGTGGCAGAGAAGAGGATTAGTCTGGTTTCTGAAATTCCTTCAATACACCAGTGAGTCCTTAGTGAAGCCTGCTGGGATTTAACTCTTGCCACAATATTTTAGTGCTCAGAAACGTCAATTACATGCATTCTTTGGTACACTGGAAGTTACCTAGCTGAAATGAGTAAGTGACTGACTGTATTCTTTGATACTCTTTAGTGACTGGATATTCACAAACCAAATTCCTGAAGAGAGGCTTCCTATTATCAGGTCTTGGTGGTTTATGTTTAAGATTTGGTTTGGGGAATTTATTTTACTAGGTGACAAGATTTCCCTCTTTCTTTTTCACGTGTTCTCAGAGGGATGTGCTCCCTGTAGTAAGAACTTGCCAGCATATATAGCCTTTTGAGGTCAGGCAATTTACGCTTTAGTGAAGAGATAAGGTACAGACTGAGCACAGAAAATTTTGGCTTCAAGGAGGAAAGGCTAGTTTTTTTCATTTTTAAGAAACTAACCATTACACTACACACATTTTTAAAGTTTCTGTATTGACTTTTATTCAGGCTAGAACGTTGCACCTTGACTGTGATTACATCTGCTGCCAATAACTATGCAATTGAGTGCATCCTTCTTGCAAAAAGAATGATAAGTGGAACTGCAGATTTGGAAACCTTACTTTTATATAAGATGCCTATTGAAATTTGTATGTAATTTAGAATGAATGAGAATGTTTTTTCCAAAGAATTGCCTGGTATTTTGTCTCATCTTTTGATATTCTGTAGCTATTGTGGTGACACAGTGGAAGTCCGTTATTTGCAATTCACTATTTCTAAAAGCTTTCACAGTTTTTAATGGAAACTTGAATACTAATGGAATTTCACGCAAAATGCTTGTGAATTAGAAGTAGGGAAAATGCAAAAGGATTCTGTGATGATACCTCAGTTCTTAAATGTATTTAGGATTGTAAAAGCTAAAATATGGATTTTCAAAGGTTTTTCTGACTGTTGGCATGACATCAGCAAATATACTTGGCTAAGGGACCATTTGGGAAGGTGGGATGGGGAGTTTCCCATTTTTCAGAAGTACTGTGTAGGCTGAAAGGAACTCTTCTTATAATTTACCTGAATTATTAAGCGGAATTTGTTAGAACATTTAAAAAAGCATTTGGTTAAGCTGTTTATGTTAATGAAAAATGTAAATGCAATACTGTATAAGTGAGAGAGAAAATAAGAGACATGTTATGCTATTGTACAAATCAATGGCATACCTATGTCAAATCTGGCCTCTGCATCTAAAAATAATGTGGAAATGAGTAAGTTGAAGTAGATAAACACTCCGCACTAGTTTGAGGATGTGTTTGAAGGTATATGGTAATGATATGTAGAATGACTGTTTTCAAAGAAAATGAGCTGCTTCTGCCTAAC
Organism: Eopsaltria australis; assembly: GCA_034509425.1. NCBI lineage: Eukaryota > Metazoa > Chordata > Aves > Passeriformes > Petroicidae > Eopsaltria > Eopsaltria australis. Next base: position 1,102,578 of record JAVTVJ010000172.1, on the reverse strand, counting down.
CTCTATCATAGAAAGTGAACAAATTGGACATGAAATACTGTTGTGTATAAAGTATCATTTTTCTATTCTGCTTGTAAGAAACTGCTGAAGCTAGAAGCATAGGAAGCTTGTAAAAGGCTGGAGATTTTTGTGGTTGTTGAGAACTTTTAGTCACTATGTAGTTTGTTTTCATTGTGAGGGCGTAAGCCCCCTACCCAAGTTTCAAAGCAGTTGCATGAAGTTAAGCAAGTCATTTTCCCTAGGAGAGAATACCTCAGTTTTCCATTTTAACAAATGTTCCCTGCACCTTTCAATCAACCTTCCTGCACTGACAATATTAATAACTATATTACTAGGTGTGGAGGTCTTCTTCCTTAAATACAGACATCTCAGGAGCCCTTACAATGCAAAGAGGTGAAATTTTATAAAATTGTCTTCTAGCCTGCAGAAGGAAGGATTGCTAAGGCATTCGAATGGAAAGTCTAGAAGCAAGTTTTAGGTCTTTCCTCTGTCAGTTGAAGCAATTTGAAGGTATACGTGTGGCTGTCAAGAAGCAGGTTTACCTTTACATAGCATGTGCTACTAGCCTGATTATCTGGAATATGCCCCTTGGCTGCCTCCCAGTGATCTGTGAGGAATCAAACATTGTCATATCTTACAAGTTGTCGAGCACAAAGAAAGATAGCGTATCAACAGTGCCTTTCTCCAGCCCTCAGAAGGGAAAAAAGAATTTTCAAAAGTACAAATATAAAGAGACCACCACAGAGAAAAAGAGAGTAATAAAGGGTTTTTGGCTTCATGGGGAAAATGAAGGAAGAGTAGGAGAGGTAAGGAGCTGTTAAAATTATTGTGGTAATTATAATCCATGAGCCGAAACTACCTACATTTTGAGTGACATTGTGAGGTCTGAGGGAAGCGTTTTGATCTCAGAGCCCTAAGAAAAACTAGGTGGAGAAGCAAGAATTAATGAGTGAAGTTAGGTAAGAGGCTTGCTGAGTCCTTAGCAATCTGAAGTTTCAGTGCTCTGCACAGATGTAATAGTGACTTACCAGGCTTTGCTACAGCTGTAATTTATTGCTTAATTAGAAAAATTGTCTTTGGACTCTACATCAATAGGATGACCATTAGGGAAAGGCATTTCTCAAAGCTACCAAGCCCATTATATGGAAACTACTTAAGAAAATCCATTTCTGCCCTGCATAGTGTTCGTTCTGTTTAACACAGCCCTCCAAGGTCTCAATTTATAATTCTGTCTGAGGACCCTGCACAGAAGGCACACTCTATTTTGCCTTCAATTCTCCCTGCCCCCATATGTTTTACAGTAAATGATTTAGTATTTCATTGCCAGAACTATAAGGTGTCAAGTAGTAATAATTTTTATTTTTTCTGTTTGATAAGAAATTAAAAATGTTTTCTGAGTTCCCACACTCTACCAAACTCAAAGGAACATGCAGCAGTTAACATAAAGATATGTGCTTTCATGGGGGAAAAAACAGTGTAACTGCTAATAGATTGCTTTATAATACATGTTGAATAAGCATCACAACCACTGCAGTTGAAATTTTTGCTGTGTATGTAGCAGACACGGGCAGACCTCCCCAACCCCACAAGCCTCATACCAGAATCTTCATCTTCACACGTTGGAGGCTTGGGAGCTGTTCTTGGGCAGTTGTTAAAGGCTCCCCACAGCTCTCACTGTGAATGTGAGGCACATAACTGGATCTTAGCACTCGCTGATGATGCCAACCTTCTGATCCACGCTGTCTTGATTTTACTTGTTCCTGAGATTTCAGATTATTTTGCTGCTCCTGTATAGCCTTGGGAAGTGACCTGGGAGCCAGCCTTGAAATGTTAGAGAACTGCTTAGGACCTGCAGTTGGCCACCAGTGGCCTTCTGAATTCCAACTAAGTTCATCTGCTCTTAGTAAATACAACTTTCTAAGAAACCCAAGAATAAAAGTAGGCAGAGATGGCTTCTGCCATATGGAAGGCACTAGCAAGTTCCCCTTGGGCTACTGAGGAAAACAGAAATCAACATCTCTGCCACCACAGAAGTAATAGAGTAAGTGTGATTCCTAATTGGATCACTCAATCAAAGCTTCAAAGATCTTTTTTAATGAGATGTATTTTTTAAAAATGCTGCCAGTTGATAGCATGTACTGTCTTACATAAATGGGTCAAAGGATTGAACAAAAGTTTCCATGGAGACTTTATACGACTGCAAGGTGCTTTCCAAATTAATTAAACTCTTGTGTTGCAAGGAAAAGAGCTTTAAAGGTGACAAAATCTAGTACTGGGATATAGATCTGCAGTCAACTCTGGCCACTGTGTCCTAGGAACACTAGGCCACTGACAACACAATCAGTGAAGTTTAACTGTAAAAACTAGTGAATTTCGTAGAATTCTTTCTTCTCTTCGTAATAGTTAAACAAGACAGACCCAGGTGCAAGCCTGTGTTAATCATGCACATACAGAACAAGAAAAAACCCTTCTGGAGAATCCAGAACACATAATTTCAGAATTTTGAAAGCAGTCATAATTAGTGAGAACTGCTCATATAATTTTTCCTAGTTTATTAATTAAAATCCAGGGGTTTTATTTTTAGTTTCTTTTTCTTTTGTGCATATTAAATGCACCCATGTAATGCAGAGAGAAAGATATTTCTTACCAGTTTTTTAGTAAATAAAACAACAAAGAAGCAAGTTTGCATATACAGTGCATTGGAACTGCATTGTGTTCGTTGTAATTCAGTTAACATTGAAATGTGAATTGAATACTGCTAATTTGTTTAGATAGTAACTGTAGATTAATCCACAGATTTTTCTGATTGGAGGAAGTTTTGTGTTAGATTGGTACACAGATTGTTGTATTGGTCTTACCAGTGTTATTGATTTTGTTAGTACTACACCAAACTCATAACATGATCGTATAAAGAATACAAATGTGGTTTGGAATGGCCCCTGAGTGAGTTGGAGAGTAAATATTTCCATGGTTATTGATGTCTTCAATTTTTTATCTCAGCATTGAGAGGACATATATGTGAACATCCCTATATCTAAATTGGTGTCAATAGTGTGATTTAAGAAAAGTTATTCTAGTCTTTGGCTCATAACATTTGCAATTCTGTTTTTAGAAAAACACTTTGTAATTCTAAAGATGTTCTTCATTTTATCCTTCGAGTGTTGCTTTAGATGTAGTATTCACATATCAGTGTAGATTGTATGTAAAAGTACATGGTGATCTTTCCTAGAGCTCAGATACATGGAACTTTATGCATTAAAATGTGATATTATGAATAAAAACTACACATATCTCACATTACAAAAATCTGCCAGTATTTATCATCCTGCGCATCAATGGTTAACTGCTGAACTGTGTACTAAATTTTTATCCCAGCTCCTGTCTCTTAAGCATTGCATGCTCAGAGTATACTAATTTTTTAAGATTAAAATTAGACGCTTATTTGGTAAATAATATAAGTTATACAGATTAGACACCCTCTGTTCCTGTCACCTTGAATGGTCTGCAGAACTGACTGGAAATCTAAGTTCAGAAATCCCAACAGAATTGTTGCCCCTGACCCGTTAAGATCGTGTATTATGTCGTATATTATGTGCAGAAGAAGGATAGAGACAAATTATTCCAATCACAAACTTAACACGTGTTATTTCACATTTTTGCTGTCTGTAGCTCCTGAGAGGAGTGAATGTCAGAGCAGTGCCTGTGAGGCCATTTCTTCATAAGAATGGACCTACAGAATCTCACCCTTCCTGGTATTTGCAGGCCTCTGAGTCTGGTTCTGCCTCTCTGTTACTCCCATCTTAGCTAATCTCTGAAACAGGGCAGAGCCATGAGAACCTAGCATACCTGGCTCAATAAAATGTCAGATTCCATTTGTGCTTTTCAATCTATTTCTAATTATAATCACATTTTTTATATGCTGCTGATTAGGGGTGAGATGCAGTTTCATTGGAGATTTTTCCCATTAACACTAGGATTGCATTTATTTTAACATCATCCATAAGAACTTTATTCTACCCGAAAAACCCCAATACCAACAATACTCAAAATAATAATAGTGACGTGCAGCTTTTGAGTAGTGTTTGCCGGAACACAAAATTCCATGTCTCTTTTGTGATAGTGGATCCTCTTTCCCTTTTTCAGTCTGTACATGATGATTAGACATTATTACTGAGTGAGGCTGGTTAGTCTGAGATGGAAGAGGCCTAAATGTTGTTTAGGAGAAGCTTTAAGTTCTGGGAGAAGCCTTTAACAGATATAATTCTGGGTAACATGATATTTTGCTGAATATCCAATTATGTGAAAAAGCTAAATTTCTCCTCAGAGTGACTATTGGAGATACATGTTTTATTTTTTGTCAATCCTTCTCTTATGATTTTTACAATTACTTTAACTTCATGCACTGGAAGCTGGTTAAAAAATTGTTAATGTGTCAGGCTTCTTTAAACCAGCCTCTGTTTCAGCTTAGACTTGCACTGTGCTTTGCCCTCTGGCAGACTTACTCAGCCTTTGAGACTACTCAACAAATGGAGTATTAGGACCTCTGAACCATCACAGGTTCAAGGGATGCCATTAGGCCTTTGGAATGGAGAAAATCTCCTTCAGAAAAGTTCTTCACTTCTTCAGTCCTTCTTCAGAAAAATCTTCTTTTCCTAACCCTTTTATATGAAAAGAGCTGGATTAAGTTTAAAAAATTGAAATTAAAGCAAAGGAATGATTAGGTGAGAGTTACCAAAATAACTGAGTTTTTTTTTTACCTTTTTGCTATTTTTGTCGTAAACCATTGTTTTGATTTGTAAAAAATATCTATTCAGTTTATCCATTTCTTGGCAACTACTGAATTTTACTATAATGTTGTTTCATAGTTCCAAGCCCTCAATTAGCGTGTGGTAGTTCAGGTGCTTTCACTGTCATTTCCTCTTTGCCACTTCTTGTCTCAGTCAAAATTATGTTCATTTCTCTCTTGATCAGGGTATCAAGAGAGAAATGAATATATTTACTTACTTTATATTTACTTATTAAAAAAAGGATGAATAGTTTGGGGCTATTAGATTTTACTTTCTACACAGAAGTAACAGAAGGGTGTTTTCTAGGGTTTGGGAAAAGTAAAGGGAGGATAAGTCTGGAAATTTTGTTGTATGTATACATAGATTGTTTAGGTATGTGAATTTTTTGGTTAGTGCTACCTAAATTATGTATGCTAATAAAATGATGGTGTTTGTATAAGATGCTGTTGTATTAATTATGTATGGCATGTGGATGTGTAAAGACAATGTAAAGCTATTTTAGTCTACTGTTAATTTTCTCTGACTTAGTAGTGCTGACTGGTGGAATTGGAACATGACAGAGCTGTTGTTCAGCCTTACATGTTCTTATTCCATACAGAGAAATGTTTTACACCTTTACAGCAGAAGAGTCTCTTTTAGTTTGAGGTATGGGTCCTGAATGGTCTCTCTCCTTCTTTGTAACTCTACTTAATGCCCTCAGTGGGGCTCACAGTACATCTAAATGATAATACCCATGGAAAGTACCCCTGAAATAGCTTCTAGGTCTGGAGAAAAGGCCACAAATCTGCCCTTTTGAAATGATGGGTTACCCTGTCCAATACTGCTTGTGTTGCTTATCAGCAAACAAAAAGAGCAAAAGAAAAAATAGTTGGAGTAGAGGATGGAGCATAGCTTCACCTGACATTTTCAGTGATAGCAAGCTGCAGTGATCTGCTCCAAGAACAACTGCATTTCTGTCTGTCACACTTTGAGGAATATCAAGGCAGCCGGGGATTTGATGTTCAGATCACAGAGACCTGATTGTTTTTTGTACACAGGGCGCTTGACCTGGGCAGTTACCTAATTGGAGGATAATGCAAGTAGGAGCATTATTTCTGAAGAGAAGGAATCTGTTTGTATGACACATTCCATGTTTGTCTTTCCATGGAGAGAAAAGCAGATAATGCTCTGGGGAAAAAGTGCAGCTAGCCTAGAAAAGGAGAGAGAGAGAAAAAAAAAAGGAGGGCTTCTGAGGCTGATAGTGATGGACAGGGATGGATAAGAGCATTTTGTTCTGTTTTTGTATGCTAGTGTGGGTGTTGTTAAAAATTTTGCAACTGAATGCATTCTCTAAGTGAATAAATGTGTTCTTCAAGCAAATGACTGGAAAGATTAACCAGCTTCATAGCAAAGGAGACATGACTGCTAAATGCAGAATTAAAATTCAAGTCTTTCTTTCTTGTGTGTTCATGGGAAAAGTAGCCTTCCTACCAGAAATTCTTGTTACTTATTGTAGACACACTTGCACTTTTTTGATCATACTGATCTTCTGAGTGAAATACATTATTCTCTAGGTAAACAGCAGCTGTTCCACATAGAGGTCTTGTGTTTAAACTTCTGCATATTCATATCCTCACTTAGCTAAATAAACATAATATCCACCAGAAATTACCTCTGGCACGTTGCAGCTGGCAGTGCAAGGTGTTCCTATGTCTGTCTGTGTATACACTGTACATGTCCTTTAAAAAAACTTGAGCACTTACATGACAACACAGAAAATTAATTTTAAGCACTGTAGGTAAATCTGCAGTATTAAAAACTGGCAGATGGGAAGACATTATTTGATTATCAGTATTTTTTAGGTGCTTCCAAACCTTAGTCCTGCTGTAAGTCTAGTAGTAGACTGGAGATGGACAGCTAGAGATGAAGATAGCTAAAATTACTTATGTAAGCCTCTGTTTGCAGATCAAATATATTCTAAAAGGATACCTGTGCAAGTGGGCTCAGATAAATTAAAAGTTTCAAACTTCTAAGTGTGAAGGACTGAGGAAGTAAAAACTGTTTTTGCAGAAGTTAGATTTATTTTGAAACTTAAGAAGTCTAGATAGACTTTTGCATTTGTTTTGATGAGTTTTGCCTGGTGCAGTTTGTCTTTGTGCTTTTCCCTGCCACAAAGTCTGTGGACATGTAAGTGGTTTAAGGACCTATAGAATTCTCATTCTATGAATTCCACTGTGTATCACAGTGATAGTTTGAAAACATTTTTTAGATTAATTATGTTAAGTGTACAGTCACAAAATTCACAACTTTATTATGGGATCAGAGTAACTTCAGTGGCAACTGAGCTGTGTTATCTATTCACTTACAATTAGATGATTCGTTCTATATTCTGTAATTTGCTATGCCTTTATCTAAAAACAAAGAATAGCTAGATGTAGGTGATGAAAAACAGTGGCAATCTATATACAAAATATCAGAAGGAAGCACTTCTGAACAAAATTACTCCTGGAAGCTATATTTTGCATCTAGTGGAAACAGCATGACAGGGCTCCTTCTTGGTTTTTGTACTGCCATGACCAATAAAATGTAGTCAGTAGAGGAAGGTTTGTGCTTTTTTTGGCTTCTGAGTCATGTCCAAAATTGATTTGCACATGCTACCTCACCTCTTGTTTTCATAAGAAACTGTAGGCTGTTCTTCACAAAAGTGGAGGAAGTGGCTGGGGTGCTGTCAAGTATGCAGTGAGAAGGCAGGGGTTTGGGTTTTGGAGAGGTCTGACTGCAAATGAGGAGTTTGAGGAGAGGTTATCACTCTCCAGTCTCCATTCCACAAACCAGTTGCCTATGAGGGAAAAAGTAAGGCAAAGGAAAGGAGTTGCTTTCCCTGCCACTTTCTCTGCCTTGCCTCACCTCTCTTCCTTCTCTGGATGGTTTTGAAGGATCCAGAGAGCAGCAGATTGTGCAAGTCTATTTCAGTGTTTGCAGTTCCCAGATCTTGAAGCATTACCAAGATGTTTTGATTGGGGCTTTCTAAATGGTGTTTACTGTAGCTGATGATTCAGTCACAGCTGTTTCAGTAACTGTTACTGTATCATTTATACATTCCATACTAAACAGACAAATTAAGTTTGGCAGGGATTCATGCAGTAGGAGCTCAAGACTTGTAACTGCTGTAGGAGGCCCCCTCTCCCTGATGAAACTGCAGGATAAGGAAGGGGTTTTGACTTCAAGGAGCATTATGGTTTTAATTTCTGATATTGTGGGTCTGCTGTGTCTCCTACCAGTGGAGCAATGGAGGGAGGAGTCTCCCTGTCCTTTCCCTGCTTCGCTGTGAGGGGTGGAATGGTTTGCTATAGATCTGGGCACAGCTGTCTAGATCAGGTTCCCTTATGTTGTACATACACTCAAAACGTCCTTCTTGTCTGGGATCACAGAAGAAGAAAGCCAGCATTCAAACACTGAGAGAAAAAATTTTTAAGAGTGCCTGCAGGTAGGCCAGCAAAATTTTTACCACCCTCTTTTGATGCTGATAAATTGCATAACTGAATTTGTGATTTTTATACTGCAGCAGTTTGGAAACTTAAGACTGTTACACATGTTTATTGAAGATTTCAGAGTAATACCATGGAATTTGTTACTATCAGAATGTCTGGGGCTGGTGCAAAGGCTCCTTCTGGCTCCATTTTTACATGCTAGTATGTGTATTTTTAATCCAGTCTAGAGACCAGTGCCTATCTGAATTTGCCAATCTGATGTTTGCTAATCCATATTTGGGGGTTGAAATTCCCCACTCTGTTCTAAGTTACTCATTTCACGAGCAGAGATGAGTCATACTCTTCTTGTGAGACTGTTAAGACTCTTGGCACTGGAAATGGAACTAAATCACACAGGAGGTTCTGCAGAATCTTATGATAAGTAGAATGCATACTAGTTGTCACTGATTCAATTGCTTGGGGAAATAGCTGTATCATTTAATGGTTCAGAGTTGAGGAGGTTGAAAGAAAAAGAAGCTTGACAGATGTGAATTCAAATTATTGGGTTTTAGCCTAATGGTAAGAATTGCTGGGTTTTAGTTCTGAATCCACAATAATTTTAACTAATATAGCACCATATTATGCCCAATCATTGGTAATATGCTCTGAGATTAGTGATGGCGATGATGTATTATCCTTATGCTTTATTATTCATCAAATTAATCCCTAGGGTATTTCTTTTAATTTCATTTCCCCTACTCCTGGAGTTAGTCTGTCTTTAGCCTATTGTATGTCGGAGAGCTGCCTACCATTAGCAAATTTTACCAATTTCTCATTTACAAAGAATTCGTTTTTGCTTTTCCAGAAAGGCCTATGTATTAGTAGAGAACTTCCTCTTTAGAAGATACTTTTTAAGCAAGCTGAAATGTTAGACATACAAGCCTGCCACAGATATATTTTTGAAAACAAAAAAACAGTATTTAGGAAGAAAAAATGGACTGTGGTTCTTCATTAAGTGTTTCGTATTTTCTCATTTTTTAATTTTTCTTTTGTGTGACTGCTGCAGAAAATGCTGAAATACCAGAAATAGCTAGAAATTGATGCAAGCAGAGTAAGGCTTTCAGAGAGTGAAATATCCCATTATGGAGCCACCAACATTGTTTGTTATGGCACCTTCATGGCAGATTTTAGTAGTGACTCTCATTTACACCCATATAAGAGATTACAAGGGAAACAGGCTGGTAACGAGTGTCTTCTCTATAAAGCCCTGTTATCTCTCTCTACTGTATAACAATATTTAACAAAATAACCTTTCTCTGTGTACTTTGATAATTGCTAGCTGATAAACTTCACTCCCAGGTGTTGCATATTTGTTCATTGGAACTTTTTTTCCAATTTTTTTTTTCTAAGTTGTGAGCAAAACAATGCAGGGCTTCAGTAAAGCCACTGCCAAGATGACAGTGAACTTGTAAGGTATAGGGGAACTCTCAGAGAACATGAACGTATTCTAATTTTAAAGTTTTTCGACATTTTTTAAACACTCTTGCTGATTAGGGCCTGGTTCCTTATTTAAGATTCTCTATGTGCTTATATATTTTTAAAATGCTGTATTAGCTGTGAATCTGAAGATGGCTTTAGCTAAAACTTTTTTGATGCTGACTGTCAAAATACTGCTGAGGAAGAATCTGATGTCACAAGACTTGATGATGTTTTCTAAGCAGGTGTTTCCAGATTTTACAGTACTGGTGATGTTAGTTCTAGCAACACAGTCTGAACTGGTCCAAATACGTTCAGATGGCTTATGTATGTGGGAAGTGGTTTTGTCAGAATGTCTCAAGCGTACTTGTTCAAGAGATGTGTATGACAGCAGCTTAGTATTCATGGCTGAAATAGATTTTAGAGCATAGATTTAATTTGATTTGATAGGTGGCAGAGGACATCTGTCATCTGTTGTTTTTTATCAACAGGGGTTTGTCTTCCCCTACCCCTATATTTTTTAAGTAATAGGAAAATAGGGGAAAATTAATATTAAAACTTTTCTGACCAGAAAGTGTTGGCATTTTACCTTTTAGCCTTAGTGCTGATTTCACAGAACTTTGTTCAAGCCCTTTGTAATTTTTTTCATTTTTATTTTGTTATCACTTATTGAAAATAATTGTCTGGATTTTGTGACTCAGGCATAGATTAATTTGATCCTAATTGTGGAACTAATGCCAGTAATACAGTTCTTTTCATTCCATCAGAACGAATAAAAGATTGCCATTCTCTGCATTCTTTTTATTGTTTCAGTAAAGAAGAGCAGTTATCACATTTCTCCAGTTTTTAGAAGTAAAAGGATTTCACAGAATCATTCCACATTAGCTGGAGGTATTTCTCATTTGGAAATGAGGAAGTTCCTGACCCAAGTCAGAAGTTATCTGAATAATGAAATAGTTTCCTCTCACCTCTGCAGAAGTTACAGTATGAAAACTTTCTTAATTCTAATGCATATATAACAGAGTATGGGGGTGCAGCTAGAATCTTATCCTCTTTATTCATAGCTCATCTCATTAAACTGGATCCTGTTCTTATAATCTATCTATGGTTTTATCCTGGATATTCTGGGTATGTGCCTGAGTGGGTTGGCTTGTATCATGTTTGCTCTGTATTGGTTACAATACTGTAAGCAGCCAAGTAAAGAGTGGCAGAGAGACGAGTTGTACTCCACTTTACTTCCTCTCCCTACAAGGATACCAAAAGATAAGACTAGAGACTGTTTTCTGAAAAAAGATTGTTTTGGTGGCATTAGACTCAGGAGTATAGGGATAAGAAGTTAGATATTCTCCAGTGTTTGGAATCAGATACCATGTTGTTCAAAACCACACATCCTTTAGGCTACCGCATGGTTCTGAGCCTCGGTGGGAACACTAAGGCAGAGGTTTATGTATGTGTCCTCTGGCCTTGGGCGTGAGGGCTACTCAGTCTAGATGATGCACTGAGGATCTTGAGGAGTGTGCAGGCAATATCCCAGTCTGCAGATGATGTGATTTTCTGGGAAACATATGCAATGTACCCCGAATGCAAAGGAGGAGACCTTTCCCCCTCACCCAGCGGATACAAATCGCAATGTTCGCTTAAGGCAGTTACTTAATGTTTATGTTATATTTTTTGGTAGGACTGTACAGCCTGAGTTCATATTTGAAAGTCAGAAGAGATAGAGTTCATTACATAAGTACCCTGCATTGTTTATGCACCTTGTACTAATGCTGCTGTGCTGACCTTTTAGCTCTGGAGCTGGTATGGCCCCCAGGATTAAGGCAATGTACTTCCTCCAATCATAATTGTGTCTTACAGAAATATCTGTGCTAGAACAGTGCTTCCCATAAGGTCTGCAGGTAGAAGGAGAGGATTGAGATGTTGCATAGGGGTGATTTAAATTGCTGGAAGCATCATGGTCACAGGTATTTGCGAAAGTGGTTTTAATATGATGTTGTAGGAGTGCAGCTCAATCATTTGAACAATGATTCAAAACTACCAAGGCACAAATGAAAGTTACTATGCTACAAGTGATAAGTGATATTGGTCACTTATGACTAATCTGCCATAGGTAGAATGTCTCTGTCTCAAGGATCAAACTCAAGAGGTTCGAGAGGAAATCATCGCCATGCAGCCATGGCTGCCTAGCGGGGAAAGCTCAAGGAAGGCTCATTTGGGATAAACTGGTTGTCTTGCAGTTGGATTAGATGCAATGGGAAAGGTGTTTGTGAGACTCCTTGTAACCCTCAACTTCCTGTGCTCCTTGATAAATGAGTCTTGGAAAAGTCCCTGCTATTATTGTGTTACATGCATGGTCAGTGTTCCAAGCTCTTGTGTGCTGATGCTCACAGTGTCATTCTGCTCCTTTATATATTTTCAGAGAACAGGTTGAAACTAGAGGAGTCCTTGGCCTGGCTACAGCTCCAGCCTTCACCAAACTCTTGCTGGCTTGGTTAAGGCTGCAAGTACATCTGTCACACAGGATTTCATGAAATAGTATATTTATTCCCTTTCTCACCTCCCGAGTCCCATAGAGGACTGAGTAACTCCCAGCTGTGGTAAAAAAAAATCCTCTGAAGTTAGGAGATACAGAAGACAAAAGATGGGGGCAGAAAGAAGCACCATAGCAGCTTTGGATATTTTCAGATTTCATTCCTCTAAAATCTGAAAATGGATGCTGGCAGGGAGATTCTTTCCTTCACTTTTGAGTTTGTAGGTGGAGAGGGAACAGATGATGGACAGCAGCAGCTCAAATCTCTGTTCTAGCTGAGCAATACAGCACAGTGCTGGGCACCCATCATCAGTGTTGACAGCAGCAGAGGTGGGGGTGGACAAATGGTACTAGAATAACATGTACATCACCAGGAGCATGGAGTCCAGCAAATGTGGGAGCTATTCCTGCTTTTTGAGATTCTAACCAACTCCTTATGTTTAATTGAGATTGGTTATCCATTACCCAAGGGGTTAAGCTGTTCTATGTTCAAGTCATCCTTTTACACTGCTGTAGGAGAGTAATAGTCTGCATTGCACAGTGTTTAATTTCCTTGCCTAATTAAACTAGAAGGAAAAAGAGTGCTGTTGTACACAGAGTAATTTAGTGTGATTTACTTCATGTTAAGTAAATTTATGTAGAAATTTGTGTTTGTTGTATGAAGCTAAATGGTTCCTACCTGCAGTGCCATCTGTTGAGATTAGCCATTCAGGTCAGCAGAGATCAGCAGAAAGGTGGCAGCTAGAATTTAGTTTAGTTTTTGTTTTTTGTATTATTTCTGCAGAATACTGTCACCAGTTCAGTTACTTGATGTCTTTGTTAAACATCTCATGGGAAGGGCCAAAGCTTGTTCTTTTGGGTGATGGACTTCTGATCTGCAGTTTACCAGGCAGACAAGGGAGAAAAGCCTGTAGTTTCTCTCTCCTAGCTGAACAAACAAACCAGCCTCAACTGATTATTTAATGTCTCTGTGAGACATGCATTGGATGTTTTTTAAATGTAAAAATAATAACAATTCTTTCGTCACATAACCATGAAAATACTTGAAGAGATTACAAGCAATGCTATATTGGGATGCTGTAATTAGTTTTTATTAATAATATAAGGTTGTATATATAGAGCAGCTTTTCAGAACATTGTTTGCCTGGTAACTTGACTGAAAGGAAATATACAGTCATTTTGCAGAATTGTAGGGAAAGACAGGAGGCAGCACTGGACTGAAGAAATCACCCTGTATGGACTCATTGATTCAAGAGCAGAAAAATGTTTCTAGTCTGTGACAGCATGGAGGGCTCCAGAGTTCCTGTCCATCATGAGGGATTTACAGTAGTATGTGTTAACAGTATGGTTTATTTTCTACTAATTTCATTGAGATTCTTACTGTTCAGCCTGGTGTATGGCAGGAAAGGACTTTTCTCCTGTTTTGAGTTTCTTCACAACTTTTCTGAAATTTCTGTACCCTGAGAGGCTTTGGGGCCTTGTTTACTTAGAGGTGGTCCACACTTGCACTTGGAAATGATTGGGGGGGTTATTAAAGAAGTAGGGATAAATAGAAATATATGGAACTTAGCTGCTAATGGGTTTATGTTTACTAAACAAAAACAAAAAGCAAAAAGTTTAATGCAGTTCATGGGTGGGGGAAGCAACTGGGAAGAAGTTTTGATACATGCAGTATTTTAAACGCATGCCAGAAGAGTGAGAGTGTGATGCATCCAAGCACAACAGTGTTGCTGATTAGACAATGATGTAAAAGAAAAAAATCAGTGATGTCCAAATCTGGACTGGAGTGTGCTACTCCTCTCAGAACATAATCAGATGACTCAACTACAGAGTTGTTTGGACAGATGGTCCCCCCCCCATGGATTATTCCAATAATGACTTGGTAAAATCTTCATTACCAGGGTTCTTCACTGAAGAACTCCAAGTGAAGTTCTGCACCTGAAAGGCACTTGTGTACTTGTCTGTTCCCATTCATGTCTGGATGGAGGTGATTAGATTAAGTCACTGATGTAGTTGCTGTTCAGAGTTTACTTGGTGTTATAAAGCAACTGAATAAAGAGACTCACATTACCTCCACCTAACACATTAAGAAAAAACAACATTAAACTGCAGTCTGTTGAAGAGTAGTATACTTAGGAGAATTTATAGCATCAGTTGATAAATTGGGTAAGAGAACAGAAATTTAAGTATGTTTAAAAACTTTTGCTTTTGGCCAAGGGAGTGAATGCAGCTTGCTAGAGTTATCTCCTCTCTTTCAGAATAACCCAAAACTACTTTCTGCTTCACAAAATGATATGATGATTGCAGTATTTTATAGCCTCTGGCAAACCTTGTATCAGTTATACTAGTGTGCTTTAACATATTGAAAGTAATGTTCTTCAAATCAGAAGGGCATGAGTCAGATTTCAGGGTGATACATTTCACTTTGATACCACTGAGAATTAAATGTCAGGCTTGAGTTTAATTTTCTCTTCCATATATTTGGAAGGCTTGTGGGCATTGATTTGTATGCACAAACACAGAACAATAAGGTGGCTGCCAGAAAATTATTACACCAATTATATATTCATGTTCACTGACCACTGAACTCTCAATATGTCACAGTTCCATGTACAGGTTAGGGTTTGATTACGTTAATTTAATTTTTTCAGTTTCCCATTCTGTCTTTAGTCTGTATTGTTTACATCAGCTGAAGTGGCAAACTGCTAACAGTAAAAATATGAAGTTGGCTGTAAACAACTCCAGCAATCCCAATGGATCCCAAATACTGGCACTTTACTGTTTTGTCAAAGGCAACATATGAAAAGAAGAAAAAGTTAAAAGAATAGCAAGTTTAGATCACTGGTTTGTAGAAGAATACATTCATAACAGAACTTAGTTTGCAGAAGAGTACAGGTTTGGCTTGTGAGCTTGGACCTTTGCTCCCCTGCATCCTGTTTCTTGTCTTGGATGATAATTACTCATATACTAGGTCAGAAGAAGGTATGTGTTGTAAAAATATAGAAAAAAGTATGAATATGCATAAAATGAGTTTACTATTTGTCATTTGTCTGCTTTGTTCTTTTTTATATTTCTTCTGTGAGCTTTGTTCAAAAATACAAAATGGAGAGCTTCTAGTCATAATTAAACAGGTTAACCGTAACTTTTGAATTTAACCATTCACAGAAAACTTTGGGTCTTTTCTCATCATCTGTGTCAAGAGCATTATAGAGACTGCACATCCACTTGGCTGGATTTCCTAATGTCTGTAGATAATTATTTTGGCCTGTACACATTAGGTAGCACTGAGTCAACTGTGAATGCAAGGAGATCACTTCTTGCTACTTTTATATTTTGACTATTGTATTGTGACTGTTACTTGTCCTTGTAGTCTTTTGAAAGTTCTGTTTGCTGAGTGTTGATGTGGCAGGTGAACATATTTGACAAGCACTCTGACTGTTCTACGCCTCTCTGATAGGACAAGTAGTGATAAATTTGAGGTATTTGTTCATTGATAGATGAACTTTATTATTTAGGTTTTTACCTTTGCATGTTATCAAGGAGTGATAGATCTTCTAAGCTTAAAGTTCATAGAATTTTGTCAAACGCTGTGTGGAAAACAAGCTGTTGTCAAACCCCTGTGTGTATTATGAACACAATCCTGCATTTGTTCCACTCAGTTTGAACTAGTAGTATCTTTTCTGGTGTTAGTTTAATTGAATTGTTACAAGCCCTTAGGCTACCAAAGTATTTTAGGTGAGACTTACTTGAGAGGTATAAGCAAGATTTAGGTATTCAACATCCTTCTTTTCCATAAGCACCAAATACTTGCTTAGTTTTTAGTGGAGCTAGTTTCCTCTGTCAGGTGCTTGCAGATTGCAGCTTTTTGGCTTACTTGGAATCTGAAAGACAGTAGAATAAAGTCTTGAGAGATTCAAACAAATGTCTTAATGACATGTTCCAAAGATTATATGTATTGTACAAAAATAACAAGTATTTATAAGTGGATTTTCTCAGAATTATTTCTTGCTATTATTGTATAGAAAGGCAAATGCTTTGCTGGTGTTACATAATCTAAAAAAAAAATTTTTAAAAAATTACATCTTACATGTTTTACACTTACTTGACAAGTTGTTCTATTGCACAATACTCAGAAGAAAAGCAAGTCCATTTTGGATTGAAACCAGAAAAATAGGTTAAAAAATTAAAATAATCTTTAGATCTTGTGCAAAGAAGGTATACATTAGAGAAAAATGCTGACCTATCCAAAAATTATAATTGCATCTACCTCTTTAATACATATGAAGTGTCAGTGTTGTGAATTAAGTTGTTCATGGCATGCAGAGTGATAATTTTCCGCATCAAGGTAAATCCTAAAAGCCAGGTCTGAAGAAGTCATCACTGTTTTGACAAGCCTCTTCATGCCTGGCTGCTTGGAAGAGTGCTGCAGCACACCTAACCAGTTGTGACAGAGGAAAGCTCATGTGGCATGTCTTGTTTGCCTTGATGGTGTGAGAAGTGTTTTCTCCTTTTGTAAAAGGCAGAGGTGAAGAAACAGGAAAAATGACCTACCACTATTAGTGCTTTTACGTGCAGAGAAGACTTACATCTTACACTGTTATTGCTTAATGCCACCACATTTAAGGCACCAGTTTAGAAAAAGAAATTTGAACAGCTGAGCTGTACAATAGCTTGGGTATATGCAAAGGTAGCAAAGCAAGAACACAGTGAAAGAAATTAGGTTTAGTCATGTTATTGTAACGTACTACCAGTGAATATGGATTTCTGAAATCTCACTGTATTCAGCTGGAAATACATAATACAATACATAATACAATAACTTTTATTGTATTATATGTATTTCCAGAGTGTCTTGAGGATGTCAGTACAAAGGCTTTTTTCTGGTCGTTTGCAGTAGATGTTTTGGTAATCTTGAAAAAATGCATGAGCACAATCTTTTCCATGCAAGTTTCACCACAGCTATAAAAGCAAAACCTGGGCTTAGGTTTAGCAGTCCATTTCCTGCTGACTGATGACAGGTTTAGCATTTGGTGGAAAGGAATTCAACTACCATTACCTTGTAAAGATATTTGCTTTCTGCAGGCTTTGTAAGAAGAAATGACAAGTGTGGAGCAAAGTCCTTTGGGATTGTGCTCCAGGGAGGAATGCCCATGTGAGCTCATGCCCTGTTACTCGGCACACAAGTTGTTCCATGTGAATGAGGAAAAAGCTTTGCTTGGAGTTTGTCTGTACCAGATAGCAGAAAGTTCACTCCTCATTCCAGCTGCCTCTCTTTCCTGTTATTTGATGCCAGTTCTGGGGGAGGTTATGTTGAAGACTTAGTATTGGTGTGATTGACCTTACCTTTAGAAGCAGAGACCACATCTAAATCCATTTCCATTTAGTATTATGAACCAGGTAGTCATGTACAATAAACAGGTCACATGCCTTACCTGGGACCAAGATGCACACATACAAAAAAAGGGCAATTCTTACTGCTTCACTCGCCCCCTTGTCAATATAATCTCATTAAAGAAAGCTGAAATCAAATGTATTTACTGTACAATGTAACAGAGAAAATACACTATAGAATAAATTTAAAGGAACGATACTGAAATATGACCTTTTTCTAAGGTGTCTTTTTTTTGCTGTTTTGTGACCTATGGAGAAAAGTACATGCTAGTTTATGTTCACTGCTACTGCTGTTTCCTTAGAAATAATAAGACACTTGTTTATTTGTATGTGGTTCCTTATCTAAGTTCATTTCAAATTGAGTCCTTTGATCTCTAGCTATTTCATAAAATGTGAAATAAGTCTACAGTGTTTCCCCAGATTAACTCCAGCAGTATGAACCTTGAAAGTTTTCAGTGGAGCAAAAATTAGGTTCAAATGTTGAGCCTATTCATTGGTGATTTAAAATAGTATTTTGAGCTGTTTATTACACCAGATTTGGTCAAAACCAAATGCAATAGATGGATGGTGTGACTAGAAATGATTTTGCACTTAGCGTGTGTGTGTGAAATAAATATCTTAGGTGGGGATCAAACAATCTCTGAAGTGAGCAGTGTTCCCTGTAAATGGGTGATGAAAACTTAGAATTCACAAACACAGAAAACACACACAAAATAAGGGCCCAAAAATGCACAGGTGCAGATCATTTCCTCTTTCTACCTCCTTGTGCTCTGAACGTTAGATCAGCTCAAGACTGTGCTTATCTCACACCTATTTTCCACTCAGTTCCTGTCCATATTTGCAGCAATACTTATTTCACCCAGTTATTTTCACAAAAGTTTGTTTCACTGAGTCCTATGCTTTTAGCAAAGTGGCTCAAAATAGGTGCAGCTTCAAAATCTAAGTCTTAAATGATTGTGATTAAAGGCTAAGTTGATGTCAGAACAACTTTGCAGTTGCAATGCTTCTGAAGTGATCTCCCATGTGACCCATGTGACTAAAAGAAAAACTAGAGAAGAGTCAAATATTGACATTTCCAGGCCAAAGATTAATTCAGATGGCCAGACCTGTCAGGTGTTGTGATCACGGTGACTGCTTATGTTGTCAGCCTGAAATGGTATTTCTATCCTTAGATGTTAAGCCTACCAAAAAATTGTGAAACAACTGGAAAGCTTTGAATAGTTCACTCCCAATTCTACACAGTTACTTTATAGATTTGCAATCTTGGGAAATAGTGCAGTGGGAAAGGTTAAGAGCTCATAACGTGTAATAATTTGGAATTAACATTTAGAATCATCACCACTTTCATGTCATGTAATTAAGAGATTTTTTTTTTTGTTACACCCTTCTGTTGAAAAACACTCCAGCCTAATTAATGGAAAGCCATACATTCATTTTTTCAGTTGCAAGGACAAAAGTAGTTGTCAGAGGTTAAAACTGGTAGCAACATTTCCATTTTGAATGGGGACTGGCTCTGAAAGCCCATTTACTCATTTCACTCTTCACAATACTTGTTCTTGCCTCTCTTATGGTGATTTCTGAGCTCATTGTATATCCCAGTTCTTCACTTCATTGAAGCATGACAAAGACCCTGCTTCTGATTTTCTTGATTCAGGGAGCTCCTAGCTGTAAAATCCATTTGCTGATTGTTTTGCCCTCCAGGGCCAAACTGTAATAAATGTGTTCTCACTGGGTGTGATTTCACAACAAAATGCTAAACTAATGCAGTGCTCTATTCTAGTGGAATGATATTTAATATTTTTTGTGTGCTTCAGCAGAAAAATGAGCCGGGGACGTACTAGGACCATAGCACAGCTGCGTTGCTCACCGTGTTTTTTAATAATGGAGCTCACTGGCATTGTCTCAGGGTCACAGCAGATCTCACTGTGGCAGGTGTTTGCTGGGGCTGATATCAAAAAGTCTGGACAGTGCTATGAGAATATGGAAACAGAATTGCCAGCTTCCACTGTGCTCATTTGCAACCTTCTGACTGACAGGTGTGTTTTGATGTCTCGCTCTGAAAACCTGGATTTCATGCAGGAAGCAGTTGGGCATGTTAATGTTTCATAGCTTTCTGTGTTATTTGGAGCAAAAGAAATTGTGTCCCTTTAAATGAAGTTATGATACCTTGCTTAATGGCAGCTCCAGAAGTGTTTGTTTCTGCAAAATGAGGAGTCCTGATTCAGCAAAGGGTCTCTGTCCCAGATTCATTGCAGTTCACCGCTGAAATTGAAAGCAAAGCATGCAAAATTCATAGGCTCCTGTCTAGCTGCATGCAGTGGGTTTGCAAAAGCATCTATGACTCTAAAAATTATAAGTGTTTTTGATGGGACTTGAATATTTAAGTTCTTTGAATGAGAGTGGTTTTTAAAAACTTTCCTGGATTTCATCACTACAGCTGAGCTGTAACCTTTGTATTCTTTTTAACAGACAGGCTGCCAATAAAAGTGAAATCAGAATTAATTTGATATTTTACCTTAAAAGGAACTCCTAACTTTTTGGAGTGAAATTTAGAAGAGAGGTCCATTGACCTTTACACGCAATGATGGCAATTTTGGTGGCGAAATTCCTGGCTTATTTCATTCAAATTTGTGGGGAAAATTGGGTCTAGAGAGTTTGCTGCATTTTCTGGACATTCAAAGGTGAAGAAGCAGAAACTGATCCTGCATGACAGCTCGGTGGTATGAATCGTTAAGGACTGGTGTTGATTTCATTACAACTGTTTGGTCTGCAGTGAAATTGCTCCTCTGTAAATCACCTGAGAGTTAGGCTGAAACAACATAGGCAAGTTAAAGCCGCAAGTTTTCCTTGACAAAAAAAGGAAGTGCAAACCAACACAATGTTTTTAGAGAAACATTGAAATTATGATTTGCCCTATTCACTACTACCATGGAAATACTAAGATATAGATTCTAAGTATGAGCTAAGAGGGCAAAGCAACCAAAATAATTCTGTGTTTTGTTTCTATTATCGCACATCACCCTATTGAAATAAAAAGTAGTTTGCTAAGGAGTGTGTGGCATAACATGATAGATCTGCTGCTGTGTATGATGAGAAGGTTTTCAGTTAGGTGAGTTTTAGTGACAAAAGACTGTCATGCTGACAAAAGTTATTCTATGATTTTATGACTTAGAAAAAATTGCTTTATAATCCAGGTCCTGGGAAAATAATTTATTACATCTTTTGCGCAGGAATTTTTAATGTGGATAGAACTGAGGAATTTTGTTTGCATTTTTATATTTTGTAATTTAGAAACAGCCGGAAGGATTTTATGACTGTTTTTTTGAAGTTCACATGAATAAAATACAATTCTGTCAAGAACCTGGCAATTCTGTCGAGAAGAGATTTTAGCATATAGTAGTAGGATCTTTTTATTGCTTGGTGTCATTTACTTAAGAAAGTCGCATCACTTAGGGCGGGATATTTGTGTCAGCTCAAGAGTTTATAGTTTATTTTGGAAAAGGAGATACTATTACATGAACACTGAGCCAGACCTTTTAATTAATTTTAATCACAGTAAAAACAGCGAGTAGAGGTAAAATTAGGATTCCTTTATCACTCTTGGAGCAATACTGATGCAGTTTTGAAAGAATGCATGCTTTTGGTAGAACTTGCTTTACATAAGTAGTGTTTTTCAGCAGTGCATCTGTAGGTGGAGGATAGAGGCGTGCTGAGGGGCAGAGAGTGGGCAGGTAAGCATCCCTTCATCAGCATCTCTGTGGTACAGGACCTAGGGAGCACTGGGTGAAAGCGGCAAGAGCTGACTTAAAAACATTATTTTTCACAGAGCAGGTACTCCACTTCTGAAAATTATTCCCACGAGGTGTTGTGAATGCTCAGAGCTTAAAAGTGTGTCCCTTAGGTCAGTGGGAGGTTGGATTAGTACTTGGAAGAGAAAGTCATGGTGGGTTAATAAGTAGAGGGAAACAGGAAATCTCTTGAGCTAAAAGCAGTTGATATAGAGAGTGTAAGAGATGTTTATGTCCCATTGGAACTGGTTTGAACCAGTCTGTTCCTTTAGGTTTTCTAATGGCATTAAATGTTCTAAGGCAGTTTGTTTGCCCTGGGATGCCAGATGAATTGGTGAGTAGTAGTTGTGTAAAGCTGAGCAGTACGTAGGAGTCTAACAGGGCGTTGCACAGGGGCCACACCTGGCTGTCACACAAAAGACGTGCAACTGCAGCTTACAGCAACCCCTTTCCAACACTGGCCCTCGACTGACTTGTTGGATGGAAAAAGAAAGTGAGTTCAGACTCACTAATATTCTTTGTTTCTGATGCTCTGGCAGCAGAGTTTTCCTGTATGGTTTTACCTTCCTAAAGGTGATTACTCGATTCTCAAACTAAAAAGAAGCAAAGACACTTAACAGCATTTAAATTTCAAAGAGCAGAGCAGAACTATGCTTCTTGTGAGGTACCAGTTCAGTATTTACAGCAGTATTCTTTGACAGACATCCAGAAATGAGTCCTAGCTGTGGATTTTCATAAAGTACTGTGTCTTTAACCACAGGTCTCATGTGGTTAAAGTTTCTTCCTGCTTTATTCAGGTGATTGTGTAAATTCTCTAGCTGGGCCAGTTTGCTGTGCAGTTTGAGATCTGGGGCTTTTCTGTTTTCCATATGTACAAGAACAAGAAGTGAAAGATAACTTTATACAGAGTCTTTTTTTGATCATTAAATTTTGGTGCAAAGTTTCACTTGCAACATAATCTTTTGAAATACATGGTTTATTATATATTACCATTGTTGTGATTTTAACTTTGCCGTTCTTTCTTCTTGTCTGCTATTTTTATGGAACTGTCAAATCCCTGGATTAGAAAAGCCTATTGGCTAGAATCCTCCTATTAATCATGTTCTGCTATTAGTTTTATTGTTTCTGTTTATCATGGAATTTATGGTTTAGATCAGAAAACTTAATTGAGCTCACATCTTGTAGTGTATGTCTTTCTTGTTAAGACTCTAATAAAAATTATTCCCTCCTGAAGAAAATGTGTCCACAAAATTATAAACAATGAAAGCAATTAAAAGGGTTGCAAAAGTAGTCATTATCAGTGGATGACACAGCCTCTTTGGTGCAGCATTACTTGTACAGATTCCATTTTGAGTGCCATTGTGTCAAGGCAGAGATTTGCATTTTAATGGGGAAAGCATGAAATGTGGATCCTGTACCTGTTGGACTGTTATTTAACAAAGGGGCGTTGTTCAGAGCCCAGAGTGTTCTGCCTTAAAGAGCTGGTGGCGAAGTAGTGCAAGACAGGTCTACACTTTATTGCTGCATAGTAGGATGTGAGGGTATATTTGTGCTTCACACATACATGCACCTCTTTAAGCTTTGCAATTTCTTTCAACAGTTTGCTTTAGCAAAGCTGAATTGGACTGTGGTGTGTTGAATAGAAATTGTTTCAATCCATGAGAAAACTGGAAAATGCAGCTTCCCTTGCACATCAAAGTAGGCACAGAGGTAGCCAGAGTATTCTGTAGAAAGTCACCCTAGGAGCTACAATTCCATCTCTCTTAACCTCAAAATGGGAGAGAGGCTTTAAATTCCCTCTTCTTCTTTTAACAGTCCCCAAATTGTTCCCTGTAGGATTCAGTGTTTCATGTCTATGTACCCTTACCTGGATTTTACTATTCTTCAGGTTTTGGGATTTTTTTTCACTACTCTGTAGTGTTTTTAGGGAAATGAGGCAGTTTCATTTGGGGAATTTAGGCAAACTTCATGCCCTATTTGCAGGCTTTAGGAATGCTGTGTTAATCTCTCCAGTTATCAGCTGGACAGGGAGAGCACGTTTTGGACTGTGCTGCATAAGCCTTCAGTGAGCCAGTTTAGATGTTTCTGTGCAGGAGTGACACTCCATGCGTGTCTGTAGCTACTTCACATTGATTTTGAAGTTTTAAGTGGCCTTGATTGTAGACAAAGTAAGATCTTAGTAGAGACTGCTTTACATCAGATGATACTTGCAGTTTCTTTGAATATTGAGGAAAATAGAGACTAGCTACTCTCTTGCTAGCTACTCACACACCAGTCTTTCATGGAGTTATTGCATTTGTTTCTCCTTGTTTTCCCATAATACAGAGTAATTTGGGATAAAAGTGCATTTTTCACGGGGAGCAAAGAAATCTTACTCCAATGTGGATGTTATTCCACTGGGTCAGAATTAGCAGTCTGTGTGTGTGTGCATTAGGGAATTAATGTAACCAGTCAAGAAAATAGTGATGTGTTGGGACAGTGGGTTATGCAACTGCTTGTAGAAGTTATGTTATGTATCTCAGTTTCAGAACAGTTAAAATAACACTCTGAACAGTACCAGTAGTCATTAATATAGTCCAATAAATCCCCTGAATAATAATTGGACTTCTAGTCGAGATGTACAGAAGTAAATAAGTGCACTGGTATTCTCAGTTTAATAAAAGTGTCAGACTCTCATAAGGCAGCTCCTCGGATGACATAAATTGATTTCAGGACTCCAAATCGCTATCTGAGGATCTGCCCCACAGAATATAATAGTCAAGGGTCGTGTGCACAGTCACAAACATTCAACATCTTTAAGCTATAATTGTTGCTTAGAGAGAGCTTTCTATTTTAGGTTTATATAGTATCACTCCTTACTGTGTTAACTTTCAGCTATCAGCATAAGAATTGATAGCAGTAGTAAGGTCCCTTGTGGAACTTTTATCTCTTCTCAGTGAAAATCCTGATGGCTTTTTTTTTATTATTCTTTCTCTTTTTTTAATGCTTTATTGCAATTTCATTATTGTTTCTCAGTGCTAACAGAGGTGGGATTTTTGAGAGGTGGAAGCACAGGTAAAACAGAGACATAATGCAGTGTGTTGAATGCCACAATATAAATACAAAAAGGAATTTGTTTTCAGAAAGAGAGCAAACTTTGCACTCAGTATAAGCTCTTAAGTCACACACACTTTGCTGTGCCCTACTATCCTTTTTAATGTCATCACCTTGTTGGTAATCTTGAAGAATCCTAACACCAATAATAAGGAAAAAACCTGTCCTTGACCTAAATTCCCACCTGGCATGCAGTTCCTGCTGATGGCAGTGGTGGTGTGCTTGGATGCACACGGTGCCTCATGGCCCTTTGCTTCTGGGTAATAAATGGTTTTGCAATCAACCTGCAGCCCTCATTCCCTTCTACAAGTGTGGAAACATTAGTGACAAGTACATGGCTTCCAGAATAAGAGTCTCTTGTGAGACAGCATCTGAAAAACACACAAAGGCTGTATTTACATTACAGGGCAGATACCCTGCAGGGTGTGTCTCAGTCTGGATTCCCAGGCAGGGTCTCTGGAAGTCCTGTTGGCGGGAAATGTGTATGTATGTGTGGGAAGGGAGCAATTTTGCTCGCTGCTCGGTCTCCTCTGTGGTCACTGGAGGTGGTCTAGACAGATGGCAAAAACTGCTTTCCAGGCAAAAATGGCCTCTGGAACAAAAATCTTGAAACAATTTCACATGCAAGTTCATTCTGTGGCCTTCCATCATTTTTAGCTATTTTAGGTTGCTTTTGTGTATCTCTGTCAGCTAGATTATTTTTAATACTGTTGAGACCAGAGTTTTCATGCCTTTATTCACTATCAGTAGTCTTTTATCTTGCAAACATTTGCATTGTAAAATACAAGAATATAATACTATCTGTTGAAAATGAGGCTGTTGGAAATAGTTTCTGTAGTAAAGATACTAATTTTTGAACCTTGCACTTAGTATCATGGCTCAGCTTACTGCTAAATTAATTTTCTATTCCTTTTGTTTTAAGTCCTTTGTTTTAAGGGCCTGATAATATTTTCTCCTAAATTGTCTGCTAAACTTATCTCTTAATGCTGTAGGAGTGACATCAAATTCCTGCTGAAGGCACTTGAAAAATCCCTATTAACTCGTTTGGCAGACGGGGCAGAAGCAAGATTTTTGCCACAGATCTATAACAAGTAGCCTTCTGTCTTTGTTTTATGAGTTATTCCATGTTGTTAGTTGGAATAAAGAAGGTAGCAATTTCCATGTGGTTAATTGGAGAAAAGAAGGCAATGGCTTTGTGAGGAATGTGGGTTGGATGGTGTATCTGCAAGGTAAACCGGCAGCCAGTGTTCTTGCCATCCCAAGCAAGAAAAAAAGGGAGGAATCCAAACCAAAAGCAGTGAAGCATTTTGTACTGAAGTTGTAAAATTCACAGGTGAATGTAGGGAGGAGTTTGAAAAAAGTTTTGTCACATTCTGGAAACATTAACGGCCTCTCTAAGAACACAGACTGAGGCACGAGTCTAGTGCTCATCAAATCTGTTGTAGACAGTTTTTGCCTGTAGGAATCAAGGAAGAGAAAAAAAAATTGTCTCATTTTCTCTTAATTTCTCAGTTCTCCACTTGTGGATGCTCAGAGACTCTAGAATAATTCAGGTGAGACAGGAGGAGTTAGTGGGGCTTACAACTAACAACTGGGAAACAAGAATCAGGCTGCAATTGCAGCTTTTGAGGAAAAAATATATAATATCTGTGAAATGTGAAAGATGCTGTACAAGAAGGTCAAATTGTAATGGATTTGAGTTCTGATGGAAACAACAAGTCCATCCATTTGCCACAGCAAAATACAGCTGGCACGATTAGCTTCATGTGAAACAAAAGCACCTGCTCTAAGCATGTTCTCCAGGTTTGTCTCATGCTATTAAAATGGGAGGGAGAGGGTGGGCTTTGGGTTCAGTTGTTGTGCAGCATGGGACTTCTCTTCAGTGCTGGGACAGAGTCTAAGTCAAGCTTGTGAACATGGAGCTTGGTTTCTTTCTTGGCAGCCTTTTGTTCCTGTATTGTTATAAAATCTACCAGGGAGAAGAGGGAGAGTATCTGCAATGCCAGAGAGCAAAAATAACAGGTCATTTTAACTGCAGTGAGCATGTATTTAGAGTTATATTTTACAAAAAGTTGGCTGTTGCCCCAGACAGATCATTTTTTGAGTCTGAAACACAGAGGAGTAGTAACTTAGCAACAGATCAGCTGGTGGGATTTGGCTGACCTAAGGAGGCTGATGGAAGAGTCCCCAGGTGAGGAGGAGGGGGTTATAAAACAAAAGTGCTTGAAGTAGTGAGTTTTGGAGAGAAGAAGAAGAGGGAGCAGATTGCCTTTAAAAAGGGGAAACTGGTGCCCTTTTCTCAAGAAAAGCTGTGTGTTGAACCTCTGACCTAGCCCCAAGGAATGCTGAAATATGGCAAGGAATTTGAAGTGCAGTAGGGCATGCAAGCATCTGTTGCTTCATAGATATTTATATATTTTTTAATGTTACTTCATTAGCTGAAGAGTCTAGTAGCCTTGAAAAATTTAGAGATTGTTTGAACTTTAAATTGTCCCTTTATGCACAAGATTGGAGCTCGTGACAAATTAATGCCTGAGGAATTACAGGGTCTCAGGGGCCAGCTGAACACTGCAGTTCTGGGAAAAATGTAATAACCAGTCTCTACCAAGCAAGAGCACCAGAGGAAGAAACCAGAGGTTTTGTAGGGATCTAAGAGATTAAACTAAGCAGCCTAAACACTTGGGGACACCAAAGCAAAGATGTGGCTGTCTGACATAGGATATAACTGAATCCATACAGCACCTTGTATAAACAGCTAAGAACTCTAGTTTTCAGAAAAGGAGCATAATTTGATTCTTCTTTTGTTCTTTACGTTGTGGGGTTTGTTAATACCACACGTTTCAGCTTCAGCTTTTTATTTTTAGTCATCTTAAAATATGATAGGAGAAGAAAAAAAGCCATTTTCTCTCTGTATTTGCCAGAACCAATTTTTTTATATATCTGCAATGATAAAAATGCAGGAAGGTGATGTCCATATTGTGAGTTTGAGTAGAAGATAGCACTTTTTTTCACCACTGAAGCAATTTTCCAGTGCTAATTCGTGGTTTTAGAAGAGGAAGTTTAAGTGGTGATGTTTGTGGTTGGCAGGAGATAAAAATGGCATCAGTTCTCTGTGCAAAACTTGTTTGCTTCAGTGGGTGTTGGGGCATGGCTTGTGTACTTCTCTGTAATTGTAGGAAGTTGCCTCCCTGTGTTTATACCACTGCTCTTTTTGCTGGTCAAGGAAGGTCTGTTGCTACTTTTTATTTTGTGTGCACAGGATTGTTCTTCTGCATCAAACTCAGTCAGTACATCAGGGTGGCTCCTCTGCTGCTCACTGGAGCTCCCACAGGATTTTCTCATTTCTGGTGTTTCCAGCTCTTTCCCAGGGGTCACAGCAGCTATCTCCAGATACTCTCAATGTCTTTTTTCTTTTTGAACCCCATGAAAGAAACAAAAAAGCTTGTCTTCAGCTTGGTCTGCAAAGAGTGAAGGACTGGTGATGGCTGTGCTGCTCCAGTGGAATTACTACATTTTTGAAGTACTGCTTGTAATACATGAACTGTTTACCTTCAGCCATGGATGCCACAAGTGGTGTCATATATATCCCATGTGTGTACAAACAAAGCTCTCTTTTCTTATGAAGAACACGAACTGTCCCATTTGCTAGATTTAAGGGTTACCTTTTCTTAAGACTGCCTGAAGAAAAGACATAATATTCTGATTATTATGTTGAAAAGTAACACAGCTTGATTTGAATGTCATTTTTTCTTGCTTTATAAATTGCTTTCTTTTTCTTAATGGTTCTCCTTTTTGTCTCTCTCTGTTTCATTTTCTTTGGTTTCGGTGGCTATTTATATTTTTCTGGAAAATATTTTGCTGGTTTGGGAAACTTTTTTCTTTTTTTTTTTCTTTTCTTGATTTCTTTTTTCCTTTTTTTTCCATTTTCCTGTTTTCCCTTTTCTTCTTTTCTCTTTCCTCTTTCATTTTCCTTCTTTTTTGAAAATGCCCATGGAGTATTGACTCCTGTGCTTAAAACATTGCAACAGTTGTTAACAGTGACACCTTTACTACTGAATATAGAAGAGAATTAGGCTCATTGATATATTTTGCCTCGTAATTCAGTGAAAACCTGTTCATATACACCCTGCAGAGACTTGTCTGTGACTTGGGTATTCAACGGCATGTTAAATTTGACAGAAAACTACAATGAAAAACACAATGTCTTTCAGAGACTGGCACCCTTGCTAGATGCTTTGTGAAACAAAAGGTTTACATAAAGAGTTTCTCTGGCCACTCTTTCTGTTCTTGCTATATAGATATTGCCTTAAAATCTACTGGGCAGGTAAAGGATGTTCCGGTACATTGATTAGATAAGAGACCTTCAAGGCATTAAACAAGAGACAAGAAACAGCTTATTCCCTAAAATTTCTTTCTGTTCTTCTTCATAGGTTTCTCCTGTTTATTTGCCTCCATTTTAACTCAATGGGTACATAGCTTGGGTGTGAGTTTTTGGATACACAATCCTGCACTGAGAAGTCTGAGGACAAATTACTTGTTTTAGCTTCTCAAGCTGTTTGAAGGCAAAAGGCCTCTCCCCAAGCCCTCTTTGTGCCAAAACTTTGGAATTCCACAGAGCTCTAGTTTGCACGGGTTTCTACTTCTTTTTTCTTACATTATCAAAAGCAATTTGGATGTTGCATATCTTTTCTAAACTGTCCATTTGCATCTTGAACATTGACAGTGTTTTATTATATAAGGCAATCAAAAAGTTAAACTGATGAAGGAAAATCTGAATGTCCTGACTAGTTCAACAGCTGAACATGTAGAGCAAAATGAAGTGAAATATAAAAATGTAAATAAAAGCTGTCCCTAAAGCTTCTAAATTGTATATTTCACTGAATCAGGCTGAAGAGTCATAGTTGCTATTTCAGTATGAGAACATGGGTTATGATGAAGAACACCATCATATTTCCTTAAATAATCTCTTCAGGTAACATTTCTTTTCTGTCTAAGATGAGTCTTTTGTGTTAACTTTGGCAATTTCCTTGGTGCACTACTGTGTAAAAGTAGTATTAAGTACTAAAACTTCCTCTCCCTAGAAACATCAATACCTTGTCACAGAAACAAGGTCGTCATTCATCTATTAAGATTTTAATTGAGTCAATAAATAACCATCCTGCATTTCTACAATGGAGGACTGCTGAAGTATAAAAACCTCAGTTCAGTCTCTTATGCTGAATCATTTGTTGTTAGACACTGAATTTGGTATCGTGTGTTCATCTGTTCTCTCATCCTTTTCTTAAACATTTTATCGCCTCTTCTGTTCACTCACATCACAGACAAACCTAGGTCACAGAGGACTCCATTGTTTCCAAAACTGTGCAGCTTGAACTGCACAGGAGAGAGGCATTACTTTATTATTTTTTTCCAACTTTGCCTTCTCTAATGGGAAGGGAAAATGATGTGAGGTGTGTGCCCCTTGGGCTATAGAGTCCCATTGTATGATTTGCTTTTTGCAGCATGCTGGCAGGTTATGAGTCATGTACAGATCTTGGGAAGAACTTCCCAAGCAAAAGAATCTGCTTGTCTGTCAGTGCTTTTCTCCTTCCTTCCAGATGTGCCAAATCACTGTCATCATTAGTGAAATGGTTTTTAGTGAAGTATCAGAATTTAACTTATTCTTTTGGTATTTCCATTGCATCAGTCATATGAAGCACTTGTATGACTGCAGAACCTGCTGTGCTGAAGGGAAGACATCCCATTTGAATTGGTAGTGAAGAAATTATTAAATCAGCTGGGGTTGCTCAGTACTTGGGAGCTTATTTTCCTTTATTGACCCAAAGTCTCCTAAAGTACAAGAAACACAAGTGCAGTAGTCTCAACCACCACAGGGTAGGAAGTGTGAACAAATTGCCCATGGAACACTGAACTGCAGGTTTGACCAAGGGTCAAAGCCACATATCTTCTGTGTTGAAGATATCTCTTCCTGAGTGGGGTTTGCTGCTCCCTAGTTCATAGGGAGTTAGCCAGGGCCTGGTGCTCCTCAGTGTAGCAAGTCAATGAATTTATGACTCAGGCCCCAAGGTCCTTGTTCATCTGTCAGTCTGTACTTCTCTCTTCTGTCAGTCTGTCCTGACTACCCTTCTGCTGAAGTAGAGACGGCCTGGAAATTGCAAGTTTCATATTAATCTATGATCTGACTTCCAGTTTTTTCAGGATTGTTTAGGTATTTTCAACCAGTTCATTAAACCTAGGCATTTGGTCTTTTGTATCTCTACAGCCCCTTAGCTCTCAAAACAAAGCAGAGAAAAAAAATGTTTTTTACTCTTGGCTTCCTCATCAATGCAACAGTTCAACCAGCACCCAGGAAATACAAACCTTTCAAGCATTTTAGGCAGGAATGGAAATCCCAGTATGAAATACACTTGGCTCTTGCTGGTTTTCATATACTTTAAGCTGTAATTCCCCTGAAAAAGCATTGTCTCTTCTCTATGGTTTCACTAAAGCTTTTGAATTTCAAAACATACTGAATTTTAAGGTTTCCAATTCACACTGCTCACTCATTCCTCCTTAACTAGCAAAGTTCTCTCAATGTTCCACAATTGCCTGCTGTGACAATAACCTCTCTTCAACATTAGAGATTATTTTAAAATAAATCCACAGTAAATCCAATTTCTAAACATCCCCAGCATCACACACTGCTGCATGAAGTTGCACATACTGTGAGTTAGTTCAGTGAAACATGAATATCTAAGATTTACCCATCACAGGAATTGCATGACAGAGTTTAGATGCCTTATTAAATTTCCACAAAAGGGAATTTACACTCTAACAGAGAAACAGAAAGATAAGGCAGGACACTAGGCAGTCAATTGAAAAACAATACCAGAGTGCAGTGGACAACAGGTAATAAATACAGTGCCATCTCTATCTTTTTTTTTTCATTCCTGCCTGCCAGGGTAACCACGTTTAATAGGAGGTCTGTTGTGACAAGTGATAGTTGATTGCAGTAGTCCGTTTGTACCTCTTTTTTTCCTCTACAGACCCATTTTTGTAGGGACATTGCATAAATCTTTAGATTCAGACATTCTTCCTACACTGTTAAACATATTTAGAAAAAAAAATAGGTGGTAGAGCTTCGTGTAAAATATTACAGTCTCTTTGAGGCTGACACACATTTTACTACATATGATGATTTGCCCCAGCATGCACCTGCAGCAGAGTGAGCACAGCATGGCTGGCAGAGGCCCCAGGGGAAAGAATAAAATGGGACTCCTTTTGTAATGGGCTGATACTGTTCTTCCAGCTGCTGATTGGGTCCTTTCAGCTCCTGACCTCTTTTAAAGTTACCCAGTCCTTACACTCAGTAGCCACTTTCTGTGTGGTGCTGGGGGCAGAGAATATGAAGGGGATTGAGTTAGTTAAAAATTGCTGTATGTCCTGTTGGGAAAAAAAAACAGAAATTCTCTTAAAAATGAAAGTGAAAAGGTAGAATCCAATTGCTTGATGGTAACTCCAATACCTCAGCTTGCTTATATTGCTTTTCTGTTCTATAGTGTGGTACTATTGATAGTAGTGGCTACAAGGTGTCTGAAAGAGAGATGGGAGCAGGACAAAAAAACAGTCCACTAATGCATTACATGCCAGGTTAATTAGCTTCTCATTTTACTCTATTGCAGCAGGTATGTCTGCATAATGCAAAGCTTGGCCCACTGCTGTAAATGATAAACCTCAGTTTCTGGATCCTGACTGTGGGTTAGAAACATGTGATGGACTGAGCAGGTAATTGCAGTAGACTAACATTGCTGGTGTTAAATAAAAACATGATGGTGTAGGAAACCACACACAGAGTGTCAGATGTAGGTTGCTTTGCCCTTTGCCTCTCCTGCTTTAGTCTTTTCCCACCTTGGCTCTTTTTGTCATTTGCTCCTTCTTTCTTGTCTTGAGAACTGAAAGTGCTCACTGAAGAGGTAATATCTGAGATCTGTATTCATACCAAGTTATAATTTTGTAGCAGCTGCCATTAAAATGGCTGTCAAGTACAGTTTTAGTGAGCTGTGCTTGCTAAGCATTTCCAATACTGATGTTGCTAGCATAGAAGCAGGCTGATTACTCCAGTTTGATTGGCTCCCACACCTTAAATTGAGAAAAAAAAAGTGTTACACTTTTTTAAACAGAAATTGCATGGATCAGAAAGTACATAGATGTCTTTATGTCTCTCTTGAAGCAGAAGTAGGTCTCAGTGTATGTCATACCATCAAAAGTGATTTTAATGGCTTTTAGCAGGCAGTCGTTTACCTTCTGCAAGCAGCCACTAATTGTGTTTGAGTCATCAATCAGGGAATATATTTCTTTCAGATTTATGCAAAACACTTATATTTGTTTAGGCTTTCCTCAGGTGAGACAGATTTTATGACATATAGCACACAATTTAGTGCCTTGTGTTGTTCAGCCCATATTTGTTCATGTAAAATTCTAAGAGGATGCAATGCTGAATATATGAATCTATCTCTCTACCTGCTTTTGGCAACTGCATGGAAAGCAGTTACAGTTGAAATCAGACTGTGCTAAAGATGGAAGGAAAGCAACTCCATAGGTCAAGTAGGATGGTCTTGTCTAGGGGCAGAGACCCCATACCACAACAGGTTTCACAAGTGTGTGTGATCCCAGGTACAAATCCCATAGATCTACTCTGAGAAAGACTCTGAAAGAACAGGTGACTGCTCACTGTTGGTTTGTTACTGTACACTAAGCAGACAAAGCTAAGAGGACTAGGTATTTTCCTTAAGATATTGGAGTATTTCAGGGAGAAATGCCACATAAAATCAGGGCAAATAAACCTGTATTTCTTTCAGTAGCATTTTCTGTTAACTCGCATTTCATGCTGTATAATTTTTTGCTCAAACATCAAGAGTTTCTCTTCTTAGCCAACAAGATGGTTAGAGAAATGGAACACCTGTTCTATGAGGAAAGACTTGAGAATAGGGATTGTTCAGCCTGGAAAAGAGGATTTGTGGTGACCTAATTGTGGCCTTCCAGAGCCTGAAAGGAGCCTACAAGAAAGACAGAAAGACTTTTTGCAAGAATATGTAGGGGCAGGACAAGGGGAAATTTCAAACTGAAATAGGATAGGATTAGATTAGATATTAGGAACAAATTTATTACTGTGAGGGTAGTGGGGCACTGGAACAGGCTGCCCAGAGAAATTGTGATGCCCCATGCCTGGAAGTGTTCAGGCAGGTTGGATGGGGCTCTGAGCAGCCTGGTCTAGCAGAAGGGGTTACTGCCCACAGGAAGGGGGATGATCTTTAAAGTCTCTTTCATCCCCGTACATTCAGTGATTCTACAGTGGAAATATTTGGGTGAAACACAATGTGACTTTTTATTACAAAACAGCTTATTGAAAAGAATTTTATTTTACTGAGTTGCAAGTACTTTGGTTTGACTTTTTAAAAATAAGCTTGGCGTTCTTTTTCTATATTGCTACCTTCTTTCCTTTTTTGGGCGGTCTGGATTGTCAGAGGGCTTGTAGTAGCCAGGAAGATGAACTTCATATTGCTTGTGTGCTGTACACAAAATGGACCCAAATTAAACTGGGCTTTCTCTCTCTTTTAGATGTTCTCTGTAAATGCAGGATGTATTTCTGAGACAACGGATACAGTTTAAAAATAGTAAATATACAGCCATCAAATAAAACCAGCTGTCGCTGAAATATGTGAAATCAGCAAAGCACCTTAAAATGAAATGATTTGTCTGAACATAGTAGTGTAGAGCTCACTGACCAAATGCATAGATTGTCTTTTTGGGAGAGAGAGAAGAGCTTTCACTTAAATTGATGTCCAGACGTCTCAAAGTAGTTTGCCAGCTGTTACCAAGTCCTGAAACTTGCTTAAAGAGTGAAAAAATTATCATCTGTATTTTTAGGAAAAAAGGAGATAAATTCTCTGGCAGAACCTGTCTTCTCATTTGCTTCTTTTACCTTAACTACAGTATCACCATCCTTCAGTTCGTAAATTGCAAGATGTACCTGAACTGAAAGAATAATGCAAAATGGCCAGAGTACTAGCAGCAAATTTATAATATTTGAATCTGAAAACAAACACATGCAACATGTTTAGATCCGAGTCAGGCAAAAATAAGAGAAGGACCTTACTCGGATTTGAAGACTAAATTCTGCAGAGTCTAATTATTTATCTGATTGACTAGAGGTGTAATTTATATGGTACCTGTTCCAGAGTTAAAAATGAATTTTAAGTTTTTCCTGCTTTTGTTTATTATAAAGTGCCTGATATTACTCTATAATGTAGCAGTTTGTTTCCCAGAGAAGTGTTTCACTAGAGAAATTTGCTGGTGTGAATATGCACAGACATGAAAATAGTAGCTTTTTAATAGACACAGTTGAATGCAGTATAGGTAATAAGTGTTATTTCAACTGCTTTTCTTATTCTTTAGCTTAGCTGTTGTTTAGGAATGCAAAGATTTTAAGAACTTGAATATAAAAACCTGTATCTGAAATCTCTGACTATTGTTAGCACATGTACATGGAATATATTCTAGAAATACCATGGTATTCCATAGATTTAGGCAGTTTTTCCTACTCCCCTTTAATTCAGTATATTTTTTAAATATTTTAATTTTTTTTTAAATTTTAATTTATTTTTTTTAAAGTTGCCTAGGTAGAGCAAAATTCGTGCTAGCTTCTGTAAAAGAAGAAAAATTTCTGAGCATTTATCAAGATCCAGGGCAGAAGAGCAGAATCTCAGAAGTTACCAGAGAGCTTAGAAATTCCTGTTACTTGAGTTCAAATGACAAACAATATCATGACTCTCAGCATCAAAAATGTAGTTCTCATGCAAAATACAGCAGCTGCTTATATGTTAGGGTAGCACTCTGCAGTGTATACATAGAATACAGGGTAGAAAATGAGGAATGATGCTGGAGAGTCTGAGACCAGTGACAAATCATAAATATTCTGCCAGTAGCATCAATGCACCTATCTTAGACTGCAGCCCATGACATCCTTGTCAGTAATCTGGAGCACAGGGCTTTGAAACAAACAGCACTGAAAGACTGGATGTTCTTTTCCTCAGGCGGACCATGTTTTCCTCATTACATGAAA
The DNA here is from genome assembly GCA_034509425.1 of Eopsaltria australis. Lineage (NCBI taxonomy): Eukaryota > Metazoa > Chordata > Aves > Passeriformes > Petroicidae > Eopsaltria > Eopsaltria australis. Next base: position 1,066,963 of record JAVTVJ010000172.1, on the reverse strand, counting down.
AGGGACTGAAAGTTGCCTGGGCTGTGACCACATTCAGTGTATTTACTCAATGCCTTCTGCATCCTCTGCCTTTCCCTCCAGATAGAGTCACTGATTTTTTTCAGGAGCCCAAAACCTCACTAAATGCCATTTGTTTACTCTTCTCACTTAAGCATTAGCTGTTCTGTTGTGGTAATCTTAAGCCTTCCACAGGTGCTGCTCTTCCACTCACTCATTACCCTTTCAGGTGTATTTCTATATAGGTGTTATTTACACTTCAGTAATTGAAACATTTCACACCCCTAGGTGATATTGTGGTCATCTAAAATATAATTATGCTTTACAAAGGCAAAACTCTTACCTGCTTATATAATTTGCTAAGAGAATCAAAGAGATTTTCAGAGCCAATGACTTCTTCTTGTTTTGGATTTTAAAAAAAAAAGCTTTCCATGTGTCATCTAGGAGAAACAATAGCAGAAATAAACAGGTATGAGATCTAAAATTCTGTTGTATTTTCTATCTGACAGTCACTTAATGAATCTTCAACCTCCTCTTCCACTCCCAGGTCCCTGCGCATCTGTGAACTCTCCAGCAGCTTAGAGTGTATCAGTGCTACTGCTGGTTCCAGCAGCAGTGCTCACCAGCAGAAAATTGCCACTTGAAATTAGTATTTTAATGAACTGATCTCAGCAAATGTAAAGCAAAATCTTCCAGGCATTGAAGAAATAAGTGGGAGGGAAAATTAATAACTGGGAAGTTCAACAGATAGATGATCAGCAGATGCTGGCTTGGCAAAGGAGTGGAGCTGGTTCAGGATTTGGTCCTGGAAGCTGATACAGCTCTTACAGACAAGGCCTAGTGGGACTTGGCAGTGTTGGGTTTGTGGTTGGACTTGATGATCTTGGAGGTCTTATCCAACCTAAATGATTCTGTGATTCTCTGTCTGCTACCGCTCGATCTGCTGAGGGAGTGATGATTTAGTAACTATGCTGCAAGTTCAGTGTAATCACAGTCATCAAGTGAAAGAGAAGCTCTCTGGAGAATGGTTATTGCTTTGCCCAGAAAAAAAAAATCAGAAAAGCAAGAAGAAATTCTTACCTTGCTAGATTGAAAAATTAACCTGTGTGAGAGATGGGAGTGTTTTTGTGGAGTTTGCAATGATTACACAGCCTGTCAAACAGCAGTGGATATTTTGTTTAGCAGAATCAGTACTGTACAAAATTTGAAAGTCTTTCAAAAAATCGTGTGGGTGTGTGAAAAGTGAAGTAACAAGAATTGTCATTACAGGAGAAATGAGCTAAAATGAGTCTGAGGAGAAATTTTATTTTTGAATGTTCTGAACAAAAATCCCTTGATACTCAGTAGCTAGATTAGAGAACAGCACAAATGCTCAGAGGAGGGAAAGGAAGCACAAATTCTTCAAATGGAGACTGCAGCAATTTGATTTTAAAAAACATATTTTTGTATATACCAGTAAATTTAGTTGTGTGATTAGAAGTCTCTTTTCATTTCTCTTGCAGTAAATGTTTCTCTCTCACAGCCATAGTCATGGAGGCTGTATAATAGTAAATGAACAGTTATCAACATACCAAGCCTTTACTTACTCTGGGTCTTCTTTGTATATTTGTTTCCCAGGGAGTGTGAATTTCTACAAAGAGAGGGCTTTTTTTCTTTTATTTTCCCAGAAACTCAGTGAAAAGCAGGACTTTAAAAAAGCTGCAGAAAGTTTGCTATGATTTGATAGACAAGCATAAAAAGTAAGTGTGAAATTGCACAAAATAATGTTGCAAGTAGGGATCAGTTCAGGGATGCTGGCTGATATGCAGTGCAGAAAATCTGCCTGTAATGAAGTTAAAGCAGGCACGCAAATGAAGTGGTTTAATAAGGGTGCGCAGAAGGAAATTACTTAAGATTACAATAGATTAATTAAAATGAAACAATTCCTTTTTGCTGTTACTAAAATCTCTGAGCCCAAAGTTGGGTATTCATTAATGTTTTAATTTGTTTAGTTTCTTCATATGGTATGAATAATTTCTTTCAGTCATACATCTGCTCCAGACTGATCACAAAATCATTAGATTTTGGCAAGGGAGCATTTTATTTTTCATTTATTCTGTGTAATCTATCTTTGGTAGTTACGTGCATTTTATGTACCTTTAGCATAATGGATAAATACCTGTTGTTTTTGTGGTCTAACTTGTGTGGCACATGCAGGTTTAGGTCAGTTGCCTCTTACCCAGCTGAGGATGTTAGTGACACTGAGAGTTCTGTAATCTGATATTGATATTGTGAGGCCTCAATGAGGCACAGTGAACTGAAAGAAAGTAGGGGAAAACATAGCATTGAAAGGCATCAGTGAGAAAAATCCCAGGGACTTTTAATGCCCTTGCACTTTTCCTGTAAACAAATAGAGCAGGGAAGGGTCTTCTAATTAATTTCTGGGAGTTGGATGTGCTGATCTCTCTGGCTCAGCAATGCAGCACGTGCAGCTCGTGGGCACAGCCAGAGATGTGCCAGAGTGTGAGGTGTGGTGTGGGGCTGAGGCTCTGCCTTCTCTCCTGGGATGTAGCAGAGAGCAGAGCTGAGGGCTCAGCTTGGGCAGCAGTGTGGAGGTGGCTCAGCCATGCTCCCTGAGAGGGCAGAGTGTATTGATCTGACACATGGAGAGCAAGCAGACAGCAGCAGCTGTTTTGGCTGGAAGGATAATATATGCTGTTCTTGGGTTTTTCTAAGACAAGTCTTGCTTAGGTCAGGAGGGCAAGTTCAAGTGTTTCAAGGGCTGGATTCAGCCCCTGGGCTATGCAGCCCACACTGCTTTAAACCACTGTCTGTTTCAGCATTGCCTGGCAGAACATGTACAGGAAAGCTTCCTTCCACCACCGTTCTTCCCAGCTGCCCGTCTTTACAACCAGGTTCTGTTTTGTTCTGAATTGTAACACTGTGTTGAATGTTTCATTGCCCTCATGCTTTAGAGAAATCTGGGGTTTCTCATGGTTTTCTGCAAGCCTGAGTTATCAAGCAATCTAATAGGGTAGTAAAGGTGTTTGACATTAATAAAGCTAATGAACAACAATGTTGGAGCTGTCCTCATGCATGCAATCAATTTTATGAAGCTGACTTTTTCAGTCATTTCTCCAGGTGCTCATACAGGACCCTGGGAAAAATGAGTCATAAATACTTAAACACTTCCAGTACTTTGATGAATATTTTACATTGTAGAATATGTGAATATTAGTAATTAATGCAGACTTGAGAGTTAGAAAAATTTTTATAACCAGAATGCCTGGTTGCTAGGCTCAGGGATGCAGTTGGAACTGAATGAAAGGAAAGTGTTTGCCAAATTGCCTGCATGCATTTCATGAAGAACTGAGGGTGCAAATGGAAAATATTTCCTACAGTATACTAGGTCTCACCTCTGCATTCTGGAAAGCTCTGGCAGGGCAGTGATAATGGGCATAGTGTAGGTTACACAATGAGGGTGAGACAAAAGGAGCAAAAACTGTAAAGTTGGATGCCTAATGGAAATATATCCTTTCTGCTTCAGTTGCTGCACTGAGAGTCTAAGCAGACAGGGCAGGCAGGTCTGAGCAGTGGTATGAGCTAATCACCTGCAGCTGGGGGAAAAAAAAATCCAACTGCTGTGTTTCAGCCTGGTTTCTCTGAAAGCAAGAACATTAGAAAGCAAATCTGGTACGCCTATGACAAAGAAATGGAGGAAACACCCAGCCAGGGAAAACAATTTCTTCTATCTTGAGATCCTGAAATGACTTACCCTATTTACATCCCGTTTTTGTCTGTGCTTAAATTCACTCCCAGTGGGAGGAAATTTTCAGTGTGTTTGTGTAACAGCATGTAGGCTTTCTCTGAGGTCCAGGTCACCAGCATCTGCCTGGAAAGGAATGCAGCAGGAGACATTTCCATACAAGTTTTTAAATGCATTGATAAGGTTTTGGCATTTTAAGAGAAGGAAACGGCTAGAGGGCTCTTTTTTGTGTAAACAAAGAGGAGGAAATCATTGAGGTTGTCCAGACAGGGTAGCCTTGGTGAGGGTGATCTCAGATATGTCATTGTATACAGTTTCTATGACAGGAATGAAAAATAACAACATAATAGCAGCATTTTTTTTAAAAAAAAAGCATATCCAAGTTCATACTTACCTCATTGTGAAGGAAAGGTTGAAAGAGTAGCAAGAGAACAACCCCAAGTAGGAGAATGAAGTCCAGAGGAAGTAGAAGCTGTATCAGGTTACTAAGGTCAAGATAGAATTGTAGCATAGACTTAAGAATACTATAAGAAAGACCAAGACATAAAATGAGGTGCAGCTAATAAGAAATCAGGAGTAACAAGAAAATTTTTTGTAAGAGTATTTTTCAACGATTCATTGTGATAATGGAAAGGCTTATTAATTAGAGTCATCCTGGTTCTTGTACTGTTTAGTATCCTATTAGCAATTTAAATAATAGAAAGATTTTTCAAATTCCTTCCAAGTCCATGATCCAGTGTAGTGATTTATGAGTGGGCACACTCTTACACAGTTACATGAAATTTGGAAGTGTTTGCAATTCACATCAACTTCTAGGTTTTCAAAGCTGTTGATTTTGCTTTTCAGAAAGGACTGTTGGCCGCATTGAGATGTGCACTGTAGAGAAAAAAAGAAACAAAAGGTGCTGAAAGAGAAAGTGCAAATGAGACCATCTCCTCTTGTTTTTCACATCTAATTATATCTAGAGAAAATACTTACGTTCTTTAGGATGTCCTGACTCCAAAGATGAAGGCATCCACATACCTGCTTAGTTGGTATCAGATAATCTTAAAAGCCCTGCTGTACTTGGATCTGAGCTCTACGTGCTCTTGCAGCCTTTCTAGCAAGCCCATGTAGACTGTGGTAGCTTTAACCAGAATTTGACAACTTGTTTCTCAAAATCCCAGGAGGATCAGGGCTCCAGATCAGCAGAGGGAGAGGGCAGCTCCTGGAGTCTTTCAGGCTGGTGCATCTAAAGGAAGTCACATGGTAGAAATTGGTGTTTCCTGGTGATCAACACAGGTTCAACTCTGGGTGACTGGCAATGACTGGCAATGTTATCTTGTTTAATAGTCAGAAGAGGATGCCTAAAGCTGTGCCTGTAAGACAGCCATGCCATGGTTGTCCTCTGCTCTGAAATGCTGAGCTGCAGAGCAGTGGGAGACAGACAAATGAGCAACGCATTTCTTGGCAGAACTGCAAACTTTGAATGCTGGGAGTGGGATAAGAAGGAATGTTGTGGTGACATGTTATAAACAAATCAGACAACCAGATTTGTGTCAGCCTTGGAAGAACAGGCCTTAGTGTGACTGGAGGGTATTTTTGGGATGTCTACTAGCAAGCCTGAATTCTATTCAACAGGCAGCTGGAAATGCCCTAGAATCCAGAAGAAGATCAAATTGCCTTAAACAAATCAGAAGTTCTTAGTTTGTTTCTAGAAATAGAAGGTATGGATATATTTTAGACAGATCCATTTATATTTCAGACATAAAGGCTAATGTGAGCTGTGATTGATATATTTACCTGTGAGTCACTGTTTATAAATGAAGTGCTGATATCCAGACTCTTCTCACTCTTGCCATAACTTGATACAACATCACTGTTGGGTTAGATTCCTCTGAATTCTTTAATGTTTCACTCCTCACTATACAGTAATAATAATAATAATAATAATAATAATAATAATAAATAATAATGCACCTAATTTCAATAGTATCAGCCCTTGCCAGAGTGGAAGACTCTGTCTCAGTTTAACAAGGAGAAAATCTTTCAAAAACATGCCTTCAAAAGATGGCTCTTCAGAAGAGCATTGTAAAAAATTCTGACAAGATGGTTATAATAATTTTCCTAATGATTTCCTGAGTAAGGCACTGAGATAAATCAATTCAGGCTTTGTATAAGAGGAATAGCTTTGAAGCTATGAAAAAACTTTTCCTTTTTAAAAGTCAGTTAATCAAGACGGTTAAAATACATAAGTGAAAGAAAATTAGGTATCTACCTTTTGACATTGAGGCATGTAATCTTAAGGCTTGAAACTATTTCAGTCTCTCAGAGGACTTTCAATGCATGCCAGCATTCCCGTTGCATCCTGAAGTAAGAAAATGATTTTGCTAACTCATAAACTAGTTTCAAACATTCAGAGCCCTTTTCCATAGTCTGTTGAGAGAAGTTTTGTGCTGACAGCAACAACTTTTCTTACTTATTTTTTTTTTTTGTAATGCTGATTTCCAATTAAGCTAGTTCTTCCTTTGGAAGGTGGCTTGATATCCATAAGGAATCTCTAGAGTAAATCAAAGATCCATTTTCATCCAAACAGACTCAAATGACTTGGAAGTTCAGCTATGCTACTACTTTCAAGTTACATGACCCAGCCCATATAAAAGACATTTCAAACTTTAAAAGCAATGGGCATTCATTCAGGGCATCATGGCAAGGTTTGCAAGCTGAGCCATGGCATTATTCCAATTTAGTTATGTTGCTCTGCATTCTTAAATAAGGACACTTTCCACTGCCTTTAGAGACACTGCACGATTTTCAGCTCCAAAGTGTCATCATGCTCTGTGTCAGAGGAGACTTCTGTCAATAATTTATTCATTATACAGAAATTTTTTCTAGTGTAAACATATTTAGTTAAAGCCTCTTTCCATCTGTTCAGCTTTTCTGTGTCTCACAGGTCCAGGAGACTGAGAAAGTGTAGTCAGGGGCTAAACCTCTGAATTGCATCCTGAATTCCCTACGACTCAGCATTATCAGTGGAGCAGCTATAAACTAGCAGGACAACTGACCTTCAGTCTTCTGAACGTTCAAATTTCAAAGATGCATACTAATCACATCTATTTTATTGCTTTCCTCTGAGTCACCAGGTTTCCTTCAGCTCAGAAATACCTGTGTCAAAGAAGAAAATCAGAAAGTGCCATTTATTTCTTCTGCTTACCCTTTTGGCCTCGTTCTACCAACTGCATAGCCATGAGTACTTCATGTTTGCAAAGATGAAAGCGGACAGCTTTAAAGAATTTCCGGGGTGTGTCATAGCAGGAGAACTTAATATATCTAGAGCTCTTTTTGCTTGATTTCTTCTACACACATCTCTTCACAGGAAAAATATCGAAGTCCTTTTTTAATCCCACAATGTACACTTACATTTAGCACATGCAGGCCTAAATCTTCTGAAAATATTCTGAAAAGCCCTAACTTTGGGGATTTTAAGAGGTATCCTGTTCCTGTGAAGCATAAAGGAACTACATAAATAATAGGGAAGTTCGAGAAAAACAAGATTCTCTCACTGAGGCACACATTTTATGGCCACAAGGGGCAGAGATGAATCCTTTTGTTGGAGGCGAGTGTAGCTGTGTAGAGATCCAGGTGTGTTTGTAAAGCAGCAAAGCAAAGCGGATCAGGGAGGCACCTGTTGCACAGTCTGGTGGCTTCGTTCTCTTCAGGCTGGTATTCAGGAGATGGCAGTGTGCAACAGCAGCAGGGAAGAAGGTATTCTCGGTTCCCCAGAAAAACCTGCTATTTCTCAAAATATTTTCCTCTTTCATGCAGTGGCTGTGCGTGCCAGGAGGCAACAGAATACTTGGAACAAAATTCTGGGGAGTCTGGCATGTGCTCCTGAGAATCATTTTCTGTGCCATGCAGAAGGGTGTAACTGCTTATCAGTTCTACCTCTTGACTTCACTGCCCGCTATTCTCCTCATCATTAATCTTGCAATCTGGATGATACATGGACCATACTGTTTCCCTACCTGCTTTAGGGTTGGTGTATTCAAACCCCGGGAGTTAACATTTTGTGATCCAAAATTCCTGATTAATTATTGAGGGCTCCATTGTGTCTGTAGGGGATAGTTTTGTATCCCACTTACATGGGAATCAAGGTCCCGCTGAAATTCCAGTTTTTTCTAAAAATCAGCAAATAACAAATGTGTGTTCTGTATTCTAGACAGCAGAACTGTCTGTAGTTGTGTTACAGGCTTGCTTTTAGATGCTGTGGGTGAGCAGAAGTTTGTACCTCTTCAGCTTGGGGAAATACATTGATAATGTTTTAGAGAACTGATTGTTCTGACCTTCCCTGGGCTAATTTTGCATAGCTTTCTAGAGGAACAGAACACCACTCTGCCACATTTGGTCACTGAGGTAGAACTCCAAACATGCTTTGCAGTCCCATTTCTGGTTTTTCAGCACACACGTGGCTTTTGGTACAAACCACTGCTTGTAATGAGCTCCCCAGAGATTTCTTGCACCGTTGGCACCCTAGAGCTCTTCAGTCATGCCTTATGGACTTTGTGTTTTTCTGTTGCTGATCTTTCTCAGAATCTATGAGTGCTGCAGAGTTGGGAACTGTCTGAAGAGCCCAGAAAAGTGCTAGGGAAAGGCCAATGAGCTTCCATCCTTGCTGTTCAAACTTGGTATTTTGTGTCAGAACCTTGTGTCCTTTTAATATATCCAGAGATGTACATTCCTTTTGCCTCCAGTGTGCATACCACTACACAGTTGCAAAAGCATGATGTTTCTGTCTTTGCTTTCCTCCTAGAAGAATGTTGTGTATCATATCAACAGCAAAATGTGAAGGCAGGAGCTGATGCCACTAAAACAAACATTCTCCTTTATTTTTCTTTCTAGAATTATGCAGCAAGTGATTTCACTAATTGCAAGGAAGAAGTGGAAGACAGCGACATTTATGAGCTTATGTTAGGCTTAAAAACTCCACCAGCTGTGGGTAAGTCATGTTGTTACCAAGCTTTGTTGGTACTGGTATGTGCTGTATCAAATGAATGAGTTTATGGGCAGAGAGGGCAAGTTACTCTAACCCTTTCAATTTCCCCATGTTAGTGCAACTTCCAGGGAGGGCAGATGTCCTAAAAGGAGAAGGCAGTTGAGGGGTTCAGTTGGGATAATAAAGTTCTTGCTCAGTAAGAGAGACCTCAGTGCAACCGCCCCTCCTTTTAAACTCTGGAAATTTGTGATCTCCACTCTGAACCTAGAAAACTGCTGAATTCTCCAAGCTCTCAGAGAAGAACCTTCATGAAAAGGGAGGCACTGCCTACAGGTGCAGTCAAGTCCTGTGTGGAGGCACAGATAGTTGACATTTTGCAGCTTGATGTTCCTACTTCCAAGCATGAATTGGTGACAATCCTGTTGATGATCTGTATGGTTGTATGCATTCCCCTTGAAAACTGCAAAGTTGCTTGTTTGCATTTACCAGTGGCATATATTTTGCATATCTCTTACAGGATCCTGAATCTATGAGACTAAATTTAATCCTCTTTTTATCTTGTTGACAATTTTATTTTTTTAACTGTCTCATACATATGAAAAGGACGTTTCTTACTTGCTAAGTTCAAACTGGTTGCTTTAGCACATAGAGGTAAATGACAGACACTGTGAAGAAACAGGTTTGCTCTGATAAAATTTTCCGTCTCTGTCACATTGTATATGGGAACACCTCAGGGTGAACACCTGGAAAAAGAACACGAATTATAGCAGCTGGCCACGTTAGCCAGGTAAATACCCTAACCTCCTATTTGAGTCAGTGGTGAAAGGCAGGCATCACCAAAGGATAACTCAGAATGGAAACCTACCTCAAGGCCTGAGTGAAGTCTGCTGGCAGATTGTGTAGTTTACTCTGTTACATTACTGAGGGTGACTATTACAATTTTGGTGCTGTATATAAAGATTAAAATGTACACTCTCACATCCCTGCACTTTGTTCTTGGTCTGTGGGCTGCTAGAGACAGAAGAGCTCTCTTTCCACAAGTCTACACTCATGTCTCCATGGACAATGTCTATTTCATTTTAGAGTGATTCAAATTAGCACCCAAATCCCATTGTACAAAAAGCAGCAACACAGATGTGTGTGCTACAGCTTTATTTTGCAAAATGTTGCACTGTGCTGCATTGAAAGTCAGGTAATAGAAATTCTGGAGGCAAGGAAAATGTGTTTGATTTCATTCTGACAGCAGCTCTAGAAAAGTTTAACATTGCATGAAGATGGTGAGTATTAGAGTAGCAAGGTACAACGAAAACTTCCACTGTTGATTTAGTAAATATTTAAAAAGCCTTTCACTGATGGTATGGATTTGACAGCTTTCCTGCTGTATCACTTCATAAAAGTTTTATTAGCCATTGTGTTGCTTCTGTAGGAATCCTTGAAACAAGAAATGCTTCCAGACGGCAATTTTTAAATGAAATAACATTTTCTTTAATATTAAAAGCCAAGCAGAAGTCAAGAGATCAATATGCAATTGGATCGAGATGCCAACAAGAAGTCGAGGTGGATGAGGAAAAGACGGATGACCTAAAAGACAGCAGAGAGGAGACAGAATATGAAGATGAAGAAGAGGAGGATTCATACAGCTTTCACAACAGTCCTGGCAGTTTGTATGCCAACATAGGGGTTGAGCTCAAAGAGAGCAGGAGAGATCACTTTTTCTGCAAGAGGCCACCCCCTCCTCCCCCTCGAAATCTGCCTAGCATCCCAAGACAGGATGATCTGCACAATTCATCACAAGGTATGGTCCTGGGAGGAAAATAACCCCAGATACAAACATGTGCAAGGGCAGACAAAGTACTGCTGCAGAGATTGGTTTGATCACTTCTAGCAGTAGCTAGACAGGATGTCCCTAATACTACAAAGCAAGCTTATGCATATCAGGCCCTAATTCAGCAAAACAACCATGTGCATGTGACCTTTGCTGCATCAAAATGCTCATGACCAGGTTTGTCAGGTAATACTGTGGCATGGGCTACTGGATTCGGCTGTTCCTCGCTCCACCTATCTCAAAGAGCTGCCAAATAGTGTGAGGTGCACTGGATTTACAGGAGAGGCTTTAAACAAAAGATGAAGCCTATGTTTTTATCAACTGGTCTCCATTATTTGCCACTTTATAACATTAAATGCTATTGTGATTTAATACACAAATATTTTATTATATTATATTTAATATACAGCTTGAAGTTTCACAGGTAGAATTACTAGAAAGTGGTTAAGCAGAGAGAAGTAAAAGTATCTTACTACATTTTAGCCAATGTTGTAGTAATTTAGAAGTAAGAAGTTATATTGCAGAGTGAAAAGAAAGGTGGAAATTCTTACAAATGTTTTGCCTTTTTTTCCTTTTTTAATACATCTGCCCCAGAGTGAAAATACAAAATTTTGTGTTGTGGTTTGATTAAAGTGCTGAGAAACTCAAAGTACTATTGCATCTGTTTCAGGGGGGATAATTGTCAATTTTTCTCATTGGGAAAAACAAGTATGGAAAATAATTCAAGCTTAAATACCATTTTTAAATATTTGCATAGGGGGGAAAAAACCCTTATTTTTTATAGACACTGCTAATACATGAGGATACAAATTGCTTCTCAGTTTCTCCACAGTTTATTATTGTTAACTCTGTTTTCAAACATGGTGTAACCTATTAGAGTCTTAAATTGCCATCACCAAGCACTCTGATTTCACATAATTAGACAGAAATAGCTTGCTATAGTTAGGGTTTTATCCTGTGTTCTGCTGTGCAAGAAAAAGCTGGCTATACACAGAAAGTCATAGGTGAATTCTAAGAGAAAGTGGTGCAGAATAGAATTAACATTAAAGGAGTGTTTTGCTTCCCACAAAATCCTCAACTGCATCTATATGTGTGTATAAATAAGGGATCAGTTTTGGCACACAGGATTTGTTAGTGTAGGTTTGATATAAATGCCTGTCTTGGAATAGCTCTTGCATGGCTGCATCACCACAGTAATGTAACCCTCTCTGCCAAATGATGTCTGTCTGCATGTGGGTACCAGCAGAGAAAGTTTCCTGGTGTCCTGTGCCAGCTCCTGAGCTGGTAAAGCAGAGTTCATCTAAAAGTATTCCTGTGGGAATAGTTAATTTAATGCTCTGAATTATTCTGTGTTTAGCTGTGGCTCCATCACTGGGGAATGGGCTATCAGAATTCCTCTAGAGGAGGGTGATGCTTCCTCTCAAAGAGGAGCTCTAATGAGTTACCGCTATGTATTTTCAGCCAGCTGCTTGCTTTAGGAGTTGCTGTGGAGTACCTCAAAGGCAAGTCCCCTCTTCTTCAAGTCTGCGTTTTGGCAGTGGCCTGAGAGTGCCCCCTGTGGGAGTTAAAAGAAAGAATGTCCTACAAAGAAAGAAACAGAACTTATATAGTGACCTGGAAACAAAATATTATTCATATTAACCATGGCAGGTGCATTAACCACCTGTGGTTTTAAACCATTATGTATCTTAGCCAGAATGCATCTTAGTAATACATACAACTATTAATACATCCCATTAACAAATATATCCCACTTACAAAGGTTGTTTATCTCCTCTGAACCCATAAACAGGTAGTTCTTTAAATAGCAGCCAAAGGATTGAAAACACCAGTAGTGACCACAGCCGAGTTCAGCAGATACACAAATGTACAGGCAGTAAATTACAACACACAGGAAACATGAGTCAGTACTGGAATTCCAGGCAGGCCTACTGTTTTTGCAGGAAAGATGGTTAATCATGCCAAGGAATTTATAAACATTTATGGGAACACCACCCCAGTGACATCTTCTAACTCTTAGCAGTTTGTGGATGTTTTAAGGCAAATGAAAACAAACCCAGGTATTGGGGAAACCATCAATGCCTTTTAATGCTGTAAAAGGCAAAAACTAAAGAAAAGCAAGTTCTGAGTAGTTGCACTATGAAATATATGAAGTATAGGGAATGCAGAGAGATGTGGAAGTTATTGGAGGGTGGAGAGTTGGAGAGTCTTAGCATTGATTATAGGAAGTCATACATTTTACCTACATTTTAAAGGGCTTTTCAGGTTTCTTTTCACCTTGGCCTATGGTAGATCTGTAAAGCCCTCAAATCCCAGTGGAATATTTGATATCCAACATTTCCTAAATTCAGTTTCAATTTTTAAGTCATTTTTGCAACAAGAACAAACAGCTTGACTTTCCAAAATGCCAAGGGCCACAGGTACAACTTACTTGGCTTAACCATGAATTACATGTTAGTTACAGTTGGTTACACATGTTGGTGTAACTCTTGTGAGAGCAACTGAGGCACTGCAAATAAATCCATGTATTTTGTGGCTAATAGCTAAGCATCTGCATTTGATAATCTGATGTGAAGGAGGAGGCCCTGAAGTTGGAATTATTCCTTTGGGACATCATCTCTACTGAGTTAGATGATCAGAAGCCTTTGAAAATAAGAGCACATTAGTTTAGAAGTGAAATTAGGCCTCTGAGCTATTTTAGGAAATGTTAAAGCTTTAAGTTAAATCCTTATCTCCCTTTTTTACCCTGTATATGCAACACGATTCCTTCCTTTTTCAGAGAGGAATTTTGTGATGGACAGGAGTAAAAGAGAGCAGGGCGATGGACTCACAACCACACGCTACAGAGAAGACCAAGATAGCTGTGAGGAGGACAGCGAGGAGGAGCACCCCTACACTTGTGTGACAGTGGATGAATGTGTGTACGACCTCATACTGGGCCAGGAGGAGCAGGAGGAGGAGAGGAGGAAGCACTGCAGGTCCTTTATCATGAACAGGCCGCCGGCCCCTGCCCCCCGGCCCGTGTGCTTGCCGGTCAGAGAGGAGAACACTCCCTACATAGTACAAGGTTGGTGCTGCTGCCTCGTAAATATTGCCTGGGAGAATGTAAACTTCTCTTCTCTTTGAGGACTTACATTTTCTAAAAGACTAAGATCCCTGTTCAGCTGCCTGCAAACCAAAACGTTGTTTGTTTCAGTCAACCTATTCAAATGAGCTGAGAACATCTCTGAATAATTTTCAGTTTGCATCTGAGATTGTATCATGGTTTTTGTTTAGCTTTTAAAAAATTTTGACAATATGCTGGAAAATGAAGGGTCACTGGGCTAGCTGAGAGTGTCTCTTACAGCAATGCAATGTAGAATGTGCTATTTGAATTGCCTTTCTTTTCAGTTTCTTTATCAAAATGGTTTTACTTAAGGCTGAAATCTCTCTCTTGGAATTATTCTTTTTTCTGATGAGAAGAATTCTCTTTTCTGGGAGAAATGCCTGTGTGAGGATTCTTCTTTCAAATATCTTTTCTCCAATTTGAGATGCTAGAAATGGGCATTTCTAGGTAAGGTCATTATATTTCTTGAAGGAAAAATTATGGCCTTTTACCACTTCTATGAAAACTGGGAAACTTTTTTGAGCTATTTCATGGAAATACAAGACCAGAAAGGATTTCAGATATCTTTGTAGTCCAATTCAGACAGAAACCAAATTTGAAAGTAACAAAAGGAATTCAGTGAACATACTGAATCAGACATCTCTTTGTAAGTCCCAAAATGCATTCTGCCTGCATCTCCAGTCTCTTCTACAAAAGCCTGCCAATGCATGAGAATAGATGGTAAAAAAATAGGCTGTCAAAAGACACCATTAGACTGCTTACTTCATGCTGTGCAGATTTTGCACTAAAACAGAATTAATACTACCCAAAACATCCTACCAAATACAGAGTAGCACCTCCTTTTTCATGCCCATCTCAGACAGTGATTTCTTTATTCTTCCTAGCTAGCTCTCTTCCTCCAGGCTGTAACTCCAGGTTAGGGCCAGAATGCATGGGCTAATGCATTTATCATTTAGTTGCTCTTTCTTCAGCATATTCAGGACATACAAGTATGAATCATGACAGTGTAATCCAAGAATGGGTGGGTACAGGGGGCCTGTTACAGCTACAGAAGTCATGAAATGGCTGTTTTTACTGAGGTTGCTAGAGTGTCTCAAATCTTGGTCCACCATCATCATAGACAGGCCAGTGACTTGGAAACTCTTAGTGGAGACGCTTTATTTGGGAGATTGCTTTTACTGGTTTTTATTGCACTGGAGTGTTTCTGCTGTGTTTATTGGCTAAGGCAGATGCTATTGGAGGAGCTGCTCTGATGAGGCTGTGGTTAATCATGTGAGTATATTCATATATACACACACACGAGTTTTTACCTTTGCTTTTTTAAACATGTAGTCATAGAAAAATTAGTTTGCAGTAGTTCTGTGAAATCAGCCTCTGACTCATGTTCCTTTGCTTACACGATACATGAGGAAAAATAGAAACACTTCAAGAAGGCTTCAGCTGACTACTCAGGTCTCTGTTTTCCTACCTATCCTGCTGGTTTCAAACCTAAAATATCTCATTCTTGTCCAGGGATTCCTGAGATAGCTAGTGAAATTTTAGACAGAAGGGATATAACTTCAGCTGAAAAATTTTTTTCTTGCTACTTGTATTGGCAATTTTTTTCTTCCACATTGGTTAAAAAATTCTCTCTCCAGTCCAGCAACATCCCAATTTCCAATTTATTATTTTAGAGCTGCTTATATTTGATTAAAAAAAAGATTGTTTCATCTGTATGAACTAGGAAACTTCATTCCAGCCCATCATTAAAATCTGCATGTGTTTGCAGCCCTTCTTTTATGATTTAAGTAGTGAAATACTCTAGTTATGCATATACACATTTTTCATCCAGCAAATAAATTGATGATAGCTTTGGGGTTTGTTTTCAGCTATCATATTAAGAAGAGCATTGCAGATGTTGCAAAGTCAAATAATCAAAAAGTTAGAATTGAGGTAGTTGTACCCTTTCTCTAAGTTGTACCTTACAATACAGTAATAAGTAGGTAGCCATATGCAGCTATTTATCTAAGATATTTTATTTCATCTAGTGTTTAAAGTGGGTGAGCATGAAAAGCTTCAGTGTTTTTCATTCTCATTTTTTAAAAAATATAAGTCATGCCTGCTCCTAGGCCCCATGTGTTGTTTCAGACCCTCCAGTTATAAACCCTTCAATTCTGCATCCACTGAGTTTTTGGGTGCCCAGTATGACGTAACTAAGATTCTTGAGGTGAACAGGTGAACAGCATTACTTAACACTTTACTCATTCAAAGCAGAGACATCATTGATTTCAGTGGCCACTAGGAGTTCTCAGAACTTCAAATTAACTCCTTAGTATGTCTAGTCAGTACCCTGACATCAGGCATTACAAGTTGGCTTGCTGCCTTAAATGACTTGTCTGCCCTTTGGGTAGGGCTTTGCTGGAAAGAGAAGTCCTGTCCTGCAGAGCAACTTTTAGTTACTTAACTGAGCGATCCTTCCCTCCTCTGTATTCACTCTCTATTTGCTAAATGCCTTTAACTTCTAAAACAAATTATTTAATATCCCTGTAAGAAGCAGATTGTCTTCACTGCACAGTTCTGGTTGATCTTCAGAACTGTTTCCTTCTGGCATTCAGTAAGACAAAATGGAAAAACAGAATGGAGTATGATGCACAGAAGGGGGCTGTTCTAAGGCTACACATTTGCCCACAAATGGATCCCCATGTACTTTGGGAGTTCATGGAAAGTTTTATGCACCAAGGATTGCAGAGGCTGGTGTGATAGTGCTATGCAAAGATGCAAGAAGACTTTTTTCTTGCCCTTTATGTACCCATAGATGGGCTCATTTATATGGGGGGAAGTAAGCATTGCATAGCAGAAATGCCTTTTGCTTCCTGGATTGCATGCAGGTGACTCTTTTAAATTTATTTTTATATCCATCTGGAGAAATCAAGTGGCTGAATTTCCATGAGAGCTTTCACCACATATTGAATGAAGGCTGTGACGTTACAGAAAAGTATCTTCCCCTTTAAGCAGAAGTGATGGTGCTTCCATGAGCATAGCAATAAAGAAGAAAGCAAGCAAATAGATTTCTTTGTAATAAGCAGCTTTCAAATACATGGAATATCAAGTTTACACTGGGCAGAAAGCCTGCTCCCTGTAGATTACCCCACTTGGTATTCTGCAGAACAGGATAGGGAAACTCTTGATCTATAGAAAGCGAACACAGGACTTGACAAGAGTCACTTTCAGAGCAAGATCTACGCTTCAAAACTGAGGCAGTAAACACTCAGTGATGCAAGTTGTCATAACTGAACTACCACAATTTACAGTTTGAGCATCTGCCTTGAATTTGCTGACAAATAAATTCCAGGAAGCTTGGGTGAGTTGAAAGATTTAAAACATAAATGTTCTGACCACTTTTACTCAGTTTCATTTATTATACTTCCAAATTTTAATGAACATTCAAACTGCTGTATTGAACACTGGTAAACAGACTGCATTATTAACAGAGAGTGCATTGTTCTTTAATTTATACCACTGCAAGAATTCTATCTTGGGTGTGAAAGGCTCATCAACCAGTGGAGCTGCAAATTGGTGCCAAGTAGCTCGTTGTCCAGATGGTGTGCACTCTTACTGTGCTCCCTTACCATTCCTTAGGTGCTTAGTATTCCTCTGTAGGTTATTTCAGTGTTTTGTTCAATTGTGTGCTGCCAAAACAACTGTTAAATAAACATCTGAAGGTGTTGTATTTTCAGTTTAGAGTGCAATTTTGATGTTCCCTATTGATACTGAGTTTGATTGAGCTGGAAACCAAAGTCCCCGGTGCAGTTGTAGGACAGATGCATGAGTTTCTGCAATACCCCCTGCCATTGCTGAAGCCTGACCTTCTAGGACTCTGTCAGGGTTAAGGATTACATTACTGGCCTGGTTTAATCATTTACCTGTCAGTTACAGACCACTAGCATGAAAGGGTTTCTTTGCAGCAAAAATACCTGTCCTACAACAGCATAAATAAAACTTCCTATGCTATAGCCTTTATTTCTTTGCAAACCTCTCACAAATCCCTGAAGGAATGTATTTCCCTTCTGTGCATTGAAAACATTTTGCTATTTAAAGATAGCTGTCTGTGGGACCTCACACTAGAGTTAAAAATTATAAGTGGAAAAATATGTTTTCCAGTTACTGTTCCAGAGGAGAATAACATTCTCACTGCTCATCAAAATCACAGGGTATGCAGAAGAAGTAGCATCCAGTGGATATTTTTAGGGAGGCAGAATATCTCATATACAGAATAGACAGCATAAACCCACTGAAGTGAATAAATAAAATCCAGAACAGAATTGTTAGTGTCTTGGAAACTTATCAGGCTGATTACTGGGAAACACAGTGATCACATCCTGAGTCAGTAATTCTTATTATGCCAATTGTTTAAATGCTTCAAAGCAGGGCTTTCCAAAGTGAAGCCTCAGAGCCCATGGAATTTGCAAAACATTTATGTCCCATAGAGGGATTTTGTAGTACTCTCCTACAGTGAGTATAAAGTACTGCACTGCAGATGAATTTCATTATGTATTCCTAACTTAAGGGTGTTTTTCTATGAATGAAATACTAGGAAGCACTGTTTGGCTGGCAGTTAGACTGTTTTTACAGACCTCATTGGGAGTGGTGTACCAGTTTCACCCACTGTATTCATTCAATCCGAGTTTTTGCTATTTGAACTTTGGTAGATTGAAATAAGTACTGAATAAGGTGCACAGACAGAAAAATATCTATGGGATGCTGTCTCGTTGCAAAAAAAACCTGTTTCAAATAGCGTATTTGTAGTAAAAACATCTGTAGAGTCCTTACCTTTTTGCTTTTCTGTACTCAAGAAAAATGGGACTAAAGAAGTATATTCAGGTTTTACATGCAGGGGCAAATACTCTTGAGTATGTCACTATGTCCTTCCAGCTTCCATGATCCACTAAGTTAAAATTCTGACAAGAGCAGAGGTGTGAGAGTGCTTCTCACTGCGTGTGTAACTGTGGCACACACGACATTGACACCACCCTCTGAGCAGCACCTTAAAATGACCACTGGTGCCTCCTCACTCACTCAGTTTTTTTACCCTTTCTGTAAGGACAGGGTTCTCGCATTATTTTTATTATCTTGCTTCAGTGTAGGGGAGTCATCTCCTGAGTTCCCTCTGTGACCAAAGTTGCTTGGATTGTAACAGATTTGAGCTCATGTTTGGCAGACTCAGAATCTCACTGCAAATTGTGAAGAGAATTGCTCTTTATTTTTGGATTAATATTTTCATATTGTCATTGCACTGTAGTTCCTTTTAAAATCATTTTGCTTTTGGTCTGAGAAGATGGAGTGGTTCATTCTCACCCAATTAAATAGCTGTGGAAGGCAGAGGCTGGCAACAGCCTGTGTAAGTTGGGATGAGTGGATGTGATGGTGTCACTGAAAAGCCCCGGCATCACTGGGCCACTGCATGTAAGGGCGCAACGTGGCAGGCTGATATTTCTGGAGGTGCACTTGGCATCACCTAGGCTTTATTCTGATGGAATGACTGTTGTCTGTTGTAAAGAATGTCTTTAGTGTCAGGCTGCCCATTTAGGCCTCATCAGAATTTTTGTAGCAATTTAGATGTGGTCACTCGTTTTCCTGCACTGGTGCACTTAAAACTGCTCAGTCTTTTTTCCTTTGCCTTGTCATGGTGTAGGTATACCCAGACATTGATGCTGCCCTCACGGGACAGCTTCTGAGACTTGAGCCTTTGTTACCTTGCACCACACAGCCATCCCTTCTTCACAATGCCTGGACCTACCCAGATCAGATTAATGAGCCATGCTGATGTGATTTTAATCTGTGCCCAGCTGCCTTGCCTTGGGAAAAGAAAAAAGTCTGTTTACAAGATCCCATTTCTTTAGTTGATTTCATGTTATGAGTCACCGGAATTTTTTGTTTTCATTTTGAATATGTGAAATATTTTGTATAATTTTTGGGAGTGGTCATTAATAATCTCTTACAAAACTTACTGGTTAGCATTGCATTGATGACCTCTCTCGAGTCCTCATGCTGAGTGATGTTCAGTGTGTTAGCAAACAAAACAGACCAAAGGAAAATGAGATCTAAAAAGATGTGAACCAAAATCTGCAGAGTTCTCATCTCCTGAATAATAAGCATCATTCTACTATATTCCTTCCTTAGTATTCTCTGTGTATTTGTCATCTCTTGCTGTGCTACATCTAATTTGCAATCCAAACCCTACCAGAAAAAAGAACTTGGAGGTTTTATTTGCCTAGGTACTATGCATGCACAGTTTAAATGTTAAAATGTTTTAAAAATGTGGAAAAATTTGCATGGACAAAGGCAGGAGTCTCTCCCTGCAACATATCATAACCAGCAATTCATTCCTCCTTCTCCATTCTTCCATTAATCACAAATTAATTACATGACAATTCTAAAATGAATGAAGCAAAAACTTACTAAGAACAAGGAGGCAGCTTGCAAACCCACTGTAATTTGCAACTGAGTTGTGTTACTAAGTGCAACCCTAGTGTACTAATTAATTTGAATTATCACTCAGCTATGTGTTCATCTAAAAATTTTGTTTTCCTGTATTTTAATTTTGAATGTTTTCTAAGGAAAACAGTCATAGATAATTTTGTTTGCAACATCAGCTCAATGAAGCTGATGAATAAATGCATCTTGAATTTCCTAAGCACGCTGAATTCAAACTGCTGCTATTTATTGATGGATTTTTTTGATCACGGTGTCTTTTCTCCTTTGTGTTTGTGCTACTGAAAGTGTCAGGTAAGTATGTATTAGGGATGATTAGCTCATATATTCTTCCAGAGAGTAGGTTCATCAGTCTAGTGCATAGTGGAAACTCATGTTTGATTTTTAGAGGTAATGTTGCCAATTCAAAAAATGAGGCAGCATCCCTCATAGTTTAGATGAGTAAAATGAAATGTAACTTAGAAACCATATCTTGGTTGATCATTGCCTCTTAGCTGATATGAGTTCTTCTCTCCCGTGATCTAACTCTTTCCATGTTTTGATTGCCTGTGTTTCTAATTATATCACTAAGCAATGTTTCAAATGTCATAGTGCATCTGTGACTCCTTAACATTACAGCTTTGTGTTAGAAATTCAATTAATTCTGAAAATCGAATTCCTGTTCCTTTTGTCAACCTGCAGCTATTGTAAAAACTTTCCTTCTCTTTTTCTAAACCCTTTATACTCACCACAGTTTGTGACTATAAAATGCTCTTCTTAGTTCAGAGTTGTACACAAAAGACTTAGATTTCAAACATTTCTAACACTTTTGTGGTGTTAACCATGAAAATATTAACCAAATGTCAAGCCTCACAGCATTATTTACCTGCATCTGCAGACAGCCTGAAACAACATCTCTAGTTAGTCTGAGATAAAACAGGCAATTCAGAGTTCCTTGAATTCCACTCACTTGCCAAGACTTATGTTAATGATTTTCCCAGATTTCTGCATATTTCCACAAAATTTGTGGTTTGTCCCACTTTTTAAAGTGTTTTCTGGTTTAATGTCCTCTAGAAAATATTGCAGTAATTTCGTTCTCACTGAGTTTGCTTTGCTGGAAGAATATTGAGGTTACATTACATTCCTAAAGAGAGATCTTACTGCCTGAGACATAAAAATGTATTTAGGGCTTGCAGAGATCTTCATCTGTATCCTGCAGCAGCTGAAGAGAGGGAATGAAGTGGAATTACTTATTAGTTCTCTCAGCCTCCTTTAATTCTGAGAAACTGCAAAAGAAGTTTTTTGTAGACAAAAATTAAATGGCATGTATACCGTCAGGACATTTAATATTTCAATTTTGACCTACTAGCATCATGGGGTGCTTTATCCAGTCACAACATGATTAAAAATACAAAGGGATTCTCTTTCTGATCATACAGATGTTATTGAAGGGTGCACAGTAAGTATAAGAGAAGTACTGCAATATTTTAATCAGATTATCTGTGGCAGAGAAGCCAGAAAATAAAAAAATATATATCCTTACTTGAAGGATTGTGGCATTCTGACAATTTAAAAAACTGCTATATTAATATTGCTTTACTGAAGGAATATTTGCTTTATCTTCCATAAAAACAAAAATAACGGAATATATCCCTGTGCAAGATTATGTGTTTCTTTTATTTCAATGCTGTGTTCAAGTAGTTCATAAGTAACTGGAATGTGGGAATGAAAGGGTGAATTGCCAGAGTTCTCCCTGAACCTATTGTAGAGTGGAGTGTGCCTGCCTTTCCAGGCATTCCAGAAACAGGCGTTTGTTTTCACTGACCTCACCCACACTGAATACTTGCTGCCAGCTAAAATCATTTCAGCAAGATGCGGCACATAAAGTGGCTTTAACAATTTTACTTTTCTCTGAAAGAGTAATTCCATTTCTGATTACTCCAACACTGCAAAACTCAGCAGAAATTTCAAAGCCTATCAATTAAAGTGCTTTCCAATCAGGCACATTGTTGAGTGTGTCCCTTCTCCTCCTTATGCAGTAAAATTCAGGCTGCCTGCATTACCTCTGCTCTCATAACTTTAAGTTCATCTTTAAAAGGAGAATGCTGTTTCAAGTAGAGAAGAAAACACTGCAACCATATTTAGTAGGATTCTTTGATAATTGCAGAGAAAAATATTTATGAAGTTAAAATCTGTCACATTTTGGCTGAGCTGGGATGTAACAGAGAGTGTGCTTGAGCAGAGCTCCCTTGGCCTGGGCCTTGGTTCCCAGGAAAATATTTGCTCCATTGAACTGGCACATTTGCTGCATTGCAGTGATGACAGGATTACTTAATTGGCAGGAATTATTCTAGATTCTAGATTGTCAGTTTGTTTAGCGAAAATCAGAACTGAGACTTGAGAGAAAGCTACTGCCACACAGGCTAAGTCTGAAACTGAGCAATTCCCACCTTCTGGGTGTTACATATGCTACCAGCAGAAGTCTGAGTGTAGCATTTCGGGGTGTATCCAGGCTGGCTGTACTCTGGGCACTTCACAGGAGTGGGAATAATGGGCTACTCTAATACAGGGGTTGTTCTTTGCTGTTTCTAGTGCTTGAATAAAGTAGACACAAATATACACACACTCTTTCTTCAGCAGTGTCATTGTTCTTATCTGGTACTATTGGGGTTTTTTCTGCCTCAGCTTTCCCCATAAAATAAGGAACAGACTACAGTGTCTGTACCATGTGAAGAACTCCGAGATCCTGCTGTTTCTTCTAAACAAGTAATATGCTAGTGTGATAAATCCGTTTTATTTTCTTCAAGGCTCCTTGTCATGGTTCCTCTAACATCAGTAATTCTGCCATTCTGTGCAACAGAATGATTTTTCAAGTAATTAACATTAGACTGACAAGTGGGTTGAAAAATACTCCTAGACTAGAACAAAAAAATGTATTTCAGTCTGCTTTTATGAGTCTCCTTCTTTCATTGAGAATGTGTATTGAGTTTTATTGCCATTTTTCAACTTCCTTATATTCTTCATTTTGTTGCAGTGTTCCAGCAAAAGGCCACTCGAGTGACCAGTGACAACAGCAGGACATACTGCGAGGCCAGGAATCCTGGTACAGAATTTAATTTGGCTCTGTAACTGCCTTGATATTTTTCAGTTGAACTAGTAGAGTTTTGCTGCAACTTCATTTTTGGGTGATTTAGCATCTGTTTTGCCACCTACGATTTATATCCTTAATGGTATTGCAGCATTAAGAGATCAGATTAAAGAAAGAAGACTAAAAGTTACAGTCTTGCAGGAAAGATTTGTAGAGTCAGAGTTACTTTACATTTTTCTGTTTCCCTTAATGATTGTGATTAAAGCCAAGAAAAGGAAGGACAGAAAGGCTCAGCTGTGCACTAATTCCAGCCATGGAGAAACAGAAGTGGAGGGAGCAACAGTTCTCTCCTGAGTACCCCAAGATCCATGTAAAATTAATTATTTGTGGCAGCCCAGTTGTTATTTGAGTTGCAGCACATTACAATGTTGCTACTATAAATTCCATTAATGGTACCCCTTTGAACAATCCTTCCTTGCCTGAAACAAAGATAGTAGTGCACAGTGTAATAGAAAAACTGACCCAAATCATATTGATGGTTTATCATAATCTCCAGGAACACTGGGCTGCAGTGTTTTCTTATTGCTGCAATGTATTTCATAATTTGGAGGAAGGAAATCTGGTGAAATTTCAAAACGCTTCCTGAGCAAATTTCATCCACAGCTTTTGAGATATGTAATGCATGACATTGAAGAAGAAAGGGATAAAAAGGCACTGTGGATATTTTATACAGCAGCCATTTCCTTTAAAATGTCAGTACTGTAACTGTAGTGCTAGAAGGAAATTCTTTTATGAACAACACTCATGAAGAATCCATGGACCAGGGCAGTACTAATAAAGGAAATGTTTGGGATGCTGCTCTGCTGCCAAATAGTAATGGTGGAATCCTCATTGATCTGTTGCATTTCTCTCTTGTACATTTTGTTGTAGCAGCACACAGAGGCCACACTGAGACAGTAACTTACAGCACTGTAGTACACAAGATCCCTCCTGAACAGGAAGAGCTCATCCACTGGCAGGAACAGGTAAAAAAGGGGGCAATTTCTGTGGATGAAGCCCTTGACAGATTTAAACAGTGGCAGAACAAAAAGCAGAGACGACCATCCACTCAACAGGTATGAGTTTGAAATTTGTTCCTTTATAGGAATCTTGATCAGAAGTTCTGAAAACAAGATCCTGTGTTTTGGTTCCTGTGTATGAGGTCAAAAGCAACAATCATGATTTATGTGCAAATCAGCTCCCAAGGAGCTTGCTTGTTATGCTTCTGATCTTCTAGATACCCATTTCCACTGTTGCTTGATTACTTGAGAAGTTTTCTGAATTTGGTTAAAATCCAGAGTTAAATGTGTTGGTCTCCTAAGACTCGTGTTTTAAACTGTTGGGTGATGTGTATCTTTCCATGAAACCACAAACCTTATGTCACCAAACAAACCAAATGCGCTATTGAGCAGTGTCAGCTAACAGAAACATGACTATATCAAACGTACATTTATTATATCATTTAATATATATTAACTTACATCAGGCTTTATGCCTGCCTGAAACTGTTGAATGTACATAGTGAAATCCACAATTGTTTGCAATGCTCTACAGCTCCTTTGTGTTCAATGTATGGAGTAAATTGAGATGCGCAAAAACAGGATTTACAAAAGCCCACACACTGAGTCACTGAAAGAACTGAATCAAAGCTGCAAGCCATGGAGAGGAGGTTTGTTAATTACTTCCAAAAAGACACATGGAGGAAGAGGTTATGCCCTCATTTTATATGAGGTCATGCATTAACAAAAATAATTTCTTGTCCTTTAGGTCATTTAGTAGAAAGAGGAAAAGCAAAGCTAGTCTGCTGCTTTGCAGAGTGGGAGAGCTGTCAGGTGCTGCCAGCAAGGAGAATGCTCTTTGTGTTAGCTTATACTTGAAAGTCTGAGCTTTGTCATCACAGTGGAACACTTAACAGCCAAAGTGCAAGGGCCTGGAACAGTTTGGGAACCCATTTCCCAAGCTGGGCACCAGCAGCCCAGCACTGGGAATGTGGTGCATTCCACCTTCCAAATCCATCTGCAGCCAAGCATGCAGGTGAATTGCCGGTGTTGCTCTCTCAGTCAGGGCCATTTCTTGTGGAGGAAGATCATACCTAATCCGTGCCATGATAGCAGCACCAAGTTATAAGTCTCTTCTTTTTGTTGGTGAACTATAAGATGCCTGTATTTCAAGGAAGATTTACTTGGCCTGTTTTCAGTGCTTCAGGGAAAAAGCTGCTTTGCAGTGGTGGTTTATACCCTGCGTTGCATGTGTGACTTCTCTTTGGTTTTGTTCTATAAAAAAATCTTTTCTTCTTACTCTTCTATAAACATGATGAACTTACTTCATGCTGTCACTGCAGTTTTTTGTCCTTCACTTGGATTTTTGAGGAAAAATTGCTTTTCCGAAAATAAACCAACCCCAAGCAAACAAAAAAAGAACACCCAAGCCTCTGTAATCTAATGCCAGAATCATTGTAACTCACAAGACTCTTTGGTAAAAATGCTAAAATTAGCATCATAAACATTTTTCAGTCTTTTAAAATTATTTTCCAGGAGAGAGATGCTTGGTGTTCAGAATGCTAAAGAATTCAGCTTTTTATACTGTCTTATTATTTTTGCAGTAAACTTCCATAACTGATTTCTGCTGCTGGTCTTATGCTTGTTTTTTTATTTAAAGGAAAAAGTGCATTACCTCAGAGACACCACTATGAGAAACAGACAAGAAAGTGAAAACCTGAATGGTAAGTTGCACTTTTTCTGCCTTTTAGGACTCT
The DNA here is from genome assembly GCA_034509425.1 of Eopsaltria australis. Classification (NCBI taxonomy): domain Eukaryota; kingdom Metazoa; phylum Chordata; class Aves; order Passeriformes; family Petroicidae; genus Eopsaltria; species Eopsaltria australis. The sequence continues at coordinate 1,040,986 of JAVTVJ010000172.1, read as the reverse complement.
GAAGACTTGAACTGTAAGTATAGTTCAGAGGTCTGATCCAAACCCTTTTGGACTGAGCATTGAATTTGTAATGAACATTTTCTGTGTCTGATCACATTTATTTTAGCATAATCAGGCCTTCAGCAGTGTCAAGATTTCATCCCAAAGATGAACTCACTGTGAGTTAATGGGGCAGAAAATTTACCAAGTCTCTGGCTCAGCTTTTCTGTAGCCTATTTCCTACTGCATCATCAGAATTTTGGGTGGATGGCTTCTTTGGAACAATTTGCTTGATGACTTCAATATTTTATTTGTAAATCAGCCATCAATTTGCAAATTATTGATGAACTTTCTACTGCTACAGCAGTTTTTTTGAGTATAATGGTCATTATTTAAAACTGTACCATTGCTAACTTAAGATTTTTTCCTTTTTGGGGGAAAAAAGGGATTTTTTGGGATTGTCTTGTGCAGGGCCAGGAGCTGGACTCTTTAATCCTTGTGTGTGCCTTCCCACTCAGAATATTCTATGATTCTTTGTGATTGAATATCATCTATAATAGTATAAAGCATCTACTTTTCCTGCAAACGATTTTCTCTTGTTACAAAAAGAATCCATTAGATGGTACTGGTTTTAGGCCTGTGATTTCTATAAACTTCAGTACATATGCTGAAAGGAAAATCAGTGTTTCTTTTTCACATTGGACTTAGTACCATTCGTATATCTCTATTTAAAATTATCACCTAAACGCATTATTTCCTTACTGCAAGAGAGAAAAATAATGCACAGTACTGCTTTCGTTAGTCTCTTAGACAGCGTTGTATTTATGTGAACTTGTGAGGTACTGTAATTAATTAAGGGAAATTCTTGCTGTCCCAGGGGCATCTTTGCAGTCCAGGTATTTCACCTTTAATATCCTCTGTGTCCTGAGCAAATGCTTTCACAAGGTGCTCAGAGCCTGAGGGCATGGGATCACTGCAGCTCATGAGAACACGAGGGTGACTCTTGGAAAGTGTTTGTCTGTGGGGTTTCATTTTAAGGCCACAGCAGCAGTCCTGCCTCTGGAGCTGTCCTCCCTCTCCAGAGTTCATTTCTTGAATCATACCAGCAGAGATGTAGTATCAACACCAGAATTGTTAATTTTGTGAAATTATCCAGTAACTTGGATAATGATCGCTATTTTCCCTTCTGATCCTAACCCCAGTGCCCTCTGTTACACTGTCATAGATCCTGTGATGCATATAAATCAGCAGCTTGGCACTGCAGAAACACAGTGAGAAGAATCATTACAGTCTCTGTCCAGCAACAGAAATCAAATATTTCAATGCTTGAAAATAAGGACTTCCTCTAGAACTGGAGGCATATCGATGGCAAGAGTAAACAAGGATCTCAGAAGGCCAATACCTTTGTCCAGACATAAACAAATTGCCTGACAAAAAATGACAATCACTTTCTTTTCTTCTTCAAAGTTCCTAAGGAAGGCAGACCAGAGAGCATTAATTTGACAGACATTTGGTTTCACATGCCATTTAGTAAAGTGGTATGTGTGAATGTCAGCAGTCCTCAGATTTGTTCAAAGAATTCAAGTTTTTACATGTATATAGAGACTGTCCCTGCTGTACCTTTAAAAACACAGGCCTCCCTCTCTAGACTCCATGTTTGAAATGAGGATTTGGGTAATCTGTTTTGTAGACAGTTTTTGAAGTCTTGATTGAGGATTTAAAGAGATCACATCTGAAGTCTGTTAGAAAAGGAATTTGATTTTATTTTAATGAGAAAGGAAAATATCTCCTAGAAATTAGTATGAAACATAATTTTTAGTTTCTTGATAAGTTTGATCTTGCTTCCACTGTAATGAAGTTATTAATGAGAGTAGCACTCATTTCAGTCTTCCATTATAACATTTGATGCTATCTCAAAGTTCATGTCTCATTTTGTAACAGTTTTAGTACAGGACTGAATAATATCCTAAAAAAAAATCAACTGCAAAGCAAAAGGTTCTGCCACTCTTGAAGTATCTACAAAACTCTGTTTTAAGAACAACTAAATAAGGCCTAGGCATGTAGAATGTTCATTTCTAGAAAGTACAGGCACGGACAATGCTTTAGCTCAATACGGTATCATACACAGCTGGTCTGACCTGTTGACATTGATAGTATCTTTTCTTTTTTTCAATATGTTAGCCAACAGACTAAAACCAACAAAAACAAATACCTTTAATAAAATTCCAGGGAGATATATAAAAGATTTGTGGACAAAAGCTCCACTTCTAAATCTGAGTAGATCAGATTTTTCAGGGTACACCACCAAAGTACTGAACTAGAAGGAACCTATTGCCCATGGGAATCTTTATCTATGAGCAAGGCTCCTTAAGCATAAGGTAAGGCTTGAGAGTCTTGGGTTTGTGCATGTCCACTAATAGAACAAATGGCAGCAGCTGGGACAATATTTAGGCAAGGATTACTAGACAAGTTTCCTTTAATGTCTTAAAGGACAGCACAGCTTTTATGTGCATCCTATGTCCTTAATTCCTAGCACATGGGAATATTTAAAAACTTGTGTGATCTACACAAATGCCTATCTACATCATTGGGCATTTGAATTACTTACGTGAATCTCATTTTGCTGTTTCTGAACATGGAATTTCAAAACCTGCCTACTATTGCAGTTACATTATGGCACCTTGTGTGTCACATCCCACAGATTTAGTCATCCAGCCCCTAAAAATATGCATGACATTGCAGAAACTATGCAAGGTGGTTTTAGGTGCTTGCAATTGGCCATCCCCTCACAACTAATCTCTGTAGAACCTTGAACTTGTTTGTTAGGGAGGAGAGTGCTGGGTTCCTCATCAAACCTGGGAATGACTGATGCTCTGATCTCCAGGCTTGGCATAGCAGCAAGAACTGAGTCGTAGGTGTCCCTGCTTCATTGCTGGGTAATGAGCAAGACAGAGGCCACAGAGGACAATCTATAACTCAGTTGGACTGCAGGAGACAAATACTGCATTAAGCAAATGTTAAGCTTGATTTATTATTATTGGTGGTGGTGTTACTACAACTGTTATTATTTCAATGCCAGCTACTTCTATAATAGTTGAAGGTAGGTCTTGGGAAAAATGTTAAATGTTTTAGTAGTCCTCCAATGACAAACATACCCATGGGACAAATGAACAATTCAGTCTTTGCATCTGTTCAGTCTTGGCTTCCCTGGCAAGACTGGCAAGGTAAGTGGCCTGCTGTGGGAAGGTCAAAGCTTTTTCCACGGGCTGCTCAACTGAAAGCATTTATTTCTTAGCTGTTAGAATCAGTAGGTGCTGACATTGAAAGTGGCCTTCCTATCCAAGAAGGGCACCTTTACTAGCTGTTGCTATAGATTGCTTAATACTGACCTGCTCCTGTAAGGTCTTGTAAGTAGCCAGGTCATCCACTGCAGTAAAGGCATCCTCCACAGAATTTCCTCTTCCAGATTTTGATTTCCAAATCTGTAGATGCCCAACTTGCTGCCAAAGACCAAATCTCTTTCCCATCTTGATCCAAAAAACACCCAGAAGAGCACTATACACATTCTACAAACTGGCAGGTTATTGATTACATTTGCTATCCAAAATGTCTGGCTTCATTCCCCAGCCCTCATCAGTGCCTTGTTTTTAGTCCAAGTTGCTAACAGATTGCTTATTCATCAGTTGATGCCTCTCCAGCTTGCAGGTTGTGTCTAAGTAGAGTTCTCTGAAAACTAAAAAACACCTCTTATTTTTGAGCACAACCACCAATTTCTGTTGTCTCTGCTAGGTCAACAGGAAGATGAACAAAGACAGACCCTAATTCTGCCATTTGGATTCAAGGGCACTAAAACTTCTTTAGTACACCCAGTTAGCAAAGTTGAAATAACGTGGGATTCTGAAGCACATACAAGATTTTGTATGTTTGAATAGTGAGGAAGTCATAGAAAAGTTGTTTTTTCTTTCATAACTTCCAACAGTATTTCAGTCAGGACTCCTAGTCTTGAAAATACTTGTTGGTAGTTTACAATAGTGTCCATTGGACTTGTGAAGAAACGTATTCAGCCTGGCTTATTCCCAATTTCTTAGCTTCACATGAGCCTCAAAGTTTAAATCTAGAAAATAACAAAAATCAGTTTCCTGCCTATTTGTCATCAAGTCAGGTCTTCATGAGGCAAGCCCACAGTCCCGCTGCTGACAGGAGTTCACCAAGACAATGAATATCCATGTACCTCTCACCTCTCCTGACTGCCACCAAGAGAGATCAGCCTTGCTGTTGGGAGTAAGATTTGTACAAAACCCACCTCATGTCATTCTCCCACACAACAACTGCTTATTTTTGTGAGTGTCTCTTGCTCCCCTGCTCCCAGGGACATGTGTTGTCTTCACATTTGAAGCAAAGCACATTAAAAAGTGACTCAGAGTAGGAATGTGTTTTCTAAATTATTCAACTTCAAAAGACATTTTGAACAAGCCTAACTTATTGACTTAAATTATTATTGATTCATCTTTTTCCTTTTAGTCTACAACTAGTAGCCCAACATACAATGAACAGATGCCTAATTACCCAAGGTAAGAGCAGATATACAAATGCACAGAAATGTTGTTTGTCTTGAAAACAAACACTTGTGGAGGTATTTTCCATCAGAGTGCATTTGTGCAACAGGAGGATGGAAGTACATCTCAGACAGAGGCTCCAATTTCACAACATAAACCACTATCATCACACAGTCTGGTTTGAACTAGAGCTTCTTTTTCATCAGCTGTCAACCTATTCTTGTTTAGTGCAGGGCAGGTTAGCAAGCAGTGAGGCATTGAGCTCACTTGTGGATGCAGCTGAAGAGAGCTCCTGCCAGTTATTGCCACTCAGGCAGGGTATGCACCTCCAAGCTCTATCAGTGTCCAGTCCAAGATCCTGATTTCACAAGCAGTATCAAACATCTTGAATAAAGTTGAAGGCCATAGATAAAATGATGTGTCCAGATTAAACACAAGACCAATGGTCATTTCAATGCTGGGAAGCTCAGAGTTGATGATATTATCTTCACAAACAGCAGAACTTTCCAATGATTGTGCTAGTGAGTTTCTTGGGTTTGGAGCATCTAATGAGCTCTGTCATAGTTGGGGGGTTTCATTATTACTATCTGCTACCTGTGTGCTTCCATTTATATCTCCTTATATTAGTATTATATTAATATATTGTTATAGCATTAATATTTTGTTATTATGTCATATTAATATTATGAAGTAATATTTGTTCACAGTAGCAAATTTATGCAATTTATTCCTGAAGGCAACTGTAATTTTAAAGGCTTTGTTAGCTAAGTTACTTTGATTCAATTTGCCTCTCCAACTTTTCCAAGTTGGGGGAATGCAGTGTGATACTGTTGTTATTTTTTTGGACTGGAAAAAGAATTCTCTTCAGTGGGGTCTCTTCTGCCACCCCACTCTCATGTAAAGGAGAGGGAAGTTGCATCTCGCAAGAGCTGTGTATCCATGTCTCATTTCTGGAGCCAACTGCTCACCTACCTGCCCACTGGAGCGCAGTGTCCACACCATAAAACAATAGGTACCTCCTCTGCTGCTGCTTATCCTCTGAATCACTTGTTCACATCCCCCCTCTTCAAAAGGTCTCATAAGAATAAAAAAAAAGAGTCTTATGACGTGCTGAAAATGAAAAACTATTGCTTCTTCTTCAAGAGGCAGCTTAACTCCTCCATGGGCATTCCTAACGGAGCAGTTTCCTTCAGTGGAGATGAAGTCACCTACACTTAATGAGTAAAAAAGCTTTGGATTTTAAAATCTCTGAGGCTGGAGAAAACTATTACAAAAAACTGAGTAAAATCAGAGATGCTTATAAATTCTAGATTGCTAAAGTGAGATGAATCATGCAAGGGGAGAGGGGGAATTACCCCTGGGATCAGAATAGGTGATTTCTGTCACTTTTAGAAAATCATTATGTGGGAGACCGATGGTGAATTAGATGTGGGAGAACCTGCAAATACAATTTATCCAGAACATTCAATAAATTCTGTTTGTGAATTATCCACATCAAACTGCAAGTTTCTCCTTCTCCGCAAAGTATGGCCTCTCCATAATTTTCTTCCTGTTTTGTATCTTCAGATTGGTTTAAAGAAACCACTTTTTTTTTAAGGGCTAATTTCAGTGAGATTTTTGAGTGTTTGACTGTTACAAAAAATTGCAGATAAACATTGAACACCTACCTTTCTATTGCTCATGTTTTGACTCTCCACACAGCGTTTTCAACTCCAGTGCAAAGTTCTTAGATAACTTAGCTAAGAATCACGTTTTTCTTCCACAGGGTGGGAGGAGGATAAGGGAATTAATATCCAGCTGAGGAACCTGAAGGAATAGAACAGTTTTGATTCTCTCATCCTCATTTCAACAAATACAGTTTGATCTTATTCTAAACAAGCCTGACCAGTCTATTGAGTAACAGGCATTTTTCATCATTACCTTTAGTGTGACTCTTCATCCAGCTGCACATCAGTTTCCTCTGCTTGGCGTCCCACTCGTGTTCCAGCTGTGCCCTGACAGCCTCGGGCTCCAGCCCATCCTGCTGCACTTCCAGTGCCTTGGAATCTCTTGCCTGGCCCAGCTCTGGAAGAAGACCAGTATCACTAAAGCAAATGAGTAAGACTTCTTGTAAAGTCAGCATAGAATTTTACACCTTTTCTTTGCTTTTTCTTTTTCCAAGATGACAGCTGACAATTTATATAAAGATGTATCGTGTGCTTTGGTTAATTTAAAGCCATTTCAGTTTTTCCATTGTGCTTGGTAAGTTGTTTAAAAGTAGATTTTATGCACAAAAGAGGAAGATTGTAAAAGGTTATAAAAATTACTGTGTAAGTAAATAAAATTCAGCTTTTACTTTTTGTTGAAACATTTTTATATTAACTCTGTATAAAAATTGGTCTTTCCTAGGAATAATTGTATTTTATCACCAGTTTAAATAATTCTACTCACATTAAAGCTAATTTCTTAAGTCCAACTATGTAAATCAGTACTAATTATCTACTAATGTATTAAAGTGATTACAAGAATTTGGTTTACAAGGAAATTGTGTTTTGTTTAGTAAGATTTCTAAGGTAAATTATATCCAGAACAAAACCAAATTGCTTTCTACTGCATTAACACAGCAACAGTAAAGGAATAAATATGGTTAATGGGTACAATGGTCTGCATTCCCATAGTATTATTCTGCAAAATTTAAGTGAGCATGTGCTGATACAAGAGTATGCTAGATGACTTGCCCTATTTTATGCACAAAAACAAGGAAAAAAAAATCTTCTTAATATAAATACATTTTGCTCCTTAACTACATGTTAAAGTGACACCCAAATTTGGAATAGGGGAGTGGATTTGAAGTGCAAGCCCTCAAGGCCCATATTATTTTTCCAATCCCAATAAATTATTGTGCCAAGTGAACTATTAGGAATAAAAATAAGCCAAAAAGCCAATGTTGGGATTTTAAAATAATGACAGAATCTTGAAAGCATATAGATTTAGACTAATTAAAAATCTATTTTCTATTTTAAATGGGTTGATTCGGCATTTTCAATAAATTATTTGTTCTCTGAGGAAAACCTGCATTTCTGTTAGAAATACTCCCAACAAACACTGCAGATGTATTTCCATGAAGTCATAAATATTCAGTGACTGCTCTATTAGTGTGGCAACACAGCTTTGTGTACTATACAAAGCTACTTGAACCACAGCAAAAGCCCTGAAATGTGTAATGCATTCCAGAGCTGGAAATACAGTCAGTGTCTGTGGCCTGAGGGCCATGAGACCTTCAGGCTTTATAGGGGAGAAGCTAGGTTGTTTTAAGACTTACTTGGCTACATGGAAATGGGAGTGCGGAGAATTATTTGGAAACCTAAATGAATATAGGCTGTTACTTTCCCCTTAAAAGGTCCTTCTTTCTCCCCTCAATGATATTTCTATTCTTACAAACCTGGCTAGTCAGCGTATCCCCTGGCAAGCACTCCTGAGGAGGTGACATCTAGATGGAAAAGCGGATACAAAAAATGGAAAAGTTCTTCATGGTGGTACCTGCTGTCTTTTCTGCCTTTTTTTGCTTGTTTGTGTAGCAGAGGAGATGAAGGAACCTTTCCTGGGAGGGGTCAGTCCTCCCAAACCTCCAGGCAGGATCTGGGTGCTCTCTGTGCTGCCAAGGGAGAGGATGTGGCCCAGTGGCTCCTGTGCTCCAGTGAGAGGCACCTGGGTAGTGCAGAGAGCTGTGGTCGGTGGTAACAAACTACAAAACTGGAAACCTGCAAAAATAAAGCACAGACAGTTACATCAAGGAAACAGTATGGTTTTTCCTAGGGAAAAACAGAGTGTAACAATTCAGCAACACTATCAAACACACAAAGCAGAAGCCTGAGGGTAGCTCCCCTCAGGAAATAAAAGTGCACTCTATGTGCATGCTTGTATATGCATCTCTAATGTGACACTCCACAGGATAGTTTAGGATTACCCATAACAAAGTAACCCCTGTTCTCTGCCTTTGCTGCTTCATCCAAGCTCTGCTCTAGGCATCCCAAGCACAGCGGCATCAGCATTACAGGTCTGGGGAGAGGTGATTTACAAAAAGCAAAGAGTATTTTCAGTTCCTGCAGCTGGGGCAGCGACTTTTGCCCCATCACAGAAGTACAGCTCCAGTACAGAGTGCAGAGCAGTCTCAAAAGGATGCAAGACAGCACTAGCGAAGACATGCAGCATCACTTTAATGAAGAACTACTTTTGCTACACCACAGATTTACTTGGTTTATCACTCTAGTCTCCCCTGACTCTTGATATTATAATGTAGAACACCAAAAAACAAACTAAATACACCCCATCAAAACCCAGATCAAATGTTGCCAGTCTACAAAATCTTCCCAAAAAATTGTGTGTAATCCATAACAATGCAATTTCCGTGGTATTAAATTCCACAATGGCTAACCAACAAGTTGAAAACTGGGCTTTTGTTCATTTGGGTTTTGTTAACACACACAGAATTCCCACTCACCCATACTTTGAGGCAGGCAGCCAAGGCCCCAGAGGAGAAATTAAGGGATGGATGCTTTATTTTCCTTCTCCAAAGGGAATTTCTTCATCTCAGTGCAGTTAATTACATTCAAGCTACAAATAAAATCATTATACTTTTGCAAAAAAACAAAAAAAAAAGGCATGTGTTCCCCACCCCTCTCATGTTCAGTATTCACTATCTGTTTTCTGCTGCAGGATTTCTATACATTTCCTCAAGGTGTGCACTGAACTTCAGACACTTTTATAAATAGACATTCCAACACAAAGGAAGTCCTGAAGTTTTGCTAACCACTGAGCTTCACTAACAGGGAACTTTGGCAAGTGCAGGAATGACTAAGTAAATCACAGGAGCCTGAGAGCCTAACTGAGGCGAGATCCCTGCTGTAGGTGCTCTAAAACTGCTAAAGTATTAGTATCATTGTAAGCTAGGGGATTCAGTAGCCAACCCATCAGCAACACCACCACTCCACACTTCCAGCTGGCAATATGTATTCTATTAAACTTGAAAAATAAGTACTTTTAACACAGTGACATCCAAGAGAAAGAAAACAATGCAGAGAACCACAGTGACTGCAGTTATCAGCAATTTTAATCTGCCAGGAGCCTCATTACAGGAGAGGTTTCAGTGAGTCAGCAGTGCTCAAAGACTGTCCACTTTTTGGTGAGGTAACTCACTGTCTGCATGTAGCCTGTCATCCATGAGGGGATGGCATGGCCTTGCTGGATGTTCACCCCATGAAAAAATAGAGCATTTCAACAGCAGAGTAACATGCAGCAGACTGCGAATAAATATCCAGTCCTACCTTCGTTTTATTGAAGCAGCTATAATCCGTGCAGGAATGTAAATGGTGCTGAAGATAGATTTCAGTCTTCACAGGAAACATCTACTATGATAAGAGCAGGAGCAAAATGACAAGAGTTGTCCTGACAGTGCTCGAGGGGGTGTGAATAACAAAGAGGAGGCAGAACCATGCAAACTGACTGCTCATCCCCTTCATTTGCTGTAACCAACTTTCCTCCTGACAAACTTCAGAGTCGTAACTCAGTAATGCTGGAGTGAGTCATGCCAGAAATAGGCCCCAAGACAAGCCATCAACAAGCAAGGTGGAGGGACACACTCAGCCACTCTAGACACACTGGGATGCAGTAGCTGAAATTAAGAACTGCATCAAGAGAGCAGGGAAAAGTTTAATGGAGACAGAAAGTGGTCCCAGGGAAGCAGCAGTCAGTTTATGCCAGACTCCTAGTACAAGAAGTCAGAAGACCAATATACCATCAGCACTGTCAATTCTCAACAGTAATTTCAAAGGCTTGGATCAGCCTCTTCTTATAGAAAAACAACCAGGAATAAAGTACCCAGGTCTCAGCCCACTTCTGCAAGGACCCTCCACACACACAGACAGAAGGGGTCCAACAGAGGTGAAGAATCCGTCGAGGCTGCCCAACACTGTAAAAAATACACATAAGCTGCAATTATTTACAGATGCAAGTGACATACAATACTAAAATGTTCACCAGGAAAAGTTTACTGTTACTATCTGTACAGAGAACGCACCTAGTCTGGTTTAAAAAAAAGAAATACAAAAAGCAGCAATTTTAATCAGTCAGCATTAAGGTTCATCAATTTTCATGGTAAAATACCTCATTTTGAACCTGTGGTTTCAGTCCTGGCAGAAGACAAACGAAAAGATTTCACCCCAGAGCACTAACCTATGAAGCTTGGTTGGGTTACAGCAACTCTTCAGAAAGTAAGTCTGGATCCAGTGCATTTCAAGGCAAGACACACAGGTCTAACAATTACCTGAAGGATTTTTTCCTAGCATGGATTTGGGTTATTTAGTCACCTTCTCTGGTGCTCACAATACCTTCCTCTGCTAGATCAAATGCTGTTATCAGAAGTCTTTTCATACAAAGATATTTTTGTAGATAAAGAAAAAAAAACCCCAAACTTAAACAGAGATCACAAAGCGGACTTGTTAAACTTTTCTGTAGTATTTGAGGTTACCATGAGCAGTTCTACCTGCAGGGCATGGGCTGGCACATGCCATTGGTGTTTATTACACCACAGGAACACCCACATGGCCTCAGTCTGGAGCTGAGGATCCCACAGACACAATGTAAGTTACAGACAGCTCAGATTTCAGTCACACTCAGAAGACAAGAGTCAGCGACCACAAGGTAGCAGTAACTGCACATACAGATTCTGGCAGGTAACCTCATCCCTCTCAGTTTACCATGTCAGTAGGTTTACCTGCCCTTTTCCAACCAAATCTAGTATCTGACTAAATCTAGACAAAAACCTATACACCAAATCCTAGACAAGCAAATGCCAGCAGCTGCCAGCCACCAAAAAGCCCACATGGGCTGCCATTCTCCCAAGCCTCAGTTCTGGCTCACAGCACACAAGGAAGTATGGAGAGACACAAAGGAGATGGAGAATGGGAAAGGATTAGGAAAGGGTAAATTGCACCATTACCACAAGAGGGAAGCCTTCATTTAAGTTAAAAACTCCATCACAGACAATACAGTCAAGAACTTATATTAGTCTTCTATTTTAGGGTGGATTCATTGCATCTATAACCACAGGAAGCAACAAATGAAGTCCCTGATGCTGTGTCTACTGATCAATTACCTTTGGAGCAAAGCAAGCTTCCTCACTAAAAAGAAAAAGGAAGAAAAATATTAAAAATCCCACTTTTTCCAGCCCTAACACACTAAAAACTTTGGGATTGATATTAATACACAAATGGCACATAGGTACTACAGGGCAATCCACAAACTGCAGTACAAATTTTATCTTGCACAATATTCACTGCCTTCCTGCTCAAGAATTTCAATCTCACTTAATGGATCAGGCCCAACAGTGATACAACTGCTCTGGTAAGGAAGAGTGACCAAAAAGTGATGAGAACAAAACAAATGAGAAAATTTTGCTCAGTTCTACAGAGGATCCTTCTCATCTTAATCCATTGAATGAGTTTAAAGTTGGCTTTATACCATATCTGACTCAGTTTATTAAGAAGAGCCTAAAATCACACTAACCTTGTGGGAAAAGACTGAAGTATTTTTATTTCTCACTATCAGACACCTGTGGTAACAAGAGAAAGAAACAGGTGGCAGCATTCCTCTGGTCTGATCATTTCATTGCCTTTTAAGCATTGTCACATCATTTCTTATTTTCTCCTACTCACCTAAAATAGAACTTTAAAAGAAGTGAGCACACAGTAAAAGGAGTCTCAGGGAAAGATACATTATAACACTTCCCAGGCAGGATGATTTATTTTCTGAATGCCTTTTGTTAATATTTCCTGCTACGTGAGCTTGAACACTGAACTCAATTGCCATCACACAGTATATGTTGCCTCAGTTTTTATGGGTTTGTTTGTTTGTTTTGCTCAAGTGTCATTAACCAGATCTTGCATTCTATTTCTGACTGGTGATCTGAACACAGCTCTTATTTCTTTTACCAGTTTTACGTATTAGATGTCAGATTTGTGCATAATTGTGTGCCTTGCAAGATAAAAACTGCACACTGGAGGCATTTCAGATTAAAACCCCAAACTGTTTGCAAAATTAAGCCAAGATCAGAATACCAACAAAATCAGCTCTCCAGAGCATGGGTCAGATTCCCAGAAAAGTCTTTGAGAAAGATACACTTCTGCTGGTGCTTGAAACAGAATTACCTCCTACAGGCCAGCACTGTAAAACACGATTTTGCCTTGTAAAATTCATAATTTAGAGTTTTTATGACACTGCTGAAGAAAAAGCAGAAATTTAACCTGCCCAGTCTCTCTGATCACTCAGCCTCACTGTCCAAATGAAGTCAAAGCAACAAATTCTGTATTATTGTAGCAAGCTCCACTTCTCCAAGCTAATTTAAACAGCCCTTTTATGTTTCAGCAAAATATTGGAAAAAATTGAAGTGGTGTTCCTGAGGAAGCACATGGCTTGAATTGCCTGTGTAAGAATGTGGGCAAATTCTGTGACACCAACAACAGGGTGAACAGAAACTTTTACCATGGGAAGGAGACTGGTACAGTTCACTTACACAGTTATTAACTCTAAGGTTACAGTCACCCCCAATGAAGAGCACAAAGTACCTGTTTTAACAGGCAGCTGACAGAAGGCATTTGAGATATGGCACCATTTTGCACAGAATACCAAATTAACATAAACCAAAATCAAAGCGAACGAGATTAGATAGGGCTGGAACAAGTGATACACCACAGGAAAGCATGTAAGTCCCCTAGTTCAAAGAAAGCCACACAATAATAATGTTTGTTTCTCTCCTGCTCAGCTTTGCTCAAGCACTTACTGCATCTGCAGAAACAGCTGAGCCTAGCACGCCCTCCTCCCTCGATTCCCTCCCATCTCAGCTTGCTGTATGCCTTGAGGAAGAAAAGCTGATAGATATTCACCCACACACTTTTTACGTCTCCCTTCTGCTTGGTTTCCTTCCCAGAAGGCCAAGAAGGACATGCTTTTTCCCCGTGGCATGCCAACCAACCCTTCTGCAGCCACAGATATTTCCTTTTTTATTCTTCCTTAAACTTGCACAAGCCAGATACAGCATACCACAACACAGCCCAGAGAGAAACCAGCTCAATGGCGGGAAACACTCTTTTTTTTTTTTTCTCCCCATGAATAAGTCACAGATAGTATCAAACTGAACAGACTAATGAAACATCCGCATGTCTGTTTTGCTTCACTGACCTAATCTATTTGCTAAACACTTTGCATTTTAGGATATCAGAAAATCCCATAGTCAGTTGCTTGCACAGTCTCACACAGCCAAGCTCTCCTTATCTAGCAGCTTTCCATGGAGTGTTAAGCTAAGCAAGACTCCCTGCCCTCACCACAGAAGCTGCAGTTTATTTATTCAGGAAATTTAAGTACATTTTTAAGAACACTGGCAACCAGGGCATTTTTCCCATCCCTAAAGGGAGCATAGAGGCAAAATACATCGAAGACAAAACCACATTGGATTCCAACTGCTGGGGGAGTAAAGACCCCTCCATCCTCTTCTTGCTTGTGTACTTTGTTGTAAAGAACATATTAAAGTGGTGGGAGAGCTGATTCCAAGCCTTCTCTTGCCACCCACAGCTTCTGTTGCATTTGCCTCTGTTCAGTCATTCATTCATGCTCCCTCAGCCTCTCGCCTACATCAATTCCGTGCTGACAGCCCAGCTGCACACACACATTCCCAATCACAGGAATGGCTTCTGTGCTCCAGTGCTGACACCTCAAGAGCAGCAGTGGGGAGAGGAGACTCTGAAAGGCCTCAAGATGGACCACAAGTGATGTGCCAGTGTTCAAGTTCACCCTTGCAAAGCCACTGAAGCAGCTCCCATGGAACTATTTGCAAGATCAAATTGTTGCTGATTTTAGATCCAGAGACAGAACTGGTAACCATCAAACATGGAAAGTGGTGTTTGCAAAGGAACTGAAGGCAGCCAAAATGGAAGAGTCTGAACTTGAAGAACTCAGCCTTAATAGCCATGAAAAAGGCATCTCCCTGTTACAGTCCCTGGGTTGGAGGCAACCTTGCTCATCCAGCAGACCCTTTGAACAGGAATATTGTGAAAATCCACTCCGTCCTTTCCAGAGACAAAGGCAGCTGCCAGGATCTGTGTGCTCAGCTGCAGTCAACACTGCCTGTGGCCTCACCAGCATCTCACAGAGCACAAGCCTTCCACTGCTGAGCCCAGAGAGTCACACTGAACAGCCCCTCCTGGGGCAGAGTGATGCTGACAGTGCCTCCACTGCAGCTCCCTGGATTTTGTTCAACAGCCCAAATCCATGAGCAAATACAGGCAAAGGGGGAATCACAGTAGGGTTGGGGTTGCAAGGGATCTCTGGAGATCATCTAGTTCTACCCCATTGCTACACACCTACAGCAGGTTGCACAGGATCCCTTCAAGGTAGGTTTTGAATATCTCCAGAGAAGTGGACGCCACAAGCTCCACAAGGCAGCCTGTTCCAGTGCTCTGTCACCAAAGTTCTTCCTCATGTTCAGATGGAGCTTCCAGTGTTGTCACTGGACACTGCTGAAAACATTCTCGCTCCATCCTCTTGACACCCACCCCTGAGATACTTGTGTGCATTGATAAGATTCCTTTATTCTTCTCTTCTCCAGGTTGAACAAGCCCAGATCCCTCAGCCTTTCCTCATAAGAGATGCTCCAGTCATGTGATGCTTCAAATTCTAATCAGTCATGTGATTCTCACATCCTAATAAAGAGTCACTACTGGAGAAATTCAATACAGAGAAAGCATTCATCTTTTACAGACACCATTAGAACTGTGACACCTGGGCACATTTGGGCCCACTGTTTTCTGCCTCATGTTTTTTTAGCAGCATTTTTACCCTTTTCCCTCAGGCATAAAGGCAAGCTTCAAGACAGTACAGTTGTGCCTCACACAGCAAAGAATCCAGCCCACCGAGCACTGAGCTACCAGAGCAGATCTGCAATGAGTATTT
The DNA here is from genome assembly GCA_034509425.1 of Eopsaltria australis. Taxonomy (NCBI): domain Eukaryota; kingdom Metazoa; phylum Chordata; class Aves; order Passeriformes; family Petroicidae; genus Eopsaltria; species Eopsaltria australis. Next base: position 1,025,471 of record JAVTVJ010000172.1, on the reverse strand, counting down.
CAAGTTCTCAGAGACCCTCCTGCTGAACCTGAGCATCCCCAGCACAACATGATGTATGCAACAGCAAAGGAAAGACATGATGGGGCACAGACAAGGAGCATAATACCAGGAATAGCATAATTCTCTTACTTTATCTTCATTATTTGACAGTTCACCAACTCTTCAGGATGAAACCCACAATCTTATCAGCAGATGTGCTCAGCTGATTGCAGTGACACACACTACATTAAATTCTCCAGCCACCAGAGTGTAATAGCCTCCATTGCTGAGACAGATTGAAAGTGCCATTTTAAATCTCTTCGATTTTCTCAGTAGATACGGGTTTCTGATGAATCATTATGTCTCAGTGTAGCAGAGGGGATGGGTTACAGCCCAGCTAAATAACCAGCAGTGAACACAAAATATTGTATAGCAACATGATATGCAAAGAATGGAAGAATAATAATCAAATGAAAGCTTTCAACCCTGAATGAATGAAACCAAGATTCTAAATTACACAGAGCATTAAATAAGTAAGCTAATTTCAAATGTGGTGACTACCTGCTAGGACTATATTGCAACATTTACTCTCACTTTTAAAGAAATGAGGAGGGAAGAGAAGGATGATGCTGTTGCTGCTCAAGCCCCAGCTGAGATTTGGGCATCAGGGTGTGTTATCTGAGCAGAGCAGCAACTGCACATAGCTGAGATCTATCCTGGGATTGCAAGATGCCACCTGGAATCTTTTCGGGGGGGCCACAGCCAGTGTGGCTGCCACCCCACTGCCACAGGTGCATGCATAGAACCCCTTGGAAGATTTTGTCCCTGGGAGTAATGCTCTCACAAGGACTGAGAATGCTCAGCTCACCGACTCCCCCAAATCCAAGCACTGCACTTGAAGCCCAGAGGACCCGTCTGCCCTCTAACTTGAGTGCTTTGGCATCACAGCAGCAATTCAGGCCCTCTAAGGCATTGAACTCTGGCTGTACTGCAGGAAGGACTAAATACCCACTTGTAAGGAACTAGGGATGCCACACCTGCAAGCTCAGTTCTGAGAAGCTGACCATCATCAGGCCCATTGGTCATTTGGAAGTCCAGCCCTCTCCGGTTTCTTCAGTAAACACCTATTTTAAAGTTCTCAAGGGCATAAAGCTGCTTAAATAGAAAGCCTGTACCTGCAAGGCTAAGATTTAAGAGCATTACAGCATATGCCAAAATGTCTTGCCAAGGACAGAGAATACCAGAAAGCCTGAACCAAAAGTTAAAAGCTTCATTTTATGATTATTCTACCTTTTATTGTTTACTAGTTGCTGAACTGCATGGCACCTTTTCAGCTCAACAGCTGGCTGTGTTGCAAGGATCACAGAATAAGCTGAGTTGGAAGGGACCCACAAGGATCATCAAGTCCAGCTCCTGGCCCTGCACAGCAGCATCCCCAAGAGTCACACCACGTGCCTGAGAGGTTTTGTCCAAGTGCTTGAATTCTGTCAGGCTGGTGCTGTGACCACTTCCCTGGGGAGTCTGTTCCAGTGTCCAACCACCCTCCAGGTGAAGAATCTTTTCCTGATACCCATCCGAGAGCTCCCCTGACACAACTCTCTTGTCTCCTGTCACTGAGCACCACAGAGAACATATCAGTGTCTGTCTCTCCATTTCCCCTCACAAGGTTGTTGAAGACCACAAGGTCATCTCCCCCAGTCTTCTCCAGGCTGAAGAGACCAAGTGACCTCAGCCACTCCTCATATGGCTTCACCTTCAGACCCTTCGCCCTCCTCATGGCCCTTCTTTGGAGGTTCCCTAACAGTTTCGTTTCTTTTTTATATTGAGATGCCTAAAACTACACCGAATATTTGAACTGAGGCCACCCCAGTGCAGAGCAGAGTGGGACAATCCCATCTCTCACCCAGCTGGCGATGCTGTGCCTGATCCCCCCAGGACACAGGAGGTCCTCCTGCCTGGCTGAGTGAATTCATATTACCCACATCCACTGCAAGCCTCCTGGAGCTTAATTTTTCACCATGAAAGGCATCTAGCAAATATAAGGTATTTCTGAGAAGCAGCAGGGGAAGTTAGCAATGGGGAGAGCACTCTTCAGATGGTTTAAGATATTTAAATAAATGAGGCTTAAAAACCATTCATTTTAAAACTACCCTTGCCAGTGATAAACACGTTGTAACAACTCAGCCTGGTGTTAATCTCTATGGGCAGACAAAGAAATATTAACCCAGACTGTTTGTTCATAATTTTTAAACTGAAATTTCATAAGATACTTTGGGATGCAGTAACCTCTAGAGGACCCCTGTAAATTAATTTTTTTTTTCAAATATCCATAACCTAAGGAGAGAGGGCTTTAAATTAGTACCTTGCACTAGATGAAACAGCTTCTCATTGTGCTCACTGCAAACTGTGAATTAACAGAGAAACATCAGCAGCTGTGTTAGCAAATTATTTGATAACAAATCATATTGACAGAAACACCCTTTGCTTTCTCTCCCCTACACTCACACAACTGCATTGTAGTAAAACGAGCAGAGCCTTGCCTCATCAGAGAAGCCTGTGCCTTTGAAGGCCATGGTAATGAATGTGTCAGGATAATTCAGACACATGAAAGGTTCAGGCAGGAGCTTGGGAGGAGAGGAGGGAGTTGGAAAGTTTGAGGGTTTTAAAGCACTAACATAGGAGGAAGTGGAGTGCTCCAGCAGTGGAAGCAAACAATGGATGACACAAGAAGTTCTTCCAGTCTTAAGGGCAGTAAACTAAAGCCCCAAAATTACTTAAATTACAAAGAACTGGAGAAGGCTGAACTCAGCAGATATAACTGCACTTGTCAGTCCCAACACTAGATATGAAAGCATAATTTATGATTAACATTTCAGCTGATACATTCTTTGTTAGTCTCAGTATCCATCCAGATAATATATCTGCTCAACATTCTTTTGTAATTTTGGCAAATTGGTTTGGATCAATGGCATTCTTGCTAACAGCCCACTTCTTAATTGGCATTGCAGCATAGCTTCAGCTTCTTGTCAGGCTTGGGATGGAGAGCCCCTTCAGTTGTACTCTTGTATGACGTGTTTGCAATTCCTGCCTCAAATGCAAAATATCCAGGTCCCACCTGCAGAGAGTAGCCAACACACATTTAACTCATCACCCCACACACATGGGCAGAGCTAACTAGGCTGTGTGGGGCATCCTGGGAGTGCTGAGTCCAGAGACCAAATGAGCTCAGGTAACTTCTGAGCAGCACTGAGCTGTGATGTGTTGATAAACCAGGTCACACAATAAGCCTGGAAGAAAGATGCTGACAAGCTCCAGGACTGACGTGACAAGGCAACAAAATGCCAGGCTGAGTTCCTGTTCTAAAATCAGGTGCATTTTTGTTTCCAGTTTGAGTAAACTATACATTCTCCAGGAACTTTGATGAGTAACTTGGAAGAAATACTTGACAATCACTTTAAGTAGATCAATGGGAGGGTCTGCTGAATCTGCAATTCCTGCTAAAGCATCAACAAAAATTTTACACTGAAGTAAGAAAATGATGAACGATAAAGCTGAAACACATTGTTATTTATTAAAAAAAATAATTAGTTGTTTCCTCTTTGGGCAACATGGTTGAAGCCACCTCCACATACAGAGTCTTCAAAATCTGTTGTTCTTTTCCATGTCTCTCCTGTGCAAATGACTCGCACAATGGGCAATTGTGAAAGACTGGGAATGGTTCGCTACTCTTAAAATCAGAAAGTCAAGTAAGAAAGAATAACACCAGAATATATCTGAAAATACAGAAAGTATTAACCTGACATGCCTATCACCCATAACTTCAAAATACAAAAGAGTGAACCCAAAAGGCAAGTTTGATGGAAAGTAAAGACGTATAAATTAGTCACTGCAAGAGTTGCTAAAAATAAAGCTGATGCCAGGAATTCATCAGTTTGAAAGTGTATTTGACATGCATACATTGTAGGAATTACACATTCATAAACACACCTCAGGACATGCCTCAGTCACTGGACTTGGGGAAAAAATCATCTCTAATGAATGTTTATACCTATTTGCATCACAGTTCTTATATTCCTGTCTATTCTTTAGAGCAACCATGGGATCAGCCTGTGGTTATTCACCCCACCTCTCAGAATGCTAATCCCCAGCTATCAGTAGGAAAAAGCCACTTATCTCAGTAACAGGGGCTGCTGTACCCTGCTCTCATTTTAGTCTGGAACCAGATGTATACAAGAAAACAACTATAATGAAGGAATTCCAAATCGTGTTTGAATTCAGCCACAGGATTATTTATGATGTACATCATGTTTCAGCCCAATTTCTTAAAGGCAGGGAAACAGCATTTGTAGGTTAAAGTAAAATTAGAAAGAACAAAAGAAGAAAGGAACAAACAAACACTACAAGCCCTGGTACCAAATGCAAACATTCAGATGCTGTTTTGAAATCCATTGGAAAGTCAGGAGTAACAGGTGGCTTTGTTACCAGGTATCAGTGCAGGGAGAGGCATCTTAAAAACAGCATGAGCTTAAGCTCTCCTCCTGCCCCTGCTTAACTAGCAAAAGGAAACCAGCACTGCTGTGGCAGCGATTCACAGAGGGCTCCAGGATGCCCTGCTCCACCCTTTGGAAAGAATGGATCAGCTACTCCTCTCTCAACAATAATCAAAGCAACTTGAAAGAAGCCAAAGAAAAGGCTTAGCTAATCAGCACAAGCAGATCCCATTCAAAATAAGTGGAGATTTGCAAGGCTACCTGCCCATTACACTGGATGCTTTATTGGTCAGAATATGCCTACGCTGGAATTTCTTTGCCATTTAATTTTATGGGTCATGCCCCAGAAGAAAACTGAATCAGAAAATTATTGCATTGAATTAATTAATTACAAGTAACAAGGAGTACCTCTTAAGCATTAAGGTTTTTGTTTCTTCTGACTGGACTTTATGCTTTTTTTGAGCAATGCACTCACACACAGCCCTCCCTGCCTGTTCTGCAGCATTCTAAGACCTCATGAGGCTGAACTCATGCCACACCTCCCTTAGAGCTACACAAGTTTGGAAAGGGAATATTTACTGTAGGGTAAAAAAAATAATACTTAGTTGTGGTTGACAGATGTTCTTTTTGTTTTGATATGCTTCGTCCAGATCCCTCTTTCTTCTGCTAAAACAAAAGGAAACATTGCATTGTTTTCACCTCAAGAATAAAAGACAGCTCCAAGTATCTGTTCTTCATGAAAAAAAAACCTGTAGTTTTCCTCCCTTTTAAGTGCTATTAGAGCTTTACAAAAATCTGGGGTATTTGATGATCATGCTTAAAGATACATACACAAGGAGTTGACTGATCTTCTAAAGAATCCATTACATATAGGATAGAACCAGGTTTGTGTAATTTATGGCAACAGGGAAGCAGTGAAGAAATTCACTGTTTTACTCTACATCTCCAAATCGTGCCTGCTCTGCCACCAGCAAATCCTCAGTAGGAAGTTAGGACACATCAGTAAATCTTACCCTCTTTAATAATAAGAGAATCTGGCTGCTTGTGTACAAAAAATGCTACACTTGTATGTAATGCTTGTAAATGCTTGTGTAAAAGTGCTTTTAGTAAGAGTTGATGTGATCCATACCCATTTTAGCACCCTTTGACAAAAGGGTGCTGAATTTTAAATTATGCAATATATATACAAAAGTGTGCAGCTCTACTCATACAATTTTTTTTATGTAAAAATATTTAACTATCCCATCCCCAAATTCTTCATTTTTTGTTTCTTTCATTGAGCTTTCCCAACTAGATTAGTCCTGGCATACCTGCAAGCTCTGCTTTTTCACTTCAAACCTGGTGTTACATTTATTATTCTTACGTTACAGCAACACAATATTGCAAAGATGCTTTCCTTTTAAAAGGGTCTGTCAAGCACCAGCCAGTGCACACATGGAAGTGCCTAACTGGAGCCTTAATACCAGTTGTCCCCATCTTACACTTTGAATATTCGTTTGTAGTTGTGCAGACTGGCATAAAAACATGGCTGTTTAATTTTACTGTTGTATATGAACAGGAAGGTATTGCTCTCTTATTTTTTTAAAGAAAGATGACAAGTTGGAGGCATCTGCCTAATTACAATGGTAATTATCTATTTCATCATAGGAATAAGATCACAAGGACATGGTCCTACCTGATTTTATCTGGTTTAGAGGTTGCTTTTTTACCTAAGCAAGTGACAAAAGTCTCAGCATCATCCTGCAAGTGACATAAGTACTTGATATAAAACCAGTCATTTATTCCATGCAAGGGTTACTGCTAGGATCAGACTCCACTAAACAGAGCTGTACTTCCAGATCCTGACTGTCACAAGGGAGAAGGGAAGTGTTATCTCTGTATTCACAGAGCTGCCTTCAGGAAAAGGTAACATGAGAACACTGCACTTATTTACATGAACCAGGACAAAGACTATGTCTGCAAATGTAGATGCAGACTCTCACAATACACTACAAGTTTCATTGGTTAGAGGCTTAAGTCCATTTTCAATATATATTTAATTTTGCTACTGGTTGTCTTATTTTCTTTCATCTCACAGTAAGAAATAAAACCACAGCAGGTTTAAAATCACACCCAGCTCATGTCCCATTAGGAGAAATGTCAAATTCTCCATGTTGGAAGAATAACTGATAGCAAATTTTATTCAATATAAAAATCCCTGACTGAAAAATAGGAAAATGCCTGCACTGTATGAATATGCCTCACTTGTTCAAGATTACAGCCTGCAGACCAGAGTGCAAGCTTGCTCTCTCTTAGATTCACAGCCCCTCAGCCACAGCCATGGCACTTGCTCTGTGCCAGCTCTTACCCAGCAGCAGCTGAGCAACAAGAGATCTTTCATTTGCCAAGCAGTAAAACCCACACAGAATAATTACCGAGCAACAGCCAACGTGCTGTAAATCAAAAGTTGTTGCAGAGCCACCCTCTCAGAGGCAGGGAATTTTCTGGTTGTGTTTCAGAGATCTGGACTAGTCTGAATTTGGAGGAGACCATATGATGGTAAGAGCACAGGTCTCAGAGAATGTGCCTTCTCCCTGCTTGCTAGGCACCCTGGATGAATAGGAAGTTGGAATTAATGATCTTAAACCATATTAAATCCCACTGCTCTTAGTAGCTCCCAGGCATTTAAGAATAATGTTGAGTTCTCAAGCAAATAAATTTTCCCTTCTCCCCTTATGGTTTTCCAAGCCTGTCTGCACCAGTGATAACAGAAGCCACTGGAAAAAAGTAGGAAACAGCTGGGAGAAATAATAGTAAGCACAGTGGGAAGGGGATGCCACAGGACAAGGCAGTTCCCAGGCAAGTCCTCTTTTCACTTCCATGTGAGCTTATTGCACTAAGGCCACTGGAAACAGAAGTGTCCCACTAGATTGCAGACTAGGACCCTGGTACCCACACAACTCTGCTGCAAGACTGTCAGGGAATAAGCCTTGTTCTACAATCTACTCCAAGCAACATGAGCCACAGCATTTAGTATCCTTTCAAAAAGTATGGCCAACCAGAAGAAGACAGTGCTTTGAAAAAGTAACTAAACTCACTTGGATGGCCCCAATACTGTGAGAAAGCAGCCAATTCCCCAGTGGCATGTCACTTGGGATAGGTTTTGGATAGGTTCATCAGGTTTGCTCATTGCTGTCCACATCCATCCCAGGGAAGAGCGTGGGCCTGTCTGGGGTGACACTCCTCCCCAGCCCTCCCCACACAGCCAAGTACAAGCTGTGGGATGCAGCAAGTTACACCTGGCTTTTAACATGGACTTGTTAAGACAGAGTCCCCATGCCAAACTTTCTTATTAAAACAGATGCTCTACTTGACAAATTATTGTGTTCAAACCACTTAGAAATCAGAGAGATGGACTGAGAGGTACTTCATAGTTACAATTTAAAGAGATCCTGTCATCACAGGGTCTGAGTCATGCCAGGCAGGCATAGCAAGGTGGCCACTGAATCCATCCCCGTGGTGGTCAAAATGTCTAAATGTCTCTGATATGAACCACAGAGGCCACTGCAGCCAGAAAAAGCTGTAATAGTTTGTTCAACAGCCTTTATGTAAAGCTGTAAAAGATGGAAGACTATTGCCTGCCAGAAGTTGTCCATCACCTCTTCCACAACCTATTACACTGATCTGCACAACAGAACTTCTCCACCTCAATAGCTGCAAAGGAAGGAGCACAGGAACCCAAAACTGATATTAAACTAAAGTCTTCAACAACTCCATTATATTTTTAAAGTGGCTTCACTTTGATGTTTAAAAACTACCTGTGACTGAAAATGCCACTGTTTCCAGATAAACCAGTATGATTTTTCAGAGACAAATTAACCTTCAGTCTAAAGAAACTGAATTCACCACACTGCTCTTCAGTGAGCCAAATTATCCCAAAAATTCATCTGCTTGTAACAAGCACTGACTAATGCCCTCTCAGTACAAGCTAACTTGCAGCAGCTGTTACTTTAAAATCTCTTCTAATTGTGGCCAAGCCAAGAGCATTCAGATGAATGCACAGCTTGTGTAGGCTCAGAGTGCTGATATGCTCAGCCCTTTCTACAGTTTCAGCTTGGAATTGCACGTGGCGCACATTCACCCTGGCGTTTTTATCCATTCAAATCATAAAGAGCATTTCTCATTGCACTTATTATTTAATTGGCCACATTTCTACAAGCGTATGAAAAAGGTTTATACAACACTCCAGATTTGAATAAAATTAATCAAAATGGTTTGGGGTCACTTCATCAGGATATACAACTATTTGCGCAGTTAGTATTGCTTTTAAGAGCAATTGTTCTGTATTTCTCTTAAGAGTAATAAATTACAAGGTTCTCTCCTTGCCTTTGCAATCCAATTTCTTATTTTATCTCTTGACTTTTATTCTCTCTCCCACATGTTCCTCCCTTAATTACAACTTCAAACATTAGAGGAAAAAAACTGTCACAATGAATCAGATGGTTAGTCCATGAGGTGTGATATTCTATTTAGTACTGATGTCAGACTGGCAGATCACTTGGAAACAGCACTGCACTGCAAGTCAGCTGAAGAGAAATTCTCATAAGCTTTTTCAATAGTCAGTTCCTTTAGCTGATTCCATAGTGGATTTAACCAAAGTAAACGACAGGAAAGCCAAAGAGACGGCCTGCAGCAGTTGCAACACTGGGGTTTCAAATAGGTGTCATTTCCTATAGAAAAGGCACAGAAACTGGATCTGCAGTACATGTTTATACACAAAATTCAGCTTTCTACCAAGGCACGGTACTTCCCCTATTGCATGCTATTCTGTATGCTCAGGAAGAAACTAGAAAAATAATTAAATGCATTTGTCCCAGCAGAAGGTGTTAATCCTTTGAGAATTAAGTTTACACTCTTTTCAACTATCTGCTTTTCAAGCAACAATGTCTCCTAGCATTTCAGGGGAGTGAGAAGTTAAACAACAGAGTTAAGTTAACCTGAAGTCACAAGTAGTGCCAGGTTTGATTTAATCCTAGGCTGAAAAAGCTTCCCAATTCCAAGTTTGCAAGCTTTGAGTTTGAGTAACTCTGGCGAGAAACTTCAGTTTACATCTATTTCAGTGTTACCCAGTTTCAGTAGCTTCCCCAAAAGATTCACAGAGCTAGAGTTTTCAGGTTGGTACCTGGAACGTTTCATGAAGGGGTAAGGGCAGTGTAGAACTACAGCCTCTGTAATTGGCTCTACAGTAACACTCCCCTCAGGTTCTGAGTTCATGGAAACTGAGTATTCCATATGTTTTTTGGAAGGTAAGTGCACATGTGAGAAACCTGAAGTGAATAAGACATAGGAGAACAAAGAGATAGGAATTCCCACAGAGATGCAGTTAGGACAAATACTGAGTCTCACAGTTCATAATTCGGCAACCTCTTCGAAATATCCTGTTGGCTATTGAGTGTGATCTCTCAAGATAAATTAGGCCTTAGTGCAGCATCAAGGAAAGCACCTGCAATCAGCAAGATGCTTCCACTCACCTTCATGAGAGCAAAATGAATTTTGAATAAGCCTTGTTGTTTATCATACTGATACACACTGTTTGCTTATTTAAAAGACTGTTCTTCCTGCCTCGGTAGGTACTCAGCAATTGCTGTGCTCCTTTAATACAGCTGGAATATTTGAAGCATGAATCAGAAGGTAATACTGCACATAGTGTTTAGGTGTTTTATGATAGATTACACTCATTAAACCTGTGGCTACTGTTTGTATTTATTGTGTTCCAAGGAAGGATTACAAAACCAGTCCTACAGACCTGCTAGAAGGCTTAATTGTACATTTGCTGTATTTGCACCAGAAATTAAGAAGCAGAAAGTTACATTCTTTAGGCAAAATTAAAGTTTGCCAATACACACACACATAATTTTTTCTTCTAGTTGCTGGATTTCCCCATACCTTATTACAGAGTCCTGACATATAAAAGGCTCTATTTCTATACTCTACATGATGCTTCAGGAATGAAAGGGAGAAATAAATGCAGTTGCACAAAAGCTTAAAATTATTCACAGCAGTAATAGTCACTGGTAGTGGTACCTCTACTTATTTGAGCTGTCTTTTTTCATTTATTGATAGATTTGAGATCAAAGTCCAACTGGGGATTTCTCCTAAGTTTTCAAAGTATTGCATGGAATTATTTGGCCCCAATTAAACAAAAAAGTAAAATTGCTTGTTATCATATGAAAGACTTAAAGGTCATGCCAGGATGGCAGGTGGAGAAAAGGATGAGAGCAGAAATACATTATAAAAAAACCCCACCAAACCCAACCTTTTCTCCAGTAGCTAACAATGTGTCTTTCACATGTCAGTAAGATTCAGACATCATCAGATTTCATCCTTTTGAAGGCTGGTGCTATTTATTCAGCACTTCAAAAGGATTTGACTTCATTTCAGCCTCCAACTGTGATCTCTCATGTAATTGGAAGAAAACCACTTCAGATTTGCAACAGATTTTTAAGTTTTTCTCCCTAGCACTGAGATCTTACTGTGTCCTATGACAAGCATGGAAATGACCACACTAGACAGACAGGGACCTATGAGACTCCACTGAAGGGAGGTCTTCCGCAAAAACCCTTGTAACACCATCATTTTTTCCTCATCAACTAATATAGCCCTAAAGCCATGCTCCAAGGAAATGACACAGATGTTTCTAGGGAACATACATGAGCAACACCAAACCCAATTCTTCACAACAAACTGTGCAGCATGTATGCACTAAACATCTGCAGGCTACCAAGTGCAAAAGTATTCTCCCTGACATATCTACCCACTGTTTTAATTGCTGGCAAATTCTCTGTCAGAACTCTGTCAGCTGGTGCAAATTATGACAAGGAATCCATTTCCAGTTATTTCCAAAGGGTATTTTTCAATAGGATATTAACAGGAACTCATCACACATGTGAAGATAATGAATGTCTTTTTCTGTATGTGACTTCCGCTTGAAGGGAGGGAGATGGTCACTAAAGGTGGAATCTGACAAGGGAAAAATGAAAGCTGCCTTTATGTTACAGCCATAGGGAGACAGCAGCCCAGCAAGAGGGATAAAGAGCACTGATCTCATCTCACAAAATCCCTCTGCCTCAGTTTTTGAAACACACACTAACGACCAAGAATTGAGGTGCTGCAATTGAGAGTGTTCTCCAATACAAGCAGTATTTATAGGAGGGATCCTGCATAAAACCTCAGAGCTCCTTTGAGCCCAAGGTGGATTTAAGCCAGGTGAGGAGCTCTCTCTCCCCTCAGCCCATAATTATGCACAGTTTCATAATCAGCGTTACTTTCTGTAAGAAAAACCACCTCATATGGAAATCCAAAATGCACAAACACTACTGATGTGAACCAGGTATTTCAGTGGCAATGCTCCCATGAAATCATCAGCTGAGTTGCCAGCAGCACTAAAGGCAATGAAAACACTACAGCTATTACAAAAGCAGCAACTGATCTGTAACACAGACAAGCATTATTCTTTGTTCGCAACAAAGATGAGAAAATTGCAAAGAAAATTGAGTTTGAGGCTAAGAAACGAGTTTCTCCAGCTGCTGTATCAGTCAGCAAGATCAGCAAGGCTTCACTCACAGTTGATAATAGCTCTTTTCCTCTTGACATTCCTTGGAAACCACAACTAAATGGCCAACTGTGGGAGGAAAAATAAATTCCCTATATTGTTCACTATTTCCTACATTATTGAGCTAGAGGATGTCTCATGAGCAAAGAATTTTTACCTTCATAGAATTCATCCAAGTTTTTCAAGACCATACTGAGAGTTCTATTTCTAAGTTTGCCATCATAAGAAAAATTTACATTTCCTTTCTTTCCTTCTTGTTACTGGGTTAAAGGGAACACAAAGACAGGACCTGCCTTGAAAAACCCCTTGATTTTTGTGAAGAAAGTGTGTGTGATCCTGTCCAGCAGTGGCTTTGAGAAAGACATCTCAAATAGAAGAAAACTCAGATGCTACAGTAGTTTCTCTTCCCATGCCACGAACAAGAACTTTGAGAACTTCAGCTGGTATGAAGAACTCACAGCACTTGCAGTACTGTTTCCTGACACAAATATTCCCATGGTGGATGAAGTTTTTTTCCATCTTAATTTCAGGCAAAAATAACGTCATTCAAATTTAAGTGTAAACGGGGTAAGAATGGCACTGCTGACTTAACCAAAATGTTTTGCACCAACACTGAGATCAAAGAGTTCCCACAAAGGGGACAGACTAATAAATAGTCAAAACCCCCCAATTTGTTTTACCAAAGGGGCAAGTGACATTAGAAGCTCAAGGCTATCCGAATGTAAAGTTACAGTACATATGTCTTCAACAAGAGACTTGCCATTCCAATTTCCTTTGCTCCTATTTATTTTGCAAATGTTGAGTACAGCTCTGGAAGATTTTTTTTTTAATAGGAAAAAGAAACGGAGGTTGCAGTATTTATTTTTTCAGGCTTAAGTACAACATTTATGTAATAGCACTGAGCTTGAACATATCCTCAGCCCCTTCTGTAGAAAAGCATAGTTGCACCCTGTTGCTAAGGCAGGACAGAGGAGTCGTCATTTCTTACCCAGAAAACAGCCTAAGCAACCATCAGCAAACTGGCAACCAAACCCAGCTCTGCTTTAAGCTTCCAGACTCCAAACTTTCCAGCTTGCTGTCCCCAAAATCACCTGCTGTAGGCTTTAAACAACTTTGAGCTCTCAGCTGGGAGCAGTATGGTCTAATGTCATCTCCTCTATTTCAGTCCAGACTGCCTGTTCAGGTCCTTTATCACAAATATCCCCGTGCACTCATTTTTGCTGGGATCTGAGCTTTCTGGTTTATTCCACAGCTCAACCGTTCCTGCCCGTCCACTGCTGTGTGACTCAGTAATCATTTCCCCCACACCTGCAATCCCTCTCTAGCATTCAGTACCTTGGCTCAGCACTTAGAAGCTGCTCTGACCCGCAGCCCACACAGGAGGTTGCGTTGCCAAGGGCCTGGCTAGCCCTGTTATCCCAGTATGCAGACACCAACAACCACACTTGGAGTGTCTTCCAACTTTCTTCAAGTAGAAAGGGTACAACCAAGGTCGCATCTACTCTGTGAAAAGGAAGTCTTCAAGGAAGCAAACAGAGAGTGGCATAAAGGATATACCCTATATAATCTTAAAAGTCGTCCAGGACTTATATTGATCCCAGCCTCCAAGTTAAGTCTGCGTGTTTTTGATTAAAGGAGATTTTTACTCAGCTGGATTCAGCTGTGAAATACATGGTCTTGCTAAAGAGAAATTTACCTTAGCTCATTTACCCTGACCATGATATGAACCAAATCATCAATCTGGACTTGCATCTAGATAGACAGGACATCCTTCCAATTTTGCAAAGCCAGTTAGGAAGGACTCCTGCATTTGGTTATTCAAGTTAAGAGAGGTTCTATGTTCTTTATCTCTTCTTTGAAAGAAGAAAAAGAGTTTAAAAATTCAGCGTACACTAAGCAGTTTACTTTCGTGACTAGATAGATGCCACCTTGTTATCTCGGATCTTAGTCTTTGAAATAGAGAAGACCCTTTAGTTAGTTTTCCAGATAAATTAATGTTAATAGCAGCAGTCAGCCATGCTAAATCCTTCTCCTGGGGGAAAGACCCAGGATCTGGCTGCAACTACTCACCAAAGTAACAAACATTGAGTTCTGACTTTTAGAACTGTGCCATATCTGTGGAGGGGAATTTCCTGTCTGAGGGAGAGCCGTAAGATGTCAGGTTTATGAATTTCAACAGACAGGGTTTTGCTACCAACTAGTAGAAACACAGAAGGGCAGAACTATGAAAGTAGTCAGTATCCTTTATAGCACCTTTTCTTACTACCACTCACCCCCTCCCTGTGGCTTCCAGCATATTGAACATTGTTTTGCCATTCCCAAGTCCATAGACTCTTTTTTACCAACCTGAGAAAGTTCCCTGAAACTTGCCTGCCAAGAAGACAGGAGCAAAGCAGTGCTTTGCCTACAAGGTTTGAAGCACTTTGGCTTGATTTGTATATTTTTTGAAGAACGGACAGCAAGTAGCTCTTCTGCCACTCCTGTGAGTCACAAATTGCCTCCCCAGGACCTGGCCTCTGTGTTGTCAGGCCTGGGGTCAAAAGCAGACCCGAGGCAAGTTGACACTAACACGCTTTTATTTCTGTGGCAATAGCAGAATGGCAACTTGATCTCACCCAAGATGGCTATTCATTTTCTAAGTGTTTAAAAACATTAACAGTTTGCAACACTCTAAACTGATACACAAGATGGACCATTATTCCATTATTGCCATTTCAGGGAGGCAGAGAAAATTTAGGAGATGACAGCCTTAAGTGTTCTACACAAAACCACAGCAGTGCCTGGACTTAGACCCAACTTGGAAACCTCAGACTGCCTTTGAAAGCCAGCGAGTGGGATCACATGTGATCTGGGGACTGTTGTAGCCAAGTTTTTATTGATTTATACCTCATTTAACCAGGTACTCCCTGTATTACCACATGAATATAGTCAGTCTTGTTATAGGCACATGCTACTGCAGACCCAGGAAACTTGGGCATCTCTGTGCTATGTTCCCCAGGATTCCACTAGGAATTACTACAAACCAAGCTGAATGTTTATCTGCAGTGTCAGCAAGTCACGGGGTTTTAGTCCTCTTTGATGTCTTATTTTCCAGAGGAGAAAACAGAAAACATTTGAAATCATTCAATTTAAACATTACACATGATTTTCTGCATTACAGCCACTATAACATATACATATTTATGAATTTTGCTCATGGTAGGAAATTTTCAGCTTAGAGATCAAAAACACAAGCAGAGACCTATCAACAGTCCTTGCTTCTCCCATCTTAAATACAGTGTCTTCCTTACTATTCATTATTTTTGTTAATTAGTTCACAGTGATTTGCTGTTCCCCCCCCCAGCCAACAGCAAGCAAAGAGGAAGTGATGGAAGTTTTTTCCTAAACCTCTCTCCTGGAAATGACATTTACATCCAATAAAGTTAAGCAAATACACTAACATTTAAAAGGGATTCAACCGTCTAAGCTGGCAGGCACCCCTGAATGTCCACAGACTCCAGCAGTTTCATTCTCCATAGTAAACCCTCAGCAACTCAAAGGGTATCATCCTCATGACAGAATCACAGAATGATCCAGGTGGGAAAGATCGAGTCCAACTCTTGACCAATCACCACCATGTCAACTAGACCATAGCATTAAGTGCCACATCCAGTCATTTCTTCAACATCTCCAGGGACGGTGACTCCACCATCTTCCTGGGCAGTCCATTCCAATGGTTAACTACATTTTCTGTGAAGAAATTCCTTCTGATGTCCAGCCTGAACCTCCTCTAGCATAGCTTGAGACTATGTCCTTTCATCCTGTCACCGGCAGCCAATCAATCCAGCCTGTCTAGATCCCTCTGCAGCAATGAAACAAATGAAAAAAAAAACCAACAAAAACCAAACCATTCTGGACACCTATCAGGACGCAACCACATAAAAGAAAAATGACATCTTCATAAAACTTTTTTTTGCTCAAGGTAAAGCAACCAAAACCTCATTAACAGTTCTCAGAAATCACAGTTCATGCACTCTTAAAAATAACAAGCCCCAAACCAGAACAAAGATAGGAAATTGTAAACCATAAACAAATTTCTTTTAATTAGCCCAGAGGAGAATGGCAAGCCCATTATCTCACTCACCCCATTCAGAGACAGCTCCAGTGTCAGGCATGTTCCTACTCTGCTGAGCGACCCTCTGGCATCAGCACAGCCATGGCAAGCAGGGCAGCACTCTTGGGTTCAACCTCATCTTGGATTCAGCTGTACACTGATATACAGCTGAACATGTGGACCTGGAGAAACACAAGTGACCTGCAGCTACTTCCCCTGCCATAATTTTTACGGTATTCACAAATTATACCCCACAGCAATCACATAACTTCCAGTGCTTTCTGCAACAATTCAGAGCAGTGTTGTATAAAGGTTTTGTTTCAGGATTCCCTTAGAAGCACTACATGCAGGACCTACTACTCTAATATACTTGCTCCTGGAGAAACCTGCCTCTAGTCCCTTTGCTTCATGCTTCCCTTGGGTTTTCCACATGCTGGGCCGGAGCACAGCTCTCTAGGCAACATCCTCAGCATTTCAGAAAAGCAGCAGCACCCAGTGCAGCTTCAAAAACACAAATAAGCACAACACAGCTGCACACCAACCACAGTGACAGAGGCTGTCCAGGTTCCCTACCTCACCCTTTTGGGCGACATCACCTTCTTACCTCCTCCTCAGCTCAAATCTACACAGCAGTTCAACCTCCTTTCCAAGGTCTTCTATTGTGATGTAGATTCCAGTCACTTTCTTTTCAAAGCCAAGTGTTCTGTTTCCTCAAAAGCCTTCAGGTAGCAAAGTCTCTTTGGCTCACATTTAATCTCAACAGAAGCACGAGTGGCAGAAAGACACCAATAAAGTCCTGGAGGGACCATCTGTCCTACTACAAACATCCTTAAGAACGCTTCTTTAATCCATTTATGGTGCATCTTCATCAAATCTTTAAAGTTTTATAACAAATTGTTTTCTGGTCCTGCAAAAAGCCTCATTCAACCCTGCTAGAGAAGTTGTGAAGTCAATTGCCACAGCTAATGGCTTCATGCCCACCACTTGGGCTGGGCATGACCTGGCATATGCTGCCCTCCACAGCACTGGGAGCCTCCTCTGTCAGGGTGCTGGTCATGTCTGCAGCTCACACTACAGCACAGATACACTCACTTACCTCCCCTTGCTGATATATGCCCACAGGGTCAGTCTTTCATGTGCCCAAGCTCAAGTCTTTCCCATACGATAGAGGATCTTTTATGCTACTGTCTTTTAAATCTTTATAGCAGGTGGGACTACCAGAAATCAGAGGGTAGGCATGACAAGCTATAGTGTCACCTACCTATTCTACTTGCCCTTTTCCAGTCTATATAAAGCATCAGCAGTTTTCCTATTTTTCTTTTCCCAAGACATCATCCGTTTCCCACTTTACCCAGCCCTGCCCTCACGGTATTACTGCCCCCAAATCCTCCAGCTGACTCTTCTTAAGGAGTACTCCCCTCCTCTCAGAAGCACACTGCCAGACCCAAGCTTTTCCTTCTCTTCATTATTTAGTTTCTCAAGAGCTGGCAGCCTCCAGTTTTCAGTCACAGGATCATTTAGGATGGAAAAGACCTCTAAGATGATGGTCAAGTCCAGCCATTCACCTAACACTGCCATGTTCACCACTAAGCCCTGCCCCTAAGCACCTCCTCCTCATTTCCCCTCACAACAGCAACAGTGGGTGCTCTGCCATTCCCTTCCTATATTGACATTTAATCTTCTTCCCATCCTTGTACCCAGTGCTGGGGACTTCACTTTCAGACTCTGGCTCGAGCCTGTTATTGCCAGGAGCTACATTATGACTCCTGTTTACACAGTGATCATTTAGTCCTCAGATGATCAGCTGAGCAGGCCTCTCTCTCCTTTGCCCTTTGTGAAGACTGAACAGTGACCAGAGGGGCTGGTGCCTTCCATATGCTCCCATCCTTGACTGAAGTTTTTTAAAAAGTGATTATTCTTGTTTAAAGTATAAAACTACAATATTTTGTAACTTTTAAAAGGAAGTCACTGCTCACCCCACAAGGGGAAATCTCTCTTTGAACCATCTTTCACTTCAGAAGGCACAAATCACAATGTGTCCATGACACTAATTACAGCATTTAGTGTAGAATTCAATTAATGTAAATAAAAGTAATTATAATAATTATTACTACTGTGGTGCAATTATATTACTAATTGTGCCCTCTCAAATTATGATCTCCCTGACTTGCATTTCTGGTATCAGCTATGCCTTTATATACTCCCTGCCTCCCTTCCCCTTCAAAGGGAGAAAGGCCAAGACATTTCCTCCCTCACACACAGCATTCCATCACCTACCAGCAATCTAACCAAGCCATCCTGTTCTGACCTGCTAGTACAGATATACTAATCTTGTTAGGTTTAGTTGTTTGGGAGACAAATAGAGTAGGTATAGCTGGGGACAAAGCAGAAACTGTGGCTCATGGAGTGCCTTCTATCACGCAGTTGTGGATCAATTTTTTCAACCAATACCAGTATTTTCAAGTTTCTGGTAAACCACAAACTGGGATGCAGTTTCACTTTGAAAACACAGAAGAAAAATGCTTCCTGAATCCTCTAGGCTGGCAACTCTGCAGGTATTTCACACCCACACAGGACAAGTAATTACCAGTCAAATGTGGTTACAGCTCCAATTATTGCTCTATAACTCTGTTTGTACCTGTGTTTGTGTCTAAATCACAAGGCAAATGTGCTCTGGAGAGGAAATCACAGTCCTTGGTACACCAGTTGCCTGAAGCACAGTTACACATCTATCCTTGCTTAGGAAGCCATTTTCCTTCCAGTGGAAACAAGAATGGATGCAGAAGAGGAGAGGGTGGAGAAAGGCTGTTACTTACATGGATGACAGCACAGCATAAAGATCTGGACACCCACCCAGGTGTCAGCTAAGAAGTACTCTGAAGCTGCACTGCTGAGATCTGCCTTATAAACAGACTGACACTTCTCTGTTGTGTTTTACTCTGTGAGCTTTCTCCCCAGCATGGCTAAGTAGACTAGGAAACAGGATGTTAGTCAAAAGTGAGGCTGCAACCCAGCAGTAAGACATTAAAAAGTCCTCAAGAACTGATGGCATATAAAGTGCTGTAGAGAGCACATTGACCCAGTATTGCATTATGGTGTTCTAAGTACCAAAGGTTATAATTTTTCAGACGAAATGTAAAACGCAGATTCTGCTTGTTGTGACCATTGTTAGCCTTTCAAAAGTCAGGAGCTTTACTTTCAGTCACCCAGCAAAAGCTCCTTATGTCATTCACTTTTTACTGGTTTTGCAGAATTGTTTTGTACTACCTTGTAGCTGCATTCTGTGCAATCTATGATTTAAAAGCTCTATGCTGCCTGCATACGCAAAGCTCTCCCTGAAGTACAGAAGAAATTTGTTACAAATACTTCAGTGAACAAGGCCCTTTGTTGTTCTCAAAGGAAGTCATTCATTTGAGCTGCTATGTGATTTTTCCTTATGGTAAGACAAGCAATCATAGATTCAGCTATGACTGGAAGAGCACTAAAAATAATAATTAGAAAAAGAGTAATTTTAATGGACTTATTTTTTTAAAAAATAAAAAAGAGTCAGGGAACCTCATCTAATTCCTTGCCAATTCATAAAAGCTGTATCTTTGATTTCTCTAATAAACCAATGAAGTGAAAAGTTAAAAAATCTCTACTGAAATAGGACAATTCCTCTGTTGCCACAGGGGAAAATGTTCTTTAATACATTACCATTCATCACAATAGAAGTGTTTTTTTTGCACTTGGGTCTGCTGTTTGTAAAAGGAGTTTTAACATCACATCACAACTTCTAATGAACACTTGCCTATTTGAAATCACAACTAAGATTTTTTCAAGCAAAAGGGCATCTGTAATATCTTACTAATAACTTATTAAAATGGTCAAGAGCTTCCTGTACAATAGAAGTTATAGAAAATAAGTGAGAGAGACACTGTGATAAACCTTACAACAGCTAACTAATTTCAGTGCATGAAAACCCGAGAAATTATTCCAAAATCTTCTCAGCATTGTACACAAATAGGATTCTCTCAAAAATAAAAGCAATGTTCTAAAATAAGTTTTCATTTGTGAGTCATTGCAAGGACAAAAAAAATTCTACAGATCAGTGACATAGCAATAATTTTTTTTATCTTACAGAAACAATTTGGAAATTATTTACCTTTCTCCAGTCAGTATTTATTGTTGTAGTTACTGTGAGACAAGCACTTCATTTGTTTTCACCCATGAACTGGAAAAGTGCATTTTAGTGCAGTTTCTGTATCCTTTAGGCCAATGCCATCGAAGCCATTTTGTATTCTCTAGCTAACTGAATCTGCTTGGCTCATATAATCTCATTTCGTGTTTCTTCTAATTAGATTGGTTTTTTCACTCTTCAGCACTAGGGGAATGCTGCTGCACATCTTCTTCTCAAGAACCAGCCCAGCCAGAATCAATTGCTGCTGTTTCTCCAACTGACTAAGGCTGGCTGGATAGAAATAAATTTTCTTATTGTCTCTGATTGTCTATACCGCTACTGCTCTACATAAGAAAATATCTGGTATAATAGCTAAATGCTTTAATTGAACAGGATTACTAGTTATTTTTATTTTCACTTTAATAACTCAGGCATTGCCAAGACCAACTCCACAAAACACCACGAGGCCAATTTTGGCAACTTCATGGGTTTTGCTGTGATTTAAAGGACCAGCCAGTAAGCAGTAGGAAATGAACAACTATCCATGGAGGCAGTCAAGATAAGGAACAGCACTTAAGAGTTTTTTGTCCTCAGAGACAGGAACTATTATTTCTCTAAAGGAAATCAAATTTGGATCCCATGAATCCTTCACAGTGCTTTCACCCAGAGCAGCAGTTAATAGCTGTATTATGGAGAATTACATTATTGCCTGAATTCATAAATTCAAGCTACGTCCTCCTTGCAGTTCACTTCCTATGACATTCTGTACCTCCTATTTGTACCTCAAACCTTACTGTAGCACATACCTTTTAAATGGAAGATGCAGAAACTGTGGAGGGTATTTAAATCAGAATAAAGCATTATGATCATAATCTTGACCACAATACATGCAATTATATTATCTTCTTCAAAAGCACTGTAATGAGGGGGGAAAAAAAGGAGACAATATATTGGGTACAAAAGAAGTGTATCAGGGATTAAACCCCCAAAATAGAATGTAACCTTGCCTTTGACAGGTGCATTACATCTACTGCCAGTAGTTTTATGCCTTTCTCTCTAGTCTTCATTTCAGCAGCCTTTGTCAGCTTGACACACCCGTACATTTTGAACTGAACTGCAAGACAAGGAGATGAGTTTCTTCTCAGATGTAGAGAGATAACTTGTGCATGAAGTGTAAGAGCTGTTAAGGCACCTACAGCACTCCTGGAAAGGATGGGATATTACAGTAAAGTAAAAGTCAAGAGCTGCAATAGGCGTTTGGTGTGTATATGAAATTATTTGCTGGCACCTACCAATCTATAAGAGAGTAACAGCCTGCAGAAGGAAATCCAAGTCAGGGCCCTGCTCTGCAAATCTTGGAAATCACTGGGAGTCCTAGAATTGGAATAGATGTATTTTATATGTACTAGACAAGAATAGTAGTGAAGATATGCAGATAAACCTGCTCATACAGAATTATGTACTAAATATCCCACTAGCAGAAAAGGCTTTTTGGTTTGTGACTAAAGCACAACACTCAAAATCAGACTTTGTTCCATCTCTAGTCTGCTCTGTGACCTAAAATTAAGTTATTCCAATGACTTGCCTGTCTCAGTTTTTTCTCCTTAGGGAATTAACAAAAACCAAGTCTCCTTTGCAAATGTTTGGATTAAAAGGTGAAAAGTACCATTCAGGCATCTTATTAAAATAATCTGATGAACTAGGAATGATCACATTATTTTAGCAAATCTATGAACATTCATAGTTACTATAACACATTATTGTCATACACAACAGTAACATTTACAAACAGCTTAAATCTAAGAAATCAACAAAGAAAGAATTAAAGGAAAGACATGGACGGGGTGGACTCTTCTTCAGAGAAACTTAGAGGGCACAAAATGAATAATAAATGCTTTTTCTATACAGCAAGTATCATTGGCTACTATATTTACATTTTAACATTTATAACGCAGTTTGAAGTATTATTTACAACTACTGTGCAGTTTTCCTTAAAGCTTTTAAACAGACACTGAGACAAGTTATTTTTTTCTAAGGTAATTACAGATATGATTCAAATAAAATATTAAAATTAATACTTTACCTGGTAGAAAAATATATTTTAATAGAGAACTAAAAAGAAAAGGTTTGTGCCTCCCTACAGCAAGGAAGTACATAAAAAATGGTATCTCCTTTGAAGCAGTAAAACTTGCTTTAAAATCAATGAAAAAAGTAACTTACTGGAGAATAATAACACTTCCTTCAAAGTAAAGTGGTGATTGAAATGGAATATATATTTTTTATGGATTTCCTTGCGCTCATCTTACAACAGAGTAGTAATGAGTAGATTAATTGTTTATTTCAGAAGAACTCATACGTATAAGCATGACCTTAGAAAGTTCACACGCAACAGATTGTGGTAAGAATTTGTATATTTTATTATAACTTCCACCCAACTGCACACAAGAAATCATTCAAATTATGAAGAAATCATACTGGAATGTTGATTTTAGCAGGTTTTTTTTTTCTAAATTCCTTTATTTAAGACTAAAATACTGATTTTAAAGGGGATAGATGTGAAACTTAAGGATAAAACTTTATTATTTTCATAGAATACACAATGCTTGAACATTTAAAAAGTACTCAATGTTTGTAAAACATTATGGAGTTGATAAACAGTCATAAATTTAACACAGATTCCCTCTAATTTAAAAAAGTGGTTCTCAAAATAAATCAACAATTCCCTAGTGCACTTATAAAGAGAAAAGATCAAAAGCAGGAACTGGTATTTTTCCTTCCAGTATTAATTAGTAATTAGAAATCTTAGCTTCATTAGTGCCTACTCTGAAATGGTTTGATTTTTTTTCTTTTTTGGTGGGGAATGGGGATGTTACACAGACAAATCCTGCAACAAAAGTAATAAAAATTAACCAGTTTTGAAACTGCTTGCCTTCATCACAGTTAAAAAAGGATATGAAACTGTATTATTTTCTTTTAAATACACATCTTCCTTGTAGAACTCAGCTTCCAGTTGGTCTGGAGTTGCATGTAGTTGCATGTATTGCATAATTCTACTGGCCAAGTAACACCCTTCCTCTATGACAGTTCAGATGAATCTGATAATTTTAAGTAGAAATAAAAATACTAGCATTTTTTTGGCATTTTACAGAAGCTGACAGCTCCTAATATTTGGATCAACAGCAAGTCCTAAAGAAGATCTTCCTGCCTGTGGGGCGAGAGGGGCAGGACGGGCCCTGCATCGTTTCAAAACCAAGTAGATTAAATGAATGTCCCTGTATGGATTTCAAGTGTCTCCCACTTGCAATTTACTTGATGTCTTCAATGCTGATTGTGTTTTCACAGCTCGATGTTTCCTGCATACAAGGTGATCAGCAGGATGGCAGTGAACCCCGTCAGTAACCCGGCATTCTGAATGAGGAAGAATGTAAGATCCGTCTTTCTTCCAGTCACTTTCTCCCGCAGCATATCATTCATCTCTGGGAACTGAAAAAAAGGGATATTTTCGGGTAAGTATTGCCATCTCGTGGCAGCATGCTTAATTTAAGGCATTAAGAACTGAACAATATTGCTACTCTGCACTGAATACTAGAACTAGCAGAGGGTGAGGGCAGTCACAGGAAAACATCACCCTAATTACCCTGAAAAACCACTCCACCAAGGATGAAAAGATGAAATGGTGTTTGTTCCTCTCTACTGTGACTTCATCTAGTTGTGTCTCATGCAAATTTTCCCTTTTT
Source organism: Eopsaltria australis (assembly GCA_034509425.1). Taxonomy (NCBI): domain Eukaryota; kingdom Metazoa; phylum Chordata; class Aves; order Passeriformes; family Petroicidae; genus Eopsaltria; species Eopsaltria australis. The sequence goes on along the minus strand of JAVTVJ010000172.1, from coordinate 1,001,422 downwards.
GATTCCAACAGCCTCCTAGGTTCCAACTGTTGGTCCATGTGTTGCTAGGAGCAGCTGCCCTTGTATTGCTAAAGGTTTTGTTTCTTCCTTCCTTGGTATAAATAGAAACCCTTGTTTAACCAGATTAAGATTCTGCTTTATCTAAAGGAAAATGAAGTGAAGATGAAAACACAGACAACTCCTGAGAAATCAGAAATTTTTTACATGTGGAAGGTCTGGGGCTCGTGAGGCCAAGCAAGGAAAAAGAGGAAGACGACTGGTGTGAAACTGGTGGTAACACATGCAATAGGACATTACAGTGCCATGGAGGGTTTCTTCATTCCATAACACATATCTTCATGATTAACACAAGAGCAAAGGGTGACTGGTCCACTGCTAACTGCAGAAACAAAGACACTGCCTCTGGAGCCAGTGGAAGTGATGGCAGAAGAGCACAGGCATGAAGTTCCCTGCATGGGATGATTCAGGGTATGTGTTTGCTGCAGGTAAAGTCAACCACGGTGGCTTTTGAGAAATAAGCCTTAAAGCACTCTCCTATTCTGCTGAGTAGTATAAGCAGAATACAATGAAGACAGTTTACTTCAGCCCTAGTTAGGAAGCCTTCAGGCTGGGTGACTCAGAAACTGTATCTTCCTTTGGTCTCTCAACACAAAAACAGCCACTGAAGGTAATGCAATTCTTGAAGAACAGGCTAAGGTTAGCGGGAAGTGCCCAAACCTTCCCAGAAATCGTTCCAGACTCCGTCACACTCTTGCACAAGAGTGCAAAACCAGATTAACTTCATGCCATACAGCAAGGCTCATTTGTGCACACACCTCAGCATACATTCCCACCTGCCCACAGCCTCCCCACACAGGAATCCTATTGGCAGAGGTGGGACTATGCCAGTACTAGAAGGAAAAAGAACAGCAAAAAGAAAAGGAGGAAGGCATGACATTCCAGTCAATCCTACCTGCTTCTGGACAAGCAAACCAGAAGTGTGTGAAAATCGTAAGAAAGTGGAAAGCCAGATCTCTGTACAGAGCACTTCAGTACCCTATTTCAGACTTTTCAGGGGGAAGAAAAATTCAGATAGGGAACTGATACAATCCCAAAACCTATAAAAAGAAAGAGAGGAGAGTGCAGGGAGGGACACAGATACAGAGGAACAGAGAGAACAGAACAACAGATACAAAGAAAAGAATGTTACCTGCTTTGATGGATTTAGTAACAAACTTGAGTCACTATAAATTTATGCCATGAATTTTACACGTAATAGTTCGGTACATTCATTATATGAGTGAAGCTAAACGAAAAGCATTAGCCATTATGGTACTGCAAGATTGTAAAATAAACTACTTACATTGTTTATAACTCTAACAACTTATTAAATCCTATACTATTACCTATGCTATAACAGTATTTTATTAAATAGTCACTATAAATATATGACAGCTCCTAAATGCACATGGAACCAAAGTGGGGTCTCAGATCTATTCAGATTCAGGCCTCTCTCTTCCAGTTCTGCACTCAAATGGATTCTCACGTGGCAGATGTAAACACCCTTGCACCTATTGCATCTGTTCTTACAACAATGAATTAAACACAATAAAACTTAAAACTCATTAAAGATCTCTCTCACTTTGAGACAAAACACCATCATAAGAGGAAATTATGGAATATTGCTAAGTGCCTGTGAATCCAGATTTTTTTTCCCCATGTCTAAATATGATCTGGATTTTAGCACAATTTCTTTCCCTTATATCTTTTAGCACACTTTGAAAAATAAGTGATAGACAGACTATTTTGAATAGAACTCAGCAAAATTTTTTTGCTTGAACCATGAAAATGAGGCTGGCACTCTTAAGTTTAAACCAGGATAGAATATAAATCAGGTTTTTCATTATCACTGTGGTTACACAATACCTTTCATTCAACTCAAAATTTAATATTTAACTTCATTCTGTTTACCTTTGTTTTTTTTCTTTTCTTTCACAACATGGTTTAAATAGACAAATGAACCTTTTAAAAATAATAACATGAAACACTGACACTTTAAAATGCTGAAACAAAGTGTTTATAGACTTTTTACTCTTTGATTAAACTAGACCAAATTAATGAAAAGCTTGTCTCTGTCTAAAGCCCCTTTTCAATAATAATATGATGAGGTGAAAGGCTTTAGTGTTTCATGAATAAACATAATTATCTGTGCACCTCCATTAAGTGTTTAAGTGATGATATATTATTATTATTATTATTATTAGTCACTGGCTTGAGAAGGAGAAGATAATAAGTTCTACTGGAGAGATTTAGTGGAGTATTTTTTTTTTTGCAGATAAATAAATAATTGAAAATGAAATTATATCTCACCATATCTGCCAGAGAGATGTACAGGAACATTCCACCGGCTATAGCGAAGATGATGTTGGGAGCAAAGTTGTTGCCTACTAATATTCCAAAGGCCAACCCAATATAACAAGAACATGCAGATAGGAAATTGAAAACCAGAGCCTGTCGAGTACTCATTCCTGCATTAAGCAAGATGACAAAATCCCCTAAAAGAATAAAAAAAGAGAAAACCATCTTCAGAAAATGACATTGTGGTTGTTTTCTGATTTCAAAGGTAGTCTGAAGAAAAGACATTATTTGTATAAACATTATAACCCTGTGTTGTTTTTCTTCATTCAAGTACATGATGAGGATTTCCCTTCAATACTAAGGAAACAGAAATATTCTGAACACATAGTGATGCAAGACTGAGCTAAGAGCACAGGAACTTAAAACTGCCTATGATGATTTTTAGTTTAAAAATTAATTAATACAACACTGTATGCAGAATATATAAACAGAGCAACTAGTACCTGTCCAATATATGGTCCCAGCTTCCACCCACCGGCACTTGGGAACTTCCTATGCCAGATGTGTATTTTGGTGCTTGGTAACTTTTTGATTAATATTTTTTCCATTAATTTGTCTAAATTTTCTTTCAACCTCTGCCAACTTTACGCCAGCACAACCACCTACAACAGTGGTTTCCACAGCAAACAACATGTGCAATGAAGTTCCTTACCCAGCTCATGAGGAAACTCTTCACACAAGATGGCTATGGAGGTACTAAGCCCTTGAAGCAGAGACAAAGTGAAAGAAGCCCCAATAGCCAAGCCATCTATGAAATTATGTACAGCATCACTCAGTGTCACCATCCAAGCAATGGTCCCAATCTTTGACAGTGGACGCCCCTTAAGACACTTGCATAATCTGCTCTGGGTGGCTTCTTCCTGAAAAAAAAAAAATACAATAAAACAGTTACACAAAATACTGAATAAAGAAGCCAATGAATCACGCTTCTTTCTTTAAATGAATGCCAAGTATAAACTCAAGCACCACTGCATATGGAAAACAAATTCCTTAGTCCAAGAAGCAAATGGCACAGCAGCAGTAAATGTTTTCTGTTTCAACAAGGTAACATGCAGGACCCAACCACCCTTATGACTGCAAAGTGTCACCTGGGTGCCCTTCAGCTGAGGGCTGTTCAGGCCACAGTGGTCTGAATATCTCTCTGGAGTCTCTGTCAGATAAAGACAGCCCCAAGCCTCCTTTGTCACCTCTGTATAAGCATGCACAGTCAGAAGGATCTGATCTCAGTGACTGGCAGCATCTGTATTTAAAACAAGTGGCACTATGTCATGGTCTCAGAGACACATTCAGCTGCCACAGTAACAGAATTCTATCTACATTATATATATAACGTGTCCAGAATGTGTCTACACTACAGACACATTCAGATATTCCATAAAGTTTATTTCTAATTTTGGGCAATGACAGTCAAGCCCAGCTATTCAAATCAGTTTCTGCAAAGTGAATGTTTAATAAAAACTGTGGTGGCTAATTTTGATTGCACAATTAAAGGCTCAGAGCACAAAATCAACAGGCTAACATAAAACTGCAATGCATATAAACTCCAGAGATCTCACTAATTCTTCCCAGAAGTGGAAGTAATTTATACATGCGGTGCCATGAAATAATGAGAAACCTAAAGCATATAAAAGGAACTGCCATTTTAACTGGGAGCACAAACTAAGCTCCCCTAAAAGTTCCTGGTGATTCATTTGATGAATTTCTCTACACACATACTGTATTTACAGAATATTTGCAAGCATTATAGTATTTCCCCCAATGAAAAAAAAATGCATATAAAGCATTAACTAGTGCTTACTTACTGGAATATATAAGCAGTAATATATACATCTGTGTGCCTACAGACATATATAGCACAGAAACACAGAACAGTTAAGGTTGGAAGGGACCACAGTGGCTCAAGTGGTCCAACCTCCCTCCTAAGCACATGGCACAGGATTGCATCCAGGTGGTTCTTGGATGTCTCTAATGAGAAGGACTCCACAGCCCCTCTGGGCACTGTGCCAGTGCTCAGTCACCTGCACAGTAAAGAAGTTCTTCCTCATTTTCAGGTGGCACTTCTTGTGCATCAGTTTCTGCCTGTTGTCTCATGTCCTATTGCTTGGCATCACTGAGCAGAGGCTGACTCTGTCCTCTTGTCACTCTCCCTTCAGATACTGAGTTTGAATTGATGAGTTTCCTTCTCTGTTGTCTCCTCTTGAGGCTGAACAGGCCCAGCTCCCTCAGCCTTTCCTCGTAAGAGATGCTCCAGTCCCCTCATTGCCCTTGTGGCCTCTGCTGGACCTGCTCCAGGGGCTCTGTGCCTCTCTTGTGCTGAGGAGCCCAGAACTGGACACAGCACTCCAGATGTGCCTCAGCAGGGCTGAGGGGCAGGATCACATCCCTCAACCTGTGGCAATGCTCTTCCTAATGCATTCCAGGATGCCAATGGCCCTCTTGGCCACAAGGACACACTGCTGACTCAGGGACAGTTTGTTGTCCACCAGGACCCCCAGGTCCTTCTCCACAGAGCTGCTTCCAGCAGGTCAGCCCCCAGCCTGTTCTGGTACCTGGGGTTATTCCTTCCCGGGTGCAGGACACTGCATCTGCCTTTGCTGGATTTCAGAAGATTCTGCTCTGCCCATCTCTCCAACCTGTTGAAGCCCTTCTGAAGGGCTGCACAGCCCTCTGGGGTATTGGCCACAGATTTGGGTCATCAGTGAACTTGCTCAGGAGGCATCTGTCCCTTCACCAAGTGACTGATGAATAGGTTAAATAATACAGGGCCCAGTTTGCCATATGCAAACACTACCAGGCAACTGAATTTTGAACTACAAGGAAATAAAATTATTAATAAATTCTTACAAAATCTTAAATGACAGAGCTATAATGTCTGTCACGTGATTTGCTCACAGGACTCTTATCTGACTACATTCTTGTATGTAGGACATACAAGACAGGACAAAAGTTCAGGTCAGGAATTTCTGAGTCAGGTGCCTCTTGCACTGCCTGGAACTCACAGATGATAAAGCCTTGGTTGAATAGTGCCAAAATTGCCACAAAGCAGCTCCTATTCAGTCCACAGGAAGTCCTGACCTTATACTGCTATGATGCAAAAATGAGCAATGGTATCAAAAAGTCAGGAGATTCCCTGCTGACTCAAACACACAAGTTTTACACTTGTATTACATGCCTGCCTTTAGTTTTTGAAGGCCTTAGTCTCAACGCTTCCTTTAACACAAGCAGTGCCAATCATATTTTTGAGATTATTAATTTGTACTGATATTATTTCTGTTTGAGATAGGATCACCTGTGAGTAACAGACCTCTCTCTTAATCCATGAAGACAAGCTAAACATCACTTTACAAAGCAAGCCACACAAAATACATGAGTATAAGAAAACCCAAGTACAATTAGCAAAGTGTTTCCACCAATTCATCCAGCTTCCTGACCTAAAGATCTGTTCCCTGGTGACCATCCTTCAAGCTGACTACAAACTGGAGGGGGCATTGTTTTGTAGATCATCCTGATTTCCGCCTAAAGCACATCATCTTTCTTGCACATGTTTCTAGCTTTGCTGAGGAAAGGGAGTTTGATCTAATGCACAAATTTTTATTTTAAATAATTCACCCATTTTTTTACACCAAAAGAACATTTTAAGTAATTGCAATTAATTTAGGGTACCAATATTGATTTACTTCTAAAAATTACTTTCTTGATCCAAACTTTCAAAATGCAGAGACAACTGTAGTTTATAAACTAGGAATCAGTTTCTGAGACACTTCTGTTTTATACATATATATATATACACACACAGCCATCTGCCATTTACATTTACCGTGTAGTTCTGAAGTATCATAATTCTTGCATGCAATCAATTTCAAATAATGTCTTGACAACTTCTCTAAATTATATAAAGTACAATGAAATTGCTTTTCTGGATTTACATTCTGAGCTTTACTAGATCATGTATCCAGTAGAAGTAGATGAACAAGTAAATACATATTCTTCATGTTTAAGATAAGGCAGACTTCTGACAAAACAACCTACAAACACATAGGATTTCAAAGCAAAAAACTAACAATGTCTGTCTCCTCTGGACTATTTCCACTTTGTCATGGTAGTTTAGCAGATGTCAAAAGAGATGCCAGCTAAGGAGTCCTGTAATATCCAGCTGGAGTACAAGGTTTAATTTTTATTAATTATTAGTGCAGTTCTACATCCTTTGTACCTCAACGGTTTATGGTAAACCAAAGACATCCTTGGTATTTTTGCTCTTCTAAACACAGGAGGTTTTTTTAAAAGTAATGGCCTCTTCTTTGTTCCCAAACTTAAGAAATTATACAGAGACTCTCTTATTTTATCCTACAATATCTCAGATTACTATTGCTATTTCCAGTGCATCTCTGATTCCCTCAGACATGAACCAGACATGTCCTCTGGAAGTGCCCACAGGACCAAGAAGGGATCCTGACACTGCCTCCAGGCAATAAATAAAGGCACCATGAAGTTCTGTTATGCAACTCTAACAATGTGCACTCAAGAACACAGACATTTCAGCAATTTGTCTCTGAAATAACTTTCCTTCAAAGCTTCTGTTGTCAAGCCATATTTCAATGCATAGTAGATGCAAACTCTGGGTAGAGCACAAAGGTTTCCAAGGTTGCACTTACTGCTGCAAGTGGAAACAGAAAGTGGGTGACTAATTAAACATTTACTCTGGCAGTCAATCTCTTCTGGCATTAAAGGAGGGAATATAGCAGGATCCCCCTGGCTGAAAACAGTTACCACACCCTGGCCCAATCAGGCTTCAAACTCCCTCTTTAAAGCCTTCATTTTGATTTCTGACTACTCTGTATTTGCCCTCTGTATTTGCTGCTGATTATGAGGACACATTAAAATTCTCTTGGGTATACACTGGCTTAGGCCAAATGGTTTTGTCTTCAAAACAGACACATTGTTGTAAAGTTGAATGAATACCGACCCTCCTGTCATTACCCCAACTGCCCCAAAGCACCTCAGCCACACTGCCCTCCCCTGACCTGGCCCCGTTGAACCTCACTGGAGGAGGACAAGAGGAATGATGGCTTTTTGTTGCTACACAATATTGTAGAATCTTAGGTTGGACTTCTAAGGTCATTGAGTCCAACCATTAACCTAGCACTATCAAGCCCACCACTAATCCATATTCCTAAGCAACACCTCTACGCACCTTTTCAATATCTCCAGAGATGGGAATTCCACACTTCCCTGGGCAATCTGTTCCAATGCTTGGCAACCCTTTCTGTGAAGAACTTTTTCCTAATATCCAATCTAAACCTCCCCTGGCACAACTTGAGGCTGTTCCCTCTTGCCCTGTCACTTGTTATTAGAAAGAAGATACCGACCCCCATCTGGTTACACCCTCCTTTTAGACAGTTGTAGAGAGTGATAATGTCCCCCCAAGCCTCTTTTACTTCAGACTAAACTATCCCAGCTCCCTCAGCTCCTCCTCATAGGGCTTGTGCTCCAACTCCTTCACCAGCTTTGTTGCCCTACTTTGGACATGCTCCAGCAACTCAAGGTCTTTCTTGTAGTGAGGAGCCTAAAACTGAACACAGGATTCGAGGTGTAGCCTCAGCACTGCCACAGAGAAATGATCACTTCCCTAGCCCTGCACTGTTTCAGTCTCTGCAGAGATCACAGGTTTCTTTTATTTGTTTTATAAATCTACAAAATACAGCTTACAGGCTACTCATAACACTAATCCCCTCCTAGTGCCTGTGCAATTTTAATAATTAAGTATGTTTCTTCTAGTTTTTAAGATGTTCATTATCCACCACACTTCACGACATTTCTATAGAAAGGACAAATACAATTTTGGTGTTTTAAACTGTGTGCTTCAAATGCCCTGTAAGCCTGCAGGGTCAATGCAGAACTTCCAGATTTTCTTCTGGTTCTTAGGGACTGCTCTCCTGCTTGCTCCTCTCTGCTCCCCACAGCCAACTTACTGGCTAATAAACATGGATGGCAAAACAAAAATCTTTACTATGAAAAAGGTCTGCCTTAAGACATCTGAGATTATTTTCTATGTGTTTTTAATTTTTTTTAGTAAGGGACAGTACTACTCCTCCCTGCACACTGTTGCTCCTCTCTACACCTGGAAAAAGACTAAAGAAGCACAAAAATTTCTCTTCCTACTTCCATTTTCTCCTGGAAGAAGAAGGCAGTTGTATTTGCAGTATGAAAACAAACACAAAGAAATACAGAGAACACATCTGAAAAGACAATAATACTTAAACCAGGAGGAGTGGCTTCTGCCTCAGCATATGACCTCCATGATTTCCACAGCATTCAAATACTTGCAGTGCTCACAATATACAGCAAATGGAAGTTACTGTACTAGTTTTTGTCTTTAATCATTAATTCAGACATATCAGTTTCTCACATGTAACGGCTTCATGTATTCAGGAACAAAATACAGATCCATCTTGAACGATCAACATTATCACAACTGTAAAACATACTACCAGTCTGCAAACAAAACAGTAACAACAGCAAAACCAAAATTAATCAAATTGTCTGACTAAACCCATCCCAACACTGATACAACATAGCCCTTTTTGTTGGCTACAAATTGAATGCATCATTCACCTTTTTCAAGCTTGCCCCAAAGCCCTGTAATTTTTTCATAGAGTTCAACCAAATTAAGAGCTGTAAGTCTACAAAAACTTGACAAAAGTAATAAAAATTCTTATTAACTCTCCCCCCAGATATGCCTAGATAATTGGCAGGGATAAAATAAATAAATAGACACAATTTTCATACCTGTGCTGAGACCACACTGATGCTGTCAAAACCAAGATTTCCATTGCTCTCTATGACAGCTGAATTTGCATAACATGTGCCCCCATTGCTAGATGATGGTGGTTTGGGTGGGCTAGTCTTATCCTGACAATGAGTCTCTTCTCCATTTTCAAAGTAATTATGGCCAGTCTAGGTGACAAATAAACAAGTAGACAGCTAGTTAAAAGAAAAGCAAAATCACAAATGTAAGAAAATAAACACCGGAAGGAAAAGGTAGGGAGGGAGATCATATTCATGCTGCCTTGCTTTCAACACCAAGTGATTGCTGAAATGAGCAGCAATGAACATTTAATTTTTTTAATGAACTTCAAACATATTTAAGTTCCTAACTTATCTCTTACTTTTAGCTAATCAGAAAACATGGGAGACTTTTCTTTTTTATACCCTTACGCAGAATCTCCCAAGCCAACCTGACCAAAAGTGATCAACATTTGCTGGTTATTCATGGTTGCTTGTCAAATAGAGCTTATTAGCCTCTGTCAACTGTTCACATAAATAAAGAAAAACAAATTCCTTTTTTCTATTTGCAGCTATTACAAATGAAGGACAGTTGATCATCATAATTGTCAGTATCAGCAGCACTCTGGGAAGGGGAAACTTAAGAGAGGTTAGAGTAGGAAGACAGGGCAGTGTCCTTACCCCAGTAATAAGCAGGGAGGACCAAAAATGTTGAGGCACCCTTCTCTGAGGCAAATTCAGCCTCTCTCATGTGAGCACACAGAAGACAAGAACTCTGACACAGGGGTAGAAAGCAGAGCCCTGGGCAAGAGGAGACAACTGCAGTGCTCACTGAAGCAGGTCTGTGTACCAGGGCTTGTGGAAACACAGAGCTCAAGTAACTGACGGCCAGTCAGGCCCTATCAGCACAGCTGCACTTTGCAGATGACCAAGAAGGTGTGTTTGTCACATTGATTTCTCCTGCCCAAAGAGGAGCTCCAGAGGCAGACTTCATTCTCTCCACCTCTTACATATTTCCACGTTTTTCTGATGTTTTTAGCTACCACAGCAACAACTTGGCTGCTGAGAGCAACTGGGGCATATATCAGTGAGAGCAAACCACACTCACATTCCCAGAGCTGCTTGTAACTCCCTCAAAAAAGTGAGATTTCTTACCCTACTCATATGGATTTCAAACGGATATATCAGAACACACTGTAAGGCTGAATTCCTCAGATGTAATAGAAAAAACCCCACACATTTTACTCACCTAGCAAGTATCTCACAAAGTATGACAGGTGTTTTAAGGCAAGGCTCATTCAGTTAGTGATAGGTTTCATTACCTTGTCATAGAGCTTTAGTATCACTTTAAGAATCCTTTCCACAAAAAAGAGAATATAGAATCCACCAAACACAGCAACAGCTTTCTCAACATAGTTATCTACTTTCGGGTCAAACCCAAATGCCTAACAGTGAAGAAAAAAACAATGCAAATTAGTCTGTAATCTTAGTACATTTCCAGAAAAACAAACAAATAAATGTCACACCACACAGATACTCTTATATTATAAACCCTGCATCAACCACCCATGTCCATGAGCTGAAGTTGTGAAAGATTCTGATCTGGTTACATTTCTTAAACTCGAACAAAATGTTAACAGTGTAGCCTATAAAAGTTCACTACAACTTTATCCAATACATTTCTCTTTTTGTTTAGAGGCAGAATAGCCCTTGGTTCTTCCTGATGAACAATAAGACATAGATCTTGATGGCTCTGACACATTCCAGAGAGGGATCACAACTAATGCCACCAAAGACCACACAAAACTCTTTGGAGATTGCAACCCACACACAGAATCCCACTGCAGCATGCTTTTAAAATTAATACACTTTAGAAACTGGTATGCAAACCAAATAATGACTGCCATTGCTTACCTCTGGAATTAGTTGAAAAATTGCATTAGAAAAGAGAGTACCAATGGCCAAGCCCACAAAGTAAGTTAAAACCTTGGGGAAATACGACTTCTTTAAGAGAGGAGTTAAAATCAATCCCAGAAGTGATGCCAAGTTAATGATAGTCACAGCCAGGAACCCAAATCCCCAAACTGTGGATAAACAGAGAAAAATAAAAAATATTTTAGTATAACACCCACTTCAGTCTGCTTGTGATTTCTCTAATTGCTAAATTGGCATGGAACTGGTAAGAGAGTGGTTCCTTCGTTGAAATAAAATCTCACAAATGTAAAATTCTTAAAATGCATAGGCAGTTAAGATGTATATCTGCAGAAAGAAAATACCTGAAAACACTTTCTGGGACAACCGTATTAAAAAGGGAAACCATGCTAGTAGAATATATGGGCTGGCCTATCTGCTGCTAATATAAATGAGGTCTTTCTACAGTCAAGGAAGAGAAAAATTAAGGCTTAGGCCAATAGTTGAAGCAGCTATAGCATAGAGAAAAGACAAAACTTCTTACTAGTCCCAGAGTCAGATCCAATTGCCATTTACTTCTAAGAAACCCCATGACAAAAAGATGGCTGTCTTAGCTGTACTAAATATAAAAATCATTCCTGGTAAAGGATGACTCCTTCAAACCCCCCTCAGGTGGTATCTCAGTTCCTAACCTTCCTCTCTCCTCCTCCCATTCAACACACTAAGCTAGATTCCTCACCTGCAGCTGGGATGGCTCTACTCTGTACAGTGTCACAATGTTTTTATCAAATGAATTTTATATTATGTCAAGAACAGAAAGCATTAGAAATATTCAAAGCATTTGCAGATGTATCAATGCCAATTACAACATTCATCAGCCAATTTTGAGAGAACTACACAGAGAGAGGGAAAAACTACTAGATATGGGGAGATTCACTAAGCTACATAGATTAATTTTTATTAAACTAAATGACAAGTAAGATTGTAACTATATTTTTTGAATCAAATTTACAATAAATGGGTTTCCAGCCTCATCCTGAGTCAGAAAACACTGTCTGTGGTGTGGGATTACTACAGAAGTACAGCAGCCTTTTAGTTTAGTTCATGGACATCTACGCATATTCTGTGCAAAAATGTACATTTTAAACTGAATTGACAAAATTCCAAGACAACAAATGTTGCCAAAGTTCCTGCATTGTATTTCACAATATCATGTATGCACTGCTGCCTTAAAATGGTTTTATTCACTAGGACTCCATCCACACTGGCCTTTTCATGAGTCCACACATCTCAGAAAGCTGGGTAGTCTGACTTTATGCACCACAGCAGGGCACTCATATGCAGTGTTAATTTTTCCCTTGGGACTGATGGCTGATGAGTCGATTTTTGCAACTACTATTATTCTTTCTGTCTCTAAACTGTAGCCCGATAAAGAGACAGCCAAGACACCCAAAGGCACAAGAAACCCACAAAATAAAAGTGCAGGAGTGCAAGTAAGATGCCCTCCTTAGAACACTGCTGCTCAGCACTGTTCCTGATAAGAACAGGCAGGCTCAGGCTCTTCCTTAACCTTGTTTTAGGATGAAGAGGAAGTAAGTGCATGAATACATTCCTGAAGAAGTCAAGCAGAGAACACAGAAAGTTTGTGTTGGACATGAGGAATGTCACTGGGCAGTTTCAGCTGTTTGATGCATCTCTATACACCTCCCTGTTATCTTCCAGAGAAGCAAGCAAGGGGAGGACTTGAGTGTGCCCCTAGGTCAGATAGGCTAGATAGGATTTTTACAAATCCCAAGAAAAAAGAGGTGATATCTGTTGCCTTTCAACTTCTTCTCTGCTTTGGCATCACTTATTTTTTATTCTGAGTAGCTGTTCCTAAAGCTCATTGCACTGGTTTCTTCTGCACGTCTTGTCCCTTCGTATTTCAGAAGACAGTGCATTGTTAAGGGAGTGGGGGTCCCAGGGGAGGAAATTCCCATAAGCACAGCTGGAAACAGGTATGGAGGATTTTGCTCCATGGGCAGTAATTGAAATCATCTGTTCTCAATGCTACTGTGGTACAGATTCACTTTGTGATGGGGTGGGGGTGTATAAATCAACAGCTGCATTGGGCACTGGGCCTTTCTAGGAATCTCTGTTCAAACAGGTACCACTGTGTGTCGCAGTGGTTTAAAATGCCCCGACCATGGGCATTGCAGATTTCTTCTGCTGCATCCAAGGGAGGGGCAGGGAGAAGGCTGCCTTGCTTATCTGGCTACTGGACATTGCTTCTGAGCTGGCCAGATAAAAGAAAAACAAGAGAGATGGTCTAAGTAGCTTAGGAGGTTAACTGTAGGTCAGGGATTCCATGTACAACCTACTTAACCAGCATCTCCTCCCAAAAAAAAAAAAAAGGAACAACAGATCCTGCTCTCCAACTCCAATGCAGGTATGATGGTCTTCTTATGAATATGTGTCACTATAGAACAGTCCTGCTACATTGGTGCCATGGTTACAGTGATGACTCAATTAGAATTCTACTCTTTCACTGACACAGCAAAGTGCTATGTTTGAGGAATGATCTCTAATTCTTATTAAAGATGATCACCTATACTAATTAGAATGTTATTAATACTAGGATTTCAAAAGTTACAAAAAGCACTTCCATATCTCTTACCATGAATACTGACATCCTAACTTTTAACATTAATTCAGCTGACTCCCTTGGAACAGTAAACTTATTTGGAATACTGACTCAAATAAATAAGTCATTATATACTCGATGCTTACTAGTGCAACAAGTGATTTCTTACAGTGTTTTAAATAGATCACTGTCAAGAAATACCAATTTTGTTTGGATAGTCTGCTAACTTTAAACAGCAGTTTATGCTCCCACTTTGGAACCATATCCTTCCAAACAAGACGCTCCTGTTATTTAGAGATAAATGCTTACTATTCCTCTAGGAAAACCCCACTGAAGTCACAGCATTAATGCAAGAAATAGTAACTAACCTTGCAAAGAATTTGGTTTAGATGTGTCCGCAAAGCTTTCCTGATTATCACACGGGTGAAAAATTAGCTGTTGCAAAACTGCAGGACATATTGTAGAGAAGGTGGAATTTGATATGTGACTGTCGTTCGGTATCCCATGCAAAGAAAAGATTTCTTCACTAGTCAAGCACTGAAACAAAAAGGGATTTTGACAACTTAACACATTAATACAAACTAGAAAATAAGACATACAGTGAGAAATTCAAGAATAACAACATGGAAGTTCTGCAACACATTTTCAGGGAAGTCTGCATAGTGTACCTTGTGCATGAAAGTATTGTGATTGCCTGATGTGAAGCAGAAATGATTCAAAGTACTTTAACATAAATCACAAATCAATAAACCACTTTTTAAAGAGACATTTGCAGATCTTTGGCCCTAGGAACTCGGGCAGTTAAACCTCACAATATATTTGGGAAAATAGCTTCAAAGTACTTAAAATCTCATGTAATTAAAAAATAATTAAATTTAAGAGCAGGCTAGATACAGTTAAAATCCCAGTGACAGAATATGCCAGAATATGACTGGTAATTCAGTGACAGCTTATCCATGTAAGGGACTGCTCCCACTTTACAACAAGGTTTCTTATTTATCTCCACAAATTAACTCCTTAAAATGGTCTAAAGCTAAACATTTTTCATTTATCTTACAGCAGTAACTCTTAAAGGCAAACATTGTCTTGTAAAACCAAGAGATAAATTCCTGCTTGGGATCTTTACTTTGCCTTTAGCTCAGGATGTAACAGAGTCTGATGGGTCAACAATAAATGTACTTGGCAATGCTAAACCAAGCCAGGGGCAAGGCAAGGCTGGTTCCTTTGTCTGTCATTTTCAACCAAAAAGATAAAATACACATCACAAAATATCACAAAATATGCATCTACAGAAAAATGGGATGGTTTTATGTGAAATGTTCCAAACTGCTGAATTCTTTAATCTAACACTTTCTGTTCATTTACATTCTATATTTCCTACAATGATAGGGGAAAGTGTTCTTTTTTCTGGGTGTAAACAAAAATTTTGTGCAGCTATTGCTGCACAACAAACACATACCAGGGTTGAGTTTAAAGACCAGAAAAATCAAATGTTTTCTTCTATTTGAGACATCAATTATAGCATAACTCTCCCTGCACCAAATCTTGTGTGGTTGCAAGCAGAGGGCACTGGAAGCCTTAGGAAAATAAACACAAATGGTCACTCCCTGCTCTTTTCAGTTTTGCCAGCTTTCAGATCCCACAGCACCGCTCCAGTGATTCAACACTATTATTTTAAGGCAATTAACTTCCAGAGATGATCCAGAGCAATTGCAAGTCATTTATTTCATCAGAGCTGCTTCTGCTCCTGCTGATAAATATTTTTGTTATTGTCCAAAAGGTGAAAGGCATGCACTCATCACCTGAATGTGACTCTCTTTTGATTTGCTTGGAGGAAGAGAACATGCAGGCCAATTCAAGCAACTTTAGCTAAATTACATCCAAAATGTTTCTGTCCCTCCTCTTTAATGACCCAGTCTAGCAGAGTACTCAGGCACATGCTTGAACTCAAACCTAAAAGCAAATCATCTGAAGGCCGTGAGACCCTGAAGACTCAAATATACAGAAGCAAAGTGCATATGACTTCATCTTCCAGTGTCAACGCCAATGTCAAAGAAGTATCACCTATAAAATGAATACCTCTTATAACAGAAGATATTTTTTTGCTTTAAAGCATGTTGCTCCATTTAATCTACATGAAAGTAGTGAATAAAGACATCACTGAAGTCTTTAACAGGCTGATACACAAACCTCTGGAACTTTCTGAACTGGTTATGTGTCTAATCATTTTACTGTTAACTCGGCATTTTAGAATAATTCAAAATACATGGCTAATATGCCCACAGCAAAACAAAGGGAGTGTAGCTGTGGTTTACAGGAATAGTTCCTGTATGGTGCTTATTACCAGCTCACAGAGCCATTTCTGGATGTGTGTGGTGAAAAGCCCTTAGAAAAACAAGCCACTAAGAGCTGAGAATTTACACCAAAACTATCTCTAAAAGATATCACCTTGAACTATTTTATTCCTAAAACACAGAATAGAGTATTAGCATTTTTAAATACTGATATATTAGTATTAACACTAATTCAGAAAAAACCAAACAATGTTACAGGTAGGAAAATGGATTATGGAGAGAAAATGAATCAGACACAGCATAAATTAATAGACCTGACACTTGTAACTTCGCCTACACACAAATATGGAAGTGAGAAATACCATCAGAGAAGAGCTCTTTCATGTGCAATTGAGAAACAGCACTGTATTTAATTACTATTATTATTTTGATCAGGGACAAACCCAGAGGATAATGATTCTTATAAATGATTCATTGTTATAAGTCACCTCATACTCTCAGTAAACTCCTACATACATCCAAGAGCTAAAAAGCAAGCTTGCACGAGTTCACTAGCACAATTAAAGGATTAATTAAAACACTGAATCTATTAGAAGCCTTGGACTGGAGCAAGGCATGTTTGCACACAGCAAAATTCTGCATTTATCTTTTCAGGATATATAAATACATTAAGACAGCCACACTGCTGTAAAAACATAAGATATTTACTTTGTAAGACTGAAGGACCATCTCATCAGAGAGAAAATTTAGTCTCATGGAACAGGGGACTGAAAATGATATCCTGACTCACCAAGTCTGCTGTAGTGTCTGTCCCCTGCTGTGCAGCAAGACCTTATCACAGTGATTAGGTGAGGGGATTTCCTCTAATGTGACTGTCACAATTGTTTAGTGAACAATTGCAAAAAATATATAACATAACCAATCATCCCTGAACTGTTAAAAAATAATTTTAAAAATGCTTTCATCAAAACTGGGGAGGACTTAAATTGTAGAATTTACAGTTATAGAATATTGAGACTTAGAAAAAATTAAACCATCAACTAGGTTAATGAAACAGATGTTTACTTTTACCCTGGCAATGCTCTGCCAAAAATGATTGACTAATATGGGATTCCCCTAACTGGAAAAATTAATAAAAAATGCTACAGTAACAACCACCTTTTAAATGTATCAGTCCCTTCTCTAATCTTCTGCTGCATTCTTATCGTTGCTCCACCTGTTTTATCTGTAGCATTCCGCATGTGAGCACCGAAATACTGAACAGCATCCTGCATTGCAGTTTCTAGATGCTGCCAGATTAAATACCAGCCCAGCCCACCCCAGGGCTGAGCAGTGGGTCTCACAACAGCAACAACAAACAATAAATGCACTGAATGCCCATTTAACCAGCTTCTCTTTTTACCCTTTTTTTTTAACTTAGTCTGAGCATGGATAAGGCAAAATAGACATATAGCTGTGCCTTCCTCAACTTACTTGTAAGAAATGAAAGCATCTAATATTGATATGGTAACACCTTTGTGTCACTTAGGACAGGTAAAACTGGATCATACAGATGATCATTCCTTCAACAAGCAGCACTCTATGAGAAAGAGTCAGATGAAGCTGCTTAAATGCACTTGTGTGCTTTGGGAATCTCACACACCCCATGACATGTGCAAGGCAGCTGTCCATGCTGACAGCTGAAAACTGTCCTCAAATCAAAGAATATACTAGCCTGGTTCTAGTCTGTCTGCTAAAGTTACTAGATTTTGACTCATCCTGAGATGAAAGTTCATAATATCTGACTTTGAATATTAATAAAAAATTTAATTTTGTCAAAATGCTTTGTTTAAAAAATAAAATACATTACATTAAAACACTGTGTTCAGG
Organism: Eopsaltria australis; assembly: GCA_034509425.1. NCBI lineage: Eukaryota > Metazoa > Chordata > Aves > Passeriformes > Petroicidae > Eopsaltria > Eopsaltria australis. The sequence goes on along the minus strand of JAVTVJ010000172.1, from coordinate 983,545 downwards.
TATAACATCTAGACTGGCATAAATATAGATTTAAGAAAGTCAAAGAAGGAAATAGGAACATGATTTTAACACCTACAATGCATAAAAAAAGGTGATGTGAACAAGTTTTCTTTCCAATGCCCATTTACCTTCCATGTATTTTTTTGACCAAAAATTTTGAGCATGTCATTTAGTTCTTTAGCACACACATGGCTACCATACTACAATGAATTCAGTGATAGAAGATCAAGTATGGTTTCATGGTTTTCACATGTTGCTAGTAATGTAAAATACAGAGCAAGTAACAAACCATCATCTATTAGACTGCAATTGCTAATTTTATCGCTATTAGTAGGTCTAAATCGTGTGGCAATTGCACAGTAAAATGTGGAAAAACAGCACTGAGCAGTGTTTGTGCTTGCTCAATTACCATTTATTTCCCTGACAAGAAGTCTTAACTCATATATTAAGAAAAGGTGATAACAGAAATATTGTAGAGCAAAGAAAATATAAACACAGAATAAAAATAATTATAAAAGTGAATGATGAAAGCAAAAAGAGACCAAAAGCACAAGAAACTGGTGACATTTCAATCCAAAATTCCAAAAGGGTGCTCAAAAATTTTGGTTTTTTTTCTTCTACACAAAAAAATTAGCATCTGTACAGACATCCTACGACACAAGTTACCACAAATGCCTACACAAGTGTACACTCAAACACTATCATCAACAAATTAAATCATTTTTTACTCTCCCTTTTCTTTTCAAGTCATCCTGGTACCAAAGGAAAAGAGAAATCAGTCCCTTTTCTTCTGGCTTACACAGCCAGACTTTCAATCTTTAAGAAAATGGATGAGCTTCTCGTGGATCTTCTCATGAGATTTATAGAGTTACCAAAACAGTTGTGAATGAGACATTAAAACTAAATACTAATACTGGGATAAAATTACAGAGACTGTTCCTTCCTGCCAGGTGCTGTATCACCTGTCCCTTACAGATCAGCTCTCCAATAAAAATTCCTTCGGGCTTGGGATGAGGAACTCTCTGAAGAGCAGGGGGATGTTATCTTCATTTGAAGAAAGGCCTGGAAGTCATCCCACTAGCTCTGGACACAGAAGTTAAGAACTGAAAGTCTGATAAACCTCATGCTCTCCTACAGCCAGACACTTATGGAGCCTGAATGGATTCAGCTGCCTTAAGGAAGGCCTGGATCACTCTCCAGAGGTATTCGCCTTCCTCTGCCGAAAATCAGTAGAGCTTAGGCCTCTGATGCTGCCTTCCAACACCCAAACTTGTATTAGGCCACTTCATGTCTTCTGTCATAACCAGCAGACACCCTGAATTATCAGCTCATAAGCACAAAGACTCGTGGTGTTTAAAAACAATCACATAGGATTTACGTGGTGTGAGTAAGCATTTGCATGCACCACCTGCCCAAAGTCATGGACATACCTGACATCTGTGAGGCCTCAAAATGCGCTTGCTTTATTGGTTCAAGCTGATGGAGCAGCCATAAGGCCAGTTTTAAGAATACAAGTAACTCAGTGAAAAAGTATACACATTTCAGTATGATAACCTAGATATTATTCAACACAAACACAATTAGAAACAGCCTGCAAAAAATTTTGTTTCAGTTAAACTTCAAGTTACTTAAGAGCAAACTGCATTTATACTAATAAGAAAGAGCATTACTCTTTTTTCCCTTCTGTAGCCTGTGCCAAAGCCTGTGTACGAGAGCTACGTGCTTTTGCAGATGGAAAACCTGAAGGACTGAAGAATCTACTCATTTCTATGCCCTTTTAAAGAAAGCTGCTTTTCATAGCCATACTCAATACTGCAAACTTGTATTCAGCATGTGTGGCGGGGAATGTTTATGTTTGTAACACACTGAGTTGGAACAGTGTTCAATGTGTGAGATCTGAAAGCGGTGACTCCTTCAGATATTGCTGTGCTTATACTGAATACTACATTGATTTCAGTGGAGTTAAGTCCCAATTAAACCTTTCTAAAACAAAGAGAGACTATTCAAGGCTTGTCTCCTTCACAGAACAAGCAGAAGAGCTACTACTCCATGCTAAAAAACAATTCTCAAGGTCCTTAGAACCATCCCTCTTCTGTTTCTTGGGGAGTGGAAACAAACCAGAGAAAACAGTAATTCCTGCTTTCCTTTTTTTTGTGACATTGTGTCTCTGATTTCTGAGCACATGGAAATCATCACCAATGTCAAAATTTCCCTTCAAGGAAACAAGTTCAGTCCAGGACGGTCCAGGTAAGTGAAATTACACAGACTTTAAAAGTAGCAGTGAGATCTGAGTTTCGTATGGAGACATTAAACACAGTAAAAATATTTTAAAGATAAGTAATATTCCAATGATATCCAGTCAGTAAATAAACATCAGTTTAAAAAGTTTTTGGGAGATTAATCGATGGGTGTACACTTTACACTCAACTTAAGATAAAAGATGTGAAAATTTCTGAAAAAGTTTCTTTAGACAAGCAGACCTGTTTGTATAACCGAGTTTGTGCTGTCTCATGACAACTGTATTTTAACAAGTGCTGAAGATTTGCTTACTCAGCTTTCGGAGTGAAACGCTGGCTGGTTCTCATACACTCCTTGCTGTTGGACAGATGCTATTTAACCAGGAAAGGTGACAGTTTAAGAGCCGAGCACGGACGGAGCCCTAGTCCTGGGTCAGCCGCGCCGCAGCAGCTCACTGAGGCACGGCGGCTTCTCCCGTGCCGCAGGCTGCTCTCACCGGTACCTCTGCCCGCAGCCCGAGCCCAGAGCCGCAGCAGACATCTGCTCCCTTCCTCCCTCCCGGCTTCACCGTGAGGAAACACGCGGGCGGCGAGAGTTAGGACACTCTGGAGCTGCCGAGCGGGCCCGGACGTTTCCAGCCCCGGAGCCCCGCGGTGGCGGTACCTGGTTGTGGTGCAGGTGGGCGAGCGGCAGCGCGGAGCCGAGGGCGGGCGCGGCTCCCAGGCGCTGCAACAGCGCGGAGAGCTGCCCGGCCGACAGGCTGTGGTTGGCCCCGAAGACGCGCAGCACATCGTCGGCGAAGCTCGTCGCGTTGGCCGCGCCCGGGAGCTGCCCGTCCATCCCGGCGGGACGCGGCGTGTGTGGCGGATGGCGCAGCCCCGCCGCGCCGCCCTCGCCCCTGCCCACGGGCTCTGCGGGGCGGGAGCGGGGCCCGCCCGCCCGGCCCCTCCCCGGGGGGCGTAGTGGGGCCGCGGGGCGGGCGGCAGCGCTGCGGAGCCCCCCCGGAGGAACGCGGTGCCGCTGCTCGGTGGCCGCCGCGCCGTCGGGCCGCTTGCCGAGCGCCGCTGAGCCCCGCCGAGCGCCCCTGGCCGGGGCTGAGGGCAGCCCTGGGGCTCCCCGCCACCCTGTGTCACCACAGAGAGAAGGCGGCCCGGCGCTGTCCCAGATGGCCCCACGCGCGGGCAAATGGCGAGGATGCAAAACTCCCGCTTGCCACCGGCCCCGGTGCGGGGGCCAAGGGTCACACAAGCATCAGGGTCACTGCCCCCGCTGCCGTTCCCAGACACAGCCCCAGCTTGCCCGCCTGCCCCACCTGCCATGCGGCAGCCTGCCCCACACCCTGCTGCCCTGACCCACGGGATGCCAGAAGGGATAGCGGAGGCCAAGGTCCAGGCCCAGCCAGGCACGCAGGTATGGCCCCGCTGTACACACCTCTCCAACACTATCAATAGAGCTCCGGCTTCTGGACCTTGGAATGAGTCCTTCGGTTGGCAGCCACTTAGGAAACCTGCTGCTCTCAGGCCCCCTCCCTCCCACAGGCTGAGACACGAATTTGTGTCTAGTCTACCTTTTTGGGCAGGAGTAGTGCACAAAAAAGCATGTGATTTCATGTATGCTTTTTAACAAACAGAGAAAATGGTGACTGGTCACAGGTATATTCCTGGGCGCTGTTGCTTTAGTGGTTTAGGTAAAAATGCTCACGTTGCAGGACAGCAGTCCCAGCTCAGCCAAGATCTGTTCTATGAAGTTATCCCATAACTGACTTTTACAAAATTTCTTACATATCCATGTAGTGGGCAGAGACAGCATGTTTTTAAAGAGTTTGGGTTTTGGTTTTTTTTAAGATTCTCATTTAGATCACTGTGGAACTGTGCTGAATTATGTGAGCTGAGGCACGGTTCCAGATTCCAAATTTTCTGAAACCCGAATTTTGTACTGTCTGTGCCCAGCAGTCCTGGTAACAGCACTACGAAGGAGGCATGGTTAAAAAGATACTTCATGAGCAGCAGAATTGATTTAGATAAATTCTTCATAAAAAACTTCTGTCCCACAATGCACAAAGCATCTAGCAGGGGGGAAAGAAATGCAGCAGCATAACCTACTATTGGGCAGTGGGGAAGAAAGTCCAGAGAGCTGCAATCATATTAATTCTAATACTGAAAAACCTGTCACTGTTTCTGAATTAAAGCCTGAATAACTGATGTGCTTTCACACTTCCATCTCACTTGGTTGGTGGCAGCTAAAACAGCCTGGGCACAACACAGCGACACATTGTTCCAAAAGTCCCCATCTGTACTGGTTCTACCACCAGCAGCGGCTGAAGATGCTCCACCCTACCCACTTCTCTATTTGCCTGCGCATTTTGGCTCTCTTCCAGAGAAATCAACACAACATTCCCTTGCTGCTAAGGGAATTGCAACATTAGTTGGGCAGCAGCTATGTCAGTAGCAAAACTGGCACCTCCTAGAGTTTCTTCTTCAGTGTGTCTGTTTCTAAACACAGCTCTAGTAACAGTTGATTATTGCATTCATTCTGAAATTTTGGAAGCCTAGATTTGAAAAGTGCCTTATGACCAGCAGATAAATTGGAAGTAACTGCAACCTGGCTACAACAGGTAAATCAAAACAGGTTGCTGGTTGCATCAAGAAGATTTGTCAGTGCTCTATTGCGCAAGGCGAAAGAGTTAATCTCTAAATTGATAATTTAGAGGAATTGGAGGAAGGCCATAACTGTGTGCCTTCCTTTTTTTAGTAGAAATATAAAAGATTATTTAAATTAGTACAATTAAACTCATATTTTCATAATGCTGAAAAGTTCAAGGAATTCCTGGATAATTCCATTAAGATTTATTCTCTGTTTGCAATCCTTGGCAGAATGAAAATCCTGCTTTATTTCTGAGACATGGCCAAAATCTTTCCTCAAGGAGTGATGCATTCATACCTCTCTAGTTTAAAAGAAATACAGAGCTTTTAAACTGTCTGTCACCAAGAAAGCCTGCAGAAACTAGAAGTGCACACTGACAGTAATACAAGAGGTCATGTACCTTTCAAACTGTAGGCACAGCACTTGAAGAATAACTCCAGCTTTTGTGTGTATGTTTTTGTGATGCACGGACCTAATCAGAAAGTCTGATCTTTGTTATGTCAAGTCTGATAAATCTTAGGCAAACACCAACAGAGCCAAATTCTCCTTCCAGAGCTGAAAGAACAATCCATTTGTACACTGCAAACCAGGTATTGCCCAACAGTTCTTCACGGTCCTGATTCCCCATTGTTTCGTTCCCGCTTTTCTCACACCTGCGGGACATTGCTGTTACATTTAAACTACCACAAAGTGCCAGGGCACCAGATGGTGACTGGCAGTGGGCAAGATGACAAATTAATCAGCTTCTGCAATCTCTTACAGGGCCAAAACCTCTCTGAGGTGGGTTTCTTGTGAGAAATTCACTGAAGCTGTACCTAATTACATCAAAGCTAGCATGATTTGTAATCATACTTGCTATTTGCTGACCACAAAGTCAGATAAACCCTCTCTGTTTATTGTTATTCAAACTACTGAAAAAAATCTGTTTGAAAATAGAAATCATGTAATAATTCTGTCTATTGGCAGGTAAAATGGACATGTCCGTCCTTTGTACTAACATTTTCACCTTTTTTCTCTCAACTCTTAGCTGAATTAACTATTTAAATAGGATTAAAAAATTATGTCCTGTAACTAAACACCCTTGAATATAGCAATGGATATTTTGGGGGAAGTACCCAGGTAGATAAGACTGAAACCCTTTTTCCCATTTTTTCTCTGAATAATTCTCTTCACTGGAGTGAATGAATTCCCAGCAGTTCTATTTGTTCATTTTCAACTTGACCAGAGACTCAAACTCTCACAGACACTGTACTTTAACTTCCAGAGACTCACAGTCATGAATTACAGATGAACAGTATGCTAAGATAGGTACTCCAATATTGCCAGCTCTGGAAACTTGTGGTTCTCCTCAGTTATATGCTCCTATAAATACTGAAAGGGAATTCTGAGATCAGAGCTCTAGAAACACAGTCCAAGTATACTGTGAATACTCAAAACCACCAAAGCCAGACAAAAAACACCATTTGGCTTAAAACTGTTAACATATAAAAGCCTGAATCTCATCTCAGATCTTGACTCATTTTTGAAAGCTTGGGTACATGGACTGGCACTGGAAAGATATCCTTATAGATCATAGTAGAAAAGTTTCTGAAGCTAGAGAATTAGAAGGAATCTTTACTTTGAGGCACAAAATACCTCATGCTTGTACTGTACAACTTCCAAAGGAAAAAGTGGGATCTCAACTTTCACAAAATAGTTGGACTCTAATTTATTTAATTAAACAGTGAATTACAAGTGCCTGGGCACAATATGAACCTCGATGTATGAGATGTATAATGGCATTACTATGGTAAATCAATCATAACCTGCTTCTTTTCTTAGGCTGCACTATCAGTACCATTTGTGTGCTGTTTACTACCCTGAGAAGCTTGGCTCCCACAAGAGGTTAACATTATGCAAGGTTTCAACGAGCAAGAGGTATTACTTGTTCTACAGCCTACACTAGCCAGTTCATTAGCTCTCTCTGTGAAACTGTAAAATACACTGTTTCTGATAAGAAATGTGATACATTTGCTCCCTAGGACTAATTATTGCTGATTAAATGAATATCTTCAAAAACAAAACCTCTTCAATAAAATAACTCTCTTAAATCCTTCGCTGTGTACATTTTCAGTTACAGAGATATTTAAGGATCTTCAACCACAAGGATAAGAATTGTCTTTAATGGAGATATGCAGGTGAAATTATCTTCAGTTCATAGCTGCTCATTAGAAAACTAAGCTTGTAAAGTTCCACTGACACTTTAGAAATATTATCTGCACTCACCTTGTTTGCGTAGGGTCAAGATTATTTAGACCCTATTGCTACTGTCAAGGCTTAAAGGTGTTTGGAATCTGAAGTTTTAGCCCAGGGCCATCTCTAATTTTCAGCTGGTAAACAGGCATCTAACTCCCAAAGCCAGTAGCTATTGGGCTACAGCTTTGCATGGTATAAGGTGAGATAATGCCTGGAGAGCTGAGCCAGCCTATAGCAGCTGTGGGTCATGACTCAAAGTATCCTAGATAAGTCTGCAGAGAGATAGGGAGTAATCAACTGTCTTAAAAATAGAGCAGTATTCACCATGAAGATGAACACTGCTCATTTTGCCTCGCATTGCTCAAATAAACTTTACCGAAGAGTCATCTTCTGGGAAAAAATACAGGTCTTCTGCAGTTCTGGGGAGGAAATACAGCAAAAAGACACTACACATTTTTATCAGTTAAACTTCATCTTGTTAAGAAAAGGGAAGTTCAACAATTTGAAGTTCTTTTTCAAACCTTAATTTAAACTGTAATGTTACAGAACAGAATTTTTACATTTACAAATTCAAAGTGAAACCTTTCAGCCTAGTGTCCCTGGGTCATACAAACACACTTTGAAATTTAAATTTTCTATTGTTCTAAAATTAGCTTTAACAACTTGAAAGCCTCAAAAACACCGATGAAACAATGCATGTTTTGTAGGAACATGCCTAGCAGTGACCTCTTACCTGCTGATGACCTTTAAATCCACCGGAGGATGGAGCCCAGGGGATGGTCAGAACATGACTGAAAGCTACAAGCTCAGATTCTATTGACACATCTGCACTGAATTGGATGTATCTAAAGAAGAAGGGCTAGCACAGAATAAAGGAGAAGCAGACATTTGTCAATATTAGCTTGATTAGATAAGCTCAGTGGTGTCAGCAGGACGTCTGAGACACAACACGCCAGCGTTGTGTTTCACAGGCTGGGTTCTGCAGGGATCAAAATGACCCCTGTGAGACAGCAAACCAGCAGCAGAACTCCTCCAGGCTTCTCCCTCATAATTCAGTAGGAAGAAAGAGTAAGAAGGATTTCTGGGGAGGGACCAGAGCAGCCTTTCTAGCTCCCATCACAGGATCCAGGCAGAAAGCAATTGTTTGGGACACTTTCATAGAGAAGTGGCCTTCAATGCATCAGTCCCTCCCTTTGTTTCTTGGAAATACAGCTGCTAAAAATGCTTGAATAAGCAAATTCTTACTGGAAACATGAACAGACAGCTCTGAGTTCCTGTCAGTATGCTTAGCACATCTACAAAATAAGTGCTATACCAGTCCCTGGGATTGACAACTGTGCATTGAACCCAGCTTAAGTTTTCAATAAACACTAAATGAGAGGGCAGAAAAGGTGCAGCAAGGTACAAGATATTTTACTTCAGAGGAAAACCACAATTGCAGCTCAAACTTTCCTATTTTGGGATGCAGTGGTTAGCATACAGCATCAGGCCCTTCAGTCACTTCTCTTCTACACAATTAACACTGACATTTTAAAAGTTCTAAGTAGCAGACACTACTCCAGACCTACATGAGTTCTTAAGTACTGTCACCATGCCAAGTTTAAATTCAGAATATACCTAAACTGTGGTGCTTTAACCTATGCAAATAATAAATAACAAATGACAAAGTATTTAAATTTGAGACTTGGCTTTCAATCAAATATTAGTTCGGTCATTTTGGAGATATTACTTGAATACAGAAAACATCTGTTTTAACTCCATCCTGAGTGTATTTTTTTTATCTAACTGCAGGTATCTGCAAATAATCAAAGTTACTTTGACTTCAAAGATACTTAGAATCATTCTGCTGCACGACAAGCAACACCATCACAATGGAGAACCATTTCACAAAAAATGACACTGCATAAGTAAATAAGAGAGGCATTTAGCATATTCTACCACTAAGCAATTTATAGGAAAATCTTTAACATATGCAGCCAGAGGTACAAGGACATCTTTAGGCTACACTCAGTACTTGAATCCTATGTTCTGACGGGTCAAGTAAAGAAAGAAGAAAAGAAGACTACATTCAGTGTTATCATAGTTGGAATCTTCAAATTTTCCAGAAGTTATCTTAGGAATCTGAAAGCTTCCTTATAATTAATAACCTATGCATGTCAAGGATTTTCAGAATGTATGTCCCTTAAAGTAAAATATACACAATTCAGTGAAACAGAGAACTACTATTGTTTTGATGTTCTGTACACTTTCACAAAGGTCATGGATACATCCAGCTTCAGGGATTTAATTGAGATGATGCTTATGTGCTAAAAATCATGGAGTGAAACAAGCCCTGCCAGAATGGTAATCCTGACACTAGGTCTGCCTTCAGCAATTAGAGCCGAAGCACCAGACAAATACTTGTTTTGGTTACATGTGTAAATCAGTAAATAAATTCAATTTATGTAACAGCATGTTCTGGAGCTCAAAACATGAGCCCCTCTGTGAGGGTTCCTCACCTGCAGAAGGAAGCAATACTTCTAGTAGCAAGCAGCTGTTCATCAATATTCATTCACTGTTTTTTCCTTTCTGTCCTCAACAAATTTCCTAGCAAGTACAATATTTCAGCTATTTCATCTACCCACAGTGCCCCGTTTTCCAAGATGTGTCACACTGTTGAGCAAAGTACTAGAGGATATGCAAAATTCATATATTCCCTTGGCATTCTCACTCACCAGTAAAGGAAAGTTGTATATATGCAAAGTGGCATTTCAGTATTACTCAACTGATTTGCCTGCAACAGGAAGAGCAATATGGAGTATAAGAGTCTGAATCTTCTCTCACTGGTACACAGTTACAAAATGTTAACAGAATAGTTATCCTGACAAGTTCAATGTGTATCTAGATAGCCAATATTCAGATTTGAGAGCTTGCTGTTTGTGTAAGAATTTCTAATGCCATTTGTAATTGGCCTGGCATGCCTCTTTTAAGAGTTTTATTTACGATGGAATTGGATTTTATGGAAAACCATCTGTAAGTGACAGCAGATTATCATATTCAACTATTTTTGCTTTAAAACATTGCACTCTCTTTTAGGCCTAACGTGATTAAAACTTGCTGAGGCAGGAGTACAGCCAGCTCTGCTGAGTAGTCTTTATACACAATGTGTACAGAAGGCCAAGGTTGAAGTCATGAATGTAGCAGAGCACTGATATTAGAGGAGTTGTGAGTTTGCAGAAACAAAAAGGTTCCATGAGTAAAAAAATATGCTAAAAAAATATGCTAAAAAAAAAAGGTTTTGCAAGATGTACATTAACGTATCATCAAGTCAGAGTACTAAATAAAAACTTTCAAAGAACTACCACCTTTGTTTATGACAACTCAAACATGGAAGTGAGTGACTGAAACCTGAAAAAGTAATTTAAAAAGTGAGGAAGAAACTCCAAATAAACAAAAAACACCACAACCTTCCAACATGTATTTGTATCAGTGGTGGAAAACTGTGGAAAGTGTTAAATTGCCTGAAGGATAACACAGTACAAAGATTTGACAAAGAAAACTCCCTGAATAAGTTACAGATGAAAAAAGTTAGGGATTTGCAACTGCAGGTCCCATGAAATGGATCACAAAAAAAAAAAAAAAATCAGAGAACTAGTTCAATACCATTAACTTAAGGAAGCTGGCTGTAGAAGCGTTCAATTACTTTACAGCTCAATTCCCACACTGGAGTCCAAACATCCTAACCCTAAAATGCTGCAGAGGATTTACACATTCAATTAACACTTTGAAAGGTCTTTCAGGAGTAAATACACTACAATAAGTCATTTGTGTCCATTTGTGCTCTTTGGATGTAAATCAGAGTAGAATCTCTCTGGCAAAGCACAACAGAGGATGAAATAGAATCAGGATTTATGTCAAAAATTAAGAGTCTCTTAGTCTCTATTTGCTTGGCCAACAAAAGGAGTTCCCTCAAGCAAGCCTAAAAGGAGAAAAGAAACATAAAGAGTTCAGGTCAGCTCATTCCCTTTTTTTGTGAGCTTGTGAACTAGTCTGCGCACACAACATTTTTCTAAGCTCTAGGTTGCAGAACCAGATATTAACTTGCTACAGATGAGGAAGTGACCTCTCTATATCCCTTTGTATAGCTGTCAGAGTATACCAACATGAAAAGATTATAAACTTATTCAAAAGTAATTCTTATTTTTAGCAGAACCAAAAAACTTTGTGAGCAAATGCTTATAACTATAAGAGAACCAATTGAAAAAATGCCCATAAGCAACTGCCCTGGAAAGGGTTCAGTTTAGGCATGAGTGCAAACCACCACAGGATAGAGGAGCACACCACAACCAGTGAGAAAGCTTCATAAGTAAGCAATTACCAGTCCACTGCTCAACACCACAAGTTGTTGAGATTCCTGGCATAGTTGCTGGTGATAACTATGATCCCTTAGGAAAGAAAGATTCACCATCTAATCCCTGTAAATAAGCACAGTTCAGGCCTCACTAAAGAGCAAGAAAGCATTAGTTTAATAGCAATAAGCACCTCAAGTGTGACATTCATCTGAGAATCTCAAGAACATTGAATCTGATGAGCTCATCTTCCCAAAGATGTGAGTGAAGGAAAACACTGCATTAGTTTGTCCTGACTGGCAAACTTACAAACAGTGTAGGTCAGTGATTTAAATGCAAACAAGTGCATGGAATCCACTTTTTAAACTCCTAAACTCACCCCCTGCTGCTCTACAGAGCAGGTCTTCCGCAAACACTTCAGCAAGGGTAAGGCTGTGTATAGGATTAAATGTCTAAACAAGAGAAGCAGAAGGTGTGAGTTCCAAATCTGAGAGGCATGTTAAGCATTTTACCAAAACTTTTTGATTTTTTTAAGTAAATACACCTCAGGACACAGAAAATAACAGTATTTAAGGAAATGCTGTAAATGTGTTGTTTGGGAGGGAAGGAGCAAAGTTAAACATTGGTTCACAATAACATGGGAGAAGCACTCCTATTTCTAGCAACACATTACTTAACTGTGGAAAATGATTTAAAGTTTTAGCTGATCTCCTAGTAAGAAAAGCATTAATCACTAACACCTGTAAGATAAAGGACAAGGAAATGATTTTATGTGTGGCAAAGCTTCCATGTCACTGAAATATCAGTCACCAGGAAAGTATCAGTCATCAGGAAAATATATGTCATCAGGTCAAGTGGCAACTGCCAGGAGGTCAGAGAAGTTTTCTTCCAAAGACCAGCTGAAGTAGAGCATTTAAACATGATCTTTTTCTTTTACAGCCCAGAAGGAATAGGAAGGGAAGTATTTGAAAAGCATCAAGTAACTACTGGGGGAAGGAGGGGCCAGGAAGAGAGTGCTGAATCTGTAACTACACTGGCAGAAGAATCTAACATTAAATAAAGGATATCAAATGTGCTCCTGCACTTTAATCTTTTTCATGCTTTTGTCATTGCCAACATACATACGACAGTAAGAAACATAATGATCCCAAGTCCTGACTTAACCACCTACACAGTGTTTGAGAAACCTGAAGCCATCTCACACAGACTGATAACATCAGAAGCTGTCAGAAACAAAAGTGTTTGAGAGAGAAGAACCATCCAATTTATTCCTGCAGTGCCCAGTGCAGGTGATTACAGCTCAGGCCTAGCAAGCTCAGCATCAGGTACTACCTTACTCTGCTCAGATGTCTAGAGAACATTATTAGGAACAAATTCACTTCTGTATATTGGTATATCTTCCAGCACTTTGAACAGTATTGCTAAAGTATCCCATATTACAGCCCTAAAGACCCAACAACACACACAGGTTTTGCATAGTAACATTTTAGGAAATGTGACATTTTAGGAATTTCCAAAGTCTAAACCATTAAAGTGCCATGCAACATCACATGTGCTGCATCCTGTGAGTATTTTATGGCATTTTAGCGTTCTAGGGTTTTTTTTACTGAAATGTTTAAAATTTTTGTTGTGATGAATACTAATGCCTGGTTTATCTTTCAGTTATTAAATGTACAAGATAAATTCAAAATGGATTTTCTTATAGCCATTTGGTTTACTGAAAATAACATCAGTAAAATAAGTAATTCAGTGATGAGTATACATACCTTTGTTTATGGAGAAGAGATTCTGTCACAGTGTCAGCCAACACATATTATGACTATGCACTCAAACACTTCTCAATGCTTCCATCTTCTCAGACACACTATTTTCTTACTGTTTATAAAGCAAACCTCTCCCCTGTCTGTCCTTCACTTGACTTGGTAATATAAGAGTGTCTGAAATTTGAACAAAACCTCCTTGTCCTGGGAGTACAAGGGGCGGAGGAAGATGCAGTTGGAGCAATAGGTGGTTCTCAGAGCCTTACGCCACCCCCTGTGACAAAAGCCAAAGGACAGGACACTAAAGAGGCCATTCCAGGGCAACTATTCCTGGGTCACTTGTCTCCAGCTCCTTCTTCTTACTTTGTTATGGAGTTTTCTGGCAAGTGGATTCTAAACTGAAAGTTGCTTCACTGTTTTTATTTTTTCAAAAGAATGGGAAAATGCAGTGACTGACACCTGCCCTAACATAACCCACATTAAATAGTGGCTTAATGCTGCCAAACAAAGGCTGTACATATACACAAGTTCCCTTTTGGTCTTTTTATTGAAGCAACAGGATTTGATTTATGAAATACCTGGCAAGGATAAGGTCCTATTACACAAACTGGGAGCAGATGGGGGGTGATCATAATGCTGAATTGAAGGATAAATACCTTCATCTCCTGCTGCAATATTCAAGGAATAAATAACTTAATGTTTCTTGTGAAGTCATTCCCATACTCCAGTATGTGAAAACAACTGTCAACACTCAAGAAAGTTTGTGTTAAACAGCTGAAACACTCTCAAATGATTTATCCAAAATAAACTTCCATCAGAAAGCTACCACAAATACGTATTCATCTTAATTCTTAACAATGAAAAATTGCTCTGGCTTTAAAGCCATTTCACATTCTCAAATTCAAACTTCGGAATTTACGTTATTTTAATATCACTATTACTCTGTCTAACACTGAACAGAACTAAGGCTTTGCACTACTAAAACCAAAGAAAAACTCTTTCTATCTCATGAAGAGCCAGGATTTTGTAGCTTATCTCACAGGGGAAGGACTGGACAAGGATAGGGTACTCACTCTCTCCTCTGAAGTTTGTAAGGGGAAATAAAATTGTTTAGATAACAAAGAAATAGAGCTGCTGTGTAAAGCCTAAATCAGTTCCATCATTTCTCACAGATGCACAGAGACAGCAAGCAGGCATGGATCTGGACAACACAGCAGCCTCAGAGAGCTGTTAGAATGCAAAGAGATGGAGAGGAACCTCAGAGACAAATCTCAACAGGAGATGGGATAATCGAGTGTGCTGCAAAGCAGGGAACTGAGGTCATCCTGAGAAAGTCAGTGTGGTGTTACCTTAAAGAAATATTTGCTCCCTATACAGTTGTACAAAATCAAATTCCTTTCATGCAGTAAAGGCTCATGAGTAAATTGCATTTTTATTTTAATCTATATGATAAAAGCACTGACTTGCTTCTTAACTTTCCAGTACTGTCACAGCAAACCCACAGTGTGGGAGAATCCATGGCTCAGCACCTGCCAAGAGGAGGAGATTCACAGCTGTCCTCCTGGCCTGCCCCCACCCCTGAATCCCAGCACCCCGTGGATCAACAGCGGGGGTCGTGTCCCTGCAGTGTGTCCTGCTCTGACAGGTGCTGGCATTTGGCTGCATTCCCAGCAAGCAGGCAGTTATCAGACAGGAAGACTTGGCTGCAAGTCAGAAAGCCAAGCTCATGGAAAGCATGGAAAGATACAGAGGATACAAAGGTGTTAAATCCCTTCTGTCCTTGAACAGCCAAAGACTGCTCTAAACTATGCTGGCTGCCAGCAGTTGCAGGCAATTTTTCAGAAACTAGAACACCAACAAGAAAAAATAATTTGAAATTAAGCATAGACAAATATTTTCCAGAAAATTTAGAGGACGTCCCTTAGCTCTTCATCGTCTTCCAGGTCATTCCATGACACACTCAATTATTTGAGGTGCTCAAATCATGCTGTCTGGATTAGCTGCAGCTCCAGACCTGGCTTGATGCAATATACCTACAGTTTTTCCTCCAAATGAAGTCTAGTCTCTCCATCCTCCAACATCAGATACCACCCCTCCACTTTCTTCTGAAATTGCAAGGGCTATTCTGCTTCCTATGTTTAACAGCTGTGACCTTTAGTGCTATACCAGGTAGGACTCCCTTAAATCTGCTAAACACATTCCACTTGCAAAACAGAGCTTGCTTTCAATTCATTGTGTTTAAATGCCAAGAATTCCTCTGCAAGCAGCACACAGAGCAGAAGGACGAGTTATTTTTCCTTTCCAACCCCTCTCCCTGATCACATGTTTCCAAAACATCCGCACAAGAGCAGTCTTCAATTGGTAAATCTCAGCTTCACTTAAGAAAGAAAGGATTGTTGTCAATTAAAATTGCTTCTTACCTCAGCTTACTGAACTAATGTTCTTAATTACACATTAGCAGCAATGCTCAAATCATGGTTACCATAATCAGGGAAAGAGGTCATGAGAAATTACTCCATGTCTTCTCAGCCAGTTTTATCTACTTTTAGCACACCACCTTCCCCTGGACTGATGCTAGTCCTGCTTATTTACCTTACACTAAACAGTTACCTTACCAGGAGATCTATGTGTGTAACCCACCAAACCAGAGACAGATTGATTCTCCATAAAAGTCTATTCAAAAATCTGCTTTAAAAATATGATGCTGTCATCCTACCTCAAGTTGCATTTTTGTCTTTTTGGGTGGGGTTTTACCATAGAAAATGGGCATTGTAATGACATGGCACATTGCTGTCAGAAAAAGCATGTTATACTTCTTAGGTTGGAACCACACTAGATTATTTGCAGCTACTTGAAAATGCTAAGGTTCATCAAAGCAGAATGATTTTGTCTTTCTAATATGAATAGATCAACACAGATACTTTTCTTCCAAAACTGTACACCTACTTTGCACAAATGTTAAAACTACATGAGGTTTAGGACAGTATAAACATATGACTTGTTGACTTGTACAACCTGAGTATGTTACTCTTCAGTTAATTTTAAAGGCACAGAACTGCATACAGCACAGAACTGTAAAAGAAATCAAGGTAAACACAGACAAATTGCTAGCATTTGAATTATTTGTCCTTAGCTGTGCAAGTTAAAGTCACAACTTATAACAGTCATGGAGGCTTTTTATCAATGTATATTTGATGTATTTTCAAGACAGTTTGTCAAACAGTGATGGACTCATTCATAAAATTTAAAATTTGCTATGGAAGTTAATGAATTCTATCCTTACAATGAAAAGAGAAAGTACATTCTGGCAAAGTTGTTAATTTTTTACAGTATAGATACCAAATGCTGCGGGTTTTTTTCTTTTTTTTTAAAATACACTGAAAACAGTTCCTCAACGCTTGCTGGGCAAAGAGCTAGTACATCTCATTGGGGTTAGACACAGCACACTTTCTAACCCACAGAAGCTATCCTTAATTAGAGAGTAACCATACAACAAAGTTACATTAGAATCCAAGATCTGAAAGCCTTCAAAGGTGAGTGGAGCATTAGTGTATTTTTTGTGCAGTGTACAGGACTCATTTTAAGAAGCTCATCCAGACTCTAAAAGCATATGTACACCATGCAAACAACTATTCATGCCAGTGTGTTAGTGAAAGAATATGTACTCCTAAAACCCCTTGGGGAAGGACTGGCAGGGTAGACAATGCCTTTGCATTGCCATTTTATCCCCATATCAGACACAGTTAAGAATGCAAATGAGTACAAGCATTAAAGTAGAGGCACAAAGGCAACCGTATTTGCTAAGAAACCAAGGACCTAATGAAAGAACTCACTACAAACGCAGATCTGAGTTTCTGCCACACCAACAATGTGTCTTTCAGTCACTTGCAGGGAACACCCAGTACATCAGCCTTTCACCAAGTACTTATTAAGGAGCCATTAATTACCATGTCGCCAAGTGCTAGAGTATTTCGGTTCCCTCTGCTCCAAAACAAGAACTGTTGTTCTTGATAAACCAGAACTGTAACTGATCCTCTGGCTTTGTGCCCGACTGTATATTTGTTTTATTGATATAATCTGACTGTGCTGGATGTTTTATAAGAAACATGCTGTTAAAAGGACAATTTGAAACTTTTTTATTTATTTGCACAACTGAAAACTTGGCTGTCCCTATTATGGCCTTCTCTGCACAAACAGTAACTCTGAGGGAGAAGAACATTATTTCCACATTATAAATCAGGCTTTTCAGTTCTGTTGTGAGGATTTACTTGAGAAAATAGGCAGTGTGCTGTTGTTCCTTGAGTCTAGTTCCTCAGCACCTTTTTTTTTCAGCCCATCTCCTTCTCCTGGCACATTTTCTACATCCTTCTCCAACTCAAGCATGCTTTCTAATTCATACCAGCATCAACTCCTCTCTTCTGCTGCTGTTTCAGTCCTCCAGCTCCTACTGAGGGCAGTGAGACCAAACTGACAACCCCAGCTGACTCAGTCTACAATTTCTCAGGTGTCCTTAAGCTATGCTTCTCATTCTAGAAGCCAGTAAAGATATGCCAGGACTTGTGCCTGTGGGCTCCAAGCCATGACTGCCTCACCTATGACACAATTATGTCTCAATCACTCAGAGATACTTTAAAGGTTGCATAAATATAACAACTTTCAGACACATTTTGTGAATGCTTAAGGTTACGAAGCATTCCTTCCAGGTAAAAGTAAATGAACCTGACATGTGGCTTCTGGATTTTCAAGTAGAGATACCTACTGTGGTATATAGCATTGCAGCCCTATCTAAGAATTTAGCAGTTTGTTCTTATGCTGTCATCAGCCATTCTGTCACTACAGAACTGCACTCAAATTAAACCTTGGTGGAAATTTAGCTGAAGAGCAATACCATTCCAAGGGGGGAGGGGTGTTTTCAGGCTTTTTTATAAGTGGTTATGGCAATTAGCTAGAATTATATGTTATATAGACATACAGAACAGTACTTTTCTCTATGTCATGCTGTTGACAAAGTAGGCAACAAAACACATGGGAAAGTAGGCAGCAGGGAACAAATGATCAAATGGGGTTTCAGATCTTTCTTTCCTATATTAACAACAGCAAGAGAGAGAAATCCATACACTTCATACCTCAGCACTGTCTTCTTAGCCTGAAGGGTCAGGCTGTGCTCCTGGGTTTATATCATAGGATCACAATGGACTTGTCTGCAAACACAACAAAACTTCATTGTTTTCCCTCTTCCCAATATCTAGATATTGCAAGCAATATTGTCCTTAACTACAGAATGGCTACTTCAAAGTAAGTACTATCAGATCAACTTTTAAGTACCAGTAAAGACTCAAGAGGACAGACAGAACGAACCAGTTCTTTTGTGCAGTCAACAAAACAGCTGCAATTACTGGTAAGAGGCTTTCCAAACAATTTCACTGCTTCACTGAAGAGGGTCACCATTACTAGACAGCTCAGAGGCCTGGCTTCTCTTCATTGCCTATCTCCCCCAGTTCAAGGATTGAGCCTTAAATCATCCTGCTAAAGCCATTGCCCTAGATTTAGAAAATCAATGTCTGATTTTCCTCTAGTGCTTTAAAGGGCCAGAAAGCTTTCCAGCCTTTAACCTGGGGAAGGAAAGAGATGCGTGTACTTAAACCTAGAAAGCAGCATCACTGAAGTAGCAGCAGAAGTAAGAGAGGTCTTGACCTGCATCTCTCTTTTTCTGCTACCACCAATACCACCCTCAAGCCTTTTACTTCTTCACATTTCAGATGCATCTAACCTGACCTAGTTTTGGAAATGAACAGGAAACTCAGTAACAAAGCCACCTAATGTGCTGTGAGGCACACAGCTGGCTCCTTTAACAGCTGAAACAGTAGACAGCAACGGTTTTTCTCAAATAAGTGGACTATTTTGTTGTGTCTTCCCAGCTGGGAAATACAGTCAAATAGCAATCAGATAGTTCAGAAGTTTAGACTGAGAATCCACTAAGTATTTAGAGTTTGTTGATTGACATGCAAACATAAATAAAGTTTTTAGTACAAGACCCTCAAGAACAGTGAACCCTCACAATCCAATCAATTAGCAGAGATAAGAACACATGAGGTCATGGGGAAAGATTTTGTGATGTGATATTATATTATATTATATTATATTATATTATATTATATTATATTATATTATATTATATTATTTTTTACCTAGACATGTATTTGAATGGCCAGTGTCTCTTTATTCCCATTTTCTTTCTGAATGCTCTGAAAGGTACAGGTTTATGCTTCCTTGTGAAACTAATGGTTTGTCAAGGAAGATGTCAGGAAAATAGAACTGGACTCTTCGACCTGTTCAAATATGAGTCTGATGACTAAAGTAGTTGTCTTGTCCAACAGTGGTCTTCAACAGGACATGTAGTCAAAGGTTTCCTGAAATGTGAACTGGGAAGACACTTCCTGGCAAGAAGAGGTCTCTTTTCTTCACCTTGATCACCTAGAACTTAAAATAAAGACTGTAAGTGAATGCACAACGTAAGTAATTTTAAAAAATGCAATCAGTTAATTTATAAGATTACTCTGATGTGCTTGTAATTTAAGCATAACAAAACATGCATTTTTAAAGAACTATCAAAACTGGACTATAAGACCTTTGCTCTTAATGACAAACACATGCAAACTTCTATTTAGCAACTTCT
This sequence comes from Eopsaltria australis, assembly GCA_034509425.1. Classification (NCBI taxonomy): domain Eukaryota; kingdom Metazoa; phylum Chordata; class Aves; order Passeriformes; family Petroicidae; genus Eopsaltria; species Eopsaltria australis. The sequence goes on along the minus strand of JAVTVJ010000172.1, from coordinate 963,665 downwards.
GATGTTTCACTGATGTTTACAAACATAATTGGGAGCAAATCCAAGTCTATGCAATATACTCTGAAAATATCTCTGCTATGAGCAATATTATTTCTGTTATTGTTTATACAACACACCTTTTTCACCCCTCTGGGAATTCTTGCATTGTTTTTTTTATCCCAGCAGTGTTACTTTCTACTTCCTATGAAGCACAGTATAATTGAATCTAATCAGCCATAGATATCTAATTTCTTCTTCTTTCTCTAAATGAATAGTTTGGTTTCTGTTCACAAGACAGTTTTCAATAAACTATTTTATCTCAAAACATGGAAAGTCTTCACTTCAGGTAAGCCAGTCTCTATGTTAGCAAATTTTAAAAATTTTTCAAGCTTCCTACTTTACAAACCAATTAAGCAAAGACATCTGCAGAACACCAGCTCCAGCAAGATATTCAGGTTTTAAAATTCAGTTGTTACCAAAAAAACCCACCAATCTTTGATGGTTGTTACTGTGGTTCAGAGTTTATTGATTGGGATTCTTGAATGGATATTGCAAAGTATTCAAGTAACTAACTTGCACTGAAAATTCAGTCTGAAAAAATGCTGACTGTCCTTGAAGTTAGATGAAATGCTTTAAAAACAATGTTGAAGATGTTTACCACTCCCTTACATCAACCCTAGCAATATCCTCAAATGTTTTCACCAATGTGGGGATTTTAGTAAACTTCAGGTGAAAGACACTTCATTATACTTGCTGGAAATAAGGAAATTACTTAGGAGATAGGAAACACTTGGGATAATTATCATTTCTGCTGAGAATGTTCTGAGGCTATTTCAGTTTTACCACTGTTTCACTGACTGAAAGTGCTTTACCTTCCACATTTCATGGCAGCATGCCCACTTTCTTTTCTTTTTACCAACTAAAAGAAATTCATCATAGAAGCATGGAATGGTTTGGGTTGGAAGAGTCCTTAGAGCTCATCTAGCTCCAACCCCTCTGTCATGGGCAGGGACACCTTCCACTAGACCAGGTTGCTCAAAGCTGTCCTCTGATAGCAAAATGTAAAACCCCAGACTACAACTCCATTGTGCTAAATTTTGATTCTTCTCATTGTGCTAAAAGCTGGACAGAGCAAGGCCAGCTCCTACCCCAAAAATCACATTTGAGTCACAGCTACACTTGCAATGCAAAAATACCCCCTAACATCAACACACTCTTCCCTGAGTCATCCCATATGGACTCCAGATTCTGGTCTCAGTGTTCAGAGCAGCATTCGTGAGCAGGCACAGAGGGCTTTGGCTGATACGGAGGCACGATGAGATAACAGCAGCAGTCCCCTGCCCCAGCTCTTTATCTTGCCCCCAAACACCCTACCCTTATGTAGAGTGCTGAGCTGCTCACAAAACAGCAGCATGACCTACTGCAGTTTACAGATGGCCTGTGGAAATAAATCAGCACCAATTTTGGGCTGAAGGAGTAAAACACCTTTTTAGTAGAATCCTCTTTATGATGCAGGTCTGGGAATGACATTAATGCATCCTCCCCTGTAAAAGGTTACTAACCCATTATCACAGAATCATAGAATCCTTAAGGTTGGAAAAACACCTTCACAACCATGGAGTCCAACCTTTGACCAATCATCACCCTGTCAACCAGACCACAGCACAAAGTACCACGTCTAGTGATTTCTAGCACACCTCCAGGGACAGTGATTCCAACACCTCACTGGGCAGTCTGTTCCAATGCCTGGCCACCCTTTCAGTGAAAACATTTCTTCCTGATGTCCAACCTGAACCTCCTCTGGCACAGTGTGAGGCCATTGCCTCATGCTGTCACTGGTTCCCTAGGAGAAGAGGCTGACACCCACCTGGCCACAGCCTCCTTTCAGGGAGTTGTAGAGAGTGATAAGGTCTCTTCTGAGCCTCCTTTTCTTCATTAAAATTATAAAACATTAAAATTAAAGACAACAGAGTCTGAGTGTGAAATATTTGGTGTGTCAGTAACAGAGAAGTTGTTTTAGGTGCCATTTCCAGGTGTTTCATAGTCCTACTTGAAACAGAGGTCCCTTCCTTCCTTAGGGATTCATAACAGGCACAGCATACCATGTTCCCATGGAACAGCAGGTCAGGTTCACAACCCACTCACCAAACTCACCATGCCCTGTCTCTCTTTCACAGGTTTATGGCAAGGCTGCATTCTGAACCCAAACAAAAACATAACATTCAAATATTGAGCTTTTTTTTCCCCTCTAGTGCATCTTTCTGGTATCATAAAAAGCACAGAAAAGAACATGCCTTAAATTCACAGACACATGAAATCAGAATTCAACCAATCAACACACAAACGTGTTTCGCAGTTTGCACCTATTTACAGTGAATGTCTAATGATGAATATAAAATGCAGTGGTATGGAAAGTCTGACTCTATTTGATTCTTCTCAAATATCAAAATTAGAAGTAATTAAATTACACTGTATTTGTCAATTCTGGCAGGAACTACTGCCACTCAAAGGACACAGTGATGATCTACAGAAGAAAGGAAGCAATGTGGCTTTGCCAAACGCAGGTCTTAGTGATACAGGCTCTGAGAGAGTGCTGCAGGAACAAGTCACACTCTGCCTTGCCACCAATCACAGAAGCTTTCCATCACAGAAGACAGTGTTAAAAATAAGCAGGGCTTAAATGGATGTCTTAAGGAAAAAAAAAAAAACAAACTCAACTGAGATTTCAGCTTTCTGTGGGATCTACTTGACTTTTCACTCAGCAGACAAAACAGTGTTACAGCAAGGGCAAGACTTTTTTTTTAGCTACAACTGATGGAATAAAATGTCCCCACTGACTTATGCACAGTATGAAACACCAAAATCCAGCCTCCTGAAATTGTTTTTCATTCATTTGGCATCGTAAGAATTCAAAAAGCATTCATGGCTTCATTGCCTTCTAGAAATCATTTGTCAATCGACAGAAACACAAGAGAACTTAGACATTTAAGACACCATGAAAAGCTATAACAGGTTTTTAACAATAATGCCCTCCTTTCTAAGAAAAGCATGTCAGTCTAGTTCCCCCTTCACTCCTTGTCAGTGAAATAAATATGTTTCAAGCCGAGAACAGAAAGCTCTTAACTCTCTTCTGTGTCTGGGTGTGGTTATTATCACTACTTCTACAGATCATTCTGCATTATCTCACTGTCCATTCAGACCACTGGTCTCTTCACATACTAGTGAAAAACAGTCCTACAGGAAAAGCTTACACAATTTAAAAAGGCAATTCTGCAACATGGAAGAGAAACACCAACTTTATCTCAAATTTAATAACTGGACACAGATTAAGGAACAAATCTGCAATGAAATTCAAGTGTCTCATAGTCATTAAATTCTAACAGGAGCTGTGTCTAAGCCCTTTTATTGGCCTTGGGCTGCACACTCCAGGTCACACAGACTGTCCCAGAGTTAGGAGCTGAACTGTCCAAATCCATCTGTAGCACATTAGCCTCACAGAATCATCCTTGAGTTTCTCTAGGTAACCACAATGACTATTCCATTGCCAAAAAAGGAGGATATAGACATAGGCTGAATCCATTCCTGCAGCATCCCAAAACTAATACGACATTTTCTAAGTTTCTAACTTCCTAACAAATCCAGAGTCACAAGACATTTCAGTCCCACACATGCCTCACCTATTGCTACCAGTATTGCTCACAGTTTTAATTTTTCCCCTCTACAATCAGTCACAAACCTACAGCAAGTGTTTCTAGATGATGGCCACAGCAGCTGCTGCCAACATTGATTTACTTTTGATTTCCAACTTGTATGTGCAGATTATGTATAAGGTCTTCTTCATTTTGCAAAGAATATATGTATAAAAATAATCATTGTCCAAACCCAGTGACAAATTCAAGGCTAAATGATCAATTAGGATCAATATGAGTTGGATTTGATTCCTTACTATCTTTAAGACACTGAAATGAAAGCTATAGGGTGACAATAAACACTTTAAAAAGCTGAAGCTGGAGCCCCTATAATTAATAGAAAACTGGCCTGTACTTTTTTATATGTTGCTATTAAATTGAGTTAAGCATCCTAGTGCTGTAGCCTAAAGCCTGCAAAAAAACGTCCCAGACTGTTAAATACATGTTTAATAAAAAGGCTTTGCAAGAAGCTACTTTTGGTATCAGATTAGCAATGAAACACAGGTCCAAGAGCATGTGTTACTTCCAGTACAGGATGATACAAACACCACCACTGAACACATATCTACACCACGCTGGCTGGTTAAAAATGAGGATGAGGGGGGAAATAGATAATGCAGCTGGTCTGAGTGGTTTTCAGTATCTTCTTCTCTATAAAGGTGAGCTTCCCAAAAGATATGTTATTTTCTGCCCTTTTTTTAGAGTAAACCTTTGAAACTGAGCTGTCATCCTCTGGAAAATAATGGAGCAAGGGGAAGAGAAAAAACCCTGTCTTTTATTGGCAGTAACAGGGCACTGGAACAAAGAGCACAGCTTTAAATTCCCACTCCTTGCAACTTTGAATTTTTTTATTTTTTTTTTTTGTGATCTGTTAGGAGTACTTCTGGTTCTTCTCTTGCTTCAACTTTTTGCTCCCCCAGTGTCAGAAAGATCAGGGTCATGCAGAGCTGATCATGATTCCTTTTCAAGCTTTTTGGAGCCCTCGTGCTTCCTAGGACACACATCACATCTGCTCACCTGCATAACAGTATTCATCTCTGTGGTATCAGCAGTAACTCATTCCTCTTTATACCTGGTGTCTATTAAAGTGGTCCATTCACCACATAATGTGGGGGGAATTGCTTTAAACTGACAGAGGGTAGGTTTAGATTGCATATTAGGAAGAAAAGCATTAATGTGGGTGTGGTGAGACCCTGAACAGGTTGCCCAGAGAAGCTGTGGATGCCCCATCCCTGGAAGCATTCAAGTCCAGGCTGGATGGGGCTTTGAACAACCTGATCTAGTTGAAGATTTCCCCATTTATTGCAGGAGATTTGGACTAGATGACACTTAAAGGCCACTTCCAATCCAAACTATTCTACTATTCTACAATTAGTATTTGCAAGAAAAAAATCAACTATCACATAATGAAGGCTAGGCAAACAGAACCTGATTAGGATCTCCTTCAGAAAGACATTTCAGGATAATAGGTGAATCCTAAGTCTACTTTAAATATTTTCCATTATATTGTTGTGTCCTCTGGGTGGACATTTAAGACCCAATTATCGCTATGCTGCTATTTTTCCGAAGCCATTTTTCAGTAAGACTGCAGGTGGCAGTAGCTCTACAGTTATTTATTTGCCTGGTTCCCTCTTGCAAACACTTCTGGCTGCTAAAAAAAACAAAACTTTCTTCCTTTTTTGTGAAACAGGTCGTGGGAGGACAATCAGAATCAAGACCAAAGCCCCTCTGGTTGTCAAATTTTCGGATGCAAAGTGTGCTCATTTTCAAAGATTCCTCTTCCCCCCTCAAATTAAATCAGGTTCCTAGTCTAAGAGGGCATATTGGAGGGAAGTAAGGGAGATGTGTCATAATCTTTTCAGGACATACCATATGGTTGGATTTGTAATATCTATACCAAAAAATACAGTTATTTTGATATCTAAAAGCAATACTGTACTTTTTTTCCTTTAAATCATCTGACTGTATTTTTTTTTAGTATTTGTCAAGTAGCAAGAGCTAAAATAGGCTTTTTTTTACCCAAAAAATTACTTTAAATCTTTAAAGTTACTTTTATGGATTGTGATTCCACGTTCAGGATATCAGTGAGAAGCCCAGATTAGTAGTAAGGACACTAGAAATAGGAGGTTGATTCTCTGCTGAGTTACCCAGGTTTATCCCAGTTGCCACAAGGTTGGAGCTAGTAAGACCCAACTAAACTTATATTAAATCCTTTATAATTCACTTAATGAGTTTAATACAGTTAAGGTGCACTTTTTTACATGTAGTTCTATATTATGAACATTATGGTTGTGATATCAGGGACAGCCAAAAGGATGTCAGCATTCAGGTAAGTCTGTATATCCTTATTTCATGTACCAACACTTGTACTTTATCCAAATACACTGTAACTACCTTTATCTATACGATACTATCTTCTTTACTGCTCCCACTCCAAGCTACTGTTCACTAAATGAGAAATCATACTTTGTTCTATTTTCCTTGCTCTACCACTATGCATTCCCATACCTTTTTCAGTGAAATGTATTAGAATTTGGGCTGGAGGCAGTGTTGATTTGTCCATAGCTCTTTTTTTTCCCCTCTGCTTTATGTTCCTCAACTCTACAATAAATAAGTAGAAAAAACTCAACTATTAACATTATTAGATATAACCTCACAATCACCTTTTGAGTTGGTTCTCCCCCTGCCAAGCAGAATATGAGGTGAAGGCACAGAAAGGTTGAAAGCTGCTAAAACTTCACCAGGGAACTTCTTCCCTTTCTCCCACACATATACACTATTATCCTGTCTAAATATTTGAAGATGCTTTTTAAGTGTTAGTTAGGCTTGGTATCAGTGTCTGTTATGAAGATACCATTGATTTTTTAAGAATTTGAACTAATCTTGAAGGCAGCATTTTGGGGACCATTTTGCTGTTAAAACCAGTTTTATATTAAAATAAAAGAAAAAGCAATGCAGGAAATAAAAATAACCTGACCTTACCATAAATAAAACAACATTTTCCAATGGTATATCCATGCTGGCAGAAATGAAATGGTTTGCATCAAATTGTAATGACCCCTGTAGAAACTGTACAACAAATTATTGATTCGGTGAACTGCAGCTCTCAGAAGCCTATGGCATTTCATGTTCTGTAAAAAGTAACTAAAGTTATGGAGTAATTTTAGGTCTCTTAACAGTATTTTGCCCATTTGGAAAAAAAATGCACTGTTTTTTTACAAATCAGTGAAAAGAGGTGAATTTAGTTGTAGGAGTTTTAAAGGAATAACTGTTGCCTTCATCTTCTTAAAGTAAGGCTTTAGGAGTAAAAGATTTATAAAGAAACACAATGGTACAACTGTGATTCACTGCCCAATTTGTGGATGGTGGATCACATCCTATAGTCCTGATCCCACAACAACTGAAGGATCTGTCAGCTTCTGGCATCCTTGTTTCTGTGGGAAGAAGGAGCTTGGGCAGGTCCTCTGTTGGAGCAACTGGAGGACAAGGATCCTTACGCATTGCAGGGAATGCACTTGCTATAAAACTTATTTCCACATGACCACTTCCCAAAGCCTTTCAAGCTTTCCTTCTGATGTCATTTTCTCAGCTGGATATGGAAGCTAGCTCTGCAAATCTGACTGGCACTACATACAGTACCAGGCACATTACAAAAAATGATGTATGGAAGTTCTGCTTTCTGGTTTTCTGCATCAGAGTCTAAATTTGATGCCATAACCTCCCCATGTCACTGTGACCCATTTTACCACAAGAATCAGTTCCTCTCTAGCATTTCTCAAAAGCCTGTCCATATAGCTGGAAACAAGACCCCTGCCTTTGATCCTACAGACAACTCATAACACAGTCTTTTCCAGAGTCTCAGAGTCTGTTTGCCCTGACAAGCAGACTATCACCTCAACCTGCTCCTGCTGTCATTAAATATCCTCTAGGCTCACTTAGTTCAACTGCTCTCCTCATTTTCTGTGCTGAGGCTTTCCTTGGACGCAAGCTGGCTGTGCTTGCCATCCGTTCTTCACTTCTGGTGAATCCTGTTGAGACACAGCCTAAAATCACTCACAGGGTAAAAACGATGTCTTTTAGGAGCCAGGCTCACAATTTAGTGTCCTCTCCACAGCGCATAGCCCTAAATCCCTCAGGAGTTTAAACACATTCCTTCCCACAGAATCACAAAGTACAAGAGTTCTTCAGAAACAAAATGGCTCTGCAAAAGATTTCTCATCACAGCACACTTTTTCTCTGGAAAGAAACAGGGGGGAAAAAAAAGAAAGGAAGAAAAAAAAAGAGGCATGCAGTCCATAAACCAAAGAACCTTTATTCAGACTCACCCTGTTGTTAAGTGTGCCAGACATTCCACATATAATGAAGAAAAAAGCCCAGATATTTTCTGTTGTTACCGTCCTCCTGATACACCATACACTGTAACTGCTAGAGAACACAAAATATTCAAGTCCTGTTAGAGCTCTTCAGGCTTTCTGTCATATGACTGAAGTAGCCTCCTACCAGGTGATGAGATAGATCTTCATTAAGTGATCTGAGTGCCAGTTACGCCTTTACTGATATCCCCACACATACTGTTTCCTCTCTATGCTGATCTACTTAATGTTTAGAAAGCTATTATTTTAACAGTAATTTCCTTAGCTCTGTGACCTTCTGCTACTACGATTCTTTGACATTTCATTCTTCCATGGAAAACCTTCATGCAATGACAAGCACAGTACTGTACCCAGGTGTCTATGCATGTTGGCGTTTAACGCCATGGATTAGGTGGAAATCCACTGGGGATTTTTTTGTTTGTTCTGTGTCAAGTTCATCTCCTTTCTTGTGTGGCCAAGACAGACACTGATAAATACTGACTCCACTTACTCAGAATTTCCCTCTCTATTTTTTCCCTCTGGTCTCTGTTAAACAAGTTTAGATGTAGGAAGTCTGACACGCTGCCTAGATTTTTTCAGATCTACTTCAGCAAGTCTGGAGATTCCAGGGCTGCTGTTCACAACTCAGAAGTACTTACCTAAAGAATGCCTGATGTGAATATTACCAAATTTGGAAATTCTGGAGATTGTTCAAATTGTCAAATGCCTTTTAATGTAGACCTTAAAAGCATATTATGTCTATTTCTTCCACAGATTTCAGGGCAGGACTACGTTTTGGGTGGTCTCTGTTAATGAGATGTTACTTTTATGTATGTGCCACTTATTTTACTTCCATTGTGTCGGTTCTCTAATGCATCTTTCAAGCGTTTCCATGCAAATAAAAGTAAAAAACTCAAAATCAAAACTCAAAATCAGTGGCAACTTTCCTTTCTAGAAATGGCCAGTCATAATCTGGCAAAGTATTCTGTTGATGACACGCTTTCTACAGAGTGTGTTTCAGGCCCTTATAGCAGTCCTGGCACAGAAGCACATGCAGGAGTTAAAAGGAACCAGAACTGATTTTTAAATTTTTTTTTCATGTTGATATGGCTTTGATATACACATGGAAAAAGAGGCACTTTGCATAGCTATTAGAAGAACTTAACAACAAACATAATAAAATGCAATAGCTGTTTTTTTCTGTTAAGGGGTCAGGTGACGAAACAGAAACACTTGTGGTTGGTTTTGGCCCCTGGTTAAAGAACTGTAACAGGTTTGGGCATGCACTGCATGTGATTAGGCTTCTCTACTGGAATCTCTGACCTGTTCAGTTAAAGACATGAATCACAGTCCGAGAAACACTGCAGGAATCCTCGGAAAACTAGGAGACTCCTGAGAGTTTGAAATGACAGTGTCCTCATTTGTGGTGCTGCTCGATTATTTCATGATTTTACAGTATTTTATGACAAGTAAGGAAACGTGTGCATACCTCATATTGTGGGGAGAGATCATCAATTACTTCAGAAATATTTCTGTTCTAAAAACAGTGAGGAGGAGGAGAACTCTTCAATTTCACTAACATCAAAGACCTAATGGATGTCTGAGATGCAATGGCGCCTGACAGTTTCAGGTCATACTGGATGAAAGTTAGTGGGGGTAGATTTTTTATATTGGTTATTGTAATAAAAGGTGTCGAGAGTTTATAGATCGGTAGTTCAATTTTCAGATTTACCTTCCCCCTCAACAATTTTGTTTCAATTTGTGCTGTTCCTAAGCAGAGCATGTTCTAGAGTGGAAATCAATAGCTCCATTTTCAGGGAGACTTTTTTTTCAGCTAGAGACGCTGCTTATGCGACTTCGTCACACAAAACATCGATAATGTTTGAAAAATGAGTCATACATACTTTGATTAAATCTGGCCCTGTCTCTTCCACTTTCAAGTTTAGCCAAAACTTGTTTCAAGGTTCTAAAGCTGCTCTTCTTAAAGGCACAGTTTAGTGAAACTATTGGCAGATCAGGAGATTGACCTGTGGCAGCTACTCAGTTTTAATGCTTCATACTATGGGTGTTTGATGCAAGCAGAAAAATCACACTACTGCATGCCAGTGGAAAATCAAAACAAGTTTTTGCTATCCAAGTGAGCAAAACCAGGATTTGGAGAGTTGTTTGCAAAATGGAAAAAACTAAAGGGTCACTAAGGAATACTAAATAGGAATTGGTCACTGGCTATTACCTTTATTTTAGCTCTTCCCTCTCCCTCCAGCTTTTAACATAAATGGTCATATGGATCTTCTCAGAAGTTACACTTGAAGATAACATAGAGAACCCCATTCTGAGACTTTTGCTCTAACCACAAGTTTGTCTTCATATGATGAATGGGGCTGATCATTCTTCTAGCACCACTAAACGATCGATGAGAACTTATTAAGAGGAGATTATTTTCAGCTTATCATTTTAGAAAGCTTCTTTCCTCTGTGTGAAAGTTGCCACTCCAGGGCACCTGTACCAAGCTGAATTGTTAGGACAGGGCTGCTCTAGAAAAGAACTACACATTAAAGAGACCGCTTTCCATAGGGCCTCCATTAATTTCCTGGCAAAAGCTGGGAGGATTATAACAACCAAGCAGGTAACCACTGGAAGAGACAGCATCAAATCCTTAATCCTGACCAAGTGAGCTGTAAAGTCTCCTCTTCTGTGCTACAATTCCTGTGCTATGCTTGTCACATCACATAATCCGAACTTTTCACAGGTAATCAGTGTTCCTCATTTTCTAGGTACTTGACTTAGACACTGAAGTCTGATCACAGAAGTACTAAAATCACTCACATCTGCAAATGAAGTCAGCAGGGGCAGTTGTTTTGAAAATAGCAAGTACTATACCAGTGTGTCCAACCTTTCTAGTCAGGCAGGTCCTGTAGTATCATCCAATGACAAATGACTTTCTTCTAATGGCACAACCACCTCCTCCAAGTATTCTTATGGGATGGGATGAGACACAGTGAATCTCAGAGCCAAGTAAATTGTCTGAGTGTAGCACACAGAAATCAAGATAGGGTGGACATATTAATCTGTGTAGTGACAAAACCTGTGAGGAAAATGAGTCTCTGTGTTTCAAATTCATCCTAACATTCATCTTTTCAATCTTCATTGCTTTGGGCTTATGTTCCCTATCCTTCGAACAAGAACTGTATTTTTGTCACAAGAACATCATTCTAACCTGTCTAGAGCACTGTCAGAATTCCAGCAGACCCAGCTGGATCTGCCCAGAAGCACTCACAAAGTCACCGTGACACACACCTTACCTTCCTGCAGAGCAACACACACCTTGCAAAGCTAACTGCTGCTTCAAGAAAAGACTAGAGTTTTGCAGATGCCTTACTGCTTGCAACCAGATGAGCCCACTGTCAGAACGCTTTCCAAGTCTGTAGAGAAGGCAGGGATCCTCCCTCAGCCGCCAGCCTACACCCAGGTAGGTCAACAAGAGTTTGCTGTTGATCTGAACACAAGCAGCACAGTTCTCACTATGCTATCAAAGGGAGTGTCTTGGGTGCAGCCAATTGTTGGCAGCACAATGCTTAAAGCTGGGAAGAGCTGTTGTAAATACACCCAAGGGCTTAAACCGTAGTCTCATATTCTTATTTGGACGTCTAGGTAAACAGCAACATTTGAAGACTTTGCAATTCAATTTCCCTGCCCTCAGGTGAGAAAAGTCACATGCATTTTCAGGTCGGGTCTCAGCAGGGCAGAGACCCTGAGCCCATACAAGTTCACATACCGAGTGTTTGAAGCATGTGTGGAGTTCCTTAGCCTTGAAAACAAGGCAGGCCATGGAAGCATGACAACATCCGAGACAATGGGCTTGGGAACAACAGCAGAATCACATGGCCATACCACTCCTAGCTTTGGTGCTGGGATCTTTATTTATAGCTTTAAAGTTTCTGTCCCGTGTTCTTTCACTGGGCAGAGAAAGAATCAAAGACTGTCCCGCTATCAGCTAGGCTTCAGCTTCCAAACAGCAAATCACAAGGGGAACTGAGAAAGAAACTAGAATAAGGAGAACACCCTGCTTCCTCCACCTACTTCTTGTGTAGAGTAAAAACCAGAATGAGGTCCCTCTCCACTCCTGAGACCCTGCTCTACCACAGGGCTCTTTCTGTCATTACACTGCATACTGTCTTGCTTTTCATCAGCCTGTTGCATCTTATCACAACCTTAGGTAGTACCTGTATTGTTTCTGGTGTTGCAGTTTTAAGTCTACAATACTTTCCTAAAAAAACATTTCAAGCCCTCATAGTTTTAGAACAAAGGTTGAAAAAAACATGAACTTTTAAGAAACCAAATCTAAGAGAAAACCCGCCTTTTTTAGTGCCCTCCAAATAATCCTTTTATAATCTTGTATTTTTTGGAAGGCTTGATCCATTACACCGATGATTTGTCTCAGTTCATCACTCACTGTTGTTAATCCTCCATCATTACAAAATTATTAAGTCCTCTAAACCCACAGGATATGCCTAAAGAGAATCAGTTTAAAAAAATATTTGAACATTGATATTATCGGCTGTTTTAAACATAAGGTTTAAGTTTTCATCAAAACCTGAGAAAGAAACTAGCCATATCCAGATATTCTAGGACTGGACTTTTAAGAGGAATATTTTTAGCTGTGACAAAAGCTTAAAACTTGAAACAGAAACAGTTTGGGTAATCCGAACTACCAACAATTGAGCAGAAGACTTAAATTAATCACTGCATGAGATCAAACAGTAGTGAATGTCACTTTCAGCTTTCATAATCTGTTTCCCATTCTATATTTAGATGTTGAAATTTCTGTGGCAGAAGAAATCTCTTTCCTATGTATTTGTACAGTGCTTAGCTATCTGGAATTTTCCTTGATCTGCAGCAATAAAACAGCAGCAATATAAATCAAGTTAGCCAGATTCTACACCATGTTAACATTGGTCCTATTCAGTACACCTGACCCAAAATGACCTCATAAACTGAACTGACATGTATTTACCGAAAGTGATAAAAGAAAGTGACAAAGACAAGAATCAAACAGCTGATTTTGTGTGCATTAGCTAACTGAGTGAAATATTGCTGAGGCTCTAAAGCCACAGTTATGTAATGGGAAGAACTTAAGTCCCTTGGGAAAACAACTGGGCCCCTGAACTGGGTTCTGATGGACATAATCAGATGGAAGCTAAAAGTACGTATCATCCAGATATGTAAAATACTATGAAGAGAACCCAACCCACTCATATAATAAATACTGACTGTAGCACAGGATATTAATCATAACATGGGGAGGTGGGAAGATAAGGGAGTGCATGCAGTGGACTGGTAAGAACCTGCTGCTCCTGAACTCAAATGGCAAAAAACCATCCCTCTAGCATCAGTGACTGGCCAAAGTGTTATACAGCTGAGTGACAGATGAGTGAATCACTCACAATCTGAATTAGACCCAGATTCTGGAGAACTGACTGGCAGTTCATTAGATTTATTATCAGACAGCACAACTCGTGACTGTAACACCACTTGCTGGAGCAGTTTGCTTTGGGTTATGAGCTGCACATCTTTCACATTGTTACAGTGTTACATTACACCACTAATGGTTCTCTGAACAGTTTCTACAAACACAACCATTTCTATTCTGTCAATACATGCACACACTGTTGTACAGTGTTACACTGCTCAGCCACTAAACCTGGGCTGCTAAGTAGGACCAGCCTAGGCAACACTTTTGGAACAGTCTATATTCTGCATCAAGCAGCTTCAAGGCTCTGATGAGCTGGTCAGCTCACAACTTCTCACAGTGGTCTGGGTAGCTCCACTGAGAGCAGCTACCTTGCAAAAAGTTCACAGAGAATCTACAAACCACTGTTTTTGGTGTAACCAAGAGGTTTGCTATGAAACTCTCTTTACTATCTGCCAGCATAAAAGAAAAGAAGGCCTAGCACAACACAGACAAACTGAGAGGAGGCTAGGCTAACTATTTCAAAAATTATATACATCAAATTGCCTTCTCTGCTTGGTTCTTTCAACATCTTTAGGAAGTGATAGCTTATACTGTATCACAGCTATGAAGTAAATGTTGGGCAGTGTTCCTTTTCTTGCTTACTTCTAGCTCTCTCCAAAGGTTCCCTTTTCTGTATTAATTACACACATCAGCCATGTCTACAGCTTCATGGTTCTCTTATTTGAGTCTACTAAATTAACTCCCCTGCACCTGCTCCCCATTCACTCCTGAAACCTCTTGCTTCACCTCTAGCACTCTTACCCAAACCACCAGAAATTTAGTTCTGAACTACAGTGGAGGTAACACGAGATCCCATGTCTGATTGGTGGCTCTGGAGGAAGCAAGCAAGAGGTGCATTTGGGATGTGGCCTGTGTAACTACAGGACACACCACACTGCTCAGAGCTTTGCAGGGTGTTGCTGTGTCCATCCAAGTCTGATGAAATATATGATGAATGGAGGCCAGTTCATCCACCAAAAATGACAGAGATAACAGAAAGTACTTCTCATGCATGCTGTATTCTGGGGATTCAGCAGCATCGTTGAACTCTACACCCTGCCAGCTGCAGTTCAAATGGTTGGCTTTGCACACGTACTTTGGCTATGTAAAATGGTTTCTTAAAATATAGTTTCTATTGCCAACTTCATTAGGGCTTCATATATAATCTTGGAATGATGACGCCATCTTAAAAATGCAACTGTTTTGGTTTTTTTTAACATATTGTCTTCCTGAGTTAGTGGTGGATTCAAGCTATGGCAATGCCGACAGCAAATATTGGCTAAACACTGACAACCTCTATGAGACTGGAGTGTGTTAAGATGGTCACTGGCCACTACATAAGGCAAATCAGTTTTTAAGTTAGAACTTCTGGATTATTTGGATGAAAAAGAAATAATGGATTGACCTGAAGTACATTTGGATAGTATGGCATAGCAGTTCAATTAAAATGGGCAGCTGAAAGGTTTAAAAGGAAGTAGCTATTTCAGACTTCCCTTATCTTTTCCTGCTTTATCATCAAACCTACTACGTCAAAGGGAATGAAAAGAGCCTATTCTGATTCCAATACATCCATCAGAAACAGAAGAAAAATAGAGTAAGAAACTTTCATTAATTTTTCTAGTACAGGCATATAAATTAAAGATTGATTATTTAAAAAAATCTCTGCTTGTCTTACATGTTTATCTATCATTAGTTACAGGATTAAAAAGTACTGAGGCCAAAGATTTCTGACCTTGGAAAGGGATCTGTATACCCAGGACAAACCTAGCAGAGAACAGACTCAGCTTCTAGATTGCATCTGCATATCAGGAAACTTAAATGTACCTCACCTGACTGAGGTGAAACAGCCTGGTTAAGTGTACAGCTAGAAAGCCTCTCCTTCAGTGTAGCTGCCCAGCTACCAGAGACATGGAAACAACCATTCCACAATGCTTCCCCCAGCTCAACATTTTCCCCCATCAGGCATTTGCTCCTTTGGGTTCAGCTCTGATCAACTGCTCTTCATCTCTGAGCTGATACTGTCCAGGTACCGAAGTATCCTGATGGTAATAGTGGAAACCAGTGTTATTCAGGAAACAGGCAGCACTTCATCACTGCAAACCACTGGGACTGCATTATCTGCCTGATTTCCTCAGTGCTGGAACAGGATTACTTGGCTCTTCAAGTGGGAATCCTGTGCTATAAAGCAGTTCACTTATCTAGAGTGTCCTGTGAAGATAATTTTACCACAGTGTGGGCTTACAGCCTGGCACTACTGTGGGTTTCAGTAGAAATAACATTCCTGTTATAGTACGAAGCTCTAAAAAAGGCAAATTTCTGCTTTAATTATAATTGAGCAGAGGATTTTATTGTAAAACCTAGATCTTTGTGGAAGCTGCTTAAGATTTAACAGGGAAAGCTGAGCCTGAGTACTTGAATATGTGTCCTTTTAAAATAAATCCAGCAGGTAAGTCTCCTTAAGTTTTGGAACTTATCCACCTCGTCTGATTTCCTGGTACTTGTTCATACAGGTTTTACCCTGTGAGCACACCTTTGATTAGCTGTGACATGGCACCTTTCCTTCCAAACTAATCTTATTTTGAAACTTCTTTGTATTTTAAATCCATCTATACTTCCCCCTTCAAAGGCTTTGGGACACAATTCTTTCCTCACTTGTCCTATGAATTCAGTGTATTTTCTTCCATAAAAAAAGATTAATATTGGGTCTTGAATGTCCGGGAATATCCCCATATAATAAGGAAAGCATGTTTTCCTTGGAAATGCTGAGTCATTCTCAACTCCCAGTTTGTACTGGGGAGAGAACAGGGGAGTGCATTTTCAGAATTGCATCACAGAGCATGAGTGGCAATCCAAAAAAGAAAAGGAAATTACTCTCTTTTCATACATATGAATGCGTAACATGTAGGAAATTTCAGTTCTCTTCTCAAGAAAGCAGAGAAAATCTTTTGTGCTTCCAAGCTCTCTTTCGCACACTCAGCACTAATTTCAAATAGTGTATCTCTGCTCCAGCCCAGAGATGTGGCATGAAATGTAACATCTGAATCTACTCCCTTTCTGGTAAAAATACCCCCTTCATTTTGCTGCAGTCAGCAGGTGGCTTGTGATTTGACTCTCCTTCTTTTGAGTACATTTTTGCTCTAGGTTACAATTCCTGGCTTCAAAACAAAAAAAGCAACAGTCATACACCTCGGTTCCTTTATATGTTTGGGGGGGTTTAAATCTTTCTTATAGACTATGATTTTCATTAGTCTCATTTGTGAAGCCCCACATCATGTGGCACAACAAAACTCCCCAGAGGTGTGCTGCTGAATTTCTGGGCTAACACACGTCGGGAGAGCTATGCTGGCTGCTCATTTGAGGCACCTTTAGCAAACCAGACGTTTACGATTCAGCATAAAGATATCTGAGCTTGTTTCACACGGCATTTGTGCCAGTTAAACGTGGCACTAGCGGACTTGCTTCAGCCTCGGTGAAATGTGTCTGGGAGACTTGGTTACCGTGCTGCAAACGTGGATCTCGGCATTAAGAAGCGCATTCTTGATGGTTGGCACTGTTTAAGAGAAGTCAAGCTACCTGGGTGCCTGCTCTGTCAGAAACTGTGTAGATCTACAGAAAACGGTGCTGAGCAGCCCGTACTCCCTGTCAGTGATGTTTTCAGGCACCGGGGGGTAAGCCATCGGTGAATTTCCTTTAATGAAGTGCCTGGGAAAGCCGGCCAGCAGCCAGGCACTGCGTGAGGGGAGTTAAATTCACTCTATGCAGTCTCTCTCCTCGTCCAAACTTTATATTTAGAGGTCAAAAAAACCAGTGGCAGTCACCGGGTCGGGCCCGTCTCCACAGAGGTGTCGCGAATGCCGCCGTGGGCCAAGGAACGTGGACAAGGACGGGATTATTCTTGCGGCGGTGGCAGCTGCCTGGGATGGAAGCACTCGTGTGTTTACGCGGTTTCAGCCGGGCGGGAGGGCCTGTCCCCGGCTCAGGGATTCCATGGCCAGCGGCTGGGCTGGTAGCAGGCGCTTCCCGGCTCCCTCCCCGCCGCCTCCGCGGGAGCGCGCCCGGGGCGCCGCGGCCGCGCCTCCTCCTGCCCCGCCGGCCGCCCCGCCCCGCCCGCGCGGCCCTTCGCGCTGCCGGAGCGTCAGCGGGAATTTCCAGCCAGGAAGTGCGGCGGGCCGCGGGCAGGGGCGGAGGCTGCGCAGGCCGGGGCCGGGCCGGTGCCCTCGCCGGTGGGGCGGGCGGGAAGGAGGGGGAAAGTCCGCGCGGAGCCGGGAGGCGGGCGGCGGCACGCCGGGGTACATGGCGCGGCGCTAAGGGACCGCCGGCGGCACAGCGCGACGAGGAGGAGGCGCCGCCAGCCCTGCCCCGGTGAGCCCCAGGCGGCCCCTGGCCCGCCGCTCGCTGCTTCTCTCTCCCCTGTCCCCCTGTCCTCACCGCGGCGCCCGCCTGGCTGCGCTCCCTCTGTCCCGCAGCAGCGGCGTGGGAGCAGCGGGGTCGGGAGCGGGCATTTCGCTGGGCTGGGCGGGGGCAGCGCGGCAGCCCCGGAGCTCCGCGGGTTTGCCTCGGGAGGCTGTGCCCGGCTCCAGCCCCGCGCCTGTGACCTCGGGCCGGGCGCGGAGCTGCCGCTGGAGCGCCGGCAGGGATTGCCGCGGCATTGCCTGCGGGCAGCCCGGGGAGCGGGCGGGATGCCGGGTCCGGCTTTGCTGCTGCTGTGTTCCTGGACAGGGAAGGGGTGTCCGTGACAGGCTGAACTGTAAGTGAGGAGAATTTGCAAGCCCAGGTTCTGTATAGCGGGTGCCTGTAGGCAAAGGAGGTGCTGCTTTTGTCGCTTTTGGTTTCGAAGGTGACACACGTACGTGCTGAACCTGAGACGCGGCCGGGGCACGGTCAGCGGCCGGGCTCGGGAGTGCAGGTGGTCACCACGAAAACGTGGCTTGATACTGGCAACTCTGGGTGTCCTCGTCTTGGGTACAGCCCGGGAGTGCCGCAGACAGTATTAAAAGGAACGGAATAGTGAGGTTTTTAAAGGTAGTTTAGTGGTAAGTGATGAAACCGGAAAGTTCTCGTCGCGGCGAAGAGTATTACTGCACTGGTTGCTCGGTTACATTTGATCTTGAAAACCAAGAATATCGAACTTATAATCACAATTAATTTTTTAATCTATTGGTGCGTTCTGCTTTGATGGTAACTGGCGAAGAAGTGCTGCCGATACATTTTACGTGAATGTAAAATGGAATATTGTTTCTGTGACATGAGTTATGTGCTATTGGGCTGTTATAACCATGTGTTTACTGCTGTGTATTTTCATTCAGATAAGTAAATCTGAGTGCCTGTAAGCATTTGGAGAATAAGACTTTGGAGGCAAGGGTTCATCTGCTGCATTTCAACTTCCTGTCTTAAAATGCTCAAAATCTTTGCTTAGGAATAACATTTTAAAGGAAATACAGATTATTGTTATCATGATATTTTTAAATGGTTTTAAGGTGTTGATTATATTTGACATGTTTTGTGCTTCAGATGTCCTCTTTTCATTTACTCTGTTCACAGAGAAAAGTGGATTAATTCTTTGCTCTGTTGCCTTGTGCCTTACATGCTGCAGGGAGCTACACCACCACTGTCAAGCCCACAGAATAGGGTTGAAAATAGAGCACTTGGACTTTATTGACATCCGGAGTCTCTGGGCTATGTACTGTGTGGTATCAACTTCTGAAATAGTATTTCAGCCAAAGTATTTGTGTTCTTTCATGAAAGAAAGTCGCTGCCTGTTCTAGGAAAGCGTTAACCAAGATGTCATTCTAAGATAGCATCCTGCGTGCAATGTTTTGTAACCTACAGAAATGACTACAGTTTATGAGAAAATGAAAGAGAAAAATCCAGCCTGTAACCATCCAGAAGTAGATGCTCTGTTCTGCAATCTTCCCTAGCCCAAGAATTTAGCTAACAGTTATGCTGAAGTATTACTGTCGGGATCTGCCACAGAGTGTGGAGATTTCAGGGAATCTCAGAGCTGAAATCTCTACAAGATTTGTTAAATAACTGAACTTGAAATACTAAATGGAAGGGGGAAAGCCTTTTTCTTTCCACCCTTTGTTAAGAAAGAAATTTCAGTCAGTGGTAGAGTCATCAAAAAATGTAGTTAGTTACTTTCTCATGCAATAAATGAATACATTTTGAGTTAAGGTTGTAAAACAGAAAAGCTTTATATACTTTATGTCATTTTATAAAACAGTGCTATAGCAAATAAACTTCATATTTGTACTCACTTCGTTCCGGCAACACCTTGGTAATGTTTTTGTAGTATTTATTTCGAAATCAGAAAAGTTTGCTGGATAAAAAAGTGTGCTGGGACAGAGAACGAGTATCTTAGAAGAGGGAGAGAGGGTGGAAAGCAGACAGTGGTGTTTCATTTATGTGCACATTTGAAAATTTCCTGCTCATTTGTTGAAAAGTAGCAATTCTGGTTGTTTCTCTGTTACTATGTATTTTACTTTTAAAAATTAATTTCACTAGGAAATTTAAGTTTACTTTAAAATTTTACTTTTAAAAATGCAATAATAAATTAAATTTGTTTTTTTTTCTTGAGGTGGCATTACGTGAATTCAGTAATAGATACCTACAAATAAATATCTTTGAGGCAAATTTGCTAATTAATAGATTTCTGAGTTTCCTTTCCATTGTTGCCTTTTCCAAAATCTTCCCATGCCACTTTTTCTTGAATACATGCAAACTACAGAAATATGTTCAGTTAGGAATTCATATTATTGTACATGTTGCTCACTCTGGAAGGACAGGAACTGAGTTTGAAGGCCTGTAAGTTTTTACTATCAAAGGTGCTTGTAATGCAAAGTAAATGTTCATTTTTGAAGTTGCAAAGATACAGTGAAAGACAGTATATCTTTTGCTAACTTACAGTTGGCCTTCTGATGTAGCTAGTGATGAGAAAATTCACTTGTGGTATTCAGAGATTCTGGTTAGTTCTGTGTTTTCATAGATTGCTTCAAACTGTACTTGCTAAAATACTTTCACCTTTCAATGCTGTGTTTGCCAATTCTAAATTCAGAAGTATCAGTCATAAAGAAAATTGTTACTCATTTATTTAAGCAACTAATGTAAACTACAGTTAGTTAAAAACCCTTTTTTTTTTTCAACATGCAGATAGCTGTCCTTTGGGTCTCTTACAAAATAAAAACAAAGAGAAGATAATGAATGTTTCAGGCAGGTAATGAAAAAGCAATTCCTGCTTTTGGTCACTTTTAGCTCTGACACAGGTATTTTAGCAGTGGAAGTTGTAATTTGATGTCCTTAAATAAGCTGTGAACCTTTTATGAAGTTCTGTGTTGATAAGATCATAATTATGGTTGTCATTAACTGTGCCCTTAGGTCAATCAGACACTAAGTTTGCATCTAACTTTGAGCATAGAAACAATTCGGTGAATCTTCTTCAGTGCTTTCATTTAAACATGTATCTTGATGAAGCACTGCTGACAGTTTCGAAAGCAAGGCCTTAAAAGATGTTTCAAGTTGAAGTCTCAAGATAAAATCCTTTGTTTAGCATTTAGGTGGAGCTGACAGATCATGTGTGGGGAAGAAGCCACTACTGCTACTCCAAGCATTATTTCCCCCTTTCAACTTCTGTGTTCTTTTTAAAAGCAGTGCCAGATAGATACACAATTCTTTTTCCCTTCATTTAAAATATGAAACTGAAATACCCCCGTGTTTCATTGTGTTCTCCAAGCAAGCTGTTGACAGGTCAAGAGCAAAGTAGGTCTGACTTGTGTGGTTTGGTTTTGATTGGGGTTTTTTTGCTTGGGTTTGGCTTTATTTTTTTGTTTCTTCTAAAGATCATGTTTCCATCCGCCCAAACACAGATTTTAGCACATAAATAAAGTATAAACAAAGGAAGCAGGTGGGGTTTTTGGTCTTGTTAGTTTAGTCTAAGTGAGTTTTGTTGTGTCATAGGTTACTGTACAACATTGAGACCACAGGAGTTTTACAATTTCTTTGGAAAACAAAATATTAAAGCTTTGTTAGCCACTTGGCATCTGCAGATTTGAAAACTGGATATAACTGTGATGGTGCTGACTCAGCTCTGTCTATTTGGTTCCTCTTACTGGTGCTATTAAGTGATTGATTGTGTCATGTTATGATTTCAGTGGCTGTTCAGAACCAAAAGGACACTGAGAATCCCTCAGTTCACCTTTGTGATTGCAGTGGTGACAGCCCTTGCTGTTTTCTGAGCTGCTGCTGTTGATGAAGTGAGGGACTGTGTCTTCAGAAGGAGCCCAGAGCCCATGTGACTGTACCTGGTGATAGAGCAAACTTTGTGTGAACTGAACTTCTGCAATCTTGGGGTTATATGATACTTGGCTTCTCAGAAACTGCTCTTCACATGCCCCCTGTACCCCTGCAAAAAAAAAAAAAAAAAAGGAAAGGTTTGCAGTCTAATATTAATGATTCATTTCACTTCAGGCTTATGAAATGGGTGTGTGTGGATTGGGAAGTTAAAATTTTACTTTGATGGACAACTTTTATATGAACTAGAGCTATTTGTAAAGAACATTCAGTGATTCATCTTATTCTGGAGGAAAAAGTTACAGTATTTAACATCATATTCAGGTTAGTTCAAGTAACATTAGCACCCCTTATGGCTAAAATACAGTATAGTTACAAGAGCTGTTTTGCTGTGTTGAACCTCAGTATTTTTACATCTACTTAGCATTGTACTTGTACCAGAATATATTTGAATACTGTTTATTCCTTTGGTTTAAATTGCTTTGAGTGTGTTTTAACAAAAACACTCTTAACTTTATTCCAACAATATCATGGAAAAACAGTTTATATGTTTATGGCATTTTAGTATTTCCTCTTGACATACTAGTTCACTTCTTTGATACCTGGGAAAGGAATAAAACAAAAATTCTGTTTGCAAACATAGTAGAATATCATTTAGGTAGTCCAGTTACTCTTTGCCAAGGAAATTTTCTTACACTATGATTTTTTTTTTCTTCAGAATTAGTAGTTACCTGCTATAATAAATTTGATTCTAGATTTCATAAAATAATTATGCACCCAACAATTCTGATTTAGAGCACCACACTTGTGACATCTCAAGTACCTGAGATTGATTTAATTTCCTAAATATTCTGTAGTTTTTGTACTGTTGTCGAGTAATGCATCTGCTCATGACTGAAAATACTTGAAAATTTTAACTTCAGCAATTTAAAAATTTTAAAAATATGTAAACACAACTACCAGGTCCCACCCAACAGGAAATAATAAGCAGGCTTAATTAGTCACAAGAGGAGGCAATTTGGGTTGTAATATTAGAAAAACAAACAGTGTCATTTAGGGTTATGTAGTGTTATTGCAGCTGCAACAATGTGTGGATGACAAAAGCTCTGCAGGGGAAAGTAGAATCTTTGATCAAAATGTCTCTCTGCATGAACTTTTTTGCACTTGTATACTGAGAAATTGCATTCAAATCTTTATTGAGAGATGACAATCTTTGAAGTACCTGGAGGAATGTGAAAAACACAACTTCCTTATGCCACTTCTGCGGAAATTGAGTGTTGTTTCCTTAAAACAGCTCCCTGCACCCCCAGGTATTGAAGTCACAGTTGGGAGAAGAAATAGTAGTAAACATTTCAACATTTAAAGGCAAAATTCAAATCTGTTTCATTACTGAGTTAAAATCCCTTCAAAAGAACATAGTTGGTGGGGCTTCGTGTCAACATGAGTGAGTTAACAATTACTTCTTGTGTTTTTGAACATGTTTTTCTTTCTTGTTTGTCCTAAAGACATCTGTGCCAATATTGTGGGTGAAAGCATGCATGATGTTCCCTTAATATTTGAGTTCTATTTACTTTGTATATTACAGAATACGTTAGCTGTTTATCTTCCCTTACTTTGAATTGAAAGTTTTGCAGCTCTTGAGCTGTACTTCTGGCATTCTGGGCAGAATAACTGGGTTCCAAGGGAAATGAAGTGCTAGTTGAAGTTGAGAGGTGAACAGAAGCAAGGTGAAAATGCTGTGCACTGGAAGGGGTGGGCAGCATCCTGACTTTGAAGGGACTGCAGTGCTGAAGGGTTGAGACTGTACAGCTTGGATCTGTATCTCTGCTCTGTCAGAGCAGAGCGTGCTCTCGCCTCTGGCCAAAATCATCTCAGCAGCTCTCATGCTGCTTCCAGCTGTGACCCAGCAACCCGAAGTGTCTATTGCACAATACCTTTTCCCAGCATCTCTGTTTGGGAAATGCTGATCTCTGACATAATTGTGCCTATACAGACACACATTATGTTTTGCAAAGGGTGGAAGGCTGAGGCTCAAGGATGGACAGTTGCCACTCAAAGTTAAGGAAGCAGCAGCAGGTAAAACACATTGTCCTGTCTGCACAGTACAGCAGTTACTGTTTCTGCCTCAGTACTTCATAGCTGCTACAGGAATTCTGAGAATTTGGTGCTGTTCCTAAAAACATATCTCTCTGTAATGAGATCATCTGCCATGCTTTATAGTCGTGATGTAGAGAAAATATACTTACAGTATATGAAACAGACATGTCTTTGCTTTGTTTTTGTCCTTATTCCTCTCTATTTTTAGTTAGCAAAATAAACAGGCTAAGAGCATAACCACACTGAATGTAATTACTTTCATTCAGTGTCCTGTTAAAGGTTTTTTTTAAACAGGTAAAATCCAGTGAAAGACAAATTAAAGAGGAAAATCACTCTGCTAGAATACTTTCAGGAAGAAAGTCTTTCTGTTTATTAAGTCAGTTAAAGTGTAGTAGTTGAGTTTCCCATTGTGAGGCTTGCTTTCTGAATTCCTGCCTTGAAAGGTGAGAACAGGTGAAACATCTCATAAAGTAAGACATGGTTTAAATAAATTTCCTCACGGAAGAACATCCATCAGATGAACTTCAGTTCTCAAGTGCAATGAACTGGGTAATAAAGATCATGATTGCCTGTAGAAAGGGAGAAGTCCCACTCCAAGTTTGTAGGGATTGGATTGGGTACTGGTGTCAAAGAGAACAAGGGTTTACTTCATGCTTAAAATTCAGGTTGTAAAGTTGAAGAGAAGTAAAGGGAAAGATCTGTACCCTTGAAAAATTGGGGGGGACTGGAAACAGTAGGGTATGGAAATTTGTCTTGCTTTCTAAAAGGTAAACAGACACAGTGGATGTTGGAGAACAACAGGGAAGAGCTCTGAAATCAAATGATTGAGATAAAGAGAAATGAGAATTTTTTTTCGTGGATTACAGCATTCCTACATTAATTATGTTGATTCCATTTTAAATGGCTGCTCCTTTTGAAGCTTTAGAGCAAATACTCAGAACACAATAAATCAAGTCGTGTTCTTCCAGCTGTGCCTACTTGTACCTTGTATCATTTGGTTATTAAGGAGGAGCAGTGGTGCAAATTACCTCCCATTAGGTTTGCTTGGTTGTTCGGTCATCTCACACAGTCATCTCCTCTATATGTATACATGACTTCCTAGGTTTTTACTCTTTTTTCTCCCTTTTCAAACCTTTTTCACAGTGGCAGTTAACCTCCCGTGGGGTCACACACCCTCAGAAGGTATATTTGTGTGGGCAAGTTTAGCTGGATTTTATGTTTTCCTGTTGCACTAGGAGCTAAATGAAGTTTCTTCACTGACCTTTGAATTTTCACACTTAGAGATGCTGTGAATTGAAATGTCTAGTTTCCTGTGCCCCATTATCTGAAAGACTTCAGACGATCTCCAGGGTGTGGTTGATTGTGGTCTGCAGGTGTTGGGGTATTTTTTTATTGTAGATTTTAGTTTGCAGTACAATTTGTGGGAATTGGAGCTTATGCAGGAAACAGGCATCTATAATAACATGAACTTCCACAAGACAATTTTAATCCGGTCATCTTCAAATGAGAGAGGTGGCAGTCTCTGACCCATAATACAGCTCATGTAATGAGAGAAAGAACAAAGCTACTCGAGGTAGATGCTAATCTTACCACCTGATGCGTATGGGAAGGGTGCTTAGAAACTGGAGCAGTAAGGAAAGAGGACAATTAAAGGTCGCACAGTTAATGCTAGGGTCTGTTTTTCTTGGGGTTTTAATCATGTTACTGCCTCTGTGGATTTGTGCCAATTTTCATGTAAGAGGAAGCGTAGGGATTTGTCAACTTAAAAAATCTTACGGAAATGAAGTGTAATTTGAAGATAGGGCTCCCAGAACTTTTTTGTTATCTGTTTGGCTTTGGAGAGGACAAAACATAGTGAAACTGAGAGTGTTTTCAGTCATTTAGAAGGGTCATTTTAAACATCTGGGTTAATCTTTGTCTAGGCCCTGTTAAGGCTATCAAATGTGAGTTTACATACACAAAGGTGTATGTTTGCACATCTAAATTATAATCTATTTATAGTAAACTGGCTTAGCATTCAGGCCAGAGAGAATGTCTTTAACTTTTCCCCCAAGCACTGCAGCTGACTTGAAGACAAAAGATCTCAAGTAAGAGGCGTTGTGCTTTCGATGCGAGAGAGATTGTGTTTAGTACCTGGTTAGACATTCATTAGTACCTACCTACAGCCAACTGGGTGGTATGTGGGTAGTTGCCTTGCTGCTTCCAAGTGTAATGTTCATAGAATAATGGAACAGCTTGGGTTGGAAGGGACCTCAGAGATCATCCAGTCCGAGCCCCTGCACATACCCTGGGTGGAGACACCTTCCACTACTGTAAGTTGCCCAAATTGCTCAAAGCCCCATCCAGCCTGACCTTGAAGACTTCCAGACACAGGGCAACCACAGCTTCTCTGGGCAACCTATTCCAGCACCTCAGAGTGAAGGATTTCTTCCTTATATCTGGTCTAAACCCACCCTCTCTCAGTTTATAGCTATTCTCCCTTGTCCTGTCCCTACACGTCCTTGTGAAAAGTCCCTCTCCAGCTTTCCTGGAGGCCCTCTTTGGGTACTGGAAGCTGCTTTCTGAAGCCTTTTCTTCTCCAGGCCAAACAGCCCCAACTCTGTCAGCCTGTCTGCAGAGGAGAGGTGTCCCAGCCCTCTGAGCATCTTCATGGCCTCCTCTGGAATTACTCCAGCAGGTCCATGTGCTCCTTGTGCTGAGGAGCCCAGAGCTGAACATAGCACTGCAGGGGGAATGTGTTTAAAGGCTACTGTTTTGCTGTCATGACACTTTTCACTGCATCAGCCAAAAAGCTAGAAATTACTGTTTTCAAAGGGTGAAACTGAAGGACTGATTCAGATGGATGTAGGGGTTTTTTTTCTGTATGGGTTCTAATTTTTACATCAAAATAGTTTAAATGAAAAGTTTTCAGAAGTAATGCCTGTGCGCTATTTTTCCACTTTGTTGGAAAGTCACGTATTGTAGAAGTGTAGATGTGACCAGGAAGTGTGGCAGGTGTTAGAACACTGCCTTTCTCCCCAGGTTCTGCTGTGGGGAGAGGGGTGCAGTCTGAGGAACTAGGATAGGGCAAAGAAAATAGAACCTACTATTACATTTATGCTATGGCTTACAGAAGAAGCTGTGAGATGCTTTGTTTGAAAGTTTGGCAAAGTATACATTTAGCAAACAGGCAGGTGGGCAGATGCCATTCATGTGAGCTCCTCAGAATATTTTATTTTTTTGAACAAGCATGTTTACCATGTCATCCAGAAACTTCAGGATTTTGCAACACAGTTTTGTATGTGTGACTCATGAAGCAGTGTTTAAATATGAGACATCGCAAAACAAGACTTTTAGGACCAGTTTTTATTCTATTAATGCAGAAGAAACCTGGCATTTGAAGTCAGTTACCTAATCAGGGTGTAACAAGAGGGTGGGTATTTTCTAACACTTTGTAAAAATAAGTTAGCTGTTGAGGTCTTCAGATTGTTGTCTGTAATATCTATAAATTTTACTAACAAGTTTTTGGCAAAAAATGTTACAAATAATTTCAGTGATTTAAGTAACTTGTCGGTGATAATGTTATTTATATTTTTTCTATGGAACAGAAGTCAAATAAAAACGTCTTAGTAAATTTTGTTGTATCTTGAAGGTTTTATCAGCCTTTTACGTTGACTTTTTCCATAAAGATGAATAATAACAATGGCAAATGGTTGATGAAAAGAATGCTTTGCAGAATGTGCCTATGAGATCATGTGATTGACTGGTGGTTTTTTACCTTGCTGAAATCCTGTTGTATTAGGTGATGAAGTACAGCATGGGTGACATTGGCTTCCTGTTACATCTGTTATTAATTTTTGGCTAAAATCTTACGACCAGTTATTTGATATTTGGACAAATACTACAAATAAATATTGCCCAGTAAATAGTTCTAAAATCGATTTACAGTCAGGTGGATTTTTTTATCAACGAGGTTAAAAACCAGTTGTATCCACATGGACCTCTTTTTAATTGAAGTCATCTGTATATTGTCTCCTATTTCTCCATTTTATTTTATTTTGCATTTTCTGCTTTGTGAGGGATGGGTGACTGTGTTGTCTTTGGAGCTTGTTAACAAGCAGAGTTGGGCATCTATGGAGATGAAGTACCCAAGTATTCCAATTTTCCTTTTGATATTTGCCTTTCTAGTTACTGTAGAAGGTCCATGGTGACTCAGTTTTTCTTTAATGATTTACTGATCTCTTGCACCTCTCTTTGATAGTGCAGCAGGTTTTCACAGTTCTCTTTACTGGAAAACATGGCTCATGTTCACTGTGGTGGAATATGCGGGCCAGTGACCTGTTTCTGTCTTCTATTAGTTATTAACCTTATTTAGTGTCTGTTGCATGCAGACATAAATCTCTTGAAATAGTCCTACTGTTATTTCCAGATATTCCCTTGAGGAGTCTTTATTTAGTGAGATCAGCATCGGTGAAATTGTAGTGCTTTTGGTGACATCTACATGAAAGGAAATAACACTAATACTAATACCTTCTAATAGACCTAATAAATTCCTAAGAAAATTTACAGGTTCTGCTGCCAGCCCACTACTGGTCCTAGTAAAACTAAGCCAAGCTTAGCAAACTTTTCCGGTGTCCAGCATTTACATGTAGACCTGTGAGGAAGAGTTATGATGGATGCTGTGCATCCCTAATTGTCATTGTCAGCACAGAGTTTTGTGTGTGCTAAGCAGTTGTGGACCCCTGGAAATAAAGGTGTCCAAAATTGATCAATAATTGTTACCTGGTTTTATTTTAAAAAAATTAAATACTGTCTGTTCTTTTTTGGGTGTCTTTATTTGCATTTAGTAATACTTCATAAGAAAACTGTTAGGGTTCATTCATGAATGCTCATAATGTTCTTTTTATTGTATAAAGATGAAGAGTTCTGCTATTTCTATGGTCATGATTTTGCCTAAAGTTTAATGGCAGAATAGTCAGAGCAAAGACAGAAACAATTCCTGATTTTAAGAAATTTTGATTTCCGGACTTTGACTGTAATTTTTAACTTCTTGGCAATAGGCAATGGAAAATCCTAGCTATAGCCTATCTTGTCCTTACATTGCCCCTTCCAAATACTGAGGAATTTTAGAAGTATTTTAGAAATCATTAATGTTATGAGTAAAATAAAAAGTGTCAGAGATTGGGCTGTTAACCCTGAACGTTTTTCATGCTTCTTTATTGCTCTACACTGGGGAAAAAAATGGGAGTTCTAATCATGTTTTTGTGTTTCAGGACTTAAAATGGCAGCAGAAGATTCCTATATAATGGGAGTTTCTGATCCCCAAGTAAGTGAATTTCTGTGTTTTCAGTATCCCTATATCCTGTCCTAGCTGTCTGTTCAGGGGCTTTCTCTCATGTTGTGCTGTCATTTCCTAGACATAGAAAAGCATTCTGCACTGGCAGAAATTAGAGCTTTTTTTCCCTAAGGTGGTTTATATGTGATCTGTAAAGCGCTTTGCCACTGGTTAAATGGCTGAAATGAGAAGGAAGGCTAGGTCTGCTGAATTAAGCAGTTGAAATAAATACTTATTTTTATGCCCTGCATGCTAGTGACACTTGCTCTGAAATTTCTTCTGTGGTGGACATTGGACTCTTTCTGATAAGAAAGCCCCTTATGTCCTAAAAGGCCTTTTTGTGTAAATTTTTGTGATGTTTGCATTGACAGTGATGACTAAAATGTTCCTCCACTCATGCAGATCTGTAGGCCTAGGTCTTCCTGATCTTCTCAGATAATTTCATAAATTACTTGAACTGTGAGAATGGTGCTTGGGTGAAAAGTTTAAGTGAAGAACAGGTCATTTCTACTCACCTTAATTTTCAAAAAGCAACTATTTTCTCCTTTGTGCTTGCTCCACTTTGGAAGAAGATAGATTTATACCTGACAACAATTACAGTAAGTTAAGACATGTCAGTGTTTAAAAAAAATAAAGTTAAACTTTAACCTGGATGTACTGTTTGCTTGCATTAGAGCTTGTAAATATATTTACATAAGGAATGTAGTCTGGTGGGGTTTAATCAGAGAAGTAGAAATGAAAACTCACAGGTTCTTAGCAAGGCCTTGGGCAAGACATCTAGGTTCAGACTTTCAGAATTTACTGCATAAGCTCTTTAGAATACATAGTTCTTAGTGCACGAAAGCAAAATGGATGTTTAGAAACTGTGCTGAGGTTGGTGTGGTCTCGTGATTCTGGTGAAACTTGGGTCAATCCTGTCAGCTCTGCTGGCAGTGCTACTGCCAGCAAAAACAAAACAGCTATAAAATGTTTATGTAATTCAACAAGGTGTTTGCAATCCCAATATTTGCAGAGACTTTTGAAGTTCTTTGCTGATAGATGTTTTATGCAACTATGTAGATATGTAATAATGAAGAGTATTTTCTTTCAATATAGATGTTTACAGTGGATCAGTTCATGGGAATGAATGCTTTATTTAATAGTACAAATTACATCACTTCAGACTTACCACTACGAACAGGTAGGAACCCTTACTATTTGGTGGTGCTATTGTCCTGCTGATTCTTCCTGTTTATTTTCTTTTGAGAAGTTCTTTTCAGAGCCTTTTTTTGTTTACCGACTTCTGTGTCATAATGGTAGATTGCAAAGTCGTCAACTAGATTTTTTTACTACATCTCTTTGCATCTCTTTCTTCACCTCATGAAACTTTCAGCAGTGAGGCAAATCTGATTTTCTTGTGGCTTGAACAGAAACTGAAAGTTTCAGCAGTTTCCCAGGTGAAACCAGGACAGTGACCAAAGAGCTTTGAGTGACCTGATTTTATAAATTATTTTGTTGGGTTTTTTTCTGAATTTGCACCTTAGTGAGTTACGTGTTTTTATTGCCAGTTTGCAGACTGCAACATGTGCTTCTTTTCCTTTTGAATGCTGTTGCATTTGTTGTAGTAGTTCTTAAGTTGCTTGTTTTTCACTAATAAAATACAGAGATTATTAACTTCCTGTGCCATTTGAATCTGTTTTTCCTTCTTGGTGACTTCTGTTTCCTGTGAAGTGGCAGTGTGGTATTAGAAGCACCTGACAATTTCCTGAATAATAACACTAGTTTGAAAGCTCAGACAAATTTTGCAACAAACCACCGAAAATAAGCAAATAGTATTCTGCAAAGGTCTGATAAGCAGTTCTTCCAGTATGCTTCCAGAGCAGTAAGAACAAATACAAGTCTCCTATAGCTCAGTCAGTATTAGCTGCTTGATCAGACTTGGTCTGGTTTTGCTTATTAAAGTTCTTTATAAATACTACTTCTCGCATGAATTTGGAAAACTCTTTTCTCCTGGTTAGTCTATTAGAACAGCTGATACAAAAGGAAGAAGGAAATAAAATTAAATTTTTATTTAAACTTGGGATTTTTTTTCTCAAAATATAGCTGTTCAGGTCTTTTACCATGACAGCTTTCTCTTGTTATCTGTTTGACTCTGTTGTACCAGGATGTAGTTGGTATCTTATGTATTCCAAATTACTTTCTTTGGTTGAAAGTGCAAACCATTTCTGATTGCAATATTTGATACACTTCACAGCAGTGAAGGTGTAAAGGGTAAAATGAAATAAGCATTTAACATTTTCCTTAATTGGTAGAATTCCACCCTAAAGTAACAATAAATGCTGCTTATAGAATAAAAATTAAAGCAGGCTTACTGTTTCAGTGTTTCCTTGTTTCCTTGAAAGAGTAGTAGCAAGAAAGGATCAAGAAACACATGGTTCAGATAATTCTGTTTCAAGATAAAATGTTCTCATGAGCAAAGCTCTTGACAAATATGGAAAAACATCCAGCAAATTAATGTTGCAATCATTTGTTTACAGTGTACTTTTATTAAGGCAGATAAAATTACTCAGATTCATCTATGTAGTATTAAAGGGCTTGTGTATTGTAGACCAAGGGTTTTTTCTCCCAGTTTCTGTTGAACAAATAAGGTTACTGAAATTTTCCTGTAAAGAGCTCTTTTACATGTACCTTTTAAGCTTACTCTGTATTCTTCATGCCAGACTCATTCCATACAAATTATTCGGATATATAAAACAGATTTTCAGATAACTGCGTCCAATCTGAAGTAGAAAACAGCTGTCTTCAAAACTATGTCAGGGAGTCAAGGTTTCACTGAGTTCTGCAGCTACAGGAAACTCTTACTGGGCTAAATCCAGCTCTGTCCTTAATTTGCAAAATTGCTTAGAAAAAGGCCTTTTTTTATAAGTGCAACTGCTCTTGTCTACTGCTGCACTATAGGTGCCAAGTTCCTTATGCACAAAATGGGATTCAGTAAAGGATCGTGGCTTTCAGGTTATCTCAAACAAAAAGTTAATAAAAAATTTTAGAAAAGGTTCATCATTTCAGCAGCATCTGATGATGCCACAGT
Source organism: Eopsaltria australis (assembly GCA_034509425.1). Classification (NCBI taxonomy): domain Eukaryota; kingdom Metazoa; phylum Chordata; class Aves; order Passeriformes; family Petroicidae; genus Eopsaltria; species Eopsaltria australis. The sequence goes on along the minus strand of JAVTVJ010000172.1, from coordinate 931,369 downwards.
TGGTTTGTTTCTTGAACAATATCCCAATAATCCTTACTTCCTCCCCTTCTTGAAAATATGCTGCATTGTTACTATGGACTGGTTCTTCAGTTGAAAGATAATATAACAATTTTTATATTGTACTTTAGTGATTTTCAAGCAGGGACTAATGATTTCTTTCTACTCAGCAAGATCAGTTTAAAAAGTCAGGTGGGATTTTCCAGCACTACTTCCAGCTGAGATATGGAGAGAGTGAAATAAAGGTTCTAAAAAGGATTTTTCTCTGAGGCAGTTGGATGATTAAGGCAGAAAGAACCAAAGGCATGAATTGTTGCTCATGGTCTATCTGTGGTGCATTTAGCTTTCAGTCTGTGCATCCATAAATGCACAATGTCAGACCTGTTACATCGGCAGACAGGTTTAATGTATAACCATGGATTGCCGTGTCGTGCCAGCGTGGCTGAATCAACAAATAGCTGGGGAATTTGGGGACTTTCTGGTGATAGATTTTCTGCTGTTACATTAATATTTACAGTAATGGTAGAAAACCTTTGAGATGTTGGGACACGGATTTTCTCAACATTATTGTCAGCGATCAAGTGTCTTTGTATGCTTCTTTTTCTCTATTGTGTGTCTGTTTGAAATAAAAATTTGACTTTTTTGTTATTTTGGCTCTAAAGCTGAAGTAGTTACGTGGTTCAAATTTTACCAGCAGAAAAGGCAGCACCTCACAAAGTCAGCCTCTTCTTTGGCTTGCTGGGAAGTATCCTGCCTTTGATAAGGTAGGTTAGGTACTGATCCTCAGTGGCATTGGGGATGGAGGGAGCATCATCCACAGCGTGTATTTAGGCAGAGTAAAAGCAGGTGCTCATCAGTGGGACATCCACTGTGTAGTGGAAAAACAAAGTGCTGCCTTACATTGGAGAGGAAATGGGCAGAGCTCTGAGCTAAGCAGTTTGAATTTTGGATGTTTTGTACCTCCCTCATGATGATACAAGGCCCTCTACAACCATGCAGTGTGTGCCAGTTAGAGGTGGGTTTGGGAGCTGTGTAGTTGTTTTGGCTTCTAGAGGCTCTGGTCTAACTAGCTCTTGGCATTAAGGCGGTATGTTTTAAAAACTCTGAAGTTGAAGCAGAGCCATCAGGAGCTGAACAGTATTGCCTGGATGCTGCTAAAATTAATTTTCTGCTGTTTCTTTTACCTCCTTTGTCCAACCCTGTGTGACACTTGCTGTGAAAAAATGAGGTTATAGAAGGGGAAAAAGAAGGCACTTAAAAAAATTATTTTTTTCAGGGAGAGATAATGTTAGAGATTCAAGGAAGTCAGACCACCACCAAAAATGAGATGAGTATTATTCTCCCTGTTCCACAGTAGTGGCCCTAATCCTCAGGAGCTTGGGCAGACTTGCCTACGATTTCTGGTGTTCTTTCTAGATCTTCTGTTTGGAAGAGTGAACTGAGGGAAGAAGTTAAGCAAAGTCTCATGTGCCACTTGCTTTAAGCATCATGCTTTGAACACTGAAGAGCTGGGATTCAAGAGAGCATTCCTGTGCAGGGGAATCCCTGAGGAGTAGAACATGCAAGTGCTACAATAGGCCTTCAGGAAGGATAAGGCACTGGGTCTCCAGTCTGAGCTTTTAGCAGCAAGGTACCACTGCCAGGATGGACACGAGAGAGTTGATGTGGGATTTACCAATCAAAACCTAGAGGTTATGAGTGTTTCCATCCATGCCCACAGAGCAAACAGCAATTACAAGGGTGAGATGCCTCTTCTGGGAGGCCCACCAACAGAGAGCATGTGAGGGAGGAGAGCTGTCCACAGGTCATAGCAGGTTAAATTGAATGGGTTTAGGTACTAGGAAAGCTGTTGGATACAGGACCCTGCTAGTCCCACAGGGTTGCCAGGCTTGCAGGAGTATCCCACCGACCCGAGACCCATCTTCCCTTGACTTTGGTATGGTGGGAAGAAGGAATCCAAGGGGGAGAATAAGAGGGGTGCTCCTTTGGAAGTGTGTGTGTGTGTGGGTGTGTGTGTAGGGTGAGGCCTGTCAAGAGGAAGAAAGAATGTAAGTGGTGGGAGTGTCAAGGGGCAGGAGGGCCTCTGACTCAGGCAGGAAGGAAAATGAAGAAACTTGGCAGTTGAAGAAGACGTGGGGAAGTGGCACTGTGACTCAGACTGGAGTGGGATGCGAGTCAGTCTGTGGTTACTGAGGGGAGAAGACAGAAGAAGAAGCCCTGAGGCATGGTCAGGACGTGGCAGTCTGCACCAAAGCCCCTCCGGGCTGCAGGACCGCGTGTTGTAGTGGCAGTTCTTGGCCTCCCAGCTGGAGCAGAGCCAGGCAGAGCGCGAGGAGCGCTCCTGTCAAAACTTGGCTCTCGGCGGCCGTGAGAGCCGTGCCTGTGTAGAGGCAGCTCCGTGATTGTGTCCTTCAGCCTCTCTGTAGGGCAGAAGTAGAACATAAGCTGTGCATTAAGTAGTGCTCCTTGTGGCTGTTTAGCATTTAAAAGGCGGTTGCTCCTTAAAACAAGCACTTGAAGCAAGCACCTTCCAGGCTGGAACAAAGGATCATCACAAATCTTGTCATTATTAGTTCCTCTTACAAGGTGTTCGTCTTCAGGTTCCTGCTCTTTGTCTGCTTAGACCAGACACGCCTACTAATTGAAACAAAATATTGAAAACTTCCGTGTGCAAAACACTCAATGTATGTTCTTTCCCCGTGGGAAAGGATGAGAGAAAGAAGGAATGACACATAGCCAGTGGTAGGCTGTGTAATGTGCTTCTGGGAAGTATTCAGAGTTAATTTAAAACAGCTATATGAGATCTTCCACTAAGGAAAATCCTTTTTATAATCAAAATAATATGCCATTCATGCATGGATGTTTTCTTGAACATTGCTGGTTTATTTTTATGTAGCATTTCAGATATAATTAAGTGCTTTGCGTTAGAATGCCTTCTCTGTACTGTTATTTGGGTCTAGTTCAGATGCTATACCAGAGAATTTCTTAGTCACTGTTAAAAAACAAAAAAGGGAGAATCTTTAGTCATGGAACCCAAAGGCTAACATAAGACCTGAAAAAACCGTTTTAAATACCTTGCTATATGATTTGTATAATGTGGGTTAATGATAACAGACACCTCATTTAGCTTTGTACATTTACACTGCATCTTTTTTGCACTTTTCTACAGCTGGTATATAAAACATTTTTATTTTTCTACCAGCATACTTGTATGGTTTTTAATAGCTTTTTGTCCAATAGGTCAGAATAACCACAGTACTAAGTTTTCAATTTTCCTGAGTTTTCACAAGTGCTGCGTGAGGTCAAACCATTTCAGTGGTGTGAAGCATTTTCCTTTAGTTTTCAAGTGCATATGCCTGTCTTAGGAGTTTGAATTTCCTTATGCTGAGGAAAAGTTGGAACTTGGCTCTGCTGTGTCCTGGGGGACTCCTGCAGCCACTTAGCCATTAGATAAGAACACTTCCTTTTCTGTCTAATGTTTGAGAGAAAGCAGTAGTATTGTGTGCTATCCCAATGTGTATGCCTTGAAAATGAATTCCTAAGAGGAGAAGAGCCAAAGAGCAATTACTTGGCAGATCGTGCCCTGGAGGCTGGAAGTTGAACTGTTGTATTTTAGGTGCATTATTTCTGCCAATGCCCAGAAAATACATGGCTTCTGGATTGTTAAAGTATAAATTTTCAGGTGCCTAAAGCATGACGAGGGTTAGAGGTCTGTGAAGACAGGTCTTAAATTTAAGTGCTGTATATTGCTGATACATTGCTTAAACCCAACTCAGCTCATCTTGACTCTTATCTGTTACAGACAAAAACTGAAACACAAGGCCAAAGCTAAATGTTAGTCTACATCTTTTAAATTTCCTGAAGTCCAAACTACTTTTCCTGCTTTGTAATGCAAGATGATGTGTAAATGGTCTTGAGGCAATTGTTTTTCACGAGTTCAAGTAGCACTGTTTGCTTTTTTAAAGAGAAGTACAATTGATGGACTTGGGAAATAATTTATCTTTAAATATGAAATTGTTGTGACTGACATTTGCAATATAACTTTGACAGGAAGTTAGTTCAATTCCTGAGTCAGCTAAGTGCAGCAGCAGAATACTAATTGCATCTATTGTATATTTATTAAAACTTCCATGTTGAAAGAAGCTTGTCCAGTTAACACCTGTGCTTGATTCCTTAGCAATAATACCTTTAACAGAGTAGAAGTGATGATACAGAATTCCAACAGGAATATGGCTGGAAAAATATTATGTAGGTGTTCCCAGTGAAGCTGTCATTTGGGGTCTAGTTTGAAAACAACTGATTTTTTTAGCATTGAAATACAAATCATCTTAACTGCTTAGCAAGAGGGAGAGAAGAAATCATAGCTCTTGGAACTGTCATTTTGAGACTCATGAGTGGCTTGCATTTTAAGAGGTATTTCACAGCCACCCAGAGAGCTTTCTCTCTTGATGTAAATAATGTAAATGATCAGAGTAGGAGCTAAGCTTTGATCAGGTGATGAATTCTTAACTCTGGTGGCACTGAGTTCTCAGTGGATTTAGGGACTGCTCAAAAGTGATATAAACTGGTGAATTTTGCATGAGGTTTATAGTATAAAGTTAGACACTGTACAAGACTGAAGGTTTTTTAATGAAGCCTTCTTTAAAAGATACAAATAGAATTTAATAGAACATAATCCTATATAGCACCATGCTCAAGATGGATCTCAATATGGTGTCTGTAGTCAAATTGAGTGTATTCAGTGTTTTTAGAGGCCCAGCAGAACACTATATTTAAAAGTGTATCTGAAATTATTAAAAGAATGTAAATTGTTTAGTCTTCTCAATGCCAGGATTTTTTTAAAAGCAGTTCTGACTGTTGGGGCATGTTGAGACAGCTTGAATTCCTCCCGTATTCCCATGCCTCAGAGCTTCCCATTGGCTGTCTCTTGTCTTTCAAAAGCACCGATTATGTAGGAAGCCCTAGGGCCAAAAGCTGATGAGTACAGTCTGTAGAGCTCAAGGGGTTTAAATACAAAAGTTAACCTTAGCTCAAGAAGCCACTCTGCTGTCAGTGGCAAGGGAAGGATCCTGTTCTTATTCACCATTGCAAGTTTTAACTGAGAGCCATTTAGGCTCTCGAAGCTAAAATTAACTGTTTTGACTTAATCTTCCTCTTCTTATTTCACTGGTCTTTAGTTGGAAATGACAGACTGCCAAGTGATCAAATAATTTATTGAAATTTAAGTTCTGAAGAGACTTAGATGCTTTCAAAACTTTTATTTCAAGTCATTCAAGGACATAATCTTACCACTACAACTTACATACTAATTATAGAAATAGAAATATATTTTCTATTAATATTTTTCTTTCTTTCTTTTATGTTAGTGGATGGACCGTATCTTCAAATCATAGAACAGCCAAAACAGGTAAGAACAAGATTACATTTTGAAAATGTCTAATGTAGCTATATTAATACATTCAGTTTTGAATAAACTTACGACTTAAATAAAAAAGAGCACAGAAAAGGCTGAGCTCTCTGAACAATGTGGCACTTGAACATGAGCAGTTTTAACTCTTACTTTTGTAGTTAGATAATTTCCTGTTTTGTTCTGTTTTCATCTTTGTCTCTCTCTGGAAGTGTCATAATACAAAAAACCCTAAGAGTTTTAAAAATATGCCTTGCTAAGTATAGACTTGATCTTAGAAGTGACTGTTAGAGTACCCCTGTATTTGGAAACATAAACTAGTAGCTTATAAATGGAAGACTTTTAGGATTTGTTTCATAGTTTTTGAAACACAAGAAGTTAAAAATAAAAACACTTAAATCCCAAGTTACAGGAACTTCTGACTTGTCTTTTGTTGTTGTAAAGAAATGCAGTTGTCCTTTGAGATTCCTTTTGTTATGGTTGTTTGTTTGGAATAATCCAAGAAAAATGAAGATAAGTATTTGAATGTAACTGTTTTTCTGTTCTGTAGCACAAGCACTGACCTATGCTCCTCTGACAGCAGAGAAGTCATTGCAATGCACTGGTTAGTTCTCATGCAACTGATGTACAAAGTAATTGCTGGGTAAAGATTGCCCTGAAGTGGGCCTGGATATTGTTCCCCTTTGGCTGGTGGCACCAGCAATTACAAGAATTCCTCCTGAAGCTGTTGCAGTATGGAGGTGCCTTTCCTGTCTGTCCCAGTGAATTGCATCAAATCCTACCTTACAGAGCTGTTCAGTAAACAGGGGAAGACTGTCTAGAGGCTGTCCCATCCTCCTCTTGGTCTTCTGCTGAAGCATACTGCAATCCAGTCTTCCTGGCAGGAGGCAGTGGAGAACATTGGTTTCAGTCACACACCAGAAACATTTTTGTGCTTGAGCATCCCTCCACGAACAGGATTCTCATCACAGTGAAACAGCAGTGTACTGTGAACTTTTGGAAGAATATGCTGCCTCTTCCTCATTGTTTTAAGTTCATCCCAAATCAGGCCGTGTCTTTGCACAGTCCATAAGGAGAAACCATTGTTCCCATGAGTGACTTCTCAGCAAGTGGCTTGTCTCATGGAGTACCCATGTGGCAAGCTGGACAGGGCTTTGCAACAGGGTGATGAGGGTGATCCATCAGCAGAGTGACCTGTCCTGACTGCAGAGGTTGATTTGCCTTTTGGACAGCTTGAGTGTGAGCTCATCCTAGCTGGGCACTTCACTCACAGTACTCCAGGTCACTCAGTTAGGGAGGCAATTGCCAGGATTTGAATAAAAGTCACATCTTCACATTTGCCTGGGAAACAAGTTTTTAACCTGAAAAGGCTTTAGTGAGATAGGTATTGAAGCTACTGCTTACAGAGTAATTTTAAGGCACGTTATTCACTTTCAGCTAATACAGACTTTGAATTCATAGTTGTCTATTACTAGAAAAAAGCTGAATGATTCTTGAAAAAGGCTACAACTAACGTGCTATTTGGACAGTGGGAGCCCTATATAAGATGGGGATTTTGCCAGAAATTGCAGGACTGGAGAGAAGATCTAGAAGCAAAATTTGGGACCACGTGAAATATATTGTTAAGTAGAGTTAGAGTTACCAGACCTTTGTTTAAGAGGCATCTTTTGTGCCTTATGGATTACTACATACAATAAAGGGGATGTTCATTAATGGAGTCAACGGAGAGCTGTGCTCTGGACTGGTTTGCAATATCTTGTAGTTCTGTGAAGTATATTTTGATGTCTATTTATGTAGCTGAGATGAAAACCAGCCACAGTCTCCTGAAGGTTTTGTGCTGTTTCTGAATTTCACTCAGAGATACAGCTTTCATACATTTTTCCCAGAAGGAAGAAGTGTTTCTGTTTCATCCCTGACTTTCCTTTATGATGCTTTGGACTTCTTTATTATTTGCTTCAATTTCGTCTACCTAGCAGCAACCTTGGGAGACAGTATCTGCTCTTGCATTCTCTGCATGTGAATTTTTATCCTATTTTAAGAGTATAAATAGTTCTCTGTTTGAAAACATCTTCACTTAACTGAAAGAAAGAAATGAGGTTGCTGCTGTGTGTTAAAGTGAGAATAGAACAGGGTCTCCGGGGCTACAGTTCAGTGATGCTTTGTTAACTAGCACTCAACATTTCAAGAATGAACAATTGTAACTTTTCCATTTGGGCGAGTCTTGTTTGTGGGTGTGCATGTTCCTGTTTGTATGTGCTATTTCTTCTTTGGTTTTGTTTCTGTGCAGCTTTCAAATTTCTTTTCTTCATTCCACAGAGGGGATTTCGTTTCCGATACGTTTGCGAAGGGCCTTCACATGGTGGACTTCCTGGTGCTTCTAGTGAAAAGAACAAAAAATCTTACCCTCAGGTCAAAGTAAGGACATACAGCATTCATTTTGTGAAGTCAATGCAAGTATCATCATACGTGTGTGTAGAGGTCCTTATTGCATAGCAACATAAATTTGTATGAAGTTGCTCAAGACAGACTACATTTCAATCCCAAAGTTCAAATTTATTTTGAAAATAAAGTTGTCCTAAGATGTGTGGGTTTGTTTTGGCACCGTTTTTGTCTGCCAGCAGTTGAGCAGGAACTTACCTGCACCTACCACCTCACTACCATTGTGCAGACTAATGGAGCTCTTCCTTAAGGTGCAGTTTTAGCAAGGCTGGAGCTGCTCAGTTGTGGCATTTCATTGCAAAGCATGAGTCTGCTTAGTTATTCCACTTCACTCTAGGATGCTGTTTACCAAGTTTTCCTTTTTTTTCTGTTCATGTTACTCCTTATTCAATATCTCTAGGGTACTCCATTTTAAGAACTTAATTCCTTTTAAGTCAACATAAAACTTCTCATTTTAATAGGAACAGTCTTATGTTCAGGTGTTCACTGAACTTTTTTTGTGGGTTTTTCCCCCCTGGAAAAAAATTCAAATATGTTAATCAAAGAAGTGTTCTATGGAGGCACAGTATTAAGATTTAAAAAGTGATTAATCATTCTGGGATTGGAGAACTGTGTTTGCCTGTGGTTCTTGCAGGAAATTTTTTTTCTGTGGAAGTCTGGAAAAGCTACACTCTGTCTTTTCAATAGTCTTTTTAACTTAAATGTAGGTCTTGGTCTTGTTATTTCATTGCATCTTTGAACTGTTGCACTACAAATTCTCATGAAGAGCAGGGTTAATGTATTCTAATTCTGGTGTTATTTCTTAATGTATTCTAATTCTGGTGTTCTCTTACTCCTTTATGGGGAAAGAAGGGGAGGGGAGAGTGGCAAACCTCTGCCTTGGCATGTGCCACTCCTTGTCGTTCTCCTCCTTCTGTAGTTCATCTGCAGTTCTTGGGAAAGGCTGGAGTTTGGAACAGTTGCATCTCCTAATGAATCAGTAGAAGCATAGCATAATGGAAAATAATCAGCACTGGCTGAGGTAGTTTAGGCTGTTAGTCTTGTGAATTGAGAAGAAGCTGGGAAAGCTGAATTCATATAGCCTTGCAAAACCCTTAGGAAAAATTACTAGCCCAGGAAAATGGTCCACTTACTTTACTCTTTCCTGTTTTGACAGTAATGATGAAACAATGAATAAAATTTCACTGGTATGTTCAAATATAAAATAATTTACTTGATTTGAGCCAGATCTTTGGATTCCAATCCAATCTATAATGATAATAATGCAAGTGATACTTTACAAAGGTGTGGTAGGTCACACAATAGCATGACAAGGAGTTATACAGGAAATGGAATTTCTCCTTGAGTAAATTAGAAAGCAGAATGTTCTTTGGCTTTCCATCAAACTTTCTAATTTCATTGATCATCACTTTTTAATTTCATCTAGAGTTTACACACACACACACACACACATCCCTTCCTTTCCCTCCCATCCTACTGTGTGCATCTGGGATTTTTTTCCTTGTACAAATCCCCACATGGCAACACCTGCTGGGAGAGGCTGGCAAGGGAACACAAGTAAATTCCTCAAGGCCATTGCTTGTTAGTGCCTGTCCTTGATTCAAGTGGTGCCAGTAAAGACAGAAGTGTTTCACACCTTTTCCTGTAAGTCTCTTCTGTGTTTTGTCAGATTGTGCTCATTTTGTCATAACTGAGGGGAGCACATTGGAAAATTGCAACTTTTTGTTGTGTTAAGGTTTTTTGTTTTGGTTTTTTCTTTTTTGTTTGAGGGTTTTTTGTTTTGGTTTGGTTTTTTTGGTTTTTTTTTAACTCTTGTGCCAGTGTTTTCACTATAAAACCTACATTAGTTGATCACACTGCATTGAAAGGACAGTAGCATGAGCTTTGGCTGTACTGTAAAAAAATGGAGGTTTTGTGACAGATCTTTAAACCCTTGGCCATGGTGTGGTCAGTGCAGCTCACATTGGGATCTGCTTTGTGCTTGGCCAATTCTCTCAAAATTTACCAGCAGCTACCATGGGATGTCCTGAAAATAGACATCCTCACTGCACAAAAAACCATTGCAGTTTCCCTAGTCTGTTTTCATAGGATTATGGATTGGAGGGCAAAAGAAAACACACAGATGGGATGTGACCTCTTGCATAATGTGGACTGCTCAATTTCACCCTTTTTTAATCTCCCTGCCCCATCACTAACTTGTAACTAAGCTGGAACACATCAAGACGTAACTCTCGTGTAAAGGCTGGAGTGTTGAAGACTTTGCTATGTCTCTAAATGAGATGTTTTGGTATTTAATGACATGTAACCTCTTCTTGTGTAGTGTATCAGTACATGGTGTAGGTCAGGAGTTAGTGTAGCAGTTCTGCAATGCCAGTCTTTACACTTGAAACAAATCTGCACTGGCCAGCAAGGTGGAATTGATGTAAAACCTCTTGTTTAATGGAACAGTCCTGAATAATAGAGTCTGCATAACAGTGTCTATTTTTATATAATGTCAAAAATGGGATTAATTTATCTTAATGATTTGTGGAATTATGTTCCTTTGTTTAGCCCTGTCTTTGCTAACAGTAATCCTACTATGTAGAAAACATCTTGCATATTCAGAAGATTCTATATAACTTTGCATGTCATTATGGAGAGCAGAGAAGTTGAAGATAATGAATATGTTACAATGAAGTTATGTTTCATGATTGCAACCTAAAATTCTTCATTTAAATTTAATTTTCATCCACTTAGTGTAAATAACATAATGCTGGAAAATTTTACTGTCTAGAACAGTTGAAATCAAAGCTGCTGAACTGCTTATTCATTACTTTTTTGTCCAGGGGAAAAAGCAATCAGTAGTGTAAAAAGAAAGGATAAAACAGGAAAGTCTAATATTATCACCAGCATACTTAACTATCAAAATTTTTTTATTTCTAATTTGCTTGGGTTTTATACAGTTGAAAAAATGTGAGAAAATTTGCACAGAAAATTTCCACTGTCCTTACATGTTTACCATGTGTGTCCTGATTTTGCACACTGCTGTTAGTGGGTAGATCCATGTTTTACACTGAAGTACTTGATCCAGTTTTAGGTGTGACAAGAATTTGCTGAAAACAGTGGAGTGAAGGAAATGTGAATTTTCATCTCCTTGAGAGCAAATCTACGTGGGTGGCTGCAGTCTCTGGTTCCATGTTCTGTGTAAGCTGGATGTAAATGAGCTCCAGCCTGGAGTTCAGAGGTGTGCCGGAGCTAAAGAGCACCATCTCTCTGCAGAAGAGTTTGGGCATGGAGCACTTTGGCTTGGGAATTGAAGCTGCACACCAGTTAGGCAGCCCTGAACCCAGGCATACCGACAGAACTGCCCAGCCAGTCATGTCCTGGGGCTATCCCAAATTATACCTCGGTTTGGAGATAAGAGTTCTTACTGAAATTAGGGATTTCAGAACACTTACTTCAAGTTCAGGAGGAGAATTTATGGAAAATTAGTCAAATAACTTTGTTAATGAGCCTTGGTGGCAAAAGGAGCATATTTATTTGGTTACCCTCCTCCCAGGAATTAAATGTAAAGTGATATAGATTGCTGATTACAAGTTAAAAGTCACCTAGCAGCTGAATAAAGGAATAAACATGAGAAAAGAATAAGCAGACTTTTTGTTATAAATCCTTACCCCTCTTAAAAATCTGTACTGAACCAAATTCAGAGAAAGCTAAATTCAGTGAGATTTAAGCTTTTTACTGTGGTTGATTTGGCTGAATAGGAGGCACTGAATCTCTTTAGGTGGGCTTGTAAACAGAGCATGTAGCCCCATATTTTTGTCATTAGAGTGACCTCACAGTCAGAGGATCAGACGATCTTCACCTCTCATTGGTTTAAATTACTCTACATTGCTTTTTTAAAGTCTATTAAGTAAGTATTCAGTTGCCTACACAATTAGTACCACATCTGAAATATTTTGTCTTTAATTAGCAACTGAAAAAAAGAGTGAGATTGCTCTGTAAAAACAGGCTGTTTATAAAGAGTGAGTGGTGCCTCATATTTGGAACACTTCTTGTGCGGGCATACTGAGGACACCCTGAAGGTTAGGTAGGGCTGGGGCTGTAGTTGCTATAACAAAGAGATTGGAAAGAGAAATAGGTGCTTTTGTAATGCTGGCATTGTAGGTTTGACATGGTCTTTTCCATCATTAGCTCCTGTTGTTGACCAGTTGGTTTCATTTCTTGCTTGTAAGAGTAACTGGAAAAATCATCTTCGGAGTATGAAAATGTTATTTTTGTTAAGTTTTTGTTAAGTTTTGGAAACTATAAAAATTGACTGGGGTCTGGATTGCAGGAGGACATGAAATAACTGATAAAACTTTCTACTCTTGTTTTGAAATTGACTCAATTTCGAGTTCCTTTTAATCTTTCAGACAAATCTCTCAAGCAGAAACAGCAGATAAATGTAAGCCGGCAGCCTTTTAAGTTTTATCAGATCAATTGAGTGCTGCTTCAGGATGTAATCAAGTATTACAGCTATACTCTGCCCAGGAACTCCTCCTTTTCTTTTTCCCCCTCACCTTTAATTGGAAGTTCAGTAGCTATTCTTTGGATCACAGCTCTGATTTTGAGCCGTACAGCACCCACATGCTATTTCCCGCTTATGCTGAGTCTATGTTTTTGTGTCAAAACCATAATCCCTATTCAGCCTTGTAACATACCTTCTACCTTTCCAGGCCTTTGACTCTTAAGTTCTTATGCAAAAGGTGGTAGTTACTTGGATACCTTAGTGCTGGAATAAATTTAAAATTACTCTGAAATTATGGCACAATTCAAGAACATTGAAAAGTTGTTTCAGATTTAATTTATGGTACCTAAGGATGTTTAACCACTCAGACTATTTTCCTGGGCACCAAGTTACCCCAAATGACTCAAAATCAAGTAGGAAAGTCTGTCTTTAAGAAATAAAGGTAGAAGATGGTTTAGAGACATTCTGTCCCCTTTGCAGCACAGGACATCAGACTGGATGACAAAAATAGTCCTTTCTTGCCTTACGACCTACATAAGGTATTATGTTTTGAGAGCCCTTTTGTTTTTCCCCTGAGAGAGACTGCAAAGATCATGCTGAGCTGAGTAACAGGGGCAGATTGCAATCTGGTTACCACTGCAGTTCTGTGTTCTGCTTTCAGAGGCTGGAAAGTCCTTGACGTGCAGCAGTCCTGCCTTCAGTTTTACTGTGGTTTCTACAGCTGATGGAGGATTGTCTTGAACTTTTCTGATGTGATGCTAGAACATCAGTGTTACTCATAGTGAATATAGCACTACAGATGTTCTGGGAGCTGTGTAGTAGGGAAAGGCTTATTGAGTGAGGGAAAAAATGAAAAGAATTTTTTTAAAGCTTCCTTTTTGAAAAGTTAATTGTAACAGTGTTGGTGACATACTGCACCATACTGCACTGAAAGCAGTTGTTTTTATTTTCAGATGACTTTGTGAAAGGTACATAGGAATTTCCTCCCTGCTGGCAAATGACAGAAATAGTGCAGCAGTGATTATTCTGCATCTCTGTATTGTTTCAGTCCAGAGGAGATTGCAGTGTGGAAACTGGAGGGAAGCATGAGCACCCTATATATTGTACTTTAGGAACTGCCACTTGTAAAATGCACATTACTGCAGTATTGTACAGTTGACTAGTAGGAGTGGATAATGAGAGGGCTTTTGCACACCTGCTCCTCCTGGAACAACTTTTTCATAGTTGGGATTTTTTTTGCTTTCAGCAGTGTTCAGGAAGGCAGGGAGGGCACGCATTGTACATATGTAAAGTGTTTCAGCTGTGATGGAATGGGTTCAAGAGAGGGGTTAACTGGAGTGAAGGAAGCTAGCAGGACTCAGTAATGTGAAATTGAGGCAATCCCTCGCTATCAGTATTTTATCAGCAGTATAACCTTAAATATTCAGTTCATCACTGATTCATCACTTTAATGTTTATCATGATCCTTTAATACCGTGGTTGATTAGATCTATAATGTGCTGTAATACAAAGAACTTTGCCCAAGGCAAATTAGAAGAAAAATTAGAGGAGGAGGGGGAAAAGCCCAACATTGATAAAAGGGTTAATTAAGTGAATTGGAAGGGAAGGTAATGTTTGCTTTTTAAAAAGTGGGATAATTTTATGTTCAGCATAATTTGAAAGTGGTGCATAACCCATAACTGCCTTGGAGTATTACTGCCTTGGAGTGAGGAAAGAAAATAAAGTTCTAAATAATATATGTAAAGCAAATAACTTACCAGTATGGTATGTTATTAGTAATTTTAGATGTGTTTGAGGCATTGTTTGACGTGACGGTTTTATTAAAAGCTGTTAATAATGTATGATGATTAGAAACTGTGGCAGGGGGAAAAAAAGGCTTTTTTGGCTTTCAGAGTTGGGTGTATGAAAGAAAGCACGCAGTTCATCATAGTTCTAGTCCAGCAAAATCCTAGGTGGGAATTCATTATATATCCTCGTGTACACTTAAGCGACATATTTACTGGGCTGGGTAGTATGTGTTGATGAAGCATATTGAGGTAACAATATACCTATTAATATAGAATTTATTCACTGTAAAATCTCTACCTGAAGAGTCATTTTAATGAGGCTAAAATGTTTTAAGACAATTATAATCTTTAAAAATTAGTTTTAAAGTCTTTCCAAATCAGACAAAACAATATGCAGCATTTTTAGTTTAATATGTACATTTTCTCTGTGCTTCTTAATGGGTAACAGTGTTTATTGTGAATTCAGTGTACTGATTGAAACTTAAGGAGAGCAATGTGAAGTAAATGGGCAGAATGTAAAACAGAGATTCATGTTTTAGGAAACAAATGAGGCTTTTCTATAGCTCTTTTGGTCAGTACTTCTGCCATTTGCATGTCAAGTTTAATTGCAAAAGAAAGTGTTGATCTGGTGCAGTTAGTTTGCCATTTGTATTTCATGGAGAAACGCATACACATTTCTCCCACGTAAACTTGATTGTATTTACCTGACAGAAAATACTCAACTGGAATAATTACTTGTTCCATTTTAAAAAAAATAGTAAGCAAACTATCCCACATTTTTTATATTTATTTACAGATCTGCAATTATGTTGGACCTGCAAAAGTGATTGTCCAGTTAGTAACTAATGGGAAATACGTCCACTTGCACGCTCACAGCCTGGTGGGTAAATTCTGCGAGGATGGAGTGTGCACGGTTAACGCAGGACCCAAGGACATGGTTGTGGGGTAAGGCTGGGGACTCCCCTGGAAACCTTAGCTGTGGGGGAAGCATCAACCCTGTAAAAAAATACAAAAATACTCCTAAGAGGCAGCTCTGTGGAGCACTCATCTTCGCGCTCTGATCGCTGTTTTTTTGTATCATCAACAGAAAATTTAGTGGGGTTTTTGTTCACCTTTGTAGAATTTGTGCTAAGCAAACTCAGTAAGTTGAAGGAACTGATTTTTACTTAGAATTTGTAGAGTTTTAATCTCTTGGTGTGCAGTGCAAATTTGTATTGTAAGTCCATTCTTTAAAATGTAAGTAGTTTTGATCAGAGAAGGGACTAAAACTACGATTTTGTTCAGTTTCGATTTTTTGTTTAATTTTGATCAATATTTTACTTTTATTGGAACCTGTCGATAGAAATGCAGTGGAAAACATTAAGAAAATAGGATTTGTAAATTTGAAATTAATGCAAAACATGTATAAACATGAAAATATTGCATAAGTAAAACTTCTAAAGTTTAAAGCAGTAAGATTGTAGTGAAATTGTAGTTGGCCTGTTCTTGTTTAATTTGAAAGAATAATTGTTTATATCGGTAAATGGAGCTGAAGCTCCCAACCGTGTTTTCAGGCTTAGATCAGGTTTCATGCTGGCTGTGAGTTTTAGTTCTGTGATCTCAAGAATGTCTTTGTTGGTGAAGATGATGAAGTTTAAAAAGCTGAGAAGGCTGGGAGAGAGAGATTCTTTTAAACTGTAACTTTTGATGTCCAAGCCCAGTGCACTGACTTTACCGCGCACAACAATTTAAATAGCTTTATTTCAAATGCTCCTTTTCATCTTGAAAAGTTTGGCTCATTTTCTAACCTGTCTTGTTTTTCATCAGATGTTTAGAAACAGCTTTCCTGTCCTCACTTGACCCACATGAAAATTGAGTTATTGTCTTGTTTTCATACTTCCAGATCTAATTGATTTTTAAACGTGCCAGGAGATTTTTACAAAAGCACACCTTGTATTATGGAATTTTTCATTCAAATAGATACCCAAAGTGTCTTGCAGAATCACCAGAGCCTTGCTTAAAACATTTTCTTTGGAAAATACTGCACTGTTTTTATCTTCTTAGCTTGCTCTCCAAACCATTTTCAACAGATGGAGCATACTCTTTAACATAAGCAGTTACTCTGCTTAACAGACATACAGAATGACATATTAATGTCACTGCCAAGATGCAGCAGAGAAGGTGTGACTACCAGATTTTCCAGTGTTTTGTAAGTTGCTTTCCCAGTGGAAGTCTGAAACCTGACAGATTACTACTTACACCATAGGAGAGTGCACCCATACGATCACTGTCATATAATGATGCACATTTAAAACTTTTGTGATCTTAGCTGAATTTTTTGTGATGGCAAATTCTCCCTCAAACACTAATAGTGCCTGAGTAATTACGCCTGTAGAGTCCTTCTGTAGACTTGGGTTGTGTAGCTGCCTCTAGTAAGAGAAAGGCTGCTTGCTGCAGGTCTGGCCTGAAGCATTAAAATAATTCCCTTGATCAAAATTTGGCAGGTTTGCAAATCTTGGAATACTTCATGTCACTAAGAAGAAAGTGTTTGAAACTCTGGAAACACGCATGATAGACGCTTGCAAGAAGGGGTACAACCCGGGCCTCCTGGTGCATCCAGAACTCGGCTACCTGCAGGCAGAAGGATGTGGAGACAGGCAGCTAACTGGTATGTGGAAATGATGGCCTGCTTTTGACTGGTCTTTCATTAAAAACAGGCTGAGCTTCTGAAAACATACATTCCCAGCCAGAAAAAGACCTTATGTAGGACAACAGCCAATGTCTTTGTGTTTTTAAGAGGTGGTGTATTGTTGCTGTGTTTTAGGGAATCTGAACGAAAGAGTCAGCTGTCAACATACACTTGAGAATGGAGAAACTTTCTTCCACAGCTGCCTGTACCCACCTCTGCACCTATATTCCATTGCTCTTATTTTGTTTGATGATCTCTTAAAGTAATTTTGCACTATTGCAGCAAAACAGAATATCCTTAATTGAGGGACCTCCTTTTGAGAACACTGTTCCGTTCAGCTGCATTTCACCCATATCCCTGTATAACCTGTCATCTGCGTTGCTTTCAGGTACTATATGGAGGGGCCAGCTGTCTTTTTATCACTATTAACAACAGGAATTCTGGTGTCCTTAGTGGTGGCCTTCATCCTTTTCACAACCTTTATAAATTGAGAGCAGAAAATAGTAATTTTCTGTCTGTCTTTTAATTATATAACTTAAATAAGATCTGATGAACAAACTGCAGGATGAATGCAGTATGATTTGAATAGCTGCTCATCTCTGCTTAGAAAGGGAAAACCCAATGGATGCTAAATGTAAAAGAAGACATTTCCTCACTATCCATGCTTTTGGATGTATGTTTGTTCTCTCTCTTTTGTTAGGGGTGTCCTACCCCTTGTGTTAGTAATTCCTCTGTCTGTCAATTCCAGAACGGGAGAGAGAAATCATCCGCCAGGCAGCCATACAGCAGACCAAGGAGATGGACCTGAGCGTGGTGCGGCTCATGTTCACAGCCTTTCTCCCCGACAGCAACGGCAGCTTCACACGGAAACTTGATCCTGTTATATCAGATGCAATATATGACAGCAGTAAGTATATTTGGCTTTAATTACTTTTTTAATAAGGGGCAGGCTTTTGTACACACAGAAATGACAGGTAGATATTGCTGTACATAGACTCATCTAGCCCTGCCTGCCTGGTGTTTGATGAGCAGCAAGTAAGTAGCCCATGGATAATCAGCCCCATGTCTGTCCAAGTGCATGCGGTATCATTCTGGGTTTTAATAGATGGTGATGTAAGCCACAGAGGAAGATTTTATTTTGCTGTCAGCATGTTTAATCCTGCCACTTTTATTATGAGGATTTTGTAAGTTCTTGTTATATCCATAAGAAGGGCTTGAATTTTGCAGGGTTTTCAGTTGCTTTCTGTGACAAAGCATTGTCAAGAGATGAGAGGAAAAAAATTACTTTGCTTCTATCTTTGTTGAGAATTTGACACCTTTCAGTTTTGCAGATCATCTGCTTGTCCATATCTTAAAAGATAACACAGAGTTCTCATTCCATTTCCTTTAGATCTGTCAGTATTTTTCAGAGCATTCTCTTTTCTAAGAGAATTTTTTCACTTCATGTTTTCCCTTGTGCTATTAAATTATACTGACTCATCTTGCTTCAACCCTTTCTGCTGCCTGAGTTTTCCTTCCTGAGGAGGCTGTGGATTCCCATGTTCTTGACAGTCATTCTGTAATGACTCAGAAAAAGTACCTTTTTTTCCTTTGTGCACCAGTTGTGTCTATATCATTGCTTTTTAAGGACAAAGTCTAGATCAAAAGGTATTAAATGCAACTATTTTACTATAGTTTGCTCCTCACTGTTAATTGGGAAATGTAGTGATGTCAAAAATTTTGTCCAAAACTAGGGAGACAGACAAAGGGGATATTTTGCATGCATGCTTCTGCTGTTGTAAATTGCTACACAGATGTCAGTTACTAGTTTCTGATCTCCCGAGGTGAATTCTTGATTGCTAATTTCAGAAGACTTTTCTTGGGCTTTGTTTGGGGGTATTTTTGAATACTTCATTGGCACTATTCAAGCCTTCTTCATGGAACAGACATAACTTGTGGTAGCATAACTTGCCTGTCACAGCTGCTTTCACTTATCAGATGATATTTCTGTCTTGAGGACCAGTAGTTGTCTGTTGATGCCTCTACTAGGATCTGTGGAGGTGGGCGTTTTTATCACTGTCCAGTGTTCTGGCCAAAACCTGGCATGCTTTCAAGTAAGCCACAGTGTATAGCAAAGCACTGTAGCTAGTGAGAAAAGGAAATAGCTCTCAAGAGTGTCACTCTGTCAGACAGCAGGGAAGAAATAATTACACTTTCTTGTTGTCATAAAAGAGTACTAGTGCAGGGTGCTGGATGCAGGTCACTGCTGGGTTACTTTGCTACTGCAGTAATTGTGCTGCAATGGCCAGGACCTAATTTTGTAGTTCACAGTTCAGTCAAAGCTTAGAAGATGCAAGATTGTCTTTCATATGAAAAGCCCTTGATTAATCCATGTTTTAAAAAATACAGACAATTTCAGGTAGGTTGTATTGGAGGCTTGTCTTTGTATTGCATTTCTGTGTGTTGTGTTGGTTGTTTTTTTTAACTAAAGCTGTTACAAAGGTAAGCGTTGCTTTTTTTTTAATCTTCCCTTTCAATAGAAGCTCCCAATGCCTCCAACCTAAAAATCGTAAGAATGGACAGAACAGCAGGGTGTGTGACAGGAGGGGAAGAGATTTACCTCCTCTGTGACAAAGTTCAGAAAGGTAAGAGTCACGAGTGTTGTAAGGCACACCAGGATGTTTATCTGGAGTACACATGAAGCCTGCTGTGTTGTCTTTAGTGTTCTGCCACTCTGATAGTGCAGCAGGATTTGTAAGCTCTCAGCCTTTCTGGAAGTTAAGCCAACATTCCAGAGATTTAATAAATCAAAGTAGTCTATTGCAAAGCAAATTCGCTTCTCTTGCCTCCACAGAGATCATGTAATCATCTTTGTTCTTCTCAAGTTTCTGCCCTTGCCCATGTTCTGAAGTTTTGGGGGGGGGGGGGGGGTGGTGGGTAGTGGGTGATGTTTGACTCCATTAAGTAACATATGCCCTGAATTATCTCTGTTAACCATGGATGGGAGCAGCATTGCTGCTGATTACTTCATTTTTGTGTATATGCTCCTGGTAGAGGTTACTCAGTGTAAACATATACTTCTCACAGGTTCATTTTCAATCTCTGCTCATGGCTGTGAATGTGTCAGAATTCAGCAGTGTGGATTAGGATGCTTTGTTTTTGTATTGGAAGATAATGGTTAAATGTGGTTGGTTGTATTTGGGCTATGTAAAGAAAAAAAGGAGGGAGTGAGGGAGTTCCTTTGTATTTTTCAGCTACAGGGGGTACTTGGGACACCCTGGGGTAGATTACATGGTAGAGTGGGTGCCCTGTTCTCATCTGTTTGGAATCAGTCTCTGCACATGTTGTTAAAACCACAGTGACATTTTCTGTTGATGCAGGCTGTCTCTCTTTCTTGTAAATGCCCTTCTACCACTTAGGGAAGAGGGAAAGCTTTGGGGCCTTTTAGGGACTTTGAAAGAACTATTTTCCTTTAATAGTGCATCTGCCCTCTGCCATCAGGAAGACGGAGATAAAACATAACTCTTACGCACTAAATAAATAAATAAATAAATGTCTGACTCAGTGGAAGCCCTGAGGTGGGGTTTCCCCTCAGCCAGACTGGGGTTTCCCCTGACCTCACTGCCTTCAGAAACCTCTTGCCTGAAGGAACTTGAGCATGCAGGACATCAGGACTGGAAGTGGTGGTTCATGGTCTTGAGACTAGCAGGTGGTGTACCAGGGGAAGCAGTCTGTCTGCTACAGAAGCCTGTCCTGCATCAGTCACCCTGAGACAGTAGGCTTTTTCTAGCTTTCTCTCACTGGGAGTGCTGTGGAAGGAATTTACTAATGTGATGTTTTTCCTAAAAATATAAATAAATAAATACAAAGATAATGAAAGGAAACTTGTTTAGAGGAGCAGAAGCCAAATGCCATGTTTCTGGCCTGTGCTGTTTGGAGGGTGAAGGATCCCTGCTGACATGCTGCTCACTCACACCCGCGAGGTCTCCGAGCTGCAGCTCCACCGTGGCACTCTGCCAGCAGCAAGCGGAACTTCAACTGTGGCACTTCAGGTTTTGCTACAGTTTTTTGAACTGAAACTGTTGGAGGAGAGAAGGTGGTTTCTACATTTCACGCTTGAAGTTCTCCCCTCCTTACATGTTTGTTCCAAATAAGGCTCCTCTGGAATGTTTTATAACCCTAGAATAGGAAGATGATGTGAACCTAGTTCTCTTTTTACAGCTCAGTAAATAGCAACTTCAATGAAGTCATTAGGATTAGGCTGATTTAAGCTTGATGTCGAAAATGGGTTATTTCTGCCGTTTTCATAAAACAGCTAAAGGTAATTGATGTATTGTGTAATATTGTCATCCAGCCAAAAAGTAAGCGTGTTGATTTTTATCTGAAATAACCATAGCCAAAGGTTAAACAAATGCACAAACATCCCAGAGTGTTTCTTCCATTCCTTGCAGATGATATTCAAATACGTTTCTATGAAGAGGATGAGAATGGTGGTATGTGGGAAGGCTTTGGAGATTTTTCTCCTACAGATGTACATAGACAGGTAAGTAATAGAACGTTTGTCCTTTGTTAATGATTTGCACATCTCTGTAAGATGGGATTATATTATAGTTCATAGATTATGTAAAAGCATCTGTATCCTGTACTGACCTCCTCTTAGGTTGGTTACTTTCTAATAATAATAAAAACTTTACAGTTCTTTAAAGGCATCTGTTAGGTAACTAGGAATGCAGTGCAAGGAGGTTGAGAGAAAGCCCCATTGCTTTAAGATGCGCCACTGTAAATTGGGATAGGATATATAAAAAACTCTGAGAGCTCCTGTGAACGCACTGAGAAAGCCACAGAAGAGATGCTAAAGGATGAGGGGACAAACAGTGCAGTACTGACATATGGCAGTTAGCATGGCAGTTCTGTCTTTCCCAAAAGGCTTTAGGAGTCAACCTCAGAAGTGAAACTGAAAAGGAAGTTTATTGTTGTAACAGCCCTTTGCTATGAACTTTTGCCTCACAAGCCCTAAACCAACGCCTACAAAATAGCACAGATGTAAAAGCCAAGTTGTCAAAAGTCGTGCTGTGTGATAGATACGCTTATCTTTGTTTCCTTCACAGTTTGCTATTGTGTTCAAAACACCCAAGTACCGAGATGTCAATATCACAAAGCCAGCATCTGTATTTGTACAACTGCGTAGGAAATCTGACCTAGAAACAAGTGAACCAAAGCCTTTTCTCTACTACCCGGAAATCAAAGGTAACTCATTAAACCTGTTTTATAGACTTGGAATGGAAACTGTAGGGTCCCTAGGAATGTTTTTAATAAGGTAGGATTGATTGAATGAGGAATTTTCAGTTTTAGCTGTTATTTTTAGGCAATATAGTTGCCTCCTTGTTTTGGGCAGAGTCATTATGCAGTGTAGAAGCTTTATAATGGGTTTTGTAGGTGTTGTTCTGGGACTGGCAGGCAGTAAATCCATGCGTATTTTCCAAGTGAGGCTTGTTCCTTTCAGGTTCCTATATGCACACATGCCTGTCCATACAGTAGATGGCACTCTCTTCCTCTGAGTTTCTGCCAAATAATACCTGAGGAGATTTTACTGTCAGTAGTTTCAGATGAAACCCTAAACGAAGCCTGTTTGGTGCCTGATGGAAAAGGTACATATTTTGCAGTTCTGACCTTTTACCATCACACCAATGTCACTGATGTTTCTGAATTTTCCAGTTGTCTGTACTAATTAAGCCCAAGACATCCCTGAAAGCAGGGAAAGTGCTATTCCAATTTCTTACATTTAAAGTTTGAGTTGTTTAGCAGAAGTGGAATGGTCAGTATTGGACCTGCTTCCTAAATTATTAGTGGAAAGAAGTTTAACCAGCAGATCTGTACCCTTTGAAGTCTGCATTTGAAATGTTTGACGGGAATGGCATTGGCAGTCACAGTTTTAAATAGCAATAATGTTGATGTTATGGAAATGCCTTGAGGCCCAAGTCATAATTGGTGTTTCATTGTGTTAAGATTATCTTTCTGCTTAGCAGCTTATCTGCCTGCAGGTTGCAGTACTGAATTCTAATATTGAATATTTTCTGTACCTAAGGTAGAGCTGTGTTGAAATCAATTCCCTGTCAAAATCTCTAAAATACACGTGCATTAGTGGTGAGACACTCAGGACAGCGGAGGAGGGAGTGGTGATGGTCCGAGTGAGTCTTCACGACTTCACAACTGTTAGAATAAAATAGCAGAAAGCACGAATTCACAAAAGCTTCCAGAGTTGCCAGAGGATTTCTTCTTGGTAATGATTTCAGGAACCTCTTGCACAAGTCTTAAGGGAAGTGAAGTGTTCAGCTGCAGAGCAAAGTTGCCAGATTTGAAGTAAATCTCTTTTATGTGCCTCTTAGGCAAGTAAAATTAGCTCAACATTATGTGCATTTTCAGATCCCCTATACAACCTAATAGTGAAATTACCGTTTTTCCCCTGTTGTGAATGTTCCCACAAACTCAGACACATGTATGTGGATTTTTTTTTTTGTGTTTCTCTGACTAGATTGCTCTCTAGAGTTTTCTCTCCTCGTCAGTGTGAGTATGCCTGGTGTGTGCATGCATACATACTTACACATCGTGTGTACCTGCAAACAATGCACATGGATTTGTCAGTGTCTGATGTATTCAACTGTCTCATCTGATGTACTGACTGATGTGCCTCTGCATGAAGTTTCTTTTTGTCATGTGGCTGTTGAAAACTACTAGATGGTTTAATAAACAAATGATATTTTGTTATTTTCTCAACAGTTCTACTGGATTTTAACCCATGTAATGTTTGTATCCTTATTTTTGTAGCTCTTGTCATGAAATTTTCACTTTCCCCAGTCATTGGGATAGTCCTTTTAAATCTTTGTGTTTTGCTTTCCAGTGGGGCTAAGTCTTATTTTGTACTTACACTATAACATAAGTTTAGGTTTTTTTTTCTACTGCTACTCAGCATGGTTTGACAGTAATATGTCCCTGCCTGAAAAGAAGTTGTCTTTGTTCTAGTGACTGTTACAGTATTTTAAGTAAATAATTTCAAGCAAGCACAATTTTCACCATTTCTTGTCATCCCTTAAACAGAAATTCAAGGGGCACTGGAGATACTTTGCACTGTTGAAGCTCCAAAGTGCTTTGTGGTCCTCTGATAAGGCCCCATTTCTGAAGTAGATTTGCTTGGAAGAAGAGCCTGTGCTTCTATTCCCCAAAGGCAAATTTTCTTGAACAAATTTGTGGTTTGGAGCACTTGTGCTGATTCATGACTTGGCTTAGACATTGAAGAATTTTGGGACCACTGATCTCCAGGGCTCTAAGTACATGAGACGCTTTTGAAGGAAGCTCTGAGCCCCCAGAGACATCTCCACATGTGTCCCCTGAGTCTGAGCACAAGGCACTGACACAGCTGAGGAGACCACGCAGGCCTGAGCGATGCTGCTGGTCTGGCTGGGGACTTGGCCCTGGCTTGTTTCTCAGAGGAATTCTCACTGCTCCCGTACTTACAAAGATTCTCTGCTATTCGGAGCTTGAGGAAAGTTGATTCATCTACCACACTCCGCATTTTCCTTTATAAACTGGTAACTGTAGTGATTCTGTGCCTGGCCACCAGCAGGACTGACTCCCTATTCCCTCTGTTCCTTCTATCCCAGATAAAGAAGAAGTGCAAAGGAAACGACAGAAGCTCATGCCAAACTTCTCCGATGGCTACGGTGGAGGCAGTGGTGCCGGAGGTGGTGGCATGTATGGAGGGGCAGGTGGCAGTGCTGGCTCTGGTAAGGCAGCAGTTTTGGGCAGAGAGGGAAAAGGGTTCTACTTTGAGAGCAGTACAGATGTTTATGCTGATTTTTAAAAATGTAAAGAGGATTTTGTCTCCTAGGCGTGTAATACCTGACGTTATTGCCTTTATACTAGAGCTGTTCAATCAAGCATCTCCTTATTCTAAACACTTCATCATCCCCTTTGCCTTCCACTTTGGAAGCTTTGTTGCTTCCTAGGGTCTTGGCAGCACTGAAATTCATGAGACAGCTCAGTTAACTATAATTTTGTGTGCCTAAAATTAAACAGATCCTGAATTGCTTTTGGACCACGAGTGGAATTCGGCAAATTAACCCCATTAGTGTAAAGAACTATTAACTGAGATACTATTTAGTAAATTTTCTACTGTGCTCTATCTGTTGAAGTCAGAGTATATCTGATATGCAGGATCATGGGAGCATTGCTTTGGTTCTTGCAGCAGAGCGTTAAAAACCTATAGGTCAGCAAATGTCACCTGAACCACAGCCTTTTTTTAGAGCAGGGAATAAACAGAGCAGCAGCTTTCAAATTGCTACATGTGTTGCTGGCAGCACATGTATAGCGTAACACCAGAATACAAATGCGTTGTAATCACAAGGATTCAAAAGCACAGAGGCAGCTTGTAAAGTCAGAGTTGAGTTTTAGAAGAAAGACACAGTGATACTATGTTTGTGTGGTCTCAAGGTTGTTGGGATAGAAAGTGTCACTAGCCAACCATACAGAATTTCTTTGTACTTTTGAAGGGGTAGGGGAGAGCTGATCTTTAGCCTGGAAAATTTGTTGGATGGAATAAAGCAGAAGATATGCAGAAAACAGAAACTCAGTTCTTTAGGTTCAGTGTTCTTCTAGATGGTGTTCTCATTGCTTTGGGATGTAATTCTTAATCTTTTTCCTTTCTTTAGGCTTCAGTTTTCCTTCATATGGATACTCTTCTTTTGGAGGGATGCATTTCCATCCTGGCCCAACAAAGTCCAATGCTGGAATGAAACATGGTAACAGCAAAATGTCTTTCTTCCAGCAGTTGAATTGAGTTTGACTTGTATTTTCTTCTACGGTATGAGCCAAAGTGTCAGGCAGGTCTAGGGGGGAAGGCCTCTTCTTGAACCTCTGGCAGCAGAGGGGTTTGTGTAGATTATACTGCCCTGCTTCTCTTTCTTCTCTCCAAGTGTAGTTCCTTTTAGCTGTGCAGTCCTGAGAAGCAGTCACCAAAACCCTTCCATGTGTCTCTGTATTCAGTGTATTGTGTCAAGCAACAGCCCTCTTGCTTGCTTGAATGTGCTGATTACAGGTGACCCAAGGACTAGACCAGAGAAAATGTATCTTCTTTTGTTGCCACAGTCTGGCACTACCCAGTAGCCCAGAGAAATCAATAAAAAAGATTAAGTTAATAATAAGGACACTCCTGACTTCCTAAAAAGGGAAAGCAATTTCAGATGAATATGTTGAATACTCCATAGATATTTCCAGAGTCTTGGGCAAGAGTTTGTTGCTAGGAAAAAAAAAGTATCTGAGTAATTCTGCTAGATTTCATGTGAGTACTTCAGACTTACATTCTTGTATCATGAAATGAGGGGTAAATCTGTTGTTACATATAAAAGTATATTTCTATAGTAGAGGCTGTCAAAAACTTAACATCACTTTAGAGCAAGTCACATCACTGTCTGTCCATGTGTTTTGGCATCTGGAATATTATGATTCATTAGTGATAAGTTTTACGTTTAAGTAAATTTTTGGATTGATTTCTCAGTGTTTGGTTTCATCTGGTTGTTTCATCACTTGTATTAAAAAAAGCAAACATACTGGACACTAATGATTCTGTTTTTTGTTAGAAGGTCTATCAAATTGCACAGCTGAACAAGGCAGGAAGAACTCTGATAAACAAAGTGAGGAATGGGACATGAAACATGATGTGAAGGTGGAAACCGTGGAGAGGACTGAGTGCAGGATGTCTGCTGTTAATGAGAAGGAAGATTCTGCTGCTTCCTGTAAAACTGAAGTAAGCGAAGCAGATTGCAGGTGGCAGGGTAAGTGAACAAGTGAATGTATTTAGGGTAAAACAAACTGCAGTGCTGCAAAGCAAGTATTAAAGGTCTGAAAACTCCAAAAATGTCTGCTTGCTGTTTTCAGAATACGGTAATGCATCCTGGAGGAAACAAGAGGGATTCCATTTCCCCAGATCTAAGGTCCCTCCCCATACCTAGTTCTGTAGATAACCTTCCACCTTTGTACTGCCACTGGGCACTTGAGCTTCTGCCTGTCACGCAAGGAAATGAGACAGCTTTCCCTGCTGGGCATGTTTAACACTGCCTTTTAATTAACCTGTGTGAGGAAGAAACACTCCAAGCAGTGATGGCATGTGGAATATAATTCAGCAGTTGACTTGGATTTTGATATTTGAGAGACTTTAGTAGATGAGTTAATGGATATTGGTATGACTGTTGCAGTAGTTCTTCCCTGCAACACTATTAAATTGTGTGCAAAGTAGGCTTGAATTTAAAATGCAAAGGTACCTGTTTCCATTTGGCAAATACACAGTAAAATAACTGTAGTAGCAAAGTGTTATGCAGCAAACTGATACCTAAAAATTTTTGCTTTTTATGTATTTTTCTTATATTTGTAGCTTTGTAGACCATTAATACGTGGTTATACAGTTCCTGGTATTTTTCCTACCCTTTCTCTTAGATTTTAGAGTAATGGGTTAACCTTCTAACACACTCCTGGAGTACTGTTTCCTCTCATTTTCAAGTAGAGGACCTACAAGAAGAATATTTTGTTTTCCACTCAGAATCTTAGAAGACATTACAAGACGTGGGGCACAGAAGCCCTCGACCAACTCCATTAAGGCAGTACCCAGGGGAAAAATCACCTAACCAACTGCTCTTCTAATTGGACAATGTTTGTTAGATATGATAATTTGTTAAACTTACAAAAACTGTAGAAATCTGTTACTGGGTGTGCCCATAGCCCCTAACTGTGGATGCACCTGAAAGCTTCTAATAAAGAACTGCTTTTTTATCTTACTATTTTAATACTGTTGCAAGGGGTTTTGTCTTTCGATTTCAGGCAATAAAACAAAAGGAGGAAGGCAAGGGTAGTCAACAGAACTGGTTTAGCAGCAGAGCTCTAAAATATATAAAGACTAAAAATCATCCTTTCCCAGACAGCAAGATGTGCATTTCCTGGATTGGTTTTTTTAAACAGTTGATGGACACTTTTTTAAAGGATTTGAGTAATTATGCTTAGCATAAGATATAAAACCAGTAGTTGGACTAGAGAGACATGGTAGTGGTAGAAATTGAGCAGGAAGGAAATTTTGGTTCTGGTTTTTACCAAGTGCAACATGATCTAGACCACTTTTGTTATTCCCTGGATCAGGGAGAGGGCACATTACCTTGTGTGTGTCAGCCCTGTCTGACACTTGCTATTAACAACACTAGAAACTTGTGGCTTGGGAATCCAAAGTGGCACAGGAGATGGGCTGTAGTTGTAAACAGCTCCAAGGTGTAGCTTCTTGTGACCTGAGAATGGATGGTGCTCTTGAGAAAAGCTGAAGCAACCTGCTGTTTGTAGTTTTGGTTGTGATAAATCCCATGACTGGTTCAGAGAACAAAGTCTCATGCTGATACGAAGAAATAATAATGTCCATTTAGCTGTGGTGAAGGAGGGGTCTGAATTGTGTACCTGTTTTCCAAGCAATAAATATTGTAGGCAGGAGGCTGATTTTTTTTTTATTTTTTAATATATTGCAATGGCATGAAAGGAGGCAATTTCTAGCTCCGGATTATACAAAGATTTGGTGCAGAAAAATAGGCTCCATAAAATAGCTGCTGCAGGCTAGATCATTTGGACATTAGACTAAAAGATGCATGTAATATTTTGAAGGATATCTTTCCTGTGTGTTTGATATGGAAAACCAGGGAGTTTCAACATAGAGTTCTTTGATCTTTGGAAATGTGTATAATGAGAAAAGACTGAAATCGCTTAACACCCTTTACCCTGAATATGCATCCTGAATATAACACATTTAGTGTTAAGAGGTAAATAGCAAATAAAAATCCATCAGCCCAGGCATGGAGTACAGCAGCCACAGGGATGTACTGGCCAGAACAATAAGCTTCATGGATAGCTGAGTAAGTCTTTGCCTTACAGGAATGATGTGTTCATGTTCATCAGGGATGTGTTTCTGACCCAGTCTGAATGCCTGGTTTTGTGAGCTGGAAATCCTGGCTATTGTCTCCCCATGTGTGCTTTAAATGACACAGTCTGTTGTATTTGTTTGCTCTCAGTAATTCCCAACCTCACAAGATTTTATAGAAACATGAAACTGTTCAAAATACAGGCTGGTTTCAGATGATACTACTTCACAAAATGATGCTGTAGTTTCAGAGTTCATCTGTTTCATTTTCACTAATTTCTTGGCGATACAGAACCACGAAAGTATTGACAAAGCAGCTGGAGTTACTTTTTTCTGCAAATTAGTTTCTTTTCTCCCCTTTCTCCCTTTTGCCTCCCCACCATGACAACGTCCGCTTTTTGAAATTTCAGTGGCTGTCCATTTTAAAATTCTAAAATCAGAATACAAATACTAAGCATTGTAAAAAGTGAAATGTTTTAAACAGGAGAACAGACTCTCTGCTGCTGCTATAAAGCAGGCTAGACTGCATGATTTGAGCTGGAGTGCAAAGCCCTGCATTTATTCCGTAGCTTTTCTCAGAGCTTCTCTGCAGTATTTGATGGGTCACTTAGGCTTCCTGTGCCTCAGCTTCTTCAAGGCAAAACTACTCAGACCTGCAAGTTCCAGATCCAAGTCCTGCTCCTTTTGTCTCATTACACACAACTGCACATCAGTGCTGTTAATTCAGTGCCAGTCAAACCAGAGGGAGCTTCCAGATTTGACTGTTCTCAGGGTTCCTGCTGTCTGAATGCTCAGCATTCCCCTAGTTTTCCTTCCCAGACATTCGTTCCCTCTGTCCTTATCTCTCAGGAATAATTAGCAACCATCTCAGTGAAGCAGTGAACAATGCTTGGTGGTCTGCACTTCGTATTTCTGTGACTGCACAAATGCCTGTCAAAAGTAGGTGGTGTTCCAGGGAAAACAACCGAGCTGATGAAGAGGAAACTTTGTGTTGCAGATGCTCTGTTCCTGGAGAAGGCCATGCAGCTCGCCAGGCGTCACTGCAATGCTCTCTTCGATTATGCCGTGACTGGAGATGTGAAGATGCTGTTGGCAGCTCAGCGCCATCTCACCGCTGTCCAGGATGATAATGGAGACAAGTGAGTTGGTCACACTGCACTTCCTGGGTTGAAATCCTTGGGTTTGAGGGAAGAATGGTGTAGTCAATTTGTTCTGTCCCTCACAGGTGCCAATCACTGATGGTACCACTGCTCTAATCAAATAAATACTGCTCTTCTTTCTCCTGTTTGGGAGAAGTGCAGCTGGGATTTAGATGTTTTTGTTTTATTTGCAAGGAAGTCATGTACACCATGAAGTTTATTGATCCAGTACCTGTCAGAAAGTAATCTGATCATTGAGGGTATGTTGAGCATGTTGTCAGCTTGAGTTTCTTTGCCCTTTTTTACTTAAAATCTCAACCGAGCATGAATTGCTGTGTTTGCATCATGATACATGGTGTATAGGGATCCTCAGCTTGGTGCCAAAGGAGAATGCCCTGCTTTTTATTCCATGCAAGTCCTTAAGTCTTCATAGGATGCTTCAAGTAAGAGATTCAGCAGGAGATGTAGAAACAATAGCTGGAGGGTCCATGCTCCATTTCTCCCACTGACGCCAAGTTCTTCCCAGAGGACATTATTTCCTGTACTGTTGTCTTCCAAGGGATTGCACAGATGTCCATGGCAGACTTGGCTGCTAATATTTGCATATCAGTCCTTCAATAATGTGAGCTGGAGTGGAAATCCGGTTTGTTCCAGCCATGCAGATTCTGTGGAACTCAAGAGTGAAGTACTGTGAGGAAGGAATGATCAGCAGTTCTTTAAAACGAAATTCAGCAGAAACATAAGCAACTATCACATCCTCACCTTTTAGCTGGCAGGCCCTGTGCATCACCTACATTTCCTTAAATTGTAGTGTTTTGAACAGTAGAAGCCAGAGAAACCTCAAGGTGTCCAGCTGGAAGGAAAATTTCAAGTGACTGAGACCTGTATCCCACTGTTCAATTACTCTGAGAGAGGTTACTACTTTCACTCCCTTTTCAGGGAAAATAGGCCTCAGGTTACAGACAGAGGGCTGCACGAATCAGAGAGAGTTACTTTACTAGCTTTGCTTTCCAACTGGAAACTTAATGTCTGCTTTGAGATAAGCAGGAATATGAACAAGGGGGGAGCTAGCAACCAAATCTGCAAGCGTATGGACAGTGCAGCTTCTGAGTTTAACAAAAAAAGGCGGGGGGGGGGGGGGTGGTGTTACAGGAGTTTTGAGCAAGTTGGACCTGCATTTAAATATCAAAAAAGTGCTTCTCAGATTTGGACTTGCAGGGCATTTTAACTAAGTTAAAATACTTTTTAAAATACTTTTTAGAATGATGATTAATAGTTGTTTTCTTACTGAATCAAGAAGTACTTGTGAGTATGTGATGCAAGTTCCTGTTGCCTTTCTCCTGAGATGGATTTATTCTGTAAGCATGTCATACATCTGTATTACTTCACAACTTTTTAACAAAGTGAAGCTTTGGGGATTGTCTTCCAGCTCTCTTGGGGGAGAAGAAAAAGGTCAAATTTAGTTAATAAATTGCCCTGATTTTCACTTTAATCATTAAAATTATATAACAACGGGAGAGTTTTTGCTTAAGCCTTTCAGAAAACGTTGTTGTCAACAATTTATGGCTTTGAGACAGAACCCAGCAACCTGTGATGAGTGTATATTTACAGTGGACAGTCAGTAACACTGGCTGTGACTGCATTTATACCAGTACCACTGCTCTGTAGGTATCTGATGGCTCTATAGTGGTGCTCAAATGTATTTTTTCATGTAGGAATGTTTAAGATATGGAACTGACCTTTCATGGTCTAGTCAGCAGCATCACATATAATGGTAGGGTAAAATTAAAATACTTGCTGCTGAAAGGAGAAGTAAAAGCAGTAGAAGATCAAATGTGTTTCTGTAGTGAGATCTGGAAATAAAATGTCAGCATGATACAGAGCATAATAAAAAGCATCTATCAGAGCAGAGGAACACCTCTTTTCCAGTAATGGTGGGACTGTTTGAACAGCACAGGAGAGTTGAAGGAGGGAAGACGCCGTGGTGCTTCCAGTGGCACTGTATAGAACCAGTAAAAAACACCCTTTAAGGATGAGTTTAGTTTGTAAATTGTCTTTTTCTCTTTTTTAAAATATGTCCTGGTTTTGACTGCTCTCTGTCTCAGTTTCATGATGACTCCTTGCCCTGAATGGCATGGAACTTCTTTTTATTTTTCTGACAAAAGTGTAAATCTGAGACTGTTCAGGTATTTCTGGAGTGGCATAACAGACACACCACATGTCCCGTGTTGATATTTTGTGTCAGCAGCAACTTGCTAAAAAGATGAGTCTAGAAGTTGGCCAGCATCTGCCAAGGAAGCGCATGGTAGGATATGTTTCAAAACAAAGGGCATGATTTTCAAATGAAGTCCTAAGGCAGCAAGGCAAAGGGAGCTCTGTGGCACAGGGGTGATGGGATTCACAACCTGCCTTTTTCCTGGTGCCATGTTGCACGTCCAGCCACTCAGGCTGGTGGTGAGGGACCTACATTTGGAGAAAAGCACAGGAAGGGCCATTGCATTGGCCCAGTAGAAGTGAAGTGACTTGCTGTGCTGTCACTCATGTCTCAGAACAGGTGCTTTTTTGGCATGATGCCTCTGGCCACAGCTGCAGATCCTGTGGTTGTTAGTCACTGGGCCTGAGTCCTTAGTCATTTTTCTGTTTGAAAATGAAATAAAGAAAACCCCACAGGTCTGGGGAAACCCCCAAGGGAAAATCTGCCTTGGTGGCAGAGAGGCCTGTGGAAATTCTGCAGGAAGTTTTTGACAGTAAGAAGTGTTTATCTGCTGCATGATTCAAAACATGAAAAAAAGCAAACCAGCAGAAATCTGAGGATTTCTGAAACAATTGTTTTGTACCATACATTTTGTATATCAGATTAGTAGGCTAATATAAGTTATGCTGAGGGCCAGCAAAAGCCATCTTGAGTTTGGTTTTGTGATTGAAGGGTTAAACAGTTACCTTCTGACCTGCTTTTTTTAATCTTGGGATTCATTTTAGGTGTTGGTTCTTAGTGCTGGAATCATTACCTCTAATAATCAAGTGTTTGTATCAGAATGCAGTCAGATCTACAGCAAAGCCTTGAAATTTTCTGTAACAAATTTGAAAACAGTGTGAATTCGTTAATCTGTTTTTTGTTTGTTTCAGTGTCCTTCATTTAGCAATTATCCACCTTCATACCGAGCTGGTGAAAAACCTCTTGGAAGTGATGCCCGATTTGAATTACAGTGACATCATTAACATGAGAAATGACCTCTATCAGGTGCGTGGTGGTGGGGGTATAAATGTTGCTGATTGTTGAGCCAGTAAAAGAGATTGCACAACTTGCTGTCTGTGGGAAGAGACCAGACTGATGCAAACAGGTTTAGAAACAAGGATATATTGGAAGGTTGAGGAGAAAAGAGAGCACGTTTTCACTGGTTTAGTCCATAACTCTCCTTGATGGTAACAGAAGTGTCTCCAGGAACTGTGGAACAGGCCAAAAAGAGTAAATTCTTCAGTTCTTGGCTTCTCTGTTACTAAACCAGAGGTATGGATTACAGTGTGCCAGCTCCGGGCACTTCTGACTTCCTGACACTGCTTAACTTGGGGTCATGAGTCAGTTCCTGCATCATCAGTTATCTGTAGGCACATGTGGAAGCCATAATAACCTATGCCCTTCTTACAGCCCAGATTGTATTTGTGTCCATCATGTGAGCACCAAGATTTCCCTTTCATTTCTACAGTAAGTGAGAAAAGCCCATCCCCTTGTCTTTTACCCAGGAGGAAAAGAACTGCCAGGCGTGATTCTGTCTCCTCAACTTTAGTCCTGGCCTATTTGTATTGCAGCTCAGGTGTTAAAAAGAGCTGTGGGAACCTGCCTGGAAAATAATCTCTTTTAAAGAGATTGTGCACACCATTGAGTAGCACTCTTGACACCTGTGTCATTTATTTTGCTGGGAACAGTAAAGACAAGTTTTAATTCTGTACAGGTAGTCCCAGAAGGTTTATTTTGACTTTTCTGTTTTCCTTCACATTTTTATGTTCATATAAAGCAAGTTTGAAATGTGGAGCTGCTGAAAGTAAGCAGAAGATTCTGAATTGAATTCTGTGCCCTGTGTTTAACAGAAACAGTAAGCAAAGCTGGGCTCCACACTGGAGATAAAATCCCTGACTACCAGAACCTCTACAGCTCTTCCTACCTTCAACTTTAACCTTAAGCCACTGATGGAAGAGAATGTAGGCTTGGGCTAGAATTTTCCTTCTCTACAGATATTCTGAAAGCTGACATTACCTTATAGATGCAGTAATTAATTGCAAATGTGTTGCAGATCAATTGACAAACAGGCTTATTGTGCTGAGCTGGAATTAGTCTTTTTTTTAAGTTTTCTGTTAATATAATGAATTAGAGATGGTATCTTACTCCATTTTAAAATTATTTCAGTATTGGAAATATGATTTCCCAGACCTCACTAGAGTGCTTACTGTTTAAATACATGCATGTGTGAGTATGTTCAGTGTGATGCTGCTCAGAACTGACAACAATGCAACCAACTTTTGGAAGGTCCCAAAACCTCTCGGCCTGAGAGCTGCTCAGTGCTGCAGGTGCACAAAAATGGGCAATGTGCAGATGGGATCAGCTAGTTCAACACACATGGCATAAATGCACAGTTGTTCTGCAGTTTGATAAGTGCACAGAACTTCAGGATTTTCTTCTTTTCTGTGCAGCCATTTTGAGGGATAAGGAACTCCTGTGCCCATGGCTGCAAAGCTCTTATTCAGGAGCAAAATGAGAGCATGGTTCGTTGCTAAAGGATCTTAGCAGGGCCTGGAAAGCATGTGTGCTCCCACCATGGCATAAACTGGCAATGGGGCAGCTGGAAGCAGGGTTACAGTGTGTGGGGGGCACTGGGATTATCTCATTTCCCAAGTCCCTTGCACTGCAATGCTCACATAGCCAGGTCAGTGCCCTGGCTTACAGAGTAGGCAACATCTTTGTTCCTCCCAAAGTCCAACTGCTGACATTGGCAAGGCAGCTTTTATTTCCAGTAAGTAGAAACCCTATTTGTAGTATTCAGTAGAAAAGAATGTACACATATGCAAGCTTTTAGTTTGTTGGCTTTGGAGTGGTGTAACATCTTCTCACGCTAGGAGCTTTTATGGGTTTCAGAGATTTCTGTCCCAGTGACGTAGCTGCTGCTTTTCTTCTCATGGCTTGCTTCTGTCACTTGCAGACCCCCCTGCACCTGGCAGTAATCACAAAGCAGGCAAAGGTGGTGGAAGACTTGCTGAAGGCTGGAGCAGATGTCAGCCTTCTGGATCGCTATGGCAATTCCATCTTACATTTAGCTGCTACTGAAGGAGATGACAAGATCTTGAGTCTGCTCCTCAGGCATGAGAAAGTATCTCCGATGGTCAACCTCCCCAATGGCGAAGGTATGGCAAGATAAGGGCTGTATTTTACACTTCCCTACTAGACCAGCACACCTCAATTCCTGCCAACAGGTAGATACAGACCCTGAAAATAACATCTTTCCCCATTTTGCATATGCTGTCCTTAGTTTTTATATGCCTGCAGGCACAGATGAGAGAACATGGATGTGTCAGTTTTCTGGGTATACAGGACAGAAAGATTGGTAATGGTCACATAACACAGTATGGATTTGAATTTTTGTCACTGTACATTCTCTTCAATCTCAGAGAACCTCAAGCACTGTGTTCATCTTATTCCTTATGCCACTTTTGGTTTTTAAAAAAACCTTCCCAGAAGAAAATGTTTCCTCATGTCTAGTGAATGAAATTCCCTTACAAATAGTTTCTGGACTAGTGCTGAGTTTCATATCTGGTGCTTTGTGACCATTCAGAATTAGAGGCTGTAAAATAACTGCAGAGACAGTTCTCCCATTTTTCAGTGCACAGGGGACTTCAGTTTAGTACTCCTGCTCTAACAGATTGTAAAATGTCTGACCTAAAATTGTCATTATGGGTTCAAAAAACTGTGTTCAGTTCATCAGACAGAGAGGATTTTTTGGTTGGTTGGTTTTTAAAGAAAAGTCTGTATTATTATCTTTCTGGTGCAGGTATTCTTGAGGTGTCAGGTCACTGTGACCTTTCAGGGGGATGGTACTAAAATATACCAGTTATTCCCCAGACCATTTCCTAGAAGAGATGTTCAGTAGCAGATGGGGCTAGTGTGGGGTACCTAGTTGTTTAGTACAAAGATGTAGATTTTAAGGCTGTTCTCTTGAGGCAAAGAGATGCTCTTGGTGAGCTCTGTAGTTCCTGCCTTCTGTTCCACCTTGTAATCTGATTTTTTTTTTCTCTTGCATGGTTTTGACTCACCAAGTTTGAATTTATGCACAAAGAACATATTTATTAACACCATTAATTTCATCCTGAGCCTCCACCTGGAGTCCTCCCTTAGGGTCTGGGACCCCCAACATAAATAAGAAGGACATGGGCTTGTTGGAGCAGGGCCAGGGGAGGCCATGAAGATGCTCACAGGGCTGTAACACCCCTCCTCTGCAGACAGGCTGGAAGAGCTGGGACTGTTCAGCCTGGAGAAGAAAAGGCTCCAAGGAGACCTTACAAAACCTTCCAGTACCTAAAGGGGGCCTACAGGAAAGCTGGAGAGAGGTGTTTTACGAGGACATGTAGGGATAGGACACGGGAGAATGGTTGTAAACTGACAGGGTGGTTGGCATTAATCATCTTTTAGTGTATAAGCAGGCAAAATACGTTACTTCTGCTCAGGTAACTACAGTAGCTGTAACTAATTTTACAATTCTCTCACTTTAAAACTCATTACTCTGACATTTGAGTTTTACAAATATTAATGCACATGATGGATGGGTTTTGTTTTGTGTAGGTCTCAGTGCAATTCATATGGTGGTGATGGCAAACAGCATGTCCTGCCTCAAACAGCTGATTGCTGCTGGAGTTAATGTCAATGCTCAGGAGCAAAAATCGGGACGAACTGCATTGCATTTGGCTGTTGAGCTAGAGAACATCCCCTTGGCAGGCTGCCTTTTACTTGAGGTAAGGGCAGAATTTCTTTCTCCCAGGTATTTTCAATTACATATTTAAAAGCTGTTGACAATCCTTGAGTGCTTCAGAAAAACAGAAGGGGGGAGGTTGCTTTTTACTGACTAGATTACTTCAACTGGTATAATAGCAAAGTTAGTGGTAATGTTACTGTTTTGTTCAGCACTGCTGGTGAAACTTTTGCCCAAGTTGAGGAATTTAGAGTTTGTGACCCTAACCTGACTGTGTATACCATATATAATTTGCACTGAATAATCCTGGCCAGCACTGAAGTTACCATGAACAAATTCATCTCTTCTTCAGTGTGAAGTAGAAGAACATGAATAGAGGCATGCATAGAGATGTAGTTGTGTAATCTGTAAATCCTGTCTCATCTTAACACCTCAATCCTGGTATCCTTAATTCTACACCCCTCAGCTGACTGCAATTGCTTTCCTCGGTGTTTGTGCATGGATGTGCCACCAGCCTGGCTGCTCTTCTGAGCAGCAGCAGGGCAGGATTCTGTGCACACCACTCAGACTCCAAAGGCCTCGAGTAATCAGATGGCAGAACTTTTACAGGGGATGCAAAGTGGCTTTTGCCTACCTGACCTATTTGGAGATAGACACTGTGCCTCCTGCCCCAGCACTGGAGCACACAACCACCATATGCATGCAGACAGTTGTAGTTACTTTTAATTCCTTCTTTTGAGGCAACAATTAGAGTTTTTATGCAACCAGGCATAGAATGGTGCTTACTTGCACAGTAGCAGTGTTTATGCTGATGTGAGCCTCTGCAGCTGCATTGTACAGATTTCTTTTCTTTTTGCCATTCAATAAAAACACAGGGCGATGCAGATGTGGACAGCACTACATATGATGGGACAACTCCACTTCACATAGCAGCTGGAAGGGGCTCAACAAAATTGGCAGCAGTTCTCAAAGCAGCAGGTATGGAAATAGATCTTTCCTGGAGACTTTCCTTTCATAGTGATAATTCAAGTTAGAAGGCTGCAAGCAGAAAAGAATGTGCCAGTGAACTTGTTTAATGGGCCGAGGAAGTCAGATGTCAAAAGCAAGATGGTCTGAATTTCCTCAGAAAGTCCTGCTCTGAGGTGCTGTACTAATCACTCTTCAGCACCATCTAATGGCTAGAAAGGCAAATTATGTTGGTTAAAAAGGTCTCTTGAGGACTTTGGGTTTACTATCTTTTGTAGCTCTTTCTTTGGGCCCTAATGCTCTGCTTGACATTTTTTCCTCTGTTTATAATGGAAAGTAGTGTTACACAGAGATGTAACAGCATTTAAATGTAATTGATAAAAAGAGATACTTGCTAGCTTAATATATAATCTAGCTGAAGTGGCTAAATTAGGTGATTTGCCATTCAGTACATAGAATGCATATTTTAAATATTATTGAGAAGCAACTTGAAGGCCTTTTTTTTTCCCCACACTTGTTTTTCAGGTGCAAATCCTCACATTGAGAACTTTGAGCCATTGTTTGATCTAGATGATGCGAAAGATGGTGAAGATGATGAAGGGATTGTGCCTGGAACAACACCACTGGATATGGCAGCCAACTCTGAGGTATGGGGTCTGTTTTTTCTTTCAGTTTTTTGTTGCTTTTTTTCTAATTATGAAGGATAGCTCAGCTCTCTCAGCCAGCTCCTTTCACTGCATCCACAATTATTTCAATTGACTAATTTGCCATCAAAAATTGAGCTAATTCAGCCATAAAACTCCCCTGATGAAACAGCACTGGAAGAAAGCTCCACTGAACTGACTAATGCTGCTGCACAGAAATGACCAGGCAGTGCTTGGAGTAGTTACACTACAGTCTTCAGTGTGGCAAACTATTTACCTGGGGGGCAGCTTGTGTTTGAAGGCCCACTCTCCAGTGGGTTTCTTTGCTGAGTGTTCTTCAGAATTGCAGCCTGTGATGGAAAAATGTTCTACCAAGCAGTGATTAAGCTGATTATTGTGCATTTGGCTTGGTGTGAGTGTAAAGGACAAGCAGTCAGCATCTCTGATCATCTGGAGCTGGGGAGTGGTACCAGCCTTAGGTGAAAATCTAACCCAGGCTTTGGTTTAAATGACTGGTTGCAGACAGGGAGCAGCTTCTTGCTTAGCCACTGCTACTGCCATTTATTTACTGCCAAGACTTCCTCTGTGTCTTGAAAATAGTTGTCAGATGACACAGCTTAAAATAAAGGGAGATTAACTTCTCAAGATTTCTCCCTAAAGTTTAGCACAGGTTTTCTACAATTATCCTTAGTTATACTGAGCCTGGGACAGGAAAAAAATGCTGATTTACAGATGAAATTAGGGTTTTATACAACACTGCTGAAACTTAATGGACACTAACCAGGTTTCTGCTGAATACTGACTTTAATGTATTCTCTTAGGTATATGACATATTAAATGGAAAACCCTACGAGTCCGCAGAGGTTTTGGAGGACTTACTCACACAAGGTAACACCTATAAAGACTTGACAATATCCTTCTAGTAATTGAGTACTGAAATTGAATTGAAACTGTAGTGGCAGAAGACATTGCCCTGCAATAGCTTGTAACTGAGCTGGTGAGAAAGAGGTGCCCACCTACCCCCTTGCTCACAGAATGAGCATGATTCGATTCCTTTAAGAGGTCTTAAGGACAAGGAGTACCTCTGCAGTATTGTAGGCATTTGTAAATGCTGGGATTGGACTCTCAAATAGTCTTCAGTTTGGCTTTGTTTCTGCTTGATTTGTAGAAATAATAAACTAACATATTTCTCTGTTCCCCAGGACATTTGAGAGAGCTGAATGAGAGTTCCAAGATGCAGCTTTACAAACTATTGGAATTGCCTGATCCAACCAAAAACTGGTCCACCCTAGCACAAAAACTGGGTCTTGGCATACTTAATAATGCCTTCAGGTTGAGCCCTTCTCCATCGAAAACTCTGCTGGATAACTATGAGGTACTGTGCTGTAACAAGTTATAAAGAACATTTAGAAATGTAGAGAACCTTGTCCTCCTGCAAGGTGAGACAGTGCAGCCCTGCAGTTTTGGCCAGCCTGGATGATGCTGAGTGTCTGCTGTCTGCTCTTTCAGGTTTCTGGTGGTACAGTCCAAGAGCTGATTGCTGCTTTAAGACAGATGGATCACACAGAAGCCATAGAAATAATTCAGGAAGCACTGTCTGTCTCACGCAGACCATCTCACCTGGAGGACAGTACAGCAGGAGCTCTTCCATCATCATCACTGCTCACCTTTGCAAATGGAGAGACAGGTAAAATTGACAGCAAAATATGAAGAGCTTTATTTAAGATATTTTTTTTTAGCTCTCCCTCCCCACCCCATCTAGGACTGCTGATGGATTGCATTGCCTTCTTGTACACACTGCTTCACCTGCTTACTGGTTTCAGAAATATTTTACTGCAGCATGACCCCTCTCATCATAGATAGCTGCTAGGCCTAGAAGAGAGAGGACAAATGGATCACTTGAATCAACATGCCTGCATCACACTATTGATTATACTGCTGTCCTTTGCTAAAACCAGACACCTGCCATTTGCTAATGGTGATGCCTTGGATGTACTGGAAATATAGACAGTTATCTCCTAGGCATGTCCAAGTGCTATTAGCTTTTGACATTTTTCCTCCCTCTGAGCTGGATAAACAAAAATGTTTTGAGTTCCTAAACTTCTCAGTAAGACTTTGATATTAAATTTCACCTTCCACAATGTGTAGCACTCCAAAATGGCCCAGTGTTCTGTAAGCAGAGAAATTAGGGATGGCTCAGGTTACACAGGACCTCAAGCAGTCCTGCTGGCCAACTACCTGCTCAGAGCAAGGCCAGTGGAACATTACACGCTCATGTTACGTCCAGTTGAGTTCTGAGCATCTTCAGTGATGGAGGTCCTACAGTGTTTTTGGAACTCTACTGAGGGAACTCTATTAAGAGAAAAAGAGAGGTTGTGTGAAGTTTGTCATCAGGGATTGTTCAGTCATTGCCTGGCCAGGTTTAGCAACAAATAGTTTTTTCCTGTTCAAACACTGGTAGTGCTGCCTGTAGCCTAATGTGGAAACTTAAACCCTGTGTAAAAATACTGTAGGTATTTCTGGAAAGAAAAAAGAAACACCAGAGGCACTCCATTCTGGTCTAACATTGCCAGTTTATTCTCTATAGAAAACTGTTTGGTCAGTCATGGAATAAACTTTCACACTCACCCAAAAATGTGCTTGTACACACATTGCCCCTTCAGATGAATCTTGAAGGGTAAGAGGGATTCTGTTCCCTCTGCAACATGAATGGAGGGCATCACATGGTTTAAGATGTTTGTTTAGAAAAACAAGACTGAACTCTAAGATGCCAAGACTGTTTTAGTCATACTGATCCCACAGTGTACCTTCAGCACAGGTGCTGACCTCTTGCAGTCAGGCACTCCTGTGGATCCTGCACAGGTGATAGATGCTGCTGACTTGCTCCTATTTTGGGGTCACATACTAGATGAAAACTCTTCAAGTGTTTGTCTCGAAAAGAAATCTGTAGGTTGAAATAACATGAATTAAAAGTTTTAGGAGCCTTATCGTGGAGCTGTACACTTGCACAGAGTGTGACTCTGAGAATCACAAAACCTTTTGCCCTGTGACTGCTGCAGTCAGGCAGAGTCCTGACCTGAGAGCAGTGACAGCATCAGCGTCACAGGAGAGCACCAACCTTCTCATCCCATCCCAGCTCCAACTGCAAGCTGGTCTCTGCCAGCAGTACATCAGATCACATGCTTTGGTGGCCTGGAAACATTCAGCACAGCTTTTCCTATTATAACATTTCACGTATGAGTTATTTTCCTATAGAAGAGCTTAACCCTGTTGGTTTGTATTCCCTAGGCTTTTCTTAAAGCACCCTTGCTCAACACAAATGATGATGTTTCCCTTTTCTCTGTCCCTCAGGTGAGCTCTGCAATAGCAGATTCCAAGACACCGAAAGTACGTGTGACAGTGGTGTGGAGACCTCCTTCCGCAAGCTGAGTTTCACTTACTCCGACTCTCTGAACAGCAAGTCCTCACTAACACTTGGAAAAATGGCCCTGGGCTACGGACGTGAAAGTTCAGGGCAAAGCAATTATATAGCTGACTAGTGATCTTCAATTAGCAACATGCAGTTACAGGAACAAATGGGACATTTCAAATGACATCAGTGTCATCCTGGCCAGAGAGAAGGGAACTCACAACCAAAAGTGCACTGGAAGAATCCCACCCAAACCCGAACCAATGGCAACTGCAGCATGTGACTCCTAGAGCCATTGCTTCCTTCCTCTACATTTAATTGTATTCATTTACAAGCCATTTACATAACCAGGGCTCCACTGCTGCATTAATACACAGGACTGGACGCTGTGGAAGACTGACTGAGCTTTCCTGGTCTGTGAGGAGTGTCTTTCACAGATGAAAAAGAAATTGTTAGTGCATAATACAAACTTACTAAAGAGGTTAAGCACACAGAGCAATCAGAGGATACAGTTTCTAGCTGTTCTCTTCATAATTTCTGCAGCACAGTTGCATGAAAACAGCTCATAAAATAGCTGGCAAAGAAAAATCATTACTTTAATCACAACAGTGACAACTCAGAAAAAAAAGAAAATCCTACAAGAATCTTGTATATGTCACATAATGTATTTAAACTTAATGTTGGTGCCTCTTACTCAATAATTTTTTCAGGTTTGGCGTTTTCCTACTTGTAAATAGTTTTTTTTATATCTGTTCCTTTTTGAAAAAGCGTGCTTTTTAAATGCTTATTTTTATTTTACTTTTATAATAAAACCCCAAAATTAATTCTCCTGTCTGTGCCTGCTGTGATTTTTACATTACCTTTCAAGTACAGTTATTGAAGATTTAGCATCTCAGTTTTAGGCATTGATACAATCCAAAGCACTAAAATAAATGAAGGGTTGCAAGCTACCTGTCTTAAAGCTGAAGTATCTTTTATGGTGCAAGAGCAGGAACATCAGCTGCTGCTGAGCAGCTGTGCTTTGGGATTAAAGCCTCTGCCATGTTTTAGTTCTCATTATGGCAGCAGAGAATCATTTACACTGAAACCAACTATTTTGTGTCTCAGCAAATCTCTGATGAGACAGTTCTCCTTTGGGCTATCTAGAATCTCCTGTAGTAACTGTGCTCATGAGCACTGTTTCTTCTTGTCTGACATCAATTCTGAGATGGTGAGTGTCCTTTTATTGATGGCCCAACAGAACTAAACAGAGCAGGCATCAGAGATCACAATGAAAAAGCCAAGAGGGGAACTGTACCACTGTCACTCACTTGTAGCTAGTTTTTGTGGCACGAATATGGAGCATTGACAGGGTGGGTCTTGGCTCAGCTCAGTCTTCAGTAACCTGGGTGTCACTTCTGAGAAAATCAAGATAAACCTTGAGAATGGTTATGTTTAGAGCAATAGTTCCTGTACTGAATGAAACTGTAAGTAATGAAAAAATCTTGTGAACTAATTTTATATCCAGCTGAATTACTGAGAACATTAATTACTTCCAGAGAAGATTAAGTCATAGTAAAAGTGCCATTATTTCTTTCAGTTCTGGTACGTATAACCCACATCGATTGAGTGTCTAAGGTATATAGATTTTTGTTCAATCAATGTACTTCTCCAGTGTTCTCTTTGTATTCTGGCTGTAATAGAAACAGGTAAAAGTTATCATATTCTACAGGTGCAGGAGCTTTTTGAGCCCTAGGAGAGCCACTGTCCAAGTAAAACACATCTTCTTCCACAGAATTTCCAGCACAGCTCAAGGCTGGCAGAGATTTTTACTGCGATTTCTACAATTCTGCATGTCACCAGCGCACCCTGGCTGTTATTCATACCTTTAGCTTTAGTTCTGACAAGCTCTTCATTTAAACCACCAGAAGACAACTGGATCTGTATTTTCTTAAAGCACTTCATGACCAGATGTTGCACAATAGCTGTTTATGAGGTTAGTGATCAGGCACAGGAGGTCACCTACGCCCTGTGTATTAGAGTGCTTTAAATGGCAGTCTGGCAGCTTCTCTGTTTCAGTGTATTTAATAAGAAAGGATTTAGTCCTTTAAGGTTTTTTTCCCCTTTGTTTAGAGATAGAAAAATACTAAAAGTATTCCTGGTAATTCAAAATGTAAGCTTCAAAACCCAGCTCTCCTGTACTGAAAATAAGATAGTCATTGGCCCATTTCTCTGCTCCTGACACTGCTTCAAGTCACTGAAATGGTCTCTGCTATTCATTATTATTTATTATTAAGCAGCTCCAAAACCAAAACGGAAGTACTGAAGAAAGATGTGCCTCTAAGGCAGAAAATTTGTCCAGGCCACAAGGTATGGAAACAGCAGATAACAAGAAAGACTGACAGAGAACTATGAACACTTACTTAGAGAGGAACTTTGAGATACATTTGCATGCTTCTTCCCTGGAGAAGATGCAGAACTTGAAAAAGCTTCCAAGGACATGCTCCAGTAAACTGGAGCAAAATAAGTCTTCCCTGTGTGGCAGAAAGTACAAATAAACAGGTGCCCAGAATG
The DNA here is from genome assembly GCA_034509425.1 of Eopsaltria australis. Taxonomy (NCBI): domain Eukaryota; kingdom Metazoa; phylum Chordata; class Aves; order Passeriformes; family Petroicidae; genus Eopsaltria; species Eopsaltria australis. The sequence goes on along the minus strand of JAVTVJ010000172.1, from coordinate 887,001 downwards.
GGTTCAGAGCTAAATCTCAGCTAGAGAACAGTTTTAGGGCATCAGTAGCCAATACCACAGTGTTCTCCCAAAACCTGCTCTCAAGTTCTGTTCTGGAAGGGCATTTAATGGCTGTGGGGCACTCTGGCTGCTGCTTTTGCCATCAGTGGAGAACAGCCCAGGGGGCCCGGGAGCAAACAAAGGCCATCAGCACAAGCAAATTCACTGGTCCTTGAACAAGACATTGCAAGGCAGCACCCTGAGAGTACACTGACGAGGCCAGTTCCCTCTACTGCTGCCACCAGTAATGTAATGACACTGAGCACAAGCACCATGACACTTACCAAATGCTCCTCCTAACGCTCCTGCCAAACCCCCATCAGACAGAACAGGCAGTACAGGTGCTGCTGTAGCTGTAACAACACTCAGCTGGCAAGATGGATGTGCTGATAGCAGTGCTGGGTACGAGTGCTGCCTTCCTATCTCTGCCCTGATCTGAGACAAAGGCAGAACAATGTAACCAAGTATAGCACAGAACTGCACTGCAAAAGCACCAGGGGAAATGGCTAACCAAAGCACACCTTACAGCCACCACTGCATGGCAAGGGAACAGCTTCTATAAATACACACCTGCTACAACACCAGGAAACCAGAAGAACATATTAAGACAAATAATGGAAGTCAACCTTCCCCTTTAAATTCTGTTTTGAGTTCAAGCATTTGGCTTAAGCAATTATTAAACTTTCATAATGGCACCTAGTGCTGAATTAAAGCTTTCCAGTGAGAAAGAATGGACCTGCTCCTTAGGGAGCTTCTGACCTTCAAATACAGCAATTAAAATAATTGCCCAAACCTTGCTATGTCAATCTGGTAACTGCAGAAAGCAACAGGGAAAAAATAATAGAATGCTGTTCCATATAACTGTGCTGGTAGACTTCAGTTGCATAGCCACTTCATCACTTATTAATCATGTACCACGTAATTTCTTTCATGATTTTGCCTAAAAATTGTGATAAGCTAGACAAGGTCACAGTTATCCAAACTGATGGGTTTTGCTTCTAGCAATCCAAAAGTTCTTCTCTACATCTCAAACTTCACTCATATGCTGAGATGAACAAATATCACTGACCTTCAGATAGGCCTCTTGATTGTCTTTAAACAAGTGATTCCTCCAAAGTTTTATTTATTTAACACTACTAAGTGCCATTTTGAAATTCTATCTAGATGTTGCTGGAAGAAACATTTCTCCAGAGAAACACATCAACAAACTTGCCCGTTTCCTAATATACTACAGCAGTACATATTAATCATATTTTCTCCACATTTTTTCATTCTTACCTTATATTGACTTCATTGCTGCTTTGATTCCACTTTGATTCCAGGACACCAAAAAAACTGAAGAATTTTTCTGGTCTTGTTAGCCCATGATGCCTCTCAGAATAACTTTTCATTTCCTTTGTCAATGCCTGCATTTGTTAAGCTTTACTCATGACTGTCATTTTCTCTATTTATTTTACAAAATCTATAAACATTGGCACATATACATCCATATTTTGATTGTTTTCAAGTTTTCTTTTAACCAGGACTAGTTTTGAATCAGATGCAACTGCAGTTGGTTGTTTTGGTGACCCAATAAAGCATTTGTGAGAAACTTTCATTTATCTTTTCATCTTTAAGTTCTCCCTCTTGCTCAGGAGTATGTCAGTTTTGGTTAACACCAGAATATCAGTCAATATGCTCATCTCTCTGCCCATTAAAACAGTGATCACTGCAAGAAACTGATCCCAGTGGAACACACAGCTGCTCCCCCCACACATGTTCCAGACCCCCCACACCACCAGCAGATATCATCCACGTGCTGCTTTGACGACACTGATGGACATTAGCGGCAGAGCTCGTTCAAACTCCACCTACTGTGGCACTGATTCTGCTTTGCAAGAAAATTAGTATTTGCTTGGGTGGAGAGAGGATCCTTGTGGAAGCCCAGCAAGATCCCAGCTGCATTTCAAACCACGTCTGACAGACACAAGCCCAATATTTAGCAACCTGCCCATGGAGTGGCTTGGTGGCCCACTGGAGGTAGTCCCAGTTTCATTCCGGGTCCTTCTCCCTTGCCCCCCAGCATACCTTGCTGTTATTCTAAAATTAATTTCCAGTTACAGCATAGTGAAACCAGAAAAAAATATGGATGTGCTTTCAATATATTGAAACAACATATATTTTATGTAAGCTTTGCTGTTGGTATCTTTACATTGAACCATCAATTAAAATTCACATGACAGATGAACAGACAGTATGTTCTTCAGCCAGCTCAAAGTGTATGTCACTTCAGTCAAATTCTTCTAATTTTTTTTCTCCTCCTGTTCCACTCTTCATCTAGAAGGAAATTAAGTTTTCTCAGACAACGTCCAGCAGAGAGGTCAAGATTAGCGAGCTTTCTAGTTCTTCAATACTGGTAGGTTCCCAAGGATAAAACACAACCATTTTCTTTTTTTCAGTCATGAGGAAACCATTATCACTAAATCTGCCTTTTATACTCCCTACATCCAGAGTAACAAAAGGAGCAACTGCGGTGGTCTGAAGAGCAAATATATAACTGTCATCTTGTTGGGATACAGAAGCCTGAAAGAGAAATAAAAAAGTATTATAAAAAAAAAATACATGTTAAAGAAGACCCCAGTTACACCCAAGCTGGGAAGGACTTGCATGTCAGTAAAACAGGCTGAACAACCACATTTGATCAAAATTAATATTCTTCATATGTAAGAATTATGCAAAAACTGTAAATGTTACTAGAGCCTTCCTACAGCATAGTACAGATTGTGGAAAAATGCCAAGAAGTATTATCACTTTGCCATCTTCTTATGAAAATAACTGAGTAAATGGTAATCTGTCTTCCACATAGTACTGGTATCCCATAAGTACTGCAGTGAAAGAGATTTGTCCTTTCACCAACACTTCACTCAATTTATCAATTCACGGCTACTAACAGAGCTTGCCTTTCCATTACATACATAATAGAAATACACAGAAGCAAAAGATGGTAAAAATCCCAGTAAGACAGAAAGTCATCTCATCTTAATGCATCATGGCAGTGAAGCCCTTATACCTCATTTAGTAAAATTTAAAAAAAAAAGTTGTAAAATATCAGGTCAAGGTATAATGTTTTATATTAAGTTCCATCAGTACTTAAATCTCAGAGAGACTTAAAATCCCAACCAGGATGCATTTTCATGCAGCACTCCTCGTTCACCATAATGAAAGATTATGCTACGTAACTTTCAAATGCCAGTTAACCATCTATAAAAAGAGGACAAATTACAGTCAGTGCAGACATCATGTTCCGGTTACAAGAAAAGCAACACTATTCATTTTTGAGAAAAAGCACACATCCTCTACACATTTTGTTTCCTGAAGAAATACTTATGCCTTCATGCTTTTTAAAAGCAATGCTATGAACAGTAGCTCTTAGATTGGCAATGTATTTGAAAGTCTAGTTAGTTTATTAGTCACTAAGTATAGATGTACCAGCCTCTAGCAAAACAAAGTCATTTTTTTAATCACAGCTGCATTTCTTAAAATGACCACTTTACATTAATCCTTGCTAACTATCCTTATTAGTTACTATTGCAATGACAATACAGTTACAAGATAAACGAATGAAATCTTCCAACAATGCTCCAGTTGCAGAGCTTCTCTTATTGATGATATCATCCACAAACTAAAAAACCAAACCAAAACAAACAAAAAACCCCCCTACAGCATGACTCAGACTCCAGATTGTACCACCAGATGAAAAAAAAAAAAACCAGGATGATTTCTTTTCTTTGTATACTCAGAAGGCAGGCTGTGCTGCCGCGAAAGAGATAAGAAGGGAAAATCTGGCCCATTTTCTTTTTGTAAAGCAATTATGCTGGTCCAGATTCAAAGAGATTAGACCTCTATTCCCCCCTTGTTTAGTTTAGCACTAAAGAGCAAAGCTGCAGTTTGAAAGCCAAATGTGAGAACACAAAGGTCCTCATCCTGCCCATTTGACGATTAAGAATTTTCCAATAAGACGTACATGCTCAGAAAATGTGTGTGCACACATACACAGGGCATGCATGGCTCTCTATATATACAGTAAGCTTGCTAGGAGCAGAAGAAATACAGGAAAAAGCAGTAAATTGACTAAATGACAGTGTTACATGACACTGATGTTTTTTGTGCCTGTTCAGGAGACTGATACACTTCCAGTTATTAAGAAATAATCACTATTATGCAAATCAGAACCCTTACTGGAAGGCAGGGATTTGAAGGCAGAGGAAAGGAACATGCAATATTGCGTGTTAGCAATGATCTGAGAGCCCTGAGCACTTCTAGAGGAAATACTGCTGACAATAATGCACTCCACACTCAGCTGAACTAGGATCACCTCATACTGACATACAGTGCTGTCTGCAAGCCAGAACATTTGTCATGATGTTATTTGCTGTCTAGGGACAAAAAGAAAGAAAGCAGCAATGCAGCAATGTGAAAGTCTAAACAAATGAAAGGGAGAGTTCATTATTTAAAACACAACAAAGCCCAGACAAAAAAGACACACAAACAAATAAACAAACCCCACCCTGCTCTTACTTGAATACACATATAGTGACACAGAAAAAAAAAAATCTGATTTTGAAGTCAACACAGAAGCCAGAGTAGCAACAACTAAGGAGAAAGAACATTCAGTGGAATCAGACACTGCATAGCTGACAAACAACTCAAAACAGTAAGATTAGCAAAACCAAATACAGTAATTTAGCATGATTGATGCTTACGCTAAGATGGGTCTTTTCTAATCCCACAGCATCCTTTAGTGATGAAAGGAAGTAATGGTTTGTAGGACTCCGGAGCCCATCTTCTCCCACGAGATAGAAAGTAATAACACAGCTTCTCCTGGTACAATTTCTGCATCTTTCCAGAAGGTCACTGATGGACTCCTTGTAGATGGGGACAGCACTTTGTGCTTTAACAGTAATACCTTCTTTGGCAAGGGTGCACACAGGTTCCAAAGAGCTCCAGGCATGTACAACGACCTATCAAACACATTGAGAGAGCACAAAGCTTAGAAGAAAGGCTTCATCTGTGGAAACAATGCAGCTTCCTAGATTTCAGATTGCTTATCATAACAGATGTTGTTCTGACAGCACCAGCTGATTTCCAGCTAGCAAGAAACCACACAAGATTTAAACAATAGATATTGTATAAAAATTAGACTGTTCTAAAAATCGAACAATAGGTCCATTTCAAACAGTCTGGAGCTGCTCTTGATCTGCAAGATTTTTTTGATTTCTCTAGGCTCCTTGAGAGGAAGAGATTGCCATTTCCTGCCAAGGGACTGTTGGGAAATGGAATTATTGAGTGACTAATTTGTTGACTCTTTTTTCTCTCTTCCTTGATTAAAAAAAGTCAAACAAAGGATTTTCTTGAGATTGCTCAGTGTTATCTGATGTAACCCAACTGGGTATGCTAGAGCTTCTGTATAACCACCCTTAAACAGAAGCAAGCTCCATCATCTTAAAAGGGATTATGAAGGTGATATTAGTACAGGAAAATACATTCCCAGACATTATCCATGCATTATGAATATACTCTTTAAAAAAGGCATAATTTGGAAATTTAGCACTTAATGAGAATTACAACATTGTACTTCATAAATTATCAGTTCTTTTTTTGCCTTAACAGGAGTGTGTAATCAGGAATAGATCTTAACTCCTTTCAAGAGTTAAGTTCCAAATTTTCTTGAAGTGCAATATACAGTATTCATCAGAACTATCCTACTGCCAACACCTCCCTGATGCTATCAGAAAATCTGAATTTATGTCTGTTAGAATAACTCAGACCAGAAATGAACAATTTCATTAAGTGCGGTCCTACTCCAAGAACTGACTGTCCAGAAATTGCAACCATTTTCTGTACCATGTATTACTCCATAAAAGCAACCTTATAAATCTGAAAATTCATGGAAGCCCACCAGACAGAGCAATGACTAGTGAGTCACTCTAGGTCTTGAGGTCTGTTTTTCCATCCTTCAGAGCATTTTCACATGGGACACGCTTTAAGTTAGAAGTTATATCTCACAGTGAAAAATGGTCCCTAAATTCATCTGGGATCTGACTGCCATATGATTAACAGCAACAAAATGCAACAAGCTGAAAAGGAAGACTTGTCTATAAAAAAAATCAGGAGCTCAAATACTGCCTTAAAAATCCTATCAGTTTCTATAGCATTATCAGAAAACAGTTAAGACATCAATTGCAAAATGGAGACATGCATTGGTGGCCTTCCAATTAAAGATGTGCCGTTAATATTTCAGAAAATAATCCAGTCCTTTTCCCCAAAGCCATATAGTTTGAGTACAGGTAAGCAATTTTTTCCCCCCTACTTAGTCAGTTAATCTAGTTCTAATATCCAGGGAACAGTTCTGTTAAGCAGTGAAGTACCATTTTTCACACTTTGTTCTATTTAACCATCGATCCCTTTAAGATTTCAACAGAATAGTTCATTTCAGCCTTACACCTACAGGCTATAAGCAAAGCAATTCCTTCTTCTGTGAAGCACTACACACTACTTTAATAAAGAATAGTGTTGCCCCTAAGATTAAACACTAGAGTTGCATCCCATGCTGTTTGAGCATGGCCTTACTGAAGCTTGTCTGTACGAAGATGTGCTCGTTTCAGCTTCTCACATTCTTGCAGGAGGCACACAAGATTGGTGAGGGAGGTGTCACTTACCCTCAAAGTCAGCTTGTGGTCTTCATGAAGATCTGAGACACCATAAATGTGCAACATCCCTTTGTCTTCATAGGCCACAGGTAACAGTAGTGCAAAGAAGTTCTGGGCAAAATAATGGAGCAGTTTCCACTTACCACCATATTCTAAAAACAGTTAAAAAGAAGAAAGATTGAAACTGAATCCAAGACTGCCTTGTCACACATTCCCTGTATGTGCTTTCTGGTCCTGGCAATGCAACATCCCCCTCCACCCTTTTTCAATCTCTATCAAGTGCAAAGAATGACTGAAGGTACTCTTGCTTCCTTCCAGGCAATGCTCTGTCCTGGAAAAGATTTGATGCTCTTTCAAGCTTTACTGTGAGCTTCCCCAAAAGTTCATATTTTTCTACATGTCTGTCCTATCATTATTACACTGTCATTCAGTTAAAGGAAACCTTAAACACAAGTGACAAGGCTGACACGGCGCAGCACGCATAAACCAAGCAGCTGAAGCATCTGTGCTGTTGAGAATCCAGACAAACACACAGACATTGCCACAAACTACCACTACTACTACAAAAAGAGACAAGGTACTCATATGAAGTGCTCTCTTCTCCTTTTTCATCTTCTTTTCAGTTCTTCCTTAGAGGACGTCAATAGCAATAAAGACAAAAATAAGTTCTCAAACCAAAGACAACTGTGAGCTTGGCAAAATGAATCTGCCAACATCCAGAGACAACACCTCCTCCACAGGAGTTAGTATCCATGACAGACACATGACAAACAGTTCACGCTGCCTCTTTAATGGAAAGCTGTACCTCATTACTTTTAATACTTTGAAAGTCTGCCATTAAACTGGAAAAGCCATCAAACTCTACATCCACTCCAAAAAAAGCAATTTTGCTTTTCTGCTTTACAACCCTGCCATGTAATAATTTTTGAAAAAGAAACTGCATCCATTTCTTCCTCTATTAACATTCCATCGAGCACCTATGCGTTTTGTCTTTGCTCAACCATTATCCAGACATTGAAATGGCACTAAAAGTCAGCTGCACCATATCACGAGGAAAGAAAAGCTAGATACTGGTTTCATTCTTGTTTCTGGCTCTTTATTTTATACAAGTTTAAAACTGATGTATGCTCAAAAGTACTTTCAGTAAGACGTTTTTGCTCTAACTCTCTTAGTAATTATTCTCTTAGTTCTGGTTCTTGTACAAAGCTCTTAGCACTTTAAAACATCTCATAATTAAAGACTTATCCAGAGTGATGTTGTCTTTAAAGAGTTGTTGTGGGGGGACCTGAACGTGCTTCGTCTGTTAGTCCACATAGACATGAATGAATTTTGTGACGAGTAAGTGCTATAGCTCCAGCTTAGCACCTTACACATCACCTTGTTCTCAGCAAGTTCACAACCAGCTAGCTTGGAGAACAACAAGAGAGGCTCTTATCTGTCTGGAAAACCCACACAAGATTGAACTGTGCTATGAGATCAGACTGTTGCCAGCAAAAACACCACTGGCATTCAAGTTAATTGCACTGAAGCAAACCAAAGAGATAAGGCTGAAGGAAAACTTCAGGAGAGGCAGCTTTGTTTCTTCAAAACAGACAGCTGATAAAGCAATGAACATGCTCAGTATACAACTGTAGAACCATTTTTGATGGAAAGGACCTCTAGCATGGAGTTCAGCTGTTCACCTGACAAGAGCACAACTAAATCATGTCCCCAAGTTCCCATGCCGCACCTCTACATCCTGTATATACCTCTAGGGATGGTGATTCCACCACTTCCCTGGCCAGGCTGCTCCAATGCTTGACAACACCTTCAGTGAAGAACTTTTTCCATAAGATCCAATTTAAACCTCCACTGGCACAACTAGATGCCATTTCCTCTTGTCCTGTCATTTGTCAATGGAGAAAAGGGGCTGACCCCTACCTTGTTATGACCTCCATTCAAGTAGCTGTAGAGAGTGATAAGGGGTGTGGGTGTGTGTGTGTGTGGGTGTGGGTGTGTGTGTGTGTTTGTGTCCAAGCCTTCTTTCCTCCAGCCTAAACACCCCCAGCTCCCTCAGCCTTGTGCTCCACACCCTTCCCCTGCTCCACTGCCCTTGTCTGGCCACGCTCCAGCACCCCAATGTCCTTACAGTGAGGGGCTCAGAACTGAACACAGATTTTGGTGCAGCCTCACCAGTGTCGAGTACAGGGGGACAAATCCCCTCCTTCTGGCCACACTATTCTTAATACAAGCCAGGATGCCATTGGCCTTCCTGTCCACACACTGACTCATGTTCAGCTGCTGTCACCAGTACCCCCAGGTCCTTTTCCACTGGGCAGCTTCCCAGCCACTCTGCCCCAGCCTGTGGCACTGCCCAGGGTTGTTGTGGCCTAAGTGCAGGACTCTGCACTTGGCTGTGTTGAACCTCATAAAACCAGCCTCAGCCCATTGATCCAGCCTGTTTCTGCAGAGCCTTACTGCCACTCCCACCCAACTTGGAGTTGTTTGCAAACTGGCTGAGGGTGCACTTGAACCCCTTGTTCAGATCCTTGATAAAGACACTAAGCAGGTCTGGCCCCAACACAGAGCCTCAGGAAACCCCAGTAGTGACCCACTGCCAGCTGGATGTGAATCCACTCCGGGCCCAGCCATCCAGCCAGTTTGCTTTCATGAGGAACAGTGCACCCATCCACACCATGAGCAGCCAGTTTCTCCAGGAGAACGTTGTGGGAAGTGGCGCTAAGGCTTTGCTACAATCTAACAGACAACATCCACAGCCCTTCCTCATCCACCAACAGCATCACCTTGTCACAGAAAGAGATCAAGTTGGTCAGGCAGGACCTGCCTTTCATAAACCTGTGCAGGCTGAGTCCGATCCCCTAGTGATATGAATAAACTAATGTTCTGGCATTCCAAGGACACTTCCTGACAGAAAACATTGGTGGTTTAAAGAATAAATCTACCGAAAACAGGGAGTGCTAATAAATTACTCTTCAATCATTAAAACTGAGAAGATGGGAGATTTGGACTGGGGATGGATTATCTGAAACAGAGTGAACTGGGGGGCAGTATCTGATCCAACAAACAAAAGCTATGGGCCTTGTGTGAGAAATGGGCAGGGAGAGTCTGGGCGGGGTTGAAATCTTTAAAGCTCTCATGACTGCTACAGGACTTCCTGGAATTTCAATTGTCAATTAATTAAACTGTCAATGCAATAGATGTTGCTCACTGCAGAATCCAGGCAGAGCCCACCACAAGCTGGCAAATTACCCAGTATGGTTTGAGGTTTCAGTGCCTGTTGATTTGAATTTTTTTCCGGACCTTAATTCACATGATGAAAATCTAGGCTTCAGCTGTCTTATATATGGAAATGAATAACGCAATTGATGTAAAGCAGTTTCTGCTACTTAGTGTAATGTAAAATCGTGTTTCTTTTTGAATGGATCCTTCTCTCAGGTTCTGCTGTGCCTTGATTTCCAGCTGGATTACACAACCACACTGCAGTGGTTCCCACTGCAGAGAGAAAGAAAGGAGGTTTGCTACCTAGGCAGCAGAGATCCCCAAAGAAACTACAGTGGAGAAGACGACTCAGAATGCACATGGCATTAAACTTTCACAGGGAAACTCAAGCAAACAAAAACCCCAGCCAACAAACAAAATCAAACAAACCACACACTTAAAAGTTTGCACCATTTCAAAACCCACTCTACTACTACAACACCCATTGTTTTGGAATGTTTGAAACATCATTAGTCTGCTTACCTCAGATCAGCTTTTAAGACTGGTATTTCCCTTCCCAAAAAAACTAGAGCCATTTTAAAGAACCAAAACTCAACTGCTGTAGCAGTTTCAAACAGGAAGTGTCTTCCAAAGACAACTTTTCCAGCAACAGGATCTTGATAATACAATAGTCAAAGTAACTTCAGAAAGCAAGAAAAACTAAAACTGACTAATTAAAAAACTCACATTCTTCACCTCTTCTGTTGTCTTGATTTCTGTAAGACCAGAGCCACGTTCCTTTATTTAAAAACAGGCAAATTGCATATCAAATACACCATGTACACATACCCAAAAACTGATGTAAAAAATCTGGAGGTCAGGAAGTTATCATGAGAAACCCTGGGGTTTAAACTTTCGTTTTACAGACATGCATGCCCAAAGGCAACAGTCAAAAGTTATTTAAAATAGACTTGGGGTGGTTTTCTCCTCCTCCCACCACATTAAAACAATTTTTTTAAAGAAATCCAAGTTCCTCCATTTTTCCTGACAATAACAAGGGGTTTGCACTCTCTGTGGTATTAAACTTCAGAACAGGAAACTAAAGCTAGGTTTGTAATGAGACCCCAAGTACCCCTTTTTCTGACTTCCCTGAAGCCTTCTGCACTGATGGCAGGGGTGCAAGTAAACAGATCTCTCTGAAACAATTTTAAATTAATCACTTCACACCATTAAATGCAACCCGAGAAACGCGCTGCTGGTTCTTTCCTCACCTCAGTCCCATGAATTCAGATCAATTACTCTTCACAACAGCCTGTACCAGGGCTCACCAGGGGCTCTAAATATTGAACCTGCAATAAAACCCAGTTATCTGTTCAAGGGAATCTCTCGACAACCAAGTTGGGTACCTCAAAGTGACACTTGTCTGGGAGTGTCACAGCACTCTACCAAAACCTACTGCAGAGATGCTAAAGTACCCAACACGGCACAGCCGGCTCCACAGCTCGGTGCTAACAGTCAGAACCCAGTTGTGATAAAAGCTGTTTACTTCTGGGCTGAAGGCAGAATTATTATGACACAAGAGCTGTGCTGTGTTTTCATTCAACCCCAAGCAAACATCCTAAAGGTAAAAGTTAAAAGGAGAAACATTTGCTACCTTCTTCCTTCCCCACCATGTGGAAACATTTCTGCTTTGTACCGGAAATTATGTAAACCCCTCCATGACTTTCTGCAGAGTAACAGATTTAAATAAAAGCACTTATTGGTGATACTACTGTGTCATCTAACAAGATGCAGAAATGTGTTTTTGAAGTGCAAATAAAACTAATTTTGCGAAGTCTTGCATAATTTCAGCCATTAGCATTTCAAAATCCCTCTACCACACTGCCTAATTAAATGAATATTAAACCTTTCCTCATCTCACTGAGGGAATACAACAAAACAAAGGGACAGCTGTATCTCTGCTGAGCTTCTTTCTTCTAAACCAACTTCAACAACACATGAATAATTCAAGCATTTGATAAATATTCTACAGTGATGTCAACTCTGTACTCAAAAAGACATTTATGGCCTCCACCACCATTACATCTATCAATACACCTGTCTTTACAAAGGGACATTTTTCCAAGCATCTTTTTCTCTTGAGGCACTTAAAGCCCGAGAGCATCACTCATTGCTAGAATCATAAAAATGAACACTGTCATATTCCATTTCCTAATACAAGTCTAGAAAGTCCAGAAAGATGAACATCATAGCTGGATAACTGCCTCAACAATTAAATAAACTAGCCTCTTTCTTCTACTGGTTTTTCCTTTGTTGTTGCAGTTATTTTGCTTGGGTTAATTAAAAAAAGAAAAAAACAAAAAAAGGGAGAGGGACAAACATCTCCCAGAGAAAGAGGGGGAGGATGGTGTGGACTAGTTTTTTCTCAAAACCAGGCCAAATGGCATTTTGTTTCAAGGACACATCAAAACTGTCCTTAGACAGTCTTACTTTTTCTCTTAGCTTTTTCTAGTTTGCTTATATTTTTTCACACATGAAATGCATAAATAAAGATTTTCAAAACCAGAATATGTGAGAAATAACTGAAATTGAAAGAGAATGTACCCAAGTCTTATACAGCTGCCATAGGACAGCTTCTCCACTTCAGAACAACTTCTAGACAAAATGTTTAGAACACGAAACACAGCCACTTCCCACTTCCCTCATGCCACACATTCCTCATTCCTCCCCTACTTCTTAGTGCCTAAGTGATTTCTCTCTTTATACATCTGATTATTTATGTGTTCTAAGAGGGAAAAAAATATATAAGGAGATATCATGTGTGTAAACAACATATTAGCAGAATAATTTAGTTAGTCACAAGGAGTATTCACCTCATCTGAAACCAAGTTAGACATCGAAGCTCAGCCAGTCATCTGCTATTAAAGAGCTTCTCAGAAGCTATGCTGGGTGAGAGATATCTCCAGAAACTCTATGAAGATCAAATTCATCATGGAGAAGATAATTAACCCCAGTTCTGAGACAGTTAAGGAGGCAATAATTCACATTTGGAGATAACCATCTCTCCCTCAAGTGACTACAGAAGAAAGCTAGATGCTCAGCTTTTACATCGTAAATCTCATCCTGGAAAGCATTTCTGAAGGATGGACAGAAACATGTTCAAAGTTCAAGAGACAGAGCAGAGCTTTATTTCTTCTTCCAGATGAGGAAAACACAACTGTCAGCTGGTGCTTTTTACCAGACTGTCACAAAACTTACCCAAGGAAGCCCATGAAGGAGCCTGCCAAATGTCATTGAGTTGCCAGTACAGAGCTCCCATTGTGTGTCCTTCTCCATTGATTATTTCACTTTGACTACGACGATAGAATTCAGTTTCTGTCTTTATACACTGAGCCTGCATCACCTGGGTCAACAAAGAGAGAAAAAATATTTTTGGTATATTGGATTTTACTTTTTTGCAAAACGTGTGAATATATTGATACACAACACAGATGTCACAGCAACAGCACGTAACTTTAAACTTGAGCCTTGAGGAGTATCCACCAGCAGTGCAGTGGATCTTTGCTGGAAGGAGATCTGTTCCTAGCAGCTCTCAACAGCTTTGCGAGCAGCACCCTCCAAGAAACTCATAAGCTACTTCCTGCCTTCCATACAGTGAAAATGGTCTTCGAAAGGCAAATGGAAGACAAGGAAAATAAAATTAAGTTTAAAACAATTTTTTTACATTCATTTAAATAACCCTCTCCAGAGTTGCAAAATTATGTTAGGCTGCATTACTCTTCAGTATACATTACCTTGGGGTCTAAACCCCTACACTCTGAACTTACATTCTCACTATTCAGTCAAAACTACACCTCAGAAGAGCAACCTTTTTTCAGCTCCACTCCCATTCCTTTTCTTTCTCCACCTCATCTAAAAAACACTTTTAAGAATTTTTCATTGGCCAAGTTCTCAATGGATGCTAAACAGACTGCTATATTCTTCACAGTTTATTATTAGGCTGGGGAAATATAAAGAAATTCTTAAAATAAAGTTAAAAGCCTTTACGACAGCTCAAAAGGTAAAGATATTACTTCTAGTTAACCACTAAAACAGGTTTGCTTTCTTTATCCTTTTTGCTATCATTATTTTGGTATTAAATTGTTTAACCTGTTAATAAACAGATTTAGCCCTGACAGACTTAGCCTTACAGAAACTCTCACAGTTTTTTTGAGTCAGGACCTCATGGTGGCAAGCTTCACCCCTGGTTTCAATTTCACAGCATCATCTACCCTTGTTCTCTTGTCAAGAATGCCAAAAATTCTCAAGCTACTTTGCTTTTATATAAAACTTGCTGACAGCAGCTCTCAAACATTAGAAACTTAGTGAGTGTGCAATTATTTCCATCAAGAGCGTTTCTGAAATTCTTGAAACACAACAAAAATTAACAGTACTTTCAATTCGCCTAATAGCATTAGAGAGTTACTTAGCATCTTTTAAAAGTTGCACAGAAATCACAAATAAACATACAAGTATGATGTAGAACTACTATGGATAAAGAGCAAAATATATCCTTCTGATTTGAATATAACCCCAAAATATATTCTCAAAAACATCAATATTTGAGTCCATAACAAAATAAACACTACTACTAATCTAATTAATAGAGAACTACATTCTTGGGAAAAAAACCTTGTTTCAAAAGCTCGTGTGTTCCATGTGGCAAAAATCAAAGCAGTGAGCCTACAGGGGCCACTGGAAGAGCAAAACATCCTCACCCTGGAACAGGGAGTAACATGCAGCACTGGGAATAATCTTGTACCACGGAAGCCCAGCACATCCCTGCATCCTCCACCAGCTACATGAGCCCAGCTGGGGAGAAAGACCAAGGTAGCACATACTGACGGACTTTCTCCCAGTTGAGACAGTTTCTGGGTAATTCCCTGATTATTCCCACCCTTCAGTGATGGAAACTGGAGTCTGTCTACAATAAAAGAGAGACAATCTAGTTCCAAATTAAACTGGACTCTCCAGTTCTACAGTATGGAAACTTTCTGTATGATGGAACATTCCCCAAGGGACCAGGTCCAGTTCTAACAGCTGACAGAATTTAATGGAACAAGTACCGACAGCTACTTCCATGTAAGGCATCACTGTTACCTGAGTGAGGTAAATCATATCTTTGAACTGTTTTACAGGATCTGAGCTCTGGGGAAGCTTGAAATGGCGCCCAATCTCTTGAAGCATCTGAATATTGCCACTTTCATGGTGTTGCCGATGCAGAGAAAAATTGCTTGTGTAGGACCAGTCCTCAGGGGAAGAAACCTTTTAAAAAACACAGAAGTAAGGGATCCAAATGAAAAGGTAAAATGTAAATTTAATGATTGTCAGGATATTGAGGAAAGGATATCCATTACAGTCTACTAACATCATCCAAAACCTTAAAATTGGTAGTATATTTCTACAGTGCCTCATGTAGTCATGCAAGGATTCTGAGTCACTAACACCCTTTGCTTACACTGTTTGTACAAATAAACGCAAACACCCATTGCTGTTGAACCCAGAAGAGCAACTTTTGGCTCAGTGGCGTTTAACTTATTTGTCCTAAGGTCTGGACTGGCCAAGGGACCTCAGAGTTTTGCTTGCATTCACATTAGATCAGAAACATCCTCAAGAACGTACTCTAGTCAAACACATTTAGGTAGAGAAGTTACATAAGTCAATAGGACTATAAATTCTAATAATATGTATATATATTTTCAAAACCCACCTCTGATAATAAATGATCATAAAACTGCTTTTTTCAACTAAAGACAACAATGCAGAATAACTCTTTAAGTTATTATTGCCAAGTTTTCACTGCAATTACACTCTCGAAACAATCTTATTTAAATTTGTTTTTTTTAGGCTGGGTGGATTAACTTTTATTGTTAATATAGATGAATGTTCTGATTATGCTTCAGATAAGATGCTTTGCCTCGCAAACTGAAACTCCTTGTAGTTGCATGCATGAATATCAACATCTCTCCCTGGACAAATGGACAAACAGCACGATATGTCTCTGCTCCACTTTGATAAATAAGAGAGAACATATAATATCTAAATTTAACAGAGACAAATCCAAATCCTCTTACATGCAATACATTAAGAAACAAATTATTTAAATGAAAGAAATTGGTAAAAATATAAAAATCAAAACATTTTAAAATTCAACACAAAATCTTTTGTCAGGTTTCTTCTCTTTCTCAAAGACATTCCCTAGACACCACGAAAGTAAACAGATATTAGTCAATCATTACTGAACTATACATTAAATAGAATTCTTATCAGAAATAACAGCTTCATAATAGTCTCTCATCTAAACCAGGTCCCTCTTGCAATATCAAGGTAAGTATATTGAACCCTGAGGAGGGAAACAGTAGAGTTTCATCCCCTCCCTCCCCACCAGCACACACCTCTATCCCACTTGTGCCACACCACACCTAACAACACATTACTACAGTTTGGCTGCATTAGTTTGTTGGGAAGAGACTCACTGCCCTCACTAAATGAGAGCAAAGAGGACAGTAAGGTGTGGAAGCCCAGCCTTACCTTTTCAATTGCACTGAAGGAAGGCCAGGATTGAAATCCATACTCGGAAGCAAAACGAGTTTTAGGATACACTGTCCAGTTCCAGCAGTCACTGTTATAGTCATAAAAGTGAGTGTCACCATAATGAGTGTCATAAGGATCCCGGGAGAGCCAGCCTTCTTTAACTGACTCCAAGCCATTGGTGGGACTGGATGCAACAAAAGGACGACTCTTATCTTCCTGGGATTTTAAAAAAACAAAACAAAAATATGACCTCCTTACAAAGTGATTGACTTTCATCATGTGAATACATAGACTATTTCTTGAAGAGGGGGGGCTGGGGGCAGGGAGAACATGTCTTTCCAAATTTCTGAGTCACCACCTAGGAAACATTCCCTTTTTATGTCCTAACATTCATCATCTTTACTTGCTTAATGAGCTTCTTACTTATGTTCTTAGAGGACAGCTGAACATGATTCTGCTTGCTCTGCTGTTCTGAGGGATTCTCTCCTCACATCAAGAGATTTTCTATCTTTATATGCCTCTAAATTCTTAATGAAGGCTATTTAAAGTGTGCCTTGTGAAATATATACTCAAGGAACATTAATATTTGAGTACTGTGACTTCTTTATAGAAAATTATCACTTTTGCAGTATTTTTGCAGGAACAAGGGCATGATTTTCTCCTTTCTTAATAAACAGTCACCTGAATTTAGTCCTAACAAATCCAAGGTGCTCTGCTTTTAGTGCTTGCATGGTATCATTATGGGTTATTGTCATTTTAGATGGTTCTGCATGCTACGATAGATGAGACTACAAGAAGGGTTACATTTCAAATTGTTCAGAGCTGTCTTTATTTATAGCCTCAGTAGACTTAGAATACTAAATCTTTTAACAGTAGCCTACAAAGTCCTTTTGCAGGTATAATACATTTAACATCCTACCTGCAGTGAGATAGAGGCCCGAGTTGGTTACCAGTCACAGGTTACAGCAAT
The DNA here is from genome assembly GCA_034509425.1 of Eopsaltria australis. Classification (NCBI taxonomy): domain Eukaryota; kingdom Metazoa; phylum Chordata; class Aves; order Passeriformes; family Petroicidae; genus Eopsaltria; species Eopsaltria australis. Next base: position 869,532 of record JAVTVJ010000172.1, on the reverse strand, counting down.
TGGCTCCAACACTCAGACATGTGCTTCATTTTAATAAACACTTCTCTTTCCCCATATTCTTCTGTTTTTCTTGATGTAATTAATAACTAACTCAAACAATTTACTACAGGATACCCTGGATTCCCTGGAGTCTTTAGCTCAAAGTTAGAAGTCTTTACAAGTTACCCAGTCCAGTACTACTTGTAGTTACAGGTTTTCTCAGCTGACTTGTATTACATAGGACCTGAAGTTATCTCCCTCTGTGGTTCCTTTTTGCACTGAAAATAGTTATTCTGTAGATTTCAGATAAAATGGGTCCATCTTGGATGGCAATGCTGCAGGAGTGAACTGTAACTAAAACACAGTATCAAGCCAGAACACCTCACTCTGTAGCACACACACACTGACCATCCAACTCATGTAGCTAATCACAAAAACCCCACAGCATACCTTTACAAACACCTCAGTACAGAAATCTAGAATCTCCTCTTCTAAGAAAAGAAATAAAAGTACAAGAGCTGTGCACAACGGGTACTGTCAAATCACAGCAGACTTCATCAGGGATTCCAGGTGCTTGTGGCATACTCACAGTCCACAAAAAATATTTTTACTTTGCCTTCATATACTGTGTAACACCAATATTTTGTTTTTTCAAAAACAATTAATACAGTGACTACACAAGTTCAATGTTTAGCATCACTTTGGCTTTACCTGCTTAGTACTTGTGGACGTACTAAAAACAGGAAGGAAAAAAGCAGCAAGATCCACTACAATTTCAGGTCTTACTTTATACATCACAAAATGATAAGACAAGTAATTTTTTAAAATATTTTTTACTTTGAGAATAACTCTTGAGTTTAGAGAGTTGTTTAGAAACTCTTGGAAAGGGCAATTTCTCAACATGCTCTTTCTCATGTCTCGAAAGGGTTAAAAGAAACAAAGGAAATCCCAGCTTACTCAAACATTAAAACTTTTTGCCAAAGCCACATCCCCGTGCAGTTCCTTGAGATCACTTACGCTAAGAACTATTTCTCGTATGTTCTTCACATAAAGCGTCACATAGTCTTTGATATAGACTCCTACGTCAGCAGAAGGTATGGAGAACCAGTTGCTTGCAATTGCTGCTTCATTTTCATTGTTACCACTCCACAGAATAATTGATGGATGAGATTTTAAACGTCGTACCTGAAATACAGAGGTTCAGAAGTCAAGCAAAATTACTTATCTTAAAAAAATTTTTTTTTCAAAAGAATCACTTTATTACTACTTGAATTACAAGTCCGCATGTATATTACATATGCTGAGCCTACAATTCCCATTTTTCGCCCCATGGTTCACTATTTCCTCAGCTTGCCACCAGGCTCAAAGTTTTGCATTATACACTTTCAGAAGGGCAAACTTCTAATATGCTGACATACGTCTGCCTTATGCACATGTGTACCATCCACATCTACTCAGCCACATGTGAAGGATAAATTCTGTGCAGTCTGCTTGACTGCTTACTCCTGCAAGCAGCCAGAGGAGTTCAAGAAGATTTAGCAAGGTTATGTTTTGTGTCTGCTGCATAAAGGTATACTAACAAACACTTCCAAACAACCATTTTTGGAAAGCTAACTTATACAATCAGTCAATCAAAAACAGATAATGTGAAATAGAACTTTGACACATGGATAAAATACCTGATGAGAAACTTCTGCTCTTACAGATTCTAAATAATTCTGGTTGGTTGGATATAGCGCACACGCAAACATAAAATCCTGCCAAATCTACAAGGAAAAAGAAAGATTAAAAAAAACTATCACCAAACTACTTTACAAACTTGAAAAATATATGGCTGTTGGGATGCACAATCCCTTGTTCAGACAGAAAACAAATCACATTCACCATGGGGATCAAGTATGTGCACACTCCACTGTGGTTATCCTTGGTATCGGGGCTACAAAGTATTTACCCTTAGGAATCAGATCCTGACAGCCTACGTTGAGGAGTGGAATACAGCTCAGTAGATGAAGTTCTGTGAGTTTCAACAGAATAATCAGAAACATGAACAAGGAACAATTTGCAGCTAAACAGAACAATTTCATATCTATTTATTTACTATTTTGCCCCATTACTTACTGAGAAGAGACAATAATTCTTCTGATGTGGTACTGAGCACACTTAACACATGGTAAAGTGTACTTGTTAAGAAAATTCCTCCATACAAAATGCTCTTCAAACCAGCAAATCTTACCCAGTAAGAAGGGCAGAAATAAGCTAGATGCTCTAAAAACACAGTGATCTTTATCTTCAAAGAAAGATCAAGTAGATACTACTAGAGAACAGCAAGCCTTTCAATTCAAGAACAATAAACTCCATTTGTACCTTGAAGGACAATTACAAAAAGGGGAAAGGAAGCCCAGTGAGATGGATAAGATTTCTTGTTTATCTGCTTTGTTTTTTAAATTGCCGTAACCTTGAGGCTCCTTCTAGTCTGTCTCAAATGTTAATGAGAAGACCTCTAGAAGGAGCACCTTAACCCAAAGAAGTCTGTAGGACACTCCATTTTTCTGAACACCATGCTACATAGAAAGAGACACACCAGCTCCTCATACAAGTGCATTTTCATTGCAGTGAGAATATGCTTTTCCATGGCTCTTTTCAGCACACATTCCCTAAGGAAACTGAAGATAGAGAATAGGACAGTGGGGGATAAAGGAGCCATTAATAATTGTTACAATCCTAACACTGTACAAAAAAAGCAAAGCTATTGCTGCAGAATCACTCATAATCCTTTAGTGACTCTTGGTGTCAAAAATCTCTATTGAAAGAAACTTTTTCTCACTGTTTCCCTCAGTGAGCTATCACTGGTTTTCCTTAAGCACAGTTTGACTCCAAGGCATTTTTAAGCCTTTGCAAGACCATCAGAAGAAACAAAACCAAAAACCTCCCCCACTGCCCCCTCCAGAATAAGGGTCTGATTTTCTGCATTTACTTGCTATTTTGGCTGTTAAATAGGTGCTAAATCTTGCACTGAGAACTGTACAGGCACAGATCTAAGTGGCCTACTTAAGGTGCCTAGTGTCAAAAATTAAAGAACTGTAAGTGTTCAGAAGCCTTGAAAATCAGGACACTCATTCAGATGACTAAAATAGGTGTAACTTTTTTTTTTTTTTTGCAAGCACACACATCTGAAAGCAGCAAGGTATGAACTCTGTTTCCCTGTTTTTTATGGTGCAGACTAAGACTTCTTGGGATTTTTAATACCAAATGCAACTTGACCTTCATTCATCTAGTCACTACTTCATCAAAACTGATTAATATGTGCCTCCAAGCTCATATAATCAAAGGTACTCATCTAGGATTAGTGATTGAAGCAGGTGTTCACCTTACAGCTACATTTATATTCAATTATAGCTTGTTCAAAATGGCTGTTTGGATTATGCCTTCTATGTTTGACTTTGGGCCAAATGAGAAGTTTGAACCAAAAACACCCACACCTTTTCAGCTATTGATAAAGAGAAGAAAATACTTTTAAAATAAATAAAATCCATTTCCACAACTGAGAAAAGCATGGCTACCTTCTACTATAAAGTCCCCAAATATCACTTCCAGATTCAACAGAAGAGCCATTATTCAATTATTCAAATAACAAGATATTTAAAAACCCCAACCAGCCAATCAAAAAATCAGGCTGATCTGACCTCACGTGTTGACACCCTACAATGTCCTTTGGAAAAATGGTTAGAACTTATGTATTCTCTTTTTTTTTTCATTTAAAGTGGATTTTCATGTACAAGTTCTTGTCAGTTTTTAAGTAAGTATTCTGTGTTTATTGTTTTTACCATTATTCCTATTTCATCACAAACATCGTAAAATTCATCTTGCTCATATACTCCTCCTCCCCAAACCCGAAGGGCATTCATGTTAGCATCTGCTGCAGACTTCAAGAGTAGCCTTAGTCTGTCAAATACAAAAAGGAGATATACAAATTTTGTGAAGTTGTATCACTTAAGAGTTTCTAAAGTTATACAAAAATGAACGCCCCTATCAAGAAAAACCCCCAGATCTAAATTATTAGCAGGCAATATAAGACTTAGAACTCTAACAGAAAGTATCAAAATACTTTGGTTTCTAAACCTGTATGTCTGGACAGAGCTCTCAAAAAGCAATTTTTTGTGCAGAAAAAGTTGCTTGGTCCTGTTAACACTTACAAAATAGATGGAGTGACACATGTGTAAGTGCTTTTACAGAAGTATTGGCAGGACCAGATTTAGAAATACTGTATTTTATTAATCATGTTATTCTTTTCTCCTCTGCTATTACTTGCTTTGTATGTCAATTACTTGAATTCAAATTCTCTTTAAACACAATCAGGAATGTATATTCTCTTCCCAAGTTCCATAATGCATAGCAAGAATGGGAGAGCAAGAGGGTGAGGAGAAAGACTGAGACTCGAAATCTCATTTTAAGGGTTTCAGGCTCCAGACATTTTTCCTTAAATCATACTGGCAGCCTCTAAACTGCATGTGAATGCACACTGCAGCATGCCCCGTTGTCCTACTTCCCCAATGACCCAGAGCAAAGCTTAGCCCAAGTACCGTATAGCCCCCATCCTGTATCTCTGGGGTGCTGTGCATTGACATGCAAGTAGCCCAGATGAGATCAGGAAAAGGGGGGAGAGGCTGCTATGCATTTATGTAACCCTGCATGATAAGGGCTAGGACACGGATGAAGTGCATGTCCTCTGACTACCAATGGATGTGTCCAGACAATAAAGTCAAACAGCCTGAGGATCATCCCTAAAATACCTGAAAGGCCAGTAACTATGAACTGCAAACAATCACCCTCCCACCAGTAACTGCACCTACATGCCTTGAACATCATTCAAATCTGTTCATGTTAATTAAGTCCTAATCCTGAAGCCTCCAACCCATGACAATTAGTGTTCTACCATGTTTTACCCACTACAGCCTACCTTTGATAGAGGGTGTAGAATCAGGAGGAAAATATGATTCTTTATCCTTAGAGAACATCAAATGTGGCTTACGTGTCAGAGGTCACTCTGTCCTGGAAAGAATCTGCTGGAATCCAGTTTGAGCCCTTAATAAAAATGGGTCGGCCATTGATTCTGAAGTAGAAACTCAGACCTGGTGAGCCAGGAATAGGCTCCTGGACAAGTTCTACTGTCCGAAAATAAACCTGTGAATACATGAAACTTAGATTTAAAGCTGATAAAAAATGAATTAAAATAAAATAAAATAAAGAAAGAAAACCATTACAAAAGGGACTGAACTGAACAATAACAGCTTAGAATTTGTCAAGGAGTCAGAAGACATGGTCTCATTTCTGAATTCCTGCTTGCTTAAAACACACTGTAACAGGACTAGAAAGAATTCTTTTCATTAAGCCTGTTCACTTTTTAAAGTTGCTATCATATTTAGAGAGAGCAAGAGAAAGCATGAGCAAACAACTGTACATGTGCACACAAGTATGTAAGGAAGAGACAGATGAAGTTTGGCTGTTGCAGAATTCAGTCAGAAGTCCAGCTGAAGGCCAGAAAGAGGAATACAGTGCTTGCATCAGATCAGAGACACCATTTAATCTGCAATTTTCTCCTCCCAGGAGACTGCAGCAGTTCAGTTTTAAGTCTTGTCCCTGAATGCCTAGAATCAGATTCATGTAGTACAAGCAAAATCTTCTCCTTTTACTGGTCTGGAATGATACCTTTTTAATAGCTGTAGCTCTTAAAGAGAAAAAAATACGCATGCAAACACAAATGCCAGTTTGCAAGTGAAGGGCCCTCTGGCCATCACAGCTGTATTGGAACAGCATGATCAGCAAAAATGTTTCAGAGAGACCAGTTCAGCTAAATAAACACTAACTCTGAGCAAAGTATTAAAGATAAAGCACATCTCAAACAGAAGCCAGACTTTTACAGCTGCTCTTTTAGCCTAATATATGACATTGTGATGCTGCAACAAGAAAACATTCCTTCTTCCTGTTGCAGGTAGAATTAAAGTTCTCAGGAAATCATTCGAGACATTTTCTGAGACTTCACTACAAGCAATGATGCTGCTCTGAAGGGTACCTGATTGCACTGACATGAACAACCATGAGGGAGCAGTTAGGGCACTGCCACAGCACTGACCCTTTATTTGTACAGGTGCTTTCCCCACCTGCCATGGGGCAGATGAGGAGCAGCTGCCATGTAAGCTCCTGCACACCTCCAAACTCTTACAGGAAACAGCTCTTTCAGACTTTAAACTTTTTCTCCTGCATCCTTGTTCCAGTTCAATTTGTCTAAGCCAGAAGGAAAACACTTTTTCTTTCTTGTACCTGTTGCTCATTATCATAGGGAGATAACTGGAAAATTAAATAAAGGAAAGCTAAAAGTAAATTTCAGCCAAAACAGGTTTAGGTCAGGAGGGCAGGAACCTAATTTTTTCTAGATTACTCCTAAGATAGCAACTCCTCCCTCAGATGACTATTTGCTTTACCTTTTCAAAAGGTCAACTTGTGGAGTACAGGCTGTTCTCTCTCTGCAAGCAAACTTCAGTTGAGGCAAGTATCTGTCAGTAAATCAGGCTAAAATTAACCTACTTAAGTGCAAATGATACACCTGTCTTTTAGACAAAACGCAATTTTTTATTTCACACACCAGACATGGCTGGAGTTCAAAAGGAGAATGACTAATCCCCCTGTGGGACTGTATTTTCTAAACATTCAGTTTATCAAAAATCACATATATAGACAGAAAACTATTTCTAGTGGAAGCAAAGAAAATCACCAATTTTTGCTTCATCTTTGATGCTTCTAAGTTAACTGGACAATTATTAACCAAATACCTGGATAAAGACAACCAGACGTGACAAACCAGATGCATTAGTGGAGATCACAGATCACTGAACTCAACCTAAACCTCTGCATCATGGCAGTGATCACACCACTCCAGAATTTCACAGACTTAGTTTAACATGAGAAGTTGAATTTAAAAAATAACCAATGTTTCATACAACTTTCACAGTTACCTTAACTCCTGAAGGCTACAAAAGAAAAACTACAGTATGAATACTGCACTAGTAAAAACGTACTGACCTTCTTAGAGTGAATTCAATTACTTGGAGAAAAACACCTCAGTCTCCATTGTGGCTCTTTTTTATGGCACAAAGTGGAATGGGATTTGCAGTTGGAGCTGCCGAAGTATTTGGGATGTCATCTTAATGGATGTCATCAGGCAGGTTGCGACTGTCTCAGAGTGCATTTGTAATGGAGTATTTATATTACTAACAGAAGTAACGTGATACTGCTTTTTTCATGCTCAAGTGGAACTCATGCAACTGGCCAAACCCAAGGCAATCTGAGAGGCTGAAACACTCAGCCAGGACCACCCAGACAGCAGAAGCAAGACTAAAAGCTCCTTAGCCTCAGCTCACATTCCCAGGCCTTCAAGATTCAGTGCAACTCCATTGTTCCCCTGGGGCCATCCAGTAACAGCACATCTTCCAGTTCCTACTACAGCTTCCTTTGGCCTTGGGGGGTAAAGGAGGGCAATGGGAGACAGCTAGCATCTGGCACGCTTAGCTACATGCCCTTCTGGCTACTAAGACCTTGGCCACCTTGAAATCTGTATGATAGAGCTTGCTACGTGAGGGCTGAACATTTCTCCCATTCTCAGAGCACACACAAGAGGCTCTCCAGCCAGCACAGACCAATCAGCTGGTTCTGGGCATAATTATGAAACAGATACCTGTCTTTTTAAGGCACATACAAAGGCTTTGTACACAGTTAAGTGACCTGTGGATCACATTTGGCACTCCCATATTTAGCAGTAGGAAAAGTAATAAGGATGAAGATGCCTGGAGCTGAAATAAAATCAGATTACAACCTAGTGACCTAACAAATTAGCATGCAGCATGAAAGTGGTGTGACAACTACAAAGCCAGAAGGAAAGACTTTGGAAGTCATGGTAAAATGTCGGGGGGGGGGGGGGAGGGGGGGGGAAAGAGAGTGTAAAGGGATGGAGGGAAAGACAGCTAAAGCCCAAGATCTTGAAAGCATAAAAATAACCTTAAGAAACAAAAAACTCTGAGTACAGTGCTGGAGAAATGAGCACACAGAAAGATGGGGAAATGGAAGAGAAAAGCAAACAAATGCCTCATGGGGTAATGAAAGAGCAATAAATTCCTTGATGTAGGGCTGGCAAGAAACAAGCAACTTATCAATAGTAAACAGGACCTTCCATCAAGAAAACCAATGTCACTCTGAGATATTACTTTGTTTCACATTACCCTGAGAAACAAACTCTAGAACAAAATATTCAAATGAAAAACCAAACAAAAACCAAACCACATCCCATCCTGAATGCTGGCTTTTATTCTGCTTTGGTTTTCTACTATTCTGAACAGGAATGAATAAGCACTTCTCTCAGTCAAAGAGATTCCCAGCACTGCTGGCTAGAGCTCTACAGAGCTCCTGCAAGTATACATACTGGAAGGCCACCCAGAAATATTCCCAAAGGATTAGTTAATGTTTTGAAGACTATTCTAACATGTCAGAATCCAGAAAGTAGTTCAAACTAGGAGTAGCCAAATCTGACATAAGATCAAGCTGTGTTTTCTCACATGTATAGTTCTCATGCTTTAGTTTTCTCCTGTCCAAAGTTAAGTAGATATCATATGGACACAAACCACTTGTGAAATGCCTCACCACTATTTTTTTTTCTGGGGAAAAAGAAAAAACAGTCGGAAATTTATTCCTCCTGAATACAGTCAGTACAACATGGACAACAAAACTGACAACAAAACAACTTTCAGGAACATTAATCCCTGATTTTATCTCCTGAACTACTCAAAGTTCTTATTAAGCTATATGAATGTTGCTATTCAGTCCTGCTGACATGAGAGAAAATTATGCTACAACATGAAAAAACTGCATACAGAGCTTTTTTCTACTCATGCAGCTCTGGGTGGGGAGTGTGTGTGTGCCTGTGTCTGCTGGAATCTAAGAGATTCACAAAATACAGGAAGAATGACTGTACACTATAAAGCTGTAAAGGTTTCATATGCTGGTTAATTTACAATGCCCATTATGTGGTGCATTTGCTTTTCTTCCCACCTCTTTCCCCTTAAGGAGAAAAAAATAAGAGGCTTCTGTTGTAGACCATGAAGTCCCTATGATCATATGCCACAGAGCTCTAGGAAATATTCTGACACAAGCACCCAAATGGAAATGATTAGCTTTCCTATCATTGTGCAGTTTTCACACAGTAATGACAGAATTCTCCTTTGTACAGGCTTTATAGCCATATTTCCTATAACCAGTTTTTCCAAGCATTATATGCTGTGTTTATTGGTGTGGGTCTTTTAATGGTTTCAAAATTAGAACACTAATAATAGCAAGAATTATTATTATCACTTCATAATCAAACTAAGGGTTAGTCCTATAAAGACTACAAAGTTACTGGTTTTTCACAGGAACAAATGTCACAGCAAATAGCAGTTCAGATGCTTGGTGACCAGATTAGTTTTTAGTGAAGCTATACACACCAGAAACATCTAGTAACTGCACATATTTACGTGGTTTTTTTCCACATGTTCATGGCATAAGGAGGCCAGTCTAATCTCTATGATTTTTCTTTTTAATGGACAACTGGAAATTACCTCTTCTAGGCTTCTCAGTAAAACCAAACAGATAATTAAGCAACCTTGTGTTAGAGGAACCCTTATGCAAAAATTCCTGAATATTATTTTTATGGTCATATTTAAGATCTCACTTCTTTCTTAAGCCTGAAGCACATCTACCACATTCTAATAAATAAATGTATGTTAGGTTTCAGGAATGTGTCTGTCCCATAAATTTTTTACAAACTGAATTAGCAAGAGAAATCTCAGTGATAAACCTTTGCATAATCTATAGAAATCTAAAAGGGGTTTTCAGCGCATGATACAAAACCAAGAGCATGGTATATCAAGTTTAGAAGTGTGTTCTTCTTTTCATAAGCTAGAAAACTTAAGAAATAAACACCTTTTCTCTTCTGAGGTTTTTGGTTAACTGTAAGCCATCTTGCAGCTTGAATATACATAAAGGCATCCATACAAGCTAACACTTCCAGAAAACAGGTAGCCATACATTGTGATATTAAAAAAACTCGTTTCTCATTAGCATTTTCACATGCATTAGAACCCAGCAAAACATTTAAGAGCTTTAGACACCTGCTATGCAGAGCAGATGTCCTAACAGTAATAGTGCAATGCCAGATGTAATTAAGCTGAAGGGCTCACCTTTGAAAACTTCTCAATCTGGCATCCTGCCTCCATCATAAAAGTTGTTGTCATGTTGTATCCTGTTTGTTTTCCATGTCCATTTGGCCACCAAGTCTCCACTGCAGAACTCTTGAACATACAAGGGAGAAAGTCTGAGCAACATGCACAAAAAGAGGTATCAAATGCACCTGGGGAGTTCAGATAACCTTTGAGTGAATTACCACAAGCCTAATGAGGTTTTGTGCTTCAGCTGAGATATGCTAATGCTCTCTCCAGCTGCAGCTCTGAGGTGAAAATCATTTAGAGAGAGAAGTATGATTTCTTCTGCTGAAGTCCAGGCTATCACTTCATTTTACATCCACAACAGGCCACGAGCACACCTGGACATGCATGCACACATCTAGCTGCAACTGCTCAGCTGAAGTACACTGACACACTATTTCTCCAAACCCCAAATATCTGTGTCAGAAGCAGCCATTGTTCACTGAGCTCTGCATCATACACCTCCTCTCATTGATCCTGTTATCTATCCATGCAATATTCAATATACAACAGTGACACTTTCCAACTGTGGCTCTGGTAATATGAGACCATACTGACTGCTTCACTTATGTGAAGTTTTTAAGTCAAATTCTTTTATTCTTTCAGTGGTTTTTTTGCTTTGTCTCTCCATGCTTCCTAATCACATCATTGGTAGTCCATAATTTTTACGAACATGAAATACAATCTCTAAATGACAGAACATTTATCTTCACTCTTGATGAGAGCAGCCTACTTCTGCTGCTCAATCCTGTTGCCAGCATTTGCCAGCTGAGTGCACAACACAAAAATTGTGGGAAGAAAGCAATAATGCATGCAACCAAACAATGGAGGGATCAGCACTGAATACAGTCACGCAAGGAGTGCCTCAATCTTTTCAAACAAACAGGCCAGGGAGCAGCCTAACAATATGTTTTGCTCTACCTGTACTTGTCAACAACCATGAATATATCATGACTATATCTTTCAGCTTCTCCAACACAGAATTATCATAACTGCTTGTGAGGAAGTACTGATCTCTGTGCTGCATGGATACCAACAGAAGCACAGACTCAGCATGTGCCTCGACAACAAGGGAGTGTTCGCAGCTGCCTGCAACGGCTGGATGTCTCATTGGCCACTAATGATGTCACCCCTCTGCTCACCACTAGCTGATAAGCAAAATGCTGTCATGTTGGCAACGCAGCACTTTGCGTGGCAACTGCAGGAAGGCTGATACACATCTCGGTGATATGCACCACTCACACACCTACTGACTCCACAGCATAATCTGCAGTAAGGTCCTAACCAGAAACACATTTCTGGTGAGGTCTCAGTGTTTAATATGCTCCACCGAAGTCTGTGTACAGAGTAAGGGCTCCCTTAGCCTCATCGATACATGAGAATACATTTTGGAGCTTCTCATAAAATCAGCTGATCTGAATTCATGCAGCAAAGCCTTTTGCGTACAAAGAATAATGAAACACTGCTGCCTCTGCTCTGAAGGAAGTGCTTCCTCCCAAACTTGCAGCTGCACTATACTAACAGACCTCTTTAGAGGCTGGGGATGGGACAACTAAATAAGCAGAAGTAATTTTTGAAGTTTCACTTTGCAGTGCCTGCTTAACAAAATCCATTAAAAGGTGAAGCAGAGACTAATGGTTGTTTTAAATGAAACTGGGTATTGGTAATTGCTTATGTAACTTGCATGTCAGATGACAACAGTAAAAAAAAGTTGTATGTTTCTATGCTTCTGTGTCAAAAAAACACAAAGCACGTAAGTACACAAGTCACAGAGTGTGCATACTAGAGCATAAACACCCTGATTGCCTTCTCTCCACTCAAACACCTGACAAGTGAACTCAGGAACAAATACATAATGCAGACAAACTGGGAAAACAAATGCAGATTTACACAGCAATGCAGAAAATCAGCAGAGCCAGTAAAATACAGAAGATCTTGAAGGCAGACCCTCAAATGCTATTAAGTGCCAGCATTGTCAGAAGCCCCAAATTTCTGCGCACAGCACATCACCCACCCACAAATGTGTGTCCTGCAGCAGTGAAGCTCCTGTGGAGAACTCAATCTGGTGTAGCTCTTGCTGTACGTGCCAGGGCTCCTCTGCCCACTGGCCCGAGCCTTATTTTTTGAGTTTGTTCCTCGTTACAGCACCTTTCACCAGTCAAAAATTCCTCCTGAGATTTGCCTATCCAAAGGACTACAAGCACAAGTAAGGAGTATTACTCTGCAAAATTTTTGTTTGCTTTTATTTACCTGAAAGAGTATCTACTGAGAGGTTTGAGGAATGTTGCCTCTCTCTCCTGGGAGAATCATATGTATTGTAGTATATTCTGGTCCCAATCAGTCCAGTAAACAGTAGCATGTGAGATACCTGCTGCTAGTGAAGTGGCGCAGGGTATCCAAAGGTTATCTACCTAAATAACTCAAGGCAGGCCATTTAACAGTGGCCAGTGATTATGTGGTCTTTTTTCCAAGGCTTCATCATCTTTTTGACAGTGAGCTACATAGCTCCACAGACGTCAGATTTTAGAAAGGAAAAGAACTGTTCTCCTACCCTATAAGAATACAGAACTGTTGTTAGACGGTCAGGAACACAGTAAGGAATGCGAGGGAGGCCTAAAACTGGCACAGAGGCAGAAAGCCACACTGGAAACCAGGGGAAACATTTTGCAGCTGAAGTAGCTTTCCACACACACCTCCTTACCTTGTTGATGTTTACAAGCAGCACAATGCTGCCTTCTCCAGGTTGAAGCTTCACACTGAACGTTTGCTGCGTTTGTAATTTGGGAATGTTCACAGTCACAAGACCTACAATTGGCTTGGAGCTGACTACATCAAAAATAGACTCGACTTCAAGATACCACTGCTGAGCACTCTTTTCTAAGTGAAGGGGGAGAAAAAATGGCAATTTAAGAATTATGTTTATATACCTATTAGTTAACAGGATATCCCATTAAAGAAAAAATTCAAACACCCAAGATTAAATTTAACAATTTTCAGGTTGTGTTTGAACCACACCTACATGGTTAATCTGCTTATTCAGTGCATTTGACATCCGTGTCAACTGGAAGAGAACAATGCAATATGATTTATGTTTCTTAACTCTTTTTTTCATTCAAAAGCTATCCAGGCTTTTTTTTTTTTTCAGAGTTCTGTACAAAAGTCAGAGACCTTGACACCAGTCACTTCATTAGGAAGGAATTTTTTCCCACCAACTCCCATAGACATTGTATTTGCTTTTAGTCAGCACTCATATGAACATGGTACTCTTTGGGAAAGATTGTAATCACAAGCCAGTACAATCACTTTTGTCAATGAAACAAAAACAGTATTAACAGAAAACGAGCTGAATTCATCCCAGACTCACTGGACAAAATGAATGGAGCTACGCTGGGGATGAATTGGGCCCACTGTGTCTAGACTTGATGGGCTGTATCTTTATGTCCCTTCTTCCACCAATGTGTGGAGGAGGAAACAAGTTAATGACTTCCCTGAGATCTCTCTGAAGTTACAACAGAGTCCTCTCTTTTACAGAACTTACTGAATAAGGAGAGCCAGGGTCAAGGGTACTCCAGATCTATATGTAAATTTCCCATTAAGTTCAGCAATTGAACTGCCTAGCTACTAACATAACCTGGCTAATCCTATACTTCAAGTATTACAGATTACCATATAAGCAAAAGCAAATAAAACAGAAAACAAGGAAAATTAGAACTAAGACACACTTTGTATACCCAAACTACTAATAACTTACTTCGTCTTTTCATTTATATACTCGCTCTCCTTCCTCAATGAGAGAAAGAGATGTCACTCCAAAAAGCAAAGAATTGCATTCAGTCCTGGTGTGATTTTCACTGTCTTTCATAGAATGAAGTGCAATGATTGAGTTCCCAAATTTGTATTACACCCAACATTACCCACTGAAAACCAATTTTCTAAAATGTGGCAAGGGTTAAAAAAAATACCCACCCTACAAGAGTCAGACATCACAGTGCATTCTTCCTCCCCTACAAAATCATATAGAAATTCCAGCCTATTCTTAACTGCATGAACTGTGGGGTCTAGGCACAGAAACCAAGAACAATGAATCTTTTACAGACTCAGTGGTCAAAAGGCTATGACACTAAATCTGATGAACAACAAAAGTACACATGCAACTTAAATTCAGGTTGTTCATTTACTCTTTCAAATGTTATTTTGTTTGGATACTAATAAGCTCTTGCTCTGGTTCCAAGCCACTCTCTGCTGAATGAAAGAGGTTTGCTCTCTCCACTTATCCAAAGAGCAAGACTTTACCTACCAGAAGGTGGAGTTGTGGGAATGTGGGAGGGACCAGAAAAGATTTTTACTGCAACTGAATTTTACTACGCACACAGTCTGTGCTGGGGCTTTCCATGCAAATTCCAGTCACATTAATTCTAGCTAAAACCTGCAGCTATTTCAGGACGCTTTAAAAGCAGCCATGGAGTGATGTCTTCCTCTTTTATTCATACATAATAAATCTATTCCCAAGGGCCTAAATTCACCCCAGTGCGGAGGACCCAAGTGCTAACCTTTACTCCACTGAAGACTGGGCTCAACAGGCAGTGAAAAAAGTATGTGGGAGGTCTACAACAGGGCATATCAGCATTTGCAGAAAGTTTCAAGGGAAAATGAACTACTTTTGCTCAGCTGCAATGATCTTCAGGAAAAAGGAGAGGAAAACCAGAGATTACTGCAAGAGAGGAAACCGGTTTGGTAAGTTAGGTGGCAGAAATGCAGGAGGTTATCCTCTCCAATTGCAGCTTTAACAATTATCCTTGCATAGCACAACTGCTTTTCTCTCTCAGACTTCATATTGTGTCCTGAAAACTCAGCACTCTTCGAACTCTGCTCACTGTGCATTTGTCTTTTCAACACAAAACCAAATTCCAGTAGCAGCTTTGCCTTTGTTTTAAATGAAAGTGAGACAAAAATGAGACATATTTACAGGGAGTCTTGGTGAAAACACATGCCAATAGAAAAGAAATTTTTCAAAACCCGAGAACAGGTGCTAATCTCAATTATACTACATTTATTTATGCAGTTATTCAGGGATTCTAAGCAAAAAAAAAAAAAAAGATTCTGAATTCTAACACTTTTAACAGTTATTGTTTGTACGGAAGTACTGTTTCAATACCTAAAAAAGGTGTGCTGTAGAATGAACTACACACAAAGTTCTAAAAAATCCATAGAACATTTCCTAAACTGACAGCTAATTTGGCTTAACAATAAAATGGTTTGTATTCCAAAGGTGAAACCAATAAAAAGAAGAAACAAATGAGACTTACCAAAGAAAGGAGTTACAGAAAAGTAAATCAGATGATAATAGTTAAAGGCCTCGATCCTGACATCTTTCCAGATTCCCTGAGTGGGAAAAGAAGGGCCCCAATCCCAACTGAATGAACACTGCTCCTGCAAAGCAGAATGATTATGTTACAATTGCCTGTTTTTCACACAGACATTAATTCTGTGCCAGAAATAAAAGACATTTGCTATCTAGGAATAAAATATTGACATGTACTGAAAGAATTTTTTGCAGTTTCCATAATCCCAGAAGAGCCTACAGTATTTTTTCTTATTTCTCAACCAGAACTCTTCTGCTACTACCTGTATTTTATAAAAAATTAAGTTTTGTATTAAATGTCCAGGTACTGAGAAATTTTGTATTAGTGAAAGAGCAAAATAACACTTCACATACCACTCAAAAAAAGGCCAACAAAACCCTGAACAGTAAAGATCAAAAAAATAATCCAGGAGATTACTCTCAGTTCAGCTGTGAATTACCTTAGCCCATAATGTCACTATTTAATTGTACACTTAAAAGACAAACTAAGCAGAAAACTGACAGTTAGGAATGTTACAGTATTTTAGAAGAATGGTATCAAATTAAAAATAATACATTAAATAGTTTATCTCCTATTTTTAGTTTTAACAGCACAGAGTAATACAAAGAAAGAAATGGGTATGTCTGGTGCATTTGTGTAGTTCAGTCATGTTCACTGTTTCTCCCCCTTTTTATGGTTCTCTTATACAAAAACAAAGGGAACAAAAACATGGTTGAGAAGTAGCTTAGTTCTGGTGCTAACATCAGAATAACTGTCAGAATTATAAAATGCTGATCAGGTAGAGAAGTACATACACTAATTTCCATTTAGCTGTTTCCAAACCTGGTCAGACCTCTACTTAACAAATCCCTTGACAACATCTATTCAGCTGCTCTCCAAGTTTCACACAGCCCCAGCCCCCAAAGCAAATACAATAGATCTAAAGTCTTGTACGGTGACACACAGTTCTAAATTTAGAGACTAATAACTTACAGGCAAGGCATACTAATTTGGGCAAACCACATTGCACAAGGCTGGCCTATCCCTTGCGTTGCCAGTCAGCCTCCCGGTCTATCAAATTGCAAAAGAGCCTTCCAGGAAGCAAACACTGCACCTACTTCAAACGGAAAACTAGGGATAACAGATTCTTAGAAAACATGTCCGACTGAAAGTCATTTTCCCTTTATAAAAAATAAACAAATGAATCACTGACAGATTGGCAGGCTTCACTAAAAATACTGCAGAGACTGCTATCAGAAACAGCACGTCACAAGAATAACATGCCTGTATCACTGGAGTACATTAGCAGTGAGAGGTTTGTGTTCTGCCACAAACTCCTACTCAGATTTAGATAAGTTTACTGCACTTAATACTGCACCTGAAACGTGTAAACAGCTCTCCATTACTTTCAGATAGGAAGCAGCCAGCTTACAGCAATGTCCTAGTATGTTTGTTTACTTTTAAATGTGACATAGCTGCCGTTGTTGCCATACACTTGGAATTCAAAATGTTCCTGGAAATTTCTGGAGCAGCTTCCAAGTACAGTCAAAAAACTAATATGAGGAAAAAGCACTAGAGTGTTTTCTTACAAATGTAAAGGTATAGTTCAGTGAAGCATAAAATCATTCCTGGCCTCTTTTGCTCTATAAATAAGACTACAGCTGAGTAAGTGCCTTTTTCCTTCCAAGCCTCTCCTTGCACTGATTTCTGAGAAACACAGTGGACTTAGAAGAATTAATAAACTTTCTAAAATGTAGAGAAAATAAAAGTAGCAACAAGTAGAAATAAAGACAGCATCTTAATCCTAAAGGATCTTTGCAGGACAACATGGAGTCCATGTCTACATTAACAAATTTTAAAGGAAATTATATCCAGGTTTAAATTTACAGGATCCTAGTCTTTTTTTGAGAAGACTCTAGAAAGACTTTATTAGAAAGTTTGAAAATAATTAACAAGAAAGGCATTTAAGTGGAGACAAATGTGCAAACATACCCAAAAAGAGAAATTAGAAAGTAAGATCATCTAGACATTGCCTCTAACTCCTGCAAAGCCATCAGAAACACAAGATGCTACCCAAATGATAGCTTGCCCTAAGTTTCAACAGCAAAGAAGCTGTATATTAAATCAAAGTTTCTGAGCTTCATTCATTTATATTACACTGTTGTTATTACTGAATATGTACTTATAAGTCACACTTCACAACAGTAATAAAATGAGAACAGGTCCCCTGTTAGATAACACTTCTTGGGACATGCCAGAGCTGCCCAGTATAAATAGCACAGCATATGAGCAACAGCAAACACTCACAAAGCTGCTTGGATGAGATTTTTACAGCCTTGGCAATACACACTGGTATTTGCAACAGTGAACTCTATTGTCAGCATACATTGCTAAACCCACCCAGTGGATCAAAATGTAATGATTACACATTTCCCAATGCTATCCTGCCCTCCTACCAGCAAGTCTCCTTGCTGACTCTTTGATGAAAATAGCCTTTTAAACATTCTTATCACTTAGATATGAAGCCTGGCCTTCTTGTGCCTTTTGTATTGTCAACATACAAGATTACAGGTTTCATAGGGGGACGGGAGAAGGAAGTTGCAATGAAAAACATGCCCTACTTATAAAACAACACTGCAGGTTTCAGAATAAAACTGTAAGGACAGCTTGTGGTGCATTCCTCTTTCCCAGCCTGAAGCCAGAGACAGACAATTCTGCCCCTACCTTTCTGATGAAATTAACGTGGCACTCTCCTTTCTGCACAGGTGGAGGGCACGCTGGGGGGATGCTGTGTGCTTTGTGACATCTGCTCTGCTCTGCTGTGTATGAAACGGCTGACAAGAAACGGACTTCAACAACATTGACCTCTTGGATCACACTGGTAACATCAAAGCTCTAGGACAAAACACAGGAGAAAACCATTGCAGTGCTGACATTTATGTATGAGATTTATAATCACTGTTACATTGGGATTTTAATACCATACATATATTATTCAAAGGCTTTTGAAATACAGTCTCAGCATGCTCCGGTTTTGAAGGAAAAGAAAAGCTACCTTGTAAACTGAAAAAAGAAAATACACAGGAATGTTCCAGATAGAAGGAAATGTTTCTGGGCAAACCATTTTCCTCACATCAAGTCCCCACTGCAGGCTGCAGCACTCTGCTTGCACACAGAAGTGCCTGAAGGACAAGGACAGCAAGAGAATCTTTACCCTCCTTCCCCATCCAGAACTCATCTGCATCTTTAGGAAGACACCTTATTCCAACTCAGAAAGCTGCTCCAAACTGGAGTGCTTCCAGCTCACACTGTGCTGCCAGCTCATCTACCACAAGGCACTGAGCTGCCTTGTCCACAAATGCTGCAAAGCTGTAGTTCATTCCCCAAAATGAAATGAGCTGCATTCTCATCCCCTAAATGTACAGGCACACATTCTATGCCAGCACCAAATGAAACATTTGGGGACTTTCTTACCAGGTCACAAAATCCCCTTCAGTGTGGCTGGATAAAAGGAGAAATATTCCATTTCAGAACTACCCTGTGCTATCAAGACAATATGGTTCCAATGGCTAATACCCATTTATTCCTCGGAATGCACATTTGTGAAAAGCCAGGTCCTGGCAATTTTTTCTAATTTGGGAGCAGCCCAGCTAGAATCACTTATTTCTGTAGCATACAGCAGGAAATTAGAAAGCAAATAGCATTCCCCAATCCAGAGCCTTCAGAGAGTCCTTCCTGCAAATGTTGGTGCCATGTGGAACAGGTGAACAAGGCAGAAGCCTGGGTCACAGTAACCCTGGACTCAATTTAATGGAGTACACTCTGGTTTTACAGTGAAGGCCATTTCATGAATTGTTACAATCTGATACAAAATGGAGTTGCAGAAATATGGACAAAATAATACCACTTCCTAACTTTACAGAGCCTGCTACTGACAAACCTTTAGATACTCTCCAAATAGTGAATAATTACAATTTCATAAAAGCTCTATGAAATTTTTTATTTCACTGATAGTAAAACTAAGTCAAAGAGAAACTAAGTGGTTTGTCCTAGGTCACAGAGACCCAGGTGGCAGAATCTAGCTCTTATGTCTCAGTCCAGTGCCTCTGCAATAAAACCTGCCAGAATGGTAAATGCTGAGATATGGAGACGCCAGATTTCATTTGTAATTTAGTTATTCCACTATCATTCTTCACTGAACTCTTCAGGTTTTTTGATTCCTTTAACATAAAAGCAAGATTGCTCCTTATGTTAATACCAGAATAATTTTGTATTTCAAAGCTATAAAATTAGTTTGAATGTTTTTGCCACTTTCAGGATCATTCTGTAAAGAATACTCTCATGCTGACATGAACGCAGGTCCAAAATGCAAGACAATGTTATCCAAAGTGCCATATTAAAAATAAACCACCCTCTTTAAAAACCAAAAGCATGAGAACACTTACAAAGGCTTTACAACACGTGCATTTTCATTGCAGTATTCACATGTAAACCATTCTAATACCAATTAGTAAGCAGATTTACAGCTAATAAAACAGATTTAAGCTTACGATTTCTTGGAGCTGGGACAGATCCCAAGAAGCAAGACATATTATTAGCTAAATTGATCCTCTTGCATTGGTCCTCTCATTTAGGACAAGGCACATTCACCTCTAGATATGACCCTGTTGCTAGTGAAAAGGTCAGTACACTTCTAACATTTACCTAATTACACATGCAGCCCTCAGGTCAACACTTTCTGCATCCAAGCACTGACTTTTATGGATACTTGAATGCACTGAAGTGCTCAGAGCAAAAGGGCTTTGAAGAAAACACGGAAGCACCTTCAGAAATAAACACATTACTTACGTATCTGTTGAACATGTTGTCTGTTCTCCCGACAGTGACATTGTTGAGCAGGATCTGTGCTACTGTATCGACTCCCTCAAACACCAAATTCACTTTCTGCCACTTTCTACAGAAGAAAACATAGGTATGAAAAACTGTCAGAATAACTAGAGTTAAAAACACACGGAAGACAGACAATTTGAAAGTGTGTATCACTATTATACCAGCAATTGCCTCTGCTACCTGCAAGAACATTTGACTCAGTGTAGCTACATTGTATCTTTAAACAATCAAATTAAGAGGACAGCTGAAGTAGCTCAAGGCAGCATGTTCAAGAACACAGCACATTCACATACCCACCAGGTATCATATGGGATAGCTTTCAATCAGCCTAAGTATTATCTTTTCTCAACTGATAACTGACAAGTAATTTTTAACAATCAATAAAAAAAAAAGGAAAAAGCAACAACTGAAGTGTTCTGTAGCAACAGCTTTGCAGCTGCACATGATTGCATAATTTGTTTTATCAGATACAAAAGTATTAAGCAGATTTTGAGCTGATGGATTAACTTTCAATTCAGCATGAAAGATGGCACAGAACTATTTTAGACATATCTTTACTGCATACCTGACGTCAAAAGGAGTTTTATACGTCCTGCTGTAAGTCCAGTTATCTAGTGAGATCCATCTGTACATCACATCATTAAATCTATAGTATGGATCCTAGTAACAGAACAACAAAAAGGAAATGACAAGATTCATTGAGTAATAATGTTACTACATTAAAAGCACCACAATATCCATTAGATGAACACTTCTTATTTCAGTCAGTCTGCAAATGCAAAATCCACCTTAGTTAGTTAGTCCTGATATTCTTTTTCACCTTAGAAATATTATTTGAAAGCATAGCTTTAGTAATACTTGATTTTATTTATATAGGTCAAAACCCTGTCTGCTATAATCAAAATAGAAATAGCAAGATTTGTTTTTACAGAAAAAATTACTGGTCTGGAAATTAACCAATAAATCAAGAGAGCTTGTGACTTAATGAGAGGAACAGGAACATGATCACTCTTATAATTACGGAGTAAAGTAAGACTAATAGGATTTTAAGAGGCAAAGAAAAAGGATTTTAGGCCTCTAGGGACAGTAGTGAACAAATCTTTAGTTTAAATTTATTGCTAATATTTCAGTTGTTCCTTGTCAGCTAGGCTTGCTGTGGGAAGGATAAATGGAATTCTTGTATGTGGAGGGATGGAGAAAGAGGAGAAGCAACACTATTTTGGTTCTGGTATAAAACTAAATGACTACTTTTGAGAATAGTATGGCATTTACACCAAATGTTCCCTTCTCCCTTTAACCATACTACCTACCTAGGAAGAACAAAAGGCACAGTTGGGCTAAGCTATGTCCTCGGCCTTTCTGGCTTCATGCTATATTTAATACAATGTCCCTCACCCAGGTTAAAGGACCTGACACCCCACAGCCTCAAACCCACACAAAGGCAGCAGAAGGGCACCGTGTCCCATTCTTGTCAGAGAGCAAAAGGGCACAGTGCCACATCCCGTGTTGGAGAGCAGAAAGGGACAGTGTCACAACCTGTGTAAGAGTGCAGAAGGGCACAGTGTCCCATCCTGTGTCAGAGAGCAGAAAGGCAGTGCCCATCCCATGTCAGGGTGCAGGTACCCGGGTCCCTGCCTGACAGCCCCGTTGCAGCCCCTGCAGCAGCTGCCCAGAAATAAAGGCCAATCTCTTGTGGCCTGCATGACTCAACCACGGCCCAGAAAGGGGAGCTGCGTTAAGGTTTGCTCTGATAGGAGTGTTCTATCGGTACCAATACACTTAACTACCCGCCCTGAATATCCAAATTCACGCTGAAGAAAATCTGCCCAGCTTTTTTTTTCCCCTACTTGCTGGAACTTAATGTTTCTCCCCATTTCAAGAGTCAATATGTATAGTAACAACATTTTGGATTTGAAATCTTCTGAAAAAAATTGTCTTATACCTCATATTTGTTTTACAACTAACAGGGTCTGTAATATACACATGAACCTATTTACATAGCAGAACAAAGTCACAGCATCTAAGTGACTCTCCTTAGCAGCACAGACCCTTCTGGAGACCTACAGCAATACAAACATCATTCCTTGGGCTCATCCAGAGGGAGAGGTGTCACTTTGCCTCTACATGCTACACTCTATCTATCAAATTTCTTACTACAAGGAGAGAGTCAAAAAGGAAAGGTCTTGTCACCTGAGTAAAACTGGCATCTGTAATGACAATACAGTGTATTCTCTAGAAGTCAAGTCATCATGAGCTTACCAGAACTATTACTGAATTTTAAGACATTTATACCATTACTTTTGGGGAATATAATGCAGACTTTTATTAAGATGCAAAATTTACGGCTAAGAAATGCATATTAATATGCAAAATTGAGGCTCATAAAGGAAACTCCACTGAGATCATTGTACTGAGATATTGAAAGGCCAGCGTCGAATGTCAGAGACCATGAAACCCCACAATATGTACTTTAAAAAGCAAATTTTTTAACAACATTACTGCTTTAACATTATATACCATCTTATCTATATTTACATATACATACATACTCGTATTTAACATTACATACTATTTTATTTCACATTATGCTTTGAAAAACGTGCATGCTAAATTCCAATCCTTGCCACTTGTATGTGTGAAATATTTAACAAAAGGCGTGAGATGAAAAGTTGCAAATGCACTATCAAGAGAAGACTGTAAAGCCATTTGGTTAATGGCCAAACAATCCACATCAGTGCCTCGGCCAAGATGCACAAAAGAATCCTGCACCATTTCTCCCACAAAAGCGCGGATACTGAGATGTTAATGAAAAAAGTCCTGACTTCTGGAAAACACAAAACTGGTCGTCTAGCAGCAGAAATGCACGAATATTTTATCAGATACAGAAATCATTGCCAAATGGGCTCTTACAGGAGTTTACAGAATGGTATGTTTAAATCTCAGAACGTCCTGAAGATCCTTTTTCCTGAAGGAGCTTTCTTCTTTACTAGTCTAAAGCCTTCAAACTTCAAGAAATGCACTGACTGCTAAAACAGGTGTCATAGAAGGTGCTAATTAGCCCTTCTGACTCACAGGCATCCACCCTTTTAGCTCGAAAGCTCACAGTTCCGTGTACCTTAATGCAAAACTTAACAGCTTACTGATATCATTGCTACCTAACCAGTAAGACAGCTCATACAAGACACAGAAAAGCTGTTAAATGCTAATAACTGGTCAGTCATTTTAACCACGACAAATATTGACTGTTGTAAAATCAGTCGTGGCAACGCTCAGGCCATGCTTTTAAGATAGTTCTCAAAGCTCAGGAGAAACGTGTGACCACAACAAAGTCCTCTCAGAAAACAGAATTACTTCTCCGATACACTTGTGAGGTTATTGACTTTTTCATTATTAAATACAAGGAAGATGTACCCATGTAAGTCAAATTGTCTGGATTTCTCTGAAACAGAATTTCATCCCACGTTAAATCATTTCACATCAAAATGAAGGGCTTAGTTCAGAAAAGTGCATGCAAAAAAAGACAAATTTAAAACACTTAAAGGTACAGGCAGAAATTGAAAGATGGTAGGAAATAGGCTGCACATCTATTAAATACACTTCACATTCAATACCTCAACAGCTCAATATGTTCCTGGAAGCAATTCATAGAAGGGTGGAGTCAACTATAGCTATTTTTAGATACCACCAAACATAACAGCCTTGCATTTTCCTGCTCCCTGCAATTTGGGGGAAAAATCTGAAGCATTCAAGCTGCCTGCCTGCTTGTTCCCTGCTCCCAACCTCAACGCTGTAAGCAAGCAGCAAATCACCTGCTAAGAGGAGGTAAAAAGCCCTGCTACAGATCATCAAAAGGAAGCAATTTCCAGGTCGGATAACAGGACATCAGCAGGACTTCAAAAGCACTGGCAGGGCTACAATGAAGGCACTTCCAGCGCCTACATGGAAGTTTCTCCTTGCAATGATTTTAAGGGTATATTGAAAAGCTACAGTGATATAAGCTAAGAGCTTCTCCTGTTAAGCAGGAAATGGATGAGACATGAACACATGAGAAGTGAGGCTCCAAGCCCAAGTGAGCGAGCCAGCGGTGCCCAGCACACCCTGGCCCAATGAAGGGGACACCTTCAGGCCCTCACCCTCCAGGAGTACTGAGGGACATGGCACAAACTCCTGCATGACATCAGCTGTACACAGGTGGAAGACCTGCATGCAATAAAATGAAATGTAATAAAGAGAACAAAGAACAGATTCCATTGCCTTACTGTGCTTTTGTTATGGTCTAATTTGAAGTCACCTTACACGATCTTCTCTCATAAATTAACTCTGCTAATGTTTTATAATGTACACCATAAGAAAATTCTGATGGTGTAACAGATTACCAAAATAAATTCTGCAAGTGATGTTTCATGATTTATAGTTTAATGATTCTGCTCTTGGCAACTTCAGACTGAAAGCTAAATAGTTAATATATATTCATCTATACCCATGACATCACAAGTAGCAGTCACGACATTTACACAATTTTCACAGCTTGAAGTCAGGCTGAACTAACAGTAGTGATGAATGGATCATATTTTCGAAGAATGAGTTTTGGAAGTTCATCCTAAAGTAACAAATTTTCAGCAGCTGCTCTCAGAAAGCAGTAAATTGAATGTTGCTGTCAATGTTCAAGATGTGTCACAGCTGAACACTAGGCCAAATATGACTGAAGAGTTAAGATATTAATACCCACTGCTTAATATTATTTGAATAATCTGATGTATTTAAAAGACCACTATAACTTTTATCTCTTTAAACATCATAAGCCTTTGAAAGAAAGACTTAAGTGCCCTTTAATATTTATGCTAAGTTTTACTAAGGCTTTTGAATGTTTCCATGTATGTTCTCACAGTTCAGCAGAGCACTTCCAGTATTTCACTGGAAAATAATATAATAATCAACTATTCCATCAATGAAAGCCATTTAACATGAACAGAACCATAGGATATAAAAACGGAATTGTGACCTGGCTTGCTCCAAAAAATCCAAGTTGTGATGAAGTGTCAGAAAATAAACAACAGCATATTTTATACAAATGTGGAACAAGCTACAGAAAACACACTCGTTTTCAGAAATGTAGACCTATCAGTTGAGCTACATAAACTTCTGTCTCTTCTAATAAATTTTAATGTAAGTATGACCAAGACCACTGTTAGCTTCTCTGTCAAGTGCATATCCTGGTCTAACAGACCAGAAAGCGCAGTGTTACCCAGCCCCTATACCAGCATCACACTTGCAGACCTCTCATAATACACTATACAAATCTAAGTGATGACTAATAAGACAAAACAGCCTTATGTATGAACAGAAACGGCTGGCATTTGAGAAAATCCAGCTACAACAGTCATATTCCTCAGAACCGAAAATTTACAGAAGTCACCTGCCAGCAAGAAACGGCATGGTGCAGAACATGGACAGTAAATGGTTGAGGATGCCTATTTCCAGCACACAGACTTAATATGCAAGTTACCAGTGGACACATATGGCTTACCAGAACAGTGCCTGAAGGAAAATACTACACTGGCAGTGGTCAAAAGTAAAATCTTCAGACAAAATGGTTTTGGCAAATCTTTTTCCAGAGCTGTAGGATTAGCAACAGATTCACCGCAAGTTTGTAAAATGTCTGCATTTAAAACCAAGCTTTGCACTAATTTTATTCAAGTGACTATTACCCTTCTTTATATGCATTTCTCATGTGTTTTTTTAATTTTACATGTAAATAGTAGTAAGAGCTACAGCGTCTTAATGAAACGTGATTAAAACAATCAAGCCAAACACATATTCTGATGCAATCGCCTGGCCCTAGAGCTTTTATCATCGTTAATCCGGCATTTGAACTACATCGATTAAACATAAAAGAAAATAATACTTTGGTAGGAAACTCAAGTATCTTCCCTAAGAGCATTTTTTGAGACATGTGCATTTGGTGCATTCAGAAGGACTGCTCCTCCAATGTATATTTTATGAGCGAGAGTAAAGATATCTCTAGAACAAATGCTAAGAGGATCCAGAGAGATGAGTAATGAACCCTAAGCATCAGAGAGATGTTTTTCAATTCAAGTGTATGGCCTGCACAGCAGATTAAAGTAAGGCTACAGACATGCAATCAGCTAGAGCATCCCTGTGCAAAAACAGTTTGTGTGTCGACCTAAATTTGAAATGAACTACACAGCGATAAATAAATTGCTTGCAGCCTACTTTTGCAATTTAACCCACATTCTGAAGGTTTAATATTCATCAGTTTACCCCTGCTGCCCTCCTTCCCCTCATTGTGAGATGTCCACTAAGCAATATTGTTGGAGAAGGCCCTTCCAAATTTTGCTTTAAATTTCTGTTTTGGGTGCTAACCCATTGAAAATCTCATGAATACAAAAGCAAAGGATGCAGTGCTATTTGCCACTTGCAAATCACACAGAAAAACATCATCTAGA
Source organism: Eopsaltria australis (assembly GCA_034509425.1). NCBI lineage: Eukaryota > Metazoa > Chordata > Aves > Passeriformes > Petroicidae > Eopsaltria > Eopsaltria australis. The sequence continues at coordinate 842,568 of JAVTVJ010000172.1, read as the reverse complement.
TTTCACCAGGTCGCTGAACATAGGGATCCTGCTATCCAGAATGATTTTGTTCTCACTAGCTTTGTTTCCCTATTTTCTGCTACAGCTTTTCAGACCAATCTCCACTTTTGATTACAAGCTGGGTTACTGATCGAGGGACATCTTCTGTAAGATGAATAAAGATCCTATATTCAATTGCAAAGAGCAAAAGGAGCAAATGAAAAAATACTTAAGACCAAAACTTGTATTGAAGCATCTACAATAAATCTCCTACTTCTACACTTGACACAACACCAAAAGGGCTGATTTCCAGAGATAATGAACTCAGAAAAAATGGAGCAACCAGTGCTCTGTGCCTTTACAATGAGGGCAGTGTACGTGCTTTTGTATAAATAGAAATATAGGAATATGATTTTAGGCAGTTGCACTTGAAAACCTTTGGTCACATTCACCACAGTGAAGAAACCTCACTGAGGTCAGCTGAGGCCCCCCCCCCGCCCCGGAGCAAAAAGCCTCGCACTGCAATAATGAATGATGTCACTGACTCCCTCCAAACAACCCAGGCTTGCTCCTTTGCAGAACGCAACAACTATGGTGACAAGGATTGAGTACGTCAAACACCATCTGCAATAGATTTCAAATTTGCTAAGGCTGCTCCCGTGTTTTGATATGGTCCGCATTCTATCTTTTAAACAAAAATGTGATTTGAAAACAATTTAGCTATCCTGGTGAAAATTTGTGTGAATACTTTCTGTAAAATGAGCTTTGCTAAATTGAGTAAGAATGGGTTTAAGCTGGCCTTCAGTTACCTGTACACATCTATACATAAAAAACAAGTTATCTCATCCTGAGCTTGGAACTAGCCAGACACCAGCTGGGTCCAGTTCACAGGTCAAGCAACCACACTAGTGAACTATTCTGGTTAACTCAGCACCTCGACAGTACCACCACCAACTTAGCAACAGCTTCCAGTCCACAGCAGGCTCATACCCTGCTGTGCCAGCACGTGTTTGGAGCAAGTTCTTACTAGTATTCAAGTAAAAATGTTCTAAGTGACCACAACCAACCATCATCGATTTAATTAGCCAAGCACCCACTGCTGCCCAGCTGGCTGACTAAGCTCTCATGTCTCTGTGCAGGCTTGGGATTCTGCCCAGGCACATGAGTTCATGATCCTCATTTCCAAATATACTGCTAAATTACGAGTCAGTTTGCAGCAATGCAGCTAAATTAGCATTCCCATCTTCTCACTCGGTAAGTGTACTTAGTGTGAGTAGTTGAATGTGAGTCCTTCATTACATCATTGTCTTGCGTGCCTGAGTCAGGGCAGTGGTCACAGTTTCTCCTGGATGATTATCCACATTCTCGCAGCAACACCTCCCAGCACAACCAAACATCCCAGACATTCCGTTTACCTTGTGCACTTTTGCATCAGAGAAACTGGCACAGTTCCCTTCACTGATCCTCCACATAAAGTTCCCCTGTCTCCTGCACACTTGAAAATTATAGAAAAGCCCTTCTGAAATCTGAATTCTCTATGTCCAAGATGTCACATCACTTAGCACACAGATGTTAAAACCACAGATCATCATAGCTCTCCCTATCGCTTCACAGCATATTTCTTTTGCCAGTGTTGATGCTTTATATCTGGCAGTGACACTCTGGAATCTATTATTAGTGCTGGGATTCCCAACCTGTGCCAACACAGAAAATGCTAAAATTATCCTGCCTAAAGGGTGTCACTTTCTCCTTTTACCTAACTTTAATCAGAGTATAATAAGCTGAAGGATAACACCTGAGAAATAAAAAATACAAAATGCATGCATCCAGAATGTGTTTTTTAAATAAATGATGCACATGAACCACTGGGCCCACAGTAAAGGAGGGGAAATATAATATACTCACAGCATACAACAGTACTTTAAATTTTCCAGCACAAAACTGTATTTATCACCCTCATACATTACTTTGTTAACTGTGTTTTATTTCTTTTCCTTGTTCCAGGTACACGTTTCATTTTCCTTGCTACCTTTTAAAAAGGTATCCTATTTCAACTATGACCCAGTTAGTGCCACGTTTCTTGCCAGGTCTGAGTCACAGGCACCTTATGCCAGTATCAGAATATTCTGCTACTAATCTGCAACTGCAGTTTTGAAAATTTGTCCAAGAAAGTGGTTGCTGTGTTTTTATAAATTTAAAAACATAATAGAGACAAGCATAAACAGAAGCAGAAGAGCTTCTTCAAAGTGTTAAGACAGGAGCTAGTGCTTTAAATTTAACTTCCGTTCTTCTGTTTCAGACTATACTTTCCTTAGGCAGAATGGGTGTATATGATCTCCACTGTTCTGATATTCTCCGCAAGTTTTAAAAGGGCTTTTTAATGGCCTGAAATACCTCAACTTTATTGCATCAACAAGTCAAACTTTAGGAGGGTGGGTTTAACTTTTCATTCTTTTCAGGTACCACTGTAGGTAAGCATGACTTACACGCTGTGAGGGTACTGCAGATATCTGGTGTCAATACCTTGGCTGCGTGTCAAAACCACAATCTCACATCCTGCAAAGCTTCCATTTGTACCCTCGGCCTTATGCGGGACTGAAGAGAGCGCAGCCGCCAATCGAAGCCTGGCTGCTGCCCCGGCGATGCCAACCAAGCCTGCAGTGTCCGGGCAGCTCCCGGGACGGAGCTGTGTTTTGTGGGGCCGGGTTCTCCCCTCCGAGGCGTGCTGCCCACGGCGGGCGGGGCTGCTCCAGGGCCCGGCTCTCGGGATACCGTACCTGGATGAGGCCACGGTGGAACAGCGCGGTGTGAACGCAGCCCGGCACCTCCGCTTGGAGCGACACCGAGCCGTTCCCGCTGCGGAGCCGCCAGCTCCCCCGCAGGCTGCGCACCTCCGGGCAGCCCGCAGCCACCGCCAGCGGCAACAGCAGCACCGGCAGCAGCAGCGCGGCGCGACCCATGGCGACAGCTGCCGGGAGCAGCGACCTGGGGCGGTGCTTCGAAAGAAGGAAGGGAGGGAGGAAGGAAGAGCGGAGGCCGGCGCTGCTGAGGGCGATGCAGCGCGGCTGCGCGCGGGGCCTGCGGGCGGCCGGGGCGGCCGGGGCGGCGGTGAGGGCGGAGCGCGGCCCGCGGAACGTGAGGGGAACGGCCGCGCTCCCGCCGCGACTGCAGCGGCTCCCAGAGCACAGCGCTGCCCGAGCAAGTCGCGGAAGGGGCGGGTTGGCTTTCTTTTTTTCCTCCAAGAAAGTCGGCGGGACAGTGATAAGAGAAGCTGTAATACGGTTACGAATCTCAGATGTCGGAGCTCTAGAAACGGCAGGGATGCGGCAAGGGATGAGGAAGAGCTGTGACAACACCGCAGTGGGTTCTCTCAGTATTGACTCCGTCGAGTTGAGAGGCTTTTATATGGCCTCAGACTTCCACCTCTTTTTTTCCATAAAATTACAGAGGCATATAAAACCATAACAAACGTCATGGACATCTTAAAGTACTGTGGTTTCCTCATAAAGCAGGGCTGTGGGTTTTGTTTGTAAAAATTCAGTACATTCATCTGCAAAGGGACAGAAGCGTCAGCTCCCAAGAAAGAACTCAAAGTACAGTTTTCAAATCACACTATAGCTTTCCTGTGTGCCCCTTTCTAGGTTGATCACTCACAGCCCAAAACCAAGAACTAAACATGTTTTTAAACAGCTCCGTGGAAGGCCTTAACTACTCTCCAGGTGTGACACCCACCCCATTTCATGCTCTGTTCCTACTGCACCAGGGGGTGCAGAGGGTTCTAGCTCACCTCCTTGAACTGGGACTGTTTCACACCAGCCCCCCCAGCTGAAGCTGTGCAAGACAAGAACAGGGACACCAGAGTTGTGTTTTAGCTCCTGACTTTCACACACCTAGTTCAGCATACTGTAAGAATCCACCCTAAATTGGTCTTTAAGGCATGACTGAACATGGTCAACATGCCTATGTATTTTTGATGCACATCCTTTTGAGCTGATAACCCTTCATTTCAATACAATATAAAAACACCACTCCTTTCATTCACCTACAATAAAAAGTACACGATCCAGCTACAGGAGATTTTTTCACCTGCGAGAGCACAAGTGGGGGTGCAGTTCTGAGAAACACTGACTCCAAGAGAAAGGCAGTAACTGATCTTTTTTTTCTCTTAAATTTCTGCTGCCAACTTCAAAAAGGGGTAGCTGGGACCCACACTGTTGGGCAGCAGAAGGCCATGCAGAAATTTAGCTGTTAGGACAGTTACCGTGTGTGTAATTTTGAGACGGAGTAAGCCACATTCAGTATACTGACTAACTGAAATGCTGGTCCCATTTCAGTTCAACTCCCAACTGTCCTTTAGTGACATTGCCGAAAAAGGTTATCATCCTAGATTGAGTTAGCCCAGCTGGCTGTGCATGCTGTAGAATTCAGTCAAAATCAGTATCTTCTCACCTTTAATAGTGCAGACTATAGAATGATTATACCATTAATTGGAGAAAGCCTTACTCTGTCAATGAGTAATGTTTTCAGGGCAATTTCAGTGTTCTTTCCTTAAATTCACTGATACAATGCTAAAACCATTTAAACATTGTAGTGCTGCTTGAGAGATCTTACAGGATATTATTTCCCAAGATGCAGATTTACAGCTGTCAAAGAACAACTGCAATTTTATTTTTTAATAACTCTTTTCCAGCAAGTCATGTGATAGGTTCCCAGTAAGAAGGAAACTGCATTTCAAGATGTTTACTGTACTTCCGTGTTTTCTTTCTCTTTTATTTGTTCTGCTTAAGACTGACTGGAGCGACACACACACCAAAAAACCTCAACCTAAAAACAATGCTGTAATTAAGTATTCTGAGAACATGCTGTTTCCTTGTTCAAGGCTTATAATTAAGTTAAATCATGTCTCATTATCATGTCCCAGTTTTAGGGTTTGTTTTTTGTTTGTTTGAGGGTATTTTTAAACAAATTACATTTTTGCTGTTTCAAGATAAGGGTTTTAAAGGTTGTGGTTTAATCTTTTCAATTTTTAAGACAAAAACCAAGGTAAACTGAGTACTTTCTTTTACTGCATACCATATTAACCCTCTTTCTGAAGTACCACAAATTCAGGAGGGTACTACAGTTTTTACTTTACAATACTGCAAGCAGATATTCTTTATCAACTAAAACAAAAAGCTGAAGGCAAAGCCATGCCTTTGGCTCTATTAGAATAAATTCAGAGTAATTCCACTGAAGCTGCCCAAATTCTGCCATATTAATCCAGAAGTCCTTTGTTTCCAAATGCTATGCAATCATCTCTAACATCACAACAGGCTGCTGCCATTTTATCTTTCAAATTCATGTTCAATGAGTTCATGTAAAGGTTTTAAACAAAGAGGTTCTCACAGATTTGGATGCAGTACTTCAAGATATTACTGCCCCCACCTGTCCACCCTGTACCATTCTTCTGCTGAAGGTAAACACCTCTGAAGCCAAACAGGACTTGAGTTCAGTCCATATCAGGGCACACTCTCTTTTGGTAACTGCGTGCTGCTGTGGATACCACCTCCTCAGACCATTTGTCAAAGATGCAAAGCAACTAAAGGATCATCTCCCTTGGGGAATTTTCTACAGATGCAGCAGTATCAGTGTATATGTTTGTATGAGTGTAAATACCTTCAGGCAGCACAGAATACCCATGTGAAAGCCCCACAGCTCCTCAACGTAACACCAAACCTCTGTTTTCTGACTGCATCTGCAGAACAGAACCACTGTGCAAAACAGTTACTCTGCGCTGGAGTAAAGACAGTATGATGCAGAGAGCTCTCCAGCTATGGATTTCTAAAGGACATTATCCTGTACCTATCTTGAACTCCATCCTAAAGGATGTTAAAAATAAACTCAGGAAATAAATTAAGATTGCTTTTAGATGAGGATACTATTAATGCATCACTAGAAGAGAATGTTGTACTAGGTTATCATGAGCAAAATACAAAGTGACAATCTAAATGGTAGGCCTGAAGTTTTTTCATAATTATTCATATTATAATTCATGTAATTACAGCAAAGTCTGTAGGCCATTGCAAGGGGATTTCCTTAGCAAACAAAATTACCCAATACTAACAATGATGAGTAATTAAAAATAAGTATGTAGAAGGGAAGCTACTGCTCCAGGCAAATGGCATAATGGAAGGGAAAAAGCAAAAAATATGTAGTAATAATTTTAAAATTTCATAAGCAGAAAGGCGATGCCTTGAGTATAACCTTGAACTTCATCAGGCATGCTGGGGCAAAAGCCTGTATTTGTATCTCTGCATAACATCTTGCTTTGAGATGCACTTAAACCAAAGAATTTGGGTGTCAGGTCATCACCTTCCATGGAACAGACACAAAAAAGCCCAAGCACCTTCAAAGCCAGCATGGTCAGATTTCTAAAGTCAGGTTATTTAGAAGGTGGAATTCCCACAGCTTTCATTTTCAACGATTTTGAAACAATCCTAATCTATTTATAAAATGATGTAACACTGATCATTGCCATTTACCCTTTGTTTTATAAGCAGCAAAATCAGTGTCTTGTATGGTGCTGTCCAAGCTCCCCTTCAACTCTCATTAAAACTTACTTAAAACACACTGATTCTCTGGCACTTACAGAAAATAAGTATTACAAATGCAGACATTATGAAACAAGTTGCTTAGCCTTTCTTAGAGGTTTAAAACTAGCCAGTCATCTGTGATCACAGTACAATAAATGACTAGTCCCTGAATGCCCAAAATGAAATCCCTCAAAATGTGGATATCTGTAGGTAACAAACTGTTTCCCCCCTGACAGAAGTTTGAGAGGCTTCACTGAGCCTGTGTGCTTGGCACTTCACCAACTGAGAGCAGGACATACCAGATAGATCATATTAAATATGAAGTATACATTCAGCCTACTGTTTTAATGAATGTTTTCTGTGCAGGTGAGTATTAAGAGAATGTCAACAAAGGTTTGTAGCTGATAAATTGGCTGAGTAAATGCAAATGGATTTGGAGTTGCTGAAACAGCTGGGAGCTGCATTTCTTTTTCTAACTCAAGTGACTCCAAACAAACCACTGGGGCAGATCAGGACCTCTGTTTCTCGGACCTTCAGTGTGGCTAATGCACCTGGCTTCAGCACTAGGACAAACTCTGTCCCTTCACTTCTACCAAAATTATTCTAATGCAAGCACCAGGGAATATTCAAAATAACTTTACTGAAAACTGTGGGTACTCAAGAGACACCTTTTTTCCACATGAAAGATTAATTATTATTTCATCACCTATAAGAATTTCCAGAATTCTCAATCAATAAAGTCCTCACTGAATCAACTCAAGCCCCGCTTAGGCAACAGCATGAGCCAAGAGCATGGCTACACAGGAAAAAATATCCACTTGTCTGAATGATTCCAGTGAAAACCCTTTTACATAACAGAGCTACATCCTCATGCAGTCCAGGAAGCTATATGCCCTACCACTTGCTGCATTGGTACAAATGTCTCAGAAGTAAGAGTTACAGAAATTGACTCATGCACATTCATGAAACAGGCATAGTTTAATATGGGCTCTATTTTTCTTTTTTTTCCAAATGACTTCATGCATAAACAGCACTAAAATTACTACTTTATATATACACCCATCTGTTAAAAAAAGCATTATGTGCTTGATTCTCATGGCAACAAAAAGGAAAAGACTATAGCAGTATACAAAGAGTACTGGAAGGATCAGAGAATATCTCAAATTGGAAAGGATCCATAAGGATCATCAAAAGTCCAACTCCCTTCTTGTTGCTGGACTGAATAAAACAAAATCATATGACTAAGAGTAACATCCAGATGTTTTTTGAACTCTGTCAGGCTTGATGCTGTGACCATTTCCCTGGGGAGCCTGTTCCAGTGACCGACCACCCTCTCAGTGAAAAACCTCTTCCTAATGTCCAACCTGAAGTTTCCTGACACACCTTTATTCCATTTCCTTGTGTTGTCTCAGACTGTCTGACTAGATCTCTTGTTTTGGTACTAGTCAGAATTTTAATATTCTGATATTTGCACTGGAAGAAGGGAAGGCAGGCAGTAGTTCTATGGCTAGAAACATTTTAGAAAGAGCCTTAGGGATTTGAAAAGAACATTATCTCTTCAGCTCAGTCGTTGGTGAAAGGAGGACCCCTTCAGGGAGTGGCCATGGCTAAAATACTACTGACATGCATTTTGTTTACAATAAAATTCTCAGCCCAGTGGATCCAAATAATCTGGTGCTCAAATTAGTCCCTATGCCTTTGATTACTGCTACAGATGTCACTGTTCCATGGAAGAACTCTTCTCACCACTAGGACTACAGATAAGCACAAAGGCAATAGCAGCCTGTAGAGAGGTTCTAAAAACCACAAGAGATCATTGCCTGGAATCAATGTAATCCAAGACTGTTTCAGCAAGAGCAAAGATCTTCAGTTTGTCTAAACTATTTAATGAAAGGACAAAAGGTACACTCTAACTTCAATTAAACCTTTGCATAAAATACTCATCATATATTTTGATGTCTACAGAACATTTCACAGAAGTGCCACAATATTCTGAAGGTATTTAAAGTTTTAATTAGTGTGTTGAAGAGTGAACAGCCACCTAAGCTTTTGGCACTTTTTACATACTAGGAAAATAAACAGCATTCAGCAAACCATCATTTCCAAAAGTATGGCTTTCTGATGAAAGGATTTCCTCATCACAGGAAGCTATCATGACTCCAGAACGTTATTAAGCACTTACAAAAGTTCAAGTTGGAAAATTATCTTGAGTACTAAACTGTCAATAAAGGTTCTATTATGTTGATTCTCTCAGCGTATTTTCAGTACAGTTTATCAACAGTGGTCATATTGACAAATACAGTTTTAAAGGCCTGGAAAAGCCCTGAAGAATTTAAATCACACCAAAAAGATACTTCGAACTATTTATAAAGGATATTTTAGGCAATTCAGTCTAATGAAGTACTTCAATATGCCTAGCAAGTTAGCAAGTAACGATTTTTCCACAATAATCACTTTGGAGTCTTCCATACCAAAGATTTACTTGGAGGGCAGAAGGGTACAACTAAGCTTCTCCTGCCACCTCCTGCTTTCACAGATAGCAGGGGACAGCTTAATGCTGACATAAGAAAGCCACTGCATGGCTAGAAAGTCACTCATTGTTTAGTGAACATTCTGGTGATAGCTTGAACTTGGAGGCTTTTCAAGACCTCCTTTGTTGTGTTCTCTCATTACCAAGGATGGTGATCCACTGTTTATCCTTCCAGCTTCCCGGCAATGACCCATAATCTTGTAACCACCAACTATTACTGCTACTTCCTCCTAGCAGAACTCTTTGAGAAGAGCTTATCAGTTTGCTGCAGCTGGCTCAGAAAGTACAGCTGGCTGCCCTCTCCTCTGTCCACACCCTAAATTATTAATGATATATGTGTCAGCATATGCTTCATGGGAACTTCTTTTTAATACCTTACTGATGCTTACAACATTGAGCTTTCACCCTTCACTATGTCTCTGCATATCTGCACTCTAGATTTCTAATCTTAATACATTATCTTTGTCTTACCTATACTCACATAACTTAAAAACCTAAGGAAGTTTCTTAATCTATTTTTTTCAGTATTTTTACAAGCTCACCTGCTAAATTAGAACTACTGCAGTGATAAAGTAGTAAGTTTTGCTACCCCTTCCCCTTATGCTTTGCACTTCAAGAGGCATTACTTGCCCTAGCAATCGTATAAAATACTGGCTCATAAATTGAAAGCACTCAAAGAGTCTTATGACACTGCCTAGCTAAGTTACATGAAAGACATTCCCCATCAGATCAGGGAAGGCAGCAAAGAGAAGCCCTATCTAGCAGGGCAAGTGTAGGTGGCAAAAAGGACTTCAAGTCTCTAAAGGGTGAAGACAAACATGGCAGGGTGGCTGTGGAGAAGAAAATAAGGTTGGGAGGGCTGATTGGTCAACCATAACCTATTTTGTATCTGGTCTCAGAGCTACAGATATGTAGCTTCAGTTGAACAGCAAAGGGCAACTTCTCTTTTCACCTTCCTTTTTTTCTCCCCTCCCACCCCTCGTAAAGCACAGCATAATGCATGTGTAAGATATTAAGATGTCACAGCAGCCATGCTAAAAAAAGAAAAAAAGGGAAAGAAAAGGCTGCTTCAAGTTAAATTTTGCATCCAAAAATTTCAAGGTAACTGCTCAATGTTTTTCCACAAATCTGTCTTTTCATGTTTCCATTCTGAAAATTTAGAACATTTTTCTACATCAGTGTTATCAGTATTGGAAAGAATACCATATGCAAAAATATGATTCAGGATTACCTGCATTTTCTCAAAGCTTTTCTCGTATCATCTATAGTTAAGCCAAAAAAATGCTTTTTTACTTCTCAGTTTATACAAAAATAGTTAAGGCTATGAAAATTCACATCCTTTGCACCAAAACAGTAATTCTGAGTGTGAAGTGCAGCACATACAAAGTAGGAGAGGACAAAAAGAGCTAAGTTAATTTGCAGCCATCTACCTACCTCCTCTCTAATTCAATTGCTTGTGATTGTGTGATGATACCTTGAAGTGCTGCTTTCAGTGAATTTGGAATGGATTCTCAGGAAACATAAATCATGCTGTAAACAAGAACTTAAGAGAAATCCTCATGAACTGTAACTCAAACTATAAAAACAGAGCAATTAGTACAGTCAACCAATAAATCCACGATTTATGGATCATGATTCATTAACACAAGAAAGTTCTACCTCTTAATGCTGGTTAGACTCATCATCATCTGCACTTGTGCTCTGGCAGCTTGTTACTGAGCTTAGACCAGACAGATATGCTTGGGAGGTGCAGTACTTTAACTCTTCAGAGACACAGAGATTGAACACCACCCAGTCTCAAATACTAAATTCAATTCTTCAGTCTGCACTAATCCATTCTATCAAAATATCACTGCCATGTTCCACTAAATTACCTGAGAACTCCTATAATCACTAACAGTGATTCTCTCCTCAATAATCCTCTGAGTACAGACACAAAATCTAGTGCCTTATGAAGAGATCTCTTAGTCCAACAAAAGCATTCCAAACCTTGCAGTAGGAAAAGGAATAAAATAATGGTTATATTGAATAGATCCTTCAATTACTGAGGTATCTGTGAATTAATTTTCGGCATTCACTGTCAGAGCAGGATTAACACCATGGCAAGTCATCTGCAAACCTTGTTTTAGAAGTATCCTTCCCCAAAGAATTAACAGCTTCACACTGAAGAGTGAGCTATGACAGATCTTCACTATTTACCTCCATAAATTTGCCAGGAAGAAGGGATTATAGACTCACATTAAGTTCTGTATGTAAGGTTGCAAATTGCAGTTCCTCCTTGAGATCTTAAGAGGATTAGTTGCATGTTCAGTAGAAATTTGTGTTCCAGAATTCTCTAGAAAACCCCAATACCCCACAAAACAAAACCAAAACAAACGGAACCAAACAAAAAGCCCCAGGACTCATGACTGAACAGTTTCGTTTCTGACTTGCATCAAAGACTGTAAGATAAGAAGTGCTGAGGCTTACTTGGCCAGAGGGGAAAAAACAAAACAGGCTTGACTTACAAACAAGCACAGGCTTCTCTTCTCCTCAGCATAGATGAAACTACATACTCTGTCTACAAATGTTTTCTAAGAGAGGAATATCATCTGTTAGGCAGCTCTTCAAAACACAGGTAACAGCTTAATTTTTGCATTCCCTCTGATGAAACCTGAGATCACATCTGAGACTAAACTTGAGTCAGAATTCCCATCCCTGATAAAGGTAAAGGCATTCTGAAATTCTGTCTCCACAACCCTAGTCTGCCAAAGCAGCTGGAGCAAAGCCAGCTGCCCAGCTCTGCAGCCAGCATTCTTCCCATGAGGATAATGTTGTATCTCCATCTTCTAAGCAACTGTTCATACTCTGCACATTAAGTCTGATGGGACAATGCACAGTTAATACAAATATTAATGAAGCTTAGGCAAAAGCCAGAATTATGTAGATAATTTGCCAAACCTAGGACTCCTAAGTACAGAGTTTAAGTATTTCTGCTTGAAGCTCCTGAAGGGGAACCAATCTCAACCAATCTCAAGAGGAGCCTACTCTTCCAGAATACAGGAACAACCCCAGACATAAAAGATCAGTATTAAAAGCTGTTGCAAACCAACACATTCTGATAAACTGTGTCTCCTGATTAAACTTTCTCGCATCACAAATTAAAATCCTTCACTGTTCAAAGATACTGAAATCTCACCAATACTTCTAATGCATTGGCAAAAGCCCCCCAAACAAACAAGAGCTATTTTGGGCAAACTAGGATGTTTACCAGAGAAATTTTCAAGTATTACTTTAGAGAGCTGTCCTATCAAATTCACTGTTTCACTTCTGGCACCTATCACTGTAAAGATTATGCCTGTCACCTCTTCTAACCTACCCGAGACAGACAGCTGCTCTAGAAATAGTTACAGCCCTTACTCCCGCTTATCTGGAAGCTACTGAACTCTTTCCCCCACAACTGATTGACATTAAACCAACCACTGCAGTACAGAAAAAAGACACTTGACAATTTTGAACTATTCCTGCAGAAGACTGAGTGCTTGCTTCTAAATGCAGTGCAGGCCAAAGTTACTGCAGAATTCACTGCTGCATTCATCAAGAATGCTAAGTCAGTTCATGGGCATCAGTTAAACCATCACAAACACCGATATAGGATCTCTTCTCCACTACATGCATCTGTAAGAGTTTGTCTGCCTGCACTCTGGTTTTCCAGTCAAGGGTTATTCTGAATTGCTATTCTCTGTCAGGCTAAAATAGACACTTCAAATTATAATTCATCAACTATCTTATTCCAGATTATTTTGAAACCAGCTGTTTTTATACTAGAATGCATGAGTAGCAGCCCTTTTCACTTCACAGTAATACAGGCAGCTTATCTTTACCTTCCGTATTTACCCAGTTTTGTTTCCTGTGTTCCCATGTTTTCCCTGCATTGGTCCTACATGGTTGCCAAAATACAAGCCCTCGGCCTAATAACTGCAGTATTTTCGCTGTAATTTTACCTACCTTTTAAAATGTGCAATAATTGCCTATCATGATCAGAATACAACAGTTCTTCCATTTATGCCTACTTTATATTTATATTGAAGGCACTGGGGTGAAATACAATCCATTCAATGACACCAAGAACCAAAGACCAGAAAACAGATAAATCCAATCAGTATCATTTTTTTGTTTTCACATTTGAAGAAATTAGTATAGTCTGTGTTCTAGTAAAATAACCTTTATACCTTAAGATCTTTTATTGATCATGCCTTATCTCATTCCATTGTTCTAGTGCTAATTTGTTTAAGAGGGTTTTGTCTTAGCCTCATTTTCATGTATGAAACTACAAATGAATCAGGGAAAAACAACTAATTTAATTTTGGACAGCTATAAACAAAGCAAGAAATCTTCAGCTGAATTCCAACTGTAAGTTTTACTAGGGATACGCAGCCTGAAGACTTCCGAATCACCAGCCACATTTGATAGACTTAAGGTATCTATCTGCTTCACATGATAATGCTTGTTAAAACACTATTTTCTACAGCAAAGAGGAGTTTCAAATAAAATTCCTTGAGAAAAAAATTGAAGGGAGGCTGCAAAACAGAATACAATGGAGTTATTTAGAACGTTTCTGGCTGTGTGTGTTTAAACCCTCACATTATCTGCTGATTAATGCAAACTCCTTTCTGCATAAGCAACTATCCAATCTAACAGGACCCGTATTGTGCATCTGCACACCTATCTACTAAAAGGCTTTTAATCATTTGCCAGACTGTAGTTCCATCCCTCCACAGCAACCAAAACTTACTGCCGTGGTCTGCTTAAAGCCAGACTTTTCAGAAAAAGTTGCCATCTGTAATCTTAATATAAAAGCTATGGCACAGTGCAACTGAGTAGAATGTTTTTACTCAAGCACGCAGGAAAGTGTGTATACTCATTTTGTAACAAGTACAGATGCTGTGTGCATCAGAAGATGGAAAAACCAGAAAAATCCCTAGCCAATACTACAGATCAAGTTTTTCCTGCATCCTGAAAAGACTTTTTTGTGCTTAAAACCACTCAAGGTTTTTCAAGTGAAACCTGAACAAACTGACTGCAATCATGTAGTTAAATTCAAACCCCAGTTAAACACAGCAAGCAATCTTTAAAAAATTATTGCAGAAAGAACACTCTCATTTCTTTCCCTGTTGTATATCTTCGCTTGATGTTTTGTTCTCTATACTGTCAAATAAGTCATTAGAATAGAGATAGATTTTGTTTAATCCAGATTTTCTAGAATGCAGCTGACCCCTCAGAAGCTATTACAGCATTTATCATGGCAAAAAAAAATTCTTACCATAGCAGGACAGGACAATTCACATTTCCAAAACCTTCACTTTTTACATTAAGTTGAAATGGAAAGTTTCCCACCCTCCCTTTGTTCCAAAGGAACCAAGATCCATTACGTAGTTTAGACTGCCTGTGGTTTTGGTAGGTAGATTACTCATTGAGGTAATCACCAATGAAGTTTTCTTCACTGTGTCCATATTAACTCCTGTCTACCAGCTCCTCCCCTCCCCCCCCCCCCGCTTGAACGGGAAGCCTGCACCAGACACAACAGAGTCTGCTTCAAGGACAAAACACCTGCCATTCCCCACTGCAGACTTTCAGCATGCATCTAGAACATCTATAATCCCATCCTCACTCTCTTATCAAAATATGCACTTGCTCAGTACAAAGTATTATTACAGTGGGAACATGACAGATGCAAAAAAGAAACATGTACTGGTTCTAACAGTATTTCCATCTTTCATGTAATATTTTACTATTTTCTTGTTCCCTGACCCTTCACAATGCACACCTCCTTGTGTTCTCCAACACCTGCTGAGTTACACCTCACAAAACATCCTTCTAGTTGATCATGTGATTTCAGTTACTGTTACTCTCAGGACAAAGTAATGAACATCAAATTAATACAAGAAACAGTTGAGAGCAGCACATTTGTAAGCTTAAAAATATAAACTTTTACCTCAGTTGTAATGCTACTGGCAGCTGTATTCCAATTTTCCAGCAAAATGGTGTAAGCTGGTTAGCAAAGCAGAAATGAACTGCAACTTCATCAATAAATTTCAGAAAGTTGTCACTGAAGCAGGTACTTCTAAAGAGTCCAGGTTTCTAAATTCCAAGCCAACTAAACTTGAAAATTTCAAGTTCACTCATAGTTTAGAACCAGAACAAACCATGTCCAAACTACATGTTCAAATTTTTATAAAAATTAAGGTTTAACATTTATTTTACATCTAGCTTTCCACATCCATGTGGGGACAAGGAATCAGAATGTACATAACTATAAGCAGTGCAAAAGTGGTGCCAGTGAGAAGTCACAGATGCACAATAAAGTGATAGTACAAGACTAGAGAAAATGAAGCTATGGATGTTAAGAATGGAGACCAAAAAGATTAAACAAGGAAAAATATGAAGGAAGAGGGGAGGAAAGAGTCTGATGTTTAATAATGCCCTTGTTGCTGAAAGATAAACTAATGGCACAAGACAATGTTTCTTGTAGAACAAAAATCCAATAGCAATGAGTCTTTATTCACGTTTAGTCACCTGACATGAAGAAAGTGTCTGTTGCATTAAAATAGTCATCAATGTAAATGGCAGCATGGCTGAACAAGTCCTTTTCAATGGTAACGAACATCCCACATAGTAAAGTCACTTCAACACAGCCTCATGACAATTCCCACATCAAAACAGTACTTTATTTTATAATTTTTTTTTGCCTCATCATTACCCCCACATTAAGATCTTTCAGTTGTCAAGTGTACAAGGTGAAGAAAAAGGTTCTCAGTCAGCAAACACAGGTGCATCAGGAAGTATCTCCACAATACACCACTTCAGATCTGCTGGGTCCCAAGTCCATCCTTGAACGCTGGGCTCTCAGCACCAAGTGCAGCCCCCTACTATGGCTACACGACTATGTTAGCTTATTAATTCTGCATCCACCAGGCCGAGCAATGTGCCAACCTGCAACAGACTGAGCATTAGAACTGAAAATGGCAGAAGAGTCACTCTATTGAACTTTACATCATTATTTGATGTTAAACAATGAGGCAAATGCCAACAGTATATACAAAAACCAGCTTTGCTTTTACAAAAGATTTTGTTTCCCATATTGATTAATCCAGGCAGCTAACTCATTGGTTTATGCAACTTTATTGAAGAAAATAAATCAATTACTAGTAGAGCTATTAGTTGATCACTCATCCATTGACAACTTGCATCATTTATTCAGTGCTATATTAAACAGTGTTTTGGAAGACAGATTAACTAATAGCTCCAAGCCTCCTAACAAAATTTAAATGAATTACAAAAATGTTCTTAAACCCTATTTTGGAATACAAGGGATGTTTGACTTCCAATTTCCATTCTCTGTAAAACAAGAACTGGTCATTCCTTTATTGACATGCATAAGATACATCACATTTTCTGTTCTGCTGATGCTATAGATTCAGTACCAATTCTCCAGACACATCAGTTATGAGCAAAAGTATATAATAAAACCTCAGTTCTCTAACACTGGAAGGTTTGGAACAAGATGGATGTTGCTACAGCAATGTTACTTCTTTGATGGGAGAAAACTGAACATCCATCTCCCCTCCCCCCTTCAGGTGGTATCTTCAGTATCTGTTAGAGCAGTGAGGAATGTTTGTTTGTTTTTAATCTCATAACCAAGTTAGAATGAAGACATTGGCCACATAATACACATGCTCCATTAAAAAAAATTCTGAATCTTGGGCAATTGTTCTTGTGTAACTACTTTACAGATTCTAAAAGCAGTTATTGTCCAAAGCTGGAAGAACTAAAGTCTTCTCAGATGAGCATGTGCATGAATGGAAGGAGGTAAACAAAAAAATAAAAAAGATGAGGTCTGATAGGGGAGCAGCCGGATAAGAAAATCAAAAAAGGAACAGTAATTTAAAGTTTATTCCAGCTATAATGCAGGTTATTCTGACTTTAAGGTAGCATCACATGGCATACTTCTGAGTCCATTCCCGAGATATTCTGTTGTACCTGCAAGTAAAACGAGGAATTGAATTAACAGCAGCATGAACATGACAATTTCCTAAACTGTTTAGGATTAAGTATGATTTTATTCCCATCTTCCTATTCTCTTTACACTGTGAGAAGTCTCTTTCTGTACCAAGTCATACTTGAACTCAAAAAAACGGAACAATTCCCTCATTACACCAATTAGGATGGATATTCTCTAGTTTTCAGGAAAAACTTTAAATTCAGAACAAGCAAATTTGCTCGAAGTCTGTTATGAAAAAATGACTGAAAGAGAACGAATAAAGACTAATCTGGGATGGAATAAACAAGGCGAGTATTTAATATTGTTCTTAGGTTACAATTATAGTATATCACATGCCATAAGTAAAGATTATTTGGTTAATACTATCATTGGATACAAAATGTCAAATTTCCCATTTTAAAGAAAAACAACACTAAACATTTCATTGCACTGAATATTCTTTCTACACAAATATACTACTCAAAATTTTAAAACAACATCAGAAGACTATTTAAAGTACCCTACATCCACAGGAACTGAGCTGACAATTAGTTAACACTTAACTCCATGCTTGTCAGTAAGAAGTTAATTATTAACTATACAAGCAGAACATAATCCCCATACATTTCCTGATTTGTATGTGGAAGACAAGACACTGCTGATTAACTGAAATTTGGACTGTTTGAATTCACCCATGTCTATATATGAGGTCTCACTATAGGGAATAATTTTGAACCAAATTCTGACAAAATCTGGGTAAACACTTACCAGAACAAGGTGACAACCTGCCTCAGAACTCAGTAATTACTTCAAACTAACTTTTTTTTTGGCCATGCAAGAGTAGTATCTGTGAGCAATCGTGACTAGCCAATACATTACACACTAACCACAGATCAAGCTGTTAAATTTCCAGGTTCATAACTGGTGCATTCATTATCTGTTAGTTAATCCAGTGCCTTAGAGCATGCAGCACTCAAGTGCTGACAAATTTCCATTTTGTTAAATGCACCATAATTTGCAAATATTCTTACCCTACAGCATAGCGTATTTCTCTGTCCACTCTCTTGCTAACCTATTGTACCTAATTGGACAAATATATTTAGCATTAATATATATAAAACCCCCAAAATCTGCTTCATATAACTTTCTGTGCAAAATGTTAAAGATACTTAAGGAAAACAGTCATTGCAACACAGACGGGGAAAAAAGTTCTGCTGCCCATTTTCAAGGGAAGAACCAAACTTAAAGGCCAAGCTGCTGCTGAACGAAGGCATCAAAACAACAAAAAGCTGTCTTTTCCTCCTTATGAAGATTTAACTAGATTTATGCACAATAAGCAAAAAAATAGGCAATATATATACTATAAAATACTTCCACGCACGTGAGAAAAAGATAAGTCTCATTCACCCACAACTTCAAAGGTGCTAATAAGCTCCTTTGTTTTTAAATTATGCACTACTCACTTTTTTGACGCACAAGTTTTCTCCATCTCACATCTTCACAAAAGGCTCACTGAACACAACTGCTGTCTGACAATGCATTCTTAGAGAGTCTGTTAAAATACCAGTCTTGTGCCATTCTGTACTTACTTGTCTCTGTCTGTTTTATAGATACGTGCAATCTCTGGCACTAGCGGGTCATCTGGATTTGGATCACATAACAGTGAACAAATGGATAAGAGAACTGTAAAAAAAACAAAGCATTCTCAATAGTGAAAGAGGAATGACAAGCTCAGAAACAATGGAGCACAGACCTTTACATTAGCACAATGTCATCACAGGACAGAACCTAAAAAGTATTTTCCTGATAAACAGCCAATATAAATTCATAACTCACTCTTAAGTAAAAAACCCAGAGTAACTTAAAAGACTATTTGCTTCCTCTTTCCCAATACTTACAGCTGTCAGGACACACGAGTACACTGTTGTCCCCTGCACTATGATGTAATGCAGCAGCTAACAAAAGCACATTATGTACTCTGATGAACAGCATATCCATGGTTCTTATAACTAAAACTACAAAATCCTCCAATTTAAGTTTTTAGTTTTTAAATCAGACTGAATTCTTTACTTGTGGTACATAAGGTAAGAATATCCTGGTCTGCACTCATAAAACTACACACATGTAAAAAAACAGAGCAACACTGCTGTAGCAACTATGAAGACTTCATCTTCCACTCTCACAGGAGCTTTAGAAGAAAATAGTGAAGCATTAAAATGCAGGAAATCCACACTCAAATCACAAACTGACTGTTTGGACAGACAGGAATTACAAGTTCTATAGACAAAAGTGCACTTTGAAGGGTCTTTTGAAGCCACAGTGACTAGTGGCTTTGAGGCAAAACAATCTGATCATGAAAGTATCTGAGAATTATCTGTTATTTACTGTAGTAAAATGAGGAAAGCCACAAATCTTCTTGTGTTGCAACACAACATCAATTTATCATGGAGTAGGATCAGTAAACTTAGTTCATGATGTAATGTAATGCAATGCCAGTGCACCATGGTAGAAAGCAGTTACGTATCAATAACATATTTATTCATCTACCACAGATGGTGCCAACTATGCATGTAACTTTAGGCAGGATAAAAAAATTACGCAAATTTCATTATTAAAAACTGACTTTATTTAGTCTTTCATTTAATATGCGCATGTGTATCTACACGGGCAGCTCCAAACAAGCAGTTCCTCAGCCTTCGCTCAAACACTCCACCACAGGCCTATTTCAATCCCAAGAATGGCAAATTCCTCTGGGCCCAAGCTGGTAAACTCTGCTAAGAATACTGAAATAAGTGGCCAGACAAGGCCTTCAACAGCCACATCGGAGAAAGTGTTAGGAAAAAAACAATGTCCATTAAAAATGCACTATCGTCAAACTGGCAAAACATAGGCTTGAATAAGGAAGGGAAGTTAAGGGAAATCAAAGAGATGGGCAAGAACTTAACACAATCAAAGCTAAAAGCACAGGATTCAACGGAAGATGAAAAATTCCTCCTTCACAAAAATTACCTTTAGAAATAGTTAAAGCAGGAGACCACTGTGATCTTAGAATATCAAGACAAATGCTGCCATTACTGTTAATATTTGGATGATAGATTCTTGTTGTAAATGCAACCTGCAACAAAAAATACAGAAACAAAGAGTGCGTTTGGGCCATTGACAATGACTGCACCCATTCTTCTCAGTCAAGCTATCAGTCAATTCAATTTACTCTAGAAGAAAAGGATTAAGCAGTTAAGCTGCATCAAATTCAGGGAAATGCACCCAAGCCACAAGCTCTGAGTCTCCCACTACCAGGCACAATTTAAAACAGAAAGAGGGCAAGTATGAGCGTTTTAATCCCAGCTGCCTTTCCTGAAGACACTCAACAGCAGTGCCTAAACCAGTGACACTGCTGTCACAGAGCTAAGGAACTTCCAACACTTCAGTCACGCCTTCATATTGACTGGAAATTGGAACACAAAGCTAGCAGCTGATAATGCTACCAAAAAGGAGCATGTTTTGCAATTATTGCCAAAGTCTTGACAAATAACTCCTTCACTTGATTTTAGGCACTCAACAAGTGAATCCCTACCCACAGTGTCACATTCCGACAGACCAATCCCGAAAGCTACACTAATACTTGACAGTCTCCTCAGCAAGAATTCTATTACAGTAACACAAAGCTAATGATTAAGTTTTCCTATCGTTTAAGAAAACCAGAAATTAACTCAAATATTTAAAGATATTCAGAATTTACACACATGGATTTGCTCATAAATAATATGCTAATACACCCATTCCTTTGGTAGTCAGAATGGGGCCCAGACACCTAATATATCATAAGAATGCCTGAAAAGAAGTGAGAACTTGACAATACTACAATTTGGCTGACAATTTCTGTCCTGTACTCAGTCCTTCAAAAAGCACTGATTTCACAAATGACCCAGCAATACTTACCTTAGGTGGTTTGAACGGGTAGTCTGTGGGAAAGTGAATTGTCAAGAAGAATACACCACCCTGATATGGACTGTCGTTCTGTCAAAGCAAACAAACAGTTCTCCTATTATCATCTTTAGGACTAAATACCACTGAAGATCTTGTTTTTAAATAAATGGAGAGGAAATTTTTTTAAACAACCAAAATTATTAATCCACCAATACAACGGAGACATAACTAAAACTCAATTCTTGCTTCCTAAGGTAAGTAATACAGAACACATACACGTCACTTTCCATGTAGACCTCTCCAAGCTAATGCATCATAAAAGCCAGCAGCTCTGACAATTCACTCAGCACTACTTGGCAAAAGCATCTGAATGCTTCTAAGATAGCTCCAAGAAGTAATGTTAATAGAATGGGGGTCCCTCCAGTTGTGCGTTTGGAGCTTATTTGTTATGACTACCCAAGTTTAGAGTGGCCACAGACTCCCTCCCAAATTCTCTCCTTAGCTTCAGCCCTGCAGAAAACCTATGAATACACAGCTACCCCCCTCTTCCTTGAGAAAACCCCAAAAAGATCCCAACAAAAAACCTCAACCACCCCTCCTACCAGCACCACCAGACAAAAGAATAATCATAATACAAGTGACTTTTTACTCTCTTTCTGTATTAGAAATTCACTGTAATCTAGTATGAGAGAGTATTTTACATTCCCCTGCTCCTAGGAAAAGATTATTGGGATAATTCATTCAGGTGTCAACTATAAGCAGTAAAGCAATATGTGGAAGTAAAAAAGATAGTAAGCAGAAGAAAACACTGCAGTGACTAAATAGGGATTGTGTAAGTTATTATTTACAGGAAGAATGAAGCAAAGGGTTTTTACTCAATATTACAACTAAATTTCTGAAACAGAGCTAACTATTTCATTGTTTAACCTGAAGAATACATTGCAGTTAATTCTGGACTCAGGGCTAGGGAAAATTAATGAGGCATACACAGTACAGTTCTGCATTATTTGTAAATTGAATTCTCGTATTAATTGCCAAAATTTTTTACCAATGTAAGGAATTAACTATGTATTATTTAGTTAAATACCAGAAAATTAAAATCTGCAACACAAGACAGGGGACTCAAACCCTCAACATGTAGGTTATACCCTGTTCTATCTCTGATGAAACCTAGTGATCAAGAAACTCCTGTACTTGGTCAATAGATATATATGATGCCTTGAGGAGCCAAAAAATACCAACTCTTTTACTAGACATGTTCTAGGGATTCATTTTATCAATTACAGAAACTCCTCTTTAAAATGTGTTAAACCAATGCCAGTTCTCATACACCTACCCAGGAGAATCACAATATCCTACTGCAGAGGTGGAAGATCAGATGATTGGTTCTACAACCCCTGTCTGTTATTAAAGGCAGCACCACAGCAGCACTGGAACTACTAACACCACACTGACACACTTCTGTCAGGATACTGCCCAATCTGGAAACAGGAACACAGACCTTCTGACACCACAAAAACCGCATGGGGAAAAAAGGAGCTGTACGTTATTAAACCAGAAGGGAAAACTAAAAATAATAGTCCAAATTTAAATGCAACCACTGCTTAATACCTCGTGACCATGCAAACACCAGGCACACAGAATCATCACACCCCAGTGTGCACAACACTCCTTGCCATTTAAGCATGAATGCAGCTATTGAACAATTCCATCTTTTTGAGGTACCTGGTTACAATCAATAAGGACTAGGTACCTTGGGATGAAGAGACACATTTCCGGTCCAGTGAACCTCTAATAGCCATCTCCTAATAAGACACTTGTAGCTATATATAAAGCCAGGGTCATTCAGCATCACTGATATTTAATTCCTACTTTGTAGCCTCACCAAAGGCTTGTCTCCACCAGTTACAGAGGTTTTGTCTTTTAAATACAGATAATCAGCCCTGAAAACTCCAGATGTGAAGTGCTTCCAGGTTGTTTTCGATAAAAGCAAACATTTGGCTTCCTTAATGAGGAGAAAGTCCCATTCAGGTTAGAGATGCTTACTGAACATTTAAGACTGACTTTTTTTCTCCAGTCATAACTGAAACCTCACATTTCAGTGATTATTCCCCCTTCTACTCCTTCAAGTATTCAAGACCTCAGCATTACAAAACCAGACCAAATAAGGATTCCCTTCTAAGATTCACACAAAAACAGCCCAACTAATTCCTGACATCAGTACCAGGTCCTAGTACAAAGTTCATGCTAAACTAAAACTTTAGAAAAAGTTAAATGCAAACAAAGTTTCTAGATATTAAGTGATAATACCTAACACTGCTCTAGAGATTATTTCAGCTGCAATACGTGTCCTCATAAAAACACTGCAACAAAAAAGTAACTGGATGCTTTTCCCCCTTCCTCGTTTTCCTTTACTGTAATGAACACCTCTAGAACTTAAGTCAGATAAGGAGAGTTAACAAAAGTAAACCAAAAACCCCAGTTTTCTCCTCAGTAGGAACTACTCATTTAATATTACATCACAAGAATTAGAATACTTACAGGTCCCATAATTGTGGCTTGCCAATGAAACACTACAAAAGAAAAACTCCGCATTATTATCTAGGCACGATATGCTTTGGGTCAGCAGAACAAAACATAAAGCTTTAAGTTACTTACTGTCATCTCCAACAGGACCTGCTGAACACTGTGCTGGAGGATCACGGGCTAAGTCACTAAGTTCCTTTAAGAAAACAAACAAAAAAAACCCAGTAATTTTCACTTCACATCTAGCAAAAACCTTCAGAGTTTTTCCATGTACAAACACAGAAGAATGTGCAATTAAGAACTGTAAGAACCACTAGATCAGTATCAAAAACGTCTGTAATGGACAAAAGAGCACCGAAACCAGCTATAAAGGTAAACAGCTACAATGACTATGCCGTTCCAAATACATGTATGTCACTACTGTGAGAACACTCCTGCTGAAGAAAGAAGCAGGACACAAAGCCTGAAGTTGGCAAAGTCTAATCACTTTTTGATTGAGTCTTCATGAAACAGGAAGCACTCTGTATGTAACACAGAACAGCAAGAAAAAACCCACAGAAATCTCATTTCACTTTACCCACTACCTGCATCAGGGATGTACCTCGCAAACATCAATACAGACAGGAAACTTCAAGAGGCTCACAAGTGCCGTAATCAGGCAAAATATCTGTATTTTTTTATTTTAAACTTCACATTTAAGACAATTATGCCTTTAAAATTAAAAATTACTGAACTGCAGAAACAGTTCTCTACCTCCCCCATTACAGAAGAGTGGAAACAAACTCCAGATGGAGTATTCCTTGTGCAGTAACAACACTGCTGTAAGGAAACAAAGAAGCTCTCCATTAAATTGTTTTAATGCTGCACAAGTCATTTGTTTGGACAGTGTCTTAAAAGTAAATTTACACTTTCAGTTAAAGCATGTAACAACCACCTTCTTTCTCCCCTGCTCTCCCTTGACTCTAAAAAGGGCTTCAAGAGCTTCTATAAATAAATCTGCACTTGTCAAGATACCTAGAAGTCTTGAGAAAAGTCAAAATATTCAGCCCCTCTTTCATACATCAACAGTTTCACACAAGTTTTTTTTTTCTGCAAGTCTGTACAAGCCATTCAACCAAGAACTCTGTCAGACATTTAAGAAAGCCAGGCATACCTATTATACTGGAAATATATGCCTATTTGGACCAGACAGCTATCTCTTGCCTGGGAAGATCCTAATGCACACCCTTTAAGTTTCACAAATTCTCCACTTCATAAAAGTTTACAAAGTATAAGCCAAGACAAAATGAGGGAAAGAACCAACTTATGTTTCTTGTAACATAAACACCTTGTTCTTTGCTAAGATGATAGCTCCTGCAAACACAGGAAGAGTAACATCACTTCAACATGTACAAGCCCAGACACTAAAACTAACCCAAATCACAAATGAATGAACAACAACCAACATCTCCCAGCAAACAAAACCACATCACCCAAAGCCCACACCAATTACCTTCCCTCAAAACATCAAGAAAATTTAGTCCCAGATCTCCCCTCTTTACAAGTGTTAATTCTGATGTATTTTCCCATTAATAATACTTCCATTTTGCACTGGCATCACACTGTTTTACAAAATGAAACCGTATCAGTTTTGATAAGCAATAGCACAATGAAGTAAATTGTACAACTCACTTCACTGCTGCTGTTTGTACAAGGGTGGGCAACAGCTCTTTCCAGATCATCACAGTAAATGCATCCAGAATGCATTTTGCTACATGCTCCAGATATTACTGGGGGATCCTATGACAGACTTATTTCTGCAATTTAATTCACTTCTTAGGTCCATATGTTGTTCGTTACCTCTCAGAAAAATTTGCTAAGTTAGATTTATGTTGTCCATGTAAAGGCAAACAATAAATGTAGAAGAAGCTTCTGATAGAAAGGTTTTTTTAAATTTTCAGGGCATTTTTCTTTCCATTTAGCACATATGGCAGGTGTTGTTAGTCAGGCTTATTTCTCATCAAAATGTAGTTTCCAGTTCTAAGAATGATCAATCATTTCCAAAATCTGAGAGGAAAAAAGATTATGTCCCTCAAAGTAAGCTGCAGCAATAGAATATGCAGAAAGACACAAACGTTATTATTTTAATGCAGTTGTACAGTTATTACTGGATTTAACAGCGGAAATACATTTAGATCCTCGAGGTTTTTTTTAAATTATCACAGGAAATAAGAACTATGAAAAGGCTCTTCATGCCATTTATGAGAATTATAAAATTGAGTAGCATGAAGACAAGGATGAGAAAAGATCAGCATTAAAGTGGACTGTCAGAGATATGTGCATTAGACTAGAGAGCTCTTCAAAAGGTACTACTATCTTCAGAGAAAGAAGAATTCAGTGCTCAAGATAAAAATAGGTATTTTACCACAGCAGGAAAATTAATAATTCAACATCAGTATTCTACCAGGAAAAGCAATTGCAGATGTAAGACTTATATTAAATTTAGTAAGTTCCAGTGAAACATTTGTGCAAAAAACCTTTTGGTAATACTAAAAATAATTTAAAAGCTGAAACAAACGAGTTTCAATATTCCAGACTCCAATAATTTCCAAGTTTATGTCTATACAGAATTACTCCTGTTAACTACTAGAACTGTTCGAGATAACAAAGTAGCAGTGACCTTCATTAACAAAAGGATTAAAGTTTTGTCCGGTCTAAAACACTTCAGAAAAAAAAAAAAAATGGAAATCTAATTGTGTTAATCAGAGCAGTTCAATATACAGATAATTTTGGGAACAAATGATACACCAGTTGGCATTTCACCCACAGAGCAAGTAATTCACCCACTAAATTTGGGGAAAAAAAGCTGAGGTGGCACACGCTTCTCCTAAGAAAAGTCTGTAGTAAAGCTGCTTGCTTCAGCAAGGTGTGAAGGGCTGTGAAAGAACTTGGGCAAACATGAAGCAAACCCTGGCTCACAGTAACACCAGACATACTTCGTCTCTCTGTTGAGTGACACTTCTCATCTGCACAAAGTGGGGAGGTTTTTTGCAACAAGGGAGTGGAAAAGTTCTGAGTAACTTTGAAAAGCACCTCCTTCTGAAAGCTACAACTCTACTGAACACAACAGGCAAACTGGAATAACTGGAAACTGAACAAGCAGAGGCACGTGGGCTGTGAGATCTGGAGTATAGTTGAAGTATTTTGTTCAAGGAAAGGAAGGAGCAATTTTTTTTAAAAGCTTCCCACTGAGCAACATAAATACAAACCTACTTTCTTTCTCAGCTTAGCAATCAGGAGTAACGATTCTATAACAAAAAGAAAAAATTAAATCTAGTATTTCTGCATGTAAGGGCTTTCTGATTCTCATATTCCTTCTACTGTACCTACTTCTCCAACTTTGCTTCTTTTTGTCAACATGGTTTCAGTAGTGCTTTCCCTTACTAAAGAGGTATTAAAGCTACATCCCAAATTTTCCTAAAAATCCCCAAAGAAGAACCCACATTTTCCTGGAATCAGTTGTTACAGTTTTTCACTTTGGAGGCTGCTTAAAAGAAAAACCAAAACAACTCCCAAGCAGCAAATGTGAAAGACTGTACATAGAAACTATAAACCAAATTTGGTGAGGAGTGACACGCTATGCACCTATCGGAAAGGATTAGTCTTGAATTACAACCCTGACCAGCAACCTCTGTCACTGCCAGAGGTTTCCGGTGCAGCTCCAGCATGTCACCATTTCTGTGTCCCAGTTTCCAAATATAAAGTGTGATAGTTCCTACCTCTCCACAAGGATGATTAGTCACTCATCATTTTACAGACTAGAACACTGTTAAAAAAGTGAGCACCAATGCTACTGTTAGAGGACAACAGCAGTGTGAACACAGAGGAGGAACAATAAAAGCACAATTCTGCAACAGTTTTGGAAAACAGAGATCAATGGAAACAGAACAGCAGTACCCATCACTGCAACCAAGAAATCTGCTCCAACACAAATTCAGCACCACTGTCTTCTGCCAGTTAAACATTAAGATTCTAGCAAGATTCAGTTTCACTGGTGCAACAGCCCGCTTCTCTTTCACTATACACTTATCAGAAAGGTAACAAAAAAAATCCAAATCAGTAGTTTCAAGAAAAGAAAAGCTTATAAAAAAAGCTAACTAACCTGCTTGTTTTGCAGCAATATAATCATAACTAAGAAAGAAAATACAGCTTAAGTTTCAAGTTAGGATTCAAAACTTTGACATGTGAGTGCAACTGCAGGACTATGATCCTATAATAAAATGAGAAGTATCTTTATTTTCTTGACAGAAAAGCTGCTAAAAATATCCCTCAAACAACTCCCCTCTACCAGCTATTTAAAAGATTACAGAAGCCATTTAAAGAATGAAGAAACTTTAAAGACTGACAAAGGATATCTCATCCAACTACACGTGAGCAAGAAAATGGAAGTTTTCAGGTCCCAGAAAATTCTCTAAGAAATGTCAGCCTGGTGCCTACCAAACTGCCTTCTTGCAAGGTACCAAATGATGCAGCATCTGCACCAGCTTCTTCCCATTTCCATTTGTCAGATTCCATACTCCCTGTGGCACTACTACATTTTTTTTTTATTTTAAGCTGGAAATAACCAGGCCTTACTTTTAATGATAGTAACAGCTGACTTAAACATAGAGTGACAGAAGATCACTCCTACCAGAATGACTGAAGCTTGTCCTCCACAGGCCATAACTCATAGGTACATTTAATACTGGTTCATAACACAAGTATTTGTTAAAATCACATACTGCAGCTTTCTGGTTTGTACTCAAGAAAGCATAAAGGGGTTAATTTGCTTTACATTTCCAGAAAATAACTTGGAGGACATGAAAGGTGATCAGTTGATGCAGTTAAATCAGAAGTTAAAAAAAAAATAAAAAAAAAAATCAACAAACCATAACACAAAAAACCCCCAAAGAACAACCCACAACACACACACAAAGAACCCACTCCCTCCAACCCAAAAAACCAATCCCACCAAAAAAGGACAAAGAGAAAAAAAGAACACTTAGGCCAATCAAAAAAAACCCACCAACATGTATTCACTTGACTGCTTGTCTAATTATGTGTCAAACAGGACATTTCAAACTCTAGGCAACCAAAAATTCATCACTGCATTAGTCTTACTCATTAGCTCACAGCTGAAAACAGCTTTAAAAAAGAAGGAAGGATTGGAAGCAGCTATAAAGGGAGGGGAAGAACATTTAAGCCTGTTTGAAGATTAAGAAGTGTCAAGCAGCAAAGAGCTACTGCCTCATCCCACACACCTGCATTTGAAACATTCGTTTCAGCATGGAAATTAATTACACCTGGAAGCAGAAAATAACAGTTTGAAAGAACATTGAATGTGGATTTCCAAGCTGAGTAAGAAAGCAATGGCATAATAGACATCACAAAACAAATGTAACCAGCAGAAAATTATCAGTTTCAAACAAGCTGGCCTTTTGGCTAACAATAAATAGATAAAAGCAATGTGTAATGGCAGTGCAAGATACAGAAAGATGTAGGTTTCTCTTGATTAAAAAAAAGGATATTAGAGCAACTATGTAGGGAAAACACATGAAAAGCAGTCACAGGAAACAGCAAGGAAAAAGAGCACAGAAAAGTTTTTAAGAAACCTAAAACACAACTAGGAATGTAACAGCTGTGATTTCTCCCTATTTTGACTATTCTGCTTCTATTTTTCAAGGTTCTCCCTTCAGTCCTTAGTACTGGATTTTTCAGCCTACACCCCACATATTGTTTGTACAATGTCTAGCCATAATACCATCGTGGCATAATAAAAGACACATTGAAATATTCATGTTTTAAGCCTCACACTCAAGGAAGGAAATGCCAGACTGCTGTGCCACTGTAATGAAATCACTCTGTGTACTTGGACAGTGATACAAACTACTCAGATGACTACCTACTATCTCTTCAAAGAACCTACCTTTCAGTACACAAGCCCTTTGTGAATGAGAGTATTGTCTACAGCTGTTCTCATCTGTTCTGAAATCTGGAAGATGTACAATGCAGGTAATGGTTATTGGGAAATTTCAGAGTTACTGCAACTAAAATGGCTCCCTATTTATTCCAATGTTTTGCAGAGTAGTTGGACAGATCCAACTGGAAAAGGAACACAGTTACAAACTTTGCTTTCCTGGTCACTCCCTAAAGGCTTTGAGAACAAACTTGAAAAGAAATGGTGGCAACTGCACACCTGTAGCTGTGCTCTGAACTCAAAAGTACAGTTTGTCTCCCCTAAAGAAACCACAACCACAGAAGCTGCCTTACTCAAGATGAAGAAAATCTGACTGCTTAACACATGAATTCTGAGGTATTATAACCATTACTACACCCTAAAAACAGCAGAGCTTATTCAAACACTCCTATGCTCAGTGTAGAATGAGGACTGTGTACATTGGCTAAAGTACATTGAAGGGGAAAGTGTGAAGTGAAGCACTGGTTAACTACCAAGTCATTCAGTGATAGCTGGATATTTGAATTCTGCCATTTCCAAGCTTTTGAGTATCAGACACAGAAAATTAGTATGCTTTTCCCTTGGAAGTTTCTTCTTGCAAGAACCACAGTGATCTTTGGTTTTGTAACCCAGGACTACAATACAGCCCTCAGAGAAGAGGCCAGAGGAGAAACACCACGATGGACCTTGCTAAATGAAACAGAATGACTGGGAAACAAAGGGACAGATGAAATCCAGTACAGACTAATGTGAACTGATGCAGCTAGAAAGAAGTTTATACTCAAATTGAGGCACTCTGGCCTGATGGCTACCTCTCAGAAATGTGATTTGAGCATTGTACTAGACATTTTCACAAAAATGCTGGCTTAATATTCCTTGTATGCTGGAGTTTGGCAGCATTGTGCATGCAAGAACCTCCCAGCATGCTGCCCTTCAGCTTGTTGAGGGCACAGTAACTTAGAGCAGAACCTCAGCTACCAGCATTTGACGAATAACCAGAAGCGGCACCTGTACACCTGTGCTCCATGTGACGGAAGACTCCCAGAGTTTGCCAAGACTACACAAACAACAACTTTGGAGACTGGCAGTGTGCAGGACAAGTTTTTGTAGAAGTGACGAGTGGTCTCAAAAGAGCAGAACATCAGCCAGTCAGCACATTCTGAAAAGCTACAAAAATTCTCCATGTTCTCAAAAGAAACAAGGATGGTGTAACAGCAAGTTATCAAATTAATATTCTAACACCAGATCTGTAATCAGAATGGTGAGCTCACTGTTTAGAAGTAGCTTGATATATTTTTCTGAAATTTATTAACCCAACAAGCTCAGAAAATCAGCTCTCCTTTTAAAAAACTGTCTTGGTTTCACCAGTCTATATTTTGTATGAATACAAAGATGCATGTGAAAGTTATTACAAGATACCATAGGGGTGTATTTTATGGACACAACTGTGAGGGATTGATTACACTGCCTTAGCCACAGCCTACTATTACCCTATCATACAATGCTATTTCTGTAACTACCCTTCATAATCATTCTAAGGGCTGTCTATAGGATTAGGTACAGTTACACACAAAATCAACTCACACCAAGACAACAGTGTAAAAAAACCAAACCAACCATCACCAAAACAAAACACAAAACTATCGGGAGTACAACTGCTCTGGAGTCCACCTCAGCCATCTAGAGAACAGTGATGTACAGAAGGATCTTAAAAAATAAATGAGGAAATTTAAAAAAAAAAAAGTTTAAAAGCATCTTTATGAACAGACTGCATCCTGAAGTAGGGGAGTGGAAGGGGGTCGTTGCTCATGTGGCAAATCGTAATTCAGGAGATCATCCTATATTATTCAAGACAAGAAAATATTAAAACTAAGGCTAAAAGGAAGAACAAACTTTGCATTTATCTGATTTAAGAGAAATTTTTGGCATTACTACTCAAATAGGCCAACAAAGGTTGAGAAGTACTGCCTTTGAGCAGTGCACTTATCTGTATTTATTAGAAACTTAGAAGAGCTCACAGAGGTGATGAACACCTGGCCAACCTAACTCTAGGTTACAGAGAAAGCTCGCTATAAAGTTAACTGAACATTTAATACAATCTCCATGCCTTCCCATCAGAAAGACCTAAAGCACTTCAGCATCTGCACTCAGTACAGCTTGCAACTGTGGTGTCCAGATGCTTGTGGAAAGGTTTACACGTTGGTCACCTTCTTTTTCTACTGGGCCGTAATATTTGCAAAGCAGTTCACAATCCTCCCATCTTGCTTTCTTAAGACCAGAATAAAAACCCAACACAATTACAGTGAAGAAAACTGCAGGAGATCTTGAAGCTGTCTAGTGCATCTCACTTCTCAAAGGGATGAGGTTCAAACAAAGGCTTCCTTTACACAAAAAAATTAATACTGAAGTTTACTGTTGGTAAAAGTCCTATCTATTTAGCTTTCAGTCCTGAATCCTGCAATGCTCTGTTTTCCAGTATTAAACCTTGTCTACATCCAAGTGTTTTACAAGGTGCTGCCAAAGGCATAAACACCAATTTAAACTTGTGAATATAATTTTAACTGATTTTTTTTCCAAAGCTTCCCCAGCACAACTACCAAATTTAATCAGATCAGTGCCCTACAGAAGACCAGTGAATAGAAACTGGTTTTGCTGGGTTTTTTTTAAATCTCCCATATTTTCCATGTAGAGTTTGAGGCATTAGATTTATATTCCAAAGTTTACAAAACTGTGAAGCATGTGCAACTCAACACAATTTAAGACCCTCTTCTAATAAAACCAACTTGACAAAAAGCAACCACATTTAAAAATGCACTACTGACTCCATTTATATATATATATACACATACACACATTCACACTGCTGCTTTCATTTCTTAACCTTTTTTCTGCATATTCTACCGTTAGGTTACTATATCGAATCAATCACAGGAAAGAATGTCTGTAACTCAGCCCTTCCAATATAAGCCAGAGCATCTTAGCCTAAAACCATCAACAAAAGTCAGCTTATTCTGAGAGATCAGACCTAATGCTGAAGTACAGACCTCAAATTCCCATCTGCCAGCTCTGATGCACAGGGGAGGGACCTATACAACATCACAGGGCAGACAGTTAAAGCGGCAAAACCTTCATATTTGCAACAGAACGACTTATCATGGATGACGTATCAATGCCGTTATCTGAATGACACAAAAGCTCAACCCTTTCCCATTCCTCCTTAACATCTGTCACTTGACATCTAAGAGGCAAAGAACCTCCATCCACTCTCTCCTCCAACAGTTCAACCCAGTGGATGCAGAGAACACATCCATGGGTAAGGGACAACACCAGGCTACAACTGGCCTCCACAAGGAATAGAGAGATGCCTTTGGCAAGAGGCAGCTCACTGCTCGGTATCCAACAGCCGCTGCTTACAGCTGTTTACATCCTTCTCCACTCCCTTACCCATCAACAGTGAGCTCAGAGAGCCTAGTTACAGGCTGGCAGGAAGTTGAAGGGAGCTCATTCTGTGGAGTTCCTCATCAGGCCTTCTGTAGAAGAAACTCACGTTAGGAATAACAGCACAGACTTACTTTCAAACCAGATCTCTAAAAGCTGGAATGATCATAAAGATCACAATAGCTGTCCAACCTTTTTACTCTGTATACATTATACCACCTAAAGCCTTGGTATACTGGAGGACTCCTTTAAAGTATGCAAGAAGTACCCATCTAATGGAATATTGATCTCTGAAGTTCTGTAAATCACTTAAGTGAGATAACAATCCCCATTCTCTTCCCACTCCAACGCACACATTTAAAGTTCTATACTGTCTGGGAACTTGTTTCACAAGCACTATGTTCAATTAACAAGAGAAATCTTTAAGTTACTGCAGTCTAAACTTTCTAGCTAAGGAAGCATTGGTTTTCCTCTCTCATAAAAAATGACCAGTTCTTAAAACACATCCAATACTTTATTAAGAAATGCTTGTCTTCAATACAGAGTACCAAACCTACCCAATTAAGAAACATTATTTTCATTTTAATAATATTATTTTTAGTGTAGAAATGTCACTTCTACTTGGATAAGCTAAATCTTAAACAGAATTTAAGTGATGACAGCTTTCATCTAATACTAAACATATTATTCTGACTTTAAAAAAACATTTAAGTTCTTCAATACTAGAGCTTCCCAAATGCCATTACTGCAGTATCATGATTTAAAAACCAACCACTGCCTTCTGGCTCAATGCGACCTTCTAACCACCGAGTGGGATAGTTGCGCTGAATTACCTACCCAAGGCAGGGCTTAGTCTAGCCCTGGATATCCACAATAGTTAAGGTGAAATTACGGTAAAAAAAAGGTAATTCAATACATAGAGAGAGCATTTACAAAGGTTTAAAGCATTTCAACTAAGCCTACATCAACTGAATTTCATTAGCTAGCTAAGCTTAACTTTCTGAGCCCCTAAACACACAAATCCAGACTGATTTCTTGACATTCATTCAAAGCATGAGTTCAATCACGTAACTTCAAGTTATTCAACTATTCTGAAAAAGCCCAGCAAACAAAATCCAAGACTGCCCGCAAAAGTGTTGTGGGTTTCATCCAGAGGAGAAAACTTTATCCAACCAGCTTTATTATAGATTTTTTTTAAAAATTCAAACCAAGTTCAAAAGAAACAAAGTAGCAGTTTAAAAACAAAGTAATAAGCAGGCTTTGTAACTCTTCAACTTTGGTTAAACTAATGCAGATTTCCATGCAGTCTTCACTGATGAATATTATGCCCCATCTCTGAAAAAGACTGTATTTCAAGGGCTAGCAGCATTTCTTACTATGGGCATCGGGAGAAGGGGGGTTAAAGTTACAATTAATTATACATCTAGGAGCAGTGCTGGCGGCTATAGCCTGAGGAAAATAGTTATTCAGTCTCCACTCCACCACTGTCAATGGAAGCCTTCTATCTGTACTTAAGTAGCAATAAATGGTTTTGCCACCTTCAGCCTTTAGCTTCCAGGATGCCAACTCCACTTAAGATTTTCTAATCAATTATTCCAATATAATGAAGCTGGCTTGTGCTATGCTTAATCAAATGGCCATAAAACACAGCAGGCACAAGCTTTCTTAAGGATTACACAGATGAGACATTTCATGCATACATCTCCTGTATTAATTCTATTTTTAGCCTATCAAGATCACTTAGGGCACTTATATTACATCACTTTAACGGATGCATATAGCAGTGATAAAATGGATGTGTATCAATGATGTAACATTTCCATGTCTTCCAAATTTTACGCATTCCTGATTCCCTACTCCAACATAAATGCTCCCCTGCTACCGGATCATCATCATTTGAAGCGGAAGCGCCAGCATGCCGCAGCAACTACAGGATGTGTTTTTAGCAGGCACCATTGACACTTCACACCAAGACAATGTGCCACAGCATGCACAAAGCATTTAGATACATGCTCATAAATTAACGCGAGTTTCTTGATAGTTCTGGGGAGAAAAAAAAAACCTGGGGAAAAATTTCATCCTCAGGAAAGAATACACTTATTTTAAAATGAAGGTTCACATTATGCCATGGGAAACGAACTTGCTTGTTATCATAAAACAGCTGCAAAGCGAGCCATATCAAGGACAGTTTTGCCAACCAAACACAAGCTGCCCCCAGAACAGATGGCACTGATGCCATGACAAACTCCAGCACAAAAATCTTTCTGGGACTGACAGCTTCTTCAGTTTCGGGAATGCTTTATACATGGTATTCCAGAAGTAGACAACCCAACACATAAATACACATTTACTTTCATTTTCAAATCAGAAGTGGAATTTGCCAGTTATGCCTTAAGAGTGGTTGTATTCTGAATGTGTATAAAACTTCAGATTAAAGGTACAAACACTAACAGAGTCTCAAAGTCTAGTTTACTCAATATAACGAAGAATGTTATTTTGCTTGATACATGAAATCCACACAGAGGGAGTTAGCCAAACAGACTGAAAGTACCTTCACCAGTACATTCAGGATATCATCTGCTGCAGGAGACAATGAATTCTGGTCCTGACAAGTAGTAACACAAACGCAATCAGTTACGTGTGATTACAATGTTCTGAGGTCCTGGTTTCTCTTCAGCCTATTCTCATCTACTGCCAGTGACATATTACAAGGAAGCAGAGCATTCCAAGGTCTGATCTGTGATCTTACAGCTGGAAGACAGGGAATCCCAGCTTACCAGTGACAGTGCCATTCTTTCTGGGCTTTACTGGTTGACAGGATTAAAATTACATTCACAACCATACAGAGCGGGCCCTATTTTTTTTATGTCAGCATCAGCTCCAGTAAACATTTGTACTGGAAAGCAGTAGTGGAAAGAAAGCAGCATGCAAAGAATGGTCCACAAAAAAAAGGTCACCTTCCAGGCTTGCAAACATGAAAATCAAAACTGCAAACTCTATGTGAATTTGGAAGTATATCTTGTAGTGTGGTGTGATTAAATGATTAGAAAAACCTAAACAAATACACAAACACAAAAAAAAAAAGGCAAAAAGAAAAAAGCCTAACTCAGCTGTCTTCCCAATCCTAAATTCTTGGTAAAGGAAGAACTTTACTACTACTTTACTACTACAGCGCAATAGAGTGTAAGGCCTGATACAGGACAAGAGACTGTACACAACAGGCCAAAACGCTAAAGTCACAGAGATGACTTACTGGTTCAAGAGTCAAGCTGAATCGTTTTCAGGTTCTCACCACCAGATTACTACATAACTGGGGGTTCGTCTTGGTTTACATTTGACAATAAATTCTTACCTGCAGTGCCTGGATGTGTTTCATAAGCATGAGTTGATGACAAAGCATACCAGGGAGTATCCTAGCTGTGTTTCAACTCAAGTGATATCATCCACTAATACAGGGAACAAGTTTTGATGGCAGATTCAAAAGGAATTGTTTTGAAATTCTTGCCATAATTCAAAGACAATCCATTCAGCTAGCTACCCAGAAGGGATTTAAAATTTTCGATAATAACAGTACTATCCATTCACTAGAAACATTATAAAAAACGCTTGTTTTGTCTAAAATATGACCACAAGCACTGCGTGAAATTTAAGCAAGACTAAAAGGCGTCATGAAGTTTACACACTGTCTACAAAAGGTGTTTTGTGCACCGAAATTCACCGATTTCAGGACACACTGACGTTCTGCCATCTTGGCAGGCTATGAGATGACCAAGAGACTCCTCTGAGCTCTTGAAACACGTAAATGCTCCACGTAGCTCGCGCAGGAAGGAGCACAGACCAACAGCCACTTCCCGGTAATGCCGCTGCGCTCCCATCGCGTTTTGCCATTACATCCCAGCAATTCTCAAACCTGCCGAGAAAACCGAAGCCTACCCAGGCGCAACCTCACATCGGGAGCCTTCTCACCCTGGGAGAGATTTAACAAAAAACAACCACCATCAACACGAAAAAAAAAAAAAAGAAACGAAAAAAAAAAAAAAGAAACGAAAAAAAAAGAAAAAACCAAAACCAAAACCAAACCAACAAACTTTCATCACCTCGGCATTTTTTCCGAGTTAGCCGCCGCGAAGTTGCTCCACCCGGCTCCGATTGTGCAACGGGGGGGAAGCGGCGGCGCGCAGCGCGCTCCCGCCGGGCACGGGGGGAAGCAATTCCCGGACGGGCGATGGATTCCCGAGGGTCCGGAGGGCGCCGGGGCGACGGAGAGGGGCGGCCGCGGGGCGAGGGTAGCACCACGGTGGCCGCTCCGTGTGTCCGTGCCGCGTTATTGCGGAACGCGAGAGATCCCGGAAAGGGCCCGGGCCAGGCGGACCCGCCGCCATCTTACAATGCGGGAGAGAAGTTGCACAGCAGAGGGGAGAACGCGGCCGAGGGGCCCAGCTGCTGCCCCGGGCTGCGGCGCCATCGCGCCGGAACCTCCCGGCACACACGGGCCGGCGCCATTCGGGCCGGCTTCGGCGGAAGGGTAGCGGCAGCGACACCGGGCTGCGCTGACATCCGAGCGGCCCCGGGAGCTGCCTCTCTCGGGCCCCCCCCGGCCCCCGCCCTCAGGAAGGGGCCGCGGCCGAGCTCAGGCCCGGAGAGCGGCCTCGCCGCCCCAGCCGGGCCACGGCCCCGCCGGAAGGAGCCGCCGCTTCCCGGCCTCTCCAGCCTCCGCCTCTCCCCCCCCCCCGCCCGTCTCCTCCAGGGGCGAGGGGGGGGAGGGCGATGGGGGAAGGGGAAGAAAAAACACCCAAAAAATAACAATAAAAAGAAGGGCGAAGCGGTGAAAGGGGAGGGGGGGGACGGCGGAGGAGGAGGAGCCGCGGCGCTCACTCACCTTGTTGATGCGTTTCAGCGCCATTGTGTGTGTGCGAGTGCCGGGCCCGTCTACGCGCCGCGGTGACTCCGCGCTCCACTCGGGGGGCCGGGAGGGAGGAGGAGGAGGAGAAGGAGGAGGAGGAGGAGGAGGAGAACGGGGAGGAAGGCGGAGAGGGGGGAGGGGGCAGCTGCTCTTCTCCTTCCTCCGGAAACAGCCGGGGGGGCGCTCGACCGGCCGGCCGCCCGAAGTCCTGCCTGCCTGCGGGCAGCGGGGCCGTGAGGCTGCCGGGAGAGCGCTCCGCCCGCCGCCGCCCGTCACGGCCGGGAGAGGGTGCGAGGTGCGGGGAGAGCCGAGAGGCGCCGCCCGCCCAGGGGAGAGCGAGAGACGAAGGGCGAGAGAGCCCCGCGCTGCCGCCGCTGGCCAGGCCCGGACGCCGCGGGAGGGTGGGAGGCGGGGCTGGGCCCGGCACGCCGCCGCCAACGGCTCCGGGGGCGGGGCCA
The DNA here is from genome assembly GCA_034509425.1 of Eopsaltria australis. Lineage (NCBI taxonomy): Eukaryota > Metazoa > Chordata > Aves > Passeriformes > Petroicidae > Eopsaltria > Eopsaltria australis. The sequence goes on along the minus strand of JAVTVJ010000172.1, from coordinate 804,241 downwards.
AGGGGCGGGGCCAAGGGCGAACGGGCGGGGTAGGGGAAGGAAGGTTCTGGGGCTGCCGCGGGCGCGGCCGCCTCGGGGCCGCTGTGCGGCTTTTCTTGCCCGCGGCGCCTGGGGGTCGCGGCAGGCTCCGGAGTTCGGCGGCCCCCTGGGCTCGGCGGCGGGCGCGCACCGCTGACGGCGGGTCCCGCCCCGGCCGCCTCCCCGTGAAATGGCGGCAGCGGCCGGATCTAGGTCCGCCCGCTGACGCGGCGGCGCGGTGTTCCTCCGCGCGTCAGCTGTGTGTCAGCGCCGCGGAGGGGTCACCGCCCACTGAGGGCCCGCGGCCCTCGCCTGCCCGGCGCCCGAGCTACAGGAGCGGGGCTCGGCCGTCCAGAGCCTGCGGACAGCCGGCGCTGCCACGGCCGCGGCCGTCGCGGCAGCGCCTGAGCACGGAGCAGCCCCAAAGCGATGGGTTTGCAGCGTTCGCCGCGGTGCGGGTGACGAAGCTAAAGCTTTGCTCTTGCCTAGGAAGAGCGGAGGCCTGGTGTGAGGGTAACGGGCCTGGACACTACCGGCACACACGAGGATACCAAACCAAGTGTCTCAGTATAGGGAAAAAAACATCACCAAAAGGAAGATATGGTGACGTGGACTGTCAGTACAAGGGCCAAACGCATCAAAGAGAATCATATAATCGTCAAAGTTGGAAGTGACCTTTAAAATCATCAAGTCCAACTATCGTGGCATTACCAGTGTAACTCCTAAACGGTATCACCCAGTGCCAGTTCCAGACACCTCTTAAGCATTTCCAGGAATGGTGACTCTACCACCTTCCTGGGCAACCTATTCCCATGCCTGACCACCTGAACAGTGAAAAATTTATTCTAATACCTAATTTGGAGCTACCCTGTCTCACCTCAACACCATTTCCTCTGGTCCCCTCACAGCAGGCAGTCTGGAAGAGATTGACCCCTGCCTCCTGATAACCTTTTAAGTAGTTGCAGAGTGGTGAGGAGTAATTATTTCATTTACAGTGATACCATCTGTGACACTACCAGCTCCTTAGAGGCTTTTTATTTTGTGCAGCGTGGGCCAACAGATCACTCTCAGCCAGGTGCTTTTTTCTCACAGTAATAAATTGTGCAGGTTTTCACATAGTTCTCTACAGGGGGAAGGACTCCTACTCCATTTCTGTGAAACAAGAAGACAAAGATTACAGCAGGGCAGTCAGGCAATGATGGAATATATTAGAATGACAAACATGGCATTTGCTGTCCAGGGGGGATGTGGACATAATCAGCTAAATTCATTGTACTAGACCCCCATCACATAATTAGCCAAAAACATTACACTAGACTCAGTTCATGTTTGTTATAGTGCTGTAGTTGTCTTGCTATCTAGGATACTAATTATTACTGGTCTGGAGAAGGCAGAATATTCAGAAAAGCTTACTCTGTAACAATATTTTCAATATGAACTTGACAATCGACAGCTGTGAATTAGGAGAGGAATGGGGTGTTTTTATTACTTTTAAAAATAGCAGTGCAGTAGGAGTGCCATAGTTTTTTAACACTGATTTTACAGGCTAGAAAGAAAACAATGCTTTGTACTTGTAAAGTCCAGTTATCTTGCTATAATCTCCTAAACCAATCCTAGCAACCTCCTTATGTAGTCTTCATTTTCTGCTTATTCTTTTAATTGTACTGAACAGCATGTTCAGGAAGTGTAATTCTGACTTATTTGATTTTCATTCTTATCATCTTAGTCAAGAATATTGCTGAAGAACACCTTTCTCTTCCTGCTTTGGATTACGGATGCTGTTAAACTGCTCCGAATCACCAGCATGTCTATCTTTCTACCACAGACATCTTCCTCTGCCATGTAAATTGCTCACAGACTTTCTGAGCTTCATTATTGTTTGTCATCTCAGGAGATTTAGATACTTGGCAGCATTCCAGTTCTACATTTTGTAATTATTATTTGAGATTAATGACCTCTAATATGACTTTATATTAACATTTTTGATCAGACCTGTGATTCACATTTTCTGTATAATGAAAGAAATTAAGAACAGCACAAACATACTGTTGACAGTGTATAATTTTCCCTGCTAATTTAAGGCAGCAGGAATTGTTAATCTGGTAAATCAAGTTTTGTTACATGTTAAAGTCAATATCTCTATTAGCATTTGACCCCAAAGAGAATTTAAAATTTATTGGATAGCTCTTGTTCATAGCCATTGCTCAGAAACAGGTTTGCAAATTTTAGTTTAGTATACTTGTTTAGGCGAACACTTTATTGCACTTGCTGGTCATTTTTAAAAAACAAATCTGCCAATTTAAATACTGACCTTTAAATACACTTGAGAAAAAAAAATTACGGCTTGTGTAGGAATGAAAAACAAGACATGCAGTCACAATTCTGTGACCAGTTCTGCAAGTCACAGCACACAGTCCTGCTTGGAGAACATTATACTTTTCACTCTCATCTCCTTTTCCTCAAATTGTGAGGTAAAAATCATGTATTTTCTCCTCAGTATTTGGAAATAAATAAAACCAAATACATTTTTTTCTTCTCTAGGAATATTTGGGCAAGTAAGGCCTCAAATACATTGATGTGCCCATACAGAGTTTCTCAGCTTTACCACATGCAGCAGGTATATTCTTTTGCACAGATTCCTCATATGGTAATATAAAATGCAAGAGGCGCAGGTGATGGTTAATGAATAAGGGTGTTGCAACTTATTGTGGAACTATTTGTGTTTGCTTCATTTTAATTTGATTTTTGAAGCTAACCCTCAGAAGTGGCTGTAGAGAGGTATTACCATGTCTAATCCTCCTCGGTAGTGGAGTTGGGGTAGACTTTTAGAGGTTTGTTATTCAAAACAGCTCAGTAGATGTGGCCCGGTAATAAACAGCTTGCACGAAAATACTGAGAGCAGACCAGCTCTCTTGAACCCTGTCTTTGAATTTTGTTTTTTCAAGTATGGTGTTTCAGAGTCCTTTGTGGCCAAGTGATCAACAGCCTCCAAAGGCTGGATTCACCAGTCCATTTTAGCTGCTTCCTGATGGTCCAACAGACAAATGGATGGTCCAGCCATGAGTGGAGGTTGCCTTGTTACACTGTTATATCACTGCCCTTCAGGGACTTGAGGGAAAGGCAGCCCAGCCTTTTAGTTTAAAGGTTAACGTAGGTTACTTGTACATCAGTGCTGGTTTTTCACTTCTGCTTGCCTGAGACCAGCTAGTTTTGTATTTGGAGCATGCTATTCTACCTGCTTTCAAAACAGGTGGAACAACCAAGCATTCTGGACACCAAGCAGCATTCCATACAGGATGCTTCATATATCTGAGAGGAAAGGGGGAAACAAGATACAAACGTTTTCCAAAAAGATTTTCCATTTTAGGAGAGAAAAAAAACATTACTTCAGCAAAAGCAAGATATCCATTTAGTCCGTCCAATAGATTACTATGAGTTCCTGTTTGGAATACAACAGCTCATGCTGCTAGAAAACAAAGCACTAAGATTAACAACAATAACAACAACAGCTTCTCCCTATTTGCATGCATTACCAGACCTCAATTTTCTCTTCAGCATCCTGTCCAGCTTGTTTTTCCTTTAATTATTGTAAATCAAGCTTGCAGCCAAATCCTTCTTTAATCTGAGCAAAACTCACCTTACTGAGGACCCTTTTGACTGAGTGGATACCACAAACAATAACATCAGAGGAGAAACCTGATAAAATAAGATTGTTCCATTGGCTTTTTTTTTTTTTTTCCCTAACATGACAACAAAAAAAGGGCTGAATTTGCCAAGCGCCATTACAAGACAGTGGAAAAATGGGTTTGGGGATGCTATTGGGTTTCCACTTGATCTGTTACAAATTCCAAAGACCAGCAGGCCTTTCTGTGTAGCTGGGGGCTTCTCCCCTTCAAAGAGGATGACCAGGTCACAGTTACAGACTTTGCAGTGCATGCTAAGTTCCCTGGCTGTTGCATCTGCGACCATTATGTCTCCTGTTAGGAAGAAGGAGTAGCAACCCCCTTTCACATCTGGAGTAAAGCCCAAGGCCAGTGTGTTAGGCAGCAGTCAGCTTTTTGAGAAATACTAGATGAAAGGTAACTTTCTTGATATTCCAACTTGGCCAGTTCTTCATCTCCTGTTGTTTCTTCAGCAGCTTCTCTAACATTTTCACTGGAATAATTCCCAAGCTAATGCACCTTTCCTTTGAATTAGAAGTGCTTTTTGTCTCACTTCTAGGTCATGGAGCAAAATGCTGAGTCCCTACATCAATCCATCTTAAGTTGTTGCTGCTTTGTGTAGGGAGGTGGAAAGCCTAGTGTTTATGTCTGCATATGACTCCCAGTGAAAACCTGAAGTGCTTGGTTGAATAATGATATGCTAAGGTTTCCTGGCTTGCACAGTCATGTGGGATTCACAGGAGTACAGAACACTTCAGTAACTTTCACCAAGATAAACAGACTGAAGTTCCCCACAAAACCTTCTGGCCTTCAGGATTTTGTTCAGCACATCACTGTTTAGCACTTTTTTAGCTTCATAGTGACAACATAGTTTTCTTGCAGTTAAAGATTTTTCTTCTCTTGAAATCCTTTGAGAAAATAAGAGCTATTTTAGAAGAATAAGCATATGACAGCATAAAGTTCTTTATGCTATTTTCACAGACCTAAGCAACAGAATCTCTGAAAATCACTACAGGTTATTTATTAGTATGCATACAGAGTATTCCTTTTTTTTCCCTAGCAAAACTACCATTTGATCTAGATGAAAAATATATCCCTGTCAAGTCACCAGCAGTTTTTGTCAACAAGAATCTTTATTTTCTGTGCTGATTCAGCTCTATGGATATTGAAGCATGAAAGTCCGATGAGCATGTGCATGGTGTAGTTATGATGCCAAATTTGAAAATTGAAAATTCTTGTTGTCGTGCAGTTACTAACTATCTCTGTTTCTTTCTTTTATATTAATTCTTTCCATGCCTGAATAAACATAGATAATATAAACACACATGGCAAAATAGCAGCTTAAAGCAGGAGTGTGAAGAGCTAAGCAATTAGCCGCTGTTGCTAAAACAAGGTAACAGGCTGAATTCAGCAGGCAAAACCCCTCTCTGGAGCAACTCAGGAGTTTTATCAGTTTCAGGAGGCCAGGATACATCAGTTGGAGACCTTGTCAAAAAGGTGTTTAATGGTGACCTACTTTACCCTATCCCTGTGGAGGTGGTTGCTTTTCCTTGTTATACCTGTTTTTTGTCCCCCCAGGCTGCCTTCAGACTGCAAGCTGTCTGTGTGGGTTACACTGTTACCGAAAATGACCAAACTCTTAACAGCAGTTTTCAGCAGTAGGTAATTTGACCTATTGTGTTTACTAAAGGAGACATCAAAGGACTCTCTGGAGTGCTTTCAAGATATGTCTATTTTTATAACTTTGATGTAATTGATTACAAGTCAGATTTGGACCATCCTAATTCGGTCGCTACTTCAGTGCCTGTTCCAGGATGCAAATGTACTAAGCAAACCACAACCTTTGAGGAGTGTTTGGGTTTAAGAAAGGATTTGACCAGTGTACTTAATAGGCTTTAAAAGTTGCTAGTAAAGATAAAATCTTAATGGTAATTAACATATAAAGGTAATTACTCAAACAGACCAATTAAGGTGTTTCACAGACTCCCCAGGATGGGCATGGCTGTTCAGGGGTCACAACACGCTGTGTTGATTGAAGTGCAGGCTTCCATTCACCTGCCTGGCTACATGCAAAGTACAATTTTCACTCTTTGACTAATTCCCTGACTAGAGGTACAGGGAACTAGTTAGCCTGAGCTAATCAGGGCACTGATGGTGTACTTCATACACTGAAGTATAAACCGCCTTTTATCTCAGTAGGTTTCCCTGCAGAGATTAGCCAGTGTTTCCAGACCTGGGGCAGATACCCTCACTGAGCTACGAGCCCTAGTACTATTGATGTCACAAATGGCCCATAGCAAACTGCCTCTCCTGGCCATGTCTCCTTCTTGTGAGGCAATCCTGCTGGTGAATTGTTCACATATTTGTAGCTAAATAAACATTACACTTCAGCGGAGGCAGCAGGTTGACTTTCTGTCACTCTTCATTTAGAGAGTTTTTTCTTTCTTCAACATTCTTTCTCTTTTTTTTTTTCTTTTTTCCTATTGTGTTTTATACAGAATAATGCTATGTTTCTCTGGGGAAATTATTACAGAGTCTTGTAGAGTGCTGTGTTTTAATTGTTTGATGGTGTATTGACTTCATTTAATGATTTAAGAAAATAAGAAAGTCCACAGAAATACATCAGGGTTTTTTGTTTGGTTGTTTGTCTGGTTTGTTTGTCTTTGAACTGTCAGGAGTATATGCTGGTTTTTTAGACAAGGGATTTAACTAACCAACTATCATTGGAACTAGGAGTCATTTTACTTTTTTCTGTCCTTTTGAGCAATCTCATCTTTAAAGATTTGCCTGATCTTTTCTTTGCTATGTTCCAGTTAACCACAAGGTATCCAAGAGCTTATTTAGACCTCAAACATCCAGGTAATTACAGCCAAATATATCTCTTAGAAGGATGGCATATTATTCTTGTTTGCTGTCTTATTGTAATTTGGCAAATATTGTTGATGACTTTAAGATATCAATACTGCAATTAACCAGTTATTTCAACATTATGGTAGGGCATGGACAAGGGCAGTATTTCTGAGAAGATGGCTTGTGACACACACAGTAGTCATGAAATATGGCTAAGTGTTGGCAATTTGCTGAAAATTTTGCAAATCATAAAGCAAAGGCAACTTGACTTCTGTACTGCTAGTGATTTTTATTCTTCAAGGTCAAGCATGCTTTTCAGTTTTTCAAGAAATTTTACATAGATTTGTCACTTTTCCAAGCAATAGGTGTGAATTTGTTTTTATAAAGACAATGAGGACTGCAAATTTTTTGGTTTGTTTTGCTTTGGAAAATGGGACATCATCTTGTTAAAAAAAATACCCCCTGAGAAACAATCACTTAAGGAGTTGGTAGTGGAATCCAAGATACTAATTTTCTCAGTCATAGTGATTTAAATTCAAAATAACAGCAAAAAAGATAATTTCCCTCCTGACTATCTGGTGGCTTATTTTAAATTATTTTATTATCTCCATTTAACTCCCATATTAAAAAAACACTGCTACGGCAGAAATGAAGAACTCAGGTACTTGGAGACTAAATGATACCCTTAACTGTACATCATTCAGGATATTTGACAGTATCAAATCATGTTGGACAGGCAATTTGAGGGACTATGTGCATCAGTAGTTTCTACTATACTTGTTTTCTGATTAATCAAAACATTTCTGCCCCTGAAACTGTCAAAATAACTCACACAAAAGTAAAAAAACCAAAACCCTAAACAAAAATAATTTAATTCCTCCTGGGAAAGCAGTTTAAAGTATTCTCAAGTGTTTTAATAATTTAACTATAGACACTATTACAGGACATTGTGTTCTAATAAAAAGGGGCACTAGGATCTTTTCCCAGTTTCCAGAAGCACTCTCCTAACATGTTGTTCAACATGAATGCCTCTTAATTATCATGTACCTTTCACAGCCATTAGGATTACATTTCCTGTAAAGTAAGTTCTGTAAATGTTGGGGTGATATGTTTATATCCTACCTGTTGTGTTAGCTACTTTTTCCCCTTTTGAATTGGCAGAGAAAGCATCTTATTAAAAAAAATATTTACAGACCTTACAGCTCTGTGCACTGGGGTGGAGTACAGAATTTATATAAATTTCTGGCAATATCTTGAAAAGTAAGTGAGGAAGTAACCTACAAATCTAGGGAATAGCCAGCTGTGTAGATCTAGAAGTGCACTGGGCTATAACTGAGTTATGGTCCAGAGGATGGGGAATGTCTGGGAAAAAACAGAAAAGAAAAAGAATTAGTAAGATAGGCATAAATGGGGCTGTGTTTATCTTATTTACCAACTGTAATGCCATTCCATGTCATTGCCTTGGAATCAAGATAGCCACTTTTTTCTTACTTCCATCTCCATCTGTTGGACATACACTTGTCTAAATTGAGGAGCCATGGTGTTTTGGGTTCTGGTTTTTCTTTTGCTCCTCTTTATTCTTGTGAGATGACAGAGAATGAGTACGGGTTACTGTCAGTGCCACACCTGGCTAACCTTGGAATGGGGAGTCAGGCTCGGAAATCTCCTCAGCGCTGCTGTTGCACAGCAGCCTGAGAAGGGATGACAAACTGCTGTTTCACTGCAGTGTCACTGGGCATTGTGACACAGGAAGAACTCAAGAGCAGCATGCAGTCCTACAGCAGAGATCATCTACTCTGTCCTCAGCAGGGAAGCTGGTAGTTTTTCTGTGCTATAATTAGCCACTGCCAATGAATGCACATTGCATCACAGGAATTAGTCTTGTGGCATTCTCACCTTTGCCTTCCAAAATGAAGGAAATATCTTTCAGTGACAGCTCTCATGCCAAAGGAGTAAAGTACTAAGGGAAAAAGTATACCTTCACATATCTGATCAAGAATATACAGTCTTCAATGGAGTTTAAAAAGGAAAGGTAAGTGGTCTGCTGCTGAGAATATACTGACATATATATAGCTTCTTGTCCCTAGAATTCCCATCATGAGCACAGCTTGTAGTGTTTTGATAGTGGTTTTAATTCACATCTGTTCATTTAACAGTGTGTACTTCCCAGATTATGTCAGCTTTGTCCTCTGTAGGTCCCTTAGTGAAGGGGAGGATGTATCTGTTTTCCATCATTGTAGCTTCCTCCCAGGGAAGAATCTGGGGATTTTGCAGTCTGGTATATTGCAACAAACGAGGCAGAACCTGTCACAAATCAGTAACATACCTGGTCTCTTATGAACATATTAGTGAATCCTAAGGATACTGTTTTGATTTGAGTAAAACTTGTGAAATAGCAGTTCCCTGGAAGCCAATAAAGTTCCAAATCAATGCAAGTCTATATGTGACCAGCAATCAGATCATTCTGGATCCTCATGAGCAGTACACACCGGATCAGCCACCTAGTGTGGATGGAAAAACGGTGATTCATGTAATGGGTCAAAATCTAAAACTCATTGCAATATTAAATTTACTGTGTACTTTCTTGTGCATTGTTAATGTTGCTTGACTGATATTTCTTACAATAGTTTCATGTCATACAACTCGTTGCTTTCTGTGGTTTAACACAATTTCAACTTAGGGTAACTGAGTGGATATTCATAGTTTCATCTTGTTCTATTTCTGCAACTGTTAGAGTAGCTGTAGAAACCACTACCAGTGATAACTACTTCATCAAAAGACAGCTCCAGCTTGGAAAAACCCATACAATATAAATAGAAAGTAACTGAACTTTGGCTGGGGATATCTGGGAAGCTAGCACTGAATATACTTATTTTTTCTTGAGCTGGGAATTTATTTGACTTTGTTTTATACACAACTCATGGGTAACATTTCCCACTCCCCAGCAACAGCAATCAGAGAAAGGAATTAAAGTGTTAAACTCATGGCTGAGAGATCAAAGCATGGCATTTTTCTTGAATAAATAAAAACAGTGTCTACTGTTCTGTTCTCTCATGCACAAAGTCACCATGTTGGAACCTGATGCAATTCTTAGAAATCTTGCCATTTTTCTTTATATTCGTGTTTTCATTCATTTCAAAATTCATTCCTTACAATTTCCAACAATAAGTGCTATTCTAAGCTGCGGGGAATTTTAAAATTCAACAATAATACATGCTGTTAGTAGGACTCTGCAGCTACTCAGGCAATTATGATAGCACCTCCTTTCAAAACATAATGGTTACATTGTAAAATTCTTGGACATTAGCTAGATTGGAAAGTAATACCAAGCTCATTTAGCAGTAATTTTATAATATGAACATTATGCTATCACAAGATTACCCCACTGATTTTGTTATAAATGTGATTTGTTTCCTTATCCTATTTTTCTCTCTAACACTTTGCCCACCATGCACAGGTAGATGTTTTCAATAAACACCAGCAGAAGCCACTTAAGGTGCTGGGTTTCAGAGTCAAGTGAAAGCACAACACTCTCAGCTTTCTTCTCTGAGCAACTAAACCTCTGGATGTAAAAATATGAAATAAAAACCTAACCTGTGTGCAGTGCAATTGCAACTTGCTTGCTATGTTCTTAAGCATAAAATACAGGAAACTAACTCTGTCTGTGTGGTCTTATATCCAATTTTAAGCCAGTCTGCTTAGTGTTTGAGATTCAATTATTTTATAGTTGGATGTTGACAGTGCTGCATAACTAGCTGATGGAGACATTGCATGAAATGAATCACAGTTCCTACAGCTCTTCTGGGGTGTAATGATTTTTCTTGCTTTTGGGGAAGTGGAAGAGAAAGAGATCTTTGCATACAGCAGGAACAGCAGCTAATCACACCCCATTGTGAAATGATTCAAATACAAAGGGAGAGGTCTACCTTCCTCCCAGAATGGAGACTTGTGTTTGCTGATCACAGAAGCCAGGACAGTGTAGTTTTTAGTTGGCAGTAATACTTTAGCCTGCTGCAGAGATGATTCCAGGTGATCAGTTTGGAAAATGGCAATACCAATTCCAAGAAAATGGTTGTAACAACACCAGACATCCTTTTGATAGAAAAGCCCATTACCATGAAACATTACTGAGCAAATTACTGTGCTATTTAGGCTTGTTTTACTGATGTAAGGACTGTGTGTCTGCTGCCTCAGAACCTTTTATCTTTTATCCCTACTGTTTTGTACCTGGTAAAATAAAATAAATGTATGTAATTTATGTATGTTCTTCTCCTTTGCAAATCTCATGTATTCTAGACAGACTAGTAAATATTATCTCATTTTACAGCTGAATTAAGGGCAGAGGGAAACAGAGCAATTTTCGAAGGGTAGCATAAGGAGGAACACAAACAGATTCTTTTCATCTATCCTTAGTCTGTTGGACCAGGACCAACCAGCTTTTGGATGCTGAACGCAGCTCTTATTTCTGCTGTGAGCTGGACCACTGCAGCTATGTTGTAGTGACAAGAACAAATTCTGCCAAACATCATCTGCACCGCAAACTTTTCTATCATTCTTATCAAAGCTTGGGCTGGTGTTTGGGGAATGTTTGGGGATGTCAAAGACCTGAGCTAGCCCTAATGATGGAGATCTCTACACGTGGGCTCCATGCTCCATTTTATCTGTAATATTCTTGCTAGATGAAAAATTCCAGTGAGAGAGCACACCTAGTGCTGAAAGCAATAATCATCTTTCCATATAGGTGACCCAGGTTCTGTTCAAGTATCTATGGGCTTTTTGTGCTGCTCTTTTATCACAGAAACTTCTATATCCCCTCCCAATACCAGAGTTTCAGTGGCCAAATTTAGCATGAAACACATAAGCAGAGGCAATCTCTACTTTTTAACAGTTCACAAACTGGAACTAAATATACAAGAATGAATTGTTGCATGTTACTCTCCCCACAAAAAAGAGAGAACATTTTCCAGATACCAAACAATACTGATATTTGAGTTGAAAAAGATGCTGACAAAATCCTGAAGAAGCAATCTGCCTGTGGAATAAGAAGGTCCACATAGGGTGTTAAACACGTGTAACACAGGGAAGATGTCACACCTGTCTGCTGAACCTCCTGACGTTGACTAATCTTAAATTCTGAACCCATAATGTGGTCCCTGAAGATGGATTACTTTGTAAAACCCTGTTCTTTCCTGCAGGACTGAGCAAGCCTGAAGCTTACATTTTTCACCTTAAAGCAAACAGGAAGCCTGCAGCCAAATTGCAGGGTGAACATGCATCTCCTGGGCTCCAGTTCAAACTGGATTTCTAAATACCACTTTTCGCTTCCGCTTGGGTTAAGAATCTCACCCAGGTTTCATTTTCTTTATAGGTTTGCTGTAATCTATGGCTTTCAGACTTTGATACACCAAACCCATCTATGACTCATGTCAGCTGATCCCTATGCAACAGGAGGGGCACAGGGAGAGCTATTCCTCTCTGCAACCTGTGCTGATGGACTCGCAGTGTGCTGAGTGCAGCACTGATCAAAGGCAGTTCAGCGGGGCTGGGGAGCTTCCCTGAAATGTCAGCTGTGCTCCCAGTATCACAGCGAGCATCCAGTGAAGGCTGGAAGAGCAGGACAGTGTGGGGAGGAGGAGGGTAGCAAAGAGGTTCTCAACTTCAGTGTGAAGTTGTTTGATTTAGGACTGGAGGATTTACCTTATGTATTCTTCCCTCAGAAAGTCTCACAAAGGAGGTCACATCACGACAACTGATGTATAATCTTTACAGGAGTAACCAAATGTTTGACTGTTTCATTTTCTTGTCTAATAGCCAGCATCTGCCTAGACAAGAAGGAATCATCTTAGGACATCAGACACAGTCATTACATGGATAAATTTAGGTGAGGTAGGGAACTTAGTTACTCTGAGGTCACAGGAATATTCCCACTAGCTAAAGGTGATGATTCATCAGGAAATGTTAATGTAGGGTCACAGGTAGAAAAGTAATAGGCCAGAAGCACAAATAAGTTGGATTTATTTTAAACTTAGTATCCAGTATTTTCCAGCAGGAAAAGTGTACAGTTGATTTGGGCAGATATGGTGGAGTTTCAGTACATTGAGGGAGGAGAGAAAACTGTGCTTCAGTCAGGATCATGTAAGGAAGGAGATAGGTCTTGTAGGATTGTGTTGCTTCAGCTTTCCTGCTCGTGCTCTATGCTATGTGCTACTACCCTTATGGTAGCAAAGCACCTTGAGCCAAACAGTATTGTCATGGCCAAGGGATTAACGTTAGACTCTCCAGGTCTGGATGGATTGTCTAAATTGACCCAGAACAGCTACATGCTTCCCACTTTTTCATCTGCCTATACAGGGAGGATCTTCTATGCCAAAAAATGACCCGTCTCCTAGACATTAAAATAGAATAAAATAAAATAAAATAAAATAAAATAAAATAAAATAAAATAAAATAAAATAAAATAAAATAGACATGTGTGATAGGTCTTGTTCTATGCAAATTATTGCCAAACACGAGGTGGATGGGCCTCTCCCTGTAACATTAAACATCTCAGCACTCACATTATCCTCACTCACATGAAAAACTTTCAGTCTTTTTACTGCAATAGTTTTAACACCATCAGCTTGGAATACAACTTGAATGCGGCAGGGTGTTGACAGGTAACTATATAAAATCTGTAAAGCCTAAGCCATTTATTATTAAATACAGTCACTCACATCCCCCGTCACCAGCCTTCCCTTCCCTTCCCTTCCCTTCCCTTCCCTTCCCTTCCCTTCCCTTCCCTTCCCTTCCCTTCCCTTCCCTTCCCTTTCCCGCCCGCGCGCCCCCTGGCGGCGGGAGTTCCCCCAGCCCCCCGCGCCGGCGGCAGCGCCCCCTAGCGGCGCGGGCGGTCAGCGCGGGGAGGGCGGCGCGCGCGGGGTCACGGGCCCGGCCGGCCGGGCGCGTGCGCGGCCCCGCCCCTTGGCGCGTGCGCGGCAGGAGCATCTCGGGTCGGCGCGCGGGGGGCCGGCGGCAGTGGCTGGCAATGGTGCTGGAGACTCTGGCCCGAATCGTCAAGGTCCAGCTGCCCGCGTACCTCAAGCGCCTGCCGCTGCCCGAGAGCGTCGGTGGCTTCATCCGCCTCACAGGTAGGCGCGGGCAGCGGGACCCCTTCCCGGTCCTGCCTGGGACCCGGCTCCCAGCCCTCGCTGCGGGCATCACTCGCTGTCTCCGGGCCGCGGCACAGAACGGGGAGCCCCAAAGCTTGACCTGTTGCAGCAGGAGGATGGCCCGGCAGGCGGTGTAGGTGCCGTGTGGGGCAGGGGGAGCTGTCAGGATGAAGGGCAAGGAGGGAGTAAAATGTTCGCGTGTGAAATTCCTCTGGGAACCAACGCCGGCGAACCAGGGGCCGTGCACGGAGATGCATTGGGATTGGGCCTAAAGCACGGCCTCTTCCTCGTCTTCACGGGTCAAAGACAGCATCGGTACCGAGTTAAAACAAAAAAAGTCCGCTCTCTGGAAACCTGCCCCATATGTAAAGTTAGGGTAGTTTTTAAATTTAGTAATTGTTGTAAGTATTTTCTGCGTGAGGGAGTAAAAGCACCAGTTCATTGATTGTAGTCCTGTCACAGAGCGAACAAGAAAGAAACGTGAGTAGTGGCGAACTCCGTTCAGTGCTTCGCACACTGAGGCTGTGGGTGCCCCGCTCGGCGGTGAGAACACGGGCAGGCAGTGTCAAGTGTCAGGATTAGCCCTGTGACAAGCAGGAAGGAACACTCTCCACAGAAAGTAGAAGCAGAAAAAGTCCTCAAAGCGCAGAATCAACCTTATATCTTGCAGCATTACCACTATGACTGTAATAGCGTTGGAAAATTGTTAAATTTAGAACAGGCACAGTTTATTTAAAGCCAGCTTTGAGTACTTCTTTCTTTCCAGCATGTTCATGCTGCTTGTGAACGGCAAGTCCCATTATCTTTCTCAGGAACAAGCAGATTTCTTTTAAATTAACTGTTCTTCTTCCACAACTTCTCTCGCATATGAAAAAACTGTTAATTATATTTACCAAATAGAGAAATTCAGCTGCTACAAAGTTGTGAGGTAGGGGATAAACAAACTACAGAACAATGCAGCTTCTCCTAATATTTGGCAGCTTCCTAATGAAGCCATTGCCCTTGTAACCACAAGTTGACTTAAAATTTGTTGAGCTTAGGAATATTTTAGTATCTTACTGCTTTACTTGTCTAACCATGTCTTTCTATAACAGGACTGTATTTGTGCAGTCTCTGTATTCACAATGCGTAGTAGTAATATGATTTATTCTGAAAACCTCTTTTGTTTGGTCTGTAGACCAAAATCAGGATTTTGGGGATTCTACATCGTGTGATCAGTGGTGGAGAACTGTTTTGTTGTCACATTGTTTACCCCATTGACTTCAAGGTACTTCCTTGAACTTGGAGGGAGGGCAAGAAACAAACAACTGGACTTCTTTAAGTGTAGACCAAACATGTGAAATGTCAGTCCCAAAATATTAAACAAAAGTAAAAGAAGGAGCTGAGTCAGAAACTGCTTTGAGAACTGGTAGGATTTAATGAGCATACCTGAAAGATCCACTGCCTCTAGTTCTTAGTGATTTTTTTGACTAGACTCTAAAAATGGGAGACAAAAGTATATTTAAAAATACATGGCTATAGAGGGAATATTTTTACAGTTTAAATTTTTTTTCAACAGTAAGCTAGACTAGCATCTGCTGCCATGCTTATACATCTTCCTCTCAGGGTGAGTATGAATGAATATGGAGGTAAAAAAGCAGAACTGTACAAGGTGCTTCAAGTTATGGCACAGGGTAGGTGCAGTACAGAGAGACTGTTGAGAAGGATATTGTAGGACACTGCATCCTAGATACCTAAATTAAAAAATTATCATCTCTTAGTGCTTAAAGGTCATTGAAAGTCATTGAAACACCATTGCTCATTGAAGAGTCGTGTGCTTACTTGCACGCAGAGATGATGTCAGTCTTAAGTTTCATTTGAGAAGATGATTGCTTGAGCAAGTGCTGCCTCTTCTGTGTTGTGGTCTTTGTCCCGTCCTAAAGTTACAATCCTCTAAAAGCAGGGGATTCCCAATCCTGGGGTTATTTTGCTGTGAATTATCATTAGGGAAAGACTATTAGACATTTTGCGTTTGCTACTGTTACAAATTACGGAGTCTATTCTTTGATAAGTGGCATACTTGGCTTCTTTCTGGAAAGTGAGAACATTGGTCTAAAAACATTTAAAGTACATTAATATTTGCCCTTTGGTGGCATCTATTGAACTTAATCAGGGACCAGCACTATGAAACACTCGGTAACATAGACCTTGCTTGCAAATGCAGGCCAGAATCCAGATTTGGAACACTGCAGTCTTTTCTTAACTCTTTTATTGCTTCTGTAAACTCTCATTAGCTTGCAGGCAGATTTAGCTTCAGTTCCCGTACTGCATCAGTTGTAGAAACAACAGACCAAAAGTATATGGAGCACTTAGTTTTTTTTATAGGATGTTATAGTGTGCTGGTTAAAGATCTGGACACCTGTTGTCTGTTGTGACCTTATAAAATCAGAATGAAAAACTGCTTGTTTGAAGAGAAAGACTGTTAACATCCAGTGCATACCTCCTGAAGGTAAAAGCAATGAGGGAGGAAGGAAAGAATGTTTGACCTTGGGTTTGAAAGTGGATATCTAAATTATCACGCTGTGCTGCTCAGAAGCCTCTTTCAGTGTCTTGCCATTGCTGCTTTAGCCTTCCTTTCTCAAGTTCAGTGAAATGAAGAGTATTGTCTCATGCCAGCATTGCTTTTTGTCCTGGAAGATGTCATTAAAATGGCATAGGCATTCACCTCAAAACAGCAAACAACCAAAACCAGTCAGGATAGATCTGCTTATTAGTTCTGAAAATAATGTAATTAGTAAGTACTTTGAATTTGTATGAAGAATGTCATCAGTTCAGAGAAGATACAGGCACAGTTCAAATATTCCTTTTGACTGATAGTTAATGCTTGTGAAAAGTTTGGTATGCAGTTGAGCTGTTACTGTAACAAGCTGGTTTTGGGTCTGCATAGGGTTATTTCCACAAAAATCAGCTGAAACGTAAGTCAAAGATATCAAAGGAGTAGTTGATGGAAGACAAGCAGGGAACACCTGCTTTGATTTTACTCTCAGTGGCTCGTCTCTCTGTCTCTACCTTGTGCATATGTTTCTTTTGTTTTTGGATGTGTTACTGTTGGACTAAAAATTAAGACGACCTCTCCTTCAAAATGTCTGTGGCCTCAGCTTCTTGGAATTCTCTGGTTTCTGATACTTTCCAGGACTTCTCTTTGGGATTGGTCTCTATCTAACACAAGTCTGAAGACTGACCTGTTCGATACACTGTTCTTCATTTCTGGCTTCAAAGTCTGCCTCTCTCCATGCAGCAGAACTGATAAAGAATATCCAGAATCAGTGTAATGGCCGAATTCTGAATTGTCAACTGTGAAAATAGTCTTGTGAATTGCCTTACATCTGCTTCAGAAAGGTATGAATGGATTCAAAACCAGAGCAGACTACACTTGTAGGAAGACATAATGACATTGGTTTGGGTGAAGGGTTTTTCCCTTCCCTGCTCACTCAGCCCAAAGATCTCTGACAGTGCCTTGTATCTCATGAACATGATCATCAGCCTTAGAACATGATCACGCTGATTTTTCAGTGTAAACATAGGAGCTTCAGGCAGTCTTTTGGCAATAGCAAGCCAGTTTATGATTAGTGTACACATGAATGTAATCAGGGGCTTTCCAGAGACTCCTAGGTTAGAAGTAAGCACAGAATTTACTGGCTAGTGAGGACAAAACTATTTATCAGCAGTTAGCTTGGTAAAAATATTAAATAATAACCATCCTAAATAATAGCCTTGTACATTCTATTCATGTTTATTTCTAATTTCCTTTCTCAGAGGTTACAGCTATCATGTTCCTCTTTCACTTGAATGAACCCAGCTGGCTGTGAGTCATCCATAGACGTGACCACTGTTCTGATTTTTGATGCTGTATCAGAGTGTGAGACATGCCCTTTCTGTGTGTCAATCTTAGCCTAGTTCTGTTCATCACACACTTGACAGATGCCCTGGTCCTGGTGTCATCTTGCAACATCTGTTCTCTCTTGGAGTTCATAGGAGTAGCTTTGTAGAGATCCACATTTTTGCCAGCAGTCAAGTTAAATGCAAAGTTTGGAATTTTTTTTCAGTGACCAAATACTTGTCCTCTCTTTTGAAATACATTACAAGTCAGTCTTTCAGGTAAGGTCAGAAAGTGCATTTGGATTCCTGATGGAATTGATGGAGTGTTCTGGAAAAGTAATGATAGAAAAGGCAAACAGGCACTGCTGTCCAGGAAACTCAGGATTCTGTATAGCTGAAAACATTTAAGTATCTCAGTGTTGATTATTATTTAGGGCTTGGAGCTTGTTGGAGGAACTAAGAAAAGAGCATCAGAGATTAATGTATTGCAGTGATTCTCAATGAATGTTGTGAATTGTGGTGTGTAGGGACTGCTGCAGGTGCAGTTGGGAAATGACTACTGAGACTTCTCACAATGCCTTTAGCATTTATGCTGCTATGATGCATTTCCAGATAAATGCATTAAATGTGGCTGTCACATCAAAGGCTGCAAAGAACAAAAGATTAATCCCACAAATTATTTTCATTACATTGCCTGGTTCCAGAAAATTCAAATCCTTAAGGAAGATCCACTGGATTTTAACTGGAAAAGTATTAGTATAAATATGTGTTTTATTAGTACAAATAAAATAAAGCTATACAGAATAATGTATTTTCTGAGGGCTATAACCCACCTGGCATCCTTAGCCTGCTCTGTTGTGTTTTCTTTCTTGTACATCTTAATTTCAAAAAATGAATTGTAGAAGAAAATCTTGCTATATTCTGATGCTAAATAATTTAGAAGAGTAAGTTGATTAGTGTCTTGTCTTAAAAAGTGCTTGTACAGTTATTTGTGCTCCAGCTCATTATATTTTTATCTTTCTCTTCTAAAATATTTTTAACTGCCTTCTCTATGAGGGTTTAGATTTAATACATTCTCCAGAAATTTATAAAAATGCTCTCAACCTTTAGTGCACCATGGTATTTAAATTGCACTGAAGTATTGTCACAGCATGTTCCACGGCTGGGAAGGTGGATCCACCTTATATATATAGATCTGCAATCTTTATTTATATATATAAAAAATGCCAATTATTGATACATTTCTTAAAAAGTCCAGTACGTCTTCTCTCACCAGTATGCCTGGAAGTTTTATAATGATGTTGCAGGGCAGCCAGATCTGCAGTGGATATTGTTGTCTTTTACCTGTACTTGAAAGAAGTTCCTTACATTGGTAAAAAGCAATCTTCTGTGACTTGACCTACTGATCATAGGTCTCTTTCTTTCTCTGTGTTGTAGAAACTGGTCGCAGATCCCTGAGCAAACAGAGGTCTGAAAAATAAAACCAAAAAGACTGGTGAAGGTTTTGCCAGTGCTTTAGGGTTGCCCTTTTCGGTAAACCTTTTATTTGTTTTGTGTTTATCTTCCATTGAATCATCTTCTACAGTGATGAAGTTCAATTTCAGATGAAATTCTAGGAGTCCAATTTTTACTTTGACTGGAGTAAATCCTAGAACTTAATCTAGGGTTTGGTTTTTTTTTTTTTTTTTCCTTGAGACTCACCAGTGGAATCTTGTTTGCCCTGAGGGCCCTGCTGGCTGAGCAGCCCCATTCCATACCCTCAGCCTAAGCCATTTGAAAGCAGCTGATGCTGCACCATCCTGGAGTGGTGTCAAGAGCCACCCTAAATCCACCTTATCTTTAGTTTCAGAATGGCTGCGGTTACTGCCGTTCCTGGGTGTGCTGGCCTTGCTCGGTTACCTTGCTGTTCGTCCCTTCCTTCCCAAGAAGAAGCAGCAGAAGGATAGCTTGATTAACCTCAAGATCCAGAAGGAAAATCCCAAAGTAGTGAATGAGATAAACATTGAAGATCTGTGCCTCACTAAAGCTTACTGCAGGTGTTGGCGTTCGAAGACGGTAAGACATTGTGCTTCTGTAGGATTAGAGATTGAAACTTGCATATTTTTATCAGTGCTTTGGTGGTGGATTGCTCTGTGTTGAGCTGTTGCCTTTCTCTGGGGGTGGAACACATTCCTGAGCTTTGTACAATGGGACAGACCTACCTACATGAAGAAAGCAACTGTAGAAACTTGAAAGAAATACAGTAGGGTTTTTCTAGAAATGTTTAAGAGAGTGACCACATGTGAGCAGAATAAAACCAAGCAAACCTGTTTTACTATTTGGAAATGCATTGCAACTAAATAAAAGAGAACTATTCTTATTTTGCAAAAAAATAATGCTTAGAAAGTTGTTCATATTAGAATGAAAATAAGGCTGGGCTGTGTTGGTGAGGGAGATTCCCATCTCGTCCAGAGCAGTGAGATGACTGGTTGGGATAGTCCATATCTCCCAAATCAGCTAGATGTAAATGTGCATATTTCACCTAGCCTCAATTTTCATTTCCTGATTCAATTTTGAATGTCCTAACCACACTCTGGTTTTGTTCTCTCTGGACCAAATGCTCTCCTTTTTTAATAAAAACAAAAAAGTCTGTCCTGAACAAGCTCACTCAACTGTTCTCACTTCGGACTAATCACTTCAGCCAAGTATTTCAGGCTTTTCTTAAAAAGTACTTTCTGGTTGCAAATGATTAAATCTATTACGAGCATTCCTATTAGTTCTACAATAAATCTCAATCCATTTGTAGCTGTGATGGCTGCTTTGTTTGCTGTTCTTTCATGGAAGAGGCCTTGTCCCTGACTTTGTGTCTAAGAACAGCTATTTTAGCATCTCACAAACTTAAGTTACCCATTAGCAGTGTTTGTTTTCCTTAGTTTCTTGTGTCTGATAGGAGGCAGGGAGCTTGATGTGGAACCAGGACATGACAGGAGGAACTAGCAACATTATCAGAGTGCTCAGGGCATAGGAAGAAATACAGAAATCACCATGCAACTGCTGTGCAGAATTATGCTAATTCCTTGTGTCTGGTTTTTTTCAGTTCCCCGTCTGTGATGGCTCCCACAACAAGCACAATGAATTAACAGGAGATAATGTAGGTCCACTAATACTCAAAAAGAAAGAAGTATAGCAGATGCTTCATCTACATGACTGATAAAAAGTCTTTTATACTGTTGTAGTTGCAAGGGACAGCGTTTTATTATGTGATTGGTATGATTTAGTTTCATGATTGCTGTAGATTCCTTTTTGGAATAAATGCATTTAGACAGTGATGAATTCATCACTGTTTTGGTACCTTATTCTGAGAAGAATTTTGCCTGCTTTGTAAAACTGTAAAGTACCTATCTCTGTAAATAAGTCGTTTATTTCAATAATAAATTGACTTTCTACAACTAAGCCTTTTTTGTATGAACATACAGTTATAAAACTGTCACTATTTCATGTGATGTAAATGCACTTTTCTGTTGAGTTGTTCTGCTGAGAAACCATCTTTTATTTTTCTTTTCAGGAACAAATTTAAGTGTACTTAAGTGGGGGAGAATAAGATACCAACTTCCTCCTGATCCTTTTCAGCCAGGCAGCAGATCAGTGTTAAGTCATGCAAGCTGAAGGTCTGGCCTGCTTGGTGCCTAAGTGGGCAGTTTGTTGGTCTTACACAAAGCCCAGCTCAGACAAACCCCACACTGTGGGAAAGTTTCACACAGCATCCCAAGTGGAAGTGCTGGCAGTTCCAGGCCATATATTAACTAAACCATTCAGCAGGTCAGCCACCAACATTACCCCTGTATTTTGGGCCCTGTGTTGAGGGTAAGGAAACACAAATTTGCCTCCTGCAAGTTGACTTGCACTATAGACAGTATGTTTTGCAATGGGAATTTTGAAAGGACAAATGGGTTAAAAGACAACTGAGGATGCAAAGCTGAGCTGTTCTCTTGGCTTGTTACTCATTCAGAATTACTATTCAGACAAGTCAGAACTTTGCTGTGGGGAGGCTTAATTTCAGATGCAGATAATTACTACTTACCTAACTGCTGGATTTCCAATTAATTATTCTAAAGTGCTTCATTTTCTATGAAATAGTGCATCCATCAGTTTAAAAATGAAAACTTGATCCATGCTACAGTTTTAGACAATGGTACCAAGACAGATTTCACCTGTTCCTTAACAGCATTTCATTTTACCTGTTGTTAGGTGGGGAGCCCCAGAGCTGTTGCCAAAGCTGATCACCACAGTGCTGAAACAGAAAGCGAGTCAGAAAGCTTGTTCTCACATGAGGGCTGTTGCAGCAGCAGCAGAATTAAGGTAGATCATTCCTTCTCCATTTGTGACAGTTGTAGTTCTAGGTACCAAAACCTCTTGCCTTGCAGCAGAAGATGGCAGATAGGATGTGACCGTGTGCTAAATGCCTGCTTCTACGAAGTGTGTAACAACCATGGTGTAATGTTTATTGTTTAAATGCTTCATGGGGTCTTACCTTAATGGATAAGCAAACTATAAATGTATTAGGATTGTCCTGGGTTAAGCAGGAGGGGTCAAAATCTAGGAAGTGATCTATGCTGCAGGAAGGGCTAGAACTTCCTTCCTGGGAGAGAGAGCCAATAATCAGGTAGTTTTAAGGATTGATATGTAAGTGAACCAATTAAAAACTTGATCCGCCTTTGGGGAAAAACCATATATAAGCAGAGACCCTTTGATCCTCTTCCTCTTTTGCTCTGCTGCTGTGTAGAGAGGAGCATCTCCTGCTTCTCTCCCTGGTAAGGTCCCAACCCCCCCCCCGCCCCCACTCCTTCCAAAAGAGGGAGGTGGGGGGGGGGGAAAGGGAAGTTTATGGCAGCCGTGCCGCTGCCGCCGGGAATGGGGGAGGAAACGGCTGGAATTTTCAGCAGATACAGCTCAGCCGGTGTGCCAGCTACACGAGACAGGGCCAGGCAAGGACCGGGCTGGACTCCATCCAGCTCGGGCCAGGCCCTGCCTTGTTACTTTGGGCCCAGATGGCCCCAGCAGGCCGAGCCAGCTCCGCAGAGCCAGGCACAGAGACTCTGAGAGCTTCTGCCATCCAGCTCGGACCTGTTCAAACAGCCCAGCAGAGAGCATGTGATCCTCACACTGCCAGAGAGAGAGAGACAGAGATTAACTCTGTCCATGCCTGGACTAAACTTACAGACACCCATCCCTCCTTGCACAGAGAGGGGAACGAGTGAGGACATCTACATAAATGCAGCACAGAGACTTTACAGTCAGTGAGGAAAGCAGAACCGATACCTAGAGAGAGGAACATAAGAAGTGCTTCGAGAGTGAAGCTGAAAACTCTTGGAGAACCATAGTTGAGGACTAAGCTGATAAATTCCCTGTAATATATGAAGATATAGTCCAAAGAAAAGATGTGAAGTTCTAATTGCAGCCAATGAACTGAAATACCTGGGTAAAGACAAGTAGGTGTTGAAAAAGTACAGCCTGATGAGAAACTTGAACCAAGAGAGAGGAGAGGCTGTGACCCAAAGCCCTGGTCCCGGGGAGAATGCTAGAGAACCTGTGTTGTCAGGAGAACCTGTGTTGCTCAGCACAGAAGAAGGGATTTTCTTTGTTGCTGCAATTGAAGTGTGCATCCTTAAAACAGGTACCCTGTGGACTGTTCATAACCCACCATAGTGGCTGTGAGAAGGCTACTGGGGTGGGAGGGATCCACCATTAAGCTGGTCTTTCTTCCGGGCAGCGGCTGATAGGCAAAAAACTGTATTTTTCTTACAGAAAATCCATGGTGTAAGCAAAAGAGACTTCTCTCCCTAAATGAACTAGAACAAGAGCTATTTCTAAAGTAGTAAACTGACTGGAAGTCGAAGTGTTGTCTTTCGTATGTTGTCAGAGAGAATGATATAGAGAGGTAGAGAAAGGAGGGGTGGTCTAAGGAGTTTTTTCTGGTTTTTCTTAGGTTTTTTTTCCTTTCCCTTTGTCTTAAGTATATAAATAAAGTTTCTTTATACTTTATAAAGTTTGAACCTGCTTTGCCTACTCCTAATCCTCATCTCACAGCAAACATCAAATAAATTTAAGTAAGTGTGCTAGCATTTAGCCACAAACCTGAATAAGTGAACTGAAACCACTACAAAGATACAACATTTAGAACAGAGAAAAATACATTAAGGTGAGTGTCTTAGATACTCAGTTTTCACTTACAGATGTATATAGAATACCAAGCCCCAATTCTTGGGTTCTCTGAAGAAATTACTGTGAAATGTAAAGCCCTGTCTTTCACATTTTTTTAAGGCTTTAAAATCCTCAGTCTACTGTTGCAGACTTATGAAACACAGGCCTGTATCTGCTTCCAGCTTTTATCAGGACACTTCTGTATTCAAATAGTTTGGTTTTTTCTGAAATCACAACCAAACCTGTTAAATTAAGACTAACCTTGTTAAAGTGAGTAATACAACAACATTGGTTTTGTTTCTCCCACAAAGCTCCTTGAAGAGGACAGTGTAAGGTTTAATTTCTTCAGTCCATCTTCAACACAACTTGATTACATAATTATTTTTTCTCCCTCCCTGCTCTTAAATGAGATAGTTTAAGAGCAATCTACAAACATGGCTATAGGATAAGCAGGCACAGCTTTTTTGTTTGTGCTTATGTCTCTAAGGGATTGGAACACATTTGTAGTGTTGCGAGAGCAAGTCACAGTTCCTTTGTAGAAAGGACATTTTAGTAATTTCCACAAGATAATAATATGAGGATCATAAGCAAGATGAGTAATTTCCTTGCACTTCAAAATCTGTCAAGGTAATGCTGTCTCATGTCCACAGAACTTTCTATAGAAAATCTCAAAGAATTTACTAATTTGTTTTATCTTAAGTCTACAGAGATAGACAGCTGAAAGCTGAAGTGCCTGTACAGCTCTATCTCACCAGCAACTGAGGAAGTTGAACCAATTACCTGACTTTTCTAATGTATTTGGGAAGCTTCACACAAAGGAATGCATTTGCCCTAAATGCTAATAAAGACCAGAACTGAGGTAGTAGGACCAGATCTTCAGTCTTGATGCAAAATCTGGGGAAACTGAAATCAGCATATTGTGACACCTATTTACAAGAACAGCAGTGTTTTCCTTTCTTTTCATTATTAATTTGAACACAGTTATAATAGACTACAAATAAACTTGTAAAACATTGAGCAGGTTTAGAGAAAGGTGTCTGACTTGGGACAACTACTAGACAAAGTTAATGTAATTGAAGTGCAATTGACCAAAAATTTGATCTCTTGCACTCTTTATTTAAAAAGCAAGATGCAGAAACTATAATCTGTTTTGTGGCTGTATTACACCGTGACTGTTTCACAGTTAATTTTAGACTTCAGTTTAAATTCCATAAAAAGCTCAGTTTGGCTGAAAAAGAGAGAGTAAGCAGTGATTATAATCACGTTATCATCACATCCCCTGGCCTGCGTGACTCCCTGCTTGCAGATGGCCAATTTCTGTCTTTTCCCATATGCTGCCTGCTGTAACTGCCGGATGCTGGCTGCTGGGAACACTTTCTGCTGTCAGACCTTGTTGCTGCAGAGGTTCTTGTGAACCTTCTGGAACAGCACGCTCCCCCACACCATTCCTGTGATTATGTCTGCATGATAGCAGGACACTGTAGTTATCTAATTTTATTTCCTGCAAATAAGAGACTACTATGGCATAATTGTATTCATGATTATTCGGTAACGATTTCTGTGGCATTTTGTTAAAAGGAAGGTGGTCTTGAATGTCATGATTCACCCGCACTATCTAGGATAAAAAGTGAAATTGAATAGCTCAAAGTTAACTGCTATTTAAAAGCAGCTGAAATTGTCATGATACTTACTAAAAAAACCCCAGTCTCTTAGGTTTTTAGTCCTGATATAAAATAGCCTTTAATTAAAAGATGCAAGTGTTTTCTTCCTTTCTGGAAGACAAGGAGAGGAACAAAGCATTAAAGTTTTCATTTTAGATCTGTAGGTCTATGTAGTAGCTCCAACCTGATACTTTTTGAAGATTTAATAAAAGCTGGAGGAAAGGGGTCTCATGAGAAATACCCACATAAAATGGCAGGGAAAGAAAAATTGATTCAATCTCATTTAGATTAACAAAAAAGATGACAGGTTTTCATTGGTATAGCTTATTCAGGCACTTGGAATGGTGGTAGTGATCTAATGTATAATTGAGAGTGCATGGAGGTTAAGGGAACATGGTAAATCCCATCTAGGAGATGCTGTTATGCTGGTGAGGAAATACTAGACACTATCACGAACAAGAGCTCTTCATCAGAGGTTTGCTTTTGTACTTAAGGTTGTGTCCAAATTTAAAGGGCTGTTATCCTAACAACATCACACTTGTGTTATTGAACACATTCCAGATTTGGCATACTGATCTCTGTGGGAGGATTCTACTTTTTATAAAACTTTTCAAAAAAGTGAACTCCTCTAAGTTTTACTTATGTAGAACTATTTTATAGACAGTCACTGATGAACTGAACACCGTATTTATTCCTCATCTTGTCAGTTAAGTTTACCAACATTACAATTTCCAAATACTTAACCTCCTATTAAAACTACACCTATTTCACAGAGTCATGAAATCAACAAGGTTGGAAAAGACCACTGAGATCATCAAATCCAACCTATGACCACCATGTAAACTAGACCATGGCTCTAAGTGCCATGTCCAATCTTTCCTTAAACACCTCCAGGAAAGATGATTCCACCACCTTCCTGGGCAGCCTGTTCCACTCTTTAACAACCCCTTCTGTGAAGAAATTCCTGCTAATGTCCAACTTAAACCTCCCCTGGTACAGCTTAAGACTCTGTCCTCTCATCCTGTCACTGTCTGGGAGAAGAGGCCAACCCCCACCTGACTGCACCCTCCTGTCAGGGAGTTGTAGAGCACTAAGGTGACCCATGAGCCTCCTTTCCCCCAGGCTAAACACCCCCAGCTCCCACAGCTGCTCCTCACGGGAGTTCTGCTCCAGACCCTTCCCCAGCCTCTTTGCCCTTCTCTGGACATGCTCCAGCCCCTCTATGTCTTTCTTGTAGTGAGGGGCCCAGAACTGGACATAGGACTTGAGGTGTGGCCTCACCAATGGGAAGTACAGGGGGACAATCACTGCCCTGGTCCTGCTGGCTACACTATTTAATGTTCAGTCACTGTTGACCAGCACCCCAGGTCCTTTTTCACTGGGCAGCTTCCCAGCCACTCTGCCCCAGCCTGTGGCACTTCCTGGGGCTGCTGTGACCCAAGGGTAGGACTCAGCACTTGGCCTTGTTGAACCTCATTCCATTGGTCTCAGCCCATTGATCCAGCCTGTTCAGATCCCCTGCAGAGCCTTCCTACCCTCCAGCAGATCAACACTGCCACCCAACTTGGTGTTGTCCATGAATTTACTGGGGGTGCACTCAATGCCCTCATCCAGATCATCAGTAAAGATACTGAACAGGACTGGGCCCCAGGGACACCAGGAGTGCATGTGAAGTAGGCAGAACAAGCACAGATGTCCAGGGATGACACAATAATGACCAAGCACCCTTAATCATTGCTCCAGCTTCAAACCCATCAGGTGCAGTTTGAAAGCATCTTCCTTTCAGGTCAGGAGATGAACTGGGCTAAAGATGGTACATTCCCAAAGAAGCAGAGAGAACAGCAGTGTGCATAGTTAGAAAAATATAATGTACTTGACAACTGTTAGGAGAAAATTTACCAAAGAATTTCCTGGTATTTTTATTATTGTGCTGGAACTGCAGGCTATGGAATTTAAGTATTTCTCAGGAAGCTTTCTTTTTGCTTTGAAAAGAAGGCTTATACAAAAGCATGAATATTGAGCTGTATACAGCTCATCTGTATACAGAGGCATATGACACACTGCAAATAGTACAGTGTCAACATTAGCAGTATTTAAATAGTTAAAAGTATTTTTGTATGTTTTTTGTTTTGCATGTTAAAAATGTAAAAACTAAAATAGAATTTGTTAGTTCTTATTAATGCCGAAGTCTAGACACCATCAAATATCTTCTACACAGTATCCTGTAAAATGAATTCAGTGAACTGAAGTGTATAAATCTGCAGGAGGGTGTTGCCCACTTCAGTTACAGGCACAATATAACACCCTTTCTAAAAAATAAAGTAACTTCCAGTGTCTGAGGGATGCTGTACTGACCCCATGCCTCAGAATGGAGTTACTAACTTGGAGCTAGTTACTTGTACAAAACATAGCAGAGGCAGACAGATTTGCTGGTATCTGTCAAGTGACACCAAACCAAAGATGCAAGAGGAGGATTTTGATCAACAGAGGTTACTCCTGTCTGTAGGACAGCATCTCTCCCTTGATCTCTCCCTTCATATTGTGTGAAGGCTGAGGAGGTACACAGGTGAAGAAGAGAAGCAGCCACCCCAATCCCATACAACCCTCTCGTACTCCTTATAGCCATCCCACAACCCTCATCCCATTTTCAGGCTCCATCCTTTTTTCTGCCAGCACCAACACCTGTATTACCACAGTCCATGATGGCCACAACTGTCTCTTTGAGCATATAAGTACCACTTGCTGTTCCTTGCTATGACCAGAGCTGACAGTCCTCGAAGGCACAAAGGAGTGAATCGGTTATGAGGAAGAACAGCAACAGGAAAAGGCAAGTTTTAGGAAAAGGCAAGTTTTGGAACACAAATGAGAAGGAGAGGGAATCATCAACCCATGGCAGGACTTGATCACTATGTCTCAGCAGTCTCTTACTTGGAAGTTGCTTTCTTTCATCTGTGGAACTTGCCATCTCATAGCCCAGTTTCAACCATCAAGAAGTTATTCACATTAGTCTCCATTTTCTTCTGTTTATATTCCACCTCATGACTCCACTCCATGCCTCAACAATTCTGACCCTCTCCCTGGCCTCACCACCCACACATTTCAAGTAACTCTTCATTGCTAACTTCTCAGTGACTCACTTCCAAGTCATCTAATTCACTGTATGTTCAGCTATTTCATCTCAAGGCATCATCATCACATAAAAATATTTTCTAGAACTCCACCAGGGCTGCTTTAAAAATAGCAGGGGTAACTGATAGTTTTAGTTTCCTCCAGCAAGACTGGAGACATGCTGTCTTTACTCAACAAAAGTGTCAGGGTTGAAGGACCAGACTGCTGGAGTTGTCTGTCTTACGAAGGTTCACAGGCCTCTGCCTCTTCTCCAACCTCAGCACCTTCCTCATCCTCTTTGCTATTTGTCTGAGCCTTCTGCAAAAGTCTGGGCCCTGCCAAGCCAATAACCAGGGCTCCAATTGGAGCAGTGATCAGGATAGCCAAGAAAGCTACTGTCAGTACATCCATGCCATACTTTTCCAGTTGCTCATCTTGATGTCGTCTTGCTGTATCCAGGGCAAGAGAACCTATTGCAGCCTGCAGGGAAGAAAACATTGCTGAGATGGAGCAAGTGATCTCTAGCACTGAATGAGGAAAAAAGGGGACCTATCATCAGTCAACATTTCACATAAATTCGACATTTTTAGTACATTCACCCCATTTGTTTCTAAGCCATACATAGCAAAGTGAAAATTATATTACACCTATGAGAACAATTTTCACTTCACTATGCTTGGAATTTCCTAAGCTAATGAGTTTATCTGGGTGGTTTCCTCCTGTGAAGAACATTGCTTAGCTGTCATTTTATCCACATTTCTGGAAAATGTGTGATTAATGAAATAGGCCAGTATATTGTGTATTGCAGCTGTTACAATGCCACACTTGGAGAATTTATCCTGACAATAATCAACTAGTGGCAGCTTCTGAAAATTTAATTCACTGATCATGTAATAGGCCTAATTAACTTTTGTTTGCAAGTCATCATGCTCTTAAGGCAAAGTCTAAATGGCTTGACAGTCACTGAAATAAAGGAGCAGGAATGTAGTCAGCCTGAGGCATCTCTATTAATATGGCTCTCAGACTACTCCTTACCAAAATAATCACAAACTGAAACCCATTCTGAGTCTCTGATATGACTGTCCCTGTAGACACTTCAGGTGTAAGAGGGAAATGCTTTTATCTTTGTTTTGAGAGTCCTCAGAATTTATATGTGAAGGCACAATGGCTGAGAAATGGTTAAACTTCCTGTGGTATATGTAAAATTCACTGCCATTATTAAGAGTAAACCCAGGATGCAAGCAAAACACCTGAATATAGAAGGTTCCCCACACACTTTTCAAGCAGATTTAAGAGTGTTTTAGAATATGAACAGTCAATATACTACACTCTGCTGTCATTGAGCCTGAACCTTCCCCTGCTCACTGCTGTGCTAGTTACAGGGAGCTTTGCTAAGGAAAATAGATTTAGCCTGGAATGAAAGTGATTTTGGATTGTTTACCTGGACAGTGGCTTTGGGAATCCATGCCAGTGAGACAAATACCTTCTCCTTGAAATTAAAGCCAGCAAAAGACACCATCAGGAACGTTGCTATGATTCGCACAACTAGGGCAATGCCTAATATAGCAACACAGAGCCCTGCAACAGACAAACACTTCTCAGTACTTAAGCGCACAGGTGCTTCTGGTTTTTGGGTCAGCCATAGTCTGCTTTGTTTTAGATTTCTTACAGACATTCTTTTAAAGCCAGCAATGAAGGCTGGATGAGTTGTGAATGATCTTACCTACGGTTTCAGGTCTAAGAGATGTAACAGATACTTCTGCTCCAATTAAACCAAAAAGAAAAGGTTGAAAGACATTCCATGCAACTGCCACAATTTTTTCTATTTCCCTCTGCAATGAAAACAAAACTAATCTGTAAATTCACAAAAAGATGGCCAAGTAGACACAACAGCTAAGTAATCATAGGACAACGTGAAATGTTTAATAACGATTGTCCAGAATTGCTCCTCCTTCCTTGAGCTAATACCAAAAGATTCAAAATCAGTTGCACACCTTTTGAAGGTCACACTGTGTCTAGCTGTCCTAGTAAATAAATGTTTGATGTCTTGAGAGGAGAAATAAAAAGCACTGGTGTTTGAACAGTAACAGAGCAGTTTTCAGACAAGAGGAGGAAAATAAAGCATTGTTGATTTTCAGTATTTAGAAAGATGTAGTTTCAACAGCTTTGCAATGAAGTTTCTGAGCCTTTGGGAACTACATGCTTGAACATGTTCTTCCATTTGTAGCTGAGCAGAGTCAAACTCATCCAAGTTTCAGTCATGACCTAACTCTGCTCATGCTGCACTCAGTCAGAGACCTCTCTCCATGTCAGCAGGAGCAAAGTCAGTCTGAGCAAGTCTGAAATCACATACCAGGAACAAGTGCTGAACTTTCCACTGCAATGTAGTGTATAAAGGCAAAAGCATCTTTTCTCCTCATGTTTGAACTTTACACAATTTTCCTGAAACAACTGCTGACAGGGTAAACAGGAATCTTCCACTTACATGAAAAGGTACACATAGCATATTAAGTAGTACTTGTTTTTTAATTAAGTGGGTTCTACAATAGCAAATGAACATTCAGGCTGCTGTGTGAGGAAAAGAGAAGTGCAGTGCTCTGTCACTCAATAATCAATCCAGAGCCTAGACATGTCCCATCCCTGGTATTCTCTTTGGGACTGATCCTGCAACACCTCTTGCTCTTCAGTCAATGGAATGGTAGGTTACAGTAATACAAAAGCTTCTTAAAGAGAATGAGGTGGAAATATATATATATATAAAATATATATATCTGAACATTTTTTGCCTTATTTCTCCTTGTTATTTCACCCTTTTCAGTTCTGGGAAAAACAACAACAAAAACAACCCAACCAACAAAAAACCACTAAAAACAACAACAAACTGAAAAAGCCCCCAGAAATCCCCTCTTCACAGATCTCAGCCTGTTTACTGCCCATTTAACTGTTCTAGGAATAGGTTCAATGTTCATTGTTCTCTGTAGACAGTGTTTGTCAAGTGCCTTCCACCATGGACAGTGAGAGGCAGTGGCCTTTGAGAAGCTCAGCAGGAAAACCTTGGTAATACATTGAGCACACAGTACATACACATCCCTGGCTCTATCTGAAAAAAAAAGAGCTAAGGCATTTGACATCTATATATTTAAGGTCAAGAGGCTTCATGCACAGATGAAAAGAATTTAAACTAAGCCCTTATAGACTTCATATACTCTTTTAAAGTCCTTCCTCCTGAAATGGTTTAAAAGCTTTTCAATAGAGAGCTTGATCAGTTGTAATGTCCTTAACTAGTTAAGTCTCAAGAAGAGTTTTTCATCCTTTAAAATGGGACAATCTTCATGTCTTTTCATTGTTATAACAAACCTTGAGATCTTAGTAAAGTCAGGGTCTAGACAGGGATAATAACATGGACTCTGCTATATCTAATCCCCTTTCCTTTCTCTCCCCCTTCTCCTAATGAATGTCACAAAGGTACAGTTGTGGAAAGCAAGATGCCCTCAAAACATTAAAAGTAGATAGCATCAAGCAAAAGAGGCAGTCAGATATAGAAAGGTAGAGAAAGGCAGTGGGGCAGCAGCAGTAAAATGAAGTAGGCTTAGTACCGAAGAGAAAGTGGCTAAAAAGCAGTCTTTTGTATGGTTTTTGTATGGCCTTACTCATCTTCTATTGTGTGCACCCTGCTCTCTAAGTTATCCAAATTACACTGGCTGGGATTTGGGAAAGATGAGAGAAGATAGTTAATCACTGCTTTTCATTTCACTTCCTCCAAACTACAGGGAACAAAGCCTCAGGGTATTCAGGCCATGTCCACAACCGGATCTTGGACATCCTTTTGTAAATTTTACCATAAAGTGATGTGTACAGACACTCACAGAGCTGGGAATTAAAGCTTTCCATTGCTACTGTCAAGTGCCTTCACAATTAAGTCTCCCTCATATAACTTAAGATGTCTAAGAAAAGCTGAGCATTTGTCAGTCATTATGCCAGGCTCTGTATTGGCATACATATTGCTCTACTGACATACATGGTAACTTTCTGGCATGGGAAATGCTAAAGACTTCCAAAACAAATGTAGAATATGCTGCTTGGTTTGGTGGTTTTTTTTTTTTTTTGCTTGTTTGTTTTTTAAATCTGTACACCCTCTAATGCTTCACCAATATGCCATTACCACTCCTGACAGAAACTGAAGCT
Organism: Eopsaltria australis; assembly: GCA_034509425.1. NCBI lineage: Eukaryota > Metazoa > Chordata > Aves > Passeriformes > Petroicidae > Eopsaltria > Eopsaltria australis. Next base: position 771,574 of record JAVTVJ010000172.1, on the reverse strand, counting down.
CCTGTCAGGCTGTACATTCACCAGACTTTGAGTATGGTATGCTTCTTATGCAAACATTCACCTTTTCATCAGACCATCCCACACCTGCAACAAAAGCCAAGACTAATGTGCAGAGCCCTCCTGATCCAGGGAAGCCAAAGTAAATGCTGCCAAAAACAGCAAACATGGACAGTCCAAGTATAAAATATGATCTCTTCCATGCCAAAGATGCCTGCAGCCAAGGAAAGAGACAAATAAAAAAAAAAGTGAATTTCTTTCAGAAATGGAGGAAAAAGTTACTCCTGGTAATTTTCAAAATAAGAACTTGAAAAGAAAAACAAAAATTAATAATCTTGAAGGAGTCAAAGCTTTCAAGTGAGACTTGAACTGCTCAGTTGGATTGAAGATGTTTTTTGGACATTGATTCCTTAGAATTTTCCTCTGCCCATCCAAATTCTTACTGCCACTAGGCTATTTTTATCACAAGGAATATGATGCTCTGTTCAGCAGCTCTGACTCAACTCTGCAATAGCAGGATTTTCTACCTGTGCAGTCAAGTCCTGCAACAGATTATCCAAGGAAAGGTGAAATCTTTGCCACTAGATGTTTTTAAGGACAAGTCAAACATTTGCCAGGAACAATCTAGTTTTATTTCAGTCTCACAGCAGACAGTTATCTGCCATTGTTCCTCATTTCTATCTAACTGTCTGGCTCTGGTATCACACTTCTTACATTATTTAATAAGAAAATTTGATGCCATTGATGGCAGTAGATGCTCTGAATACTGACTTCAGTAGTCCAGGGCATATCTACATTCTTCCACAATTTTCTGTTCATTTAATTACCCCTCAATAGAAAATTCATCTATCACTTTCTATAAATGTAATTTTTATGGAAAGTAAGACATTCTAATTAATACTAATGATATGATCAATCACTTAAAACCTCCAATACATCTGCTTTATTAATTTTTAATCTTAGGCCTACTGGATACATATTATAGAAGTAAAAGTGTCTTGCATCAATCTAATAAATTATTATTTTACTGTCTGAAATGGGTATCCGACCCTTCCTCCTTTACATGTGGACATTTCCACTATCTTCAATGAGAGCAGGATGATGAGCTGGATTCCAGACTTCCATCAGGGAAGGACTATGAGATCACACATTATTATTGGTGCAGTAAATAAGTAATCACCTTTAAAACACATCCTCGCTTGATAGGTTTTGCAATCTGGAAGCTGCTAGCACTGTAAAAAGCTTTCCCCAAAACCAGCCTCACAGGAAGCTTGAAAATTAATAACTAAAGAAAATAATTCCTTAGGAAAGAATCACTTTATTATAATTTTTTTTTTAAACTGGGTTTTTACCTGATCACGGCTTGGGAAATAACGAATAAACATTCCCAAAATTCCCCCAGCTGCTATGCCAACAGCAACCTCCAGCACTCCACGAAGCACATTATACAGAGTAGAACCTACTTGGCAAAAGAAAAACATGTTCAGTAAGCAATACTCAGACCCTTCCCTCAAGCTATCCTCTAGACCTATGAGGGTGATTCCAGGACAGTGTCTGCTTTAAATTCCTTGGGGCAAAGGAGTTCAGGAGGGAACCTATGGGCCTGAAGAAACTGGAAGGTGCAACTTTCTTTCTCTGAAAGCTCATGCCAAGAACGTGTGCAAGAGAAGTCAGTGAAAGAGCCACTGTAAGAACATTGCCAAAGCACTGTGTTGGGCATGCAGGGACCAGACCTGGCAGCTAAGGGAGCAGTCAGGGAAAAATGTTCTCTGAAAGTTGTGACCCACAACTCAGAGCTGACAATGTTACACTAACTTTTCATGGGCAATTTCCATCTCAGTATTCAAGGCCCTACCTTTTATAAGGAGATGCCATTAAGTTACAAACCAGTTAGCCATAACAGAGCACACATTCTTCAAAATATCACTGTTCTGCATTTAATCATGTACAGATTAATCAGCATACCTGAGGAAAAAGCCATCCCAAGGCAAGTGTTGAAGCCTGTGATAGCCAGAATGTCATCAATGCTGCCAGCTGCCATTAGCAAAGTTGGGACACCTTTCTCCACCCCATATCCCCCAGCTTGTAAAATCAGCATGGAAGGAACCACCACAGCAGGGGAGACTGCACCTAGAACAAAACTGAAAACACATAGGTTCAGCATCTCAAAAAGAAAGCACTGAACCAAAAAACTTGAAAATGTTCTGACCTTAATTCTTTTGAAGTATGAATAAGTAGACCTCTTATGTAAAGTGTTTTCCTAACCTTTTCCCTCTAATTACAAGCAGGGATATTTCTATGCAGATCTGCAATCTTACTTTCTGCCCAAATCAACATTAAAAATAAAAGGCTCCACAGATTAAAACTGGACTTTCCACTGCAGGCCAGTTATGCTCCCTGATAGATTGTCCCATTTGGAAACCTGGTCTAGACATGCTTATGATTCAGTTGCCCAGTTCCTTCTCATAAAATTCAGCATGTCTCAAAGAAGGAGTTCACCCATCTTGTTCTAGTGTATGGGTCTGGCCCAAGTCCACCAATTCAGATAGGACTAGATGGAAAAGGTCTTCTCTTCAAGGATATTACTCTAGGATATACCATGGCATAACCTTATCCTTGACTTGTGATGGGAAGGCTGTCCTATGTGCATCTCTCTGTGTGGAAGTTCTGAATTCCAGTATGAAGATTCTCCAAACTGGGGTATAATTTTCTGTCCCTAAAATCCCTGTGTGTAGTAGTTCAAGACTCAGGGCTTGCACCATCCTCCTTCCTTAAGTGCTCAGGTCACGAACACAGAAGAGTAATGATGCAAGTACTCCTCCACAGCCTGAAAATATGACCTTTAAATTAGCCACAGAGCCAGACATAAAGGGTAAGCAAAAGACCACAGGGGCTAAGCACAGCTTCCCAAATGGCACTGAACTGAGGTCTCTGCTTGGCACAGAGAACTAACCACAGCTGGATCATTCAGCTGCAGCCTGAAAACCGGCACTTTTGTATCCAGGAGAAAAGGCAGTACGTTACCCTAAAATAAATCCCCATTGCCATGGCAAATGCAGGAAGAAGTGGGCAAGGACAGCAGCTGTGCACGTTTCTGAGAGGCATGGTCCAAAAGCAAGCCGTAAACAGACAGCTTTGAGCTTCTTAAGAGCCTGCAATCATACAGGCACAATAGTGTCAGTACTGTTGGCTTTACAGAGAGGAAAAACATTTACAATCTGACATGGCTTGTCAAAGAATCCTGTCTGAGCTGAACTATGGGATGTGACATGGCCTAAGCTAGAGGTAGGCCCAAGCTCAACTGGATTTGGATATAAAATCTGAAGTGTGGCAGTGAATCTAGGTTTGACAAGGTTCCTGCATGTCTCAGGAAGGATAGACAGAAAATTCTGTTTGGCTTCTTGTCATTTGCTCCATCCACAAAAGATTTTGCTAAAATTCCTGAAGTTGAATGAGCACCCCCAAAAATGCGCCCAAAATCTATTAACAAAATCTATGTAGTTACAGAACTACATAAACTTGGCACAAGGAGTCAAGCATCTTTCAGCTGTCTCTCACTCGATATTCAGAAATTAAGCTCCTTTTGGCACAGCAACTTTTAAAAAATGTTATCTGAATTGGCATATTTGCTTGTAACAGCCATCTTTACTATTTAGCCACAAACATGAGTCCACTAGAACAGGTCCCTAATTTTGACATGGAATAAAAAAAATAAAAATCACTTAGTTCCACTTTTTACCAGACCAGTTCATCCCAGCATAATCAGGGCTGAGCAGAGAAACTGACTTCTTTGTCTTTACAGTTTCAATTACACGAGGAACAATTGAGTGCATCAAAGCACTGCCACACACAGAGTCCAAATGACAGTTTTGTTGCCACATGGAAGAAAAATGAGTCAAAAATGAACTTCCCTCAGCAAAAAAAGTTGTCATGAAATAGAAAGAAATGCAATCTCACAGAACTGGGCATGCAAGCTGTGTCTAACAACACACAGTTCATGCTCATGTAAGCCTCAGTGTCTTGGAAAATAAGATGATGATAATATGGGAAAACAGATATTTTTCAGTATTGACAAAACCTTATTTTCCTAAATAACTGAAGCATTGGCAACTCTCTAGTTTTTCTCAGTTAAGAAAAATCAGTTTAGGTGTTCTAAACTCCCCATACTTTACCTAAGTTTTATATAAACTCTGAGTGGTTCCTTCAACAGGTAGGGGCCAATATGGTACAGCCTTACTTCAGCCATCCCATTTTGAATAAGCAAAACCTTTCCTTCATCTATTTATGAAATACCATGTTTCTTAGGGTGGAGAGACTATTTTTTATGCACAGGACTGTTATGGGCTTCATTGTGATGTGAATCATTGTTTCAGTAGTGCAGTAGGACTCATCTTTGCAATTAACATATTTGCATTAAAATGGCAATGATTAAAAAAAAAGTACAAAAAAGTCACAGAGGGTTTACACTTTTTTGGTTGGTTGGGTTTTTTGTCAGGGAGTGTAAACTCTTCCTGACAGACCACGATGGCACACACATCCTCAATTTGTTCTGCTTACAAAATTCAGGAAATGAAAATAATCATGAGTTTTCTTCACGTATTTTTTTGATTGCTTGCCTACTGTACAAATCCAACTGCCCATATTAACATACATATAATTATACGGCAGAAACGATGCTTTCTGTAATGATCTAATTTGCAGAGGCTCCAAGACTGAGTAGTTCAATATCTTTAATGGAACCAATTATTCAATTTTTTTTGGACAGCTGTTGTACAGTCTGCCTCACACAAATGGCTGGTGCCATACCTTTGGATCCAGGCCGAGTCCTGCCCGGGTCAAGATAATGGAAAGAGCAATATTCCTCAGTGCTGCAGACCAGCGTAGGTTTATCTGGACAAAGTCACTGATGAACGGGGTATTTCGGATTAGGAAACCAGCAAGCAGCATCCCTTTAGTCAAAACAAATAAGGTCCTGTCAAATGATTTTTTTATTGCAGAAGAAAAGCTTGCATAGCGCTCTTAAAAATAGACACCATATCATATTTTCATGAGAAAAAAATAAACAATTTGTATCCTGAATTATTATCTATGGTTTAACAATGGGACTGAGGCTTAAGAAGATATAAACACATTTAAAACTGTGAAAGTGGCCTAAGAACACAGCAGGTCATCAATGAACAAATCAGCAGGATGCTGATACACAGCTTTAGTCTGAATCAAAAGAATTCAGCTTTGCTCATCAGGTGCAGGTCATACTTATGATGAGCAAAGAAACCTCAGCATCCTTAAAGGTTTTTTTTCTTGTTAGCTTGTTTTAACACAAAAATAGGAAGATCATCTAATATTGCGTATATATCTCAGAAGCTGGGAATTGTTGAAAATCCTCTTTGGTATAAGAAGTACAGATATCACAGGAACCATAATGCTGCATTCATTAGCAAATATAGTCTAAACCAGCTCATCATGGACTAACTTCAACATTTTAAAGTGCTCTGGCACTGACACTTACACAAAGAGGGGACAAAAAGGGGAAGGGAAATCAGAACCTTTGTCTTATCCTGTATTTGAGCTACTTGCAAGATACAGCCTTCTGCAAATATTAGTAAAACTATCCAGTCAGAGACTTCCTGCAAAGCTGTTGAAGCCACAGCTCTGGAAGGATATGGAAAAGTACAGGAAAAGTTAACTTTAAATATGGACCTACAGAGGATTCCTTCTGAGTCCTGATGATTCAAAGACACATTTTTGTGGCATAATTTTATATTAGTCATGTTTGGAAACAGGAAACTAAAGACAAAAAGTAAACAAATCACTGTGCTTAGGTTGGTCCCAGCTCGATGTGAGTCTGAACTGTGACCTTGATTTGTCCTGAGACACTCTAAACTTTCAGACATTGTTATTTTCACCACCTCTTGGAAAAAAACAGTGTCATAATTATATCTGTGGTACCTCATGACAATTATATCAGGCTGGCACTGTGACCACTTGCTCTTTGCAACGTTTGCATGAGATACAAGTCACTGGAGCTACCCTGATCTACAAAACTACTTAGCAAAGCAAAAATGTCCAGCTCAAAGGATATCTTCACTGATTTGCTCCATGTTTCCTGCCACAGAAACCTCTCTGCAGTGTGCACCTAAAATATATTATGTAGTTATTTCAGTACCAATTTCACTCCTTTTTTGCTGAGAGAAAGGCTCACAGTAAGGTGCTCAAGTGCTCAGCCAGCCACCTTACACTCTACCAGACCTAGCAAAAGTGGGTTAGAGCCATGTAAGAGCACAAGGTTTGTATTTTTAATGTAAAACCAGAATATTCAGAGACATAGTCTATCTCATCTTCTGAGCAATTTTCCTCAAAGACTGGGGATTGGAACAATGAACTCTGTCCTAAAAAGAACTCAAGAGACATGTGCTGTCACGCTGAAGTTTCTGTGGTCCAGTATTACCTGTCTGACAAGCAGTTTCATGCTCAACTCGTAACTTTTAGATAGAGATGTAATTTAAAAACTCCCGAACAAGCAGAATCCAAATGGTCAGAAATACTTTTATTTGTTTTAGGGGGGTGTTTACTTAGAAAGGGCAGACTCCCTGCATGTGACATTCCATGCTCACATTGTTGCAGGCACGCATGCCATATGCAAAAGCTCCCTCCCTTTCATTTGAATTCTTTTTCTCTGATGAAACTCAGCAGTGCAAGAGTGCACACACTGCCTGGAGAGAGCCCTGTGTGGAGGTCTTGTGTGAGGCACAACAGCAGCTGTGCAGGCTGCTGAATCACACCTGGGCACTGCAGGCCCACTCTGCCCTGGAGTTGTACTGTCTGTCAACAGCTTTACTCATTTATGCACTAAACATAGCAAGGGAACAGGATACAGCTGGTTAGAAGAACCTGGAGCTTCATTTCCAGCTTCACTGACATCACAGCACTTCAAAATATTGTACTCATCTAAGAAAGTATAAAACCTCCTCTAGGAAAGAAGCCTGAAAAGATTTCCTGTTTCTATTATGCACTTCTATGTAAAATAAAATAGGATGTTGATGTGGAAAAAAAAGTTATGACTGAATCAGAATAACCCTCTGTAGAAGAATTATTCCTTGTTGTGAGTTTATTTTTTCAGGTTTCAATTATCTTGAGATAAATGGAGGAGAAGAAAGAAATCCTTTGGACTACCAGTAGTAGGGAATTGCTGTAATGTTTTCTTTGGAAAGCATTTTCATTGTGTGAGACACCGAAGAAACAGCTAAGCAATAATTTTGCAAAAAGATCACTATTCTACTGTAAAATGATGTCTGCATTAAGATTCCTGTTTGGTGTTATTAAACCCATATTTTAAGCAACTGTGACAGAAGGGTCTGAAGGACAATAAGCTTTGAGTCCATAGGCATACAGTTCTCCAACCCAAAAAGAATTAAGAAGAGAGCCTTAGTTAGAATTTCACCTGAGCCAGTCTGGGGAATTTTGCACCTGTTCAGAGAGGACCAGAAAAAGTAATTTGGAAAAGCTACAGATTTTGAACATGACACAGTTTATTTGTTCCCAATCCAAACATGTCTACCATACAGGTACTACTTGATGGTTTAAACAACACAAAATATGCAGGAAGAAAAGAAGGAAGGATACCTTACCCAGAAGAGCAGGGAGAGGGGGTAGTGTTCGTATTTTAATGAATCCAAAAATTTTACCTCCGATGACAGCAAAGAAATAAAGAAACAGAATTCCAAAGAGATTTCCACCTGGGAGACACTCAGCCCCAGTTATGGACCAAACCACAGCCCAAACCAGGACCACAAATGCAACTGGAACAAAACAAAAAATAATTAGTATTTAATCATCTGTCGGAAACAACTCTGCTGTTAGATCACATTTGTTTTTCTATTAAAGAAAAGTTAAACGTGACTTTCAGAACTGAAATTACTTACTTAAAAATTAGTTTAATCATAACAAAGCAATTAATGTTTGATGGTCCCTAAACTGATGTTCGGATTTTACAGATGCTAAAATGCATTAAAATTGGTAATACGAACATCATAGGAGATCAAAATAAATTTAGTGAGCTGTGGTCTGCTGTGAAAAGCACTTCATAGGTTCCAAACTTAAAGGAAAGACTTTCACTAACTTATCTTGCATTTGCTTATCTTCCTTCAGCTACTTCAGAATCACAAACTGCTGCTGAACAGCCTGGTAGATCTTCAAGCTGATGACTGCAGCTCCAGTCTAATTTTTATAAGAATTGAAGCATAATTTTTTTGGCTGAATGTGTTTGTGCAACACATTGTTATCCCTGGGAAAAAAATTTTGAAGAGGGTCACGTTTCTAGCCATCTGGAGTACAGATACTTCCCTTAGTACAGCAATCAAATCAGGATAATACAGAGGGGGAAAAAAACCTTGAAAAATATTATGAGAACAGTGTGTGAAAGTATTATAAAATATGTGAAAACATTACGCTCTTTCAAGGTTCAAATCTGTTCCGACATTGTCCAATGAGAAGAGGCATGCATACATATAAAAGGAGAAGACTGAAGGAGAGGGAAAAAATGTGTTTCCAGATTGGATTTTTCTTAATCTTACTTGAGGGTGACAGGTGGCAAAGGGAAGACCAGCAGATTTACAAAAATAAAAGCCTGAGAATTCCAAATGGCTGTGGAAGCAAAGACACACGAAGTGTGTTTTGTTAGGAAAAATCTTAAATAGCTGGTTAGCCAGGCATCTCTTTTGGGAGCTTTCAGTTTAGGACAAATTCTGAACAAAAAGGGGTCCTCCTGCAGTGAGGACTCTTGGCTTTGCAAGCCTGGGGTATTAAGGACAAACTATCAAGACAAAAATTAGCTCTTTTCCATTCATTATGTTCAAGGACAATGGACAGATATCATCCCATTCAGAGAAACAAGTACTTCATTTGCCATTTCTCATTTTAACTAAACTCTGTCTTTACCTACCATTTGTCACTGTTTGGGCCAGTAAGCCCTGAGGGGGACAAGCAAATATTTGCCTCCATGTTCTTGCAGGTACTGAAGACCCTGCTGTTGGTTCTGGAGGTTGCTGAGCGCAGTGGTTCAAGAGTGCAGTTTCTTCTGTTTGTGTATTTCCATCGGTACCTTTGGCATCTGCTGGTGGTCCCTGCTGAATGAAAACACAGAGACTCCCTCAGAAGTGGCACTGTGTATATACTAGTTTGTAGTTTTGCTTTTTTTCCTTTCCTTTTTAAGTAGTGCGCAAGACCTGAAGGCAGCTGAGATGCACTGGATCCACACTGGCTACAGATGACTGTTAACTAAACAAACACTGTAGGAATGTCCAGCTTTGACATATTTTTGGCTCTATGTTTGTTTTTTGCATGGCACAAAGAACTGCATGTGAGAAATTGCAGGACATTTGCCTTTTTATCTGCAACTGACAGGCTCCTGTCCCAACAGACACAGCACCTGTGCAGTAGCAATATTTGCATAGTTGATGAAGAAACAATAATAGCAGACCACGCTCAACTTGTCTTGTGTACAAAACTAAACATTCATTAATATTTTCTACAGTTTGATAAGGTTCTGCCTCCAGACTGGATTTCACAATACAGTTAATGATTAGCATCATTCCAGTGAGATAGTGATTTTAATATAAATCCTAAATAACTGCTGTTGCAAAGCCTTGAACCAAAATAACAAAACAAAGATGAAAGAAACAGCACAGCTGGCCAGTACAAGCTTTACTCACATGATCCATTGCTGGAAGGCTCAAGCTGGTAAGTCAAAGTGGAGATGGAAAACTACAACCCTGGGAGTTATTCCCTTCAAGTTCCTTGAAGCTGTTCTCTTATACTGGTACATCTACTTATTCATATTCATAGCCAAAGCACATTTTGACCATTTTTGGATATGTGTCTCACTTCATTTTAGCATTATTTTTGACAAGCTAATCATCTACCTTCCCATATGATTATTCATGTCAGCATATTGTCATACTGTAGACGTGGAATTCTGCTTATAATGTGGTTTGGCCCTTCTCCAGTAAGAGTTCCACATTTCTGATTATTTTTCTTTCTCTTCCTTCTCTCTCTCTCTCTCTATATATATATATATATAATTCTTACTCAGAGTCATGACTGGAACACAAATCCCGTGAGCTTCCAGCATGGAGTTACTTGTTCACCCCATGATTCTGTGACTACCATGTGCATAAAGATCTGCCATATAGACATCTACGTGAGATACACTAAACACTTCATGCTTACTTGTAAGTGCCTTTTATATTAAGAATTCTGTTCTTAGAAAAGGAAAGGAAAAGGAGGGATCTCTCTGACTAGAACTATATTTTGAGATGCTACTTAATTACCTCACTTTGCTCATGCATGGGAATCATGCCATTTCTCTCACATACTGATAGGTCAGAATCTTCACTGTCACTTGCATCTTCTCTCACCATTGTTGCAAACCTAAAGAAAGAAATAAAGGTGGAAAAATTAAAGAGAAGCAAATAATCACTGTTTTCCAAATGGATGACTTCTCAGTGATGCTGTCTTTCCCCCACAGACCAGGTGGAAAAATCCTCTCAGCCTAAATTCAAGTTTGATGGTTTTTGTGTGACTCTGTATGCTATATACAAGAACAAGAGACAAAAACTAACAGAACAGTATTAAGCTTACAAATTCAAGCACTAAAAACTTTAAAAAAATCTGAGTTTTGGAATCATGATGATCTGTGCTAACCTCTTCCTTCCTTCTTGAAAGTAACACATCTTTATCTATTTGTGCCTCCTTTCAGCACATAATAAAGGTTATTTGCTGTCATTGTCACTTAGCAGGACCATTAGTTCTGAAAGTGTCATAGGCCCTGTGCACATGTCAGTGCAAGTGACAATTTAACAAAGTTAGAACAACCATAGTTTCTAAAACTCCAAGAGATTTCTAAAGCTTCAGGAGGGGACAATTTTTTCCTAACTTAAGTCTGACTGATCCAGGTTGGTTTTGAGAGGAATTTTTAGAATGTGTTTCTGTAAGATGCCACTAGTTACAAACACATTGACTGAGCATCTAAGAAAGTGAAGATGCCTGTTTGAATAAAGATCAGGACTTTTCACAGCTTGCAGCCTGATTAAACACAGCTCTTTTTAACTGATTATATCCCATGGAGATACTTCTCAGTGTGGGAAATAAGATCCAAACCGTTTGTGGGTAATTATCATTGTATTTTAATTTGCTCACTCTAACTGGTCCACTTCTTGTCCCATAGATTCTAACAAGAGATATGGCAGTGCACTGTTTTGTATGTCAGATATTTTTTTGGTGCACGTATTTACTGGAGTTTCACAAGTGTGAGCCAGCAAGGGGGAATGCATATATCTGGAGAGACAAGGCTTGATAGTGTTTTCTTTTACAGCAAAGGTTGGCATGTATTCTCCATCAGCTAAATTTCTTCAAGTCTTTGATATTGCTCTGGCCATATAAAATACCAGTGAAGTTAAGCCAGAACTTTTGAGCCAAGAAATTCCTTCCTTGCTAGTTTCCTGGAAGTAAGTCAGAGTTGATTCTCATAATTATCAAGCCTCAAGTTTAAAATTAAATATTTGATATTTGGGAATGACTGATGCCATGAACAGACAAGGGCTGTTCTAAAACCTATGAGGTGTTGTTTGAGCTGTTCTGATATGAAACTGATCTGAAGCATGGCCAAGGCATAGAAGAATGCAGAGCCATAGGCAAACACCTTAGGTGTGTTCTAAGTTCAGTTTTGCTTTTTTTCCTTTCCTTTTAAAAAAAGTAAAGTGTTTATTTACTCAATTTTCAGTACTTTTCTGTATTTTTAATTAGTACTTGCGGAACCAAATAGTTGTGTTCTTAGGGTTTTTTCAATTACATCAGTGATACTTTTGGACGGGGTTTTTTTCGTCCTTTCATCGAGGCTGGGAATCCACAAATGCCAGTCCTCATAACTGGAATAGAAAGTATCAGCAACCTACCAGTGCCTCCCTCCTTCCCTTCACTGACCACTTTCCCAGGGTGGATTTATGTTCTTAATTTTGCGCTTGGTTTGCATGCGAGTAAAGGACAAAAGGATATTGTTCTCCATCCAGCTTTGCACGGTAACATCCCAGATCTTGGAGTCACGTAGCTGTTAACACAAAATACATTAATATGTCTGAGAAAGGCAAGTCCACCTTGCCTCAGCTTCAACTCCTGAAAGCGCTGTTCACAACAGCGTGTGGGACAGGAAAGACTGACTAAGCAAGGATATTGACTGTTCTGTTTAACAGGAATGGTTTCAGGGAGTGAATGAGGAGTCTAATAGTGCTATCCTTACCTGTTTCGTGGCAGGTCTTCATGCTGGTAGCAGGATCAAGAACCTACTTTCAAGAACCATCCTTGTGGATCTATGGAACCAAAGTGAGTAGTTAGTGTACTTAGGTCAGCGTGGGTCTTTTGGAAGTTCTCAGGTTTTGGGATTTTTTTGGGGGAGGGGGGTTGTTTTGGTTTTTCAAATTTCACCTTCTATGCAAACAAAATCAGTGATTGAGAAATCATTGAGCGGAATTTATACCTCAGGGTTAAGGCCTGTCCCATGGAAACCAACCAGTAACAGACTTATTTTAGTACCTCCATATAAAATGTACTTCTCTCATTTTGAAAGCAGAAAGGTTAATATTAGATCCTCTCACTTTAGTTGTTTTTGAATGGGTAGGGAGAGAGAGCTGACTGACAGGGACAGCATGTGCATGCCTATGGCATGAGCTGTGCCGCCTCGGTGACTGTCAGCATTCTGCTTTGCACACAGAAGGTGCAGAAAGCAATGCAAACGAAATACTGCAAACACCACCAGAGCTACTGGCGCTCAGGATAAAAAACGATTAAAACATCCAAACCATCATTATCCACAAACGGCGCTAAGCAAACCTGGGTGCAGCCTCCCGCCTGCCATCAGTCCCCTCCCCGTCACCCCTCCTGCTGCAGGGGATGGGGATGCAACGAGACAAGAGGGGCAGAAAACTCACCTGGGGCACGGCGGGGACCAGAGCCAGGGACCCGCTCCGTGCGCAGCCTCTCACCGGCGCGTCCCCGAGCGCGGGGACCGGGAGGGGACACAGCGGGGGGACCGGGAGGGGACACAGCGAGGGGACCGGGAGGGGACACAGAGAGGGGACAGCCCGCTCCCGACGCGAGCGGCGGCGGCTCCGCTGGAACGGCTCCGGCTCCTCCTCCCCCCCTGCTGCTGCTGCTGCTGGCGCAACAGGCCCTCCTCCAGAGCCACAGCTTCCCCGGGCCAGCAGCTGGAGATGGGGATGCCCCAAAGGGCTTCCCGCAGGCCCTGCTGAATGGTCACCACGGGAAAGGAGGCAGAAGACTGGCATGGTCCGAGCTGTCAAGGTTGGTGTGAGCAATGGACCAGACCTGAGCCCGTCGAAGGCTCTGGATGCCCATCAGGGCAGCCAGGAGGAAGATTTTTGTGTCTTTCATAGCCAGTCCTCCATGAGATTTACTGCATCTTGTAGATACAAAAAAGGCTTTCTGTGCTCTTGCTGGTTCTGCTTTGAGTGCACACAGACAAAAATGCACAGAGGCAGGCATGAGAATTAAAAAATAAACCAACCAACCAACTTGCATAGTTATATTGTTCCCATCCTGGCATTTCAACTTCTTAAAGATAAAGCGAGTTTGTCCACCTCATCTGTAAGTGCACATGAGGTAATGAGACAGACGTTCTCTTTTTCTCAACCCTAACTTTGCAAGCTGCATGGAGTGCATGTGAAAGCAGAGTCAAATGCCACGTTGCTACTTTGCTCCTGGATGATCACACAGAACTAAGCTGACTACAAATCCAAGGGAAAATGAAAGCGTTTTTTTGATCAGATTAAATTTTCCAAAAGGACTCAGAATCTGGGAAGTCTATTACTTCCCCCCCCCCACAAGACAAAGGTTTGACCTAGAATCTGAAAAGTCAAAAAGCCTCTTCATATTATCACTGGAGTGGAAGGAAAACAAAGACAATTGCCCAGTTCCATTAAAAACAGACCAGGGAATTAAGAGGTCACAAGAGCATTAAGAAGCATTTTCCTTTAATAATTCCAGCAAGTCTGCTGAAAAACCTCATGACGTTGGAACACACTTCAAGAGTTGCAAATGTTAACACCTCCATGAAAAACACTGCTAATAAGGCAAGAGGCAGCAAGCTCTGCTGATCTTTATTTTTCTGGTCAACCAGATTCTTGGCCTACCACTAAAAAAGCCCTTTGTGGCTTTAGTGCAATTTAAAGGCAGGTGGTACTTATTTTCTTGCCCAAGTGCTGTGACAATAACAGCAGCAGCAGCCATTTTTAAGCAGCATCTGTATACTACAATCACTTCTAAGTGAGCTTAGAAATGTTAAGTAATGATGTTCAGTATGCAGTAAGAATAATTAATTTTGTCTCAGATTCTTAATTACATTTTCAGAAAACACAGAACAACTTCCTTGTGTTTCTGCAGTGGGGAAATTTTCTCTTTTCAAGGTAAGCCTTCTGCACCTACTACAAAAGGACTTTGGCCTCCATATTAAACTCTGAAATGATTGAAACCCTGTCCTGCCTGCCTCAACTTTTAATGTTTGAATTTATGTCAGTGAACATTTGTGGAATCATTTTAGATTACTGGATTTGTGCCCCAGCTTGATCCTGCTTGGCTGCCAGGGTCACTTGATTGAAATACTAGATTCGCTAAAACCCCATAAACAAACCACACAAGTTCAGAATGCTCCTACCATGATTAAAGGTAAATGTTAAACCCATAATGAGCCCAAGGCAGTCAACATCCACAATACTTTTCTCATTCATAAAATTTACATTTACATACAATTATTTTAAAATAAGAGGCCAGATTTTAACTAGATGTGTTTCATTATATTTGAAATCAAATAATTTATATCAATGCTTCAGCTGATATTGAAAAGCTTAAGCAATAATTTCATAAACATGGCAGTTGTTACAGAAACACACACAAAATATTGTACATTTTTCCTGTGCTTTGATTACCGGTGAATGATACTCAGTAGCATTTCTTCAGTAATTCCTCCTTCACATATGTATCTATTTAATGTATATGAATATATGTATGAAATGACATAGAGTTTCATTTATGAACTAGATAAATGGAGCTATGTGCTGCTGTTAAAGGTAACCATATTTATAGGCAGTCAGACCATGTCATTCATTTTGGTTTTAAGCAGTATGTTAGCAAAACAAATGCTTCATGAATTCAGGTTATTCATTGCCTTAGATCTCTGGGTCAGGACTTACGTTTTTTCCCAATTATTATTTTGACAATAATAGGTTTCTATTTCATGAACCAAAGCTACTGCCATGTGCTATCACAATAAAAACATCAGTACAAACTCTTGTAGAAACAGTCCTTTTCAGAGAAATTTTGCCTTGTGCTTTAGTGTGAACTGTATTGGTACTTGAGAATAAGGCATAGAGCACCAAAGTGTAGCACCTAGCAACAGATTTTAAAGAATTTGTATAATATTAGTACATCATTCTGGAGAGGAATATATTGGCTCTATCTAGAGTGATTAAATCCACTCCTTTTGCTTTTGTGCTACAAGTCAAGCATATTCATGGAGATCCAACTATGTATTTAAGAGTACTCCTCTCACATATACCCCCATCCATACCTGATAGAGTAACGTCCTTGTATAGTAGTTTCTGTAAATGGAAATCTAATTGTAAGTATTTAATTTCCAAATACCTTGTAAGATGAGAATAAAGATGAGATACTACTTCATTCCTTTCACTCAGATTTGCTTAAAACACAACTCAGATTTTGTACCTCGAATAATATTTTTGGCCCCCTGAAATCTGAAATGTTAAACTGCTGCTCTTTCATGTTTTTGGAGTTGTCACAAATTCAAACCACATGAAGTATGTTTTACTCAATTGTTTCTCTATTTAAGAAAAAGTTAATCAGTAAGATCAATCTAGAGAAAGATTGCAGCCAATTTGTTTGGAAAGACATCACATGCATGATCTCAATCTTTGCAAGAAATATCATCCTCATTTTTTGCCCATCATAGTATGAATTTCCATTTGCAGGTAGAGTCAATCACAAGCTCCATCCTCCATCGATGATTAGTTCATTGCCAGTCACATAGGCAGACTGAAATTACATAAAATAAACAATGATTTGAAGTAATCTTTCATAGCTATTAATTATAGGGAAACACTTTTTCTTTAAATTAAAAATTCTGCTTTCTTTTTATACACCTTTTTTTTTGTTTTATAGAAATACCTGAATAAGTAATATAATATCTAACTATAAACAAATGTAGAAGTTGAAGCCTTTTACTCAATTCAAGGAAGTGAGGCAAAAGTGTTATTAGCAGCATTAAGATGAGAATGCATCCTGAGAGTACAAATTTACAAAAGCTAAACTTCAGATATCTTACCTGGAGGAGTAAATGCCTCACACTATGATGTTACTAGCTCTTTCCAGTTGAGCAGAATCTGACCAGGGCAGCCAATAATTATAATGGGATCTAACTGAAAACTTAGCTTATACAGATAGTGGGGTAAGCAACTTCCCTATGTCAGTGCTGAAACATACTGAATGTATTTAAAAAATGGAATTGTGTTTACACTGGGCTGAAAACCCTGTGAGCAGACTAGAAAAAATTATGTGTTATGGAAATACTAAAACCAAGATGAAATTGAGAAACAGACTACTGATAGATAGCAACCTTTATACTGAACTAAATCCATTAAAGTATTTTGATATGGACAATAGGACTGCTGGACACATCCTGATAAATCGAGTCCAGTTTTTGAGTCTCAGTAGATTTATAGCAGCTGAAATAATGTTGGTGTGTGCTCATTAGTGTTGGTGCTGTTTGCAGTGGTCATGAAGGATCTGATATGTAACAGCCACAATGGGTCTCTTGTTTTCCTTGTGCAGATTCACCCTGAGCATTAGCTAAAATCTCCAGCAGCTCTACACCATTACTTTTCCTTGAATAGTAAAGGTAGGTGCTGACTACTAATTCTACCTCCTTAAAACATGATCTAGCCATGGTGCAAGCTTGGTAAAGCTGACAAGCTCATTTCTCTTACCATTCAGGATGATCTGGGGTCAGTCAGTTTGCTCAGGTGACGTGAAACCACCAGGCTGTAGCACCAAATACATAATGCCTTGCAATCACTGTCAACATTCAGAGTACTTTTTGTATTGCAGGATGAACTCAGTAGAAGAACATAATTTGGTTTTTGTTTTTGTAATAATCCAGCTCAAAGACAATATAAATTGTCCTAAAACAAATACCCTCTCTACTGTGAAGCAGCAAAGTAGCATGGGATTCTGTGAGAGGACATTTTATTGTCTGTACTTACTTCATCGGAGGCCAAGTACACAAAGAGATGGGCCACTTCTTCAGCAGTAGCCATCCTGCCAGTCTTCTGTCTGGCCAGAAAGTCTTTCAGTGCCTGGATATACAAGAGCATTTGGTATATCAAAAATGAAAAAGCAATTATTTTAATCTGTTGACCTGTGGAAAGCAATATTGGAAACAGGCCTCTAGTCATTACTTTCTTTAGTGCACTAAGCAGGGAATTAAAGTTGGAAAAATATAAAATCAACAGTGATGTGAATATCGGGTTGAAAAGAATTAGGAGACTTTTAGAGAGTACCTAAATCTCTGGTTCTGGAATAAAGCCAACATAAAATCCTTCTTCCTTTGGTGGTAGATATTCCCATGTCCTTCAAAAGAGAACTTGCAATTATCTAATAAGGATGGTTAAGCATCCCAAATAATGTTGAAATGCATAGGCCAGAATGCTCTGTCTGTCCTGCTTTTGCATTGGATACTGTAACCCACACTTGGAGTTGCTTCCATGGATGAGAGACCCTCTACATTCACTAAGCAGTATTATCCTTCTGAGGCTTCAGTTCTGGTCTGGCCTTAAGGCTTCTGCCTCAAGTACAAGCTGACCATGCTTTCAAAGGAGACTGCAATGTTAAGTTACCCAGAGTACTCTGAAATTGAGGACATTCTTGAATATGGGCAGAAGTGCAGCTACATATATGTCTGTTTTTTAAGAGAGTTAAACATATATACACATGTGAACAAGCTAATAAATTGCTTTCTCACCTGTTCTGGGTTAGGCCGGGCTTGGATTCTTTCCTGTAAAGATGGTGTATCAACAGTTCCTAAGCAAAATTTGAAGTTCAGTGTTAAAAATCAACGGCATCAACAATCATGACAAAAGTTTATTTGTTCCATTTGTATGTCTTAACACCTATGTGTAGCTTCATTATATAATTCAGGAGAACGACTGCTAAGTTACCAACACAGCACAGAATTTTAAATTTCAGTAGAAGGCAAGAGTTTTGAGAATTAGATTCAATACTTTTCGGATGGTTAAACAATGGTTAGACTGTTAGCTAGCTCTTGCCTGCTTCTAACTTCCTAGATTGGATCTTTGAAAACAACCATTCAAATGCTGTGTAATGCATATATAAAGTGCACATACTAGGTTAATCAGACTAAACATCCAGTTTAACCACAGAATAACAACTTTTCTATATTAAGCCTTTCAAGCATGCTCTCTTCTTGCAGACTGCTGGTAACTTTAGTTACTGCTTGCAAGTCTATTCTTTGTTAAAAAAGCCAAACTAAATCTGGCCTTCTAGCATCTTCTCCTAGTTTACAGAATAATGTAAGAACACTTACCAGGACATATGCAGTTGCATCTGATGCCTTGTTCAATGAAATCAGCAGCCACAGCCTTTGTTAGTCCAATAACTGCTGCCTTTGAAGTACTGTAGACACACCTGTTCACAACTCCTAATAGAAGGTCCACGTTAAGGCAGAACATAGTTAAAACATAGTTAAAAAGGAAAAAAAAGGAAAAAGAAAGAGCCAGGCTTGTTCAATATGCACCTGCTTCTGGACTCCAGCATTTCCTGTAGCAGCTGTAGCCTCTCCATAAAGGCAGGCTAGCTAGAATGCCAGCTACCAGAATTCTACTCAGGTGTACACCACAGGAAAACACACAATCTTTCAACAGTGTAAGTTTGGGGACTAGTCTAGAAAATATAACAAGCAACAAAGATTTAGGAACAGCAGAAACCCATCTGTTAGTCACGATCAGGATTCTTTTGAAAGCATAGTTACAGCACTTATGTAATTGTCATTTCTTCATTATATCTCTGAAGAAGATATGTAGCAAGATTTCACCAGAAGTAATTCCTTTTTACTTCATAAATACTGGTAAAAAGGATGCTACAAAACATTGAAAAAGCTCAGAGGTAAGAATCGTGGCGTTTCTACAATTTTCCATCTGCATCCTTGCATTTATGTTTGAATTGAGTTTTTTTTTCTAACTGCATCCCTCCACAGGGTTTAGAAATAGCTTTGAATTTAGAATGTCCTCTAAATTCAAAGTTGTGCAGTATTTACTTTGCATATCCATCATCTTAAAGATTTGTATAAGGAACTCTAGCAAGCTACTGACCTTTGATGCTGGATGCCACAGAAGACATATTTATAATATTTCCAGATTTCTGTTTAAGCATCTGCAAAAGAGTACTTACATCATTCAAATGCAAACTATTTTGTCACCTGCAGGTTCAGCAAAATAGCCCACAGCAACTCACAGAACAGCCCTATGTGCACTTGATACACAGGGTAACAAAGCTTAATTGTCATGCGTAGGTGCCATTGACTGAAGCAAAACCTGATATTCTCACTCACTTCCCCTGAGCCATGTCAGGATTGAAAACTTTGCCAGGAAAGGATTTTTCCCTAGGTCGACACCTCTCCATCATTGCTCTCTTGTCACCTCAGTAAGTTACCCTACACAGAAATCTCATACCATCTACCGATTCAGCAACTCACTGATCCCACTCAAGCTTTCCTTTTTTTTGGAGAAGACTAAAGCATAGTGATGCTGTTTGGTTTCTGCCTTTTTTCTTTTATATGTTCTCTGTACTCTTTGCACATATATTTGTAGCTCTGTAGCCTACTGTATTAATAGCTAGTTTTTCCAGTATTTTTCCATGGCCTTTCCCTAAGCAGAAAGACAAAACAAATTCCAGAGCTCCAAGCCCCAGGGGAGTGCAAGGCCCTGTCCTATCTTGGTTCTTCCTGGGAACCAAGGCTGAGAACAGCTCTGAGGTGCATTTTCATAAACAAAGTACAGCCGGTGCTGAGAGGGGGCTCCAGAAGAGGGACTGGACCTGGGCGGGGGGAAATTGAATCACTACTTGTTCTCCTTATTGGTGCTTTTAATCAATTATGCTAATTTCCTAAAAGCTATAAATATGTACTCACCCCTGGAGGGGGGAGCTTTTATGGACACCTTTCCATAACTGCTCCTGAAGACCTTCAAAATAAAGATTCCCTTTTATATTACCTCCTTGCTAAAATGATCTCGAGTTTCTTTTCCAGGCTGGGGGAAAAGGCAACAATAGCACTCTAGCATCTGTGAATTTTAGCTATTTTTTTTTTAAGTTATGACCTTTTTAGGCATCCTAAAATCTGATATGCCTGAAGTTGTTAAAAACCCCCAAACTTTGAAAATTAGGTTCAGCTAAGAAAAAAAACCACCCCCAAACAAATGAAAAACCAACCCAATCAAGCAAAAATAACTGGAACAGTAATGAATAGAGTATTGTCATCCAGTCATGGTTACAGCTTTTAAATCTCTCCTTTGCATTTACACGAGTGCAAACACCTTATTCACTCCACAAATTTTTGTAGACCCAAACCAAGTTACTACATCAAAACCAAGAAGCATCCTCAAGCAGCTACATTCATTGAATTGTTCTGCTCTAATCGGTATGTTAGCATCAGCATCCCCGAATTTCTTCACATGATAGTCTCCAGAGCTGTATAAAATTCATGTTAATATACATTATTTATAAATATTTTGTAGCAGTAGTATTGTACAGATGTGTGCTGTAGTATAATACATTAGCACTGTATTGCAATGGCTCCCTCACTGCTCTGCATAAAGTCTGAAGTATTTCAGCTGGTTTGCATCAGTCAACTCCCCCAGATAAATCTTTTCTACCATATCCTTTAGATAAATTGTCTACTTGGAATATTATGCAGTGCAGAGAATGTTTTACAGTAGGATCACTGTAATCTAAGGGGTCCCCTATCCAAAGCTGCACACTTGTATTTTGTATACAGACATAGTGGCAACAACTCTGATCTCTCACACTTTAAACAATGCAGCAGAGACTGAAAGTCATTGGCAGCCCAGCCTTGCCTTTGGAAGGAACGTCTTGATCATGAGGTACATGCTGCGAACATTGAGGTTCATAGTGAAGTCCCAGTCTTGCTCCTCACACTCCAGAATGGTTCCATGATGAACAAACCTAGAATGAGTGCATGAAGTGGATTACTGTCTGTGGTTTGCATTTCTATGGCCCTTTCCCCACCGCTGTTTTGTAGCAGTTAACTTTTCCAAGCTTGGAAAGAGGGGGATAACAGCTCTTTTGAAGAATGCAAGCAGCAGTGTATTTCTTCTGATAAGTATCAAGGACACAAAGCACACTCAATATGTGCAACAAAATGACTGGCAATAGAAGAAATGAAAAAAAATTGGAGCACTAGCAGACTGTCAGGCTTTGTTCACTGTTGTGCTAGGGGGGCCAAAGCCATCAGTACAAGGTACCCATAGAGTGAGGAAGAAGTAAGTTCCAGAGCTGTTCTATCTTGGCCTGTTTTATGTGGCCGTGCACAAAATGTTCAGTTTTGATGAAAACACATGAAAATTTATATCAAGGGTAAAAAATCCATTAAAACATAAGAAATAAAATGCACTGAAGTATTAGACCTCCTTCTGGAGGACAGGGAAAACTGGAAAAATAGTAGTAGCAAAGAGAATCTGGTTACCCTGCAATGTTACAGAGGACATCAATCTTTTCAATCTCCTTGGCCAGATTTTCTATCTGCTCCCTTTTGGTGACATCCAGAACCCGTATTTGAATGCCTAGAAAAAACATGGTATTTGTTTCAATGTGTTTGACTAAGGATTAGCTGATTATTTTTCTGATGTGCTGAGGATTGCTCTTACAATTTAATTCAGTGAGAGCTACACTTAATCATTAAGTTAGTGCAATGGTTAAACTGGGACAGCATGTCATGCTATTTAAAATTTCAGGAGGGAATGAAAATGATCAACTGTTTTAATTGTTATACAGCATGACACAAGCAGATGAGCTGGCTTAATTTACCCTAAAATCACTCCAAATAAATTTGAATTCCACTGTATTCTCACACAGAGGAATCACACAACCTATATAATCATAATGAATTTTCACACTCATTATCATAGATTAACAGTTACTTGGAACTACTTACACATCACACACACTCACAGTAACAACATCAGATGCTGCATTCCTATGTGTAATTGCTTATATTGTGAATGAGCTTTATATAATTTAATTAATGAGGAAAAATGATTTCACATAAATTATTAAAATCATGAGGACAGTCACACTGGAATAAGGTCCTGCAGAGGTTGTTGAGGAAATTCCATCCTTAGAGATGTTCAGAACTCGATTAAACACAGCCCTGAGCAGCCTGCCCTAACCAGTGCCACTTTGAGCAGTAGATGGAACTACATGGCCTCCAGAAGTGTCACCCAGCAGATATGATTCTATGAAATGCTGTAAAGCTGTCTGTAAAGCATCTGAGTGTTGGCTAAATTAAAGGACAATTTGATTTGAAATAGATAAAATAGTGTTTTTTTTTTTAAACCAAAGTGACAGGCTTTCTATGCCTTAGTTAAATAATACTGACACTTTTGAAGAGATTTGTGTATTTGATCAGACTACAGGCTGGCGATTAACATCACGATGGAATTACCTCTCCTGGATACAATTCAAAGACCACAACATGCCAGGTCTTGATGAATTATAGATAATTATATGTCTAAAGGATGGAAATGGCTCTGAGTATATGGAAAATTATCTTTTCTTGTGAGCACACTAACAAAGGGGAAAAATGCAACACTTTCCAAAACACTCTCAGAAGGAACCTGAAAAGCTCTAAAGTTCCCAAATAATTACAAAGGGTTTGCTTGTGCTGAATTCCAGTTGGCAGAGGAGTAATATTCACACTAAAAGCTGTGCCAACTGTGGTTTTGTGTATTTTACTGTCATCCAGTAGTAGGAATTCATTAAATCCACTTTCTTCCTTCAAACCAAGTTAGAAACATTTTCAGTTGTAAAATATATCCAAGTCTTAATTTTTCTTTCAATATTGAAAAAATAATTTTAACATAATGTCCCACTTGTGATTAGAAACACACCTGGGCAAAACCTGCTCCTTGAAGCATGTTCCTGTGGTGTCAGTAGAAAAGCAACCTTGAGGCCTGAACGTTTGTACAAACTGAATAGGTGTATCTGATATTGCTACAATTAAATTTCTGAAGGCATATGGATTCTTCAAGACAGTAAGGAATGCATTAGAAGAATAGTTGACAATTAGCCTAGGGTGCTGTTCTGGGAAACAAATATCAACTTCCTCTCTGACACAAGAAAATCAGTTATTCCACATGCCTGGAATAGTACATATGCTGATGTTGCAATATTTTATATGCTACATCTCTGCTATTTCACACCACAGAATAAAGCAATGCCAACATCTAAAGAATTCATCTGGATGTTTTCCTTTTTTCTGGACTTTTGAAGTTTTCCTATCCTCAAAATGTATCTCAGACAGCCTACACAAAACTTGTAAGAGCTGAACTAATGCCTGCTGTAGGGCCATTTACCTGGATATTTCCCCAGTTCTTGCAGTTTAGACTCATTGATGTCTGTAGCAATGACTTTGGCTCCTTCTTTAGCAAAAGCCTGGAGAATACAAGAGAAGCAGTTTATATTTAGATACTCCAGATCGTACCAGAAATAAAATTTGTTGTCTTCTCAGGTCTTTTTTGGCTTGAAATAGAAGTTGGCTGAAGGCAGCTGATCTCTCAGTTTTCATTCTGGGCATATCAGGGAGTTGCACACATCCTGTGATATAGTTAAAACTATGTAATTTTGCATGATATGCTAGATTTAAAGTGTTTTCTCTAAAGTAAGGAATCCATAAATAAAGTATAAGAATAGCAACTAGATTAAGATAATGGATATTACTACTGCCCTATTAGCTGCACTAGTAAGCACTTTATAAATACAGGGCTAGAATTGTCTGTATTGTTAGATTTAAATTTGACAGGTAAAGGCAGAAGTCATAAACTAGGATTTTTTTTAACAAAATCCTTTGTATCCAAATTATTGAAACAGAACAATATTAAAAGCAGCATGAGTTTTGATTTTTAACCAGAAACATTGCTTCATTCTTGACGGTCTCCTCAAAAGCCTTTTTCTTTTTATTGTGATTACTGATAAATCAACAGCTAACAAAGTAAAGTCTGTCATAAGTATTCTGACATCTTGGACTGTAGCCCCTAATCTTCAAAATATGTATCTCAAGTGCAGCTTAAGCGGATAGTGACATTAAACATACCAGCCTTCCATGGCTTGTTGGGTATTTACAAAGTGAAACCATCAGGAAGATTACCTGCTCTTTGGACTGAGTGATTTATGTAAGAGCCAAGATCAGCAGTCTTCTGAATTCTTAACCACAGGCATAAGATATCAACTAGTCTGGCAAAAATCCTACAGGAGCTTTTCCTGGGTTGTTGATTGCATTACAGAAGTAACAAGATAACTATACTGGTTTTTTTATTTGCCATGGAAAAGGGAAGCAGCAGGAGAAGAACTGGTCAAAAGGAATTACAGGCTAACTGGAAAGTTAATACATACCTTGAATTCTGTGTAACAGTAATCAAACAAAATTTGTAAAGGGTTTCTTACAGTTGCTCATTGTGAACAATGCTGTAGCTGTGTTAGTATCATGTAGACTTGGTTACGTCAATCATTAATATAGTTAAAATATCTTGGCTTTACTCTAGGGGCTCTTCACAGTATCCAGCCTCAGACCACAAAATATTCCCTCTATCATCTCTATTTTCTCTCAGAACAAAGCAACAGAGATGTTGGATAAAAGGTACAGACAGTACCAACCATATATTGTTAGAAAAGCAGATGCAGCTGTCCTCGTATCTTGCTCTTACCTTATCTAACATTTCCCCTCAGAGCTGAAGATTTTCATAAATTCAAACAGCACAAAGCCTGCATGATACAGCATAGTGGCTACATTATTCCCTGATTTTTTTTCACTGCGTAGTTCTGGCTTCATCCGTGGTTTATTAATTCAAGAACTGGATTGGTGCAGATATCATTGTACAAGCTAGAATGAGAGATCTTGCACAGGCACAGCAGAACAAACATTTTCCAACTTACAATAGCAGCTGCCCGACCAATGCCCTGTGCTGCTGCAGACAACAGGATGATCTTCCCGTCCAGCCGCCCCATGGTGCTGACCTGTGCAGGCACAGGAGGGCACACAAATTTAACAAAGGTAAGCCAACACCAACCCCAGGACTCTGATGCAAATACATTCCCAAAACTAGACATGATCCAGGGTGTACCTCTGCCATCACAATTGTCCTGTTTGGCTGCTGTGTGACCCTCAATTATCCAGGGTTCTGAGGGGCAGGGCTGCCCCAATTTTTTTTTTTTTTTTAATTATACATAAGGGCCTCAAGAAATCAAAAGGCATTTGAGCTCAGTAGTTAAGCTTCATTCTAACAGAAATTGGATTTTATTTTTTCTTAGGGAAAAAAAAAGCCAGGAGGAAACAGCAGTACAATAATTTGTAATCTAGGGTTTCCACTGTCCATGGGTTTTCTCAGAAAGCAGATCTGTCTTCTCTTTCTCTCAAATTCTTCAATTTCCTAGACTGCAGTAAATTCCACACAATACCCTGGGCCTTGGTATCTGCTCTCAGTTGTCTTAGGAATCTTCCAGCACAGCAGATTCCCAGCCCCAATGAAGCAGGAGGATATGGGCGGGAAGGAAGCTGCCAATCTTGCCTCTTGTTCCCTGACTGTGCTTGGGGCAGTAGGGAACCTCTAGGAGCTACCTTAAGCCTGTATGGAACAGCCAAAAGGCAAAATACAGCCCTGTTCAAGTGCTGTGTTAGGTTTAACATGCAAAAATGCAGACAAACAAGTAAAAACAAATGCCAAGTTTCAAAGAACTTGCTAAAAAGTGAGGTCACTGTGTTCCAGTCACAGTGCAGTATCTGGAGTTTGTTAATTGGGATCCCCATAAGCAACTGTATCTCCATAGTCCTTCAAGCAACTTCGTCTATGTAGATAGGAGAGTAGAAAGGTGTCATGAGAACACAAAGTCTTTAAATATACAATAAATCCAACACACCAAGCACTTCACTGTGAAATTAAAATAAAGGTGCCATAATCTTCCCTATGTTAGCAGCCAATGCTGTATCCTCTAGAGATGCTCAAATCCATGCTGTGATTCAGATTACTGAGTCAAATTTAGCATCCTACTTTTTGAATCAATTATTAATTTCTCTTATTTTGATCAGAAATTCTGTTTTGTTAGACGTTTTTCCTGACAAAAATTGCAGCAAAACTGTTTTCCTGAAGCAACGTAATGGAAAAATTCTTTTCTTTCCAAAAGCCACCTGGATCATTTCAAGTACTTCCCCAAATCATCTTAACACGTGGGAAGCAAAACGCATTATAAATACATTTTTCAATCTAACAACCAGGTTTTGTGAACATTTGCCATACCAATTCTGTGAAGCATTTACAAATAAATATTAATATAGTCACTCACCAAGAGAGCTCAAACCGCTTTGTTATATTTACTGACCCTTGTACAAAAGGAAGTTCTACAGTTTTTTTTGGTTTTGTTTTTTTTTTAACTGTGCTTGTTGGGATTTGTAGTCCAACTGCTAAGTTTCTCAATATGAACGTAATTTCCTGTTGAAACATTGAGATGGTGCCACCTAGTGAAACTCGGGATGTTAAAAAAGTGTCATTTTTCTCCTGCACAGAAAAGGACGCAAAAGGATCACCAGCATTAGCTGACCCTCTTCCCGTGGGAATTCAAGAGATCACTAGGATTCCCACCAAAAAAGGCCACAAACATGTTTTTCCAAGCAATGGCTTTTTGCAATATAAACTATCAAACTCCAAACCAGGGCAAAACGTATGTGATCATTTTGTTGTTAAACTGGTGATTTACCAATGTTTTGTTTCTAGTGGTTTAACTTGCCTATGTTAAAGCAGAATTAATATCATTAGACTGAAAAATTCTAGGACAAACTAACTTAGCTATAGGCTCACACTAGACTTAAAGCTACCTGAGAGTATTACTAAGGAATTTGGTGTCCTGCCTAAACTTCAATTAGTTTGTCCTCAGAAAACTCAATTCTATGGATAAACTAGGACCTACATACACAAAAGGTCTGTTTATCCTGTCTTTCTGCTAAACTATGATTATTTTTAAGACTTTTAAAATCAGCTCCCCAGTAAACAAAATCTTTAATGACTTAATTTGCTAAAAGCATTTATCCTTCTGCCTCTTAAGCTTTTGCCACCCAAATTCAGAAACAGACCTGTTACAGTAAATTTCTCCTTTTTTAGTTCAATCACCAGAAAAATCACCAAATCTAGTGTTCCAAGCAAGCAATAATTAACAAAAAACACACTGGAAATTGTATATGAAAGAGGTAGATCTGTATATACACCCTTCCTGATTCTGGAAGAAAAAAGTCAGTCTAATTAATTTATTAGAACACCAAATGCTGGTAGCCAAAGGAAATCCCTTTAATCATAGAGAGAAATAAAAAGGTAACACACCAAACCAAACCAAAAACAATCCAGAACAAGCCCAAAGATCTTCCAACCAACTTCAAAACAAAAAGAAGCCACCACAAACACACCAGCACTTTGCATTTATCCCTGCCAGAAAATAAATACCTATGGCTGTGGTCAGAAAGAAGACATTGCAGTGCTCAACTCTGTAATGGTACTTAGAACCTGGATTTTTTTTGGCTTGTTATGCCTTTAAAAGCTTCCCAAAACACATTCCAGGCCACAAATTGAGATAAATCTTGCAAGTTCTTAGTAGGTATGGTAGTTGGCAGTTTTCAGCCATTCAAAGTAAACAGAAGGTTGGTTCTTTATTAAAGAAGTACTTCCATCAGGTAAATAATCCTTGTGTGACTCTCCCAATTCCTGCAACTGCTGAATGCTCAGGAATATGTCACTGTAGCCATTTGCTCGTCAGTTTGGGTGACCCAAACACATCCTAGCATCACTGAGAGCTTTAATGCTATACAATAAGGATGATGCTTTTGATGCAGGTGTCTTTCTTAGGTATGACTTTTTCATCTCATGATGATGATTCCATCCTTTAATGGAGATGATCTCTGATTCTGAGTGCCAAATTCCTGTATAATTGGCAGTGGAGGGCATGGGGAGGGAGGAAAGGGAGAAGGATCTGTGCTTTAGACTTCAACCATTTTCTGACAGACTCAAAGAATTAAACAAAACTCTGACAATAGACTTGTGCAACAGTAAACTTCTGCGCAGCTAATTCCTGCAGAAGGTTATAGAGGACAGAGACCAGAATAATAATAATGATGGAAGTGATAAATTCAGTATAAATGATAGTAATTTGGTAACATTTAGACACTGAATATTGTAATCGGTATCCTTGGATCATAGCACACGTGAACAGCAAAAACATTTTTACATATTTAACACATTAAAGTTTATTGTCAAATTAAAATTTCTTATATAAAACATATAAAATGTAGGTCTCACAATACAGATAAGTAGGTTAGTAAGAGTCCATCTTTCCCCAATGATCTGGCTTGTTTTATATTCACCAGAGAACATAAGGGTGTCACATCCATTGCTTACTATTAAAAAAACCCTCCAATGCACAACTTCAGACAGGTATATTTGATGCAAAATTCAAAGTTACTCATGGTACCGTAACTGGCTGAGCTGCAGAAACATTTAAGGAGTTTAAGAGGAACCCTTGATTGTGTGCTTTACAAACAGAAGATCAGTAACTTCAGTTGCAGTGTCCAGAGTGGTTAAGATTGTGGGGAAAATGCAGTTTTCTGTGGGCTTAAGAAAGCACGGTATAAAACTCATATGCTAAGAAACAAAAAGAATATTTCTTGCCAAGTCAACAGCACTCTGAAGACACAAATACCATCACCCCAGGAAAAGGCTGATTTAGGAATGACAGAATGAAGAGTTTGAGACCGAGAAGTTTCACAGTAGATTAATTTGTGATCCATTCCTTTTTCCCATTTTTTTCTTCAATACATTAGCTTCTCTCTTTGCCATCAAAAAAATCCACATCACAACACCAAAGCAGAACATCAGCAGATTAGCGGGTTGCGGGACAACATCTGGTTTTCCATTTTTGTCCTCATATTCCAGCTTTCCCAGTTGTGGGAAGTAGTGACTCCAAGACAGCAAAGATGGAAGAGGCTGTCAGCTTTTAAGCTGAAGCAATTTTCTTTTGTATATGCAGATCCTGGCTGTAGCCACTGTAAGGGCAGCTTACAACAGAGCATCTTTACTGGGTGCTACAATCAGGGGCTTTATCTTTGTCTGAAGTCTCAAACAAGTGCTTAAGATGTTCTTCTGTGGACTCTGTGCCTGCAGGTCGTGTATCTGTAGAAGACAAGAACATTAAAGCATTTCTCAGTTAGACAAGCAGCAAGAATACAATGATTTAACCTTGATTAGTGTCTTGTGTATCAACTAGGAAAAGCTTCCCTCTGAGGAACTTTGTGTTGTGAGGAAAGCTGTGCTATTACCAACTTGGCCATCACAAAGCCAGCAAGGAATCATGTTCTTTCTGGATGTCTGCTACTAGCACCTCATAAACTGGCTACTCCTCAACAAGTCAGTCAGGGCCTTCTGAAAGCTGTGAGAAGCATGAGGGCAGTAGGTCACTAAAAGTCAGCAGGCCAGATACAAGAAGTCTGAAGTGAGGCTGAGGAACAGAAGTTATCATCAAAACAGCTGTTAGTGAAGCTGGAGCCAGGCAGAGTAGCAGATGCAACATCAAAGACTAAAGTCTACCACCTTGAAAAACTTAACCAGCAGTTAACTTTAAGCAGTTTGACCAGCAATCTGTGCTTAGCCAATGTAAAGTTAAAAAGCAAAACATTTCAGAGCATTATTGTTATCTAATAACAATATTTTGCTGATTCACTTTTAAATGTCACTCATCAACACTTCCACTGCAGAAAAGGAAAAAAAAGTCTGTATATTCTTCAGCAGGTGAAAGATTCTTTCTGGTATTTTGATTCTATAGAGAATACAGCTCAGATGGGCAGCTTTTCAACAGTCAGATGACAAACCATTCAGGAAAACTGTTGTCATGCAAGTTTCAGATCTCAAGGCCATCCCTTACATTTTGTATCTTCAAATCTCTATAGGACACTACCACCGTGTTACGTACCTGTTAGCACACCCAAGTTGGAATTATCAAAGAAATTTGTTGGACAAGTCAGAGGCAGAGGCTTTGGTAGGTCCTGAGTAAATGATTCCTGAGAAACAGTTTCCTTAGAGGGTGAAGGCATTTGCTCTTTAAAGAAATACGACACTGTCTTCTTAGGAGACTTGGGTATTGTCTCTCGAATAGTTTCTCTTAAGGATCGTTCTCTCCATTTTAGAGCTCGTTCTTTCCATTTCCTGAGTTCCTCTTTCAGCTGAAGGTCATCACTGCAAAGAAAAGAACTCCAGCATTCAAGTCAGAAAAGTTTAAAGCAGTTTCTTTAAGGAAATATTCCAGAAGGACAGACAGTTCCTGTATTTTCAGATGATGTATCACAGACATGGCAAGTACAACAGCTGTGTATCTTGGTTTCAGAGGATTTGTTAAGCTGAAATTCCAACATATAGTTCAAGTGTATCTTCCAGCATTTAAAAGATTCTTAAGAAAGTAAGCAAATCTAAAATTAATGGTTACTCACTTTCATAGGTCTCCCAGAAAGAAAGACTAATGATGTACATAGTTAAATACAACAAATGATTTGACATGTTGCTAGTCAGCTTTCCACTTACCTTAGCAGAAGGTCATTTTGTTTCTTCAGCTGCAAGTTCTCTTTCTGTAGCTTAGCTTGTTCAGATTTTAGAACAAGTATTTGTGTGCTCTGCACAATACCACTGCCACCACCACAAGTAAGGGGTATTTGGGATTGCTGAGGATCTGCTTCTTTTAGCACTAGAAAACAGATTTATAAATGTGTGTGCATTATTGGGAGAGTGCTTAAAATCAAGCCAATACATTTTTTAGCCTATTCCTTCTTGTAGTCTTAGATGTGAAACCTCAGTGGGTTACAAGTGCCTTTAAATAGTTACTCTTTTTTCCAAACAAAACACACCTCCCAGTATCCACACTGCCACAGAGATATTAAGAACCATAACAGATTATTCACTGGGCCATTTAGAGGTAAAATAGTTACTGTTTGAGGTGTGTCATAGCTTTGATTAGAACTAAGTATTCTTATATCAAGGAAACAGTGGCAACATGAGCTACCACCACTGCAGCTTATCCCTCCACAAGTACAAACAGGGCTGGAGAAAAACACAAGAACTTCTCTAACGCCATTTATGTGCAGCTAGTGCAATCTACTTCCCATCTCATCTTCCAATACATCCAATTCTCTCATACCCTATGAGTACAAGGCCTGCATCTCAATCTGGTCTTTAACCATATAACCTCAAAACTCCGTGTTTAACACGAAAGAGTCCCTTCTATTTATCTTGAATTTACCAGTAACATCTTGCTCTTGGTGTGCTCTTCTCAGTTCTTCTTTTAGCTTTGTTAACTGCTGTTCTCGGTGTTCTGCAAGGGCTTTGTAATTAGCAAGTCTATATGAGGCAGGAAGGGAGGGAAAAAAATCAGGAAACCTCAGTTTAATAGTTACTACAGTCTCAGTTGAATTCCAAAGAGCTATCAAACACAAGACACACCCATGTTATACAAGAAAAACTGCATAAACCCAATTGTAAGTTAGATTTTAAGTAAAGTGCACCCAAAAGTTGGACTCATTATTTTTGGTGTATCCCTTCTCTCTAGAGAAGTAGAGAGTGCTTTCAGTTATTGCTTTCCCCTTGCCTTCTTTTGTCAGAGCAATTAGTTAATTTATGGCTGAACATAATTGGTTGGGAAATTTTGGTCAGTGTATAGGGAAGTATGTTCATAAGCAACCCAAGGTGCAGATAGATTTTACTTTCTCTAACTACAATAAAAACTTAGAACACCTTCAGCAGAATGCTTACTTCCTATTATGTGGGAAAAATAAAGAGGGAAGTAGAAGCTAAGAATAAAGTAGTTGAGAACTGTGAGAAGATAAAGTTTGAACTTACTTTATTTCAAAGGAGTTGGATTGCTTCATTCTTTCCAGATCACATTTTACCAGTTGTGTTTTGAGATGGTCAATTTCTTCTTTGTACAGCTCAGCACCTTTATCTAATTTTGCCTGACAATAAAATATTTAGCACAAGTAAGGGCTTGTTACTTAGCAATAAAATTAAGGGTTATTTACCTTGTGTTATTTTTCACTTAGGTGGCTCACATTACCAACTAGTTGGCATATTACATGAAATCATATTTTAGCAAGCGTTGCTGACTTCTGTGCAAATATAAATGTGAGAATTTTAAAGTAGAGTGCAAGTATATCACACTGAATAAACAGTTCATGCTTCAGTTTAAAAGTTTTTAAACGTTTCAGAAATGCATCACATACAAGTGACACATTTAATTTCTGGTATCATAATATGGGTTCTAAATATTGCCACTGAAGGTTGCACTGGTAGAATGTGAAACTGCCTGCTAAACAGGCAAGTGGAGTATTTTATTCTAGGAATGCCATACTGAACAAATACACGGACTGTGGAGAGCTACGTTGCACCTACAACTGTTGTCAAGCAAGCTTTGTGTCTTTCATCAGAGGAGCAAGAGAAGAGTGAAGTATTTTGCTCATACCTGAAGATTCTGCTTCTCTGTTAAGGCAGTCCTGAGGCAATTATCCATCTCATTCAGTTTGGCTTGCAGTTGAGTGAGTTCACTTGTCTCTGTTCTTACTCTTATCTGTGCTTGTAACTTGTTTATCCTGTCATCTCTCTCTTTGACACTTTCTCCTACTTCATTTATTACATTTTCTAACTTCTGAATTTTTACTTCCATAACCTATTGAGATATATCAATCAATCAGTTATGAGCAGTTATGTCAAAAGATAGTAGCAGTAACAGCACATGGTCATATTCTTAACAAGCAAAAACCCAAACCACACCAAAAAATCCAACACTACAGGCCCTATGGAAACTCTTCATGGCTAGGTCACAGTTTTGTGTCACCTATATAGTCTAGAACATTCAAGTCTAAGAAAAGCAGAAGTGCTTTGGAGAAGGGTAACTGTGACATAAAACATAGGAGAGAGAAAATGAGTCCTCAATTCCTGTGATTAAATAGAGGATTCTTCTCCAGCTTCATGTCTGACATAGTGAACACCATACACTTACAGGAAGTATCAGGAGTATCACCCTATTAAAGTCAGAACTTCAAAAACACATGAAAACATTCCATATGAATTTCTAAACGGAACATCTATTTGTGTACAGAAATCAGGCAATTAAAATGATCACATTGTAGGCAAGAGCTCAAACTTCCACTTTGGAAATGAAAGAGCTACTAAAATAAAGTGTACTCTATTTGTATGGTGGTGGCATAGACTTATAGTTGCCATCAACCCTTATTTTCAGTTTGGAGTACTCTCACTTAGCAAGCAAGCATTAAAGAAGTTCTCCTTAGAAACAAGTATTGGTACCTTTTTATCTTGTTCTGCAGCCTTTAGATTATTATGAAGCCTATAATTTTCTTCTTCTAATGCCAGACTGGCAGAGCCACCAGGGGCCAGTTTTTCTTTTAGAGTGTTTAAATCCTGAAGCAATTCTTCATTTTTCTCTTTTCTCTGTTTTAATTCAACATCAGCATTTTTACTAAAATTGACAGTTCTGGTATCCAGCTCTGAAGAAAGTTCAAGGAGTATCTGAAAATCAGTAGCATCATACAGAATAATTTAAAATAATTCTTTAATCTGCTAGAAATAAGGCAAGTGAAGAAACAGGAAGTATCTTAGCCTGTATTATTTTCACATTCTTGTTTCAGGCCCCATTTGAAAATGCTTGCTATCACACATGGTATCATTATCACTCTAAAGAACAGTTTCATTTCCAGAAGAGAGAGAAGCAGGAAAGGGCACAAGAGAAGATGATAGTGTATTGCAGGTTTACCAGTATTTCTGCATTAGTTCAAACTCTAATATTAGAGACACAAAGGAACTATATTGGGAAGACTTCTTGAATGTCAGTCACAGAACACCATAATTATTCACGTTTTTTACTAGAATGCATTCACTGACAAAAA
This sequence comes from Eopsaltria australis, assembly GCA_034509425.1. NCBI lineage: Eukaryota > Metazoa > Chordata > Aves > Passeriformes > Petroicidae > Eopsaltria > Eopsaltria australis. The sequence continues at coordinate 737,217 of JAVTVJ010000172.1, read as the reverse complement.
GAAATTAAACCTACACATTGGACTATTCTAGAAATCTACATGTTCAACATGTCAGATAAATAAAAACTTGACAATTGTCAGGAAGTCACGATGTTTACTAGATTTTTGTTTGTTAAAAGCTTTGATCCAGATAATATTAGGGTCAGGGAATTCTTCTAAAAACCATGCCAACACTGCAAAATCCCAAAGAAGTCAAGAATGGCTATTGACTCCACAGAATAAACTTTTTAAAATAGGCTAAACTTAAGATTTCATCAGAAAGATGGAATCTCATGAAATCCTGTTCATGATGTACTAAACTCTGAAAAATGCTGTACAGTTTTCCGAAAGAGGCAAGAGTTAAGCAGAAGAAAGAAAGGAGTGTAAATATAAATTTAACTGGGTTTTAAAAATGGCTAAAGTAGTTTTGATAAAGTTTGGCAAGAAAAGCAACATTTTCCAGAACTCAGACTAATAAAACCCCAAATAAACCACCCCACACTTCCTCCCATTGATTACCTAAAATGTCTTTTAGAAAGCAAGTTTCCAAGTTTGGATGCATAAGGAAACTAAAAATCTTTTAAATATTCCTATGTCTTACAGTTGAAGTATGAGTAAGTGCTGATAATAAATTAGTGATCATTTAAGAGCCTTTTTTGTGTTTTATTTTCAGTCATAGGCATTTGCACAGTGCTTACACAGCATACATTTCTGATTCTATAGCATTTAATTTTACCTTTACTTTGGGAGTCCAGAATTTAAAGAATTGCAAGAGCCTTTCATTATCTTTCTTTAGTTCTTCTTTCAGTTCCTCTGCATCCCAGTGAGTTCCTGAATAAGCTTCCCAGAACTGTATTGTTTCTTTTCTAGCACTTTCTTCCTGCTGTAACTCTGCTTCTATGCAGAGAAGTTCATGTTCCATTTCTGATACATCTTTGAGAATGCTCTTAAAAAAAAAGGGAATTGAAATTTAAATACTGCGTTGATTATCACGTGTCTAAATATACCTTTTGTCCTCTCAGCTATCAATATAGCAGGAAGTCTGTTTCAGCATCTAATTATCATATAAAAGGAGTTTTGCTATACTTAAAATTACACCCTATTGGGAAAGCAAGAAGACAATGTACACTCCTGGGGCAGGTGGGAAGGGGAAAAAAAGGTGCTTTTTAGCAAAAGTTTATTCCATTGTTTTAGAACAAGTCATCTTGGTATTGGATAGTGTATATTTTACAGAGCAAATAAGTAAATAACATTCCCACTATTTTCTAAGCTATTAATTTTATTTTCAACTTTACAAAATCCTGATATTATATAACTAGTAGCATAAAAAAATACTAGCTATTCCTTCATACTCCTTGAGTGAAGTTTTAACAGATAAACCCAATGCCATTAGATTACCACCACCACATGATCCCACGCCTTGAAATTAGTCTGTCTATTTTTTTTCCAAATATTACCTCAACATCCAAGTGCAAACACTGCAGGCCTTCACTGCTGTTTAACTCTTGAGATGATCCTTCAGTCTGCTTCAAATAAATCTTCCTGAGACATTGAATCTGGGATTGTAGGTGATCTTGTTTTCTCCTTTCCTCAAGCAATTCCATTTCATACTTGTGAACAGTACTGTGATATTCTCTTTTCTTTGTGCAAACAGAACTGAACAGAAGCTGTTGCAGAAGCACAGGATGTATCAGTGAGTCTGCTTTAAAATGGTACCCTGCATCCAGCTAAAATACAGTATTTTATAATTCAATCTATTCATGCTCTGAGCCTCTAAATATCCAGGATAACTAAGACATGAGTAAGAAAGTCACATGTGCATTATAGCAATGGCATGTAAGCCTTTTAGCTGAGACAGCATTTTTCCAGTACACTATTTTTTGGAGACTCCAAAAAAAAGCCAAAAAGTCTAAAAGACTCTAGACAGCCTTCCACAAATCTAGACTTTGAAAAGCAAAGTATTCTTTGTCATATTTGTTTTCTATTAAGAGTTGTGAAAGGTGCAGATGATCTACAAGAATAATATCACCATGCTGATTTAAAACTTGATTCTAGCAGAGCTCACTAGTTGAACCTTAAACATTTTTAACCATGAAAGTTAAAAGCCATCTAAGGAAAAACTTAAACATAAAATGGTTGCGTTAAGTTATCAAATGAAGCTCTTTGGTATATTAGTTCAACTTCTAAGTTAATGGATATTTAGACATGACTGACTCTCAAGAACCTCAACCCCCTTCTCTCCAGGCCTGAGCATGTTTCCCCCCCCTGCTCCAACCAAAAAAAACTCCATCCCTTAATATTTCATGGTAAAGAAAGAAATAGAAGAAACTTAATCATTTACTGTACTTTGGTACATGTTAACAGGAATTCTTTCTCAACTATCCTTAAGCTTTTTGCTGATAATTTTAGTCCAATAGAGAAACGGATTCCAAACTGGGGAAGATCTGCAAGGCTTGTAAAGTCATAAAACTACTTGGGTAGCATACATCTCCAAGCCATCTTGCATGTCTCTTTCCCCCACAAAGAAATACATACATAGTCATCTATTATTTGATTTATACAGTACAAAAAGAAAATTTCATTTCCTAATTAAAATGGAATAATATTAATGAAATAATACTGTGCAAAGCAGCTGAACTACAGTTAAAAAAAGTTTGATTTACATAACTAAGTAGCTCCAGTTTTCTAAGATTGTAAAGCAATTACTATCAACTTATTTTCTCCAATGTATGTATTCTCAAAACCCAAAGCTAGAGTACATAAAATCCCAGCTGTTACCATTGAGCGCTTATTAAAAAAACCCCAAAACTCAAAACCAAGCAATATGATGCATCCACATATTGAGCATTTTAAGTTCATACCTTCAGTTTGGTCAATAACTTCTGGAGACGAGTGTTCACTTCCTCATTTTTAGTTTGAAGTGTTTTGACTTGTTTACTCTGCTCCAGTGTGAGCTGAGGCAGTGTCACAGCTATCAGTGCTTTCTGACTATTCAGCTCAGTCTTTAGCTTAAGAGACACCATAGAGAGACATTCGTATCTCTTCCCCATATTTGAAAACTTCTCGAGAAGCTCCTAAATGCAAGTGAAACAAATTAATTCGTTCACAGTAAGGAAAAGCGTGATTAGTTATAAACAGAAATGTAAAATAAATGACCTGACTCCAGAACTAACCCCTGCAAGTATGTATTGGTTTTATAACAGGAAGAGTTACTATGATTAAGATTTCAGTTTTAACTTGCCACAGAGATATGACAAAAACACTAATCTAGGCACAAAAGCAGATAATTTCTTAGTTTTCCAGCAAGTCATTTCACAAGGTCAAATTGTTTTTGTGGTTTAGATTGCCTGGCCACAAATTTGCCAGCTGGCCTTCCCTCAGAATGGACTCCCAAATTTATCCACTTCTTTCCTGAAGGAAAGGGCTCATGAAGTGGGTCCTAGCACTCTGCCATGAAAAGGAAGGCGTGAACACGCAGTGAGCAGGCTCTGTAGTGCTACAGGCTTGAAGACCCAGTAAACTGCAACTCCAGTATCATGTTTAATTATGTCTGTGTTATACATTTTAAAATAAGTACAAAACTCCCCTGGCATACTCCCTCCATCATTGGTTCTTAGTTGAAAGAACCAAGATCCACCAGTTCTCTTAACTCTTCACAGTAAAAACACTGGAACATTGGGAAGAGGCAGACAAGATCCTGCCTATTACAGAAGTCAGACGGGGAAAGTGCTCTTAGAAGTGCATCAGCCGATGTTAACTTCCCTTATTATGATCACCCTGCTGCTGATGTAGGATAGAAACACAGCCAGAATGGAGAAAGCTACAAGTGACTGAATTTTGCAATTTGGTTCCTTACCACTTTGGTGTTAAAAGAAGCACTCTGGACTTCTTTACCCCATACAGAATGATATCTACATTCAGATACAGACTGCAGTACAATGATACTGCACTCTAAAGTGTGTCATACACATTCATAAATGCTGCTTTATTTTGGCTTTTGGTAGGTTACTAGCACTTCTCATAGCTGTGTGAAAATATACTCAGGTAGTTAACTAACAAAAGGTCTGAGGAATTCCTAGTTTGAGGGCAGAAGCGCTTTAATGAAATTAATTTATTCAACACAAATTTAGTATATGATGGGGGGATAATGGAAGGGAAGATTTAGGGGGAATTTACAAAACCAAAGCGGCAAAGTGCTTCTGTTTGAGGTTCAACAAAGCAAACTGCTGGGTCACAGCCCCCCATGTAGTGCTACACGCTGGGGGAATAGTGTTTGGAAAGCTGCCTGACAGGAAAAAACCTGGGGGTGCTGGTCAACAGCTGGCAGAGCATGAGCCAGTGTGAGTCCCAGTGTCTGGGAAGGACAATGGCATCCTGGCTTGTGTCAGGAATAGTGCGGCCAGCAGGACTAGGAAAGGAATCAGCACTAGCAAAGCCGCACCTCAAATCCTATGTTCAGTTGTGGGCCCCTCACTACAAGAACATTGAGGTGCTGGAGTGTGTCCAGAGAAGGGCAGCAGAGCTGGGGAAGGGTCTGGAGCACAAGTCCTGTGAGAGGTGGCTGAAGGAACTGGGGTTGTTTATCCCGGAGAAAAGGAGATTGCAGGAAGACTTTATTCCTCTCCACAACTGCCTGAAAGGAGGGTGTAGCCAGGTGGGGGTTGGCTTCTTCTCTCCCAGTAACATGTTGTAAGTTGCACTGGGGGAAGCTTAGACTCGTTATTAGGAAAAATTTCTCAGTGGAAAAGGCTGTCAAGTACTGGAACAGGCTGCCCCGGGAAGTGGTGGAATCATCATCCCTGGAGCTATTTAAAAGATTGTACATCTGACACTTAGGGACATGGTTTAGCCGTGATCATTGGCAGCGCTGGTTTAAGGGTTGACATCTTCAATAAAAGAAGTCTTTTCCAACCTAAATGATTTTATGATCCTACATGACTAGTTATTTTTATTGGCATGGCTGGACGGTAATGAAAGCAATTGACATGTTCTCTGAACATTAAACTGAACTCAGTTGACGTGAGATGTGCAATCACTGAACAGCAGCAAATCAACTGATCCCATGGCATGCAGCATCTTACCAAGAAATGCAAACCATTTTATACATAATGCACAAAAGGCTTATGCTCCATGGCAAGTGTCATTAAGTTCCTATATGTATCCTTAAAACAAGGAGAAAAATAAGCTTACCTTAATTTTCAAGGTTTTTTCTTTTAAGCTGTCATCAGCCACCTGCTCTGCAATATCCACTGGGTTTACTTGAATGGACATATTATTCATGTTTCGCTGCTTCAGTTGTTCTAAAGCATCTTCCAGTTTTGCCTTTGTTTCAACACACTAAAATAAAAGCACACATAATTTAAGTACCATTCAAGATGAGAAGTTATGAGTAACTCAGGTATGCAAATTGGAACACTCACCATCTCAGAATTTCTTTGCAATTCCATCCTGAGCTGGTCCCGCTGTGACCTGGCATCCTGAAGAAGTTTGTGTAGCTCATCTTTTTCTCGATTAACTGATGAGATTTGTTCTTTAAGTTGGAAAGAGTGACTAGTTCTTTCAGCTAATAACTGGTCCTTCTCACATGATACGCTCTTCAGTCTCTCAGTTAACTTTCGAATCTACAATGAATAGTGGAGAAAAAACACAAATCAAAATTTTGGTGGTTGTGGTCTTTATACACCCTATGAAGTGCTCAAATCAGTTCTGTCAAATACAAAAATGACAATTTTTAATTACTAAAAATCACGCTAGCAGCAAGAAAAGCTTAAAAATAATTTTCGTGTTCTAATAACTCAGAAAAAGAATTTACAAGAAAGAGAAATAGCATGACACCCAAAAAAATCTACTTCATTCCACTTTGGTCTTCTGTAAAGCAAGAGGAATCAAAGGATAAGGCAATCAACCTATTACTTATCACAAGAAAATTAAACAGCAGAAAAGGATAAAAAAATTGGACAATATCTTTGTATTTCCTCTAATGAGAAGAGTAATATTTGTTAAACTGAAGCAATCCTCAATTACACTCTTTAATCGACAATAGAATAATTTGACAGGTGAAAAGCATGAAAGTAAAGACTAAAAAAAATATTAGTCGGTAAGAACTTTCAAACATTGTCTGTTATTCAGAAAGTGTGCAAAGCACCAAGGATTCAAAATGCACTTAAATTCATGCTGTCTTCACAGTGCCTTTAAAGGGCAGACCACATGTACACTTGCTGATTATTGTATTAAACCAGCACTCATCTGATAAATTAACATTCATTCCAAAGATGGACCAATCCAATGGCTTACAAAGCTGAGACAAGTTGAGGATGTTATTACTAAATATCTGAAAATAAACTTAGACAAAATCCTTTGCCCATGTTCATGTTTGTTTACCAACAATAAAGACGATGCACTGAGAATTAAAAATTAAATAGAAATTATGCTGAACAAGTGTCTGGCACATCAGAAATAAAACATCAGAATACAAAAGAGTGTCTAAACACCAAAACTCCTCACCTTGCTTGTCAGGCTGTCCTCCAAAATCTCTGACTGCCTCTTAACCCTTAACAAATGTTCTTCCCTTTCTTTACAAGTCTCTACCATTTGCTGCTGCAGCTCATCTTTCTCCTTGCTAAGTACAGTGATTCTCTCAAGCTGCTGACACACTTGCTCATTCATTGCCCTTTCACTTTGTTCCTTTTCTGCCAGGAGGTTGCCATATTCAGCTGAGACACGAGCCAGGTTTTCAGTGACTTCAGAGAGCTGGAAAGAACAAACCAAACCCACTATTGATATTTGTAATCAGCACTTGCATGGGCAAAGATAATTTGATGCTTTGGAGGAAAAACAATGAGCAACATTCAGAAAAATTCCTAAATTTTCTTGTCCCAGCAACTAAGTTTGGATTGAAGAGTCTTAGTGGATCATCATTCAGAAGCACTGTCTGTACAATGGGTTGTTATAAATGGATTAGTTTAAGGAAGATATACCCAATGGCTTCCTGCTATATTAAGTTAAAAAAATATATAACAATTTTGCTTAAAGGCCAATCATATTGACTTCTGTCTCAGTGGTAGGCAAAAGTAAAGATGGAAAAACATGCAAGGCATGTGTATTGCGTTTTTTGTGTATTAGGTTTACAGGAGCCCAACAAACTGAAGTTTGCAGAAGACATAGGCTACCAAACCCAACAGAACTTTTACTTTTCTTGACAAAATGGCTCTGACCTTCTGCTGCAGTTCATCAGTTTTTTCCTTCAATGTCTCTTGCGCCTTCCAGAGCTGATTTTCTCTCTCTGAAACACTTCCTTTCAGCTCCACAATCGTGTCCTGATGTTGCCCAAGAGATTCACGAGTACATCTCAGCTCCTCCTGCATCTCTGAGTTCTGTGGACACAATTAATGCACAGTAACACCTGAACAACACTTCTGAAATCCAAGACAGAAAGCTGCTACAACCACTCTGCTCCAGGAAGAGGACTACTTTTATTACCTTGCTAATTGTCTCCTGTAGAGTTTCTCTTAGCTGGTCTCTCTCATTCTGGACACTTTCCAGTTGCATTTTCAAATCATCATCATCATCATGATCTCTTTCTGTCTGGGTGCTTGTTTCCTGGGAGTCATGTGGTTTTGGAATAAAATCTGTTCCCCCCTGAATTTTTTCTGATTCTCCTTGATATTCACTGGCCTTTGCTTTCTCCATTTCCTGCAATTTCCTTTGTGCCTGGCTCAGCTCTTCTCTCAGGAGAAGTAACTCTTGCTCCATAGATTGTCCTTGAATCTGTGGTACCTATTTTATAAGAGATACAAGTCAACACATCCAGAAAGTAGCTTTAGGAGAGGCTTATCTGACACCTTTGATAGGTTGATTACATACAACAAACAGGGGCACTGCTTTAGGGAGATTTGTACTTCTTTAGAACAATAAAATTTGACCAAATTCCATATGCAATTCAAGTGTCTTGAAATAAGAGACATGTAATAATAAACCTTGAAACAAGAACATCTAGAAGAAGTTATTCAAAGTAGAATTTCACTATCATTGTTTAAGCATGGACGGGGAGCAACAACAACAAAAAAGCCCAACAAGAAACTCCTCCCTCCCAAAAGTAGAGACCTTATCTGTATTTCAAGTCTCAGCAGTATATAATTCTACGAAGGCCAAGACAAATACTTACTTTAAATTTGTCCACTGCCCCTTCAGTCTTAAAACAGATGCACATACCCTAGTCTTCTTTTGAAGTGTGTGTATATATATATCTTTTATATATATATATATATATATATATACATACACACACACCCCCCCCTCCACACACACACAGAGGTGCTAACTGGACGTGCACTTACAGAAAGTGTTGGTTGTGATGTCCCTTTCACGGCTAGGAAAAAATGTCAGTTCTACATACACTTCAAAAAAGCAGAATTACCCTTTCCAGATGAACAATTCTTACCTCCAGCTAGTTTATTATAAGAACCACATCCATGTCCAGACCAAGGCAGAACACCACCATCGTGTGTCAAGTTAGTATTTTACATACAGAAAAAGGTGTGAAATTCTGCTACAAGATGTCCATATATAAACACAAAGAGGGGCCCGCATCTCAAAACAATAAAATGGCTGTTTAATAGTCCACAGTCAAGTAACAAAACTTTTCTGTAGTGTCCTTTGCAAATTATTTCACTTAAGTGGAAGTTTAAATAAGCAAGACCCCCATTACAGCTTTAACATAATTACCAAAGTTCCTTCACCAAACTCTTCTTTTTTCAGAAGTAAACTGCTCAGCTTCTCCTGCAATGAACGATTTTCTTCTGTAAGGAAAATGATTTGTTCCTTTTGCACCTGATGCTGATCACTTTCTCTGCAGCTATTATGTTTTGATTTTTCCTCAGCAAGCTGATCTCTCTCTGATGTGATGATTTTAATTTCTTCTGTCATTTCTGAGATCTATTACAAAAATGCAAGGGCAACATTTTCATCAATTCAAAACAAAATGCCAAAGTTTTGTCTGATTCACTCTCCTCCTACAATGTTTATAACATCAAACCACTCTAACCAAAGTAGAAAATCTTCAAAACCAAACCTGTTATTCAGAAAGCATGAAAAGCACCAAGGATTCAAAACCCACCTAAGTCCACACTGTCCACAGAGGGCCTTCTAAAAAGTGGGAATACATGTTCAATTACTGATTATTCTATTAGACATGCACTCATCTGATAAATTAACATTCATTCCAAAGATGGACCAATCCAATGGCTTACAAAGCTGAGACAAGTTGAGGATGTTATTACTAAATATCTGAAAATAAACTTAGACAAAATCCTCTGCCCATTTTGTTTATCAACCATAAAAATGATGAACTGAGAATTAAAAATTAAATAGAAATTATGCTGAACAAGAGTCTGGCACATCAGAAATAAAACATCAGAATACAAAAGAGTGTCTAAACACCAAAGCTCCTCACCTTGCTTGTCAGGCTGTCCTTCAAAATCTCTGTCTGCCTCTGAACCCTTAACAAATGTTCTTCCCTTTCTTTACAAGTCTCTACCATTTGCTGCAGCTCATCTTTCTCCTTGCTAAGTACAGTGATTCTCTCAAGCTGCTGACACACTTGCTCATTCATTGCCCTTTCACTTTGTTCCTTTTCTGCCACGAGGTTGCCATATTCAGCTGAGACACGAGCCAGGTTTTCAGTGACTTCAGAGAGCTGGAAAGAACAAACCAAACCCACTATTGATATTTGTAATCAGCACTTGCATGGGCAAAGATAATTTGATGCTTTGGAGGAAAAACAACGAGCAACATTCGGAAAAGTTCCTAAATTTTCTTGTCCCAGCAACTAGGTTTGGATTGAAGAGTCTTAGTGGATCATCATTCAGAATCACTGTCTGTACATATGGGTTGTTATAAATGGATTAGTTTAAGGAAGACATGACAAATACCTTCCTGCTATAGTAAGTAAAAAAAGCTATAACGACTCTGTTTAAAAGTCAATCAAACATCAGTGCTTCTGTCTCAGTGGGAGGCAAAGGTAAATGTGGAAAAACATGCAAGGTGTTCTAAATCCATAAAAATACCTCAACCGCTCTATCCATAGTAGATGGGAGATGTTACTACGTGCTAAAATGAAGCCTAAAATCCACACTGGCTTTAGTCATGAAAATAGCAAGTGGATAAGAAATTTATAATAGTGCAATAAATTAAAGAAAGAGCTAAGCCTTCTCAAAGTTGCTCGAGGATCTTCAGAATTATATTGCTAAATTAGATCATTGGAATGTAAAAAAATTTTAGGACATGGAAAATGTACACAGGTCAAAGTGGATTTTTGATCCCAAATAATATTCAGTCAGTCAGCACCAAGACATATTTAGCTGTAAGTAATGGGCTTCTAGATTTCATTTACTGGAGCCCAACTGAAGTTTGCAGAAGACATAGGCTACCAAACCCAACAGAACTTTTACTTTTCTTGACAAAATGGCTCTGACCTTCTGCTGCAGTTCATCAGTTTTTTCCTTCAATGTCTCTTGCGCCTTCCAGAGCTGATTTTCTCTCTCTGAAACACTTCCTTTCAGCTCCACAATCGTGTCCTGATGTTGCCCAAGAGATTCACGAGTACATCTCAGCTCCTCCTGCATCTCTGAGTTCTGTGGACACAATTAATGCACATTAACACCTGAACAACACTTCTGAAATCCAAGACAGAAAGCTGCTACAACCACTCTGCTCCAGGAAGAGGACTACTTTTATTACCTTGCTAATTGTCTCCTGTAGAGTTTCTCTTAGCTGGTCTCTCTCATTCTGGACACTTTCCAGTTGCATTTTCAAATCATCATCATCATCATGATCTCTTTCTGTCTGGGTGCTTGTTTCCTGGGAGTCATGTGGTTTTGGAATAACATCTGTTCCCCCCTGAATTTTTTCTGATTCTCCTTGATATTCACTGGCCTTTGCTTTCTCCATTTCCTGCAATTTCCTTTGTGCCTGGCTCAGCTCTTCTCTCAGGAGAAGTAACTCTTGCTCCATAGATTGTCCTTGAATCTGTGGTACCTATTTTATAAGAGATACAAGTCAACACATCCAGAAAGTAGCTTTAGGAGAGGCTTATCTGACACCTTTGATAGGTTGATTACATACAACAAACAGGGGCACTGCTATGAAAACACACACACAGAAGTGTAATCTGCACATCCTGTAACATGAAGTTTTGGTTGCAACGTCCCTTTCGCTGCCAGAAAAGTGTCAGTTCTACCTATGCTTTAAGAAAGCAGAATTACCCTTTCCAGATGAGTAATTTTTAGCTTCAGATAATTTATTAGGGAACATTCCTGTGCAGATGCGTACAGATCTCTCACTATCCTGTACCAAGTTAATAGTCTATTTACAGTCACATTCTACTATTAGATGTCCATATTTAACAATATGGGTGGCCTTTATCTCAAGTTAACCATAGTAAACTGTGTAATGAGGTGCAGTCAAGCACCATGACCCTTTTCTGCAGTGTGTTTTGCAATTATTTCACTCAAGCTGAAATAAGCAAGGTTTCTATTACAGTATTAGCATAACTACCGAAGTTCCTTCGCCAAACTCTTCTTTTTTCAGAAGTAAACTGCTCAGCTTCTCCTGCAATGAACGATTTTCTTCTGTAAGGAAAATGATTTGTTCCTTTTGCACCTGGAGCTGATCACTTTCTCTGCAGCTATTATGTTTTGATTTTTCCTCAGCAAGCTGATCTCTCTCTGATGTGATGATTTTAATTTCTTCTGTCATTTCTGAGATCTATTAAAAAATGCAAGGGCAACATTTTCATCAATTCAAAACGAAATAAAATGCCAAAGTTTTGTTTGATTCACTCTCCTCCTACAATATTTTTAACATCAAACCACTCTAACCAAAGTAGAAAATCTTCAAAACCAAACCTGTTATTCAGAAAGCGTGAAAAGCACCAAGGATTCAAAACCCACCTAAGTCCACACTGTCCATAGAGGGCCTTCTAAAAAGTGGGAATACATGTTCAATTACTGATTATTCTATTAGACATGCACTCATCTGATAAATTAACATGCATTCCAAAGATGGACCAATCCAATGGCTTACAAAGCTGAACCAAGTTGAGTATGTTATTACTAAATATCTGAAAATAAACTTAGACAAAATCCTCTGCCCATTTTGTTTATCAACCATAAAAATGATGAACTGAGAATTAAAAATTAAATAGAAATTATGCTGAACAAGAGTCTGGCACATCAGAAATAAAACATCAGAATACAAAAGAGTGTCTAAACACCAAAGCTCCTCACCTTGCTTGTCAGGCTGTCCTTCAAAATCTCTGTCTGCCTCTGAACCCTTAACAAATGTTCTTCCCTTTCTTTACAAGTCTCTACCATTTGCTGCAGCTCATCTTTCTCCTTGCTAAGTACAGTGATTCTCTCAAGCTGCTGACACACTTGCTCATTCATTGCCCTTTCACTTTGTTCCTTTTCTGCCACGAGGTTGCCATATTCAGCTGAGACACGAGCCAGGTTTTCAGTGACTTCAGAGAGCTGGAAAGAACAAACCAAACCCACTATTGATATTTGTAATCAGCACTTGCATGGGCAAAGATAATTTGATGCTTTGGAGGAAAAACAACGAGCAACATTCGGAAAAGTTCCTAAATTTTCTTGTCCCAGCAACTAGGTTTGGATTGAAGAGTCTTAGTGGATCATCATTCAGAATCACTGTCTGTACATATGGGTTGTTATAAATGGATTAGTTTAAGGAAGACATGACAAATACCTTCCTGCTATAGTAAGTAAAAAAAGCTATAACGACTCTGTTTAAAAGCCAATCAAACATCAGTGCTTCTGTCTCAGTGGTAGGCAAAGGTAAATGTGGAAAAACATGCAAGGCATTCTAAATCCATAAAAATTACCCAACTGCTTTCTCTACAGCTGATAAAAGACATTGCTGAGTGTTAAAAATGAAGCCTAAAATCCACACTGGCTTTAGACATGAAAACCATAAATTGATAAGAAAATCATAAGAGTGCAGCAAATTAAACAATGGGCTAAACTGCCTTGAAGCTGCTCAAGGATCTTAGAATTACACAGCTAAATTACATTATTCGAAGGTAAAAATATTTTAAGACTAGAAAAATGCATGGAGGTCAAAGTGCATTGCTGATTCCAAAAAATATTCAGTCATTGAGCACCAAGACCTGTTTAGTTATAAAGACTGCTTTTAGCTTGTCAATCTGCAGTTGATCATCTCTTCACTGCTTCTGCTTTCAAGGAATTCTTCTCAGAAGCAGCACGGAGCAAAACAAAAAGGGAAAAAATTCAAATGAATTTTGTGTATTATGTTTACAGGAGCCCAACAAACTGAAGTTTGCAGAAGACATAGGCTACCAAACCCAACAGAACTTTTACTTTTCTTGACAAAATGGCACTGACCTTCTGCTGCAGTTCATCAGTTTTTTCCTTCAATGTCTCTTGCGCCTTCCAGAGCTGATTTTCTCTCTCTGAAACACTTCCTTTCAGCTCCACAATCGTGTCCTGATGTTGCCCAAGAGATTCACGAGTACATCTCAGCTCCTCCTGCATCTCTGAGTTCTGTGGACACAATTAATGCACAGTAACACCTGAACAACACTTCTGAAATCCAAGACAGAAAGCTGCTACAACCACTCTGCTCCAGGAAGAGGACTACTTTTATTACCTTGCTAATTGTCTCCTGTAGAGTTTCTCTTAGCTGGTCTCTCTCATTCTGGACACTTTCCAGTTGCATTTTCAAATCATCATCATCATCATGATCTCTTTCTGTCTGGGTGCTTGTTTCCTGGGAGTCATGTGGTTTTGGAATAACATCTGTTCCCCCCTGAATTTTTTCTGATTCTCCTTGATATTCACTGGCCTTTGCTTTCTCCATTTCCTGCAATTTCCTTTGTGCCTGGCTCAGCTCTTCTCTCAGGAGAAGTAACTCTTGCTCCATAGATTGTCCTTGAATCTGTGGTATCTATTTTATAAGAGATACAAGTCAACACATCCAGAAAGTAGCTTTAGGAGAGGCTTATCTGACACCTTTGATAGGTTGATTTATGTACAACAAACCGGGGCACTGCCATGAAAACATACACACACAGAAGTGTAATCTGCACATCCTGTAACATGAAGTTTTGGTTGCAACGTCCCTTTCGCTGCCAGAAAAGTGTCAGTTCTACCTATGCTTTCAGAAAGCAGAATTACCCTTTCCAGATGAGTAATTTTTAGCTTCAGATAATTTATTAGGGAACATTACTGTGCAGATGAGTACAGATCTCTCACTATCCTGTACCAAGTTAATAGTCTATTTACAGTCACATTCTACTATTAGATGTCCATATATAACAATAGGGGTGGCCTATATCTCAAGTTAACCATAGTAAACTGTAATGAGGTGCAGTCAAGCACCATGACCCTTTTCTGCAGTGCGTTTTGCAATTATTTCACTCAAGCTGAAATAAGCAAGGTTTCTATTACAGTATTAGCATAACTACCGAAGTTCCTTCGCCAAACTCTTCTTTTTTCAGAAGTAAACTGCTCAGCTTCTCCTGCAATGAACGATTTTCTTCTGTAAGGAAAATGATTTGTTCCTTTTGCACCTGGAGCTGATCACTTTCTCTGCAGCTATTATGTTTTGATTTTTCCTCAGCAAGCTGATCTCTCTCTGATGTGATGATTTTAATTTCTTCTGTCATTTCTGAGATCTATTAAAAAATGCAAGGGCAACATTTTCATCAATTCAAAACAAAATAAAATGCCATAGTTTTGTTTGATTCACTGTCCTACATTATTTTTAACAGCCATCTGCAGTACGTTGGGTTCTGAGCTCCCATTGACAATCATCTTACACTTCTCATTTGGACTGTTATAAATCATTTGCCTCATTTCTGTACTTAAATAACTTTTATCTCTTCTTACATTTCTCATCCAATGCCGCAACTCAAGTCCACAACCATGGGCACACAAGTTAAGCAAAAGTTTATTAGAGTGTACGTTGCAGCCTGAAGCTGTACAGAAACAGAGCAGTAGCTGGTAAAGACTTGGATTGGGCAGTATTATCTCCTTGCCCACTTGCTACCAAGCACGTAGAAATTTTTTAAAGACATGCAGAAGAGACTACAAGCAGATTAACTGGGCATGTTTTATTTATTGCCTAAAGTTTTACCTGTATTTGGAACTCCTTAATGGTTTTCCCTAGTGCCTCTTTGACACTCAGAATCTGAGATTCTTTTTCAGAAATAATTTTTTCCAACTTATTGACAGTGTTCTGGGATTCCTTCAGAGAATTCTGTATATTTCTCAGATCTTCCTGTGCCAAAATGTTCTTTAGAATACAAGAGAGAAAATCCACAAAGAAAATAGAAATATATTGTAGTATTAGTAAGCATTCCTATATTTCCATAAATATTTTAAGATGGTTTATAAGTCTTCATCTTAATATGTTTGATCTATTTCTAAAAATACAAAATTCCTACCATTGAAACTGTGTCTTTTATATCCTCTCTGAGTTGCTCTGTCTCAGCTTGGAGAAACTCTCCTTTTTGCTTCAGGTCATCTCTTTCCTGGGTCAGAGTTTTTATTTCTTCCTGACATTCAGTAAGCTGCTGCAAGACTGCCTGAATCTCCGAGTCCTTGGTCTCCAGTCTCACTTCACTAATCCTTTCTTCCTCTTTTAAGTGCTCCATTTCATTTAACTTCTGCTGAGTCCGAATAAGATCTTCTCTTAGCTCAACAACTTGGTTTTGCTCTGCTGTTTTTTCTTCCAGTTCTTTCATTTTACTAGAGAGCTTTAGGTTGCAAAGGAAAAGGACAGACACATCCATTGTAATACAGAACTCCATTATGTGTACATGTTCTCACACATTCTTGCATGAGCTTAGAAAGGATAGGAGATGCTAGCTAGCAAGGTCATAACTTCTCTGTAGGTCACTGCTTATACTTGTGCCCACAATAAATAAGCAATTGTTTATTGAACTTTCCTGTGATTGCTCCTTAGCAGCAAAAGTCTTACAAAAACATAGCACTAAAATATACACATGGAACTGTAGCATAGCTTAGGAATTATCAAAACCATAGCTGGAATATGACAGCCATAGCAGTGTCCAAAGTTTTGTCAAAAATATCTATTTTTAGCTTCCTTTTCTTCTTAAATCTTTTAATATTTATTTATCCTTTCTAATGGCAAATTTCTGTGGCAATTGTCTCTGGTTTGAATGAACTTGTATTCTAAAAGGTCTCCGGTTCCCAATGAGGACACTTTGTTTCTATGACTTTTAGAGTAGGTGAGAACAGCATTGATAGAAAAAGTTACATAATAAAGATATTACTTAAGAAAAGGAAAAGACGAATTAAAGGTCAAGCACAGCAGCAGAACACGGAGCAACATATTTTTTTGCATACAAAAAGAGACCATTGAGCTGAATAATCCTTCAACATATCCTGGCATAGTATAAGTAATACCCACTTCATGCCAGAGGAAGTCAGTGATAGTATTATTTATACCTTTAAGAGTATTTCTCCAAAAACTTTTTTTTTAACACTATGAATTAATTTTTCAAGTCTCGCATGTAAAAAGGAGCAAGCTGACACTGACCTCTGATTTCACTTCATCCAAAATTGTTTTAGACTCTTGTGCTTCTTTAGTTAGACATTCTATTTGGAGCTTCATTTGTTCATTGGTTTCTGATGCAGCTATGTATTTTTGTTCTATTTCTTTGTGGAGCTGTTTAAGTGCTACATACTCCTTATCAGACTTCACATATTTCTGTTGTGCATCTGTGAGATTGTCTTTTGATGTTTCAATTTCTTCCGTCATACGTTTAAATCTCATTTCATTATCAGCTACTTCAGAAAGCAGCTTCTCATTTTCCAGTTTTAATAAGCGTAACTCCTCACATTTTTCAAGAATCTGCCAACAGAAAAGTAGTATCAATATGTAGGGCTTTCTAAGTCAATATTTGTCATAACTACATAATGAAGAACAGGTCCATGTGCAGATAGAGGAAATAAAGTACTGGCAAACATATACCATAATACATTGGGTTCTGCTTTGTTGGGAGAAAACTGTCTAGCAAAGAACCTTTGAAAGAGAAGACAGCCCCTTCTCAAGTCCTGAAATCTTTCATGCTGTAGACATTCTTCTGTACTTGCTATTCCCTATGCTTGAGCTAAGACTAGACTCCTAAACGGAATATTTACATGTATCAATACTTTCTTCATGATACAGAGATGAAATTGTTAACATCTAATTACATTTTGTTGATCAGTGGAAGTAGAGCCCTCGAGGGTTTGGAACTTTTTGCAAAGCATTAATGAGTTTGTAGATTACTCGTCCTGAATAGTTTTTACTGCACATACTTAGTATTCTTAAGACAAAGAAAGCTAGCAAGTGTTTGCAAACAAACCCTTTAAAACATTTACAGCATACTTAGTCTACTAAGCCCTCACCTGCCAGGAAATAAAGTTTCCTAGCAAGTTTTCCAGAATTTGGAAGGTAAATTTCTCTTCTCAAGCAGAATTTCTACTAAGAGATCTTGACATTTTCTCTTTGCCCAATTAGACAAAAAAACCCCAAAAAAACCAGTTTTAGAATAGTGTCCAGGATCAAACACCATTATAACCATACGTTCAGTTATCAGTGGTGATCATAGCAAATAAACATGCAAACGTTGGACTAGAAAATCATGATTAATTATAGTAGACAGTGATTAAACATATTAAACTAAACAAATACAAGGTAAAAATATTAAATATCTGAGAAACAACAATTTAACAAATTTAACTGTAAAATCTCAGATTCACTCACAACAACTTCTGGTTTTAAAACATCATATCCAATAGGCCTCCATTAGTACATGACCAGTGGAGCACAATACAAAACAAAAAAAAAAAGTTACTCTTTTTTTTTACCTCTTTCTTCTGCATCTCAACAGTATTTGGTAGAGATTGAAATTCTGATAGCTCATTTACTTGTTTTTGTAGAAGTGCATTCTCTTTCAAAGCGTTTTCTAGTTCTCCTTTCAAGTCAGCTGCCTTTTTTTCCAGCTCCACATGAGAGAGCAAATCTAGAAAATTAAGTTTAGACTAATAAGCGAGTGCAAGAGGGAAAAAAGCATGCTTTAAATTAAGCACCATTGAATTTAAATTTCCCACCATTAGAGGGAAAAGGGAGGGGAAGGGGAGTGAGGAAGAGGCATCACCTGGAACAGTACCTTTTGGAACTTTACCCTCCATCAGTGAAGTTAGTCTTGTGTTTTCTTGAAATAAAGATTGCAGCTCTCTCTGCAAGTCAGCTTGCATTTTTCTGTAACTGGCTTTTCCCGCTTCTATTTGGCTTTGATATAATTGAACATCCTTTTGCATTTGGTTGTGGTTATTCAAGAGTTCATTCTTCAGGAAAACAATACAACATGCAAATCACACACAAAATAAAAGCCTGTGTGCTTGACATTTAAATAATGCATCTGGTACATTTTCTGTTGTCACTCTGATCAGCTTTGACAGCAGAATAAGGAACAATTTAACAACTGCATTCCTATCAGAGTCCTCTAACAAAATATGCCTTAGAGGGCAGGGCCATGGCTGCTGCTACTGTTTTGTGTTTACTCTTTCAAAGCTCAAAGTAAGCTCTATATCACTTCTGAATCCACAATTCTCATTCTCCTTTGTTCTCTGATAAAATTAGGTCTGAAGTCTTATGTCCTAATAATGCCCTAAAGACTGCTTCTTTGTTCTCCCTCTCTCCTGGTGAACCTAAAACTAACCACCCACTCCTATGGAAAAAGCCTTTACTTTCTTTTTATCTCTTTACTGAAGATCCATTTTCCACAAGTTGCATAATAAAAGTATTACTTAGAGTATTTGGAGAAAGCTACTGAGGAGTACTCCACCACACTGATGACCTTCTTCACTAGTCTGGAATCAGATAGGCCCTTCACAGCATTTGGTACAGCCACAAATGCATTTCAACAAGTACTTGCCATCTTCTCCTTTAACTCCAAATTTTCACTTCTGAGAAAAGCAGATTCCTTTTTGGCATCCAGGGCTACAGCCTCACTGTCTAACAGGGATTTATTCAGCTGCTGAATTTCCTGAATTAGTTTATCCGAATCTCCCTGAAAAAGACAATATTCAAAGAAGTAAAAAACTATAGAACCATAATAAAGCAAATGTATTCATTTTAATGTGGTAAAATGTAAATGCAGGCTTAGCAAACTCAGTAAGTTTACTTTGAGAGGAAGAGTAGCAGGTTGTTTGAGAGATGGAATAAAGAGCAACATTTCTCATAGCTGGACTTCCCCAGAGTACTGCTGTATGATATGTAATTAGCATTTTAAGCTTTGTAAAACAATATTTACTAACATCTGTAGGGAAGCAGATATTTATCATACCAAGTTTATGCCTAAATTTAATCCAACTCAGGAAAACCAAGGTGATCACTCAAACACAGTAAAAACTCAAGTTTACCACTGAAAAAGATGTCTCCTTTTTTTCCAATCCTGCTTTTTGTAATTCTTCCACACGATTTTGTAATATTTTTATTTTGTTCTCTTTCTCTTTCAGCTGTTCCAGTTTGGAATTTATTTCTGCCTATAAGTCAGAGGAAAAAAGAAGGGGGAAAACAAGAGTCTAGTGCTCAGTTTGGTTTTTCAGGTCAGAATTTATCAAAACTTCCACAGAAAGCATTCATCGTTTTTAGACACATCCTTCTTATAGCTGGTAAGATCAATCAGAACCCAATGAGGTCTAGCTTGTCCTCAGCAGATACAGTATTTCAAGCTAAACAAATCAAGCACATTTCATACAAGTCTTACTACCTGTAAATTCATGGAGAGGCTCACCTCAAGTTCCTCATTGTACACTTCAGCATTTGAAACTAGATTCTTTAAGTTGGTAATTTCATGCATTAGTTGAATCTGTGGAGCAAATTAAAGCAAAATTGCAGAGGATGTTAGAAAGCACCCACACCTGTAGTTTTAGTTGCCAACACCATGAGAACAAGCCAGGCCTATCTCTTGCTTTCTTTTTTATTAGTGAGCAAACCATGTATATACTCACACATCTACTTAACCAGCTACAAAGCAACATGCTACACGTTCTTTCAAAATGGATAGATGAGATGCAAAGCTCCGTTTAGCTTCCCAGTAATTAGAAAGGATTGAAGTACAATTTAATCAGCAATAGTTTAATCTGCAAGCGCAACGTGATCACAGCAATTAATGCAGAAATCATATAGATATGACACTTCAAATTCTAGTCATGTTAAGCAGCCTTTTATGACACAGTGCAGATAACTATGATTTCATCTATTCACTAACAGGAATGAGAAGGTGCCAAAATGAAAGTAAAACAAGCCTAAATACATTCAGTGGCATTCTCTGAATGAAGTCACAAGTAGAAGACCAGACAGGAGTTGTTTCAATTTATTTCTTTTGGTCTTTGTTAGAAATGTTTTACAATAGGCACTCATCTATAAGTACTTATGTATAGTCACAGCATAGGTAAGAAAATCCAATCTGCCAATTTAAGATCAGTGAAAAGCTTTAAAACAAGCACTTTCCTGTGAAGCACTCTTCTACACTCCTATGTAGGTTAGCTGTATAGACCAATATATTTCATCTAATGTATTTGGTGAAGTATGTGATCTTTCAGTATTGCTGTAATTAATCTACTACATGGGTATCAATAAATGCTTTCATTTTTACAGACACTCTTCAGATATCTGAAAACAAACAATTCAAAAAGCAATTCTTGCAATGGAAACTACTTTAGATATTACATCTGTTATTAGATACCCAAAAACTTTGCAGGGAAAACTGTAACTTAGGATTTCTTAAACATCGGCTAAAGAAGATGGCACATTCAGTCTAGCATACAAAGGGTCTTCTAAAAAGAATGTTAAATACAAACTAAATGATAATATTTTATGGATCTATTTTCTTAAAGATCCATAAATCATTGTAGGGAACACAATGCAAATAAGCAGTGATATTGTTAAATTGTAACCTGAAATAACAATGCAAAAGGACGCAACAAACTTCAACAGTAGTGTCATGGTCAGAGGGTATTACACAGACTAATGTGTACAAGTAACATCCAGCAAAGGTATCAGGGAAGAAATTGAGTAATACATCCATGTCTCAATACATCAAGTTACTGGCTTTATTTGTTTGGTTGGTTGGTTTTTTTGCCATAACTTACTTCACAGTCTAGCCTTTAGGCAGGTAGAACCTAATACATAGTATTTTAGACTACAGAATCTTAGACTACGGAATCAGAGCATAAATATTTGGACAAACAAGTAACCACACAGAGGTGAAGAGAAGTGAAAATCAGCATTTCCTATATTCTAAGTTATCTACTGGATAACTTCACATTTTTTTGTGACTTCCTGGCACAAGATACAATGTTTTGGTTTTCCAGATATTACTATTCTTACTATTATTTTAAAATAATTTTATGACTAAGATAAATAATATGTTAAAAGTTAATGCTCACATAGTTCATGGATCACCAAAAGTCAGAGCTATCTTGGGACGTAAGACAAGATATTTTGCACAAGAAACATGGTTCAGCAACCATACTTCAACTTCAAAACAGTTCTAAAATGTATTTAAGCAGCAAAAAAACTGCCTCACAGAAGTCAAGAGTGAAATCCAGATCACACATTGATAATAATAACATATAGGTACATATATACACATTTTATATGTTTAACCAGGCTTCATTATGCAACTCTCCAAAAATTTGTCTGAATTCTACACCGGTTTAAATCCTGGGTTCATTCATTCTGTTGCTGAAAGTAGCTTATAACACCATCTGTTTGTTAATCAACATCCAAGGCTATGTACGCTGAGTAAACTCCAGAAAGCATTTGAGCATAGAGAATTCACATCTCTCTATTAGAATGCACCTTACCTCATGATCTTTTTGTGTTTGCTTTTCCAGTGCTTCAAATTCATCTATTTCTGTTTTTTCCTTCAGTTTCTCTTTAATTTCATTTAATTCTGATTTCAACTGCTCATTTTCCAGCACTAGGTTATTGAAGTTAGTTTGCAGGACGTTGACCTCATTTACAGCGATATCCTGAAGAAGCAGCACAAGAAACTTTAGAAGCTGTTGCTGCAAGGTCAGCCTACTTCTACAAAATTCAGCGCAGACTTACCTTTTCTAGTGCTAATGCTTCACAGAGTTGCACAGATTCTTCAAAGTCTTTCTAGAAAAAGAAACGCTCTCAGTT
Organism: Eopsaltria australis; assembly: GCA_034509425.1. Classification (NCBI taxonomy): domain Eukaryota; kingdom Metazoa; phylum Chordata; class Aves; order Passeriformes; family Petroicidae; genus Eopsaltria; species Eopsaltria australis. Next base: position 714,993 of record JAVTVJ010000172.1, on the reverse strand, counting down.
AGCAGATCTACAAGATCAAGCAAATTGAGTATTACATTCCCTCTTGCTTGTCTTTTCACAGCTGGTGCTGTTCAAAGGCCAAAGCTGACTGATCATTTGCACAAATCCATAGAAGCATAGAACCATACCACAGCTTCACAGGTATGTCCAAGAGGCTTTCTAACCAGTTTCAGTAATTCTACAGACACACAATACTGATATTATACAGAAGAGTAAGGCTGATCTTACTGAGAAGCATGTTATGCATATGCACAGTATTAGAAAGTCAAAACAGATTATGATGTTACCCAATTCATGTTAGGACCAGCAATCCATTCTGCCTCTGAAATCTGATCAGGAGCCATCAGGCAAGGGTTGTCATATTCAGAATTCTCTAAGGTAGCTGAAAAGAAAGGTGTATTAATGAAAGTACCAGCAGATTTTTAAACTGAGCACCAAGAATTTTTTCATAAAATAATTTTACCACATTGTAAACAGTCATTCAATGGCAAAAACACTGAGTAGTTCTTCTGATTCTCATGATCGTCTGTTACAAAAGGGAACACCACTGAAGTCCAGTCTCTATACTTATGTTAACCACCTTATCACAAGTTAATGAAGTCTAAACCAAATCCAGAATATATACTTATCTACAGACTAGGGAAAGTTTAAGTGTCAAGGAAAGAACCACTCAACAGTAACCTGCAAAATTTCAAGAAAAAAAAAAAAGCAGCCCATCCCCATACAAGAAAAAAAAGCCCAAAACAATCCACTTAAAAGCAAATACATTTGACAGAAGAGGTAATAAGGATGTAAGAAGATGCAATTCAGCAAGTATACTGCTGAATTGTCCTCTTGTCTTCAGTTCAATTTTCTTAGAAAACGTCTTTTTCAATTTTCAGTTCACTCCTCTTAAAAATCCTTGAATTTCTCTGTCTCAATCGGCTATTTGAGTGATGACTTCCTTTTCCTGTTGAGGATTTTGCAATTTTACACACACCCCACTCCATTTTTTCTCCTCCTTTTTGGTGGGCAGAACATGGATTGAATGGATAGTCTGTGTTAAAGAGCACTTCCCCAAAAACTAGGGGTTTGGGGTAGGCTGCATGGCAAGTGTTTGTAGGCCCTGCCATTTACCTCACAACTCTAACCTTTGGGTTTAAGACATTAAAAGCTCAATATCCAGGGAAGTTGGAGTGGTAGAGGCAATTTCCTTGAAAAGTGTTTACAAGAACATTTGGAATTTTGTTAATTTGTTTTTTATTTTGTCCTATCAAAGAATCAACTTATTCCCTTTGGGAAATGTAATGTAGTGCTTGCAAAGTTACTTATCAGGAATTTCAGAGAATCATAGAATGGTCTGGGCTGGAAAGGACCTCAAAGACCATCTAGTTCCAGCCCCTGTGCCATGAGCAGGGACACCTTCCACTAGACTAGGCTGCTCAAAGCCCCATCCAACTGGCCATGAACACTTCCAGGGTTGGAGCAGCCAGAGCTTCTCTAGGTAACCTCTTCCAGTGCCTCATATCACCCTCATAGTGAAGAATTTCTTCCCAATATCTAATCCAAACCTACTCTCAGTTTAAAGCCATTCCCCTTGCTATCTCAACATGTCCCCTCCAGCTTTCCTGCAGGCACCTTTCCAGTCCTGGAAGGTTGCAAATTAAGTCACCCTAGAGCCTTTTCTTCAGGCTGAACAATTCCCACTTTCTCAGCCTTTTCTGACAGGAGAGGTGTCCCAGCCCTGTGATCACCTCTGTGGTCCTCCTCTGGACTCACTCAAACAGGTCCATGTCCTTCCTGTGCTGGGGACCCCAGAACTGGATACAGCACTCCAGGTGGGGTCTCAGGAGAGCAGAGTAGAGAGAGGGGCGCACTGTCACCTCCCTTGACCTGCTGGCCATGCTGCACATTATTTCACCTGGAGAAAAAGACTTATGCTCCCACTTTATTTAAAAAGTGAACCTTTATATCCAGCATAAGAACTACCAGTATTATGGTGCTAAACCCACTTCCCTTCTAGGCAGCATTCTTTACTGGCACACAAATGTGACTTCCTTACAGGCAACTTTTAAAACTGAATTCATGAAATAACATCTGAATACAGTGCCAAATAAATTTATCTTTTGTATTGTTAACAAATTAATTTGCTTTTTAACTTAGATTTATTAAAAAGGTATTAGTTCTGATTTCAAAGCTGCTTTGCAGACTTTCCTTATTTTTTCCCCAAAGTTACTTACAATCCTCCACATCTGGTACAGCTGGCAGAGACAACTTCATTTTTTTTGTTTCAGCTGGCATTGCATTTTCAAAGTCTTCAAAAAAGCTCACACTTCCCTGGTTTATTTTACCAGGAGCCCAAGTAACTCTTCTTCTTCTCTTGGCCTTTAAAAAAGTATTTACAGAAAAAGTAAACCAGATAAAACCATACCACTAGATAGAGAGTAAATGTTGCCTCAGGCTATTTCTGTATCACTATCTGTATCAGCATTTAACTATACAGTATTTTGTAGTTTCCTCAAAATTAGTTGGAAAGAAGTTAATTTAAAAGTTAGCCCTCTAAAAATATGAAAAAGATGTGAAAATTGCCCATCATACTTACTCTTCATTATCAATATAAACCTATGTATTTAGTATTACATTTTGCAAAGTATTTCAGAGTTATCAGGTAAGATCTAGAACAGGTGCTTACTTTAACATTCTGTTTGGAGGCAAAGGAAGCAGAAGTCACCAGCATCTCAGTTAAGTTCCGTATTCTGTCTTCCTGTACTTTTTGAAGGGAATTTTTTTCTTCCAACAGCTGGGCCAATTGGTCCTTTTCCATTGCATGAATCTGAGTTTTTGAAGACACCTTCCATAAAGAGAACATGAATCAAACTGACATTTTAAGACCAGAAACTACTCCTGCAGAAGATACAGAATTACTGATATTTAAAAACAACAACACCTATATACTCTTAAATCTGGTAGAGCAATCTTTAATTGCTAATAATGAAACTGAATTTAGCTTACAACTTGACTGCGGACTTAGTATTAAAAGTGGTCGAAACTCCCAGAAACAATAAAGCCTCAGATTTTTCTAGGTGCAAAAAAAAGCATTCATTCAAATATAACTCACTACCTACTATCATAGAAGATAGGAAACATAGTCTCAAGTTTAAGTGCTTTTGGTTTAAAACACGTGGTCTCCAAATAGCTATCAGTACTAAGGACAGATTAATTTTAATTTATTACATACTTCCTCCAGTTGCTTTTTCAAATCCAGAATTTCTTTGCGGTATCTCTTCAGAAGAGCGTCATCATCAAGTACTTCATTGACTTTTGGTGTATTTTTCATTCCTTTGGCAGTATTGGCAAACTGTAAGAACAATCTTTCATGGGCAATAGGTTCAAGAACAAAGATCTAAAAAGACTTATTCTGTCCTATGGTTCCCAACAGAATTAAAGGAACAATTTATCTAATAAAGAACAGCATATAGTAGAACACAAATATATGAATTAGCTTATTTTAATGTATTCTAAGCTTTGAAAAGCTAAGTTTATCTTGCTTGATATTAATACCTAAAACGTGAAGCATAACATTTAAGTAATTTATTTTTTATTTACTAAAAAGCTCAAAAGGGCATCAAAAAGGAAGACAGTCCTACCTAAAGAATATATACAGTTCATTAACAGTTCAATTCTTGTAGTGCCTGTCTAACATCTTGTGCCAGCAAAGACTTCTCTATGTTTGGAAAAGACAAGTAAGAGTGGTTATCTCCTGCCTGCAAAGTGAGAGAAGGAGCTTTGTTTCAACTTCCAAAAGGCTTTAGGCAGACAATCTAGCACAAGATGACTGGGAAAAGATGCTGTGCACAAAAAAATATTTCAAGTTCTGAGTTTACAGAAGTCCTTCAGAAGATCCAATTCATTAAAGATCCAGCAGATTACATTTTCCACCCCTCAAACCTGTCTACAATGACTAGTGCTGGAGAACAGGTGAGAAGCTTTACCTGAAGAGTGCTGAGTGTCTCATCGAAAGAAACAGGAGTAATTGTACAAATAATAACTGTTTTAGCATTTCCTCCAAGGGAGTTCTGCAGAATTCGAGTCAGCTTGCTGTCTCTGTAATTTATGAAGCTAACAAAAAAGAGGCAACAACAACAACAAAAAAAAAAAAATCAGATTTTTATATAAAGACAGTAAATATATTTGCTAGAGGTAATAGGTGATATGAAACAATTACCTACATAAGATTATGAAAAAAGGATTTTTTAGTTTAGCAGCACCTTATCTTATAAAAGGCATACAAACAGTTGCTTACCCAGAAGGGTCATCACAAAGTTTTTTGATAACTTGACCCAGAATGAACAAGCTCCGATTTATATTGCAGCCTTCTTTCAGTCGAACACCTAGGTACATATTATTATTATAATTAAGTTTAAAACAATATTTAGATAAATTTTCAACCTGTCAAGCTTTTGTGCTGTTATGCTCAGAGGGATTGTCCAAGAGTTAAATCTCAAGTGCCACAATGCACTGTGACCCATCAGCAGGCAGTACCCCATCCTTTACGGTAGCCAAAATGCTTTGAAATAAATAGTAATCACAAACATTTGGAACCTTTACATAGTAAGCAGCTAGGGCCATAAGAACTTTAATTTTGCTTCTTGTTTACATTTTGCAAATGCCCACATTAACACACATAACAAACCAGCCTTAAATACAAGTTTTAGGTTAGTCATTCTTTGCAAGAGAGAATATTACTTGTGTCCCTCTGAGGTCACGTTTTTCTGATCAAGGCACTTTGTGTGCAGCTTCATGCTGTCACTGTTAACAGACAAGCTTCCTCTGAACTACAGAGTGAGCCATCTATTCAGGCTTCACCTTTACAAACAAGCCCCTAAAAAGGTTCTAGTCATTTTGTTATTACAGGTGCATCTTCACTGAGTCATCTCCATTCTGTTAGTTCAGTGCAGGCCTGTTGCTGGGTCTGCAGTTCTAGAAAAGGCATATTACTATTTAATTGTTTGCACTTCACAGCATTTACAGTATTTTCCTACACAGATCCTGCCCTACCAAGGGAAAAGGCCTTATTTGTAAACAATAAATAACACAATAGCACATAGATTAAATAATTTCCTTTCTATCATAGTTACTCATAAGGGCTAATTAACAGGAGATGTCGTCAGTGGAGCCTCATTTGACACTCACCTTCAGATCCTGTTTGACTGGCTCTTTCACTGCCTGCCAGATCTACCAAGTTCTGCAAATTCATTAAATATTTCACAGGTTAGTTCTGAGGTCATTTACTTTAAATCCTCATGATTCTACATCTCTGCTAAGAATTTTATAAACTAAAGTTAAACTTCAGAAACAAAGCAAGGGTCTGTCATTACTGTAATTAATGCATAGCTACTACACGCAGCCAATACTTTCAAGGTACACAAGGACACGGATTAAGTTTGTATCAACTCTGTTATAACACCCCAAATAGTGTTTCAAACTTGCAGCACAACAACCTCTACCCTCGGTCACAAAAAGATAAACACAGTTTCTCAATAAGAAGTGTTAACTACTAATTCCAGCTGTAGGAATCTTTCATGAGAAAGAGCCTAGGTGAGATTATCTAGTAACCTGTCCTGAGTTGGTTGTCTCTCCTTGCCTGTCATTGTGGAGATAAGAAATGAACTACAAGAGGAAAAGCCTCACTCTGAATCTGGTTCAAAGCCAACTAGATCATTATGGCATCCCATAATGATTTGCCCAAGCAAGTAGCCCTCACTTCAGTTGTTTTTTGCTTCAGAGGAGGAGTAAAAACCTGCACTAACTCCACTGAGCAGCAACAGACCAAGAGGGCCAAAATCCCTCTCCCTTCATCCCTGTTACTCATGGTTACTCTACAGTCAGTTGGAACTGGGACAGGGCAGAGGTGAGTAGTGTAGGAAGAGTGGATACATTAAGTTATGGTAAGCACAAAAAGTAACTATGAGTTTGTTGAAATACTGCATGAACAAACACTGCTCAAACATTCAGACCCCAGAGTTTTTTCACGTGAAGCCAGAACAGAAAGCTCTTTCCAGAATGTCATTAACTTAATGCTATATCCAATTTTGAGTAAGAGTGCTCATCAGATTTTAGCAGGCTCAAATAGTTTCACGTTGCTTCCATTCCTGCAGTTGTTTCAGATCATGTTCTGAGAATCAAGAAAAGGCTGTAGAAAAGGCTTCTGAAACCTTAACATTTCCCTGGAGATGTCCAGTGGTATTCCCCCCAGTTCATGGTATTTCACATACCAGTAATCTACCAAAGAGATGCTAAGTGGGGTTACTTCTGAAGAAAAGGAATCTTTTGGCCATTGCAGATATGTTCCTTTAATAACAACTAAATTTGAGGATAAGGGAAGTTTTAAGGTTACCCTTTTTACAAGTTATTTCACTGGACTTGTCAGTAGTCAGAAACAATTGTAGGGGAAGATACATTTAATAAAATGCAAGAGCACTCTGACATAGTCCCCTAGGCTCTTGGAAGGGTATAACAGTCCCCAGTCCAGCATAAGTAATTCTCATGTAGAAGTCCCTTTGTTGGGAAGATCTTCTCTAGATAATGCCCCAAGAGTCTCCCTCCATACTTAAGAAACATCTGTCAGAATTAATAACAAAGAATTCTTGTAAGTCATTATGAAGCACCATTACTCTCTCAGACAAGCAGTTACAGTAAGTTCTCTAGTTAAGCTGTACTCCAAGAAGGTATTAAACAGACATTTACCAAGTGGGAAACCATGACTGCTCCATCACAGTTTGCATTTGCTGGGTCACTTCGTTCTCTGCTTTCAATGATCTAGAAGTGCAATAAAGTGCAATGAAGTTTTTGTTTCTTTGAAAACAATAAAAGCACTCGCCATAGTGAAACAGTTTTTACCATTCTGAAGATAGTGTGAGAACGGCTGCTGTGTTCATTCATTTTTGTTTCTCCATAATGGCGATTTCCTGTCAAAAAAGTATTAGAATACTCCTGCTTATAATCTGATAAACAGACAAAAAGCACAATTCTAAAACTTGCTGAAAAACTCTGGTTCATGAATATAAACCCATAGGGATATCCCATGGTTCTAAATGTCCCTGATTAACCAACTCTTTAAGCTATCAGCTGACATTGTCTAAATACTTACGTTCTCCTTTTCTGATCCATTCCATAACTTGCTCTGGGGCAACCACCACTTCTTCAATCAGATCTTCTACATAGGTATTCCTCTATAGAATAAACACAGTAATAAATTTTACTGAACTCCAAAACCCACTTCAATACAAAAAGTTAACATTGCTAGCAATTATTATGGTATTTTATTCAGCTGAATGTCTTTTTACTCCAAATATGAATGGGTAAAGTTTAGACCTTGATCAAAACTGTGGCCTAAGGGCACAAGAATCAAACTACAGAGATTTAGAAAGTTTCATGAAAATATAACTGCTGAGTGAAATATCCTTCTTGACATTTTCTGAGGGAGTCCAGGAGTACGTTTCTCAGTAAATCTTAAAAAGACATAGTCATACAATGGCAAATTTCCTGTTCCAAACCTATGATCATTTAAGGCAATCAAAGGGAAAAAACACCCCAAAAACCAAACCAACGATTTTTATTATTTGCTACAAAACTTAATGTAAAGTAATTGAAGATGGCATTACTGTAGATTTCTTTTTCTATAGCCATAATTTCCTGAATAGTTCTAGTCTCATGGTTTTTCTAGATCACAGTAGAGAAAAGCGTATCTACTAGGTAGATGATATAAAGATGATATTAAAGTAACTCTGTTTATCTGTCAGAAACTTGTAACACATGGAGCTTAACATCCTGTTTGTAGAAGTGTCATTAGCTAAACAACTCTTGTAAAATATTCTATCCTCGAAAACTTGAGGATTAAGTTTACTTTTATAAAGATTTGTAAAGATGAACTAGCAATAGCAATCCCAAAGTCACTGTTGTTATTCTACTACATCAAGCGTCCTTCTGTTAATGTTGAAGATACAATTACACAATTTGTCCCAGGAAAGTTTTCCTCTGGATGCTTCTGAAGGTGTGTTTTTTCAACTTCTTTTACTCCAAGCAGATACAATACTTATACTACATAACATTCACTTACATTAACATCCTCACGAATTCCCAGAGGCTTCTTTTTCCTATTATCGCAAAGCAAATCGGTAATTGTTTCATTGTAGATTTCCATGTAAGAAACTCTTAGCAGGAATTCTCTATCTGGAATCTAATGTTGAAAGGAAAAAAAAGAAACAAAAACAGACTGATGGACATCTTTTAACGAAAGTATTCTTAAATTGGAGATAAAGGTTTGGATATTGTTGCACAGATTTCTTTCCCATCATCCTCTCTGTACATTAGCATCTACCAATACAGAATAAGCTTTCTTCTATCCCACCTCTTTCCAGCTGCATTAATGGTAAACCACTTCTAATAGGTTATAAGATTAGTATAACTGCCCTACAGAAGCATGACAATAGTTCTCCTACTTAAATACCATTTCCATAACCAATTTCTTCCTGCTTAGGCTCTTTCCTCTCTTGTTTGCCTTGTCTTCTCTGCTTGCTTGGATTTACTTTCCTGCTGCTGCTTCTTTCCCTGCCTTGATAGAGAATGCTGGGGGTGAGGAAAGGCTGCACAATGGACTCAGGGAAAGTTTTCTTGCCCTTAATTAATTCTATAAACCCTCAAAAGCTACTCTGCACCTCCTTAAAGGAGCAGTGACCATTTCACTTCACTGGTAAGAGTTCCCTGAAACCCTCAAGGCAGAAGCAAGCCCTCTGCAAATCACATCTTGGAAAGCGCTCTTTTAATGTACACTTTCTTCTTACTTTTACTAATATTGAGCAATTAGCAATTCTTTTGTAATCCTGAAGTAAGTAAATATAGTGTCATATTCTTCCCACTAAAAAAAAGAAATCTCTCTAGTATTGTTAATCTTTTAGACTTTTAAAACAGCAGAATAAACACAAAGCTTCACATTGTCTTATCTACCACAGTAACAAGTGAGCACCTATTTAAAATCAGTGTTTGATATATTTGCAAGGTAAACAACCCTCCTCAGTTTTGTTCTGATTTGATTTCAACTAATAGAGTCCCATTAGCTTTCTGTTTGAAACCCTCACCTTTGCCAGGCTAGCAAAGTAATTGCAACATATAATGCAATAGAAATTAATTTCCTTCATAAGCCTCTTGATACTAAAATAAACTTTTATGTAACCATCACAAATATTACTAATTCTTTCAGTCTCTTCAACTTAATAGAAATGCTCACCTCACAAATAATTTTGAAGACATGTTGAATTGCCTTAGGGATAATGCCCACAGAATCTTCATTCCCCATCATTGTGTAAGTCTTCCCTGAAGCAGTCTGTCCGTAAGCAAAAATTGTGCCTAGAAAGATAGTTAAATTTTACTAAGTATCTCTGAAACACATTACAAAAAGGATTTAAACAGTTTTAAAACTTACCATTATAGCCTCGCACAGCTGACTGTATAATTGGAACAGCTACACCATCATACAACATCTGAGTGTTGTCGCTTGAGTGAAAGACACGATCTTAAAAACAAAAAAAAAATAAGGCATGTGAATCCACTCTGTTGCAAGTCAAAACCAAGCTGTCATTCAGTATTGCTGACTTCAAATCCAATAAATGGGCATCATTGTTTGTAGAGTAGCTCAAATATAAACATAATTGTGACACCACTAATGCACACTTTTAAAATAAAAATTAAACACAAAATCAAGAAAGACACCATGCACAGATGATAGACAGGTAAAAAAACCTTAAGAATTATGAACACAGTTAAACAGTCATCCCATTTAATCCTAAAAAGGTATGGCTACTTTATGAGGATTGTAAGACAGGCCAGTTGTTTAACTCCTAGCCTGGTGCGTGCTTTAATTGGATCTGTATTTTGGGAAAATATTTGTGGTGCCTACATTCATATTAACAAGTGGGGTCCATCAGTAGGAAGACTGAAAGGGTGCCCGTTAGTTATGAGGATCCAACATTCACACTAGTCACTTCTGGAATTGTGTTTTCCCATACCCTTCTCCCTAAATGCTCTGGACTAGCCATTGTTTAACCCCTTTGTAACTGGATTTCAGATTTTTTAAAAAAGTGTTCCAAAGCCACTACATGAACCAGAAGAGAGAAAGCAACGTCCATCAGGAAGCTGACCTCAAAAGCTCATCCCAGGACTGCCTACACCAGAAATCCTGTGTGCCCCAGTGACACTCCTTCAGCATTATGAAGCTGGGAAGGTTGGGGGACACTGCAAGAGGCTCAGGGCATTCACCAGTCGACACTTTCAAGCAGTACAGTAGCGAAGGTCGGCGTTAGCCTCTAAGTAAAGCAATTGCTTTCACATTCTTACCGTAACTAAATATTTTGGTGCCATTCACGTCGGAAACAGTATTATTCTCGCTCTTCCAGTGCAGGGACACCTTATCTCCTGAGGCATTTTCTCTAAAAGAACCGACACTCTGTTACCTTTACAGAGCGAGGACTCTGCTCCCAAAAGGCGGGCCCCTTACCGCGACCCCCTTTCCCCCCGCCCTCGCTCCGAATCCCTCCGTCCGCCTCCCTACTCCAGCTGCGGGGGCACGGCGGCACCCAGGGGTGCGGGGGGAGCCTCCCCCTCCCGCCAGCCCAGCCCGGCGGCTCACCTGGCGATGAGCGGCCGCACACGCACGCACACGGTGACGGCGCCCTCGTCCGCCATGCCCGCCGGGAGCGGAGGAGCGGGACAGGCACAGGAGCAGGGAGGGGACCGGGGACGGAGCCGGGAGCACGGAGCGCTTCCCCAACCGCCACTACAGTTTAAACTGCGCCCGGAGCCGCTCCCTATTGGCCCGCCAGGCCGCACGCCGTGCGTGGAGCGCACCATTCGGCACACGCTGGCGGGGAGGTGCGGGGGGGGGCGGCCAAGGAAAGCACGGTCAGGAACAGACTGCTGAGCGGCCTCTGAGCTCTCCCGCGACACCGTCTCCCCCCCACGCCTGCTGGCAGCGCCCAGATGGCACCGGCCAGGAAATGGTGGGATGGCTTGGCCTGGGAAAGGGCTCCGGCAGCGGCCAGTCCGGCAGCTATGCCAGCACCGCCCTGTTCACCGATATGGGTCAAACCGTGTCCTTACATCCACATCGGCACGCCTTTTAAACACCCCCAGGAATGGCGACCCCACCACTTCCCTGCGCAGCCGCTCCAAGGCTGACAACCCTTTCCATTAAAACTTTTTTTCTAATACCCAATGTGAACCTCCCCTGGTGGGGAGGCCTGCAGCTCGAGGCTGTTTCTTGTCATGTCGCTTGTAGCTGGGGAGAAGAGGCCGACCCCCACCTGGCTACACCCTCCTGTCAGGGAGCTGTAGACAGCGCTAAGGTTTCCTCTGAGCCTCCTTTCCCCCAGGCTGAACACCCCCAGCTCCCGCAGCCGCTTCTCACAGGATTTGTGCTCCAGACCCTTCCCCAGCCTCTTTGCCCTTCTCTAGACACGCTCCAGCATCTCCACGTCTCTTGCAGTCAGGGGCCCAAAACAGCTCAGGGTGGGAGGTGCAGCCTCCCAGTGCCAATGATGAGCAGTATCTCTGCCGTGCACTCAAGTCCGTATCTCAATAAGCTGCCTACTGAATCTGAATAGAACGCTTTCACACATACAAGTGACACTGTCATGGGATTTAATAAATTTATTTAATAAAATGTGTATATGTACTGAAGTGAGGGCTAGAAAAACACTGTGAACATCTGGTGGATGGTAGTTTTTAGTTCAAAGCAGTATAATTTTAGGAAGCAGACTGTGTTTGCATAGTCAGACAAACATAGAAAAAGGCTTCGTGCCAGTGCAGGTGGGTTTGAGGGGTGGGGAAGGAGAGGAAGATAACTGCAATGGAAAGCCTACAGAAATCAAAAAATAAGGCACACTCCAAATGCATTTCTTTTGAGGTCAGCAAATAAATGACTACATTATGAAAACGCTATTTATGTTCTAACTTTTAAAACAATCTGTTTTCTTCCATATTTTAATCATCCTCCCCTTCCTCTTCTTCCCCTTCCTGAGCTTCGGCTAAGGCTTCTTCCTGTGCAGCCTTGAAAGCCATTTCCTCTTCCACAGTGGGGTCTACTGCCTCAGTGATTCCTGGCCCACTGGGGAATTCTATTTGTACTGGTGGGGGCAGCGTGGGAGTGTGGCTTTCTGGACTGTATTTATGACCCCAGCCAAAGTAGATGTTCTCAAATTTCCTGAGAAAGAGAAGTGAAAGATCACACATTATCCTCTGACAAAATATTAGCTGAGGGACTGTAAGGCACCCTTACTCTGCTGTGCAAGTCACTGTGGTGCAGATATTCTATAGCAGAAGAATTTTAAAGACAGCACCTCTTTTTAACTGCTCTCACTGTTATCTTCTATTTAAAATGATGGAGTTGTAGTGCAGTGCAGTGACACTTCAACTTCACATGGGTAACAATGTGCCAACCAGTGTGCCCTTTTAAAAGCACATGGAGGTAATGACTCTGTAGTGGAAATATACATGGAAGTAATAACCACATGCAGTGGAAATGAATGAGCATTAGAACCACAGAATGTAGCTGGTTTTGTAGGAAGTCCCACAGACGCAAGAATATGTGTTTTAAATCAAGGACTCACTACTAAATATTGCTCAAATACTAACTGGGCGTTTACATCCATGCCAGCCTTCCCAATGATTATTTGAGTTCAGTGTTAAATACGTATTTACTGTTGCTGTGCACATTCAAGTGGCCTTCTCCATCAGCCTCTGGAACAATTAGAATTCGGTTAATGAATTAATAATAAATCAACTCTGCCTGCATTAGAGAGGCACCCGTGTGTAGCACATACAGTAAGTGCTGTAACAGTATCAGGTAGACTCTCACCTGCCAGATGCAAAGGCATAAGCTCCAGGCCATCGGTTAGACTGCAGGATTGCAAGAGAATATTGCGGGATCAGCTCTGTAGAAGCCTGAGCTGTCCAAGCAGGGATGTCTTTCATGCCTGGAGACAGCCAAACACACACTGTCTATGAATAAATGGACTTAACAAGCCTCTATAAAATATTTAAGACTGAGCTACAAGACTTGCACAGAATGAAAGCAATATATAATTATATTAAGTTGCACGACTTAAGAAGGAGCCAGAAGTCAGAAACAATAAGTGTAGGCACTGTTTTCAAACAGGTGGTTTGCATGGATGGGTAAGTAGCACAGGATAGACCCCCCCGACGTACAGAAAAATTTCAGTAGCACTCACCTCTGGTTCTTTTGTCAAGGACTTTTTATCACTTATGGATAAATTGTATAGCTATAGTTCACCTTGATTAAAGAATGGAGAGTAGGAAAATAATCAAATATTGATGTAATCTAATATTCAGGCTTCGTTATTCCCATTATTTGCTGCAGAAATAGGCGAAAAGATCTAAATTCTTACACAAATAATGTATATCAGTGCATGCGTGTACATATTAATTATTCTACTTATTTACACATACACACACACTTTCCTTTTTTCCTAAAAAGATGAGATAAAAATAGCTGAATGTATTTCATGTAGTGAGCTGTTCAGAACTTGTAATAACCTGACAAGTCTAAGTTGTTTTTTCCTTTTAATCTCAACAAGATTGTTACCTAGCAAACCTGTTTATCTCAGTTTTAATGTCAATACTGTTAACCATTTTGCTTTTGATTGATTTTGTAAAAGAATATATTTACCCTACAGAGGCAAAGTATATTGCTCCAAGAAGTGTCAGAGTTTTATAACTTCAAATATTTACTGCTAAATGACAATATTCCTAGTGGCTCTCTATCAAAAACTTCATATTCCACAAAGAATACCTTCATCTTCAGAGATTAAAGTAAGAAGGGGTGGTCCTCTTTCTTCCTGTTGCTCTTCTCCCTCCTCTTTGTCTTCTTCCTCTTCTTCTTCTTCTTCATTTTCCTCTAATTTTTGAGGATTAATCCAAACACAGCGACCCTATAATTGATGTGGAAAAGCAATAAATACATGTAACAATCATTGAAAGAATGCAAGTTAAAACTGGTTAAAACAACTGGCTTAGACACACACACATGTTAAGGGATGGGGAGAAGAAAATACGTATTCCATAACTGGTGTATTGTTAACAGATTATTGTATCCCCTTGGCAGAACATTCCCCTCATTCCTGCCTACTCTTTGAGTATAACCTTTTACCTCTGTCATCAGCTTTTTGTCATTTTGTATTCTTCAGTTCCTGACCAATTTGGTTTATATCATTGCTAGATTACCAGTTACTGCAAACTGTGGACTTATCCCTTCCTTTTAAAATCTACCTGTTATTCTGTTTTATTCTGTTATATGGCTACCAGTCAGAGAAGCATAACAGAATGTTCTTAAGATTCTAATGCATATGCATTTTATTTTTTACAACTATGGTTTTGCTGGTAGTAAACCCTATTTCCTACCTATTTGCTGTTATTTTCCACTAGCATTCTTGAATTGTTAGACTGGCCATCAAACCATCCAGCAATGAAAATCAAATTAGTAATACGTCTTTCTAGCACTAGTCTGATAGAACATGAAGTTTTTTCATTTGAATGTTTCACAGCAGAAAGTATAAAACAAAAAATTAACCAGAAGCACCAAATAAGTTTCATTTAGCATACAACCATAAGCTATCTGCTTTTTAGCATCCTACCCAAGAAAAGACAATCTTAAACATTTTTGTCAAGTAAGTCGCTCAAAGCAGAAAACCTAATACAACAGACTGCAAGAAATGATTGTTATCTATCAGGGTCTAACTCCATACTGTTATTTAAAGGCAGGTTTCAATCTCAAGAACACCTCACTGGAAAAAGTACTAAACCTAGAAGGTTCCTAAATATATATATACATAAAAATACTTGATATATGTAAATATATGCAAGATAGTTACATATTATATACCATATAAAATGTATGTTTAATGTGTAAGACATTTTGGTATTGTATACGACATAAAATATATTTTCTGTATAAAAATCTTTCAATCCAATACCATTTCTGGTGAATGGATTGCATGTGCAGGTGAGGAGTGTCATTCACATTCTGTAACCCTACGAGCACTGCAGTGTGAGTGGTATCCAAGGTCCATGTGAGCTATGCCAGCACACACCTGCTTTAGAATGCCCTTGACGTGGTGTGCCCACGTGGCGAGGGACTCCACCATTTCAGTCACAGGAGGAGGCTCAAACTCGGGGTTTTCTTCAAATGCACCTTCTTCTTCCTCTTCTTCATCCTCATTTTCAAACTGGTAAAATCCAGTGGGAGAGACGTGGGTTCCTGCCGAGATCCGAGCGATCTGTGCGCGCAGGTAATTGGCCTCATTTCCAGGAAAAGGGGGAAAGCTCACAATAGGAGCATCCAGCCGACCGGTGAAGAACTTTTGATTTTCCTGGCACAGACGATCTGGGCTGGTGTCACTGGAGGCAACCTCACCCAGGGTTTGCCTGGCTCATTACAGACAAAGTAGACATATTTATTAGTCCCAGTCCCATTTTCTTCTTTTGGGACCTCAGGTGGGGGTTTATAGGTGGACTTTGGTGGTTCAGGTTCTTTTTCTTTCTGTTCTTCTTCTTCTTCACCCTCATCTATCTCTTTCTCTCCTTCCACAGCAGCTTCCTCTCCTTCCTCTCCTGCTTCCTCCTCCTCTCCCCCCTCCCGTAACTGTACTTCAGCTATAATATAATTCATTTCCAGGCCCAAAATTTTGCCCCAGAAGCGACAGGTCTGGATTGGCTGATCATTGATTAGGTTTTTAAGGGAAAGGAATATGTAATAGGATTCGTCTTTGCTCAAGCCAATTCCAGCCTGTTCAAAATAAAAGGCTGCTTCCATCACATTTGGTAGAGAGGGCTGTCCCTAAGGAAAAAAAGATTCAGAGTTAGAACTAAAGAAAAGTATAATTATCTATTTTAAAAATTAAACATGTTATCTACTGAACATTATACGTCACTTTCCTGTACTGCCACTCATTATCTCAAAGTGCTTTGCAGACATTCATTCCCAACTTTTTTTTACTATCATTTAGAAAAATTAGGAGTGTCTTTTAGGGTAAAGAAGAGAACACAGATGAACTGCAGCACTTAGAACACAGGATTTCAAAATTCAAACTCCTAATTACTGCAAAATAAAGAAAGTCACCATTCTTACACAAGATCTACACAGGATTCAGTGCTAGGGCAGTCAGCTAAGAGGCTTTGATGCCTGCAAACACTGACACTGTTGCCTTGTGTCATAGATAATACAGATTTTATATTTTAGGCACCAGACCAGAAATTTGTCTCTAGGCTGAATGTTGCTTGGCATACAGCTCCCTGCAGTTTTAAAAATATTGCCCCCTGCTCTTCCTGAAGTCCATTGTAAGACTGTCTGGCTTCAGTGGAAGCAGAACTAGGCCAATAATTAAGTATTTCCATTTGCTTTACCACCCATCTCTCATTTAATGGGGGGTAGGTGATCATATAACACAGACAGAGTTATTAGAAGTTGGACATGACAGGGTAGGGAATTTGGAAGAATTAGCACTAGTTTCATATGGTATTTCTTTGGATATGACAGGTTTCCTATATCAAAGCAAGATGGACAGGAGTATGAAAAATTCAGAATTCCTTTCTGAAATACCCTACCTTTTGTTTCCATTTTCAGCATCCTATACTGTTACTGTAGGGTACAAATAGGCTATGGAAAAGATGAAGGACTGTCTTTTCTCTGATTGGCATTTGTATTCTGCAATGGTAATTCTGAATGAATATATACTGGTAACATCATATGAAAATTAACATCTTGTTGATTGATTTCTCTTGGTTAATATAATTCTCATTTATATTCTTATATTTCTCATTATAAGAATTCTCATTTTTCCTTGGGTACAAGTGCTTCTGCATGTAAGCAAGTGAATAATGAAAAACCCTGTTTTAAGAAGTGGCTTTTCAATTGTGTTAATTCTTCATTAAAACCATATTTTGTTTCAGTTGCAGAAGGACAGACAGGAACCCCAGCTCAAGCAGGAAGGATCAAAAATTCTGCATTCTCTATTTTACTGTAGCAGCTATGCACAATATTGTCTAACAGCTATCAAGAATTACGGTCACTTTAGGTAAAGAAATGTCCCTTTTATATAAAGAAAAGAAACTTGGATGCAATATTCCTTGCTGAACTGGCATATGGGAGATGTTATAAGCCTTACTTTCTGTTCATCACCTCTAGAACATCCATGATAAAGGCTCAGGATATTAGATTTACTACAGGAAAAAAATCTCAACGAGGTAACCATATGGTTACCTCTTTTCTTCAGAACGAGACATGGGACCAGCTCGGCTGTGAAGAGGGTACATGGTGCTGTGACTGCAATTATTCATAAGATCAGGAGAGGCAGCACTACAGAAGAGACCACAATTTCCTCCCTTTCTCCTTTCCTTTCCCACCATCCCTTCACCCCTTCCCTGGTATAGATAGTATCTGTTTCACTCCCATAATAACTCACCATCTCTTCTTCTACATCTTCGCGTTCTTCTCCACTGTCCTTGACAAACAAAGCTTTACACTTTTCTGCAGCTTCAAATGTTGGAGGAATCTGATGTTCATCTTGAAGAGTGTCCATTTTTTTCCGAAACTGAGCCCACTTCACATCCTTGCTGATATTCTCAATTATGTCTACGGTATTTGCAGGCTGTTCATCCAGGACCTTTGTTAGTATATTAGCAAAATGATCGTATCTGTCATATAAATGTAAATATTGTTGGCTTACTATGCAAAAGTCTTAGAATATTATGCTTTTAGTAACAAAAGTAAAGGCTAATCATCTGGATCTCTGGAGAAATTATAGGAATAGTTAGAAGAAAGGAGATCGTGGAGCATTAAGGGAAATTAGAGTTAAAACTAGTCTGATTGTACTTAGGAGCATTCCCATCTTCCACTTCTAGTATATACCTCACCTATCTATTAGCTGAGGCTGAATTTAAACTTAATCAAATCAATTTCTTTTTGAACTCTCTAAAAAGTTCCACTAAGAATTTTTGATTCTGAAAGATGTTGGACACCTGCAAGTACTAACAGGAATGTAGTACTGCATGTATAACACCATCCCATACTATAAATACCTCTCTTTGTAATTTTACTAACTACTTTTCTCTCCACTCATAATTTCTACCCGTTTTGATTGTGACTCTTTTTCAGACTTACAAGTTCAGGCCAGATCTTGTGCTGGTCTTCAGTAAAAAGGCCTTTGCATTCGTGATCGCCAGGCTCCGGGCTTGGGCATCGGGAATCTCATCCTCATAGGGGCTGTATCCGGGCTGGTCGAGACCATAACCCGGTTCGTGTGGCTGATAAGGGCCGTGCCCACGTTCATAGGCATCTTGTGGTTCCTGTGAAGGGTCTAATTCTGGTGACTGATCCATGCTGTGCCTTGCCGCGGTGCCTTGGGAGTCTTGTCCCGGCTGATGTTTAGTGGTGGCACTAGCGGCTAGTCAGCGGCCGGCGCTGCTGGCCGTGGGCGGCCGAGGTGTTGGCCTGGGCTCTGTGACCGACACCGTGCTTGTCCTGCTGCACGGCTCTGGCCGACCCTTCCCCTTTGCTCCTGTGCTTGCTGGGGGCCTGGTGCAGCTGAAAGATGCTTTTCCTCACTCCTCGTGGCCGCTCTGACCCTCGCCTGGTCTCCTGGTATCGCCAGGGAGCCAGTCCCGGTTCCGACGGCAGGGGGTGATGAGGGTCTCAGCAGGCGGCTGCCCGGGGCCCCTCTGGGCCGGGTGAGCAGCTTGGCGCTGTGCCCGGAGCACGGGCTGGCTCCCTCCTGCCCTTCGCGCGGGCCGGCCTGGGGCGGGGGTCGCTGGGGGCCCGGGGTGCGGCTCGGCTCGGCCCGGCCCGGCCCGGCTCGGCTCGGCCCGGCCCGGCCCGGCGCGGCCAGGGGACACCGCGCGGCCCCTGAGCAGCAACGGCGGCAGCGGGCGGGGCGTCACCGGGGGAACGCGGCCGCGGGAGGGAGGGCGGCCCCAGGGACCCGCCCCGGCTGCCACGCACCTTTGCAGAAGGGCTGTTAAGCTCTTGTTTGTTACTTTCAGCGGGACCTACCGGGTGACGGTGGAAGGTGAGTGGTTAAGGACGGGGCCCTGAGCAATCTGGGGTCCCTGCTCGTGGCACCAGGTGTGAAGTCTAATGTCCCTTCCAGCCCAAACCAGTCCTGTTCTGTGAAATCATGAAATGCTGCTAATACTTTTACTTGAATGTTTGTGCTGCGAGAGTCTTTCAGACGTCTGCTGAGAGCAGAAGAGTGTGTCTTCAAAAGTTTAATTCTGTTTTCAAAGGTCGTTAATTTGCCTTTATTGCTTTCACATGCGTTTTAGTGGTGATGTGCTGTTCATGAAGTACAAAGTTTTTTTATTTTAAGAGAAGAAAAATGCTGTAAAGTCTGATACTTGCTTTAAAAGATTCTATTCACAGATCCAAGGAGGGAAAAAAGCCCAAGTAGATGTAAGTTAAGTTTCAATGAAGGTACTTCGACACAAAGCAGTTTCTTCATGCAATTCAATCCCGTGTTAATCAGAGACTTATGGAATCGGCTGAGTTGAAAGTGATCTATGAGGATCACTAAGTCCAACTCTTGGCCCTGCACAGGACACCCTAAGAATCATACCGTGTGCCCCAGAGCACTGCCCAAATGCTTTGTGAACTCAGACAGATTCAGTGCTGTGACCACTTCCCTGGGGAGCTGTTCCAGTGCCCAGCCACCCTCGGAGTAAAAAACCTTTTCTTAATATTAGACTTAAACGTCTCCTGACTCAGCTTCATGCTCTTTCGTTGGGTCCTGTCACAGATCGAGAAAGTGAAGAATTAAGGAGACAGGTGGCCATAATGTGAGTAACTTTTCATTTACAGCAGTATCCAAACACGAAATTGTTTAAAGATTTGGTGTTATTTCCCATTACTCTACACTGATTTCATTGGTAAAAGATTTGGTCTGTTTCTTCAAATCGAGCCGGTTTTTCCTGTGACAGTAATTGGTGAATGATCTTCCTGCTCTTAGCTTGACCTGTTGTGTTTTTTCTCCCCTCTCTAGCAAGAGTGATTCTTCTTAGTTTAAAAGAGAGAGTGGTAGAAAATCGACTTTGGGGGACAGCTGGCATCCAGCCTGTGTAGAACCCATACAATGCTGTAAAAATCTCAGCAAAACGCCCCGTTAAAGGCAGAAGTTGTGTTGAATAAAGTAGTGCAGTACCTGAACTGTAAAATATGCTTCTCTGTCATTGATGGATCACCTAACGTAACTTTTAAAAAGTGTGGTTTATTTTGGATATTTATTGGAAGCAACCCGAAAAAAAAATCAAACTTCTGTCGAGTTCCAAAGTAAATGCTATAAGTATCATTGAGGAATCTGACCCATTGTGAAGGAACAGCAGAACATACTTTTCCACATCCTTAACAGGTGGAGCATTTATATAATGAATTAAAAAGGTTCTACATTGTGTTCCTATGATTCCGACAAGTAAGACATTATCATAAAAATGTTAGTTCTGCTGTGTTCCTACTTGTAGAGGTGTTTTTATCGATCTATGCAAGGAATGAGCCCAGGTTCATTTTGCAGAGCTTACCCATTGACTGCAGAGGGCGATACAGTACCTGCAAATTACTTGCGGATTCCCTTTTATTTGATTTTCGTATCTCATATTTAGAGGGAACACTTGTTTAGTAATTCACTTCTATTAAAATAACTAAGTTATCTTTCTGCTTGTGTATTCAGTGAAGCAGCAGCTCAAGAAAGCCTTTCTTTATTTTTTTGTTAAACTGAACTCCTGCCTATTACTGGCTTTGAAATGGAGATCCAAAGATGACCCAAAATGTTGCACATAAAGCTGAATATCTGTTGCATTTCTGTACAGGTTCATTGGTGAATTTTGATCACGTGAATTTTGCACTGGGAAGGGAACGACAGGCAATGTGAAGAAAGCTTCCCTTTACAGCTGATAATCCTTCTATGCTCTATTGATTTCTTTGCAAACAAGTATTGAATTAGAACGCCCAGATTCAGATCCCAGGTGTGTCTTCCTAGAAGAATGCCTTCATCTTGAGACCAATAAGTA
This sequence comes from Eopsaltria australis, assembly GCA_034509425.1. NCBI lineage: Eukaryota > Metazoa > Chordata > Aves > Passeriformes > Petroicidae > Eopsaltria > Eopsaltria australis. The sequence goes on along the minus strand of JAVTVJ010000172.1, from coordinate 693,891 downwards.
GCACCTGTAACTAATGAGATGAAGCTGGTCTCTCCTGTGTAGCTGGCAAGGCAAATTTATCTTAATTTCAGCCTGTACAATATTAAGCAGCTGCTGTTGCTTTCTGCTCAGAGTTTGTTCTATCAAGTAGTTGCAGGTGTGCTGGCAGCTCACATAAGAGGAGGACATTAGTAGGTTCTTGTTGGATTTCCTATGACATAGGTTTCAAACTGTATCCCATGGTCAAGAGTCTAGTGCCTGAACATCTGAAGATGATCTTAATCTTTTCCTTTATATTGTATTTATAGATTAAATGCTTATGCTTGCTCTCCTTGCTCCAAATGACTTAGAGAGGAAAGGTACTTGAAAAATGCAGATTCTGTCTTGTTACCTTTGTTAATTCTTGTTAAAAGACTATTAACTACAAAACTACTTTTTAATCTCTTTTTCTTAAATATATTCAGTTCAGAAACTAGTGACATTAATTTCTTCTGCAGTTCCAAAATACTCTTATGCAATTTCTATGCTTGGTTAAGCATACTGCAAGTGTTTTTCATTGTGTAATGGAGTTTCCTCTTTTATTCTTTTTTTTTTTTTTAACCCAAAGAGGATGGAAATGTATTTCTGCATCACTTCCAGTATATAGTTTTCCATCTGGTCAATATTTTTCTTTGTATGTCACTTCTGGTGATAATATCCCTCTAAATATCTAAGGAAGTTCTTGTATATGTAAAAGTACTTATTATTCCCTGAATCTTAACTGTTTATTGTGCAGAGAGGAATAGATGCTCATACAAGTTCTCCTTAAAATATGGCAGACTTTTTTCGATTTGTTCCAAGGTTTTCACCGAGTCATTACTGCAGGCATGCATCTTTTTTCTCCCATAGGGAGATTGATTCTTTACTCTTCTTTGGGCTGCATGTTAAAGTCAAACTGTATTCCTCAGGTGGTCATGGACATTAGATTAGTGCTGGCAGTCTGAGATGCTTTTCTATATGAGGTGATATTATTAGGAAGCTGAGAGACCATCATCCTTCTGCAGGGGGCTGATAGGAAATGCATATGGTGCTCTGAAGAAAATAATAATGATTTTTAGAGATCCAGTGCTGGCTTTTGCTCTTATTGAAGTCAGCAGGAGCTTTGCTGCTGACTTCTGTGAAAGTGAGATTAGGTCCTTCGTCATTTCATTTTCATGTTTTGACATAGGCAAGGATGTATGCTGGGAGACAAACTGATTTTGATTCTGACTTATGGTGGAGAGTTTCTGTGGGTAAAGTCGAGTGCGACTTTGCATCCTGATGTGTGAATTCTGTATTTTACATTCCCAGACTTCAGAAAGTCACCGGGAGTTACAGGTAATGGTGCAGTGGCCTCAGTGTTGGTGCGGACCTGTAAAGTTTCAAGGGGGTAAAAAATTTTATTACATGGTAATCTGAGTTCTAAAGTTTTGTAGTAAACTAAGCTTTTGTTCAAACTATGTTATTACAGTGACATGGCGAGGATTTTTGTTAGAAGTAGTGCAGGAAATTGAAGCTAATAGTTTTTTTTAGACTCTGGAATGTAATGTCTTCATGTGTATGATTTTTATTACTGAAGGTGATGGTATTTCTCTGGCTTTGGTCACTGTGTGGCTGTTTAAAAATTATACTGGACAGCATGATTAGTGCTTCCTGGGTGCTGTATCGCTAATTTATAATAACTTCCATTGATGCTGGTATATAATTTCTTACTTGCAAGTACCATCAGAGCGTGGTGGATTTTGATACTTATGAGGAGAAAGCTGAATTTTCTGGCAAAGAGGGTGTGGCAGTTGTGCATCTTTTAAGTCAATGCTAGGTTTAACCAGAGCCAGCTGAGGTGCTTTGTGCTGGTGCTCAGAACTGTCCATTTCCTATAAGTCTCTTGGATCATGCAGATTTTGGAGTTAGCATAATGGGGAAATAAGCCTATAAAGTTCACGTTGATTTTCAGTAAAGAGAAATCCATCTCCATCCTTGAGCTTTCATGAAATGCCATTAGATCAGTCATTTTATCTGGAATAATTTCTGCAAGTTGAAATGCTCTTTCATTGTAAATTTCATGTCTGTGTTCAGTATCCATTGTTGCAGACTATTTTGTCCCATTTTCTTGTTTCCAGATGTGTAGAACTTCCTGTAAGCAATCTTCTCCTAGTAACAAACATCCTCACTTGAAAACTCATTTTTTTTCTCCCTTGTTTTCCTTTTTTATTATGTTGGATAGAGCTTTTATTTTGAGTTAGTTATTTAGTCACCATGTCCTTTTTCTCGTCTATGAAAACCACCAGATAAAGCCAAAATTTACATCAGCATTCAAAATAGTATATTAAGGGGAAGTCAACAGGAGAGTACCTATGAAGTGTCTCAGATGTTTCTCCTTATTTTATATTAACGACTTTGCAATGTTTTGACTTTCCATCCCGTTTTACATATAAATAAGTTTTCCATAGAAAATATACTATGAATTTAGACAGTACAATAGAGTCTATTAATCTGTGTTTTTCTTGCAAAATATTTATAGACCCATTCTAAACAATATCTTGCTCACCTGCATTTGAAACTTGTTTCCATCTAAGCTTTGTTCATGAAAACAGCTTCTTTAGCTGTCAGTGTTAATAAGTGTTCAAAACATTAATATTAAACCATAAATTTTTTCTGCATTCCTTTGTCAAAATATGAGAATATATTGTTTCCATGAAAGAAAATGTAAGAACATCTTAGAAGGTGCCCTTAAGTATGTAAAACTTTGGGGCTATAACACTTCACTTACAGCTGTCTGAAGTGAGATAGAGATTTCTTTGATGCTTGGAGTTAACATGTGTGGAGTAAAATGTTTGGAATTTAAAAAGATTTTAAAATCCATGTATTGAGCAAGGATTGCTGAAGTGAACGATCTGGAAATTTTGTCATCATATGCTATAAATTATTCATCTCTTCAGGCTTTAGTCACCTTTCTTATAATGGAAAGGGATCATGATTATCTGTTTCAGACTCCAAGTTTATTGATCTTCTACTGAAGGAGAAGGCAATTTTCTGCCTCTTCCTTTGCTGTACAAAGAAGTGAGTAGGCTTGTTTTCTGAAGAACAGCTGCTGGGACACACACCCTTTGTACTGTCCTGGGTAGATCTCACTAGGGATGAGACCTGCATTCAGCTCCCTTCAGGCTAAGACTTAAACCATATTCCTCTCATCTGAATAAGGGAACTGGATCTGAGGGGACTTGAGTACACTACAAAATTCTGCTTTCCTTTTCCTAGCTTAATATTCAAAGTTTTTCTTTTCATCTTTGATTAAGCAAAATCATGACCTTGGACTACAGGTGTGAGTGATTTCTTATGAGATTCCAGAACAGTCAGTAAAAAGATTAAAACAATGAGAGCTTATACTTCACAGCCAACAGTAGTTTTCCAGGATACAGTCATAACTGCAAGGAGAAAACATGGGGAGCAAAAAGTCCAGGTATTAAAGTGCTTCACAATAGAGCTTCTACTTCTCTTTAAAGAATTTAGGTCTGAGCACCTAATCGATTAATCCTACAGTGGTTTGCTTCCTGAAGTGACCATATTTTCATTCAAAGGGCCAAACTCCCTTGTAGAGCTACTTAGTTATCTCAGAGAGACAGTAATGGCTCAGAATCTTGTCTGAAAGGAATCTGCATTATGTTTTTTTCATTTATGATATTTCACAGAAGGATGTACTAAGTTCATGCATTTCAAAACCCTCAGATTTTTCCACAGATACAAATAAGTATGAAGCAATAAGAATAATGCTTTGAGTTTAAAAGAAAAAAACTAAGCCTCATACTTACAAGGTGGTTTATTTACAGATGAAAATAAATCATAACAGGAAAACTTTCAGCAGTCTTCACAAGCCTACTACCTGTGTTGCATTTCTACTTTTCTTGACAATTCATGCTAATTAGCGCTTTAGGTTGAGATTATTATTAATAAATATTGCTGAGTGTTATGAGGTACTCCTTTAGCTGCTGCTTTGAAACAAGCATCGAAATCTTTGTGAATAGGTTTAGACAGTGTGTTATTTGTATTCAAAAGAATATAATGGCTGTGGAATTCTGAGTTAACAGGTTTAATTATGCACCATTTGACTCTGAATTTGCTTACCCAGCACCTGAAAACACAGCGTATTAATATTCTTCTTTCTGTGGAGATTAAAATAGCATCCAGTTGGTTTCATTACCAGTTTGTGAATGCTCTGCCTATTTTAAGAGGCACTTCATCAGCCTGAGGTCTTAGAGACTCAAAGCTTTTTTTAATATGGAATCCAGAATTTGAAATTTATTTGAATGAGGTATAGATTTTGTACTGATCTCTGTGTGATTATTAATTGAGCAATTCTTGTTTAATCAGCCTTTCACTCTGTATATTAAATAATTTTGTGATCAGAAAGTTAACCTTTGATAATTTAGTAGCAATAAAACTGGACTATTTTGACACTGTGCTCTCAAAAAAACCCCAGGTCCAGTTTTAAATGGTAGAGTTTATATTGCCTTTCTCTTCATCTGCTTAATACTGAAACACAACAAAAATTGGAGGAAAAGGCTTCTAAATAAAGTATTAGTACTTTGAATTTTACATCTCTTAATCCTAGCATTTTTACAGGCTTTCTGGCTGTATTATGAGAAACATAGAAATCCAAATATAATAAGAATCAAGAGTAATGGTAAAGCTTGCCATGTATCTTATTTTTGGAAAATGGTGTAGTTTCTGAAATTCTGGATCCCTTCCAGGAGTTGTATTTCTTTCCCAAGCCTTACCTGCTCTCTTTTTAAGTTGTGGTCCTAGGCATTTTTTGAGAGCTGCCTCTGTTGACTTGGGTATCTTCCGTCTGCAGCTGATACACTGTTCATTTCCTCTAAGCATGTTCTATCAATTAATTTACCTTCAACTATATTCCATTCCATCTCCTTCTCCTGAAGGTGGAACTTGCCCTTGAGTGACTCTGAGAGCTCATAACTTAGAATCTATGAGCTCTATATAAATTCATGTGGGGTGTGTGGGGAGAGGAATGGAAGTTTATTAATTAATTTGCTGCTAGGAAGAACTCAGTGTGTTATGGAGTTTGTCCTCTCTCATCTCCTCGTGCAGTAAGGTCACAAATTAGCATTTGCCCTGCTGTGAGATTTTTGGTCCAGTGTTAACAGAAAAATCATTCAGAGAGCTTGCCCATTTTCATTCTAGTTTAATTATAGAGAAGTTACTGCCTGAATTGTTGGGAAAAGAGAAGAGCACTTTTTAGCAAAATAGCACTAAATGTGCCACTCTTTGAAGATACTGTATTTAAATAAACCACTTTTGTAACTTAAACTAATTTTTACATTTTATTTTGGATGAAGATAGTGAGAGGACGAGAAATAGTCATAATACTCTCTAAATGGATACAATTGTAATTATAAGCCTATTTTCAACACATTTGAATCAGAAAAGCTCTATTGCAAGCCATAAAACTGCATCCCTTTGCTAGACAAAATTTCTCTTGTGGTATTCTTAATACTGTCTTGCTATCTTTTTCCCTTCCCACTTTCTCTACCTATTTTAATTCCACAGTGAAGGATCAAATGTGTTTTGAGATGAGCAGATTAAGATTAAAGTGGCAATCTGATGGATGTTTTTACTAATCAACAAGTTGATAAGGGCTCAGGAAAAGCAAATGGATTTGACTAATAATATTCCAGAGGGCATTGGAATGCCATGCCTAAAATTCAGCAGCTAAAGATAATAATTATTCTCTTTGTAGAGGTGATATTCTCAAAAGATGTTGGGTTTGCAGTGACAAAAACTGTTCGTAAAATGTATTTCCCGAACCAGAACTTTCTGCATAAACAACAATTACCAGAGAGGAAGCTGAGACTTTTCTGGCATGTTTCCCAAGATCTAACCCAGAAGAAAGAAGGCAAAATCACGGTGAGTTTACAAAAATTGAAAAAGATCTGGTTTGACTCTCACTGAATGTTTGCAGTCTTTCAGTTTCAGCTGGCTAGATCCTGTCTGGTTCTGAGATTCAATGGAAGGGCAACGAACACATGACACAAAATTTATAGAAAACATTTCTCTAGTTAGGTGTAACATACTTTCAGGAGCATGAGTTTTGTCTAGTAATGCATTTATTTCTCTAAACAGCCAATAGAGTGAAGTAATAAGGTTTAGAAGCAGTCATCGCTTGGTGAAGGAGGAATATAATTTATTTGTTGTCAGAAACAATAAAGGGTCTACCATGTCTGGTTTATATTATTCAAATCCGTTAAATCAGTAGATACACAAGAGTAAAAAATAAAAAGGAAACATTAGTTTTCTTATGGTTATTTCACGTGTTGCAGCTGAAAACATATAAGATCTGATGTTCAAACAGTCCTTCAATCTCTCTTTAAATGCCACAAGTACTTTTTCTCCATTATTTTGAATATATTTTTGTAAACATCAGTTAAGCTCCCTCCTGCCTCAATTAGATGTATTTAGCAAGTAATCAATCTGAATTAACAGCAGGAGACGTCACGTCATTCATATATTTATAACAGATGTGTTCAGATAATTCTGTGAATATATCTGGCAATGAAGGGAATCTGCTGTGATTTACCAGTTTCCTGGGAGAAGACTCAGGGCACACATCATCTTAATTAAGCATTGTTGCTTTAGGCTTCTGACACTTAGGATGAAGTTAAATAATAGTTCATTAGTTTCTATGTATCAAATACTTGTCCTGATGGAGCTTTTACATCTCGTCTATGAAGAACGGCCTTTCAAAGGAGAATTTTGAAAGACTTTTCTGCTAATACCTTTAGTGAAAGAGTGGAAAATATTTTAACAAATGCATAGCAAATAAATTATTTGATTCCCCAAACTCAAACCCCACAAATCAACTGCTTGAAAGTATTCAATCTTCATTGAATATACACAGAAGTAAGTATTACAGGGATTACCTATGTGAGAATGTTTACTTGTTATGGATTTCATGTCAGCCTTTATTTTAGTTATATATTATGTTTACTCTAGATTTTTAGCCAATTAGAATGTTTGCCCATACAGTCCACTCATGACTTCTTTGTAATCACTGTTTTGTGTTTCTCTAAAATTGGGCACTGCCATTTTCTTAATGTGAAGGAGTAACCCTAACTAGGGTAGGAAATACTATGCCTTATTTACGTGGGAGATTTGAATCCCTAAACAGAGCGCACCCTGTAGAGGATTAACTCTAGTTCTAGATTTAAAAGTGGGGGCTGATTCTGCTGTGACTGAATGAGTTTTGTAACGTGAAAGCAAGTCTGAAACTAAATGGATGTTTTCTGTCCTTCACCTACTTGTAAATAGTGCTCACCAGGGCAGCATTTGCTCACTGTCTGGTTTGGTATCACAAATGTTGATGCTGTAAAAACCTCACCAGTGGACACTTCACTCACTTCCTGGGAAATATAGAAAAGATTTCTTTAAATTACTTGAGACCTATATATTTATGGCATATAATCTATGTGGCATCTGATGAGACACAGGTGAGAAATAAGGAGATAAAGATCTGAGTGGTGGTACTGTTTGCAGTTAAAGAATTCACTATTGAAATACTTTATTCTGTTCTAACAAGATGAATTGCAGAAATTAGAGGTCTTTTTTTAGAGATATATTTCTGAACTTCATATAGAGGGCAGTTAGGAAAACTCTGTAGCTTTTGGGGAGCTACAAAAACAAACCTTATTTCTCAGATGTCTGTGTGTGCAAAATCAAGGAGCTCTTATCCTTTTGTCATTAAGTAGTTTTGTCTTGTGATTACACATGTATTTGCTTTATTTTTTGGTGCTAATGTACATGCAGGTAGCAACACCAGCCCACATCTCACCTGTAGAAGGTAGGAATTCATTCTTGCAACAGCTGCTGGGGCAACTGGCATCTGTTAGTGTGGAACATTTTCTTGTATCATGTGATGATACAAGGAACACTTTTAATATGACTTAGAGTATAGATACTCAAACTCAGCTTCTTTTGTAGAAGATACTTTATATTTGATATATATAATTTCTGTCACTCACCTGCTAGTTTCAGGTGAAACTAGCTTTAACCTTGGGAGTGGAAGTTTCTCAAAATGGTAGCAAGAATTGATTTAAGATCAATTGATGGTCAATGTTTCAAGCATGTTCAAGCTTAGTTCTTATGTGAAGAACAGATAGTATCAATGTGCTGATATTAACATTAACCATCTGGAAGGAGCACCTGAATAGAACTCTTTCCTCTGCTAATTGTTTTTTCCCATACCAGGTTAATTTGCTAAAATGAATAAAAGCAAAGACAAAACATAACATTGTTTTAGGCAGGTGGGCCAGGCAGTAGTACAGTTTTGCTAGTTTAAAATTACTTAAACCAGTAAATTAGTTGTGGATATGATCATTCTTTAAAGCACACACAAATCCACACACATATTGTGGATGGTAATTTATCAAATTGAGCTGCTTTTAAATAGAAATGGTTCTGTGCAATTTGTGGTGAACAGGATTATTTTGTTGATATTAATATGCTTGGCTCTGATATTTGTTATGAGTAGTTCAGCTTAATTAAATTATAATTATATATTATATAATATTTATTATATTATTATATTTTTTCCTAATTCAAAATTGAAAAGGCTTTCATAATCAACAGTTAATGAAAACTGAATTAAATAATATTGGACCTGTTTTATTCCTTAGCTTTTACTCAAGTTAACAGGCCTTAACTCTAGAGGCTCTGCTTACTTTCTTAAAAAAGAAAAAGTCCCCAAATACCTTCGTGTAAAAAAATCCCTTTTCTTTTCTGTCTTGGAAAATACATTCTAATCCTTCATTCTGACAAGAGGGATAACATTATGTTTTCGAAATAACACCGTACTTTTTCTAAATAGTAAAAAGAATGAAAAATTTGGAATATAGTTGTGCTGGGTCAATACATTTTCTTGCCAGTCTTTACAAGGTGGTGCTCTCAGCTGAAGGTAATTAAGTTACAAAAAAAAGAATTGGACTTATATGTAACACCAAAATAAGGTGTTCAATCTGCTGTATGAATAGAAATTGTCCTTTTTTGGTGCAATGTTTAATTTTGAAATGTTCATTGATCTCCTTGAGGGAAGAGATGCCTGCTGTTTCAGTTGGTGGGAAAGTTTCAGTTTATAGGAAAGGTTATTCCAGTTTGCTGCAAGCAAATGTTCAAATAGCTGTCTCTAACAGAGGCAGCCATTTAATGTTTTATTGCCAGGAATAAATAAATCCTGTAAAATTTGAATCAGCTCCAAACACTTGTGGAACTCACTTAGGATTTCATTTCAGTTCTGTTAAAAGATGCATATTTGCCACACAATCCAAACCTCAAATTTCCAAAGTATTTCAAAATTAAAGGGGGTTCTCATGAAACTAAAATTTTATTAGAATGTTCTTTGGTATTGAAATACAGAATTGAGTTTAATGTGCTTAAGTCCTGGGCTGATAGCGTTTGGGATTTTTTGGTGTTGTTTTTTCTTTTTTTTTAAAAACATTCCATTTTGATTTCCTTCCTACTTCCCCCCCCCGTTTATAAGTGTAAGTCCCCCTATTTTCTGCAAGTTTTTTAGTAGCTCTGCTTTGCTTGTGGTACTAATCCTGTCTCACAGGCTTGCCAGTCAAGTCTTGCTATGTTCATCACACTGAATTTGTTTTTCTCAGCACCAGCTAAATTTAATCACTCCCCTGAGCAGAGATGGAAATTGAACTTGCCTCCAGCCCACTTCAGCTTGGCAAATACTGGTATGATAGGAGTGAGAAAATGAAAAAGGCTGCAAAACCCACTGCACGTAATCCCTTAATCCAATATTAAGGATCTTTGGTTTGTACATACAAATATTGAATACTGTCCCAGAACATAAAAGAAGCATTAAAAGAGATATGAACACTATTATTTCTGGAGAGAGTATTGGGAAGGAAAATGGTTTTCTTCCAAAAAAATTAGAGGTGTGGGTGGCCAGATGTTATTTATTTGTACCCTTATGATGTGAAAATTCATTTGATGTTTCTATAATATTCTTCCTTTCTTTGGTCCACAGCTGTCTTCTGGTTAGAAAATATCTGCCTTCTAATATTTTCAATTGGTTGGAGTTTGAATGATGTGATTATTTTCTGTTCTTTTCTGTGTAGGTTGTAGTCTCTCAGCATAATTTAGAGCCCTAATTCTGCCAGGAAGGAGAGGAGAGGAGGTTTTGCTGTATCTTTCATGGGTGTTTGGGGTGTAGGCTGAAGTCTAAGCCTGTCCTGAAGCCTTTGCACTTGAAGGCACTTAACTTTTGTTTTGCTTTTAAAATGTCAGGCCCCATCTGTGGCTACGAATCTCAGCAATTAATTTAATATGCCTTCCTTATAGTCAGCTCTGGCATGGCTAAGATCTGATTCTGATTCTAAATTGATGTAGAATAACAGAACACTGACAGATCAATATAGAAGAAAGCACCCTCTCCCTATAATTAAAAAAAAATCATCTATTTAGTGTGTCTTCTTTTTTCCATCATACTTTTCCCCATGAGACCTCACAGAGGACTTCAGTGGTGGGAAAAAGCACAGTTATTGGTTGGGCTTGGTATAAGGTACATTTTGAACTGCTTTGCTCAGTTCTCTGCATGTGTGGGACATTAACCTGAAAGTCACACTGAGAAATGGCATTAGCAGTATTAGGTGACTGCTGTGGGTTTTTTTCACCTGTAGTTTAAATTTTTTTCTGTGCACACTCTAGTTCTGAGCCCTTTTTTTAGATATATTCTTTCTATGTTATAGATCCTGACTTTCTTTATGAGCACAATGGATTTCTTAGAATGCCAGCTGAAAGAAACCAGTTCTTAAATTTTCCTGAGATTCACTAATGCAGCCTTTCAGGTCCTTAATTACTTTGATTAATTGCTGTATGATTTCAAAATTTTTGCTAAACTAAACCTCTTGATTTTTTATTTTAAATGACAAGATCTTTGCTTTTGTGCATTATATTGTCTCCTTCTTAATTTAGGGAAATTGATGTAATAGATCATTCCGAGTTCAGATTTGCTCTAAACTACATAAGCAGTTTTTTAGTGGTGGTGGATCATGGTGATTGTTTAGTCAAACAGCTCATAAGCTTGTCATCCTTCTGGCTGCTCTCCTTGGATGTGAGATACACACTGCTGTATATCTGTTACAATGCTCTTCATAGGGCAGGGCAGCACTGAACATTAACTGATACGTAGCAGTTTAAAAAATATAATTTACAACCAAATGGATGATTAGTACTTCCAGCAAGAAAGTTAAGACCATCATGAGTTTTGTTCTAGGAGTGACCGGTAAATTTCCAAGACTTTGAAGGAAGGCTTTATGTCTATAAACTCTAGACGTATGTACAGTTTTGCCTGTGAGGCAAGATGTACGAAAACTGGAATTCAGATCTGCCAGATCTCTGGTCTTAATCTAACGTAATACTCTGTCCATGGTGTCATTTGCCTGGAGATAAAAATCTCACCCCATGTGCCCTTCAAGCTGTCCAAAACAATATCCTTCAATGAGTGTGGCTCTGAGCCCTAGCTAACAGCCCTCATTCAGGAGTACACAGCCTATGGTTGAAAGCTGCACCCACACAGCTACACATCACAATTGGCTGAATGTGAGCAGAACTGTCCAGAGAGCAGATAGAATGTCAGCTTGTGAGAGATCTGTCAGACATCCCCTCACTCAAATTTAAGCATGAAAATGATTCCACTGAAAGCAATGTGCTGCAATGAGCAGATCATGTACCACTGTGAATATGGGTTGTGGATGTTTCACTTGTGTGATCATAAAGAACACTAGATCCAATAAGGTAATTTTCCAGTGACTGTCTCATTTTGTTTATGTAAATTTTACTCTATCCTTCCTTCACATTTGTAAATAAACCAGCCTTTTTGCAGGAAGTGGTTATTGTTATAAAGGTACTAATGTTATCAATACTTGGTTGCTAATCTACCTATCCAAATAAAGCCTATGGTAACATATTTCCTATGTTATCAGGAGTCTTGTTCAATCCTTGATCATTGTTTTTGTTTCTTGTTGAGATAGAAATGCTGTAGGGAAATTTTACTTGTTAGCCATTATACACTATACATTGTAGTTAATTTTTCTCTACAGGGCAGGGAAGATAGGGCACCTCACTGCTTTTGAGTTGCGTAAAATGTTTATGTACTGTTTACTTGGCATAGCATAGCCACTCAGCTGCGGACTTGGAAGCTTGAAGAAAACTAGCCACATAGTGTCCTGGGGAGGAGGAAGGGAAGGAAAAGATGTCCTCCATTTCCTAATTGCTAGCAAATTGGAATCTAGTTTTGACTAGAACTTAGGTAGGAATATAAAGCTTTAAAATAACACACCTATCATCCAGTTTTTTCCCTGCCCCACCACCAAAGTATTCTACTGCTCTGTAAAATAATGTTTTGTTTCCCAGGAGGAGTCTCCTGAAGAGACTTCATGGGTTTTGGTAATTTGCAGGAAAGGAGGATACTAAATTGAGTTTTTTCAGAAGACCAATAGAATATAAAATAATGCTGATGCGTTTTTATCTGCTGTCAGCTTTCAGGCTCTGTACTTGCCAAATTATCTTATGTAAAACTGGCAGGGTATTTGATCAAATCTTCAAATTTAGAGGTGCATTTTATCAAAAGAACACATACAGACACAACAGAGTTATGGTGGTTTGTTGGATTTTTTGGTTTTTTTTCTGTCTGTAGACTAGAGCCTTTTAAATTTATTAGTACTTTCTTCTCTATACATGTAGCTTACGGAAAAAAAGCGTTGCTTTGCTGCTTGCTCATGGCTGTGTGGTTTTGGACTCCACACAAGGGAAAAGAGTTACTGAGTCGTATTAGTGGTGTCATCTTGCCTTGGAATGTGGAAGGGTTTCAAGATACGGTTAGTACTGGTGATTACATACAAGTTGCTTTCTCATCCCTGCTACTGATGAATTCATGTCCAATGGTGGTGTAAAGCATATAGGTCTCAATGAGACCTTCAACTGGAGCTTGTAGCTGTGGTGATTCTTCATCATAATAGTTGGCAAGCTGAAAAGTGTGAGAAAGCCCAAATTCTTGGGACCCTAAGTTGATAAGAAAAGGTCTGAAAACCTGCCAAAATATGATTGTTATGACAGTGTTTTGTCATCATCCCTGGTTCAGGTTCTGGTTCTTTAAAATGTTGCATGCCACTGAAAGCAAAGAATAAGAGATGTCAGTAGTTGTGCTAAAGTGGTGTTAAACTCAGGTGTTTCTTCTCAGCCACGGAGTCTGATTTACTGAGAGTCTGATTTACTGCTTGCTTTGTTTCTCCAGTGCTGTTGTGCTTGATTAATAGTGGCTTGGGAAAATGGCTTTGTTGCTGTTTCTTGGCTTTCTAAAGATATTGCTGTGGAGTTTGTAGCAAAAGATTGTGGAAGTTTAGTAAGCTTTGATCCAGACTCAAGAAAAGTTAGTAGTCTTTTCCTTCATGTTGTCTTTGTGAGGTTCCCTGCAGTACAGAGGGAAGGAAGAGCAGGACACTGTTTCCCAGCAGCTAAAATGCCACATGAAGATAAGTTATTCAGAGTGGGCAGGTATCTAACATATTTTGAAAAATCAACACAATGATGTATTTTTCTCTGCTCTCCTGGACACATTAAAAGTATGTCAGACAAGCAGATTATATTATGCTTTGAAGCATGAACATAAAGCTAATATACAAATCTGGCTTCTGATTTTTCCAGTATAGTTTTACTATGTGTAAGAAATGGGAATTGCATCACCTGTTTATCAGACTTAAAATAAAAGCAACTTGTATTCCTCAGCAAGATGCCTCCTAAGACAGTGGCTTGACCCTTGGCATGTCAAAGCAGAGTGCACCTACTCTGCTGCTCAGGTTTTCTTGTGTATTTAATTTCCATGTTTGAGTGACTACCTAACACATCTTGACTTTAATAAATATGCAAAGAAAATTAAATATTTGAAAATTAACAGATAGGCTTTTCTCTCACATTGTTAAGCCCCAATTCAACTTGATTAATAAAGCAGTCAGATTATGCCAAATACTTGGGTGAATTTGGCATTGAGTGCTCCTGAGTACGTGTTGGATGTTGTGCATAGTGGTATATTAGTGACTGGTGTACCAGCAGGCAGCTGGAATACTGTGTATTTGGTGTGTTTATTTATATTTGTCCATGGATAAAACAAAGGGGAAGTTTTGTGTTGGTGATTATTTGGTAAATGTTAGTACTGAATTACTTTTCAGTTACAGTTTTTGTGGCCTTGTATGACCTATTTCTCACTTGTTTATTGAGAAGGGATGGAATTTTAAATGTTTCTGGATGTTCAAACTAGGTTGGATAGTAGACAGAAATTGGAGCTGACCATGGTTTGATCTTACTAGAAGGCAAGCTATTGTAGGGATAGTTGCAAAGAGTAAATTTTAAATGCAGCAAGATCATTACATGTAACCAATTACTGCAACTCCTGTTATTCTGTCTGCCTGGAAGAGGGGGAGGTATATTGAGAACTCAATAATTCTAGAAAATGTATCTGTTACTGAGATTTTTGGATGGAATAATTACAAGGAGGAGAAATCTGTTCTGAGCTAAACAAGGAGCTCTCTAAAATATCCAGATCTGATAGTGGTTTCTGTTTTCCTACTAGAAAGCTCAAAAATCTGATAAAAATTGTGAAATAAATCATGAGGTTCCCTTAGCTGTACTTGGTAGAACTTTAGTTTGCTAGTCTTTTATAACCCTTCTGCTCTGTTTTGCTTTCTGACACTTTTCATCTGTAAACACATTTAATTCATAATGGTATTAAGAATATTCTTTGGAAGAAAACTATTGTGACTATTTTGATGTGGTAAACTTGCTGTTTTATCAAGAGACTATACATTTGATGCTTTTGGGTGTATTTATTTTAACATTTAAGTTGTTGCTACTTAAATGCACAAAGATTTTTTTGGCTTGAGGTTGAAAAGAGAATGGTCTCTCCATGACTTTCTAGTCTTTTATCAACAGATCCTAAGGCAGCTGCAGAGTTTTCCACACTCTAAATTTCTTTCAGAGATGTAGAGCCCAATTCCTAACTACAGTCCCTCTGGTGAGTGCCCTCAAATTCTGTGCTCTGCATATGGCAATGTTTTCCTCAACATAAGCATGCTGCTGAGGAATCTGGGGAGCTGTTAGCCACAGACACTCAAAGATCTCAGCCCTGTGTTTGAGGTGGGTGAGAGAACAAACATGTCAATCCCAGCAAGGTTTGGGTAAGCTTGTATTTCAGAAGTATCACACTTGAAGATGGAAGTCTTATTTTTAGGGTAGTTCTGTTGTGTTCACTGGAACAAAAAAAGGAAAAAGAATGTATTTTGAATGAATTAGGATAAAATGCTGACTTGAAAGACTGGAAGGAACGTAAAGAAATGCCTGAATGTAATGGGTTGAGTTAGAGCTTTGTGTAAGCTGCATTTGGAAAAGGTAGAAAAAGTGAGGGATATGGGGTTGATGATGAAAAGCTGGGGGAAGACCAGTTGAATTAGTTTAAATTCAAAACCTTGTGGCTGATGATGTAAACTAACCTGAAGTAAGCATCTGTGCATGGATGCTACTGGATAACTGGGTATTATAGAATTTCTTGAGTTGTCTCTAAAGCATCATCAGACACAGAAATACACTAATACAGTTCCCTGTGACAAGTGCTAAAACATCTATGCATTTAAGAAGTTATGAAAAATGACCGACCATAGTTTATATAGTTTATATGATGTGAACATATGTTAATGTTAAAATGTTAAATCTTACTGAAAAAGCTTGCTCTGCAAATTAGGGATTGCATCATTTTTGATGACTATAGAGCAAAAAAGAGTCTTGTTAATGAAACTCCTAGCTTCTTTCCTCATTATGAGATTTGATAGGCTTTGACATCTGAACATTAGTTATGGAGCATTAAAGTTATATTGGTGTCAACAAAGTGTCAGCAGACAAGTCCCCATGAAGCATTGCGTCCTGAAAAGCAGAGCTTGTCTGTGGGTGAATAGCTGGGCATGCTGCTGTTCTCCTTTCATACTGATTGGTGCAACAAGGCATCTTTCTTCCCTCATTGCTTGTGTGCAGACAGGTTACTGGGAAATACTAATTAATTAGAACTCTTTTTAGACTAGCATAGCAGAAGAGTCACAATTAGCAGTATTTTGGATAATTAGCTTCTATGTTAGAAAAGTCCATGATTGCATTTGGGAGACTGCTAGTTAGTAGAATCCTGTTAAATCAAAGTCTGGGTGCATAGATACTTCGTAGTCTCTTGGGAAATCAAAATCAACATGTTTTAAAGAGGATTTTATTAATGTTCTTCAGCTCAGAAATTATTCAGAAATTATTTTTCCCTGTCTGGGTGATAATTCACTTGTTGCCTGTCATCAAATAGTTTGGGTTTGATTGTGGAAGCACTTGTTGAAAACATAAATCAGTCAATGGACTGCTTAGGTTCTTAGAGTTATGGCTGTGCATAAATAATGGAACGATCAACATCTGGCACTGTGAATTCTTTAACAGAGAGCCATATTGTGATTTGTCTGTTTACAGTGTTTCATAGTAAGGTTCTAATTGCTATTTCCTCTGCATTGGAATATGTGTAAGACTCCAAATTATGTATAATGCCTATTATTATATATAAAAATAATGCATTCACAATGATATGAACACTTTTCATTCTGATATATTTATTCCCTCCCAGCACTGGTGAAGTAGGAGAATGCTTAGATGGCAGACAGAGCACTGAAAAAATGAGACACTGAAGCTGAGATGCTTTTAAGTGTCTTTATTCCATTAATTTTGATTACTTAAATAATGTTATGTATCTGTTTACAGAAAGCCTCTGACTAAAGAGGGAGTTATAAAAAGATCCTCTGAGTCTGAAAGGCACATTTTGATCTTTGGATGGCTATTCCTCCAAATAGGTTCAGCAATCTTATATCTGTAACATTTATTTAAAGAGGTCATTTCCTAAAGTGATGTGTTCTGTTGAATGCTGTCATTTCCCAAATTGCATAGATATGAATGTAGAATTTTAGACCTTTGAAGGGAAAACTTCCTGATTTTATATGTAGCACCTGTTGCTTCTCTTCTTCCCTGAAATGCTCACTTTGTTGCCTTTTTTATTAAAGAAATGATTCAGTTTATAATAACGTACCAGGGATATAGACATATATATTCCCTACAATAATTATGGATGAGAGTCTTTCTTAGTACAGTTAGGGAACACAGGATAAGAGTCAGTATTTTTTAGTTTTCAGTCATTAATTTCTCATACCTAACTGAAAAATAAGAGTAACAGTACTCTAAACAGATTGCACCAAGCCATGTGGTACTGGAAAAACCTTGAGCTGACATTTGAGTTGCACAGTAGACAAATTCAGTGCTCCTCTGTTCACAAATGGCAGAACACTGTCATTCTGGATGCTGGCTGAGAAGACTTTCAGCTTTCTTTAGTCCTCTAAGGATTTCAAGTTCCTGTTTGAATTTTTGCTTTTAAATATTGCAATGAATCTTGGGTAAAATCTGAAATGACTTGCTCAAAGGCAAAAAGGAAGTCAGAAGAAGTCTTGTGTCCCACCTAGCCAATAGATTCACTTTTCTTTCTCAAAGTCCCATTAGCTTCTGGGTCCTGCCTTGATACTTAGTTCACCAAATTATTGAAAACTGAAGCTAAGTTTTTATTAGGTAATGATCAGAACTTTTAAGGCTTTGTGTTTGTCTCTTGCTTCGGTTAGTTCTGAATGAAATTATCTGATTTGTATTCACTTCATATGTCTTCAGTCTCTTTTAGCCTTTAGAAGATCCAGGTTCTTCACTAAGAGTATACAAAAGCTGGTCAGTAGACTGAAGGACATTAAGTAAGCAAAAGAATTAGTCTTTTTTACCACTTCCCTTTCACCCCTTGACTATTTGTTGGAAAGATAAAGGGATAGATTGTTTTCCAGAAGTCCTGTTTCTTGGAATGAAACCCAGTATATCCCCTGCCTTTGTGTAGTAGGCTGATGGTCACTTTTCCATTTCTGTTGCTAATGATCCTACAGACAAACCACAGGGTCTGGCCTTAGAGTGGAAGGCCTGCTGCTTCTTCAGCACCTAGTGTTGCCAACTCTCTAGATGTGCCTCACAAAATACTAGGAGAAAAACTGTTGAAAGCCAGCCATGGTATGAAGCAGCCACTGAAGATGAATTGTCAAGAGTCCAACTCGAAAGTATAGGAGAAACTTAAATCCCAGTTCATGTTTTTCGTCAATGGCTAGCACACCTGGATTTATACAAAGTGTTATCAGTTGCTTGCCAGAGTGAAAAAATACTTGACAGATCCATTGCAGTGGTCTTAGCCTGCATTTCATGGAATGGGTAATTTATGACAATACATGTGAAGTTGTATATATAGAGAAAGCTCAAATGCATCAATTTTTGCATTGCCAACATGTCCATGTACCTCAAAGACAGTCCAAATGATTACCATAAAAGCTTCTGAAGCCTGTTGGGCTGCTGCTGCACACTAACTGTAAAGCAGTGTTGTGAATGCTGACAGGTGTGTTGCGTGACTTTGTTTGAGGGAAGAGGAATATTTTCTTTTCTGTCTATGTTTCATTGACAAGCCAATAGAGAAAGCAGGTAGCAAATTAACCCCATGGACTAGTAACTAAAGGCAAAAAGCACTTGTCTTCTGCATTGCAGAATATTATTTTGTGGGAAATGTTGCAAGACGATTTGCTAATTCCAGTCTGAATCTATGGTAATAAACTTGCTTGCTACAAATTTTGTTCATGTAGTGTAAACTAATATTTCCTGTGGAAGTGTAGCAGTAAATGTTTTCTGAATTGTTATGAACACAGAGGTGTAATGAGAAGGAACTTCTAGCCTGAAGCTGTGGGGTCTGTGAACTAAACTAATGATTGAAGCAATCATTCTGTTGATGATATGTTCTAACTGCTTGGTCTATGTTTATTTCCACACATTGAGTATAAGTAAATATCTCAATGGAAGTAATGTTTTAATTAAATGCAATATTCTAATGAAATGCAATGAAGCAATATCTGACATATATGACTACAGTCTTTTAGCAGGGACATTGGCTGTGTTTGGGCTAATTGCATATTACTTACTGGAGAGGCCATTCCCTTCAATAGATTTTTTTTCTAACGGAAAAGGCAGAACATAGTTTTTGCATATAAAATCAGTGTGAACATTGCTCTGCAAAAGAAAGTGGACAGCAACTCCAGTGCACCTCACCATAGAAACATAGAATATGCAGAGTTGGAAGGGACCCATGAGGATCATAGAGTCCAACTCCTGGTCCTGCACAGAACACCCCAAGAGTCACACCATGTGCCTGAGAGTGTTGTCCAAACAGATCTTGGACAGGCTGTGCTGTGAGTACTTCCCTGTGGAGCCCAACCACCCTCTGGGTGAAGGACCTTTTCCTGATATCTGGTCTAAAACTCCTCTGACACAGCTTCAAGCCATTCCCTTGGGTCCTGTCACTGATCACAAGACTGAAGAAATGAGTGTCTGCCGCTCTGTTTCCCCACGTGAGAATCTTGAAGACCACAAAGTGATCTCCCCTCAGTCTCCTCCAGGCTGAAGAGACCAAGTGACCTCAACCACTCCTCATATGGCTTCACCTTCAGACCCTTCACCTTCCTCATGACCCTTCTTTGGAGGCTCCCTAATAGTTTAGTATTGTTTTTTATACTGTGACACTCAAAACTGCACCCAATATTTAAGGATGAGGCTGCACAAATACAGAGCAGGACAATCCCCTCCCTTGCCTGGCTGGTGATGCTATGCCTGATCCTCCCAGGACATTGTTTGCCCTCCTGGCTGCCAGGGCACTGCTGACTCATGTTCAAGTTGCCATTGATCAGGACACCCAGGTCCCTTTCCACAGGGCTGCTCTCCAGCATCTCATTTCCCAGTCTATATACACAACCAGGGTTGCCCTGTCCCAGGTACAGAATCCAGCACTTGCCCTTTTTAAACTTCATACACTTGCTAATTGTCCATCTCTCTAATTTGTCAAGGTCTCTCTGCAGGGCCTCTCCTCCTTTGAA
Organism: Eopsaltria australis; assembly: GCA_034509425.1. Classification (NCBI taxonomy): domain Eukaryota; kingdom Metazoa; phylum Chordata; class Aves; order Passeriformes; family Petroicidae; genus Eopsaltria; species Eopsaltria australis. The sequence continues at coordinate 673,816 of JAVTVJ010000172.1, read as the reverse complement.
GCAGTCAACAGTTCCTCCCAGTTTAGTGTCATCAGCAAACTTACTTAGTATTCCTCTGAGACCTGTGTCTCTGTGTGAACTTTAGTTTTAAGACACAAATAGCATGATATTGCAATCTGACAATTAATGCAGAAAGTCATTAATGTAGGAAGAGGGTAATAGTGTACAAAAGGAATCTGCACTAGAAAAGTTAAAAGCATAATGTATTATGTCAGGTTTCATGGTTTGTGATGACAGCTGAGGTTTTCTTTCTTGGTATTTGCTTCCCTTGAACACTGCTGACCATGTTTTCTTGCATGACAAGTTAATTATCCATTTCAGTGGGTTATAAAGTGTAATATTAAGTTGTGATAAATTTCTAGACAACTTGTTTATATGGTAACACCTAATCATGACTGTCATCCTCATAAGATTTTTGAAAAATATTATAAGGTAATTAACACTGGAAAATAAGCAGTAGTCTCAGTGGAAGACTGAGGAGTAATTTTTATTTCTGTAATGTTTATAAATGACAGTAGTATCAGCAGAACTGATGATAGGGTGAAAAATTACAGTAATGTGGGGGTAAAGTAAGATGACAAAGGAAATGGAAAAAAGCAATCCGTTTAGAAGAGAATATGAAAAAGATTGATAGAAAAGGGTGGTGAAAACGGAGCCTGGTTTTGTGGAATGCCTGGGGATTCAATAATTCAATTAACAATACCAGAGTAATTAAAATGTTAGCCACACTGTAATGTTCTGCTATCCAAAATGTCCATCTGGGTAACAAAGCAACTAAAATACTGGAAAATATGATCATGCAGGGAACCTTGCTGTTATATGCAAAGCTGGCAAAGTAATGGTTGTCACAAGTAAAGCCCTGAAATACTTCATGAGAATAAGCACAGGAGGAATTTTTTTAGCTGTGTAATGAACACTTGGAATATTTATTAGATGAATGCACGTATGAAAACTGAAACAAAAAATATTATTTGAGTCTAGACCTGTTGCTTCTGTAACTAGGTTTTTAAACCATGTGAACCTAAGTCATCTAACTTCTTTTCAAATGCACTGCATGTAACATATAAAGGGTTACTTATAAAAAAGATTGACAAATTGTTACTAGTCACCTGGAAAAAGCCTCCTATGCTTAAGCTTTGTGGTGTTCCTTACGCTACTGTGTAGAGGGAACTGCTCAATCTCAACAGCAACAAGCTATGATTGAAGTTAGTTGTATTGAGTTGCTATATAAATACCTAAGATTCAGTAGTTAAAGTTGATATCAACATAGAAATAACACAGATTTGTTATTTTGATTTGGAGTTGAAATCTGTTTTTCTGAGTTTTGCATATATAAGTTAATTCCTGGTTTGTTTTTCTTTCTTTAATTTATTCTATTCTTACTCAGTTTCTACTTTTCTTCTGCTAAACAGTTCTGTGGTTTGTGTAATACACATTTTAAATTACTTTTCTTATTATTTTTTAATAGACTTTTTCCTCATATGTGGATAGTAATGTGAAACAGTTGTGAACTGATTTATGAACAGATAAGTTAGATGATGATTGGTTTGTTGGAAAAAAGAGTGAATAAATTAGAGATGTCTGATCTGTTCTCATAGAAGGGAAACGGATGTCATAAAATGCATTTTCCAGCTGCTCTTGACATTCTGGAACTTCAGAGATAACAGGTCAGCAATAAGTCACTTTATTATTGCTGTAATGTAATGCTGACAGTTTGAGGCAGAACATTTATAAAAAATGGGTGATTTAGGAGAACATAAAATTAAAATGAAAGAAATGCTACAATTCCTCACGCCTGAGAATTCTGTGGTAGGAATTTTGCCTTTGTTCTGCATAGAGGCAGCCTTGATCTAAATCCTTCTCTAAATGTACCAGCATGGCTTCACATGCAAGGACATTGATTATAGCCAGCTAGTTCTCTGCTGTCCTTCTGAATCTATTTGTCCTTTATTTTTTCTTTATTTCTGGAGAAAAAGCTTTAGCATGTATGTTCTCCCAGCATTAAAACTTGAAAGAATGCACTTGAACTATTTTGAAGAAGGCAAGGGAATTGTGCATTTTTTTTTGTCATTGGGGTTAGAAGTCCCTGAACTCAGGTTTGGGAGTGAGGTGAGGGATGATGCTTAAGTACCTTTATTCTTTGTTTCTGCTGTCTCAAGAAAGGTTAAATTTCCTTTCCATCTCATGTTTATTGATATTGTATGTGTACATTTTTTCCTTTTAGGTAGTTTGAGTGACATAATGTTCAGAAAAAATTTCACGCCTGTCTGTCAAGGTCCTTTTCTTTCATGAAATCTAGAAAGAGGGCTGAAAACTCAGCCAAACATTTAAAACAGCATTGTTCTATTGTGCATGAAGAACAACTGTCTAATCCAACTCGAGATGTAATGGAGTGCTTGAATGCAAATTTTTCTAGGGAGAGGAAAAAAGGATGAAATTCTTGTTGCTAAATGAAGTAATGCATCTTATGGCACATAAGTGGATATTTTGTGATTAGCATAGTCTTTATTTAAACAACTGTACGATCCTGTATGATCCTTGTGATTAGGCATAAATGTTCAGGATGTGAGTCTCTTGTGTAATATTGTCTGCCGAAATCTGTAACTATTGAATAATAGTTTCATGTTAGCAAGCACTGGATTACAGCCTCAGTGACACATCAGCCTCTACTATCAGTATAACTCCTTAATTACTGCTAATTTGTAGGACAATACAGGACTGACCATACTGCAGATTTACTGCATGTCTAAGGAGGGCTTTCTTGCAGCACTTCAGATGAAGCTGAGGGGAATCCCATTTCTTATTTCCACCTTTTATGATGAAAAAAGAACTCAAAGTCGTTAAATGAGAGACTTAGGAACACTTCACTGTTCTTGAGTTCACAACAGATGTACAATTGTAAATAATTCTTAGTTTGGCAGCTCAGGTGACGATATCCAGGGTCATCTTCTAATTGACCTTTGTCCAACATACTTGTGAAGGAACAGACCTTTTGTTTGTTACCTGGTCTACAAGGGGCAGGTGCTGGAGCACAAAAGCTGACGACTGTTCCATTGTTTGCAGTCCTGTTGCAAACCTTAAAATCATTAGAAGGTTCAAATCCTTAGAAGCTGAGAGTCTGGTCATTAGTACTGAAATTTGAATGCCTGTTTAAAATAAAGTTTTGTGTCTCAAGGATTGCTTGCTGGTTTATGTCAAATTTCACCCTGAGCTATTTTTTTTTCTTCTAGCTTTTTCACTGAGGAAGGACAGATCTTGGACTGAGAGAAAGTACAGCCCCACAGCAGCTGTAGGTGAGACCCACAGCAGCACCAAATTTTACCTATGAACTTTCCCTGCTAAAGCTTAGTAATTATGAATAGGGTTATGTTACGTGATTTATTGTTGCTGCCTAACTGGGCAACAGGAGAGTTGATAGTAGTACAGGCAGCATTGCTTCCCACTGACAATAAATTTACTCTGTGAAAATAATTCATTTAATTGAATGTAAATACAAGCAAAGGTTAGGAGATAAACTGACTTTATAAATAGAGGTTTGAATTAGTGCCTGTGTATGGATCCAAACAAAAGGCATGTAGCCTATAGACTTTTAAAATAAATACAGGGGCTACTCACATCTCAAATCCATCACGTAGAATTGTATTACTATGTATTAATGATTAACAATATTTATTTATTAATAAATAGCTTAATAGAAAAAACCTTTTCTTCTTTGATTTTCCTTGCACATGTAGGTGTGCAGTAGTAGCTCTAATCCCCACCTCCCTTTTTAATTTCAGTCTTCAGGTTACTTCACCAGCATAGAAGGGAATATGGTGTACTGCTTGAAATCTACACTGGTAACAGTAACTTCTCAGCACACACTTATGAACATCAGCAAGGAGTCCTTCGTAAGAAACTGTAGTGAGTTCACTTTTTATTTTCAGCTTTTTGTTCTATTTGCATCTGTAAGAACTAAGAAAGATTGAGCATGTAAGAAAGTGGAATAGAGAAAAACTTCAAAAAGCTAAGAGGCAGGCTATAGATTTTGGATAGTGTAATAGCAACAGTTTTACTTTTGTTAGATAAGACTTCTTTTCTGAACTGCTTTTGAATATGAATGTATCCATTTAGCCTTTAGACACTAATTCATCAAAGGTAGAAATTATATTTTTGAATAATAAAACTCAACTTGACAGTAAATGAATCATAAGGATTAAAGGTAAGGTTTTTTTAAAATTGTAAGATTTAAAATGATAGACTGGAGGTTAGATTGAAATTGTTCATAGGCAGCTGTGCTGAATGATTTTCAAAGGCAATGTATGCAAAGAAAATTATGGCTGTTCAAACAAAGTAATTCACATCTTACCAGAATTAATCAGGAAGACAGCAGAATGATAATATCTTAATTCAAGTATCTCAGAAACCGACTGATCTAATTTATAGGGAATCTGAAAAACTCCCCTGAGATGGAAAGGAGCTCATATTCCAGAAGACAGAGTAGTTTTCTTCTTTATTTTAGCAATGATGTCTTTAAGTCAAGCTTTCCTTGCCCACTTTAATGCTAACAAAACTGTGTCTGCACAGAACTGGCTTCCAAGGATAACAAAGTGAGATGGTAGTATCTCTTTTCAAAGCATCTATTGATTTTAGACTATATTACATAATTGTGTAGGGAACAGTAAAACAGAACCCTTTTAATCTCTTTGGAATCAATGAAATAGAAATATCAGGAGATTTTGATTAAAAATTGATATAGAATCATAGAATAATTCAAGTTGGAGAAGTTCCCTAAGATCATGAAGTCCATCCATTGCTGTGCATGAGAAGAGAATTTTCATTGTATTGATTTGGTTATAAGTGGAAATTTGCTGGAGAATAGTGCATTATTCTCCAGTGTAAAAATAAGAAGTTTGTTATTGTTGTTTGTTACTGTACTGAGCATCTTGCATTTCTTTGTGGCCGGATTGCACACTCAGAGAATCCTGAAACAGCTGTGACTACAGAGGTGCTTCTTTGTTATTTCTGAGAGTGAAGCAATGGTATTTTTATAGTAACAAGGAGTCTGTGTTAATTGAAGATGGTGTCTGTTTTGATGTGCATCACTTACAGAAATACTTTTTATTATTGCAGAATGCAGACAGGAACTAATCTTACTCTTTGGAGTATAGTACTATGGGGCATCTCACATAAGGTGCATCTTTATTTTCAGCTAAGTATTTTTGCTATATTCAATTACTCAATGTGAAATTTTATCATATTTACTACCAGGATTTTTTCTGTAGTCCATTGGGAAGAGGTTTCTGCTGTCTTAACTTTTGTAATTACCCTCTCCTCCCTTGTCTGAAACACTTGTAACTGGTGAAAACACAAAATAATTTTGTTAGTGCAGTTTCTGTCTAAGCAGATTTTTTGACAATCCATTTTCCCTTGTGCTGTGCTATGATGAGCCTAAAGGCAGGCTTCATTTTTTATTTCATGTTGACTTAAATATTTCAAGCTTTATCTCTTTTACCAGCCTAGTGGAGGTTCAGATTTCTTTATCATTTAAGGTATAAAAGCATTGCAAATAAATTCTGCCTTTTTACTGATGGAAGATGGCATACCCTGGAGAAATCTTTGTCAAGGTAATGCATTTGTTCCATTTTTTTTTGTGCCAGGGGATTCTAGAACAAGGGCAAGACATAACTTGATACTCTTTTTGTCAATGAAAATGTATTTTTCCTGAAAAGTGGCTTTGAAGTTGTGGAAATTATTTATTTTCATGGAAATGCTTTATAACATTCTTTTCCCCATGCATTATGCAGGAGACATGTAATTTCCTTACTGTTTTTCTTTCTTAGAATCTTTTTCTAAACAAGTTGCTGAACATCTATACATCTTATATCTATACTGCTATAAGTGTCTGTATTCCTTCAGAATAGTGATATACCTGGAGCATGCATAAGTCTACAATGTGAATACTTCTCTCAGGTCATAGGAGGGAAGAAAACTTTTGTTTAGGAGGCCACGTGCTGAACTGAGAGACCTAGGAACAAACCAGACAGGGCTTTGCATTTGCTGGGTTGTGTATAGGCCTGCACACCAACAGGGTTTTCTAGCAGACAATTAATTGATTTTTAAAAATAGTCCAGCTTTTGGTTTTGAAAAGCAGGCAGGTTGTCAAGAAAAAACACATAGCCAGTGAGTCTGAGAATGATGCTCACAACATCGGTTACTACTCATCCAGTGAACTGACTTACCAGATTTCTTTTCTACTTTGTAGTCTTTTTCAATGGCTAGTGCATAAAAGCTTACCAAACTGAACAGGAGAAAAGTAACCTCTGAAGTAGAAATCCATGTTTAAAGATGATCCAAGAAATACGCAGAGGGTACATTTTTAATAACCATGCAGAAAAAAAAATGTGCACTCAATTGAATGGCTACAACAAATACCGGATTTAGGTATAAAAAGTTATTTTTTCTGTCTGTTATGTCTGAAAGATGTGTTTTTTACATGGAGAAAAGTCTGGAGAAAGAAGATCCTTGGGATTTCACAGAACTTAGTATGTAACTATGAGGAGATTCAAACAGCAGCTATCCCAGGTTGACAGGAACAGTCACTTGGGGATGTTAATTTGACCTTGGACAAAAGAGCTACTTGAACTGTCTTTACCCTGTGTTTGCTGCTCCATGGCTTTTATTTTATCTCTGTTCCCTCACCTGCTCATTAATGGAACTAATCTTTTGGCAATGATTCAGTCTTTGCTTTGGAGAATAAATCCTGCTCAATTGATTATGGTATTTAAAATTTTTTTTTAACATTTTTTTATTCTTTTCCATTCCAGTCAGTTCTCTAGTACTGCTGTTTTGGAAGATACCTTCACAAATCTTCTTGACAGCAACAAAAGTATCTAGAGACAGAAGCCCCATTTTTTTGGCGATCTGGATGCCTAAATGCAAGCCAAGCATATGGTGTGAATGACAAGTTATTTCTTGGTTGGGTGTTACCATTTTTATTTCTTGTCCTGTAGACAAGACAGCCTACTGTTGTGTACGTTTCTTGTAACTCTTCTCAAGTATTTTTATTCAGTAGTAAAATTGCTTTCTAGAAAAGCTTGTCAGTCACTCCTGTGGCAGCATTTGAAAACTTTTCTTTCCATTTCTTTGGAAAATGTGTTATTTAGATCTTTCAGGATATCTTACACTGCATCCTATTCATTTGGATCACCTTTAATCTGTGTACAAAAGTATTCTGTATCACAAGTCTAGAAATGGGAACCAGGAATCATTACTGTCCACTGCGTAAAGATGTTAAGACTTGATTAGACACATGCACACACATTCTCTGGGGAGACAGGGAAATACTTTTTCACAAATATATGGTGAATTGTTTGCTGAAATTGTTCCTCAAGCTGAGAAATGAATCAAAATTCCTTTGTGTCCTACAGCCTCTCTTATCTTGGATGCTATGCATTCAGGTGGACTCAGCTCCTCCTTTTTTGTAAGTCAAGGTGTTTCTACCTCTTCTACAGTTATGATTTTACAGAATTTCTGCTCTGTTGTGACTGCAGTTATTATTTATTCTGGGACCTGTTTCATGCATCTCCTCCACATTCAGAGTCAAAACTGCCAAGATACTTCTCTCACATCAGCCTTTTCCTGCTGTCACAGAGATACTTTGAACTCATTATTTTACAAATCTTTTTACCAGTAACAGGATGTCGCATTCAAGATAGTTGATAGGAAAGATTTAAAGATGATACATGGTAGCAATTACAGGCTTGCCTTAATGGCCAGTAAAACTTTTTTGATGTGAGTCAGCCAGAATCAAGTGAAAAGATAAATGAAGAACAGTCAGGACAAAGTCAGTAAACAAAATGTGATGAGATGGTACTGGATGGGGACTAATGAGTCCAGATTCCTTGGGAAAGGCTTGCATTGCAGAATAATAGAATGGATTTCCCTGTTTTGTTCGAGAGATAAATACTTCACTCTCTGAAGTGCATAAAAGTACATGAAAGACAGCTGAAGATATGTCAACAAAATGCAGTTCACTGCTTTTTATGCTGGCTTAGTTCTAAATGTGTTATCTAGCTCCTGGTTGCATTAAATTTGAGTGTTTTTCTATTTATAGTAAAGTCCTACCCTGTAGCCAGGGTGGAATATCCCTCTGCAGTTGTATCAACTAAGCTAAAAAACCCTCGTGCATTCACTTGTCCCTGCAGATTCTACCTGAAGGAATTTGCAGAACTTTGTTTGAAGAAAACAAAAGAGCAAGTGAGGTATGAGAGGAGTACAAATACATTTATTGAGTATAAACAAGTAATCACATCTTTGGATGCCTGCCCTTTGTAGACAATGTGACAGAGCAGAAGTGGGAGGTGTTCAAAGAAGATGTTAAGAATAGTTTGGAGCATTAAATGTGTGTAAAGCACTGTGATGCATAAGGGAACATGGAAGAAACCACAAGGACCCCCTTGAAATGGAAAAAAGAAAAGCATTTTCCCAGGAAAGATAAGCTCTTATTTCATGATAAAGAGGTAGACAATGCACTCTGTAAAAGAGCTAAGGAGAGAAGCCAGTAGGCACACATTTGGATCAACAAGAAGTTGAAACTGATAGACAATCTGATCTTTTAGAACAGTGGTATGGGATCTCTGACATATGGAGGAAAAACGGAGTAGAATTCCAAAAGCATGAGAAATAGTATTTTGAAATATGATAAATTTGTTTTGTAAAAGAATCATTATTGCTACTGAATACGTGTCATATAAATTATGCTAGTCAGCTGCTCTGTATATATTTTTCTGGTAAAGCCATATAGGTCTTCTTGATATGATTGGAATAGTAAAAGAAGTTTTACAAAATTAAACTTTCAAATATGTTTTGGTTGGTTAGTGGTTTTGACAGAAAGTCAGTGGAAAAAGAATCATCTTCATTTTTGCTGGCTCAAGATCCACTTTAAATTTAAGCAAAAAAAGTCAATACAGGGGGAGAAAAAACTGCAAACCTATTTAGTGTTTTGCCTATGTTTAGAACTTTCTGGTGCTCTGATTTTTGTGGAGTAGCTAATCTTTGTTTTTCTATGATTTTGGTAGTATAATAAGTTGCCATTTTTAGATTAATGATTTGACAAATATTCTTCATTTGTTCCAATAGCTGGAAGCTAGACAAGAAGAACATATGGAGAAGTAAATAGATTCTTTTTAACATCCTGTTTGGGAAAAAAAATTATCTCCTTTTGCAAACTGGACTGTGTATTCATCCAGAAAAGGAGAAAGTTGTAAAATCTTCATATGAACCCTAAAAAAAAATTAAAAATCCTCTGTAAACTACATTGAGTTCGTTGCAGTAGTTGGAAAGACCATTTTTATCCCCACTTCCCCCCCTGTAACTAGGAAACACGAATAGCTTTCTTTTTTCTTTTTGTTATAAACAAATTACATTTCTATTACAGAGAGGCAGCCAGTTAATTCATAGAAAACATTGACACCAGGTCAGAAATTTTTACTTTCTTCTTTCATTTCTGCTCCAAAACTGCTTCTGGTATTTTCTCAGTATTGGAATGTAGTCTTGGAATCTGCAGGTAGCTGATTTTTTAAAGATTTTTCTAGTGCCTTTTATGTTCATCTATATTTGTCTGTTTCCCAATGCAGTTGTTCAATGATTTTCATGTGGCAAGATATCCCAAGTGCATTTGTTGCATAAATAAGTAAGCACAAAGCTGAATATTGGCATGGAAAAGCCTGAAGACGGACATAAAGAACAGTTTCAGTGTGTGTTTCTGATAGCACTTTATTTTTCATGTCCTTATTGAGTAACATTAAGGTGTGCTTTAACACCTGACTCAGCAGAAGTGTGTGCTTCAACAAGAATAGTTTTCCTGGCTTCTACAGGACCAAATACAGGCAGACCCTTGTAGGAGTAAGATTCCTTATCTGTGCAATTTCTTTCCCTTTATAGCGTGTCTGATCAAAGCTGTCTTGAAATCTTTATTACTGCCTATGAAGTGAGCGATTTGTTTTGCAACAGTGATTTGGCTTAGCAATGGAATTAGTAGCTAGAATTGGCTCCTGTATCTGCTGGGCATCTGCCCTTCTGTCTTCTTTACAGTGTTATTATGTCTTTAATTAACTGGTCTTTCTACTCAGACCCAGTTCCTGCTTTCCACATGTACACACCTTGAATTCACTTGATGGAAGAATTTTCTTGTTGCACGCAAATCTGTTTTCTCGTGTGTTTTGGTACACATGAAACAAAAGTGCATGACAAAAATATTAGAGAAACCCCACACAGTATTAGTTTCATTCTTTGACAATCATAGTGCAATTACCTGAATAAGTTAAAATGGGAGTGACTTACAGCACTAATGGAAATAACCAGAGTGACTGCCCTTAGAAATCTGCCTGAGAAAAACAATTGCCTTTTGTACACATCAATCCTTCCTGTCTCTCACAGACTGTTTGCTTTAACATCTTTATTCTTTCTTTTCCCAACCATCTTTTTTCTCATGTGTTTAGATAGACTTGATGTGTGACACGCAAACCCTCTCAAAAAAATCTGAAAGATTAGCAAACTTAAAGCATCTGCTCTTTCTCTCTTAGGTATGAAAAATAGGCAACAAACCTTAATTGTGTTTTCCCCATTTGGAATATTTCAGTTCCCACAGAAAGAAGTGGCATTCTTCCTATATGGATTTAATGGAAGTTGCTGGACAGATACCACTTTATACCTAGCTCAGATATCATGTAAGCTTTCTGTCTGTCTTTTTATGATACTCAGGTATGAATATGGAGTAGACTTCAGTAATGTAGATAGTGGAAGATTCTTTAAAGAAGTGAGCAAATGCATACCATCAATGAGAACCATATGAGAGACCTTCTGGCATCTTCTGAATAAGCCTTTGGGCACCAAATGTCCTATTTCACTGTCCAGCTTTTAGTGAAGTAAATTCAGTCACTTTTTACCTATCAAGTCTCTGAAGACAGGCACTCGGCTGACTAGGTGAAAAGCAAATACTGCTAGTAAAAATGGGAATACACACTGATGGCAAAGGATGGTTCCACAAGAGTTCTTACTCTCGAGGGCGTTCCCGTTTGCTTTTAGAGTCTTCACGGTGTGTACTCTTTTGCTTCACAGTCTGCTTGATACAGTTGTGCCTCTGCATTGCTCAGTGTGGTCCAACAGTTCATTTATTCTAAGTTTCTTTATCACAATACAATGATTGTGCTGGACACTGCTATTTTGGTTACTGCTTTTTTACAATAGTGCGTGTTTGCTGTAGCATTAGCCTATGAATGAATGAGATTAGGGATTCAAGCAAAGCTTTCTGTTGCTGCAAGTTGTGTTGAGCTGATACTAAGATAAATATCTAAAGATGGGAAGTTTTCCAGTGGTAGTAATTGAACAGCAGAACTCACTTCCAATTTCAGTGCTGACTTCTGAATGGTATTTTAGCAACCATCAATGAGAGTTTGAAATCTATCACATTAACTATTAAAGACATCTCAGTGAGTAAACCACTGTCAAATCTAACTACTGTTTCACTTGTTGCAAAATAATGAGAACAGCTTGATGACAAATCTAATAATCTGTGACATGTTTGATTATAAAACCCCCTCATCACTGTAGACACAGTTTATTTCTCAATTGAGGAAGCATCATTCTTTACTTTTAGAAAACAACCAATTACATGTGTGTGCATTTTTTGTAGAAATTGAAATTAAACCTAGAGGTTTGTTAGAACTAATAAGTTTTCAGGACATTCTGTCTTATGTTATAGTCTACAAAAGCTCTTAAACATTTAAGGACAAGAGTCAGCTTCATTCCCCCCAAAAGATGTTGTATAACAGATTTGTCGATGACATTTTGTACTGAGAGCGCTGAAAAACTGAACGCACCACAAACTGTGGCATCAATGTTTAGCTCGCTGTCTTAGGCCATGTTTCAGGGCCACATGCATTTTTGGATGGTGGGTTGCTGCCTTAAAAATTTGCAAATTTTGCAGGACTTTTCCAAAACCAGAGCTGCAAGTAACAAGGACCCTGGCTGCCCTTGGAGCCCCAAATGTCACCTCTGAGCTGACCCCCAGACCCCGGGGGAATGAGTTAGCACTGCTTTCTATCATCGCAATGGAGTTTGTCACCCATTCCTATGCATTTTAGAGACTGTGTATGCCTTGTGCTCTCTCAGAAGGTCATGTCCCAGAAGATCAGCGCACAGAATACTTCCTGCTCCATTATTCTCTCCCTTTCTTTTACTTGGTACAGACAAGCAAACACAGTGATTTACTGTTGGAAAAGAAACTAGAAAGAGTGTCTTTACAAACATATGAAGAGAAAAGTGTAATTAAAAAAAAAGAAGAAAACTAGAAGTTTTTCATTAATGAAGGAGAAAACAATACATTATTTAAACTGAGTTTCATTTTTTAAGAAAGGGCTACTGCTGTAAGCCCCTGTGTATGTCTATATAAATATGAGGTGTAATGAAGTAGATCAGTTGCAAAAGCCAAGGAAGGTCTGTGCTTTCCTCCAAAGTGTCATGACAGAACAAATAAGAGTCTTTTCTGTTTCTTTTCTGTTAATTATAATTCTTTAAAGGATGATAGGAAAAATATTTTAAAACATGTCATATGAAATAACTTTTTTTTCCTAGAAAAGCAATCAGATGTAATATTTAGACACATTTATGTGGTAGAAAACCAGCAGTGATCATCTTTAATGCATTGAAGATGACACTTGAGTCCTTGTTGCTCCTATGGAGCCTGCCAATGTATTTTGTCCCACAGAGTAATAATTTTGCAGAGGGATTGAAGAGGAGCAGAGGGTGAACAGGTTGGTGAGAAGAGTGGTTTATAGAACTCCATCTCACCTACAAGCTTTGTGGTGTTGGATTTTTTTGGTCTTTTCATCTTGCATAAACTTACAGATGTCGGTGAAAGTAATACACACTTAAGAACTTCAAGTCTGGTGTTCCTTGTGCTACTTTAATTTTTTAATCAAATGTTATGAGAAAGTACTTTACTTGCTAAAACAAAACTTTTAATGGGTGCCACTCAAGTTTTTGGTTGAGGCCTATGCAACTTCTGCATATGCCTGAGATGGGTCATTTTAATGAAAGATTCAGTAACTTTCACTAGTTCCTGAGGGGAAAGGAATTGACTTTTAGAATTTGTTCTTAAATTCTGTCCTAAGTTTGCCAAGACAAAAAAATGTTGGTTGCAATGGGAAGAAGGACAATGATACTCTAGTTAGGTATTGAGCTACTTGGCCGTGTCTCACGGAACCCAGCTACGTGCCCAAATACACAGGCACGTGCATTTGACTAGTAGTTGAGTTGTGAAGCTCTCTTAAAAACATGACAAAATCTAAGTCTCTGTTTCCTTGGAGATATTTTTTTCTTCTCTAAGCTGGTTGTGATTTGATCCCTATGGTTTTTTTTAATGTTCTTTCAGTTGCATTGTAATTTTAAGGTGTTCTGCTACGTAATATTCTCTAACAATGACTTCTTTGGCTTTTGTTTAGTCGTGAAATGATGCCCTGGCCTCAATGGTGAACGCTAGCAATAGCAAGGGAATAGTTCTGAGGCTGAATATATGCTTTCTATGATGTTTTTTAAAAAGAGAAGTATGTCCCAGACATGTAGGTGTCAACTAATAACTCTTGGTACACAAGGAAAGTAAGTGATTGCTGTACTTGTTCTTGTAATGATGGGGTGTGTGCATTTTGTAAGATACTTGCTCAAGAACAATTTTCAGTGGTACCTTTCTAGCTGTTTTCCTTTGTGCCTGTGATTCATCAATTTCAGTACCTGAGTTGCTCAGAGAATGTGCATTACACTGTTCAGCTTACAAGTTTCATATTTATATTAAGAGAGATTTCTGCCTTGTCTTGTGTGATGTAGTGGTTTCCATAATTTGTATCTACACACTTGTTTGTTATCAACACCTTCCTAGCTATGAGTTCAAATCATAGTGCTGTGAGGGCATCTGTGGGGAAAAGTAACTCCATCACATTCAGGCCCAATACAATCTCCACCCTTTATTCCATATGGTTTGCACCAAGCTTATGTCCCACATAATTTTAATATACAGATGTGTATATATATGTCTATATATATATATCAGCTTGTAGCGTTGGTTTGGTTGTTTCTCTTTGCTTCTTACTGTGTTCCTGGGGATTCTAGCACATATTGTGAAGGTTTTTTTCTTCCCTTGGAACAGAATGTTCCGCTTATGACAGTCATTCAAGCAAGCCATTTATTGGACTTTAATACATATTTAAAGAAAACCTCTCAGTCAGACCCATTTCTATTTAGATACTTTTGCAGAGTAACAATTGTGTGGATAAGAATAAAGGACAACCGGTTCCCTGAATTCCATTTTCTGACACATGCACCTGAAACCTGTTTCAGAGGCTAAAGCAAATAAGTTGTGACTTTCCGGTCTATCACTGTCATTGAGGTAATAGCTTGTTTTCTGTGCATTTGCACCATATTTGCAAAAAAGGCATTGATCTAAAATGTGTTTTTTTTCATCTCCAGAGCTACTATGTGCAGTGTCAAGCATCTTTGGCAAGATGCTGAACTACTTTAAAAGCACTTCCCTTGACTTCGGCAGGGATCAGAATTTCTCAGTACTTCAGAGAAAGATCCTCTTCTGTAGTGCGAAAAGACCTTGCTTGATGTGAACTATAAATTACTCAAATACAGAAGAGAAAGTGTGTCATGATTTAGACCCTTTGTTTCAGCCCTTGGTTTCTCAGTGGAGGAGGGACTTATGAGTTCTTATTACATTCAGTACATTAAATAATTTGAATAGCTTTGTGGAAGTACTTAAGGTCTCTTTAACATCTGGATGCTCTAAGTTCTTTTTTCTTTCACTTCGTGAGGGTGGATCCTGCCTGACCAACCCAGTGACCATCTGTGATGGAGTGACTATGTCAGTGGACAAAGGGAGGCTGCAGATTTAATTTATCTGGACTTCCATAAACATGACAGGGCCCCCCACAACATCCTTCTCTCTAAATTTGAAAGAGGTGGATTTTATGTGTGGACTGTTAGATGGATCTGAAAGTGGTTGGATGGTCACATCCAGAGGGTAGTGATCAATGGCTCTGAGTTCCAGTCGAGGTCAGTGACAAGTGGTGCCCCTCAGGGGTCTGTATTGGAGCCAGTGTTATTTCATATGTTCATTAATGAAATAGATGAAGGGATTGAGTGCAGCTTTAGCAAATTTGCAGATGACACCAGGCTGAGTGGTGCTGCTGACACACCTGAAGGATGGGAGGCCATCCAGAGGGACCTGGACAAGCTTAAGAAGTGGGCCCATGGCAATCTCATAAGGTTTAACAAGACCAAGTGCAAGGTGCTGCACCTGGGTCAGGGCAACCTCTGGTATCAACACAGGCAGATTGAGAGCAGCCCTGCTGAGAAAGATTTGGGGGTGCTGGTGAGTGAGAGGCTGGACATAACCCAGCAATGTGCACCTGCAGCCCAGAAAGCCAAACAATTCAATATTAAGAAAAAGTTTTTCACCAGATAGTGTCTGGGCACTAGGATTCCCATGGAAGTGGTCACAGCACCAAGCCTGACAGAGTTCAAGAAGAGTTTGGATAATGCTCTCAGGCACCTGATGTGATTCTTGGGGCTGTCCTGTGCAGGACCAAGAGTTGGACTTTGATGAACCTAGTGGGTCCCTTGCAACTCAACATATTCTATCATTCTATGATTTCAACAAATCTTGTCATTTATAGCTCTAATTTTAACAAGTTCTCAGTTTCTGTGTAAATGGATGTGTTAGATGCAAAGCTAAGAAAAATAATGGTTTATGTTTTTTTCTTTCCACCTGAATGAATACAAATGAAATGTTATAATGAAAATATTTGAGTCAATTTTTCTCAGTTATATCAGAATGAACCTTGTGTGATTTAATTAACTTTGTTGCATGCAGTTGAAAAGAATACAGTGTTTGGTCCCAAATACTCTCTCTCAGATCATCTTGTGAATTCAATGTTAACCTAGCCAGGAAAGGGAGGCATTGTACTTTTCTATTAAGAGAACCAGGAGACATTTTGAGAACCTTTTCTAATCAAGTTGACTAATATTATTAGCAAACCTATTTTTATCTGCCAGTCATTCTTCGTGTTACATTTAAATTCTAAGTACATTGAAGCAACAGTTTTGTTTTCTGTTATGTGAGATACACAACACAGTGGCTCTTACTCCATGGCAAAAACTTCGTCAGTATTGTATTACTAATGTAAGAGGAATAAGTACAGTGCTTATACATTAGGAGTATAAAATAAGAATAATTTATTTTACAATACTAGTATCTGTGTGATGAGACATATCCATGCCCTTTCAGTTTTCAGTGCCATGTTTACCCAGTGCCTTCCTCAGATACACAGTTTGATAGATAAAAAGGAATACTGCCTTTTCATATTAGGATGGTACAGACATGTTTTTAGTTTGATAGGAAAAGGCCATAGATTATCTGGTGGTGGGAAATAAAAAAGTTAAAAAAAACGCTCTCTTAACATTTTTGGGAAAGTGAGTTGAAAGTAATTACCTTTGCCTTTTCCCCCCACCCACCTCTGTTTCCAGTAAAAGCTTTTCTGGTGTGTTCATTGAGGAAAATGCTGAGCTTTAAAAAGATACATTTAATGATTTTTATAGCTTTGAGACTGACTGCTTTCCATGAGAGTAGACAAGATTAATCTACTTTTTCTTCTATTCTTTTCTATCTCTTTTCCCATTATCTCTTTCTCTTATTTTCCCCCCCTGAAATTCTTTGAAATAAAATGAATAATCAGCTATTTCTAAGGGTGTTATATAAAAGCATTTCTATTAATTATTTGAGGGCAGAATATGTAACTGTAATCTTAAGCTGACATTTGCTGCTTTGAATCTGTGTTACAGAGTAATGTTTCTTTTCGAGTACTAAAGCATTTTCTGCAATTCTCATCTTTAAGATTATGAACAAACCCAGTTATCCCCTTTCCATCTACAGAATTTGGGTCAAGCCTCCTAACAAAAGAGGAGGGAGAGCTGGAGACTAGTGTTTGTCAGCTTTTGTAGCCTAACTCTAACACACTGTTCTTGTGGAGGTCACAGTAATTCCGTGGGACCATTTCCAGGCTGCATTACAAGTACAGGCTGTACATAATAGTCATAATAGTCTTGCTTAGGGGAGCAAGAGAAAAGAAGTGGAATTTATGAATATGGGCAGAACCTGATGATGAAACTAACAGCTCTAACACTGTTTAATCTACTGCAGAAAGACAGGAAACTCCAAATATTTCAAAGGATTGAATTTCATCAGTGTTTTACACTGTAGTAGTGTGATTTTGTGAAGCATTCAGCCAAGCTGTGGAAGAAGAGAGCAAAATCCACTTTTAATTAATTGTATCATAGTCAAGTCTGACCCTGTGCATTGATAACTTGTGATAAGAAGTTACTTACATATGCTAATTTGATTTGTGTTCACACTCCTGGGTTTTTAAAAGCATCCACTGATGCTCAGTTCTTACAAGTGGCAGCTGCTCTCAGCATAGTTATGCTGCTTCTTTGGAGGTTCTTTGGAGCATAGACAACAGAATTCTGTGCCTTCCTCTTCAATCTGATTAATTATGCCCCATGAAGAGAGAGCAGATGAAGTTTCTTCTTAGTTTGAGGAACACTATATCACATTAAAAAAAAACAAAAGAGAGAAAAGGCATTGTTCAAACTGTGAGAAGGGTTTGAGAATCAGGAGCACTAGTGCATCTAGAGTAGTGTGCTTGCTGGGTCTCTGCCAGGGAGACACAAGTAGCTGCAGGTGAGGTTCCTGGCTCTTTGTCTTATGATTTAGGGCTCTGCAGAACATCAGTTGGCAGACTCCTTCTTCCCTGAGTTATGTGTTAGAATTGCTGCCTCTGGTGCTCCCTGACACCAGTGAACATCTCTCCAGAGATAACACTTCTCAAAATTTCAAATTGACATCTGTCAGGCAAAAGATAGATTCTTACTCTAATCTCTTCTTTTCCATTTTTCCCTACCCTTAGGTTCAGGCAGGAACTGTGGACCTTGAAGAGTTAACCGCCCTGATACTCTACCTCCTTAGCAAAGTTAATTTAGTGTTTGATCTTAATTATTAAGAGCTTTCACAGTGATTGGAAAGACAGAATAATATTAGCAGGGCTTTGTCAATTAAAACATGAAGACCTGTTCTAATTATATGATTAGCAAATGTTCCTCTATCATATCAACCTCTGACACACCCATGTGGGTTTCTGTTGAAATACTCACCTGCCAGTGGAAGAAGGTGGGGAGATTATTAGCATTCAACTATTTGGTTGTCCCAATGTCTCATTTCTGAACTCCTGTTGGGTGTTTATTATATTACTTAAAAATTCTTTCATGGATCTGAGCTCTGTGAATGGGCCCCAGAACCACTGCTAAGAGTCCAGGGTGCACTGAGGAATTGCATTGTTATTTTCTGTGGATGAAACTCATGGATTTCATTCAGGATCTTTTTCCTTCCCTGGAACTTGTGTATGTGTTGCTTATTTGTTCTATTTCAAAGAATTTCTGTGAAACACCCACCCTGGTCTTTCACTGTGGCAGGCAAGGCAAATGGAAGTATCTGGTAGAAAATCATTAGGATTATCACTCCTGGTGCTTTCAGGTATTTAGGTCTATGTTGAGATAAGGTGTGGAGCTCTCTGTGTCAGAGCTTGCAGTGGTGCAGCCATGCTGTGAAATCTGTCAGGTTGGACCACAGCTCCCTCATGGCCTCAGGGTCAGGCTTCTCAGTTGAAACAGGGAAGGGTTGCCAAAGATCTTGTTATGGCAGTAAGACGGGAGGGTGTGTAGGGTGTGTGAAGAGTTCTGCCATTTCCTTTTTTAGAGCTTGGCAGACGGTTAGACTGTTTTTGGGGTTTTTTTCCCTTTTGTATACATTATGATAATAATTGCTTTGGAATGTGGAGGTAGCTACAGGTACTATGAGTGGGATATGTGTGATTATTGGTAGTAGAAATGGTCCAGCCAAATGCCAGCATGGGCAAATTTACCTGCAATAGTTTGGTAATTTCAAGGTAAATTTTAGCCCTCACAGAGCTGTGTGTTCATACGTCCGTGTTATTTTTTGTACCTAAGCTTATCTTCTGCTTGCTCTGAACTACCTCTACATCCTCTTGGTTTTAGGGTGATTATATGTCTAACAAGCTATGAAAAGTAGTTTTGGGCCTAGAGGCAAGTTGTTTGGCTGCTTTCTCCTTCCCCTGTTAGTACCAGTCCAGCTACCCCTTATACATATTAGCCTGGCTTGGTGACAACTGTGGCATGACTCAGTAGCCATGAGGGTGCTGTGGTGCAGGTTATATACAGTATGAGAAGTGAAGATCATAATGCTTCTATGACCACTTCCTTTCTGCCCTGTTGAAGTTCCCAGTCCTCAGGAGAACTGCTCCAGGTGGGCCACCTCACCTGGCCTATGCCTTCTTGGTGATGCATTTGTCTAAATGTTTTCAAGATTCCAAACTCAACCAAATGAATGAAGGCTGTGCTTATATTAGAACACACTTCTGAATAAAAGCTTATTTTGCCGAGTGTAAGGCCCTGCTGAGTAGAGCTTCAGGTCAAGGCAAAGCTGTACCTTTGATCTTGGAGATGTTGCTGGCTGCCTTAAGCTTTTAATTCTCATACAAGATACAGATTTCAGTATTGCCAACAGGAAAGAGCAGCTGGCTGGACTGCTCCGTGAAGTCCTTTGATGCTGGAACATTTCCCTGTCCTTGGTCAGACCTCATCTGGCAGAACCTCTGCTAATCTGGAGATGCTGTCCAGGAAGTTTTCCCTTGCTTTCTAGGAGCTTGCCTGAAGTGTTGGTGTGTACAGTATGTACAGACTTGATTTATTGTTACTTTCATTTGCATATGAATGCATGGGCAGTGCTGTAGAAGATATGATTAACATTTCAAGTGTTGACAGATTTGTAGGATTTAATTGGTGAATGCCTACTGATTAAATTATTAGTTGGTTGGTTTTGGGTTTTTTTAATCTAAAACATGTAAATCCAAGCAAGCTAGGCAACATGAATTTTCACAATAAGTGTGTTCGGGAAATACAATTCATGCGACTGTTCCTGGTGTCCTTTTTCCATTTGCATCAAAAGTATTGCAGTGAAAAACTCATTTTTGTGAAACTTAGGAATAGTGATTCCAGAAGCTGTTACAGAGTACTCATAACAGGCAGGTTTGGTATTTGTAAGCTTAACCCTTTGCTTTGGGAAATCTGATTCCAGCTGTAATATAAGATGCATGTTTCAGTTTTATAAATGGGAGAGAGACAATTCAATTAGCCAGTGACTACATCCCATGTGATATATGAGCCTATCTAAATACAATTTGTGTTTAAATACCCACAGCAACTGCTCATAGACTGATAAAGAATTATCTTTGACGGGTCTCAACAGATCATTCTGAATTATGAGCATAGAACCACTTGAATCTGCTTATGAATAGGAAGACACAAATTGAATTGAATGTATTATTTAATACAGGGAACTCACACGACATTTGCAGACAGTGGTGTATCCTTAGCAGTATCTCCTGCATCTTTTGGAGCAGTCTATGGAGGTATTTCATAACAACCAGCCCATATTATTTGGGACTCTTAAGTTTAAACTCATCTTTAATTAGAGGAAGAAGTTCAGCAGACTTAAATTTCTACTTAAAATAGGCACTTCAAAAGCCTTTAAATAAATGCAACAGGAGCAAGAGTTTCTCTAAATTCTGTAGCTCCTGGTGGGTGCAGCCTGAAAGGTTTTGAAATTTATATCGATGAAATAGGTTCTTCTTCACTGGTGTGAAAGAAATTCCCCAGTATTAAAGGAGAAACATCCACATCCAAAACACCTGAATGTTTTTATTTAGATAAAAAAGCACCAACTGCTAAAACCTGTTTTGCTCTCCTTTTTTATATTGGTTCCTTTTGTATGTTATTTTTCAAAATATATATATTGGTATTGATCAGTGACCTTCCCCAGTGACACATTTAGTTATCAGGTGTAAATACGCTTCAAATAACTCACGCTGTGCAGGTCTGCCAATGCCTCCCACCTTTGACAATGTGCTGTAAGTGAACTGGAAGGAAGGCTGTCAAGGGATTCCTGTCAAGGAGGTACAGGCTGCAATCTGCTGAATACATCCTGTCTGAGTACCCTGAGCTTGCTTGCAGTTCATTTTTCCTCTCAAGATCATGCTTTTATGTGGAAGACTGTTGCGAATCCTGATTTGGTATTCTGCTGACTATGCCAATTTTTCACAATTGAGTGGTTCAGGCAGCTTAAAGAATCGCTGTTACAGGTACTGGCAAAAGTAAATATAAATTTGTGGAAGTGCAACAAAGTTCACTGGCAAGGTTTGCTCTATTATTTACTATGTTAATGAAGCATACAAGGGAAAATTGGCTTAAAATCACTTTAGAATGATTTGCATAGAGACCAGGGATGCAAGTGATACGGGTGCAAAAGGTAAGGGAGACCCTCCAATATGGTCACAAGGTTTAGAATGGACCCCATTGCTAAACTTAGCCTTAGACCTGATCAACATTTTCTGTTTAAAAGATTTAAGTTGCACTTAATCAATTGACTGATTCAGCATTTATAAAGTAATTCAGTAAAATTGACTACAATTGCAGCAGTTACTTAATTATAGTTCTGAGATGTCAGTATTTATGCTATACTTGCTATAGGGTATTTAAATCAATTCACACACGTGCACACACACAGACACGAAGAATTGTGTACGAAGGTACCCGTGAAAAAGTCCCTCTGATTTCTGTCAAATACTCCTGTCAAGTGCCTTGGCTTTTCTCAGTGGATGAGGGTTGAGGCTCAAGGAGTGAGACTGTCAGCCTATGCCCTGTAATCAGCTGTCTCAAAAACATGAGAGTTGCCAAGATGCAAGAGCCATCCCATTCAAAGGGAGATTCTGTTGCATCCCACTGAAGTCCAGGGAAGCTCAGAGGGCCTCACTTAGGACCCCTATTTATAGGCTAGCAAGATATCATCTGTAAAATTTCCATCCTCAGACTGGCAATCACTTGAATTTCAAAAGCAATTACAAATTGTTTCCAATAAAATTTAAAATGGTTTTCAAAACTCCAGCCACGATGGTATCATTCCCCTTGGGCTATGTGTCAGGGCAAGTCCCAAGGCTGTAAGTGGGAGACTGACTGTGCTCTTGTCCTTCATCTCGAGGATGTTCCCAGCTTAACCATGCAAGAGTCCCCATATGGTCAAGGGAAGCTTGGCCAATCAACTCATCACACAAAGGCCAAGGCCCAGTAGGGATTCCTGAGGTCATAGAGTGGTTCCAAGGAGGAGTGTGGGGAGGAGAATGCACCACCACAAAGATTTGAGACAAGAAATGAGGGAGTTTATTAAATTGTTTAAGTAGTCATGTTTAGCTTTTTAAGTTGGTTTGGTTGTGGGCTTTTTTCTTTTTTAATTTTTTTTCTTGCAAGTTTAGCCAATGTCAAGGGAATGACAGAGTAAACTGATGCTGATTATTCTGTCTTTGGTGATGTGGAAGTTAAACCTGTCTTCTGCTAAGGGAATTGCCCTGCAAAATAGCTGTTCAGGGAGCAGCAATATCTCTTCATCACATATATGTTTTAGAGGCAGACTCCACTAGGAGCTTAGGCTGAAGTGCCAAAAACTCATAGTGAGAAGGACTAAAATGTTTCAGAAGATTTTTAAGATTGAAGACCTTTGCTGATGCTATTTAATTGTAGCTGTTTTGGAGTATTATTGTGCCCTTCTCTGTAAGAAGCTAGCTCTGTATCTGTCTGTTTTCCTTAACCTATTCCTAGCAAAATTAAATAATGTGGCTTGAAGGTTGCAGACATGAGACAGCCACAGTGCTGCACCAGCAATCGCACAGGAGCACGTGCTCTGCATGCAGGCTACTACTTTGAGCAGTCTTATTGACACAAACTGAGGATGACCTGATTTCTCCTACACTCAGTGAGGCCTATAAGGAATTTTATAGTGATCAGGCCACTTGCTGAAAATGTTTGTTCAGAAATAGTAAGTCATATGGAAGCTGCTGTCACTCACAGCTTTTGCTGTGCTGCTTAACTGTGTAAGCCTGCATGTTCTTGGGGGCTGAGACACAGGCACTGATTTGTACCACGTATCACTGTAATATTTTGTTAAAGAAAAGCTGTGATTATAGGCACAGAATTGTTCATTTGTTATCCAGGAATATCCTGTAACTTCAGAGAAGAGCTCCAGGAATGGTGAGGATGTTTTTGATACCTCTAGCCCACCAAAACACAGTGAGATTATCAATGGATTAGTTGCCCAGGAGGTCATATCATAAAACACTTAAAGTGAAATTGTTTCACTAGAGGTACAAATGTGAGGAAGGCACCATTGCTTTCCTGATATTTGTCAGTGAAGAATCATAAAAGTTACTTGAAGATGATGTTTTTTTTAAATAAGGCTTTTAAAAATTTATGCTCTACATTTAAATAAAATAAATTTATCAATACTGATTTTGTAATAGCCATAGTTAGAAAGGACAGTTTATTTAACAAGTATAGGTTTTCTCTATGTATGTTTCTCAGAAGTTGTACACAGTTGTTGAAGAAGAGGACTTCACAGCATGTGTTTATAATACGTCATCATCAGGTTAGTATAGTTTGGCTCACTTTTTTGTTTGTGTGGCTATTCTGGATCTTCTCAACCGAGTTGTAAAAAACCTATGAAGATTTTGAAGTTCTTGTAACAGAGTATTTCTGGAGAAAAAATTTAAAGGTACTTTACAGGCATTGCATGACACTTGCTGGATTACTACACACTTTAAAAAAACACAAGGAGAAGTGAGAGTATAACAATGAAAATTTTGGAAAATAGCTGTTTTTTTAGAGAAACAGACTGTTGAAAAGCATGGACTGACATTTAAAAGGAAAAAGTCATTAATGAAGGGATCTCTTTGTTTCAGTGGATTTAAGATCAGGCCATAGATAGGAAAAATGTGAGACTGGAATTGTGATACATTTTTATAAGAGTACAATACTCCATGACCAGGTTCTTCAGTTATTCCACACATGGAGAGTTTAATGTACTAGATTTATGTATTTGAGGATATTTTACCTTATGCAGGATTTTGATATAGTAAGTGTTACCACAGTGCACTGAAATCACTATACAGGTACAAGTTACACTTAGCAGAATATAACAATTGACTATATACATGAATCACAATACAAACATGATTCTTGTTTTACTTGTGTGATATGCTCACTGTTACAATGCTGATCATCCCCAGTTGCTGGGAAGGAGTGTGGACTAAAGCCAGCTCAAGCCTTTCTCTCTTCAAACTTCTCTTCATCGATTGCTCAGCTTGGTACAGTGTTGGATTCAGCCAGATATACACTGCCCTGTGCTGGTTTGGCTGCCTCGGGAAGACATTTACACTCTTTTGCTTATGTTTTTATTAATTATTTGACAACAAACATTCATGTAACCAGTCTATCCATGCAACTGACACAGTCATTTAATTAAAACAAAGGCTGCTTTCTGGTCCCTTTTTTATTACATTCAACTTTCTCTGCAGCAGTGATGATCAGTGGATTTTGTCTGAATTCAGTGGGAACATGTCTGTGTAAGAATGCCTAGCATATTTTCAAATATGCAGATAGGCACAGGAGTATTTTTACATGTATCAAGTTACGGAAAATTTGTGAAAAGAGCCCCAAATATATTTTTACCCAATGCAAGTTATTCATCATGAATCTTGTTACTTTCTCATCTGCAGAGAAGAGTCCATTGCCACTGGGGTATTTTTTTCACATGGGAATCTCCACTTTAAAATCTTTTGACCTTTCTGAAGAGACAGGCCTAACACTTAGTACTAAGCTGCAAAGCTCTGAGACATTCATCAAAGCAATATATTCCCCTAGAAATACAGATCCCATTAGAGTCTGATGCTTACTAACATGCAAACTTTGATAGAATTTAACTTAGTCTCTTAGTCATGTTCTCCTGTTCTCATACATATTTGCAAAATTGTACTGTTGCAGACAGAGCTGATCTGCGTTCACGTGAACTTAATTTTATCTGTTTGTCTGGGAATGGGGCTAAATTGTAAAACAGCTTAATAGACTTGGGGCTCATTAGGTGTTCATTATAAATACATTTTTATAATCAAATCTCATGTAATTTTGTTACTGTAGAATTAATACACTCATAATGGAAAACATTGTACATTTCTGCTTCAGTAAGTAAAGGAGCCTGTTACATTTTAGTAAGTTAAACATAAATGCCACAGGTCAGACACAATTGAAACAAAGTTTTTTATGCCATTGGTTTATTTTGGATAATCCCTACAAACATTGTTGCATATAAGGTGCAACTGTGCTTTTGGACTGAGGCATACCTACCTCTTCAAATGCGTCTTTCTCTCCAAAGCAAAAAAAGTAAGAGGTTCCCAAAAGTCTCACAATATTTACAGCTAGGGCTTGTTAGTGGAATCTGGTTTGCCTTCCTATGGTATGAATACCAAGTCCCAAAGTCGGGGAACATTGTTTAGTGTTGCCCTTCTAGCAACGCGAAATGTTTAAGAGTAAACATCTGCTGATGTGTGCAGTGAACTGATGAGGCTTGAGGCTGTGGAGATGGTCTTGGAGTTCCTCTGTGAACAGCCATTGAAGTTCAGGTCCCTTGGAGCTGCTCTTTTCTTGTGGCTGGCATGCATGCTGTCTCCATCGTTAGTGTCCAACACCACTGTCATGCTGGAGTCCATCCTGGACACAGCGTAGAGGCTGCTTTGCCGCGTTGGGTGAAACCTGGCTGCCTTTAGCTCCAGCTCATCATAGCTGGACACCTCAATGAAGGGACACCAGCGGAAAGCTCGCTTGAAGCCAGCTCGGAACCTGAGAGGGAAAGAAACCTGGTGAGAGCCTGCCTGTGCTTGGAGAGCCAGTCCCAGGCCTTCATCTGAAAACAGACACAATGCTGGCAGGACACTGGCTTGGCCAATTATCCTGCCCCAAGGCCTGGGTGTGGTGAACTCAGGGGAGTTTCCTTGACTGAAATCTGAGTAGGGCAAAAAAGAATAGTAGTAAGAACTCATTTCAATTTCTGATTTTCTATGTGCTGTCCCTGCATTTTAATAGTGATATTTTCTGTGTAATGAATTTCCAGTCCTTTGCCTGTGCAAAGTAAACAAACACCAGCTTTCATAGAACTGTCTTCACAGAAACTGCCTTGATTTGACCTCTAATGAAATCTGCACCTATGAAAATATATCCATCCAACTAGAAAGTTGAAATCTGAATGTGAGCGAGATACGAACAGGCATTTTGAGGCTTTAGAGCATCAGTGTTTGCAATACTCATATAGAGTTATTTCAGTTCAGAGGCAGGGATTTACCATAAAGACCATTGTTACATTTTGTGTGTATGCATTTCCAGAATAGAAGTTTAATATATTAGAAAAGCAATTCCCTATGTATCTATGTATAATTGGAAAAAGAACACCTTTTCACCTAGACCTAAAACTTATCTGACTTTTTCACTTTTCTTGCTTCTCTTGTTTTGTTTCAACAATCAGCTCTGTTGTTTATCCTGCCTATAAGCTTTTTGGAGCAATGGTTCAACTACCACAGTGATGACTGCAGATAAAAATTCAGATAAAGTGTTCAGCTAAAGTTAACTGATCTCACAGAAATGACTTTTGCTTCCCTAAATTTTTAAGTTTGGAGTGATGACAACCGAGCAGGTAGGTTGCTATTCAGCATTCTCTGTTTACATGCAATCTGTATTTTGGAAAAATACTGAAAAAATACTGAAAGAACCTCTGATGGAAATGGTGATGGATTAGTGATGGGAGCTGTGAAACCAAAACATCTTTAAACTGTGTTATTTTTCTTGGCACTTTCCATCCTCTTTCTAATTCAGGGCATGTTTTTTCTTGATCTTGAAATAACGCTCTCTTTATCTAGATATGTAATATCCTAATTAGCCTGGAAGATGAGTTTGGGGACAGGTGTTCTAACTCCGTCTGATACTAGATCCAGCAGAGGCATGAATTGATCTGACTCCCAGCAACAAGCTCTTATTCTCCTACTTAATGAAAAGGAAGCAGGCATTCTGGCATCTTGATTTCAACATGGAACGTAATTATAAGAAAACTGTCACCAGTATTTCATTCTTGCATCAAATTCTGAGTAAGGTGACCTTTAGCGTGTCTCAAAATTACTAATTTTTCTTTGTCTGTACTCTTTAATTCAGATGTTTAATTTTACAATGTGCAAGTGTCAGCATAAGCCACATCGGTGATATTATATTTTTATGAATACTTCTGTAACTGTGCCATAAAAAGCTTTTAAGGAAAATGGGATTGGCTTAGAATTTTTATTGTAGTAATTTAAAAATATGAGGCCTTATTCTTCCTTGCCTTTGATTTTGCAGACACTGGACACTGAAATCTGGTTTCTGTTGAAATTAATGGAAAATTTGCCATTTGAGTTATGGTTTTGTTCTGGCATGCTAAAACTTTATCTCATCTTTAAACAGTTGTAAATGATGAAAACAGGCAGAAGGCTGTATGAATTTAGTCATTACCTTGTCCTTTTAAGAGATCACGAATGTTAATCGTCATAAGTTTTCCTTATCTAGGAGGAAGACTCCAGTATTTTTACACCAATAAAAACTCATTAGGATTTGTTTGCTTCATTTTTTATTAGATTCCTTTTGTCAGGTACTGCATGATCTTTAGTAGGGGTTTAGAAATATCTTGCAATATTGGTATAAAGTTTGGCAGTAATTGAACTTGGCACTGGCTGCTAAGTCAGTCTAAAAAAGAGATTTAAAATAATATTTAAGATTACTAATTCAATACTGATTCATACTGACTGAGTTTGTGAAGTAATTAATTGTTCTTGGTGATCTTTATCCAATAATTCTATAAGAAATACTGGAGAATGGGATGGCCAGGGTGATGTTTGTGTAGATCCTGGTCCTACAAGTTCAAATGAAGAACTTGAGTCCATTCTGCAATGCAGCAGTCTCAGACTAGCAAGTATCTGTAAAATCTCACCAAACTGAACAGGTGCAGTGCCTTTGAAATTCAGAGTATAATGTGTTGCTATCAAACAACACTGTAATTCTGTATTAAGTAATGAGAATATAAATATTTATATATATTTATCAGCCTGTTGCAGATCTTGGAGTGTAGTTAAAATCTAATGGTGAGATATACAAAACACAGTAAATCACATTTTATATTATGTTCTTCCAGCAAAACAAAATTGGGGCTAAAATTCATGAACATATAGCTTGTACTTTATATCACTAATGACCATCTTCTTTATTTTAATATTTTGAAAACCAAAAAGCATTAAACGGCTATAGATTTTTAATTTTTGCAGGTAGACATGGGAAGGACTGGTTTCTGAAAACTGAATTTTGCTCTGAAATTCTAAGTAAACTGAAGTATTTACTGGAAGTCCACCATCAGGTTTTTGGGGTTTCTTTTCAAGTACAAACCTAAAGAAAGGGGTTTTTTTTGCATTTTATTTTCTTTCCCACTAAATGAAAACTATTTCAGTGAAAATTGTACGTCTTTTGTTCCATTTAAGCAATTGATGTGCTTGGTGAAGTTATGCACCTCATTTCATAACCAGCACTTACCTTTTATTAAGGCAGCAGTAGATAATGGGATTGTACATTGTAGAGCTCATGGCAAGCCAAAAGCTGGCTAAGTAGATTTGCTGAATGTATTTCCACCGATTTAATTGTTGATAGATCCCAGTAACAATGAAGTAAATGTGGTAGGGCAGCCAGCACACAGCAAATGTCAGCACAACCACAATCATCATTTTTACCACCTGAAAAAAAGAAGTAATAATGATATTTAGCCTTTTATATTTGGACTAGCATTTCAAGAGCCGTTAATAATTTTCTTGTAATTAATTTTTAAAGTTAATATAAGGAAAGCTGAATATGCTTTTATATAGCTTTTTCTTTCAATCTGACTCTCTTAATTTTTTTTTCTTGCCTGGAGATCCTCTTTTTCCTAAGAAAAATAACATGAACATATTCCCTAACTTTATTTGTATTTCTTTTCCCAAGTAATGTGTTTGCTTACTTATATTTGGCTATCTAAAATACCACTTATTTTCTGTACATCTAATCACGACATAAGGTTACAGGTGGTTTTATTCAGATACCTAATTTTGGCCTTTATTGACCTTCATGTCTCTTTTTGTTGTGGTCTGCAAGTCTATTTCTTGCCCCTAGTTTTTAGATGTGATTTGAATAACACTAAGTTGCAGGAAATGAGCAACTGCAGGATCCTGTGTAATTTCAGAGCCTAACAATTCCCTTGGCTGGTGATCCTTATTTGTTGTTTTCTGCAGGCATCAAAACATCTGTTAGCTACCATAGTTTCCAGTAAACACAAATGAAGAGGAGCTCTGCTTTATGCTCCAAACACATGAAGAAAACTTGCAAGTCATGTGAAATTTTCACTCCCGTCTTTCTCTTTTCAGCTGTGTCAAATACTAGTCCAGCTACCATTTTCAGCACAATATGTCACATGTTTACACCACAGGTTTTCTTTTTGTAGCTAAAATGAAACTAGACATGATAGATCTATGCTGGGAAGTCTCTTGTTCATTTGTACTTGTGAATACTGAGGAATAGCAGGGATCCCTATGAAGAGTTCCTTTATTTTTTTCTGTACAAGGTGCTATTTCATACTGTTTCCAGTTTTACCAAGGGAAAAAACAAAAAGCTGAAATTTGCCATACTTACATGTCTTTGGTTAATATTTTTATAAAATTCCAACAAACATAATTAAATCATTTTATATATAAATGTTATAGTGTCCTCCTAAACTCATATTACATCTTCCTATGAGAAACATAAAGCAATTTTTCATTTACTATCTGGCATCAGTTAACATTTTTTCTGCTGGATGGGACTGTAATGTGCAAGATTTTGCTTATAAGAAGACGTATTATTGCTGATACATATACACTGATCCTCACAGGTGAAAAAGGGGCCTCTGGCCACTTGTAGACCAGTAATAACATTTGGTTCTTCTAAAGCACTTTTCATCAGTTAACTATAAATCACCCTGTGATCAGGAAGATCCGTATTATAAAGGAAGAGGCAACACACCAAAACACAGTATCATTTTCACCTTTCACATGTACATCTGTGTGTCTACATCTAGGCATTTATAGAAGTTTCTGGGACTATATATGTAGTCTTTTGGGGTGGGAGGGAAGAGGTTATCATTGTACGTGGATAGACCTTTCTGGACTAAACTATGTATGTGAAGTGATGCCATAAAAGTGTGTTGTCAAATCAGAGTCTATCATTAAACAGCATCTCTATTTCACTGTTTTTGACATAGCTTCCAGTATTCTCCTAGGGGGCTGGGGACTTACACCTCTGTCTTAGAAGACAGAAGCCTTAACGGCATCGTTTTACCACAATACTTAAGCTCTCTGTCCATTGATTTATAAGTGCACTTTGCTTTTGCTGTGTTTTTATAGATCTGTCAGGAATGATAAATGTTATCTCAGCACCTTTCAGGACTTCTGTAATTTCAAAACACTTGAGAGTCTAATTACTTACCTTGATATTTAATTAGCAAGTCTTTCTGTGCATG
This sequence comes from Eopsaltria australis, assembly GCA_034509425.1. NCBI lineage: Eukaryota > Metazoa > Chordata > Aves > Passeriformes > Petroicidae > Eopsaltria > Eopsaltria australis. The sequence continues at coordinate 643,179 of JAVTVJ010000172.1, read as the reverse complement.
TGAAATTATTCCTAGAATTAGTCATCTTGGAATATCGTAGGTACTAAATGAAAGGATTTTTATGTCCAAATTTCAAAGTGTGAACAGGCAAATCTGTGTTTACAGTGTACATTTCATACGTGCAGTGCTTGAGAATCAAAACAGTAGAGCTTTGCAGCTTAATCTGGTTGAACGCTGTGTCACTCGTGTCCCAGAATTGCTAGAAATCACAGAAGGAGTCCAGGTTGCCAGTTTGGCATATTCAATTGTGTTAATATTTTCCAAAAGAAAGTTGTTTGTCTTTTTTCTAACATCCAAATGCTCATTGTCTAGTTTTCTGTGTTATATTGAAGGACAAGGCAAGCAGTACTTCAAGAGCTGACTTCAAGGTCTCCTAAAGCTAATAAACCTTCACAAGCTGTACAAAAAATAGCTTTTCAATTTCAGCTGCTGCAAAAATTAACCCTGAAGGAGTGAAGTTTCAGTTTAAATTACTATTTAATATAATATTTCAGGTTTTCTTCAAGGGACCAGAAATCCCAAAATAACTCTTACCCTGCAAAGAAAATCCACAAATTTCAGACAATTAAATTCTAATTTTGAATGTTTTAACTTTTTTTTAAGTTTTGAAATAAAAAATGTCAAATCACCCTGAGCATTACATCTTTCCCTGCAAGATTACTGTTTTGTTTAAAACAAAATACTCATCTTTTAAAAGAGATTTGTATAAGGTTTTCTTGTTGCTGTTTCTGCCTGGAAATCCATGATTAAATGTTAAGTCATCATCATTCTGAAAGCAGAAATTTCTGAAGCAAATAGTTGAAGTATACAACAAGCTAAAGATGATTTTAGGTGAACATTAGCATTTGATTTAATTTGTGAAGTAACAAGTCACTTGAATGACAGACAGTGAAGCACATTACATTCTTAATCATTCAGGTTTGAAGCTGTTTTTCACAAATATAAAAAATCATCTAAAATGTACAGAATAATTTTTCTCTCAGGTAAGGCTGTATCAGCCTGCATTCCACTGATGTGAGTGGTAATATACTGATAAATGTATGTCTAGGAGGAAATATAAGATGGGGTTTCCTTATTCATGTGCAAAATATTTTTATCCTGGAACAAAAAAAATGCAAATTTTTCCTGGAAAAGGGGACATTGAAGAAAAATCAAGGTTAAGTTGTCATTTTGAATATTTATATAATACAGTGCACTCATTGACATATTTCCTAGAAGATAAGTGAGATGCTGCAAGTCTGGATGGTATAAAATTGTTGGAGACACAAGGCAATTAGGGTTAAATTTGAAGTCAAACGCAGAAGTCGTGAGAGGAATCAAAAAAGCCCTAGTTCTCATTTAATCATCTGAGAATGATTATGTGTTGGCAGAATGAAGGGAAAAAAAGAATCAGAGGAAAAGGAAAGAGATTATTTCCAATGTCCTTTTCTCTTTCAGGCAGAGGCACACACACTGTGCAAGGCCATACCTTGCAATTTATAGCTGCAGTTCTTTGCCATAATGTTGGTCTTTTCAGTATAAAGTTTAATTTCTTGATTAGATGAATAACTATGAACAGAAAGTGACTTTAAGGTCTATAAACCCAGAGTTTACTTGGAATAAATTCTGATGAACAAGTGCCCTTAAAACCAATAGGGAAAATAAATGAAACAGGCCCGGTATGAATTTACCACAAAAACCTGATTGTCTTTTCCCAGTACACTGTGATGTATCACTAAAGAAACTCCAGTGACACTTTACAGGTCCAGCTGCAAAGTATAAAAGACAGCTTCAGTGGTGGGGTTGGTTTTTGACTACTTAAACCTGTGATTGAAAAAAAAAAGGTTCTTTTTAATAATTCTCTTCTGTTTCACTTTTTTGAGATACTAGCATTTTTCAGTTGCTTTTCCTTCTGTTCCGAGTTGCATAGAATTCATTAATAAGGGTTTGCTCTTGTGCATTAGGAAACATTTCTAAAGCAAGAAAATTACTGAATTAAATTGCTTAGCTTAAAGTCTAGCTCTGTTCCTGCCACCATTTCACCATGGGGCTTTCCAAAATGTGAATTGCAGTGAAAATCTTTTATCCCAGTGGCACCATTTTCCCCTGGTGTTCTGTTCAGTCTCCCTTTGTGTGTATTGTGGGCAGCATGGCTGGAGGAAAGAGGTTTTTTTCTGTTCTAGGGAATACTTTTGTTAAAATGAGTTGTACTGAATCTCGCAGTTGTCATGCAAGTCTTGAGGCTGGATTTGTAAATGGAAAATAAAAGGATTTATTTCATGCATTGATTTTCATCAACCTGTTCTGCTGATATTGAAGCACTACTGTCTATGTCTAAGAAAAACTATGTCTAGAAAAGAAAGTTAATTTATGTGCTTTGTGGTCTTGTCCATTCCTTTGAATCCTTTCTGTCTAAGAAGCATTCTTTCATTAATGAATATAATAAGAAAAAATGTATTTAAAAGAGCAAAACAGGTGTAAAGTCATTGGAATTGGAGTTTGCAAGTTTGCTGTGAAACATTTGAAACAGCAAAAGTGAAAAGGAACTAAGAGATTCTGCTACGCTCAGAAAAACCTGCAAGTGCATTTATTTTTCCATCCTGTTTTTATTTTGCATGAAGAATACTTAAAAAAGTAGTCTGATTCAAGATGTAGCATTGACAGCAGCTCTTGAAAGATTAGGAATAACATATGCTTTTCTGAGAGATTCAGTTGCTGCTGGAGTAATATAGCAATTCACATTGGAAGGCATTGATTTGCCAGCAATACCTAAGACTTGGACCATGCAATCATTTCCTTTTCAATCTTCTCTGCAGCTCCTTATTGCCTTTCTAAGTCATCTTTGATACTGCTGCTTCTACAAGTATAGGAATTTGGCTTTTGATTTCATTTGCACTTATGTCACACAGAACAACTTAATTACTTTCAGAACTTTTACTCCTGGGTGTTATGCAGATATAAATGAGAAGCAAATGATTTAAGAACCCATGGAGTGTAAGAATGTCTTTGTTTACCCTCTCCTGGATGTTATTTATTCATGAATACGGCTTAAACACAATTCACAGATAATCCCTGGAATCATAACTTTCACCCTGTGCTCTTTTGGGAGAAGTTAAATGCCACACTAATATTTCACAAAGTATTTCTCCCAACATGTTAGGATGCAGCCAGTAAATCCACTTCCCAGTCCTAGGGACATACATGGCACTTGTGCATGAAGCACCAGAGAGAAAGGAACACGAGCATGACTTTGCCTCTCTCCAATGCTTATTTGCAGTAAACATCTTTTTGCAAGAAAGTTAGGATTCAAAGGTAACTCTACTGGCAATAGTACAGAGATGGAACTGATTTCTAAGATACCAAGTGCTTTGACAAACTCAGGGATTTTCTGTATTCTTTCAGCCCATAGGAAAGCACAGATTCTTAATAGCTGAAGGAGATGCACATGTAGGAGGAGAAGGTATGAGAGAGCTTGGAAGTTTTTCAGCCAGGTAAGGTACTTGCCAATTCCAGTGCTGTAGATAATTTTAGTCTTATGACTTACGCTTTCCATCTGTTTTTCTCAGTTTCTTGAAATTAGGAAACTGTTTTTCATTTCAGTTTGTGTAATCCCTTGTTGCAAGCAGAATTCATAATCATTTACTTTGTTAATTAAGCTCTAAAGTTAAAAAATTCTCTTCAAATGTGAAGTAGTTTTTAATTAGTTTGCTTTCTTCTTAATGCTAAAATGTGGGGCTCTCCTCAAAGCTAAACAATTCTGACATCTTTTATGAATGATCTTAGTTACTACCATTTTTAAATGATGTTTCCCCAAAGTTGCAGAGAACACAGGTCTGACAGTGACTTTTGAGTTTCTTTCAACATGTCAAGAAATACCTGTTCCATTGGAAAAAAGGAGTAAATATTTTGCTCAGAGTTTCATTTTCCTTGAGAATGCATGATTTTACAAGCATCTGATTGGGGGCAAGAAGGAAAAGCTTCTGCAACTTTTATGTTACTTTCTCTAAGAAGAGATGTCTCAATTTCTCACAAAAGATTGTTGGACATTAGGCAATATGCTAATGTCTGCTGCTCGAACTACGAGTTTTTTTCTGTAAGCTGGACAACAAGTAAAGATAAGTGGCCTTGTCATGTTGTCTTGGTCTTAAGCATTGAATAGCGTGAGAAGTTTAGGTTCTTTAGAAAATTACTCTGAGTGGCTGTTATGGGATTGGCATTATTTGGCATGATTATTCACCTGAGATCTAGTTCTGGAAAAAATTGAGAAAGCTGATCTAGGACTTTTGTACTTGAGTATCATATCACCACTTAATTTTGCAATACTTTCCTTCCTTATCTGGAATGAATGACGGGGCATAATTAATTTCCATGCCTCTGACCAAACAGGAGATTTGATGTGGGGGAAGCAAAATAATTGTATCTTCTTTTGTTTTCCCAATAGGAGTAGTTAATTCTGAAGTCCACTTTGTGACACAATTCTGGAAGCGTTCTGGAACCTTTAATCCTCATTGTAGGCTCTCCCAGAACCTTGCCAGTGTTTAAATGAATTTTCCATACAATACTTCTGAAGGAATGGCACTAGTGAATGTTCTTTTTGAAAACTGGATCTTATATATTCAACACTGCAATAAACAACTAGTGCAATGATGAATTATGCCAATGGATTATGCAAAAGTTGCACACCATCCTACCTGTGTTTTACTTTATGTGGGCTCCTTATAATGGAAACTGTCCTCCTGAACCTAAAATGAGATGGATATCTTTGGTTATCTTCAAAATAGGAGCACAAGCTCTTATTTAATCTGGAAAGACTGCTTTTTGAATTGTTTTATTTCCAGCTTGTTCACCTAGGGGGATTAAATAAGTGATTTATATAATTAGAAACCATTTGAATGTTTACCATATTTCTCTATAATTTTGGCACAAGAACATCATGGAAAGGAATGCAGATTATTTACCATACAGTTTGAAGAACCTCTTTCTTTTCTGTTGATAAGAAAAGAACTATGAATTATTCCTGGACTATACTTGTTTAAATTATATGGCAAAATTCTCCTAGGAAAAAAGCACGGTTAAAGCTATTTTTCAATTGCCGTCAGAATGATGCATTTGCAGTGGTAGTAGTGTCTTCCCTTTCGAAGGTTGAAGAAAAAATGTTTATTACCATCTAAGGAAAAAAAAAAGGCAAAAAATTTTAATATTATCCCCCAGTCTATTTTCATTTAAATTGTCTTCAAAGGAAACTGTTAATGTCAGTGGTGTTGAGGTTTATATTTTGCATTTAATGCACAACGTTTATTTTTGTCATTTTGCAAATGACTGTACGAGACTGTGAATTTATTAGGAGAAGGAGACTTGTAACTCATATACGGAACATTTTGGAAATACTTGGTCAGTAAAAAGTGGTACATACTCTGGTCAATTATTGATGAAAAGTATCAGGAGTGTCATTCTCCTGACAGCATCTATTTTTTACAGGCAAGCATTGCTTCAAGTATTAGAGTATCCACAAGACTTGGCCGTAATGGTCAGCACATGGGTCATTATTGCACTGGTTTGATACTCCTGTGATATCCCAGTTCTGTGGAATAAGGTATAAGCTGACCCATGCCAGGGTGACTGAAAGTGTTTCCTAGGAAACCTGCTCTAAAACGTGGGGAAATAGAAAAACTACTTCTATCCACCCCAGAAAATGAGTAGTGAAATAAAGGTGCTTTGAGTAGGTTATTTACAATGTTGCAGTACAGAAACTTCTAAAGAACGAAGTGCTTGAGTTAAAATACTACATTTGTTAGGTGACAGCATTGATAGACATAACAGACACCCCTCTGTGTGAAGGTGTGTAGATTTCTGCTTTAACTCAGAAAAAAACCCCCTGTGCTGAAGTTATGTTTTGGTTTTACATGAAGAGCAGGCTGTAATGAATGCAAAAGTGTGTAAGTGCGACACTGGAACTGCAGTGCTGTTTTGCTGAATATAGAGGTCTTGACTCTGCAGTCCTCCAGAATAACTAGTCTGCATCAGATTTCCTGGGCTTTTCACCACATAGATGCTTGGCAGTATTCCAGAGAGCTCAAAAGACTGAAAACTCATGCTAAAATTAATTTGTTCATGACTTCCCTACAGGGATTCAATGAGGAAGGGGCTTCTTACGCATTCTCTCTTACCTCTGTGTATGTATGTATTTAAAAATATTTACACACCTATGCACACACAGGACTATTTAGGATATGTAATGGGATAACTTTGACTACAGATAAGATGAGACAATGAAAGACTTGTTGAAGTTTCCAAGGTCTGTTTATATGCTGGCGAAAAAATTTGCATACAACTTAAAGAACACACTTTGTTCTGAATGTGTGATTTTAAGGTTATCGGTCTGGAGGGTCCAATCCCAAACTTGAACTTGGGGGGAACTGCACAGAGAAAATGAAGTCTGTCTTAAAAAACCCAACTCCATAGTTTGAAATATGGAGATCATAATCTCCATGCGGAAAATCTGAATGTTGAAAAAAAGTCACTTGGCTTTCATTTATCTTTCTCATGGGTGTCTTGGTTTTATTATTAAAGAACATGTATAGTTGACTTCAGCAATGCATTTGATAACACTGAGCTCACAAACATTGGAGTGAAGCATTGTTGAAACTTGTGATCTAGTGGTACTTCCATTCTTGAAAATATGAGGCATTAGTAAGCAGAAATTTTTGCCCTAGGACTGTGCCTAGACTTAATATTTCACGTAAAGTTTCTGCCACCAGTGATCAGAAATACAAAAATAACAAGGAGAAACATCACAGCACCTATAAGTGCACAATTCTGAGCCTAATCACTGACCATGCAGAACCAGTCTCTTAAATCTGCCCCTGACCTGGAGATGCTGCCAGCTGTTCTATAAAAAAATTATTAACCAGAAAACTTCCATCAGTTTGTCAGTAAATACTAACTGGCAAGGTTTATGCACAATAAAAAGCCATTTTTAGTGTTTACTCTGCTTTTACTTCCCTGCGGTTGCTGCTTGAAGCATGGATGATGAGTGTGGAAAGATGAGTTTGTTCACAGTTCATAGCTGAGTTTTAGGAACTTGAGGCAACAAATGGAAGCTGGTGCTGCTGCTGAGTGTTCTGTAGTTTTTTGGATATAGAGAGCAGAGAAGAGCAGCTTCCAGTAATTTTGTTGTATTTCACTGTGTCAGTCATGTTCAGAAAATGATCAGAAGGTTTGACTTTATTTTTACCTCAATAGGAAATCTTCTTCAAAATTATGGACAAATCGTAAAAAAGAAAATAAATTGCTAGAAAAAAAACATCCTGAAAAGGAGAAGAGGTGAACCCTTTTTTTTTCTGAAGTTGAAAGACCATAAAATAGTTCTGTAAAAAAGTTTTTGCATTTAACATGCAATGATAGTAATTCCCTTGTACCTCATGTCCCGTTCTTTCCTTTGGCAACATCTAAGCGTGCGGAGAATGAGGCTGTGAAATAAAAATTATGATTTACAACATTAATAATTACTTGGCTGGTTCCCTACATTTTCAGTAGGTTTTCAGTCCACATACTTGGTAATAGAAAGAGTTTAACAGAATTTTTAAAACTTAAACCCAAAGATTATTGGTTATTCTGCCTCATCCTACTGGAGAAAAGGTGTCTCTTTGTGTGTATATGTTTAGGGAGAGGGTCATACATTGTAATTACTGTGTTGATTGTGCATGAACTTAATTAATGGTAAATGAAAATGCCCAAATCAGGCTTTCCTGTCTGTACTCTCTATTCTTGTTGAGATTTTTGATAACAGTGGGAATGTATCCCTGATCAAAATAGGAAAAGATAGCTTATTCTGCTAGTATTTTCACCAGAAAGATATTCATATGACATTCTGACCCTCATTACCCTTTTGAAGTTTTTCTTAAACTTAAGAGAAAATAAGCTTTAAAAAAAATCCTATTCTGCAAACTTTTAGCTGTAATAGTAATTACTTGAAAGTAGAGGCTTTGACTATTGTGTTAATAGCAATCTGGGGAGTCTGGCAGGGTATTTGTCTTTATGGTTATGGAACAGGCTCAAAATGTTAGTGGAACACTACTTTTGCACTCTGGTCCAATAACCTTTGTAATGACCAGTGCTGACTCACACATGCAGAGCCATGGAGAAGAGCAGCAGACAGGGTCAGCATCTGTGCTCTGTAGGAAGCGTATTAAGCAGCATGTCACATCTCCTTGTGTAACTAATTCCTTCTACAGGGCTGCAAACCCAATTTTAGGCACGTGTAACAGTTTGTGAAGTCAGGCTCTAGCTTTATTAGGGTTGGTTTGCATCTACCATATTAAGAAGGCTATTTCATACTTCTTATGAATGGTCAGAGTTAAGGATGTCAAACAAGAGATGCTCTGAAGCAGAATGAGAGGACACCTATCTTTAGTTATTAATTTTTGTAAGTAATTTTACCTGTTATATTTCATTACTGAGCATGATTTGGAAAACACTTTGCATTGGAAAAGTAGTTGAGAGAAAAAATATATTTATTAGAAAATATTTAATACTAATCTCCCTCCAATCTGGGATATATTCTCTAAGTACCAGTCTTGAGATCTGCCTCATTTAATGTATTTACTGAGGAGTTTTGTTCAGCAAAACAAAGGCATGCCAAATAAGTTTGATGACAAGACACTTTTGAGCAACTTTGCTGCTACTGAACCAAGGCAGAGAAAGAACCTGAATGTGGAAGAACTGTGGGAGCAGAAATGCAGCTTCACAATGCTGGTCGTATCCTTAGTATGGTAGCAGCAGTGATTGTTTCCCTAGGTGGGGTGGTGGCAGTGACAGGTACCACAGTGCAGATAGAAACTACTGGATTGGTACTGCGCTGGTTTTGGGGGTTGTTTTTACCCTGTACTTCCATAGGTAGGCTCACACTCAGAAAAATTCTGGCATTTTCTCAATTAAGGACTAATAAAGTTACCTGCTGTGGATTTGTTTGCCCATTGTGAACGAATGAGGAGGAGACAGATGTTACTGACTGATTACAGCATGACCAGGTCATCCATTTAATGAAAGGAAAAAAATGAGATATTAGGATGTTCCAGATGAGGCATCCTCAGTGGAGAACAGGGAATTGCCCCTGTGCAGGACCATGGTGACACTGCATTGCTGGCATTCCTTATCTGATTTTGGTTACTTGTTGCATAAAGATGTTATATAAAGATGTTATATAAGAGAATATCAGAAGCACTTGTTTCATTTATGTAACAAATGTAAACAAAGACTGAGAGAGGAAATGGACATAAAAACATCTGTAGAGGTGACAGTATTGAGGGACATGAAAAAATTAATTAAGCTAACTGAAAATAATGGCATAAATAGAGCTGTCTATAAAGAAATTCAGATTGGAAAATTGAACTCTAGGCTTGGTGAGACCTTTTAGAAGATAGAGGTTTAAGATGGTATCAGAAGAATTCTGTTAGAGCTGCCTGTGGGGGCAGGCCCGAAGGCTGGTTCCTGTCCTGTTTTCATTTAACATTTTAATATTGAAAGAGACAAACTGACATTCAATAAGTAAGTGGAGAAAGCATTGGACACAGTTCAACATCTTCCAGTGTCTGGAAAACAAGGGGTGAGCTTGTTTTTGGAAGAGCCTTTAAAAGCATCTGAGAATTCCTTCTCCCTATTTTTTTTTTTTTATATTAAGAAATGTGACATTGTCAAACACTACCACAGGTAAAGTTGATGTTTAAAATTTGCCATGACTTGTTGATATGAAAAGCTTAGAAAAAAAATATAATTTCTAGAGTAGTTTCACAAAGTCTGAGATACATGACTATGTGATTATAACCCCAGAGGAGACTGACTTAAAAGTATGGAATCGTAAAGGCAGACAAATCATTTCAGAAACTTTTAGTTCATTTATTTGTGTTTTGCACAGAGGAAGCAGTGTATGAGCATAACAAGCTGTCACTTTGGGTGGTGTTTTTGTTACACCTTCAGTAACCTGAGGAATTAATCAGTGGACATTTCCATGTGCGGTTTGGAATCTTTAAAAAGCATCTCTGTTTCTCTGGATTGGTGGCTGATAACAAAGCAGTGGAGTGTACAGAAGTGGTGCTAGCTGCCATAAGTTGTTCTTCAACCTCATATTACTTGGTCTTCTTGCTTTTTGAATGTGCTGAACAATGATTGCTGAATTTATCAGTGGCTGCACTGAAGTATACCTGTGGTTTTCAATTACGATAGAGCTTTGACCTACAAGGCGCTCACAATGCATCAGCATTTTGGATAAACGATAATTTAACTGTAGCTTTAAAAGGTTTCAGCTAGTCAAGCAATACAGCCACCCACACATTATAATATAAGCCATAGTGTTACGACTGTTATATCACCTGTTTTTAAAATATCATTTATTTCTCCAGCTTAATCTTCTATTTTAGTTCTCTTCTAGTATTTATTTATTCTGGTTTGCATTTTATTTTCCTTGTCAATCTCTGTGAAGTCTAAGAGTAGACCCTTTTACAGAAATGAGTATTGATGGACCAAAATATTATACAGGCTCCTAGTTTCTGGCAGGAGGTATATGGTATTCATAGCAAACTGATCTGCACCTTATTACCCCACAACAGGATGGGTAGGTTGTTTCACTTTTCACTCCCAGAAATGTAAGATCAGCTAAAGGGAAGAGGTGCCTTCCCAGGGGAAGTGCCCATGGCCCTTTGTGTGTGTGTGCACTGTTCTGGAGTGGACACCTGGTCAGTGAGTGAGCAAAGTGCTCCAACACCACCACAGCAGTCATTTCTGTCTATGGTGCACAAGCACAGATGCATCTTCAAAGTGGAAACACTTATGCGCCATGAATAAATAAATGATGGGAAAGGCACAATGGCAATATAATTTCTCTACCACAGACTGCTGTTGCATGGCAGGTTTGGGTGATCTCTAATCCAGATGCCTTCACTCTGCATACAGTGTGTTCTAGGATTTGGTTCTCTTTGCAAGCCTAATGTGTGTAGTGAATATTTTTGCAACAATTTGAGATCATGAGCATCTGGCAGGAGACCATCTCAGATGCTCTTTACCGACTTTTGGATTACCCTTTCTTAAAGTACTCTCTCTTCTACGTGCCTGAAGCTGCTCTCCTATTAGTTTTTGTCTTTCAGGATTTGGTGACCAGCAATTCTTCAGTCACTCTACCCACCACCTTTGTGCTTCTCTAAACCCTGACATCTTGTCCCTTGGCCTTCTTGTCTCCAAACTGAAAAATTCAGGCCATTTTAATCTTTTTGTAAGTCCTTTGATCATTTTTAGCTGCCCTTTCTTGGACTTTCTCTTAATCTATGAAAGGGAGGGGAAAGAAAAAGAACAAACCAGAGCAATATGTATGAAGTGTTCATACAGGAATTCTCACAGAGACTCTGACTCGCTAGCAAACATATGGTGTGGGGTTTTTTGTTTTATATTCAAATTTGAGAAGTAATTTTTATATTGAAACAATGTGGCTTTTAATCAATCTTCATTGCTAAAAGAAGTTGAGATGACACCTCAAGCTGTGTTAGGAGAAGCAAAAAATACAGGCAGAAGCATAAGTGTGGAGGAATGAAAATTACTGAAAAAGATGCCTGGTGACATATTATCACAAAGTTAATAGTCATAAGTAAAAGGAATAGTAAAGAAAATATAAAAGTTAAGGAGAACATTTTCTGTTCCTCTATGTTCTTCCCATTGTGGCCAGGCAGTGACATCTTCTGTTGGGATAAATGTTCTTTTCTTCAGAAAACAGTTGTATCAGAACTGTATCTCTTGATAAAAACAATAGTAACTGATGTTACTTGCAGTACATGATTATGCCCCCTTGTGGGGTATGTAAAGCTGAAAGAATGATTGGATTTTGTTAGATAGCAAAAACAGGGTGTGGAGACAACATCTGAGAGCAAGTATTTGCAGTGAATATAAAGAACATTTTGACGGAGTAAATCTTACAGTAACATTATGAGACACTTCAATAAATATGTTACATATGACAGCATTTAGACTGTAATTCCATATTGTGAAAATGGGAATTGCAAGAGAATGAGTGCTGTTCAGTTGAACATCAGTCAGCCTCATGCCAGGAGCTTTAAGAAGAAGGGATAATGGCTGCAAAGTCCCTGCATGTAGCAAATGTTCAGAAGTTCAAAAGATGTCAGGCAGATTTAAATGGGTCAGTCCCTGAGATATTTGAGCTGTCTGTCAAAAAGAGAAAAGAAAAAAAAAAAAAAAGAGAAAGTAGTTCTGTACTTTCACACAGTCCTGAATTTCTAAACATTTTGTCTTTGACCTTAAATGTACTAAGCATGACTTTGTGTTGTCCAGCCTACAGTGTGCACTGTGAAAGTCTTTGAATCTTTCATCCCTTAATGTTGCTTTCAGCAGGATTCAGGACTATATTGCACAATCATATATATGAAATGATGAGAGTATCTGTTGAACTACTAACAACTTTCTCAAGCTTCAAATCTTTCATTGGCAAACATTGTTTCTTCTAAAGGTCTCACAGGAACTGTTCACTACCTTCTTAATATTAAATACCATTTCAAACAACCCTAATCAGACACCTTTGCACTGTAACATTACCTGATAGGAAATGTAGTCAGCTATTTTATATATCTCCTTCATTATAAGTGCACATATTTGCCATATGTCTAGATACCTATATACTAAATAGCAAGAAAACCAGATTATTTCTTTGCCTGAAAAGGGCAAAGCCCTAGCTCTGTTATCAGAGACAGGCTGAGTTATGGCTTTATTTGGATTCCAGTCAGTTAGTTCCTCTCCATGAATAACCAATTATGATTCATCTTTCCAAATACCAGTTATTTCATAAATCCTGCTGGAGAGCACAGCAGTGTAGCTAAAATGCTGTCATGGAGCTCTACCCATAAAGTCACTGATGCAGTTATAATATATCTGCACATAATTTAATTCCTTTGTTGCATGTGTTGAAGGTATGCATTCCTGTACTCGCACATTTAAAATCCTTTAATTAAGGATGCTATTCCTTGTCTCTTGTATATATTTAGAATTCTAAACAGGTGCTGTTTTTGAAGTATTCAAGGGATTTAATTGGGCCCTCTACTTCATATAGTAAAAGCCATATTTTCTCTTCAGAGACCTCTAGTTTCTATGTCAAGATGATTATTTTACTTAGTCATTATGAGGACAGGTCCTGAAGTTCTGGCATGTCCTGGTTCTGCAATAATTTAATAATTTACTTCCCACATTTGCTTTTGCAAATTGTGTCTGTTACAGAAAGTGATTTCTGCAACGTCCTGAAAGAACTGAAAATGTTAGTGTTCTTCAGAATCTGCAGAAGATCTTGTGTTGTCTCGCGACCCAATATGCCCCATTCTGCTATTGCTGCAGCACAGTAGCATATTCCACTGTTCAAACATACTCACAGTATCAGGAAGCAAACTGAGCAACTGAAAATGTGCTCATCATTGTGAATTAGAAGTTCATATTAGGGTACCATTTTTTCAAATCTGAAAGCTTAAATACATTTTAGTGTGAAAAAATTTTTCAGAAATAAAAATCAGAAGGTTGCCTTATTAAATAAGAAAAGCTGGATTAAGAAAAAGACTGTTCTAGGAAAGAAACCTTCATTGCACTGCAACACTAGGAAAACTGAACTGGAGATAGTCAAATACTCAGTTCAGAAGCAATCCCAAGTCTAGTTAGTTTAAGCAATACCTACAGTGAAAGAGATTGAAAGAAAATATATGGGAAAATTTGTTTGCATTTGTCACAAAAAAGTTATTGTTTAAAACTCTAAATTTTTCATTACAAACAGGCTGATCAGTGCTTATCTCAAGTATGCATGGAGCTTAATCACCTGAGAATTACAGCAAGATTCACTTTCTTTTTAGTAGGATGAGAATCTTACTTAACAAGAGCTAATGGTTTGCTAGCCCATTGTTCAAAACTCAGTATCTTAACTCTGAAGGCTAAGCTTTTTGTCTTAGTTTCCACATAGCAGACACAGTATGTTCTGCTACATGTGGAGTAAGAAGTTAAAACCCAAATGTTTCCCTTATTTAATGGCAAACATTAAAGTTACAAAAAGAGCAGCTAGTGAACATAGAAGACAACTTGCAGGATTTAATGAAATTTTATGCTGAAGCAGATCTCTCATTACTGCTATTTCAAGTGATTTGGTGTTTCTGAAAGAATTTACTGTGATACGTTGCAACACAATTACAGATGATTTTGTAAGTATCCACTTAGTGGGATTTAACGGAACAATACCTTTCTCTTAGCTTTGAGCTGCTCGTGATACTTGTTGGATGTGTCGCCTGGTATTTCTCCTCCCCAGAGAGTAATTCCCACCATGGAATAAGTGATGCCCATGACAAGCAGTGGAAAGCAGTAGACCAGCACAATCACAATAACATGATACCTGCAATGAAAAGGTATTAAGGTGGTAAGTGCTTTCAGAGGAGCTATACCAATGGAATGGGCTGCTAGAAGTCAAGACTGCTACTTTAGCACAAAGCATATTTTTTATTAACTGGCTAGTCCTTGGTGTTTTCACTGTCTTTCTGAAAGGCTTGAATTGCACTGCAAATTTATGTACATTTTAATGCATGTGCTTTGTGGGGTGCCTAATGCTGAGCCTGCTCTAGCACGTATTATGGATGACTCTATAGTTATGATGACTAGTGACTGCAGAATAAGCTATGTTTGTCTGTAACTAGCTGAGTTGATTTAATTGCACAGCCAAGTATCATGAGGGCAAGCTAGGAATTTGGAGCTCTAGTCTGGATCATAAAGGAAAGAGGAAAATAAGTATTTTAGTGATATATTGATGCAAAGACCCCGATAAGAGTCCTGTCACCCACTGTTCTTCATGTGGCAGATCTGTTGCATACAGACAACACAGATCTGTGTGCAATGTAGTCACCACTGCTGATGTAAGCAGTAGGAGAACAAAGAGAATTTCTTTTGCCTCCTGTTAGTTCCTGTTAGTTAGTTAAATGTCAGCTTCAGGTAAAATCCCAGTGAATGATCAGTGAAGGATCCACAGCTGTCACTGAGTGTGACCTTCCTGCCCTAAAGAGAAATGCCTGTGTATGGTGCCTAAAGTGATAGAAATTACATATGACCAGGACTTCTTTCACCTGCCTCAAGAAGAGCAAAAGGTCAAATTTGATTCTAGATGTTACACAGACTTTCAGCCTTGAACAAAATGTTCTTCTTAAATGTCAGTGAAGACATGAAAATGCAGATTCCTAAGAAGCCACTTATTCCTAATTCTACTACAGGGACAAACAGGATATATTTAATTTAATTGACTGATATCCTCGCTTTCAGAAAGTGGAACCATTTATAGGTATCCAGCTTTCTCTTTTGGACTAATATCTGACATAAGTAATTGTGATAGTGTAAAAGAATGAAATGGCAAAATCCAGCCCTCCCATGAAGAGATCCAGAGGAAAAAAAATCTGGTTCGGGCCTTCTCATTCTCTACTATTATCTGAAAGGAGATTGTAGTGAGATGGATGTTTGTCTCTCCTCCCTAGTTACAAGAGAAGAAATGGCCTCAGGCTGTGCCAGAGGAAGTTCAGACTGGATATTAGAAACATTTTTTTCATGAGAAGGGTTGTCAAGCATTGGAACAGGCTCCCCAGGGAAGCAATTGATTCACCAGCCCTGGATGTATTTCAAACATGAGTAGATGTGGCACTAAGGGACATGGTCTAGTGGTGGACTTGGTATTGTAAAGTTAATTGTTGGACTTAATTACCTTAAAGGTCTTTTCCAACCTAAATGATTCTAAGGAGAGACTGGAAATCCTTGTTTTGCCGTTTAGGATAAAAAGGAAGCTTGCATTGAATTGTGTGTTATGTTCCCAATTCTGACCATCTCTTCTGTCTGTATAGAAGTAGCCATCTTAGGTGGAGCAATGATGGTAAAACTGCAGCATGGGAGGGAGC
Organism: Eopsaltria australis; assembly: GCA_034509425.1. Lineage (NCBI taxonomy): Eukaryota > Metazoa > Chordata > Aves > Passeriformes > Petroicidae > Eopsaltria > Eopsaltria australis. Next base: position 627,250 of record JAVTVJ010000172.1, on the reverse strand, counting down.
ACACTCAGAGATGTGGAAGGGAATAAATTTGTTCCATTTGCATATAATGCTCAATCCTTCCTTAGAAAACTGGCTCTGCATTTCTCAGTGATCAAAGCTGTTAGTTATTCTGCATAGAGAGTATCTGCACAACACTCTAGAGATTTTGCCAAGCCCATTGCAAGTCTAGACATCACCATGCACAAGTTTAAAAGAAGAAAAGCTTACGTAAAATGCTGTTTTGGACCACCTGGCCATGCTACATAGCAAAGAGTTCTCCCAGGCATCACCTTGGTTATGGAGTACAGGCACTGGGGAAAAGCCAATAGGAAAGCCAAAATCCATATGCTCCCAATGACCACCTTGGTAGCAGTTGCAGAGAGCCTAGGTTTCAAGGGATCAATAATGGCCATATATCTGTAAAAGAAAGCAGAAACCTCTGTGTAAGAACTCTTCAGAGATTTGTATGTGTCTAGAATCAGCCAAAGCTACGGATAAAAGCAGAAATATTTGTCCTCCTGCAGTTGTGATGTCATTGTGCTCTTTGTGTGGTTCAGCTCCAATGAAGGCAGTGCTGGAAGGAGAAGGTGGTTCATTGGGTGTTATTTTGCAGCCGTGCGACACCCAGTTAATCGTATGTGTATCAGTAGATAAGCTATTTTGCTAAGAGACCATTCTGTTACTGTATAGCCTGATTGAAAAGCAACAATGCAGCTGCATCCTCTGTTACTCTGCTAGGTCATACAGCATTAATTTCTAACAAGAAAATTAACAGCCAAGCTGTCAGGATTATTAGTCATCTGTCCCAAAGCTACAGGGACCTGATAAGTCCATATGCATTTATTTCAGTAGAGACAGACTGACTTCAGATTGTCTGCCAAAGAACACCAGAGCAACTGGTTCATACAGAGGCTGAGAGACAAGCCAGTTTGGAACTGGTACAAGCATTAAGGGAAATAGATGCATAAAGCAAGAAAACATCTCATTGCCTTCTCAGTTCCCGTGTTCCCAGGTAGGATAGCATTCTTCTTGCTGCCCCTTAATTTTATTGACAATTCATGTATGCTGGTAACCTGAGAAGAACATGCAAAAAAATCATCAGAAAGTTTACTCTAAGTAATTACAATGTAAAGTCTTAGGAAAAAAAAGCAATGAGAGAAAGCATCTAGACAAACAGTAATAGAAAAACAAGTCTTGTTTTCTGTCTTTTGATCTCTGTTATAGGTGCAAGGAACAAGGGTGACAGAAAATTTGTATCAATCATTTTTTTATATATTGTGTTTGCTGCTATTAAAAGACTTGTACTTGTTTCAAATGAAGGAAGGTGTGATATATCTTAATTGTTACAGTACACACCTAGGTTTTTGGCAGACTTTCCCAAGTTTTTTAGGTACAGACATTACCCACAAGACAATAACGATAATATCTGTAACATAATGTTCATTATAAGAATTTGTGCAAGAATCTTCTGCATACATATTTACCTGCTATGGTACACCAATGTCACTGAAGATAGTCCTATTTTTCTGAAAATTTTATACTTGACAGAGGAATAATTACAGAATAGATGTTTATTTTAGCAAAGGTAACTCTGTTTATAGTTAATGATAAAATATGTGATAAATCCAACATTGGTCATAATAGTGCTGTACCTTCTCTAGCAGACATAACTTCCCTAATATCTTAAAACATCTAAATTCTGTCAGAAACAGGGAGTGATCTAAAACAGCTTCAGTTCTGAATTATCAACTTCCATTTCTAGAATTTCAAGCTTGTTCATTTTTTGTTTTTACTGCGCTTTGATATTTTTCTCCATAGGGTAACAGTTAGTTCCCCTCTCTTTCCCCTCTCTTTTTGCCTTTTGGGTTTTTATTTCAGCTAAACTGGTGCTTTTGGTATTACATACTATGAAATACTTTTATTTGAATGCTGGGTGTCTTATGTTTCTTGAGAACAGCAGTTCTCAAGAAAACATATATCAGTTGGATTGTTGCCCTCTACCACCTAGCTCCTTTCTCCTCCAAAGACTAAGTACCACTTGGTAAAGAAGGCAGGTTTGTAGTCATGAACCCTGTCTTTCAAATTGAGCTGGCTTTTGTGTGGACTGTCAAGCACTGTCCAAATGTTTGATGATCTTTACTTGTAGTAAGTGATAAGCTATAAACAAATAATCATTTTCACATGCTTGTGGGACTCTTAAGGCATCACCTCCTAGCCTGGAATTATTCCTTCAAATTGCTACTTTTCTTCAGATTGCACATTGCTATTATTTTATATGCTATTGTCAGATTTCCATTACATTCACATTATTCTTATTCCCAGTTATATTATTCTTATTCCCAATAGATACCAACAGTAGTTCTTGTTGCCCAAGATAAAATTTGGTTGTTTTATCTCCCTGTCTGCCCTTTAAAGACATGGATTGTTTGGGTGAAATGACTCATACAGCTGTACTGATGGAAATTTTTACAATTGGCTGTCTGAGTAAGGTAAGTCAAAGGACAAGGATCAGATGAAAAGCAGGCTATTTATCTTTTGAGTTCAAATTTGAGTGATAAGGCAGCAGCCTAGCTATTGCACAAGATCGATTACAAAAATGTAGCAGGCAGTCATTCTAACAAACAAGATGGGAAGGAAGTAGAGGAACCTTGACTATTCCCTCAATAGTACCTTTGAGCAGGATAGATTTAGCTGAACAGAGTATTGACAGCTCTCTAACACAGCCTTTGAGAACAAATCTAAGTTATTCTACTTTGCCAGTACACTAACAATTACAGTGAGGTATCTAACTTGTTCTCTAAGTGGCTTTTCCTAGAAATAAAATTGCTTAATTAGCATAGTGAGATACGGCTTTATAACTGCAATTGTTACATTCACTCAGATTTGTCATACCAGTAGTATTTTCTTAGAGAAGTCATCATTGCCACAAGTAAAGTAGAAAATGTGGAACGACCCTCCATTGCAGGTCAAAAACTACTTCCACATTTGAACAGAATCTGGATGTTAATCTCTGTAGCCGAAAGAAGCCTTGTAAAGAACTGAGTTCTTCCTGCACTGTTAGCTGTCATTTGCAAAGGAGACACACACTCTCCTGCCTATGATTTTGTTTGCTGTAAATGTTATCTTGCCATTACAGGTATCTAAGGGTAGTTTGTCTTTTTCTTTAGGCTCAGTCTGAAGTAGCAGTAGCTGATTTTTCAGTTGGCTTTTGCCTTTACTCTGTCTCCATTCAGCAAGGGTGTTTCCAGCAGGAATGAAAGCTCCTGCTCGCACAGGCTACAGGTTCAATGCTTATGTGTTGCTCAGAAAATCAATGAGGGAAGGAGGCTAAGGATGTATGTGTATGTATGATGGGCATATTGCCCCTATGTATTACAGTTACCCATGGGTGAAAACTGTGTGTTGTGTTTCATGGTGTAGCTCTGCCGTTATGGCTCATTTTTTTACTCTGAGTGATAGCCTTACATATATTCAGGATGGCAAAATGCCAGTTACAAGTGGGAAGAGTAGACACGCTGTCTGAATTGTGCACTGAACGGTGCTGAACATGGTGTAGAAAAAATAGGAGTATTTGAATAGGCCAGGATAGAAAGGGAGATTGATCAGATATAGGATCTAGCAAAAGTATTGAGACTGGGGAACGGTTTGCTGAATGAAAAAGAAGTGAAAAGAGAGAAATGAGAAGCTAATAGAAGGAGCAAAGAAAGAAGAACTGTAGAGTAACAGCACATAGCAATTGTGTTGAGAGAGGAGAGAATAAGAAAGGAAGCTGGAGTCATGTAAGAGCAAAAGACATGGCAAAAATCAGCCCTGTTGTAGCAGAGATTCCAAGGTAAGTAGAGCTGGTATAAAACCAGAACATTTTGCACTGGAGCTATGTAGTGGCAAGCCCTTCTGCCTCTGCGGCTGTGTGGGAGAGAATTCCCAAAGAATTCTCTCTGTAATCAGTCAACCATAAACTGCATTCAAGGGGAGCAGTAGGACTTCTTGAATGCTCTGATGTCTGTCTTACAGACTGTTCTGCTACTCCACTGTTCTTTCAAGTGGTCTGAACTTCATCATAGAAACACAGAATATGCTGAGTTGGAAGCGAAACATGAGGATCATGGAGTCCAACTCCTGGCCCTGCACAGGACCATCCCCAAGAGTCACACCATGTGCCTGAGAGCATTATCCAAACACTTAATGAACTCTGACAGGCTGGTGCTGTGACCACTTCCCTGGGGAGCTGTTCCAGTGCCCAACCACCCTCTGGGTGAAAAACCTTTTCCTTATACCTTACCTAAACCTCCCCTGACTCAGCTTCATGCTGTTCCCCTAGGTCCTGTCACTGGTCAGGAGGGTGAAGAACTCAGTGTCTGTTCTGCTTTCCATTGTGAGGACGTTATAGACTGCCATTAGGTCTCCCCTCAGTTTCTTCTCCATGCTGAACAAGCAAACTGACCTCAGCCACTCCTCATAAGGCTTCCCCTCCAGACCCTTCACCAGCCTTGTGGCCCTCCTCTGGATGCTCTCTGACAGATTAATGCCTTTTTTGTGTTGTAGTGCCCAAAATTTATGCAGTTTTTCTGAAGCAAGTGACAAGTGCATTAGCTCTCATTGGTTCCTCATGTTTTGTGATATTTATACACAGACCTTTTACCTCCCCACCTTTTACCTCGTCTCCAAGGACAGTAAAAGATGGTAGGCATTTGAGCTGAAGAAGGATTTCTAATGGCTACAAGCACCTGAAGGCTTGTTATACCACTGAAAAGCATTCTGGAGCCACACAGACATTTTTTCAGTGCGGTGCTGTGCCAGTTTGCTTTGCAGCCTTTGGACATTTACTGCTCAGTCTGTCACCAGGCTTGAGCAGTGGGACTCCCTGCTGAATAAAGGGCTCTGAACTCCCACTGAGGTAGTTTGATTTAAAGATTGGGCTTCCAATGCTTTCTCACTCCAGTGGGAGCTGCTGATACTGCCACAGGTAGTTTATTCGACACAACAAAGCAGGAATGCTGAATGTAAAATACATGTTGCTGAAAGGAATGAACTCATACTCATTTATCACAACAAGCACAAGTCATTGTTACCCCACCCAACAAAACATTTATACTTGGAAAATAATTATAAGATGGAATATGCACATTTAGAAATGCAGGGATGGAAATATGTGCAGATAGAGACTCAAGCCAGTACTTTCAAGAATGTGGATTGCTCATCAACAGCACTGTGTTCTTCTGTGTATGACTCTAAAGCATTTCTAGGTAGCACTTCAGTTTCATATGCACATCATTAGCGCATGATTTTGTTTTTTGTGACCGTATGACATCCTATTGTCGTCACTTCTCTTACAGCTTTATCTGGTGTTAATCTTTGCCCTTAACTGATTACTACTCAAGTCAGCATGAGTCTTTCCACTGAACTTAATGAGAAATCATTCAGACTGTGTGATATAATGGTGGGTGCATCATGGTGTACTTCCTGCTGCACTCTTTTCTTAGCTGATGGGATCAGAATAGATCCAGTTCCATTCTGAACTGCTCTGTTTATCTAGAGTCTACAATTTAGTGTTCTGTTCTCGCGTCTTGGGTTCACCAAATCAAGAAAATCTGTTTTCTCTGAAACAATAGTAGAGACAGTCTTCTTTTGAATAAGCCAGAAGTTTTAATGGCAGCATCATCATGTATCTCTTAAGTTTGCAAGTACCATGAGACAAATAGCTGCTACATACTACAAAAGCTTATGAAGTTTGTGTATTATGGTCCCAACAATAGAAAAGATTAAAAAAATAAACCTAATTTGTCTTTTTGTAAAATAGCATACACTGGCTAATACAGCCAGGAAAACCTTTCATCTTTAACATATTTAGAAAATTGTGGCAAAAATACACAAGATGTTATTAAAACAAAATGATGTTCAGAATTGGATCCTACAAATGCCCATCTGGAGACACAGTTGGAAGCCTTTAATCATCCTAACTGATTTGTTTCACCTGTTTACAATGTGTTTATAAACTCACATGGGGCAAAATGTAATCATCCCCGATTGTAACAGGAAATTGGAGCTTGACAAAGGAAGAGACTGAGAAGAATCATAGTGGTTGCGTATAAGTGGCTTGTCAATGGGAGACAGCAGAGCATGCCTCTTTCATGAATACACAGAAGCTGTTATTCCCTCAAGACAGAAGCTGATTTTGAGACTTTGTATTTAGAATCAACTGGTATTTAAGAAGCTTAGGTAGGGAAATTGCTGTGATTTCCTTCCCTTGTTTAGAACATTGCTGTGGAAAATCCTACAAAAAGTAAGCTATATAGAGTAGACGGAAGGTGATGGAATGAACTGAGATTTTAAAGGTATTTTTTGTATTATGAAAACCAAGTCTTTAACTTTTATATTCTTTAATATCTATCTGCTACCTACTAGAGCAAAGCTCCTTCTTTTCTTGTGGGACTTGTTTTCATTTATTTAGACTGACTTTCTCTGCAGGAAGAGTGGCTGTGGGCATTCCTGTAGGACTGTAACTGACTTTTGAGAACGACTGGTTTTGGTGACCTGAAGGGTCCATTGTGCAGTGATCACCTTAAAGTTAATGCCATAAAGAAAAGTGTGTGACAACATGACAGATAAACAAACACATGGCACATTTGAGAGATCAGTGGGCAATATCCCAGGGGTATAACTTGGCCTTGACTTACCCAGAGGAATGTGCGTTGCTCTGGGTGAATGGCTATTTGTGCTTTGAGCAGGGGGAAACACCTAAGTTTTTCTGAAATCAGGAGTAACTTCCAATGCCTTGCTTACAAGTACCTCTTAACTAAAACCTAAAACCAGGAATATTGAAAGTCTTCAGGATGGCTGAGCTCTCATAAACAGTGCTCTCTCCTTGAGGAGGGTCTCGTAACTGACAATGGGCTAGATTTTTATGAGTATGTAATTGATTTTACGCAATGTATTCTATACTTATGAATATTGATAGAAAAGGGATAAGACTTTTCTTTGGTCTGTCTCATAAAATGATAGACTAACTGGCTTCCCTTGACAGAATAGTTTCTGTTTCTCCTTTTAATATGATCTACCTGGGCTATCAAGGACCAGTCTGTAGAAACAGCTCCACCTGCATAAACCCACTCTAAGTATCTACATTTCTGCCACTGTCATCTAGATGGCTTCCTTCTTGTTCCTGCAGTTATTTTGAAATAATTTTATTCTAGGGAAACCCACATTTGTAAATGATACAATTTTCTTTCCTGGCTGGTAAATCAGTCAGAAAAACATGCATTTAAGCAATAAAATTTAAGAAAATAAGCAAACAAACAAACCTCTCTCCCCAAAAAACTCCTCACCCCAACCCTTGACTGACTTGTGAAAGTACTACAGGCTACATTGCATAGTAAACCACAGGCACATATTTTAATAGTCTTCATTAAATTATAAATAAGAGCATGTATTTAAGGCTAAGACTCTGTCTAAAGTGAACTTCTCATTTGAACATAAGGTTCAAACTTATGGAATATTTCCTGTTTGGAAATCTGGGGGTTTGTTGCTGCTGTAAATATTGCTTATATTTCTCAAGATATTGGTGTATCAGCCTTGCATTTTTACAGAACCTTTTGAAAGCAGCTTATAAAACAGAATATTTACTCAGTACAAAACAAAAAGGAAAAATAGATGTTATGCCTGTGTTTTTTGCCAGACCACCCCAGTATGTTATCAATAATATAACTCTGACATGAATTTTGACCAAAACTGCAACAAAATCCTGTCTTTTTTCCTGATCACTATGAAATTGTACCATTGCAAGAAAAGGATTATTTTTCCTAGGTCTCTGCATGCTGAATCTTATAGGCATTGCGTAAAAACGTTCTGCAGAAACTACTTCACTCTTTTCTGAGTGAGAAAGAAAGAGAATTGTCAAAACCAAAAAAATATTTTTAGGCCCACAGATGATAGAGTCCTTCTTATTTCAGCTCTTGATATTTGAACCCTTAATGCCCTCCTATTCTAATTTTTCTCTCCAGTTCTGAGGACTAGTATTTTTCAGAGGGCAGCCCAGATACACAAATAAGATGTGCTTCATCTTCAAATTCTCTTTGAGGAATACAGAGAAATAGGGAAGGCATTTCCTCTTTGAATTCCATAGTTTGACAGGCAAAGTAAGAATAGAAATAATAGTGATAATTTCTAAAGAATATCTTGTATTTTTTCCCTTCATGATATGCAGTGACCAAGGCTGATTCATGAAGTCGTGATTATGAAATCATCCATTAGTTTGAAAAAACCACTGTATTGCACTTTAGTGTGGTAGTAGGGCTATGGCAGGTAGTGTTTTCTGTAGTTATGTGTCCCCAGAGGCTTTAGGAAAAGCTAGCTAACAATAAAGTGTCATCTTATGAAAAAAAAGGCAGAAGCGCTATCCATTTCTTCTGGTGAAAGTATTCTCATGTAGGAGGGGGAGATCTCTAGCCAGTGAAGCACAAGAAACCTGAAGAAATCTCTGTCTGCTTTTTTGTTTTTCTTGTTCTGGTATTCATCTCTCACAAGTCTTCAGCCCAAATTCCTACTTCTTTTACATGAAAACCCTTTACTTTGAGACCTCTAAATCTGAGAGAAAGGGAATGAGAGAGTGGCCAAAGGCTGCAATTCTGTTTGAGCTGAGCTCTGTGCCAGGTCTGGCAGCTCGCTGGGCAGTGCAGGTTTCCTGTCTGTCACTGCTTCAGCCTTCTCCATTCACCAGTGAGCCAAGCACAGAACACTTTGTACCAAGCTCATGTTCAAGGATGCAATTACCTGTAGACCTTCTTGGTGTGCATCTTCTGCTGACACTGCTACCATATGACCACAACACAGAGTCATGGCCTCTGCACTCTATATCTTAACCAGCTAGAAATGTTGGAGATCATTTTTACACATACATTTTTCCCTGTACTTCAGTATTTCTGAGGACACAGGGCAGGTAACCTACTTAATAACAGTCAGATAAGAGATAGTTTGGAAGGAGTGTTGGTTTAAAATGCTTATGGTGCATGAAGGCCTTGAGTAATTTGTCCCAGGAGTGGGAAACCATGCAGAGACTGATACCAAAATGTATTCTACTGGAAAGATAAGACATTTTTCAGTGTGCCAACTGCCTGCTTCAGAATTTCAGTAACATTAATTTATAGGACTTGTGGTACTATTTTGTGACAATAATTTCTCTTACAGAATACAACTGGAGAGATTGAAAAGGCTAAGTGATACTTTGAGGATGTGAGCGTGTATATATGAGTTTGGGTTTTATTTTATAAGGTGAATCATGCGTTTATGCCTCATATCTGTCCTCTGTTACAAGCTTGTATCATATTACTTTTGCTGGAGTCTGAGTGTGTAGAGGCATTATTAACAGCCACCAGTAACTGAACAGTGTCACAGAAAAAAAGAAAACTGACTCAGTGTATGTGTGTTTCTGTAGCTACATTGAAAGTGAGAAAATAAGGTGGGAAACTAGAATGACAAGTATTGAACAAGGACATATATATGCATACTAGAAACTATGTAATACTAAGGTTCATCAAAAAGAGAAAAGACTGTGCAAGAGAAGAAATAAAGCTGAATATTAAATATAAAGTCACATAAAATGAAACAAATGTTTTTTGACTTCAAAGACCAAAAACTTGCTTGCATACTAGAAAGAAAAGGAATTTTAAGATATGAATAGGATCAGCAGCTACTCACCATCACTATTAGAATAGTTTTAAGTCCAGAGGAGTTGCTTTTTACAGAGTTAAATTCACTGGAAAGAAAAAAATTCACTGAAAAGAATATCAATATGGAATTGCAGAGAGAAAAGTAACCGAGAAAGTAATACAGTACATGTGCTAAAACCAGGAAAAATGCATAATACTAAGTGCTCTACTGAAGACATGTTATTTTATGCTATATTGCTACATCCCCAAACTTTCACTGTAACCATCAGGTATCTGCAGAGAATTACCAGGCCTACACACAGATTAATTGCTGGCATACCTGAACCACCTTCATTGCATGTTTTCAATGGCCAGGTGGCTTAAATTCTGCCTAATGTACTGTCATTAGTATGTCCAAGAACTGCACTGCAGTCACACACTGTACTGCCATGATCACAGATGGAGTTTAGGATCATGAATGGAGCCTTTAGGATCATGCACTGGTCAGTGACAGGGGCATATTGGCTCCAGAATTACCTCCTTCAGTTACCTTCAGTTTATCTTGGACTATTTACCAGTTTATTCCCATAAGGTAGCTGAAGGAACTGTTGCACTGAAAGCAGTGTAACTGTGAAGCTGTGCAGCACCAGCTACAGAAGAATGCAGGAGTGAATGCCCGTGAAGCAGCACAGTGTAAAATCTATGCTGCTTCAGGTGCCTGAGACATCTCGGTTAAAGCTACCTGTGGCATCTCTGCAGTAGACTGCAAACAGCCTGTTAGAAAAGGAGAAAGCAGGGGGAAAAAAACCTCAGGAAGGGATGGTCAAAAGTGTGAATAAACCCACATAAATTTGAGACTCTGTTCAGTGACAAGGTGGTCTACTTGTGTCTCAGACACTTTCATCCTCAGCTCCAGATGCAGCTCACCCCACTGCAGAAACTGCGTAGTCCACAAAACTCTGTGTCAGTCCAGTAACTTCACAGTTCACACAACTTAGAATGTCTTACAGAATCAGATGTGGAAGGAAACGTGTACTGCCCATGACCTCTGCTCAGTGATGTCAATGTTGACAGTCACACATTTATACTCTGTTAATATTTGGATGCTCTAAAGCAGCCAGTGGAGCATATCACAATGTGCTTTTTAGTGAGTTACAACCCATGCCCTTTCAGTATCTTGGGATGGTAACAATTTCTAATGGCACATCATCTGACCCCATCATTTCAGTTCTCTCAGAAGCTTTAACTTAATTTGTAGCTTTTGTTGTTTTAAATTTTTTAATGAAAAGAATGTGTAAAGATGCATTTACTGGGTTAAAACTAAAGCATTGGCTGAACTTTTACAAAAGGCAAATGGGAACCAAAGTTTTAAAAAACATCCACCCAGCAGGTCTTTGCCCTGGAATAGGGTCATCTTGTACATCCAAGGACATGCCTTGGGATCTATTTTGACCCTTAGGTTCCCTCAGCTTGGCAGAATTGTTTTGCAGAGGTAGCCAGGGAATGTTTAAAGGCACTGAATGCATCAGGTGTGATTTGGTATAAAAGGAAAGGGAATAGCAGTGAGAATAGGGAAGAAGGGATAGACAGCTCTTGCAGTTGTTTTACATTATGCTGCATGGTACTAGAGAGCTCACCTTAACACAGCTATGGCATTGTTCTCTGGGAAAATTTTGATTTGCCTTTGGAGGCAGGTGAACTTGGAGGATGTGATGGGGTTCAAATTGTGATTTCTTCAGGGGATTTTCATACAAGAAGTAGATCAGAGTAAATAACAGTAGTTCTTTACTCACTTCTGAGCACCTGCATTTTGCATTGCTAAACCAAGGAAAACATTTCCAATATATTTGTATCTGTCCATTCCACTTTAGTCAGTGTGGAGCAGAGCTATTTTCTGTCACTCTGGAAATGCAGTTTGTGATTCTTAAGGAACTATATTCACTTTTGTTCCCAGTTTCCTAGCATAAATTTAGGAACTGCCAAAGTGTTACATCTCTGTGGATAATTTTGTCAGGAAAAATGAAATAAAACCTTACTCAGAGCATCTAAGTAACGGCTCAACTAATGACTTGAGCTGCAGCAGTAGCTATTAAATACACAGCTCTCACTTTTAAATACTTCAACTAAAGCCCTTTTATATTTCTGAAAACCTCAAGTTAGATAAAAATCTGAAACTAAACTCAAAAAGCCAATAAAATAAATCTTTGGCTGGTTAAAGGTAGACTCACTGGTGTTACACTGTCTTCTCAATTTTGAGAAGTTACATCACTGGCAGGAGGAAAGTGTACTGATTTCTTCATGTCTTCACCCATCCCCAGAGCAGAGAAGTACAAGTTGCCAAGAATCTCATTTGCTCTTTCATTTCTAGCTTTACAGAACAGAAATGCATCTAGCTGAGAATGCCACCGAAAATTTGCAATTAGTAGGGCAAACAGAAAAGCATTAATATGAACTTGTCCACAAGCACAAACAAAAGGCAGAACAATGTTTCCCAATCTTTGTACCTGGAAATGAGAAATAACATTTCAGAAGGTGGATTGAACCTTGTAAAATCTTAACTACCATCATTTGGAAATACTGCAGTTCTGACAAGTCAATTCAGGAAAGATGTATAATGTGATTTGGATATGTAGAAAGGAGTTTATATTTAGTGAGTAATTTCAGTGCATTGCTAAAAGGAATAAAAGATCTGAAATACAAATCGATCTGTTTTTCTTAAAGAAAATTCAGTAAGTTATCTCTCCAGCACAGCAAATGTGAAAGCAATAATAAAGAAACATTTTTCAGGGGAGACTCACAGCACTCTCTGAGAAACATAGTCCATTGATGCATCTGTGTAGAAACCCGGAAACTTCATCTCCCCTTGCTGTATGGACACTACAGCTGTCCTATTCCATTATGGTCAGGAGCACAAAGGTAAAGTTTACCCCTGACCTTTTTTCTTTGACAGTCACAAAGCTTTATTTTGCTTCAAGAAATCAGAAAAAAACAGAGCACTTTCAAACTCCGTTCTTACCAGACCTCCAGATATGCACAGATGGCAATGTAAATAGACTCATTAGTTAAAATCAGCAGGAACAAAGCATCTCAGAGCTGTCTGTGAGAAAAGCTATTAAAAACAGGGTATGAAGTGATTTCTGAAGAGGAAGCAAATGCCTCTGCCAGCTGCAGAAATACAGAGAAGAGGGAAATTTGAAATCCTCTCCCTTTACACAATCTCTACAACTCCTTATCGGTATGTATTAGATGACTGGCTGAGAGACAGACTGTTTTCACAGTGGGAAGCAAAACCCTGAGTTGCTATTATGGAATAAGTATTGAAAGATGGAGCACAGAAAGCAGCTGAAGTCAAACAGAGAGAGGAAATGTTTGTTATAAAAAATAGCAGAAGAATAAAAACAATGGAAGACTGAAGGAGAAAGACTAAAGGCCAGGAGAAAAAGTGTTAGGGAGAGATCCTAAAGAAATGCAGAGGACCAATGAATGAACTATTGCGGTCTTTGCCTCTCATCACCTATGACTGTTATCTCTGCATTTTTATTTTGGCAGAGCATCTGATCTGAATCTCTCACCCCTTAACTTTTCTCTTTTCTCACCTGTCCACAGCAATCGCTGTCATGGAGTAGATGCTGGCGAAGACGGCTGTGATTGGGAAGAAGTTGTGGAAGCGGCAGTAAGCCTCTCCAAAGTACCACTCGCTGTGCAGCGCATAGATGAAGTTGATGAGAGTATTGAAAGCAGCCATGGAGGCATCAGAGAAGGCCAGATTCACCAGGAAGTAATTTGTCACCGTCCTCATGCGCTTGTGAGCCAGGATAATCCAGATGACAATAAGATTGCCAAAAACAGCCACTGCCACCACAGCACCATAAGCCAGAGACCACAGGGCAATGCGCCAAGAAGGTTGTACAAACTGATTGGAGAAGTTGCCTGCTGAGGAGGCTACAGGGGCAGAAGCATTTGCAGCTGGTGCTTCCAGAGCCTGTCCCCAAGGATCGCCTGCTTCAGCAAGGCTCACATTCCACCTGCTGCTCATGCTCATGTTCCAATTGGCTGTGGGGACCGAAGTCATCGTGAGTGCTCTTCTCCTCTCTTCCAGGAATGATGTGCCTCTCCCACCTCCCTCTCCCAGCCCTCCAAAATCCCCACCAACAGATAAGAAGAGGGAAGGAAGAAAAGGGGAAGTAAGGCAGCACAGCAGGTACTGGGAAGGAGAGCTCTGTCAGAAAAAATCTTTGGCTATGCTGTTCAAACTGTTAGACGTGCTCTAACAGACACGTCAGGAGAGCTACCTCGGAGTAGAACAGCATCCTGTTTCTCCTCTGCACAGCCTCTTGCTTTTGATTTTGCTCAAGGAGAAGAGGACTGAGAGCCAAGGCACATTTTATAGGCTTGTGAGTTCCCAGCGTCACGAAGGGAGTGGAGCGATAAGCTCCATCGGCTGGTAAGCTAACACCTCTTTGCCTCTGCTCTCCCTCCCCTTTTATTTCATTCGTTGCCAGCAGCAGGCACTTTCAGGAGCTGTGGAAAGCATCACAGGGAAAATTAATTCTCATCTCATTTATGTTGAGAGATTTGTTTTATATTGTCTTTCTTTAAGTTTCTTTATTGTGCTTCCTTTTTTAAATAGTCTTTTTGCCCTGTATTTGCAGGGCTAATCAGCTGGCTTAGTTGAAAATCCCAGGACTGAGTCTGCCTTTTTTATTAAAGCTCTTTCCAGATGATTTTATTCCAGATCAATTCAGATCTATTTTTTTGCTGCTGTCTTTTCATTCAGTACATACTCTCCTTTGAACCATTCTGTTACCTACAGATTTAGAATAGTAACTCTTTCAGACAAATAAATACATCCTGCTGCTCTCTAATTTCTCTTTTCATTCTGTAATATGTAATTGATATCAAGAAACCTTTATAAAGCCATTTGCATGTTCAGCAGATACTGATTTTTACTGAAACAATATGCAGCCCTAAACATAGGTGTCTCCAGTTATAAGCAAAATATTAGGGGTTTGTTTTCTTTGTGTCTTTGAAAAAAAATTTAATTATTTTTAGTACTATTATTATTTTGAGCAGCCAATATTTTTATATGCAGCAATTTCTATAATGGTAGAAAAGGGTACATGAGGAAATTTAACACCGGATGCTTTCACATCCAAAATCAGTTTTCTTGTTAATATGTTAACAACAGCTGGCATTAGGAATGCGTGTTTTATGCATGGGTTGATTGCAAGGGACTTCAACTAACAAACCTTTGTTATTCAACAGGCTGCAGTATTAAGGGAGAAAATGTGTTTTAGTGCCAATCTTTCATGTTTCAACAATTTAGAGCTACTAGTCATCAGGAGAGATTTCAGTTGTATCACAGCAGTGGGAGCTATTCAACATCCCTATCAGCAATGACACATTCAGTACTTTTTAAGCAAAAGCTTCAAACAAAAATCAAATACTCCAGTGTATCACTTCCTCCCTGATGTATTTACTGCAGGAAGCAGTTCTGCACTTTAATTGTGAGGTCTTCACTGCAGTTTTCATTCGAATTACTGTAATTATGGCTGTTTCTATATGGGCTTTTACCAACTGACCCCAGCCCAAACAGCTGCCCATATCAGGCTTTGAAGCTTTGCTGAAAACCACAGAAGCTCTGCTGTAAATCACCTGGTGCTACAGCATGTCTAGAGCCCACCCACACACCCATGCAGATGCTTGTAACAGGAAAGTCACTGGAGTTAATCCCACCGTTCCATTTTGAATTTTAAATCTTCCACCTGCCTTTTCTTTCTTCCTCTCTCTGGAGGTGAGCCTGAAGAAAGGCATGGTAGAAAATCTGAGAGTTTGAGAGATGAAAAAATTCAAACAGTAGTTCCAAAGAGTGAGGAACAATGGAGTGACAAGTTCTAGCAGAGAGTTGGACGCTCAGCTCTTGACTCCAACAGCTTTGCTCCAGATTTTTGTACGGCTATAAGCCAGGGAGTACAAATCCAGCCGTGTGCCCTATGCCTTTCCACCTTTATGCCCAGACTAGAAACTCCAGACTTTATCCTTTTACTAAGCTGATGTGTTTTTCACATTCACACACCAGCTACAAAAGTGTCCCACATGCTTCTGTTGCTTCCATCCAGCTCTCCCAACCTCTGCTCTGTTATTCCTTTTCCTTCATTTCAGCAGAGACACAGGTACCTTATTTCTTGCACACAGTACTGACAAGTGTGCAGCAGAGTGCAAACATACAGGAGCAGAGTCACTGTGGTAACTTCCCCTGTATAGGAACATAAAGGATCTGTGTTTGAACTACTTGCTATAGTTCATGGAGTCACAGTCTGGTCATGTGTGTAAATTCTCTCTCAGGTTTCCCTGGAAAATGTGCAATATGCAGTAGTGCTGCAAACTAGGGGTTGGATTTTGAGCTTGAAAGCAGAAATCTAATTTCTTGTTCTGGAACGAAGCTTGTTCTAGCTTTGTCTTGAAAAATTGCTTGCCACTGCATGCCAGGTGTTCAGGAGAGACCATTCCCATGTGTCTTTCCCTAATCATCTGTAGTGCCTCCAAAGGAATTTGTTCTCAATGCATTCCTAGTCACAATGTGAGAAGACAGGACAAGGCAACATCCCCTTATTCTAGCAGAGCTGTATATAAACTGAGTCCTTGAGACTTACTTTAAACACAAATCAGGAAGCTTTTTGTAGTCTCTGTGAAATATAGGCCACCAACACAGGAGTGTCAGCTTTGCAGTGTAGAAATCAAAGTGTCACTAATTCTGTCTTCCTCTTCAGAGGTACCCTCAGGAAATAAGCCATCCCTGTAGGGAAATTTTTAAACGCTATGCTCTTCCCCATCCCCTCTCCCCCATACATGAGAAGAAAAACTGTGGGGTACCATTAGCATAAAGGACAATCTAGATTTTTTTATTAGTCATTTGCTCCGTAAGGTGGGTGTTACCAGCCTGCAGCATGTATCTGAAACTGGCAGAAGACATGGCTGAGTATCTGGAGGTGTTCTGGAGGAGAAGTGGAAAACTGAACAGCACAGGACAAATGTTGGGCAGCTGAATCAGTCCCCCATGGGGAATATTTATGACTCCTTTTGGAGATGACTAAAATTTGCTAGAATAAATTCTCTGTGTTCTGGCTTTCATTCTTAACTGAAACCACAGAGAAGCAGTTTGGTACAATCAACTGGAGCAAAACCACATTCTCCTACATCCAAAGGCCTACAGCAAAAAACCAGGGTGATCTGCCTTGCTAATGTTTTACTTAACTGAATAAGAAAAGATGTTAGGCAGCCAGTCATTAATTGGATCTTATCTATAGAGGAAATTCAAATACATAGTGATGTCAACTGTGCTTCTCCATCAAAATTCCTATTGATTACACATTTACTGATTGAAGTTTAGTCAGCTGAAGGCCATCAGCATTGAGTTTCTCAAAAAAGTTCCGCAGCAACTTTGGTGAAAAAATCTGTATTAGTAACTTCTGAGTAGCATAATCTGCCTGACTGGGATGCACCTTATGCAAAGGAGTAGTACAAAAGACAAGGATCTGTGTTCTTTTCTCAGTCTCTCACAGACAATAGAGGGTAACTGTGCTGGTGTTTTCTTCCACACCTGTTACAGGCATGTGATTTCTTATGTTAACTTTTGGCCATCCCAGCTGATGCACATTTGCAGTGGGAATGTTTAATTTTCCACTCTGCAAGACTACTCAGTTTTAGAGTGACTTTTTGCTGGTCATCTGCCATCTCCTGTTTGCTGATGGTCATATGCTCCTTGGCTTTTCCACTGATTTCTACTTTGTGCTTGTGTAAAAACATGTTGGACTTTTAAACTGTGGTTAAACCTGCCACTTTTAGAAGCTCCCCATTCCCAGCTTCACAGAAACACTAGGAAATGTCAAAGAAATATCCGAAGTGTGAAGAGAAAAGTAGCTGTGATTGTCTCTGCTTCTTCATTTGTTGTATAGTTTGAAGCTGTTTTTCACAGTTCCAGCTTAGTTGGCTCCTTCTTAGCCAGGGTGGAAGGTAAAATCCTGACTTAGCATCTTGACTAGAAGGTAGATTTAGAAGTTACTCTTTTCTTAGCTATTTATGAGATTATGATTTAATTTTCTACAGGTCTTCTGGTGTACTTGAAGTTTTTGTTGGAAATTGTTATTCCACTAAATTTTTCTGTGTGCTGTGGGAATGAGAGACAGACAATATCAACATTATTGCACTAGTAGGGATTTGTGGTAAAACAGCAGCCTGCACAGTATCTCTATTTAGCATAAGCAATAACTGCATCATTAAGAAGTTTCACAAGGCCTGTCCTCTGTCCTTTCTTTTGCATACAGAACAGAGGGCATAGTGAAGTTTGCTTTTGGTTTTGGATTTGCTTGCTTGGTTAGGCTTAGCCTAGTAACCTCTTTCCCTGCCTACTTCCTCCAGTGCCCAGCTGGAAGAAATGATCCTTCAGCAGGAGCTTTTTTTTTCCTTCAGCTTTGATAGCCCCCGTTCAGCAGTCGGTCATGAAAAGGTTCAGCTAGGGCAGCAGAATTTATGCAATTTAAGGATGCTCAGCACTGTCCTATTTATCATGGCTGTGTGTTTGCATTGTGCTGCTGTCATGACAGTGCCATACTACCTAGATTTTGAACAGTTTGCTTTTATTTGTGTAGCTTAAAACACAGCTGGAAAACTCAGTTTGAATTTGGTTTCTGATAACTGTTTATGAATGCAGAAGTCTTATTCCTGTCACCAAATGCAGATGACTCAGTAGGATATTTAGCAGCTTCACAAGCTTGCAAGTAAGGATGTTGCAGCAAAGGGGAAGACCAAAACCAGAAATATGGTATGTGACTCTTCATCATGGCTAGAGCAGCCAAAGGGTGGAGAAAATCAGAGCCAAAGAACTGATTAGACAGGTTTTCTTCTGGAATATGATGTTGAGATGCAACTTCACTGGAACTATTTCTAGAATAAAGTAAAACTCAATGGGTCTAGAGATGAGTTATGAGAAATGAACAGTAAATAGAAATGAAGACTATTTTGAATTTCAGATAATACAAATTATTTTGTATGAGAAAACTTTTTTCTTCTTCAATGAAAGAGTTCTTCAGCCATTGAGACTTTGATCTTCTGATCCTCCTGAAAGGCTAAATATATGTGTTTTCCATTGCCATCAGCATAGATTATCCCTCTGTTCCTTTAGCTGCTACACATAGGACATGACTGTAGCTGCTAAATAGCTGGTACAGTGAAGTGCCTGTGCCAGAATGTAATTTGTAGGACACAGGTGTTCTGTGAAAAGTAATTCTTACTCATTTGCTTTCCTGGTCAACTAGGGCTTTGAGAGGAAAATGCATTATACAAAGTGTGATACCAGCAATTTTTTGGGAGAAATTAAGTGGATTGATTCAAGTGGTTCTTCTACCTGACAGCAGTATATCTGGAGAGGACGTAAAAGCAAAGTGAAATGGACCATGGGATAATAAACATTTTCCTGAGTTATTCTGATTAGTCTCCTTTCCTGCTGTTATTGTTCTCCTCTTTGCATTCTTTGTGACAGTTCTTGACACAAATTAGTAGGGAACCTTCACTGATACTTTTTTTTTTTTCCCTAGCTGTTGTACATTCTTTATTTTCTCTAGTGGGAGACAATTTATTTGCAATTGTAAATCCAGGCACCTCTTCCTTTTTTTCTTTCTCCAACCTCTCAAGGGACATGTCTAATGTCATAGGTGAGATGAATTGGCAACTGACTTCTATTGTGCACTGAATATGTTTCTCCATATTCTTCTCTTCTTTTAAATTTCTTTAATAACTTTTGTAAAAGTTACCTTTAACAACAGTCACATAAGTCAGAATGTATTTGATTGGATCTTGTAGGTTCAGAACCTACAGTCTTGAAATTATTGGGTAGTTGCTGTAGCCACCTGAAATTCCTGTGGGCCTGTTTGCAAGTTCATTGAAGTAAATCAAAGAGACACCTACTGGCAAAACTATTTCCTCTGTCTCCTACAGGGCTCTTTCCAGCAGTTTGTTTCCTTACAGACATCCAAATTAAGGGGGATTTTATTGGTGACTTTTCTGACTCTTGAAGGTACTTATTCAGTTAAATACATATATTGCATATCATAAATTTACCTACATATTCTTACATAATAAAATGTGTATTTTAAGGTCTCGAGCAAGTTGAAAAGGCATGGATGGAACCTCAGTAATTCAGTGGTGAGTAAAATCAGAAAATAAGATTTTCTGATAGCTTTACCCATGTTATTTATAGAGCATGAGTGACACATCTCTGTCTCACTGTTAGCTGAAAAGTAAAACAGGCTTTTTGACTTGGTTTTTTAATAACAGGAGATATTATCTTATCATTGTGGTATCAAAAGAATATTTTATATATTTTTTCTTTAATTAAAATAAAATTTTTATGGATTGGTCTTCATATAAAGCACTACAAACAATTCACAGGTTTCAAAAACCATCTAGGCAGTATTTCTAAAAAAAATATGATCTCATCTGCTTTAGAAGATTAATTGGGACATCTGTACGAAACTGTATTCTGTCAGCATAGAAATAGTTGGTTGCTCTTTGTTGTACAAGTTTTAAAAAGTATAAATTTATATATGATGTTACTATGTTCTTATGACTTTTGACCAAAAGTTATATTGCATTCTAAGTGCTAGAGCAGGATCAGAGTAAAGTGAATTTTGTAATTGTTTGTGTGGTAGGCATATGGTAATTTAGAAAAGCTGTATCTGCAAATGTGTTATAAATATAGGAGGCAGCCTTTGGTAACATAGAAAACTTTTGTCTTGAAATATATCTATTTTGCATGGAAAATAAAGGATAAAATGAAAATAATCTCAGCTATTCTCTCAAATGTGTAAAAACACTTGTTCTGCATTTTTTAACCTGATCTGTGCCCTACCTTTTTAGAATCCAGTTTTTTCATCTGCAATAAAAGTGGAAAGGAGCTCTGAACTTGGCTTTTCCACATCCTAAACCACTGTTGTGGCCTAAATGGTGGCAATGTCTTGTCATATCTTGTGCATTTGCCCGTGTGACTGTCAGTGGAAAAGAAACGACTGTCAAAACTGATGCACCAGGATTATGGTATTCTTATGACATTTTATCACACACCTTCTATTCCTAAATTATAGAGTTTCTTAAGCCAAAAGTTCTGCTAGTTAGTTGGTGTTCAGAGAAATAATTCATTTATTTGTCCAAAATCCTATATGAATCACCTGTGTAGATTTTTATGGAGCCTATTATTGAAATTATCATGTCTTAAGAATTAGTATTTTTACTGAAAGTTTATGTGTTGCAAAATGTATTTTTTTTCTTCTCCTTAATATTAAGGTTCTGTCTCTCTGTTCTGTGACCTTTCTTCTTCCTTTGGAATTGGAATGAAAGGAAAAGCAACTACTGCCATATCAGTGAAATTGTGGCCTCAAGAAGTCAGTCAGTCTCTTGCACCTTTTCTGCAAACCATTGCACCATCTAATTTCTGCTATGACATGTATTTACAAAGGAGTTCCTATTAATTTGATTTTCTATATTCATGTTGAAAGAGATTATTTAAGTGAGAACAAGAGTTCAAGTGACCTAACCTTTCTCAATAATTCAGCAAGTTCCAGAGGTATTGTAAGACATGAGAAAGGAAGGCAATTAATTTTCTGAGGTGAAATGACTTAGGCTAATTTATTTTTTTTGTGGATATGACATATATCACTAGATGAGTTTTGAACAAGCTGTAGCAAAGAGGGAGGGAGAGTCATGAAAGCAAAATCTAGTAACTAAATATAATTTATAAAGAATACATCTTATTAATTTGGTTCCAAGCATTAGCATTTAGAGTCGGTGACTAATAATTTTGAACATCGTAGAACATACTTAGAGTTTTATCATCATGTTCTTTTAAAAATTTTTTTATTAATTCTCAAGTAACAAGCCACTTCTAATCCTCATTGCTGGTTTTGAAACAAGAAAACAACTTTTTAGTGGAAATGATAAAAAAATCAGTAGATAGCCTTTCTACTGCTTTCCTGATCCCAGAGTCAAGGCAGATGGATTGACAGTGTGTACATTACAGTACATCTGTAATTTGTCATTGTGCTAACAGTGATGGTATTTGATCCTCTAGTGATTTCTCCAACCATATTAATCTGGCAACAACATTGTTCTCTTTAAGGAATGCCATTCATTTAGGGTTGGTAGCAGGTAGCAATATCTTGCCAAAAATGCCTTCTGACTTTACTGGATTTCTTTTAAAACAAAGATGAATATCCTTTCCTGTCTAGGTAAACAGTAAATGAAGAGGCTCACAGCCTGAATTCTCCACACATGTGCATACCCCTGTTCAAAGACATAAACAATTACAGACAAGGGTGTTTTGAAGATAATTTTTGTGTCTTTTGATTGAATAAGATGTTTGTTTCCAACAAGTGACAAATGAAAATGAGTTCTATGGAATTACGAACTTACAAACTAAGCCTCACTGTAGAAAAACAGATGCAACTACCCTTGCCTGATGCAATGGCTCTTATAAGAGAGTAGCTGATAAAAAGACTATAAAAGGAGGACAGAGAACTGGAACTGGAGAAATTAAAATGTGAGTCTTCCTTACCTTTCCTGAGGCAGACAGGAAAAAAAAATCTTTCTGTTAAATCTCTTACATTCCCTTCAGGCTGTTGTCTGAAAATAATTTGTTCTCATGTAGCAAGCACTGGGGATAGAAGCTATTTTATAAATCTTTTGCTTTTTTAAAACCAGATGGTGGGTGTTGATAAAATGTTTGTTGTCTCCCTAAATTGTTCAGATAATCTAATTTTATCGAGTAGAATTTGTAGTGGTAGGAATTATCTGTAGAGGTAGCATTTGTAGGCTGAAGAAACGAATTTCTTGTGTCTGACTTCATGTATTCAGAGTGTTATCTAATGGATTTATTTCCAGATTTATCTGGTGGAGAAAGGGCCCTCCATCTCTCCTGCTGTAGAACTCACATTTTCTTTTATGGATGATAAAGATAGGGAACTCTTGGGCTGGTGTACACACACCAGCATTGCCCTAATGAAACACTGCTAGCTTAGAAAGATGAACTAATGTTCCCTGCTGCAAAAGCAGTGTTTTTCCTTCATGTTCTTATTCCTCACTCGCTAGTGTGTGGGATGCCCAAGAAGGAAAAGCAAGCAGCGATTGGAGTCTGAATCTGTGGAAGCAGACAATGACAGCCACTAAAACCAATTTACATTCACTACAAAAAGAGAAAACCGGAGAGAAAGAATCCAAAGTAAGGACTAAAGGGTAAAGGAAAAATCACTGAATAGCAGATAAATGGGTGATTGGAAAGAAAGCGTTGAAGATAATTGGAAACTGAACCAAATTGTTTGGGGGATGAGGGAGAGGAGGAAAGACTGAAGCACTGCTTTTGTCTGTGGTTATATTAAGGCTTGTATAATGATGAATTTTGACAGGCATCCATAGTGATGGATGCAGTTGTATCTGTCAACACAGAGCTGCCTTGTTTAGACCTCTGTCTTTCAGCAGCAGAATTTTATTCATCCTCCGTCCAGATGCTTCTCATGTCTCCAGACTTCAAATGAAAGCATTTGACTTGCAGACTGTGGAAATTGTTTATTTTGTGAAATACCGCAAAGCATTGTGCATGGGAGCAGGGTTTTTAAAGTTTGGGTTTTATTTTTTTTAAATCTAAACTTTTGAGAAATTCCACGTGAGAATTTTCACTCCAGCTTTATGTTGATTTTTTTGTCTTGATTCAGGACCAAAGTACATATTGGAATTTCTCATGGCTGTACTCTGGAGGCTGGTTTTTTTGCATATTATCCAGCTTGTGGCATCTCTTTACCAGCAGCTCGAAATCATAATGTCAGGAAATTGTATTTTGATAATATGGATGTAAAATGGTATGTTTCACTTGAGGATTTTCTTTATCCAGTTGCAGCTCCCTCACCACGACTGCCATCAATCTGCAGCAATCAGTTGTGGGTTTCACTGCTGTCACATCTTGTTTGAAAAGAGAAAACTGTTCTTTTTGTAAAGCAAAGTGCAACCTGGCATTCCAGGTTTATACGACTGACAAATTCATGTTGATGTGTTAATCAGTGTATGTTGTCACCTTTGTGCCGAGCTCTTTCCTGTCAGAACGGCTCTTTGTCCCACGGGCTTTGTTTTTTTGCAAGATGCTTTGCTAATGCAATTAATCATCTAATCCAGGAAATCATCTCCCATCTTAGGAAACTGACATCATCTTTTCTGCTGTATATACTCTGCATCTTTTGTCTATGGTGGAATCATAGACTCTTAGATACATCTAGGATGTGTTTTATCATCATAAATTGTTACCAGCCCTAGCTCCAAATCCCATGCGAAGGTGCTACTATATATATATTCTGAGATATATATATATATAGTATTTCCTGGTTGGCACAGAATGTATGATACTAGATTTAGAGATAAAACCCTTCAATTTTTAAAAGAAAGGAAGCTCAGTGAAGTAAATTACTCCTCTGAATTTCTGCTGAAATGAAAAAGTGATTCAACAGCCACTGAGAGTTTCAAATGGAGTGACGGTGCTGCTGTTTTTTTATTCAATAAAAGAGGTCTCAGTAGTTCCAGGTAAGTACAGGATGACTCTTGAAAGGTGAGCTTCCGGGTGAAGAGATGGCTACCAGGTCTTTTCCAGGAAAAGATGGATAAAGCTGAACCCTCTACATGACTATGATCAGCTGTAGCTTTCGATGTCAGAGATATAAAGAACTGAGGAAGCATATTTCCCCCAGTGTGCCATTCAAGTTTTTGTTCTGTGGTGTCCTGGGAACTTACTGAGGGGGTCAGATTTAGGGTACCATACTTAATAGTCATGATGAGACCTAGCAAAAGTGGTTTTATATGTGGTTTATACTTTTGCTAGATCCAAAAGTAAAGAATATCTTGCCCCAGAAAGGTATTCCATCTTGTCTCTTAAATTTCTGGCCTGATAATTTCCTAGAACTCCCCCTAATATTGTTGTTTACAAAACTCAAGAAATAGCCATTCTCTATTTTCTCCAAACCTGTTAAGATGTTGTAGATGTGTTTCTCTTGCAAGCAGAGGATTTATAACATTTTTAAACCTTCCCAACTGTAAACTACACCATAAGTCTAATTTCTGTTAAATATTGTCGCCTTTCTCTTGCAAATCTGCAAACCTGTATCTTTTTTCTGAATTATTATAGTTGCATTATATATGAATAGAACAATATAGTTGTGTTTTGTTCTTTGCACTCTTTCTGGTAGTTAATATGAAGAGTTAATATGTCAATTAACATGAACAGCTAATATGTGAATTTTGGTTGCTATAAGCCAGTGCTTTCTAAGAGTCAGGCAGCCATTTAAAGCCTAACATGGTGGGCCCATAGCTACAGGGAAAAGCTCTTTATTTCGTCAAAGTTGTTACTGACTCTTTTGGTAGTAAAGGCTCTTTCTATACATGCTATGTTATTTACAGGATTTAAAATTTCTTTCATTAAAATAATATTTAGAAAACTCTTCCAGAAGGCAGTTTGAAGAACTGCAAGCATACCCTGGGAAACCAGCAGGCAAATGAGATGGGTTTTCACTGGACCACTCTTGTCTTCGAAGATCAGAATCCTAACTTCTGGATTCTTGGCATGATTGTTCTTGTGTTAGGGAATTGCAAAGGATGGGTGGCCAGAGAAAGAGAGAGAGGATAGGAGTGTGGCTGTATAAATCTTTGAAGCAGCCATCCCTTGGGAGAAGATATAAATTAGGATAAGTGAGGCACAAGAATTGCCCTGGTAGAAGAAAGCTGGGGCACCTGTCAATTTCTTTTATAATTATTTACATATCAGCTAATGAGATAGGAAAGGGCAGGTTTTTGTTGTATGATGAGCTGGTAATTTATAATTCAGGCAGTTGCATGACTTCACCTGTTTTTATTTTCTTGGATTATTAAGACAAAATGTAGGCATTCCTGTAGGACTTTAAAAAATAAAGGAACATCAACAGATTATCAAAATCTGTAGAAAAATATTAGTCCCTCTTACATGTTACTAGTCTTTTACAATGTCTACAAATAAGAGGATTTCTTCTAAATCCTGTAAAATTTTTCTAGTTAGGATGAATTTTTAAATTAGATTCTTAGTAGCTTTAGCTAGAGATTTTAGCAGTGCCTTTCAGAATTATAGAAAGCACAAAATGTGGAAGAAAACTACTGAATGATCATAGAATGACTTGGGTTGGAAGGGATCTTAAAGGTCATGTAGTACCAACCTCACACCATGGGCAGGGGCACCTTCTACTTGACCAGGTTGCTCAAAGCCCCATCCAGCCAGTCCTTGAACACTGCCAGGAATGAGGCATCTGCTGCTCTTCTGGGCAACCTGGTCCAGTCCTTCATCACACTCACATTAGAAGGTTTCTTCCTAATATCCAATCTAAACGCTCTTAGTGTGAAGGCATTCCTTCTTATCCTATTACTACATGCTCATGTTAAGAGTCTCTCTCAAGCTTTCCTGTAAGCCCCTTTTAAGTACTTGAAGGCTGCTATAAGATACCCCTGGAGCCTTCTGCAGGCTGAACAACCCCAACTCTCAGCCTTTTCTTGGTAGTTTAAAGCTTCTGGAAGATGATCATCATGAGTAAAATGTGTAAGTCCTCTATAAGGAATATGCATTATCACAGATTAAAAGCAAGCCTTAAGTAACAAGTCTCCAAACTGGTAGGACTACAGATTAGAAATGGATAAATGTACCCTTTATTTGGCAAAATTAGCATAGAAAAAAACCCAGGCAGAATATACAATTAGTCCCTCATTAATTATGACTTAGGAGGTTACAAGTGGTGTTTCCCACCAGGGCTCAGTATTTGGGCCAGTCTTGTTTAATATCTTTATTGACAAACTGGATGAGGGGATTGAGTGCACCCCAATGTGGTTTGCAGACAGCACTAAGTTAGGTAGGAACGTTGATCTGCTGGAGGGTAGGAAGGCTCTGCAGGGGATCTGGACAGGCTGGATCAATGGGCCAAGGCCAGTTGTGTGAGGTTACACAAGGCCAAGTGCCAAGTCCTGCCCTTGGGTCACAGCAACCCCAGGCAGTGCCACAGAGAGAGAGAGAGAGTGGCCGGGAAGCTGCCCTATAGGTAAAAGGACTTGGGGGTGCTGATGACAGTTGCTGAACATGAGCCAGCTGTGCCCAGGTGACCAAGAAGGCCAATGGCATTCTGGCTTCTGTCTGTGGCCAGAAGGACCAGGAGGCCACATTTCAAATCCTGTATTCAGTTCTGAGCCCCTCACTACAAGAAGGGCATTGAGGTGCTGAAGTGTGTCCAGAGAAGGGCAGTGGAGCTGGGGCACAGGTTGCATGAGGAAGCTGGGGGAGCCTGGAGGGTATTCAGCCTGGAGAAAAGGAGGCTCAGGCAGAGGGAAGCTGATCACTCTACAACTGCCTGAAAGGGGTTGAAGACAGGTGGGGGTCATTGTCTTCTCCCAAGTAACAAGCGATTTGACAAGAGGACATGGCCTCAACTTGAACAAGGGCAGGTTTAGGTTCGATATTAAGAAAAATTTCTTCAAGCATTGGAACAGGTTGCCCAGGGAAGTGGTGGAATCACTAACTGCTAACCCTGGAGGTATTTGCAAGACAGGTAGATGTGACACTTGGGGACTTGGCTTAGTGGTGACTTAGTGGTGCTGAGTTAACGGTTGGACTTGATGATATTAGATGTATTTTCCAACCTTATGATTCTATGATAATCAGGCTGGTTGATTAATTTAATCTTTAATCTGTCTGGTATCTGAAAAACAAAGTCTGTGCCAGAAACACCTTGACTGCATAACTGTTATTCTTTTGGGATAAGAATCTAAGAATTACACTGACAAGAGAAAACTGACGACAGCCTAAATGACAAGGGGAAAAATTAGCATTTGCTTCAGAAGGGTAGGAGGCTGTTTACATTAATGTCTGTCATACCTAATTCTTAAAGGTCAGTACAGTTTCTTTTTAAGAAAACAATAAATTAAGTAATACAGCAATAAGACATCAGACACTGTAAAAATAGATATACTGTCATCGAAGAAGAATGCTGACATTTTGCAAGAGATGTTGGAAGAGTCAATGGAAAACTCTGAAGAGGGGAAATTATGTATTTTCAAACATCTGTAAGAGTTAATGATATTTTCAGGAGAGTGACAGTGTTTGCAGTTCAGTAATGGCATTCATTTCAGGCATTTGGGTCTGAATTTTGATTTAGAGCAGCTGAAGTGAGCCTTTTATCAGCCCAGCTAGTTCAGTGGAAGCTAACAAAACTGTGTAAGGAACTGCTCAGGAGTTCTTGTTTGTATATGAGCCTGGAGCTAACAAAATCATTGGCAGTTATTCAGGTAATCTCAAAAGCATCTAAAATGAGGTACAGGATCTCCTTGGAAAAGAGTACTGCATTTTTGGTGATGAAATGTTCTGGTTTTGTTAGTCTGTTTTTAAACCTTGGGAAAATACACCCTAGTCCTTCCTTTCAAAGCCTCTGATATGGACATCCGTGAATAAATTGTCTGGGAGGGTTCCCTATTGCCCTTACAGTGACTTGTGTGTGGCACTTCCTTGCTGAAGGCAGCACTTCCAGCTCCTTCCAGGCACCTGTAAGATTGGTGCTAATTAGAGAGAAGAAGAGCTGAGAAAATGTAAAGGTGCTAGGCTTGAGGAACAAGCAGCTGATGGAAATAGAGAAGCACAAAGGACAGAGCTCACTGTGTAGCTGCTGTCCACTCATGCAAGCCTCTGGAAAAGTAGCAGAATAAATTTCAAAGAAGGACCTTCCACCACCAAGCTCTTATTAATAGTAGTCAAACTTTTATTAAATGCTAGTCAACTTATTTATTCTCTTTTGTAAAAGCCGGCAATATTTTTTTCTCTAAATATGAATATATTGAAAATAGCTGCCTGAGAACAGTGAGAAACATAGAGCAGAATCATCCTGTTTTGTTGTAAATAAACTTTGCCATGGTGTCTAATTGGCTGCACTTGGAGATGTACAGGCCATCTAGGACAGCAGCAGCATTCAGAATGAACAGCCATCTTTCACAAAATCACCAATTGCTTGTCCTTTGATGCTGTTTAAATGCAAAGATTCTAGTTTATACGAAGATTTTTTTGAAAAGGGAGAGGACACACTGTCTTTTAAATAGTTCACTTCTTCAGCTGAAATAGAAAAATAAACTCGTAAACAGTAATTCACAGTAATTATCTGAATGATTTTCCAGCAGAGATTTATGTTAGAAGGATGTGAAAGTCAAAGCATGAGAAAAGGTTACAGAAAATACCTCTAGGTTGTGTTCTTCAGGCTTTTATCTAATAATCACTTCCTTTGGATGCTTGTTTTGTAAAGTAAATGACTAATGTTTATAAAGCTTTTTGGAAAATATGAATGTAAACAGTGTGCAAGTGCTCACTGTTATTACTACACATGAATCATTGTATTTACAACAGCAATGACTTGTTTCGGGCATGGACCCAATCCATCTCACACTGGGTTTGATAGGATGCATTTTCTCTAGGCTAATGAGGAGGTCCAAGTAGTTGACTTTTTCATGTCATTTAGGGAGGAAAACCAGTTCTTTTTCCCAACATTTTCGTTATATAGAGAGACTCTAATAGAAATCCTGCGGATTTTTTCTTTACCCTTAATAGCGGTTCCTGTAAGTATTAATTCTTCAAATGAAGTAAGTAATATTGTCATCTTGGAAAAACAGCTGAAAGCCCAGACTCTCTAGTACAGAGGAATAGCTTGGGAGTGACAATGTCTGCTCAAAGGTAAATTCATCAGCCAGTTCACATTGTTGTTTAAGAGTACTGAAATAAAGTTTTGGCAGCCATCACTTTTTGACAGAGACTGAATAGAAATCCGTGCAATTTGGGACTTTTGGTCACAATTTCTTACCTATCTGTTTTCAGTTCTGCTTAAAGGGTAGCTGCATCACCCCATTTCTTAGCTGTTCCTGTTGTGAGAAATACTACCACGGAAACTTTAACAGAGCTTTGTTTCTTGTCTCTTCTGCCAGCTGTTAGAATAGTACAGAACAGACTGTAACAAAGAACCATCTTAAGCAATGTGACTTAAGAAGATTTTAATACTTGCTGGAAGTGAGAGAAAATGGATCACTGAAGAAATATTTAAGGAAACTGACATTAACAAAGAGAAAAATGCTAAGTTCTTAAATCATCCATTTTACTCACTCTGCCTGGAGTAGCTATTGATAGTGTAAGCTCAGTTTCACATTACTTGTATAGGTTTGTTGTTTTCAGGTTTTTTTTTTACAATTTCCTTTCATCAGTTTCTTCTCCTGCCTTTTCATTTGTTTTTGTTCCCTGACTTCAAGATTTCATTCCCTTTCATGAAAGGAAATTCTTCATTTCATGAAAGGAAATTAAATCTTGCCATTTCAATGAGGATCAGTTTGGCAAGGTTTGGTCCATTTCCCTGCACTTCATGTCAACCTTTCCCCTTTTATTGTTTCCACTTTGGTGCAGATTTTTTTTTTTCAGCATTCCCTTTCATCAATTTCTTCTGTCTTTTCATTTGACTTTGTTCCCTGATTTCAAGATTTCAATGAGTACAATTTTGGCACATGTGGGTTCTTTCCACTGAACCTCATTTCATTACAATCCATTTGGTTGTAGTCACTCCTTTTCCAAATTTTTTTATTTTTTAAAAAAATTGCCTCTTATTTCATCATCTCTCCTTTCCAGAGTGTTTGTTACACTTCCTTCTCTGATTTCAAGTTTTCATTTCCTTTCATGAAATGAAGAATTTCCTTTCATGAAAGGAAATGACATCTTGCTATTTCAATGAGGATCGATTCAGCAAGGTTCGGTCCATTTCACTACCCCTCATTTCATCCCAATCTATTTTGTTTTAGTCATTTCGTTTCAGAATTTTTATCACCCCACATTTAGAGTTTGATGAAAAAACCACTGCTTTAAAGAGGCTTTTCAAGGTGGCTATGCTGACATCCCGTCTTTGTTCTACCAAAGCAGAGTGCCTCTTTGACTTTACCAGTCTGTTATGTGCAACAACTTTTATTGAGGTTTGCTATATATCACTGTGCTATGTAATTTCCTTCTGTTTTCTTAGCAGACATTATTTTTCCTGTCTAGACATTCCAGCAATCAGATGTCTCTTAGTTCCAGCATTTTTAGCATTCATATGCAGGAAAGTTTAGTAGCATTAATTAAGTCCTGTGTCAAAACCCCGCAAAATGGTTGTGACCGAGCCTTATGCTTTAAGAGCATGAGGTGTCTTTTGCCCTCATGGTCTTACCATACAACAGTATTAAGAATACTCAGCTGCCTGTTTTACTCAAGTACAACAATATCAATGAGCACCCTGAGCCTCTCTGAAACTTGTGGGGCTGAACAGGAGATTGGGGAGTGTGGCACAGAAAGCTCTGGGCTGAGCAAAGAGTTTTGTGTGCACATGGGAATGTCTTCCTTGCTTGTCTAAAGTTACTTAAGTGACATATTTTGTCATGTAGAGTGTTGAAGTCTGAGAGGCTGAATTCATGCTTGACTTGCCCTTGCTCACCTTTCCTGTACCATTGCTGCTTGAAACAGCCCCATATTAGAATAAAATGGGGAGACTAGAAAGAAACATCAGCTTGGAAAACACAGGTCTAAGCTGGTGGCAGTGGTGTTAGAAAATTTATTTTAACTTTTTTTGTACAATTCATTTATCTCTCCTCAGGCTTCTCTCCACATCTCCATATGTGACATGAAATGCATAAAATTCCAATGATGAGCTCCATACAGTATCTGAATCCATCTCTATCTCTATTGTTTGTAAAGCCTAGTTTTTACTTCAGTTTGCTCTAAACAGATTGTGGAAGAATGCTAAACCCCCTTAATTTCTGGACCACAAAAAGCTTGACATTGAATGTGTAGGGCTTTATATTTTCTAAATTTAATCCACAGAAAATGGCAGGAAATTAAAGTAAAACCTCCTTTTTTAAAGTGCAAATTTTTCAAAGTTATAATAATTTCTTATAGACTAAAAATATTTTCAATTCACTGTACATTTAAAGAATTCTTACGATTTTTTAGAATACTGAATCTTTCAACATTTCTGAAAAGAAGTCTCTTGTCTGGAATAGTACCTATCCATATATGTGTCCAGTCAAGATAACAGGACCTTAGACTTCTGGCAGTCATTGATTGCTTGGACAGTTGTTTTGCTCCCTTTCATGTTTAAGATAAAAAATTTCAGAAGATACCTTTGTATTTAAAGAAAAGAGCTTGTGTCTTGCATTTGAAGCCACACATTGCAGACCAAATACAGGATAACACAGGATCAAATGGGAGCTGTGTTTCTGTCTCCACAGATACATAATTAGGCAGTGCAGAAGAGCAATGACTCAAACTATTGGACAGGAAAAGTAATATTTAGTACTTGGTAACTAATGCAAATTAAGTCATGCTGAACTGCCAACTGTGGCAACTATATGTAGCTGTATCAATTAATAATAAAATTTCCTGGTTTGAGGATAGAGTTGAAGAATGATTTATCAAGCTCTTTTTCTTCAAGGGGATGAAATGATGGTAGCTGTTCACCTTGTTTCTGTCATGCTATGGTTATGAGTTATCAAATACATTGTTAGAATTGGCCCTTATTTCAGCACCAAAGATGATCACTTGTGTTTAGTTTATTGGGTGGGAATCTGTGCAAACACAACTACTTGATGAAATTTGTGTAAGACTTGTTTACAGAAACGCAACAAAAAGTACTGAGACAGCATTTGGAAACTTGGAATGAAAGTGGAACCAACAATAAAATACCTTTTTATAGTTTAAGAAATAAACAGAATTTAAATTAATTTCCATCCCTGTCATTGTTGGCCAGTGGAAACAACACTGTGTTGCTGTTACAGCTGAAATGACAGGCTTTTCACAGCTTTCATTCCTTGAGTTGATTGGCTGAGAAGTTCCTGGTAAATAAGGACTTGAAAAAGGTACAGGGAAACTTGTAGCACAGCACAAGACAGCTGTCAGCGCTGCTAAGGAGTTAAAGAAACACAGCCTGGAGATAATTCAGAGGTGGTACCTTATGCGTCCTACTTAACCCTTGACACCAATCCAAACTCTACACCACAGCCTTGTGAACAGCTATAAGGATGGATAGAAGATGGTTTTGAGGGATAAGTGAAAAGAAAAATAGCTGCAATCAGTGGTCTTCTGATTCCTGAGTGCCCTACTAAGCTATTGAGAGTACACTGTTACTATAAGACCTAGTTTCTTTTCTGTTCAGTACCATTTTTCATGTAGTTCCTTTGGAATTAACTACAGCAGAATAACTGTCTGTTAATTTGCATCCAGCTCTTATTCTGGCAAAGATTGGGATGAGTTTTTCTGTTTTTTTTCAGCTGAAGCCTTGATAGGTCCTTAGCTCTGCTCTGGAGGAAGAAATAGTAATGAATCCAGTGGAAAAGGGTGAGCAATGTAAGAGCTGCCAGGAAAGTAAATGGGCATCAGCTGAGCAACTTGGTGTTCAAAAAGAGGGGCAAGAGTATAAACAATCCACATTAAGCAAGTAGGTAAGAATAGAGGGGCCCCAAATTTATTGACTAGGCAGAGCTGGGAGCCCAGTGTAGCATTGAAAACTGCCATTTGCAGTTACTTCTCTTTGCCACTTTTCTTTGTCTATGCTTAGTATTAAAGCTGGATTACAAAAAAAAAAAAAAAAAAAAATTATCACTATTCCTGATGTATTCTGTTAAAAGAGTTACATCAGCACCATCTCTGCATGTGTCTTGATTTCCTTTCAAAGGAGAACATGGAGGCTCTATTGTAACAGCTCCTAGAATAGACTGTGATGTGCACTGTACTGCCATGCCTGCTGCAGACAAAAGTCATGCTCTGCATGAACTACGTGCTCGTGTGCACTAGCTGGTTTTGTCTGATGGCTACACAGTGCTTGCATTTTTGGCTCTCAAAGGGAAGCACTAAATGAAATTTAAATACAATTTATTAGCTGAATCCTTTCTTATTCTACAGATTTTTTTGCAAATATTGCACCAGAAGTGTCTTCTTTCTGGTGCTGAGACCTTTCTGTTCCATTTGCTTTATAATATCTTGTTATTATATTTATGATGATTAGCTATGGCTTTTATTCTTAAAAAATACTGAATGTATTCAGCATTCAGGGAATGTAGATATTCCCTGAATGGGAACATTTTTATTTTCCCTTGAGAGGGTATCTGAAATCAGTTTATCCCTTCTCACCTTTTGGATGCTGTAAAAGTTTAATTGGTCTCTTAATTTATGTCTGCATCTGCATCTCAGTTTTACTTACTCATTTTTAAGGGTCAAAGTCAATAGATGGTGAGCTTTTTCAAGTGAGTGTGTCTGGTAATTTCTACAATGCTTTGATATTGAATTGACTAGATTTAGAAGTAGTTTCAGTAACAAAAGGTACTGCATTTGTAGTGCTCTTTATACTAGTAAAGGTAGGGTGGTTATTTCATCTGCTTCTGCAGTTGGGGAGACTAGGAAACTCCTACTGTAACTAATCCAAAATTACTGCCAGTGTGATTTTGAAGATTTCTTGTGCATTTCCATGACACTATTGCAAGGGTCAACAAAAGCAGCTACATGATACAAATATCATTTGCATCAAATGCAAATGTGATTTGTCATTAAAATACAAATAGATCTAGAAAGTTGTTAATAAGAGCAGGGAGTGCATAAAAGTAATTCTGAGCTGTAAGTAGGGAGTGTGAGGAATTGTGTCTCTGTAGGAATTGTACAACTACTTTATAACATTAGAGAAATAATCTTTTCTACTTGGATCTACAACCCAAAATGTTATCCTGAGGGCTAATGTATGATAAACAATGTTTCTCATTTCTAATTTTGTAACAGAATTTATGCTTTTCAGTCAGTCTCATTGCTGTTAATGCTGATCATGTACTAGCCAGCTGGCTAAGAGTCCTAATCTACAGAGTGTGCAATTGCTGTGAAATCCTTTATCTTGCTGGGAACTGTAGTGAATTGAGCCTCTCTCCAGCTCCCTAAAAGTCTGGATCATGATGCTGCTCTGGACCCACTCTTCTGTTGCAACTGGGTCAATGTCCACTAAAGGACTGAAGAAAAAGCAGAGCTGGAACAGGGTGGGCTTGTGGCCCAGAGATAAGAGCACTTGTTTGAATGATCTGTGTCAGACACCTCAGTGTTCATCTCTGTGTTTCATTCAATGCTCAGTTTAATGCATATCACAGAAATAAGTGTTGCTTGGGATGGAAGAGGTTGCAATGCAACAAGCTGGTGACTTAGTATGTGTTGGGGTCATGAAAGAGAGTGATCAGCCCTGGACATATTGAATACATATTTTAGTAGTTGGAGAATACACCTTTTGAAGTGTTTGCTCCCTAGGACTGGAACATGATTGAGCAGGAAGGAAAACGTGATGCAATTTGATAAAACACCTAGTTACATACATATTTCTGTGCAAAACTGAGGACTGGTGTCCTAGAAAATTATGTGGATGCACAGAAAGCTATTCAATGTTCATTAGAGATGCACCTTGTTTCTTCTGACACCTTCTGGTTCTTGTCCCTTATGGGTGTTCTCAATGAATTACTGTGCATGATCGCTACTTTGAAGCCAAAAAGGATTTTGAAGAATTCCTAAATTCCCATTCATAAATGACACCACTCACCTTGTATTTGCCATGCTGCCTTACATGTGAGAACTAGTTTGTTGTTAGAACTGACTTTCTTTCAAATCAAGGAAGTTAGCTTATGTCTTGTTTTACTCTGTGTGATCCCAACTGCAGACAGTAATTCTTTGTATGTGACCATTGAGAGGAGTAAGTCTTTACCACTCTTGACAACCCTTGAAAGTCTAGCAGCAATTTAGGACATTTCATGTATTTCCAGGTATTTAGATTTAATAACAGCTTTTAAACAAAGGAAGTTGTTTTTTTTTAAAAGAAATGAGTTTGTGGTGGAATAGGAAGGAAAAAATGAGTGCCATTGCTCAGTAATCCTTTCTTTCCCCCTGTTCATGGCAGGGTCTTGTAGCAGCACTAGGGATTTTTCTTTCTTTTAAGTAAACATACAAGTGAACCCTTGCCAGTGTCAGGACTGAAACATTTCATACATTAATAATTCCTCCAAAGGTGCCACTTGCTGAAGAGTTCCAAAGGTATTTACATGGTTGTTCCTGAAGTAAACAAACACTGACCTTCAACAGAGTGGATAAAAGGTATTTTACTAAAAAAAAATTTTTGGCCTCACCTGGAGTTCAAATAAACTGCAGTTTCAATGCAATCATCAGTCCATGACACTACTAAGAACTACATATTTTTGCCTTTAAGACTTGAAGAACCAAAACAATATTTGGATATAAAACTGACCTGATATAAGGGGCAAAATGACAGAGTATTTGACAGGCGTCCCAGAGAGACTGTGAAAGAATGGAATCTTGCTGTTTTTACTTTGAGTATTCTCCCACACTTTCTGTCTTTAGTGCTCCATTGCTGCATGCATTCCTGTACTGAGATTTAACAACAACAAATGAAGTTAGGATGACATGGCATTAATTTGTGGAAAGAAACAACAATTTAAAATTGGACAAGGAGAAGGAGAAATTAAAATTAATTAAGATGCTGACACTTACTAGTGTCTGAAGCAAATGAAATTAAGTAAAAGATGCTTTGATGTTTTAGCTGGGAGGAAGCAGTGCTAATAGTCTTTACTTGAGTAATTATGGCAATAGAAAATTCCTGCTGTGATCAGTATTTATTAGATGTTAATATTTTGGTAATACTCCATATTGCTGCTAAAATCTGATTGGTGGTACTTCTATAAATACAGCCAAAAGCATGTTCAAAGGGTGGTGTTAACTGATGTTTCCTAATGAGCCATTTACAAGACTTTTTTGCTTTCTAAGTATGCTTCAGCCTTTTGTTGTTCCTTGTAATGCTTTGAAAAAAATGCCTAAATTCTTACTGGCATTATTCACTCATTTTTGTGTCTTCCTAATAACCAGTAGGCCAGATGGAAGAGTTGTGATTAACTGGTCTGTTCTTTTTCAAAGTATCTCAAACCACTGAGTTCTACCCAGGAACTCATTCAAGAAAGGAGATGAGCTCCCTCCAAGCAGACAGGACCACATGTTTTTGAAAAATACTCAGTTTCAGTCCAATAACTCCAAGTCCAACTACATCCCCTGGTAATCTACTACAAGTATTTGTTCCCTTGACCACTCCTATTGGTAGGAGTAGTATACCCTCTCAAAAAAGTCTGTTCCTGTCTTCCAGTCAGGACTGCAATTTGTAGTATCCTCTACCAACAGTCATCTGTGAGACTGTTAAATCCACAGCATCCCCTCTTAGTGTCCCTCCTTTTGTCCTTGCTTTTGTTCCTGATCAAACTGTTCCCTCTTTTATTACCATTCTCAAAGCCTATGCACAGTTTTTCAAACATTTTAGTGACTTTAGTCCTTTCAAACTAGTTTAGGCTGAAATTCTTGATTCTTTCCTCACTTGTAGCCTGATTTCCATCTGTCCAACTGACTCTTCTACTTGTATGGCCCATTTGCATTTGCATTATGTTGTTTCTTATATGAGAAATGAGAGCTTTCTTCTCAGCTCTTGTATCACCAGTCTTGGTAATTTGATGGAGCCAGAAGTAACACTTGAAAAGTTCTGGACAATATTTGAATACATTTGTTGTCAAATTCAGTCAAGTGTTTAAGGAGCATGTGGGACCTGCGACCCTGAGGAGCTATAGCAAGTCACAAATGCTGCTGAATTTCAAGGTATTATTCTGCATCATGACATGCTAGAGATTTTTAGTAAACAGCTTAGGAAAAATGACATGTTTTCCAAAGCCATCTTCTGCAAAACGTCTGAAAATTTCCCCTGTGAGCCCTGAAACTCTCAAAATCAATATGAAAGTTACTATGAAAATAGTCTAACTTTGCTAGGGAGGACATAGAATTGTTTAGGTTGGAAAAGACCTCTAAGATCATTAAAACCAACCCTTTAACCAGACCTTCCAGATTCACCACTAAACCATGTCCCATAATATTTGTTTATCTCCTACATGCCCATTCAGATTTTTCTTGTCTTTTGAAGTTATAGCCACTGAAAGAACATACAATTAGAGTTAAAAAAGCAGCGTTAGAAATTCTTCTTGGATTAATAACCCAGTGGATTAAAAAAAAAAGTGAAGAAAAGTTTGCTTATTACTTTAAATAACAAGAATATCTATTTGCTGTGAGGACCATTGAACTGCTCTCTTGGCAGATATCCCATGACAGGGCTGTTTCTTGATTTAAGTAGCTCACTATGTTAAGACCACTGTCCATTATCTTAGTTATATTTTGAAATTATGCCTTGAAGTTCAAATCCCTTAGAAGGGGAAAAGAATATTTTTTGGCATTGAAGTAGATGCAGGGGTTTGGAAAGAACAACTAGTGCTTTATAATAATTTCACATCACAAGTCAGACCATATATAGGTGTAAAAAAGATTTTAAAAGGTGCTGTATGAATTTAATATATAAAATTATTGTATAGATCACTTAATCCACATCTGTGTTCATCACTGACTGCAAACTGAGTGTATCAGCAGCTGTTTGCCAAACATTTTGCTTTTTCTGTAACACTTAACTCAGTCATGCCTTCTTTTCCATCAACACTGAATAAGTAAAGATAATGTAGTCCCATGTGACAGACTGAAAGCTAAGGGATCTGGAAACATTCACTTAATTTTGAGAAATTAAGTGCTGGGATCCCACTTTTTCTGCAATGTAAGAAAAGCGACCTGAACCCTACATCACAGTTGTTCACCCATCCAAAGAGAATAAGGCCATTTTGCATAAAAATTAATTGGGCAACAGGAATTTCCCCATGCCCTCAAAATCCCTGCACTTCTTCTGCCTCCCCATGGCCAAAAAGGCCAGAGTTAGAGCTACAGAACTGGGTCAGAGCTAGGAGGTTAGTGCACCGGAATACGTTTAGGAGTTCCAAGGTGTAGGGGGCTTGCTTAAGGGATTAGTGAAAATAATTGGATTGAGGGTCTAGTGAGAGTGTAGGGTTAGAGGTAAGGGTCAAAGCCTGACTGAAGTGGTCTGCAATCACCATCTCACCCTATCACCATGATGACTTAAATCTCCATGATTTTTTTTCTCATACATTGTATCATCATTTTGATGTTCTGAAGGGACTTGAGGACTCCCGAGCTATCAACAGTGAGTGGAACCTTTTTACACAAAATTCCCTGTAGATAATTCTTTTCTGTGTGAACATCCACTCTGAAGGAAGCAAGAGGTTTTATATGACCACATGCAAATGAGGAAATCAGATATTGGAAGACAGAGGAATCTGGCCGATGGGATCAAAACTGACAAGAAAATCAGTTGATTTATGAGTGGCAGTGGGTTTCCTTCCACTAAAGAGGTTGACTGAATCAGTCTGCCAGGAGAGAACTCAGATGAATGGACATCAGGCAGCTGCTGTGTGTCTGATCCAAGAGTGCAAGAATCAGATGGTTGATCCTAAGAAAGAAAAGGAAGAACTAGATATCTATGTACAATAGAGATAAGGGAAAGAGTAGCTGATAACATTATTGCAATTACAAGAGAATTTTAAGGTATTGTCATGAAATGGGTTCAAAGCCATACAGGTCACCTACTGTGGTTCAGTTCTGTTCTGTATCAGTTTATTTGTTAGGAGATAAAAGTGAAATTGCAACTCATTAACAATTGATGCTTAAGTCAGTAGTATATATTGATTCAACTAAATCAGCTTTAAGGCTGATTTAGATTAAGTTAGTCTACCATTTAGGGTCAGGAAAGGCATTGCAAGATCTAGACAGGAACGATATCTTACCCTACAAAAGATTTTCTGTGGTACTGATTTTCAACATGTGAAAAATATCACAGGATTTGTCTAATAGTTCCTCTGTAAACTAGAAGTAACCATTGTTTTGCATCTTTTTATAAATAGGATTGTACCTTGCCAATAGAAATCCTGTTGCTTCTTGATAAAAGTGTAAAAGATGCAGAGAAGGTCAGGACAAACAAAAATTCACTGCTTGAAATTTTATTGAATTTCCTATAAAAGCTGAAACTGAGTATGAACTAGCATGAATAGGGCTACAGTAATAAGCTAGTCAGAACAGTTAATGTAACAGGCAACAAGTAACATCAGTCCATCTGATCTAGTCCTAGTATTACGAACAGTTTTATTAAACGTTTTCTTATGTAAGCACTCAGAGAGGGTATTGATAATAGTTAATGAAATCTGAAGGTAGTACTGAAATGATGAAAAAGGTGCTCATGGTAATTGAAGCAGATAATAAAATGTTAATCTTAGGAAAATACAAATTTATAACGTAAGAAAATAAAAATATTAATTTTGGCAAAAACAAAAGAAGAGGTAATTTATATGGCTTAGAGGATCTCAGCAATGCCTTTCAAAGACTCATGTGAGTGGGAAGAGACTCGCATGGAAAGTGGTTTTAACAAAGGTGATGTCAGGTGACAGAAATGTGGTAGAAAACAACGATGGTTTATTCTGACGCTGCAAAGATAACCCACTCAAAGCTGACTTGCCATCCAACAGCATCTAAGGTAGGGAACTCTTCTTTGTGTGACACTGATGTGACAACTCAGAACAATTTATTGTCAGAGAAGCAACAAAGCATAAGCATTTCAAAGACTCTGGGAACTATCCTGTGCTGCTCCATTCTGTGCTGGTAAATTCAAGATGCATAAAATAGGGGTGAACTTTAAGAATTCTGGCAAAAAAAAAAAAATTAAGCTGTCAGGACTATTCTCCATAGCTACTCTGATACTGATGTGCATGTATTGAAATTGCATATGGCAGGTTGAAAATAAACAAAGAAAAAAACCCATATACAGAGCTAAGCTATGTAATTCCTTGCCACAGGCTACTGCAGATACTAAAAGTTTTCTGGTGTTCAGAACAGATTGGATACATTAATAGAAGAAAAAATGATCTAGTCTATTAAAAGAAAGATGTCAATAGTGGTCAGGAGATTTTAAAATAAAGAACTAAAAGCTAGGTGTCAATTCTTGGGAAATATATTTCTCATTTTCTTTCTACTTTTCCATAGGAATCCTCTACTGGTGTTACTGAGTACAGTATACTGACCTAGACAGATCTTTCATCTGACATTTTATGGTTGGTTCCATTTTCTCACTCAAGCTTTTTAAACCTAAAGCTGTACTTTATTTAAACTCAATAAGTGATCCTCACCATTGCAAATCTTCCTCTCTACCTCCCAGGGCTCATAGATGTGGTTACTGAGTCCATGTGGTCCATAAAACAATGAGACACCAGTTTTTCACTAAATGGTCTCATTTAAAAGGAGGACATTTTCTGGGAAGAATGAAACTATAAATAATCACAAACAGCCTTGCTTTAATACGTATTTTCTGGCAACAGTTGGGCAAAAATACATTATTCTAATATGTCATGCATCCCTTCCTTGCAAGTTTCCATTTTCCTATGCTCCTGATCTCTTAAAAATTGACTTAAATTGATGTACTAGAACTAGCTCTAGGAATTATAAAAACTTGGAAAAAAGCTCCTGGTTTATAGGCCCTTAATATTGCTTGAGGAATAGTATGCTTTACTTTGAATAAAATAGCATAGCTGTGATGAATGCCTATGAATTCTTGTCATGCAAAGAACATTCTGCTTTCTGAATTTAAAAGCATCTGATGTAGACAATTTCCTAGGAAAACTAATTTATTTTAGTCCTGTGGTACAGCACAAGTATCCTTTAATCTCTGGCAGAAATATTGCACAGGCAGTACTTATTTTGTTGCAGTTCATAAACTTATTTTTCATCAATTCCATCTGTATTGCTACAGTGAGAAAAGCTTACGGAATTATGTCCCCAGGACTTTCAAAACAAAAATAAAACTGCAAAACTTCAGGGAAACTCTGGTGGTCCTTCCAGAAATGATGTGAAATATTATTGTATGTGATCTTACTAGTGACTTGCCTTCCTGGTTTCTTAATATTATATGATCTTCATTTACAAAAATTAACTGAGCTAAAGTGAGCTGAACTCTATAGTCATTGGTGACTCAGCTGATAGAAAAGGCACACTCAGTGGTGCAAATGATAGACTGTAAGTTCTATGTTAAAATTTAATGTCCTTTTGCAAGGGTATTTTCTCAAATTTCTTAGCCTAAACTGTTGTGTGTTTGCAAAGTTTCTGTTTCCTCTTGAAATTGAAAGCATGAAAAGGCTTTGTTGGGATGGATAAAAAGGGCTGTGATCTGCTATATTTTCATTGATAAGCAGACTGAATTTCCTGGAAAGAAATATGTTGCTGAAACAGTGATTACCTCAGTATACTTTTGGTTTAAGAGATAAATTTTGCTGTTTTCTATTACGAGGTTAACTTCTATCTGACTTAGTGGTAGGATTACTTTCAGAATCATCAAGAAAAAATAATATTCTCCTTTTATATGATACCCTGCAATTAAATTTAATTGAAATCTAGAATGAAATATGTGTACAGAAAATTAATGAATACTAGCATCAAACATAAAAGAATATGTATTTAAAAATCAGTCCAGTAATGAGAGGGTTGAAAGAGTAGAGGGAGAAAATATTCTTTGTTTACTGTGGGCAGCATTTGATTAGGGTATACATCACTTTCCAGTTAGTGGATAAAAAATCTGTTTCTATCCAGGTAGGGAAGTTTTCTCACGGACAAACAAAAATCTGATGTTAATCAGAGAAACAGCAGAGGATTAGAGGGATCAATATTCTGATCTGGCATTCCACGCTTCCACCTCCTTATTGCTGTGTACTGGAGCAGAGATTGTGACATTCCAGTCCTTTGAAACACTGCCAAACTAAGTCTCTACAGTCAGGTGTTTCAAAGAAAAATTGGGTGTAGTGGAAAGGAGGGAGAATTGTTTCTCTAATGGAGTCCGAATACCAAAAGATACCTCAAGTGTCCATTAAAGATCCATGGGGAGATTGGAATAAAATCCCTACAGACTCGATTGATTTTTCAAGGACAATCCACTCTGGTCAGACAACCAAGAGATCCACCTGAATGTGGTGGGTACATTCTGTCTGTAGCTTTTCAATCTAGTCAGCAGTAGTAGTCAGTAGAGAATATGCACCGTGAGTTGTATATTTCAAAAAAATGGCTAGTGATAAGAAAACACACTTAGGCTGTCAAAAGCTGAGCTGTTAGAGGAAATGATTCTTTCATTTTGTTGTCAGACTTTATCCTCTCTCCCTTGCCAAGGTTTCTCTCTCCCAACCCCTTTTGAATGCCTGCTGTGAGTGACCCAGCAGGTAGGTCCTGCTGAGTACAGAGGAGGAGATTCCTCAGTGTGGACTGAGCTGTGCCCTGCTCCTGCAGGGAAGCTGATTTGCAAAGGGATGGAGCACAGGGAAGAGCTGAATATGCAAGAGGGAAAATGAAGACTGCCTAGTTCCTTTGTGCTTAGGAACAAACATCAACCCAAGCATTTTCCTTCACCACTGGTCTCAGGATGATAACTCCATGAAATGAGCAATCATGGAAAGTTAACAAGCAGCACTGTTGTTGGATGGTCACCTGCCGTTCATAAATGTTTGTTCTGTCTGTGCTGAAAAGTTACAATTTACCCTGCATAGCAGGTAAAGACACTCACCAGCCCTGAAGGTGCTGCAGGCCCAGTGTTTGCTTAATCAGAAAACTTTTATTTGAGCAAACCATAAAGGGTTACACCCTGGGGATACTTCCAACAAAAGGACATGGGGATCTAGTGAAATCGTGCCTGATTTCCTCTGAGCTCACCATCTTAAATAAGGATCCTGTGCTGCAATATGAATAGGACCTCCTCACTCCATGTGTCTGGGATACAAAGTCCATTTAAATACTGTGGGAATGAAAGGAAGAACAAAAAGCTGGGAGTTTTCTGTCTGGAAAAGGGAAAGCAGAAGGGAAAGGTGATAAGAATGCGTGGAAAAGATGAAGAGGGAATGATCCCTTTAGGGTTTGTCATTCAAGTATTAGTTCTGCTTCCAGAAATCAGGGTTATAAAACAAAACTACAAAGAGATAGATTAAAAAAGCAGAGAAATTTCTTTGTGCCATATACAATGAAACTGGGGAGCTCTGCTGCAATGTGTTGTAAAGACTAGTGTTTACATGGATGCAGAAGAGCAATTAGAAAGCTTCATAGATGAAAAAGAGCTGTTGATCTGTTATCAAGAGCTGATAGATCACAGAGATATTACCTCACACCCCAGAATTTATAAATGAAGTTCACTAGATGGTCTTTCAGGTCCCTTCCAACCCACATCTTTCTATGACTGTATGAATTTCTTGCACCACAGATCACTTGTGACAAGATGACTATATGGGAAAGGATAAATACCTTTGTTTTCTTATAATCTTTCTTAGACATCTGCTGCTGCCTGCTGTCAGAACAGTTGGATGTTGGGTGAGGCTGTCACAGTGCAAGCTAAGCCCTTCCCCGATACAGATTTCGTATGTGGTGAACTCAGATCTCTGAACTGTAATAA
The DNA here is from genome assembly GCA_034509425.1 of Eopsaltria australis. NCBI lineage: Eukaryota > Metazoa > Chordata > Aves > Passeriformes > Petroicidae > Eopsaltria > Eopsaltria australis. The sequence goes on along the minus strand of JAVTVJ010000172.1, from coordinate 583,065 downwards.
GCATAATGAGAATATTCCCTGTCGTTTCTGTGATCTTTGGCATGGCTGTTGCTGTAGTTCTCTTCTGGCATGTCTGTGACTGCAGCCCCTTAGCTCATGCATGTGGGATCTTGGGAGAGAATTAAAAGAGGAGATGTGAACTTTAGCAAGGAGGGAGTGAAAACAAAATTATGGGACTACTAGTGCATGAAGTCATCTCTGGACTTACTGACATTTTACAAGGTCAGTAAGCTTGCTGCGGCTTAAACAGAAAGCTCAGCTGTTGCCTTTTTCCTCTAGTTTGACTTCATTCACATGTGTCAAGATTCTAGAAAGCTGGAGTAAAATTTCTGTCTAAAACCTCCAAGGTTGGCATCTTCTCTTTTTAGATAGATAAATAGTTCGATGAACTTTTAATTCAGTATATTTATTAGACAAGCAATGTCCTAAGTAGCAAAGTAATAAAATACATACAGACACCTACCAGCTTTTCAGCTAATTATTGGAGAAATCTGATTTTGATTTCTGCTGTATTGATTGCTACTTTTCTTCCTATTAGAAAAATTTGCTTACCATCTATGCCTTAGCAGTACTGTTGACAGTCTAGGTATTACATTTCTACTAAACTTGACTAAGTTGCAATTCTGAGAGCACTTGGTGGCTTTGAACTAGGAAGTTTTTCCTCCTGTTTTCATTTCTATGCAAAGGTACAGGAAACTGTTTAATTTCAAACTGCCTTTCATACATTTCTATCACGTAAAGATACATTCCTTGAATGAACATGGTGGAGGGAATTAGATAACTCAGATGAGTATTTGTCACACAAAGTTTAGTCATGTGTATGATCTCTAAATATCTTATCTTACCCCTCTCCTTTTTCTATTACCTGCTGTAAAATGTACGTCACAGTCCATTTCTGCCAGTGATGTGCAATCATGCCTGCAGAATGAAACCCATCTGCAGGGTTGGGTTGCTACAAAAGTAGATGGTACAGTGAAAAAGGGAAGAGAAGCCCAGATCTCTGCATTTGATTTTCACTAATGCCAGGGGCCATTTCTGCTTTGCACTTACAGAGCACTTTGTGAAGCCATTTTTCAGATATATGTAACTGGTCCCTCTTTTTTTCATTTGTAATGTGGAGAATACTTTTCTAATTTCCTCAGGAAATCAACGTTAAAATTGTGATTAAGTTACTTCAATTTTTTTCCTCCTTTAATATATTACAGTGTTTTTAAGAATATTTCATTTATTCATTACTATTCATCTCCATTAGAAAATGAAAGAGTAGTCAGGGGGAGAAAGTTGTCTAACTAAAGTCAGGTTTATATTTTGTCCCAGGAGAATGCTCTGGCTATCTTGGACCCACAAATGTAAACAGTTACTAAAATGCTGCTCACATTTCAATAATACAGTTAAATTTGGGTTTAGGCATGAAGCAAAACATACTGTAATATGAATAAGTAATAATAAAATCACTTAGCACACACCTTTTATTTGTTTGTTAAGGTTGAAACTGCTATTGCAAATACATTCTATTTACATATTCATGTATAAATGAATGTGCAGTTATTGCTAAAAGTAAGAAAACTCCTTTTAAATGCTTATCCCTACTGTGCTGGCACTCTCTAGCATCTGTACTTCAAGCCTGAAAAACATAGTTTAAGGGTGAATTGAACAAAGTTTAACATGGTCTAATCAAAATTGTGTTCTCTTCTCTTGCCAGCTGACAAGAGTAGTCTGCAGTGATTTCTAGCAATGCCTGTGTACCCTCTAAACATTTCAGATAAATGGAATTGCAATATTATTTCAGTATACTGGTCTCTAGTAGGTATCCCTTAGCTTAAAATTGGGTCCATTGCAGAGTCATTGGAAGCAGCAAATATCCTGTCTGTTTGATATTCTGAACTATTTTAAAAATAATTTTTATATCTATGAAGATCTTGAGAACTGAATTTTGGCAGGTGTTCTGATGGATTCCATTCTGCTCTTGTGCTCAAATCTTACATTCCTAAAATAGTCACAGAAGATATGTGTGAAATTTTGAATGCTTGTAAATGTTTTCAAGTTGACACAGTGACAAGTTTACAAGGCTCCCTGCAGGGTCTGAGCTAATTTTAGATGTAATTACAAAGATGTATTTAACTGATTGCGTCTAATTAACACCAGAGGATATAACTTGAGCTTTTATAATACTGAATTCATGTAAGCTACTTTATTATTTTGGTATAAATCTAAACCAGCTTAATCTATCTGCAGTATCTCTAGATCAACTGGATACTAAAAAGAAGTAATCTCTTAGTTGCATATCCTATTATATGAACCATTGTTCTATAAAACATGAAACAAGCACAACTGTGCTATAATCTACACTGAAAAGTAACTTCTATTTTAACAACTTACAGGATGATGTCCTGATGATGTCATTCCACATCCAATGAAGGGAATTAATTTCAAATGTTTATAGCATTATTATTTCCTGAAAGGAAAAAATGAAAATACCATGAAATATTTCTGCTGTTAAAACATTTCCTAGAATCACAGAATGGTTTGGGTTGGAAGGGACCTCAGATTGTCCAGTTCCAACCTTGTCTTTATCCATAAACTTAGACAGAAATAATACACGTCTAGTTCCTAAGCAGAAGTAAATTTTAGTAATGAACTTAGTTACTACAACTGAATTTCATAGTAATTTCTGTGCAGTGCCTGCTCATGATCTTGTGACATACACAATCCAAAGTACGTGTGCAAACACAACAGTGCTCATGCTGGAGAGCTCCTCACCTTCTTACACTTTTGAGACATAAAATGTTTATGCAAACATTGTAACACACATTGACATGAAAGTACTTCACCAGTCATGTGTAAACACTCTGGTCAGTCCTTTCCAGCTGCTGGCAGACTGTGAGAGACAAACTGTACAGAATGTATAAGATTTTTTTTGTCTTCATCAGCTCTGCAGGGCAATTCACCCAAGCAACAGCAAATAGATAACCTAGAGAGGGGGATAAGGAGTTTAGCAGGAAAGCAAAAATTGGAGACCTTTGATACTGGCTGGTTTTGTTTCTTCTGGTGGTTTCTTCATGCTTTTCCTTTACGTCTGGTTGGGAAATGGGGCACAGTACAGAATTACTGATAAGATTCTGTGTGGTGGCAATAAAAGAACTGATATTATCAGAGCCTTAAGCTGCACTTAGCTGGTTCTTAACACTTTAACAGAGTGATATCTTGAGTGCTGTCAGGTGATTCAGGTACTAAATTTTATATTAATGCTTTCCTTACTTTTTCCTTACTTTTTCTCTGTGATCCATTAGGCATAAGTCATGTGGTGCCAGGTATCAATACCAGTAGCCAATTTTCAATCAAAAATAATCACAAAGCCAGCTGGTAGTGGAAGTGTCTCTCAGGAATGCTTGCTTAATGCAGATCATGTAGCACAGGAGAGGGGAAGTACCTTACTCATGTGCAATCTTACATATGCAGGGGTAAAAAACATATTGCCTGTTACAGAATAAGATGTAAACAGAAACTCTGCTCATTTATGTAGTTGTGGCCAGTAAAGACAATCTCATTTGATTTCAGATACCTGAAGGGTGGATTTCTACATCTAAGTTGGTTGTCTAAGCTTGCTGTGCAGCCAAATCAGAGAGCTAGCACCTCCAGGCTGCAGTGCTTCAATGATGCTGAATCATCCTCAAGAGGATCTTGTTGCTCCAGTCTGATTCCTGAGAATTTCAATGAGCATCTTTGGAAATAGCTACAGTCAGGTGGGGACTTAATGAACTGAACTCAAATACATAGTACTGTTTGTATTCCTCTGACAGAAGGGAATCTTCTACCTCATTGCTCAAGTTTGTAGCATTGTCCTAGTCTTGCAATAACTCAGTCATGTGCATAATATTTATTTAGATAATACCAAAGGTTTTTTTTTTATTGTGGAACTTTAAATGTTGAATGCAGAGATGAACAATAGCAAGATCTATTAGCAAGATTATGCATTCTAGGCAATATAGGAAGGTCTAGAATGTGAGAACAATTCTTTGTTGAAAAAGTATAATACCTTCCCATTTTTTTTCCTAATAACTCAAGTGATTTATTTACCATGTACATGATTTAATCTTGAAAATAATAAAAACATACCTCATTCAGAGATAACCAGACCATATTCTTGCATTATTTTTTGAAAGCAATATAATTTCTATTGTTTTAATGATGAAAATAACTGAGAGGACCAAAACTCCAGGTGATTTATTTCAATTAGATGATTATGCTATTAATCATTCTTATGGCTTGCTTTGCCATTTTCATGTATTATTTATGTAAACATTCATAAATACTCGTGGACTGTTTTCATGTTGGCTATTTAATTTGCTGGAAATGGTTTGCTTTAGTATGCTCTTCTTTCATTTTGCATCTGTAGCTGTAAATATGAAAGCTGCTGACAAGTAAAAGGAAGATTTATTTTCTGTGTGACGTAGCTTTAATTTGCAGCTACTTCTTTCTTTCCTCTTTCCCCTGTGTTGGTCCATTCTGTCTTGCAAAATGTAATCCTTCTACAATTCTTTACTATGGGAGGATTAATTTTACATGTTATATAGTTTCTAAACTAGATTTTGCTGCTTGTGCTGATTTTTAAACACCTGTAGCTACAAAAGCAATAAATCTTTACTGTGGTTTACATGAGGGACTAAAGCATGGCCATATCCTTAGTCAAGAGTACCTGCTATTCACATGAAAACTTGCTTACACCTAGGCAGCAGGACTTTTCAATGTCCAATGAAGGGAGAAGTTTAGTTTCACTATTTTAGATGGTTTAGGAAATAATTAACTTCAGTGTAAGGCTGTCTAGAAAGGTGGCCTTCTGCACAGCTGACATTATGTCAGAGAGAGAGCCCATGCTAAAATCTTTCTGTGGAAAGATCTAAAAGACACTGTAACTGATTTATTTGCAAATGCCTTGTGTTCCCCTCCTGCTTTGCTTTGTTTTGCTTTTTAATATTCAGAGCTGGTAGAAACTATTTTTCTTGCCTGTAGTTGTTATATCTTCTTCTGTGACTTTTGTAATAATAATTGTGAATTAGAAAAGGCAGAGAGAAAAATATTGAAATATAATGTGCTGTTTCATGTTTCCTCAGGTCTGTATTTTTCTTAATTTGGGAAGAAAAATACTGGACTTAATCCATATAGTTATGTAAAGACAGAACTAATTTATTCCATATTTTTTGCCACACTTACCTTTGCTCTGCTTTTAAATTGATATGGTTATGTTTCTGAATATAAAAGTTATTCTTTGTACTTATAATTTAATTTAACTTGTCAGTCTCTGGGATAGGTGTGAGAAATTGTGTGTGTGGGTGGATATGTAAGACACACTAAGTTATTTTTCAGAACGTAAAAATTAATATTTAGCACTAGGGCATACTTCAGTAGATTAGAAATTTTTTAAGCATTTAGTCTAACCCCCGTGCAATCCAGGGCAAACTTTAAATTACAAGGGAAGTGCCCAGGGCTTTGTCTAGTTGAGTTTTGAATGCAGTTTCTCTGGACTCTAATGCAGAGCCTGACCATCATCAGAGTGAATTTTGTTCTTCCATTTATGCATATACTGCTTAAACTTCTGACTGTTTGTCCTTGTCCTGACTATTTGTTCTTGTGAAAATATGTAATGTGCCAATCCTATCTATTATCAATAATGTTGTCTCAAAATATAAATATACTTGTCAAATCCTGTTTCATTCCTCACCACATGTGGTAAAACAGCTTTGAGAAGTACTGCTTACAAAACAGTGGATGAGATAATACCTAATGGCTCCAGTAGTTTTTATTTATATGTGGAGTGCTGTATTTTCAATGGTTATTGAATTGAAATTTGGTTAACATTACCAGTCAACTTTTTAGATCAATATGTTATACATTCCCCACTCTATTTTCTTCCTTTAGTGTCTAAAGTAAATGTCCTTTTAAAATATGTACTCCATTAGATTTCTGATATATAATGATTAGGGTGTTGTAAGCTAGTTTTCCTCACTCTCACAAGCTTTTATTTAGGGGTTATATTAAATTGTCCATTGCAAACACAAGAGGAGGGCAAACACAGAAATTCTTGTGGGTTTTTTTGTGTGTGTGTGTGAAAGCAGACCCCAACTACACAACTGTTTGAACTGTTCTGAAAAGAAGTAAAGTTACATTCAGCTCAGGATTTTGCTGTTTATTTTTTGGTACAAATTCTCTGCGGTCCAATCCTGCTCTGCAATTTTTTTTCTAGAGAAGTTTAATGTGCAAGTAGCAAAAGATGAGATGCTCCTCTGCAGCTTCTCTCTGCACTACCCATTCAATTAAAAAAAACCCAAATATACCCTAAATGTCTCAGACAGACAAGTCCAAACTGATATCCAAGTCTCCCAAGTATTCAGAAAGAGCTGTAATCTCTTCAGTCCTCATCATAGTCTAGCCACGCGAGTGGATTTTACCATTGTGTGGCTGCCTTAGTTTAAATTGCTTTGACTTCTTCTCCTTGAGCTGAAAATTACTTATTCAACAAGTATGTTAGTGAGAGCAAGATGTACTATTCCTAAAGAAAAAAAGCCTTTACCTTACTTGCAAGGAATAGAAGTACCTTTACAGCTCCTTCTTGAGAGGCAACTAGTTTTTTTACATAAAGTAAAATTGCATAAGGATAAAAACATAGAAATGTAAAAATAGAGTTTTGCTTAACATCTTTAACCTCAAAAATACTGACAAAACCAGTGAAACCTATTACAATTGCTTCCCCAAGTACAAGAATGAGAGCTTAAACTGCTGGGGAATGTTAGCATTTTTCTATAAAGTTGCAGAATTTAAATGGGAATATAGTGATGATGAATCAGTTATAATTTCATAACAAATATGAAGTGTTGCCAATTAGTAATCATAGCCACATTTTGATGATGAAAAAATAAGATTGTATACCTTTTAGTTATTCTTTGACATCCACCAAATCAGCTTAATTTTAACCACTTCCATAGGGAGAAAAATTAAAATCTAAAAAGGTTTTTACTTGATTGCATGGGATTAAATCACTATGGTTTATGTAACTATGAAGGAAAATGGACCACTGACTCACAGGAGTTTTGAAAAGCTGTCCTTGTTGCTGACTGGTGTCCCAGTTAAAGATGTGTTGTGTTCTTTGGTAGCTGCTTAAGCCTCTTTCATGTCGTGGCCCCCATTATGGATAACAATATATTCACCCATTTTTTCAGTGTGTTTTCCAATAATACTGAGCAGAGGACACAGGAAAAGGGTCATGTGTTTGACTGGGAAGCTGAAATGGATTCTACTCCTGATAAACTTGGTGAATGTTTGTGGCCATCTCAGAGATAGCAGAGAGCTTGAGTGAGAATTTGCCAGTATAAATAAACAGCCCAAGGGGGGAGGGAGCTCATCTCAAAGTATTTTCCTTGTTTTGCTGTAATCTGTAGTGGAACTCTTCTGTTTCTTGCTTCATTTGCAGTCACCTGGAGCCTTTACTTCAAACAGAAGCTAAACCCCATGATTCAATTTTATTATTTCAGGTAATATATTTTATCAGCTAAGGATAAAAATCAGCATTGTTAGAACCTATAGAATCTGTAAGTTACATTGTTAGGATTATTACAATGTTAATAGAATAGCTCTCATAACTAACTCTTGAAATCTCTCAATTGCTGAATTCCTAATTCTAGTAGTATTTTTTCATTAAGAAGTCATCAGTAGTAGTAGTGTAATAATAGTAACATCAGTGTATATGCAAATAAATTAAGTACTGATTAGCCAGGCAAGGCCTGTCATTGCTCCCTGGTAATCTTCCCCTGAATGGTCTCCTCTGCCATCCCTTCTATTTGCAATTCCATTCACTAAATTAGTGTGTTGCACCTTGTTATTTTCTGCCTGGAGGCAGCCTCTTATCTGCCTGTCTTTCTCAGAAAAAGTTTCTCCTTCCTCTCAAATGAGAGCTACAAGGTGCTCCCCAGCTTCTGGGCAGAGGATGGAGGAGGAGGTAGCCAGAGGAACAGGAACAGAGTGCAGTGAGATGTTGCAGGAGCACTGGGCAAGAGGCAAATGGGATTGACCCTGCAGGCTACAGCTCCACCCAGAGCCATGTTCCACATGGCTGTACACAGAGGTGAGAGCAGCTGGTGTGGAATAGATCTGATGACAGGAACAAAATTTCCTGCTTCCTAGGGTGTATGCTGGAAGGACAGATTCAAGCATGAACCTAGACACTCATTTCCTTCACAATCAAAACATTTTAAAACTAACTGCCCCTTCTCCTGCCACTGGGAGTGGATCTAGAAGAAGGCTATAGATGCTGAGCAGGTCTGTCCTTCCAGATGGAAAGCTAGCTCTGGCAACAAGCAGTTACAGAAGTTGAATAAATCCATCTTTACCGTCCTGTGACTGTAAACAGGTGCACACTGCTTCACCAAGTAGTCAGACATATTGCTGTGCTCATATTTGTGAGAAAAATGAGACAAACCCCTAGATCTGGCTTCCTCTTTACAGAAAATAAATATGTAATATTCCCATTTCTTTGGATAAAGATTTATGTAGGGATTGCAAGTCATTATCACAATTCTTTTAATATAGTTGAGATTAAAATCTTTGAAGGGAATATTTCCCCTCTGTGACAGTTACTGCATGATCTGATGGAAAAGCTTCCTAAATCAACAATGAAGTGATAAAAAGAACAAAAGCATTTGGCTTCCTATTAGACTGCCCCAAAGCAGTAAAATATTTAAAGAATTTGCCGTCTATTTATAGAGCCATTTATATTCACTAGTTTGGTAAGAAATGTGGCTGTCTCCAAGCAGTGCACAAGATAAATGACAATGGACTTTTTGCCTGCAATATCTCTTAGTGCCACCACCAGTACATAATAACAAATCAAAAACAATAAGAAGAGTGACAGCCTTTGAAAGCTGCAGGATGGTGATTAGTGGGAGGGAAGTTATTTTTAATTTCAGAAAAGGAATGAATTTAAAAATTAATTTTTACTGGTTTCTATATGAGGAGTAATAATTGATCTTATGTCATTTAATCCACATTTATTCAAAACCTAAATGATACATAATACATAGAATAATTTTGCAATGATAAGTGATCAGTTAGGATTTCCATTATGTCTGAGGAAAAACAACTTGACAAAGATTTGAATGATTGGAATATGCTCATGTGGGGTGTGTTGGTCTGCAATCAGAACGTGGCCTTCTGACACCCAGAGTTTTTCTTGTCATGTGGCCAGAGCATCTGGAAGCACAGAGCTATCATTTAAAGATGATATTGTTAAGTGATAAGTTGCTTTTATGTGAAGTTAAAAATTCTTAGGAACCCCTGATTGTATGTGGAAGAAAATACAGAATAGTAGGTGTAAGATAACTTTTACACACTTGTTTTCACTGCAGTACTAGAGCATCCCTAGGCTGTCATTTTTCTCCCCCATTACCTGGTGTGGCTGTCCATCACTGTGAAAGTCTACAATAAATATAAAGCAGTCACCATGTCATTGTGTATTTGTCAGCTGCTGAGTGAATGTGGAAAGGTAAACTGGAATTATAGGTAGAAAAATCCTGAATTTTGCTCTCATTTTGTTCTCTATATCTAACATCATGTAAATATCTATTTTTTTCTCTAACTTGAGAACATAACTCTAATATGACTAAAAATTTAGTATATCAAATTGGTATATCAAGTGTAAGGTTAGGCTCTGCTGCTGAAGAAGTAGCTCAAACACAAAGTACTGCTTCCTCAGTGTCGAGACCTGGTTTGTCCCAACCCAGAGTTAATTTGCTGTTTGAGAGACAGGCAGCCATACAGAGCTCCTGCCAGCTCATTTATCTCAGCATTTCTCCCACTGGTGGTGACTTCTCAACTGCCAAAGTGTCCCCTAGTCCTTCAAAACCAAATCAGCATGTGTCCTGAAGATGCTGGAGCTGTAGGAGTACATACTGGAGTGGCACAGAGCTCTGGAGTTACTGCTGTAGGGTAGTGTGTTGTTAAAAAATTTTGAATTGCCAAATGATTGTATGAGATTAATTAAAGTTAGCACAGGGATTTCCCTGTAAGCTCTTTCCATGGTGACCCTCCACAATAATGTCACACTGGGGGTGTGACAGGATGGAGGAGTTGATACAGAAGTGACACTTAAATCTGGGGGACAAGCAAACAATACTTGAGAAGGGTATCAGTAAAGAAGGAGAAAGACCTGTCTTGCTTTTGAAGGTGACCCGAAACTCGATGACTTGCTTTGATCCAGTGGCAGTGCGGAGAAGGGAAGAGAGGCATAGTACAAAATACAAACTACTGTTTTGCTAGAAGTTTCTCTTTAACCAAGGCCCTCTTAGAGCATGTGAACAGAAGCACAGAAAATCTAGACACATCTGGATAGGAGTGTGCTGGAGAAGAGAGGAGACCAAGAGAGAAAGAACATGAAAAGGAGAGCACTTTTAAGATTATCAGTTTCAAACTTAATCTCCTGAGTTTGATTTTTTTATACAAGTTTCTCATTGACTATGTGGGTGACTGAGCACTGGAGCAGTGGAGTCTCCCTCACTGGCTCTTCTCAGTTGTGCCAAGTAATAGGGCAAGAGGCAACAGGCAGATGCTGATACACAGGAAGTGCCACCTGAATGTGAGTAACCAAACCAGAGAGGATAACTCTGGCATACCTAGGGATCTCCTCTCACTGGAAATATTCAAAACCATCTGGACACAATCCTATGCCTCGTGTTGTAGGATGACCCTGCTTGAGCAGGGAGGTTGGACCACTGTGGTCCATTCCAATCTGACCCATTATGTGATAGGTTTTACAGCTGGGCTAGAAGCCTAGAAACTTGCTTATCAGCTGGTACTAATGAGCCAAATATGTCAGTAACACAGATTCGTCTGTGTATGACTCTCCTCTCCCATCCCTCCTTAAAATATGTTAATTGAAACACTGCAAATTCATCTGTGAATAGTTTAATAATGAGATTAATAAATTAAGACAATTCAGTTGAAGTTCCCTTTTGTCTCCTTATGAAAAAAATGTAATTCCTCAATGCAGTCTTAAAAGAAAAGGAATAGCATTCAATGTAATGAAAATTTTGCAAGGAGCAGGGAATCTGACCCGAGCATTGACAGCTCTGAGCTGGTAAAAGCAGGAGCTTTGTTTTAAAAAAAAAGCAAAAAGCAGTCTCTCCCTCTTTATATTTAGCTTACTGTGGACTTGAGTATAATACACTGGGCTGGCTGGTGAAGATTTCAGGCAGTGGATGGAGAGCAGGGTAATAGCAATCTGGGCTGCGTGGGTGGAGGTTACTGGGTACACCTGGAGGGAGGGACTGCTGCTGGGCTCAGGTGGGATGGCCCTGAGAGGGACAAAGGAGCAGGCGTTGCTTAGTGCAGAGTGTATAGTTCAAGTAACCTGCCTTGGGGTGCCAGCAGGGTGGTAAATCAGTGCTAGACGTCTTGAAGAAGCAGGAATATTGTGCAGAGGAAATGCTTTAAATGCTCTGTGCAAGAAGCATAAGGAGAAAAGAGTCATGTTCCTATCTGGCAGTAAAGGTTCTGGATCAATAATGACCTTTTTATTTCATTATTTTTCTGACCACAATGAAGGACCATGGCAGCTCTGAACAGTTTTTTTCTTATCAGTGGTAAGTGTGGCTTTTGAAGGGGCACACCTTATAAAGCATTTAGAGGGTACAAATAACTGAAGTTAGGGTAGCCTGTTCTTCTTGATGTTCTGGCTAACAAGAGCTTTTAAAGTAGCTTTAAAAAAATAGGGTTCTTAAAGCATGTTATTCAGTAGTGAATGCATAGCTTCAGAATGGAGAGATCAGAAACATTTTCTTTGAAGCTGAACTTTGGACATTTAGAATAAACTCTGCACATCCTGTGTAATTCATATCTGTTTAAATTGTACCACATATATTGTTGAAAAATACTGATCATGTTTTATATGTACATGTAAAACTAACTTTACCCTCTGCATAACTAACTGCATTTTAAATACTCTTATCAATTAGGAAAGAACCTTGTTAAAAACAAAGAGAACTTGCAGTAAACTTTGTCCTAGGTTTTTGTATTTACATTACAAGTAAATGTAATCCAAAGAGAAAACAAAGTGGGGAAAACTGTAAAAGCACAGGAAATGTAGCTGTCCCAGTATTATGCTTTAGTAAAGCTTCTTTTTTTAAAGTTTACTTTTTCTAGCTAAACCACTTCAATTTGATACTAATCAACTATTGGTACTAATTAGAGAGTCTAAGAAAGTTCTTTGCTGAAAGGTCTTTGTAGCTCAGAATGTGGTTGCCGTCAGGTCTAGAAATGCACAAGTTAAACCACCTGCAGCTGAATTCTGCTGCTCCCTTGAATAATGCCAGTGATGCAGTGGTGTCCCAGTGGACTGATGACTTGCAGACTCTTGATTGCAGAGGTTTGGTGCACATCTATGCTGTCTTCTACATGTTAATTGTAAGTTTTCCTACTGTTGCTATGGAGTTTTGTGTCTCATGCAAACACCATGTATCCACCTGCTTTAACTTCTCACCAGGCAACAGAAATTGTTTTCTAGTAGTGAGTGTGATTTGGCTCTGAAGCAGTCACTGTATGATTAGAAAATAGCAGGGCTTAAGACTTTCTTTTTCTGGCTAGCTTTAATTACATAGACTATCAATTGGTTTACTCTTCAGTTGTATGATTTATTACTGTAGCTATGAGCTTATGTGATGGTTAAGTTCACAAGCTTTGTTTGTTTTATTTTTGATTTTGTTCTTTTTATTTACCCAAGGGTTGTGTAGTAATTAACATAAATTCTTCCATGTAATTTATCAATGCCAAGTTGCCTTTGTATACCTAGATGAAATTATGATCACAGGAAATCATATACGGGAGGTCTCAGAGCTGTGTCATAGACTTCTTCAAGCTCAAAGTATATTTGATCATGCAATGGATGCTGCCAAAATATGGGGGGAAAGTGTTAAAGTGTTTTTTAAACTTCTCTGCATACTTGTTTCACTTCTTTCATAACCCGTGGAGTGTTCTCAGAGGTGTTAGCTTGTGGTCTACATTTTCGTTGGTGCTTCTGCTGGTAACTTTATGAGAACAAACTTCAGGAAGTGTTTTAACAAAGTACCTGTTGTCTGAGCATGGATAAAGAAAAGTTGGGAAGGTACAACCTGCATGAGGTTTCTGTTTCAATGTAGAAGCAAGGAGGGATGGGGGAGGAGAGTCATACACATCGGAATTTGTGTTACTCACATATTGGGCTCATTAGTACCAACTGATAAGGAATTTTCTGGGCTTCTTGACAGGGGATACCTGTGCAGCATATTACATCATGCTGCACTGTCAGGTTTTAGTCAGTGTTCCGCAGAGTGTTGGGGTATCACAGTTTCTCGTGGTGTTTAGCTCTTAGTGCCTCCTCAGCAGCTCAAGATTTCACAAATGTGAAAGGTGTGAAGCATTGCTCTTGCCAAACTGTTAACTGCTGCTGCCTCTCTGCACTGTAAACAAACATAAATACAGACTACACAGAGCTACTGAGCAATGAACACTGGCCAGGCCTGTGCCTGGCTGATACGTACGCCCTTGACTCACTGTGGGCATTGCATTGTTTCTGATCAGGCTGCTTGACTCTTAAAATGCACGATAAAGCCTCTTTACAAGTTAAATCTTGTTTTTCTTTGTACTCATTTTAACTTTGTAATCATGCAGGTATGATTATATTAACTGTGATTAGTGCAAGTAGCTCCGTGCTGGCTCTAGACTGAGATCAGAAGAGATGGCAATTAATTATACTGAGAGAAAAATAGGTGGGCTGAGGAGCATCCACTTTCAGCCCTGCCTTTGGGGTCAGCTGCAACGGTGCTGTTCTGTAATTTCTAGTGAGCTAAATGAGCATGTCAAATGAAAGATGCTGCTGCTGCTAATGGTTTTCTCTCTGAGAGCTTGCCTTCAGAGCACTTCACAAACACTAATTAAAGAACCACTGGAAAAGGCTTTGCCTACCCATGGATCATTGCAGAAGAAATGTCTTCCTGCAGGGCAGTCAGCACAGAACTGAGATTATTGATCAGGACTTTGTTGCCAGGACTGTGCTCAGATGTCTTGTTATACAGGAATGATCCAGTGAAATTGTAGGTATGAATACCAAGACACTGAACAGTCCTTTTAAAAATAAGTAAGTAAAAATGCATCATCTATTTTCAGAAGCAACTTTTGTAAGTGAGAATGCTTGCTTAGTTCCTCAACTTCATTCTCATTTCAAGTCCCTGTAACTAGTGGGGGAAAAAAGAAAATTGAGACAAGTTCTTTGCAGTTGATCTCTCCCACTTTTTTTTTGCTTGACAACTATTTTTAAAGTCTGTACAGAAGCATGTGTCAAATAATTCATGATTTTACTAAATACAAATCTCAAGCTGGCTCTCTATTTCACAAACTCTTTCTGAATCTTAAAATGGACTGGGTTTTGGAACAAGTGTTTTAAATTTTTTTTTTTTAAACTTCTTAAAAACACTTTTTAAAAGTGTTTTTTTTTTATTTCAAATAGCATAATGCTAGTCTCTAACTGCTTTTGTAATCATCATTGCTTGTCATTTTCCTCTGGTATTAGAAGTGACTTTATAGTTAAACTGTGTCAAGGTATCATGTATTTCTTTCTGTACTGTTGTTTCAAACTATTGGTACTGTAATGAGTGCTGTACATTGTGTCTTCTACTGTGTAGTCACCTCTTGCACAGCCTAGCTCCTTTGGCATTAATTTAATGAATAAGATGGAGTAGAGATTTTTCAAAATTCTGTGGCTAATTTAACAGTCTGTATGTGAGTGATCAAACTTTCCTGCTTTGGAGCCTTCATGTTCAAGTGTAAATCCCACTTCTGCTGAAATGACCTTTGTAGAGGACCTTGCAGTCTCTTCAGGAGGAGGTATAGCTTGAAAAGAAATAACTGGTCTTTCATTGTGCAGCCTAACTAATGCTCTAATTAGTGGGTATGAATTTTGCATAAATTGTAATCATGTATTAGAGCAGAAACACTTTTTTCCCCCTTTACTGGGATTCTCTTTGTGTAAATATCTCAGTCCTAATAACTTGATACTGCCAATGTCATGGCTGTACAAGTGACCTTAGCAATGTATGCCACAGATTAAATGGAGTCTGAATTTATAGAGTTCACTGTGCATATAATAGGCACACCATACAGTCTGATGTCCAATCATTGGACAGAAACCATGTTATGAACAATCCTAAATTGCTGTGTAAACGTGGGTACCTGGACTGGTGGAAAAGGTGAAGAAGTCTGCATGTTTGAGAAGGGGGATGTGAAATCTTGACTGAATGAGGAAAGGAAAATAGGATATATAGAAAGAGAAATGAGAAACCATTATTAGAAAGCAAGAGGGAAGAAGAGGATAAAAATGTGAACAGAAAAGAACCATGAATATATGGAAAGAATATGGGAGAGCATAGAGGATGGAACAAAATGCTTAGAAAAGGAGGGAGACTTATTTGCCTGCTACTGACTCTGGCTTTCTAAAGGTGGTGTTGTTGTTCACATAGGTAAACTACAAGAAAGTTGTGAGGAAATAATGATATATCTGTGTGTATAAATATATTTGTATGTATATATGTAAATGTCGCAAAATAAAAGATTACTAAGTGTACAAAATGACATTCTCAGAAGTTAGGAAATGCTAATGATCCTTGACCATAATCAACCCCGCTTGTGTATAGTCTTTAATTACGATCACGTATGACTGATTAGTCAAAAGTAACAAGGTGTAGCATCTGGATTAGTGAATTTTATTTAATCAAACAGCATTAAACACTTTTAAATTCTATTTTATTAGTAAGGGCTTAAATTTCCTCACCTGACCTGTGAATCTAATGGGAAAACTAAAGTAGCCCTATTTTGAAGGTATGTAGAAATAGTTACAGATGCCAGCACGTCCTTAGAGAGAACCCAGTTCACTACTCCCTCTGACACTTGACTGCATTTCTTCTTATTAAAATGTCATTCCAGGAAATTAGGTAATTTCCACTCCAGAATAAGATAAAAAAAAAATCAGAAAGGTCCTTGAACTGTTCTGTTTTGCTACCTTTCAGAAATAGGAAAAAACCCCGAACACGACTTTCTTTTCAAGTGAGCATCAACTCTGTCTGTCAGAAGTAACTATTGTAAATCTTTCTGGCATAGCTGTGTGTGAGACTGACTTCCCAGAACAGCAACATTCTGTTAGCAGAAGTTTGTATTGCAAAAAGAAGCCAGATATTCAGGTGACTTGATGGGTATGGGAGGCAAACAGTTTCTTAATTGTCATGGCCTTTAATGTCCTTTTGCAATTCTATTTATTTCTGTCAAAAAGAATTCTTCCTTCCCCTCTCTGAACGGTACTAAACACAATGGTCCTTAGTATCTTCTTCCCACAGCCCAGGTTTTCCAAAACTTCTGTGTTCAGTAGGTTTTAATCATTGCTGTGGGTGGTACTTTCATAGAGAAGTTATTGAAGGAAGTCATGTTGATGTGCCGGGAGACTCAAAAAATGAAATTCTTAATGGCTGATTCCATGGGTGTCGAAAACACAAGTCCATGCTAATGCTGGAACTTATAGGCAGAAATTATGTGGAGAGAAAACCAGCTTATTATGTGTTGTGTGCAAATAAAGCACAATAAATAAGCTACAGGCCCAGCAGAGTTCATTATAATGACTTTCACTATTTGGTGACATTTCATTTATGATGAAGTTGTGGACTCCAGTGTTCTGGAAATGCAGCTGCAGCAGTTGATAGTTTTCTTAGCTACTGTAGAAGTTTTAGCTGGCAGGAGTAGTCTTTTTTGTAGTGCTTTTGCTGTTGAAGTTCAGGCTGCCACAGTAACTTGTTAGTTAAGTCTGGATCAAGCCTATTTTGAATTGACCCAATTCAATTTAGGAGGGTTGTTTATTTATTTAAGTAACAGCAGGAAAACTGAGAAGGTGTTAAGATTGGGGTGGTGGAATAGGAACAACTTTGTAGTTGTACACCAAAAGTTCCTTTAGATTTGTTAATATTAAGTGTCATACAGTGATTTCGTTCATCCACAGCTCTTGCACATAGCACTATGACGCCAGGTATTAGAGGCCTGCAGGTAGGTTCTTGGGTTAGGCTAAAGATCACTGATCTTAGAGGTGTTGTCCTTTTTGTTATAACATTCATGTAACATGTGAAAAGGAGCTTATACATCATAAAACTTCTCTGGCAGGGGCCACTGTTCTCCTTTGGCTTCTTCTAGTCCGTGTTTATGCAGTCTACTGAGCACAACAGGATGGTGCTCAAGTGCTGGATTTTAGAAAGATACATACTTCGCACAAGATGAGTTTTGCTGTGCACTGAGGTGCAGTTTTACATAATTTCAATGGTTGAAAAATGAGTTAAGCAGCAAGTGAGTCCATAGGTCTTTTTGAACCTCCAAACCCTGTGAAAGGGCTTTGTGTGGCTTGGGGCTGATTTGTAGGTATGCTTTCTGAGCCCCACTAGTGCTCAGCATCTCAATGCTTTCAGCTGGGAGGGGGAGGAGCTCGCTCTACTGATCCTGTAATAAGCAAAGACTTGGCAAACTCTGACATCTACTAATTTCCCACAGCTGTCTGCAATCTTTCAGTATGTTTGCTTGCTACTGCAGGTAAGTCTTGCAAAGCAGACTGCAAGACGAATTCCCTGGAGGAAAATCCCTCTCTGCAGGTAGCTATTACAAACTTCCAGCTGCTGTGTTGCTGTGTGCAGATGGCTGGTCTCTGCTGAGCCATGTGGTGCCAGCAGCCATCCTCACGCTGCACTGTGCATTGCTCCCAGCCCCTGGGGAACCACTCTTTGGCTGGCAGCCCCACTGGTGGCACAGCAGGAGAGAAAGGGAGTTGTGCGCAACATGATCAGCTCAGGAAATCTTTTTAAATCTCTGTCTTTATCCATGCCTGCTACAGCAGCTTGCTCTCACTTGTGTTGTCCTAGTGCCACCTTGCCTCTTTCCAATACCCTTTGTCAGATTTAATGAAGGGGAGCTGTGAGTCAGGGTGATTCCTGCAGTAACCAGGCATGGAAACAACTTGGTGGATGTTACCCACACTCAGCAGCATCTGTTACCGAGGCCGTCCCCTCCTTTGAACAGAGTGTACCTCGGTTGACTTTATGGCCCATGGGGAGGAAGGGTGGAAATCTGCTTGGAGGTGCAGTGGTGGCAATAGTTCCCCTTATCAAGGATGGAGGCAAACCTTTGGCCTTTCAGATTATCCTCTGTGCCCATGCCAAGGCCAGAGTAAGACACCTACCACTGAAGCCATGGAGCTCCTGTTCCACCCTTGAGTTTTTCAATCTGCCTTTCTGGGGGCAATCCCCAAAGCCACGCAACCTGACCTGTGCTTAGAGTGTTGGCAGACTGGCTGTTGCTGAAGCCCCTTGAATGGCAAGCCAACATTTTAGCCACTTTGGTAAGACTTTGTTAGTATAGCACTGACCTGCATTTGCAATCTGATTTAGGGCATCCTGACGATGTCTAGACACCATGACCATGACATTTCCTTCCACTGCTGTTGATAGGAACTTTTTTGATATTAGTTGTTCCTGCGCGCAATCAGTGATTGCCTAGCAGTAAAATATAATAGCTCTCTAATGGCCTCTGTCTGCTGCTGTGCTGCTGCTCACTGTGAATGAGGCACTCAGGAAAAAGAACTTGGCTTCTGAATGGGAACTTATTATAGAGGGGGAGTTGATGTTTTAAAAAAAGCTGGTTTGATCTATTTTATGAGGTGAAGAAGAAACACCTTCTTGGGCTGCCAGAGTTTTCTCTGAAGAGGGGTCCCTTGCAACAGCCTGGCAAGCTGCTTCCCCAGGCACGGGTGCATCTGTATTCTTGGCCAGGCTGGCATTAGGACGGCTGCTCCTTTTCTGTTTGATTTGCCTCAGGAAAGAGGCCTGGCTTTGCTTACACTGCTAGGGGCAATCACAGCTTAGCGTTGTGGCAGGTTGGGACCCAAGGAGTTTAATATCCTGCCACCAGCATTCCTGCCTCTCTAGTCTAAGTGCGGGAGAAGCCGCGTGTGAGCAGTGCCACTTTGGAAGCACTCCTTTATATGTGAGTACAGCTTTGTCAGGGATTAACTTGTGTACGCATTCTGCAGATCAACTCTGTGCCCAGGTTGTCCTCTGACCTTGGGCAAATATCTCTTCTGATATTTCTCCATTCACATCATTGTAGTAAAATGCATCACATGTCTTAAAATGCTGCTGTGAAGTAGGCTGAAATACCTGTGTGTATTGAATATTCTCCTGGTCAGATTGGAGAACTTGATCGGGGCACCTCAGTGCTCAGAAACACTAGGAATGAATCTACAGCACCCCCTGGGGTGAGATTTAATTGTACAGAAGGGCACTGACAGCTTGATGTAAACACCCAGTTAGAAATTAGCAACAAAAGACTGTTTACTACTGAGGTCCTTTTAAATGTCAAGCTATATGGGAGGAGCCCCCACGGAAATGCAGTGCTGAAAGTTAAGGGCATTGATTAGGAGATTTAAAGAAAATATGCAGTTTTATTAATAAATGAATTGAGCTACACAGTGCACATTAATTTTAAATCCAACATTTTACTTGGATTTAAGATTAACCAGCTTACTACTGCTTTTTCTGTCTCCCTTTTCCACCTACCTACAACAGCCCTAAAAACTAAGGTTCTTATTTGTAATAAGAGGAATGAGTCAACTGCTCTTGTAACTAGGAAAGCTGTTGGAGATGAACCTTTCATGTAACACCTGTGATTCTCTGAGTTCTCTTATATATCTGTCAATGTATTATCTGATTAATAAAGTCATGTTTTGAAAAACATACCTTTAAAAATTGCTCTTAAGAACATTAGTTGCTATCGCTTGTATTGGCATAAAAGTCTTCCCTAATGCTGTCACTCCCACTCCTTGCTACTCTCTTCAGAAAGCAATTAATCAGATTACACATTTTTGGGAGATTAAGTTTAGCCAGTATTATAACCCAGTGGTTCTTGCTGTCTGGAGTTCATCTACCTTAGAGCAAAGCCTGGGTTTTTCTGGAGTTAAATGTCTTGGTACCTCTAGGGCATGCCATGTACCTCTGGATGGAGTGGGGAGGGTGTCCTTGGCAGGAAGGACACCCTCTTTCCATAGTAACACTACTTTCTATAGTAAGGAAAGAAAACAAAGCAGGGCACGTCAGCTGCTCTTCCAGCAGACTGGCTGAAGGTGCAGCCTTCTTGGCCTCTGCAAGCAGAGCCAAGTTCTGCCTGGTTTTGGGAAAGGACCATGCTGGTAGTAATTCTCAGATTTTCCAGATCTGTCTGCTCCAGGCCCCAGTTTAAGTCACAATTCAAAACTCCTTCCCCTCCCACTCAGGCTCCCCATAAGTCATCCCTCCTTCAAGTATTGCTGATGGTGGAGCTGTTATTCTAGGGTCAAAAATGCTGTTCTCTTTGGTCCTAATAGCTTATCTCCTTGTCAGAGTCCAGCTAACAGTAGTTTTCAGCCCATCTCTCTAGCCTGGATCAGCCCTCTTGACCCTTTCCTTTACCAGGAATTTTTGCACCCTGAAGCAGATCGACTGAGTGAACCACAGCAGCCATGAGTCTCTGTGTGAGCATTTTCCTTCTGTCCCATTTCTGTGCTAAGACCTCTTTCACAGTGTGCCATCAGCATTGCTTCATTAAGACACTAGAGGAGAAACAAGAGGAATGAGAAGGAACCACAATGCTGTCAACAATCTGCCCCCACCTATTGATGAAATTCAGTGGAATAGGTGCAAGAATTGTTTGAACTTGTAGACAAAGTACTGGACTGTTGGATTTTTTTTTTTTTAAATAATAGAACAGGAGCCCCAAAGAGGTACAGGTGTGAGCAGATCAATTTAAACTCTTGCTTCCTGCCCTAGGAATAAATTCTGGTGTGTATGAGAGAGGAGAAGATGCACGTGGAATATCAAGTTACACATCGTGATCTCGCTTTGAACTCTGTATTTAGTGGTGGTCAGCTCGAACTAGGAGAGTGCAATGATAGCACTGAAGTAGAGTATGGGGTACAACAAGGGCCTGATACTGAGGTGTCTTTTTAATGAGCAAACTCGTGTCAGCTTGCTCTTAAGCAATCTTGAATTATAAATGTGCTTCACTTTTGGAGGATAATTTTTATTGTCCAAAAGGAGAAATTTGTGGCAATGGGAAGGGTCAGGAAGGAGGAAGTGTTATAACAAGGAACCAGAATGCTACAAGGTAGGAGTAGAGAATTGCCATAAACTCTGTTAGACTTGCTCCTTTGAAATGCAAATAACACCAGTGATCAAAGAACTACAGAGGTGATTTTAATAATTTCTCCAGTTGATCTAAAAAAATTATGATTTCCATTGTACTGTATGTACTTGGATTCCTTCTTATGAGGGCTAAGTGGTATTTTCCTTCCACTATCTGCTTTTCCTGCAGGTCTTTTTTGATGTAAAATTATTTATCTAATCCACCCCTGAGATAAAGCATTGAAACAGAAGTAGTGATGAGCAGTCTGTATTTGAACAAAAATTTGCAGCAGTTACACAGGGAATATGCTCACTGGGATGGCTTTTGAGCCAAAGGAAGGCTTCCAAAAATATGAAGCTTCTATGCAGGAAGAACTAGATAAGTATTAGTATTTCCCTAATTTTCTCAGAAGAAATTCAATAGTCAATGCTCCTTGCTGCTTCTATTACCAGGGCTCAGAAGATGCTGTAACTCTCAATTCCTTATGAGACCCAACATCAAAGGGCAAAGCAGTGCATCTAACTTGAGACAAGTGACTGAAGGGGAACTGTCCCAAAACTCTTTTAAACTTGAAATATCTAGAGTCTAAGTACTAAAAATCACAGTCCAGGCTCCATTGTCACATTTTGGCAATGGTGCTTTTAACTTCGTAAAAGTGAGAATTTGTGAGGTTTTGGATATAGAGCACAAATGGTGAGAGACATCCTGCTCAGAGGGAGGTGCTGGCACAGTCCTCTGCAGCCCAGGAGAGCTCAAAGGGCCTCACTTAGGCCCATTGTTTATAGGGTCACAGGATGATTTGGTTTATTCATCTATAAATTTCCATCCTGACCGCATTCAGGTCCATCCAAAACATTCCTGGAAAAAACACACACTATTCATGTATTAATCACATGACTGGTGTTCTAAGCTCATATGCATTGATGCTCACTGGGTTACTCTGCCCCTTTGCCAGTGTTCTGGAGGAGTTCTTGGCCCAGCTACCACACCAAGCTTTGTCTCCCTTGGAGCCTGTTCCACATCATTGCTAGTTTGGATAAGGGGGTTGAGTGCATCCATCACACCTTCCTAGAATTTATGCCCCCTCAGTGCATAATTACAATTTCATGTACCCTTGTGCTTGGCAAATTAAGGGAAATAATTGGTAGCTGGAGTCATTTGCCCTTTGCATAATGCCGTTGGAATTGCAGAAAACTCAAAGCTGCACAGGTATAGTTGCACTGCTGCTGAACCAAAAAACTCACAGGCTGCAGAGGCAGAAACTGGCTCAAGTTCCTGCCAGGAGAGTTCAGTTCCAGCACTGCTGTTGCCTTCCCCTCTCAGGACAGCCAGAATTCGGCAGCTCAGCCTATGGACTTTCCACAGCTTTTTACTGGGGAAACCACCCCTCTGTTGTCATTTAAAAGCTATTGACAAAGTGTTTTGACCCTTCCAATTTTTTGTCTTCACATGTGGATTGGCATAGAAAGGTGCCTGGCCTTTATCTGCCTGTCTGTGCTTTTTTACAGGTAGGTTTCTTAAACCTGGGGTCCTTGAAATTCCTGTGTTGGCACCACTGACAGGGACATCCTTATATTGTTTGAAAGATTGCTGGGTGAAGGATCACCTTTGTTCCTTATTTTCTTTTTTTTTGTGTGATTTTTAAAGCCAATAGATACTCCTATAAAATATTGTAAAGCAGCTTGTGACAAAACAGATGCTAGAGATATGCTGGAAATCATAGTGTTATTGTCCTCTTCACACTCAATCTAGCAGCCACCTCCCTATAGCAAGGAATGAAACAGTGCTGTCATTAAAATTAATGAAAACAAACTCTTAAAAAACTGTTGGTGCATTTATGAACTTGCTTACAACTAGTACAAACAGAGCTGATATGTAATATCGTACTGCTGAAGCAACATCTATGATAACTTGTTAGAGCTTTATCCTGTGTTTTGTGGAAATCTATCATAGAAATTTGTAATATAGTAAATAAAAAAAAAAAAACAAAAACTTTGCTAATACGAGCCTGAGCCAAACTGCTGTCTTTGATAGACTTGTTTGAAGAAAAAAAATAATAAATTTGAAGAGGTGGAATATCTCAGGGTTTCTCTGAAAAGGGTTGGAAAGTGTAAGGATGAGACCTAGTACAATGAGTAAATAAAAGTAATAAATTATTAGAGGAATCTTAAGGATGTGAAAATCATGACATTTAAGAAGGAAAAACACTACATAACTCCTTAACAGCTGCAAGATCCTCTGAAAAGATGAGGCTAACTCTTTTGACAATAGGAAGTATAGAACTTAGTCTGGCACCTCCTCTTTTGACCTCCTCCTGTTAATAGCTGTCTTTGCCACTTAAATAGAGTCGTATTAGGGTCATACTGGCAGCCTTCCAGTACCTAAAGGGAGCCGACAAGAAAGCTGGATAGGGTTTTTTTTCAAGGGCATGTAGTGACAGGAGCAGGGGGAATGACTTTAAACTGAAAGAGGGCAGGTTTAGACTAGATATTAGGAAGAAATTCTTTGCAGTGAGGGTGGTGAGGCACTGGAACAGGTTGCCCAGTGAATCTCTGGCTGCCCCATCCCCAGAAGTGTTCAAGGCCAGTTTGGATGGGGCTTTAAACAACCTGGTCTAGTGGAAGGTGTTCCTGCCCATGGTGGAGGGTTGGAAGCAGATGACCTTTAAGGTCACTTCCAACTCAAACTATTCTGTGAGTCTGTCTTATTTCTCATCTTCAAGACTCTTTCATTTCTGGCTCAGAACTTGAAGCTTGTGCCCTGTTCCTCAGTTTGATTACTTTACCATTTTCTTTTTGATCCTTTAATCTCACATTTAAGAAAACACTGATTTTTAAATATTTTAGAAGTTGCCCACATGGTGGAGAGTTGAGTCATGAAGACCCTAAATAAGTAGTTGATTAACAGTATAACAGTTGTTTAACAAATCTGGCTGCTCCTTTCTTTGCTTATTGTACAGCATACAGTTTAAAACACATCGGCAAGCGTTATGTTGTGACGTGTTTTTGCCAAAAGACACCAAGGTCTGGGTTATCTTGGGGTGTGTGCTGAAATAACACAGATAAGAGATGTGGAGATTATCCTCTGACAAAACCTGCCAACCAGAATTTTCAGCGGAGAATAACAAAGCAGTGAGGACGTATGGATTTTCATAGATCATATTTTTGTGTCGCTGCATTCCAGCTTTTCAGGATTGTGCTGCAGGCAGTCTGTAGCAGAACACTGTGTGCTCCTCCCTTTCCCTGCACCTAAGTAGCTTCCCCATTCTTGCACGGGGCTGGGCTGGTCCCCCTGCACAAGGTCAGACTGAGCTCTGCTGAATGAACAGTAAGACTGCCTCTCTCCCTCTCCAATGTTTGTTTTTTTTTTTTTTTTTCATTAGGAGCAGAGATATTTTATAGTAGGCAGCAGGTGCACTTCATTCTATCAGCTCCAAGTACAGTTCATTGCTTCAGGTGAAGCAACTAAAAAGTTGCTTACTCTGGAAATCTAAAATACTGGGGTTCTGTTGACTGAATATTAATTCCCCAAGCACAGCACACACTGCGTACTGCTCACAGAATTAGAGGGCAACCTCTTCATTTTCAGGATTTCCTCCTTGAAATCAGGGAGAAAAGACTGCCCAAGGAATAGCCACTGCTGTTGCAATGACATTAGAAATCAATACCAATTCATGTTTTCTTTATGTTCTTAGCACTCTCTTAATTTCTTCCAAGGAAATCTTGACAATGACAGGGTGAGAGAGTGAATAAAGCAAGAGCAGGAAATACTAGAAGACAAGATATATTGGCTTGGATCTGAGTGAGAGAGAGAAACCAAGGATAATGACAAAGTTGAGGCAGGGGTACCTGGGGAATACCATCAGCAGAAAATGTGAACAAAAATAACAGAGAAATTACATTCTGTCCCTTTTAATGCCTACCTAATTGGAACTGCCATAAAATTGATGCCCAGTGAATGGAGAAGACTTGGAGAAATCCATAGTGGCCTGATGAATTAAAGGGGACTACTGAATAACAAACAGCAACCCAAATCCTCTAATTACATAGCAGATGGTTTCCTTAGAAGGAAAACAAGCTTAGCATAAATACAGAAGGACTGGAAAAAAACACCCCAAAATTATCCAGAACTATGAGACAGCAATTTCACGACAGAAAAAGAAACTGAAGTAAATGTTCTGGAACCCAGATGCAGGAGGAGTATTTTAGACCTTGATTACCCAGTGGCTTGAATTTACAGCCTTTCCATTTCAGAAGCTTTATTAGAGAAGCAAAGGTCTCAGTCTTTTCATCTTGGAGGCTGTGAGGAAGAACTGCACAGCCTTGCTGCACTGCCCTGCCTGTCCCCTGAGAATTGTGGCTACACGCTCTTTACAATACCTTCCAAGAAGCCAGGAATTAACTTTTGATAACTTCAATTTGTACTTGTATGAAGGCTATATTCATCTACGATAAAGGCTTCCTCTAGAATTCTATCAGAAAGGTCATATTGATTTTTTTTTTTTCTCCACCACACCCCCTATACTTGATGGATTTTATATTTACCGTAAAGTGTTTGTTTTCTGCACGAGGATGCCTTTCTAACCACAAGGAAATAAAGAAAAGGAAATTATCATGTTACTTTCACCGTGGCTTAAAAAAAAAGTGGGTCTTTAAAATATAAGATGATGTAATTTCAACCCAGCTACAATTTCTCTGCTTTATGGTAGGCAGTGCTCTCTAAAAGCAGTTCCCAGTTACTATGGGAACATGTTTGTACACACACACACTCACCTGTGCACATGGTGAGGCTAAAAAGTGCCATCTGTTGGAAATGGTGTATAAGTCTGTCCCTGTGGCTGAAAGGAGACCTGAAGGACTGCTGGAGTGCAAGAACAACACTGCATATTAAAGACAATACTCTCACAACAACAAATGTGCATAAATTGGCTACATGTAGTCAGAAGCTGTCTTCTCACATTAAAGCAGTTTGATTTGATGCCCAAGGTGAATACAGCAACAATTTGCAGTAGGTTTAGAACAGAGGCAGAACTGGATTTCCTGGTGTGACTGACTGCAGCAACAAAGAGTTGGCTGCCCTCTGCCAGCTGCCCTTTGACTATTTACATGCATGATACCTTCAAAGGTATTTTTGCTTGGCTTTGCATTTTTTGTTTTTCCTACGCTGTCACAGGCCACAACATCCAAAGTGCTCCCGCTTGCTGCCAGTGGCTGCCTGACTGACAGTTCATGCAACCTTGGCAGTGGCCAAAAGCTGACTGTCCACCTGAAACTATGAGCTCAAGGAGCAGTGAAGAAAGGGCTTATGTGCCTTGAAGATTGACGAACATGTCAGAGACCCAAAAGAACCAATTTCAGATGCACAAGGTAAAGCTTTAACAGAAGGAAGTCGGAAAGGAGCATGAGTAGGGTTAGACAGATAAGCAAGAAAGGCAACAGTGAAGCATCTTCAGGCATTAATGAAATTGCATAAGTCCTAAATTTATCATATGGAAAACTGTTTTCCTTGCTAACAAGGTTGAGAGCTTATAAGATCTCCCAATCCTAGAGCTTGCCCAGTCCTGGAGCACATGCAGTTATGGAGGTAGAAATGCCTAGGAAGTTACAGGTGTATAAACTCTATTGAAAAAATGCTGCGCAAGACCAGATGCAGTTTTTTTGTGAGACACTTAACAATATGATTTCTTTTGTATTATTTCATGTACGCATAAAGCTTTTGAAAATGTTAGGGCACTGTTTATTTGTTTTATATATATTCTATGTCAATAGGTGGAAGAGACTTTACTAAGTGGGAAAATTAGGTCTGGATGATGCTGTGTTTTGTGATGACAGGGGCCTTTCTTTTAGTTGGGCACTGTCCTGATTTCACCTGGGATAGAATTAATTTCCTTCCAATGGCTGGCACATGCTGTGTTTTGAGTTTAGTATGAGAGTAATGTAGATACCACACTGATGTTTTGGGTGTTACTCAGTACTGCTTACCCTAAGTCAAGGACTTAGTTCTCAATGCTCTGGCAGTGAGCAGCTGCCCAAGAAGCTGGGAAGGAAGCATGACCAGGACAGTTGGCCTGATCTGGCCAAAGGATATTCCATGCCATGAAACACTGTGGTTGGTGTATGAACTGGGGATAGCTGGCCAGGAGGTGCTGATTGTGGCCCAGGAATAGGCTGGGCATTGGTCAGTGGGTGGTGAGCAATTGTATTTGGCATCACCAGTGTTTCTTGGGTTTTGTTCCTCTTTTTTTCCCTTATTAATATTACTTAGTAATTACTTTATTTCAATTATTAAATTGTTCTTATCTCACCTTTTATCTGCTTCTTCTGCCCAGCCACAGGCAGTGAGGAGTGAGGAAGTGGCTCTCTGGTGCTTACTTGAGGGCTGGGGTTAAACCATGATAGACACAATGCTGAGGTGAATTTTGTGTCAGTAGAAACCAGATCAGATTGAACTGGGTTGCTGATATTTTCTCACTTGATGAGAATTGAGTGTAATTTGAAAAGCCGAAGAGTAATTGCACTGTAATTATCAATTGTCAATGCAATTATGTGTGTGTCTAGTGTAATTCTGCTCTTAAAGGCAAAACACTGCCCTAAATCAGACACTTGGGTTCGGTGAACGTTCTGTAATAATGCAGCTGAGCAAATTTATTGTCCTACTTAAACCTTTCAGGTAGGTTTTCTGGGTTATCTCTGCAGCTGATTTATAGCTTCAGAAGACAGAGGACAAGCAGCCCTTGGTACTGTGCATCAGTCATCTACAGTCAGGGAGAAAACATCCAACTGCTTGTTTTTATCATCCCAATTACAAGGTTTATAGAAATGGGCTCTCCTTCTGCAAGACAAAATGACTTGAAGAGGAAAACACCACATTGCAAGGGCCTAGGAAAGTCAATGAGGAAATACATACCTGCACTAAAAGCTCCAATTGTAACATTACTCTCTAATCAGCTGAACAGTTTTTTTTTGTGAGAATGCAAACCTTTCTTTCTTTCTTTAGCCAGCATAGGGATGTATGAAAATACATCGACCTCTTGCTCATCGTTTGTGCAAGTGCATAGTCTGTAACTACAGTGTGAGCAGTGTTTTTCTGCCTTGCCTGGGCTGTTTCTCCTGTACCTTTGCAAAGTGCTGTGACAAAGGAGGAAGCAGCGCAGGGTTTATTGTATGTGACAACGACCCTCAGTGTGCTCTGTGAGCCCAACTCAGTGTCTGTGTGATTTGGGATGCTAAATTGCTAAGTTTTTCTATCTAATACCATTGGAAATTTGCTGTTTGTTTTTTGTCATGATTTGAGAAAAAGAGTTTTCAAAATTGTATGAGCTACTGCATTTCAAACGTGTTTATACTACAAGAAAGACAAGCTGCTTAGCTAAAGATTTTAGTTTGCTTTGTTTAATAAACTTAATCTTCATTTCTATGTTCCATTAAAGCCTTTTGAATGTATGAGTAGCCATCAATCTGTTTACCAAGAATCTATTGAATTAATTGTGAATCTGACAAAAAATTAGTTGTGTCTGTAAGGTCCTTTACTTTCCATATATAGTGCTATAGCCTAGGCACCTTTTCCACCAGAAAACCCATTTCTGTGCTAATAAAGAAGGTTAATTTATAAAAGGCTAATTTCTAAATTAGCACTTCTATTTATGAGTTTTTCTCCAAAGTTACTGAATTGTAGCTCATAGAGTACTTATTTGTTGTTGTGAAGTTAATTTATTGATGGCAACCTTGGTCTAATTTATTACCAACCAAATATCAGGAAGAAATTCTATGTTGCATGGGATTTTCATGAGGTGTGATTAATACCAATTCATCAAAGCCCACAGTCTGTTAGTTCCAAAAGGAAATAAATATAATTAGATAGCAGCTGTTAATTTTTTAGCAGAAATTTAAGCTGTGCTTGAAACTTCCAGTAACTGGAGAGAACCTGGGCTCAAATAATTTTAAGCTTTTGTACTGGAACAAATTACTGGTAGCACTATTGAGCGTTAAAGCATTTTTCATACTTCAAAACACTAGTTGATGTTCCCCATTTTGGTCAGCTCAGGGGCAAAATTAGATTGGACTGTTAACAGTTGATGTTGCAGAAACCAGCAGTTAGCATTGATTGGAAATGATGTGTTGTGGCTCTCACAGCTCATCCTTTTTGTCCAGTGGACTGTTATTGATATGAAAATTTACATGGGATATATTTGGTTTCCTATCCTTCTTCCACTGTTGTTTGTGGGTTACAACTTCTGGGCTTCCCAGGGCGAAGTTCACAGAAT
Source organism: Eopsaltria australis (assembly GCA_034509425.1). Classification (NCBI taxonomy): domain Eukaryota; kingdom Metazoa; phylum Chordata; class Aves; order Passeriformes; family Petroicidae; genus Eopsaltria; species Eopsaltria australis. The sequence continues at coordinate 553,550 of JAVTVJ010000172.1, read as the reverse complement.
CAAATCTGAGATGGATATTGTTCAGTAACCATTGAGAACAGGTCACTAAACGTTTGGTTATTCTTGATTCTGGTTAATACATCACACCTCCTGCCCATTCCCAAACTCCTCCTCTTGTTCCTTTGTATGACAAGCAAGTCTTTTTAGAGGTGAAAGAAACCCGAAGTGACAATTGTCAGTTCCTTATTTCTAAAAATAAAGTGGTAGAGTGTTTGTGCTGATGGAACAATCAGGAAAATAAATATTAAACAGAAAGTTATGGATGCATGAAAGGTTTATGGCTTTATAATTCAAAAGAAATCAGTAGACTTGATTTCTAGTACTGCTTAGTCAGTGTTCAGAATCTAAGCACTAAATAATTCTATCACCCAGTCTGATATTTCGCAACTAATTAGGAAGATTTGAGCAGGACAACTAACACCAGAAACTGGCAGGTGTTTAAAATTCCCCTTGAAAAATCACCTAGAAATGCCTTTCTTTAGAAGCCATTTAAGTTGCTCATTTCTGATCTAAAACCTGTGCCAAGTATTTGGATCCGTAGCACAGATATGCCAGGATTACTAAGCACTGGGGGAGCTCTTTGTGGTAATTTGGCAATTCATTATCCTGCTGTAGATCCCTCTGAGGAAGTTAGCTCACTCTGTGTGAGTGCAACCCAAGACTGTTGCAATGCAAAATAGAATGGATTCACACCATTGGCCACTGGCTGTGGTAGAAGATGATTTACAAAAGCTGAGTGAGGAAAATTGGGTGTTAGGTTGCAGGATGCTTGACATCTGGAGCTTTATGTAGGATGGACCACACAAACAGCAACAAAACAACTTTTCTTTGAAGTGATGGTGGTTATAGTCACCTGTCTGACTTAGCCCTGCAACAGATGAGAAGTGCAGGCAAAGCCAGTTCCCATGCCTCACCCAGGGATACAGTGACCTCCCACCTGAGGCTTTTTACTGCTTTGATGCTGAGGTTTATCTTTGTTCACAGTCTATGAAACATTTCCCTTCATGGAGTAATGTCTGGAAACAGAAATACCAGAGCTTGCTTTGGTTCTAAAAGCAACACTGCTATGTTAATACAGTGCTCTGCTGCTCACATGGGTTAATCAGCTCTGTTATTTGGCTCCTGGTGAGTGAGCTCATTTAGACACAAGCTGGGGGCATTGGACGTAGTTTGGAATTGCTGTTCAGAAATTCCAGAATAACTCATATCATGTATACACACTTCTATTTCATAATTTTTGCTCTTTGTGCCAGTTTGATTTAGTTCAATCTGCTTCCTTAATTATACTAGAACAAGATATTCTGCAGAAAAAATTCCAAATATGGATTACTTTAGGAATAATAGCTGTTGTGTTTTACACTTGCAGCCTATGTTATTCTATTTCAGCTTTCAAACACTTACCATGTAAAAATTCAGAAGTTTTGAAAGGCAAAAACTTTTAACCAAATAATCATGAAATTATCAAGAATTTTGACATCTACATTAAGAATATAAGTAGAAATTGTCATGTGAGACTGTTATTTGTAACAGATGACTAATGAAAACATGGGTCTAGGAGTAAACAGTGTGGAGTTCAGCATTTGTGTAAGCTAAAAAATATGGAAACAACAGTTGATGCCTGGAGGTATTTGTTAGAGTTCCCTAAATTATGGATCAAAATCCTACCACCTGCAATTAATGGTGATGGGAAAATCAGTAAATCGCATTTAATATAAACCCACTGAAAAAGTTAGAATCATATTATTTCTGATAAAGTTTGTCATGAAAAACATCAATAACTCCTCCCCACAAGTGGAAGCTGTGAAATTAAGCTCTGCCTCTGTTTGCAATTCCTAGTGCCAGATATGAGTGTGGGCTATGATGTATAAAGACATTATATCCAGCAGAGAAATTTTGGTCCAGAAATCATTGAAGACTGGGAGAGTATACAAATACCACTCTCTGTAGTCCATCTTCTGGCACACAGCCACAGGTGTCTGATACTGATCATCACTGGAGATTGAACATCAGACTAAATGTACCTTTGGTTTGTTGTGATATACAATTCTTGCAATTGTGGGTGAGCTGGAGTAAGGAGTGATTTGGAAGTATATTTCAGACAGTGAGTATAGAAAATTAAGAACAATGGTGCAGAGGCAAACCAAGAAATCTAAGACAAAACAATGCAAGAGCCACCACAGTGCACTTGCAACTTTGGACAGGATTTGCAAAGCAGATTTTGCTCACTGCTTTGTTTTCTCAAACAAAATTAGAAACCTTTTCTGAAGTTCCAGATACACGATTCAAGTTAAATTAAAGGGCAATAGCTTGAAACAGAGTTTGCAGTTCTGCAGGCAGCGCTTCAATTGCTGTGACACACACTGAGGGTAAAAATCCAGAGTGAGGTGCCTGCTCTGCTCCTGACAGCAAACAGAAGGCACAGCAGAGAGCATGGCCTTGTCCATAGAGCTACGGCAGTAAATGGTTTCCTTCGTACAAATTAAGTCAAATGTTTATCAAAAGAAGTGTGGGAAGTTCTTGGGTTAAGAACTGCTCTAGGAGTCCTCAGTTTCTAACTGCTTCACTTGGGTTCCTCTGAGCAAGTTGATTAGACGGTTTTCTATCTGAAGGTTTTTTTTTCAAATCCAGCCTGAACTTTGAGGATTTTGGGGGCTTTGTTCCTCTTTTTGTTTGCTTGTTTGTTTTGTTTGTTTGTTTTGTGGTGTTTTTTGGTTTTTTTTTTGCAAACCACAAGGATGCACGTACTAATGTAAAGTTATCAAAAGGGTGGCTTTCTCTTGGTTTGTGCTTTGGAAAACAGCTAGCACAATGGGGCTCCATCTCAGCTGCTATTTCTGGATTCCTAATTACTGTGGGATAATACTGTGGATAATGTATTACCACCTGTGGCAGAAACAAATCTCTGCTTTGTTAAGCAGAAAGACATTTGGCAGATGGCTCTTTTCACCATTGGCCTGAGAGATGACCCAGCACATACTCTAGGATAATGTGTTTACAGTGTACACAAGACCTCTTTAAACAGGGTGGGGTGGTCCAAATGGCACACAAGCAATTACACTTGCAGAGCTCTCAGAGCACTACATGCAGCTCAGTTGTCAGGAATCCACTCTTAATTTTCTCCCCTCATTTTTGGTGTCTGTTTCTGCTGCGCCCTTTGAGTTCATTTGACAAAACCTCCATCTCAGCTTTGGTTGACTTGAAGTACTCACGTTTTTGCTGTTGAGCTCAGCATAGTTCAGGAGTGGAAGTGTGCATTAATAACACTTTTTTGTGTCAGATCAATGAGTGCTAATGGCCCCTGGAGTCAGTTCCTGATACTGTCAAGTTAAAATACACCAAGCAACTATGTGCTCTCGCACTGTGTCCTGTCAACCTTTCCAGTTTATTATGTGCATGACACAAATTATGCCAATATTTTTACATAACACTATGCAGAGAAAACATGCACAGAAAAAGCTCGAGTCTTTTCACTCATTCAACAGGCAGAAAAACTAAAGCACCTGGTTTCTCAGCCTGGACATTGGAGTTTAGCCACTAAGCTGCAAATACAGCAGCAAAACAGGGCAGAGAGAGATGAGCATAACATTTTTGCTCAGTACTTGTTGCATGTTGCTAAGACACCTTTGCAATGGTAAAGCCATAATAGCTGAAAATACCTTCTATGTATGTTGTTGCTGTTACGAACAATTGTGTTCTCTGACACAAAAGGCCCCCAGGCAAATGCAAAACTTAAAACTGAGTAAGGAACCTCACTTCAGTGTTACCCCTGATGGTTTTTCTTAGAATAACTTTCAGTGAAATATGTACCCAGCTGCTTTAGGATTAAAGCTTGGCTGGAGCATCTGCCAGCTCCCAGGGACAGAATGAACTCCCAGCTCCACTCTCACAGCTGTATCCAGCAGCTCACTGCTATTAGGCTGGGAGAAACAAGCAGGGAGCAGAGCCTTCTGCTTTGACTTCATGCACCAGCATTGAAACAGGATGTGAGAGGCGGGGGGAGAACTCACATAAAATGAACAGATCAGCCCTACACAGGCTGGGGAACCTGCTGATGGCAGGAGACTGCCACGGTGGCTTTATGAGCCAGTTTTTCTGGGAAGCAACTTCATAAAGCATTTTTTGTCATTGATATGCTTGTGGACTGAGTAGCCTTTCTGTAGAAGGAGTGAACTTTTACAGTTGATAATACACATCCTTAAATGTTAGCACTTTAGAAAGACTTTTCCTTCAAAAGAGAAAAAAAAAATTTTAGGCAAGATGGGCACTGGCAGTGGTGTGCCAGTGGTCATTGGCCCCCTTCATAAACACATAGAATCTGGGACAAGCTGCTGAATGGAAGTATCAGAGTTAAGTCTATTGTCAAATGAGACCAAATATAATATATATTGTGCACTTGCAATTAGCAAAGGCGGTTTAGATTGAACAGAAACAAAAGAAAACAAGCAGGTTTTCAGGGGGAAAAAAAGCCCCAAACCCCAAAAAAACAAGATATAACATAATTGTCAACCTCATATGTACACAAAACCATGCCTATGTGAAATCATACAGACAGCACAGCACGTGTGAGCCCTAGGCAAATGCATAGGTGGTCAGATAACTATACCAGGAGCCTGCTGGTAGAAATTGGCATGTACTGCTTCTTTCCTGACTGGCTGGAAAAAGTCTTTCAGCTGGAAATGATTTAACAGCCCTGTTTGCTCAGGGTTACCCACTGAGTCCTACAGAGTAGAGGGCCTCAGCATCTGAGGCTTAGAGGGTTAAGAGAGACAAATTATGAGATGCTTTCTATAAAAGCCAATGTAGCCAAGCATTTATGCCATGCCCTGTTTTCTGGGTCAGCCAGAGAAGCCAGCTTGCCTCAGAGATGGGCTTGGCAATCCATTGTCCCTGCAAGGAACTGAGATAGGAAATGCTGTGCAAGGCAGCACAGTCATGTTAGATCCATTGCTGTTGAAGCCCAGATGGCTCTGAGATACTGTGCTATGAAATGGCTCCAGAAAGCTCAACCATACCTCTCTCCTAGCAGGCCATAAGTAATTTTCTTCTTGTCCAGTAATGCTTCTTGAGAGAACCAGTTATTGCATAGCATTGAAAGTCTCTTGAGAAGCACTAAGAGGTTCCCAGTTCTGTTGTCTCAAGCCCCCAGAAGTTAAAAGTACTTCTGAGTTCAGATGATTCTGTGCAGTTTAGGCTGTTCTGAGGGTAATGATCTTAGGCTGGATATCACACATGTCAACATCATCAGACTACCAACCATTTCTTGATTTAAGGGAGCTAATGGTACTGATAGGACAGAAGATTAATTTAGTTGCTCCTTTTTTATATTACGTTAACATCTAGAAATACAAAAAAGAGCTGGTCACATTGTACGTGATGCCATTTATCAGTATAGAAAGAGACTAAGTCTGTCCCAAATTTATATTCTCATCAAAAACAGAATCAACTAAGGGCAGAAGTAGAAATGAAAGTCGACTAAGCTGAAGTGGCTCCCCAAGGTCGTGCAGCAGACTGCTGGCAAAGCTGATGTCTCCTGATTCCCAGCCTTGTGCTGTGCCTGCAGATGTAAACCACTGACATTCTGAAAGGGACAGCAAAGCAGCAGTAGTCAAAAGCCCAAGGGAGTTTGATAACCAAGCATAGCCTCTGTCTGCCCTGCCATTAGCCAGTTGCCTGTTTATCCCCTTGAAGAGTAATGGGGAGGAAAGCAAGCAGTCTATAAAGCAGGGCAGCCACTGACTTCTGAGGCATGATGTAGGAGTGTGTGGTTCAGAGCTCATCACAGCAGTCACAGCAGCCAAGGGTTGGGGGTGATTTCTGTTGCTATGCATGCAGAAGGTTTGGCTGGGATGGGGCAGAAGGCTGGAACCAGGAGATAAACAGCACCAGAGATAAATTTGTAACGAGCAGTTGGAGCTGTACTATGATTATTTTTCATTCCCCCAGTATTTATCATTCTGTTGAGCTGTGCTGCAGGGTCTTGGCTCTGGAGGTGTGTGGCAGTGAACTAATATTAAGTCTGTCAAAGTGAGAAATCTGAACTGTAAAAGAGCTGAAGCTGTTTTTATATGGTTCGGGAGTGTACTGGAGGAAAAATAGATGGGGTAAAATCTACTTCATTTACTTCACTTTACGCTGAATTTGAACAGAAAGATTTAGAAAACATCAAAAATGTGGATTGTCAGATCGATACAAACTAATAAAGGCTGGCAGACAATTACAGCAGAAGTGGCAATAACATTTCTGGCCTAAGTGCTAAGTGAAAACAGATTTCTCTCAGTAGCTCCACTGGAAGAAATAATCCATTTCTAATTAAAACGAGCTGGAATAGAAGTGTGGGATGTTTTGGCAAATATCCATAGCTGAGGCATCATTAGACTTAAAGCCTAACTGGGTAATACTAAAGAAACTTTCTAGCTCTAAACTCTGAGCCACAGAACTAGAATATAAAATGTGCCTTTGGAGAAGTGTATGTGTGGACTATGATCTATACCAAACTCTAAATAAAGTTGTGTGCTCAAGCTTTGTCATTAGCTTTTCCTAACTTGAGTTCTCAAGCGTTCAAATTTGACCATGAATTAAGGACACAGGAGACAAAAAATGACATTTTGGCATCCAGATCTGACAAACAGAGCCTCGTGAACAGTAGCCAAGCTTGTAAATTAGTGAGGCCCAAACCATCAGGATTGAAGGTCCCTTTGCATCATCTTGGTAACCGAGGGTCCCAGGACATAATCTTGGACTGAAGTGATTACCTGAACTTCTCTGGGAATCAGGGAAACTAAGGCCCTAACGAAGTGATATTAAGGAAGTTTTGTATATTGTTTCTGGCCTGACAAATTCATGTTTATATTATCTGACTCTTTTTTAATCACTGCTTTCATGGCTGAATACCTCCCCAGGACTGGTTGTGAGGTAAACCAGACATTTGCAATCTAACGCAACTAGCAGATTAATCAGTCTCAAGCAAAATCATATTGTGTTCTAGTTTAGTAGACTGTTTAATACTTGTTCCTGAAGTATTTAACAGTGTATGGAATATATTTCAGTGTTATCTCTGACTGCTGCTCTTAGCACAGCACTCTGAGGTCAATTTTTTTCTGGTTCAGAGGCTCACTGAGCTCTGTTCCCTCTGAGGCAAACTGGTACAGCTGCATTTACTTTGGCAGATTTTGGTCCTTGGTCAAACAGATTAAATACTAGAGGTCGTTCTGACACTTGCCTTTGAGCAGGATATCAGTAGGTGTGTGTTCCCTAGGTCTCTCTGCACGGGGCAGAAGCAGGCTCAGTGACATGGTAAAGCTGCTTCTTCAGAAAACTAATATTCAGATACAGTAAAAAGGTCAAGAGCTAACCTTGAGCTATTCAGCATGAAGAAAGCTGCAAATATCAGGCCCACAGAAAGAAAAGTCTGTTTATTTGGAACAAGAGCTGTGACACTCAGTGCTTTCCAAACCTTTCTGTGTGTGGCCAAATTAAGCAGCGAGTGTTTTCCCATTTCTTCCCTGGTGTTGGGTGCTTCAGTCCGTGACAAGCCTTACATTGTTTCTCGTGGCAAAGTTTAACAGGGCTCTTCTGGAGCTGGCCAACATCTGAAGTCCTTTCTGTTGCTGTGTTTCTCACCCCTCTGCTCACCAAAGGAAGCTGGCTGTTTCTAGCAGCAGTTGTCCTGTGGTGATAGCAGACTGAACAGCTGGCTGGGAGACAGAAAGACAATAATCACTCACTGTAGGAATCTCCTGAATTATCAAGTCCTGTCCCTAACAGGCAAGCCTGACACATCATCCTTTTCAGAAACCAGCTAAACACCACCTTAGGACAATTTGGCTCTTTACCCTCTGTACTTGTCTTGGAACACTGCTCCATAATTCCACAGTTCTTGTAGTTAGAAATTATCTAATCTCCCAGTTTAAATGTATTTCGAGTCATTTTATATCCATACGCTTCTTTCTGATGTTTTTAAGCCCACAAATTCAATTTTATTTTTTCCCTGCCAAGGAAAATTCAAAATGCATCAGGTGTAGTAAAGGAGGCTAAGCCTGGACCTCTTCTGTTCTGCTTGTCCTAACTGTTTTTTGACGTGATTGAACAAGTAGCATGAATGCAAAAGTATAATGTGAGTTGATTTGCAAAGACTTACGGTTAATTGAACCTGTCACTGTATTAGTTGCTTCACAGTGTGTAAAAAGTATCTTTAAAAAGTGATTTGCTCCCCCTGAATTGTAGTGTTGGACATTAAAATATCACTGCTGGTCATTTCCAGTTTCTTTCTGGAAGACCATTTGGATACCACTGAACATGTGCATTATGATCTCCTAACTGATGAACTGAAGTTTTATTCTATTTCTGTTTTCTGTTATTTGTTGGAATTAACAAAATGCTTAAAACTATGTATTTTGATTATATACCTTGGAAGCTTTTCCTTTCTTTTTTGTACTCCAGCTTCCTGGGTAGTTCAGTATAGCCTTTAACAGGTTTCCCACAGTTTTCAAACTTTCAAGAACTTAACTTGTAAAACAGAACCAAATGAAGGTGAATGAAGAAAAACACTCCAAAAATAAAAATTAGCATTATTTTCAAAGAGTAAAGACAGTCAAATATGCAAGTTGGCTTATTTTGTACATTCCATTCTATAATGCATATGTTATTTTAGCCTGTTTATAAACACATCACAGATCTTATTTATCATAACAAGGGGTCACTGCTCCATACCTTGCATTTAACTCCCTTGAAGTTTTTCCTTCCTTCACAGTCAACAGAGCAGGAACAAGTTAAGTATTTTTTGTCTTTAGGAGCTTCAGTAGAAGAGGGGTAGTTTAATTTAATTAATCTTGGGTGGCATTAAGATAGGAAGAGTGATTTGGCAAAACACCTCTTGTTTACTTGCTTTGCTGATGGTAACAAAAGCTGTTAAAGGGTCTGATTCTGTTCTCACTCACCTGGCTACAGGTGGTCAGTGGAAGTGTTGTGGTATAATTCAACAGAGTTGGCATGGAGTAGGGATGGCTCTTACTGAAAATCCTCTACTGGGACTTTAACCATTGATTCTATGGGATGGGATCTGCTTCTGTAGCTCAGCAGAGACAAAGCTGCTGGGTCAGAGCAAGGGCCGCCATAGTGCAGGGATTGAGTGTACTCTTGCCTGAATGGTTCAAGCTAAACTAAGTGACTGCAGTTCCTCCAGTACAAGGACTTTGCAGCCCAGTGCCACTGGGCATTTGCACAGGACATCTAACCTTACCCCAGGCCTTGTGAAGAATTACTGTCCTGTGTGTACTGCTGGAACCCTAAGGAAATAAATACCTGTGTGCACCCAGTGTTAGGTGTGGAGAAGAGACGTAAGTGCAGCGAGACTGAAGTCCTGCAAATTTAATCTTCCAATATGCTTGTCAAACATGTGCAGGAACTTACTGACACATATTTAATAAGATCAGGGAAAAATGTTTCTTAATGTTATGACTAAAACTAAGAAAACAGTGGAGGAGTATATAATTTCATAGCAGGCAACACAGTTTCCTGGCAAATATAGCACAGTGCTTAAAGGCTTGCTTTTTGTCTTCCAAAGCAGTTAAAGTCTCCTACCTTTGTTTTCTGCTTACTAAAAGTAGTAAAAACATTGTAAATGCAAGATATTTCCCTATAATTCTGAGTAAGTGACAAAGATAAACAAAGTTGGTCATTTACTGACAGCTCTGTCTCCTTTTGCTTTTTATCTGCTTGCATGTCTGCATCAATGTGACAAGCAAAGTAAAATCCTGTTTTGGTACGGCTCAAGATCTGTGGGTGCATGAATACATTGTGAATAGAGCCATAAATACATTTTTAAAATGATACTCAGAAACTGCATCTTCTGTGACCACGTTTTTTGCTGTAAATTATTTCTGGAATCTGCACACAGAGAGCAAACACTTTGGTTTCGACCCCTGCTTTGCCTTCACTGTCTCTGATTAAAAAACCCCAGCCTTGTAGGCAGGGGAACACTGGCACTGCTTGTCCCCATCAAGCAGGGCCTCTTCCCCACTGCTGTGGGCAGGAGAAGACAGAGGCATTGCTGCCTGTGCTTACCCTGAGCCCACTCACATGGCACCACAGCAGCAGGGAAGACACAGAGGGTTTAGGAAGTGGCCTGTCTGTATGGCCATGGCCCTGAGGCAGCCGCTGCCTGGCAGGTGTGGGCTCTGGCCAGGCTGTTCAGGGGCTCTGCAGAACTGGCAGCCTGGTGCCCATCAGGAACACCCAGGGCAGTTTTTACAGACAGCAAAGAAAGTGCAGTGTCTATGTTCCCTTGGACCTCAGGCATTTATTCATTCCTGCCTTTTTTCCAGCACCTCTACACTCAGTGGAGACTTGTGGCTCTGTCATCAGCCGAGGGTGTGCTGCCTGGATTCCTGAGCAGGGAGCAGTGGGGAGCCAGCCTGGTGTGGGGGGCAGGATCTCTCATGCTGACAGGACAGGGGGGCATGTTTGGAACCATAGGGCCCTCCTCACTTCAGGGAACTCATTTTGGCTCTGCATTCTGTGGGTGGCTCCCACAGTGAACTGGAACCATCAAACCAAGAGTGGCTCACCCTGTACCCTTTGTAGACCAGCTCTGAGAGTCAGTGCAAAACTTTGGCACAAGCATTTGCAGAAGATATTTTGCTTTAGTTATTACCACTGTTTCTCTTAGATGTCTAGCTTTGAGCAAGATTGTAGTGTACATCAAGTGAAACTCAAATCCCGATGTTGTGTTTCCATCATTTCTGATCTGTTTGAACCTTCAGTCTTGTGATGCCTCCTAGGTGTTTTTTTCAGTCCAGTCACTTGACTGTGAAAGTGAGAAAAATCAGTGACACTCTCAATTAATACTGCTAACTGAATTCCGCTGATGATTAAGTGCCTCTTTTTTTAAAAATTGCTACAATGACAGCTGAACATTTAAGAAAATATATTTCTGTTGTTGTTTAATCTAGTAATGATCTCATTTGGGAGGGAAAAACAAACCTCTAAAATATAAAATATTAGTGATCATTTCAAAGGTGAGTGTATTACTCATGGAGGGAATAGAATTTGTCTGCTTCATGACTATTTCTGCCTGAGTGTCCTTCATTCCTCTGGGCTCCATAAAACAAGTCACTCAAAATTTTAATCTTGGGAGGGGAAGATAATGGTAATTTCATACAAACTCCCCACAAAACATCCAGAAAGCCCTTATTAGTGATAAACACCAGTGTATTTCCCCAAACTATATTAATTTTTGTTATGTTTATTTTTATTCTAATTAAAAATTTGCATAGATAAATAATGAGACAAAGAGAAAAGCATCTACTTTTGGGGGTTTTCTTTGTACAAAGTAGGCATCATAAGCTGGCATAGGTCAGTGTGGCGGGTTTTGTTTTGTATGTGAATGTATTTTGTAAGTGTGCTTAAATTAATAAAGTAAGTTTAAAAAAAATACTAACTGTATTCTACATGGAGAAGCTGTTGGACAATCAAGAGCCAGAAAGAGATTTGATGAAGGTGCAGAAAGTCTTCCTGGCTGTTGCTTGTTGAACTTAGTGGGTGATCTCGTGCTGAGTGAGCTACATCCCAGGAAAATCTTGTTCCATTTGCTCCAGATCAGCAGCAAAGGTGAGATGGAGCTCTCTGCAGGAGCAGTACAATCCCATTACTCTGTAATAATCCATCCTAGTCCAGTCATCGCTCCACTGAAGCCACTGTTGAAAGGGAGGTTCAACAGCCTATGTTTGCCTGGGAAAGCCACCATCAAGGGAACTTCTGATTTTGTCCTATAGATTTTAGATTCTCTGGTGCATTTTAAAAGTTATGTTGTAAAGATCAGAGGTCCCAGAAACCATGCTACAAAATGTATCAGGTGTGTTAATTTTCTGTGAAAGCCATCACAATGTATCTCTCTGCTTTCCTTTGCCAAAACCATGGGACAGCAGCTCTTCTGTGTCTTATGTTTAATTATGCAGCATAAGCTCAATGCTGAGAAACCTTTTCCTGCTGAAGAGTGATGGGTAAATTTACCGTGTTTACACTGAGCTGCTCCTGTAAAGTGGAAGAACTGTGAGTTTAATTGGTGTTGAGGTCCTTGCAGGACAGGATCCTGATAATAGTAATAGCTACTGGTGGCCCATGCTGATAATGTCAGCTGTACTGACTTTATCTTCACCAGATAGTTGGCTTACTGAATAAATCACAGATGTCATTGTGCATCTGTGTTTATGAGAATGAAAAGAAATTGTTGTGAAAACTTTCCAGGGCCGTTATGGGTAAGCAGAGTAAATGATTTTTTTTATTATTATTTTTTTTGCGTTTTCACCATCCAGAGATACTCATATCACTTGCAGAGACAGAAAATAAGTGGCAAACTGTTATTTTTGTGCTACAACTCCGTATCTTGGGTGTGGCTCTTGGAGATGAAGTGTAGCACAAAAAATCCCCATTAAACTCTACATGCTGCCAGTGTCCTCCAGCACAGTCACACAACCCCGTTTTGGGGAGCAGTTCCTGCTGCCACAGAGGCAAAATACCTGCCTGTGGTGGTGACGGGGTGTCCAGCTCAGGCTGAACCAATCCACCTGGCTCCTAAATGTCGCGCCCCCTCAGTAATGCCCTCTGGGGCAATGAGTGCCTCTGCTTTACCTCTAGGTGCTATCCTGCCCCCCAGGCCATGGGAGAGATGGCACCCTGAGTAGGGTGGAGGTTCAGGAACATCCTCATGGTGGCTGGGGAGGATTGTGTTTTTCAGACTGTGCCAAAGCTGGGGTGGCAGTGAGAGCGTGGGGCCTGAAAGGCCACGTGGGGCATAGTTGGGGTGCCTCCAAGGAAGGCACCAGGCTCAGATAGAGGGGAGTGCAGGAGCAGCTAGAAACCTTCTGTAAACCCATCACCCTACTCATTATATCACAGAAAAATCAGCTGTTAGAGGGAGCAGAAAACAGTATGCTCAATGCTCCCTGCTCCATGAGTGCAGTAGCCTAGCACTGATATTTTAAATAGAGGCTTTCACAGCAAAATGAAATTTCGGAAAAAGAAGTCAGTTTTAATGTTTCACCTTTCCTCTGATGTGCTTGGAGAAATATATGTTTGAAATGTATGCTTCTCCACAAACCTGGTTCCTTGCACATGTTTTTTTGACTCTCATAAATGAATGTGTTTCATTTCAGTCATAAAGGAAAGCATCACACAAAAAGAACTCCAAGGGAAGCAAATGGGAAAGCCTTAGAGGGCACACAGTGTGTTCTTGCCAGTACCTTGCTGCCCATGAAGCTTTCCCTCTGCCTGCCCATAACCTTGGGGATGAAATGCCAGTTGAACTTTCTGCAAAAGACAGTGCTCTTGGAAACGTAAAGCTATTTCAGTCTATGGGTGGTGGGTACACAATGGTCTGTTGTGCAGAGTTGACTCAAAGCCCTCTGGTTCAGCATTGTGGTCACTGGTGGCAGTCATAGGATGTTAGGAAAGATCCAGTCAGTTTATCCTCTTAATAACTCTTGCCTTGAATACTTAACGACTGGTTAAAAGAAAAAAAAAAAGCTTAAATGGACCACCCAGACTAAGGTATACTTAGAAACAGAGGCTTACAGACAAAACTGCTGAAAAGATCTCCAGTGTGGTATTTGACAAAATGTATGACTTTAGTTTCCAGTACAGTAATTGATTATATTATGAATAACACCAGTGTTTATACTAGTGAGGACTTTTGAGGAACACTCTTTGCTTGGCTTCAGCAGATATATGCCTTGTCAATCTCTGCCTGAGGCACGGGACACTTCAATAATTGTTGTCCCATTGTGTAATGAATGATATGAAAAAGAAGTAGGCGTTATGGCAAACAGATTTGTTCTGTATTAAATTAATACAAAAAATATCTCTATATACTCTCAGAAAACCTTGTCATTTTCCCCGTAAAAACTAAAAATGAAAAAGGTTTTGTTCTGTAAGTGACTTGCATCCACCATATGTGGACTGGGCAGAAGTAAGTTTCAAATGGAAAGTAAGGAATTCCTCCCAGAGTACATGTAGCATTTTTAAATTATTATTGATCACATGCAGCATAAGTTCTACTTTTCAAAGGACTTGCATATAATTTCATGAGGCATCTGTGCAGACCTGAAATAAGAATCAGTATTAATTGAAACTGACTTTCTTCAGGGACAGGGAGGTGTGTCTCTGCCCCTTACTGGCCTTGTCACACATTTTGGCACCAGAGCAAAGCATGAGATGACTTTCTGTTTGGTACAGCTTCTGTAAATTTATTCTGTTTTCATCTGCCAATAAAGAAGATGAGAATATCTTGCTGGAACATAAACACCTCCAAACCTTCTGGACATACATACATGGTTATCTTTTATGAGATGTTTCCCCTCTGGAGTCTGTAAAACCACAACATGAAAGGCTGCGGCAGCTGTCACTTTGGTTGCCATAGGTTATGCCCCCCTTCTGGCTTCACTGCTTTCTGTCCCCCTGAGCCCCCTTGAAAGCGTTGACTGAAACTACAAAGCTTTGCCACATCCAAGGCAGACAACAAAAATGTGCTGAAGAGAAGAGTGATGATGGAGGTGGGGAGGAAGAGGGATGTGGAGGGAGCTTCTCACCAGCTGCTCCTTCCTCCCCAGATGAATCCTGGCCCTGACATCCCTGGATCTCATTTTCAGTTAGCTACTGAGAACTCTTCATAGGCACTTGCACTACGTGATGTGCACTGGCCTTTGAGGGGAGAAAAACAGCAGATTTCAAGCTCCCAATGGTATACTTTTACTTCAGCCATAAGCAGCAGAGTATGAGTAAGAAGAAATGGAGAAGTATAATAAATTAAGGTGCTATTTCACAGTAGTCTGCTATCAACTAAAGATCCTGGCCCTGTTTATGATAACATTTATGTTTTTAGGCTGCTGATTTTTGAAGAAATCACCACAGTAGTTGAACAGGTCAGTCTTCGTATTGCTATGGAATTGCGGAACAGTAAGCAGGCAGTATTACTGGAATTAATGCATCTTGGCAGCTATTAGCCCAGAGAATTATTATGCATGCAAATCCGAAGAGCCCAATGTCTTGGCTCCAGAAGCAAAATCCCTACGCATTAGTCTCTCTAGGCAGTGATGACATGATAAGCATTATGGATAGGCTATTGAACAGCCTATCTGACCCATAAATTATGCTCTGAAAATGCCTGATATTAGCCACAACAGTTTGGCAGCAGATAGCATAAATCAGCTGTGTATCTTTTGCCATTCCCACACTGCTTAAAAGTGGGACATGGGGAACTCCTAGGGTTGCTTCACTACTGCCTCCTTTTTAAAAGCCTCAGAGCAAGTGGTTTTTTTTTCAAGGTTCCTTACTGACCCCTCAAACTCTGGGCTTTTAATGAGGTGCAACAGCAGTCACACTTCTTCTGTGGCAGTACCATTTGCACCTTCAGTCTGCAGTGGCAGTGGGAGAAGCCAAACCTGCCTTTGAGGATGCCCCTACGGATGACATTTCTGCAGAGCACAAGGTTGTGGGCACCTGTAGCAAGCAGCAGCCTCCCACTTGCTGCCCTGGGAAACTCTGTCCTGACAGTCTGCATTCAGATGTGTTTATTGACTGAATATCTTGCTGGCAGTCCTGAGACGATATGCAGCTACTTAGCATTCAGAATCCTATACAGGTTGTGAATTGCCAACAGGCAAGCAAATGGGGACTTAGCCTTTCAAGAACCAAATCTGTTTGTCTCAAAAGCAGTTCCTTTGCTACATTTTCCTATCAAATTTGCTACTCTTGGATGTTACAGTTCCCACAGGCTTGAGTCCTTGACGCTTCTCTTGGCAGAATGGAGCAACACGCTCCCTTTGCATTTCCAGAACAACAAACACAAAAAGCAGGGTAGTTGTTAGATTTGTGCATTGATCTTTTCTCATCAGTGGGAAAACCATGAGCTTTTAGCTTTAAGATATATATTTCTACATTCTCTGGTCTGCAAAATAAAGAATGCAAGGGAGTACAGATGGAGTAGAGAATCAGTACAGGGTATAGTCAGATTTCAATAACTCTATTTGTATTATCTCGAGGGCCTTTTCTGGTTTCTCCATGGGACAAGGCATGCTTTGACTGTGAAAAACACTTGCCAGCACAGCATTTCTGAGCTGTTTGTTGAAGGATACATGGCTAGATATTCTTAAGGAAAGAGAGTGACTTTTCCAGATTTGAAAGGTTTTGGCACTTCTGATATTAGGGACTCTTTAGACAAAGTGAACGGGAATGTTACCTTAGCAGCTAAGCCAGCATCCTGCTCAGAAATGTTTATAGTTTCACCCTACCCCAAACATTTCCATTTCTGAGTGCCAGGGGTACACAGGGAGGTGCTTGAGGCGTTTGGTGATGCAGCACATGGCACGCACAGGGCTGTGTAGCAGGGAGGCAGCAGTCGGGGAGCACCAGCAGGCCCCTGCATGCACAGCCCTCGCAGAGCAGGCACAGCACCACCACCTCTGGGAAGGCTCTGAGCAGCTGCAGCCTGCCTTGCAGGTTTTAGCAGGTGAGAGAACTGGTGCGAGATGAGGCACAGGGAGGCAGAGGCCAAGAGTGGATTTTCACACCGGATATGTGAGACTTGACATGCTCACCTTGTCTCTGGGCATCTGAGCAGTGCTCGTCACAGCCACTGCAGCCCTGTAGCAGGATCAGTGAGGCACAACTGCTGCTTATCTAACCTGTGCCACCTGAACCACACACATCCCACTCCTCTTCAGCAACCCAGACTAGCACAAAGGGATGCTCCCCACAGAGCACAGTGTGAATCTAGCCTCTGTTCAAATCCAGTTATAAAACTGCTTTATAAACCTCAGACAAGCCATGTTATTGTTAGCAAAAGTCTTCAGGTACTTCTAACACCAATTCATTTACCAGCATGCAGCTGCTAAGTGGGCATGCAGCCTGTTGTTTCCCCTGTGGGTCCCAGCAGGAGTATCTGAAATAGGTACTGAGTGGGCAGCAGCACAGTTTGCAGCCACCAGAGCGCACAGCCCGGCCGGGAGAGGCTCAGCAGGCTTGCACTGCTGCCTGCAGGCACGGCTCTCTGGGGACATAATTACATCACCGTCAGGAGGGAGAGGGATAACAATCCTACCGTGGCAGCAGAGGTAATAAACGAGAGCAGCCGTCTCCCTCAGCAGGGATAAAAGATAATGAAAAACGAACAGACAAAAGCAGAAGAAATTCCCTTCTGTGCTAATTGTATCAGTCCAAGGAGGACTCTTGACCACTGCTGGCTCTAATCACACCTGCAAATTCCTTCTTAGCAAGAAACTCTTGCTTAGCTCTTCTTGCCACCAGATTTGCTACAGTCTCTCTTTTCCTTTTCTAAGGTTCCTATCCCAAGAATCTACTTCTTCAGGGCCTGCCACACATCCCTCCCTTCCCTCTTGGTCCTCCCAAGAATAGAAGCCCATCTAAAGTTTCACTTTGATGTGAATGGCTTTTTCCAGGGCAAGAACGATTTCTGAGTCCTTAGCCTTCAGCAGAGCTTTTATACTATATATCTAAAATACTGTCTATATGATGTCTAGTCTGAGTGAGGACAATAGAGCTAATGCCCTGCTTCAGATTAATAAAGCACATTTAAATGTCTCCATGAATGAGTTTCTAGAGAGAGAATGTTCTACAAACATTTTTCACCTGTCATCTCCATTCCCTAGTCACTGATTTCTGTTGCAGTCTGAGATACTTCCTTAGCATTGAGCAGGCGCTTTACTTTTTCTGCCCGTGGAGCAGCATCCTGGGTATTTCTTGCGCTTTTTGTCTGCATGTGTCTGTCAACTCGCTCACCTTTCCGTGTAACCGAGACACATTCGATAATTTTTTTTAAGCCAATGTTGCCCTCCAGTGGACAAAGAAATGCATACAAGGACCTCCACTTTTTGGAGAAACAGGGTCTGCAAGAGTTTTCAGCCTTTAGTTCAGTGAGTGGAGCTACGGCAGTGAAGTTTTGAGGGGGGGCAATTCAGCTGTTGATGGGGACTACGCAAAGGCCCAAAGTTTCATATGAGCACTGAGACAAAGTATAGAGCCAAGGTTTAAAAGGCCATCTTTGTCAGGGCAGCCCGGACACGTGTGTGTTACTCCAGTTGCACGGTTGGAATTGCCTCCAGGTAGGAGAGAAATGGAGTCCTCCGGTATAACCTGGTCTCCCTTGTGTGTGTCCATACATGCCAGACCTGCAGGCACGAGAGAGTTGCTCATTCCCTTAGGTACTGCCTCCAGCTGCTTTTGCCACATTTGCCTTTCTAGTCATAAGGTGCTGAGGGTGGTTTTCTCACAGGAAGCCTCAGGGGCGTATGTGGTTTGGGAAAGACAAAGGTTTGCTGTCCTGGGTGAAAGGAGTCTTTCTCACAACCTATTTCCTTCCAAACCGCCGGAAAGCCATTGTTTATGAGGAGTTTCTTCTCATAAACTATCAGTGCAAAGTCAGTGCCTTGCTGCTTTGCAAAATGAGCGAGCTTTTAACTAGTGGGCCATAGTTTTCATTCACGTATATGACTCCAGTGGGACTGGAAACATGGTCACATCCTGAGATTTGTGGAAAACATGGGCAGTTCAGTTCATATTTGAAAACCATCCACCTGAGAACAAGAAAATACAGGACACCAGTGCTGCCATGCTATTTCAGGCAGCTGTGAAATTAGACAGGGATGTTACAATTCAGTGCAGAGCTCTTTCTATAAATATTGAATGCTGGAAGATGAAGACAAAGGAGAAAAGCCAAGGCCAGTAGGAAGGAAGCAATAAACCCCATAATTGTCTATATACACATGCAGAGTGTATAGGAAATGAGCTCGAAGCGACATTACAGGAAGGGAATTATGACTTAGCTGGTAATGTGAAACTGTAATGAGATAAATCAGAGACCTGAAATGTTAATATTGATGGATGCAATCTGTGCAGAAAGGACAAAGAGAAAAGGTTGCACTGTACATCAAAATCTTGTGTGCAAGCTGCACAGCATAGGTGGATAATGAAAGAAATGGTAATGGTGATTTTTATGAGTCATGATGAGAAAGAAACAATATAAAAAGAAACATACAGATAGCTCCAGATATAGATCACTGACTTGGAATTAAGAGGCTGATAAACTGTGTCTGAAAAAAGATATCAGAGCTGATGGTGTTACAGAAAAATGAGTATGATGGAATTATTGTCCCTATAACAGTATCTGTTATCCATACAAAGAAGAATGTTTATCAGTGCACTATGGAAAAGATTTCCATTTTCAAAAAGTCACTGAGAAATAAATGTTTACTAAGTCCAACCTTGCCCACTAAGGAAAACATCCTTGAAGTAGTAATTCAGGAACCACTAATGTTCATTGTACTGGTCCCAAGATAAGGACACCAGCGGTCTTCGTGATCTGTGAAGGTGATTCCTTCTTGATGTTCCTATACTCACAGGATAGTTTAGAGCTAGGTTCCTTTCTTCTTTAAACTTGGTGCTTCTTAAAACCAAGTACCACTGAAAATTAAGAGATTTAACACTGGATTTACTAGGTGTATGCTGAATACTATGGTTTGCATAGGAATACTCCCTCTATAAGATTGTGTGTTTTTCCAGGTTTAGAAAAGAATAATTTTTAACATGCCTTTTGAAGGCGTTCCACCTCTCATCGGCTGAGTATAAATGCAGAACAAGAGCTATGATATAATGAAAGGTTGGAGTGCTTGGCTGAAGAGGAAAGATTTGGTTTTCCTTGCTCTGCTGAAAATCTAATATAAAAATACGCAGTGGAGCAGAGCTAGAAGTTCAGATTTCTGGCATAAGTATTTTTATACTGCAAAGAGCAAGAAATCAGCTGTTAATTTGGCAAACAGAGTATCTATATTGGCTTACTCTGATTATGATTATTGTGATAGTTTTTGCTTCTACATTAATGGTTTTAAAGAGTACAATTTTTGTGGAAGAAGGTAAGAAAGTCATTTGTGGAATACGACAAGAGAGCCGTAGAGAAAAGAATACAGTAGTAATTGGGCTGTTTGAGTAATGAAGAGAAATATTAATTGAATACATTATTGATTTACTGTAGAAATTATTTCCAACTCATGAATACTCTAATCACTTGGCTACATTTTATGGAAGAATAAGGGAATCTTCTCAAGAAAAAACAGAAAAAAGAACACTAAAAAAGAAGGGAAACAAGAAAAGAAACATAAAGGCCAAGTTCTCATTGTCATAAATTAGGCTTAACTGATTAAGATGACTTTATAGATGCTTTGCATCAGCTGAACAACACAAAGTGGCTAAAAGCACAAGTAGATCTAGCCCTCCTTCTGGAAAACAATGATGTCCTAAGACCAGAGATTAATTCTAAAATTCATAAATGCACAAACAGATGTTATGAGGTCAATTGCAAGAATACCAAAATAAAAATAATCTGAGATAATAAAAGGAAAAAAGAAAATAAACAAAGAAACAAAAAGGTGAAAATTAAAGAGAAGGAAGAAGAAATCATTAAGGCTCATGCACAGCAGGACACATGTAACTCTGCTTGTCTGTCAATAGAACAAGTTCTTCAGCCAACATTTTGTGAAATCGTCAACTTAAATCTAGAGGCATCAAAACAATGAAGAATGCTTTAATTTCAATAGTTACAGTTCCAAGTCAATCACCTTCGGCTACATTTCTGCCTCATTGTTTTATATGATCAAAACTATTTGCTACGTGGAACTACTTTTGGAAAAGAAATACAATGGTGTTTCAGGGCACCACATTTTTTTTTGTGAAGGACAGCATACTGACACCAGAGGGGCTGGTGGGCTTGCTGGAGAAAAGAACTGAAGTGGTATTAGGAATCCTGTCTGATCTCTTGCAGCCAAACCAAATTATTTGGGCTTATTTTTCATTTGGGCTTATTTATCATTAACCCATAGATGAATGACAGGTGTAAATCTAAGTAACATATTTCAGCATCTAGACAAAAGCACAAATAGACTTAGGGATATTCTGAGCTATGATAAATTGGCTTCATTCACTTAATGAATAATTTCTAATTCCTCTATTTGAACCATGTAGTTTAATAAAGAAAACTTTAATATTTGTATCAGAAATTCAGGTATGAGTTTTCTTCCTGTATTTTTCTGATATCATCACATTGTTCCTTTTGTCCAGTTAAAGAAGAGACTTTTATTTTTATGGTAGAACAGATGTAAAAATGCCTGATCTACTCCACAGAACTCCACTGCAGTAAGCACCTTAAAAATGCCCACCAAAGAATAATGCCAGTCACAACAATTTTACAGTTTAAATAGTGAAGACAGACAACAAGTGAAAAATGGTATTATTAAGAGCTGAGATGCCGAGGCCAGGACTATCAAGTGAGACAGACAGCTTGGAATGAAACACAAGCTCCCGGATTCGTAAGCCAGTGTCTCTCCCCTAGATCATACCACTGCTTTCATGAGATTACTTTGGAGCTTTACACTGAATCCTAGTGACCCAAAATACAAAGCCCTTTTTATTTAATGTTTCCTCAGCTTATAATAAGATCTATATGCTTCAGCACAAGTACAGAATGGCTGCTCTAGGAAACAGTATTTTGCCAGGGTGAACACAACACTATTTCTAGTTTGTATGTGTCATACAGTAAGATTCTGTTACTGCATCTTTTAGTGGTTTTTATAACTTGTAAAGAGTATTTTCGTATCATGTCAATAAATAAAAAATAACCTGCCCCAGGAAGGTTCAGTTCCAATCACTCCAGCATAGTAACACTATAAACTTTTATTCCAAGACAAAACATGGTGCAGCTTCTGTCTACCTTTTGCAGAGTACTTCCAAAGACAAGACAAAAGTAATAATTATTATAACCATATTTTTATGTGGATGTGCAGGAATATAGTGAAATGTCAGGGTGAATTTATGGTGGAGTAAAGGATAAAACATCAGCTCTGCATCAGCTCCATCACAAGTTATGCCTGAGAGGCAGCAGTGCACTTCCAGTGTTTCTGATTTTATGCATAAATTACTGATGCATAGACTATAGTTACATAAAAATTACATTCACCTGCACTGTGGATTAATGACTTTCAGAAAGTTAAAATGAAGTCAGGCACTCTTTGAGCTTCAGATATAAAAAAGATCATGAGGCTTGGAGGATGTGCTTGCTCTCTTTGGGGCTGTACAAGAAGTGATTGATAATAATTTCAGATAATAAATAATGATTAGGAACAAAAGGAAACTAAAAAGATCTGCACTGTTGTGTTGTGCAATATGTAGGCCAGGTCATTACATCACAGCTGGCATATTTGCAAGACTGTGAATAAAACCAAGACAATAAATCACAGGCCCAGGTTTTTTTCTAGCTTAGATTTGGTTAATTTTTTGGTTTGGTTTGGGGTTTTCTTGTTTTGTTGTTGTATTTTTAAATTGTTTGCTTGCTTGCTTGCTTGTTTGACAATGGAATTATGTAAAGATCATCTGTCAAACAAAATATACTGGGGGACGTCTCTCACTCTGCAAGATGCTAGAAGTCCTTTTAATATTGAGACTGTGAAAATACTGGGTCCTTAAGCAAGACATGCCTAGGAAGAGATTAAACCATGCAATGCCTTATTACTGGGAGATGGAGTAGAGGGCAAAAGGTGTCTGTTTCTGCCAGTGCACTGCGTTTCAAACCTAAATACTATGTACTTAGTACTGAAGTAGAGCTTAAACTGAAACAGAAGAGCAATGTTTTCTCTGATCTCCACCCTGCAAGTCACATTTGTAAGGAGGTTTTAATGTAGGTTCATAGAAAAATCCAATAATTGGTTCTTCGTGTAATCACAAAGGCCTAATCCTATGCTCATTAAAGTAATTGATAAAACTCTCACTGACGTCAGTGGTGTGGGATTGAGCCCTAATACAGCATATTGGCTTTCAGACATACGTGTCACATGTGAGAGTTAAAAAATGAAAGGCACAGAGACACAGACAGAAGCTATTTGGAAGAACATCTTTTCAAAGACTGAATACTGTGTCCTTATCTCACAGACACACACAGGCAGTGAAATGGCTGATCCAACCCAATATTCCTCCTGCTCCAGGATAATGGCAATGTTTTTAGTCAGTGATGGGGAGATCTAGTGAGGGAAAGGAATGCTTCTAGATGTGCCTTAGCCCACCAAGGAGAAACACACATTTCCAAAACGGTGAAAAAGAAAATTGTAACACACAATAATTTTACCACACAACAGAGATGTTCTTGCAGAATCACACAAATTAATTACAGTATCGACTAAGCAATCTCCAACTTCATTTCTTGAAAAAGCAATTCTACATGCACAAAGGAAAAGCTGAGTAAGGGTTTAGCAATTTAGGACCAGCTGACACAATGAGCATAGTAACTGTATTTTACATAAGGTAATACTTTTGTGCCCAGAATGCTCCTCCTAGGTCAGCAGACCAGATGCTTTTTCCAGTGTAAACAAATGAAAGAGCCTGGACTCTTTGTCTTCTCCAGCTGAATTAAATCCACTATTCCATAGTAGGCCAAATCCTGGTCTTAGGTAAAGTAACAGAATTGTAATTAATTTATATTGATATTTTGTTTAGATTTGAATGGCGATAACTAAAGCAGGCAACCCTCAAAACTCTTGACTTCTGTTGTCAATATTAATAATTTTTGTTATAATAACGTCTGCGACTAACCAAAAGTGAAGTTCCATTGTTCTGACTTTACAGAAACGTCCTTTTTTCCACATTTCCTCCCATGTCTTGTATTCCCAACAATTTATAAAAACTAGTGTAGTAACTGTCTTTTATTTCCTCATACTCTTTGAATAGGAAACGTCTCATCACCAGTCATGAAACACTTCCTTTCTCTCACTTTCATTCATAAAACCCACAAAATCTCACAATCAAATGCTCCAGCAGGATTACACCCACACAAAACCAGATGAGGAATTTAGACTCCTACTGACCCAGAATTAAACATGCAAGCGGGTTCACATCTGGGGATTTAAATCCAAACTCCTTTCCATAGAAATTCAAAGAGGAACAGATCTGAGGTTCTGGTTTAGCACTATTTCTAATCCTAATAATTTTAACTTAATCCAAACCTCAGCTTCAGAACTGTACAATTTTAATCAGGACACTACTGACAAATTTGAAAGTGAAAATAGGAAGCTGAGAGTGACATTTGCAGCTACTGCCATCCATTAGTAACACATTTTCTATCAAGTAGGCATTTAAAGAACCTCATTTTTCCCTCAGTCTGCTTCCTCACTACTGTGGCTACTAATTTCAGTGGAGTTATCCCTAACTCACCCCCATGTAAGTGGAAAAAGGTTTTATCTTCAAAATGGGAACCAACATGGCCTTATGTGGGCAGCATTAATTTTCATTTGATCTCTGTTCATTGGAAGAAAAGTAGTTTTTTCTCTTCCCAAACTTTATCTTAATTATTTGCCCAAGTTATCCTCCATGAGAAATGGGTTTTTTTGTTGCTGAATACATTTTTTGGTTTACATTTACCATCATAAGGCATGCTGGTTTTGTAGAACGTTTTTTACTAGGAAATGAAATGGGATTACCATCAGAACTTTTAGACATTGCCTTGATTCAGTTTGAAATGGAGCACGTTTTCAAATTGCCCTGGGTTTGCCCAGGAAGGGTCAGTCTTGGAAGTGACCCAGGAAGTAATACAACTTCCTTTCGGAGAGACAGGACCTATAACCAGCTAGTCTTGAATATTGACAAGTATGCAAACCAATTAAAAGTAGTTCTGCCTTCAGCCACAAATCCATATATAAACAGTCCTGTAGCTGCAAGAGAAGCAGGTCCCTGCTGTCTCTCTCTGGCAAGACTGGGCCCTTGCCCTCTCCCCTGTCCCCCCGGGAGGGAGGTGAAGGGAGGTTTGGAGCGGCAGTGCAGCTGGGCATGAGGAGGATCCAGCCTGAGCTCTCGGCTCAGATGCAGTTCGGCCACATCCCAGATACAGTGGGCAGGGCTGGGCCCCTGCTCCGAGCCAGGCAAAGGCCAGGCCAGCTCCATCTGACTCAGGCTGGGCCCTGCTCTGTCACCCCAGGCCAGGCCAGCCCTACCAGGCCAAGCCAGCTTTGCAGAGCAAGGGCACCGAGACTCTTGAGTGTTTCTGCCATCCAGCTCAGACTTATCAAACAGCCCGGCAGAGACCGTGTGACCATCGTAAGGCCCAAGAGAGAGATTAACCCCACCTCGCTCCCCAAATGAAACTTGCAGACACCCATCCTTCCCTGCACAGTGAGAGAAAAGAGTGAGGACACCTACAGAAACACAACACAGAGACTTTAAAGTCAGTGAAAGAAGCAGAGTCGACACCTAGAGGGAGGAGCATGAAAAGTGCTTCAATAATGAAGCTGAAAATTCTTTTGTGAAACCATGGTTGGGACTAAGCTAAAATATTCCCTGCAATATATCAGAAAATAGTCCAAAGGGGGGATGTGATATTCTAACTGCAGCCAGTGAGCCAAGGCACCTGTGTAGAGATAAGTAGATGTTAAAAGTAATTGCAGCCTGATGAGAAGCTTGGGCAGAGAGAGAGAAGAGGCTGTGACCCGTCCCTTGCCCTAGGGATGGTAGAGAACTTGTGCTGCCAGTAACAGAAAATGGGGATTTTCTTTGCTGCTGTAATAGAACTGCTCATCCTTAAAAGGGTACCCTATGGACTGTCATAACCCACTGTAAGTAGCTGTGGGAAGACTACTAGGGCGGGGGGGGGGATCTTCAACAACAAGCAGCTTTTCCTCCCGGGTGGCTGCTGGTTGTGAGGCTGAAACTATAAAAACTATATTTTCTTGTGGAGCAGTCCATGGTATAAGCAGGAGAGACTTCTCTCCCTAAATGGACTGAGAAAAGACTATTTTAGAGGCGGTAAACGGTAAACACTTGACTGAAGGTTCAAGTGTTGTCTTTTTATGTTGTCAGTGGGAAAGAGATGGAGAGGTGGGGAGAGGAGAGGTGGTCTGAGGGTTGTGTTCTGGTTCTGTTTCTTTTTTTTCTTTTTAGGTCTATTAATAAACTTTATATTCTTCAAAGTTTGAGCCTGCTTTGCCTATCTCACAGCAAAATTAAGTAAATTTTGGTAAGTGCTGGTGTTTGGCCAGAAACTCGATAGGTGAACTCAAACCACTACACAAGTTCACTAAATAAAGCTTCTTCATCCACAAACAGGTCAAATGTGACTCTGCAGCCAGCCACAGCCCATGGGCAATGAGAAGTGCCACATCAATTCTCGAGGCCATCTGACTCAGGTACGTGGATTTACAGCTGGGGTGCCTGGGTTGGTCTGCTGTGAGGGCAGGCCACGAACCTCCACAGCATAGGGAGAGAGAGGTAGAAAAGGTCGAGATGTTTGCCATATCAACATCAACACATACATTTAAAAACCATATCGTATCACAGCAACAGATACATTTAAAAGCAGCAATTTAAACCCAGGCACAAACCAATAACTTTTCAATTCAACGTGAGTTTACAGTTTAGTTCTGCTATACCCGGGAAGAAAGCAGTTCTCTGACTCTGTACCTAGATAAAACCTCCAGGCTTGCCTGACAGCAGCGTAATTGGGAACTTTTCCCATATCAAGCAGGAAACTCACATTTTGTTTTGCTAGGATGCAAACTGATTTCCTTGACAGAAATTCAGACTTTCTATGTTTAGAACATTGTTGTTATCAGCACAAAGGCTTGGTGCTCTCACAGTGCCAATGTGCTCTAGATGCCTCCTGGCAACAGTGAGTTGCCCTCATGGGCAAGGACTGTCTTTGATGTGCACCAGAAGGGGCTGCTTGGTCTTTCCACAGCTCCCATTTAAAGATGAGATCCTTTTTTTTTACCAGTTTTCTGTTCTCAGAAAATTATTTGCCCTTAACCTTTATGAAAAAGAAGTTGTCTTACATACAAGAGAGATGAGACAGCCCAATCAGAGAATTAGAGAATCATTAAGGCTGGAGTAGACCTCCAAGGCCATTGATAACAGCTATTGACCTTACACTGCCAGGTCCACCATGAAAACATCTCCCTAAGCACACACACATTTTTTGAATGCTTCCAGGGATGGCAATCCTACCACTTCCCTGGGCATCCTTTTTCAATGCTGGACTACCCTTGTGGGGAGGAAAGTTTTCCTAATGTCCCAACATAAACCCCTCTGGTGCAGTGTCCTCTCATTCTGTCTTCTTGTTACTTGGAAGAAGAGGCTGAGCTCCACCTGGCTACAATGTCCTTTCACATAGCTGTAGGGGTGGTAAGGTACCCCCTGAGCTTCCTTTCCGTCAGGATAAACAGCTCCCCTCGGCCACTTCTCATCAGATTTGTGCTCCAGACCCTTCTCCAGCCCCACTGCCCTTCTCTGGACACGCTCCAGTGCCTCAATGTCCTTCTTGTAGCAATGGGCCCAGAACTGGACACAGCACTTGAGGTGTGGCCTCAGCAGTGCTGATTACACAGGGCCAATCAGTGCCCTGGTCCTGCTGGCCACACTATTGCTGATACAGGCCAGGATGCCATTGGCCTTCTTGGCCACCTGGGCACACGCTGGGTCATGCTCAGCCAGGTACAAGGTCAGGTTTGTCACAGAACTCCTGTTGGTATCGTGAGAGCTTAGCGCTAGAGAGCCAGCGGCAGGGCTTTCATTTCGATGGGAAATGAGAAATTGCGATTCGAGCTGCGGGTGTGTTTGTGTGCCCCACCCTGGCGGCCCCTCCGCCTCTCCCGGCTGAGGGCTCTCCGGCCAGGCCCCGCGGCTCTCCCGGACACGGCCGCGAGAGGGCGCGCCGGCCCCGCCAGGCCCCGCTCCCGGCGCTCGTCCCTCGCTCCCGGCGCTCGTCCCTCCGCCCCGAGCAGCTCCGGCGGCCGCGAACGCCCCCGCGGGAGGGCCGGGGGGAAACCGAGGGCGCTACCGATGGGAGGGGGAAGGCGGCGCGAAAGACGGGGGCGGCGCGTCTCCGGCATCCGCACGGCGCTCCCGGGGGCGGGGTGGGCTCCCGAGAGCCTTATCCCTTCTCCTGCCGGCGGCGCCGCGGGGAGCGCTCATCCCCTGCCGCAGTGGCCCTGCAGCCCGCCGAAGCCATCGTCCCCCGGGCGCTCCATTCGGCGTTCCCGGGGTGTGCGGGGGCTCCCTGCGCTCACAGCCTGCAGCAGGAGGCGGCGGCAGGTGCTATTGGAGCCCTCCCTGGGGATGCTGCTGGTCCCGGCGCTCCGCGGTCACCGACGGGTCTCGGTGCCGTGTCCCGCCCAGGCTCCGGCTGGAGCGCCGGGAGAGCCGGGCTCTGAGGCGCGGGCATCCTTCTCGTGGGCTGCGCTGTGCTTGCTCACTTCGGGAGCTGGGGAATGTCGGGATGTAGCGACAAGGCTGGAACGATGCCACTCAGTTTCCCCGTTCTCAGCCCCAGCGCATCGGTCTGCCCCCCGATCAAGCGTCACCCCTCTGCGTCTGGGCAAAGGTGACAGAAGACTAAGACATCCTTTTAGGAAAATGTTTGACTGGCAAAATATCCACTATAGATGCATGATGGAATTTTTCAGACAGGCTCAAGTGCTTTTGAAAATGCTATGTCTTCTGTTTCTCTTGTTTAGGTTGTACAAACCCTTCATACACTGGCCCCGAATAGGAGAGCCAGGAGTTGTTCTTAATGACAGTAGCACATCCATCCATCTATCCATTCATCCAACCAACGAACAGAGTGCCTCTGCTCACAGGAGAGTTTCAGTGCCAACAGCTATAGCTTGGGTTTTCCCAGGTGGTTATTCCTAACAATACCACTGGACTCGGCCAGCTGGACATCAGGCCCAGCCAAACACCTTCACTGTGGTCTGTGGTGTGGATTAGGTCACTAGCGACAAGCCCAAGCTGATGTCATGGGGCATACTAAGAAGCTCTCAAATAATTAAGGCCAGGTATTTTGTATTTGCCCAGGATTTTAATGCCTATTCCTCTGCAGCTTGGAATAATAGTTTAAATCTTTCTCACCTTTTCCCATATGAGCAGAGGTGGTGTTTAACTAGAGAAGAGTGGCGATTGGGTAATGGTTTGGATACAATTTCAGAAGAATATGAGCACAAAAGAGTTAGAGACTGCAAAAGCAGGTATTCTGCCTAATGCCCTCAGCTACCATTAAGAAACATGAAAATCTAATTGTGCTGAATGGAAACGTACATCTTCATCACTGATTATGACACAGAAGAAAATTACTATATGATTGGCATCATAATGGCCAATGTTGAAATGTGATGACACGCCAATATGATGTACATCTCCATTAGGAATGATAAATCAAAGGTTATTCATTTGTGCTTGATTTATGCCTGGGAAATGCTACCAAGGGAAATCTTGATTTAAATCTCTCAAGTAATAAAAAAAAAAAAAAGCCGGGAGTGCCCTCTTCTGGCAGCAGATGACAACTGTAGGCTCTGCAGTTTCTGCAGTATTTGTCCCTGTTGCTTTTTATTTCTGAATATAATTTAAATTTTCAATCTTTCATTATCCCTTTTGCCACCACCATAATCTGTGATATTTTCAGTAATATAATTCATAGTTCTTTCTTGTATTTTATCCTCTGTTTCAGAAGTAGACTGGATAACATTTAATCCTGTGAAATCTCTCTTCTCACTACCAGAGGCCTTAATCTTGCTGGTAATCTTATTCCAGGAATACAGCAGAAAACTACACAGGGGCTGTGCAGTTTATTACTGAGCATGGAGGAAAGGCATCATATTTTTTCTGAGTTAGACGAGAGACACAACCTCATGGGTATACTGAATGGGATCTAGACCACACGAGAAAAGAATTATTGATGGGACTGAAGGTATTTGCTGAACTGTTGTCTTATCCTAGGCATCTACTCTGCAGTTGCCTGTATTTAATAGCTAGAGAGAAAAGAATAGAGCAGGAGATGAGAGGGAGGAAATACCTTAACTTGCTTGCTGCCATTCCCTGCACTTGTTGCACTTGTGCACAGCATGCCATGGCTGTGTGGGAGCATCATCTTTGTATAGCCTTTCAACTGCTTATACCACCCCACCTCCAATTCCTTAATCTTCTAGCTTTTAAGATGCATCTCTCTCACTCTTCCTGCAGCTAAATTCTTGCTTAAGTTCACATTATTTAACAACTGAGTTGTTGCAACTTCCTTTTTTCTGGCCTTGACACATGCAGGCATTCCTTTGCCCTAATCATACTGCATGTGCCTGCTCTTCCTTCAAAGATCATTTCCCTGGCCTGTCGCTTTGAACATGTCACTTCTCTCTTGGCATCACTGTGCTACCTTCCCCCCTCCCCTGTCTCACATCAACATAAGCTGCCTGTCTTCATTTCCAAGGTCCTCTGGGACCCCACCTATCATCTCATTGTCAGGAGGCAGGAACGGGGAACAGAGCAGCTGCAATAACTGCCCTGCCTGAGCAGACTTCCAGCTCTGCCATGCTTGGGCCTTACATTCCTTTTTGGAGGAGGATGTGGGTGAATATGATTGGTCAGGGGCAAAAAAAAGGGGGTGACTATTAAAGGCAGTCAGGAATAAAGACAACTGCCATGTTTAAATGCTGTTAAAACCTTAAAATGACTCATAACCTTTTGTTCAGTTACCATCCTGCTGTGTTCATCTCCAAACAAGCCCATTCTGGTTTTCTCCTCTGTGGTGTCTGTTGTACTTGGAGGGTACCCTACATAAACACTCTCAGATTTATGTTGGTAGCTCTCTAGAATCTCCTTAAAGCTCTCCTTTGCCGTGAGGTCTACGAAAGCTTTGACGGCCCTTAGACTGCTAGTGAGGTAATACTGCTGTCACTGAGCATTCATTTCCTTTTTTCTCCCTCTGTCTGTTTGTATCCATCTGTGGTCTCTTGTCCTCTGTTTAGTTTGTAACCACTTTGGGACAGGGCCATCATTTTGGTCGATGTTTAGACAGTGCTGCAGACAATATTTGTTGTTGGGGTTCCTGTGTGGTCCAATAGTATGGAAAATAAATAAAAACAGTAACAGCCTGTGGCAGGTTCTCTCTTCTTGCATAGATCTCATTGATTTCAGGCTGTGGGCTGAGCAAATTGCATGAATGTGGCTTGGGTCTTGTGGGTAACTGAGC
Organism: Eopsaltria australis; assembly: GCA_034509425.1. Taxonomy (NCBI): domain Eukaryota; kingdom Metazoa; phylum Chordata; class Aves; order Passeriformes; family Petroicidae; genus Eopsaltria; species Eopsaltria australis. Next base: position 522,499 of record JAVTVJ010000172.1, on the reverse strand, counting down.
AAAGGGCAGAAACAGAAGAACAGTGCGGTGTGTTCCATTCTAAATCTTGGCCAAAATGCCTCTAATCAAATTGCTTCTTCCTCCTTTTTTTTTTCTGTTTCTTTTTTTTTTTCCTGTAGAGCAATGTAGAGCAGATCCAGAGGCAACCATTTAGCTTCATATAATTTTTTCTAGAAAATGGCTGAGGGGGAGAAGGCAAAAGTTTACAGACTTTTGTTTCTGAAAAATAAAACAGAAGGGCTATAAACCGCAGGAGGAAGAAAAAACCCCAGACATTTGAAGATCCTTAGACTTCACCCTTTGCCCTTTCTAGTTGGCATGAAACTACTTTAAAACTCTGATCCTCAACTATTTTCATAACCAGTAGTAAACTGGGTCTTTGCCTGAGTTTCCTAAATTTTAAATTGAACATCGCTTGCTTTAACTAACATAGGCGCCATAGCCCTATTTTTGTAAGTCTTTTGATGATTGACAGAGAAATGTTATGAATTGTTATTATGCTATGATAACTTGAGTTTGGTTTTATAAGAAAAATGGATTTAAATACTGTTTGATTCTACTGCCTGCTCTGGAGCTCTACCAACCTCCAGAAATGCCCAGTACTTGTTAGAGAGGGCAGGGGATATGACTGTATTGCAAAACATTTAAAATGAATTCTCTGTGGCTCTGAAGTGCAAAGTTATCCATAGAGAGCTCTCTTTAGGCTGATACAGCTCATAAAGTGAGCAATCTTTGGGATCAGATCTGAATCCAAATGGTGCAAAAGTGAGTTAAAGTATGTTCTCAATACCAGTACAACACAGAACCCCAGCCTGTGTGGTTTACAACGCCCACCAAGAGCAGACAAAAATAATTACTTGGTGTAATAAGCCAGAGTGCAGTGTTAATTCTGTATCAAAACATTGGATAAAAAGGACAAGTATCAAGTGGGGTATAAAGGAATTGTATGAAACCCATAGAAGGCTGAAATTTTAGTCTGAGCCATGCTTTGGGTGGTAGTAGAGCCCAATGTTTAGTGTCTTTTAATCTGGAAGTTCCCCACACATTTTCAAGGTACTGATTGAGAAAATTAAGATATTCAGTAGTAGACGAAAAGAGCCCCAAAAGAAGACCACAGGAAACAACCATTGATGAGCATAAGAAGGACAAGGACATTTAGCATGGTGCAGCAGACAGCTGTAACACAAGACACGGGATTGTAAAGTCATGCTTCACTCATTGGCTGATCCCTGTGGAGCCAGCAGTCCAAGCAGGGTGTTATACTGAGAAACAGAACCCAAATTCTTAAAGACCTTAAAGCAGTGCAGCCTCTGTCACCTACTCTGAGCTAAGGTGTAAGAGGATCCTTAGGTTTGTGTTGCTTGCCAGAGTGTGATCAAAAGGTGAAAGAACAGAAATTCATGAGAAGACAGAAAATAGAGAAAAATCATTTCTCTGTGAGATCCTAAGTGTAACATTTAGATATAGACTTGGATGAAGAACATTCAGCTTCCTTTAAGTCATTATTTTAAAATCTTTTTCCTGTCCCATGCCCTTCTTTTCGCAGCTTTAAGCTGATCCTGGTGTTTGCACACTGGCTTTATTTTTTGTGCTTATTACTGTCACTTATCGACGACATTTCTGTTGATGTCATGAGGACCATCCTACAGAGGCATTCCATTTGGGAAGCATGAAATTATTTTTGTTATGGCCTGAATTTTTTTTTTGAAGGTATTTTTTTGTATTGGTTGAGTTTGTTTGGTTTTTTTTCAATATCTAGTCAAACTATTCTAGAAGTAGAAGGAAACACAGTAGGTGAAAGGCAAGGCGGTTAATGAGACTGAACAGGCATAAGAACATAGTTGTTAGATTGGTCTGCTATGGGCCAGAGTGAAAGCATTTATTTATTGTCTCAATCAAATGGCAACATAAGGTTCTTCTTTTTCCCCTTATGTTATTAGTCTCATAACACAGAAAACATTTCCTTTCCCCGTGGAACTCCTCCAACTCAATCCACTACAGTTAGGAAACCCAACCTTTAATACTTTGTGATAAATAAAACATCAGGAATAAAGATATACAACAACACATTATGACAGATATTACCAAAAAGCATGCACAGATCTGTTCAATAACGTCTCTTTGGAAAATTCCTGATGTTTCTAAGCACTTAAGAATTTAGTATCTGGGCACCTCACAATCACTAATGGATTTTAGTCTCCCTTCACTCCAAAGGCACAAAAGCACATTGCCCTTTTACAGTTTAAGAAGTGAATAGTCAGGGACTTGCCTAAGGTCATATGTAATTCTTCTGGAGGTGGGGCTTGAGTCAGGTTTTCTGTGTCATGGTCCAGTACCTTGAGCCATCTTTTTACCCACTAACAGATCAGCATCACAATATTTAGGAAAGGGCTGTGTGATGCATAATGCTCGTTGGCCTTTTTTAATATCCCGGGTCCTTCTGGTCCTGACTAATCATCAGAAAGAGTTTGCTATTAGCTTAGCCTTTCAAAGAAGCTGCTCTCCAGCGTGATATAATATGCCCTGACCTTAGGGGTTGTACACAGCCCTACAGCAATTTGTGTATTTGTAGCCCACCTCCCAAAGGAAATTGTCCTGGCAATGTTTGGGACTCAGGTTTGCAATGTGTTTAAAAAGCACTTTGCTGCATATAGCTTGGTTGGGAAAATTCTACACAGGCAAAGTGATAAAAAAACAATCAAATGTTTATGTTTTCCCTCTGGCCAAGATCTAAAAGGGTGGATGACGCCCAGTTGGTTCTCCCCCCATGTTTAAGTTCTCTAACCCCTACCTATGGGAGCACTTAAGCACTTCAGCCTTAAATGCTTGAGCAATCACGTTGCCTCAGGGCGGGGGGCTGAGGAGAATATTCATCTGCTTTCCTGGGTCAGGACCTTGACCTGGAGACTGTGGATGCTTGATTCTTTTGAAAACCAGGGCATTTCTGTAGCACTTTACATGGATTTGGGAGTCTAATTTTAGGCAGTTGTATTTTTAAAATCCAGGCCTAAATACACTCCCATAGGAAACACAGCATCCCTGTTTTTGGGGCAGAATGCTCCCAACAGGGATAATTTCTTTAAACCACTGACCAACAAAGAAAGAAACAAGCCCAACCAACCATCCTAGCAGCACCCTCCCCCTGCAAGCCTTTCCTATCCCCAAGGTTAGTTTGGGATCCTGGATGCATTTTGAATGGCTGTTGATACAAAGTCGTGCTCTTTTCATTTTCATGTCACTTATTTAAAGAGGAGTCTTGAAGCTGTTGTTTACTGCAGCAATGCTTAGGAGGGAAAAGAATAGCAAGTGTATTTTCAAATGCCCTTAGCAGCTTTCTTTTTATTTTGCTCTTCAAGCCCTTGCTATTCAAGTTCCCTTCTCCTCAGAGCACTAACAGCTAGATTGTTCTGTGCAACCAGCTCCCATTAGCAAAAGGAGTCATGCACATCATTCCCATGGACTGCTTTAACAGCACAGTCTTATATGACGAAATGTGCCTCAAAGACAGAGGAAGCTGGATAAATATTAACTACACAGTGTTCTCATTTAAACTTGCATTTAAAATAGCATTTGGATTTTTAAAATGTACACTTACATTATTTGGTATCAGTCATCTTTGTCTTTAGACAAAGATGCTCTGTCATTAGATATGCCAGAGCATAACAAATCTGCATTGGAAGCATGGGGTTTATGTTGGAGAAAAGAAAGGGGGTGAGGGCTGACATTTGGATTTACTGTCATGCCTCAGTTATCTACAAACCCTAATTTCTCATCAGTGAGTTTGTTTCCTTTGTTTACATTAATTACATTGAAATTTCTGTCAATTATTTAAACTCTGAGTAGTCACAACTCATTTATTGCTTTGTATAGATAATATGAGATCTGACTGTGATTAAATTCATATATGGCCAGACAGAATGATTTCTTTAGATTGTGGAGATTCCCTGGAAATCCGTCTGCCTCCTGGAAAAGGTTCTGTTTGATAGGAATTAAAATATGCCTGTGACTAACTGTCATTTGGGAAGCATACCAGTTTCACTGGTTGTATCAAAATCAAGCTCAAAAGGATATTCAGAAATGTATATACTCTCACTGCATAGATTCCAATATGCTACGTAGTATAAAAGAAACAGAAATATGGTTTTGTTGGGTAGGGTGGGAGGAGAGAAAAACATATTTTTTCCTAATGTCAGACAATTAGTTCCTGATTTATATCTTAAAGCACACCAGTTGTTAAACCTTGCAATTTCATCTTAGCTAGCACAGCTGTGGATGGCTTTACAGAAAACTCATAAAAATTTAAAACCATTTTCTAAGGCTGGTAGACTTCCTCTTTGTTATCAATGACAGTGAATCCTGTGTCTAGATGTGGATTTTGCATTTTTAAAAAAAATACACCTTCTTTTGGTTGAGTTTTGGGGTTTGATTTTGTTAAATCAGTGGACCTTTCATTCTTTATGGTTAACTGCATTGATTGACACTCACATGGATGTTTTTTCTGTAGCCATCAGCACCAGTGACTAGAAAAACAAGCAAATAGTCCCAACTGCATAGTAAGAAGTAGAAATTGTGTATCTTAAATACTTCACTTTCAAAATGACCATGCAACCCTGCTCGAGTGTATGGATATAACTTAAAACACAGCAACCTTAAAGGTGGAGTGCACCCCTGAAAACTGAAATACTCCAAGCTGTGGTTACTGTTCACTCACAATTTTGGCCAATGCAAAAACATGAAAGCTTCTGTTGCCAGGATTGTTGCATATTACCACCATTCATCAAAACCTTGTGGTAGTTGTCTATTCTTCCCCACTTTATAATATTTTCATATTTTTTAATCACTTGGAGACTCTAAGAATCTGCACAGTAACAAACCAATGGGTTTATGCATTGCAGTATGGACAAGAGAAAAATTGTAAGTGCCCTGCTTCCAGAAGGATTATTTAAACCATAACAGAATAATTAAAAATTGCTTGACCATACCTTTTTAATTGGCTCCCTGATAGAAGGGTTAATAGGAATTCTAATACCTGTGTAAAAAAAGATAGATAAAGAAAACAGTGTAATGTAAAATAATTCAGATTGTCTCTGTGTAAATGAGGCAATAAATGCCTGCAACATGAAGCTCAGTCTGACTTCACAGCAGGGCTTGGTGCTTAATTGAAAGTCCTAACTAGACCCATTTATCAAAGAAATCACTCAGAGGGAAATTTAATTATCACAATTAATCTATATTTTTTAGAAAGTCCCAGTAAGGCACACTGAACATTTCTTTGGAAAGAATTTTACAATGTTATTGCCAAAAAAATTCAAGTGACAAACCTCTCATAGGTAAAAATAAAAAATAAATGTGGGTAGGCACAGGGCACGTTTTGCAAGGAGCAACTTGTATTGCCACTTAGACACAGCTCAGAGTAATGAGCACTGTCACAGCAGGAGCTCAAATGGAAATATTTCTTTCTGAGTCACAAAACTGCTCCCTTTGCAAACTGGAGAGAACATCTGGCTTCCTGAGAGAGCTGCCCCACAATGTGCCTGTGGACTTGGGGTCCTTGGCACAGTTTTGCTTGGCTCTGCAGGACCCCCAGCACCCCTCAGCTACCCCCATGAGTCCCTGCTCACAGTTTGTCCCAGTGCACACACAGAAGAGCCAGAGACACAGCATGGCCTCTCCTCAGGAGAAAACACATGAAGCTTCTGTGGAGTGAGGAACCAGTGGCACTTTTTGTTTCGAACACTTGTGTTGAGAGGAGATCTCTTTAATAGAGTTGCCCATGCTTGCATCAATGCTGAGTGTCCTCCAGTGAGCAAAGTTTCATCCTGAAATCTGGGTATTTCCCCTGAGTAACTGGTGATATTCAACTACCAGCTGGCGTTGACTTAGCAGCTGGACAAGTTAGGAAGAAAGGTGACTATGAGCTCCATTCTTGCACAGCTTCACCAAGATTTGGTGTTTCCCAAGAGGTTTTCCATTGGTGGCTTTTCAAAGACCAGGTAACAAATGACAATTTAGTTCAATTTTCTCTCTTATTCTGAAAAGCAGCCCCTTGTTTTATGCACCCTACCTCCATTTCCAAGCCTCCAGTGTAAGCCTGATATGCTGCAGAAGGCTACAAGTAGAATTACATTTATGTGCATTCTGTAGCACTTGACATACCTGAATGAAGATGAAAATTAAGTCCCAAGAATACATGCAAGTCTCTGTCATTATAAGATTTCCCTTCAGTCAGTCAGCGAACTGATGGATGGTGGCTTTTTAGGGCTTCTGGACAGTCATGTGCAGCACCTGATAGGCAGGAGTCTGCTCCTTCACTTTGAGACTGCAGAGCTCCAGCACCTGCTTTGAAGGCAGGATGCAAGGAAGTGGTGTACCCACTGTGGCTTCAATGAAGGGCAACAGCAGGCACTTCAGAGCACAGGGAAAATGAGGACAGAGATTTTCTCTCACTTTGTGTGGCTTGTACAGCCCCACACACATGTTTCCCCAGGCTCAAAGGGGGCCCATAACTCACCCTAAGATAGCATAATTTTCCCTTCAATTGTTCATAGTCAGAACATTAGAAAGTATGAGCCATTTGAACATTTTTGTTCATCATCTTTGTCTTTTGTCTTCTGTGGGAAAAGTTTCGGCTTGGTCTCTTGATGTCACTGAAGTTGTTTACTGCCCTTTTTTCTGTATTTTCTACGTTATTCAGGTTATACTAATCACCAGAGGGGAAGGAAACAACTCCAGAGCAGATTGAATTGATGTTTAATTGGACATCCTGTGAAATAAACATTGTGACTTGGATAAGATTAAAATGTGAGTCACAAGTCTGGTGAGTTTTCAACTGTCAGGGAATGTAGTGAAGGAATGAGGCAAGAACAGCAGAGAGAGAGCAGCTAGAAGCAATGCTCAGTAGAATAGCAGCTGCTGGACTTGCCTGCTTGTTTTCACTAGGCTTAGACTAAAGGTCCAGTGGACAAAACTGGCGAAAACAACTGGCTGTTCTTTATTTAAGAATTACTACATTTTCAAACAGATTTTCATTTTTTATTATTTGCCTGTACTGAAGCTATCTGTGAATGCCCTCTGGCAGTAAACCGCTGTCCAGGTCAGCTAAATTCTTGGATATTAAAGATGAGTACTTAGAAGTGCTTCTGGAGAAGAAACCTTCAACAGGTTTGGCATCTTCCCTGTACTTCCTTTTTATGTTTGATTCTTTGCAGTACTTCTGGTCAGTAAATCTGTTGGAAGAAACAATTTGCAGACACAGAAATGAAAGCTGTATTGTAGCATATTTGTTAAAATATGAATTCCAAAACACAGAATCACTGAATGGGTCAGGCTGGATGGGACCACAGTGACTCATCTGGTCCAACCTCCCTGCTCAAGCAGGGTCATCCTAGAGCAAACATCACAGAATTGCATCCAGACAGTTCTTGAGTATCTCCAGTGAGGGAGACTCCACAGCCTCTCTGGGCAACCTGTTCCAGTGCTCAGTCACCTGCACAGTAAAAAAGTTCTTCCTCATGTTCAGGTGGAACTTTGTGCATTCTGCCCATTGCCTTTTGTTCTATTGCTTGGCATCACTGAGCAGAGCCTGGTTCTGTCCTCTTGTCACCTTTCCTTCAGATGCTTATAAACATTGAGGTCCCCTCTCTGTTGTCTCCTCTTGAGGCTGAACAGGCCCAGCTCCCTCAGCCTTTCCTCGTAAGAGATGCTCCAGTCCCCTCATTGCCCTTGTGGCCTCTGCTGGACCTGCTCCAGGGGTTCCGTGTCTCTCTTGTGCTGAGGAGCCCAGAACTGGACACAGCACTCCAGATGTGCCTCAGCAGGGCTGAGGGGCAGGATCACATCCCTCAACCTGTGGCAATGCTCTTCCTAATGCATTCCAGGATGCCAATGGCCCTCTTGGCCACAAGGACACACTGCTGACTCAGGGACAGTTTGTTGTCCACCAGGACACCCAGGTCTTTCTCTGCAGAGTTGCTTTCCAGCAGATCAACCCCCAGCCTGTTCTGGTGCATGGGGTTGCGCTTTTCCAAGTGCAGGACACCCTGCATTTGCCTTTGTTGAATTTCAGATGCTTCTTCTCTGCCCATCTCTCCAAGTTGTCAAGGTCCTTCTGAAGGACTGCACAGCCCTTTGAAATGTACAATCACAGCCTTTCACATAAGCCTCACTTTATTTACCTGCATAGACCTGATGCTAACGTAGGGACAGAGCTCCTCATTCAGGCTCTTAACAAACATCATGTCAAGCTCCTACTTAGAATCATAGAATCATTGAATGGTTTGGGTTGGAAGGTCATCTTTAAAGGTCGTCTAGTCCAACTCTTTTGCCATGAGTAGGGACATGTTCTTCTAGATCAGGTTGCTCACAGCCTGGTCCATCCTGACCTTAAGTGTTCCCAGGAAAGGGGCATCCAGCACCTCTCTGGGCAACCTGTTCAGGTGTTTTACCACCCTTATTGTAAAACGCTTCTTCCTTGTCGCTAGTATAAATCTACCCTTTTTAGTTTAAAACCATTGCCCCTTATTCTATCACAACAGACCTTGGTGAGAAGTTTATTCCCAGCCTTTCATAGGGCCCCTTTAAGTACTGAAGGGTCACAACAAGGTCTCTCCAGAGCCTTCTCTTCTCCAGGCTGAACAACCCCAACTCTCAGCCTTTCCTCGTGTGGGGTGGTATTCCAGCATTCTGATAATTTTTGTGTCCCTCTGCTGAACTCACTCCAACAGATCTGTCTCTTCTCTCCTCCAGAGCTGGACACAGTACTCCAGGTGGGGTCTCACCAGAGCAGAGCAGAGGGGCAGAATCCCCTCCCCTGCTGCCCGCAGTGCTTTGGATGCAGCCCAGGACGCACTTGGCTTTCTGGGCTGGGAATGCACATGGCTGGGTTATGTTCAGCTTTTCATCCAACAGCACCAAGTCCTTCTTGGCAGGTCTGCTCTTAGTCTGTTCATCCCCCAGCCTGTCTTGATACCAGGAGTTGCCCTGATCCAAGTGCAGCACCTTGCACTTGGTCTTGCTAAATCATGTGAGATTCCCATGTGTCCACTTCTCAAACTTGTCCAGATCTGTATGGATGGCATCTTGTCCCTCAGGTGTGTCAACCACAGCACTCAGTGTGGTGTCATTTGCAAACTTGCTGAGGGTGCACTAGATCCTGCTGTCCATGTTGCTGAAGAAGCTATTGAACAGTACTGGTCCCAGTATGGACCCTTGAAGGATACCACTTTTCACCGATGTCCACTGAAACACTGAGCCACTGACTACTTCTTCACAAGCTACAAGCTAAATTCAGCTCCTTTCTCCTGGACTGCTTTCTCCTTTGCCTCCATCCTGAGGTGAGGGAGAAGCTGACTGTGGTGGAAGATTTGGTGATGGAGGAAGCTGTCTGGCAGAAATTGGCCAGACACCAGGTCAGCTGTTCCGCGTTGCACCTGTGGAGTGGCTGATGTCAGCCTTTGCTGGCTACTGTCTCTCAGCAGTGGCTGCACAGCTGCCACCTGGGTGTGAAATGCTCCCAGCCTTTGACAGTTCCCAGAGCTCTCTGATCCTTTGGACATTTATTGTAGCTTGGAAATTGCAAAGGTTGTTGGTTTGCTATTTGCCACCAGGTGGCCTAACCATTCCACCGTTCATGAGGAACGAGACTCCATTAGAGAACAGCAGCTGGAACTTTTTAAGCTTTACATATTTTTCTTCCCAAGCCTCCACCTCCCCTCCTTCCTCCTCATTCAGTTGATTAAAAGCGATCAGGGCTGCTCTGATTTATCAACTCACTACTTTACTCTAAGCAATTGAGAAAGCTGGTGCTTCCAGCCGTCCAGCCCCAGCTTTAGAGATCAAGCTCAGCCGTCTCTGTTTACCTCTTAGCCCAAATGAACTCTTGCCATAACAACGCAGATACCTTGGACTTTTCCTCGTGCACGAGTAATTGGAGATTGATTCCTTTGTTTGTTACCTCTGGTATGCCTCTGGTAGCTGATTTTGTGACCACCCAGGAGTTCTGCACTGGCCACATAAGCTGGATTAATTTTTTTATAAGCTGCCTTGTGTCCCTGAAGCATTGGAGTATGGGTTCAGTGGGCCAGAGGATCTGACTCAGCAAATGAGTTTTGATTTTTAAACCATAGACAGCAGTCCCCCTACTCAGTAGTTTTGGGATAGCCGTGTGGGAAGTGGCTGAGCTAAGGGCTCCTTGGGTTTCAAGGGAAGCTGGCATTACAGCTCATGCATTAAAAGTTGGGACTGACTTCCCATCTTGGACTGAAAGGAGACAGACTTAGTTATCTGAAAATGGGAAGGAAGATAATCTTGGATGTTTATCTCAGGCATCTCAGGCATTTTTTGATGAGAAAGGTGGGGAAGGCTCTAGGTGTCACAGCAGTATGAACTAAGGAAAAACACATTGACACCAGTGGTATTACATTGACATGCAGGTATTGGGAAGTCACTGAATGACTTCTTAGGACAAGGAAGCACAATTTCAGGAGAAGATGGGGTTTTTCATGTACTGCAACACTGATAGCTCAGAAAATGGTATTTTCTACCCTTTGCATAATGCCCAAAATTTTTCAGACTGTACTTTCAAAACAAATCTCAGTAACTAAATTAATTAACTATGATTATTTGGTTAAAACACCCATAATTCATTTATTTACCCATCTTTGTAATTATGCATTTCAGCTTTGATGTGAGCAAGGGCAAGGTGCAGCGATGACAGGCGGGACCATCACGTTAGAGCCCAGCAACAGAAGCATCTTCACAAGATCAGTTCAACTCAGCTCTGCAGCTGGTGCCTGACAATCCCAAATCAAAGGCATGCAGTTTCTGAATGCCTCCTATCATAACACAATTGCAACACAAGTCACAACTGCATTGGGCAGACTTTCCTAAATGATGTGGTAATTGAACTTTTAAAAATATCAATCATTTGGAGAAAATATCAGGAGTCCTTACATTTGGTAAATGGATTAGTTATAAATAATAAATACCTGGAAATTGGTAGATACTTTCAGTTGCATCACAAAAATGTCATGAAGTAGAACTGGATATCTCAGCTACTTTAACCTAGCCTTGGGCACAGGAGAGTCCAGTTCTGATCATTTGCAGGATAAGCATTCAAGTTCGGGGTAAGGAGACTTCAGCCAAGGTATTACTCTGGATTTACACCTCTGCAGATAGAATCCGATGCTATCTCCTAGTCTATGCATCCTCTGAGAATAGAATTAATTTTGAATTCTTGTATCATCTGCTTGCTTGTGCACTTATTTGCTAACTGTCTGACTGATTGAGATATTCTGGGTCAGTGTGATTTAGGCGTCCTTTATTACACAGTTTCCAATTCAGTACATTTTTTAATCAAGACTAAATTGAAGTCAGGTTCCAGGTACATATAAATATAATATATATTTAGTGAATACATTGTGAATCCCCTAGTCTAATTTTGAATGTAACTATAATAGAATAAGAAATATGAAGGTTCCTTTATTTTATAGAGTGTTAAAATATTGCTACGTCTTAAAGGCAAGTTAAAACCTATTTTCATATTTTTAAAATCACATTAGCTAAAAGCTTGTTAAGGAATAAATAGTCCAGAGGATAATTGAGACTTAGCTGGCTTAAGAATTAATGAATCAAAATCAGATGCCAGATCATTAATTAATTCTACAAATTATAATGTTGCCATTACTGGCAAATACTATGAGAACTAATACCAAGGAGAAAATTAAACTGCATAGTTTCCCTTCTTATTGCATATCTTTTGCCAAAAATAAAACTGCAATAGGTTTTTTTGCTTATTTCATATATTGTCTGTTTTTAAAAAACTTTTGAAGGATTCTTAATTTTTTAAAACATTTCAATTTCTTTAACATGCTATTTATAGAATCTGCCTATCATAGACTATAAGGATATTTCCATCAGTGCTGTAACCCACGGAAACTAAAATGTAGCAAAAGTGACAGAAAAGTCAATTCAACACTTCTGAAGCCTCACAAAACTTCACGCCCCTTCAAATCAGCCTCTTTGGTAAAAGACATAATAATAGATGGGTCTTGCAATGTGGCCCGAAGTGCCACTATCTCTGGCTCCGTCAGACCAATGCAGAAAATGAATTGGATGAGAAGTGAGAGGGGCAAAAGAGAAGGTCAGCTGGACATTTCTAGCCACCACTTCTCATCGCACAAGAAGAGGAAACTTCAATATATTTAAATGGTGGTGGACTTTAAACACTCTTCTGCAGAGTGCAGAACCAAGCTGGTGAATGGGCAGTGATGGGAGACCACTGAATCTTATGAAGAATAAAACGCTCAGCAGTGATGAGGTGATATAATGTGAGATAATATAATGGCACGATAGAACATCAGCCTAATCAGAGTAAAACTTTAGGGCCAAAGTGACAGAACACCATTATCTGAAAACTCACAGTACTGGGACTCTTTATCAGTTGTAGTGTATCTTTTCCTCTTTTCCCGTCATGTGACAGACACCAAGATTATCTGGGATCTAGAACATGAAGGTGGTCTAAAATGTACTTAAAGTGCTTTAATTAATCCTGGAGACCAATCAAAAGCAAATGTACTGCAGTACTAGTGAAATAGCTTGCTCACTTAACCATCACTAAGTAAGTAGAAGGTACAATCTCCCCTGAGATTAAATTGTCCTGAAGGATCCAGCATAGGCTGTCAAGTCTGATGCCCGTAAGAGTGATCTGTGCGTGTAAGAAAAAGCTGTGGAAGAATGTCCCATTTTTTTCTCCATATCAATTGCTATTTTCATTCAATTTTATTCCTCTTTTTAATTGAAAAGAAGAAGTCTGGGTGGATTATTTCTAGGTAAAACAGTAAGATAACCTGAAATAAAAATATTCTCGCAGTTTCCCAAAATGAATCACAGCTCAGTTTCCAGTAGGAATCTGAGACTCATGAATCTTGTTACCAAGAGCTACATTTCAGCTGCAGAATAATAAGCTGGCACCTTTTTTCAGCCCTCAGTGTCTGTCCACCATTAATGACAGCCAAATCTTTGCCAAATCAAATCTATCATCTAGACCAGAGGGTACTAGCACCATGCCGACTGTTTTTTCTGATAGTTTCATATCTATGCTGAATAGATGAATCCTTGGTAATTTTTTACCCTTTGGGTCCTTTGAGCTACCTAAAGATGTTAACCTTTGCCATGCAATAAAAATTAAACTGTCAATAGACAACACTTCGGATAATAATGTATTCTAATATAACTACGTTATCTGTCCCTCTACTGAATTCATGGCCCTTTTCCATGTTTGGAGACAACAGATAGTACTAAAGCTGATTTATTGCAACTTTTGGCCTTCTGGCAAAATTACAGTATCTAATAATAGACCAGTAATTACAATTTTCCCCCAATGTTGCTGTCTTGATCACAAGTCCAGAAGAAGCTGAGAGCAGCCAACAGTTAATGAAACATGCATGAGACCAGGACAAGCACATAGGGATGCTCCTTCCAAGGACTTTGCCAGATTGCAGCTACTTGCATCTCACCAACTTCTTGACACATTTAACAGTACTTGAAGAATTTTTCTTGTGTGAATTTGTTCGGTCATTCTTTTTAAGATCTACAGCCAATATGGGTCACTCTTCTAGCTTTAGTCTCTCCAGCTGCCCTGCTGGATTGGTGGAAAGATGATGGGCTCTTTTTGTAATGAGTAATGACTCAGAGGTGGAAAGGACTCTTTTTACATGGTTGGATGGCCAAGTTCATGGTAAAATAGCTGTTGAAATTCTGCTGGGATTTCATATTATCATTAATGATTTGCTAGGGCGCTTGAAGCCTGCAATGCTATCCCTTAAAAGGATTTAAAATCTAAATACATTTAAAAAGCTCTGCATTTGTGCTACGTGGCTTATGTTCCTATTTTCTGACACTACAGCCCTAATTCTTTTGACACTCTGAAATCTGTCACTGTTGGAAATTATTAATGCCACCATCAACAGGGAAAACCACAAACCCAGGAACTTTTACAACTGTGGTGTGAAAGCACAGTATTCAGCTGCTGTAGAAACATCTTTGGCATGAAACTGTCTTGTTCTTTAGCTTGTTTTCACATTTTTCTACTCATAGAGGTTAATTAATTACAGTAATTAATAGTTAGACCAAATTTATGGAGGCTAACAGTAACTTTGTTCCAGATGGATGCTGCCATGTGATGAGGGGCAGTTGATAATGACTTTCTTCCTTTCCAGAGGGTCCAGTGGAAGATCAGTTATGGCAATTTGGGGAGAAGGAAATAAAACCACTGTTCATCCATGCAATGAGATGTCTTGTGTCAAACAGCTTACTCTAACTGGTAAGTGACACCAAAATTGATATATTTTTAATCAATTTTTTATTATCTTACAAGCTTTCAGCCAATTTATTGAGGTAATTTGTATAGAATTGATTTTTGTAAATATTTTTATTGGGTAGGCAAGCGGTCACTGATACATAATACAAAATGGTCCTATCCCAGAGTGCTGTATGGTCAACAGCCAACCAAAGACTGGATGACCTGGAAAAAACAATAGATGGGGCAAAATTCTTCTAAAAAAAATAGTCATGCCAATATAATGTCCCAAACAGAATCACTAATTCCTCAATGCATGTCCATTTCTGATCATGGATTGTGTCACCTTGGACCCTTTTATAACTGAATGAAAGCAACTGTATGCCAGTTGAATTAAGTTCGTATAATTAAGATAACTGTAGTGATGCAAAAAGTAAGACTTTCTATAGGGCCACATTGTCACCAGGCCCTGAGGCTGTGTCTCCTGTCTTTGATGGAGAGGCTATGGTCTGTAATGCTGGTGAATTTACAGCAGCTCTGGCACCTTCGATGATTCTGGTTTAAAACCCAGTGTTCCTACCCCATTTCCATTTTCCACGGGAAAAAGAAGTCATTCCTCCAGGGTCTGGGGGTCAGCTCAGAGGTGGCATTTAGGGCTCCAAGGGCAGCCAGGATCCTTGTTCCTTGCAGCTTTGGTTTTGGAGAAATCCTGCAAAATTTGCAAATTTTTAAGGTGGCAACCCACTGTCCAAAAATGAGAGTAGACTCGAACAATGGCCATTTTCCATGGAGAAAATAAGTCATTTTCCCAGGGTCTGGGGGTCAGCTGAGGGGTGGTGTTTGAGGCTCCAAGGACAGCCAGGGTCCTTGTTCCTTGCAGCTTTGGTTTTGGAGAAATCCTGCAAAATTTGCAAATTGTTAAGGCGGCAACCCCCCCACTCTGTGTCATTTTGAAATTTCAAGTTTATTTGCTCAGACCTTCAATAAGATGGCATGGACTCTTCCTGCTATGCTGTCATTTACACCAAGTGATGTCACAGAGAAAGAAAAAGGCACTACAATATACTCAATGTGGTTTTTAGATTAACAGTTTGCAGAATAATATAAATTATCATAGATGGAAGGTTGTTTTTTGGGTCTTTTTCTTGTTTGTTTGTTTCTGAGGCTATCCTAGAAGATGGGACACAATGAGGAAAATTCTGCCCTTAGGAAAGCTAATGGGAAACAATTCAGCTGCAACAGAGATAGGATTTTTCTGATTTTGTATTATTCCATTTCCATCCTTCCCCCTCTGCCTCCTCTCCAGCACGCACACGGTAGACAAAGAACAGCGCCTCTCCTATTTCAGCTGTCATTTCAAAGGAAGAAGACTGACTTAATTCCCTATCACCAGGTCACTTAATTGCTTGGCGGTCATAAAGGATAACAATTTTTATTGTTCAATTTAATTAGACAGCTTCTAGAATAAAATCATTTGAATTTTCTCATAACACAATCTTTCTCTTGGAAAACTGATAAAAGCTTTTTTCAATGGGAAATCATGGTTTGAGTCACATCCGGAAAAACCCTAGCACCTCAAGTCACTGAAATGAAACTTCTTTGTGCAGACAAATGCAAAACCTGTTCTGGTTTGTATAAGAGCTGAGAGTGATATTAAGTGTTTTTTAGCTATGTTGATTTTTGAAAAAGAGCTACTAGCTAGAGAGTGTAAAGGGGGCCAAGAAAAATGGAAAAATAGACTATGTTAACTGATGGTGGCTAAACATGAAAGCTGTCTTTAGGATCTAATATTTCTTTAGGGTGCTGCAGAACCTTACAGCTTCAACAGATGCTGTAGCCACCATACAGCAAAAATAAAAGTTCTGACATTTAAAAATCTTTTCCAGGGGTCAAAATATCTGACCTATTTACAGAAAAGGAGCAGATTGAGAAATTGCCTGTACTGGTGCAGAAGGATGCCAGCCTCAGCAGAGTTTACTTTTTTCTTAAGAGCACACCAAAACATCCTGAAGTTCACCAGGAATTTTGTAGAACCTGTCTGGCAAAAAATTTGCTGGTCATCTGACTTTTCCTGTGGGTATGTGAGTGATGACTAAAACAGACAGAGAAGTAGAGGGGGAAGGCACTGAAAGGGGATGCTTTTTTACTTCAGTAAAGTTACAAAATCAGTAATTGCTGGGGGGAGCTCAAAGACACATGCCCTACACTTTACCAAAGTAGTTCTTTTCTCAAAAGCCCTTCTGCAGCAATCAAAATGTATTAATCTTTTCACAGGTTGTGGAGATGAAGGGATGAAGTTTTCTACCTCGTTTAAGGCCAGCAGTTTGCCTAATATGTCCACTGAAGCAGTACCAGTGTAAGGCTTTTTAATTTTATTTTTTAAAATACCCTGCTAAAGCTACAAATGTAACCCAATCCAACTCAAGCACAGAGCACGCTTGTTCTGGTATAAAGCATCTTCTGGAGGTTAGCGCATGTTGTTTGGAAAGAAATTTAAGTAGTCCAGAGAAGAGCCACCGGAAAGAGAACATGAACTTCTCTCCAGGTGTTATGTTCTGTTTTAAATAATGTAATTATAGGCCAGTTTCCTAAGATACTAGACTGAAAAAGCCTTGTCAGCTAGGACATGGAGCCTTCCTCTTTCTTCCCTTCTTTTCCTTCCGGACTCCTTTCAGTAACCCATGTAGATGTGCCTCCTTTGAAGCCAGGCACTGCTGGTGCAGTAACTGGAGTTAGCAAAATGACACTGACTTCATCTCTCTGCTCTTTCCTCTTCAGATTTGTTACCTTCCAAATTGCTTGCCCACTTGATAAAACACTCAAGATATTGCTGCACTTGAAAATGACCTGGTTTACTCCAACCCTGTATATAAACTGCTAGTAAGTGTCTAGATCTTCTATGAGTTCATGCAGCTCAGAATAGACCCACTAAAGCTAGTGAAGCTGCTCCAATTCACCCCAACTCTAGGTCTGATCCATCTTTTCTCATTTGGCTCTTTCACCAGTCCCTTTTTCTTGTTCCAGCTTCTTTTCTCATCTACATTTATCGGTCTAGCATTTTGAAATTTTATGCAGTCTGGTTTCATTTACTGTTAAAAATGCATCCCCAGTATCAGGCACATCATTTTCTAAGCCTCCATCATGCCAAGAGAGTTAGTGAAACATCAGTTTTTCACTTCAGTTCCCAACCCATATGTTTTCAAGTAGCACTGGGGAAACATTTTTTAAAGGACAGACTCCAGAGATGTCTTCTAATATCATCAGCAATGATAATCAAAAGCTGCTTCTGCAGAAGCCTGTGGGATTATCAGTCTCTCAAAAGGAAATTCAGCAGCTTTTCTTGCAGTAACATTTATTCACCACCCTTGCACCTCAGGCTATCCTTCACCTCAAGGTGGTGACACCCTGGACAACTCCATTTCCATATGCACTTCGTGTTCAAGTGTCAGGAGGGACCCTTAATCCCAGGTAAAAAGCCGTCCTGGATTTATACGGGAAACACAACTCAAATGCTAATAACACTTTATCATCGTTCCTAGGTGATACAATTATGCCTCATTTACAGTTACAAAATACCTCTGAGGAAGTTGGACTTTTTTTCTTCTCTAATTTAGACATAATTTCAGCTAGTCATAACATCAGTGCTAGGACTTAGACTTTGCCACGAAGGAACACACTGCTAATTTCAAGCTTTCTTGGCTAATTCCATTCAGACCCAGAGGTAATACAGCCTGTTTCTGTCCTGTGATTGGCAGCACACTGGATGTTTATGAATATCCAGATAATGATCATCATTTCTGCAAACCTTACTGCTAGTGACCTCTTTGACAAGGAGAATAACATAGAGCAAAAAGGGGCAGTAAGTGCCCTGTTAAAAAGTTCTACCAAATACTCTCCAGAATTGATTTATCTGCAGCAATCATATTATTTTGCACTCTGCCATTTCTCACTAGTTCTGTTCTTCTCCCTCCAAGTGTTCTATTTCGTTTTCTTTTTCCTCTTCTTCAGTTTCTCAGACGATGCCTTCAGGAGCTGCTGTGCCCCCTGTCCCACCCCACAGGATGGAAGCATTTTCGTACCACCTGGGCCATACTTGACTGTGGAGCCCAGCAGGGCCCCACAGACACTTGGAAGAGGATTATGGGTCCTTTCCCATAAATCTAGAGATGGTCATCACCTGTGACTACCTTGGCTTGTGACTACCTCCTCTCTGGTAATCCCTGAGAGCAGTTTATTGACAATGCAAACATTCAACTCCGTTGAATTTCTCAAGGGGCAAGAAGATAAGCCCTTGCTTGGCCACAAGGGCAGCAATCTGGTGAAAAGCAACAGCAGGCATCCTCTGCAGTGCCTCCAGTCAGCCTTGCTCTCCTCAAACTTTCAGAAAAGGGCTTGGCAGTTGTCTCCAGCCCCTGCAAAGAGTGTGGGGGAAGGCGGGGGCCCGGGCCTGTGCCAGGGTGAGGGGTGCAGGGTGCAGCAGCAGGCAAGGCAGGCAGAGGGGATCTGACCGCAGCCCAAGCTGTGACAGGAGAAATTGAAATGTAAATTCTGCACCCTGGCAATATATTTCACAGCAGCCTAATTTTCCTAGGAATGGTGCCCTGGGCAGAGCCTGTGTGGGCCAGAAAGGAACAGGCTTTAAATTTTCTAGAACCCCCTAATCCTCTTTATCAGCTGCTTCTCCCCAAACTGCTGCTGTTCCCAGAGAGATTTAAAGCCACAGTGGCTTCTTCGAGGCCTCTTCCTGATTATTATGTTTATTCTCATCCAGTCAAGACAGAGAAACATTAGCATGTGATTTACACTGCGAGGCCAATCACAGATACCAGCACTCAATATTGGAAATTCAAGCAGTAGCTACTTGCAACAAACTGGTGAGGATCAATCTGGAGATAAAAAGGAGAGTTCTGCCTTTTTAGAAGGTGGTAGAGATCCGTTGTGGAGGTCTGTCAGTCTTACCAGCATATGCGATGGCACTCACAAAGTATTAATAAATGTGCCTGTGCTAGGTTTAATTCCTTTCTTTTGTTTAAGGTTTTTTTTTTTCCCTTGCAACCATCTGCTTTTCCTCTCATGTTTCAAGTCTTTATATCTATCTGTCAAGCAGGCAGTGGATTCAGGACAGGTTTTCATGCCAAGGCATTCCTTTACCTAATGAAAACAAGTGAATAAAACATAAGAGAAGTAGCTTTAAATTAAAAATAGAGAGAAAAAACCCTGAAGAAAACCAATATCTGAAGGAAAACATTTTTTCCCAGGAAAATACCTATTGAGTAGATGAATTTCTATTTATTTCTTGTAATTTAAGTAGGCATCTATAATTATACCCTATTTAAATAAGGACCATGTCTGGGAGACGAGAAATATGTGCATATGTGAAGAGTCAAGACAATGCAGATAAACTTCTGATGGCATGACATATTCATGCAGAGTAGTCACTTTTCAAAACTAAAATTTCCTCCCAAAGGCCTCCAGTTTGTATTATTAATGACATTTTTCTTAGCCTGCATTACCATTTCCATTGGAGGGGAAAAAAGAAAAAACTTTTCTCAAGTTCGAAAGGAAAAAGCGGTCTTTGAGCCACAGACATCAAATGCTTTTGCACAAGCCTTTGAATGGATTTCATCCACATGGTTTTGTAAATTAATAGAGTGAGCATCCACTCCTGGCCTGAGACCCTGTGCTGAGAGACTCAGAGATTAGGTACAGCCAAATGGCAAACCTGGAGGGAAAAAAAAAGCATGGAAAAAGCACTTCCCAACGGTGCAGCGCAACAAGCAGCCCCACTCAACAGGGCCCCTTCCAGCCTCCAGAACACCAGTCCCATTTCCCAGTAGCTTTGGTGAAGTGAGTACATTTGGACCCTGATTTAAGTCATGGGTAACACTGACGGCTCGGAGCTAATTTAAGTCTATACCAAAGTGTCGCGAGGAGCCAGGCCATTAGAGTAGTTTCAATCTGTTCCTTCAGGTTTCTGCTGGCTGCATGGAGCCTTGGATGCTGTATCCTAAATGCCTGCCACCAGCTAGCTGTCCCTCTTCTCTGTTTAACATGAATATCCTGTAATTGGAGTGTCAAGCTTCTTGCTGCCACCACTGAGGAGGAGGATACGGAGGAGGAACCAGAAGAAATCCGTCTTTGCCATAATGAATGCATGCAGTTCAGACCAGATTGGGCTGTTCAGATGTTTTATTCCTCCTTTTCATCTCCTTTGTGGAGGCTCAAGCAGTACCAGAACACAGAGAACTCCTTTTAGGGCTTCAAACCCATCAAAGATCTGCCAGGTCCACTGTGCAGGAGACAGGCAGGGAAGCTTTCTTTGACACATCTTTCTAATCTCTGTGCTGCTGGTGCTTTTTGCATATCTTGTTGGCTGTTGGTGTGGGGGCACATGGCAGAGGCTCCCCGCTGGAAGTGGGGGCTGAGGAGCCAGCCCAGGCTGCTCTGCTGCTTTGGTGAGGCAAGCACCTGCCTTGGAAGGGGTGACAAATAGCTGGTTTTACTGCAGTCTCTGGTGCCTGATTGTACAAGGTGACACAAACGTAGATGCGGTGCCCACGCTGAGGCACAGAAAGCACAAGCAGGTGTTTGCTGTGATGCTGTTAACTCATTTACACAGCTGTTTTTAGGGGCCTGGGCAGTAGCTCTCCCTGGCTGTACTCCATATGGCCTCTAGCATTTTCCGGCTGTTTCACAGATGTAAAGAAGATCTATGGCACCCAAAGGCCCTGGGCTTTTTTGCCCTCAAGCTGCTGCTAGCAACTGTTAGGGTCTTTAAAGGGGTCCATAGTGCAGAAGAAGCCCTTGTTGCAGCTATCTGTGTGAGCTGTCTGGAGAGGAGTGCGAGGTCTGTCAGCTCAGAGCGCTGAAGGAACACATCCATCCCACTGCTGCTACCCTGCGATTGCTTTGGTGAGCCACTGAGCTGATACTGCCCTGGCCTGTCCTGGTATCATTGTGTGTGCCCACCTGCTCTGTTTTGTTTGTTTGTTTGCTGTCCAGATGGATGGAAATCAAAGCTTTTGTTGTCACCTTACTCTATTCACCCCAGTCTGAAAAGGTACCTGTCCCTCCAGCTGTCTGTGCTTTGCAAACCACCCTCACCATGATGGATACCATCTACTCACTGACGAGCAACAGGAGATTTTAGTATTGTTTTGTTGTCTTACTTATAGATCTGAAAATGAATAAATCACGGATGTGTCCTGCTGCTAAAGCTATCAATCAGATGTGTAAAGACTGGGCACTTGCAGAGATGTGGAGAAATCTGCATCTGTTTTCTAGGACCTCCTTTTTCTTAAATGCAAAATTTACAATTTTTTTTGGTAGTATCTAGTACTGCTGAAGTCAAAATTAATAGTTGGAATGACCATCTAGGTTTGTTGACCATTTTCCTGCCATTTTTCTGATCAGGCCTTTAAAAATTAGTGAATATCCTCTCACCACTGATTATATGGAATTTCCTACAGCTACTTAAACAAATCAGACTTTTACAAATAAAAAGCAGACTCAAGAACAGACCGTAGTTACCTTGGGGAGATATTCCAGACCTAGCTGAAAAAATACAGGAGTTATTTGTAGTCAGAAATATGAGTTAAGATTAGAACATTTGATTTTTTTTTTAATACATAACTAAATAAGCTTTCCTGCAGGATTGAACAAATCATCACTAAATCCACATTTCAATAGAGAACAGGAAAACTGGACTGGATAACTCTTATGCAGGCTGGGATATTTTACATCTCCTATTCATCTATTCACTCTTTCACAGTGTTGCCCAGAAATCTTAGAATTTATGCATTGGCGTCCAAAAATAGCTTAGGAAAGAGTACTAGATAAAAAAAAAAAAAAAAAAAAAAAAAAAAAAAAAAAAAAAAAAAAAAAAGGGTACTTCCCTGGAAAGCAAGATCTTTAAAATATGTTCCATAAAAATTATTCTCTGTAGAGGCAACAGAACATACTAAGTTGGTGGTGTCTAGGTCAAAAATAAACAATTGAAAGAGTGCTTTTGTCTGCCACTTGGAGCAGGACTGGTTGTCTTTTTGCATTTAGCCAGTATGCATAAATTATTTTGTGTATTGCTTAATTGCTGAAGGTTTGTACATAATCATTTTACAGTACGAGATTCTATCCTGCGGTAAGAAATTCCTTAAGTAGAGATATAAGTGAAGATTTCTTTCTGATTTCTGCAGGATTCTGAACTGGAGTAGGTATCACTGGCATTCCTGACCACAGCAAGGCTCAGAAAATAGCCATCAATAGCCTTGGCCTTGTACAGCTGACCCTGTTTGAACTGTGATTACTTCTCCAGAATTCACTCAGATTGTATTGGCAACCAGCATGAAGTATGAGCCCAGTCTGTCCTAAAGACTTATAACTTAGCCATGAAGATTGGCTTCACGTGCCATGTTAATCGAGTCTTTCTTGAAGTTAAGAACGAGCAGTAATTTCCACAGGGAGCCTGAAAATTAATACAGCCCTGAAATGCACACCAAATTGCTTTTGCACTTAGTTGCCTCCCTACGTGCTAGATACAAGATGGTATCAGTACCAAAATTTTTGTTTTGACTTGACTTCTTCATCTGTAGGGAATAATGATGCTACATAAGTGATGAAAGGCACCTTAATCTTTTCATGAAATGACAATGGACTGGAAAGCACTGTGGTGCCCAACCTTTGCTTCAAGCCATGCTGTGTCTCCACATATCTTGCCTCATGAGCATCCAAACGCTGCCCTTGCCACCAGAGTTGTGCACTGATTAAATCTCAGTGCTAGTGGGCAGGATTTGTACCAACAGCCTTCTCAAGAGATTGTTAAAACCACAGTAACTAAGTCAGGGAATCTGCATGAAAATATCAAGAGTTTATTTCTGTGTTTATTAGTAATGTTCCATTTACTGAAGTCCAGCTACTGTTTAGTCCTCCCTCACCAGCTCGGTCTCTTTTTGCTTCCTTCTCACCCCTCTGCATTTGGTTGTTCAGACTCCTACAGATGACCACAGAGGAAATGGAGAGTGCTTGCAGGATCTGCTGGGTGAATGGTGAACCCCAAGCAAACACACTGTTTATGCAGAAATATTTCAGGCTGTTTTCAGGAGCCAAGAGAATACTGATTTCTGATTGTGCTTACCTCTTAAAGGGGAGCGCGCAAATCTCTGTGGTAACTTTCCATTTCAATGCTACTGGAAGAAATCTGTTTTGGGAATTGCCTTTCCTTATTTGTGTAAAAATCCTTTTGTGCCATTAAGATGCTTTGCAAAGAGAAACAAGATCTAGGGCCTTGTTAAGGCACAGTTTTCACTACCCAGTAGTTAGTCTCATTAAAATGGACCTCGTCTCCTCACTGCTCCTGCACATACTGTCAGTTTATCACAGATCATCTGACATCTCCAAAATGGAAAGCATGACGTAAAGCTGGAAAAAGAGCTTGAGACTGAAAAAAGTCAAAATGAAAATTGGAAAGACTTTGGAGTAACAGGGAGCAGGAAAAGATGGCTGTATCCAAACTTGTCAAGTCTTCAGGGTACCTATATGCCAGCCTGAGGGAACAGTAAGTGTTCAGGACTGCGTACCACTCTCTGCTCCCGGCCAGCTCTGCAAGGAGCAGTGCACAGTCCCGGAGCCATGCATACCGGAATAATCTCCTTAGGAAAACCCTGCCAAAAAAACCCTTGCAGGAATACCTATCTTTCTTCCCCCCAACTCAGCTCAAAGAGCATGGAATGAGCTATGAGGGGCTGCAGCTGGCAGAGGCTGCCTGCCCACCCACCATCCTGTCCCAGACCCTTTGCCCACACAGGGCAGGCCAGCTCAGATCTTTCAGGCAGTTCTCAAGGGCAGCAGTCCTGAGTGTTGGTTTACCTTTGAGTTTGAGGCTGGGAGCTGGGAAACAGCAGAACTGCCTGGATGAAAGAAGACAAAATAGCCCCTGAGACCTTCTGTGGGTCAATGAGGAGTGCAAAGCCTGCGCTCTGCCTGACAAAAGGCAACAGGCAGAAAACTACCAGGAGACAGAGGGGACACTGAGAAAGCCCTGGATACAGAGTGCTGTGGCTGCGAGAGACACAGGGATGGGGTCAGGACGAAGCATCTCGCCTTCCAGGGAAATGTCCCTCACACTGGCTGGGAGATGGCAGCTGTTAGCACAGAGTGGTTGTTGACTTTTCCTCCCAAAGCTGGATTGCCTCATCTGGTTTTCCACAGCGCCCAAGTGGGCTCAGCAGAGGGAGATGTTGATGGATTGGCAAGGATGGCCAATTGCTGCAGGGAGCTCCTGGCTTCTGAGGTGGCCTCGCTCGGGTGGACACTCCCTCCCTTCCCCAGAATGGAAATGCCTCCAGAGGGAGCTTGCTGTGGGAGATGTAATTTCTCCTGTTGGTTCCCACGTGACAGCAGTAAATTCTTTTAATGCTCCTTAAGCTGAATTTTCCATGGTCAGTTTTCCTGGGAGACTATTTTTGCATGCATTTCCTCGTTGCCTGGACAAGACCAAGACAGATTTGAAGCCAGACCGCTGCAATAACTCAGCTCCACATAACAAGCCAGGTTCAGTAGGGGTGGGGAAAACAAACAGTCTGGGGATTGACAGGAAGAGAGATTTAAACGGTGAAGTAGAGCATCGTACTTTGTCTGGAGCTTCAGTGGGTTTTCAACATAGCAGGAGAAGAGGCTGTGGCACAAAGCAGTCCCTTTCTGTAGGTGTGTGTGTATGTGTATATAAACATATGTTGATATTTAGCTTGCCCCCCCCCCCCCCCTTATTCAATGTGTGAAATGCTCAGGTGTATAACTGGAGCCCAAGACTTTACCTCTGACGGGTCCTCTGCTCCCCCAGATACCTTTGTCCTGAGCAGTCCCACTGGAAAAACAAACAAAACAGCAAACCAACCCCAAGCCAGCATCAGCAGTACAGAAACAGCAAGGCTTTCTTACAAACTGCCATTCAAGGGCCCTGTAATTGAATGCATGTGACTGCTCTGTGTGCTTCCCTGGGGAATTTGCCTTTCCCTCTCCCTCCCGCAGCAGCCTTTGACACTGGGAAAGCAGTTTCCCGGCAGGAGCAGCCTGGCCCTGACCTGCTGTCACCGGCACCGTGCACTGCCTTCCCCGACAAAGCACTGCAGAGGGAGCTAAGGAGGATTTTAAAGAGAGAAAAGGCGCCGCGGCTGGAGGATGAACGCTCAGCTTACAAAATCCAGAGGCAATCCCACGCCGGGAGGTGTTGACTTTGCTGTTTCCTGCATTTGCAGGTGACATCGCTTAATGTGTTAAAATGGCTAATGTGTCATTAAGGGAAAATGGGATTGAAATGAAGGGTTCTGGATGTGGGAGGCAAGCCCCTTAAATTCCCTGCTGTAATTGCTGGGTTTGTGAATGAGCCACTGCCACCAGGTACTTCGGAGGAAAAGCCTAGCTAATAATTGGAGAAAATGGCATGGCACAAAACTCTCCAAGCTCTTGGCCTGGAGGCTGTGTGTCCATTAGAGGAAATCAGAAAGTCAAAACAGACACTGTGTAATTTCTCTATACTTGCTTTAACCATATCCCCAGCACTAGCAGTGTGGTTCACTGTAGTATAATAAAGCTCTTTATTCCACACCATCACAGCTAAGTATCCTCATTGGATAGAGCATCACAGTGGCTAAAATTCACTTTTCCATTAAGGAGATCGAGCATCTTGCTAAGACATTAGTCTGTAGCTCAGCAATGTTTTGATTTTTGTAAGAGGGCAGAGCTTGGTGATAAACATTCACCCTCTCAGCCTCAGAGGAACTTTTAATTTAGTGAAAAACCTTTTCATTTCTACAATTTGGCAACTGCCTTGGTAAAATATTTTGTCTAAATTACAATGTTAATCCAGTTGTTTCAGTGCACAAAAATTGTTCCTTTCTAGGCACCAGAACTGGTTTCCTTGTGAAATGTTATTTCATTAATTCTTTGGGAGCCCTAAAATCAACAGAGCTTTCAAGGTATGGGTCTTTGCTTTTTTTGACCTGGAGCACTGCCTGAAGGTTGGATAAATTAAAATCTGAACTGGACTCTTCTCAGAGGTGCAGGGGGACAGGAGAAGCAACAATGGATAAAAATTGGTATGCAGGAGATTTGAATTAGCTATTTGAAATTTTTTTTCCCACAGGAAGGGAAGTCAAAACACTAGATCAAGAGCCCACAGAACCTGTGGTGTCCATCTTCAGCAGTGTTAGAACCCCATATGGACAAGGCTCGGCACAACCTCATTTAATTGGTGCTGCTTTGTGCAGGGATTGCCCTACATGAACCCTGAGTCCTTCCCAGCCTGAATTATTCTGTGATTTTGTCATCAACACAGAGAACAAGAGAAAGGGGACAGCAGCATAGGCAATTTTACAAACTCTTCATATTCACTTTACTCCACAGCCAGAAAAGACCAATCTGGATCCCCAAACTTCCTATGCCAATAGCCTCTACTGAAGTACATGTGGATACCTGGGATCTGCACCAGCTGCTGAGGGGGTAGCTGGGTAAGAACATTCTTTCTCCATGTTTGGGAGCCTGGGAGGGCTGAGGGTTTTTAAGCATGTTTTGTACCTGTGGGCATTGCCGCATACCCTTTGGATCATAATATGTGATGTCTTTCTGGAGTGATGCTGAGAGCTCTCTGGCCACAAAGTCCTGAGGTTGGAGTCACAGAGCCAAACTGTGCTCTCAGGTCTGCTCCAACCACTCTGAGGTTTGACTGGTATAGCCAGGACCACAATTAAAAATAACGATTTCTGCAGTTCATTTAATTGGTAGAAATTTCTGCTTGCCTTTTAATCCTTGAGGTCATTTTAACTCCTTGCTGACATATGTCCATATTGGGGATTTATATAGTTATGTATCTGTAAAAGCAGTAAAACAACATACAGGTCAGTGTTGATGCTATAATAGAATCCCTGTGATAACCAAGAACTTCTCTGAGGCCACCTTAAATCCTGCTGAAACTTAAATGCCAGGTTGTTATTGTGGCTTGTTTACTCTCACTTCTAGCTGCATTTTACTGTTTGGTTTCCTAAATCTCAGCAGGGAAAGGACAGCTTAGCTCTCTTGAAGACCGTGCTGCTCTGAAATGATGACTGTTGCTGTGGGGGAAGGGGTTGCACTCTCTGTGACATGATTTGTAGGACCCTCTATAAATCATTTACCAGCATGCCTTCACTGTAAGCTTACAATTTGTGGAGCTTTAAGAAACGTAAGGAATAACAATGCGCAAAGGAAGAGAAACCAAACCAAATCGAACAAACAGATGAAGAGATGGACATCTCTAAATCCCTTTCCTGGAAAACCAAAAGCTTGTATTTAAGTCACAGAGACAAGCACTGAAAGCATTTTAATGTGTGTTGTACAAATTGTGGCTTCGTGGCTTCAGAGCAGACGGAAGGGGCTTGGCCAGCCCTGTGTGAGTGGAGCAGCTCTGACCCTCGTGTCTCCCTCTTCAAGTCCTTAATAAATCATCCTGCCATGCTCATAAAGTGGAGTTGAGCAGCAAAGCAGAGGCCTGAGCATGCAAACTCAATTGGAAAATCAAGGGATTCTAAAAGGGGAGGGCAATACCTTCTGTTTCTGTCACAGGGCAACACCCACATGTGGTTGCAGATAACACGAGAGCAACTTGCTGGGGAGCTAACGTGGAGGTATTACATTTTTCTTACTGGAAATGTCTGGCATAATTCTTGTGCCAAATGGAAATGCTGATACAGATTTTAAGTGATAATTAATGTCAGTCAGCATTATTATGAATAGAAATCCTGTCTCAAGAAATATTCCTCCTTTTCATGATGAATTTGGTGATACAGCAATCTCCCTTTCCCTGTCAGGTGCTTCACTTAATACTGTACAGCAAGGTGATTAAAAAATAAGCACTTCATGAAATCAGTAAAAAATTACATTAAATGGATGAAGAAGTGAGGTGTTTTTGAGTGGGATTCAAACAGAGATGTTTCCACTTCAGGTCAGAAGTGACCATGACATTGGAAGCATTTTCTGTCCATGATGCATCTAAATGACATGACAGGTAGCAACAGGTCTGTCTCAAGGATGGGGCAAACAGCACCAATTACACTGATGAAGCCAAGGAGTTAATTTTTGCCCATTTTATTGTCTGAAAGAGACAGGCCCTGGGGATTCACTCTGTGATCTTCCATGGACCATAGTCCCTTCCCAGGGCAGATCTGCTGTGAAGCTGGAACAGGAGGCCTTCGATCAGCATCCTGTATTTGGTGATAGCCAAAACAAGTGCGTCAGAGAAACTGTAAATCATGAAGATGGTGCAATGTTTGGTAAGGTAGGCTCACTCAAACAAATGGTCTCTAAATATAGGCTTGTGTAAAGGGTAGGGATGCAGAGTGGAAGCCCCTCCTGGAAATGGGCAAGCAGGGCACTCCCTCAATAACAGCAAAGGCTTTCAGGTCATAATGGAGAAGCGGCTGAACACGGGTTGTGAGGGGAAAGCTGCACTAAAAAGAGGTAAAATAATTGTTATATGAAAAGAAAGGAATGTGAACCGATTCAGGCATGGATTCTTAGGTTGTATATAGTCAAGATGAGGCCAGTTCCTGATACTGCTCAGCTCCAGAGTTTATCTTTTTTAATAAAGGTAGCTAAATTGTTGAGTGCACAGAAAAAAACCCCCGAAATGCCACAGCAAGTGCCACAAAAATGGTTTAAGAGCTGAAGAAAGTGCTTTGAAGTGAGAAACAGAGCACAGTCTGTTTAGCTTATAAAAAACAAGGAGTGAAAGGTATCTTGATTAGAATGTGCTATTACCTTCATGGAACAGGGGGAACCATGAAGGGTTTTAGCATGGGAAGTAGCTGGAATCTCGAGGCAGACAAATCGACATGGTAAGAATGTATCATGATCAATGTATCAACGGAAGGATTGAATCCTCCACCTCTTAGTGTCTTCTCATCAGGACACACAACTGCACTTCAAGCAGAAGTCTTTTTTTTTGTCAAACATACCATTGCTATCTCCCTCATTTTTATGGAAGTAATTTTTCAGCATTTCTAATGTCTGAGACCTTTTGTGACAATAAATAGAAGGAACAACAGAAGGGCCCAGAAATTATTCCCCAGAATATTTTTAAGTATTCAGTAATTACAGGAAGTATTAAATAATTGAAGAAAGTAGTTTGCACAAAACCTCTAAGCTGCATTCTTTAGAAGAAATTCCTGGCTCACAAGCTTCTTTCTTTCTGCTCCTTGCATTGGCAGGAACACAACAGCATTTAGCAGGTTTTTCCCAGCACTGCAGCTCTTGATGGCAAAGACTGAGGGTTGGGAAATGTCCTAGGAAGGCTGTCTGGAGCCAGCAGGCATTGGGCAGTGACAGCAGACTTGCAAGCCAAGAGCAGCCTCCCTACCAGCTTGTGTGATAGCTACTCAAATCCCCACCCTTTCAGACCTTAGCCCAGGTACGAGTCAAGGAAACATTTCCTTCTGCATTTATGCCAGCATTAATGCTACAATTTTTGGTTTCCCTTGTCCAAGATATTCAAGATACAGAAACTGATCCTGCCCGTGGGATACAGGATTCTCTTTTCAAGAAATAATATCTAGAGAATGATCAAAGGCATCCATAGTCAGTGGATTAAATGGGAGCTGTGGATGCTGACTTATATTAGCTTCCAATTGAGGGTCTGCTGCTGATTTTGAAGTGCCTAAACTAAAGACATTAGAGACTGAAAATGTTGCCTAGCTGTGCTTGATCTCCATGTCTCAGTGGAGTAAAGAAAGCAATAAAAACTAATACTGTCAGGAACTGCAACATGCCCCTAGTGACAATGCACAGGGAGCAGGCAAAGCAGAGTAGGAAGCTGTTCCCCCAACCTACCATAACAATGTTCATGTGCAAGATCATGTTTTGCACTATTTTTAGGGTGACTATGGAATTTATTCCAAAGGTATAGCAAGAGCTACGAAATGGTGAGTGTGAAAAATAGGGGAGAGACAAATTAAAATGTAAACTAGGGAACAAATTATAATGTAGCTAGGGAAGAGATCGAGAAAAGTACTGGAGCAGCAGATTAATGCTCAGGGACACCCTGATGTGAGTTCTGTGATAGAGAATGAACATTTGGGACTGAGGTATTTGAACTTCGTACTCAGATTCCTGCAGCCAGCCTGAGTTTTCTGATTTGATTAAGGATTGACTGTGCCCATGTGAATTTAAATTGATTTCTCATTGCAGCATGAATCCCTCCCTCCTTCCCTCCCCCCCTGCGAGAGAAGGCGCAGCAGGTGAAGTCACCTTTACAATCAGGATGACATGGGAGAAAGGAGCTAAATGGGAGAAAGAGGTGTACGGGATAATGAGCAAATATTTTTTAATTAGTGGTGAACTGAGTATTTCTCCTGTTTTCTTCTCCAGGTCCTGTCTGGCAGAAGAGAAGGAAGGAGGCAGGACTGGGATGGGCTAGGAGAGCACTAGGGTGAATGGGATTTCCACCAAGTGGCTTAGCTACTGCTATGAGCCCTGATCTCTCACAGCTGGGTCTCCTTCTTGCTCTGATATGTACAATTTTAATTTTCCCCTCTCTGCTGCAAGAAGCATTAATTTAAAATTCCCACAGACACAACTTCGGAGACCTTCTAGTTTCCAAAGGAGAAGTAAGCCAGATGAACCTTGAATTCACTCTAGGTGAATTCACTTGAATTCACTGTAGGTGACAAGGACTCTTTTCTGACTGGTTTTACCTTACCTTTAACCTCGTTCAACCCTCCAGCATCACTGATACATTAGTGAAGTGCCTCAAATCTGCAAGTGACATAATTTGCTCAACGATCAGCATTCTCCATCAATAATGAAACCAAAAACATAGCTTAATAGACAACAAGGCTAGAGCAGCTGGCAGTGCTGCACAAATCTGGCACTCTTGCTGCTGAGTTTATTAGACATTTTATAGTCCTGGGAGCTAAAGATAATGGATCCCGTTCCCATATGCTGCATCAACAAGAGCTGGGACTTCGCTGTGCCATTGATCTATGAGGCAGAAGTGAATACGACCCAGACACAAATGCTAAAATGAATCAATCCTAAGCTGTTAAAGAGACACCACGAAGCACTTCCCAGTTTTCAGTTCTTGCTTTCTAATCTCCATTCCATGAAATACGCTCCCAAGGGCTTTTAAATACAACAGTTTGCTGCAGAGTTTGGGATCAGGTTGAGAGGAATTGCCCCTGTGGATCAAAGAACAGAGATGAGATTTAGAGCCCATTACCCTTAGCAGGCATTTGTGAGCTCCCCCCATTCCCTGTGAAGCAAAAAGCTTTTGGGGATTGCTTTAATTTTTAAAAAGTGCTGTGTGATTATGTTCATACAGGTTTACTGTAGGGTTCATAAAGCTATTCTCCTCGGATGACTGGAAGACAAACTTTGATTTGTTTCCAAGTACAGAAAACTGTAAGTATCTGCAGTCAAGAGAATTAGGAAAAAAATTGAAACAGACTTTAGTCTGAACCTGACCGATAGTGAGTACTACTCAGGTGCTAACATTGGCTACTTCAGAAACTATGATACCTTCCAATGTTAGCATGTGAAGCTGCCATGGTTGCTGCAGTCTCAAATCCATTTCTGTTGAGTCTACATCAATGAACTCTATTTTAGCCATTTAAAACACCTAATACTCAATATCTAAAAATTGTTTTAAAGCAAGTATGCAAGGAAAAAACCTCTAAAATAGCAGCCTCTAGACTGACACCTGAAATATAAAACAGAGACAAGAGAAAAATGCTATGATATAAAATCAGTTTTTAAGGCAAGGAGAGACTGTCTGGCTATGTACACAAAATGAAAGTTTCACCAAGACATGATCGCATAAAATAGTTTGGAGAGTTCCTGCTCAAGCACAGGGTTATGAAAAGGAAAGACAATCAGCTCACTCCTGATTACAGATGCCAAGAGGAGCTGATGACAGCCTCAGGCACTGTCGTGGCTCCATATGCCCAAAATCTCTGCAAAAATCACATAAAGTGGCATTTGGTATTTAACCTTGCTGTGCCCTTTATGGCAGGAAATAATGCTACTCGGGTACAACAGCTTCACAAAATCATGAGTGTTTTCCAGTAATTAGTATCCAGTAAATAACTCAAAAAGGCTGTATGGAGAAGTAAAAAAGAGACTAATGTATTCATTAGTGTGATAAAATATTTTCTCCTATATGTATCTCAATGGCTGGGCAAATAATGAGTCTCTTAGATTTGTGGAGCATCTCACACTGGGGAGAAGACCTGATTGCTGTGCACATTGCATCATTCTGTTAATTTGGACAATGAAACCCAACAGCTGTTTAACAACACACCCAAGTTTACAACCTGTGGTAGAAGCAATGTAATTATTTTGAGACAAGTTAGACTGCTAATGCTAGTAGGTGGATTTAAGAGATGAGTTTCTCAATGGTTCCATGAAATCCAGACTTGGCTTGCAGGAGCAAAACAAAAAAGCTGGGTTCAGAGAAGAACTCAAGCTTTGCATGATTCATGCAAATCATGTGGCAGACATTTTATAGGTGCTGGTAAAGACAAAATGCATTTCAGTTTTCAATACTAAAGAAAGCTCATTAGTAACGCTTCCTATTATGATGCTCCTTCATAGGTGTGGTACTTGTTTCAACTTTTGACTCAACAGAATACAATAAAAATTATTTTAGGTGTAAGGGGAATGATGGAAATACTGGGTTTGGTAAAATTCTGTTGTCCTCAAAAGAAATGATCTGAAGACTCAAGTATAGATGATGATTTGATGAAAGTGTAAAAGAGAAGTTAGCAGAATTCAAACTGAAGTCCCCACCAGCAGACAGGCTGTAATTGACATATGCAATACCTTATGTGAACAGCTCAAAGGGTTCCTGTCCAAGTTAAAAATAGCCCCAAATAATGTTATTTGTTACTACAAATAAGCCATGTCACACTTATTTGAAATACATTATTTTTCATATTTTTTCTAAGAAAGCCTCCTTTTTAAACAATAATTTTAAATATAGTGATTATCTGAACACCTGAAACCCAAAACACTGCTCCCATCACATGACTGTGTTTCTCATCCCAGCATGTAGATACATGTCAGTCATAAACATATGCCCTAACTACAAGCTAGTCATTCCACACCAGGAAAACCTCATGTGCTGAAGAGAGAGGTGAGCATCACACCACACCACACAGCCCAGTGTCCAGAAATAAGGGCATCAGATGAGCAGAGTTTTATCCCTAAATTCTGCTACTCACATGTTGCCATTGACCAGCTGAGCTGATGATTCCAGCCTCATTATTGTCACAAGCTGGTGTTGGAGGGATTTAGGTTTGCATGTGGATGATACCCATGGCAGAGGGTTGCAACATGCAGTGTCATGAATTGGCTGCGGCCTGAAAAGGGAGAAGTGAAGAAAAATCATGAAATGCTGTGAACTACAGCAACACTCATGCTCAAACATTGCTAAAATAAAAAAGCTTCAAGAAGCTGAGATGAGATCTAGTTTGGATCCTGAAAAAAAAACCCGAACATTTTTCCAAGATTTGAGAGATTTGCATGGAATTGTTTTCCTGTTGGGCTTTCCCTTGCAGCTGTCCTCACCCCACAAAGTGGGCCATCCATCCATTAAGTTGTGTCCTGTTGCACAGCCCTCCTCTTTTTGTCCTGGTTCAGTCCGTCAGTCTTTCCTCATTAAGTGAATGATTTAATCTTAAGATTAGCTTCACTCATTAGATTAGATCACTCATTAGCTCAGTGACTCCTATCCAGCAAAACAAGTTCCCAGTCCTTCCCTGCTGGTACCTGCTGCCCTAAAGGCAAAGCAATAAAGCACAGCCTCGCTGGCTTGGTGTCCCCCTTTAGCTGGGCAGGTTTAGCCTCTGTTCTCTGCTCAGCAGGTTTTCCTGGCTGCTGAAACCTCTTACCAGCCCTGCTGCCCAGTGACAGCTGCCTTTCCACCTGCTCCTGCCAGAGAAGTGTGCTGCACCCTGGGAGTCATTCAGCCCCTTGCCCATGTGCAGAGACATCCTAACCCCAGCACAGCTCCAGAGGACAGAGTGAATCAGGACGCTGTTAAGAGGGCACAGAGGGAAGATCTGGTGGAGCCTGGGCAGCTATGGGGGTGCAGAGTCTGGCCATGGAGGCACTGGAGCTACTAAGACCTCAACAGCACCTCAATAGCACAGGTCAGTCTGCACCAGTCCTCTCACAATCCCCATGCTGAGCTGTCCAAGCCATGAATGAAATCCCCCAAATAATTAAATATCATCTGCTTTAGCAGCCACTAGCTGGAAAATAAATAAGACATCCCAACAGAGGAAGATAATTTCACGTTTACGCTTGCAAGGGAAAAGGGAATTTGAAAGAAACAAAACATCTTTTTTTCCCTGCAGGAAGAGAAACTGCCTGTCAAAGCAGGACCGTAGCGACACTGAGGACTCTGTGCAAAATTCTTCTGTTTGCTTCTGCATTTGATTAGCTGCCTGCATTATGTGTTTTAATTTCCTGCTATTGAAGCACATTGCTGTCATGGTGATAGATGCTATAGAAATGATTAAAATAAATAAATAAAAGTTCAGAACACTTTTGACCAAGTCTGCACTAATTAGTGCATAAGACAAACAGACAAATGTTTTCTGGGATTTGTGTCAACCATGTCCAGATTCCTTCCTTGCTTCTCAGATATCAGCAGAACCCTTTCTAGAAATGGAAATAAAGAAAAGCAGCAGATGGTGCTGGGAATACTCGGAATAAGATGTCTCCATTCAGACCCAGATATTAGTAGCAAACCATTGAGTTAACAAGCATTGTGGAGCAGTGAATATTTAATGTATGGTAGTAGAAGAGTGAGGAAGGCAATATTGCAAAATGACTGGTAAAGGCTAACCAGAAACCATTCAGAACTTGTCTGGGTGGGATGCTACCTGTGATGGCAAAAGCTGCTCTAGCAGGAATAGATGGAAGTGAGAAGAAAGGAGAAAGAGGCTATCCCTTGGCAGAAATGTGGGAGAATGGAGATTAATCTTGTTAACATAGTTTATAACACCAAAATGATGGTGCGATGCTGTTCATCTCTACTGGACTTCATAAAAGAAACCAAAATAGTAATAATTATAACGAGCACAGGGTTCAACCAAGGCATCCTAAGAGTTTTACCGGCATAAAACTGTCTGTACTTTCAAAGTGAGGAAAGGATTTCTCTGATTGACAGCAGGAAAGAAATACATAAAAATAACTCCTTTCCAAAACCAAGGAGGAGTTATTATTTCTTGCAGAGCTTCTACCACAAGCCATCATCATCCCCTCCTGGCTGTCTTTCCTGTAGAGATTCGAAGGTACAACGCATATCCTCAAGCCATGTAATATCACTGGTATTGTGCTGTCTATGCAATCCTGATCAAATTTTCTTTGATCAGAAAATTAATCTTAGTTGGAAATAGGAAACCAAAAAGATATTTACTGGACGCAGTCTATATTAAATTAGCAGATGTTTAGCATTTTTTCTGGGGAACCATCATTTCTCAGACAAATACAATCTCAATTTGGGCTATAAGTGTAAATTCTAATCTCAGTAATAACATCTCCCATCGTATTGCACTGCCACCTGCATATACTTTGCAATGCAAATTGCCCGAAACACATCCTCCCTTTCAGCCCACACCACTAAATGGAGGTGAAATCCCACAGCTTGAATTTTTGGCTTTGCACAATCTAATCTGTAGACTTTGACCTCAAGTCCACTGTAGTAACTGAATCTCTGCTGTTGGAAAAACCTTGCTAGGAATGATGTCTTTACAGAGCATGGAAGTTCTATCAGTGCTGATTTTGTTACAGTCTGGAAGGAGTTGCTAACCAGTCGTGTTGGCTGCATTTTTTTTTCAGATGGCTGTAGTCAGTACAAGGAGGTGTGCAGGGCTAACAGAGGAGCACGTGCACTGCTGACATAGCTCTGCAGTAAGGGCTGTAGGTAAAGAAGCACAGAGTAAAGTCTTGGGATTCAAGAGGCCCTGTAATGCCCAAGGATGGACCAACCATCTGCTGTGGGGACCTGTTGGTCAGCACTGGTAACCACTGTGGTATCATTATCCCACATTCTGCTAAATTCAGCTCTCCTTGACAGAATGCTTTGGTCTCAGGCAAATCAGAAAAATTACCCTCCAAAACTTATCCGGGTGTCACCAGATGACTTGACAAAAGCAGTCACCAGTTATGCAAGGATCAGCATCTTCCACCGCTGATGGCTTATGCCACTTTGGCTGCAGGAGGAGTGAAGCTTCAGCCACAGAAATCCCATCTGCCATGTCAGAAACCTGCAGTGCCTAGACCTGGCCATCACCAGCTGCTGATCACTGCCATCAGCAGCCACAGCACACACTTTGACCAGGGGGAGTTCCGGATTTTCTGCATCATCTCATTGTGTTTTGGACATGTCTCCTCCTCATCACAGGTAGTGCAGTGGCCCAGGAGAGCAGAGGCAGCTATCAGGGTGGCAAGGAATGACTGAGGAAAGCAAAAAGCGACAGCTGGAGCCTATGGAAAGCTGTAGGGAACAGGGGGAAGGTGTAGGGCAAGGCTGGAACAGACTTCAGCCACTTTGCACAGAGACAGCCCTATCTGCAGCAAGCTCAGACTGAAAGCCAGCCGTGCTCCAAAGCACCTAGAGAACAAATTGGGCAGCTGTGGGGAAAAATGCATTCCACACAAGATGCATCACTATGAAAATAGCCCAACCTGCTGACTGGGCAGCCTGCATGGATCTCACTAACACAGCAGGCTAAGCAATAAAGGTGTCAATTTACCACAGCACAGCACGTGCATGCAGAGACTGATAGGGAAGATCTATGTGAGTGGGAGAAGTTGTGTCCATCACTGTCTCCAATGTAAAGTTCAGGAGGGAGAAGTTGAATGCACTCCAGGAGGTTACTGAATATGCAGTTTGGATTGCTTATCCACCTGCCTTTTCCAGCAGACCGAAGTGTTTGTGGTGAGGGGCAGGGGGTTCCTGCTGCTGACTGACGGAGACCCAGTAGTGCCATGGTCAAAGTGGCAAAGGAGCACCTTGCTTGAGGCAAGTTCCAGTGTGAGGTCTGTGTCAGCCCTCTTGGCTGAGAGCAGAGGGCATGTGGCCAGGTGAGAAGCAGACTGTTGGGCAGCAGGAAGCATCTTTGTAGCCAGCTGTTTACTCCCAGCATTGTTCAGAGCAAGTTCTGAGCTTCACCAAACTCTGCCTCAGGGCAAAGCACCGGCCTAATGCTGGGCTGAGCCCCATGTTTGTGGTCTCAGTGATAGGACTGGGAGCCCTGTGGGGTGGCATATGTCTTCATGACATTGGGACACCCTTGCTTGTGTCAGCTAACTGCACTTGCAGGCTCCAAGGAGACCTTACAACTAGATGGTAACACTGCTTTTGTTGTGATGCAGAGGGATAGGGCTGCCACATTGCTATCCTGCAAGCATCACGCTGCAAACCCAACTTCTGCATGTCCTCATATGCATTTTCTTCCAGTTTTAGGTACAGATGCAGATGTTTTTGGGGAGATTTCTTCAAGGCCACATTTATCATCCGTCCTGTAAATGATTGCAGTGACACCAGCTCCTGTCCTTGACTGTGTTTCTTTGTCAAGTATGGCAGCGATAGCAATCATTTCAGGTTCTGGAACCTGCAAATCACCACTGCCAATCTTTGTGTGAACAAGAACTAATTAATCTTCACCACGTCTTCGTGAAGAAGGTAAGTATTATCATTTATTATCTTTCCTGTTTTACAAATACAAACAGAGATGGCAAAACAAAAAATGATTTGCCGATGGCCAGGCAAAGATAAACACATCGTGGGCAGTAAATATAGTATTGCTCGGTGAAAGAAGGCAGACTGTGAGAGTTCCAGTTTCTACCTTAATGCAAATAATGAAGAATAGCCATCCTAATAAACAGCAGTTCTTTGAAATGGAGGCTTTCTGCCCTGAGAATGAGTAAAACAGCAGACAGGATATTTTGCTAATTTTAGTGCAAAAGAAACGCAAAGATGAAGGGCCCAAATTTTAAAACAGACCAGCAGCTCCACACATTTGGTTTTAGTTTTTAAAAAGAGCACATTTCCCATTTAGGCTTCAAAGTGGCTGCTCTGTCAAAAGGCCCACTGACATATTGAACCTCTTGACATTTTGATTTTTAATTTACTCTGAAATATTGCAGAGGGATCAGTTAAGTGCTGAACTTCATTTTTCTTTTAGTCTGCAGCAGTCAAATGGAGTGGAGCTGTATCTTTAAAATCTTGCCCCATTTTGCCTGTAGTAAGGACATGGAAAATTGGCTTTCTGTGTGTGCAAAGGTAAGAAAGGATGTAGAAATCTTGCTGAAAAGAACTGAAAATTGTCTGTTTCACTGTAGCTTTGTCTCAGTCAGATGCTCCTTGTCTGTGGAAATAGTAGTTGTTTCCTACCTTCTTATTCTGTATTTCAGCAATTACACTGTCCATTTTAAGAAACTAGTTACAAATGCGGATTATTTTCTTGTCTGGTCAAATGTTGAATAATGATTTAGTATTCCTGTGCCACATCCTTGCAAAGCACTTCAAACTGATTTGAGTACATGAGCCTGATCTTTTCAAAAATCTTAACTGAGAAAGAAGTAGCTGAAATTATCCTGAAAAAAAGCACTCAGGTGGCTCATCATTTCTTAACTATATGAGGTGAGAAGGGGAAAGGCAAGACAGTGGTAAAAAAAAGCAAGGGAAGAATTTCTTGGGAACAAGCTCAAGATGCATCCAAAGGGAAATCCCTTAGGGCCTCCAAGGAGGTAAACAGCTAGCATTAAATCATCCTGCAGCTCTTTGGCTCCCTTACCTTATTTTTTTTTTTCTTTTTTTCTTATGAAGAACCCTCACACACTGCAGTGCCCTGAATTTATTCATTCTTTATATGTTTTGATAGATAACTTTTCCATAGTTTTTTCTCTGAGTTCTGGGTATCATTGCTGTCATTCTAAAGTTTTCTCCTATTAAACAATGCATTTAGACACTAGTCTGAGGAAGTTGCCTCCCTTCTTGATGGGCGTAGCACCTGGGCAACCAGCACTAAGACAGATCCAGGGAACAGCAAAGCAGGAATAAAAGTGGGGTAAAAGGGAGACCTTCCTCTTCATGTACCTATATTGGTCACATAGAAATGGCCCAGGTAAAGAATAACTGTGCTGCCTAAACTTAAGAGACATGAGCATCAAAAGGCAGAGAACTGTCTGTGATGGGCAGGTTTCTCCAAGCTGCCGTATTTCATTGTGGCCCAGTCCAAGAGGGATCGGTGCAGCCTTTGCCATTGCTGCTGCTTGGGCATACAAAGAGCCACTTGTCTTTGCTTGTCCCCAAGAGGGGAGCTTAAGCATTGAGAAAATTGCTGTCTGGTGAGCAAGCCAGAGGCAAAGCAAGACACAATGTGTGGTACTTGCTGTCACCTGGTCTTTTATTTTTGAATGTGGGAGGGGAGGATCACTGTGGGGTTACGTGTTTCTGTGGCACACAAGATGGTGCCATGCTAGGGAATGCTGCTGCCCAAGGGAAGAGGGCCTGGAAAGTGTCTGAGGATGTCAGCTGTTGGGATGAAGGTTTGGAAAGATCATAAGGTTCAAGGTAAAGATGAAAGAAAGCATAGACCTTCAAATGGCCAGGGCGTCTCTTCAGCTGCTTTTACGGAAATTTTTCAGAGACCGGTGGGAGGGGTGACTGACTAAATGCCAGGCAATTTAGCATATGAAGATCAGAAAGGACAACTGTGCACATACCAGCAAGATGGATGCAGCACGATCCCACAGACAGCAGTCTGGGAGCAGAGAGCCTACGTGTGCCAAGGCACAAGGTCAGAAAGGAAACCTGAGGAGCACAGGGTAGGGTAGTGACACCTTGCCCCACTTGGATAGCAAAGAGGGGAGCTGGGGACTGCTCACCATTTGGTGATGTCTGCCCTGTGGGGAACACAGTACAGTTTACAGAAACAAAAGAATTGTTGGACAGACTGGAGGTGTTTCATTGCTCCTGAAAGAAGTCCTTAAGCACATTAGCTAAAATGGAGCTCAGCCTATTCAAAGGTAAGAGAAAGGCAGGGGTAGGTGGTTTGGAGCCTGACTGCCATTGGGGAGCACACGAAGGTTTGCCCAAGACAAGTCCCTCATTAACCCAGACAAGTCACCAGCTCTGGCAATGAAGTTCAGGAAAGCCATCTTGCAGAGAGAAACCCACCAGCTACCAAGGCAAGGGTCTGCCCTGGAGTTCTGCAGTGGGAGGTACCTCCTCTTTGCTTAATTACAGGATGAGAGCATCAAAAAGGCACAGCTGAAGAAGCAAAAGAGCTTTCCTGATTTTCTTTCCATTCGTTTATACAGGTGCCCAGTTTGTAAGCAGAACATCGTATTGAAGTTTCAGACAGACTTGTATTGATTTGAAATCAGAACATTGTCCAACTAAGTGACCCTGCAATAAACTAATTTTATGGCAAGTTAAGCCTGTACCAAAACATCTTGTAGTGGTTAAAATGAATTGGCATTTAAACAAAGTAAACATAATTTGATAAAACTTCAGTGAGAAGGTGAGACTACTCATATTGTGGCCCTGCAGGAACATTTGAGAGAGTTAGTCATAGAATTCCTGTTGCACAGAAAAAAAGCCTGGATTTGAATCTATACAGTAACAACAAACAGAAAGAATTTTATGAATGTATCTTTTTAAAACATCCTGATTACAATTTAAAGACCCAGTTCTAATTCTTTGACCAAAATAATTTTCTATTATAGTATCATTCACTATTCAAAAAGAGTAAGGTGGCAGATAGTCTCTAAAGCCAAGACAAAACTACAAGACGGCATGTAAAATAACTGTAATTAAACAATCAAATGTAGCAATTAAACATGAATGATTCTTTATTAGGCTGAATGAGGATGCCAAACAAGACTCCACAGGTGGCAAGTTTATTCCCCCATGCACGTTGGTATTTTCATTAGCAGCTCTTGGCATAGTCAGACACGCAAATCTGTCT
Source organism: Eopsaltria australis (assembly GCA_034509425.1). Taxonomy (NCBI): domain Eukaryota; kingdom Metazoa; phylum Chordata; class Aves; order Passeriformes; family Petroicidae; genus Eopsaltria; species Eopsaltria australis. The sequence continues at coordinate 481,195 of JAVTVJ010000172.1, read as the reverse complement.
GTGTTTTTAAGAGCAAGCCCCTATTTAGGTATCCTTCAAACCAAGGAGGATATGCAAATATCAAGGAGGACAGAATTAAAGTGTAACGATGGTGTTTAGGAGATAAATTGCAGAAATATGCTGAGAGTCAACAGATTTAATGTTCTGCACAGGGAATAATGAAACACACCACTGTAGCATGGCAGTAGCAAATTCTGGGAAGAATGTTGTTTTGCTGTGATATCCAGAGGTCACCAGTAAGCCCCTGAGAGAGGTGCCAGCAGCACTGCTCTTTGACAGACACAACAGCCAGGCAGCTGAGATGGGCTTTGCTGGGCGCCACGGCCTCGACTGGGTGGCAGTGCTTTGTGAAGCATGGGAACTCTCCTTGCAGGCGCTGCTTTTTTGGAGACAGCTTTCCTGCCAGCAGCCGCAGGCAGAAAGTTTTGTCACGCCTTACAGCCCTGCCACCCTGGAGACACGCCAGGGAGGCATTGGCACAGCTGCCAGGTTTGCCTGGGCTGGCATCCAATGTGGCCAGCGTCCCCCCTGCAGGAGCATAGCCACCAACTCCTGTAGCCACCTGCTGCCTTGAGCCTCTTTGGGGCAATTTTTCCTGGATTGCAATACTTTCCCCAGTGCTTTCCAAAGCCTGAAGGCAGGGATTGGGCTCTGCCTGCAAGCCAATATCTGCCTTGCAGGAGCTCCTAAGTATGACCTCTGGCTGAACATCCAGCCAGTCAAATCCTACAGGAACTTGCATGTGGGACAAGCTTCCAGCGGGACAAACTGCCCCAGCAATAAAATGGTTAATAGCAGAGCTGTGGGAAAACCAAGTGAGATGATAATGCTAATTCTGCTGCTCTCCTTCAGCAACAGCAGAGAGAACTGCCTTTGCTGTGGGGAGCATTTTATTTTTAAGGAATAATCCAAAAGAGCTCACAGGAAAGTAGCAGAGGTGATAAAGGATTTGGAAAATAAGACCTGTGAGAGAAAGGCCTGTTCAGGATGCAGAAGAGAGGGCTGAGGGGACATATAACTGTCCAGAATCATGTTAAAGGGCATTATAAAGAAGACTGGGACCAATTCTCATTAGTCAGAGAGGACAGAATGGTAAGAAATTGATTTTAAGTCCAGTAGGCAAAAATTAGATCAAATATTAAGGAAAACTCACCAAGATAAAACAGTTAATGGAGCAATCTGCCAAAGAAGCACAGATTGTGGCCACTGCTGTAGAAATGCCAGGAGTGCCCAGGCCCCCACAGGCAATGGGGAAACCACCAAAGAAATCCTTTGGTAGTCAGGCTGGAGACCATGAATTACCCACTGGGGATCTCCTCTCTCCTGAAAGGTTCATGGATATGACAAGGCACCCCAGAAGGAACAGACTGCTTGGGAGGGTTAGAACATATTCAGGTATGAGTATCTCAGTGACAGGGCATAGTTTTTGCTGCAGCAGGGTCAGTACTGATGGGTACTACCAAGCACTCTGTCCGTGGTTTCCAACTGCATTTCTCACCAGGGATGGGAAGTGACAGCCTTGCAGCTGGTCCCCCTCATGGCTGGCTGTGGGTTTCATCTTGACCGTAGGCAATGGTGTTCAATGAACTCTGCCTGTTTATTGAAGCAAGTTATCACAAGATGAAATTTGTTTCATTGGCAGATAAACTTCATCTTTTACCTTTTCTATACTCCTGCCCCAGGATTAGGACAGGAAGTTCACAAAGGAAGGAGCTTGCATACAGGACATGTAAGGAGTTCTCTCCTTCAACCAGAGCTGGGGGTCAGATCATCTGTGGTGATTTTTCCTTTTCAGTGCCACATGTGCATAAGGTCCTCTGCAAATAGCTGTTGCTTGATTAACACTAGCAGATTATGTCCACCTGTGCAGTTTTTTTTTTATATCCCAGGGAAAAGATGAAATTACTTTACTAATTCAGAGACCAATTATTAATTCACTTTTTAAAACCCTTCAGTGTTAGCTGAAATCTATGCTTTATAAAGCAGAAATAATAGAAAATAAATAAATAACAATAACAACTAAACAAAAAAAGCACATTGCACTGTTTCTCTCACTGTGCACAGGCAGTACTCTCAACTTTTGTGTGATAGATGAGGCTTGGACTTGAACTGAACCTTGCTGAAGTCAGTATGTGTCTTCTTTCACTTCTCTGGACTTTGGATGAAGGTGGAGTTTTCCACAGGCACTTGTAGCCCGGCTGGCAGGGAGAGCAGTGAGATAGGGGTCTGTATGCACACAGGCAGCCTTAGAGATGGGGCCATCCAGCCTGCTAAAAACAATTTAATGCACTTGGGAGATGGAGAGAAAGGAGTTTGGCTTCCGGTTTGGCACCACCAGGTGCCAGCCTACAATGAGACAGAGAGCCAGTGCCAGGTAAGAATCTAAATTCAGTTTTGTTGCTACCGAGAAGAGATGAAGCATCATGACTCAAATCTAAATCAGCAGAATTGTTTAAAATCCAGGAAATACTGTAATAATAAAATGTGCTTTCTGTCTATGGCCTTTTTATTTCTGAACCTCTGTGAGTAACTGATGTCACAATTTGAAGAATTTACTTTTCTTTTTGAAGAAAGTAATGTTTATTTACTTAGGGAAGATGTGAAACTCACTGGCTTCCAGGAGCTGGAGTTTTAATGAACACTAGAGATATGAGCCTATGGAAAAACTGCAAGAGTCGATCAAACTGCAGCTACACAAAAGAACAGTTTGTTCTGCTTCCAATATGACAATATTTACCTGCCATGGTAAGAGATCCAAAAGTCAGGCTTTCCTTTGCATTTCTGCCCAAATCTGTATTTACAAAGCTTGCTTTTTTGATATCCTCTCCAGCATCTAAATCAGTGAGCTCTCTCATACCAGTGATGATATTTCCACAGAAGATGGATTAATTTTATTTTTTTTTTCCATTGATCTGGGACTTGAAACAGCTTTGGGGAGGGAGACAGATAGGAAACAAGAGGGGATTTAAGCCTTTTGCCTCACCTTTAAAAAAAGCCCTGTGCAGCATTGCTGTCCCAGGAGTGGGGCCACATTATTACTACAGCCACAGCCACATCATCAGAGCTACAGCGCTTGGAGTTGTAGATCATCAGTCTGCTGTCACAGCCATGATGTATGATGGAAAAAGCCATCCATCTGCAAACGCAGAGCACAAAGAGCTGTGGCTGCAAGTATGCAGCGTGGCATGTGCAACAGACACAGCAGCAAGCATTTCCTAAATAAAAAGGACATAAACGTGGTAAATTGGGGCTCATCAGAAGGAAAAGGGAAGATGTGCAAAGCCTCTCACCCCCAGGCCTCCAAAATTGCTCGTATGTTCTCAAATCCAAAAATGACACCTATGAATCCAGCTAATGCTTCTTTCACACGCACACAGTTTTCTCTTAAAGCTTACATTTTTTTTCTTCCAGTGTAAAACCTCAATCATATTTACACCTGCTTTAGGGTCTTTACAGACAAAAGACATTTAAGGCTGTGAAATCTTGGGAGAAGGTAAAATGACGTGGCGGATCAATCAGCTGATGCTTCTTCCCTGCACAGCAGGAGACTCCAGCAAACCTCTTGTATTTTGTGTGGAGACTCAGCTCTGACTGAATTTTTCTTTTGGCACTCTAAGAGAAGAAAGATATTTAAATTTTAAAAAGAGGAAATGAGAGAGACAGAGCATAAGCTTATGCATGGCTGCAGGTTTCTCAACTAAAAGGAGGTGTTGTCCAGGAAGAAGCCATTTCTTGTGTTACTCTGCTGTGCAATACTCCAAGTGTGGGTGCAGAGAAGGTTTGCAGCTAAATAAAATTAAATAAAAATAATTTACCATTCATAGGTCACAGAGCCAGAGATGTGGATGAATCCTGGGATACTGATCATCCAAAATGGTTCTCCTGAGTTTTCAACACCTGTCACTGGTGACAAGTAATGCCAATGCTTTATCAAAGCAGACATTCAAGGAAGAGTTTTGTTTTTTCCCTCTCCATGCAAAAACTGCCTCATCTAAAAGTTAGAAGCTGCAAAGAAGTGGGTATAGCTGTGGAGGAATACGGGAGCAAGCAGTTCAGTTACTCTACATTGTGCAGGGGGGACAGCCATTCACTTTCTAACAGATACAATACAATTTACCTCTCTGTGACATAATATATTTGAAATACCACATTCTTGCTCATTAATAGTAAATTATGGCATATACATCAAGCTGTTCTTGAGAATGTAAATCTAAAGGCCGTTGACAACCCCATCCTCTGTTTCTGGGGTCTGTGGTAGGGTACCACAATACTAAAAAAGCATTTCTTTCCTCACATTTCACATACTTTCCAGTATTTTATTTTTGTTTAGGAAAAATTACCAATTCCTGATACTAACTTGCCAGTACAATTTTTGCCATTACATTTTTTTAAATCTGTTCATGTCGATCTGCCAAGAAAACAGTTTAGTTTAGTTTCATTTAGCACTAAATTCTTTTCATTTTTTAATTCATGCTTTTCCCTCAATAAATATTGAAGGAAATCACAGAACTGAGCCAGTCACAGATTTTTGTTGCTAATAGTTTATTTAAGGAAATTGGACCTTTTTGTTGGCCAGATTGTCACTTGTGACAGCTATTAATTTCTTCACGACTGCAAAACATGTTTTGTAAAGCCACAATACCTCTAAATCAACATACTCATCCCTTGAACTTTCCTAAGCAGATGATGAGTTTTGCTGAAAATGACAGTAATTTGGCTATTCCTCAAAATGGCAATGAATTTTTAGAACTCGGCTGCACAGAGGTGAGTTGCCTTTTGAAGAATGTTGGAAAAAACAGGGAATTGCAGAAAGACCAAGGAGCCATCCCAGGAGGGCAGCCCAGACAGATGATCCTGGAGATTCTGTCTGCGAAGTACCAAAGCACTTTTGGCAGCACAGCAAAGCCTTTCCAGCCCTACACCAACTAACCCATTTTCTTTAGGAATGCCTGGCATAGAAAAAGCGTCGGAGGGTATGAAAGGAAACTGACGACTGAAGTGATATCGGATCTAAAAATCATTCTTCAGAGCTCTACTAATGAATGCACCAGCATTGTCTAAAATAAAGAAAACATCCACAGCAAAGCGGGCAGCACACTTGGCAGGGGTGGGATCCCAGGACAGCTGAGAGCGTGCGACTGTGTGTGGCCACAGCTCAAGAGGGCTTTTCAGTTTTTCCGCTTGAAACTCTGCCCCATTTTGGTTTGTTTTCTTTCTTAAACTACTTTATTCAGTGCCAGCTCCTGAAAAGAAATGTGTGGGAGAAAAGCTCTCGAGGAAAGATTTATTTTTAGCTTAAGTGGCTAGGCCAGCAGTTTACAAAGCCAACAAAGGCCCAGGTTGCACTCTCCAGGACATTCAAACTACCATGGGCAGAGTTCCCTCATTTAATTCGGGAACTGAATTTTGGCTTGAACACTTCCCCTGTTTATCCGTATCCAAGTAAGGGATTTCTCTAGTGATGCCTGAGGGGATGGGTCCCCTTTCTGACAGGCAATGGGAAGGAGAGGACGAAGCTGCCAAAGTCGTTTTTGCCAGCCAAATTACAATGGACAGCTGATATGCTGCCATCCTGACCCCTGTGGCAAAACCTCCAAAGTGCCCTCATTCCTGCTTCCTTGGCCCCATGTGAGGTGTTCCCGCTCCACTGGGACTGCTGAACTCAGACCTCAGTTATCAGGTGTTGCCCTCATTTGCAGATCCTTGGGAGGGCTGATAATTAGGAGGAGATTTCCAGAACAGGTTGCCACCTTTGACAGCAACATGGGAAGAACAGGTAACTGGCTCATATGCAAAAAAACAACCAAAAGCAATTTAATATTACAAGCACTGGCAAGGAAAGAAAAAAACAGAAAGTAGCATTTTAAAAGGATAATGGTTTTAATAAACAGCCTTATATAGATGCATAGATAATTAAATATCAGAGGTAAGTCTTGCTAATTATCTAGGAGCTGAACTTCCCATTTGCATCTTGAGTAACAAGATTTATGTGGTTTAAATAGTGCCCACCTCTACACTTTGAGTTTTGTGATTTTAAGGCTTGAGCAACAATAATTAAAGAGCCTTTTTGGAGCGGGTGTAGCACTCTGCTGTGTAATGTGACATTCAGAATATATCAGCGTCACTTTACACAGGAGTTCTGATTATTTTCATTTGTGTGGTTCAGCCTGTCATTTATCGCCAGTGTAGCTCATATACCTCAAACCCTGGGGTCTCACCTAGTCCATACAGTTTTCCCCATTCCTATAAACCTCTGTCATTTTAATCATGTGTTTTATGCGTTTAATTCTCAAGGTAAAGACCTACTTTTATTTGCACACTAATGCTTTTACTAGCCTATTGCATAATGCAAACAGTCCTAAAATAGGGCAGCTAATCAACACTAACGTGAGACATGAAGATTGAGGCAGCATCATCCATTCACACAGCAATGTATGTCTGCAACAGAAGAGACTTTTATTTTTCTGTTAAATAGGATGCCAGCAGGAACTGAGACTGCTCTTTGATTCAGCGATAATGAGTGAACGTTGCACCAATGAAATTTACATTTTGCCAGTGGTATGAAAAGCACAAAATTATTCTTCTTAGTTCAGATTTAGGCTCCGCAAATACACACTGATTTGCTGAAGTCTGAGGGCTCTGAAGCTCCTATTTTCGTGAATGAAAATTTTGGCAATCTAGTAAAAGATAGCATCCAACATGAAAGGTAAAAGTAGGGCAGGTGACTACCCATCAACATTCCTCCTGGACGATCTTCTCCTCTGAAGCACATTAACCCATCTTCCTCTTCCTGTTCCCCTGCTGCAAGTGAAATCAAATTTTCATCAGTTTTTGCCATAACTGTTTCATCAGGAAACTTTCTGAAAATATATTAAAAAACCTGTATAAGGCTCTGTACTGAGGCAGAAGCACATTTCTCTGTGCTGACACCTACCATGTCAAACTATTATCCAGGCTTCCTGCTGGCTGATGCTGCAGGAGAAAGCTGAACTTTGACTTCAGGGTAGGCAATGAAAGGTAATTTGGTCTGTGTATCACATCTCAGGCAGGAAGAAGGCTGCAGGTCTCATATAAAGCAGACCTGTGAGGCCATGTACAATGGCTGTGGTGGTTCAGGCAGGGACTGTGAGGCACCAGCAGTCCCACAAGGCTGGAAGTCACCTGGAGGTGATGGCCTCCTGCCCTGCTGCGAAGGAGCACAAGGGGCAAGTGCCACGTTGCCACCCAGCAGATTGCACTGCTCAGGTGGACATGGTGCATTAGAACTATAGCAAATGAGTGTATAGAAGTGTGTGTGTGTGTACAGGTCCTGACACACCAGGTTAAAACTGAAACAAGTTTACAAGGGCCTAAGGAAGATGTAGTCTTCCTTATTGGCTGGTTTGGTAGCAGGGACAGTAGTGGCATTTCTGATTTTTTCTGAAAGTACTTCTGGTCTGAAGCAGAAACACTACATGATTGACCAGTGCCTAAAGGCCATTCCCTGGGCTTTTCAGTGATTGTGTGTCCTGTCCCAAATACAAACTCTTATCAGTTTATTTATGTTAATTTGGGTGGTACCAACCCTGAGTTTCATGTTTTCTGCAAAATTAATAATTCAGGCTATATCCAAATGGAATAGTTAGTATCCTGAACATGGAAACACCATCCTACAACAACTATAGCTGCTGGTATCCTGTTATCAAGATAAAATTCCGGGCAACAGAAGTCCTACATAATTCCTGTGTGCTTTCAAAATTCTGCTAGAAGAGCCTCATATTGAAAGTCAGTCTTTTGCTCATGGGTGGCTTTTAACAAACTGATGGAGATTTTCTCAGAATCTTGTTAACTATATTGCTATTATCCAAGCTATTATGGGCCAGCCAGACCGTCTCAAATTGCCCAATCCAGAGGATAGGGAAGAGGTGACTACTATCTGTTGCATTGTAGTGATTAAGAGAGAAGAACCTGAGCTGCCAGCACTACTGACTTTGTAGCCTTGAATTTAAAAAAAATGACTGTCCACTTTTTTTCATCCATACAGGAGGCACTTAAGCTAATTTTGGTATATTTTTCCTTCTGTGTTTGATGTGAAAAGCAATATCCTCCATCTCCCATTCACACATTTATGAACAGTGAAAGCGAGCACATCAGTTAACATTTGCAAGCCAAGTCTGTAACTGCAGAAACAACAAATAACTTTTTGAACTAATGACCAAAAATAAAGTCCCCTTTCAATTCCTGACACTGGAAATACAAAGGCACTCCTGAGTCCTAATAGTTTCTCTACTATTGAGCAACTCAGCCTCCTTGGTGGTGGCTTGAGGAAATGCTCTGCTCAGGTTCAGGACCATGCCCTCCTAGTAGGAATGTATGGTTACTTCCTTCAAAAAGAGTCTTCAAGCCCTATGTGGGTACCAGCCTAATTCTCTTTCCCTCTCCTCCCACTCCACTACTGTTTATATCACTTCTTACATAACCTCCATGCTTTTGTTAAGTTATTATACCAGGACAGCAGAAAGTGGCAGATGAAAATGATGGAAGCAAGGCTCATTAGGATTCCTTGTCCTTTGAGTGGTACGAAAAAAAATGCTGTGTGAAATGTCATGAAAGTAGATGTTGAAGTTTTGACAGATGTGAGAAAAGGAGAAATGTTTGCCATTTGTCTTAATGACACTTTAGTACATTTGGAGAGCCTAGAGAAAAAAAACCCAAACCAACACCAAGTGACAATTCTGCAAGGATGTCAACTGTTTCCGAAACTGTTGCTGGGGATGAGAGCAGGCTCACAGAACATCAGCAGACCTAGTCCTGGGCACAGGCTGCTAAAAGGGAAGCAAGTGGGATAAAAGTTAGCAAAAATCATAGCCCTTCATGACTTAAGCTTGACCTTTGAGTAAGAACTAGCTAGTCTATTCGTCCCCACAATACTGCAGTCCCAAGGTCTCTTTGAACACAGTCAGCCATGCAAACAGAGACATGCAAATATTGTAGGAGCATGAGAGAATGCATTTATATGTAATTACTAACCCAGCCAAGATAATTATTGTCAGTGTTATATCTAAACATAGTGTTCCTCGACTAAAATCCAGTTCAACAGAAGTCAGACACAGTATGTTGCTGTCAAGCTGAAATTGTCCAAAGGGGTTTGAAGTTTTGACATTATATGAAAAAAAACGGATGTGTCATGGACATGCCATCCATGTTTTGATTCCTGAACTTGGAAGCTGAATCTGTGACTTTGTGATTCTCCTAGATACACAAATATATGGCTTCAGTGGCTGCACCATTTATCCCCTTCAGGCTCTAAATGCTCATTTCTCTCCAGTGCAGAGAAGGACATTACTGATAAGAATAATTCTTCACACTTCTGACCAAACCAACTGCATTTCCCCAAGCCAGGCTTTCACCTCAAGCAAATACTACTCAATTGCCCTCCAATAAATGATCTCACTCCCTAAAGCTTCAAGGCAAAACTGCTTGCTGAGCAGAAAAACCTATTGGGTTCAATGCAGTGCAAGTCACATTGAGTGGGTGAGTGACACCATGCATGGAGCCACTTCCACAAAACCCATCTGTCCTTACAGACTTGTGGGACAATGAACCAGAATAAATGGTTAATCTATTACCACTTGGGTGCCAACAGTGGTACAGCAGGGTTCAGTGTGCATGTAGGGCAAAAATGCAACCCCCCAGCCTTCTCAAAGTAATCAGAATTTGAAAAAGTAATTTTTTCATGGTATTAAAACAAGGGATACACAGTGAATGTCAGCATTTACCTCACTGGCAAGAAGTCCAAGTAGAACAGGATAGTTTCAATTATGATGAGCTCACCTAGTCTTGTCCCCTTTCAAAGGAAAAATGTGACACCCCAAAAGAGCAGTAAAGGAGGGGGTCCAGGTGATGCATGACTTTCCTTTTTTTGCACATACATGAAGTTTTATGCAATCTATATTTTATGATTCAATATTTATGAAGTCAAACTTTCTGGTGATAAACAATGCAAAAACACACTAGCACATTTATTTGAGTCAGAAATGAGAAAGGCTCAATACCTTATCTTGAAGAACTAGTTCTGGTTGGACTATTTGCAGTGAAGAATCAATTCGTTGAATTTAGTCTTTTTGCCTTCTTGTAAATTGTCCTGAAACAGATCACAAATTCCGTTAATGCATCCACAGTTCAAAATTATCTAAAAAGCAATGCAGACATATTCCAGACTGAGTTGCTGGTGAGCTATTCATTTACTCCTTCAAGTATTTGATTTTAAAAATTGAACTGTAGTTCCTTGGACCCATAGCTCACCTGGTTTGTCAGTTCCCTGACTGGGTGAGCACAGCTTTTTCAGGTACAGATATTTACAAGAGTTAGTTGCTAAGAGTTTCATCTCTGTCCTTCATTTGCCTCTATCTGCTCTTCTTTCTAGACTAAGATCTCCAGAGGCAGAATTTCGTAGCATCTCAAACAAAACACCATCCTCAGTTAGAACTACCCAGCCAGCCTGGGGTATTGGCTAGTGGTATGAGGGGAAAGAATCCCACAAAACAACTACCTCCTTTCTGCTTTTGTTTCGCTATGAAGTCAGTACCCTGTACAGCTGATGTGAAGTATACATAATTATTGCTGCATCTTTTGAGATCGGTGTATGAATAATCCACATTTTGAGGTGTTTTCTGAATGGAATGAGAGCTGGAGCTAAGTAAGGCAGAAAATGTCATGTTGTCATGTGTACTGCTTGATTAGAAATGGGCAGCCAGCCGGTGGTGAAGCTCTCACCACAATAGAAACGAAGTCCCAGTGTTTTCCTGCTCAGCTTTCTCTGCAGTGGCTGCAGCGTTAGAGATGGATCTATCCAAGCTACGTGGCTGTGGTGCAGAGAGCAGCTCAGCCACACTTTGCAGCAAGGACCTAAAAAAAGATTCCAAAAAACCGAACAGAGGCTTATGGAAAACTAGGGATATAACCAGCCACAAGCCTCTAGTTACTGCCATCATCAGTGCAACTGCTCTGGCACAAAATAGCCAGCTGGGATGTCAGATCTGGTAGCCCAGCACTGACTGTAATATCAAAATCTTTCGCTATGGGAAGCTGGGAAACGTGGAGATAAGAATGGGCACAGGTGCTTCCCTAGCCTGGCCTGGCTGCCCTGCTGCCCTTCTCCCCATGCCACCCAAATGAACTCATCCATGCCAGGCCCACACATCTGCCCAAACTCTTTTACACTGCAGCTACTGAGCATTACAGTAACTGCTGACAGGAAAGAGCTTAAATAATGCTCTCCAACAATATCGTTTTGATCATCTGTGGACTCAGGAAAAATTTCTGTGCTGGCTTACACAGGTTGCTGTTCTATTTGCAGTGCTGTAAGCTTTGGATTATTATTTTGAAAGGAAGGTGACTGCATATAAAGTGAGCTCTGCAAAGCACTGAGAATAGGACAAGCTCTGATTTCAGGAGAGGTATGGCTAAAATGTAGCTGCCACAGGAGGGGTCTGGGAAGCCATCATATGTGCAAAAACTTCTCTTCCAGTAAGTGTTACTAATTTCCTCACAGATCCTCTACTGGTGTTTTCAATTGAGGTAAATAAAAGACAGCCAAATATCTAGCGCTTAGTGTTTTTCTTTGCACCCTCAACACTTAGATGCATTTTACTAATTTATCATATGCAGATTGGCTATTATTATGCAAGTACTTGCATGGCAGATAAGTAAATCTAGGCCCTGTGAAAAGCAAGCCCTTTCCATTTCAAGAAGTCAGCTATCTGCTAATTCATTTTACGGTGTGCAATCTTGACTGGTTGCTTTTGCTTTTCACAGCTTTCCCGTTTTAAAGAGAAGAACATGTTGTGGGGAAGTGTGTCCATTCACAGCCCGCAGCTTCACCCCAGCTTGCAGCAGCTCTTTACAGCAGCTCTTTGCAGCAGAAAATGAGAGGGGTTTCTTAGTATTCCTGCAAGAAAAGTCTACATTCTTGAAAACAGCGTGAATAGGAAGGCTCTTCCCCCACATAATGTGAGTGATACCAAATTCTGTCCTTCTGTGGGTGCAGTGATGTGAAAAATAGAAAACCTGTACTGGCTGACCCCATGGGTCTGTTTTACATCTGGAGAACCAAACGCGTCTGAAAATGGAAGTGTATGTCATTTGGGAGAAAGTAAAAAAAAAAGACACCTTTTTCACATTAACATTTTTACATTTTTTAATAGATTATTCAGTGGGTTCATGGAAAACAAAGAATGGCCTTGCTAAGTGTCAGACTCTCCCTCCTCCTTGACGAGATGTGCAGGACAGGGGAACAAAGCAGGATGCTGGGCACCTGTACTCCGCTGGGGAGGATGAGGGCATGAGTATGCTGCTGGCACTGGCCAGGTACCCATTGCTCTGCAAGAAGTTTAGACTTGCTGTAGATGTCAGGAGAGGGATTGTCCAGTAGACACTTGGATACAACTTTGGAAAAGCCCAGCCATTCCTGCTGACTTTATGTCCATCTCTGAAGAGCCAAGCTGAGACCTGCCCATTAGTACCATCCTCCTTCAGAGCAACCTGTTTCCCACAGAGCCCTGCTAGGTCCTGTCTTCATGTTAGGGGTGGAAGAAACATCAGCTGCTCCAGCAGTTGGTGTACACCACAGTTTAATCAGATTCTGCCTCCAAATATTAATGGCATAAAGAGACTTATGAGCTACAAAGTACTTCAAGAGGTCATCCAGCCCATTTCCTTGATTTAAGGCCGGATTAGTTACAGTATATCATTCCTGCCAAAGCTAGATCTAATCTGCTCTTCAAGATCTTCAGCAATGGAGATTTGACAGCCTCTGAAGGCTGCTGCCTCACCATCATTACCATTACAAAGTTTCTCCTTGACGCCTAACTCGATTCTTCCTGGCAGCGATTGAAGACCGATGCTCCTCTCCCAGCCACCAGAGACGAGATTATTCCCAGCTACCTTTTGGTGGCCTTTCATCTCTGCAGAGATTGGCTTCACACCCTCTCAGTCCTCACCTCTCTCAGCTAAACACAAATTCAGTCTTTTCTTGGTGGCACATTTCCTTCTCTTCTCGCCTCACTCCATAAAGGTGTGTGCAAGCAAACAAGATCAGTGCAGTTGCAGGAACTGGGGAGAAGGCTTGTGCCTAAGTGAAACTGCCCAAGGAAACTCTGATGTGCTATCTGGCATTTACACAGAAAGTTGTGCAACTATTTACTGAGCAATCAGTAAACACGGTTTTTAACCACGGCAACCTCTGTACCATGCAGCCCACATTCATAGACAGCTGCTTCAAATAAATAGGCAACAGACCTGAAATAGCATCACACCACGGCCTTAATTATTAGCCCATTGATCTTATATCATGTGTAAACAGGGACCTTAGAAAGCACTTTTGGAGGAAAGAAGCATGAATCTTAATCATCCCAGATAAAAAGGGGAACTGTGGAGAGACCAGGCTAGGAAAGGTATTGCAAAAATTGCTTCCTCTCTGAAAAAGAGTATGCCAGTTATCTAGAAAATATATCTATCAATCCAAATGCACAGAAAAAACAAAAAGTGACTGATGTGACAGAGTATGCCAGGTGCCACCTGCTGTTACAACCTGCTTTTGCTATTATTATGTGTCACACACGTGTGCCACCACTGATGATAAATATAACATGCATATGCTGCTTTTATATCCAGGTGCTTATTTTGGGTAAATGACCTCTGGATCTTAATATTGTTTCAACCCATAACTGGTAGTGTCTGTAAACTGGTGACTCAGTCATGTTCATCTTAAACTCAGCATGTTACACTTGCAATCAGTTGGAGGGCAGATATTAGTGGATACCAAATAGGGACAGCAGCTCCAAAATCCATGTTGAAGCCTATTTATGAATAGCCATTTAAATACACCATTTGTGAGAGCATCTCATACATCCTGTTTGGTTCCAAGTCCTAACACTGTCTTAACCTACTGCCCAGAAGCTCACCTTTTCATGGCTGGACACATCCACTGGTGGTGGTGACAAGGACCGCTCTACCTGTGGCAGTATCTGCCCTCAAGTGACACAATGCTGCCCTGCTCCAAATTTTAAGCAGCTGTGCCTTCAGCCTTAAGGTCTTCCTATCCCTGGATTGGCAGTGTGTCACAGCAGAGCCATCTGAGCATGCAGCATCTTTAAGGATGGTTTCTGAGCTTGTGTTAGCCTCATTAAAAAGCCAAGGCAGTGCTGCAGTATTTTCTGTATTGTGGCTCATGGTTAGCCTACACAGACTGCTGGAGTGCTGGAGAGACTCAGTGATTTGCTAGTCACAAAGCCCTTCCTCACTGTCTTTCTTCAGCAGCTTAACAGAAGGAGCACAAAAAAGATGGGATGGAAGGTTGTTTTTCTAAAAAGATTATTTCTGGAAATGATGCAGTGAGAAGGTAGGGCAGGATTTGTGCTCCTTGCTGACCTTGGAGAGCCTTGGCTGCTGATGGCAGGCTGTGCTCAACCAAAACAACGTCACTGATACTGGCAGGAAGACAATTGCAAACAACATCAAAAACTGCATTTTTCTTGAGTTTAAGATTCTCAAAATTTGCCATGAGCACCCCCCCCCCCCCCCAAATAATTAATCTCTTTCTAGAAAACGAAAGATTTAGGGTTTTTCATAATTAAGAAAGCTTTCAGTAGTAATGTACATGAAATCAATGGGCACCAAATTAATTCAGATGAAACATGAACTATTCTGTATGCTCTTGCAAAGAGCCAAATTACCTTCATGGGAAACAAAGTAGATTCTGCCCCGAAAATTACAGGATTTCAATTTGTAGCCACTTAGTTGGGAAACATGCAGCTTTGTCCACAGCTCAGCCCAAACAACACAAGAAGCCACAAAAGCAAAATAGGTGTAAGCTCCATTTGGCAGTCGTTTGTCCCCACAAGCCAGGTGAGAAGAGGGATGGATGTGTCACGTCCCATAAAATAGCAGTATCTAAGCAGACTGAGCCACGAGAGGTCAGAGCAGGCACTCAGCAGCAGCAGGCACAAAGCCAGCGTGTTTACCTCAGTTTGCTCAGTGCCAGGGACCTGGTCTCTGTCCCAGAAGGAATGTGACACCACAGTCTAGGATTACTGCCCTGGGACACAAGGGAGGACTGCATCATTCCAACAGGCTCCCTCCCTGCACTCCTAACCCTGCCAGCTCCTTCGGCCACCTGCGGAAATTGAGATGACCTGGCAAAGGGGCAGCATCCGCCTTGGACTCAGTGCTGAAGCATCCTAACCAAGCTGCTCCTCACAGTGTTGAGCACCTCTCAAAGAGCTAGCCAGCAAATCCTTCATTATAAAATGTGTCCTTGGCTGCTTCCTCTGGTTTTTCAGTGTGGATTTCTTCCCTACCCATGCATACCTGCATGCATCCACCCTCAAGTGTCTTCAATTGTAGCAGCTGGCTTAAATCTATTTCTGCAGAACACAAGGCAAAGACAACTCACAGCTGAATTCTACCTGAGGCACCATTCACTTCACCTCAACATGTGCTCCATACTTAATGTTGTTAACATAATGTCTAACAAGTCTCCTCTTGATTACATAGGCAAGAAGAAGGGGAAAAAAAGAGGGAAACTATGAGTTTCTGAATAGATCGTTGAGAGGACAATAAAATAAACTCCAATCTAACTTTTTGCATGCAAAAAGGTCCAATGTGTGGAAATTGAGTGCTGAACTGCAAGATGATCCCAGGAAAGTGCCCCAAAGGAATGGGGCAGGGCAGACACAGGCAATGCAAGGACAGGGCAAAGAAGCAAGGCAGGCACTGAGAGCTCTGCCTTTATTTCACTCCACTGGTAGAAGAATTTGGGTTTTATGGTTGGCAGATCACACTGTACCCTGCTTAGACCTAGTCAGAGGAAAATGCAGACAAATATCATCCATAAAAGAGGTTCAGGTCAGCCTTTGCCTACTGCAGGCAAATATGCACTAACAAATGCAGAAGGAAATCTGGCTCCCTCTGGACAAAAGCAGACTATGGAACAAATGTCATGCCTGGCAAATTGCTGCACGAGTGCAGAATGCATTTAACCCTTTCCACACTCCTCCAAAAGCCATTACAAGATCTTTTACTTTTCCCAGACTCCTCCACTGGCACATGTCTGCACGTGGTGTTTGGCCTTTTACAAATGAAGTAGGCAACCAGAGAGGAGCAGCCCCAGACCAAAGTGTCTATATGGCCATAGCCCACCCAGCAGCAGAGTTGCCAGGCCATCCAGCCTCATAGCCCATCTGGGAGGCATTTCTTCTCCATAGCAGCACATGTGAAATGCAGATGATGTGTCTGAATTACAGTCATGGAGGTTTGGTCTCTTACAGTCCCAGTGACAGGCAAGTTATTTGCAGCTTCACACAATTATCCTTTCTGCTAATAATTTTCAGGTCTTCACAATAATTTTACCGCCTGCTTAAATCTTCTCCTGTCCATCTTTCCTCCCTGTCAACAAATAGATTGTGCCTAGTTTTGCTTTTTTAAGTTACTTTAAAAAAGACAGCACAGTAATTCCCTTTGAACAGGCAGACCACGTGGGCTCAGGCTTGAGAGTTCGAAGAGCAGCTGTTGCAGAAAATAACCTATTCATTAGACTTCCAAGGAGAGCCGATCAAATTACTCAATACAAATAATTTATCTAACAATTTTCTCTTTGCAGATAATCTACATGCAGGACACCTTCACTGAGGCAAAACTAATTTTTTTTATTATTATTTTTCACAAAAGTTCGTTAGAAGTTTTGCTGTTTCTGTACACAGTTGCTAGGAGCGTTCATTATTCGTGGGTCAGTATTTGTGCCGTGAGATTGGCACGTGCTATTGTTTCCACACTCTGCTGAGATGACCTACACTGTGAAACAGGCCTGAATAAAATTGCTGAAGCTTTGTCTTTCCTCTGTAGGTAGCATTCTGAGAGGTGGATGTGGAAAAGCTGGTATGGGTAATATTGATATTGCAAGGGTATTTCTCCCCACCAGTATGGGGCAAGGAAGGGGGGAGCATTTGGCATTATAAATGGGTCCCAAATTTAAACCTACCAGAGTTCTTTCTTTGGTCTGAGACAGAAGAACATGTATGTGTGTGCCTGTATATATATATATATACACGTATATAAATAAAAGCCAGTATCTGTTGGCTGTTTAGCAAGTTTACATTCCATTTTCTCTTGTCATGCTGACACACATTATTTGCTCTTGTGTCTGGACTGCTATTTGCAAAGGGTGCTGTGACTACACTTAGCCGTTCTCATTTGATTAACTGTCTAAAAGCCAGTTCTTTGGGGACAGGTGGGGAGTTCCTTATCAGGTGATCCAGAGTCACTAAAAAACAGAAACTTGTTTTATCTGCATGTAGTTGGGATCCACCGATCTCCATTTCATAGCACGGTACCAAACCCGCAAGTGGGGGTCCAGGAGGGCGGTCTCTGGTCCCCAAGGTGCTGCCCTCCTGCACAGGACCCCTGGTTACAGCCCTCAACTGCTTTTATAAAGAAAAAAATTCCCTCCATGTGATGCTGCGTGCGTGTCAGCCCGCGGCGCGATGATTGATGACACAGCTGCTTCTGCAACCCCTGTCGGAGAGCTCTAATTTAATTAATGGCTCTCGGCATGTGTGCGACATCGCTCCTGCAGCACCTCCGTGCCCCGGGGGAGCTCGGGCACGGCAGGGCGGCTGCTCCTGGCACCGGCAGGGAAATCGGAGGGCGGCATGACAGATGTGCAGACACAAGGGCCAGATGCGATCGGGCACCTCGCGGGTTTGTTAACCTTCACGTAGGCAGCGGCACGTGGAGCCTGCGCTCCGGGAGCCTCCCTCACTCAGCAGGGCAGCAGCAGCAGCAGCAGCAGCTCCCGAGCTGCCGGGCATCTGCCACCTGTCTGCCATGTCCTCGGGAAAGCCGCCAGGAGGAGGTGAGAACCACCCCGCCTGATGCCTGCTCGGCTTTCTGCCTGCGATGCACAGGTGGAACCACCTGGACCCAGGAGCAGGGGAGGGGTAAGCAGGTGGGAAG
Organism: Eopsaltria australis; assembly: GCA_034509425.1. Lineage (NCBI taxonomy): Eukaryota > Metazoa > Chordata > Aves > Passeriformes > Petroicidae > Eopsaltria > Eopsaltria australis. Next base: position 463,204 of record JAVTVJ010000172.1, on the reverse strand, counting down.
GAGTCATTTGTTTTCCCCAGCAAGGGGAGATCTCAAAGGGTTAATTGTGTCTGCTCAGTCCAGATGTACAAAAGGGGGAAAAAAAAAAAAAACCCAAAGCTATGCTAAGCTTTCCTGAAGTCTGGAGAACTCAGAAGAATGTGGCAGAAGTATTTCCCAGTTGCAAAATACTGCAAGATGTCTTTTTATTTTCTACCCCTGTGCCTTTTGTCCTTGTCAGGAGTAAGAGATGTGGGGCCAGACCACAGAACAAGAAAATAGATTAGAGAAAAGCTGGCTAACATGACACTCCCCTGCCCCCTCAGAACTCCTGGTTTAGAGGCTGAACCTGTACCCAGACCTCCCACACCTAATTCAGTCTTGTCTAAAGAGAAAGAATATTGCCAAAATTTCAACTAAATTAGAACCAGTTTTCAGGAATAGCTGTCTTGGGAGAAGGAATTGTGGAAGTTGCTTGCAGGTCCCAGCTTTCCCCTGTCTCCCCACCTTTAAGCCCAGCCACTGGTGACCTTTAAGCCCCACCACTGATGAAGGCTCAGGTGTAACCCTCAACCTTGGTACCATCTACACTCCTTGACAGAATAAAGCTCAGCCTTCAAGAGAAAAGCTGCTGTCTTCCAGACCAGCAGTTCTCAGTTCAAGAAAGAGCCATCAACAGAGACACTAACATGTTTTTGGTTTGCTATTGAAAAGAAAAAAGAACAAGGGCAAAGGAAAAACCCTCAGAGAACTTCCATCAGTTCCCAAAATGGTCCCTAGCTGAACGGGTTTGGGAAAAAAGGTAAGCATTTTATTTTCTTCAGCATGCCCTGCAGCATTTGTCCATCATTTTCTTTGAGATGAGCCAGTCTCGTCTAACTCCACTATTTACTGGTAAAGATATTCCTCTATCTTGTTTTCCTGGAATATTTCAGTCTGGCTCTGGAGTCAGGCATTTCTGAAGAGTATTTGCTTCAGTTCAGCAGAATCTTCAACTTTGGACCAGGTTTTAAAAATAGTGAGCTTCTACATTTTTTTTTAATGTTACTTTTTAGCTTTTTTTCCCCTTTCTTTGCTGTTTCCTTTTCATTACCAAGGTACAGCTGGAAAGAGGGAGAGAGACAGAATTTCTCCTTTGTTTTGAACTTTCAGTTGGACCAAAGACTTGTGCTTCAGAAAAGCAATGCTGCTCTCCCAAAGGCCATCCTTCACTTCTGTTATGCCTCGTTGCCTTGCCTTCCTACATGAGAGAAAACCCCCAACAATATCGTCTCCCTCGAGCTCTAAGAAAACAGGTAATGATGCAGAGATGTGCAATGAAATTTCAAAAATGTGCACTGACTTTTTAGAAATATGCCAACTGTCAAATAAAAAATAAAATTGAAAATCAGACCTAGCCAATGTTTAAACTGTGAAGTCCTCAATAGCACCAACTCTGACCTGAAGCCTCTGTCACAGCACAGCATCTTGCCTAGTATTTATTATTTACAATTTACCCCAAAAATGTGACCTGGTGCTTAACCCAAAAGGTGGTTTGCTTTTTATCTGTTATCAGCCTACTGCTGACACACTCCAGCAGTCCTTGAGTGGGTCCTGTATAAGGTTTTTATAGGTCTTCCTATACAAAAAGCCTTAGAAAATCATAGCTTTGGTTGTATAATGACCTGGCCATACGTATAGACATATCCAGCAGGAAGGAGTCTGTATTTTGTGCTTATATGAAGTGACAGCAATTCCTTCTGAGCTGGGTACAGGAGCCAAGATATAGCTGCAGATACATTGACAAGTCAATAGAAATATATGTGTAAACTCTCTGTGTTGAGTCATATTGGGTTTCATTTCCCTATAGATATATGTATTTATGGCTGTGCCATCTGCTGTGCACCCAAAGATTTACTATCAAGTGGATGTGCAAATGGACACAGCAGCATACCAGCTCCAGTGGGCATATATATACATGTATCTGTAAGCACATCAATGCAAAGATATACATGTTAGTTTTGCTGAAGTCTCCTCTTTTAACATGCTCCACAAGGAATTGTAGGAAGCAGATAGACCTGAAGATAGGGGTGTGTGTGTGTGTGTGTGTGTGTGTGTATGTGATCCTGCTGGCACACCCAGGGATGTGGGAGCAGGGTAGCAGCCAATACACAATTCCACATTCTGGATGGTAACAGCGAGTGTGTGTCCATGCACCTGGCTGCAATCCCGAGCCCTGCCTGGTGCCGCTGGCTCCGCAGGCAACGACAGGGCAGGGAACAGGCAATCAACGCGGCAGAGAGGCCGTCAGGGTAGGTGCTGGTGGATGGTGAGGCCAAACCTTCTGTCTGCATGGGCTTGTTCAGCTCCTGCTGGGCTGTGATTGAAAGCAAATAGGATGTGGTTCCCTGTGGAAAGGCTGGAGCTGCAGGGGATGTGGCTGGCTGTGCACCGGTGTGCTGGGCAGCGCCTGGGAGCCAGCATCAACCCAGGCCATGAGGCTGCAGCCCCACACGGGGCCATCCTTTTGTGGCTTATTTTAACCACTTAATCAAATTGCACACCTGGGCTTTTCACTGAAGGTAGCCCAAATCACATTTGGACTAAGCAAGTTGGAAATATATTTTATTGAAAGAAGCCAAACAGAAATAAGTTTAGAAATAATCACATGCATGCCACACATTTTCTGGTCTCTTTCATAAGGCTTTTCAAACTAGAGATATTTACATTAACTAGGCTTTGCATTTTCACAGGATTACAGGTTACACTTCCAGCTCTGTGCTGGGAGTGACTCCCCCATGGCTGTAAAGCCCTGGTGTGCCCAGCTGCCCACCATTCCCCTTGCATGGGCCCCCACCCTCGCTCTGCAAACCCCATCTTCCCAGTGTCCCACCCTGCTGCACGTGTGGCTTGACCAGACACAGACCCCAATGGTGCTCCATGACCCCACCTTTGAACTGCCTTGGGACACTGCCACACGGGGTCCCAGGTGCCTGTGCCAGGGTGGCTGGAGCCTGGAGGATGCAGGATGGTGACACCCACCACTGTCCCTCTGACCTGGAGGGTGGCATCGAGCACTGCCCTGCTCTGATGGACAGCCAGGTCTGAGAGGTAGGCTCTGATCTCACCTACCTTCATGTACAATCCACTGTACTACGCTAAAACTTTGTAGTTTTTCCCCCAGACTCAGTACAAAGTAAATCACAAGTTCAGGCCTCCTACCTTTCAGATTTGTGTTTCCCCTCCTCCACACTCGATGAAATACCTCTTTTTTTGCAACGTTCATTTGGTATTTGTGAAAACTACACCACAGAGGATAAAATCCCATCTTCTCTTCATGTGTAACACACTCACACTGGCAAAGATCTGGGCTGAAGGGCTCAGAGGGAAGGATATGCAATAGGAAGGAGAGAGCGCCTGTGAATTTTCTTTATTAAAAGATGAGAGGTAAGTGTGTTATGTCTTCTCTGAAGCTGCAGGAGAATTGTTTTCATATAAAATATTTGAAAAGTGGCTTTTCACCAGTCTTTCAGGAAAAAATTATGAGTATTATTTACTTTGTTCTAGAAATATTTTAAGAATTTAAAAGTAATCCCTGTTTTATAGGCATGGTGTACTTACTCTCTTTACATATGCTGTAAAAGCAAAAATATTTTATATGTCTTATTCAAATCTATAAAACATCATTACAGAAAATTGTTACTTTTATTACTCAAGCTGAACTTTTATGAATAGCTACTCCATTAGATTTACACACTGACTTTTTAGAGTTAGAAATGACACTGTAAAGCACAGGAATAGCTGTGATGTTTATTTTAAAGGCTGCATTACAAATAATTTTCTGATAACAATTCTTTTTCCGCTCAGGTTATTACTTTATTGCTCCCTGACTTTTTTCCCCAAACAAATTGCAAGGTGTAAATCCAGCACTTACAGTGACAGATGTCAGAGGAACTGAATGCTCCTTGCAGGTCCTCCAGAGTTTCTTTCCTTGTTTGTCCCCCAGACATTTCTTTCCTTGTTTGACCTGACAGGCATTTCCCACACAGCAGAATCTGTCCCACGCTGGGCTCGAGGGCAGGATCCTGTCTGACAGGGGATGCACTAATGCAGGTCAGGAGCTGCTGTCTAAGGTGTGATGCAGAGCTGCAGCTCACAGCATTTGAGGGTGGCTGGAAACCCATTTCAATTTGAGTGTGCTCGTAAAGGTGTATGTATTTCCATGCTCTCAGACAGGAACACACATGCAGACCTCCCCTACTTCTAACTGGGGTATCCCAGACAAGGAAATGTATGTACAACACACAAAGGCAAGACCAGCACTACACTGAAACATCAGTAAAATGTCTGCAGCTGTGCTGTGGGACCCCTGGGATGTCTCCCCTAATCTAAACCCCTTTGTCCCTGGCCTGCACTACTCAACTTCCATGCAAATATAATTTCTAGGTCCAAAAGACAAATCTGACAAAGCTCAGTAGCTCTACATCTGGAAATGCCTCTTTCTCCCCGCGGCATGGAGCCCTGCCGGCACATCGCAGTCCAGCACACACCGTTACTGCCACACCAGGGAAATGTGTTGCAGCACACTAAGAGGCTGCCCAGGGAAGTGGTGTGGGTACCAGACCTGGAGCTATTTGTAAGGCAGCGTAGATGTGGCATTGAGGGATGAGGTTTAGTGGTGGGCTGGGCAGTGTTAGGTTTGTGGTTGGACTTGATGATCTTAGAAGTCTTTTCCAGCCTAAATGATTCTGTGATTGTAACAGCCACAGTCACTTGCAAGCTCTGAGGTGAATAGGGACAAAGACCTTCTGGATACCAGGACTACCACAGAAATTTCAACAATCACACTAGCCATGGGCAAATCCTGGATTTAAGGTAGCTGGGAATATGGCTGTCTTTGAAGGTGGGTGGTGAGCTCGTACAGTAGGTTCCCCTACATGCGGCATTTCCATTTATTCTCCCAAAGCCTCCAATGCTGCTGCTGCTGCCAGAGATACGGCTCTGGACAAGATGGACAGCTGGTGTTGCTTCTGCATCCCTGGGTGTATTGCCTCCTTTTACCTCCTCTATTTCTTCACTCCTCAAAGTTTTGAAAGATGCCAAGGAAGAGAAACGTCAAGGCTAGAAACAGCATTCCAGCCAGTTCCCAAATATTGTGAAGCTTCACCTGGTAGGTTCTCGTAGCCACCCTCCTGCCTGTGGTTCTTGAGCTGTAGAGCAGGTTCATGTGGTCTCAGCAGCCAGAACCAGTCCCACACCTTGCCATAACTCCCCCTGAAATGCTAACAAGCAGAGAGCAGCAGTGCTAAATACCTGGATCTAAAAGCAGAAAGAGAAGTCTCTTGAAGAAGAGAACATTGGTATTGCATTTTTAAGCTAGTAACAGAAAACTTTTCCCATTGAGATAAAAACAATAAAAATAAAAGGATTGTGGCCTATAACACTCATATCTTACCCCTTCAGGCATCCTATTCCTCTGCCTGTCACTTTTATATATGCATATATAAAAAGCCTGATAGCCTGCCACTTTCTACATATAAAAATTTTATAGCAGGCACCAGTGGTGACCACTATATTTTAGTGCACAAAAAAAATTTCCATGAGGACACTGCCTTGATTTTTCCTTCTTAGTTTCCCAGAGCATTACATTCAGGGATCAAGATGTTGGTACTTGTTCTCTATATGAAAGTTAAGGGATAGACAAGAGTGCTTCCTTCAAAGGAAATTAATTAATCTCTTTTTCCAAACACGAATGAAAGAGCTTTTTTTCTCTGTTATTTGTAAGTATTTCATACTCTTGCAGACAGCTACTATGTTTGCTTGGGTTGGAGTTTTTATTTTTAAACAAAAGTGGATTTGATTCATAGGGATGCAACAAGTTAAACTTGCATACTGAGGATTTTACTAAGGGGTTTCCTCATCTCCTCTTGATCAAGCATCTATAAGAAGAGCATTATACCACGTTCAAGTAGGAGCTAGAGCAATACTAAACTACTGTCAGCTCAAGAAGGCTACAGCAAAGGGCTTGTAAGGCCTCTCAGGCAATCATTATTGGGGTCTCCTCCCCTTTGTTTCGTTTCATTAGTAGTATCCGGATGAACAGGTTTTTGTTGAAATGTAAAGAGAACCTTGAGGGAGCACCAAAGAAAAGCCACCCACTACTGCTTCAGCAGCTCCACTGCTACTGAACTTCCTGCACAGCTCTTCATGGAAAGTCCTTCAGCTGACACCTGAACTGCTCCTGAGAGATGGGGGACCTGGTGCCACCCCATGCACTTGGGGAGCACTGCTCCAGCAGAGCCTGCTCCTGCCAGCTCTGGGAACATTTATGGGATGTAGCAGGTCTAACTACACTCCCCATTCAGCCATACAGGAACTGTAAATCCCCAGCAAGGTCTGGGGCTTGAGGTAGTAATGACAGTGTGGGACAGACCATTTAGGACAAATTAGTGCTGCCGCACGCACGTGTTTCTGTAACACAAGTGAGTGACTAGCACTGCTGAGACAATACCTGCCCAAAAAGAAGGGTAATCATTAAGAAAGAAAAAATCCCTCTACAGAAGTCAGCACCTCCTTCTGCTCCCCCAGAATTTCATGTTTCAGCCTTACCCCCTTTACCCTTCCCACTGACAGTACAGAACACTGCAGCTCATACTGTAGAGGACAGCTACTTGTAAGGCTGTTTTCCAGCTGGGGTCTGGACTGACTTCTTCCTTTCCTCTTGGAGTCTGACATTCTCACCACCAATACAGCAGAAGTGTGTGGTTTTCAGAGAACTTCTGTGAGCTGAAGGAGATGGCCATCGTTGAAAAATCAGATGTATTTCTAGGAGAGAAGTGCACTGTGTGTGCCAGTGTGGAAGATGAGCCTCCTGTATGCTCATAACCTACTTATGATTGCTTAGCTATTAATGAATAAGGCCTCAGGAAGTCAGGTTTAAAACAACAACAAAACAGATACCTATGAGAAATGAAAAAGACAATGAATTTTCAAAAGCACTTAGCAATGACTTCTGATAAGTACATTGATTTCCAACACCATTCCCAGTTAAATAGCTCTGATATATGAAATAGGCCATCAATATAGAGAAGTTTTAATACTAAATCATAAGTACCTCATACCCCAGTCTTTAGACCAAGCATGTGAGTAAGTATTTGGAAAATATTTTTAGGATTCAGCTTAAGGCACTTTGTGTTTTCTCACAATTTGGCAGCTAAGGGAGCCAGAAATGCTGGCTCTTAAAAGTTTGCAGACACATCAGGAAAACCCTGGTGTTCAAACAAAACTGCCTGAGAATGCTGGCCATCCTAGATGGCAAAAACGCAGGAAACTGAAAGGTGGAAGTGGCAACACACAGAAAACAAAGTCAGTAAGTAGTGAAATAATTTTAAAAGGTCAATGGTGTAGGAAGCAGACATTGAAAGGAAGAAAAAATATTTAAATAAATGTAAATCCATTCAGTCTTGCCTCCTACAAGTCATAAAATATTTCCCAGCAGTGCTGTGCTAGCTGCTCTGTGTACCTGGGCTCTAAGGAGCATTTCTGCCCGCTCACACCAGTGTGGGAAGGCAAATGGCCCTGAGCCAGGGATTTCCAAACAGCAGCATCTTGCCAGCCTCTCACACTGCTGCCAACCACTGCTTTTTTGCCCCCAGCTAAACTGGAGTGGTGGTTTAGGTTGTTTGGCTTTTTCTCCCAGTGTCCCTTGGCTCTGAAATTAATGCCTTTGGGATTTGAAAGTGCCAAGATGCACTGACCTCTAGCTTGCACTCGACACTTGGGTTGGTTTTGTGGGGTGTTGCCAAGGTGATGCCTAGAAAGGCTCAGGATGGCCCAGAGCAAGGGGTTCGGGCTAATTTTGGGGAGGGAGGAATGGTATCAGTTGGGTGGGTTTGTGTTTTCATGGCATTAGCTTAATTTTAAACACTTAAGCAATCTGTAAAGGCACCTGAACAATCAAGACTGGGCTTAAAGCCCTTACCTAAGGCTACACCATTGACAAGTGCAGACAGAAATAAAGGTCGTGATGGCAGCTCACCATTCTTTGAGGCTGTGTGTGGGGACAGGGAATGCAGGATGCAGTGCAGAGGAGCCTGCTCCAAAATTCACTTCCACCAGCATTCCACACTCCCAATGCACGGGGCAACAGTGGCCAACTTACTCTTGCTTCTGTGGGTTTCTTTTTCAGGCAGATACTGATGGGTGGGACATTTAAAATCATTGGAAAATGAATAAATTAATAAAGGGGGGGCGGGTCTGTCTGAAACAGTTTTGTTCAGCATTTTCAGGCTTCACCTAACAGCTGGAATAGGCAGTTTATCTCTTTTCCTTAATTTATGTATCTTTGCTTGGGTAGCATGTGGAGGAAAAGGAAATGTGGCGGAAACAGCAGACGGTGTGCTTGTTTTGGCCAGGAGTTAGTCCTCTTCACAGCAGCTGGTATGGGGCTTGCACAGAGTTAAGCTCTTCTTTTCTGCTCCTCACTCCATCCCACCAGCGAGGAGGCAACGGGTGAACAAGGAGCTGGGAGGGGACACAGCTGTGGCAGCTGACCCCAAGTGACCCAAGGGATATCCCACACCAAATGGTGCCAATGTCAGCACATAAAGCAGAGAGAAGGAGTGCAGGGGGACATTTGGGGTGATGACATTTGTCTATGCAAGTAACTGTTGCATGTGATGGAGCCCTGATTTCCTGGGAATAGCTGAACTTCCAACAGGAAGTGCTGAATGAGTTCCTTGCTTTGCCTTCCTTGCATGCACAGCTTTTGCTTTCTCAGTTAAACTGTCTTTATCCCAACCCACGAGTTCTCTCACTTTTACCCACCCAATTCCCTCCCCCAGTCCCGACATGGGTCAGAAATGAGTGAGCAGCTGTGTGGGGTTTAGTTGCCAGCTGGGGTTAAACCACAACAAAGATGTGGGGATTTTGGGGGGCTGCACAGTAGATACTGAAAATCAAGGTAAAGGATGTTGTTGCTTTCTACCTTCAGACTGTTCCAGGTATCTGCTCAGCTGGTTAGCCAGGTTTTTCTCTGCTTTGGTGGCTGGGGCTGGACCACTTTTGTGAAGCATCTGCAAAAACAGACCATGCACCTGTGCTTGTGGAAAAAATCTTCTTGGAAGGCGGGGAGAAGAAGAGATGTTTTCTGTCCTTTCAGGCAAAGGCTGAAAGAATTAAAAAACCCCATAGCTGCAATACACTGAACGGCTTTCTCCAGTCATCTTTATCTATAAGGGGAGCTCTGAGGGTGGCCTTCCTTGGGTGCTGCTGCTGTGTCAGATCCTCTGCTGGAGCAAGATGCATGCAGCATCCATGTATGGATGCATATAGCATCCATATGTGCTTTGGAGGCCCACAGGACAGCCTCTGGGTGGGACAGAGAAAAGGGGGACCAGGTAACGAGTCACAGTGTGAATTCAGCTGTTGCCCATGAAAAGTGTGGCTGAGAATCTAATTTTAGGTGTTAGTTTGTGACACTGGTGAAATTTCTCCTGATGAAAAGATATGCAGTGGCAGCCTCATGGTTACTGCTGTACACGGACAAGGGGATTGGGTCAGCACGAGCACAGCGGGACCAGCCATGGGGGGAAAGGAGCCCACGGACCTCCTTGGTGACCAGAGCAGCTTCTGGCAGGTTGTTAGCCACGGTGTACACTCACGTTGGGCACACAGGGCCCTTTCTGCTGTTTGCCATCCTCAGAAGCAAAAACACCCTGCGCCAAATCCATCCCCAGTGCGTGGAGTTGCACGCGGGTGGAGCAGCACCTGGCCACGGAAGGGTTGTTTTAAGAGGATGCTGAAGCTGAGTGTGCCGTGTCAAAGAGGAAAAGCAGGGTCGGGGAGGCCAAAAGCCGGGGAAGGAGACTGCAGTCGCTCTGTTGAGGCCACGTCAGCCAGACAGGGGAGCATAAACAGCCGCGGAGGAAAATGAAGGCAGAGCATTTAAAGCCGGTGTGCGTTTCCGAGGCAGAGCGAGAGACATCTACCGGCTCCCGCATCCCCGCCGCCGGGGCCCCCTCCCACTAATTACGGCAAGGCTGCCTCTCCTTTCAGCTGACAGCCGGGGAGCGTAATTAGCGTCTAATAAAACCCCGAAAAGTCAGGAATGCAAAAGCGGGCTAAACAATAAACACGTCGGTCTGCGGCGGGGCGGGGGCGGGAGGCCGGGCGATGGCTCGGCTAAACGGAGCGCGCAGTGGCACTGTCACCGCGCCGCCAGCCCCGAGCGCGCCGCCAGCCCGCTGCAGACAGACAGCTCCAATTAATCCCAGGAGGCGCGCGTGACAGCCGAGCCAGGCAGACAATTAGAGTGAAGGAGGAAATTGGAAATGGCAAAGGTGTGAACATATGTCAAATTACAACTAAATGATAAATTACAATTCTGTCATTGAAATAAGCGGTAATTAAGAAAGATTTCAGCTAGCCCTCTTGGAGGAAAGAGAGGAGGAAGAGGAGTAAGCGGATTTTTCTTCTGCCCCCTTTTTTTTAAAAAATAATATAGTTTGGGTGTGCTGGCTGTATTGTTTCCATCCATCGCATACATTGGAGCTGGTTCATCCTCTTTCCTTCTGAATGCGTTCGTGTACTTAAAATATAATACCTTGCTTCCCCCCTCCCCCCTCCCCATCCCCCTGCCTGGCAGAGTGATGGTGTCAGAAATGAGCAGGGAGCTGATAGCAACTGATAAAAACCCATATGGAGGGATTAAAAAAAAAAAAAAAAAGCCCACCCCGACCCTCCCCGGTCTGTTTAAGCCGCTGCACTCTAATTATTTTAAACAAGCCTGGCGCAGCACAGCTGACAATTAGGAAACCCTGCTTGCAGGCCCGGGGGATTCATGTGAGCTCTCATCATCACTGCCGGCTCCACGTCCTTCCCATTTTGGCACCGCGATGGATGAAGGCAGGCGGGGCTGCCTGCCCTTGCAGCCCACTCTGCTGAGATTTGAACCAGTCAGGGAATCGCGGCTTTGGAAGGCAGAATCCCTGCCCAATTCAGGAGCCATGGTACCTGAGGTCCCTCTGGCCCCTGGGCACATCCGCCGTGAATTTTTTTGCTGAAATGGGATTTCTGTGGAACATGACTGCTATTCCCCAGCTGGTGTTATCTGCTGAGAGCCTGTGCCAGTAGTTGACACTGCTTCTCCCCACAGAGGGGGAAAGCGCGCCCGGGTAATGATGAATGTTTAGCTTCATGGTAGCACATTTGTCATGTGAAATTAAAATAATATTGTGTAAACAGCACCTTTCGGCTAAGGAGCTGCAGATGCTGTGCAAATACAAATGGGGGTGGGGGGGTTTAGATATCAGCTGTAGGCATAGGTAGACTTTGTACCTCAACAGAACCTGTTTCTACATAAAAGAGTTGTTGCAGAAATTTATCTATTGGCTATAATTGTTTAAAATACACTAAAGTCGGTTTAGAGTACAAATCAATATTAAATCTCTACAAAGCGATCGGCTCCCTTTGCGTTTCATTACATCTATTAGGTTTAATTAATCTGCAAATGGAGTGACATACAGATTTTTTTTTTTAAAGCAAGATAGGCTAATTACAGGTCAAAGGCTTTTTATATGCACCCTTATCATCCCTTACGTATGTATGTCCATTATACACAGACGGGTAAGAGATGGCCCGTGGATACATTTGCACATTGATGATCTGGTTTAGAAATGCAAGGTTTTGCACCAGACCTCCCTACTTCAACCAGAGAGGAGAAGGAATAAAATAATTCAAAGTGTTAAATGCTTCAGCGTGCTTTCCTGACAGCAAGGTTGGCACTAGTGACCATCATCGGGGGATAAATCATTTTGCAGCCACTGCAGCCAGAAAGTGAAGTTCAGATCCTGGAGAGCTTAATTAGGAAGCATGTTAAAAGTGAAAGGGTGAGAGTCATGTTAATTATGTGGGGTTCCTCTTGGAACAAACCCAGGCAGCAACAGTGCTGTAAGGCTAAGGGAGCATCGTGTTGTTCCCTGCATTAATCAACCCACGTTACTGGTATGACACAATTGCTTATACAAAACCCCATCCAAATGCAGAGGCAAACTGCAGGTGGAAGCTTGGATTTGATTGTACTTGATTACTGTGACGTAACCATATGTTTTTGGCACAGTTCCACGCTCCGAAGAGCATTTCAGACACCGAGTGGGGTGCTGTAAGAGCTCTCCTGTGCTGGCATGAATATGCAGCCTGAAGGTTTTGACCAAACTCTGTGGATTGTTGGGATTTTTTTCTACTGCTAAAAAGGTCTGTGAAATTGAAGACGGTTATCACATGCAAGAGAACTTTCGATATGAGGTCCCAAAGGCTTTATAGATTAGCAGCCCAGTAAATTTTTCTGCTTTGTCCTCTTGATGAGGGCTTAAATCTTGTAAAAATCCTAATTGTGGGGTACATGCACATAATGTCTACAATTCCTGCCTCAAAATTAATGATGATGATGATAATAATAATAAAGTTTCGCTTGAGTAATCCCTCAGTGATGATAATTAGGATAATGGTGAAACTTAAGCTGTGAAGGCATAACTGCTGGTCTCTGAAGCCTTTTAGCTCCCACACTTCAGCCCTCTGGAATTACCACTGCCCTCAAGGAAACCTGAATTTCTGGAATACTCTTTGTCAGGATGACCTATTTCCAGACATTTGCCCCCAAACCTGTGTGACATGCTGGCAATTCTTCCTTTGGGAAGCCATCCAGCAGACTACCTGGAGAGGGCATAGACTGGTTTCCCAATAGGACCCCTCTCTGGAGTTCAAAGGGGCACAGTTCCCCTTACAGGTGCTTCCCTGTTCAGACACTGTTGTGCTCTGGCAGCAAGTGGAGAGTTTGGTACATGGAGGCTTTTTCTGTAGTGGTGGAGAAGCCGAAATTAGCACCTGTAATAGCCCAAGATGTGTGCTTGTCAAACCTCTGCCAAATCTCTGCTAGTGACAAAGATCACAACTACATGTTTTTCCTACACACTCTTGATTCAGGCAAAAAAAATAGGGGTTTTTTCACGCCTCTGTGGGCTTGTTCCCCCACCTCCCCTGTCCTATCAGTATTACTTACTGCTCAAAAATTTTCATAAATCACAGTTTTCAGCTGTGATATTAGTCTTTCAAAATCTGAGGTGCAATCAATAAAGTTTTACTAAGCAGTCTTTATAAATGATGTATTAGGGTAGTTCACAAAGGAGGTCTGAAATACCTCATATTTTCTATAATATTAAGTGTAAAGAAAATGGAGAAACCAGTGATATCAGCAGGGAAATGGTTGATTTGCCTGGTGAACAGTCCTGGTCTCTTCCTCTCCCTTTCTCCATCCCCTCACCTCTGCATGACTGAAGTTCAGGAGGGTCAGCCTGTACTTGTGTTTCAAAAATACCACGTGGAAACTGCCCTACATCTGATGCCATTTCCAAGGTTTTCACTTGGTTTATGTTTTACAGGATTCAAAATCCAAAATTCTGCTGAGAGACATCAACCCACTGGGAATGCCTGGAATAGGTATCTGGAAAGGAACTTCTCAGACATTTCCACAAGAAACTAATCCTCCCAATGGGTTTCTGCCTTAACCCCACCACTGTCTGATATTGTGACACTGATCCTGAGATTTAAAAAAAAAAAACAAACCCCAAAATGCATCTCTGCCTTTGCCTACCTTCTATTTGATGTAGGGGAAAGAATAGGAAGCAGAGAGCATCTTACACACGTACTGTCCTGGTAGACATATTAAAATGCATCATCACCATCATCAGCTGTCATTAGCCACTCCAAGCACTGAGTTATGGCAGGGAAAGCAGAGATTATATGTGCAACAGGGGGGGAAACAGCATTTAAGGCCAGGAATATATTTGGCACTGACAGTGCTCTGAAATCGTTTGGCATGAGAATGTCACCCATTACATGGATGTGTCGAGTATGTTGTTCAACACTTCTGCGGCCGTAGGTCTGTGACTGGGTGTGATTATCACACCCATGGAAAATGGGTTTGCAGGAAAGATGGCCTGTGACAAATATTAGATAATCATTGACCATTTGAGGCAGTTCCTTGCAGATTCAAAGGAACAAAGCTTAAGAGCAACACACTAATAATTCAGGCTATTTTGAGAATCACTGAAGATATGTTCCAAAATTAACTGCATATAAGGTAAAAAAGAAACTGCAGAAAGAAGCAGATGAGCTATAGTTTACACAATATTTTTCCCATGGTTTAAAAAGAAAAATAAATTCTCATTATAAATACTTTAGTTTGACAATCTGGGACACTATTACCAAACATTTTCTACCCTGACAAGAGCCCAACATTACAGCCTTCAAGAATTTTGTATTAGACCACAGCTGGTTTTAGCATCTTAGAAAACCAAGTTTAGCTTCCATTTGAGATTAAAAGAATATAAAACTAGTAGTTTTTACTCCTGCCATGCACATTAAATCATGGTCTAATAAAAAGCAGCTGACTGCAACAAACAAAGTGGATTCGGACAACTACAATCTCCTTCATGCTGTGTTTATTTTAGAGATTGGAAACAGGCAGGAGCACTTCAAGTTTGCAAATGTCAGGCTCTGCATATATGTTTGAATTCATGAAAATGACAGGCTAACCTGGAATATTGTTTCATAGATTCATTTCCTCCCTGTCCTTCCCCATCCCTCTGCACCTTCAGGAAACCTCCTGTGATAGCAGCCCCCTGATTTTTACTGTGTCTCTCCAGTCAAGCTGTTCTGGCCCTGAGTCAGATCGCTGTCTGCAGCTGCCGAAAACTGATTTATCTCCCCACCAGGTTTGCTGGTGATGACCAAAACATCAGAGTAATTCGAGATTTGTGGTTGTCTGTATAAACTTATTCCTTCCCCCCACCTTATTTTACAAGCCAAAGTAATGCTTCAGTCTATCTTCTTCCCACCAGCATTCTTTGAATTTCATTGCATAACCATAATGCTATAGTAGCAAAAACATCTGAAAAGGATACAGCAATTCGTAGCAAATTAAAAAAGTATGTCCCAGAGTCTGTGCAAAAATTTACAGTCAGCAAATGAGTACGGAGAATCATAGACAAATCGTAGTCTTGATTCAGCAAATATTTGGCAGGTATCCTCACGTGCCCTCCAAGCCCAGAATAAAATAGGACGGAGAAAAAAGCTGAAGGAGGAGATAAGACAGGAGTTGTGGTGTTGGGGAGGAAGCAAGAGCATTTTGCACCACTTTTTTGAGAGGGAAAGTGGGTGCTGCAGACCAGCAGCCTCCTGTTGTGTGTCCATTGCTGCAATGTTCATCATCAACAGCACCTCCAGCCCCGCTCTCCCCTCACATCCAGAGTGAGCTCTGCAGCTGGGCCCAAAGCTGTTGCTCGGGACCTGAGGACACCCTCAGACGTGGCCATGTCCTACCCTCAGGCACCATCCAGAAGTTTCACCAGGACAGAGGAAGCCTACTCTGCTCCAGCTGCATCCACTCCACCAGGGAGCCCAGCACGGCCCTGCAGAGCATGGATAAACTCCTGCTGGGGCAGCGGCATCAGCATCAGCTGGTGGGCAAAACTGATGGGAGACCCAGTGGGACCCCCTCTGTGGCTCCAAGCTCATTGCTCCAGCCCTGGGGGCACGTTTCCAACCCCCTGGAAGCCCTGAAGGACGGCTGGTTTGGGCCCTTCAGAACCACACACCGAGCCCAGCACACGGGAGTCTTTCCCTCCCATGAGCCTGCAGGCACTGCACCAACACAGACGCCAAGGGGTGATGAAAGCATCCAGAGCACCGGGCTCATCCATGACATTTCCACTTCTCAAACTCACAGGCAAAAGGGACTATCATTATCCACTCTTAACGAGGCCCTTAATGATGATCCTGTTGCTCGGTGACTGGCGCATTACCGACAGGTGCATATAACAACACACAGCCAGAGCTGCTTATAAATTCGTGACCTATTCCAACTTAGACTTGCTGAGGACCTGACCCAAAATATTTATTCCCTCGTGGAAAACAGATACTTTAGGTCTCCTAATGGTCTCCAGTGTTCCTGGCTGACCCAGTTTGGAGCATGAGCTACACTCAGCCCTATTTCAGCACTGAACTAGTTCCATCAGAAATGGTTTCCTTTAAAACTGCTTCCACCAAATGACACACTATGAAAATGTTTAGATTTTTTTTGAGAAGGAGAGAAAGAGAAAGCGAGTGGAACTAATCAGAAAATATATACCGGGTAAACTGAAACGGGCATTATGTAACATCAATAGAGTTCCTAATTAATTCAGATTCATTCAGATTTTACAGCCCTTTTCAGAATCACCATTTTTGTTCAGACAGAGGGGAGGAAACTATAAGATAATACAAAAATACATGTGACCACAGCTCCTGAGCATATTAATGAAGAGAAATGTAGAAAAGGCAGGATTTTTTCAGAAGAGCAGAATAGCATCTACAGTGATAGATGCAGGGTGCAGCAAAATAGGTCACTAAAGGGAAATATGTGTAATGAATTATATAAAGCTGTATCTATAAAAATGGATGTATTGATGAAAAGTGATTTTAAAATGAAGGCTCAGATACAAATCATTAGTCCCATGGCCAAGACTAATACGTATTCTGCGGTAATAAGCGATGTCATTACAAGTGAATAACAATGCTGTAATGGGCAAGGAGCCTTGCTGGGGGAGGGGACTGATTATCAAGCAGTTAGGAAACCTTTTCTCAATTGTTCACTTAGCTTTAGTTGCCTCAGGTGCTGCTGGCAGGGGCAATTTCCAAAATGTGGTGGCAATGCCAAGGAAGACAAGGAGGAAATTTAAAATTTGGACTGGTGATGGGGACGCCTCTGCAGGAACTCCATTAGGGGCTGGCCCACTGAAACCTCAGGGAGATGTTACTGCTTTTAGTGAGTGTGGGAAGCAAAAGAAATTACCCTACTCCTGGCTGGGTGACTAGAAAGGACCGCTGAGGACTTGAGGACAGAGTGGGTGGGCGAACCTCCAGCTGCATCCCCTGCTGCATTCCCGACGGGCTCATCCCTTGTGCTGCCAAAGCCTGGCCTGCCCGGATGAACCACGTCGCCTGCTTTTCACACCTCTAATGTGTGCCCAGCAGGCGGGCATCGCATCGCACACAGGCCCGCCCGCACCCCTCCTCTGCTCCATCTCCCCGGTGCCGGCGCCCTCCGGCCCAGGAGCGGCAGCGCCTGGTCGGTGCCGCCCCGCTGGATCGGCCGTGGGGGAATGGATGTGCAGTGCTGAGCTGATACCAGCTGAGCAATATAATGCAGTGCCGTCAGGAGCATTACTCACGGCTGATGAACACATACCTTTTCCAGTGAAACACATACATTCCAGAAAGAAATGCATAGATCATTTGCTGGAGCACATTTATTATAGCGAAATGTGTGCCTCAACTAATGAAACGCATAGATCATATAGTAAAATGATTATGCTCACACCTAGCAGGCTCAACCATTTATTTATTTTTAACCAACTTATTTTGGTTAGGAGGCTGAGCATGGTCCTTTCCCTCCCAGGGATTAGCAGCCCAAACCCCATATTTTTTTCTTCAAGACTGTATTTATTTTCCCATCATATAAACCCAGGTTTCCATCCCAAGCTCACTGAAAAATAAATTAGTGTGGAGCCCTCTCTTACAGGAGCTGAGCATCCGAGCTGAAGACAGGTTTGCTATTGAAGATGGATTTCACTACTGAGTATTAGTGGATACTATATCTGGCGTGCCTGCTAATTAAAAATTATGTCTGTGTACTACAAAACATTTTAGGCATTCTCCCTTAAATGTTAGTTTTGCTGCCCACTTGAGACATCTTCTGCATCCTTATTAACATCTTCAGACAGAAATAGGTTGTGTCAGTGCCCCTCCAGGGTCAGCCATAAACCAGCCATTCCCAGTACATAAATTCAGCTGGCTCCAGCTCGTGCTTGCCCTGAGGAACGAAACAGGTCAAACACTTTGTTTACGACTAAGGAATCCCCCAGTACCCATGTGCCACCCATAACCCCAGCTCAGCAATGCTGGGAACGGATGTAAATCCCGGAGTCATGCTGTGTGACGCTACTGACATCACTGACACACTGACCGACTGGGAAAAACCCCAGAGCCCTGACCCATTCTGCCACATGGAACCCCAGCAGCAGCCAAAGGACACCTGGACTCTTTCTCGATGGCTGGCTTGATTAACAATGAAGCAGTGTTCTGAAAAAAATAAATGAGGAGTTTCTATTTTATTGGACTGGCCTTTCCTCTGCTGAATTGTATCTGTTTGAAAAACCAACCTAGGGGAGGGGGCAAAAAAGCAAATTGCTTTTTGGAGCGAGCAAGGAAGGAAAAATAGACCAATAAAAGCAAAAACCGGCAGAGGATCAGGTATGAAATGACTGCACTCAATATCCCTTTCCCCTTTCTTCTCCTGAACACCATTGGTTTCCAATTGTAGAGTGTATCGATTAGAATTTTTTTTCATGTTAACTTTTAATTGCCTTGCTGCAGCTGGCAGGCAGTGCCTTGCTGAGCCCATTTCCAGCCTCCATCCCGAGCGCCCTGCCACCCCCAGCACCCCGCGCTCTCCATCAATAGGAAATCAAGCTCACAGAATAACTCTTCCTACTTTTTGCACTTAGCAGCGGAGCTTTTTCAGCCTGCTTGCGTGTCACCAACCTTCGGAGCAGCTTCGCCGCCCAACTATCAGCCCTGCTGGAGACTTTTTATCTTCCTTACGAACTTATCTTTCGAACATGCTTTTTAATGTGTAATCGTTGTTTGCTTCGGCAGGGGAGGCTTCCTTGGGGCTTATTGTGCTTAACTGGCCCTATTGTTGTGAGCCTTCCTGATAGAAGATGTTGTAAAAACACATGGAGGTCGGGCTGGATATTTGCGTTTCCATTTCATGGAGATAACGACATTTTCCCTAAGTTATATGAGTCCCATTTCATTATTCCGTGAACCTCTCGGTGAACCTCAGGCTTCACTATATAATTTATGGTCCCTGATACAATCCAACGGCGTAATCTCATGATTTATGTGCTTCATTTATAATTTGATCATTTCGGTATAATACGTGTTTTCCTGGATGATTTATATACTTTCACCTGTAACGTATGTGTTCCGTGCCATGATATACGGATTCATCAGCCGCGCGCTGTGCCCCTGATGGCACTTTCCCAGGGAGGAAGGTGGGACACCCCAGCCCGAGGCCAAGTCCCGAGGTTAATTGCAATCAATTCACCTTCCATGCAATTACACTTTCATCTGCACGCGCCTGTGAAGTGAGCATGCTTAACGCCGTATCAGCGGGAAAGCAAATGTGCCTCTTTTCCCCTCAGAGCCAATGAAGCCAGCCGTGGCACAGGATTACAGGGGGGCAGCAGGGACAGCTTAGCCCTCCTTTCTAAGATTTCCATTGAGAAGGTGCTGAGAATAATTAATTATGTCCCCGTTGTGCTGATTAACGCAGGTCTCGTTTTGGCGAGTATCCCGAATGCTGACGAGGCAGCAGTTGCCTGCTCTGATTTCAGGAGAGCATCCCCGTGCGGGCGCAAAGCCCATGAAAACAAAACCACACCTCTCCCTAACTCCCCCCCTCTGAAATGAGGGCTGGAAGGAGCCAGAGGGACCACCCTGTCTGCTCACTTGTGGGATCAGCTGTGCCCAAACTTTTCCCCACAGTAGCAAGCCACAACCCTCCAGGTCACACACATTCTTCCCAGGGCTTTGCACCTTTGCCACCAATCTCACTCATTTTCAGCCTCCTGGCCCCTTCCTGCTACACAGCCTGGGCTTCTAGTCCTGTCCACCTCGACCCCCACCTTCCTGCACCTATCATTTAGCCTCAGCATAAATAAACCCTGCTCTTTCCACTCTCCTGTGCAGAACATGCTCCTCACAGCACGCATCATCCTCAGTGCTCTCAGGTGAACTCTTGCCAATTAATCCACATTTTTCTCCAACATCAGCACTCAAACTGGGGCAGAAATGCCACCTGAGCCCTTGCTAGCAATGGGTGGTGCAGAAAGTCTCTCTTACCTGAGATTCATCCCTCGTTTCACCCAGTGAGGCATCTGCTTTTCCACAGCTGTGCTTCCTTTTCAGCTTGTGATACTCCCAACCCCAGCAGATCCTTTCTACCTGTTGATCTGATGCTTTGCTAAGGGTTCCTGACCAGGGATGTGCACCATTTATTCCTATCTAAAACTAGTCCTTTGCACTTGTCCTTAGTGAAGCACCTTGCCTTTTCTCCAGCTTTTCCTATTGCCATGCATCCCACCACAGGGACGGGGCACAAAAGTGATGGTTCATTGTCAGTGGCTTTTTCCCACTCCATGGTCTGCATCCCTGTGGCATCTACAGGAGAGTGTGGCTTGAGACAGCATCAGAAGCCTTGCTGAGTGAAGATATATGATATTCATTGCCTCTCCACATGGCTTATTGCCCTGTCATAGGAGGAAATAAGGTGAGTTTGACATGATTTGCTCCTGACAAATCCCTGTTGGCTGTTACTTATCTCCATGCTTTAATCTAGAGGCTCATAAATAATTTGCTTGATTATTTCTTCCAGCATTTTTCCATGCACTAAGTAGGCTGACTGTCTATGGCTCCCTGGTCCTCTTGCTTTGCCTTTTTTGAAAGATGGACATTCCTGTTATCCCTTTCCAGGCTCCAGAAACCTCCCCTGGTTGCCACCAGTTCTGAAAAAATAAGACTGCCAACAGCTAAATGACTGTTTCTGTGAGCTCCCTTGGATCCAGTCTTGTGGAAAATATCCTGCTGTATTCTTCTTCCACCCTAAATTCAACCTCCTTGTTGCTGATATGAACACTGTCAACCTAAAAAAAGTTCATTGATGAAGAAATGGGTAAAGCTGGAGGAAAAATAAGAAAGATATGGAGTGCTTTTGTCTTCTTGACATTACCTATTGCTGTCTTTACCTCCTCATTTAACAGTGGGCCGCCCTTTCCTGGTCATCATGAGAACTAAGATACCTGTGGAACATATTGGCATCAGAATGAGGTGTTTCCTTGTGCTCTCTTAGAATATATATATAGATAGATATATATGGATGTATATAAATGTCTGAGTGTATATAAATACATTAAAAAATGTAAAAATACGGGTATAAAACAAGCTGGTCCTTTAATACCAGAAGGGACAGGATGCCCATGTGGACAGGGCATTCACCCAGCACCAATGCTGCTCATTTTCAAATATCCCAGCCTGCGAGGTAGCTTGCCAAAAGAAATACCACCAAGCTGCAGCTTTTAACCACATGATGAGACAAAAGCCCAGAACAAACTTAGTGTGCTAAAACTCAGCTGTATAAACAGGAGGAAGCTGGCTCGTGTGCAGTCTTTTAAGTGTAAGCCAGATGTGAATCCAGCCATAGTGCATCCCTTCCAAAGCCAGGGTCTGAGGAGCAGGGGCTTACACAGCCCTGCCTGCCCTGTTGCCTGCTCCCCTCCTCAGCACAGAAACTTGGGCTGTTGTGCTCATGTTGACCAACACTGCTCTGCATGCAGAGGGAGCATCTCTACAGTATCCTAAGATTTTGAAACTGAAAATCTGTCTGACAGACTTTGATGGTATTTGCTGGTGGAATTGCAAGTGGAGACTACTTCTTAGAAAAATAAAATATTTTGTTTAATTGGGAATTATACAAACAATACTCTCCACTATAAAAATCAAAAATACTAAAATAAAACCCTCAAACCCCACAAAACTCCAACAAAAAGCATGCAGCCCCTCAAAGACCTGAACTGTGACCTGACTGGTTTTGTTAGATAATATTGGCTATCCCTGACAATTAAAAGCATCTTTCAGGAATGTGGTGCTTAAGAGATCCTATCTGTATGTCAGAAAAGCTTGTTGTGTCTGAGATCAATTACTGTACTGGATAAGAAATAAATGCTGCCTCAGTGCAAGTGTGGAGGGAATTTTGTCCATGTTAGCTAAAACCAGTCACCCAAGAACAGGTCTAAGGAAGTAGCCATTAAACTCCCACCATGTCAGAAAAGACGCAGAAGGACTTTAATAATTTTTGCCTCATCGGGAAAAGACCTGTGAGAGCATAAGGTTAGTTTGTATCCCCCAATTATTGCCGTTTTTCCCTGGCCTTGCTCTCCAAAGGGCAATGCCACATCTGAGCCCAGTTTTGCATTGTCAGGGCCTGGGTACACTCATAACCATCCATCACTCATAACCATCCATCACTCATGGCAGCCCATGGACCTCTGGGTTCTAACAACCGGGGGGAAGGAGAGGAGAGGAGAGGAGAGGAGAGGAGAGGAGAGGAGAGGAGAGGAGAGGAGAGGAGAGGAGAGGAGAGGAGAGGAGAGGAGAGGAGAGGAGAGGAAAAGAGGAGAGAGGAAAAAGATATGCATTGCAGCCTGTGGACACACCCCAAGCAAAACAGCATCAAAAAGCTGAATTTCGGAGTGACCTCTTTGCCGCTGGCATGTCTGGGTTCACAGTGAGGCACCGGCCAGCACAGCCCCAAGAGGGCCTGGCAGGGAGGAAAGAAAGATGTCCATCCCAAACTGGCCTGAATGTCAAGAGCTACTGCAGTGCCAGAAATGACCCTCTGTAACTGCAGGCAGCTGGTGCAGACCCTGGGACCCACAGTGGGTGCTGCTGGCCAGTCTGCTGGTGCTGCTGTCACGAGTAAGGCTGTGAACTCCAGGGATGTGCCAGTGAAGAGACTTGCTGGAGAGTTACTTCCCAACTTAGCTGACACCCACTTAGCAGGTGTCCTGTGAGCTGCTCTGAAGGTACCTCAGAACCATACTGTCTGGTCCTGTGTCTGCTGCTGGCAGAAATTACCTCAAAACTCCAGTTCATAGAATCAGGGAATGGTTTGGATCAGAAGGGACCTCAAATACTTTGTTTCCAGCTCCCCTGCCATGGACAAGGACACCTTCCACTAGACCAGGTTGCTCAAAGCCCCATCCAATCTGGCCTTGAGCCCAGCAGTTCTGGCTCTTTTGGTGACTTACCAACCCCCTCTGCAGAACTGCACATATCAACTCCAGTGTCTGCCGCTGCCCCGCCAGCTGTGCGGGCAATACAACAAGCACAAACACCATCCAGGCTGCCCATCTGCTCTCCAAACACCCTGCATGCACCCAGCCTTCCCACCCTGCTTAGACCTCAGCAGTCTTTTCCTTGACAGGCTTCAATTCCCAAACAGCATCTGATAATGGGTCTGAATACAGATTTTCTCATTACTGACAAGGACTCATTCCCAGCTACAGTAGCAGGAGCTTCCTGACCATACCCACCACCATCAGTCTTTATCTTTCACCATCATTCCTGAGGCACCTCTCCAGGTGTGCTGGTAGTTCAAGAGCAGCCTCAGGGAAGTACTGCATTTGACTTGTGCCATCAGAGAGGCAGAAAGCTTGCAGGAGATGAGACAGCTGCCACCCTCGAGGATCTGCATGGTTCTTGCTAAGGAGCCACAAAGAGTGCTCCAGGGGAGCATCAAGGCAGGAGGATAAAGCATGGAGCCTGTCAACCCCAATGTAGGAACAAAGCCATTTCCTCCAGACACAGAAGGAAACAGGGCACTTGTGTGGAAGAGACTGGCCAAGGGCCAGCAATGACCTCACCTCAGTATGCTGGGTGTGTTTGCCACTGAGATGGAGAACTTCAAATATGAACAAAGAAAAAAAAATCAAAATCTGAGGGGAAACAGGTCCCATGCTCTCAGTAGCAACCTTGTTTGAGACATGAATGTTGGACTGGAATCCTGGGTAAAACAAAAAGTGCAGCCAGGTACTTGAGGTGGCATATAAACCTAAAATATGTTTTTCTGTTCACTGTCCTTATTGATACGGATCAAGCTCTGGTTGCTGTAAAGGCCCCTGTACCTACACAGCTTTGCATCAGGCAGTCTTTACCCTGCATTTTTAAGGTCAATGAATATGGATTTTTTCACCTATAATTTAATTTACAGTATCCAGTAGTGAACAACAGAGGATAAACCCCAATCTTTTATTTTGACAAAAATAATTAGGGGGTTGTAAATATTTTATTTTACAAGTGAGGTCCTTGGCAAGACCTGCATTGTGCCCGAGCACTGAGTTTCCATTCAGACAAAGAATTTGTGGGTGGGACTTGGCTCCAGGCAGCTGCTCAATTGAATAACCTCACCAGCAGTGCTGATGTAACATGGACCTAACATTTTTCAAATGTCAGAGGACTGGGCTGGACACAGACACTTCCCACCAAACACTTCTGCAAAATGCCAGCACTTGGTTCAACCAAGCACAAGTCATGCTGAGTTTAATGGAATGGGAGGCTGAACTTCAGGCTCAGCATAGCCCCCACTTCTGAGCAGGTACTTGTGCTAACAGAGACAGGTGATGGCCATCAGTCCCTGGGAGGACCATAAGGCTGATGCCTGAGAAGGTCTGGCAGGGAAGATGATGAAAGCATGATGCTGAGATGTTGAAGATCATTGCACTTTTGAAGGAGAAGGAAAGAAGAGCTTTGCTCTCTCTGGTGACAAAGCATGTTCCTTGTAGCTTGGCTCTTTCTTCTGACTGCAGAAATCAAAGAAGAAGCAGATTAATTTTGCTCTCAGGAGGCACCCAAAGACAAGACCAACAGTGAGTGAGCCTGCAAGGAGTCCACAGTGAAGTCATGTGGCACCCGTGGGATCAGGAGCTCCCACTGCCAAAGAGTTTGCAGCCGGGTGCCCATGGAGACTGCAGGTGGGCAGCAAAGGGGTGGTTAATGTCACCCATCGAGAACAGAGCAGACACTCAGTTCTTGGAAATAAATCCCATGTTCAAGTAGTCAGCTCTGAAGGTAGGTAGGAAGGGCCAAACATTTCTCTCCTTATCTGGGATGTCCCGAGGACACCCTGACTGTGCCACCACAGCCCCTCAGTGGTAGTCTGGGACCCAGCCAGGCAGCCCCCAGAGTGCCTCACAGGAAACTGAGAGCCTGGGGCCACCCAGGGCCACCCCAGCCTGCCCCAGCATGGTCAAGGACAGCAAGGTCCCCACCCCCAAGCATGGTGAGCCACTTTCCTCCTCTTGTTTCCCCCAACCTGTTGCAGGTTTATGGGTTTCCTCTCTCATGTCAACTCTACTGCTGCTT
Organism: Eopsaltria australis; assembly: GCA_034509425.1. NCBI lineage: Eukaryota > Metazoa > Chordata > Aves > Passeriformes > Petroicidae > Eopsaltria > Eopsaltria australis. The sequence continues at coordinate 438,166 of JAVTVJ010000172.1, read as the reverse complement.
CATTGTCTGAGGTACAGGGGGGCAGGTCTGGCAGGGAAACCATCCTTCAAAGAGCTAAAAAGTGAAAAAAAGACAATTCATGTCTCTCAAGCTGTTCTCACAGCCTTTCCTAGCCCAGGTTGAGCACCTTGGGGTGAGGGACAACAGAAGTGTCAAAAGCTGCTCCTTCCTTTCATTTTAAAAATCAGAAAACAAGACTCAAATTATTTTTTGCCTTCCAGGCAGGAAGTGACCCATACTCATCCTGCAGCACCCAGAACTGGCAGGTTGGGGTCTGGGTGGGTGGGTAACTCATTGCCCCTCATTCCAGGATCAGGAGCATTGAAGATAGTGGGTTGGCGCATCACGCAGCTTTTAGGAGTGACTTGCCCGCCAGAGAGAGGTGGGTTTGATCAGTATGGGAATACTGTTTATTGGGAAGAATTGAGAACTTTTCCTTAAATTAAAAAAAAAAAATAAAAAAATAAAAAAATAAAAAAAGGAAAAAATTTGAGTCAGTGTGTTTCTCTCGCCTGCAAGATGCCCATGAGCTTTTGTGTCTGTTTAGCTGCAATCTCCTGCTTTCTTTGTTGTCGGAGCGCATTTCACTCTCGTGTCAAAGTGTGTCAACTCTAACCTTTCCTTCTGCAATGCTGGCACCCCTCCAGCCCCCAGACCCTGCTGCCTCAGCCAGCCACAACACCCCCCGCATGGCGAGCAGGCACCTCCTCCCCCTCAGCACAGGCAGAAAGGTAATTAAAACTGTTTAGGTATTTTTGTTGTTGCTGTTGCTGTTGTTTTCTGAGGCTCAACAGCGTAAATGTGACTTCTGCTCAATTAAGCTCTGGGATAAAAATAAAAGAAAATAAGGTCTTAAAGCAGTTCTTTATTTCTGCACATTAAAATTGGAGTCTGAGATTTACTGAGAACCCCTCCTACCACCCACATTGAAGGAAACCTTCAAATAAAGATGTCTCCAGCCAAAATGACCATTATTATCCGCAAGCAGGCACATATATATACACACACACATATATAAATGCATATATACACATGCACACATACCTATATATAAACCCCAAATCTGTTTGTGCCTATTCCTGCTAATGCTAAGGGTACATTCCTCCCCATTACAACAGCATTTGCACATTTATAGGAGGAATAAAGAAGGAAAAGAAAAAAGATGCATGATACACGCGGAGGAGCCTTTCCTCTGCCATCCAGAGAAAGAAGAACTAAAAGGATTATAAAAGTTCAGATTAAAATGATATAAAATCTAGCATTTGGCTCCAACACTAGTGCCTTGGTCCTCTGTAGCTAATCTGTATGCACTCTGTGACCTCCTCGCAGCGAACCCTGCTAAATATATTATTCCCACGGGGGCTTTCACTGCTGCTTGGTGTCAGAAATCAATATGTATGAGGCGCGTGGATGGGAATTTCTAATAGATCTGCCTGGCCCTGTGCTGCTTTTCAATATCTGCCTTGGACTATTAGTGCCGGCTCGGTGCCTGTGAAATAACCGAGATAATCTTTTAAGGTGCACTGTTAAGGTGGAACCTAAATGTTGCAGTTTCAATTAAAACAAAATATATATATATATTCATAAATCAGTCAGCACTGTGCGTAACCTTGTGTGCAGCCCGATTATAAACAATGATGGGGATTAAAGCATTAGGGCAAGTATGCTAATGTCTAGATTTCTGAGGAAGAGCTTCAGTTTCTTTCTTTTTTTTTTTATTAACGGAAAATTGCATAGATTCACGAGAGGAGGGGGGAGGAATTAAAAGTGGAGGGAATGAGGGATGGCACACTGTCTGTGCGATCGCCTCCATGCCGGCGGAGCCGCGGAGGTGAAAGAGTGAGATCGCTGTGTTACTGCAGATAATGCACCCATTTTACCTAAGCGACACCAGACCGTGCCTCTGCAACGCTCTCCATTTTAGACTGGTTTGTGCACAGTGGAGTTACTGCCTGAGTGATCCCGAGTGGCTTTTGGGCGGTTTGTTGGGTTTTTTCGATGAGGGGGGGGAGCCTTTTTCAGTTATTGCATTCTTGCCCCCAGCTGTTGTTTCCCCTCACTCTTGTGAAGGTGCTGAAGGTGGGCAGGAGTGTGCAGGTTGATGGGTGCCCCCACAGCCCCCACACCAGGGCAGGGTGTCCTCCCTGTGCAGGCAGGCAATGGAGCGAGGCTCAGGGCTGGGAGCTGGCTGAGGGGAAAGCTGTGTCCTGCTCTTCCATTCCCCTTCTCACTCTTTGTTCTCAGTTGAATGCACAGAGGAAGCTGGCTCAGCTCAGTGCACAGAGGTGCGGCTATAAAAGCAATAACTTGCTAAAGGACCTCTCGCTCCCCCTTCTTTTTTCTCCTTTTATTAGGGGAAAGGTAATCACTAATCCATGCATGTGCTTCCCCAGCTTTACAGGCGGCCAGGCTGAGTTCAGCCCCACGCTGGAGATGACAAGTGGAGAGTCACCACCCCAGAGGACCCGTTCTAGGCATGTTTAGCTCCGCTGCCCTTGCAAGGTTGTCACCCTACCAGAGGTTGAAGAACTGGCAAACAGCGCTGGTATTTTTCTTTCCCCCTCTCTTCTCCTTGCACACTTCACTTAGCACGGCCCAATCCACCTGACAACTCTCCAAAGTGCCCTGAACTGCTTGTCTGGCCTGAGCTGGAGGCAGTGGGGGGCAGGGCAGCAGCCCACCATTAAGGATGTGGGTCTGGGGAGAAGCATAGGGAGAAATCTCTAACCTAGGAGTGCTCACACTGTGTCAGGCCTGTCCATCAGGATAAAACCAAAAGGCTCCAAAAGGAGGTTTTACACATTCGAATTTCACAGCAACCCCTTGAAATGAGAGGAAGATGGAATGGGATCTGTTTTGTTCTGTTTTACCTAATAACTGTGTTTTTCTCCACAGGTGCCATGACCCTGCAGGATGCAGCCCTGCTCCTGGAAACAGAAACCCATCAGTGTTACCTGAGAAATATGAACATGGCTTTTGAGACACTCTTCTGGGTCTGCTTCAGCTTCTGGTTAAGCATTAGCGTGGTGCACAGACATAAAGTAAAAAAAAAAAACCAAAAAAACAAATCAAACAAAACAAAAAAATACTCAGGGTGGTTTTTTGGTTTTTGAAGCTTATTGTTTTGTTTGTTTTCTTTTCTTATGCTTAGCAATAAATAAGCCACAAATCTCTCTAGTCCCTGAAAAATTTCACCTGAATACACTTCTGCCCCACGCACTGTATTTAAATAGATCAGAGCTGCAAAGCTCAATTCTAGATTTAAAAATCCACGTGCAAAGATTGCAGGTATTTCCACCCAGGGAGTGGCTTTCCAGCAGCTCCTCTGGAAAACAGGACCAGGCAGGGATGTGTGCACATCTCGGCTCTGCTGTCTAAGGTCCTGGTCCAGCACAGAGGAAACACTGTTGATGGCCATGGGAACAAAATTCCAGGTGTGCAGTGGATTAACTATCCCTTGCATCTGGGAAAATGCAAATGTTTACAAAGGGCTCCACCATCGCCGGTGGTTTTATCCCAGATGCTGAGAGACAGCTCACTCTCTGCCTCAGCTTCTCACAGTATTTATAATACAAACACTTCTAATCTAAGGAACGCAATTCCCAACAGTTTAGTAGGGCTGAAGTTCCCTTCCCACCTCCCCTTTCCCAACCCATCAATTAGGTAGGTATATGTGAAAACAAACAACCTATGTGTTTTCTGCATCTCTAAGGAGGTGTAATGGTGCAAAGTGCTGGTTATGTGCGTTTACTGATGGGAAAAGGGGAGCAGAGTGGGTCTTTGCAAACTGCAGGTTTGGTTTTTCCACGAATGCTGAAAAAGAACAGCTTTCAGGAGCATAGGCAGGGCTGGAGAAGGAAAGGGCAGGGGAAGGGCTTGCATGTGTGCCACAGCTTTGCAGAGTGGACATGGTGCTGCCAGCAGCAGGTGTGGTGGGAATGAGATCCAGAACTCAACCCTGATGCCCTGGATGGAGCAGGTATCAGGCTGTAGCCTAGAAATATTCCCCTCCCGGGGTGTGGAAATCCCTCACCTTTTTTTCCTGATCCATTTAGTCTCCTGTCTTTATCTTCATGGCAGCAGAGTAGGCCATGGGAGTCCCTTAAGGCCCACAGCTGATGGTCACTTCTAGTTTGCTTTGCTTTAGTCCATGCTGACCACCAGAGCTCAACTACAGACTTGAGTCCGTATTTTAAAAAAAGAATTCCTTTAATCCATTTTAAAAATCCACACTCACACCTATACTTCAGAGAGGTTGCACACCTTCAGTTCTCAAAGAGACCTCCAAAGCAGCAAAAATCCATGTGGGGCTCCATCAAGCCAGTGAGTGACACATGAAGCACCCCTTGGTCTTGAGTGACTCTCGTGGTGTGAAATATCACCAAAGCGTAAAATCACGTGTGCACTTATCAAAACAGCGTGTGAGCCATTACTGACAAAACCACTTGAGCTGTCAGGAGGAGCAGCCTGCAGAAGGTGGCCCAGCTGCTCCTCACGCCTGCCACTATCCCGTGCCGTGTCCACGCCATCGCAGCACCGGGACAAGCGCCCGCCGAGGCAGAGCGCTGCTTCGTCTGACCTTTTGCCACGACCTCTGCCTTATTGCCTCACACACCACATTTGCAAAGATGGGATTTGACAAGAAGTGTCACGTCCCTTCCATCCTAAAGGCAAATAAATGTCCCTTTCGATCACGGCTGTCACACGCCGCTCATGCCTGAGTGACACCCCAGCCCAGCAAATTACTCCTACCCTAGTTGCTGCCAGCAGCGGAAATGCAGCTGGTTTGGAGAGACTCCTGGATAAAGGCAGAACCAGAAGCAAACCCAGACTACAGGTCCACCCTGCAATACTCACATGCAATGTAGGTACCATCAGCACCCAAATAAAAAATCTCTTTTGCAGTAAGCATGACCTTTTTGAAGGTGGGCATTCTACAGCCATGCTGTGAAGGGAAACATGGTTAAATTGGAGAGGCATCAGCATAGGAGGCAGCCACCACCCAGAACAGCCCCTGTTTATTGAGGCACAGCTTTGGGCTTTCCTTGCGTGTCCTGGGGAAAATAGCTGCCACTTCCTGGTGCATGTTGAGATCCTTTTCCCACCCTGTTGCAGGGAGTCCCTGCCACACCACATGAACAGCATTGCAGCTCCCTGAATTCCCCTCTGGTGTCCTACCGAGGTGCTGCCTACACCTCTGTGGGCCAAGGAAGAGCCAGAACAAAAATGGGCTTGAAAGCTGCTTGTGACAGGTGTCCATTAGAGTACGAACGAAGCAAAAATGTGATCCAAACCCAAAACAGAGAGTCCAGAGCAGCACCAGATAGTGCAGAGCCTTGGGGTCAGCACAGACATTGTGTCACACTGCATCTCTCCTGTGCCAGGCCCATGGCCAGAACTGGGTGTCCCTGCAGGGCATTTCCTGGAAATGTGGCCATAGGCCAGACTCCTCAGACACTGGGAAGGGCTATGAGGAGCAAGTGCATCTCTTGAGGGGCCAGGGAGAGGCAAATGCTCTGATGCAGCCCGGGAAGAGAGCCCAGTTGGGGCTGCGGGCAGGGCCAGGAACCCAGGTGCACCTACAGGGTCACGGCCATGCTAATTTCCTCTGTACACACCCGGACAGCACCTGTTGGGCAATTTTTTCCTCTCCTATTTCCTCTCCTGGCAGTGCTGCCACCTTCCTCAGATGAAGGGGTGCGGGACTGACTGACAGCACAATTCCCAGCACAGCAAGTGATGCATACATTTGATAAGGGCTGCTCTCAGGGTTGTTTTTTTTTTAATACCTGTCTGCCCCTCCAGAGCTGTGGCACCTTTATTTGTGGGGGTGCATGTTTTAAGCAGTGTTCCAGCACTCCTTCTCTGGCTAAAGTACCCCCACCTAAAGCTCTCCATCCCTGCCACAGCTCTGCTTACTGCCCTGGCAGCACTGGCCATCCTGACCCCAACCTGGGTTTCCCATTAAAATCCTCCTGGGATCAGCTCCTCCCGGGGCAGAACCCGCCGGGGTGAGGGGCGGCAGGAGCTGCAGGCACCGCTGGGCTGGGCTGGGCTGCCCCTGCTCCTGGGCCTCTCGGGAGGCAAAGCAATTCATCTCAGCCCTTCTCGGCAAATTACTCCTGTGACCACACAACGCGAGCCGGCCATTCAGGCTGAACCCCGGCCGTGCATTATCCGGACGGCGAATCCCGCTGAGCCTGGCAGCTCAGCCCTGCTCCCGCAGCTCACCCTGCCTCCCAGAAGGCAGCTCCCAAGAGCTGCTGCTGTGGCAAAGGCAAAACTCCATCCAGTGGAAAGCAGGCAAAATTTTACATCTCCCAGCTTCCCCAAAAAATTATGAGCGCAGGTGCTGCCACAATTGCATTCACTCCCAGCTGCTCCAGCTGCAAGCTGGAGGTGCCCACTGAAATACCCCAGGAAGGGGCTTTCTGCATTGCTTCAATATTGGTGCATGGATTTCCAGGGAGAGCAAGGCCAGACTCATGGAATTGCTCAACTGCACTAATCAAGGTCTGTTTTCCCCTGTTTCTCCCCATAAGGAAATGGGGGTTACAGAACCAGTCAGTGTCAAGGGCAGGAAGGGAAGCGGAAGGAGGGGAGAGAAAGAGAAGGAGTGGGAACAGAGTCAAATTGAACAGTGTATCTTTAGAGAAGTAAAATGTAGGGTTAGACTAACTAACCTAATCTCCAGCCTAGCACTGCCTGTTAGCACTCACGTGTTCACACAGATGACAAGCAAATGCAAATGCTGTGGGATGTGGTGGCACCGATGTGTCCAACAGCAGAGATGGTCCTTGGGCTGTGCCTGGTGTGCTCGGACAGGCAGGGGCACTGGCACAGAGGTGGCTGCAGGCATACCTGCAATCTCTGCAGCAACATGTGCCCATAGTTCCACCCCTGCTTCTCTGCCTGGAGGTGTCCCTGGCCCCAGGCTCCAGCAGCAGAGAAGCCCCATCTGTACAGGACAGCCCAATGTAGCAGCTGCTGCCCTTGCCAGCCAAGCCAGGAGCCAGCCAGCTGCATTTGGTGACCCTGTAAGGCAGTCCTCCTGGGCATGTTTCAGCCCACAGTTTCTCCTTTCAGCCCCATGGGCTGTGCCAGGGATGCTCAGCTCCTGTGGTTATCTCAGGTGAAAGCAAGATTACCAACCCCAGTGGCTTTTCCCCTGTCTCCTCCCTAGTTCCCAGAAGAGGTTTTGGGCAGCCCAGTTGGGACACAGCCTTGAGCAGCCTGCTGCTGTTTTCCATGGCTATTGGCAGCTCTGGTGCCCAGCTCAGCTGGGCTATGAAAATAGAGCTGTGATGGCATCAGGCACAGGCATGTCCCTGGTAGGCTCAGATGGGGATTGGCTTTGCTCCCTGAGACAGTCCTCTCCTGCAAAAGTGGCAAACACACAAGTGGTAACAAAAGCATTCGAGGTAAAGGCGTTGCAGAAAGGGAATTCAGAGGACAAACATCATGTTCTGGGCTAAAAAGAGCCAAACAAAAAGCATTTACCAGGGCAAGTTTCCTATTCCCATCTCCTCGCAGATGAAGTCTGCTGCTCCCCGGCCACCTCCCCACTCATCTGCAGGCAGAAGCAGGGGAAAGCAAGCAACACTCTGCATTTAGAGTAATCTAAGAAAAATGCCGACCTGCCACGGCCAGACAAGATTGCTTTTGCATGGCTCTGGATTCCAGACTGTGCCACTTCAATGCTCAGAGCCTGAAAGACCACTGAGGCTTGGCACAGCCCAGTGCAGCCACTGCAGCAAATGGAAATGCTCCTCCAGCAGCAACAGCCAAACGCAGCATCCCCAGGTGCCAAAAGCCATGAGTTTTGACCCCTGCACCAGCAGAGGGGCAGGAGCAGACTCCAGTTCCACAGGTGTGGTAATAGCAGAAGAAGGCACTTAGCCCTTCAGAAAAATAATGTAGAGGAAGAGCAAGGAAAAAAATTCTTCCTTTAGTTGAACAGACACCAGGAACTCCAAGGCCCACTTTGTTTAAGGGGAAGATATTTGAAGGAGTAGCAACAACCCAGAGGAGGAAGAACCACAGTGCTGTACATCCCACATCGTGTGCAGATTGCTGCCAAATTGGTGGGAAGGTGACACATCGCAGGGAGAACAACAACTTTAAAATAATAATTAATGAATTATTACTGACAATTGGAAAAAAAATCCCAGTCGCTTATACAAATGAATGTTGGCTTCTGGAGTTTCTAGAGATAATAAATATTTAAACACCTCCCTTGTTTTAACATAAAGCAGAAGAGAAATGCAGGAACCGCGGTGGGAGCGGTGAAGTGTCAGAACAGCAGCACGGAGCATTGGATCAAACCGTGGCGGAGGCTCACACCCCATCAGCAGGGAGCAGGGAGGGGGCCACAGCACCCCTGGAATGGCACTGCCAGGGCACCACCATCGCTCCCAGCACGTTCCTATTAACACCCACCCTGGATATAATCTGCCTCTGTGCTCAGCACACGAGGAAGCTGACAAGCTGGGTTGCTAGTTCTTTTCAGAGGAGCCAGAGACAGAAATTGTAGCCCTCACAGTGCATGTGCAAGGAGAGCATCTCTTCTGCCTGCTCCTTGTGGCACAATTTGGCAACTCTGGGAAGCATTTTGGTTGGGGCTGCCACAGCCATCTGCTTTCCTTGCCCAGCTTTTCCTTGCCATCATTTAAATGGTTTTTTATGCAAAGAGGATTCCCACCCAAAAATCCCTGACCCACCCCAGCTGCTTCTAGCCTTGCTGGTAGAGAACCAGCAGAGTTCCCCCATGCAGAGCTGCACAATTTACACCCTTCTCGCTCCCTCCTTTACTCCTAGCAAAGCTGGTGGCAATATCTGCAGTTCACATCACCTAAAGTGCCTATTACAAGGTCCCATTTTTGGTGGTTCATAGCTTTACTCAGACCTTTAATCCTGCAGGCTGAAACCTTTCAGGCAAGGCATCTGCCTCCAGCTCAGTGCCTGCCTTGAGCTAGGTGTTCTTTCAAATTCCTAGCAAAACCAACTCAGCTGTTTCCAAGAAAATAATTAGGGGAAAAAATAGCTAAGACCTGGCTTTTTTCAACCTCTTTTCCAGAACCCTAGCTCTGGCTGGAGAAAGTTTTGGACATGCCAGTGATGGATCAAGCACATGTCTTACTCCCTGCCCCTTAGAAGTCACCCTAGATTTTCTCAGCACCAGCAATTTAGGACGTATGTAACCTACATATTCACTGCTATCATTGCAATCTGCATCAGCTGCCTGACACTGCCACACTGGAGATGTAAAAAGTTCAACATTGACTGTGTCAGCCCAGTACCTGCCACTATTTCCCCGTGGAATCCAGTGGCACAAGCAGAAGAGCAGCAGACCACACACTTGCAGGGGCACCGCTCCACACACCAAACACCTACCTACCTACCTACCTTGTAGGTGCTCCAGCCTCCAGGAGCTCAGGCCTCTGTGCAGCTGCAGCCCCATCACCTTCCCAGGACACAAAGCACGGAGCTGGGGACTGCTGCAGGAGCCACAGCATCTGCCATATCTGCCTTCCTCTAGGGAAGAGAGGAGTTAAAGGAAGGAAATACAGGGAAAAGGGAACAAAGAATGAGAAAGAGTGAGCAAATGAGCTTTTTCCTCTGCCTTGCTGGGGGAGCTGCAGTTTTCTCTGGTTGCTGCAATTCTATCTTATGTTATTGAAGCAAGATGTGCTGGGTCACAACAGGAAAAAAAATCATCAGCTAATAGTCCTGCTTGTGCTTCATCTCTCTGGTGAGAAAGCCTCAGGATCATCCCCGTCTTCTAAAAGTCATTCTTCCCAGCAGAACTAGGAAAGGCAGGGACCAGAGCAGTGGTCCCCAAAGATCCCTGTCTAGGACAGCTGTGCCACTGGCAGGGTCAGTGTTCAAGGAGGCTGGGTCCTGTCCAGTCCAGCTGTGCCATTCAGTGATGCTTGATCTCACTGCTTAAATTCAAGGCCTGAAAGCTGGCAAAACATGAGCCCTCCTTCTGCTCCTAAATTCTCATCTGTTCTTTAGTGAGATTAAGATTACCTGTGCGACTGGGCCTCCAGTAGACTGAAAAATACAATTTTTATGCATGATGTTTGTGACACACTTCAGATGAACATATGGAAAGGATGATGACTTCTTTACATCAGAGGACTACATGTAGTTGTGTGCAGGCATCAGGCCGACCTGTTTTAGCTTTGCTGCCTCTCCCTGCAGAAAGTGCCATTCCATCCCAATGGCCTCTTTGCAGAGACCATGTAAAGGGTTATCAATTACTGCCAGCTTCCTCATCTACTGAGATGCCTTAAACAGCTATGACATGAGAATTCATGTCCCTGCTGTTCACTACACTTGGTATTGCTGAGCTGCTTGAGTCTGAACTAACCACCTAAAAAAGAAAATACTCCACCACCTGCAGAGTCATTTCTGACCAGACATTTGCCAGGCACGGCAGGTCAGGGAGCGTCAGACTCCAGGAGCGTGAGAAGATGCTGGCCCTGGCCCTGTGTGTGCTGCGAGACCGCCTGGCCGTGTGTGCTCCAGCTGTGCCTGCGCCGACACTCAGCCTGCAACCAGCATCTCCTGGCCACAGCCAGTGAGCCACACTGGAGGCAAATGCTCTGCTTAATTGGTCTCAGCTGGAAGCTGCCCTGTGCATGTCAGCGTGTTTAAGAAAGCAGGTCTGCAGGAGAGAAGACACCAGAGTAACCAATTAGAGAAAAAAACCCGACTTCCCTTCCCCCTCCTTCCCAGCCCTAAGCCCTGGAAGTTTGTTTTATTTTTAAGAAGGAGTGTTTCTCACAGTTGATGAAATCAACTTGAGAATAAGGTTTTGTTATTGGTATTTCCACATCGAGTACTGACAGCATTTGTGGAGATAGTTACAGAGACCTGGTTAAATCAAGTCAAGGTTTGCACCTTTGTTTCTTCTTTTTTGTGGTGGTTTTTTTCCTTAAAAAAGAGGAAAGAAGTGACACCAGGAAACTCTTCATCCAGTTCAAATCCAAGTTTATTAGCCTGTAAAAGTCTGTTTCCACACAGTAATCATAAGAAATGAATGAATGTTTATGGAGCGTAGCATAAAAATATACGGAGTCAGCCATAGGTTGGAGTTTATGATTGCTCACAAAAATTAATCAGATCACATGGCATTGCATCAGAAAGGCAAATCAGTCCTAGGAATGCAAACAATCAGGATAAAAAGGCAAAACAAGTAAGAGCAGAGTATCAGAAAGCAATAATTAGTTCACCGTTCCTAATGTGCATGACAAATTTTTCTAGATCAGGTTATTTACTCACTAATTCTCCAAAAACAGGTTGAAATCCAATTGTAATAATTTTGCATTAAACCCGGTCAACATGTCAGCTGCTCAAACTCACTACCAATCTCTAGATATGACCATTAAAATGTAGGCACATAAGAGACTAGGTATGCTTAATAGCCCAGCTCCTTCTCCTACAGCCTGGTGGCCACCAATACCCACAGCTATAAATCAAAAGCCAACACAAGACAAGTGGGTCGAGATGTTCTAGTCCCTGTCTGGACATGTGAAAACCTTCTCTCTTCTTAAAAACTTCCAGTGTGCTACGGCTCCTCAGATCTGGGGAGGTTCACGTCTCTGCTGGCACAGCAAACCTGACCCCTGCATGGGAAGGGGTGTTGGACACCTGGCATAAACCTGTGTGTGTCACATGTACCAGGGAGAGGGCAGTGGGAACGTCCCCTGGGTCCTGTTTGCTTTAGTGCTGATGTTCTTAGGGTTGTGTCCAATTGCCAAGCTGAGGAATAGACTTTGCTCACAAGCTACATCCAATGCAGAGAAGACCTCTGTTAGGAGATTTGGGCAAGCACCAGGAGTTTCTGACCTAGACTAACTCCTCTCTCTTCCCAAAGGAAAATGTCTAGTCAAAAAGTGATGTATTTCTTCTAATGCTTTGGGCTTTCCTGAAGAAGTGCAGAGGGTTAATGTTATCAACTCCATAAAGAGAGCAGACTTAAAGGAGAAAGGGAAGCAAGGCTTTCTTTTCAAATGTAGGATGCTTATACATATCATAAACCAAGCTGGGGAGAACTGCACCAAATAATTAATCCAGGCTCTGACTGACATCATACTTGCAGATCCTTCTCCAGAATTCGGCTGAATTTTCTATCAAAGATCCTTGACTCTGCAAGTCAAGGCCTTGTACAGGCCAATGAACCAACAGCCACAGCATCTTCTATTAGAGAGAAGTCATATTACACTAAGAAGTACCTTCAGAGCTGGTTGGGAAATTAACCCATTAAGGCTAACTTCTGAAACTTGTTTTTCAGGAATGGGCGGTAGCATGACAAACACTTCCTGCTTATTACATTAATAAAAATGTGACAATCCTTTACTGTCATCTGAGAACTTAGAAGAGCAGTGAAAATCTTCTAGAACATCCCAGCTTTTTCAGGCAATCTATAGAGATCCTTGTCTTGCAAGAATAACATTTTGCTACCTGCATTTCCTTCATTCTGCCTTCCTTGGGCAAAACTGCTCTGCTGAAGCACCCAGCGACCCAGCCTAGTGTGCCCACCCTAAAAACCAAGTGGCAAACCAAGACAAAGCTACAGTGGGAGCAGATCCTGCAGCACTTCATCTTTCTTTCCTCAGATAGTTCCAGTGGTCTCAAACACCATTGTACGTTCTGCAGTTATTACCGAGAATTTCTTTCCATTATAGATTTTGGGGCCATCTATCAGTGCACACTGGTGACTGAGTAGATCCTTACAGTGAAGTAAGATCAAACTTATAACTAAGCCACCTATATAATATCCTCCAATTCCACAAAGCTATCTGGTAAAGCCCATGGGAACATGGGGAGGACTGGAGCCTCCCAGAAGGCACACTGCCCTGTATCACTAGACTGTTCATAATTGCAGACTTGTTCCTTGAAAATATATAAGACAGCACTGACATGGCTAGTGGCAAAACCAAAATGAGCCCCACACAGCCTAGAAGAATTGAGTTTCCACACAAAAGGGTATTTTCCTTCCTTTAATAGGTTCAGTAATAAGTTTGTCAGTTTTGGCTTTGAAGAATTACCTGCTTCTTGACTTCTTTATTTTTAGTTGCTTAGCTTTGCTGGGTTTTTTTTAATTAAAAAATAAAAGCTGTAAAAAAATAGAGGTAGTTTTAAACTGCAAGGTTCATATCTAGGGCGAGTATTTCTTCGGAGCTGAGGGACGTTTTTCATTCAGACTAGTATAAAACAATACTTGAGGGGAAAAAATGTTGAAAGAGAAAGCATTAAAAGAATAGGAACTCAGAGACCTCTTCCTGCTTCCAAATCGACCGTCTCATGAAATGAGTGTATTTCCACCCTGTGAATTCTATATTTAATCCAGAGAGATCACTGAGTATGCCTGAGCAACCTGGCAGCCCTTTTCCTCCTCTTCAAACAGACCTCAAGATTCACTCTTGTCTAATGAGCGGTCTACGTCTCCCAAGAACATATATCCTTACGGATTTCGATGAGAGCAGACAGGATCAGTGGAAAATCCACTTCTGTTCCTTTTTCTTTTGTTGCTTTCTTTAAAAAACAAAAGGATACACCAAGGCTCCCCCTGGAAAATCAGCTGGCATTGAAAGCATCTCACAGACTAAAGGACCTACCTCGTTTTTCAAACTCGTTCAAAATTCTGTTTTGGCACCTAAGAGCAGACTTTCTGTTGATTAAAGGAATAGTCATAGAAAAATGACATTCCAAATTCCACCAAAATCAGATTACGTGCTGCCAGCCCTGTCATGAACTTTCCCACCTATCTGAAGTTGCTGCAATGCCAGCAAATAGTATGGGGAAACAAAATGTCAAGAGGAAAGCATTTCCTTAGCTATGTATAGTTTCCGAGACAGGTAAAGAGCTGAACTTTGAACTGAGAAGCAGAAAAACAAAAAGGAAGATAAGGTTGTCATTCTCTCACAAACCATATTTGTAATTCCAAATACTCCAACAGCAACAGGATGATCTATCCTCAGGACTATTGTTTGTTGCAAGAGCTACAGATGAGATTTCACCTTTGCATGCTTCTCCCTACAAAGCTAACTGCTAATTTATCACACCACCCTCACTAGTCCACTCTTTTTATACAACACAGGTCTGCATTAATGGGTTTAAGGCTGTTCTTTAATCAGTCTTGCTCCTACTTCACTAACCTTTCACAGCCTCAAAATCTCAAAGTAACATTCCTAGTTGAGAAAAGGCAGTATTTTTTTCTGCTATTTTAAAAAATCCAGAGTACGATGTTACCTTCAGTTATACAACTTATGGGGTTTCCATCAATTGCCAATTGAGGAGGAATAAGCTCTGTGGCTATTGTACCATCACTTCATAAGCATTCATTCCCATATGCAAGACTGAGGTCAGCATTTGGACCTTCTCGCTCATTTTGAGGGTTCTTTTGTAAAAGAGGTTTTCTTTGTTTAAGATCCCACAAACAGGACCTGTTTATGGAAAAAGAGAGATATTTTGAATACTAAAGTCCTTTATTCAACAACACAGAAATATCACAAAAACAACTTTACTGGGCAAATTGAATGTTTTTATACAGTTTTGTACATGCCCCATAAGTGATTATTTTTTCATAAATACACTGTTTTCCAAAACTGTTTTTTTCCATAATTGCACAAGCATACATACACCTTACACAAATATCTATTAGAAAATTTAATAGATAACTGCACAGTTCAGAAATAGGAGAACACTGTGAAAGGAGTACATTTCTGTGGCCCATGTTTCTGAAAATACCCTCCTAGTTCCCTGCAATTGTGAAAATGGAGTACTTTCTAACATAGGAGCTGTCTTTTGTTCACTAAGAATACAGTAGAGCTCAGCGTGAAACTGCCAAATTTAATAAAAACAAAATCTGAAACATTTAGCTGTTACATGAGAACCCACTGTTTGATATCACTATGCATCTAGCCATGATCAAAGACCCACTACTGCTTTTTGCTGAATGCATTCGACCCTGAATGGTATGTTCATTTAACTACTTTCTTTCTTCATTATTTGATTACAGATATAGCCCATTTAAAGACTTTACATTCTTCAACATTAATTGTAGGACTTACATACCAGGGGGTCTGCACAAAAGGGAGTATTTTCCCTCATAGGGAGGGTCTGTTATTAATTGACAGAATGGGTACATGTGCCTCCCTTTCAAGCTTACCATTTTTCATAAGTTTATCTGGGGTATGCCAAAAATGCTTCCACTAGTCTTAGCTCTCACACCTAGAAGACAGAAAGAGTTCTGCTTTGTTTTTGCCCACACCCTTTTTTTTTTTTGACTTTTCACTGTGAGAATGAAAAACAGAGAAGAATAGAAATTTTCACTCTGGAAAACTGTATTGGACCGTGTGAAAAGCACAAATTTGGTAATTAGAACTTGACAATAATCCGATTGACAAATATGTATATAAATGGGGAGGGTGGGGAGAGCAGTGGGGAGAGACAGGCCAGAAAATGGATTTCCTTCTTCAAACATCACTAATTAAAATGCTCTATGCACACTACATCATATAAATACTGTTTCAGCAGAATCTAAAAACCTGGTGGTGCAAAGGAACAACATCTGAAATGAAAACCATATGGGTAAATCAAAGAAAAATCACCTCTCATTCATTTTCAATAATTAACAGGTATGCTTTTTTGTGTGTTTAACAATTTTGAATTGACATGTAAAACACCACAATTACGATATACAGATCCATCAGTTCTTTAAAACAAAACAACAAAACCAAAAAAAAAGGAACCACAACAAGACATGCAACATTAGGGTATTAGACAGTAAGTACATTGCTATGAGTATCTTTGTACACCTAATGTAGCCTGAACTTTGCCTCTGCTTCTGTAAGAGCAAGGAGAGTTTTCCAAAGAGCCAGGCAAGCTTACCAGCCAGATGTGCAAATAAGGCTTCAGTTTATAAATCAATCAGCACTTTGGTAGAGAAGACCTTGCAGAGCTTGTATTGGTCTAGTGATCTAGTAACCAAAAAAAGTCTCCAAAACAAAAAAAATCCATACACGGCTGCCATACAAACAGACACAAAGCTCATTGAATGGGCACTGGATGAGTATTCAACTGAGGATCTCACAAACTATAAGAGGGGCACCACAATAGAAGCATTTTAAGTGTGACATTCCACCTCTGAAGCCATGTATGTGACATCATATGATGCAAGGACACAGACACATCCATTGACCCTAAGCAGAGGATGCCGGTTTAAGCCCAGCCCGACCATGCCCCTCCAGTTACCCTGGGTCACCCTGCTCTGCCCACTCCTGCTGACACACACGTGACCTCAGGAGGTTTCTCCTCCTCCATCCCTCCATCTTCACTTTCTGGGCTGTTCCCAACACCTGCCAGCCCTCACTTGTCAAAGCTGGCATCTTCCCTACCTGCACTATAGCATTTCCAACCCATCTCTTGTGCTTCACCAAGCGTGACCAGGGGCCAAAGGCTGAAGTACTTAGCAAAAACTGGAGAAAGTGCCGAAACAGTAGGAGATTTGCATGTGCTGTGCAACATTAACTGGTTATTTCCATGCCCAGCACCTTGTCTGTGAAACTACTGGTAGTCCTATCTCATATAAAATTATAAACCCATCAAATACATCACTTACTTTGATAGCATGGCCTTCTCACTCGTGAGTGGTATGACAAAGCCAAGCAATAAAAAGTGATGATCAACTTATAATAAGTATCCCTAAGTAAAGAATCCTCCATATTTTTTATGGCATGTCAGCTATATACCTCTGTGTGCTGCCTTTCCACAGAGTAGACATTTCTTCCATGCAGCTAGAACAGGAAGAATAACGGCAAATCATTTTTGTGGGGGCCTAAGAGACCAGTCATTCAGCAAAGCTGAGATCAGTGGACCAAGAAACATGTGCGGAGAAGTGGTCATTTTTAAAAAGAAAAATTCATTTTTATACTGCAAAAATACCCAGGCTCTCAAACGAGCACAAGTGCAAGTGAGACCCAAACCAGTCCAACTGTCAAAACTCACTTAACTGTGAAGTGCTTCACCTGAACCAAAAATATGGCATTCCACTTTATAAAATATTTACTTCATTGACTGAAAATGTTACATAAGATCTCATAGGTGAAGGGTAATTAAGCTGGGTCACCATTTTTCCTAAGGTCTCATACTCTGTTTTGCATCCTAGAACAACTATTTAGACGACTGGTTTTGCACATCCCCCTATGCTGGGCACTCCAGCTCAGAGCATAGTGAAAAACAAGTCAGACACCAGACAGCATTTTTGCAGAGATACCCCTCTGTAAAGCTCCTTTGGAAGAATGCAAGTGCACAAACCACTATTCTAATATAGTGCTTGAAAGATTAATTTTAAGTGTAATGTTTTCCCCTCTCACAACACCACAACAGAAGGTAATTGCTAGATGTGTCACAATCTTTTTATCTTGGAAAACTTGGCATCAAGTCTCTATGGAAGGATGCATGGTAAAACAGTGCTGCTGTTGCTGCTGCTGCTAAACAACTAGCAAAATAATAGTTAAAGCTAGAATTTATTGCTCCGGATTTAATTTGCAGAACCACACCGTTGTGTACAAACCGTTTATCTCCATTGATGCTCAGACATGATTGTCTCCTTGTGTCTAAACACACAAAATACAAGCGGCTATCTGTACAGTTTACAGTACTGAAACACATATATTTGAAAATGAAGTATAGATATGTTACTTTTCAAAGATACATGACTTTATAGCAGGGGTTTACCCAAACTTTTTTTTTTTTTTACAGCCACTTTAAAAATAGACAACAACTTCACTAGTATAGCTAAGTTACATCAAAGAAAGAATCGGTGTACTGAACGTGAAGAAGCTGGCCAATTCCCCAGGCTCACAGATTTTTGTCTTTTTCTTTTGAGGAAACCCCTATACATAAATGAAAATAGTATCTGAGTATATTCTTCAATGGTGGACTAAGCAGTTTCTTAAAACAAGACTTTAGCTTGCCATTCACTTCGGACTGCCTCGAAAATAAGATACACTACTGCTTAAAAGAACCATCGGAATGCTTCAGCGCTGGGAACAGGTGTTCTCTAAAAAAAAAGCAAGAAAACAAGTTAAGCTTTCTTTTGCGGCATTGGCATACTCGAGTTCTAGTTGTTCTTTTCCTTTACATTTTAGGCATACTTTCAGTTACCTAGGAACAACACGATGCCTCCCATTGCTTGACAATTAATGGAAAATCCTTCTCCAAACACACACCCTTTTAGGATCACATGCAGTACATCGTACTCAGTATGTAACACACCTAACACGCTGTCTTCTCCTTAGTTTGTTAACAAGGTACTCATGAAAACATAAACATTGCTAGAAAAAATATCTGGGAAACAGACAGTGCTTTTGGAATAACCACACAGTTGTACAATGGTTTCTGCCTCACCCCAGCATACTGGGCGTGCAGTTACGGCTGGGTATGTTTGTGGGTCAAACAGACACTTTGGCAAGACCACGTTCATGGCAAGGGACTAACAAAGGCACTGCTCTGCCACTTGGAAAGCGTGCTGTGTCTTCAGACACCTTAGGAGGAGGAGAGATTGGCATTTTCAAACCTCAGGCCGGTCACCTCGTTCCATGTTTAGGTCACAATGTGGAAAGAACTTAAACACACCCATGCCTTTATTCCAGTGAGGGAACCACCCTACTGACTCAGGGGTGCTGCCCACACTGCCCCTGTTCTTTCTTCCACACACATGTAGGACCTTGGCTTACACAGAAACTGCCCACTTGCAGAGCTGCTACTCCCCTCCTTCCCCCACCAGCTGCACCCTGAAAATTATATCCACTTGCGTCCAGGTGCCTCCATACACATTTGAGTAGCAGCAAATTCCCTTCACAGCTTTAAAGTACAACCTACATGAGAGGCTGAAGGGGCTGAGCCTGCAAAGGCTGTGTCATTTCTGTGAGGTACTTCTTGTCCTCAATTTCCTTCAGTCAAAAGATGATGAAAGCACTCTTGAACCCATGCATCTCGACCCACGTCCTTCCTCCAGAACTAATGACTGCAGTGCCCAGGGAGGGGAGAGTGAGCCCTAACATGACACTCTATCAGTCTGTCCCAGCTCACAAGTACTTGTTTCATTTAGAACTACCCACAAAACTGTAGTGTTATAGCTGAAAAAAATTCTCCTAAAAGCAAAACTCTGGAAATTTGCAAATAAATACTTGTAACAAGGAAGTTCTCATGGATGGTGCTGGCACCACATTTAAGTACCATGTCTCTTTTTGAAAGAATTCTTTCATTTTTGTTTCAGGGAAGACCTTTTAAATGCTTTCCTAGTTTTTCCATAAAAATCCAACAAACCATGGACCCTGCAGTGTACAACGTGCATTATGCTTGGTGTCAGAATATTACTTTCTGAATTCTAGGGAACTGCTCATTAGTATGGCATATATTTTTTGTTGAATAATTAGCCCAGTTTGTGATAATCAGGCTCAAGCAGTACACAGCGTCTCTTTTTGTAATAGCCATATGAAAGGGAGCTGTTATTGTTATGTTTATTGCTTGTGCACACGGAAATACCAGAGATCAAAATAATTCTGCTGTATTATCAGAACTCTGACCTGTTGTCAATTCAATATCCACTCCCCCTCCACAAATGTTACACTTTAATAAATCATCTGAAAATTAACTTCCAAGGACAATGAGCTGGTGTGTTGAATACAATCACCCTGACTAGTGTGAGTTCTCTTTGTGGTGCAAAAGCAGGAATTGCTCATATCCATCTTTCCCAGTCCCTGTTCTGCCCGTTTCCGTGAGGTGAGCACAAGCACAAGCAGTGACAGAGCACGGCACCCAGGTACACCGAGGAGAGCTAATGCAATTGCTAGACAATCCACACCGGTCTGTGTGGGCTGTAAGATGGCTGCTGAGAGCGAGGTTTACAGATTTATAATTTATAAAGAGCTTGGCTGCAGGAGAGGCTGGAGTTCGGAATGGCAGGAAACAATTGTATGACTAAATTGACCTCAAAAGAACAGTCAAACATGCAAACATATTAAACTTAATACACTGTCTTCACCTGGAAACTAAATGTAATATTCTGCTGTGGGTCCATCTGAACTCAAAACCACAGCTAGACAGAGAGATTTAAAGACATAGTGACTGAGACAGCCTTTATTTATTTTCTTGCCACATCAGGTTGAGTTACTGTCAGACGTTGTCATATCAGCTGGAAGTAAAGGTGCAACGTCTGATTAAAAGGTCATTCAGACCTTTAAATACACAGAATAGTATTTTTGAAGGGCAAGGCTGTGGTTTAATATGTGTGCTTTTGAAAAAATGCAAGATAAGGAATTTTTGCATCCGTGTACCAAGTTCTAATTAAAGATACACATTTACAATTAAATATCCATTGTGATAACTACCAATTTGGGAGTGAATTATTAATCCACCCTTAAACAAAAAAAAAAAAAAATTAGAATTGAATAGCTGGATCAAGTTAAATCTAAACCAATATATGCGATGAAATCCATAGGTTTCACCACTCCAAGAATCAAGGTTATTTCCAGACAAAGACAGACCCTTCAGCCCATTTAGAGGTTCAGCACACCAACGCACAAGTTTAAGTGCAATGACCATCTCCTGCTTGGCTGTATAAATCCAGCAGTCCCAGCTGGGGAATCAAACTCTCAGCAAGATTACAGCGCATTTCTGGATCTCTGTGCTGCAAGTGGGGAATCGTTATCCTGAGTGACAGGAAAGACAGATCCCCCTGGAAGCCTAGGGAGGGGTGGTGAGGAGCAGAACCAGAGCTGATCAGTGTGGTTTTGCTGTAAAAGCCTTCACTGCTCGTGCCAGTGCAAATGCTGACAAACTGCAGGTTTGCTCTCAGGCAAATGCTCAGAAACCTGCAGCCCTGGCTTCTCCAAGCGGGTAAGGCCATAAAGCATGGTGCTGGAGAGGATTTATCCCTACACAAACCCGAGATGAAATGTCCTCCACACTTTCAAACTTCCTATTCTACTCCCTGTGTGCCAGCTTTCACTGCAGAAGAAGTAGCTCAAATATTTGAAATCTAAAATTCTAATTATTGCCTAGAAAAATGAGGTTCATATAGGGAACCAAGCATGCTACATTTTTGGAGGAGGAGGTAAAAAACAGGCAACAGAAACCAACAGAAAACCTCCTCAATTAAGCAGAAATGGAAAACTGACACGTATGTATCTCTCCTGGACTCCCCACAGGGAAATGTAAAAGCAGACCCTCGCTATACGCAACACATGAAAACAGAATGCTGGCAGGAGCTGTAAATTCCTCACCAAAGTCTGTTCCAACACCTGCATTTTCACAGCAAAAGCACTCATTAAAGAACGATGCCTCCCACTGCCCTCGGGGGTGGCCGACTGATGGAGCAAGGCATGACATGCCACACAGTGGCATTTGCTCATCCAAGGCCTGCTGGCTTGCCCAGCCCAGCCCTTGGTGAGCTCAAGCCTACCACACCTGCCACAGAATCCTCTCTCCTTGGCTCTCTGACTCTCATAGCCATCTGAAAGATGTGTTAGAGACAAGGAATCAGAAATGTTGGCTGCACCTCCTTGAGATGCTGTTGCTGCTTAGGGTGCAGGAAAAATTCAGAGCTACCTAACCAAGACTCACTGTAAATCACCTGTATTACTATTTCCTGCAAGGCTAGGGAATCATTTGAGTTGAGGTGAACCACATTCAGAAATAAAATAGAATAATAAAATATATCAGAGCACTACATGATTATGACCTAATACTTTACCAATGTTAAAAGATGTTGCATTATGTAAGAATCCTTTGATGTTTGATACATGAGCAAAAATCCCGCTCTCACTGAAGTAAACTCACATGTTGGCTACGGCAAATTATTAGCCAGATGCGGCACTTCTCATTCCTCTTGAGGAGCCCTGGAAACAATCCAGCTCAACAGAGGCCTTTTGGCAAGTATATGGCAATTGAGGTACGTCCAACAAAATCTGGGCTACCTGGTGGTCTTTACAGAGACCTACACAACCACAGAAATAGACACTGCCTTAAAGAATCTCAAATTCACACGGCAAATGAAGTAAAACTGGTGGATTTCCCAAAGGAGCAGGATTGGTGCCAGCAACACAGGGAAAACTGACCTTACCAATATCTCCAGAGAACCCAACATGAGCTTCTCAAGCTAGAGGACAAGCTCTTCTTGAAATGCCTTCCACAAGAGGAGCAGTTTGGCCCATTAATTTATATACTTATATATATGTGTGTCTATGTGTATCTGAATATATCTATATATATTGAGAAAGAAATTCGTGATCAGATATAGAGAAATCTGGTGCTCTATGTGGCCAAAATGATTCAGCTGGAAAGTCCTGGCCCCAGCATGAAATGCAATTTGAATCAATTAGCAGCCCAGCCCAGCGAACACTGATCACCGCTGGCCATAAACCGGTGTCTGGACGCTTTCCTTACTGTGTGAATGGAGGCTATGTACCTCATCAGTCTCACAGAGCCCACATGACTGTCAGCAAGAAAGCAAACTGGCCTTTACTTCATGTCACACCTTGCACTGCTAGTGCCACAAGCTAATTCAGGTGTCAGACAGTCACCCTGGAAATGACATCAGCATTGCTCATACATAAACAGTGCGGAGTGGTGCAAATTCAAAACTCACTTTCCATCCCAAATTTCCCTCTCTGGAAAGACGCTTGCCCAGACAAGAGCCGAGCTCAGGGTACACATGGTGGCAGAGGCACAGTTTTGTTGCTGGAATGGAGTTGTGTCACACTGTGATGCGACCTCCTGACCTGCAGAGCACTGGAAGATCATAGAATGGTTTGGACAGGAAGGGCCCTTATAGATCACCTCCAACTCACCTGCCATGGGCAGGGAACTACCCACTGCACCAGGTTGCTCAGATCCCCATCCAACTTGGCTTTGAACACCGCCAGGCATGAGGCATCCACAGGTTCTCTGGGCAGCCTGTTCCAGTGCCTCACCACCCTCACTAAAAGGTGTTTCTTCTTAATATCTAATCTAAACTTACTTTCTTTCAGTCTGAAGCCATTTCTCCATTTTCTATGTGCCCCTGTAAAAAGCCCCTCTCCAACTTTCTTGTAGGCTCCCTCTAGGTACTGGAAGGATCACCATCTCCTGAACCACAGAGCATCAGCATCTCCTGACACACGGAAAGGAGGGTGGAATATGCCATCTGTCCTGCACCAGCCACTGGTGAATGCAGTCTGGACAGCATCTCCACTCCTTACTTGCCTAAATACTAAACCACCCTGAGAGGAAAGCAGCCTTTCAAAGTATCTGCAGCCCACTTTGTTCTGCTCATAAATATACATTACCTACAGCAATGACTTTGGGGAAAACCTCACGACGCTCAGATTCAGCTCACACAGTCTCCTTGAATGTTTTTCTTTAGGCAAGGAGGCTTGGGGGCAAGAAACTAGTGTGTGAACTGCATCCCCGGGAAATGCAGAAGGAAAAAGCAGAACCCAGCATGTGGCACGTTTCTCCCAGCTGCTCCGCTGCCCGTCCTGGAGTTGTGCCAGGAGACCCACCACGCTGACCCAGCACCGAGGGGCCAGCTGCGGCTGCAGGAGGATCAGTGGATGAGGCTTTGGCACACGTGCACACCAGCTGGCACCGGAGAGCTCCGTACAGAAATAGCCCTCGCCTCAAACTCCTGGCATCCTCCCACCCAGCCACAGGCCCATGGGAGGGATGTGCTGCCCCAGCCCTGGACGAGGTGTGAAACAGTCCACGAAGCTGCCGCTCCCCACAGCTGCCAAAATCCCTGGCTGCCCACCAGCACTGTGCTCCTGCTCGCCGTACGTGTTATCAGGCAGTAACAGATGTCCTCTAATAACAAGCTTATTATTGGACTTAGCAGATAAAAAGGGACACGTACGCTGGGTCAGAAGCTTGATGGTGAGCTTTCTTCAACAGCCCACCTTAAAATATCTCTCCCTATACCTGAGCTACAGGCCTGTCTCCCTTCATACCAAGGATGAGATTTAGCATTTATTTTAAAAATCAGCTTTATTTGCTCCGAGAGGACACGCATCTGCGTGCTGGCAGTTATTTTTCCACTTGCGCTGCATATCTCTCAGGCTGTATTTGAGACAAACCAGATTTAGAACATACCAGATTAGGAAAACTCATTTGACTTTCTCTGCCGCCAGCTCCACTGAATGAAAAGTAAACCTTTGCCACAGGACATCACAAGCAGAAATTTTAAAAATGTACTCCTAAGTCAGGGTCACGGTTTGAAAACCCAGCTCTTCTCAATAGCTCAGAGGTAACCTCAGGAGATTTCAGTGGAGTCAGCTGGGGAATAAAGGATTTGTGCCAACGGCCACGGAGACCTGCCACTGTACAGCCGGATCCTGCCACTTGGACTTGACATCAGCAGCAGGCCATGGCTCCCCAGCCAAATCAATAGGATTAGTCAGAGGAGTAATGTGTTTCTCCACAGGAGAAAAAAGGGGCTAAGGTATCCCTCATTTACATTCACTGCACACCACAATCTATTTTATATATTAACTTCTTTTTTCGCTATATGGATGAGATCAAATTTGGGGGAATGGGGTCCTGATCTGAAAAAACGCATAATGCCATTGGGGAAAACAGACGGCAACTACAGATCAGAAATCATAAGGAATCCAGACTAAAGCTGTCAAAGACAAAACAGCTCAGTCCCAGGAAATGTTAGTGACGGAGTCCCTGGAGCCCCTCTCTGTGCCAGTGAGCATCACCTTCAGCTCCAAGGAGAGCAGCTCACACGCTCCACCACCGGCCTCAACACCCCCAGGGGCCAGCTCGAGTCACCGAAGCACTGCAGCGGTGCGCACAGGGCACCGGCACACGGATGCAGGCAGAACCCTGGAAAGGAACACATCCTCTGCCCATCCCCTCCCAGGCTGGGAGTAGCTGGCTGTGGCCGCCTTCCAGCACGCTCCCTCCCTTGTGCCCCTGCAGCCCTTTTGGCCAGCGAGCCGAGGGATGGAGCCAAGTCTCCACCTCTGCCGTCTCGCTCGCTCCCGAGGGGAGTGCGGCTTGGCCGCCGGCTCCCCGTGCCTGGCACCGGGCATGCGGGGCTGGCAGCGCCGGGGCAGCCGGGCCGGGAACTCCTCCTGCCATCTGCCACCCTGCAGCCGCCTTCCAGCTGGCCACACTCCGGCCTCAGCCGGGGATCCTAATGGCTTCCTGGCAAAGGCAGCAGGGAAGGTATCAGAGGTTTGGCTTTTCGGGTTCGGGGTCTCCCACATCTCACTGGCAAAAGGATTCACGTTTCTTTCCCCATTTCTGCATCTCTCTCGAGCAGTTCATGCAGTTCCTTCAGTTTTTCAGCTACCCCTGTACCTGAGGGTGGAGCTGCTAAGTCCGCTGTAGTGCCTACTCAGCTTAGGATGACTATTTTGCTTTTTTTCATTTATTATCTGCATTTCAGCAGCATATGAAGGCCTCAGACAGGATGAGGGATTGTTTCTGTTGGTTCTGCCTGTCTGGCCTCTCAACCAGTAGGTCTGGCCTGTCTCCTGCTTTTTCAGGAATTGGGAAGGGCTCATACAAGCTTTAAGAGTGTTACTTCAGAGCTAAAATGATGCTGAGCAGGTCAGAAAAGATGTCATTTAGTGCTCCTATACTGACTATGGGAATTCATATCAGTAGTCAAATGTTTTATTAGCAGAAAGCAGAAAGCTCTGTTACTGACAAAAGTTTTATAGAGAAATTCTTGGATACAGGTTTGTTACCACCGTGCAACATAAACCCCAAAGCCCTACAATGCACAAGACTAAAAATGAAATATCCACACCAGTGCTCAGCTTCTGCTTTTGCCTAGGACCTGTCTGGTTACTTCTGCTGACTTCTCTGTCAGACATTATCAACTAGAAGTGTGCCTGCCTTCTGCAATGGATGTACCACATGCATACACCTCCCCCTCTCTCACACACACACACTGCCATTCACCTTCTCCCTAATCAAATCTCTGTGAAGACCATCCATCAGCCCCTATCATTTATCCTTCCCACACACACCAGCTCACAAAACAGAATTATTCTTGTTAACATTCATTCCATTAATGAGAAATCCCTGCTGGTTCATCATCCAGTGGTACAAGTCTTTGCACTCACAGGCTGACATCTCTATCATCCTCCAAACTGCTGCCCTGGGGTACAGCAATCTCTTACAGACTGGTCTCCAAGCGGAGGAGAGGCACATTTCTCAGTACCAACCCTAAATTTAAATCTTTTCCCCCTTGAGCTGCTGGGGCTTCAGTATCTTTTTCTCCTGCATGGAACCTAAAATCAGCTATGATGCCTCATTGGTTAGCTAACTGCATCTGTCCTTTGGGATTCTTCATATGGTGTTGATAAAAGAGCCAGTGAAAAATATATCCATTAAATTCTTGGTCTGTGCTTGCTTGTTTCTTTTCTGCAAAGCTTGCAGAAAAAAAAAGGAAAAAAGGAAGGAGAAATGCAGAAATACATCACTCAAATGCAGCACTTGATAGCGGGGCTGAGGGAGTATAATCAACCAATGCCTAAGACTCATCACAGGTGCCAGTTTGGCTCTCTTGTAGCCAAGCATCAAGGTGAGCACCATGTATTGTCTGACTCAATGCAGGAAGAGGAGCAGCAACACAAACTCTTATACAACAGGTCACCACAATTCCTGACTGGTGAGGGAAACATTTATAGATTGTAAATGGTTCTGAACCCCATTTGTTTCTGAGTATGTCTTCTGAAATTTGCAAGGATGACAATTAAGACACATCTCAGTAATTATTTTCACGACACTGTGACCTCCACTGGACTTTGACCTCCAATTTACTCTATATCAGCTTCCAAGCAACTAGCCAACTGTTTCACCACCTCCCAGAGCTCAGATGAATTCGTGATTTAGAGGGAAAGGGTTTTACATCATTACTAAGATGGTGTCATCGAGTCCTCTCCCACCCCCTCCCCTGTGGGTCACACATCCCTTCCAAATGTATTTTTCTCCTGTTTTGTCTGCTCTAAAACTAAAAGCCTTTTTTTTACTAATACTACTTGCCTTGGAGTCACATATTTAAGAACACATATCTCTTGCCTCTCCTCTTCTGTTTCCAAGCTCTTTAATTGCCCCACAATAATCTCGCTCTGCCCTCCTTGCAGCTTCTACACAGACTCCGAGAGCTCTTCAGCTCTCTCCCAAGCCTGTAACTGCCAAGGCTGCTGCACCAAATCTCCAATCCCCCACCACATTTAGGATGTGCAGAAGGACAGATATTACTGAACTGCAGTTGTTTTCGGGTATTTTTTTCATGACAATGGAGCAAATTCTTTCTGTTAACATAGTGCAGACTGACGTGCTGTCAGCATGCTCCAGCTTTCCTAGGACACACAGTACACACCACCAAATAAACCTTTAAGACCAAGAAGTCCTTGTGCAAGAAATCATCTTTTTCAGCCTTTCCTTTGCAAGCTTACTCTCTCTCACATCTGTTGGCTTTTCTGTACATATGCCTTTATCATTTTCTTACCCATTGAACAACTTGCTTGGATCACGAGACTCCACCCATACCAAATGCTCACCCTGATATCCAAACTCTCTCCACAAATTCCTGACAATTTTTAAGAATTAATTAGAGAAACTGGTTTATGATGTCAACAAGGGCATGGGGAAAGCCCTGCTTACCCTCATCAAGGTTCCCTTCAGCTCTGTGAAATCTTGGCTTTCCCCTGCAGAAGTTTTGGGAATATGGTTACTCATGAGCTCTTCAACTGCCTCACCTGAATACTAATTTATTACTCAGAGCAGCAAATACACCCCATGCTCTTCTCAGCGGGGGAGATGTCACTGCATCTTCAGCCCCACCACTGCACCCTTCAGTGCTCAGTCAGTCTGTGCCAGGGTAACGGAGTCACCCCTGTGAAGGAGCAGGCACCCCTCACTGAGGCTTCACACATTTTGACCAACCCTCAGCCACTTTGGAATCCTCCTCTCTCTGAGCACTCTGCAGCTCTTCTTTCCTCTTCCTCTGCCCTCATCTTAAGTGATATCCATCCTGAACTCCCTTGGGTTTCCCCCATTTTCCGGTATTTATTAAGTTATTCCCTCCACCTCAAATTCTAATACTGCTTCTCCACTTCCTAAACCAGTGAATCATCTCTCTCATCCCTGTCATAGATAGCTTCTTAGTCAAATATATAGAAAGATAATTTCTAGTCAAATGAAGCCTGATACCAGCTAGTGGGGATCCTACATAGAAGTACAACAGACACCATGACCACAGCCATCTGGAGCAGAAAAGAATCCTGTCCTGAGGAAGAAGTGCAAATGCCCAACACTTCAAAGATTGAGATAAAGAAAAATACTGAGTAGAGCAGGGAAAAAATAAGATCCTATGGTGAGTAAGGGAAAGGCACTTGATGAGTATGCTGCCTGACAGGAAAACAGTATCCAGCATGACCCAGGCTGCCTTTATTCCTTTTACATTCTCATATCTCACTTGGCATCACTGTCTGGTTAAATAGGAAGGAATGGGGAAACTCTGGAAAACTGCAAAAAAATTAAACAGGCTTCATGCATACCTGGCTAAGGATTTTTATAGTGTTAATTAAGAGGATGCCGAAGAGTTCCAGGGAGGAGAAAATATTTCCCATAATGTCTGAGAGTAGAAGTTAACAAGCCTGCTGGGATCTTTTTAGCCCCTGCAGAGCTAAGGCTTCAACATTATTAAATGGCTGTCGCATCTAAAGTATGGTGCAACATAACTCAACACACAACAGAGAGCACAGGATGCTGAAATGGGGGATGACTTTAGATTACACCGCAGAGTAATTCAATTTCAGGACAGGTGTTTGCATGTGACTGAACAGGATATGACTGTGGAAAACAATAAAGGTACCCAAAAGAAGAGAGAAGACAGACATGCAGTCAGGACTCTCAAACAGCAAGAAAAGTGTCAAAGGAAACCGCGTGCTTCAAGACATTGTGGTTCAGTGTGATCATCCAAGCAAATGAGCTATCAAAAACACAGACACTACAGAAGCAGAGAAACGCCTTCCCTGGGTGGTGGCACTCCTCAGGAGACATGGTGTCTGCTGCCAGTTTTTAAGCACATAGTTGGTGACTTAGGAATTGTCAGTCACCAAGGCTACAGTGACACGAGTTACTCATTGCTCCCAGCTTGCCTGGGTACATCCAAAAAGCCTATCTTAAAGCCTTTCCCTATGCAAGCAGCAGCCACATCCATTGCAACCAGTGATCAAAAGGATTATGCTGTATTTGATGAGCCTTTAAGGTGTACATTCTAGGTTTGCCTGCTTAGAATTATTTTACCAAGCCTAACCCTTAAAATATATGCAGGTTAAGAGCTGGAATATTACTAGTTTTCTGTTTAACAATACAAATTCTTAGGATATTTGGGAAAGATCTGTTCTTAGTCGTTGCCATGCATAAATGGGTGACACAGAAATTGGTGATACAGAAATTAATACATAAATGGGTGATACAGAAATTAATATCAACCTTTATTTTAACTCTCTACAGCAATTTTCTTTTAGAACCCAAAAAGCAGTACCAGGATGTTGCTTTCTGACAAAAAACCCAAAAAAACCGAAAAACAAAACAACCCCCCCCAAAAAAACCCCTAAAAAACAAACAACCAAAAAAAAAAACCAAACAAAAAACCAAGAAGTTTCTGTTCCTTTTCTTTCCCCAGTACCAAGGAATTGCTTGCTGACATCCTAATCCATTCTCCAAGTGAGCAAGGTCTTCCCCGACCCCAGTAAAGGTGTTAGGTGTGCACTTAGCAAACAGAATTGCATGGAAAGTGACCCCAAAATCCGATAATATGAACATACATGAACAACCAGACAAAAATTGAGACTGCTCCTTGCTGTTACCCACCCCTAATCAGTGGTATGTAGCATGACATTCACATATCTACCAACATAAACAAAGTCTCCCTATATGAATCAAGCATGATGTGTATAGTCTACAACAATTTGTATAAACACAGAATTGGAAAAGATTTTCCAAACATCCCATAGCTGGCATGGGACTGCAAGTCATGATGGTTTTATGCACCTCTAACTGAAATATCTAGTTCAAAATGACCTAAATGGTTCAGGAGGAAAAAAGAATGAAAAGGGAAAAAAAGACACTTATGCTAATTACTGCTCAAAAAAAACCCCAAACCACCCTCATTCATCATCTTTCTCATGACACATACAGCTTGCCCAGCCTAAACAATACACAGAGATTTCATTATGTCAGCTTAAAAAAATAGACTAACCAGTCACAACACTGAAATCCAGAGTCTGGCACAGAATCTTGACTCCCCGAGTGCATAACCTATACTAGTACTTAGAAAACCATGCAAAGAACTACTCAGTGCAATCAAAATTCAGAACCACCACAACCAGTTAACCTCTCTTACCATACGGACAATTTCACTAGCAAACGATCATAGTCCAGTGATTTAAAGCAAGCAATTGTCAATGCAAGTAGAAAGCAGTGTTTGTATGAAAGAGGCTGTTAAGTCCTTGACTGGCCTACAATTTTGCGGACTTTCTTGAAATTCTGTTCAGTTCAGCACCAAATCCCACCCCTAAGAGATTTTCTTAGGCAGGAGAGACTTCATTTTTGCCCCCTCCCCCCCCAAACAAACTACAGTATATCAAGTAGCCATTTAAACTGAACAGAATTATCTTGGGGTTTGGGCATTTTCTCTGCTTTGCAAAAATCACACAAGGAAAGGGAAACCAGTAAACCAGGCACCACTCAACTGCATTTCAGAGGATATCACTTGCATTCAGTCATCTGCCAGAACTGTAAGGAGACCAAAAGTTTGTCTCCTCTGGGCTCTAAACATTTTCCTTCACTCTACGTCTCCCGCCAATTGTAGCTCATTCCTGCCTTGCAAGACGTGAACCTAATGCAGAAGGTCAACTCCCTTCAAGATTTCTGAGCAGGAGAGATCATGCACTGATGAGCAAAGATGTAGCTGCTCTGGTCTCTGCTGAAGGTGGCAGTAGGAGGCTTGGTGCTGTCCCCAAGAACCTCCAGAGGTCAAAAGGAAAACTCATCATTGAATGTACATTTATCCCAGACATGCAGTATCTGAATGAAAGTGACAAAACCTCATGGCAAAATGTTCAACAAAGGTCAGACCTTGCCCTGCCTCTCACTTCCTCCCCTCCCTGCTCACACTGTCACAGCAGGATCATGCACCCTGTTGGAAGCCCCAAGCAAGAGCATCACAGTCATCCAGTGAGGGCTCTCTTACGGTGTTAGCAGCCAGTTCCAGCACCAGGCACACTCCCTGCAGGCTCAGGCCTGGAAACAGAGAAAAACGAGAACCCTGGCAGAGCACCAGGGGCACGAACAAGGAGGAAAGAGGGGAAAAAACAGCACTCAGGGTTGATCAGGGCTTTGCAGCCAATGCCAATGTAAATTGCACTCGGGGCAGACGGCAGTTCTTGCTCCAGCGGTAAATGCCCAGGAACAAGGACTGCTTTTTGCCCTTTTGCAAAGCATTTAACACATACATGCAGGGAGCCTGGGCCAGATGGAGGGCTATGAGGCAGTGACAGGCAGGAGAGACAGCCTGTCGTAGAGCAGCACTGCTGATGTTTAGTGATGAACGGCAACTCGAGCTACAAGGTGGTCTTTCTTTCCACCTTGCAGTTAGCCTGTTGGATTGTGTTAGCCGCCTGCTTCTTATCAGACTTTACAGTTCCCCCTCACCACTACTCAATTCCATCACGCCGTCACTTAACTTGTGCATGTAATTTAAAGCCAGATAGATGGCGGGGAAATTGCTTCCTCTGAGGCCCCTACTAATTGACCCCTATCCACAGAGCTCAGCAGTCTTCCCTTAACAGCGCTCGCACGCGCTACCGCAACACAAAGTGTAAGTTCGGGGCCTGCCAGCGCAGCCTCTCTCCCCCGTGGCAATGCCATATGGTGTTAAGACTTTCAGGATCAGACGCCGTTCCCGCTGAAATCAATCATCACAGCCTATCCCTGAAGAAGGCCATCTCAAAATCCCACTGGCTTGAAATGCAGCTCAGCGAGGTGCCTCAGGTTTGGAGGCTGGTATTGACTCAGTCAGGTTGGTATGCAAACGCTCGCTTTAATTGCGCATGTATCAATTAGCTGGGCTGTTACAAAGGGAGCAAGCAGTGCCCGCCACGATGACAGCATGCCTAAACAGCTGATATTTCACATTTGGCAGGACCCTTCAGCTCCTGCCAATGCAAGTCAGCCTCTCTGCCTGAACTTGCTGTCATGCTAATGAAAATGAGCACAGGGGCAACTGAGATTCATACACTGAATGGGGTTAACTCCAAAGAGAGAAGGATGTAAACTATCACAGGCACCTAATCTTCACAACCTGCAGCAGAACTTACAGACATGTACACCAATCAGAGGAAAGTAAGTAGTCTCTATGGGTAAATAAAGATTATGTCTCTTTAAACCGACTGTAAATCTGAATGAACGCAGAATATACATACACAAGTAGGCAGCGTGCAACGTGACGTCAGTCTGATTTTTATAGATTTATTATTGCTGTACATAAAACTTCCTAGTAATAATAACATTCTATGAAAAATACTAGAGCATTGGGACACTTTTAATGTGAAAACAGTACAAGAAAAGTAGGAAAAAAATAATTCAAGTATTAAAAAAAAAAATGCTGGGCAAGAAGCATTCTATGAAAAATGCAAGGGTCAGGAACTGGAAAGCATTCATATGAATCTGTCTTCAACTCCATGTACTATCTTTGAGAGTTATATCCTATGCCTTCTTTGCACCAGTAGAAGAGATTTAAAGGAAAAAGAGAGAAATTGTTTCTGTGGGATCAGCCAGCTTATGGTTTATTGGTATTTTTCTAATTTTTCATTTGTTTTTAAACATGCTTCCACCCCCTGCTGTAAATCACCCCTGCAATTTGCAGCCACTGTCAAGCACAATTCATGAATCATCTAAGTGTGCAGTGGAATGTGAGCCCCTCGATCCTTGGTGTATTTCCATGGGAGTGTGCCCACTGAGGAGCCAGGGGATCATCCATGCAGATTCCCTGGGAGCACAGGCCAAATGAGTCGCTGCAGCCACTCGCTCTGCAGGGAGGCTGCCCTTTCCCACCCCCAACACCAACACCACTGCCACAGGGCCCTTGTGGAGGCCCTGTCACCCTCTGACACCCTCCCAGCTGGTGGCCATAGAGCCAGGGCACTGCTGCTGCACCTGTGCTGCAGGCAGCCCTTCTGTCACTTTATCAGTTAATTTAAAATTTTTATAAAGAAGACATAAGAAAGACAACCACGTAAGTAAGTTATTCTTCCTCTCCTACAGACAAACCACATTTCTGTAAAGAAATTAGCCCCATCCTGTGACAAAACTTTGTGATGGGCCATGACCTGCAGAGAAGTGATGCCTTACTGACATCTCCACAGCTGGAAAGAGAAACCTGTTTCCTTCGAGTCACAGTACAGCAGCAGAGAAGCTTTTGTGTTTACGTATCTGACAGAGCACAAACAGGAGAGAGCGAGTGGGGGAAACAGAGAATGAAGAAAAGAAGTGAAGGCAGGTGGTTATGAAAGCACACAAGTGGCTAATTAAACCATGGGTTTTACTGGTCACAGTGGTTAAAGAATTTTAACAGGAGGCATTCTCATAGCACACCTGAAAAGTTTTTAACACTACCGAACACCTTTGTGAGGAGCAAGGAAGTTCTGGAAATGTGCTCAGAGATGCACACAAACCCATAGGAAGATCTGATAATGTACAAATTCGTTTCTTCCAGAGATAGCTCACTTTCTGCACAAATCGATAAGCCATCAGAACCTATCATTTATCACAAACATTAAATCCCAGCAGCACCTTGGTTTGCAAGCCTAATGAGGGAACCTGGCACACAAAGGCACTCTCAGTGCTGGGTCGTGTGGGGGGAATTCTCCACGCCTCTGGTTCAGGGAGTCTCTTTTAGTCTGTACTCAGCATTAACAGACCAGGGCTATCCTTACAACTATCCTTGTTGCAAACTTGCTACAGAACCAACAAAGGCATATTATTGAGAAAAACAAGAGCTGAAAACCCAGTCTACTTTCTATCCCCTGGGAAGTCCATCCTGGTTTTTGTGTTAGCGGTGCTGGGTCACTATCCACAAAAAAAGAGCTAAAAGGATGAAGAGCTACGAATTAAACATTCAGCAAGGACAGTTCACTCTTGCAAGGAGGAATTAATTAATTGTTTTGATGAGGCTGGTAAGGAAAGAGTTAATGCCATCAGTCAAATGTCAGATAACCCCCAAATGTTGCTTTTGTCCCATGGCAGTGTCAATACCAACACTATTATCTAAATTTATTTAACACAGAACAAATTAATTTGCTGTAAGTGTTGCTTTTTTCTCTGGAATCCCTCATTCCATCTCTTCTTGGAGAGAGTTCCTGCAAGCAATGAGCAAGGGAATAAACTGCTATGCAAACACACAGGCACGCACACACACACACAGAGGGAAGTTGCAATTTCTCACTTAGTTGCTGATTTCTGTGACTACAAATCTTGGTGTCACCCGCCATACACTACTTCTCTGTACTAAATCCATCATCCTCGACACCTTCAGATGCATCTGAGATGTGTGCCGAACCAGCAACACTATAATTTTAATAATGACAAGGGATTAAGTATGATTACTAGTCTTTTCTCTCACTTGTTTCCTTCCCCTAACGATACCACCCAATTGCCATTTTCCTCACGGTTGTGTATTTTGGTTCCTATTGTCTGTCGTACCCAACACAATAACCGAAATGTCTGCGACACGGATCTGCCTGTCTCTTGCACGTCTAGCAAATCTGAAAACCTGTTGTTACAGCTTTGGGGAACACAATACATTGTCAGTTCCGAGGAAACGTTGTACAAATAACCGTACATACAGTTCGGTCAGGAATCAGTTCAGTCATACCTGTGCTATTCTTCCATTGTGTTTAATATGCCACGAGCAGGTTATTTCATAAAAGACATTGCCAAAGTGATCACTTGGGTGCGTTTCACCTACTACTGGGCTCCATGGCCCGTTGTCTCTCTGGGACAAACCGCTATCAGCCAACCTGGAGATGAACTTGCCATTGCTTTCCCTGAACTTCTGACAGTGAGAGCCCGGTGTTCAGCTAAAACTTTCCCTTCCCCACCTCCCCGTTCCTACAAACCGCCCCGAATCGTCATGATTGCCATTAATTAAAGTAAGAAAAAAAAAAAAAAAAAAAGGAGGAGAGACACAAATAAAAATAAAGAAACTAAGAAGAAAAAGGAACCAGAGAGCCAGCAGTCTCATGGAAACAGCACGGCAGGTAAACCAGGTTAGCATCGTTCCGTAACGGCCACGAGCTGTCGGGGCGGGGGCCAGCGCCCCCCGGCCGTCCCTCCTCGGCCCGGGGCCGGGGACCGGCGGCCGGGGCCCGGCTCGGTGGGGCGCCGCGGAAGGCGGCGTTTCTCTTCCCTGCGGGGCGGAGAGGAGCGGGCGGCGGGGCCGCGCCGCGGGGAGCCGCGCCCGCGACGGGGGCTCCCTCAGAGCCTGAAGGAGGCCTCGGAGAAGGGATGCTGCATCTTGAAGCTAGACAAGAAGCACTGGAGGGGCGGGGGCAGGGGGTTGAGGAGGGACGGCGGGAGGCTGGGGAAAAAGAAATCATCTCCTCTGACCTCTAACGAAGTGCCTGGTTTTTTCTTAAGCTCTTCACATTTCCTAAATTTGCAGATCTGGTGTCCCGTTTTGCGGTTCCTGCAACTGCTGCAGACTCCACAGTTGATGAGCCGCTTGCAGGGCACGCACACCCCGCAGCGTTTCCGCTTCTTCTTGGCGGGGTTGCCCGCCCCGGCCCCGGCCCCGCCGCCGGTGCCGCCGGCCCCCCCTCCGCCTCCGCCGCCACCGCCGCCGCCTCCGCCGCCCCCCGCGCCGGCGGCGGCGCCCAGGGCGGAGGCGGGCGAGGCCGAGGCGTGGCTCTGCGGGCAGTCCGCCAGGTTGGCGATCTGGAAGGCGCTGTCTGTGACGGCGGCTGAGGCCGCGGCGGGGGAGTGCAGGGCCGTCATGACGATGACCCCCGGGGGCAGGGAGAGGCCGCCCAGCGCCGGGATGGCCGAGAAGGTGCCGACGCGGTCGGGGAGGTTCATGATCTCGGCTTCGGCGGCGCCGCACTTGAGCTTGTTCATGCACTCGCCGGCCAGCGGCCGGCAGTGCTCGGGGGCGAGGGTGGAGAGGAAGTTGCCGTTGGCCATGGGCAGGGCGGGCTGCTCGGCCGGCGGGCAGCCGGGCTTGCCCAGCCGCTGCGAGTCGCTCCGGTGGTGCATGCCGCCCCTGCCGGCGTGCAGCGAGGAGGCGGCGGCGGCGGCCGCGGAGGCGGCGGCGGCGGCGGAGGAGGAGGAGGAGGAGGGTTTCCTCGCGCCGCCCGCCGCGCCGCCGCCGCCGCCGCTGCCCCAGAGCATGGCGGTGGCGGCGGCGGCCGTGGCGGTGTCGCAGTTCCAGGGGGACATGCCGATGCGGGCGGCGGCGGCGGCGGCCGCGCTGGGGAAGATGGGGGTGGTGATGCGGGCGATCTTGGCCGCCTGGGGGAAGGCGCCGCCGTTGGTCTTGTAGAAGGTGGCGAAGGAGCGGTACCTCTCCATCTCTGAGTTGTAATCCACAAGGCTGTTGAGAGCCCCCTCGGGCAGGTGGCTGTCCTTGGGCAGCCCTGGCGCCTCGGGGTTGGGGCCGCTCTCCACGCACACGTTGGTGTTCATGGTGGCCGGGGCTGGGGTGGCGGCGGGAAAGGACGGGACGAGGGGATTGGGGGCCGGGGGGAGAGGGACGGGGTCGGGGGGGGGGGGGTCGCTTAATCCTCCTCCTCCTCCTCCGGACGCATCCCCGCGGTCGGTGCTTGGCCGGGCAGCCGTTCCTCCGGCATCCTCACGGGAGCTGCCGCAGCTGAAACACAAAAAGTCATTTCCGAGGGGGTGCGCGCGCGCGGGGGGCGCTCACGGCCACCCCGGGGGAGGGAGAGCACACACGGGTGGGAGGCACACACGGGAGGGGGGCACACGCCGCCGCACCCGCGGCACAGGGCTCGGAGCGCCGGCCCGGCTGAAGCAAGCCCGGTCCCGGGACAAGGTGGGGGCGGGGGACACGACACGGGGACCGGGAGCTGCCCACCTACCAGCACCGGGAAAAATGAAAAGGCGGGGGGAAAAATAAATAAAAGGAATTAGAAAAAAAAAAAAAGAAAAGGGGGAGGTGGGGGAGGGAGCTGCCAGCTGCCACGGTGTCCTTCTGAGCCCGGCGGTCATTAGCTGCCTGCCGGCACAGCTGGCTCCGCCGGGCGCTGGTTGCGGCGGCACCGGCTCCCCCGGCAGCCCCCCCCCCCCGCCGCCTCCGGGCACGGGGGGGCTGCCTGCGGGCCGCGGGGGGCACAGGGCTAGGTTAAAAAAAAAATACTTAAGCAATTTCACAGCCTGTGATTCCGGCGCCTGCAGCTGTACTAACGACGGAGTATTTATCCCAGCCTCTCGGGGAGGATTCCCCGTCACCGCCGCCGGGGGCTGCGCAGGGAGGGCTGGGGACACACACAGCAGACGGGGACAGCCCCTCTGCAGGCGCCGTGGGGCAGGGGGCTTCGCCGAGAGACAGCCCGGGAACGCTCGGGAGGGCACGTCGCTGCTGAACTAGCCCTCCTCGGGGAAAGATGGTTTTCTGCTTCAGGCTAGGAAAGTTTAGGAGGGGGCTAAGGACACGGCGTCCGTTTTGTTTCCCATCGCCCCCTTTCTCCCCCAGGATGGTGAAGGGGGGTATTTTAGTTCATGGCAATAAGGAAGGTATATTATGGCAGCCTGCGCGAACTAAAGCAAAACATAAGCATAACTTAAAAAGCCCTCAGTTTATGAACACTGCCTCTTTGTTTTCCAGATGCTCTACCTGAATAGTTCAGATATTTCCAGCATCTTTTCTGATGTAGGGCTATCGATCAGAAACGTTCACTCGTGAGGCACTCGTGGGGCTACGTCTAGTTTCCAGACTCCAGTATGTTTAGTTCAAAATGGTTATCAATTACGGTAATTACGATCATAATTAGATTAATGAACCGTTTGCAGCCCAACCTACCGAGTGCAAAAACTTCGTCTTCTCCCAACGTCGTGCACTGAAAGCGGGCTTTATGTAAACAAATCCAGATGAAGGGAGCGTAAATCTACAGAAGGAACCTCACCCCCGGCTGCACTGGGGACTGGCGGGCGTCTTTCCGTCGGAAAAAAAAAAAAAAAAAAAAAAAAAAAAAAAAAAAAAAAAAAAGACCCCGAGCTCGCAGGAGCCACCTCTGTGTTTCCACGTCAGGGAAAAACCCAGACTCTCGCTGCCTTCAGAGGTCTAGTGGCAATACAAAGGCTGCCCCGGAAAGCTCTAGGCTAAGCGTCGTCTTGTGGAGGGATGCGAAGGATTTGCTTACAGAAAAAGAGAAAAACCTCTCCCGTTTCCAGAAAGGAAAACCTAGCTGCATGTCCTCGACAACAACTACTCAATAAAACTAGTTTTGCCAGCCATGTGCACGAAAGCCACGCATCTGGTAAGGAATAAAATGTTAGCGTTCAGCCTTTTTGCCAGAAGTCATATGCATTTTCTTGCCCTATTCCCCCCAGCATTAAACTGGCTTCTCTCCACAAAACCTCCCTTGCTGGCTACCTTTTCTCTCTCCGAGATCCCCTCTCAGGCTTTATTGCCACCAGCAGCGAGAAAATGATGGTGCCCACCAACCGGGTCATTATTGTTTAATCGATGCATCTCCGGAGCATGAAAAGGGTACCCGAGACGCAGTTATTGATTTCCCTCCCCCTCTAACTATCGCCCTCTTTTTCACGAATGAAATAAATAAATAGAAATTGCTAGCCAGGCTTTGCGATTCTGTCCCTGCTTAAGCTAAATGTGACCGTACATGTTCAATATTGCATGTCTGCTCTGCCAAAGACAGAGAGATCAAAGGTCATATTTAACATTCAGGAGGAGGGGCGGGTGCAGATTAATTAATAAATTAATATAGCGACGCCTTTTATTGCCCAAGCCTAGCATTAATCTACTTTTACGATCCCAGAGGACAAGAACAACAGAAAAAAAGAGCCCCCGACAAACCCACAAAATTTAAAAAAACACTCACCCCTAAAAAAAGCACACAACTAAAACCCAAAACAACACACGCACAAAAACCAAAAAACAAAAGAAAAAAAACCCGCGAAGAACAAGGGGAGAAAAAATGAGGGGGGGAAAGCAAACCAGTCACTTACCAGGCTCTTTATTTGGGGGGGCTTGAGTGTGCAGACGCTACCAGCCTGTCTGCCTTTAATTAGTTGCACATCAGTCCCTAACACAAAGAAGAAGAAGAAGAAGAAAAATATCCAGATGTGCCTTGGCAGCTCCTCAATTACAACTTTGATACTTGTAAACAAACTGCGAGGGGCGGTGGGGAAGGTGGGGGGGGGCGGGGGGATAAATTAAGCCGCCGATCCACTAAACAAATACCTGTAAGTGGCTTTTTCCCCCCTCTCCCTCTCTCGCTCGTTGCAGAGAAAGGAGGAGGAGGGGGGAGCAGGGGAGGCGGCGGGGGGCGAGGAAGGAGCAGGCACAGAGGGAGGGCGGGCGGGAGGGAGTGTGCGTGTGCGTGTGTGTGTCTGTGTGTGTGTGCGTGTGCGCGGTGGTCTCTGCCGGCGCGCTGCTCGCCGCCCGTCTCCCGGCGCCCGCCCTCGCACACAGCGCCGGGAGTGCGTGTGCGTGTGGCGGTGCGGGGGAGGGGAGGGCGGGGGAGGGCGGGAGGCGATCGCCGCCGAGGTGAGGGAGCGCGCCGGGAGGACGCAGGGATGCGGACACCCGCGGCCGCCGAGCGCTGGCGGGGCCGCCGCCGAGCGGCGCGCACGGGCCGCGGCGCAGCGCGGGGCCGCCCCCGCCGCCGCCCCCCGCGCTCCCCTCCCGCGGCGGGGGCGCTGCGGCCGCGGCCGCCCGGTGCGGGGCTGCCGGCGGGGCGGGGCCGCACCGCGCCGCAGAGGGGAGGGGAGGGGGCGGCGGGGAGGGCGCGCCCCCTCGCTGCGCCCTGCCACCCTCCCCCCGGGCGGGCGAGGAACTGCCGGCAAACTTTGTGCCCCGGGAAGTTTGCGGAGGGGAGCGGCGGTCCCTCCGCCCGGCCCGGCGGCTGGAGCAGGAGGCCGGTGCCCCGGTCAGCGCACGGCCACGCAGCATGCAATTCTTCACCCGCGTTTGCAGATCTCTAATGACTACCACCCCTCGCTCAAGCTATAATTTTTTTTTTTTTCAGACGCGTGAGGTGCTGCGGATTTCAGGCATATTTAGGCGAAATGGAGCCGGCTGAACCGTGGACGTTACACAAGTGTCTCTGCACTTACTAGAAGTGCTTTCCCTACACTTGCCCTTTGCCGGTGCCAGAGCCCAGGAGCTGCGTGGCACCTGTCCGGGAAGGCCACGCATACCCCGCAGCTGAACTGCCAACATTAAAACCCGTCTCTTAACAAGCCACTGACTTACAGGTACTGCAAGCAGACACACTACAGTTCCTTAAAGAATTTCAGCAAACTATTTAAAAAGCCAACCAAGCCCACCTGCCTTCCCCGGAGTTCTTGCAAGCACAGAAAAGGGCCTATATTCACTGAATAAATTATGAATCAGAAATTCTTAATCCAGCTCCTCTTGGTACCTCCAGAGCGAGCGCTGGTACTTACAGAGCCATTGCTGCAGCCTGGTGTTGCCAGCGTGGGCACTAAGCAGTTAAGAAATGGATGTTTCTGCCAAGAAAATAATTTTTACCGTTTGTAAATCACAGAAAAAGAAGGGAAAATTGTACTGTTTCATTGGCTTTATATGTAAGTAAATGAAGGATTTATGTGCAGACTGAAGTTTTTTTTCTTTCTGCTCCAAGCTGAATCCAAGCTCGGGGTGCTCAACACTACGGAATTACCCAAGGGAAAGCACTGCAGGAACCTTTTCCCAGGAACAGCAAGACAAGGTGGATTTGAGCAGTGGGGTTTGGCAAGGACCAGCAGCCTCGTGGCTAATGCTCCATCAAGTGAGACTGAGTGGTACAGATGAGGGACAGTTTTGGTCAATCAGGTAGGTCGCAGATCTGCAAGAAGTCATACCCCTGGCATTTATGTTATGGATTGGTACGCTTTATTTGGAAGCAGTATAGTTTATCTAGCTAATTAGCTGCCTCTAACCATACAATATGCATTTTCAAATACCCCCAAACAAGGATTTACATAATAAAGCATAACCTCCCAACTATCTAGCGTCATCCTATATGACAGTTCTGCTGCCTTTTTCAAAGTCTTTTCTGTTTTGATACATTTTAACACAAACTTATGGGAGGGAGGGGGGAAATACAAATAAGGGGAAACGGTGTTTCAGTAATGTCACAAAGT
This sequence comes from Eopsaltria australis, assembly GCA_034509425.1. Taxonomy (NCBI): domain Eukaryota; kingdom Metazoa; phylum Chordata; class Aves; order Passeriformes; family Petroicidae; genus Eopsaltria; species Eopsaltria australis. The sequence goes on along the minus strand of JAVTVJ010000172.1, from coordinate 396,730 downwards.
GACAAAAAACAAGAGCTTTTCCTGTTGAGGTTCATTCCCTACCACTTTTCTCCCAAATTAGTTGTCAAAAGCCACATGCAATACTCCAAACACTGAGGACGTTTTTCAAACACAGACTTCTCCTGAACTCCAAACTTCCTTTAATCACAACCTGTGTCTCACTTAAGCAATCCTTTCCGAGTTAATTTATTACTCTTGAAGGAGTTACATTTTTAATAAGCTAAAAGAGGAAAAGGGGAAAACTCTGATAATCTTTTCTCATGCATAAGGAAGACCATTTCATGTATTTTTTAATTGTCATGTGAATTAAATTGCACTGCTATATATAACCTTTCTACTCCAGCCTGGAAAGTTGTACACTTTTTTGGTGTTGGAGAAGAACTGTGGAATCCAGTTCAGATGTTTTTTTTTTTCTGAAACCTTTTATTTAGTAGAGTTTGTTTTTGTTCGGGGCTTTTGGTTGTTTGGGGTTTGGGTTTTGTTGGGTTTTTTTTGTCTGTGGTTTTTTGGGGGTTTTTTTGTTGTTCTTGTTGTTTCTTTGTTTTGGAGATTTTTTTTTGGGGGGGAGGGGGATATTTCTGGGTTTTGCTTTGTTTGTGGATACAAATCTGTTTCATCCTCCATTCTGCCCTGAGCCTGGGGGCTGAGGAGGACTGTTACGTTCAGGATCTATCAGTCTTATGATGAGTCCTAAGAAAGCAATTCCAGATTATCCTTTTCACTATAATCTGTGCTTCGACGGGAGAGACAGAAAGTCAAAAGTCACAGGCTCTGATTTTTGTTCAGAAACCATTCCTATTTCATTTTTAGCAGGAATGAAGCTAGAGCAGTATGTTGTGTATGTTGTGACTTGGGAACATGGGAGCTGCCCTGCCTTTGTAAATATTGAGGTTGTTCTGAAAAAAAGTTGCAAAAAAAGGAAACAAACTGAAATTCACATTCAGTTCTTGTTCATTTTGTTATTGACTCTAGTGTGTATCTAGAAACTGACCACTGTAAACCTACTCAGATCCTTCAAATATTATAAGCATTGCACCAGAATTAGAAAAAGGAGGTGAAGCAAGCCCTTGGGGAATGCAGCAGTTCATTAGACTGTGAGCTGAAGTTTTGGGGTTTTTTTCTAATATTATTACTCTTTCCTTTTCTGTGCTCTTTTCCTAAGACCTCTTAAAGCTCATGGACCCACTGTCAGGGCTAGTCTCTGACTCTGTTGCTGTGTTTGGGTTCCCTTCTGCTGGGGCCAAGAGCTCTAAACCACACATGCTGCAACTCTAGTTCTCCTCTGGGTGGTCCACATGGCACACATCCTGAGCAGGCTAACCTTGGGGTGTGTGCCTTTGTTACAAAAGAACTGTGGATGGGGACTGGAAAAGTAGCTGCCTCTGCTCCCCTCACCTCATTAGGAAATGTCCCACCTTGAAATGGAAATGGTCGGTTTTCATTCAGGATCATGACCCTTTACCTGCCCCCAGCTCCGTGCCGCACCCCTAGATGAAAATGGAAGTAGTGGCTCAGCTGTTTTCCACCCTCGTTTCTGGCACAGCCTTTTTTCTAGCACCAGGCTTGTGGGCACTCTGAAAGTACGGTCCTTCCCTTCTTAGACAAGGGTAAATTAAAAAAGCAATGCACAAGTTTTCTCAAAATTCCTGGACAAAATTCTTTTTTACTTCATTGGTGCAACAAACGTGTGGAAACATAGGGAAATGTCTTATACACCATCCACAGCCATTACAGCACACCTGCACCCCATTGTCTGCAATGCCTCATAACTCTTTAACATCCTTAGAGCTACAAATTATTTCATGGACTCTCAGGGACCTAGGCTTCAATCTAACCTGAAAGCTGTCTGTTTGTACTGCCATGATACCACACCCAGCCCCTCTGAGCTGCAGTACATGTCTGTGACTTACAGCAGTGCCAGGCATTCTCCTTCCTTCTTTTCTTCCTCTCTAGATGCTCATCTTCCTGCGGGCACCTATGTACCATTCCTCCTTCTCATAGTTGCAGCCAGACACATCCTATTCACCTCCCTCATATCTGCCCCTCTTGATTTCCATACATACAACCCATCCCAGCTCCCTGACAAAGGGGAATGCTTCACTGCTTGCCAGCTACTGTGGAATTCCTGTATCAGTAAAGGGAAAGACCAGGCACAAACTTGGTTTTGTGTGCTGCAAGAGACACCTGAGAACTGCTGAAAAGCACTATCTGCCAGCAAAAATCAGGTTAAACCCATCCATTAGAATTCCTCGCTTTCATCCAATATTACTGAAAACTGCTTTCCTTTAGTTAGAAAGAAAATGCAGAGATTACCCCCCTATTACAGACACCTACAAATATTTACTAAAATAACGTAACAGAGGGATTTTTTTTAAAGTTATCACAGCTTAAACATTCCCATTACTTTGAATATGGTTTGATTCTGCTTCAGGTATAGACGCTTTCCTGATGCTTCCTAGGCAGGAATCCAGATTGCTGATCTCCAATTATGCTGACTCCCAGAGGGCTCGATCCATCACTGATGCAAGTCAACAATGCAGCTCTGCATTTGATAGGATGCTGCCAGATGAGAAACAGCAGTGCCCAGGAAAGAGAAAACACACAGGGATCCTCATTGTCTTGATAGTGGGACTCTGACAGGACACGGACAGAGAGCTCTGACACCTGGGTGCAAAGAGCTGGCTACTAGAACCACCTGGATTTGTTTAGATCAACTCAGTACCTCCAGGTGTCCCTCCCCTGTGACTGACAGCCCTCGTCAGACCTGCAGTTTAATTTCTTTATGGTTCTTAAGAACCACCCATTATTGGATGGGGACTGGAGTGGCTATTACCCTGTGAATGCTGTATGAATCTAAATGTCAAGCCAGAGATGTCATGCCAGCAACTAACGAGGGGCTTTAGAATAAGCACTCCCTGGCCAGTACACAGTAAGCATGGGCTTGTTCACCTAATCAGCTTTTGGGCTCCTCAGTGCTAAGGCTGTATTCTGTTTTTTTTTCCAATGGCATCGCACCAACACTCCTCTGGGGCAGCTACTCAGAAAGTGTATTTGCTCTTTCAGGGCTTGCATGTCCCAAAAAAAACTGTGAGAAAGGCTTGAATCAGTACTGCTAGTTCAGAATTCCTGATAGTTTTTCTTTCCTTTTGGGCCCTTTTTTCAGATACTTCTCATTTGTCAAGTTTTACCTCTTTGAACTAAAAGTTCCCTGTTTGAGAGGTATGCAGTCTATAAAACCATTCAGCTGGTTTCCAGAGTTCATTCTTAACTAACACATTTTCTGTGCTAAAATAATAACTACCTAAGAACTACTTTTCTAAGGAGCTGTAATGCCTTTGCACTTAGAAGCAAAAAGTTTGAAATTTGGTCATCATGAACATACCTCATTTGGCCAAATTGCACACATTTCTGAGTTTTAAGAAAGAAATCTTAGTTCACACACAAGAGAATTGCTGGAAGTGCAGCAGGGAAAAATTCTCTGAAGTGTCTAATTCTGGCTGATCTTTGAATAAGATTCCCTCTGTAGACACATTCCCTGCACTGGATCTGCTACGTGATGTGACAGTAGCAAAAGGTCAGCTTCAGCCACAGAGTATTCAAATTTAGTAATCTCTTTTATCAGATTATCAAAGCAAGGAAGATATCCCAGAGAATGGAGACCAACTCACTGATGCTTGAGAAGCACATAGATATCACAGAGAGAACCTGTAAAAATACAGAATTTAGAATTCCAGTTTTGGAATATTGTTGTGTGGAGTTGAGGCAACTGTGTGAAGGAAGAAAAGACTGATGCTCAGAACACAACAGGGACTAAATGAGGAAACAATCCTGGGGAGAGACAAGCATCAGCAATCAGACACAGGTACAGAACTGGTACAGTAAGGACTTCATGGATAAGCTCAACTCGGGCATCTTCTAGATTTCCAGCACTTTCATGTGTGACCTTTGCAAACATTCTGTAGCTTCTACCTCCTTGGCTTGGATGCCTTTTAAATTTTGGTACTTGTCTTGGAAGTGACAGGTTTTGCTTTACCTCTGTAAGTTTTTGATGAGCTAGTTCTACTTTCACATTTAGTAAATTGGGGTAAGTAAAGACTTAATTAGAAAGCAGAGTTTTGTCAATTTAACACCATCTTCAGATGAATGACAGTCATCTCATGGCAGGTTTTCATAGCACTGTGATCAAACACCTCTGGTAAAATAAAGCAATGAAAATCAAGCTTATACCACGGAGCTGTGACTTTGGCCTTGGGATGCCCAGGATAGCTACATCAAACTATTCCAGGTTCTGTTGGTCTGGAAGAGCATCTGAAACCAAAATAGTAAATACACCAAACTTTTTCAGTACCTCATATAACAACAAAAGAAAAACTAGTATCTGCTTCAGGTAATTTCTATAGGAAGGAAAATTTGAGTAGGACTTTTGTCTAGAGAAAAGTCTTTTCTCTGCAGCTATGATGCCCCATAGCTTTGGCTACCTTCTCATTGAAATAGCCAGAGATTCTGCTTTCATCTCAGTTCTCACACTCGTACAAAAGACATGTATATTTTACTATCGAGTTTTGTTAATGCTTTGCTCCTCTCATCTGTTGTCACACTTTCACTGTTAAAGCTAGTCTGGAACAAACTTATGTTTTTAAATACTTGATTTCACATCCTGCTACTATTTATGGTTAAGGCTTCATTGGAAAGAATGACAATCGCTCATGACTCAAAGATGGTCTCAGTGCCAGAAGCAGTCGTATCCTTCTGTAGGCCATCATTCTGACTTACAAAAAGCATCAGCACACAGTGGATGGCCATTTCTTTTACTGTTCCCTGAGGTCATGTTAATCATCCTTCAGCTTTACTGTAAGAAGGAATAAAAATGGGGCTCCACTGCTGCACAGTGTAGGACTGACAGGTGACCCCAGAGAAGTACTGTTGATCCTCTGCTGATGTCCCCAGAAACTGCTTCTTTGTCTGATTTCAAAGGTATCTACAGAGGAATAGGGGTGCAGAGGCCAGCTGGCTTCTCCACATATCAGGTGGTTTAAAAGGTGCTGCAAGTAGCTGGATGCTGACAGCAGTGTCTGGCATTTAGATGACCACAACTAACCACCTCCCTTGTAAGGCAGGACATTCAGCAGCAGGCATTGTCTTACAGAGAAGGTAATTGCTGAGGTTTAGATAATACTAGTTTCCATCATTTTACCACAGCGACCCCAGTTCCCTGAATGCTTTTCAGTATTCACCTACTTATAGCTGTGAACCCAAAGGTTCAAGGAAGAGGATGCTGGGAAAGGGAAACGATATTCCAGATGCCAATATGTGGTCAGAAGAATACACCACAATCCCAAAAATGGCAACAAAACGTGAGCTACTGGACTTGGGAAGAACAAGAATGAACACAGTGAAAAGCAAACACAAAACCCCCACAAACTGGTAAGAGTGGAAGAAATATGGATAAACAGTATTGTGATGACTTAACAGGAAAATCAGGGCAGAACAAAACACAGAAGGTACCACAAGGGACATGAGCAAACTTTCTTGTTTCAACAAGATAGCTATCCTTTCTCACGCATGTGCAATCCTGTCCAAATTTGCTGTCACACAAATATTTTAAGCTGCTCTCTCCTGCCAGCAAGAGTTGTTATCGTGGCAGCTGGTGCTGAGATGAGCCCCCAGAGAAAGCCCTCTCGCCTCTCACTCACACACTGGTGTGCCGGTGTGATTCCCTGCGATTCCCGGCACACCGTCCTACGTGCTCGGAATGGCGGGCACGTTTCACTGAGTGCTCCAACCCTTTCTGGGTGTAACTCTAGCCCCCTTGAGGAGTCACATACCTGCTTTACACCGCGTCTGCAGAACAGAAGAAACAAAGCCGTGACCGCAGAAATCTTGTTAAAACATGCTATAGGCAGACCAGGAGATTTTATCAGCCAATTGAACAAGGACCAATATACCTTCATTCTTGAACATTTGTTTGTTATCGCTGCTCTGCTGAATCTGCTTGACTCCAAGTTGCAAAAGTGTTACTCTAAGCAGGATGACAGAAATGCCCATTGTTAATTAATGTTATTATTTTATTACTCTTGGTTCTTAATGGCCCAATACATTTTAGCTGATAATTGAGAACAAGTAACAGGGTTGTTTCTTTTATACCTGGACTGCATGTAAGTCTGTCTATCTATCTATCTAGCTATCTATCTACCCATCTATCTCACCCATGCAAATACTTTAGGGTAGAACTCCACAGACTCAGTATGTGGAGTTTTCCTTAACACTTCTCAAGCCCATTTAATATTCAGGTTTGCTGTTACACAAAGCAATAAACTGACCGAAAAACAATTGGCCTTATAGATATAAAGTGAACATTAAGGCTTTAATCAACAATGCTGTCAAAGTATCTAGAAGAAATTAGTTTATCATGCATAGCAAAGATGGGTTTCTTGAGACTTCTAATGAAAGCTGATATAGCCATTATCTGATTACTGTAACATACACTCAATCATTAATACAAAAGTCCTCTTTAATGATCTTCATTTTATGCCCACAGCCATCCTAGGAGGAAGCCAGGAGGTGGAAAGGGGAAAGTAGTGCTTCTTACTCCTGTTTATGCCAATTCTAATGGGGTTGTGACACTGAAGAATGCTAATTTGAGACTGATGTGTATTTCTTGGCCCTGATCACAATATGTGGGTCGGACCTGCAAGAGGTCAGCAGTATTTGATGTCCTGAGGGCAAAATGATTCTATTCAAGATTAATATAGAGGCTGTGCTGGTCTGCTCGGTCCCAGCGATTGCCAATTGGCCCATTAAGACAGTGTAAATCCATGTTCTCCATTGCAGCTGTCCTGCTATGAGTAAGGAGCTGTGCCCTGGCATCTGCATGGAAATGATTATCCTGCTCTTCAGAAGAAAAAACATGGAGGAAGTAAAGATGCATAAGGGGTCTGGTAATTATTTCTGAAGTTGGTTATGACAAACTGTACATTGTTGTTATTTTGTTGCTGGCTTCTGCTAATAATTTGTTCTCAGCTTTCAAAGAATAAATCCCAAAAAATATTTGCTGGCATCTCGCTCAATCAAAACAGAAGAAGTCACAATAAAGAAACTATCTTTCAAAAAAAGTGAGCACTGTGTTCTCTGAATGCAGATTTTTTCAAATTACTTTGGATTTTGCAGATTGTTGTCATTATACAGCTATTTATGAAGAAGCATTATTGCTGTCTTTGTCATCAAAAAAACCTTGAGAATGCTGTCTATCACCTAGGATTAGTATTGCCACAAAATAAATGTTCTCTCAATATTTTTGTCCATGTTTTCAGAGGTCTCTAATGTTTCACATTAGAGAACCTGAACCCCACTATTATTGCAAATTAAAATTATTTAACAGTGCTACCTGTGAAAGAGTGTTGTTTTTACAGTTGTCAAACTCCTCAAACATTGATAATTTTGTTTAACAATACATTATTTTCTTTTAGTTCTTCTAGACATACTACAAGTGTTATCTTATGATTCTTTAAATGTCTGTAACTGTAAAAGTACTAGTATGAGTGAATAAATAGTTGCTTAAAATAGGTATTGATTTTGCATCTATAAAAGCAAGATACTGAGAACACCAATTATATGTTTACCTCAGAAATATTAATGTCTTTATGCACCATTCAATGCATGCCACAAGTTGTAACTCTTTGGACATACTGGGTATCATTTAAGTCTCATGTAAATTTGTAGGTTAAATGGTGGAATAGTCTTGTTCTGAATCAGGAATTACAGGAAGGCTTATAAATATCTTGTTTTTAATAAGTGGAACATTTTAGCCTTTATTTTTGTTAAAGTCAGCCTCAGAATTAGCTTTTTGTTGCTCCCTCTCCCCCACATAATTCCTTCTTCTGTCTGGAGAATCTCAGCTGCTAAAACCCACCACTGCCAAATCTGCTGCAAACTGTAGACAAAAGAGAAAGTTCAATGAAACAGGAACACTTGAGCTTTCTGTTTGTGCCATGCTGTGACTGTAAAACAATGGAGTTGCAGCAGACCTGTAGAGTATATAAAAGAAATGAATCTTTAAGAAATGTATGTTTTCACACATTGACAGGGGTACTAAACTCCCATGTTTTCCTACCAGATGAAATTCGTCACTGTGTATAATTCTATCTACATTCCTGTGGCTCACTTCCTGCTGCAGCCATGACAAATGTCCTTTTATATTTAGGGATTTTAGGGTCATTCATTTTTCATTTCTGTTATCAAATCTGTATTTCAAATATCTGTCTGCATCCTGCTCATTCCAGTGTGATGTATGAATCTACAGATAATATATGCACCCCATGCTTAAATATACCCATAGAAGCATCCAGAATTGAGTTCACTGTTCTCTTCGGCTGATATTCTTCCTTGACCACTGCACCCCACAGCAATCCCTTCAGCGCCATCAGTACATCTGAACTCCCTCTGCTTTTGATCCAATTTAACAAACCCACCCATTTTTCCTAACAAAGCACTGGAATTTATGAATGATTTTTGTTTCCTAGGGTGAACTTCCAAATACCTGTATATACATACTGACATTTACATACATTCTGTGGTCCTTGGGGAGACACTGAACCTGAGCTGTAAATAACGTTACCTACTTTAGACTACAGGTCACAGATAGGTCTGAATAGCATCTTAATGATTCTTATCTCTCTCTCTCTCTCTTGACTCAGATTTATATGTTAGGAGGTAAAGACAGGTGAGATGAGTCCAACCCATACTGCTGAAATGATCTATTTCCAATAACAAGACTCATACATCAAATGCTGTAAGATGTGCAGGAAAACAAGGTTTCCAAAGCACAACTCAAGACTGATCCAGAGAATACCCAAAACTAAAATACCGATCAGATTTATGGCAGACTTAATTTAAAAAGCAGTACAATTATTAAGGAGGTACACAATGAAAAGGGAGAAAATATAAGCATTAGTAGGACAGTCATATGTTCACAGCAACTATGCACAATGGGTTTGCTGTGAATCAAAGTAGTTTTGGTTACTACTAGGTCAGGTTCATGTATGATCTCTTTAACTATAAATAAAGTCATCTCTCAAATTACCTATCACGTAAGTTCCTTTGGCAAGGTGTTTCCTTCAGGCATTGCAGTGAAAAGTTCATTTTGAAGAAGGATTTAAAAGGCAGATGCAACTGGCATGGATTAGAGATCCTTATGGAATGAAAGAAAATTAATACTGTCATGGGAAGGAAAGGTGGACATGATTTCACTCACTGGTCTTCCTTTTGTCTAGTGGAGACATCACATCTGTCACTTTAGAAGAGCCCACTCCAGTTGTGAGATTGACCGTATCAGCCATTCCCAGGAATTTCTACTTTGCAAGTCTTACTCTCTTCCTCCATCAAACACCTGTTAACATTTCCCTCAAAGTTAGTCTTGCCACCAACATGAATAAATACATTAAGAGTAATGTATAGTTATTGCAAGAGCTCAGCCTAGACTGGACACTTCAGGAAGTTTCACAATCCATTAATGCACAGCCACGGTATGTTCTCCATTGACCCTCACATGTTCCTCACTCACAACATTTAGAAAGAAGGAAGAAATTGAAAGAGGGAACATGCAGAAATATATGTTGGTCATAAAAAGCAGTCAGACCCCAGAAAAATAACCTATTGTAACAGTTTCCTCTGGTTCAATTGAATTTTTTCTATTTGCTGTTTATTTTCTTTGCAGCTTTTAAGTTTTTGCAATTCAGGTCATTCAACAAGTCAAGAATTCCTTCTTACTATGTTTCCACTTACTGAATTTAAAAAAAATAAATTATAGCTTAAATTTCATATTACCGTTGTATTTAGGAAATCTCTCTTTTCTCCAAGTAACTGAAATGCCAGGATGTTTCCTCCCTGTTTTATGTGATTCTAATTGATTATATATTTTGCCAATAATGTAACTAAAAAGAGAAAAATCACAGTTACTCCAGAGTAAGAAGCTGTCCTAGAGTTTTAGATCATCCTGATTTGAGGTGATGGAGAAGTCAATGATATAATTAAGAAAGTCCTGCAGTCTTCATAAACATTCCAAGGTTATCCTCCCCAGACTGGTGTCTTTTTCCTTGCCTTGCCACTCCAAGCCCTGTACTTGCCAATACATACCATAGGGAAAATGGAACCCTCACAGACAGTTTCTGCTGTGCTCCCAGCAATCTCTGTTACCTGGGACAAAGGATACTGAGGTTGGCTTTACTTTACTCTTTCCTTTTCATCTGGTGTAAAGCAGCAGAAGGGCTGAAACTCTCACCTTGTCTCTCTTTGTTAAGGATAATCTATTCAGAGCTCTCAGAACACAAGCAACTAGTACCGTACATGTGTTGTATGAGGGAAAGAGTGTTACTTACCTCTCGCATTGCTAAAAAGTCCAAACACGTAAGTCAAAGGCAACCAAGTTTCAACCCCCTGCTGCAGTCTCCATCTTGGAAGAAGAATTGCCTTAAGAGGTACTATTAAAGTCTGCCCAATAAGGAAGATCATTTTTGTATACTGGGTGTATCTTTTGAAAGGGTTTTTTTAATTGCTAGGAAGAGTCTTAGAATACATAGGAATATGCATATACACACGTCTCTAATAACACTAATTCCTCCGGTGCTTTCTACTCAAAAGGATTTATCTTGTAGGCTGTGAAACAGACCTAGCAAGTAGGGAAGTCTGCTGGCTCAATAACAGTGATAAAAGTTAGATGTCATAATGCTTTCATTTCATTAGGAAGCTATCTGTCTCCTGGTTGTGGCTGGTTATGACCTAGAAAAAAGTGGATATATGGCTTGACATGATATAGAAAACATAAGTTAGATATTAATGATCACAGGCTGTTTCTTTCACAAGGACAGTTCTCTTGGTTCCAATTGTACATTGTTTGACTTGGTAGTAGTAGGAAAGGGAATAGATGATTCAGTTGCTGTAATTTGTAAAAAGCATCAACAATTTTAACCTACATTTTCCCTTCAGTCATACTTTCATCTCAGTTAAAGCTTCTTGTTTGATGTTTTCCTTTACTCTGACCATCCTTTAAAGCACTTGAGATGAAGTCAGGTAGATAAGGAGAATATGGTATCTTCTGTATACGCTCTAATAGCATTAGCATACATCAGTAAAGGGAATGGATTACTTCCCCATTCAACCTAAACTCATTTTTGCCCTCAAGTGCCCTATGCATATGGCAGTCTAAGGACAAAGAGGAGTGACATTATTGTACAGTTTGGGGTACCATTTAGACCAACAGTGGAAGATAATTAGACAGATAAAGGTTTTGGTCTAGGTGTTTGTGTGTTGTGTGTACATTCTATCAGCTGGTCTAACTCAGTCTTCCCGGTATCATTCTGGTGAGGGGGTGACAACAGTGTTTCACCTCGAGTTCTAGGTTGAGAACCATATCTTCATAGGACATTATAGCTCTCCCTGCAAAGCCTTGCTACTTTTTCCACATATAAAGCTATATTAATGTTCAGTCATATTGCTCAAGAAGAAAACAATATATCTAGCTAATCCCACATATTCACTTTGCATTATACTTGCTTCCCATTTATTATAAATTCCTCTGCCTCTGCAATAAATTGATTTTTTTTTCTTTTCAGTTTTTCTGACTCCAAACCTCTCACTAAGCTTGATTTGCTGCTTCTGTTGGGCCACCTAAACTGTGCCATGTGTATTATACCTCAGGGTACATCATTAATTCTTACCTCTTTGATTTAGCTGCCCTCTCAGTCAGATTCCTGCATCATTTTATCTCCCTCAATTTTTTTCTGCCAGTTTGAAACTCAGCTTTGGTTCTGCCTCCTTAAACATTAGAAGAAAGTACATTTCTTTTGCTTTGACCTCATTTTCTCACCTGACAACACTCGGCTTTTTTACTGATATCTCCCCAAATCATGTTTTTTCCATTTAGTACTAAGGTTAGCATTTCTGTGCTTCAGCAAAAGCAGCTATTTGCGTTCCTATGATGTTCAGAGTCATCCTATGCATCTGCCTGTGCAATTCTGAGTTCAGTGCCAAAACAATTTGGGAATTTGTATTAAAGCTAGAAAGCCTTTCTACTATCTTGATAGCTTAGCTGTATTTGCTGTCACAGTATTAATACGAGCCAGTTGTTTCTGCATTCCTGAGTACATTTCTGTGTAATCTCTTGTGCTCTGTATCATTGTTGGTCACTGGTTTCTAATCAAACATTTTCATATGCAATGATACATTCATCAAATAGCTGGTAACATTTCTGTTACTATGCAAAAATTCAGGCTAAGCTTTCTAAGTAACTTTCAGGCTAAATCTACAGTTGAACTGTTTTCACACTTAATACAAAACTAACTTCCTTCACATTTTCCTCATTTAGAGTTCACATTCATACTCTCCTTAGAATCACGTCCAATACTTCACAATATTAGCAGTCCTTTCAGCAAAGTTAGGGTAATGTATTTTTCTTTCATCAAATACTGCCACCAAAGCTTAATTGTTAATGCTCTTCACCTTAGATGGTCTACAATTGCTTGTCTCAGTAGTTTTAGCTCAGTGTAATACTCATCAAACCACCACATCCATTGCAGATTCATCAAGAAAAGCATCTGATTTAACAAAAGCGGAAGCTGGCTTGGCAGCCCTGGAGATCAAAGTACACTAATGTATTTACAGGAGCTGAACATGAAACCGTACAATCTTCAACCATATTTAGCTCTGTAATGTGTATCACTTTTTGTTCTGGAAGCCCTCTTTTGCAGGTCGGTCCTTCAGTGCCAGTATCTATTTCGTCCTTTTGAGTCCAGAGAGCAGATCATGTACTACCTATGGTTACAATTTTGTTTCATTTTGTATATACCTATTCATCTTCAACCCTTATCAACGCACCCAAACCACATCAATTTGTATCAATCTTCAGTTACTACTAAAGGGAGCCACCACAATACTGGTCTCCTCCATCTTCACAACCACCATCTGCTTTTTAAATTAATAAATAGAACAGAATAATTTTTCTCTAATAAAAACCCACTACTTCATCTACTACATAGCTTAAGAGCTTGGTTTCACTGAATCACTTTGCAACCCTCCTCAATATGCACTGTAGAAATTTATGCCTAGGAAATTTTGTTCTCCTTTAAGAGTTTGGCTTCTGAGTCTGTCTTAGTGCACAGACAAATCAGACTGTGAGAAGGAACCAGAGGTGATAAATACAAAAGGGTTTAATAGAACAGCAAATATCTCAAGTTGCCATTTGGTCTAACCAGAGACAAAGAGGAGCAGTCCAAAAGCTTCATGATAAAGGAGTTTTAGGGAGAACGGCACAGGAAAATGAAATGCCATCTAGTTGTTTTGACTCGATGAGACAGGACTTGCCAGAGCAGGCAATGGCCAGGTTATCATGAATGATGTGACCAGCACACAGCAGGCAGGAGTTACTAGGTTTTGGCACATGTTGTGTGACAGATGGAGTGACACCATCCTCTGGCCCTTGGTAGGGTACTTTTCCTATTCTGCTTCCCTTTCTGTCCCCGACACTTCTTCCTGGGTGTGCTTGGCCATGCTGTGATCACCAGTGCTCAGAACCTCAGCTGAATAGGCATTCTGGCTCATGGGAGAACTTCCCCCGTATTATCTTGGGCTTTGCATTACTGTAATGCACTAAAAGCTTTTATTTTATTTGTTTTGGCTGGGGAGTGGGAGTGGATTAACAGTGTATAATACTGATTTACTCCAAGGCTGTTGTGTGATCTCTGGCTTTACAATCCAGCTATTGGTAGGAATTTACCAAAGGCCTTGCACCCCCTGCAGCTGGGACTAAATTTTCTGAAGATTTCTTCTCCCTTGTAAGCACCTAAATAAATGTCAAGATTTTCCCAGAACTCTACATGTTCAGTACTGTCTGGACTGGCACTATGAGACTGGTCCTTGAAAGAGTCCTGTGAAGTGGGGATTGTGCTGTGCACTATTTGTAATGCTTTTTAAAATGAGACTTAAAATCATTCCCAGTGTTTTCAGTCATTAGAAATCATAAGGAGCTATGTACCACATAAATAATTACATCTCTGCCTGCCCCCCTCTCTCTGCAACTCTCTGTAGAGAAGATACTTCTTTCCTAACAGAGACTGGCTCACTCATTTGTGACACTGAATCCCTGCAATCCATAAATGGCTCACCAGAGGTAGTGGGGAAGGCTGGATCTTATAATGCAGCTGGCAGAGGTGCTTGAAGCAGTGGCTTCATTTCCACAACTGATGCTTTACTTCGAGATCCATGCTAGTGAAGGATGCCAAGTTTGTATAGGTCATTATTTATGCCATTATGTCAGTCATATTGTTCAAATACATTCAAATAAATTAGTTTTTCTAAAATTTGAACCAATTCCTGAATGAGATAAGTTATTAAGTAGTCTGCATTCCAACTTTTTATGGTATTGCCTGGTTCATAGTTTGCAGGAAGAATTTCATGATGTAGGAATGCCACATTAATTTTACATTTAATAGTGATATTTCCAAAACTTTTCACACTACCTCATTTATTGTAGTCATTCCCATTTCTTGTAGCCATTCCCATGTCATGTTTTTATCTGCCAAGATGACATGTTCAAAGAGCTTTAGCAAAGCTTGTACAGAAAACTTGTATGAAAAATTGGATATTCAATAGCACTTCCCAAATGTGAAAGAGATATAGCAGAGTGCTTTAGAGGCCAATTAATTATGGAATAATTCCTGCAAATTGTGGCAGTAATTAATGAGTGAGTAACATGCAGTATTTAGAAGTGAACAGCAGTTAGCAAACACTATGTATTGCTTTGTGACTGTAATAGAAGAAAGAGTCCTGTAGCCATTTATTGATTATGAGTATTAACAGATTCCTGTAGTTAATGATGTGTCTTGTGCTTATATCATCGAGTTCTAATCTCAAATGTGACTACATTTAAAAAATAGCACTTTCTTTCTTACATGCATTCACAGGAGAGAGAAACAAGTTTCTGTAAGAATTTGCTTGGGTTGGGAAACCAGCCTGTGATTAATTCCGAGGAGACAGTGGCACAGCCACTCTGACTCAGAGAAATAAATTAAGCACATCAGGAACAATGCATGATATAACAGGAGGGTTCAGGTGGCTTTCCTCTTACTTAGTCCCTGGGGTGCAGGCAGAACTGCACCCTTTCTTGTAGCCCTATGAGGTACCCTTTAGGCTTTGCCAAGCAGCTCATACACAGCCCTGAGAACAGAATGAGTGAGACCTGTTCTCTTATCATACCGTGAGAAAGGTCTTCCTGGTTTCTGCACACGTCTCTGATCTGGCACTGAACAAAATTTTGCAATTTGTGTACTGTCAATGACATTTTTTTCTAACTTGTTCAATCAAGCCTACCAGCCAATATCACTGACCTGCAAGGCCTTTTTCAGTCCATCTCCATCAGCTCCTTCTTGTTTTAGATCATCAGGGAAGGGACTGTTTCTTTCTCTATGTTTGCATAGCACTTAGGACAGGAGACAACCAGTATTAATTGGCAAGTCTTTGAAATAAGCTTACTTCATCTGAAAAAGAAGAAAAAAAAAGGTGGTGATGAAAAACAAAAAGAACAGAGACATGATGACTAGAGCCCAAAAAAATGTGGAGAACTGGACAAGGAAAAGTAGCATTTTAACTTTTAAATGGAAAAAAGCTTATTGTTTACATCATTAGCAACATACAGAAAAAATCCTGGAGAACATTTTTACATAAAGTGTCACTATGCTTTAAAACTCAAGGTTGTTTTATCATTGCCTTTGAAAGATCCCAAAGAGAATCAGCTTATTGAAATGCATTAAGACTAGTGACTTTCCATTAACTGCTTTCAATAGGATGAAAAAGTAACACAAAAAAGGAAGTCTTTTGTGAGGAAGTTTACACCTTACCAACACAAGCTGGGGATGAACAGATTGAGAGCAGCCCTGCTGAGAAGGACTTGGGGGTGCTGCTGGGTGAGAGGCTGGACATGACCCAGCCATGGGCACTCCCAGCCCAGAAAGCCAAGTGTGTCCTGGGCTGCATCCAAAGCACCGTGGGCAGCAGGGGAGGGGATTCTGCCCCTCTGCTCTGCTCTGGTGAGACCCCACCTGCAGTGCTGCACCAGCTCTGGGGTCCCAGCACAGGAAGGACCCGGACTTGTTGGAGTGAGTCCAGAGGAGGCCACCAAAATTATTAGGTGGATGGAGAACCTCTTCTACAAGGAAAGGCTGAGACGATTGGGTCTGCTCGGCCTAGAGAAGAGAAGGCTACAGGGAGGCCTCATTGTGGCCTTCCAATACCCACAAGAATTAAGGAGTCTACAAGAAAGATGGCAAGAGACTATTTACAAAGGCATGTAGTAAACATGCAGGGAATTCTCAAACTGAAAGATAGGTTTAGATTAGAGAGTAGGTAGAAATTCTTTACTGTGAGGGTGGCAAGGCACTAGAAAAGACTGCTCGAAGAAGCTGTGGATACCCCATCCCTGGAAGTGTTAAAGGGCAGGTTGCGTGGGGATCTGATGTTGGAACTACATGATCTTTAAGGACCCTTCCCATCCAAACCATTCTGTAACTCAGTGAGAAATTTTGTTTCTGACTTCTGTAATTTCTTAGATCCCCCTTTTTCAAATTGAGAGGATCACAATTTGGCTAACAGTACTGAGGAATTCCGTAACATGTCCTGAAATTTCTGTCCCATCAAGAAAGCCATTTTACTACAAAATTACTTTTACACTTGAATGACTTGAAGGTGCTCAAGTCACAGCAGTCTTCCAGGCAACAAGCTCTCATCCCTAGGGCACCTGTGTTTTGCTCTTGCTTCAGGGCTACAGTTTAGTGTCCTTGGAACTGGACAGTGCTTGGCACCCCACTCAACATTGAAAAGGGCCCAGTTATCAGCTGTGAAGGAACTGCAACAGTTCCCTGAATTCAAATATACTCTGGATGGGTAATTTTATGTAACCAAGAGTAGTTAGCTGGACTTCTTAAGACATATTAATCATGTGTGTGTGCACACCATTCTAAGAAAACCATGTGATTCATGCAGTATTGTCAAAATATTTACAAGATGACTGCTAATGAATTTAAGCTCCCATGTGTGGAGTTTTTTTTCCTTAAGCTTATTAATATTTGGCAGGAGGTGTCAGTCTGAACCCAAAAGAAGGCTCATCTTTCCTCACAATTCCTTCTTGAATAGCGGAAGCTTCAAATATGAATTATTGACAGGTTGAGATTAATCTGTCACAAGGGCATTAAGAATTTATTGCTGATTTCTGTTAAAAAAAAAAAAAAAAGCAGGTACTTTTGGATGCCTAAATTACTTATTTTGTCAAAGAAGAAAAAAGACAAATGCTGCATGTGTGTAAAAACAACCATGGGACTGAATTTCTTTTTCCTCACTGTATTATGGGAAGGAGGGGGTTAAACTGCCATCCACTAAAAGCAGCGATTTTATGCTGAGGTCTCCAAGTCAGTGAATTTACATTTCGTAAGAACACCCTGAGGGGCTTTCAGTTACTTTGCTTAAAAGGTAGACAGATACATTTACAGCAGCACACGCAGAGCTCCATGTGCTAGCATGGCCACAGATTGGCTTTCTGGAACATGTGTGCTCGGGTGACTCAGTTCCAAGCAGGTAATGCACCAGGACACTTTTATGTGTTGGCTGGGAATACAGATCAGTAAAGAATGCAACTGTAATTACCAGTAACGAGGGTATAAATTTCTGATCCCTGCTTTGTTGGCTGAAGTTTGCTAGTGTTTCTAAGCATTTACATTTTACAATTGCCTTATTTATAGCCTGGAATTGGGTGCACTAGTTTTTCATGCATGTGAAATGCTTTTTATTGCATATGGAAGGAAACTACTGCCCTTCATAAGCTAGTTGTTCGTAAAAATCTTACAGCCAATTTAGTTTAAAATATTTTTATGATTTAATAATAGATTATTGGAGATTCTTAATTGGATGGAACACACCAATTCTATTGATCTTCTTTTTCTTATTTCAAATAAATAAAAACCCTGTATCATTGTGTTCAAATTCATGCAATTACTACAAAAACAATTTGTAAATAAAAAACAGTATCTCCCATATTATTCCCTCAATATGGCTACACCTGCAATGTGGAGTTATAACTGACATATTAGTTCACCTGTAGATTCAACCACACAATATGCAAGACTGCAGTTTTCACTTCTATTCCAAAATCATTCAAGCAACTTATCTGGGCAAATCATTCCATCCACTTCTTCATGTGGATCAGATGAACTGGGTTTGGGGCCAAGCTGCCATTCACAGCAGGACATTTGGAAAAGTGCTTTTGTTTGATGGGTGAAATTTCCAAGACTAGACACTTGGAAGGTCTGCATGTCACTAGGTTTGGACAACTGGACACAGAGCAAAGATCTCCTACAAGCATTGTAATTGTAAACTAGTACCTGAATATTATATATCTCCCCTGCACCTGGAAAAGAATGTGGGACTTACTGTCTTATACTCCATTTTTTTCAGCACCCATCATACTTGCATCACAGTCTGGGACTAGGCTGCCCAGTCACTCAATAATAATACATTCCAAATCTGTGACCTTCTGCAGTTAGAGTAGTGCCTGTCTTCAATAATATTTTATAACATTTTAAGGACAGCTGAGGTTGACTGAAGTCAATGCTTTAGGGGGTCACCTTGCCTCATCAGTCAAGTCCTAAATCAAATTATCAAATTAATATGAACATTTGGTGTGGACTTGGCTTTCCTCCCCAATAAATCAGGCCCTTTGTACAGGCCTGTTTTCTGAGCCAGAAGATAAGATTTCCTGGCCTTATTTCAGTTTTAGCTCTTGATTTCAGTAGAGTTGTACCAGATTTAAAAGCATATCAGGGAGAGCAGAGTTTTCCTCTTCATATGTTTCTTTGAAAACAACTTCAATGGAAATGTCTAAAGGTGAGTCTTTGATTCTGTGTTTAAGTGATTTATGATGAAGATGTCAGTGATACACGATTCTCTCGGAAATACTTCCTGTGGGATAGGCTGCGGTTGGTCACAAACGAAGGAAGAAGAAGAAAAAGATGAGATCACAGCTCTTGTATGAGCTGTCCCTGGACCAGTCTCTTACAACAGCAGGGTCCGAGATGAGCCTGCTTGCCTCTTTCCACCTGCTTCAAACAATAAATAGCATGAAATGAGGCAAGAAGGAAGCAGACTACAGTCCTGCTTCCCTCCGCTTTGATACATAATTGAGGGAGAATGCAAGAGAGTGCTCTTGACCTGAAAATATGGTTGAAAGCACAACTGTGCATTGTTCATGCTAACACTATTTTCATTAGCATTCTACACAACTCAGACATAGTGGCAGCCAGAACCTGATGCTGACTTCAACCCTCTCCTGTCTTCAAAATGAAGCTAACTTTTGGCTTTTACTACAAACATCACATAGCAGCTACTCCTCATAGAAGAGCCTGCACCATCTTCAAACTGTGGAGATTACGTGAGCACAAATGAAGATACTCCTTGGTAGGAAGGATTTCCCCTTCTGGTCACCCAAACACATAAAACCTTCCCCTGACTGCTAGTAAGGTCTGCATATCAACCATGCATGACTGAGTCTAGCATCTACTGAACTACAGCCTGTTTCACAGTGGTTTTACCTGATGCACAATGTACTTGAGAAGCAAACAGGAATATAACCATTTTATTTCAGAGACAGGAGGGAAGAAAGCTCAGTTTCAGAGGTGACTTTTACTTCAGCATTGAAAGAAAATCTTTTCAAAAGTGAAAAAGTTAAGAGGGACATTTAGATGCATATCCACCATAGGAGTAATAACAAGGTGACCAGCTTGCTTGCCTACAAGTGGAAAAGGTGAATTTAAATTCATGTCTTGCTTTATCCCTACAGGAACTCTGGCCTCTGTGGTGGACACCAGGAACCTAACCCCTGACTTACAGAGTAACTCTTTGGACTGGAGAATGGTGAACCATTCTCACCCCAAAATACCTCTGACAGAAATTGGAGAGGCAGGTAGATGGGCAGATATGCAGTACAAATCACCTCTGCACCAAGACTGGACATATATGGGGTGATCATTGCGCCAGGCAATCACACTGTTTCCCAGGGAGTCAATTTCTCTTTTCCTTTTCCCTAAAAATTCCAGTCTAGACCTGAGAAGTTTTCCCTGAGAAATTTTCATTGAAACAAACACACTTCCATGAAACATTTTGTATTTTTGTAAAATGCTGTATTTTGACAGAAGAATGTTTTCTAGAAGGGTTTTGTGGTTTTTTTCCCCGAACAATTGTCATGACAAGGCTCTAATGCATTCTAGGTGTGGTTTTGACAATCTAGATAACAGAGAGAAACATCAGCTCAAAAACAACATCAAATATTTAGGCCCAATTCTGGAAGAGCCCACTGCTCATACCAACACTGTGACTGCCAGTCTCAGCTCAACACCTCAGATCATTACTCTGCCATTCTTACCATGTAACAACAGAGAGTTTTTGTCAAAACACACCACCCCTCTATGTCACATTTACAAGTAAAACCCTCATTCTCAAAATATTTCACCCAAGGTTCAATGTAAAATTAATATAAAGAACAGAGAGCTAATATTCCTGACCACATGGACTACTCAGAGATATCACATCCTATTGGTAACAGATTTCCATGGTACCAGCAGCTCTGTTCCCCCAAAACTTAAGCCACAAGTCTGAGGACATTTAGAAGGGATGACCTTTCATGCAGTAAAGAACTTTACAGTGTAATAGTGAAAACAGAAATCCTTTGCTTTCCTCAACTCTCAAGACAGCAGCTTTTCATCCTGTGTTCAATCAGGCTCAGCAGAAATATTTAAAAGGAGAGAAGAAAGGCTTTGTTTTCACATGGCCCTAAAGCTGCTTCTCCCTCCTCCTTCTCCTCCTACCCTGTACTTCTGACAGACTTTTAGGCTGTATAACATCAAGAAAACTTTATTAGACTTGGAATCACCATGATTTTATAGATTCTACATTTAGAAAAACCTACCGTGTCCAGCCTCATACATTTATGTGGATGTAACCTTCTTGAAAAGTCAGATTATTGTTTTAGGCTTTATTTCTGTGTGGTTTACACAAGCAGAAATGTGATCAGAGTGTAATTTGAAATGTTCTGAGCAGTTTTTTATGGGGCAGAAACAGCCATATATAGGTTTTCCCTGGATTTCAAGTTTCAAGATTTTTGATTAGCTTTTCATGCAGGTATTCCAGGTGTTGCCATTAGTTAGACACACTGATTCTTGCTTTCTAATTATATAGTCCACAATTACTATCACCTTCCATTTCATTTTTGACATGACACGATCTATTTGTAGATGTATTTCGGGTACTCCAGGCACTAGAGCTCCAGCTAGGTATGACACGACATAAATTGCGTGTTGCAAATTATATGTTCAGGTCTCAGGAGCACAGCTTCATTCGTCAGTCTCCCAGGGGGGCTGGCAAATGTAATGGAGAAAGTCACTTACCTGCTCAGGGAGAAAAGGAGATGGAGGCAGCTGGCCCTCTTCTGCAACAAAAGAGGGGTGAAAAAATGCAGCCCATGATATGGTGCACTGGCTGCTGTTGAAGAACAACAAAGGGGGCTCCTTGAGAAGGCCCTTCAGCTGGAAGTAAAAAAAAGGAAAAGCCGACTCTTCCAATCTCAGTGTTGAGCTGAGGAGTAGAAGACATCCATGACCCTCATGAGTCTTTCTGGCAGTGGTAATGGCAGGTACATGGGTAGGCAGAGGTGTGGATCTCTCTTCTACCTAGGATTTCAGTGTAAGTCAGCCACATGGAGATTTCCAATGTCATTTCTACGCAAACATTCAAAGGACTTCCTTCCTTAGTAATCCTGACCAAACACAATATGCTCAGATCTCAGGGAGATTTTCATGCTATTTTGGCCTCTAAATACTATCAGATCTGAAGGCAAAACACTGCTATTGCTTACACAGGCCCCTACCCACTTTCATGAAACCAAACTACCAGTGAAGTTGTATGTCTTCTCATGTACAAAAGAAACAGCAAGTGCTGCACTAAAGTACAACCACATACCGCTTGAACTTTAACCAATACCAATATTTAGTACCAATACCAATATTTAGTACCAATACCAATATTTAGTACCCTTTAGGCATTAAAAAATACCTACACTGATTGGCAGAAAGACTTGTGATGGTCACACATCAAATCAGAGAAAAACACAGACAGCAAAATAAAAGCAACTGAAATGAGAATTTCTTCTTCAGAATAAGTTGGAAGCAGGTCATGTCCTGAAATAGACCAACATATTTAAATCTCTAATGCTGTCTAGTGGTATTTCCACTACAGAACATGACAAAGAGCACCAGAATTTTTTTACTCAGGTGATATCACATTTTACATTATTTATGCTTTTGCTGACTGAAAAAGTTTAACTGGGAAAACAACTGTGTACAGTACCACAACACCTTTTTTGTATTTTGAGATAAAGTTGGAACAATTTTTAATTTGAGTTATTGAAGACTTGGCTAGAGCTGAACATGTCTTGTGCACAAAGAATCAGAGAAATATTTCTGGGTTTCCCTACCTTCCTTTTTCATCTCTAGAGGCTTCTAATGTTTCCAAAACAGAATCTGGCCCATCTTAAAAATTGAAGCCTGGGATAAAATAGGTTGTAGCAGAGCACTATGGATTATACCTACACTGGAGATGTACTAAAGCAAATGTGTTGTGCACAGTTTGACTGGGAAGGAGGTGTGAAGCACAGCATATAAGCAGCAAAACATGTGAAAGACCATGGCAGAGATAGTGGGAGAGTTTAATTATCTAGACCTCAGAGTAGATTAAGGGGAGGAAGCAAAGCTTGATCTGGTAGAGGACTGTTTTCTAATTTAATGTGTACACAGACCGACAAGGAAGGGAAGAATGCCAGATGTGGTACTAAGCAACACAGAGAATATGATTTAGGACATTAAGGTACAAAACCAAAAAAAAGGTAGAAGGTACAGTGATTGCTAAGCTAAAAGAGCTTCTACAGCAGCAATCTCTATGCCAGCTACAAGGTGTACATACCCTCCAAAACAGAGGGTAGAGGTACAAGCTGCCGTGGCTACACATCCTCACTGGAGCCATAGTGGGTCCTACAAAAACACCCTTTACCCCACTACACAGCTCTGCTCCAGTGCAAAGTGCTGGTACAAGCAGTGTGCCTTCTGCAGCCCACTGCCAAACCTGCCATCTCTCAAGCAGGCTACAGAGACCTCATAGATAAACTATGGTCATTTCATATCACCTCTGCCCTTTCTGATCTGCTTAATAATCTGCAAAAGCAGGTGAGCAATGCCTGCAGGCTCGGGGGCCTGTTTGTGTTTTAGCTGCCTCTCAAAGGTGCTTTCCGGGTCACAGAGCTGTCAGGAGTCACCTCAGCTGAACACTAGAAACATCCCTCCCAAGGCAACTCCCCTCCATGCCCTTCCTTGCATATGGGGAACCTCACGGCAGGTCTCTGGTGTGTAACATCTTCATGCGTGAAAGGAAAAAGTTTATCAGAAGGGGACTTGAGCTTGTAATGACAGTGGGATGGAACACAACACAGTAAATCAAACACAGCCATGTAATCAAACACAAAAATGTACAGAGGTGCCACAGAAAACCTAGCATAGACTTACAGTAGTTATAACTGCCTAGGAAGAAAAAGATATTTACCTCAGAAACAGGTCAGATATTTTTCTTCATGAGGAAATTTAACCTTTCTTCCAAAAGGTGTTTCTGGCAAGTTTCATGTTTCTATGTGATTGCCCTACAAAACATTGTTTAGAGCTCTTAACACAAGGCAGCATCACCACTATGCCGTGCTAAAAAGCCTTGGGTAATTTATGAGCTATTTCACATACAAGGCCAGATTCTGGTCTTGTGCCATACACTGTAAAAGTAGTGCCACTTCTACCTCAATATATCCAGATCCAGAGAAGTTTGCCACCCAGGCCTCAACCACAGTTTCAGTTTCCTCTATTGCACTGTTATATAATTACTTAGCAGGTCTGCCAATGACATTGCATTCAAAATGGAGCAATTATAAACACTGGCAGGAAACACTGGAGTAGCAAATGCTTTTTTAAAAATGGCAAGGATGTGAAGAAACTCAATGGAGATCTTTCATCTGATATATGAAAAGCAGATGACCAGGGATGGAATCAGTGAGGCCATGAAAGGGAATAAGTGAGAAGTCAGTGACAGATGAGACTGATGCTGCACTGAGCCTGAATTAATATCCTTTGCCTGAGTATTTACAGAAGAAGTTGAAGGTCACATCCCGGAAACAGGGATCCATTTTCATGAGGGGAAAAAATGAAATGTTAAAAGACTTTATGATCCAATCTGGACAGGTAGTTAGTTAATTAGAACTATTAAAAGTTGACAGGACCTGAGACTTAGATTAACTGCATCTCCGAATTTGAAAGGAAATAGCAAGGGAAATTGGCAAACCTTTAGTAATACTGCTTGATAGCTTCCTGAGGATGGTGTATCTGGAGATGCCTAAAAACTAACTACTCCAACTTTACCTTTTAAAAATAACAGTATCTAAAACCAAAACAAAATAAAACAAACAACAAAAAAAAATTTTTTTCTTTTTTAAGTCAAGAGAGGATTTAGGAGTCCTTTCACCAGTAATCCCAGCTGCAGCCACAGAACGGATATTGGAAACATTAATATGGGATGGGGTTATGCAACACGCAGAAATGGCCAGCCGGGCAAGGAGAGGCAGCTGGATTCATGTCCTGTCTGTCAAATGTGCTTCAAGTTCTCTCAATACATTTCTCAACAGAGAGTCAAAAGTGAAGTGATGGGCATAATTTATCCAGAAGGAAGAGATTCATTTGGCGCTGCACCCGACATAGAGAGATTGTTCTGTAGAATCAGTAAAGAACAGCACAGAAAAAGCACAATAGCAAATGCCTTCATAATTATCTGTGGGACAAGAAGCAAGGTGTCAGCAAAACAGCACAGTTCAGGGTGACTAGAGGGACAGGAACAAGGCAGTACTCCCAAACTTGAGCACCCTACCCATTTTTATTCAACTTTTATATAAATGGCTCACAGGGGATAATTTTTAAAGTGGAATTTTTTGCTGATAGCACGTAAGTGTAAAATCGTGCACAGAGCAAGCAAATTTAAAATGATTTGAATAAATTAGGCTTATGGACAGATAAAGGGCACATCCAGTTCAGTGCAGCAGAGTAAGACATAATGACTGCAAGGCACCAAATATAATCATAGACAGGAAAAAGGAAGGAGAAGAGGGAATACCGTCCAGGGGAAAGGATATAAGGTAATTACTGATCAAATACTAAATGAATGCTTAGAATAACTGGGAAAAAAACAAAGACAGGAAAATTCTTCATGCTTAAAAAGACAAATAAATTCTTCATACTACATGCTGAGCTGTCTCTTCAGTAAAGCTGAATTGAGACATCTTCTCCAGCACTCTAATAATGCTGAGATAAAAATTCAAGAGTTTGAAAGTAAAGAACTGCATTGTCTCAATAAAAACACAACATGATAAGACTTATAAAATATATTGTCCCCTCCCCCCAGCAAACAAACATGCAAAATTACTTTCTTGCATTTTGAATGTTAATTTCGGGTCTATTTCTGTAAAGAAAAAAAAAAAAAAGAGCATAAATAAATTGAAAGGTAGTTATTACCGGTGAAAACAGCCTTTTTACTGCAAAGGTTATGACATTAACCCAGGGAAAAATTCATGAATATTCACAATCACCATTTGTCATTAAGAATCATAAAATTAAATGTTGAGTAGGGCTTTAGAAAACTCCTCCAGCCTACTAAATTCCCTCTTCACTACTTGCTATTATGCTAGCATATATCACAACTTCTTTTTTTTTTTTTTTTTGCATGCATTTTAGCACATTCCTGCAAGTTTTCCTTATCCATCTCTACAAATGGAAAAGAGAATGAAGATAGGAATTACAACGACCTGTAGAAACCTGCTAAAAAATGAACAACTAAAAATTCAGCCAAGGACTTTTTCAGGTGTTTGTAACCAAAGAAAGGAATTCCCTCAAAGAAATACAAATATTAAAAGTGGACAAAATTGCTCAGTTTGCTCTTAAATCTCAGAAACTATTTTGTTTTCACATTTGCTACAACTACCAGGTGCTCTGTAATATGTGTGCAAACAGAATGGAGAGCCTTTTGCAAGGAAATAAAAGGGCTGGAAACCTGACTGAGGGGAAAAAAAAAACTAGGAGGCAGATGTTTCTCAACCAGTAGCAGCCACTGGCAGATAGGAGGACTGAATACAAAAGATGAAATTGGGTGAGGTGCTTCAAATACAAACTCAATAGGCTGGCTTGCCAATATTCTGCAAAGCAAAGAAACAGCACAGGCACGGAGCACAAAACTGGGGTTTGCTTACTGAGCAAGAGCAAATTCTGTGGAAGGTGGCTCTTATGCCAGAGGGAAGTGATGAGAAGCCATGGTAGTAAATGAAGAGCCATGGTGAAAGCAGAAACCATTCACACTGAGAGAGCAAGGTGGTCTCCCACATGGAGCAAGAAGTCCATATGTGGGTACATGCACACAGACACACAACAGCTCCCAAAATGTTTATGAAAGCTCCACTGTTTGTCTATATATCCATTCACCCTCATACCATGAAAACCAATGTGCCAGTGGTGGCCCAGCTGTCAATCAGCAAGGAGAACAGCCATCCCCAGTGTTAAAACATCCCAGGCCATTTGCATGTTTACTGTGCTCAGTGATTAACATACTGAGAGAGTGACAGGGCCAAGATAATCCACTGAAAGAGAACAGCTACACTGCCAGAGACGTGGGGAAGGGTACCCAGGCATTCAGGTCAAGGGCAAGAAGTAGGGAGTGCATTCCTATCTGTCCCTATGTTTTAGAAATAAAGGAAAGCATAAAGCATGGAGTTTTAATCCTGGAAGCCTGAGCTGTGTCATATGAGCTGAAACTGGTTGTCTGGGGCCCCCCTCCAGGGGCCACAGAAGCCCAGGTTTGTTCACCAGGGGCAGGGGGTAGCTCCCTGATATGGTGCCCTGGAGAGCAGCTGGAGTTCTGGAGTCATTGGCTGCAGGCTGCTCTCTAACCCCAGCCAAAGAAGGCCAGCCTGATGATATAACACCTGTCCCCAGCTGCTGCACAGGCTCAGCTCTGCTGGGTATTTTTGCACTGTTAGCTGCATGTTATCTACTCCCACCATCACCATCCCCTGCTCCAAACTCAGAATACCTGGACTGTCTTTGAGAGGCCCATTTCCAAAATACCTGAACAGCCCTGTTTCTCCATAGAGAGCGAGCAGTGCAATCAGATGTCAATTTCTCACCTTACTTCCACATATTGCTGATGATACAGCTCACCTTCAGTAGCTTGCACTCCTGTTGCATTCACATCTTCCCTCTGGCCTATTAATATATACAGCCACTTGTGCTCATTGGCATGGTGACTGTGCTTATGTCAGTCATGCTTCTTTGTATTCTCCCTGCCTAGCCACTTGCTGTTGTGCAAAGGATGTGTGTATCAGGCTCAACACCTGCTAGAAATCTCTGAGCTCTCTGTGCCTTTCCACCCTTCCCAAACACTCTGTCCTCATATCAAGTATTTTGCATCATTTTCCCAAACTGATCCTCATTTTTGTTACTTTCCTCACTCTTATTTTCCAGATATCCAGCTTTCCTGGTATCCCTTTCTTTGTTACATTTGCTGTATCACTGCATTTGAATCGCAGCTATTCAGAGCCACATTGATGGACAAAAAATTGTTAAATGCCTAAAAATCCCAGCTCCCCTTCCTTTTTTCCTACAATCCCTCACTTCCCAAAAAAAAAAAAAAAAAAAAAAAAAAAGGCTAAAACCCTGCAAGAGCAAAAAGTGAAAAGACAAGCAAATTGAAATTGCTATCTGGCCTGTCTGACTCATCAACATGATGAAACCTGCTAGCACTTCACACAGTGGTAACTGGGGGTCCTTGCTGCTGCCATCGGGCCAATAATTCCCTGTCCCCTCCAAGGTACCTTCTTAATCCCTCTTGCTAGGACTAGCATGTATGCAAAGGTACAAATAAGCCCAAATCCTGTTCCAAAACCTGATCCAGCTTAAAACCAATCCTGACACCTATTCCCAGCCATATCAAATTCTTACTGCAGTATAGGTCTCACTAGAAATGTATTCTCAGTCACAGATAACCAGAATTCAGTATTTCAGTAAAAAAAATTTGGCAAAACCCTGATGAAGTTTAAATGCCCTACAGAGACATCCCAGACTTTGGCAGTGTTTTAGCTGGTAAAGTTTCTAGGGTTCAGGACAGAAACTTTGGGTTACTTAGAGGAAGACTCCAATTGAAAACATAGCCCTTGCTGTGTAAGGCAGATGTTTTGGGATGAAATAACATCAGGCAAACATTTGAAAAATGGGCTAACTACAGTAGAAAATTAAAATATCTTTTAAACCCTTACCACTTGTTTTGTCCCCTGAATTCTGTGTTCCTTTTTTTCCTGTATTCATTTCCATCCTAAATGGCACAGTGCAACTGCTATGAGTTTACACAGTATATATCATTATGATATTTAATACTATTAATGTTTAAACATCTTATTAATTCCCAAATAGAATTTGCCTTCCCCCCACAGGACTCCCTTCTCACAACAAAAACTAGAAGTGCCTTTCAGATACATCCAAGTAAAGCTTCCCCCTCCACTGCCCTTCTGAATTGCCCAGAGAACAACATGGAGACCCAAATCACAACATAGGGTTCAAAGCTTAACTTTCAGGAATTCACTTTTGCACTGCCCCTATCACCTTGAGAAGAGCTGCACCAGGCCACCTGCCACCATTCATCATTTCCTTTTTTCTGAAAGACTTTTCTTTGCTCCGTTCACTTGCTGCGTTATTTCCCAGAGGACTGCTCCTGGATTGACTGGGCTTTAATTGCTCAGCCCTGCCAGGCTCAGGGTGGAATTTCACCTTCGCTTCTCCCTCTCCCTTGCCCTTCGGAGCTGCCACAGCTCTCGGTGATTTCTGAGGAATAGCGATTAGCAATTCACTAACTTTGTCCCTTTATTGCCTTCGCGCGGATACGCATGATGTAGGCCAGCTGATTTGCATTCATTCCTGCTATCCCCTCGATGCTTTCGAAGAGCTATCTTCCTGAGATCTGTATTACTTTCCAATCTTGCTTTCTTTTAAAAGAAGTATAGTGTTCTTATGACTTACCTCATCAGGCCTTTCCTCTTTGTCACTTATTAATGGACACGCTCTTTGTAAGCATCTATCCTCCTGCTAATGCATTTGTGCAGTCAGTTCTCATTCCCCAGACCAGCTTTAACCAACTTTGCTACTTCCCCCCATCCTCACCCACACAGTTTTTTGCAGGCTGTACTCTTGCTTTCATCTGCCTGCTTCTCTGTTGACAAAAGGGTACCTTACACCCTCATATATACAAGTCATCCTTCATGTGTCTACAACAGGTAAAAATTTGCTGCCACATGAATCTTTGGCACAGAGCCATCAGAAAAGCAGGTAAGGTGAACAAGGAGGATCTGCATTATCACAAGCCCTGATACCTCAAGAGCATCCGTCAGAAGTTGCCTGCATCCTTTGCTATTAGTCATTCCTCAGACTCCTCACAACGAGACTGAGTTGGAGGCAAAGGCTCTGCAACAGGAAAAAGGTGCTCATGTGAAAAGGGGCTGAGCAACCTTGTTTCTGCCTCTTTCCTATCATGTTAGAACAGCTCAGCACTGCCAAGAGGTCAAAAACCTGGGCAAAGTTTCCTCGTACTTCCCTGTTTCTGACTGGTTCCAGTTATCATTCCTTACTGTTGCTCAGTGGGTGTTTATTTTGCCTGTGCTCGCCTATCCATACACTTAGGTCTGGACTTTTCTGCCCCACAACACACAGATTGCTCAGCCAGTCCCTTTCATTCTCCCAGTGCTACAGGTACAACATTTCCAGCACATGACCAAATAGGTCCAAATCAAAGGTACACCAGCAATATTTTATGTCTTCACATGGCCTCAAACTATGCAGCCTCTAGTTGGAAACACAACTCGAAACATAACTTTGGTAGTATTTCATCAGAGGGGATTAGATTCAGTGACTGTCTACAAGAAAGTGAACTTCCCTTTGCCAACTCTTTCTCTTTGTTTTCCTTTGCTTTGCCCTCCCTTGAAGGTATATCATGCTTGCTAAGTACATGAGAAAAACACAGGGACAAGCAAGAACAAGGGGATACTGAACATAAGTCTAACATATGAGAAGACCAGAGAACAGATTAACACCTCATTCCTGACTTTAATGAAGAGCTTCTCAGCTTCTTGCTCTTTGTCCAAACCTGCAAGCTCCTTTATGAAGGGGAATGATGCTGGACATACACTGCTCATCACCAAGGTGTCTGTGTCCCAAGGCCACCGTTGTGCAGTGCACTCTCACTTCCTCACAGTAACACAGGAGCCTTACAGTTGCACATGAGAACTTCAGGATCACAGATGGATAGCCAAAACCCAGCATCATCACATAAAGCTGCATCTGTTGTCTATGTTCAGTGGAGTAGGGGAAGCAGCCAGTGAAAATAAGGAGTAAATAGGAAAGAATGACATCTGCAAGAAAGCAAAATTCAGCTGAAAGATCTGCAGAAGGCAAAAAATATGGGCTTTGGCTGCATAGTTTGTGCTGATGGGCTTGCACAAAGGGCCTCAGTGTGCAGCAGGTATTCCAGCTCTGTCAGTGTGCAGATAATTAAAAACAATAATGAAAGGGAGGTTTTCTATGCCTGTGCTCTAGGCACAGACACAGCTCCTGAGCTGCAGAAGCTGAGTGGTCCCTCTGCAGCAACATTTGCATTACTGCTAATCTGTAATTGGGATCCCCACTTAGCTCTATGACTCTGTCTGACCATTTTCAGACTTCTACCATTCAAGTCAAGAGGCTCCTTCCTCTAGAAATTATATTAAGATTGGAAAGTATGTTTCCTAATTTGTTTTAACAGGCAGCAATGACTTCTGTTCATATCTACATGAGCGCATTGTTTTCCCAGCATGCAACTCAAAAATAAAAGAAGAATCATATCTATTTTATAATTCCCTTCTAAAACCAGGTACATATGAATTTTAAAATATTGATATTGTTACAACTGTCTCATCCAGCAACAGGAAATAACAATGAGATCTTGCTTTCTCCCTTACAGAGTAAGGGCCAAATTCACATACAAATCTAAGTGAATCTGAATTATAAATAAGCTACCCCTTACTTTAGTTCCTATCTTTGTATATCCTTCTGATTGCTGTCTTTATTGATATACAACCGTTTCAGACCCTCATCCATGTAAATTATTCCATGTTAGACTATTTCAGATTCAGTTAGAGCAAGAGGATTAATTTCAGAGCAGATGTCTAAGAAGGTGTGAATTCTACACTGGGGTGTGAGAAGGGACAAGATTTTCCCCCAAGGCTTTGGCTGTCCTCCTCCTGGATTTACACAGAAAGGAATCCCAATCCCTTTATCACAGCCAGGAAAAGGCTGAAGAATCTAGAAGTACACCAAATAGCAGCTTAGATTTACTCACACTCATCTCTTAGTTTGAGTCTGATATGAGTATTGCATTGACTTGTCCCTTCCAAATGTAAGGCTTTTTCTGGAAATTGTGAGAGTTGTTCTCTATTAGGGAGATAATTCTGGAGTTAAACAAAAAACCCAAAAGGATATATAAAGATATATAGTCCCCAGTATAACTTAGATCTCTAAATGCAAGCCGCACAAATGTCCAGTGACACCTAACTTCATTTTTTATTCACTTAAATGGGAAGCTCAATGACCAGAGTTGATGTATGGCTACAGCATCCACTGAGCCCTGTCTCTTGACAACATTCCTGGGAGGAGAAAAAAATCAAGCCATTTATTTAGGTGACTCCTTATAAACTGAGGTTTGTATTTTCATTTTTGCAAGTTTGAATGTTTGCAGATGATATAAAAATATGTGAAACAGATAACAGCTAAAATCACCCCAACATTTACCTAGTTACTGAATGTACTAAAATGACCATTACTCATTGATCATTTTCTGTTGATGCAAATTCAGCGTGGAGATAAACAAGCACAACTTCAGAGATGCCCGTGTAACTTGACCGAAGATAAATTTGGACCTGTAAATCCAGACAAACACAGAACCCTACAAATACTTCAGACTTTCTTCAGCCTTGCTGAAAAGACCATTTCCTCTGCTCCTATGCTTTGCAAGACAGCAAAAGATGGATTGTAAACCCTCAGCCTGCTGTCTCAAGTGAAAATTCTCACTGCAATATTTTTGAAATTCAGAAACTTCAGCCATTATTAAATGCTGGAACCTTTCCCCACTGGGCAACTGAAAATTATCACCACCTAATGATTATTCAGTGACATCTGCAAAATAAGTTTGATGTTTTTGGGCCAGTTTCTCTTGGACAGATGTCAGTATCATAAACTATGCTATCGTTGGCACTAATTGGTATCACTCTTGTCAAACAATCTGCAGTATGGCAAAAAAAGAGAAGGAGAATTTACATTAAATTTCCCTTTTGCTTATGCAAGTATTTCTTCATGTCATGGACACTTTCTCTTACCCCAAATGTTCCTGTACCTTCAAAAAACAAAGGATTCACCAAGGAAAAAGCTCAGGCTCTTCAAGCAGCATTAAACCCGGCATTCTGTGCGTGGATCTCTGCAGAGAAGACACAGACACTAAATCTCATTCTAAACTGTGTTTACTCTCAGTAAATATTTCTTCTTGCAAAAAGCATTGCCATGGCATTGTGCAAAGCTGTATAAACAGTTGTAATTTTGTCCTACTTTTTGATCCTTGCAGCTTGTGTCCAGGTTGCTGAATTGTTCAGTTGTCAAGGACAGGCTTAAAAATTTTATGCCTCGGCATAGCATGTGATGTAAGCTCTCATGCACCTGACATGTCACACTTGAATAAGTCAGGCATGCCTTGTGATTCACTGCTGGATTTAAAGACAAATAAGGGTAGCTTTTCTATGAGAATATAACACAGTGAGCTCAGTTTCGCAATTAGGAATTCAAAAAATATTTTGAATCTCAGATTTTGTTTTAAAAAATCTATGAATCACTGAAAAGCTGTGTAAGTTTTCCTGTGCAAAGAGATGCACAGTGGGTCCTTCGCCATTCCTAGATGTGCTGCAATCTACTCCTGAGCGACTTAGATTTTACTCATCCCTGTGCTAGTTATGGTGCTCCTTGTTCTTTCTGTGCTAGCCTCATAAAATCCTCTTATGTCACACACTAAAGTGCTGACACTGTGATGAACTTATGATTTCACTGAGGACCTTCTAGGTCTACAGTGGGTATGGTACTGCAGGACAGATCAGAAATCAAAAACCTCCTACATTTTAGACCAGTCACAGTCAAACAACTCTTACTAGCTAGCTCTTGATGCATCCATGTGCAGAAGGCAGCTATAGAGTGGTTAACAGCTACAGAAATTTACCAGTTTAATTTTGCCAGGTAAGCAGAAGATCAAAACATGCAGAATAACTATTTACTGTCCAGAATTCCCTGGTTCATATTTGCCTACATCCCAAAGCTTCAAACAAGAGCATGAGCTCAGTTTAGACCTGCAAGCAGCACCCTTTCCACTGACTTTACAGAAGGCATTCACATTTAATTGTGCAACTTTGCAGAATTAGGGCCTTAATTTGTGAGCCCTTGATAATTTTTCACAGGCAGGCCTCAAATTTGCCCTTCCTAGCCTATTGGCTTCAGTATGAATTATATATGAATTTCCAGGGGCAAGATAAGGGCCACAGTAATTTCTCTCTTGGTTTCCAGTCATTTCTTTTCATTTATTCCACACCAGCAGTTACAAAAAGTGGTCTGGGGATTGGTGTGCTCTTCTGGCAGTGAGTAATAGGGAGTCTGGGTTTGTTAATATGGACAGTCTTCAAAATAAACAGGTAAACTGAAGGATATCGGAGGAAAATTATTATGAGGGAAAAAGAGGGATTTATGTGTAGCTCTGACAAACTGCTAATACCAACCTC
This sequence comes from Eopsaltria australis, assembly GCA_034509425.1. Classification (NCBI taxonomy): domain Eukaryota; kingdom Metazoa; phylum Chordata; class Aves; order Passeriformes; family Petroicidae; genus Eopsaltria; species Eopsaltria australis. The sequence goes on along the minus strand of JAVTVJ010000172.1, from coordinate 362,688 downwards.
TCTCAACCAACACTAGTCCACAGCACTTTGTTCCAAATTCTTTTTCCAGAGAGACATTTCAAGGCAAAATTCCCAGAGAGACAATCACTCTCCCAGAATAAGAGACACGAAGGATATTAGAAAAACTGAAGGCTGATTGAAAGTGAAGATTTTAAAGGGCAGCCAAATTCCTTCCTATGGCAAACTGAGACATAGCTGTCATCTTGTACCATTTCTTTCTCTCTCTCTTTTTTTTTTTTTTAAATCTCCTGGGCTTCTAGTTCAATACCTTCTTTTTAAAAAGGGGGTTTTTGGTCTAATCAGTGAATGTGAGGTAAAGAAACATTCCTGTCCTTCAAAAAAGGTAGTAACGCAAAGAGTTTCCAATTACCCTTTAATTAAAATATTAATTAATTAACAACATGTATTTATGGAATAATTATATAATTTCACACACCATCGATCATATTTTAAACAAATTCATTTAATTAAATTGACATGTACACTGCATGTTCTCAGTAGAGCTTTTCTGAGAAACCAGTGCATGTCTGCCTTTAAGGAGATTCAGACTGCACGGGGGAAGTTTACAATGGCCCACAGTGGTATTCAGCAGTGAAATGAAGGCACTTCATACTTTTAAGTAAATTTAATACCACTGACTGTATCCCCAAAGGCTAAAGTCCTCTATCTGCATAAAAGGCACTGGGAAGGCAAGAGCAGCACGAGCTTTCTCACTACCAATATCCCTCATTCTGACCTGGAGGGGCTGACTTTAATAAACGGTTAATCATTATCCTCTTCGCCAAGCCTGTTAAGCAGCTTAAGAAGCTTGGCATTTCTGTGGTGGGACTCAGCTAAGGCTACCAAATCATTTCACACAGCCTGCTGAAAGCCATCACATGCAGATAGCACAGTGTGCTGGGGCAGCGTTTAAAAAGAGCTCTGAGCATGTTGGCACATTTCCCCTCGGAGTCACTGGTTTTGCTCTGCCTCCTGTGCTCCCACAGCCTTGTGATAGTTGTGGCCCCAATTCAGAGGATCATCGCCTTGGTTTTCCTTCCAGCATGTGCAGTCTGGTCTGCCTCTGTGCTGTGGCCTCCTCCATCCTTACTGCTTTTCTAAGGTTAACTCGGGATATTCAAACATCTCTGTTCATGGTTTGGGTCTCTGATGCCCATTACAATCTGGTTCCGAAGGAAGAATTCCAAATTACCAGTGCAACTCCTAGATTTTAAATCTAAGTGTTTCAAGTTGTTCCCCCTTTGTTTTGGCCCCTCATAGAAAACTAACACAGTAGTTGAAGAGTTTCATGCTTTCCAAGTGCAATAAACCTCTCATTTTTGCCGTGGCTTGTTACTGATTTTTTACTCCCTCACTTACCTTAATGTTAGGTTGCTGAACAAGCCATATTAATTAAAGCTCCTTGTCTGGGGCTCACAATCCCCTTCTAATTCATAGAAAGGTATTTGCTGAACTGCTTTTAGGCATTCAGTGCTTTTCTGAGTACCTGTTCCCTAGGAGTCCTTAGCTGCTGTTCTGCAACACTCTCTACTCACAAACTCCCTTCCCACTCCTCCCCACAGAGGACACCTCAGAGTCCTTTGCTGCTTGGTCAAGCCCTACTCTGCACTTTGCAGCCTCCTCTCCACACAGCTGACAGTACTTGCCGCCAGATCCCAATATACACCCATGCGGTGACAGCAGACACATCTTGTTGCATGTATAACACAAACCTCACAAAATTCATCAAGCAAGTTCAAATCTGTGTAGAAATACTGATTTTAACTGATGTTAGTGAAGTAACAGGAATTACACCCACAGGGATTTTGTCCCAGTAATGTCACTGAAATGGGCTGTTCATGAACGTGAATATCAGAAGCTGAATCTGAAAAAAGACAGCATAACGACTGGATGTTTACAGTCAAACATTTCAATCCTTTATGTTTCTTTATGTCTGAAAAGCAATTTTTTAGGTCACCAGAGTCTAAAAATTCAGCTGTCATTCTTTTACTCTTTTGTTCTTATTGAGAGTTTATCCATAATTTAATGGAAGTTTCAAGGAATTGAAGAAGGAAAGAAAAGGAGCCCTCAAACTCCCCTAACCAGCCCCATTCACTTATCCCACTTCCAGTTCCTCATGACATCCCTAATCAGAATGAGGGGACTGGCTGAAATTCAAAAGAGCCTCTTAATGCTCCCTTTATTCTTTAGTTTCTGTTCAATCACAGCCAAACACAATAAAAACCTGCATTAAAATTGGTATTTAACACCACAGGTGGTACAGAAATTTTGCTCAATTTTAGACTGTACATGCCTGAGAATAGCTAGCCAAACACAGAAATAAATTATGAGACTAACAACACATGACAATATTATCAGTATAAAAGTGCTTCTCACAAATGGGCACCAGCTTCCAAATCATTCATTAGAAACCAAGATGAAGCTGATTCATAACTAAAAGCATCCAGGAAGATTCTGAATTAGCAAGGCTTGAAAGAGCTCCACTGACTTCTCTTTCCATTATTTCAGACTCTCCTGGTTTTAAGAGTGAAAACCTGAGTTGGAAACAATCTGCTATAACAGCAATATTCTGTGCCTTCTCACATCCAGGTAACTCTGATTTCCAGACATTCACACCAGCAAAGAAGGTAGACCAAGCCCCCCACTTCACTTTTTCTTTCACACACGTAAGCTGTGTCCTTAAATCCCTATTTAGATATCCAGGCAAGTGGCCTGAGATTAAACTGTGGTAAGCGTCAAACACTTTTTTCATGAAGTCACCACTCTTTTCACTTTGTTAAAAATTATCTCTATGCAAAGCTTTTCACACTGCCTCTTTGCAAAAGGCCTTTTCCATCTCTCCCTATAGATTTATGAGCATTTTGTCCACAACCAAATGCACCTTCCCAGCTGAACAATTTTCAATCCTGCACAAAGCATAGCACATTTTATTGCTCTCAAGGCCAACCTTCCTTCATTCCACCTCTCCCTTTTTTTCACAGCCTCTGCCTCCTGACTTCCAGCCAGCTCTTGGACTTTCAACATAGGCTAGTTGGGACTGGCCCAGCTTTTCATCTTAATATAATACCCCAAAATTGCAATTACCTTTTTTCCTTTACTCTCTGTTTCAGCCCCTTTGTCTTCAGCCTAGCCCTGGGAGGTTATTCTCCATCTACCAATCTGTTCACTATGTTCTATCTCTCAGTTTTGTCTCTCTGTCTTCTCTGTAAGTCCTTAATCACACCTCTATGTCCTCCTTGTTCCACCTCTTTGCCTTTCTGTTTCCCTCTCTCTCTTTCTCTCTCCTGTTACAGCTCTGCAGGCAAGGTTTACAAGCAGGGATCTCTAGCAATGTCCTACAGGAATATGCCTTGGCACATTGTCTGGACTGTTCAAGCCCTACTGCACCCCTGAGTGCCACAAAAAGCTCTACATAGAGCGGCAGAACAGAAAAGAAATGCTTTACAGCCACTTTCTTGTATGCCATTTTTTCCTCTCAGCATCTAAGGAAGATTTAGGGTATAGGGGGAGTGAAGAGCCTAGATTTACAAACAACAATCAGGTAGGTAAATATTCTGCAGTTTGGTTGCAGCCAAGGGAATATACAAAGAGGGTATTAACGCAAGAATAAGCCAGAGTCCTTTATGCTCATGACTGAGCTAGCAATTTGAAATTCTTTTGGTATGTCACTCAGTTACCTCAGTACCAATAATGTCATACCTGAAATCCACCTAGCCTTCTTTAGAATTAATTAGCACCACACAGCCAAGGCAAGGTTGGTGAGCTGAGTGCGTGCTGAGAGATGTTCTGAGTTAGGGCACTGATACCATCAGGTCCCATCACTGAGACCACAAATACATAGTCATACTGTTCTCAGCTACATTTTCTTTGCTAGTTGATTTTAGGACAGCACTGATGCCACCAAGATCAAAACTTGGAACAAATTTTTAATAGTGATCATACCTATGTAAGAGATAGGCACAGCTCCTCAATCAGCTCCTGCGGTACACATTCCTTGCTGTACTCCTTTTAACCTTAATCTACCAGCAGTAGGCTCAGTTTAGACTTTGAAAGAAAGCAAATATCTAATTCTAAAGATTGAGACATCCTACTTATATTATGCAGCTTCGCAAAGCTGGCAAAAGCAGAGTCCAGCATCAAAGTGAAGTGAAGAACATCACAGGAAAAGTCCAGCTCCCAAGTAAATGCCAGTTAGAAAGCAGAAACACTACTGACTGCCTCCCAAACTAAAATTTTTAAGTATGCTTTACATAGCATTAATTTGCCGTGGAGTACTATGCATTGCACTGCAGAAACAGGCAGACAGGACTGACAGCTATAACTGAGCCCTTACCAAGTTACTGAAGCATCCAAGCCTTTTTCCTCTTCCTAATCATGCTCTTTGAAATCATTAAAGATTTGCATGGAGGGCAATGAGCAGAGCTGGTTTGTGTTGAAAATACCTACTGTGTAGTTGCAACAGCCTGGAAAGTGCGACTGCTAGTCACACACACTTGTATAGCAAAAATGTGTGTTTCCATATGAAACTTGAGAGCCTGCGGGTTCTGACTGGCACTGAGGGTGGCAGTTCTCTTCACAAGCAGCTCTCCTGTCTGCCTGCATCTGCAGCAATTGAGCATCTATCATAACAACTGATTACTGAGATGAAGATAGGGAATCTGTTACTCTTCTCTCTCACAATGAATTCAACATTTCTCAGGACAAAGAGCATTTAACTAACTGCTGATCGTATAAATGGTGCAACACAGTCCATAACTCATTAACATATGAAAAGAACAAAACACACACCCAAGTCTAGGACTTTTTTGTTGGTGACAATACAAGCCATTAGTACAAAGCTCAGAAGAAAAAAAAAATCTATTTGTACACGTAAGGGATTTCATACAAGGATTTTTTCCTTAATAAGTCATAGTAAGAAAAAGAATGTGCCAAACCCTAGTATTTTAATTAAACAGTGTACATTTCTCACTAGGTTTGTTTGCTTTTCTGCATATGGATTCCTCTAAGGTCCTTAAAGCTAGCAAACCTGAACGTTTTTAAAGATGTTCCCCTGCAATATGTAATTGAAAATCCTTAAAATATTTAGAGAGTTCTAGAAGGGAATGTTCTGCAGCAATAAATTACTGTAGTGTCAGGGTAGCAATGTACTGAGAGGGCAGAGTAGTTTTTGAATTCCTATTCTTAGCTACTTATAATTTTTTCTAGATACTGAATTTTTTTAGCATTAACTCAAAATTTTACCTTTGGGATGCCTTTTTTTCCTCCCCTCCATTTTAAAATTTAGTTCAGCATCATAAATCAAAAGCCATTTTCTTCTAAAACTTTAAATGTGTCATGCCTAAGATTGAATGAAAAAGCTTGCGTTTGTCTTTTTAAAGGAACAAAATATTGAAATACCTGCATCAGGAAAGAGTATTTCTGTACACCTGGAAAGCTTTTGCCCCAGCCTCTGAGCTTTTCCAGGCTGAACTAGGATGTGCTTTGATCTCAAAGGGACACACACGTACCCACCCAATCAAGAATTGGGGTAGTCCCATAGAGCCCTACACATGTTCAGAGTCAATCACTTCACAGGATACCACTTCCACTTACAAAATATTTAATTCATAAAGTAGGACCTCTAACATCCCTTCTCATTCTGTATTTCTCAGAATAAACCATTACAGAGCCATACAGAATATAAATCTTTACTATTATTTCCTAGGTTTGTGATTGATGAGACAAATCTTAGACACATGGAGTGGAAAGTAACAGTTCATCCCACATTTTCATATCCTGAAACAGAAGATCACTTCCCTTTTCAGATAGCTTAAAATCTAAGTTGTTTGGTATCATATTTTAAGATATTTAGGTGCAGCTTTCTAATGAGGTATTCAAATACAAGAGGCCTTCACATCACTTGAGAGGCAATTCTGTGCTTTCCCTGTTTTAAATGTTTTTTAAGCTTCACCTTTCCTTTAGCTCATTCTGGATGTTCCTTACTTTTGTTTGTAGGACTTTCCAGGGCTTGCCAGGATGACCCAGGGTAATTTCCTCTTTTCCCTTCAATCTGATTTTATGCATTTTAAAGAATTGTTGGGCAGACCACTGCCCTTCCTAGCAGGCAATGCCAGCAGCACTGACATTGATGCAATAGGGTGTTAAAGCAAAGCCACAGTTTCTATCTTGGGTGAGCCAGCATCTGTTTTCCAAAGAGGTTCTCTGAATTCCCTGAATGTATACTCACAACAGAGACTGCTGCTCTGCCATGCTTTACTTTTCATTTAGGAGAAGCAAAACCACAGGGTACCAGGACAAATTAATGAACTGGATGGGTTGGATTAAATGATATTAAAAAAAAAAAATCTGAGGCTTTAAGGAGTTAAACGGCTGAGCAGAAACAAATATGTTATTTTCTACCAAATTTTTCGTAACTTTTTTCACAAAACAAACGTGCCATAAAGTAAACTTACACGTGTATATGGCTAAGAATGCCTGCAGAGCCTTACTTTAGTACACGTAATAGCAGCCGAAGCTCGGGCGGTGAGGAAGGGAAGGGGGAGTTCCTCCCAGTCCCCTCTGAGGCTGCCAGCCAGAGCAAGCAGAGAGTACCCCAGCACACACTGACTGCCACCCCGGCAAGCCAAGGAGCCCGGCCCGGCCGTCACTGCCAGGCCCGCAGCACGAACAGATGCAGCCGGGGAGAGCGGGGAGGTGTCCCGGGCACGGGGGAGCCGCGTTTCTCCGGGGATGCTCCGGAGATGCTGCGGGCGGAGCCCACCGCAGGGCTCCGCCGTCCGCGTCACAGGGACCCGCCCTCCCGGGGGCGGCGGGCCAGGTTATTACCTTCTATTGCTTCTAATTCCTCTATTTCCTCTTTCCAGGTAACCCCCCGACATTTCTCAGTAAACTTAACAGTATCTGTAACAACTGCTCCTTGAGGAAATTTTAATTACTACATTATTTGGAGCTGCTGATTGTTTATTGTGACAAGACAAAGAATATGGGAAGGGAAGATTCATTGAGAAACATGGGCTGAGGGAAAGGTTGCTTTGCAATCATTTCTGGTGCATAAAAATCCACACTAGAGATGGAAAAGAAAAATCTTTTTTTTAAAAAATAGTAATCTGCCTGTACCTAGCATCGCTTTCAGAAAAGTGTTCATGCTAAACAAATTATAAGGGAGTTGAGGAAGCTGTGAGATGCACTGGTTCCAGATTAAAAATAAAAATATAACAAAACCCAACAGCGCTGGAATTTTCTGGCACCCTTATCGATTACAGGCATTTATTTCAGGGCGGGAAATACTGGAAACAGATATTCTTTATGTAACTAGGAGTCAAAACAACACCATGACTTAAGAAGAGCAAACTGCAGTGCAGACTGGGATCCATATTTAAGGGAAAAAAGAAACCAAGGAGGAAGGAATGAGAAAATTATAATAAAAAACATTGAAGGGTAAGGTATATCAATTAGAAAAATAGGAAAGAAAATATCTGCTCAATTGAAAAGAATGGATGGATGATTCTTCCTCCCCACCTCATTACTGGCATCTGGAATAGAGAATATATCCAGTAACTGTTTTCATAGTGTCTTCATTTCCTTTCTGTGAACAAGAAGTGTAGGTAGAAATCCAAAGTGATTTTAACATGCAGATTCCATGTGTAGGAATCAGAGTGTATTCTTAATTAACCCTGTAAGGAACAAACCCGTCAGACTGACAACAGCAGAGACAGACTGGAGAAGCTATTCAAAGTCATAGATTAAAATGATGAATGGTACTGAATTTATATTTGGGGGATCAGCTACATCTTAAATAAATCCAGATTTTAGATGACAAGTCAAGTTTCTACCAGTTATAGGGTCGCTATTTCATGTAGTGACATCCAGAAGGTCCAGACACATTTCAGGAACTTCAGGACTGTGTCCTCTAACCACTGAGCCATTAAACACAATCTGAAATTTTCAGGTTGTATTTGCATTAGCAAACTTTGACACCCATCACAGCAGGGTACAAGTAGACAGGGCTCAGCCTTTAAAAAAAACCAAGCCTCAAAACAAAACAGTCCAATATTTCATTATGCCCCACTCTATCATTGTTAAAGGCCCTTCAGGAGTATAATATTCCATAGGATGCTTCATAATCAAAAAAGATCCCAGCTGGGGCTTTTATGTCAAGAATATCAACTCCCCATGCAAGAATTCAGTGTAAGAAATTTCAGAGGAGGAAGAATCATGCTGCAGAAATCTCAGGAAATGGCCTTTCAAAGTGAGGCGAGATCACAGCTTCCCATTCTCCTCCAAGTTAATTACTTAACCTCCTAGAAAAAGCAGCAGAAAAAATTGCTTACACATGACCTACAAAGAGCAGGCAACATAAAAGTGAAAAAGCAAATTAGAACTGAGAGAATGCTTTTGCTTAGATGCTAGGCAATAGTGGTGGGAGATACTGAGTTACAGTGTTTTTACTGAGGTTAGCACAGTGAGACAGTTCTGAACTGGACCTCTGGACACCAATATAAGCAAGATAGAGAACAGGCGGATGCCGAGTTTCCATTTCAAAAGCAGTTCAGCCACTTTAATTTACCTGCACCACATTATATAGTTTAGTTCCCCTCTGCATGCTCCTTTGCATTCTGTTTATTTCCTCCTTCACACTCCAAATTTTCTGTGACGTCTTCAACTACTGAAACTTCTTCGTCTGCCTGTGAGCAGACAGAGCATTATATTTAAATTCCTGTTCTCGTTTAGTTTAGTATTTCAATAAAGTACACCTCTTTTTTCCAGGCCGACAAGTGTGGAGGAGTGGGCAGCACCATGGAACGTGGCCCACGTACCCAGTGATTTCAGGTAATTTGAAGGGAGAAAGCTATTGTTGAAGGGAGAAGTTGGGGGGAGGGAGAGGGGACAGGATAAAGTAAAAGTGAAAAAAAAAAAAAAAAGGCACCTTTCTTATGATTTTCTTCTCTGTCAAAACTGAAAAACAAGCGTCAAAAGCCTTGCCTTGTGTTTTGTGTCAGCGCTAATTACATCCCTGCTGCTGCCGGCCAGTTCCAGCGCTGCATCCCACGGAGGGGGAAGGCCTCCATCTCCCTGCAGTGGGCAGACCCTCCTCTCCCGCGCCAGGAATGCCTCCGAGGGGGAGTGTGCTGCTGTTTTGACAATCCCTTTTTTTGCTGCCTGGCAGAGCTCCATCTCATTTCAGCAAAGGCAGTATTTCCACTCTGTCCTATATTCTGCCCCGGCTTCACAGCATCCCACGTTCTGACAGCCTTTCCCATTTTCAGTAATCCCTCTTTTTCAGTCTGTCTCACTGAAACAATGGAAATATTAGACCCTGAAAATATCACAGAGCATGGACACAGCATCTTCGCTTCTCTAAGTCTCACTGAAAATGAACAGAAAATAAACAGAGTGACGCTCTCCTCCACAGAAGTGAGAGTGGCAGATTCCAGCCCTTTGATAGCTGTCGATTTTGACTAATCCGGGTGGGTACATTTAAATCCTTGTTAAGGGCTTCCACATTCATTAAAAATAAATCCAGTAGTTATTTGGCTGTGTAATTATTATGGATAATTTGCAATTAAGCAATTGGCCTCTGACGAAGGGACAGATAATTGACCAGCCTGGTCTGGCATTTTAGAATGGGGTGGGGGGTAATTAAGTAAATCCAGTCAGCTAAATGTCCTCCTTCCCACTACATCTTTTCCCACCTTTAAATGCAAACCAGACCTCATGCAGCTCTGCAGGCCATGGGAGTCTAAGCCTATTAAAGAAATCTTTTAATGACTGTAAAACTACAACTAATTGAAATAAAAATATTTTCACACTATTTTCACATTGTGCAAATGGATCCAAAAATAATTCCTAATGCAATACATGGTGCACAAACTGCTCTGCTTGACAAGTGCAACATTTAATTTGCACTAATTAGACCAAAGCGGGGGCAGTGTGAAATTAACATGATTCATTAATTCTGTGGTTTATGTTTTACATACCATGTGTTTACATTTCAAAACTATTAGGCTCTCTGCAACCCAACACACCACACTTCTGAAATTAACAGGTTCAAAAAGTTCTCCCCACATTTCTTTGGGTGTATTCAGATTTGATTTTTGGATTTGCACTTTGTCTATTTGTTTCAAAACAACCAGTTGCTTTTACTTTGCATGGTTTCTTCATTTGTCCTAATCTTGCCCTCAGCTTCTTTCTGACAAAATAATCTTTTGGGTGGCTCAGGTCACTGTGGGATAAGCATGAACAGAGCAGCAGGTGAAGAAGCAATTTTCAAGAAGCAATTTTCAAACCACTGTACATTCTAAAAAAATTTAATAAATCCTTCATATTGACTAAATCTGAAGTTTTCATGATGCTGCTCCAATATTTGCTCCCATAATGATATCAGGAGATGTTCATTAAAGATCTAATCCAGAGCCCCATGAAAGTCAACAGACAGACTGCCACTGGCTTTAGAAGGCATAAATACACCAGCTTCTCTTTCTGTTACAGACCACAGGACTTCAAGAACCCTAGCATTGACCAACTTGTCTTACAGAATAAATTATCTTCAAGTGAATCGTGCTGAAAAGCATTTAAAAATATACCAGATTTAGCTAAATATTACATTTCTACAAATTAAGGTGCCAAAATTGTATTTATGTTGTTGGACACACTCCCAAAGTCAAATGTGGTCCATTGTTTCCTGAGATACAGGTTACATTTCTAAAAAGACACAGGGCAGTATTAAACCAAGAATTAGGTTTAATACTGACAATACTATGAACTTCATTTACTTGCCAATAATGATTGGTATTGAAGTAATGATGCCTATCTCTGATAGCAAATCCAGCAGACACTTTGTAAACCTTATCTGGCCTCACACAGATGTGGTGGCTGACCTACCCCTACAAATACCTCTTCAGTGGTCTCAGAAATACAGCAAACAGGTGTGCTGAGATTTACCCATTTCCCCCAGTCACGAGAAATTGAGGCTGTTTTCTGTACCTAAAAGTGCTGGAGAAGGTACCTTGAGGCAGAGAAGAGCAGCTCCTGTAAGTGGTGGGCAAATGACAGGACAGTGTGGCAGAAACGATGCCTGGACTGGGCTGTACAACACCCCAGTAAACATGCAGACATTGAGCACAGATGTCTGGTAGAGCCAAGAAAGAAGCACAGGCAGAAGCATGGCTGCTTAAAAAGTCAGAAGCACCTCAGCAAAAGTAAGAGGAGATGCATTACAAACTGTGAGCTTGCTCAGCCAGGACTCCTGAAGAGCATAGCAGGAAGTGGACACTTGAGGATCCTCACAAAAAAAAAGGAGAATTCAGGAGGAAGACTGTCTACAGTGACTTTCAAAGGGTAACAAAAGAGAGATTTTCAATTATACAAGCCTGATAAAAACTAATGCCTTCCATACTATCTAAAGTAACCTGATAATGTTAGTAAGAACTGAGGCAGAAAGCAGGTAGACTGGGGGGGATTCAGTGTTCTACAGTAAAAAAAAAAAAAAAAAAAAAAAAAAAAAAAAAAAAAAAAAAAAAAAAAAAAAAAAAAAGAAAAAGACTACTTAGAAACAGCCACTTTGAGTACAACTTTTATCTTCTGTCTAAGTCTTCTGGCTTTTTATCCCCAGTATAAAAACTGTATGGTTTTTTGGTCAGTAACCAAAGTCAAGTAAGGAGTAGGAGTAACAGGATTATTTTCTTCTCATAGAGACAAACTAAGCTCAGTTTGGTCCCACGCTGCAAATCACAATATGGCCATGTCAGTTACCTCGTTCAGAGTAGCAGGGACAGACCAAAGGCACGTACATAGCTTCATTGTTAGCAAATGTCTCATTAAGACAAAGCCATAATTTAAAAATAGAAAACTGCTTATTCACAAATCTTCCATTTGGCAAGAATTTCTGATTGGCTGTGCACCTTTAAATGACTTATTTGTGTCAGTCTGTTTCAGGCTATATCTGGAGCACGCAATGTCATCAAGAAGTGCTATTTGATTACAGTGCAGTACTTTGGGTGGCTTTTAGAAAGCAATAAATTATAGCATTACCATGTACCGTGCATAACATCTCTGTGCCACTTAGCAAGTATGAGGCCAAAATGAACACTCTAACCTTGAAAATACATGATTAAAGTGCTGCCTCGTGGATTGATATACAAAATGGCTAAGTTTAGTGATCCTTCAAATCCTGGTTCCCTGGTGAGCACAAAGGATTCTGATGTGCTGGGCTCTGCCAGCCACTGCATAGGGCATAAAAGATGTGATGCCTTCAGGAGTACTTGGGCTACTTGGAGTAAAGAAAGGCATTTAGAAGAAAATTTGTATCCTTTGGTAAGGTGCAGACACTTTGCAACATAAATTTAAACCTGTTCTTAAAAGTTGTAGTCAGGCAAATGTCCCTACAGGTAAACAGAATGGTACTGAAATATCCTCAATCAAAGCTGGGCCTACACAAGTGGTATCAGTTTAGAAGGGAGGCAGCTTCACTGCCACAATGAACTAATTGTCTCACTATTTAAAACACAGAGTTTCTGTGCACCTTGAAATAATACACAAATATTTTTCTAGCACAATTAGGAGATTCAGCTGCCAGTGCCTTATAAGTAAAAGGAAATATAAACTCAAAGCATTGTGTCATGTAAGAAGGCTGCACCACCAGCTGTTTAACAATGAAAAGGAAAGTAGCATTTTTTCTGTTTGACTTTTATCAATATTTTTGCCAGAATAAGAAGTTCACTTATATTGTCTGTGTCCTAAAGAAACATTTTGTTTGAGTGACTCAACCATTGCTGACTCCAATGCATTTCCATGGGTATCACAAACACGAGTGGACTACAGCCAAACACTTTTGATATATATGAAATGAGCTACAGGGCCAAATACTATTGGGGTTTTTTTTCCATATAGACAGACAGAGACTACATTTGTGCACTATTCTGATTCTATTTAAATCTGTGAAAAACTTAAATCTCTCTTGAGGTACCCTTTTACCTTTTCAAGTGCATCTTTTGATTTCCTAAAGTACCTGCCTAAAAATGGATCTTTATCTGCATATGGAAGTGCATATTTTATGGACAGCAGGCTATTATTGCTATATCTGCACATCTATGGATGTGTGCACCTGCTAGCAATACAGAGATGGTTCTGTGTCACAGCCTGCTTGAGACTCAAAAAAGAAAAGGGGTATATTCAAATCTGGTATTTGGTGTGGGGAATAGTGGGGTGGTTGTAATTCCACACTAACACTTTCTGCTGGAAAACTTGTAAAATCTCACTTGCAGTCCTGGAAAGGATTTGCATAGCTTTAATAGAAATGCTCAACTAAGATAGATGGGTCTGAGAGTGTCACATGGCCTTCCCGAGCAGAAGTTAAGTTACTAAATCAGCATATTGATTTGGGAACACAGCGTCCTGGAATTCTGAAAATGTCAGGCACAGTCTCAGTGCTTCACTTCTTTAAAATCAAATTAATTTACCCAGCTTACTCTGGAGAAGAAATGATGATGTCAGATACATGCAAAAAGCAGGGTGGCAGACAGTCCAAGTCTCACTGCCTCCAATTGTTTTGAAAGGAAACACTCAAAAGGAAATATCTGCGTTGTCACCTAGTTCTTCTTGGTGGAAAGAAACCACCACCACAGGTAATGTGGATCTCTGCTTATGTGAACTCATGTGTCTTGGGGCCTCACATCTCTCCATGGATCCTTGGAGATTCCCAAGCTGGAGACAATGAGGTTGAGAGGTAAAATTATATGATTACCTGTGATGGTACTAATCCATCTACCTTACCCATGGGGTACATTTGAGATTAAAGGCTGAGATTGCCCATGCCCTTGCACTGTGATCTCCAGTTCTGTACTCATATCTAATCAAGCGTGCTAACCCACAAATGTATGGTCAAGGTTGCAGCATGTGGTGTGAACAGAACACTTTTAACAGGTGGGGCACATAAGCATGAATAAATTTGTAGACATTAGCCATGTATATTTAGTTGATAGAATATTAGCACAAGTTGCTTCTGGGAAAAAATGGATAGTCTGCCAAAACATATTACCCCAAGTGCACATTTTCTTCCTACCTGAGTTGACAAAACATACAAAACGTACAAGCATACACTGGATGTAAGGAAAAGGAGCAATTGGGAAGTTTCCGAGATCTGTGTTCTTTACTAGAAGTACCAACACGTCCTATTCTGACCCCACAAAGCATCACGCTCAGTTTTGACTCCTACACCACAGGAACCAGGTGCAGCATGGGAGCCCCAGTGAGATACAAACTCCAACCCTGCCCTGCCACACATGAAGAGTGGAACTGGAGAAGTTCTGCTGGTAATCAGCCCTGCAGAGCATGTGTTAGCTCCCTGGCAAAGGAGAGGTCACTACAACACAGGCCAGATGCAGGCCACTCACTCCAACCTCCCACAGCTCCTTGTGCAGGCTCCCTGACCTACAGGCTTGACTTGGTCAATACTACTACAGACATCTCCTTCCAGGCTTTACTGTTCTTGAACAGAGAACTCCTTTTCTATGTTGAAAAGCTCACTAAAACTAGAGATGACTTAAGTGTCACCAGAGAGATCTGAGTGTCACCAAGACAGAGCCAGATATATCAGGAGGCTGCAGCCAGAGAAAGAGATGATAGGACCTTGTCTGACCTGTACACTTTGAGGATGAGGTGGGCAGGCTGTTATCTACTGCAAGCGAAAAGTGCACAGCCACAACTTCATGATATTGTGAGCTAGCAGAAGAGGGGGAAAAAATCTTTAATATGTTATCAAGACAACTACAGTTTCTTCACTAGATTTCAGCAGAGAAAATCTGAACAGACAGGCTGGCAGCTGCCCTGCCCTTCTTCTCCAAGGCAATGATGAAATATAACCACGCAAATTTCCTTGCTAGTATAAACTGGAGGATTCATATTATTCGTATTTGAAATAGGATTATGCAAAGGAGAGCTGGATTGCAAGTTGTTCGATGGGGAAGTGGGAAAAGCAGTTATTGGTCCCAGCAGACCAAAAACTCCTTCAAAATAATATAACAAAAGGTGATGATGTTTTCTCTGAAAAATACTATACATGGCAAAAATCTATTTAGCATTTACAGAAACTGAGCAAAAGGGAATACAGATCCTAGGAACTTATTAGGTTCAGTGAAGAGAGTGGGTAGCAGTCCACAATCAACAGTGTAACATGCAGTACAAATACCTGTGTCCACTGCAGTTAATACAAACAACTCCCGCATACTTCAGCCATTACTTTCCATTTGTTCTTTTTGCCCATCAGAACCTCCCCTTGGCTTTGTTAAATATAGACAAGCCTTCATGTGCATCAATAGTCAGTCTTCATGTCAGCTTTCTGCTTCCCATTTCTCATGAGAGTGGGAGCGGTACAAAACATCACCCAGGACCCTGATATTTATGTCCTCTCCATTTCCTGCATGAGTATTAGCCCATAGTATCATCACCTCTGCTGTACTTTGTGATGTTTCCCCCTCTCATGGTTTAACTCTAGCTGGCAACTAATCCCTATGCAGCCACTTGCTTACTCCCCACTGATGGGAAGAAGGGAAGAAAATAAAAATGTAAAAGTAAGAAAATTCATGGGGTACACGGATTTATAGAATGCTTTGTGTTTGAAGGAACCTTAAGCATTACCTAGTTCTAACCCCCTGCCATGGGCAAGGACACCTTTCACTACACCAGGTTGCTCAAAGCCCCATCCAACCTGGTCTTGAATATGCAGCACAAATGCAAAGAAGAGCTGGACTGTAGGGTTTTTTGATGGTGAAGTGAGAAAAGCAGTTCTAGGTCTCAGCAGGCCAAAATCTTCTTCAAAAGAATATAGCAAAAGGTGATGATGTTTAATAGCCAAAGCAAAAGCCACGTGCCAGAAAGCAAAGCAAGGAGTTCACTCATCACTTCACATGCACAGGCAGGTGTTCAACCACCCCTGGAAAGCAGGGCTCCTTCACACATGGCAGTTATTGGGGAAGACAAACAGCATCACTCCAAATAACCCCATCTTCCTTCTTCTTCCCACAGTTCCATATGCTGACCTTGACGACACACTTTGGTTTGGGATATCCCTTGGGTCAGTTGGGGTCAGCTGTCCCAGCTGCGTCCCCTCTCAACTCCTTGTGCACCCTCAGCCTCCTCACTGGTGGGGTGGGATGAGGCACAGAAAAGGCCCTGAGACTCTATGGAAGCGCTGCTCAGCAGTAACAAAAACATGCCTGTGTCATCAACACTATTCTCACACTAAATCCAAAACACAGCTCTGCAACAGCTACCAAGAAGGAAATGAACTCTATCCCAGCCAAAGCCAGAACACTCCACAACTTCCCTCAGCTAAGGGGAAGAAAATTCCCCCGAAGAGGCTTCTCTCCGGAATGTTCTCAGTTCTGGCTGCTCAGTCACTCAAAGGTGTTAAAAATATGATTAAATCAGAGCTAATCAGATGGCTCCCTGTTTGTCTCAAGACACTGTTCAGACTTCTTCATTTAAAACCCTGCATAGATTTGACTTAATCTGCTTCACAACTCCTTCTTGTCCAATTCCTCCACTTATCTAATATTGCTTTTTCTTTGTCATTTCCCATGCCCTTCTGACACAGCCTTTCTGTAAGTTTTCACCTCATCTCACCATTGATTTTCAAGCCTTGTCTGAGGATGCACTCCTTTTCTCCTCTGTGTCTTAATTTCTCTCCTTGAAAAGCAAGATCTATTGCAGCTCTGCTGCCTCTATGAAGACAGGAAACAACGTGAGCATGCTAGAGTCACACTTGTGTCCTAGCCAACGAGGTCATTGCTTAGAGGATAAATTGAGATGCCACAACACACTTGTTCTCCTCTGAAGCTTTATATGCTCCTCGAGTGGTCTTGTGCTGGACCCTCCACACAAGCTTGGATTTTAGAGATTGCAGGTAGGTAGTTTTTGGTGCTACATTGCTTAGATCTCAGGTTGAATATGATAAATCATTCCTATTTCTTAGTCCAGATTATTTTCCCTCCTATATTGCATGAAATAAACTGGCATTACATAAAACACAAAATCCCCAGGACTATATTTAGTATTTCATACTTTTCATGCCCTTCCCCCACCCACATTCGCACACTGAACCTCCTTTGTAGGCAGTCATGGATTTCTATCATCTGAGGATCAGAGTATTGTGCATCTATCAAGAAGGGTAAAATATTCACAGGAAGAGACTACAAGATGAGGAAGAGGTCCAGAATGCATAATATGTGTCAGAGGAACAGATGTACACAGAAAATAAAAGTTCTGCAAACTGCAATAAAAATTTCCTCTATGAGAAGAACTGTGCATTTTTCCATGGCTGTCATAGATTTCATGGAACCAGTGAGATCCAGCCTTTTTCAGAAATCCCATGAAATTTACCTTTTCACCTGAATCCACGCAAAATCAGAATTTTTCCATAAGAGCCCTCATAAAATTGACACATTTTCTTAGAACACTCCATGAAATTATACAGAATATTGCAGTTTCTTTTAGCCTAGTCTCTCATTGCACCTCTTAAAATTACAACCTCAGCTACTGAATTTCTACATTTCTTCCTTTCAGAAAAATAGATTATGCAAAAATATAATAGGCATGAAAATACTCTCCTGTAGGAAGGAAACCAGAAGCCCTCATAAATGTATTGTAATTAGCATAGAAAGTTTTAATTTTTATGCAGTGAATTCTTACCAGCTCAGAAGCAACCTCAACTGAACATTCCTCTTTTGACTATGGAAAAATTAGAGAAACTGTTATGTACAAAAATGTACTCAAGTTTCTAACAGTGCTCACTATTTCACTTTTTTAGGGAAGCAGATAAAGGATGAAGCTACCATTCTGGTACCTGACCAACAACAGTGAAGAACTGCAAATGAGGAAGTGCCACCACAAACAAGAAACTTCAGGAGGTAAATACAATGTGGCTAATGTGTTCTCTAAACATACCATGTATTTGCTAAAATAAATTCTCAGATCTAACAAAGAGGAGCAGACATTGTGGCATAAATGTTCATTAAGCTCCCAGAGTGACAGCTGAGCCATTTGTTCTGGTTGAAAACAGATCAATGCAACAGCTCAAACCCTACCTCACACAAGTTGGTCAGCAGGCATCCCAAACCACAGCCTACCTCAGGTCCCATTATTGCAGTTAGTTCCATTCGTTCTTCAGCAAGACTACTGGCCAAGAAGGAACCAAAAAGCAAGGTTCTTTCCATGGTCTACAATTAAGCCTTGATCCAAAAGCAGCACAATCATTGATATCAGCAGGATTTAACCCTGGCAGTCGATCTGAACTCAAGAGATTTCATGCAAGGCAACATAAACAGTTTAGGAGAATTGATAGTGCATCTGAGAAACTTCTATAGGATACAGGTGCCAGTGAAAACAAGGAACAGAAGATGTAGTAGCAGGAAAATAATGGCCTAAAAAGAGCATATTAATATGCCTTTAAATAAATCAGAGATCTTCAAATTAATTGGTGCAATGTATTTCAACTCAGGAATCTTACGTGGCCACTTGAAAGCCCTCCGAATCACTGGACAGTCACCTCCAGGAAAGCAAGAATAGAAGATGAGGTACTAAAAGACTGGGAAAAAGTAAACAGAATATCCAGCTCTGCAAAGCAGAGGAAGCAGAACTAACTAAGGCCAGTCAATTTGTCTTCAATCCTCAGAAAAACACCAAAACAAGTATTCAAACTACTTGTAAGTGCCTAGAAGATAACATGGAAATGAATAGCAGCTAGTATGGATTTCTAGAGCATAAATCCTGTCAAATCAATGTAATTTCCTCCTGCCATATGGGAACAGGCCTTGTGGCAGAAGCGGAGCAGGAGATGTCACGTTTCCTGATTTAGTAAAGCTTGTGGTGCTGTCGCAAATGTCACTCTCACGCACACTAACAAAACGTGGTCTGAACAAAATTGCAAGATAGGTACGAAAGTGGCTGGGCATAATGTGTAGAGAAAGTTATCATTTGCCCATAGTTGAAGCATCTAGGGGGACAAGAGGATTAAAAACTCTGCTGTGGATATGACTGTGTTTTGGTACTTTCATAAATCATCTGGCCATGACACAGCACACTTACTGTGCTTGCAGACTATACAAATGGCATTCACAGGACAACTGCAAGTGCAGAGGCTCAGAGTTTGAAGAGATGCTGACAAATAACTGTGGTGTCAAGAAAAGCGATGACATTTAATGTGAGATGGAAAGGAAAAGACTTCAAGGCAGAGATGGTCTAATTGATGAGCCCCAGGAGAAAAGCAGTGGAACCAACCAGAGATCCAAAAAATATGTCCAGGGGAAAAGGTTTGAAAATTCTGGGGTCTTCAGAGAAGAGAATTTTTGAGAAGGCAATTTTAAGACTTTGAATGTGTAAGAGTTTGTCACACACAGGGTTCTTGCATGTTACAAAGTTCAACGAAGAACAGCTTTAATTTGCAGTAAGACAGATGCAGGTCAGACATTACAGAAAAACATTTATAATAACAAAGATAGTGAAGTACTGGGATGGAGCCTGGGAAAACTATGGAATCTGGAATTTCTATCACCAGATGTTTTTAAGAACAGCCTAGAAAAAAACCCAATTCTTTGAGGTATGATATAAATATAACCAATCCTGCAGAAGGGGGACTTCTTGAGGCCCCTTCCAGCCCTACTTTTCTAAATGTCAAATGTCCTCCTATGTTTTAAAGTGCCAAACCACCAGAGTATATAAACATACAAGTAATCCCATTGACTTCAAAGCAAGTACACATGGGATTTAAGCATATATATATACATACAGATATATGTATAACTTCCCAGATGAGTGTAGCCAAAGGAAGTATCTTGCAGAAGTGACTGTATTTGTTTAAACTGTCCTAGATATGTATCAGCATTACATTTAAAATGTGCTTTCTTGGATTTCACAGACTGTCTATAAAAGAACACCATTGGTTTGTGCCAAAGCCTTCTAAACAATTGTTCATTAACATGAACCTTGTAAAACAGTGTCTATATTCAATGAAGATGGCTGGGGTGAAAAAAGAAAAGAAAAGAAACAGGCAAAAAAGGTCCAAATGGAGAAATAACATGCTGAGAATGCCAGTATTTTCTACTCATAACAGCACCTTCTTTTTTTGGGTTTTTTTTTGTTTTGTTTTGCTTTTTTTTTTGGTAAGCCAGGTTGCATAGAGACAGTTTCAATATGTAGTATCTATAATGTTGAGGACACTAGATTATAAACATGTACAGAAAAGTGGAAAGCTTCTTCAACAGTCTCTCACACCTCCTTCCATATGTTATCACCAAATGTTTTATTGTATGCCAATTTTCAGCAGATATCATTGGAAACAATATTTACTTTGCACAAAATTCAGTAAGATTTGCTGTAAATTATTAACCATCCTCCCCCTCTGTCTCTACTGTATTTGTACCTTTTTTTTAGGGGGGAGGATGGTGTGTGGGAGTCCAACAACATTAAGTGCCATTTCACCAGAAAGGATAAGTGTGGTTTGATATTACTTCGTTTGACCATTGCGTTGGAGTTGAGACTGGCACATTTGTTCCTGAAGACCGAAGGATATTCTGGCATACCTTAAGAACTGGTTGGGCAGGAAAAACACACTGGAGACTGAGCCTTGCCCTTTCCCTGGCTCCATATTACCTGTTAACCATTTATTTTGCTCTTGATTTACCAAATAAATCCTTCTATAAAGATAAGGTGCACATATTGGAAGCACCTGCAATTATATGTTGCATCTTTCTTAGAGCTGACAAGAAACTGAGAAATAGAAAAATGGAAACATAACCTCATTATTAAAAAGGAAAGAAGGACCTGGGGAACTACAGGCTGGTCAGTTTCACAACTGTGCCCAACAACATCATGGAATAGATCCTTCTGGAAACTATGCCAAGGAACATGGAAAATAAATGGGTGATTAGTGACAACCAACATGGCTTCGCTAAAGGCAAATCATGGCTGATAAATTTGGTGACCTTCCATAATAGGGTTACAGCATTGGTAGATGACAGAAGAGGGACTTACCTCATCTACCTGAACTTGTATAAAACACTTGGTGTGTCCTGCTCGATATCCTTGTCTCTAAACTGTAGAGACATGGATTTGATGGATGGATCATTTGATGGAAAAGGAACTGGATGGATGGTCACAATCAAAGACTTGTGGTCAATGATTTGATGTTCAGGTGGAGAGCAGTGATGAGTGGTGTTCCTCGGGGGGTGGTATTGGGACTAGTGCTGTTTGGCATCACTGGGAGGGGATGCCATCCAGAGGGACCTGGACAGACTTTAGAGGTGGCCTGTGCAAACCTGATGAAGTTCAACAAGGCTAAGTGTCAAGTCCCACACCAGGGTCAGCGCAACACCCAGTGTCAATACGGGCTGGGTGGAGAATGGATTGATAGCAGCCCTGAGGAGAAAGGCTTGAGGATGCTGGTTGATGAAAAGCTCAACAAGAACCATCAGTGTGCACTTGCAGCCCAGAAAGGAAACTGTGTCCTGGGCTGCATCAAAAGCACTGCAGCCAGCAGGGCAAGGGAGGGGATCCTGCCCTTCTACTCTCATGAGACCCCATCTGGAACACTGCACCCAGCTCTGGGGCTCCCAACTATATAGGGGTAGGGCAAGGGGGAATGGCCTCAAACTGATGGAGGGTAGGTTTAGAGTACATATTAGGAAGAAATTCTTCACTATAAGGGTGGTGAGGGACTGGAACAGGTTGCCCAGAGAAGCTGTGAATGCCTCATCCCTAGAAGTGTTCAAGGCCAGGTTGGATGGGGCTTTGAGTCACCTGGTCTAGTGGATGGTGTCTCTGTCCACGGTGGGGGGCCGGAATAAGATGGTCCCTTCCAACCCAAGCCATTCTATGAATCTATGAAATTACACTCCCTAGCAATAACACAATCCTTCCTAAACAAACACCAGATTAAAGAAAAGACAATTCTCTGGTTTCTGGAGCCCTATGCAAACCAGCTTTCTTAGATGGGGAGAAAAGTGGATTTTCAGAATATAGCATCCTATAAATACTCACACACAAGGAATACCTCCAGCACTGCCTCCTTCAGCATACTGAACCCTTGAGTACAATTAGAACCAAAACCACCAACATGCTGCTTCAGATTAGGAAGGATACCACACAGCCCAAACTCTCATCAGCTATGACTGTGAAAGCAAAACATAAAATCTGGAACTTCATCTGGAAACAGGCAGGCAGTTACCACGGTTGCCAAAATATTGCTCTCATGTGTAGAGAAAGTCTTGTAAAACCAGAAAAACCAACGCATTTCTGAATTTTTTTCAGGTACAGGTCAAAACAAGTTTCCCATGAAACCCACAAAGATAAGAAGAATCTCAACTGCAAAGAACAACAAACTAATCCAGGCACAAATGGAGAGCAAATTAAACAGGACATAGAGAAAAACCTCTGCCTGCATTAAGCTCTGCCAGGTCACACACAAACCACCAGTTCCTTCCAACTGGTTTACCAGCAATTTTGACTTGGCTTCCTAATTCCCAGCAGGAAAAGCAATCAATTAAACAAAAAAAATCCACCACCCAAAACTGCAGAAACAATGTCCAACACTTTTTTGCCAAGTTAATCTGAATATATTGCCTGTGAAACATGCAGCCCCAAGCAGAATGCCTTCTGCCACTCATATCCCCCCTTTGAAAGATCTAGTAAATGTTTAAAGCAATTGCCTGCCTTGTGCTCGTGCCCTGACATAAGAATTTCTCGTTTGCTTCTAGAAATGACTTAAGGGTTTGCTATCCATTTTGGAGCAGTGTACTTTTAACATATTTTATTATTATGACTTATAGTCAAGATGTGAAAACAACAACTCACAGAACTATCATTTAAATCCACTGATACTTCATGTTTCACACAGCTAATACAATCTTTTGACCTACCAATCCAAATAACATTTAAAAGCTTGAACGGCAAAATGCTGTCTGCTCAGGGCTGCTGATACAGAAAGTCCCTGTATAAATCACAATATCACAGAAGTCACGAAAACTGTGAATTTTGGTGTCAGCTGTGAAAATATTCCATCTGGTTTCTGTCTTGTAGAAAAATGTTTAAAATCTGTCTAAGTACAGGAAGTTTATTTTTGCTTCATCAGTGCAGCAGAAGTAAGCAGTGTAAGACTAGTGAATAGTGCCTCAGAGTTCTGATATTGCTCCAGGTGCTTGTGAGGTTTCCAAAACAACATTTCAGGTTTCATTCAGACATCCAACTGCACTACTATTTAATTTCACACCCTTAATCCAGACTGAGCAACTCACTGAGTGCATTTCTAATAGTTACACTTGAAAATATAACTAAAGTAATAATGGGCCCCCATAACTTCAATGAGCTAAGCTGACTTCGGCAGCATATTCCAGGCAGGGGGCTAGTGTTGTGAATACACCTATATCAATAAGCATTTGCTTCCCTTACTTGTTGGATACCTACTATCAGTAAGGCACCAGTAAAGCCAAACAATTCACCCTAACACCTACTTCGAGATCCTGGAGTTCAGATAGCCAGTTTCAGAAGGCTGGCTCTTTTTATGTAGCTCTTGACAGGGACTGATTTTATCCTTTCACTTTATTTCTCTTTTTCATTTAGGTCATTCATCTATTTAATGAAAGCTGTATAGAAAAATTATGATTAAAAATTACACAAGAGATATATTACTTTTAAAATCCCCATCACCACCATTACCCCATCCCAGCAAATATGACATTCAGCAAAGAGCCCAATATTCATTTTATTTATGTTGTCATCTTCCTGAGATTCCTGACAACTGGGGTCTACACAGTATTAGTTAGATCTAGTATAAAAAGAGAGCAAGAAGCCAACATAAGAAGGAAAAAGAAACAGTGACACAAGAGAAATTCAAGATTTCCAAGGACTAGGCTTGTCAAAGGTGCCTAGAATAGATTGAGAGCTGTTTTCAAAGAAGCTGAAAAAAGACCACTGTCCACCAGGATCTGGTTTGCTTACCCCCCTTTTTTTCCCCTCCACCAAAAGTCTCCCTTCCTCTGGCACTTCAGCAAAAGCTTTAAGCATATGGTCGGGTGGAGGGGTCATTTCATAGCTCAAGGGGGTGGGATTTGGATGGAAGAGCTTGATAGCACCTTCTAGGGCAAACACCTGTGAAGGGACTGTCTGGATTCAAAAGGAACTTTTGAGTGCTTTGATAATTAAATGAAAAAATGAATGAACTAGGTAAGCCTTGCTAGTCCTAGGTTTCTGCACGGCAGCAAGATCTTTAAAACAAAGTATAAACTCCCTCCCCTTCAATCTGCAAAGCCTCCCACAGGAAAAGCTCACCGTCAAACACATTTTAATCCATGGGTGGAGGTGCTGCTCTTTCAGCTTGTTACAGCAGATAACTCTCCTGTTTCCAATCCTCCATTATCTGCCTGTCTTTTCCCACACCTCCACCCACGCTAGCAGGCTCTTTGTTCTCCAGGGGATTGTTTTTGCAGAGGGCAAAGAGTGACTGGAATAGGCAGGAGGCACCTACCACAGTTGCTTTTCCTTCCCAGGTGACTCCCAGTTTTTTATTTTCCTACTACACTTTGTGTGCAGGGGGAACAAGGGTAAAGAAGCCTTTAAAAGATAGTAGGGAACTGCTGTGGTGGTTTCAAGATGGAGCATGCAATTGCTATTTTTGATTGTGTTAACCCAGGCGTAATTATGTAATTATCCACAAAAATTTAGTCAGAGTTTTGCATATCTAAATCATTAACTTTAACAATTGACAGACTGCTTTGATTAGTATTTTCACAGACTAGCATAGCATACATTTGTCAGCTTTCCTATGATTAGTTGTAATTTGGAATTTGTTTATGCAAAATGTTTTTATTGCTCGTTTAGGGGGGAGGGAAAAAAAGGAGGGCAGAAAAGACATGTTTATCCTGTCAGGAGATCCTACAGAACCTACTAGGGATGCTGCAAATGTATTTTTGCTGTGCTTTAATGTAATTTTTTTGGTGAACTGATACAGCAAACATTGGCTTGTACTTGTTAAGGAGAACAAGAACTCTAGGTGAGCACCTTTTGCCATACAAAAACTTATAATCAAAGTTTAAGTAAATGAATTCTGAAGCACCCAGCACTTTATGCAATGCCATATTTTAAGTCTATTGCTTTCCAAAAACAATACTGGTGCATCATGCAATCAGTGTGAACACTTAAAAATGCTGCTTGTGTCAAATACTATAATGCCAGCTCAGCCTTTTCATTTAGCATTGTAATCGATATCATAATTTAAGATGCAGTTTGTTAAGCTAAGCAATAATTAATGATTCCATCTTGCACCTGCTGGTAGATCAGTTTCTGTGTTAAGCTCTCCGAAAGAGAAATCTGAAAGCCACACAGTTTATCCTTCACAAAGCAAACCCTACTGTAGCAGAATTGCTACATGAGGAACTGCAATGACTTTGAAGTACTGTAGTGTGGAATCTGGTCATTCCTAAGTTACCCAACAGAGGTGAAGTGCCAGAAAGGTTTCCACTTTCTTACTCTGGTACCCCAGCAGAGGCTGCACATGACAAAATGCATCTTAAAACAATGCATACACTAACTCCAGACATTTTGACAGGATTAGTGCCACCATTTTTCTGTGGCTGGTGGGCACAGCTTTTTCTCTGGCTGGCAGGGAGTTCAAGTAAGATCACAATTCTTGCCTTGCAAGAAATATGACTTCCACATCCTGAAGCACTAAGAATCTTTGTGTTATCCTCTTTCACACTAATAATTTTTAAAATTGAGCAAACTCACTGCTTTTTGTGAAAATTCTCCTATCCAGCAGCCTCTACTTGACTAGTTAATCAACATTCACATAATTTCTCATAGAGGCAAGGGAAGCAAGTTTTGACTTCATAACCAATGACAGATTATGATTCACAACTTCATCTGCCTCATGGTAGCTGCAGTTTGGTAATTACAGTTAAAACTCACACATTTTCCACATGATCCTCAGAGACCACTGTGATGGACACAGCATAAATCCCAGCTTTGCAGATCCCACATATGTCTAATAACCTCACCTAGTCAGACTTCAGTTTTCTTCATCAGAAGGGGAGGTTTGCTTCAGAGACTCATGAACAATTAATGTGAAAGAGTGTCAGATGGATTTTTTTTTTTATTATTCCTAAATAATTTCATATATATACATATATATATATAGCACGTTCTCATTAGTGGATTATATGAGTCTCACAATTCAAGATTCTCTGCTCAGGTACCTGACACTCAGTTTTAAAACCTCACTTCCTAGGTATAGCTGACTGCTGGCATATTCACTGCATCAGCTCTCAAACGGCTGGCTCGCTGTTTGGAATTCATGGGGAGCAGCCCTGCCTGTCTTTGTAGGAATTTTGGCTGTGTGACTGAGTACATGAAAATCAGGGAAGCCAGAAGAAAAGAATGATCTGTTACCTGAGTTTCTTTCACCATTTGAAATCCATTGAAAGAGAGGCATCTTTGTAGCACAAGCTGTTGGCAACTCCTCTCTCCAGAGCGTATCATCAGTCCCAAGCTTGCGGTCTTTTATTCTTTTAATTTTAATTGGTAGCTCCTGCCTAGAAACCAGTTGGGAATTGAATTGCCTGTGTGTTCCCCATGCTCCAGAGCAATTGCCTGTATATTCCATGTGCCTCCAAGCAGTTGCCAGCCTGCTCCTCATTCTTCCTAGTAAATGCCAGTAATCTGTGCACTGGTGTGTAAAACTTCAGTACTTGATTACGTCAGGAAGGAGCACAGCACAAATTGTGGTATATGTTTCTATTTCCACTTTACCTTAGGATATGCACTCCGTGCCATCCCTGGACCTCAGCATCATGAGAACAGCTCATCTGCGGGTCAGGGAGGAGAAGCATCTTTAAAGGACCTGGATTTGCACAATCTTATGGATGGCCCCAAGGAATGTCCTGAAATTCTTGTATCACCTATTTCTACCTTACCTCACCTGTCCATCCTGCTAATGCTGACATTAAGACAGCTTTGCACTGCTATCATCCTTACAGCAGGATTAACATCTCAAAGAGGGTTTGCTGCCGCAGGGTCACTGTTTCCCCATGAAGCTGATCAGGTCTCAGGCTCTGCCTGGAAGGAAACACTGCAGCACGACTGCCCTATCATCTGTTCCTCTTGAGCCAAGTAAAGGCAGGAGGAGGCTACACTGGGTGGCAGGGATGAACAGAAGCCATTAATTAAAAAGTTCCTCTGTCCCTTTTAGAACCACTTGTTTATGGACCCCATTGCAAGATGAAGATTTCTTCTGCATTAAGTGGGGTAAGTTAGGACAAGAGAGACACAAGTATAGGAAGGAAAGACAGCAAATTTGACTCGTCTGTAATGTGTTTTTGCTACCAGCACAACTTCCAAGCAAATGAAAGAAAGCAGTGACTCACTTCCTCCAAGATTAGACCATGAGTGAAGAAAATGCTGCTCTCCAAATCACCAATCTGTGCAGAGCTCCTGTCAGAGCTCCCATTACCCATTGCTCTGCATCTAGCCTCCAGGCCAGCCAACCCATGCAGAGTCAAAAGGATATTTCCAGTGTTTGATTATCACGAGCTGCAGTTTTTCACAAAACTGAAACTAAAATAAGACTGCATTAAGTGCCTGTTCAATGACTGACCACCACATAGGACTCTCTGTGCATCAGACACTTTTGCAGCCCAAATCAGAAAAGTTATCCAGAGGTCTTCAATCTTTTATCTAGTTATGGGGATACTTTTGTCTTCTCCTCACTTTTTTACATCCTTCTCTTCATGCTACGTTTTCCTGTGACTACTCCAACAGCTTTTCCATTCAGTGAACAAGGCAAGAGCTACAGACGTCACCCATCTGGACTTCTGCAAGGCCTCTGACAGCTCCCCACAACATCCTCCTCTCTATATTGGAGAGATATAGATTTGATGGGTGGACTGTTCCATGGATAAGGAACTAGCTGAATGGTCACACTCGAAGAATTGCAGTAAATGACTCGGTGTCTAGATGGAGAGTGGCGACAAGTGGTGTCCCTCAGGGGTCTGTACTGGGATCAGTACTGTTTAATACCTCCACCAATGACACAGACAAAGGGACTGAGTGCACCCTCAGTAAATTTGCATGTGACATCAAGCTATGTGGTGCAGCTGAAACACCTGAGGGATGGGATGCCATCCAGAGGGACCTGGACAAGCTTGAGAAATGGGCCCATTGGAATCTTATACAATTTAACGAGGCCTAGTGTAAGATCCTGCATGGGGCTTCGAGTGATGCCAAACACAAATACAGACTGGACAGAGAATGGGTTGAGAGCAGCCCTGAGGAGAAAGACTTGAGAGTGCTGGTTGATGAGAACCTTGACATGGGAATGAGTGCTGACAGCCCAGGAAGACAACCATATCCTGGGCTGCATCAAAAGAAGCATGGATAACAGGTCAAGGGGGGTGATTCTCCCCATCCACTGTATCTGGTGAGACCCCACCTGAAGTGCTGCATCCAGCTGAGTACAGGAAAGACATGGCCCTGATGTTGTGAATCTGGAGTAGGGCCATCAAAATGATCAGAGGGCTGGAGCACCTCCCCTATGAACACATGCTGAGAGACTTGGGGTTGTTCAGCCTGGAAAATAAAAGGCTCTGGGGAGACCCTATAGCAGCCTTAGAATGCATGAATGGGTCCTATAAGAAAGATGGGGACAGACTTTAATAGAGTCTGTAGTGATAGGACTAAGGGAAATGGGTTTAAACCAAAAAAGGGTAGATTCAGACTAGATATATTAGAAGCCTTTTTTTACTGTGAGAGTGGTGAAACACTGGAACAGACTGCTCAGAGAAGCTGTAGATCCCTCAATTCTTGCAAGGATTCAAGGTCAGGTAATAAGAAAGGACTCTGACCAACGTGATACAGTTGAAGATGCCCCCACTTATTATAGGGGGGTTGATCTATGTGGCCTTCAAAGGTCCCTTTCAACCTAAACCATTCTATGATTCACTTTTTTCACCTCTAATTCAGTTGCCTCCTGACCTATGACATTAGCCTCCCCATAATGCAACCATTTTAGTCCTGATTATGAGCCAGCTACACACTGCCTTGCCTTATTCAGTTTAGGAACTGCCTATCACAAACCCTCTTCCACCCTTCTGACACTCAGAGCTTTCCTACTTTAGTATACTCAGAAGGCCTCAGAAGCAGCAGTTCTCTGCGGAATTCTTCTCCCTGAAATGCGAGCTCCATAAGATTGTTGATCATATTTTCCTTTATCAAGCAGCTCCAAAGGGGAATCTATATTTAAACAAAAGTACTGTCATGAGAGATAACCTACTCAGACAGTAAATCTCAACTCTTAAAGTAATCGGAAGCTTCTAGAGCCATTCATTAACTGTTATTTCCAGTACAAGCGCAGATGCTTTCCCTTGAAACAGTTTGGCTGTGGGCTTGGTTTAGGTTCAATAGTGTGCAAAGATGGTAATTCTTCACTCAGTATTGAATTACACAGTAGTCCCTTGAATAGACTGGCATGGGTTGTGTGAATTACCGCTACTTCACCTCCCAGACTCCTTCCTTTTTACAGAGTGGGGAGCTATTTCACCCTGCTTTGCAGAGCTTGCTACCTCTCTGCATTCATCAGGATGAGGCTCCTTTCATTTCCTGCTGCTTCATCCCCCTTTGCTCACAGAAGAGCATCTGGCATTTCTCTAGGTCTGCTGCTGCAATGTTCTTGCCGCTCCTCCCCGTGACATGAGTACAAGGCTTGCTGAGAAGAAGAGACGGTACAAAAACAGACTTACTTTCTTTCACCCATCTGCTTATCCAAGTAAAGACTAAGACTGATTTTTCTGTTAGGCTTAATTTCAGAGTGACTAGGACAGCCCCTGCAATAAATTACAAGCTTCCTCTTCATTTTTTGTGTGGTGTGCTGCACACTAAACTAATTCAAATTTAGTATCCTTTTTTTAGCCATCCTTTTTAAAGGCAAACAACTTCTTTATCAGCTTCTTACTCCCATTTCTTACCTCCTGACCCTCAAATGCCCATTCAAGTACACCACAGCGGACTTAAGATGTAAAGCAAGGCACTTTCACAAGAGGTCTTGAGGAGGACCAGTACAAAACACCATTCTGGCAGTCATGTTCAGAAGCCATCCAACTACTTTCCATCAGTGGGAGAGCTTAGATGTATCTCAAGGAGAATCTGACCTCTAAAAGAGGCATATTGCCCACTTCTGTGTGAAACACACACTGCATCCTATGAGCAAAGAAGGCAGACTAACCTTTGAACCACCTGCATTTCACACCTGGAGCTTCCAAACAGTGAGGGGGTTAATTTGGCACTGCCAGTCAAGCTTCCCTTAACTGAAGGAACACTGGACTTTGAACCCTTTCTCCGGAGAGCCACAGCTGAATCTAACACATTGACAGAATTCTCTGCTCTTTTCTCTTTCAGACATTTAAAAGGAAGTGTGTTTTCTCTTCCATGAAATTTGGGAAAGGAGGGATATGTCTCTTCCTGCCAGCAGAAAAAGCGAGGGCTGTCAAGACACCTAAATCTGATCATCTTCAGTGCACTAGCAGGGCAAGGTTTTGTTGGGTGGCTGCAGTACAAAAACCACGTCAAAAGGAGCCATTTAAACCCATGTAAATCATGCTCACTGACGTATAACCACATCCATCACTCCTAAATGGTTTGCCAATCCAAAAAGTGGGGCACCAGGTCCTTCCACCATGCTGAAAATGAATACTAACTTACCCTCCTTGCATCTTCAGGGAGTTCTATGCCTCTCAGTTTAACACAGGTCACGGAACGTGACTCCTCAGTATTAGGCAGAGCCCAGCACAGGACAGCAGCAGCAGTGTTTGCAGTGCTGTTCAAACGCTACTCACTTGACAGTGCCCTTCATTTATAGTTAACGAGGATGTGACAGCCTATTCTCCCGGCGTACCATCCAACCACATGCAAAATTCTGCATGTGCCTCACACTGCAATCCTATTTTTATCAGAATAGACATGTGCACTGAGGCTTTAACCAACAGCTGAGACAGGGTTTTAGCATGAGATTTTCAAACCTGTCTCAGGTATTTAGAAGCACAAATTGCACTGAAAGACTAATTGAACTGTGCTTCTAAATCCCTCAGGTGCTACTGAAAATCTCTCCCTTAATAACTTGGAATCTCCTAAAGAGTAAACCTCATCGAACTTAGATGGGTACGCAGATCCCAGGGTTAAGATTTTGAAAAACGCTCTGTACTGGCTTAACTCCCATTGACTTCAGTGGAAACAGAATTAAGTTGACATTGAGCCTTTTTGAAAATTCCCCTCCAGGTGTGTTTTCTCCCTTTGAATTTGAATAATCTGTTAACTGCTGAGATTGCTTTTTGACGTATCAGTATGAAGAATTTTACAAAAGTTTTTCACCCCAATTTTTTGGTGAAATGACACTCAAAAAACTATAGTGTCACAAAAACTTTATCTGCTAAACCTACAGAAGGAACTATGTTTATTTTCTGTATGTATTTTTCTACTATTATTATTGTTGTTATTATTATATTATTTGTCTTTCAGCAGCAACACAGGAACTGAAACCACAGACTTTATTGTGAGAGGTGCTGTGCATGGTCTGTTAAAATATTAGTACGATACACAGGCAAGCTGTCTAACTTACTACTCATAGTCAGACTCCAGAGAAACCAAAGAATCATAATGAATATCCCCAGCAGGTGTAATTATACAGCAACATTTCAGTTACTAGTTCACCTCCTTGCAGACTTTATCAGGAAGTGGGGATTTCCTTCAACTCCCCTGAATGTTTTAGTTTACCTTTTAAATTAGCCCTACTTACAAGAATGAGTAAAGCCTTTTGTTTTTTTAATGTTGGTATGTCCCTCACTGCAGTCTCACAGGCTGCACTCTTCTCTCTGAGATGCACAAAACACAAACTTTTAGGGGTACAAACTGTATTTGCTTTCAATTTGAATAATACATCAGGGCACAAATTTTGTTTCTGCGATGAAGGTTTTAACAATACAAATAAAAGGAAATAGACAGTAAGGAGCCTCTATTTTGCAATAGCATCCCTGAGAACAGACTCTCCATGGCCCAGATTCCTTATGAGAAAGAATAGCTCTGCTAATACCACTTGCAAACAGCACGATAACCACTCCTTTGTTCCCACCAAAGATACAACAGCAGAATCCTGTAAGAGAAGTCATCTGATATGTCAGCTCATTAAATTAGTCAGAATGGGTGAATGGGGAAGAGGAATATACCATTGTAAATGTATGTTAATTAACAAATGCTATAAGAGAGGCATTTAAATGTATGAAAATGAATATTAATGAGATGAAAACACCTAATTATTGTGCATCTAATGGTATTATACAGAGCATCCAACAAAAAAATGCCTACTTGTCATGCATCTAAGGCAACAGTGCAAACCTTCAGACACAAAGATTCAGTGTACATAGAGATCATATTATGATTTTAATTACAGACCTTGCAAAACATCTGCACTAAAACTTGAATTTGGAAGGATTTTTAAGTTTTATTTATTTATTTTTAAAAGTTAGATATCACCAATTTCTTAAACCATTGATGCACTTCAGAACTACATGTTTCTTTGGAGTGCTTCAAAGTCTCTGCCTGCACATCTCCATTTTGCAAGAATATAATTAGGAATGGTGGGCTGCAAACTGGCCTGCAATGAAGTTCTGAGGAATTTTTCATGAAATTGCATGAAGCCAAAAGCTGTCTGGATGAAATTCCTCCCTTTGCAGACAGCTACCAAAGGAGAATCCAGAGTCAAAAATAGTGTTAATTCCTGGAATTAAAGACTGCTTTATAATAAATATGCATTAGGAAGCTGAAATAAAATTATACAGGCCACTTGAATTCTATTATTTCCTAATTACTCAGTGGTTGGCTTTACAACCTTAATGTTCTTTTAATGTAAGTTTCTCAAGGTGAGGTTTTTTGGGGTTTGGGTTTTTTAGACTAATTGCAGATAGAAAGCCAATTTCTTGATCCCAGTAGGACAGAAGGAGCTTTTCTTTACAGACAAATTCTAAAGTGGCCCAGGTATGCACATACTCCCTGTCCAAGATTCTAGTGTGTATGCCAGGAACACATACAGAGAAGGGGATATTTTCATGACTACTCTCTGCATGGTATTTGCAGTCCCAAGACTAATATCATTCACACATACAATCAATGAAGTCTTAATCCTACCATCAAAGCAATTAATGAAAATAGAGCACATTAACTTAGTATTTGAG
Source organism: Eopsaltria australis (assembly GCA_034509425.1). Classification (NCBI taxonomy): domain Eukaryota; kingdom Metazoa; phylum Chordata; class Aves; order Passeriformes; family Petroicidae; genus Eopsaltria; species Eopsaltria australis. The sequence goes on along the minus strand of JAVTVJ010000172.1, from coordinate 329,434 downwards.
CCAGAATTGATTCCTAAAAGATAGCACTCTCCTCTCTCAAAACTGAGTTATTAATACATATATAACACCAATGTGACAAGCACTTCAGATATACCTTGACATATATATTTACTGTCACTCAAAATTACTTACAATCCATCATATTTTATAAAATATTATATCTTATCCATACTTCTAATTTTCTTACAAGACTGTCGAATGGAACTGTAAGAAAAATGTCAGTGAAATAGAGATACACAATTCTGGCGGATTTACCTTATTCACTAAGCTTTTTATCCTATCAGAGAAAGAAATTAAGTTAGTTTGTATGACTTACTTTTAATAAATCCATGCTGCCATCTATTTACCACCCATATTGCTGTAGTTGCTTCCAAACTGATTGCTTTACTAATCACTCCAGCAACGTGCTTGGTACTGAATTCAAATGAAATGCATCGATTTGAAATCACCAGATTGTCTCCTGCTCTCATTGGCAGGTAACTGCTGTTCACCTCAACAAACCGAAAAATTCAAGTAACAGCATCAGTGTATTTTACATTACTGCATGTGTTAAGTTTCTCAGAGGGATTTCCCAGCCTCATACATAGAAACCATCAAAGCACTTTTGCTACCACAATTAGCAGTGGGCAGAACAAATCTGTCAGCAGTATTTTGTACTGCCTGGAAGACAGTTGAATTTTTAACAGAAAAAAAAAAGTTTCCCAGAAGTTACAGTTTAACAGAGGGTTAATAACCCTTGAGTTATACTTTCTACAGGGAGGAGAGCCATGTTGTAGTGTCACAGTCAAACTACACAGAGGAATTGTATCAGCATCTGGTGCGTGGTATTAACTCTATTCCTTGCCCGTACTCTCTGACTATGCAGATGACTTCAGTGAAAGGCACCAGTGTGCTTCAGGTAAGCCAGCTCACGTTAAAAATATTAATAGTAGTGTATTTGTTTGCAAAGAGCTACACTTTTTGTTATTTTTCTCTCATGTCTGTTTGGATCTCTATCAATAAATTGTATCAATATAGGCTGGTGCATCTCTTACACGTGACCCTGCAAGCAACTAGAGTAACTGTACAATTAAGAATAAATCCTTGCATTTACTGCAAAGTAAAACTGTACACTGTATGGAACAGGGACAGATGCCTTCAAAATGACAAGCAACAATACCAGCTCTTTCAAAACTAAAATTTTGGCTCCGGGGAAATTATCCACTTCAGGCATGGGAAGCAGTCCTGCACGGTGGTTAGCACTTTGGCCTGAATGGAAGCCAGTCACAAGCTGTGGTAGCACACATTTTACAGAAGACTTGGTCCCTCATTTCCCCACAGAGAGCAAAAACCATAAATCGTATCCTCTGTAGAAAAATACAACGTAAATTCAATCTGAACAAAGCCAGAAATATATTTGTAAATGTCCAATTCACATGAAAAAAAGAAAATTATTCCTTTTCAGAGGGTTTACACAGTCAATATTAAACTACTGAGCAGAAGAGCTGAAGATATTGATAGCCAGTAATGCAGATGAGATTGCTGTTAATTGTTAACATCTCCAGGGCTACGCTTCCTATGTCCCTGCACAGATGATGAATAAAATTATTTACCTATTCAAGTAATGAGAGCTATGCATTTTGATATCCACATACACGGTAACTCAGACCTCCTCTGAGACCCCTACCTGTAATTAGGAACAGATGTAGGATCTTGTTCCTGAATTGATAAAAACAAATTTCAGCCCTCCAATGATATATGGCCTAGTGGCACAGTAATGGGAAGAACACCTCTGCAGAAGAATTCCCCTTCAGGGACTGGATCTAATCAGCTCCCCTCTGGCTCAAGAACCCCACTTTAGATCCAGTGCTTTTCTATCACTGTTTTGGGACACTCACTGAAGCACAGGTGACACAGCAAGTGCATAGCAAGAAGTGACAAGTAGTGTTTATACAGCTTCACCTCTGATGAAGAAATTCACATATCTGTACCATACAAAAACACAGCAATTCTCTAACGCTTCTCCATGATGGAGTCATTTAAAATAAAGAACACACCACATTATGTGCTTTCAGCAACAATCCTCACAGCTCAGCATATGCAGCTGGGGAACACTCTTCAAATTATTTCATGGGGGAAACTCAAGATGACATTCAGCACAACATACTCTGTTGTCCAAATGTCACACTACTGCAGAACATGCCCACCACCAAGGTTCCATGAACTGAAAATAGCATTTCTTACTTTGCATCAACTGGCTGAAATAACCCAAGGGGAATAGGTACCTGCCCATTCTCTTGCTCTCACTCACAGGTACCAAGAGCTCTGTATTGTCCCCGCAGAGGAGCGAATGCTTTAAAGGGAATCTGCCATCTATACGTGCCACAGGCTGACCCTTCCCCAGATGCATCACTTGGACTACCCCATGTGTGCTTGTGCCAGCACCACTGGATGCTCCGACAATAACAAGACACTGAGGGCCTATGGCAGGGCCAACCATTCGCAGCACTAGGCCTGGAGAAGTTCAAATAAGCTGCTGTGCTCATTTTCACCGTGTGACAAGTAAAGCTGCCTTCCTTCATGTTCCTTTCCTCACCACTAAATGTCCCTCACTTCATTTACCCTCATGCAGCAAAGCTTATAATTCCCACTGGCTACTGGCATAGGTGACTAAAATTATGCCTTGAGAAAACCCAGAAGAGCTGCAGCTCCTTTGGTCTGTAGAACAGAGACAGAAATTTGTATTTACTGAGGTCACCTCAGTACAAGAAAGCTTCACCGGTTTCATTTAAATCTGACTGAAACAATTCAAGTTAAACTGATGTGAATGCCTTCATACATCTTTATTTAAAGATGTTAAATGGGAGTTTACTTGATTTCAAACCTAATCCAAACCTAAAAGAAGTGACCAGATGAAATAAGACTGTCCATGCCACATTTTCCATTGGTTTAACTAAGCAGGCTTACCAGTAATCTTCGTGCAACTCCCTCATGTATACATGGTCTGAAAATACATTCACCCTCCAGCATTACCCTGCTTCATGCCAGGAGAATTTGCAGCTGGAAGGGGCTCAGGGGAACCGCAGTGCCTGGAAATAAAAGAACTGGGGGGAAGAATCATAGCTGCTGTGCTCACCAGCCCTCCACGGACATCGCCTAAATTACTGCAATTAATGTAGGGGAATATTTCTGCTCTCCTCAGTAGTTTATAAATGCTACAAAAAAAGGAATGTTTTATATGTCCCCTGTTGGGTTTTAAATGTTAATAAATGATGTGCAAGGAGTATTTTACATCTCTCTATTTAACAGTGAGCTGACAGCTGCAATTATAGGCCAGTCTCTGACCCTAGCAATCAGGAACCTGAGGAGTAAATGGAGTAACTTTCTTCCAGAATAACACAGTGCACTGGGATGCTGACTCAGCGTTTAAACATCCAGACACAGAACCAAGGTGAGACATTTCTGACTCCCTGGAATCTTCCCTTTGCTGCAGTATGCACTTGCCAGTCACTGGCACCTGCTTACTTTGTCACCAGAGACCCAGTACCACTCTTCTAGTGGTAGCAATAGCTCATCTTACAGCTACAGGAGAGAGAATGGAGCAACCAGTCAACTTGCTGTATTGCTCCTCTGCTGTGGACTAGAAAAAGAGCAGGAAGACTTGACACATCCAGGACAGCAGAGGTAGACAGGGGTATTGCATGTGTCACTATTTCACTCTTTTTGGCCAAAACCCTGTTACTACTGAAACATTGCTGCATTCTCTCTGGTATGAGGTTTTTGTGTCTGCACACCTACCTGCATCAGCATGAAGAGTCTAGGAAGAGCATTCCTATCCTTTCAAAAGGTAGCAAAATGACTGCTTTGGAATGTGTGTCCCAGCAGTTTTCAGTAAGCCCTAGTTATTACCCTTCCCTTCTGCTCTGCCCAGCCCTCAGCAGAAAAGAGCCTTTGTGAAGTTTCAGGCAGCTTGAAGCAATATTTTAGCTACGTATGTTTCAGGTTAAAACCTTTGTTGCAAAGTAACAGCACAGGAAGAAGAGTCTTTGTTTTTTGCCAAGGTTCTAAATCTGCTCACAACACTGTATTCCTGCACACCTGTATATTTTCACCTTCTTCTTTCCCTTACCCAAAAATAACCTTTGGTCTTGATCCTTACACTGGCTGTGTTCACTGTTAGTGTGCACATTCGTTACCCCTGTTAACCACTGAGGTACTGCCTAAGGCAGCACACAGCTGTTTTGAGGCACTTTAGTCCATGCTGTATGCGCTGTTTCACTCCATAGGAACTGCACCCCACTGACAACAAAAGGCAACTCTGACACTGAATGAAACCAAGCAGAACTATTAGTAGCATCTTGCATTTCCACTACATCCTCACAAAGGCTGAGGAATGGGTTTTACAATTCTATTAAAATCCAACAATGTACTATTTTTGCCACTGACAACCTCTTTTATTTTAGAAGGGCAGAAGCCAGAAGTGTAATATGGTTAATTCATTAGGAAAATGATGTTTGTTTTTATTATTTCTCACCCCTTTTTTTTTTTCACATGAGAGGCTGTGGCTAATTTCTTTACTCCTCCACTTTCTAGTGTTGCATTGGAACAGGGTTTGTTCAGCTATTAGAATTACAGTTTTCTTTCAATTAGTGGTCCATAAGTGCACCCTTGCAAAATTAAAAGAAATTTTGGGCAGAAAGAGCAAACTTTATTTTCAGATTTGTACAGAATTAACATTTTCAGGGCGTTTATGCTGTATCCAATTACAGACAAACACAATTTAACATCCTTTATTTATATATTCCTTCTGTTTTGCACAAAGGTTTCTCAGCTGTGTCTTAGGCATTAGGGTCTTGTTAAAGTCAGGGTCTTTAGTACAGAATTTCTTGGACTAAGTTATAGCTGTTCTTCAATTCCTGTCTGTGTTTGGTTATGCATTTCTTCTGGTTTGCATTAACTCATACATAAATGATTATGACCACCCTTTCATTCTTTAGAACTTTACTGTTATTGATTATGGACAGGTTTCCAGAGCTTTTGAACAACAGGGACCACATGTTACTACAGAGTTTGTCTTAGGCATCATGTTCATCTCACTCTAGATGGCATATGCCAAGCACATCCATATTAAGTCAAATAACATTGCTTTGGCTACTACCAACGTTATTTACAATGAAGCATGACAGTACGTTATTATATTTGTCTGTCTAGATATTATAATTGCCTGTTAATTAAATTTAGGTAATAAAATGGATAGAAGCAGCACTACCATATGGCTAGTCAAATCTCCATGGAACAATAGCTATAGGTACTGAAATTCAGCTTGAGAGTGAACGGCCAGGAGTGTGTGGTAAAACCTTCTAGTGTCTAGAGACACCAGAACTCAGGCAGAGCCAGGGACTGAGAGCTGTGGCACCAGGAGGGACACCTGCCTGACCCTCATGCCCTTCAAAGTCAAATTCCACAGGTGCTGGAGGTTACCCCCTCACAGGACCCCTCACTCAGCCCAGTCTCTGAGAAGCAGCACATACAGCCCCTGCTACTTTCATACCTCTAACTCAAGGTGGGGGAAAGCAATACTGTGCACGCCTCCTTGAAGAATTGCCAATCCCCGCAGCCAAGAGATGAGGTAATACGGTAAGGAAGGCCAACAGCAGTTCAACAGAGAAGGCTGGATCTTCTTAGCCCTAATTACTGTGCAGCCCCATCTAACCAGCTGCCATTCTGCTGTCAGCTACAGCCAACAGTCAAGACCAAAGAATAGAGATTACACATCCTGTCTTGATTGCAATCTATTTTTTATGCTACAGCACTTCAGTGACATTCACAGGGCATGTCCTAAAAGTGTCTCACTCCTGCACAATCAAATTAAAGTAATTCAGCAATGGCTCATTTGCTGAAATATAAACATTGCACATGTCTTGTAGTTGAAAGAGTGGGATTTTTCTATAGGGAAAGGTTATTTGTCATGGACATGACTGATTTTGCAAGTTCTCTGTTTATTAATAAAACACAATTCTTTCACATTTACAAAATACGGTAGTAATACTTACCATCTCATGGGCTGCTGAGAGGCATAATCCACTAATTCTTCTGAAGTGCCCAGAGATCTTCCAAAGAATGCAATCTGAAAATAAAATTGTCATTAGTGCATGTGAGGAATTTGTTATATTCATCCCCATTCTCCATTACACAAATGACTGATTCTGTGTATGACAGCAAATCTCACTACATTTTGGTATACCTCAGTGGTACCAGGAATCACATTACTCTTACCAGAATTTCTGTTTTTATATTTTTTTCTCTAAAACAACACCTAAGAATTTCATTCAAAAATAGAAGCCTCACTAGGGAAAGTAAATTTGTGCACTTGTCAAACTCACAAAAATTATATAATTCCATAATATGAAAGATGTAACAAGTGAATTTACACATTCACAAAGTAGTATCAGGCACTGCTAGACATATGCTGAAGGTGACATGAACTGTTGCCTGGACACAACTATTTCTTTGCACTGGATTGCAGGAGAAGCCACAGCAACTAAGATCACTAGGCACATCACTAACATGCCTAACATTAGAAGACATTTTTAGTCCCCAGATGCAACTGAAATTATGGATTTAAACCTACTTCAACTAGACAGTACCTTCAGACAAGTTGAATGCCTCCATGGAAATATTTCTTCCAAATTTTGCTCACCCTTGAAGGTGAGTACATTACAAATCAGGAGAGCAAAGCTGGGTTTCCATGTCTGCCACGAGACTTGAGTATGACTCCGAGCCAATACCAGATAAGGGATTTTCTGGCACCCCAACCACAGGTAGGGAGCTTGCACCACCTGGAAGCATCCAATTCAACCTGCAGCTTTGAAAAACTTCTTTCAATCCCTCTCTGCCCCCATAAAATGAGGGTCACGTTTCTGTCTCTTATGTATAATTGGGGTGCTTAATACATTGGGCCACTATTCTCAGCCCTTATGAACTAAGGGAGAACAAGCACAGTGATGACACCTCAACAGTGACAACTGTATCTACATGCTGCTCACAGAGACAGAGAAAAGCCTCCCCCAAGTACACAATCAGAAGTGCCAGACTGTTAAACAGGCTTGCAAGCATAAAAAAATGCCACTCTGGGCCTCCATGGTTCTTGTCCCTCAGTAATTTCAACACATATATTCACTACAAAGAGATCAGGAGTGGAAAGAGGGGGCATTAATTAAGCCCTCGTGCTCCACAGTTTTTGTGAGAAACTTGGCTCAAAACAGGTTTCTAGTCCAAGAATTGCATTCTATTTTTTATTACATGCTTTACACATTCCTAGACCTCACCTAGATTAGAAGTGGATGAGCCAAAGCAAACACACATGTGCACATACACACAGAGTGCTAGGTGCATTTTTCTGTGTGAGAGAGTTTGCTTTCCCAGTCTTTCTGCATCTGTAAGCAGGAAGGCTTAAAAACCTTGCAAAGAAAGTCTGTTCCCATGAGAATTCCTGCCTCACTCTCTGCAGATTAAAAGAAGCAATCTCTGTCTACTGTGCATGGGAATCCCAGTATTTTGGCATGGCTTTAACATCAGCATCATTAGAAACATTGATTTATTTTAATTGTCACCTTGTATCCTACACTGCCAAATGCAGTCAGAATGTCAATTCTTTATCAGTGTGAGCTGTTGACATGGAAACAGATCTGCTGAAATGGAAGCAGTAAGAAAAGATGTGTTACTCCTCCAAGTTATACTTAGAAGTGGTAAATCTGTGTGTGCCAAAACAGATTTAAATACTCAATAAACTACACAGAAGAAATAAACTATTTGGGGTGACAGTCATTTTAGTTGTTTACATCATAGACTGCATTTAGAAAATCTCCAGTGTTACTATGGTAACAGCTTTTGCTTAAACGTAGTTGTGGACGCACTTAAGGTATGATCTAAATTAACTGAAGATGGAGGAACAAAACTGGGCAGCAACTACTGAAGGAGTGACTGGCTGCTTCCTATCAGCCTGTCCTATCTGCTGCAGGCACTAGCAGGGGTACAGCCAGAGGACTGTGTGGCATAGACACCTTGGCTCATCCTCATCCGTGCTCTCAGAGAGCACCTGAAGCACCTGACAGCCTGCACCAGGTAGGTTTCAGAGATAACAAAGAAAAACAGAGCTGCTTATCATCCCCACACAGCTTGTAGTGCGTCCCAGAACTGCTTGTTCCCTCCCTCTGGTCACCAGATAGGTAATGGGAAGAGGAGGCAGGCAAATAAAGGAGCTTCTAAGAGGGGCTGTAGGCCTCTTTGCATGTCTGGCATAGTTTTCTCTTCGGGATCTCTCCCAGGGAAGGGAACGGAGCTGCAGAAAGGCAAGAGTGTAGCACAAACCTGCCAAAATCTGTGACTTGGAACGGACACTGCCTCACAATTAACTTCACACAGCTAAGAAACTGTCCTAAAAGATGCAGTGCAGACCTTTGACCAGCACTACATTTCCACTAGAAAGATTAAATCTCTCTGCTGCTAAAGCTAGTTTCATAGTCATAGGGAACAAGGCCAGAGGGGCCACTGTGATCTGCTGTTCTTAATAGGGATTAAAGGAACCTATGGTCTCCTGCACACCTGCCTCCAACCTGAAAGCGAACAACGGTGAGATGGAGATCACTCGGGAGAAAATTGAAGGAGAGGCTCCTCTGCCCTCTTGCCAGATGCCAGGGCAAGGGGCAACAGAAGGAAAAGACACATTTGAAACAACTTCTCTGAACAGGATCATGGAGGCATTGGAGACAGACACTGTTCAAAGCTCATGGATCCCAGTAATGCTGGGAGGCAGAGCAATTTTGAACTTGCCTAAAGCAACCCACCCCCATTCCCACTTCAACTGCAATATCAAGGTATGCAGATATTTTTTTCTTTTCTTCCCTTTTTCACTTTTCACATTTTTGCATGATTTTAAACCTCCCAAAAGCCTGTGCGTCAATTAACAAAAGAAGGAAGGACACACATCATTAATTACACGCAGGCCTGTGAAACCTGGACAGAGGATATGGCATAACATTCTAAAAACAGAAGGAAGCCCTGCCTTATTTAGGTCAAATTTTATTTGAATTCCCATAATAAAGCAGCTGATATTAAACAATGAAGCACCACTGTTTAGCCTCAACGGGTGTTCCAGACAGATCTGCTATAACTTAATCCACCCAGCAAAACACAAAGTCAAGGAATGTACGTTTATATGAGCATGAGACAAAATAGTGCTTTAAACTTCTACAGCATTTGTCAACCCAAATTACTCTACATACACATACTAACTTAAAGGCTTCCATCTGTATTGTTATCTTATTCCATCTGTATTGTTATCTTGTATTTTGGTGAGATTCATGAGGTGTTGGGTTAGATGCTGGGCCAAATTGCTGATATAGCTCCATGCAGTCAGATGAGGAGACAGGTTGCTGGCTGGCATAGCTGTTCACAGAATTCTGCTTTTCTTACATAGGTATGAGGCAACAGAACTGGAAAAGAAAGGGACCTGCACTGCACATCTCTAGGTACAACTGTTCTACATCAGCTTTGGCTTTTGACTGGGTTAGCAACACATTTCTAGATCACTGAGGCATGGATATTGGTGGCATACATATTCCTTGGAATGAGGGACACCCTCTGTCTGAATCTGCTTGTAGGCAAAGTAGGACACACTGATGAAGGAGGAATAAAAGCATCTTGCTTACACACAGTTTTCAAACAGGAGATAGTAATTTGCAGATTACAAGAATGTCACAGAAAAAAAAAAAAAACAACAAACAAAAAACCCAAACCACAACATCCCCCAGAAAAAATACTTTTTCTCACATGCACCCACAAAGCCTCCTACCTTCTTCATCCTCTGGAATGGATTGTGGCTGCCAGAAATACATATTGCAGAGGGACAAAGAAAAAAACTATAGTGGAACTATTAGTGCACATTCACACTCTTTTGAAAAATGCCCCAGGGGCAACCTGGCTTCTAGTTAGAACACATAAGATCATCATATTCAAAGCCTCATCTGAAAACATAAATTATGATCTTATCCTATATAACAGTGAGAGAAGCAGCAACCTTCTATCTATGTCTCAATCTTCAACATTAGAAACCAAAAGTATTGTTTTCTAATGTCCTAATACATCTGAGGAGCAGATGATCTTGAAAGCTGCAGTCTTTTCATCCTACATAAATTATATGTTTTTGACAATGTCACCCAGAATTTTCATGTTAGTCCAAGGAAAACAATCTAAAACAGAGAATAATTTTGATTTTCCTCCTGACTCAGCGGTGAAGATAATTATAAATGGAAAATGAGTGTTCTTGAGGGTAAATGTACCTGCTGTAATCCTACTGCCAACTGAATTAAGGTTGGCCTGCTGCAGTAAGGCGTATGCTAACTGGGCTGGAGGAAAGCTAAGACTTGTCAGTTTTCAGAAATCACTGGTGATCCTTTCTATGCTATAATTCAGTATTTTAGAGTATAAAAACCAGTGGAAGGGGGGAAGGGAAGGGAAGGGAAGGGAAGGGAAGGGAAGGGAAGGGAAGGGAAGGGAATTTCTTTCCTCTGCCTTTGGTTATAACTGACAGCAATAAAAGAATCCAGTAGCACTACAAGAAACTGAGGAGAGCAGGTTCTTTTCACAGAATGATTGTGGTTGGAAGGAATCTTTGAACATCATCAAATGCAACACAACACCCCTGCTAAAGCAGATTCATCTAGAACCCACCTCCACATCAAATCCAAATGATTCCTCCTAGTGACTGGTATCATGAAGCAGCTCATTTTCTCAGGTGCTCTTCAGCCTAACCATGACTTCCACCTCTGGTACTGGAAGAATTCCTTATGTCAAGCAAACACAGACAAGCTATCATTCAGCAGTGATAGCTCAACACTGATTGAAAATCTCATTCATCAGGGGGAAGAATTGCAGGGTTTCTTTTAAAATTAACACAGACAAAAAAAAGATACTTGTCCAGACCCAGTTGCTTTTTCTTCCTCCAGCAGCTGCTAGTTTGAGAGAATTTTAAGCAGCTGGCCTTTATGAAATGAATTGGTAATCACAGCCCTGTGCCTCACACATGGCAGACTGGTAACAGGATAAAACCTTTCACCTCAAAGGCTCCAGTTCAAATTTAAAATAATCCTTAACTTCATAAACACCATCACTACATGATGGGCATTTGATTGTTATCATACAATGAATCAGGTGTTTTTCCCAGCCAAAAAGTATTCATGCCACAGACAACATACTAATTATTGTCAGTAATTAGCAGCACTCTTGGCAGTGGCAGTAAAGAGACCTGTACAAAATTGCCCATTTGTTCATCCCTTGGGGGTTGTCATCTCAAGGCAGGGGGTCAGGCCCTTCAGTCATTGTGGTGATTCTTGTAGCTCTTTCCCACCCCGGGTATGTTTTGCGGATAAGCAGAGTTCAGCCTCCAGAGCTGCCAATCTCCACTTTTATTACCGCTAAATTACTTTTGTTTCAAATGCTGGAGGCAACTTTGAATGCCGGCTCTAATTAGATTGTAATTGTTTGGAGATCTGAGCAATTGTGGCAGATTTGGGTGGAGACTTCGGTGGCTTTTAATATTTGTGCAAATAGGTTTCACAAGCACAAAACCTGCAGCTGCTTGTAACACCAGGCATTTTCTTAGAAAATTTACACTACTAACCATCTAAGCCAGGCATGAGAAATTTTGAATTTCAGCGTGCAGAGTCATCTGCAAAATCCTTGTCCAAGCAGACAGCTTCACAGGTCAGGCAGTTTTCACAAGGCCAGGATGTTTTGGTACAAACAGAAGAAGGTGAGTTTAATTAGGAACAAATATTTTTTGTACAAACAGAACAAGGCACACTGACCTAAGCAAGAACCCACAGCAGAAAAGATATATATATATATAGATATATAGATATATATATATATATAACCATATTTTCAGAACTATAAAAAGCCACAAGCTAAAAAGAAAACAAATTTCAAATATACATAGGAGTAAATCTCAGCATTTAGCACTAGAAGCCTTATCTTTCCCTTAAGAGAAAAATACTCATGAACAGTCCAGAACCTCCATGCCCTGTTGCTGAATACCATTATTGCTCTTCCTTCGGGAAACCACAGACCCCTCAACACTTCGACCCCCTCTAATATAACACAGTCCCGAGATCTGCAGGGAAATCCCAAGGATCTGAGAGTGAACATTTAAAGGCCAAGGAGCTTCTGCTAGGAGACCCTGTGCTTCCACGTAATCTCCTGAGGTCTACCTGTCATAATGACAACATTACCTCTTCATGCAGCTCCAGGGAGTGCTGTGCAAATATTGGATTATCTGGTTCAATGACCAAACAAAAAACAATCATGGGCAGAAAAAATTTCAGTTGAATCTACCTGAAATAAAAGCTAAGGGGGTGGTTTGGCTAAGGGAAAGACAAAGCAAACCAAACAAAAAAAAATTAACAAAAAAATACAACAAAGGAGGAAATGTTTGCCTTTAAAATAGTAAATATTTACTGTTCCCTATAATTTACTCTGCTCCCTATTTTTAACCTGAAAAGGAAAAAAAATAGCCACAGATTTTATTTTTTTTAATATTTCCTTTTATCCTTTTCTTTGATTTGGGTTGGTTTTTTTTTTGTAATAAACATTATCAAATTTTATGCCATACCAAAGTAGATGTGCCCTTCCTGAGAGAAAACCTACTACTTAGGTAGAAAACCTACACTTTGCTGAGGTCTAGCTACAGGAAGGACTGTGGAGTCTGAACTAGAAAGATCTAGTTACCACTTTTTTGTCTAAGAACCAAGTTTTCAAGTAAGAAAACTCATCAGTTCCATCAGCATGGATCAAAAATGTGACTGATGGATTTTTTTTCCCCACAAAGAAGACCAAATACCATCCTTTGAATGACAGACAAGCAGCCCCACTTACCATAAGTAGTGACCCCTTTGTTTAGTTCTCCTGAAAGCTCCTGCTGCAGCACATACGGTGCAATGAAAGGTACAGATGGATCCCACTGGTGGCAGTGAAGCCCATGAGATACCACAGGCACATTTCCACAAGTTTGTGTAGCTTGTTCCATGTGTGGCTGGCAGAGAGCACACTTGGAAACCACTCTGGGTCTCGGCTATCCTACAGCTCTGTGAGGACTGGTGGGGTTGGTGGCTGGCTCCTTCACTTCCACAGAAACAGCTAAACTGGATTCAAGAGCATCTGCAGCCAAACTGACTTTACTAAATACCAAGAGATACCCTCTACTACGTACACCAAAATTAGAATTCAATTTATTCAGAAGGACAAAAGAGAAAAAAGCCCAGAAGTCCTCAGACTTCTGCATTCAGCACATATATACTAGAACTGCCACCAGTAAAAATGAGCAATACCAGTCACTAGAGGAAAGAGATATGTAAGTGGATATGCACCAAAATTGAAGCAAAATTTGCTCACAATGACAGAAGTGGGAAAGATTCAGAAGTGTCCAGGTCAATCCCATATCATACAGTCCAGTCCCCCAAACTTTATTAAGCCAGTGTTGAACATAGCAGAGAAAAGCTATTACAATACAGAAAATAATTAGAAACTTTTGTAAAGCAAACTTCCTTAAGGTGTATGATAAACAATCTTCTCTAGGTGGCCACTAGAAGAAAAACAGAAGCATTAGAGAATGGAATACTCTTAGATGACAGGTTTACCTCAAGTCCAAACCCAGAAACAGAGGAGTAAACTCCTCATGCCTGTTTCCAGGCTCATGTAAAGGTCAGAGATTCATTGTCCCAGTTCAGTATACAGCTGTTTGCTGGGATCAGGGAACAGGTTAAAGTGAATGGATGGGAGAAACCTTCATCAATCCCACTAACACACAAGAGCCCAGGCAGAGGAAGAGCTGCCCAGTCCTGTCAGAAATGGCACTACTACCTGTTGTACAGGACTGAAAGAATCCTTACACTACGGCACCAGCAATCAGCAGAAGGTGTAATACAAGACCTACCTAGGGATATAAATCTGCCCCGAGAGCACAGAACTGCCAAAGACTATGTCCATTAATCTTGCTTTAATAGCTTATTGCGCACATCAAGAGACATGCAAAAGCAGGTCCCTGCAAAGCCAATCCACGTCTATAGCACGTCTGGCAGAGCATCTAATACTGTAATTCTACATCTAAGGATCAAATTGTGGGGACTCTGCCTTTAAAACATCATCAAAACCCTTACATACATTCATGCCTCACACAGGCTCAGGGGACCTCTGCCTCCTCAGCCATGTTCAGCTAGAGACCAGCAGTTGCAAGAGGAGGAACATCTGCTCCTCAGAAACTCTGTGTATTACAGCTGAAAGCAAGGTGCCTGGCTTATTTACCACCGATTCATTATTTTCATTTCTCTGACAGTCAGCTGTATCTGTTCACAGAAATGCACAATTGTTTTGTGCCGCACAACTCTTCTTTCGGCAGAGTTAACTCCAGATTTACATCTGCTTAAAAAGAGTGTGGAAACAACCTTTAAGTCCAAACTTTTAAGGCTGAGCTTGAACAATTCGTATTTCTACTTCTGGCAAACCTGCAGAAGCATGCCATCCCTAGCAAGATGAATTTGTGTGCTCAGAGGGAGAGGAAAAAATGAGTACCTACACAAACAGACAGAGAGCGGTCACCTGATAAAGCCAGCCTGAGAGCAGGGCTGGGAACCAGCAGGCAAACCCTGGTATCTCTACCCCATTGTCCCAAATACAGGCACATGCTGCAATGGCTCTAGCACTTGAGGTCCAGGGGCCCTGCACAGCCCAGGAGTAAAATCAATGTGTACCCTTTGTTCAGAGAGTGAATGGAGAAAGGAACTCCACCTCTCAGACAGAACCCGGGCAGATGCAATGGGAGGGAAGAGACAGCACTTGGCAGCTTCTCCTGCTGACCAGCAGCCATGCTGAACTCCTCAACTCCTCTCCTGTGCCATGCCAAGAGCTCTAATACAACCCGGAAAGTCACTGGAAGAACTGGCACCCACACATACACGGGCCTGGAGCCTCAGTTGCTCCAATTCTTCCCTCAGATACCACCCGGTCACAAGCAGCATCTCCAGCAAAACACCGCCTTGAGCACGGCACAGAACACACATGGCCTGCGAGGAGGCGGTCGGGACACGACCAACCTTGCGTTTACTTAAGGCAGGCTCCGGCGGTGCCCCGAGCCCGGCCCCTGGCCCACCGCGGGCGGAGGGGGCACATCCCCGGGACGCCCATCCCGCCCTCCGGGGAGCCGCGGCGAGCCCAGGCATCCCTCGCCTCTGCGGGAATGACGCCAGCGCTCGCACGCGGCAGCGCCAGGGCTACGTGCGCCAATTAGCGCCACAAAGGAGCTTTCACCGCTCTATTATTAACCCGGGGGCCGCTCCCGCTCCCTCACGCCGGGGGACAACATGGCCGCCGGGCCCCCCGCGGCGGGGGGCGGGCAGAGGGCGGCGCGGCGGGGCCCGCCCGGCGGCAACACCTGCCCGGCTGCGGCGGCGGCTCCCCCGCAGAGCCGGCGGCAGCGCCCGCCCAGGAATTACGAGCCGGCGGGGGGATGTCGGAGGATTATGGAGGAGCCGCGCGTCGGCTCCAATTAGGATCAACGCTCCCGCCGCCCCCGCGCCGCCGCCGCAACGGCGGGGCCGCAGCGCCCCCTGGCGCGCCCGCGGGACAAGCGCGGAGAGAGAGGGGGCGGGATCGGCTCGGGGTTCAGCGGCTTGTGAATGGCAATCTCAGGGTGCCCCAGGCCCCCTCACGGAATGGTTTGGGTGGGAAGGCAGCTTAGCGACCATCTGTGCTCTGCTATGGACTAAGGACACCTTTAACTAGAGCAAGTTGGTCAAAGCCCCATCCAGCCTGGCCTCGAACGTTTCCAGGGATGGGGCACCCACTGCTTCTCTGGGCAACCTGTTCCAGTGCCTCACCATCCCGGGAATAAAGCATTTCTTACTTGTATCTAACCTAAATCTGTCTTCTTTCAGTCTAAAACTGTTTCCCTTTGCCCTGTCACTGCTGGTCTTATTACTAAGTCTTTCTCCATCCTTCTTATAAGCCCCTTTGTATATATTGAAAGGAGTTGAAAAGGTGTCCCTTGGCCTTGTTGAACACCATGAGGTTCACACAGGGCCACCCCTCCAGCCTGTCCAGGTCCTTCCCTTCCCCCAGGTAAATCCACTGCACCCTCTGCTTGCTGTCATCCACAAACCTTCCAAGGCAGCACTGGCCGCCACTGTCTGTAGCAATAACAAAGATATTGAACAGTTTCAGTCCCAATACAGACCCCTGAGAGAGATCCCTTGCAACCAATCTCCATTTGGACATTGACTGCAAAATTACTGGGATGCAGCCATCCAGGCAATTCCTTGTCCAACAAATAGTCCACTCACCAAATTCATCTCTTCGCAACTCAGCAACAAGGATGTGGGCAAGGTCCTGGCGTGTTTGCCTGTTGGTGATGGAGGAGGATGGTGTTCCTGTGCAGGAATGACTGGCTTTGGAAAACATGAGGTTGTTACCCCGAAAGCTTCAGCTGGAACACTTGACACCCTGGCCAGGGCCACCACTGGCCAGGGCACAGCTGGCTGTGTGGGCACAGGTGGCCAGCCCCCAGCAGCATCCATGCTCACTCAACTCTGTGGCTGCCTGCATGAGAAGAATATGTTCCCCCCAAATTATTCAGCAAGTAACGAGCAGCAACTGCTACAGCAATATAGATCCATGGGAAAGGATTTTTCCCCTCCCTTTTCTGAGATAAAAATCTCAGAACAGCAGAGGCTACACCATTGACTAGGGTATTAAAATGGTATTCATGAGGTAATCACTTATTTTAACTGCCAGCTACATAAAATTTATCATGAAAAAAAAAAAAAAAAGACTCAGGGAATTTTGTAATTATCATTTACATTTTCTTAAACCTATTTAACAAATCAAAGTTTCAAATCCTCCACCCAAAAATATATCAGAAGGAACAGAGAAAGAAAGAGGCAGCAAATGGGCAGGTGACTTATCTCCCACACAGGGCTGCAGGGGCTCTTCTGTTTGTCCAAAGCCAGTCCCTCCTGTGCACAAGAATGGCTCTTTAATTGGGGCTAGGGAGCAGGGGATGCCTCGTGCAGGTCTGGCACACCACGAGCAGTACCTTGTGGTAACCCCAGCACTCAGAAACCCAAAGGAGGAGACTGTGATAAGGGAAGAAAGAAACACATGTGCAAGCAGTCAGCAGAGTAGTTTTGCA
Organism: Eopsaltria australis; assembly: GCA_034509425.1. Classification (NCBI taxonomy): domain Eukaryota; kingdom Metazoa; phylum Chordata; class Aves; order Passeriformes; family Petroicidae; genus Eopsaltria; species Eopsaltria australis. Next base: position 312,216 of record JAVTVJ010000172.1, on the reverse strand, counting down.
ATGAAATACACTGCTCTGTTGCAGTGAAAACACCATAATTTCTGTTAGCAAGGTAAAGCAGCATTCTGGCACCTGCCCCAGGCCAGCTCATGACAAACGGGCAGGGGTGAGAAAGTTTTACTCAGGATCCTTCTGGGAGAGGGTCAGGACAGGACTTTCCTGGATCACTTTAGATCTAGTGGAAAAGAGATGCTCTTAAGGAGGCTCTGCAGGCTCAGCACAACACACAGGCTCTGCCAGAGGGGTGATGGTTTTCCATACGGCACCCCCTGAACACATGCTTGCAACATTTTCCATGTGTTGCTTCCTAGCAGCACAGCCAAGCAATACCTGACCACATCACACTGCTCCTGGCACAGGCATTACTGCTCTGTGCTTCCACACAGGGAAAGGGCAGTGGAAGGTTGTTGAGACACAGGTGCAGCCCCAAAGAGGTCATCAGCAGAACAAGACTTAGAACCAAGACTGTGGCCAATGCTTTAGTCTATACCAGATCACTGACTATGTGCAGCTTGCTTGGCCGCTGATAGGCTGGGGTTTGGGATCCTCAGCCTGGAGAGAGCAAAGGGATGGCAAGGAAACAGCAATGAGAGTAGGGGTTAAAGACAATCCATCCATCCATCAGTCCACCCCATGGACCACATGTTTTGTCCTGGTTTCCACTATGCCGCCTCTATCCGTGAATACTCTCAGCGCAAGGCCCTGGGCCACCCAGTCCCTCAGACTTTGCAAGGGTGAGTTACAAAATAACCACGTAAAACGCAACAAAGTTAAAACAAACACACCGTGTATCTCGCGTCACTGATCACCTTCGGATCTCACCCCTCAACTCATCTGTACAAGGTAGGCATACTGGATTGCTCATTGGTTCTTGATAACAAATTCATATTAATTCAGTAGGTTTGCAGAACTCGAAGTTGGCTATGCCACATGCTTGATCATACTTTTAAATTTAAATTGAAAGAAAACAACTAACTCCCAACTATGCAAATCAGCTATTTAGAGTGCCAGACTGATCATGGTATTTCTTCAATGTTCTCAGTGTCAGAGCATAGTTGTTGTTTTTTTTTTTTTTTCTTTTTGGAAAGAATTCAGATTTTTTCTTGTACTTTTAAAAAAATATTATGTTATCCTTTCAGTTTCAGAAGAGCTTCCTGAGTATGCTGTGTAGGTAGCGGCATGCTGGAGAGCAAGAAGTTTTGATTTCAGTATTACTAAATCAGTTTGGTATTTGTGGTAAAAACATGTAACTTCCACGTGTCTGTTTACATGTAAGCACCCACATATTCTGTGCAGAGTTTAATGCTTGTGTGGCAGCAGGGCTCTACAGGTCGAATGTGTCCTGCAGGGACAAGACATGGAAATGAGGGCTCAGCATGTGCTAGATTGTGTCATCAGTACATAGTGGTAGTGGAGTTCTGTCATTAATAAAAACATATCATTTACAGTAAGTGAACCTACTTCAGGTATCAGACAGAAAAGTACCCCTTATTTCATTCATTTCTACTTCTGCTGAAGTGCACATTTGTCACAAGACAAACTTGGCTGTTTTAAAGGCATACTACTAAATCTTTGGAAACGGGGATTTCATTCTGGAGAGAGGAAAATTGGGCAATACAGCTGTACGAGTCATAGAGCAGAGCATATAATGACTCACTATTTATCAACAAAGACACAGCCATGAGCAGGATGTGATGGTCTGGGATGGGCTGATGTCACAGCAAGGAGTGGGAAGACAAGACAATGAGACTATTATGACTATCTTTAACTACATAGTACAATCAGATACTTTAGTACTGTTATTAGTCACTGCAATTCTGTAATTCTACAAACCCACTCCATCCATGTACAAAGTTGTGAAAAATTTATATAGTAGATCATTAATTTTTCTTACAAATTCCTTCTCATTTAGTTTTTCTAAGAGATGTCTAAACTGGGCAGAGAAGTTTTGGAAGAAAAGCTCTAAAGTTATCCCTTAGGGAACAAAAAAAATACAGTATAACCAGCATAATCCATTCAAAAGAATGAATCAGCCTCCTGGGGAAAGGAGTAGTTCAAAACAGAGGACTAAATGAAAAAAACCTCCACATATTCTTTATATTTGCTTCTCTTGCTTTGCATACCTTGGGCTTAGACTTTCAACCTTTTCTTTGCAATCACAGCAGCTGGAAGCTGACTTTTTTACAATGGAAAATGAGAATCCAGTTTAATCACATGAATCCCAGAGCTAGAGCTTCAAGGAAAGTTCCTTCCCCTTCAGCTTGTGATTTGGCAGTGCTAAAGGTATACACAGACAGCTCTGAGACTTACAGGGACAGTCCGTAAGAGGCAAGCATTTAATAAGCAACCTTTGGCAATACTAATGAGCTCCATAGGAGCAAATTTTCATCCCTCTAAGAAGAGCGAGCTGAGAATTACAATCCTTTTTTTTTTCTTTTTGAACCATGTAGTAGAAAAATGAGGCAGACTGTAAAACCAGGCAGGTGGAGTATACCTAACCTTGCAAGGCTTAGCCCTTAAAGAAAGAGGCAAAGGGCTATCCAGGGCCACCCTTCGGTCTTTGGGGAAGGGCCACCCCCAGCCTTCTGCTCATGCACCAAACCTGGCACAAACCTGTCCTAACACAGCCGCTCTTCCACCTTTTCTGGGCATCAACAAACCAACAAAGCCCCTTTACCAGGGCCAAATCTTGGCTCATGCCCAAGTGAGCAGTCACACCACAGGAAAGGATGTGACCTCCCAGTCTGTCAGGGACCTGACTTAAAGGCTTGTGGGCGTTTGTCTTCCAAGTGAGTGAGGTACAGTGTCTCTGATGAGGAACATTATCAGCTGTGATTTGTGCTGCCCACTGCAAAAATCTAAATGAGGTTATTGCAATTCACTTTTTCAATTAATTTCTCCATGTTTTTTTAGATTGTTACTGTTACCTTTCATATTCATTTCTATAAGCTGTTTCCAGTTAGGTGGCTGATACACGTGAAGTTAAAAACCAGTAACTCTTGAGAGGAAGCGGACGCAGAAGGTCTATCAAATCCCACTGTGCAATAATCATGATTGAAACAGAACAAAATCTCAGATGCTTTTTACCCAGTGAACTAGAAATCAGCAGGCCCATAAGCTTTAAAGCACAGCCTGTCAATACAGCAAGTTTCTCCCTTGTACATTACCCCAATGACATCCCTAATAGAAAAATAAATCACCAGCCTAATCTTAGGGGAGCACTCTGAATTCAATGGTCAGTGTTGGGCATCAGGGGGGGAACAAAATGTCTAATTTTTCTCTTGCCCTTTCCTTCTGGAAGCGCACACATCTTTCCATCCTCTCCTTTCCTTGGGTACTATTTTCTGAAACAAAAATAGGTAAAACTGAAGCCATTTTTATTGGCTTCTGGAGCCACATATTACATCTGCTCCAAGCTTTTGAATTAATCAGCACACCTCTTCATCACACCCCCTTTATCTCTAGTTAATAAGTCACTAGGAACAAAATCTGTTTTACTGTGCTTTCTCCCAAATTTCCCTGTCCCATCCAGTTGTATACTGGCACCATTAGCTCTGAGCAGACACTTAGGGCATTACATGGGGGAAGTGGGAACAGGGAACTTTCCATTGCCAGGTGTTTTGAGTCTGCTTGCTTTCAGCACAGGGAATGCTTTATGTCATTGGTGACACTTTCTGTGCAGTCAGCCTGTGCAAGCCAAGGGAAGCTGTGGCAGAGCACCAAAGCAGGTCACTCCCACTCCCTCCTGAAGCACTTGATTTGCTTCGTAGGGTGGGTAGCCCATGACTGGGGTCGGCATGGGGATTGTCTGGCTTTGGTTTCAGCACATTTTGTTTCATGAAGCGCTTGGGCTGTTCTGCAGCACACATTCCCATCCCTCATATCCAGTCCTGGCACAAGTAATATGCCCCAGCCAGCAGTGAAAGCAGCAGGTTTTCTGCACCCTGCAAAATTAGCACGTGGTGGCACAGCACACGTCCCCAGGTAACAGCACTCCTGGCCTCTGCAAGTGCCATGATCTGCTGCCAGGGCACAAACTGCTGCCTGCGCCTACCCTGCAGGAAAGCAGCAGGCACACGAAATGAGGTTTTTCCTCCTTTTCAATTTAGCAGTCTCTTGGTACTACTCAGGTAATTATACCAGTGTGTCTCTTTGTAAGCTTTTTTTATTGTCCCTAGTATTCCCCCTGGCAAAGAACTAAGGAAAACATCAATTTTCTAAAAGCACTCTGGCTTAAGCTGGCCGCCAGTGATGTAATGTGGCCATCCCTGAAGTCCAGAGTGTACAACTATAACCAAAATGAAGTTATTTCTTGTTTCCAGAACAATTTTGTTAGCACTGTTAAGAAAGGTCTGTAGAATAGAAAACATACACTGGACCGCTTTGCTTTTTTGTCCTCCATGAGTACAAGAAAACATTTTTGAGGTCTATTCTAAAAGGTATTTTGGTAAAATGCTTACCTAATAAAACTCAGTGTGTGCTATCTGGTCTCTGCCAGTGGGAAAATGCATATTCTCAGCCTCAATGCTTCCAGCAGTATCTTTGGATTGATGATGAGGACAGTATTTTCATCCCAACAACTCATTCTAGCATTTATCTGCAAATGATGAACAAAAGGGTTTTGTAGTGAAAGGAGCACAGCACAGCAGCATTATTTAAGATGAATGATGGCCAGTTTTGAGATGTCCAGTAAGATACAGGGGTTTTTTTACTCATCTCCTAATAGATGTTTGAAATTTCAGGAACCAGTCCTTCCAGTACAGGTACTGATGTTAATGCCAAAGAATAAAATTTATCAAAGGGCTCAAGCTATTTGATTGCCAAAATATCTAATTTCACTCTTCTGAATGAAGCTTTTCTTTCAGTTTTTAAACAAGCCAGACATCAAGCTGATCAAAGCCAATATATTTGAAGAAAACTTTTTAAACTACAACAGCTTGATGTGACAAGAAATGGGATTCTGTGGTACCAATACATTATTATTTATTTTTGTTTTCCCTTTTAATAAGCAGATTGCTCTTATAGAGTGCAAGTAAGTCCAGTGAAGAGCCTACTTCTCTTAATAGTACAGCCATATATTTGCAGTCTCTTTAGTGCTCCCTCCAACTTTTAGACCTGATCCTCTGAACTCATCCCGTTCATTAAAACACTTTTCAAAAAGCCCGGGGAACTCCCACACCTCATCCTGTGGCAGACAGATTGGCCACTCTGAGGGTTACTGATGTGTTTGTAAATGGCCCCTTGGGTATCTTCACCATCAAATCTTTTTGGAAGACCTGGGACCAGCTGGGAGATGCAAATTCCCCCCTTCTCAAAACTGCTGTGAATGAATCTTATGGTGTAGGAATTGGGTATTGACCCATTTGTAAACGAGGATTTACAGTGACTTTATAGTTCCCACAAATCCTTACCCAGTCTTCAGAGCACATATGGCTGGTGTAGCTGCTGCCCTGGAATCTACAGGTGAAATTGTTCCCAGCCTCTGCAATCCATCCCACTGCTCCTCTGATCTATCCAGCCGCCTCTCTGCAGCCACCCTCCCCTATACAAACAGCACCAGTCTCACCCACAGCAACTGAGAAATGGCATTGTCTGCTCCTCTAGCCTTCCTTTTGTGCTGCTTATAAAGCAAACGTCTGCTCTGCACAGGGCTCTACATTGTACTTCTGAGCTCCCCCTCCTTGGCAAGTGTCTAGTGTGCTGCTCTTTAGTCTGGTTTGCACTTAAAATTCATCACTTTCTGCTTTCAGCAGGAGACCGTGTCCTTCAGCCCCAGTTAACTCCGTAATACAACAGGTATTATGGAGAACTTACTGTGACAACCACACAGCCTAAAACTCCTTCTCTCCCCTTTCTGGGACACCTTAAAAACAAGTTCATTTCCTTCACACTTAAGAAATTTTTCTTTGTTTGTCTCCCAGGCTTAATGCCACATGGTTTGTTTTCACAGCAAAAGGATACATAGGAAGTCAGCCCATCCCATCCCTGCCAGTAGAGGGGCTCTGGCCCTTCAGCTCTTACTCTAGAGGAGCACCCTCATTCTGAGCCATGCCCATCCAAGGTATGACCCACCTAACCCCTCCCAAAGGTTTTTCCAGATGGTGGAGCTCCCCCTGATAGTGATACCATCTTACTCATCCCATGCAAGGGGTTTTCAGTCAATGTGCACAGCATCATTCAGTACAGAAGGGCCTGGCTGAGGCTGGGTCCTTTCAGCTGTGATGAATTTGCACCGCACAGCAGTGCTGTGCTGCTGTACTTTGGCTTTCCTCTCAGACACACAAAGCTCCAGCCCATCAAAGCTGCACTGCACCTAAAGTACCTCCTGTGGCAGCCCTCGGGGCTGGATTGTGCTGTGCAGACATACACCATTTTTTCTGGTGTTTTGCTCCATAAACAAATTTGGGTTTGACCTGCATTTAGAAATGACAAACAAACAAACAAACAAACAAGGAAGAATCACTATTTAGGCTTGTTAAAGGCTCAGTAGTATTTCCTCCTCTTAGCTGATTCTTGGATTTTTTAAAAAAAAGAAACCTCTGGAAGGTATAATGGGTTTAAATGCTCTATTACCCCTTTATATTCTTTCTTACCAAGTTCTTGTGGAAAATATAAGTCTCTAGGCACTCAAAATGCTTTCCAGCCAAGAGCAGGAAAACAGCCTTTGCTGAGCTGCATTTTCTATAGTATTTGCATAAAAATGCAGTTCAATTCTCACAATATGCTGCAAAAATCGAACTCTTTTATTTCCATTAAGTTGGAAACTGTCCATATTGCCATATGTAGCCATTTTATCTTTCCTCGTTCCTTTCTTATAAAGCACAATCCTTGGTGCCAGCTTGCTTTATGTTTTTTCCATTCACAGGGAAGTGAAAAAAACCAGCATGATTGCTGAAGAGACAGCAGCAGAACAATAACTTTGCTTACAATCCAGAACAGCAAAAATTCACCAAATCTAACAATTTAAGCCACCCCACTACAAAATCAAGGTTCAAACTCTGTTTTCCTAGTGACTGCTGCTTTGCAAGTGGGCTCTTAAACTATAAGTGACAGCAGTTTCCCAATGTCTCACCAAGTAGGGTGTTTAAAATAAATACTTGATATTCAGTCATTTAACAAAACAGAGCTTCCTATTTCTGGTTTTATGTAATATACTGTACTTAAAATCTGTGTGACAGTGATGCACTTCTGGCAGCAAAGTGGAATATCTGCAAACATTTGCAATAATCTGGTATAAAGTTGGTTCCCTTGCTGTTCAGGCTGATTTCATTCATACAGACACAGATCAGAGCATCAGCTTTAGCAAAGTAACAGGAAAGATAAATTCAGCCCTTTTAGTTTGTGTTTACAGAGTCATACATTTTTTATAGTTCTACAGGCAGAGAGATTTCTGTTTAAAGCGGCATTTTTCTGGAGAAGACTACAGCACCATCACATGATTTCAAGGTGATTATATATAAATGAAACAGATAATTCAGAAGGCAGCCCCTTATAAGCGTCACGGTGAATGGGTGGCAACGATGCAGTGACTGTTTGCAAAAATGTTGAGCTTGAGAGAAGAGTTGTTTTTACTAATTGCACTGATTTTGGTCTGAATGCCAACCTTGTGTCCAGCTTTACCATCAACAGACTATACCAGCTCCTCAAATAGTCCCATTTTCCCTAGTTTTACACATTCAGCGACACCCACTGCTACTCAGGAATCATTAAATCTAGTCCCATGTCAGCTCCTATGCCTTGCTTGCACTAAAAATTAATTATTTAAGCCTTAAACACATCTGACCTCTGATTTCTTCACTTTGACCACACTGTGACATTAGAGAACAGAGTTCAGAAGAAAACACTATCATTTGACTCATTTCATTGTAACATCGTTTCTCTACCTCACAGAGCTGGATATGGGGGTGGGAAGGGGGGAAATAGGGGTGGGGGTTCTGTTGCATTTTTGTTTGTTTGTTTTTAGGGAGGCAGAGAAATGCCTCCTGAATACAACCAAGTGCAGTTGGGAAAAGCAGGGGCTCAGTACAGCACAGCCAGGTGTGGGGTGATGCTGATTCCGGCAGCATCATACAGAGAACTCTGCTTGGTTTTGGACAAATCTCTGCAAAATTACTGTCGTGTCCCCTGTACGTCTGCAGGGGAGCTCCCAGCTCCTTGCTGCTGCCCTGGGCAAGCAGCCAGCAGGCACGGGCAGGGAGGTGAGCTCCAGGCTGCCAGTATTCCCCTGTGCTGGGACTGAGAGGGCATCACCACTTTGGAAGAGCGGAATGGTTGGATGGGAAAGGGGGGAAAATGTTATTTCCTGAATGAATCACCTCAAGTTAAAGCCTCTGGGTTGTGTACAGCAGCTGAGGCTGGTGCTGTCACTCGGTGAGTAATAAAGGAGATGCCAGCTCCCGTCTGAACTCATTTTTTATTCTGGCACTCAGGGAACTCACTCATCTCAGTAACTCTTTCCAGCTCTTGCTTGTCACACATGCTGGGTGAGGGCTGCCTGTCCCAGAAAGGCAGACAGCTCCCCAGCAAATGGGGAAGCAAAGCCAAGTCCAGAGGAGAGAGGTTTAGCCCACGGAGTTTGTTTTGGGATTTCCCATCTCAAGTGCCGGTACAGGTCACTCCCAGCTCAGGAAACCCTTCCCTCCTAGACTTTCACTCAGGCACAGACTCACACACACGAGGCAGGGGGGAAAGATAATCTTTACCCATGCCAACTCTAAACTCTCATTTGTGAGGAAAATAGCCATTTGCCCTGTCAGACAACAAATGGCCATTATATTTTGGGGAGTTTTCTTGCTGCTCTTCAGCAGCCATCTACTTTCTCTGTAGGCAAGAGCCAGCCCTGCTTTTTAACACTTCTCATTGTGTCATATAAGAACCAGCAATCTCACCCAGAACCTGTCCAGCTTCAGCAAATGATGCTTGGATCCAATGGCACAGTGTGAACAGGGAGCTGTACCCAGTGCCATTTGGCTCCACTCATTTTGGCATACGGGAGTCCTGTGGGCAAAGTTCCCGCTGCTGGTACATTTTTAATTTTTAAAATGAAAACAAAAGTGAAACAGCATCCAAACTGCAAAGCTGCCCAAGGAGGCACATTGCCAGTGCTCCTCATTGGCCAAATTGGGCAGAGGAGCAGGAACATCCCTGCAGCAGCAAAGGCACTGAGACAGGCAGGGGCTGGGTGAGATGGATTTCCCTGAACAATAACAGGTGAAAATGGAGACTTGCAGAAAAAAAAAAACAAACCACCCCTCCCCCCCCCAACCAATCCACCAAAAAATACCCCAAACAAAAGCCCTAAAACCAAACATAAACAGGACCAAGGATAAAGTATGTAAGGGAAGCTGTATGGTAGTAAGAATAATTACACTGAAATTCTGTATCACTAATGCCATCATCTTAGTTATCCTCTCTGCTTCCTTCAATACCTATCAGTTATCACATCCCCTTGCTGACTTCAGGTCTTCAGTTGCTCATCTTCCAGCAAACTCTCACATGGTTAACTACTGGGAACAATCCCATCTCAGTAAAACAGAGCTACTAAGCTTAGTAAGAGTTACCACTTAAATTACTATTTCGGGACTAGAGCCCTGGCACATGAAGCTTTCCAGGCAGCTGCTGCCATAAAACCATTCAGCATCTAAAGAGACCTATACAAATTGTTGCAGCAATGTTAAAACCAACCCACAATAACCCACTGGATTTGTGCCTGGTTGCACAATGTCAGGGCTGGATCCCTTACCCCTGCCCAGCCTCCAGTCCCACAGCAGCCCTTGGGCTTGGGGAGCACCAGCCCTTTCCAGGGATTGATTGATTGATGGAGCTTTTGAACTTTGCCTTTATCATCAAACACCTTGGCCGGGGGTTTTATTGAAATGTGTTAATTACTTGTGTGTTGTAATTGCAGCACAGCTACAAGCACATCTTGGATTTCTGCCACACTGATGCTCAGGGCCTCCATTCAGCAGGCTTACCTGCATGCTGCCCCTCTCCTGAAAACTGAGTGGGTAATGTGAACTTCAGCACAAAGGAGTTGAAAGAGGCTTTCTGGTCACTCAAAAGGTGATCAGAAAGCATTTTAGGAGTATTTTGAATCTGCATTTTCAAGAGAATGAGCAAGATCCACAGCTGTACTGTGGAATATCTGCAGAATGAAAGTGGCCTTAAAAGAGGTTAAGTTATGCCAGACAGATCACTGACCCTGGACCCTAAATAAATACAAGATAAAAATACAGAAATCATTGACAGTGGGAATGACAGAATGAGAAGTTGAAGCACATCTTGCTCACACGTGTTTGTGCCCAACAGAAGGTAAGTCACCACACTGATTTGAGGGGGCTGTCTCACATGCTGAGAAACAATCCGTGATTTCCATAGTGGTAAAAGGACAAAGTTCTCCCTGGAGGAGGCTTGAAGTGACTGTGCAGCCTCAGAGACAATAAGCAGCTAAACCAGATTTTGCCACAGGGCTTAATAATGATGATCAATGTTTAGCAATTAACTTAGACAACAGCATCATCCATGTTTCTTCTTCACATGACAGAACTGAACTCAGAAGAGTGAAGAAATGTACACTGAGTAATTTCTCCAGCTGTAGTGTGCTGACATTTTCAGCCACAATCTAGATCCCTGAAACCTCCATGCAAAGTGTTTCAAGCTTGTTCCCCTGACAGTCAGAAGCATGAGCACACAAGAGATGCCATCAGCAAGGAAGGGTGAAGGAGGCAGGTGAGGGATGTTACTCTGCTGGTGGGATGAGCCTGCAGCTCCCCATGCTGCTGCCACAGCTCCAGCCTGCACCGCAGATGCTCACCTCCTCCTCTCCACACTGTCCTGGCCTGCCAGGCTCACACCTCATCTCCAGCACTGTAGTGTGGGAGAAGCTCCTTCCTTCACCTCAGGGTGAGCTCTGGTCTCCTTTGCTTATGTGTCGTGCTCCCACCACCTAAGAGTGGGCCAGGCAGCAGCCTGGCAGCTTGGGGAAGCACAGATTTGCTATTAAAGGCACTGGGGTGAAAGGCTGTTTCTTGTTTCCTTGTCCTTCCTTCAGATGAGGATATTTTTAAAGTTTGGGAAAGGATTCAAGTCAAATGAGAAAAAAAACCAAACCCCAACCACTTCTAGGCATATTTATACAACAAGTAGTCTTTTTTTTTTGCCTACTAGTTTATTTTTGCACAGGCTGTGCTTTCATAATGGGACCTTTTTGCTTGTTTTGAGGGTTTGTTTTGTTGTCTTTTTTTTCTTTCAAAATAAACCAATGAAAAAAAATCATCATCCTGGTGGCTAGTGATTTTCAAGTTAGATATGAGGTAAAATTAGAAGCAATGATACAACTTTTTGGAGGGCATACAGAAACAGAAGCACTGCTCATTTCAGCTGCTGCACAGTTGCGCATTTGTGGCAGCCAGTGGCCTTGCAGACCGCATGCAGACCTAACATGCAGCCTGTATTTTTGGTATGTGACTGTAGATCATACTCTAACACTCTGCCTTCCTCTCCAGAGCTGTTAAATGGAGCCAAGAGGATTTTTTCTGCCACAGACTGGATTCATCAGTAAATGGGGAAGATGCGCTTGGGATAAAGACTGTATTTCCCACTCCAGTTTTTTCTGTCGGTCACTCCAGCAGTGTTCAATGCACAAACTTGCTCTTCTGGGAGCCTTGATGGTTTTCTGCCCCAGCCATAAAGCACATCTGACAGCAAGGAAGGACCTACAGCCCTGCAGTTCCTGGGCCACACAATGGCCCAGCCATCCTTACTCAGATTATTTCAACAAACCAGACAGTTGTCCCTTTTTGTGAATTCGCCCCCACCTGAAGCAGCTGCCCAGGACACCCCAAGCCCATGGCTCAGGGGGTGCCCTCAGCCACCACACTGTGCCTGGCTCCTGCCACCCTAATGCACTGTCAGAGCATGGGGCAACTTTTGACTGTCTTTGATGAACATTACACGTATTTGCAGGCAATGAATCCCTGCTGTGACAAAAAATACAAAACAAGGGAAATAAAATTGCATAGGTTGTTGTTTCAGCTCGGGATAATGACTCCAGCAGCATCTGCAGGCTGACACACTGCTTAGATTAATGTCGCTTTCAAGAACGTGGCTTGATTTTTCTTTTTAACATTTGTCTTTACCAACAAACCCCTCACCTTAGCACTGAATAATTGACTCTGCCTTGAAGATACTAGAGCTTGTCACAATGCTTTAAATATTGGGCTGCAGCTCTCCTGAAGCCAAGGGAAGCAGCCAAGGAGATGACAAGGCCTCACCAGCCCGTGCTGTGGTGGGTTTGGGTGTGCTGGACCAGATGCCCTGGTGAGGACAAGCAGCTCCTCACCACTGCTTCCAGACTTGACTGCTCAGGCTTCTCAAAACATATCAAAGCTCAAGGGTTTCCCCCAGATCTGCCTGGTGAAAGGATAAATGGGAAGCACTGCTTGCCATCCAATCCCCTACAATGCTAGGCCAGTCAGCTCTTCATTGCTCTCTTCCTTTCTAAAATTTCTTAATACTTTAATTAATAATTTAAATAAACTTTTAGTTCACTGGTAAAAGTGACCAAATGCAATTGCTGTATAGCAGAGCCTTAATGTTCATTTTCAACCACACACCAACCATCTTCCCATGCAGAAGAGAACCCACACCAACAAAAACCATCCTGACTACAAACTACCTTACCAGTTTCTCCCAAGAGATATTTTACAGTGGTATTTGAAGCACCAAAAAAGAAAAAGAGACAGGAAAATCATTAAACTCAGCAACAGAAAGGTAAGATCTGTTCAGATAAACATAAACATGACGGCACAATTTTCTTTCGTCTTCTTTCTATCAAATCTAAAAAATTATTTTTAATTGATTCTTGAGGCAGTTTTTGAAGTTCAATAAATGCTTCAGAAATCAGTTGGGAGTCCACAAATGTTAATAGCATTTAGCTCATTTCAATAAAAATGGCCTCATTAACATGCCAGCTGCTAAAATGTGTGATACCAACTGTGTCCTTCTGCCAGCCTGCAGGGAAGCATTCCTACTTACTACTCAGTTTTGCTTTAAGAGACCATTTAGAAAACATACCCATTTTACTGTGTGCATGCGTTCAGATAATAATTACTTCACTATTGCCCTACCCCCAAAAACGCCTTTAAAAGTCCCTGGCAGCTCTTCCAACAAGCTGAGCTCAGCCTGGCTTTCTTAGAGAATATTTTTTTTCCACAGGCAAGTAAAACCTCATTCTCTTTCCCATTCATCAGCAGAGAAGGAGCCAGGTGAGCACCGCACCTGTCTGAGGCAAAAAGTTTTTTATTGTGACTCTGCTAGGTGGAAATAAATAATCTTCACTCAGCTCTGCTGCTGTCAAGCCACAACCATTGGCTGCAGCTCCCTTTACTGTGTGCAAGCATCCAACCTCGAGCTCCAAAATTTGAAAGTCACATTGCAGCTAGCACAAGAGCAAATGACTGCTGCCTTCACCCACCTACATGAACTAAGGATGAGCCACATTTTGGCTTTAGAAACATCTTTTCAACCAGTGTTTGTGCACTGTGGTTAGAGTTCTCAGACTCCTGGAATGAATGCCATTAGGAGCTTTCAGGAGTGGGGTGATGCCTGTGTTTGAATGGGCACAGCATCCAACCCAGGTTCGGGGTAAGAATAACATTTGGAAGCTCATTTTGAAACTTAATTTGGTGCTTTAGGCCCCTTAAGCCAGCTATTGCTGCTGCCATGGTCCTGGCCAGCCCTGGCACGGTGAGGGCTTGAGTCATTGCTGTGGTGCTTTGAGGACACACTAACAGTAGCAGCATTAATGATGTGCCAAATTAAACCATGTCATTAGGCCACAAGGTAAGTAGCACTACACAAGTATTTCCAGAGAAAATGCAAGACAACATTCAATAATGTACTGATCAAGTCAAATAACGTACTGATCAATGTCACCAACACGTGCTAACACCATAAATTTCCACATCTAATACATATCTCCAGCATAAAGCTGCATTAATAATTCAAGATCCCAGCTCAGGCAAAACAACACACTGGCCTTTAAGAGTCAGGTTTTGATTCTCGGATGATGTGAATGCCTCTTCCTCGTGCTTACATTCGTAGCTGTGCTTCCAGCTGGTGCTGTACCTGCCAGCAAGCTGTTCACGCAGTTAAATGGCACTGGATGTGCCAAGCAATAGTCATTTTACCCAAACCAGCTTGGATAGCAACACACGTGCCAGCCTGCCTGCAAAGCCCTGTCCCCCCTCCATGGCAGACCAAACCAGCGTGTGACTGGCTGTGCCACAGGTGTCCCCTGGTGCAAGCCCAGAGGAGAAGCCAGCAGCCACAAGAAACCCTTTTCTCACTGTTTTAGAGCATCCCAAATGCCTTACCATGACAATTCTATCCCATAAGAGCCAGCATAGAGGCTGTGAAGTCCTCATCACGCTCAGATGGGGAATCACAGAGGGAACTCAGCCCCCATGGCTGAAGAGCAGCTGTGCAGGATGCAACCCTAAAAAGCAGAACAATGATAAGCAGAATTAAGCAGTGATCAGGAGCCACTGCAGCAGCAGGTCCTACATGTGGCTGCCCAGAAGCTGGGCCCACAAGTCCTTGTCATCCTGCAGCTCCTGCCCTGGATGCTGGCCCAGCAGGGTGCAGCTCAGACACTTCAGTGCAAGGATCTAAGCCCATATTACCAATGGAAGTGGATTTAAACTAAAACAGAAGTCACCAAATGGGCTGATTTGTCTCTCCTACCTCATGCTGCAATGGGAAAAAGAGAAAACAGAAAGCAGGACTCTGAAGCAGCACAACCCATCTGACTATTTCCTGAGCCCTTTGTGCAAGTAGAAACAGTGTCATATGCCTGCCTTCATCCTATTTTTTACCTACTCCTCCCCAAATGCCATCTAGGACTGTTAAAATGGATTTTCCACTGCTCACATTAGCACCCTGCTGGGTCAGAGGCACAAGAAAAACCTCCCAACCCAGCACTCTCAGACCCACCACAGTTTCAGGGTCTGGCAAGCACCAGAGAGATATCCTACCTGTATCCCAGATGTGCCCCAGCCTCTGTGAAACCTTGCCAGTGAAAAGACAAAGTGCTTCAGCTCAGTACACTGCCAAAATTTAGGCAAAGTACAGCACTCTACAGCACAGGGGGGACTGGAAAGGGAAATGTGTCCTGCAGGCATGGTGAGTACACAGCCAGCAAATCCCATCTGTGACTCTGTGAGGCCCCGACTGCTTGGTGCCTCTCAGCAGAGATGTGTGGCTGCTGTTCCAGTCCTGTGGCAGGCAGGGTGATGCCTGGTGACACCCCAGTGGCTGTCACCACCTGGGCAGCCTGTGCAGGGGAGATGGAGGCGTCAGCTCCTCCCACAGTGATCAGAGCTCCCGAAATTACTCCACTGCCTATCAGTAATCAGTCTCAGGGCATCTCAAGTTCACATATACAGCATAACTAAAGAGAAGGTGAGACAGATCACAAGCAGAAAAAGCCACAGTACAGCTGAACAGGTTAGAAATAGCCAGTTCTTCTGAATTCACTGTGAGATGCTGAGCCCAAAGCCTGGTGAAGATCCTCCAAGGCCATGCAAGGAGCCAGGGTAAAACCATGGGGGCTACTTAATGCAAAGGCTAAAACACAAACAGCTTCAGAAAGTGATTAGAGATGTTCACAGAAGGGTAGCCTGCTGAGACCATGGGGTGTAATTGCTTCTGTGTTGTCCTTGAGGACATCTTTGATGACCAGAGCATGGCCACAGGTCCACGTGCAAACACAGGGACCTCTACCATAACACTTGGCAGTGGCAGCCCGTGAAGGCAGGGGAGAGGGCACCGGAGAGGCTGCTCTGCCTCTGGCCACCCAACTAAAGCTAAGAGGTGCCCTCCTGGAGGCTGTGGTGGCGTGTGGAGCACATCAGGCTGTCCGCTACATAGTCCAACCAGGAATTTCAGCCCCCAAAGACAACTTTGCAGAGCTACAAACATTTTGCTCAACAACAAAGGGTAACTTTTTTTTTAGATTTCACCTACCAGGCTCTGTGAAAAGGCATCTCAACACTTGCAGTATTTTCAAATGTTTCGGCTAAGTTTCTTTTAAACCCGCAATTATGGGGTTTTTCAGCATTACAGACTGACTTGAAGGTGCAGGCAGCAGGCTGGTGTTCTCCAGACCCACATGTTCATAGACTATTCCCTGTAAATCATCGTCTGTAAATCCCGTCTGTGGTGCAAGCTCCCCTCCTGAGGCACCCAGTACAGGCCACTGAGTCCTCAGGGGGGGCAGGTGCCCCAGCCAACCTTTTCCCCTCTTGGTTTTGTTTTGGGTCACCCGTATTTCGCTGGAGAGGTCAGAGTGTGGCAGCACAGCCGCGGCTGAGGCCCTTCCCAGAGGGAGGGAGGGAGGGAGGGAGGGAGCACACGGAGCGTTTGAAGTAATGATAAGAGAGAACACCGCAATTAGGGGTTTGCAGTTTCTCCGGCAAATTTGCATTTTAAATTGCGTTTTGGTATAATTGTGTTTCATCTTTCTTTTCACTCTGACTTCTGTAACTTTTATTATTTCCTAAGGATGGTTTGAAATGCTGTATAAGAAACGATTTCATAAAAATACATTTCCTTTTTCTCAAAATATTCCTTTGAGATTAACCATGGGGGTGGGGGGGTTGGGGGGAAGTCATCTGAGTTGAAGGGCAGCAAAATAAGATGATGCTGAAGGAATTTCACCCTGAGGAAGAAGCTGTGGATTCTGGCTCATTACCCCAAGCTCAGCAGAAAAGCAAGGGGGGCTTTAGCAAATATTTCATCCCAGCCACCTCCTGGCCAGGCAGACACCCCAACCCCACTGCAGGGAGTAATCCCAATTACCAGCCCCTTCACTACAAGTTCACAGCTTGGCCCTGAGTGCTAAATCTAATTATCTCTAGGTCCCATTATGCAAAGATACCTTGACAACTCTGCTGTCAGGGCAGATTAACCCACAGCCACAGACCCCTGCATCCCCTCCACGCTGCTGCTGATTGTGTGAGAAGTCAAACAGTACCAGTGTGGCTGATCTGTTGCTCCTTCATTTCCCATCCCCTCCTCACAGCTCCTTGACACTCACCAAATACTCAGTGCTGCCCTTGGACTGGGAGCAGGCTTGGCCCCTGACAGGGCAATAAACATGCTGAGCCCCCACAGCTGGCTGTCCATGCCATGGGAAAGATGTGTGAGTTTCAAGAATCGCCTCAGCTCCCTCAATACACCAAAAAGAAGGATATCTAGATCTCTCCAGCATGCTCTGAAGGGCAAAGAAAAGCCAGTCAAGACGCACTTCAATCCTTAATAAAACAACACTGCTGCCTTTGTCAGGCACCTGAATAGAGACGTGAAGGGCAGATGAGCCTGTGTTAAATTTAATGCTGTCAAATACTGTTTGAACACAAAGTGTGGTTTGTGTTATTGCTGCACTCCCTGCCTGCAAGGCTGTCCTGCAGTCTGAAAGGACCTCCAGCAAGTAATTGGCTCATTTTTTCGTAATTGCAGAATTCTGGTCAAGAAAATGATGGGGACTTTGTATTTGAATGTCACCTCCAATATGTCACGTTAATTTTCCTCTTTTAAGACCCTCATCTGGATGCTAATGCCAGATGATTATGTTGGTATATGAAATGAATGCAAGCAGGTCTAAGTAAAAGGCCACCAATTCATATCCCATCAGGACAGTGGTCGTGGGTTTATTGGCACAGTGGTCCCGATTTTGATCTGAGTTAAGCCGATATAAATTAAAATTTAAAAAAATAAATAAAAACTGATGGCTGGTGGGGAAAGGTCCATGGCTGGTATTAATCTGCACATCTCCTCCAAAAGCAGTGCTTCTACAGAGACTGACCCTGAGTGGACATGTCCATACCAGTCAGTGAGGCCACACAGGACAGCCCAGGGGCTGTTGTTGAGGCAGGGGTGAATGCTGCTTTCAGCCTTGTTTGCAGAGGTTTTATTTGTTAGTTAATTTAGCTGTTTTATACACACTGTGCTCCTGACAGAGGGGGAAGCAAGATGGGGTTTTTCTCCCTCTCCCCCCATCCTCTAGCCCATGCAGCAATTTCACTATGTCTAGATTTTTCCACTATAACAAACCCCACTTCTGGGGTTTGGTTTTCTGGGTGAGAGTGGCTTTTGGGGTTTTTTGGGTGGAGAAGGAGTTTTTTCAGTCTTTTAAAGCAGTGAGAAAAAAACAACTCAATAAATCAGTGCTCTATTTTACTGCATTGGATTAAGACAATATCCTTAGGATACCACTATTAATTAATGATCCAATCCTTATAGCTTCTCCACAGTAGGATAAAAGTTGGCAGAACAGAGAAGCTCCAGATGGAGGAAAACTTCTGCATCAGATAAGGCTTTATGAGTGACAAGCCCCTGCCACTCATGTTTAAGGCCATAGGCATAAGCCGCTTGTTATGCTGCAAATCAGCTAAAAATACCCTAAACACAAACATTTTTCTTCTCAAAACCACCTGTTACATCAGAGGCATTCAGAACATTCTGATTTGTGTGTAGGAAGCACCTTGTTTTTTCTAATGAAAGAAAAAGTTTAGAGCAGTAAAAAAATAAGAGGGAAAAGGATGAACTGCAGCCACAGCCTGGCTTCAAACATATCCTGTTAAAAGTTCATGGAATAAAAAGTTACATAGCACTAGCAGATCACCTGCAAGCTCACACTGGCTGAAATTTTAAACTGATTGAATCACCTTTTTTTCTTTTTTTCCTGAAAAAGCTAGAATTTATTCTTGCTTCTAAGATCTTTGGAGAAAGCAGCTCATGTCGCTTTGATGCCAAGTGCACTGTAATAACAATCCTAATCCAGAAGTTATAGGCAGAAGCACAGAGCTCTTTATAAGAGCTCCAGTTCATGGGCAGGAGACCTCTACCCCAGCACCTGAAAAGCTTCTTGAGCCAGTAAAATTGGCTGCAAAACCTTTCCAACAGAACTATTTCTAGCAGATTAAAATGAGAGCAGTAAATTGCAAAAAAGACTGCAACCAGCAATCCCTTCCCATACGAGCCAGGCCAGCACTTTGGCCCTTGCTTCAGCATCTCATGGCTATGCATTGTCCTGTTCCTTTGAGTTACTCAAACATTTTGGACTTTTGCTGCACAAGAGAGGCCCTTGGTGAGCCAGGATCTTAACTTACAGTCAGATCTAGAACTCACATGAACCCAAAGTCCCCAGTCACAGCACCTGCTCCCAGCTCCCACAGTCCAAGGTTACTTAGGCTGTAGTAACCACTTAAACCCTCTCCTCAAAGTTACATAATCTTCTGTGTTATTGAAGTGGCCTTTTTTCAACTGATGAAGATTAAGTATTTCATTTTGCCTCTTAAAATCTTTGCTCTGTATCATCTCATGGTTTTAAAATGCCTGGTAGGATTAAACTCAAGACTTTTCTCTATTAGGACCACTAAAGCTTTTCCAATTTGAATCTGTGTTTTTTTGATAAGACAAGAGGATACCATATAAATTACTGGAGTCTGTTATTTTTAAACAGTGCCCCCCACCCCATCTTCAGAAAGGAAAGGATAATTTGAATTTTAGATTTTAAACACTGATCTCACTTGAGACTCCTTCTATCCCAGATAGTGATGCTCTGTTTGCTGTCTAATTAGGAAGAGATGGATTAAGTGATAGATTAATCACCTACCTTGGAAATTACCATAACCATTATTATAATAGTAATGTCTACATCCTGCAGGATCCAAAAGTGCTTAACCAGATAAAGAAACCCTGTTTTCATAGCACACATGTAACAGCACTGGCATCTGGAATATCTCCAGGCTAAAAAAAACCCAAAAATCAAGCCAGGATTCAATGTAGTGTGTATTTGTGCTAGGTGTAAAGCACATCTGAGGGATCCTCACTCTTGTGAGCTTCCAGTCTCACTCACAGGTTTAAAAACAAGCGTGTACAGAAGAAACAATAGCAACCCAACCTCCACAAAGAGGGGTTTAGATAATTTAGGTGCCTAAACCCACAGCCAGACTCTGAAATTTCTGCTTTAGATGTTGTAGAAGTCTATATACATATCTTTTAAAAAATGCAGAGACTCTCAAGGGTCTTTGGGAGAGACAGTATTTCAGCCATAGCAGAGACCATGGTTAGGTATTAGAAGAAGGCTCTTCACCCTGAGGGTGGTTGGGCACCAGAACAGGCTCCCCAGGGTGGTCACAGCATGGAGCCTGTTTGAGTTTAAAGTGTTTGGACAAAACTCTCAGGCCCGTGGTGTGATTCTTGGGGATGGTGCTGTGCAGGGCCAGGAGCTGGAGTCAGTGATCCCTGTGGGTCACTTCCAACTCAGCTTATTCAGTGATGTTGGTGTCCTACATACACCAAAGCCCAAATAGGGTAACAACAGTAACAGCAGATAAACACTTATGTGCCCAAAGGTGCTGGATGAGTGAACTCTGGAGGCAAAGAGAAGCCAGTGACAAGAAAGGGGCTCACCAAGGGTTTGCCACTAACCTCACCATTCCTTATTCTTCAGGCCACAACACAGCTGCAGAAATACACCACCTTCGCCTATTGTTTTGCTCTTCAAAGCCTGTATTCCCATATCATTTCCAAAGATCATTTTAGAGACTCCTTAAGGCAGCAACTATAAAGCCCCACATCCCCAGAGCAACAAGCCTCCATAACACCAGGCAGGGAGACAGCACAGGCAAGGTGAGGTTAACAGGGCAAGTCCAGACTGCTTTCACAAGGCTGAGACAACTCTCCACCTGAAGAGCAATGCCTAAAAACTACTGGCTGCACCTGGAAGGTGGGTGCTCAACAGGTGTCTGTTGTAAAGAAGAGGGAGAGCCTAAATGTTGCACTTAATCCTCTTAATTCAGAGGAACGTGACAGAGAAGGTGGTTTTTAGCCGAGTATGTAAATCAGGGCAGTTTGCAGTTGTAGCTGGCTTTATTGAATCGTGTGCTAAAATCAGTAATTCTTCCTGGCCAGGAGGAAGATTATCATCTGTTGTAAATTGTCATACTTCAAAATAGCACATTAATTGCTGTGATAATTTACACCAGCTGAGAATCTTCCCTGGGGACTGTGTTTATTACTCAGCTTTGTGTGTCAGACAATAGCAGTCCCTATCAAGGATGGGGTCCTGTGGTACTTTCATCATACTCATAATAATGGAAAGAGATACAAACCTGCTGTCTTTCCATTTTGGATAACTAATGCATCAACTGAATTGGATTTAATTGCATAACAGTGGAAGTGAAGCCTGGAAGCACTGATGGAAATCACCTTTGAGGGTTTTCTTCCCCTTCCCCCCAATTACGTTTTACTAAATGATCATCCACATATTTGTAATGCTGTGGAAAACACACACTTATGTTTCAGTGCACAAATAGCCAAGCTACATTTTTCCTTCACAAAACCAATTTTAAAAGGCATGTAGGGAGCAAATGAGGAGGGTGAGTTGGGGTTAAACTGCTCAGCACTCAAATTTACCCAACTAAATAGTGAAAACATTTCTGGCTCCCTTCCTCGAAATATGACCTGTCAGTTGTGTTCAACTTGATAAGGTCTTTCAAAGCTAAAAGTAGTTGAGTGGGTAGGGCTGGCAACACCCTGCAAAGTTACTTTGGCTTTTCTTTTAAAAGCAGAGCCCTGTGAAACATTCTTTATTAATGCAGTAAATGTTTTACAGAAAAAAACTTGCAACCCAAATAACCACCCTACAGTGACACCCCAAGAAAAATGCACTGGTGGGGGTTGCTGGGCTGCCTCTCCATGAATCCTCCCCTCTGGGTCCCACACTTGGTCTCGTTGTAGCCTGGGGCAGGACCAGTTCAAGGAGAGATGCTGGCAGAGCTGGCAACTCCCACAGATCCTTTCCATGTCCCAGGCACCAGAGCAGAGGCTGCCCCACACTTTTAGTCACACACAGTCCAACATTTGTGTTTTCTGTAACCAGTTCACCTGCAGCCAATCTGGAGAACACTGGAAGATTTGCAGGAGCTCTTTTGTTCACTGTGTGGCCCCTTTTCCCCTCTCCTAATGCAAACAGGCTCTTATCGATCTAAACAGCAGCTCGGAAATGTTTAGGCCAAATGTATTCCCAGCGGCTGTCAGAGCTGTCACTGCCTGCCAGCTGTGGGCAGCAGGGAGGGGAGCCAGGTGGGGCTCCTGAGGATAGTCAGCATCTCTAGCTTTTAAAGATCTCCAGGTTTCTGGAGTGATGGAACTGCTTTTCCTACTACCCATGCAGGCTGGACTTGGTCAACTTGCATGCTGCAAGCTGCAACCTTGCACGCTGGCAACCAGTCCCTCCAGGGACAAACGTTCCATCTGTGCTGTGTGTTCCCATTTGTGCCACACTCCTGGATATCAAGAGCAAAACTGCTGCCTAGCCAAGTGGTGTTACTCAGCTTCAGCACAACATTTGGACACAGCCCTAACTCAGCACTGTTACCAATCTAAACTCTGATGTCCGTATTTGGAAGAAAAACTTTGTTGCATGAAATGCGAAAAAAAAGTCAGAGGAAGTTTGAGGCATGCTATAAAATACCTGATATCAAGATAATCTCCTTCCAAATTCAGAAAGACAGTAGCAGCCATAATTTGGCTCACCCTCAGTTCCCTTCACTACCATGGTAAAAGGTCTCCTCCACCCCCCAGAATCTTGCAGCAGGCTGGGTAGAGGACCCCATGAACATAAGGCATGAGATAGATTTCCCTCCCAGGAGCCACACCATGGGGTAAGGACAGCACTTCATCCAGCAATCCGCCTGTTAGGGATCCCCTGCCTCCCTTGCACCAGCACAGGCTCTTCTAGTTAATCCAAGTGACAAGAATGAGCAGTTTCATCTCTTTTCCCTCAGTGCACCACTACCAGTCCCCGTGGTTTGCTGTTAGGAACAGCAGTCCCAGATGCCAATGGAGCTGGTACCACCAGTTTGCACTGCAGAAGCAAGGAGGGTTGAGGCTGATGAGTGATGCAAAGAGCAGCAAAAGCATCACCACCTCCCTTGCCCACTTTCAGCTGAGCACGAGGCCGTGGGAGCAGCCATTCATTCCCTCAGGTTTGTACATGCCTAATAACTAGTAAGCTGTGGCACTCAGCAAATTGTTGGTCTCAGGCTTTTTATTCCTGGTTGTTGAAGCACAAACGTCATTCCCCGTGAAAACATGTGATTTTGCTCTCAACCTGTTGGTTCAGGTTTGTACTCCTGGTACTGCCTTAGCAAAAAGCTAGGAGGGAAGGAGTGAAGTGGCTATTAAGCTGCAGAGGCCTTTGATATGGTCTATTATGTTTTATAAGGCTTTGGAACTGGACAAAAGTTAGGGCCTGCACCTCTCATCCACCATTGCCTTGGGAGGAAGAGCAGCAACAAATGCAGCTGAACAAGCTCCCCCACCCCATGCTATGGGCATCCTTTGGCCTCCTTGGGTGTTTTTTGGAATGCACCACGGTCAACCTGGGGACACATGGTGGGAATTAGCTCTGGGAGGGCAGGGCAGGTGACAACTCTACTCCATCCCAGCCATGCAGCATTTCTGGCAGGACACTCTCACCCCCCACACACAGGAAGCATTTGGGGGCTGTAAGGGAAGGAAGAGTAGGACAGGCAGCAGGGCTGACAACAAGCCTCCCTCTGACTGACTGTTTCTTTGCTCGGATGGACTTTGCCACCACACGACTTGTCTTGAAGCTTGGTTAAAAGACAGCATGTCTGACCTTGCCCAAATGCAGTCCATTCTTCTCATGGGACTGATGACACACTTTAATACAAATTAAAATGCTTCAGTTAGGTATTCTTAATGCATGGCAGGGTTTCCTTCTGTGCATATTCCTACAACACATCTCTTTAAGAAAACTTAGTTTCTATTTAGCAGAAAGTTAAAGTATTTTCAAGACGTTACATGGCAGAAAAAAAAAAGCAAACCAGAAAAGTGTCTTCAAAATAGCCCTGGCTACTGGGAGAGCTATTTGTGCACTTTAGAAAACATGACCTCCTTTGGGCCAGGAGAAATAATAAGGAGAGCACATTGCAGCAAAGAGGTCAGAGAATGTGGCTCTTCTTCTTCCCTTTTGTTGGAAACATCTACAAAAGCAGCTGCTACTTTTCTCACGCCTCGGTTGTGGTGTGCTAAGCCCGCAGGCCTGTCTGAGAGCTGCACAGGATCCTGCCAGGGCCTGTGGGAAGCCAAAGCTCCACACCTCTGTGAGCCAGGACCAGAGTAACCGGCCTGATGCACACAGCACTGCCTGTCAGAGGCTGCTCCCGAAAGTGTGGGGCTAAGGGATGAGGTTCTCTGCTGCAGAGAACCATAAAGTCAAAACGAGCTTGGAATGTATTATAGTGGCCTCATCCAAAAAAACCTCCTCTACTCTTCTGTACAGGAAATACAAGGCAAGCCCTCTCTGCTCCAGGGAGATGCTTACACAGAGAAAACTTCACCACTAATGTAACGTGTTCACAGAGTTTCAGAGAGTTTCGTAGTTTGTAAAAATATCCCAACTATGGTTATGTTATAAACACCTGCAAAAGCAGATTAGATTAGTGATATAATGCTTAAATAATAGCCCAGGTTAATTTTAGTGCAATTACAATTTCCTGCAGCAGCTCATTAACGGAGGTGTCAGTGACATTCCACTGCATGGCATGTCTTGCAACAGCTCCCGGTAACCCTCACTACTCCTTCTCACACCAATCTTTGCAGCAGCAGCAAGTTTGCATTGAAGCATCTATTCCCCTGCTTTGGATTCCATAAAGTAACAAGGAGAGCATCTAAAAAGGCCTGAGCTCTCTTTTACTCGACAGTCTCATGCTAACATTTTTAAGGATGACTCTTGCTCAGACTGTAAACCCAGCCAATAAGATGTGAGGTTTAGCAGGGGCAAAGCATGTCCCACAAACTAAAAATTAAACTGAATAATAAAAAATAGTAATAAAAATACCTTTCAGACATTAGGTATATAAGTCTTTCCTCATCAAAAAGTCTTACTGACCTTGGGAAAGGG
The DNA here is from genome assembly GCA_034509425.1 of Eopsaltria australis. Taxonomy (NCBI): domain Eukaryota; kingdom Metazoa; phylum Chordata; class Aves; order Passeriformes; family Petroicidae; genus Eopsaltria; species Eopsaltria australis. Next base: position 287,216 of record JAVTVJ010000172.1, on the reverse strand, counting down.
AAAACATCCTGTGGCTGTACCTGCCCTGGGTGATTTTGCTGGCAGGGAATTATCCTCACATCCCTAAGCTGCCCATCCCCAGAAATGCAGCACAGGTGCCTGTCTGCAGTCAGCCCTGCCTCCTGTGCAATGTGGTGCCTTGATGAGAGTGTCTCCATCCACTCCTCTTCTTCCCTGTGGCCTTGTTTTCCCATGTTGGAGAAAACCAGAGCAGCGCCAGACTCAACATCCCTTCCCATGCCCAGCACTCAGCTCAACCCTCCCAGTGTCCCAGCGAAAAACTACTCCAGGATTGGCCTGAAGTAACCCATTTGTCTTCTCCCTATTTAATAAAAACCCTAACCCTAACCAAATAAATAAATAAGGTGGCACCGTTTTTCCCTGATAGAATAGCACTGATGTTGAAAGTCTTGCCATACATCCTAGGAAGGAGAGCTGAACTCTGCCCATTTTCCATCTGAATTGCATCCACCAGAGCTGACTCTGCTGCCTCAGAGGTGGGGATGAGAGGTACTGCTTCTTTGTTTCGGCTCAGTGTCAGCAAAAAGAAAATTCTCATATAAAAAAAGAACATTTCGCCATGTACAAATAAAGACTTGGCTGAAGTCTCCGAGTAAGATACATCTGTGGAAGTCTCTCCAGTGGATGTAGAAATTTGTTAAACATTTCCATCTGCTGAGGAGTCTGGCCATCAATTTGTCCTTATAAATTCTTAAGTGGCACTGGTTTTCCAACATTGAAAAATGGGAAATTGTATTTGTGGGAATATCCAAACCATAAATATTGCACAGACATGCACACATGCACACAGGAAAAAAAAGGGGGTGGCAGGTAATGCACAGGCTTGCTCTTGCCAATCAGTGTGAGGGGTTTAGGAGTACTCACAAACTCTTCATGAAAATGGCCTTTTAGGCAGGCTGACATCACCCAGATGTTTTTAATTACAATGACTCTGGGACTAATTTCTCTGCTTATCTGTCACTGCCCTCCAGCACTGGTTCCTGTTGATTAAATCTGCCTCAGTAACAGAGCACAACTTTGGCTGGAGATATTCAGTTTCCTGGTGGTTGGGTGTTAAGGCTTCGCTGTCTTTTCAGACAAGTTAACAGAAACAAGGGAGAGCAGATCCATAGCACACTACCTCCTTTGCCCTGATGTGTGTTCAGAGTGTGCTCCTGTCCCTCCCTCCACAAAAGGAGCCTTCTGTGTCCTCATGACCCCACAGGCCAGAAGCCAGTGACCATGGTTTCCAGAGGGGACCAGGACCCACAGCTTCATGCTGAAGGGCAAGGAGATCATCTTTGAACACAAGGTCCTCTGCCCTTAGTGGTGGGAACAGTTCATCCCACAAGCCCTTCTCCCTTCCACAGATGAGAACCTCACAGGTATACATGAGATTCCACAGTCTGAGACCAAGCGTGTCATTCCACCCAGGCCAGTGAAGGCGTTGCCATTGGTCTCAGCAGGGTGAGAGAAGGTTTATGGACTGAGGCACCAGCTCCAAACTGGAACAAAGCAGCTGTACCAATACAGCCTGGTAAGAAAGCAAAAGCAACATGAGTCACTGGCAGCCCAGTGTCCCAGCAGCAGCCAACAAGCAGTAGTTTTTCTTCTAAACCCTTAGTGATTCTCCACGTTTCAGAGCACTTTTAAAAAGCTCTTATGAGCGTGGAGTAGGATTTGGGGTTATTAAATTAAGTGCAATTTATTTTTTGCAAATCTCTGGGAGGACTTCACATCAAAGCCTGGTCTTTAGAGATATTTTCAGTCATTAATTTTCATTGTCTTCACTGGGGAGGTGTATTTTGCATATAGCTTGGAAATTGTTTCTCTGAGCCACTTTAAGAAAACTACAGGGAAGGAAAGCCACTCCTGACCACAGGGGACTCCTCATTTGATGCCCCTATTACACGGGACCTGGGGTAGTCTGTATCTCTGTTTTGGTCCAAGAAGTCCCTTTTCAGGGCAACATTATTAGCTTTTATGAACTTCCCTTTACATATTTAAAGTGACTGCAGTTTCACCAATGGCTATAATTGTTCCAGACACCCATTAATTTTGATTTATTAACTTATTCAATTTCCCGTATTGTAGTCTTGCCCACTCTGTAAGTAATTTACTGTTTTAATATTGTGGGTCAATACTAATCATATCATCTGTAAGTTGTTTAATTAATAACAATTAGCTCCTCCCATCAAGAGCTCATTTTCCTGAATGAGCACTGTTAATGTGATTTTTCAGAATCATTACCTGTACCCACTCCCAACTGACTATTCAACGTTTCACCAGTAAAGATGCTTTAAGAAGCTACAGGAGCTTGTCATCTCCCATGATTTTATCAAGAATCTTGTCATATTTACTGGAGGCCTTGGCCCTCCAGCTGAGTAATACCATGTGCACCTCATTTTCAATATAATAAAAAAGTATTGATAAAGCATATGAGTGTAGGAAAAGAGCTTACCAGCATGAACAGCAGCTCAAAAACCAAAGGGTAAATAAGAAATAAAATGGTCTGCCTACAGAGGTGTGTGTATATATTCCTTTCCTTCTTACAATTTTAAGCTGACTTCTGTTTTTTCTGAGCCCATCATTATTTTTTAGTATCAGCCACTGGCATTACTGTGGTGTTAAACAAGGAATGCACGGGTATAACAGTATTTAAGTCCCTTTCATAGAGATCTCTCCAACCCTTCTATGGTGTGGCCATTTTTTAATGTCAGCAATTAACACAGAAATTAATATTCAAATTAGTCAATATCTATTTGCAAACCAAACACTCATCTTCTATCAGTTTTTCGCCAGAAAAAAAAATTAAATCTAGTTTCTGAAGTTACACTGAAATTATCCCCCCCCAAACCTTCACATTAATATGCAGTGTCTTGCCCAGTGACATAGCAAAAGCAATGAGCTATTATGCACCAACAGACATGGACTGGTCACACTCACCTTAACACAGGAGCTAAGCAGGAATGGAAAGGAACTAGCAGGCAGTGTGTTGGGAGATGGGAAAGAAACTCACCTGCACAGTGGCTGGCCAATCCTGGCTGTACATCCTCCTGGGTGCTGAAAGCTGACATAGGTTTGAAAGAGGCTTAGATGAGCTCCTACAAAAGAAATCCCTCCAGCACCATTATGAAGCACCTTTACTGGGGAAGTTTTTGCTGGAAAACCCCACTGTAGTTCAGCTTTGCCCTGGGTGCCCACCAGTGGTTTGGCCAGAGGACAGCTGTTGCTACACCCCCACCTATTGCTGGGTGTGATTCCCACCAGAAGTCTTCCCCTGCATGGCTTTTAAATCCAGAAGTGAAGGCAAGGGATCAAAAATCCTGCCAGAGGATGCTACCTGAAGGGCTCAAGAAAGCACTGCTGGCACAAAACCCCACAGCACCTATGGGGGAAGCAAACTAAAAGACAAAATACACACACAGCAAATTTGTACAACATGACCATAACCCAAGTGATTGCTTCTCATCTGACTTCCTACTCGATTTCACTATGAGGAAGGTATCTGCTAGGTGTAACCAGCTTAAGTCACTTGCAAACCACACATCACTTTTGCTGCCACATTAGCGTAAACCCAGACTTTCCGTGTGGTCAACAGAAATGCACACAGGACAGCAGCTCTCGCACTCTCACCACCTCCTGAACCACCCCAGGAAATGTGGTTAACCCCACACGGAGTACAGCAACGCTAGCAGTGACATACCAAACAACATGACACGGAAAAAAAAGATCAATATTACTATTTTTACACTGATAAAGTAATGCAAAGAGAAGTGAATGAAGAGCTTGAGTAGAATGGAGAACCCCACAACAGACCTGAGCCAGATCCTTCATCCATCCTTCTTCCTTGTGCTTCCCAGCATGGGACAGTCACTGCTCTTCACCACATCCTTGCCTTTCCTCCCCAGCAACTGCCTCTGCTGTGGCAGGTGCCCATTCCAAGTTTGCTCTTTCCCAAAGGAAAGGGAGGCAAGGGAGTAATTAATACAAACACAAGGTCTCAGAACAATACCAGACATGGGGCTTAACATGTCAATTCTGTCAAAAAGATATTTATCCCAACATAGTTGGAAAAGGTGTTACAATGCAATCCTTGACAGTCACTTTGTCTTAATCTTCTGTGTTAAAAATTAAAGACTGTATTAATACAATGTCAGACTAACTTAACAGTACTCTTTTATCAAGTTGATATGATGGTAGCTAATTATTAAGTGAGTTAATGTATGTCTTGTTATTTAATCTACCATGACTGATAGTGAACTGTGTCAAATACCTATTAGACACTCATTCCCTCTACACCTAGCTGACACTAACATGGTCCACAATTAAACACCCATGCTCCCTCACTGCCAGGCACAATCACACTGCCCAACATGATCCCACTAGATATTCCTTGCTTCTAAATGGGAGCCTCATTCTCCATTTGCCTTATACTGACATGTCTTCATCCAGTTCAACAGAAGCGTTTTTCATTAAGGTGGTGGCAGTAACACAAATACCGACAAGATGCTTAAGAAACTCCAGGGCTCATCAGGCTCTAGAAACTTCATTGAAACATTCTTGAAGAAGTTGAGCTGGAATCCATTCAGACTAGCATTTTGGTCACAGCACTGCTAAGGGGGATGTTTTCTTTGACCACAAGAAGCCTTGCACCGCCAGAGGACGACTGCCCCTCATCAGGAGGCAGCTGTCACAAGGCCACAAGATACTGCTCAGTGCAAGCAAATTTCTTCCCCATTCCTGGAAGTGTTCAAGTCCATATTGGACAGGGTGTTGAGCAACCTGGTCTAGCAGAAGGTGTCTGTGCCCATGGCAGCAGGGTTGGAAATAGATGATCTTTACATTCACTTCCAGCCTAAACCATTCTATGATTCTATGGTTCTTGGGACACACTCTCATTGCCTTTCTGCACACCTAGCACCAGCATCAGCTGGACACAAAAAACCCCCAAAGTAAGCCACCTACCTACTCTCTTCTTCAGCCAGACCCACTGGCCATCCCTTTTGGGGATGCTGTCAGGACCAAACCGAGCCTCACGGTAGGAGTGGTGAATGCTGTTGTACTGGAGCAAGGCTACTGCTCTTGGGGCCAGAAAGAGTGGAGAAGAGGAGGAAGAGCAAGACACAAAACTCAACATCCCTGGTTCACTCTAGGTCTTCTCAAATTGCTGCTCTCTCACCACTAAAAGAATTGCCAGTCAAACTGACAAGCAACCTAACATTGCATTCACTTCAGACATCAAAAAATACAACCTTCCTTAGCAGAAACTTCTCACAATCACTTAAAGCCACCAACAGAGAGGGGCAATTTCAGACAGGCAAGTGCTTTCTGAACACCTGCATGAGCCATCCTGCTAACTCCCCAGCCTGCCCCAGCACCTTGGCTTTGTTTCAGGGAGCTGGAGGTGGGATAGCAAATGCTTGGCTTCATCACCCCGTTATGGAGCTGGCTTCAGTTCATGTCTCTCCTGGCCAGACCTCCTGGCCAGGGGAGTGTGTCTGCAAGCAGCCCTGAAATTCTGACTGCATGTCAGCTTGTGAATGGCATGTAGCAAAGCGCCTCTGTGTCTGTTTATACCTCTGGAAAACATCCCAGTGGGCTTTCACAAGAATCTGAAGGCTAGGAAAATGAAGGGTTTGAGTTATTCACACACCACTCTCACTTCTCTGGAGAAGTTTTTATAACTTCTAGCAGGCTTAGGACAAATCCTTACCAGGGCTTTTGGCGTCTGTATTGTAAGGTGGCCCTGCAACACGACAGGGCATTTTGAAGTTCTTTTTACTGGGAAAAATCAAAAGTGAAGCAACTAGGTATTTTATTTTATTTGCTGACTTACTTGGAGGAAAGGGCAGAAGTCAGAAAGTACAATATTAAAAACCTATCATAACTTCAGCTCATACACAGTCTCAGGAAAAGGCTTAGTCCTAAAAATGAAAGAAAGTTGTTTGTCTGCTCATAAAGAAGTAAATTGAAAATAGATTAAAATACAGACTGTATAAGAACAACTTCCCACCTGCCTGTGAACGCCTAAGGGAAATTACCTGAAAATGCAGAAACTGTTATACAGATCAAACAAAAACACTTATCTATAATTACTGGACTTATCTGTTTGTCTCAGGACTAGCAGCAACGGCTCCCATTGTCAGGAATAAATATGGTGCTGTGATTTGTATTCTCTTCTTCTACCTCTTCCACCAAGATCACTCAGGAAGGACTCAGTTTATTAAAAAAAAAAGTTTCCTTAACTTCACTAAATAAAGGCAGATTGAAGAGATTTGGCCAGATAAATGAGGGAGGGAAAGAGAGCAAGAATAGCCAAAAGCTCTTCAGAGAGGATTTTCTTTCCTTTTAATAACTTCAGAGCTGGACCTGGTAGTATCTCAAAGACTTTGGAAAGTCACCTGGGAAACTCCTCTCATTTCTGCCATGTCCTGGCTCTCATGCTACTTATTCAATAAATAATTATTAAAGTTTTAAGTATTCACAGGGGAAACTTCCTGTTGCTTCGACTGAGCAGACTCCTGCCAACTTGACAAGCCAACACTGCACTGATGATCCTGAAGCCAAAGGATAATTATCCAGTTTATATGAAGCTGAAGGAAGTGAGTGCCCTGCTGGTTTGTAATCGTTCGCTGTTGGCCAGTGGCCATAGGGACTTGTCTCCATCACACGCCCTCAAGTTTACAGCTCTCTTCTGGGAAAAGATGTGCCTGTGCAGCTCCCACTCAAGGCTGAAAGTGGTTAATCGTGCCCTACTAACTAGAGTTAGTAATTAGAGTTAAGGAGGCAATTTTCAATACAATAGAATAGAATATCAGAAATATGTTTGCTATCTCCTAGGTATGCCCAAAATGCATCTTGAAGCATAGTGGAATGGACGGGGTACAACACCGACACCCAGACAATCTGTCTGTGTCACATTTGGCCCCACATGCAGATGGAGACCCTTCCTCCATGAGCAGTCACACCTCCAGCTGCAAACGCTCACAACTCTATGGCTGCTGAGAGAGGACAAGTCACTCCTGCCCGAGCTTCTGCCCAGCACCACTGTGTCCCCAGTGTCACCGAATGCCGAGGTTCCAGGTGAGAAACGAGATGTCTGTGCCCCAGCTCCTGCACTCCACAGCCACCCCTGCATCTGCCAACACCTCCCTTCCTGTTGCACAGATCTCAGCGCCCAATGAGAGACCAGGCACAGCCCTTGTGCTGGAGATGTTTGCCATCTTTATGTCACATTTGCAGTGTTGCAATGAGGTTCTCATGTGCAAGTGGGCAGCTCAGAGGACAGAGCATGGGGCTCAAGCTGTGGGGACAGACGAAGCTGAGAGGGATAGGGATGTTGGAGGGATGAGGTGGGACTGCCCCAGGGGTGTAAACTGCACAGGCTCAGTCATCAGAGCAGCTCCCAGTAACTTCTAAGCCATGAAACTGTCATTTCAGAGAGGATGTAATTGCTAGAGAAATTACTTAGTTAATCATCAGGGGACAGATCCATTATAAAAAAAGAAAAGCTCTATCCGCGGGGCTCCTAAAAAATCAATTACTGGAAATGGTCTGCTGGGGCTCCCTGAAACCATTATTGGCTTAACTGATTATTTCTAATTTAATACAAATCACACACTCCCCCTCACACTTTCATCCACCCACCTCCTGGAAGCCAACCTGATGCCTGTCCCTGGATAAAATATTTGATGAATCCCAAATCAGTGTTGCTGCAGCCTTTCAAGAGATGAGAATTTAGCTGTTAGGTATTTTGAGGACTTGATTGTGCCTTCAGGTGCAGTGCTGAGCTCCTCCTCCAGTCCTCCAGACAAGAGCAGGTCCCAGAAAATGCTAAGCCCATTACCCATTTCCAAGGATAGCTCCTTCATCTTTCTTCCTTCTTCTCAAAAGATGATAGAAAGTTGGTGCTAAGGTGCACCAACAGCAAACTGTGGTGTTCTTCCTTGGAGAAAGGTCCAAGCTCTGGTCATCTTCCTACCACTCACTTCTCAGAGGAAAGGTGTAAGCACATAAACATGTCTGGGCACTGCAAGTCATAAGACAAGGCTTAGCACAAATTTCTGAATCAAACACACTTTCAGGATAAAATCAGATTTCCCACTAAGCAATTTTTGCTAGCCCTTGGCAAGCTTGCTTTTTCAATAAAGGAGGAGGGAGAAAGTGAGACATTTTGGCTATAAAGGTTCATATTTTAAATACCTCTGTCTCCCAGGAGTCAATCTCATGCTCCCTGGACAGATTTTCCATCACAAACTGTCCCACACATCCCACCAGTAACCCTGGAGGTGGTGCACATGTTTAGCAATGCAGCTCTGTACTACCTAAGCACAACAGCCTGTGGAGAGAGGGAGGTGAACCACACAGGTCCCTTTAAGGAACCCCAGCTTCCCAGGCTGCAGCCACCAGCTCTGAGCCCAGCCTTGGCTGCTAAGCAGGAGCATTTCATCACGCACTTCAGTCAGGGACCTGACAGGGAAAAAACATGCGGGAAGAAAACCTGGATCCTGATAGCTCTGGAGACTTTCTAAGCAAGTATTTTTGTATTTGTAAGGAAACCAGCTTCTGCCTGCTGCAGCTGTGATGGGTATTCAGGCCAAGCTGTGGCAGATGTAAAAACCATCAGCTTGCCTCTGCACTCTCCCATCCTGTGGGTCTCAGCCACTCACCCCTCAGCCTTCTCACCTTGCTTTCTCCAGTCTCACTGCAGTTCCTTACAAAACAAAGCACTGCACACTGTGAGACAAATTATCAAAATTTAGCCTTTTCTGGGTTTTTTAAACAATGGCTGCATTCAGAGGCCAGGTGTTTGGTGAGAGTGCAGTAGGCTGTGCAATGTCAGTGTTTTCCCTTTCAAAAGTAAGTGATACTGAAACTAGGCTCTTCTTAACTTCATCTATTTTTGCTAGCTTTGGGGTTTTCTTAATATGCAGTAGGCAGTCTTTTAGGAAATGCCTTCTCTTCACAGCTTTTTTTTTGTCCCACAGTAACCCTTTTAAAATGCTGAGTATATGCTTGCTCAGATAAATGTGTATCTGAACACACAAGCAATTATCCTATTTTCATATAATTAATTTTTTTCAAGCTTCTATATGCATTTCCTGCTCATTTGACCATGCAATAATTAATTAGCATTAATTATCTTAGATTGCACCTTCTCCATCTACACACAAATTCAATTAGAAAGGCAGGCTTTTTACAGCCCACTTCAGAGGGAACACCACAAGCAGTGAAAACGTATCCATGGTGAGGACATATTTCACACCTGCCAGAGTATTCTGAGAAACTATTACTATTTTTCAAGAAACACTAAAATCAAAATCAAAGTGAGAACCCCATGTGGTCTCTGCTGCATCCATGCCAGGGACTGGACCTTCCCCGTTCTCCTTCACTGCTCCTCTTTTCCACATCTGTAGGGATATTTTCTTCCAGGAAGAAAGGGTATTTCCTTCATCTGAATGTAACTGTACTTTCAAAGCTCTCTCAGTCTCTGGACCAATCTCATGGCTCTTTGATGTCCTCTTGTCCAGCTCCAGCCAGTGCTTGCAAACACCCAGTTTAAAGCCCTCATGCCCCCCACTCTCATTACCTCCAGCAGCTCTTTCTCTCCACTTCAGGAGCCAGCAATTACAGCTGAGGACCAATGTCTAACATTGCTAGCAGCTGAAAGGGTTTCACCTCTGTGCTGCTAAAAGCTGAATATGTGCTTTTCCATGCTGGGTGAGCATTTTAGTTTCTTTCAGGAGGGGCATGCATACTCAGTTCAGGGAGAGGCAGCTGGGGACACTTTTCTGGTAGTGTAAGACATTTTCAGACAAACCATTTCACCACATTCAGACTAAGTCCTGCAGGAGCAAGACTGGAGGATGCTGTGGTAATCACTGCCCTCCTAAATTATTAGGGACTAGGTGGCAAGGAAAATTATCACTCCTGGATAGCTAATGCTGTCCGTATGCCACAAAAAGCCAACCATAAGTCAACATGAAAGGAAGGAGCAAAGTGCAAAAACCCAGACAGAGCAGCTTAGCAGGGGAAGAGAAGTGGTGGCACAATTTTCTTTAGAAGACCAACCGCATAAGACAGTGCCCCTGGGACTGAAGCTTTTGAAGTACCAGCACAAGGAGATTAATCATCTTGCCATTGAAAAAAGAAAAATATAGAAAAAAATACATCTAACCTGTGCAGATGAGCACCATACTGATGTGGGAGATGAATCATCTGCCACCTGTGCTGACTCAGAGCAGCACCACGGGAAGCAGCTGGTGCCAAAGGCTGTGCTGCTGAGCTCCTGCACCCGCAGGCTGGAGCAGACCACCCTAAAGCGCCCAGGAGGGAGGGAGGGAGCCAGGGATGCTGGGGAACGTGTGCCATGATGTGACAGCTCTGTGCCACTCAGTCAGACCCGGTCCACTGATAAAAGCTTTGGGTGCACATGCCATACACGTGTGTATGCATTCACATGTAAACTGCATAGATATGCACGTGTATATGCGTGACAGCCTATGCAGTCGTACCTATACCCAGAGACAGTACACGGAATTTGGCAGCTATTGGCGCTGAGGGATGTTTGTGACTTCTGGGAAATTGAGCATCCTTTAGCCACATGTCACAAACCTGTCACCTGGAGAAGGGAGAGGAGTTTCCCCTCAGGGCACGTGAGCAACTTCTCATCCTGAGTCTTCCCAGCAGGGCTTGGTCCAGCCACCATCTCCTGCCCTGTCTGTGAGTAGGGGATTAAGTTCCCTGGCAGTGTTTGGTGGTGCTCCTGAGATCTCTGCTTCCTTGGAGAGGAGCTGGCAGTGACATAATGCCCCTTTGCCCCTTCCTTATGAAGCCCCTTTTTGTGGCTGGAGCCATTTCCTCCCCAGGCAGATGCTGCAAGGAACAAACTTGGCCTCTAGGCACGGTGGCAGGTGTGCAGTTCCCACACCTGCCCACGCAGCTGGAGGCTCAGCTGTGGCAGGGAGAGCACCACCAGCATCCCTCTTTCCCAATAAAGCCAAGAGGAGATGGGAAGGGAGGTGGGAGAAACGTGCAGTAGCCAGTTTTCCACTGTTTTGGTCCAGTCCCTTGCAGAGCAGTGTAAGGAAGCAAGAGGTTTGTGACCTGCCTGAGAAGACCATGTTGAGGCTGTATTTTGGAGTCATTAGCCTGCTGTTCAACTGGTGGTCCTGACTTTGCTCCTGGAGCACTCCAGAGCATCTACCAAAATGCCCTTTAGTTCTCCTAGGCTTCCTACATCTGCCTGAGGATTTTTAGCCCGTGTCTCCCTGGCAGTGCAGCCATTAGGCAAGCCTGGCATTCATTTGTCTCCGCAACCTCCCTTGAGACTGTTCTTGGCAGATGAGATTAAACCAAACTGCCCCAAACCACACAGCAGCCCCCAGGCCAGGCCTACCCCCGCTGCACAGAACTGAAGGAATGAGGGAGGATGGTTTTCATGTAGTGAAAAGCAGGTCAAAGGATGTGCCATCAGCTGGAATATGTCTGCAACTTGTGGCTTCCCAGCCCCCTCCAAAGAAGTGTCTTCCATGGAGGAAATACATTCACCAAAGCATCCCTCAAGTCCTTGAGCACAGCTCAGGCACATGTGATGGCGCTCCTCGACTGGGGATGTGTGCAGCCCTCTCTCAGGAGGCAGTAAACAGGACAGCTGTGGTTCATTACAGACAAAAATGAGGTGGTCAGGTTTTATTTGCTTACAGAATTTAGTTGTGTAAAGCAGCACCAAGGAGCTAAACTTTGCCGGGCAAATTATTTTCCTCACATTAGGTTAATGATTTGTTTACAGACAGATATGCCAGGACATGGTTACAGTTCATTATCTCATGGAGTCACAACCAAAAATTAGAAAATATTCCCCCAGGACAAAGTCTCCCAAATCCAGCAGCTGGGCAGATGGTATTTGTATGAAGGTTGCCCACATCTAAAGATCTTTCCCATATAGCAGACCTAAGGATGCAAAAGCTGCCCTCAGGGTCGGCATCCCAGCCAAATCCTACAGGAAACCTCCTGACACCTTCACAGTTGTGCAAATGAGAGAGACTTACACATAAGCATTCAGGAGGGGGAATTCATGTCTCTGCACATTTTAAATCCTCTGGAAATGCCTTTCCCGTAGTTAAATGGAATAAATGAATTCGTGTTTAATGCCACCACAGGCTGTGTCAGTAGCTGGCATCCCCAGCGGTGTTTCATGCCTGCGGATGCCGGAATGGCAGGCGCCAAGCAGTGCCGCTGGCAGCAGCAGCTTCTCACCTCGGGGAAGTTTGCACAGGGAAACCTTCCATGAGACTGAAAGGCGACTGCAGGGGCCACTGCTCCCGGGTGTCTCCAGCAAAGAGCCTTTCATCCAGGCAATGCGGAGGTGATGGGGAGGAGGGTGGCAGGCTCAGGAGGAGCCCTGTTCACTCAGGCACACTGATGTCTCCCACACCTAACAAGGGTCACCCTTCCTCTCAGCTGTCCCTGTTGTGGACTATACCAGCCCAAAAGCAAGCTGTTGCTGTTCAACCCCAAGGGAGATCAAGCCCTTTCCCAGGCTACCCTCTGGGAACCGTAACATTTTGTCAGAACAAGAAAAAAAGCCAGAGAAAACCCCAAAATGTCCCAAACCAAACGCTCTCAGATTATTCTATATGAGAATTTAAACATCTGCCAGTCTATCTGCCGATAGCAGAAAGCAGATTGCAAGTGTAACAGGATGCAATCGAGTCAGACAATTCCAGGGAGAGCACCAGAAGGCTTAATATTAGGACTATTGGCATTCACAGCCTTTGCTAATGACTTAACGATTGTTTGTGCTGATTTGGGTTGGCTTCGATGTGCAGAGAACAACACTTTCTGTTCGAAACTGAGAGAGACCATCAAGGCTTTTACTGACTATCTTGGTGGCCCCTTTCTTGTATATCTTTCACACCTTAACGTTAAATAAATACATCGACAAAATTAACAAACAAAAGCCAACTCCCCAGATTGTACTCTCGAAGGATGGACATTTTATAGGCAATTTACCACCCAATAGCATTACCTTGGGAGAAAAAACACACCTGCAGGACTCAGAGGGAAATCCTGCAAAAAGCACCAAAAGAAGACAAGAGGTTTCTGCTGCCTAGGGCTACCTCTCTCTTCAGGGAAATCCATCTCCAAATTGCCCCTCTTGCAACTGCGAGTTTTGCTGCTCTCTTCAATTTGGTGTGTTAAAGGCCAGGCAGGCTGGGTCACACTGTCACTCTCTGAGATTGCTCCCCTGACTTTAAAGTGCCTGTGTATTTAAATTAAAAGCATTTCTCCATGCTTTGGAGGTGAGTTTGGCTGCTCACTGAGCTGCACCAGTTGGTGCCCATCCTTCCTCAGGATGCTCAAGGTTCATCCTGTACCAGCACAGAGGTACTTTGGAAAGAGGCCCCAAGCCCTCACCTCTGGGGAAAATGCACCAAACAGAGCAGGCATGGGGGGGGTGGCCACCACATAAGAGACTCCTAGCCACATGTATGAGACTAATCAGCACATGCAAGGCAAGTAAAGACAGCTCAGTGCCTCTTGCTTAGCACCTAACAGCAGGAAGAGTGTCAGCACCTTTTTGGTGGGGCTTGGAAATAGGTGCTAATTGTTAAAACTCATTTAGTGCTTCCCGTGGGAGGAGGCCTGGCATACTAATAGAGCATTTTCAAAATCCACTGGCAGAAGGGAAGTCCAAAAGTTAAGTGGGGAAAAGTGGGGGGAATTTTTTTTTAAACCCAAATAACCTTGAAAGCAACATGACAACCAATGAAACTACAAGGAGGGATGGCCCCAGACCCTAAGCAGCCGGCAACATCCCACCCGCAGCAAACCAAGGTTTGCTTCTCCCTTCACTGGGCAGTAGCGCTGACAGCATCCTGCATCCTGCTTTCCCAACAGTCAGGACAGCCAAAATTTGTGATACCTTAGAACAGAGCTGGTTTTACAGCATGAGGAAAAGGAGACGAATGCAGGCCCCCTGCTTTCTCAGCTGCCCTGGGGAGAGGGAGGATGTGCCTTGAAAAGAAGCTTTCCATGGCTGTATTCTGTGGATGCTGCTACAGCTGTGGTGATGGGGATGCCAACCAGTTCCCTGCAGAAGGAAAAGGCTGTTGCTTTGCTATGGGACCAGAGGGTGGACTGGAAAGGTGACTGGGAAAGGAGGTGAGAAGGAGGAAGGATGAGAGGAAGATGAGCCCTGGACATGCCCTTTACCTGGCAGGTTTCATTACTCATCACCTTCATACCCAGCTCAGTGCTCTGCTGAGGGGCAGCTCCCTGCCTTCACCACTGTCATACCTAAGGACAGAAAACGAAACAGGAAAGCAAGACAGGAGGGAGGTAATGAGGGCATTGTTAAAAAATGCAAACTCCTTGCAGCAGCTGGATAAACAGAATATGCACACAAGGTCTCTGCACTCCTATGCTGCTCTTTTCTACTCTTCTCCACCCACAGATACCACTACAGATGTGCACGACCCAAAAGGGCTTGGAGGCATGCTTAAAACAGGCTGTCATTTCAATGAACATGTGTGATGACACACATCAGGTATAACAATGCCATGAGGAGACTTCAGATGGGGATGTTACCTCCCCATTGCTGCCGATTTGCACATGGCAAAACCATGGAGTTGGGAGAAATATATTGATGAGTTTAAATGGACTGAAATGCCAAAAACATCAATTCTAGATGATGTTCAGCTCCCACACCAGATCTTGCCCTCCTTGCCTCAGGAAAGTTTGTCCTCAGTGAGACTCTGACCCTGACCTGCACTGAAGCCTCAATGACACAATGCATTGCTCAAAAACTTTGCCAGAGAAGAACAGTAGGAAAGAGCCAGCACACTGTGAGGGACAGGATAAATGTTATCTGCTGGGAAAACATCATGTTCAAAGTGCAAGAGGAGCAAATGAGGAATTAAAAGCTTGTTTTTCAACATGCAAAGTGTGGGCCTCACCCAAGTTTGGAGTGAAGGGGCATTATATTAATCAACCCTTCAAGCTGTCTTTCCTGAGAGCATTTATGCATACATATCTTTACATCCCTGTCACCTATCTCGTACAGACACATGTACACATGTACAGGCAGTGTCTGCCTTCACTTGCCCTCAGTGCAGCTGACCTGGTGAAATCTCCCAGCAGATGTCCAGAGCTGTTACAAACATCAGCCTCAGCGAACATCAGCTCTGCTGCCTGTTCATTCCCTCTAATGCAATTAGGACAGATTAACATGGGTGACTAGATGTGAAAGACAACTGCACCTCACCATCTCCATCCCACCCACATTTATTAATTTGAGTCCTGCCCTTTTCATAAACTTGTTGCTCTTTTGACCTCCCTCAGATGGAGCACCCTTTTTTTCTTGCTTGGAAACCAAGAAGAGCTCTGGCAGGGAAAGACAGCCAGCTGAAACAGTCAAAGCCACAGGAGCCCCACAGAAACAGCCCACAAAGCTTCTTTGATAACCAGGACACATGTGGGAGCTTCATGAGCTCCCTAGTGGGCTAGCAGCCACCCCTCTTGTTTCCTCTGTCAATCCCTGGTTTCAAAAGCTCTGGAAGGACTGTGAAATTAATACCCTTACAATTCTTTTGCATGGGACATCTTGACTTTACCTCTTCACTTTGAAATGCCAGGTGTCTGCTGTCTGGATAGACCTCCAGCAACAGGGCAGACATCTTCAGGTTTGTCATGCTTTAGTCACAGTAACAGCACAAATGGCTTAAAAGTGTGATCCACTGACCACACAGTCATCTTTTCTGACTTGTCATACAGCACAGCCTTTAGGTAACCAGCTAAAGCACCATGACGTGTCTTTTAGACAAACCCTTGATGGAAAGGCTCTGCCACTTCCCCTCATAAATTATTCCACAATTTAAGAAAACAATGCCACTTGCTCTTAAAAATTAGAACCGTTCAGGCTGAATTTCTCTAGCTTTAGCCCTCATCTACTGTGTTTTGTTTTGTCTTTGTCTGATTCCAGGTTCAGTCCACTCCCTAGCATCCTAGCAAAGAGCAATGCAAGTTGTGTCCCCTCCTCCACCTGCGACAATGTGTTCCATAACCCTCTGAGTGTGGACAGGTTAGAAAATGGCACATCTCCACTATTTATCTTACTCCAAGCACCCAGATTTTATTTTCTGCATGGTCTCCAACTGGGACACTATTGTTCTTCCCGAGACTCTAAATAAAAGTCCATCATTTTCTTGGCATGATGGAAACATGGGTCTGTGAAGGACTTTACATGGTTCCTGGTCCATTCTTGGCCTGAGCTGGGTGGATGTTTCCTGACAGGCCCAGCCCTGTTGAGCCTCTGTTGCCATGTCTTCTCCAGACAACTTACTTAAGTGCAGAACAATCTTTACAGTCAGAAATCATTGTCCTGGCAATAAATGTGCATTGCTGACAATTAGCCCAGGTTTTTCTTGCTGTGTTTCCAGAGGATGTGAAGGGCAGTCGATGCCCAGCATTTTAACAGAATTTAACATGAAGCAGATGACTTACCATGTCCTCACAGCTGCCAAAATCGCAATTCAGCAATTCCAAACCCTTGTGTTGGAGGAGAGGGCTTCACTGTATAAGCTGTCATTCCTGCAGACCATCTCTAAACTCCCTTATTTAATATATTACTGGAAGCACAGCTCTCCAGCTAGCTGCATTTCCCCATCCAAAGCTTCACCAAGCTGTGAACAACAGAGGATACCTCCCTGTGGCTCCAGAGCAGCCTGTTCTGCTGATGCTGAGGCTGTGCCCCTCCTGAGAACCCACGGGCAGGGGGCAGGTGCCCTTCAGTGCCAGTGGGTGACTGCTCAGCAGCTGCTTGTGCAGCACCTTCCTAAACATCTCCCTTCCCACCAAGTGGGCGGTAACAACCCTCCTCCTGACACCCTCCTCTCTTTCCTCTTTATCTGTCTCCAAAGTCATGCAATAAATCTACCTCTTGCTTCCTCACGAATGTCAGATCAAGAACAGCCTTTCCTGGTGTTTGTCACAAAATTTAAGCCCCGTTTTCTCTGCTTAGTTTTCCTAAATCAGCCATGCCCTTCCATATCCATCCTTCCAAGCTGTAATCTGTCCCCCTGAGTCTCTGTGGTGCCTGCTAAATCCTGGTTTGCTTCTGTGCTAAGTATCCAAATACTTCCTGTTTATCTTCTGTACTTCTGGCATGATTTCTGAAGGAATTAAAACCAAATCTGTTTATCTTTGCTAAATCCCTCTGCTGATAAGGGTATTAGTGTTCTTATTTACAAATAGAAGAGCAAGGCAAAGTAGGACTGGAAATAAAAATCTCATGAAGAGAGTCCCTAATTTGAGATGTCCTGAAAGCATCCAGCAGTTGAATTTTCTGAAAATGCCAAATAAATAGCCTCTAACATTCATGCCCCTTAACATGTTTCAATTTAGGGACCTCCAATCAGTGGCATCCTCACCCCCTTGGTACTGCAGAAAATTGAGGATCCTGCCAGAGGTGGAAAGCTCATCCACAGCTTTTTCCTGGAAGGAAATAAGATAAATACATTGCAGGCTATATGGCAGTCAGAGTCCTCAGTCACAGACAGCCTTCTATCAGAGCAATTACTTTTTAATATGTCTCCTAATTTTTCAGAGATGGAATTAGCAAGGCAGAGATTATCCCAACAGCTATAATTTTTTAAAATTATTCTTTACCAGCTTCATAGAATCTGTTTTTTTCCTTGTCTCCCAACACCACATTAAGGGAAGCTGAAGACAAGGCAGGTGGTCACCACCAAGAAGCACTGCAGCTATTTTTTATTTTGACAGGGGCATACTACACTGGAGGCAGTGGCTGCATGGAAAGGTGCACGCTGCCAGTTTAAGGCTGACCACTGAACATGCTTTGGACTCCAGGCCTCAGCCCTGCCCAAAATACCTGCTGATGCCAGTGACCTAAAGCAAATCCCACCTGCATCACACTGCTGCCAGCCAGAAAGGGGCACAGGTTAGTATATTTTGATCACAGAGGAAACCTTGTGATAGTGAAAGGTGCCCCAGTGAGCAAGGAAGGCAGCTGCCTTTTCCTGAAAGAAGAGAGAATCTGGGGGGTTTTTAAGCTGCTCAGGGTGGCAAGGGCTTCTGCTGGTGCTTCATAGCTGCCGAGCCGTGACAGTCTGCTCTTCTCACTCTTCAAATCCTGAGATAAAAAGGTATCTTTAAACACAATGCAGTGACTGTAACTCTGATATATGTTTGCATCTTTCAGCAGAGCTTCTCAACAGCTTTTTGAAGAAGAGCAAAAGGACAACTGTATATAACATCCCCATGTACACCCAAAGGAAAAAGGATTGAATGCACAGCTCCTTGCTCGAGCTGCAAAACCCCAGGCTACTGCTGGTTCGTGTCCAAATGAGAGATTCCTCAGGTGTCTTGCCCCCGAGGAGATACGGTGCTGACTCCCAGCCTAAACCAGCAGCAGGCATGTAAGACAAAAATCAAAGCAAGCTGACAGCTCAGCTAGGACCACAGACAAACTGCTCTGCCAGAGAAGGAAACCAAAAGAGACAAAGACAGCTACAACATTTACCTTCTTTATGCATTGTGTCTAGATTAGAAAATCCACACTAAAGAGATCACGGGCACGCAGGCATTTACATTGCTTTTGAACACTATTTAGCTGCTTAAATGTATGCTGCAAAGCAGTTAGCTTTGTATATAGCTTTCACTTACAGGGTAAAATTGATTTAAGCAGAATTTAACTCAATATAATTGTGCCTGCACTAAGGGTATGAACAAACATGACACTTCTGCTCAAGAGCTGAGAAATTTCTGAGTCACAGGACAATGGCAACCCCATGATTAGGTTTGGGTTTCTCATCTCGATGCACTGGGAGAATGGCAACCAACAAGTAAAGTCCTACTGAGCTTGTTAAAAAGGACTAATGATTAAAAATGAAAAAGTAAAGCTTTTTGAGTCACACAACTTTGCAGCCCCTGACTTTCCCAGCTCTTGCCCAGGCACACAGCTAAGGCTCCTTCCAAAGACTGGCATTTGCTGTATCACATCCCAGGTGTCTGTGTATCAGCCTTTTTAACTGTTTCATCAGTCCCTTCTAGTTTTCCCCCGGCACTTCTCCCTTTGCAAGACTTTCTTAGGAGCCGCTTTCATTATATGCCAGGAAATCACAGTCTGCACTGCAAAAAGTGGCACATATCCTTGACTTCTCTCAGTTAACAGCAAAACCTCTTCCTTCCTAATTGAGAGATGAACTGTAGAAAATGACCAAATTCCTGATACCCAAAGCTGTATGTTTAAATATATACATTGGAAAATATCTAACTGAAAGGGACCAGTACTGACTACTGAGACTGTCACTAGTGACACCAGAGGACATCAAGCTCACCTGGAACAGACACCTTTCCTCAGTGCTACAGACACAGGGAGCCTCTTTTCAGACACTTAACTTGAAAATGTGGTTCCAGGAGATCTGTGCTCAGTCACTCCTTCATTTTCTAGGATGATTTTCTGAGGAATGCAAAGTCAGTTTCCAGGGAGAAAAGACAATGAGCCCCTCTCAGGGCCCAGCAGCTGCAGGAATTTAGCTTTCCATCAATCCTGTTCAATTTGTAGTCACGCAAGTCATGTTCAGGGACACAGGACAGAAAGGCCCTTGAAAATAAACCACTGTTCAAACTGGGACACTTTTTGGGAAAGCTGAGAAGGCAGAGTGAACACTACTGACTTCCAGCAACAGAAGCACCAAACTCCCGTAAAAACCTCCCGCACCCATCCCTGCTTCACACAGGCTCTGCTCACACTGCCACTGAGGGCTCATGGTATGCAAGGGATCCCTCTCCAACACTATCACCAGAGACCAGGAGGAACTCATAGGAGATTCCATGGCCTCGTCTATCTGCCTGCTCCCTTAACGCTGCGGCGGAGCTGCAGGGCAAGAGCTGCCAGCAAACAAGGTGATGCAGAGCAGTGCAACAGACCCAATGGGCAGTATGTAAGGATCCATTCCTGGATGACACCCACAATGCTGTGGAAGGGTTTGAAGATAAGGAGAAAACCAAACATCAGTAGAGAAGGCAGGGGGAGAAAATTGGTAAAGGATTAGGCAGCTGTAGCCTGCCTTTCCTGCCCAGTCCACCCGAGCCCTTAGCTATTCATGCAGCTGCAAAATGCTCACAGTTCAGGGGTTATCAAAGGATTTTAATTCCTCCAACAGTTAGAGAATGGATGGATACAGCTACCAAATGTAGCTCTAGCCCAGAAAGTCAGTGAGAGATGCAGACTGTCACATACAGAGCCTGACACTAGTGCAGCAGTTCTGGTTGCACAACACTGAGGAGGGTTAAAAGCACAGCTTTCCTCCCCAAAGCTGGATTGACTGATGGTGTGGCTTCGAGCCACCTGATGGCTGCGTAATGCACTAGACAGGAACACAGCACAGCTCACCACACTCTGCTGTGGCAGGCATTTGCCTATGAGAGAACATTCAGCCATGGCAAGCCTGACTGATGGAGTGAGACTGGTTGCCCTCTCTGCTCACAGGGAGGTGTTTTGAGGAAGGGCAGCCATGCACTCTGCTCCTGTTCCCTTGCGTATGTTGGTCTGTGGTACTGGGTTGATGCACTTGTTTTCTCAGCTTTGCTGCCTTCCCAAAGGTGCTGCAGTCCAGGAGTGAACACAAATGAGCAATGCTGGCAGGCCAGGGACTGCGATGAGCAAAGCAGGAAGAATTGACTTTGATCCTGAATGTCACCAACTCAGTTGCATCTAGGACCTATACACATTGCTGAGTGCTCCTCCTTTGCAGGTCAGCTTTTGGCTCTTTCTTGGAAGGTTATTATGAGCAGTCAACAAAGTAAAGTGCCACTCCTCAAGAGTAACCACAGACCTGGTGTCCATCCCTCAGCCCAGACCTTCTTCTACAACCTGTGAGTAGAGCTTCTGCTTCTCTTGCATGGAGGATTCAAGATTTTACTTCTACAACCATGAAAAAGCAAGCTGGGGATTCCAAAACTGACAAGCTGTACCTTCAGGGTCCTCCTGTTCACCTCTGTTTAAGACTCCTTTACCCCTTCTCCTCTGCCAGGGGTTTCCTTCCCCCAGGGCATTCATCTCTGGGGGCAGGAATTGCCTAGCAGATGTCTAAGGTGCCAAAATTCAGGCTTTCCAGCCATAAAGGCTTAGCTAAAATCACCTTAGAGCCATAAACACTGAAGGGCGGCACAAAGACATATACACCCAATGGCAAAAGCCAAGGGGTTAAAAGCTGAGCCATCTACATCTCTTAGGAAACACACATCTCTCACAACACAATGACAGCACTGGGCAGACAACACATCACAGCATCCCTGCAGGCATCCCAGCCACTGGGTACCTCGATCCCAAACAAACAAAACTCCCACGTGTTTCCTCTGCAACAACTCATCTGTGCAGTTCTGGAAAAGCCCCTTCCTGTCCAGGGTAGGAATGCAAAGAAATAGTGATCTTTGATGAATTCAGGGGGGAAAAGTGAGGTGGCATCCTGTCACCAAAATGAGTCTCGCAGGGCGACCTCCTACTGCCTGCTGGCATGGCTGCAGCCCCAGCATCAGTGTGATCCCTCAGCTCTGTGGCTCGACTCTCAAGCTCATGGGTGAGCAGATGCCTCAGGACCTGAAAAAGCCCTGCTGAAAGTATAAACCAAAGCAAAACAACAGCTCATTGAACTGGTCCTGCTGCCTTTCCCTCACCTTGTCCCTCTAGGGCTTCTAGTGGATGCTGCTGTTGCTGTGATCTGGACATGGGCCCATGAGAAATCAGTGTCCCTCGTGACAGAGACAAATGTCTGTGTGGAGAAAGGACATGAGAGATTTTCTACAGGCCTATCATGTCACAGTAGACAGTCCTCTGGGCTCCAGAGGTTTGCTCAAGGAGGTGAAATGGGCTATCTGGCAAATTTCTTTCCTCTCACCTCACACAACTGTTCACACTTTATTATGAGGGCAAGACAACATGAAAAAAACAACATGAAAAGTTGAAGTCTCAGTAGAAACAATTGAATTATGGCTCTGAAGTAGTTTTTGTGCAGAAATTCTAAGTCAGAGTTCAATTTGTCCCTGCAAGCTACGTGAAGTTGGTAGTTAATACAATCCCACTTATTCTGCAATGTGGGGCATAGGATGAAATTTTATCTGCATTGTGCATCTCTCTGGATGTTTCATTTGGGGTTTTGGGGAGACTAAGTACATTACATCCCTTCAGAAAGGCAGTCAGGTTTGCTCAATGCAGCTTTAGGAGGAAACTGGCTGCAAATTGGAAACTGGACTCTTGTCCTGGCCACCCCAACATCTTTCACAGTGAGCAAGCTTTTCCTCTAGCAGTGGGGCAATGCCCATGCTCTTTGAAATCACTGATTAATTGTGTGCAATTGCATGCTGTACACACAAATGCTCTAATTGCAGGATGCTTTTCACCTGATGTTTTGCCCATGAAAAATGGTGTGACTGGGATAGCTCTAGAAACAGCTCCAGAACACTGCTTGAGCTAAGTGCTTTTCAGC
This sequence comes from Eopsaltria australis, assembly GCA_034509425.1. Lineage (NCBI taxonomy): Eukaryota > Metazoa > Chordata > Aves > Passeriformes > Petroicidae > Eopsaltria > Eopsaltria australis. The sequence goes on along the minus strand of JAVTVJ010000172.1, from coordinate 264,702 downwards.
ACATTTCTAAGGAAGCTGCATATCTGTTTTTACAACAGATATTTGCTTTGAGGAATGCATACAACTTAAGTCAGGGAACAGCAGGCTTGAGAGGTAAAAGACTTTTTGCCCCCAACTCTTTAAGGTTGAAAAGGTGTGGGGGGTTTTATGTCACTTCTCGCTGTGGTAATATTCAGACACTTTTCTCCGTACTTGATAGAGTACAACTTGATAGAGTACAACAAAGAAAAATGGGTCAAAATGTCTCATTCAAGAAATACATCGAAGCAAACAGAACTACTCCAAGGGACAATTTAGGTTCATGTCTCTCCCATCAGGCTGCTAGCAGATACCAAGGTAAAAATGCATTGTGGAGCACACTACATTCGACAGAGGCATGCACAACAGAAAGCCATTGTCTTGGAAGCCAAAAGATTCTGCGTTTGTCAAAATGTAGCACGACTACGAGGTGGAAGCGGGTCACTTAGGAGGTTTGTAGGTCGAGATAGCTGAGCACAAGCTGGCGGTGCAGGGGAGGCTCCGGTAAATGTGCCTGGTGCTCCGGGAGGCAAGACAGTAATGCTGGCTCAGCAGGACTGCTCCTGAGTTTATTGAGCCTGGTGATTACAACAGGCTGTCATTAGGGCAGTAAAGCTTCAAGAGAGAGAGTGAGAGAGAGCAAAGAACAGGGAAGGGAACCACACCTATGTCAGAAAGCATTTAAAAAATGCACGCGTTTCTCACATTGATACGTGCAGGTAACACATGCATGAGTGGTCTCTTATCTTCAGCTCAGGAGCACAGTCAGAAATCAAAGGAATCCCAGCTTAATTCAAAACTCCTGCTTGTGGCTTTTGCGTTTGGTGGTTGTTGGAAGTTTTTTCTTTCTTTTTTTTTTTTCCTTTTTTTTTCCCCCCCATTTTACCCACCCTGTCAGTTACCCAGGTTTGCAGCTGCTCGCTCATGCAAAGGGAAGACAGGTCTTTGCTTTGCTTTGGTCGTGCCAAACCCAGCCACCTGCCTTTTCCAGCCACAAAGGGCTCACGGGCACGGCAGGGATCTGAGCAACGCACGGGAGGGCCACCTCTCCCAGCGCAATGCAAATTGCTGGAGAAAAGCACAGAGAGAGAGGCCCCGCCAAACCCTGCCAACGCCGAGCCCTGGCTGGGCAGAACAGGATGGTGCAGAGGATGGAGGTGCCTGCAGTGCTGTAAGAGCAGCTCAGGGACGAGACAGCTGAACCCGCTGAGAGGTTGAGCGTGTTCCTTGTCATGTCAGATGGATGTGCCACACCAGGGGAAAAACCAACCCCAGGCTTTAATAAAACAGGCAAACTTAAAAGACTTTTAAGTACTGATTAAAGCCTGCTGGAAATCAAGCAGGTGCTGTGAAAGCACAAAAAAAGGCAAAATTGAGGCAGACCTTGACCATTTTTTGCATAATTTACTTTTTCAAAAAGAGAGAAACCTGAGTCTATTTGCATAGATTTAGGCTGCACGAAATGCTGCTGAAGTCAGCTCTGCAGAAGTAAACACAAAGGTCTTTGTCAGAAACCCTACTACAGGAAAAGGCTAGCCAGCCCAGCACCTTTCCAAGGGCTGGGGAGAACGAGCTGCCTCGCAAAGGTACAGAAGTGACACTCTGCCACCATCACAGAGCTATTTTACCAAGTTGTGAGGGCAAACTTTTATTTCTAGTGTACTTCTGAAATGTTTCACAGAAATTAAAGTAAAACCAAAACTCAGAGAACAACCTGTGATATGAAAAACAAATTACTCAGTGATGACCTGAACTTCCTAGAAATCACTCTGATCTGCATCAAATGCACTGGATTTGTCATCTTGCTGAATCTCTTTCTCACCAGCCTGCCTTTGCCAGGCAGGGAACAGATGGGATTCAGCATCTCTTGGGCACCACTGATGAACGCAGCGCCTGTAGACCTTCTCCTGACACCCCCTGGGGTGAAGGACACATCGGAGAGGCGGAGAGGGTCTGGCCGGGAAGCTAATGCTCTCCTAAAATCCTCCCTGGCCGGAGGAAAGCAGCCTGGAGACTGCTCTGTTTGGCGCAGTGGGAAGTAGAGGGACCCGCTGGAGGGGAGCCCCGGGGTCCGTGCGGCGCTCGGGACTCCGGGCGGTGTTTGGGCGGTGTGAAAGCCCAGCGCCGGTTCCCAGAGAGGCGATTTTGCATACTTTTACTTCTGCTCCCCGCAGCTGCCCACATGGAAGGGCTCCGGCTCCGCCGGTGAAAGGCGGCGAGCAGCGCACGGAGGGGATGGCAGCGGAGACCTGTCCCCCACCGGAGGGACCTAGCAGGCTCGGGGGCACCCACCTCCGCTCCCGGGGCTGCGGGGCTGGGAGAGGCAGCCAGACCTCCTTCTGCGGCTCTAGCTGTGGCGGTCACGACACCGCTTCTCCCCCGCACATATAGTTTGGGAATGGTGCCGCTCGTCCCCCACTGAGCCGCGCGGCTGCGGGCGCTCCCGGTGCCTGCGGGGACACGGCTCGCTTTGGGGAAGCCTGAGGAGTTTTTGTCGATTCCCCCCCTCTCCCTTTTCTTTCTTGGCTTTTCTTTTACGCTGTCAGCTGCACCCCCAGGCCTCCCGCTGCAGCCGGGGAAGAGCAGCCCGGGGCCAGCAGACGGGCTCCCGGGGCCGTGGGAAAGTGCCGCCGGCCCCCGCGGACGGCAGGGATGCGGGACGGGGGGTGTCCCACGGGGGGCGGCGGGGGCTGGCGCTGGAGGGCGGTACCCTCCGCCCCGCCGCGTCCCGCGAACCCACCGGCGAAAGCAGGAAAGGCGGGGGGTGACAGGAGGGCGGGGGTGGGAATCCCCAAAAGGCCGAAAGAGCGTCAGCAGCCGGGAAAAAAGCCCCGCGCGGTCGGGAGCGGGGACGGCGCCGGTGACGGTGGCAGCACTGGGGGCGCCCCCGCGCCTCGCGCCGGGGGGGGCCGGGGGGAGCCGCGCCGCGCGCGCGGGGCGGTGCGCGGGGCGGGCGCCGACGTCAGGGCGCCGCGCGCATATTGATGCGGGGGCCCGGCCGCGCTCGCCAAGGAGCAGAAGGAAGCAAGATGGCGGCGCTGTAGGAGCGGGGAGCGCGGCGCCCGGGCTGTGCGTGCTGGATGTCGGCGAGGCTGAGGGACGCGGCAGAGGTTAGAGCGGGATCCCCGCGCCGGCCGCCTTCCCCGCCCGGCACCGCCGGGAGGTGTCGCGGGGCAGCGCCGCGCCGCTCCGCGCCGCCGGGGGTCGGCGAGGAGGGGGCGCCGCCGCGGGTCCCCCAACATGGCTGACTGACAGGGGCGGCGGGGGCGCCGTCGCCCCCTCCCCGCGGGGCCGGAGCCGGGCTGCGCCTCGCCGCCCCTCCCCGCGCCTTTGTCTGCGGACGGGGGACGGCGGCCGGAGGCGCCCCGGCTTTGTGCCGCTCCCCGGCCCCGGGCGGACACAAAGGCGGGCGCAGCCCGGGGAGAGGGGAGAGAGGCGGGGGGCTTGCGGGGCTTGGGGAGGGCGAGGGGCGGCGAGCGGACCGCGGTGCCAGGGGGCTCGGGAGGGAGAAGTGCGTGCGGGCGAGGCGGGGGCTCGGAGCGAGGCCTCCCTTTTTCCGTGCGATGATCCACACGCGTGTTTTGCCCGCGTTGCTAAACCCCGCCGTCGGGGCACAATGTGGCCACGGCATGAAAAGGAGAATCACTTTCCCGAGCGTGTTCCCCTAGAACAGCGCTTTCGGCGAGGTCAGGCTCGTTCCCCGCCAGATGACAGACAAGAGCAACAAGCTCACCACGCCTGGGTCGGACGCGCGGCACTGTGCGCTCGCTCGCTCGCATCGCGGCGATTGTCAGCGTTAAATCGCTCCTCTAGACACCAGCGCTCATTCTCGTGCCCTGAGTTAAAAGGAGGCTTTTCGACTCGCGGTCTGAGTGTTGGAAATTCAGCAGACTCTTTTCTGCTAAGTAATTTTCCTTTTCGGAGTGAGGTGAAGGAAGGGAAAAGTGTTGTGGTCTAGTGTGCTTTCATCGAAACGCTGCAGCCAAAGATCTCACAAGATTTGTTTTCCATGATGAGCGGCATGCGAATGTGCAGGCTTTGAGCAGTGATCGGCGGCTCTGAATATATGTTCAGCGTCATTTTCTTTTCTTCTTCTTTTCATTGTGAAGTTTAAGAGTTTCAGAGATGAGGCGATAACACTGTCCCTAGTGAAAGCAGGTCAGTGGGTGTTGTTTGTCGGCTAATGAGGCCGTTCTATTCGCGTGTTAATGGCAGGTTGACTTACTGCAGCAGGGGGTGAGTGCAGCCGCACATTCACTTGTGCATCTGCCTGTGTATTCCACTCTGGCACTTTGGAGGTTGTAAAGTGCAAAACAGGACATGGTTGCCGAAGATACTCAACAGGGAGATGTCAATGGTCAATAATCATGTATGAACTCGAGATGCAGGGGGATCTGACTGATGCTGTTAACTCTCTGAAACAATGTACTCATATTAGATTTTATTCCGCAGAAAACCACCATTTGGAACCAATGAAAATAAATCTCTGTTGGGCAGTATTTTGTCTCTCTCAAGAAAAGCTGAGTATGAACCCTGCCAGTGAAGTCAGAAGCCAGGGTGTAGGGAGAAGGAAAAAAAGGGAAGGCAAAGATGTGGAAAACAACAGTGTTTTGGTAGTGGGACTAAACTGCTGTTTATGTGAGATGAAGAACTCAAAAGGCATCTTTCAGTGGAAATAGTTGCTTAATTTTGGGAAGTGACATAAAAAACGCTTAGTGAATGCATCCAGGGAATCTCAGAAAGTGGTTTGGTATTGTCCATTCCAAATAAATCAAAAGAAGACAAGGTTGAACAGGAGACACTGAGGCACCTGAATTTATGGAATTATCGCTGTTGGTAGTAAGGTTTTAAGGAGAACTTTGGCATTGTGGTGATTCATGGTGGTGGCTTTTAGCCAGGAAAAATAGTATTGTTTTGATACAGTGCATATGGTCTTAGACTTTGGCATGTCAGCATTGTTTAAAGAACAAGAAACGCATGCTTGTTGCACAGTTATTGTGATGGACAGATTTCCAAGGTCTCTTGTGGGTACCAGTGCTGCACTGAGTAGCAGAAATAGGAGGTTGTAAATGTTTTGGCTTCTGCATGCGGAATCAGGAGAACCTGTAGATGCTGCTGGAATGGACATTTCAGCTGCCAGAGTTGGATGGGACTGCTCCTTCTTGCCCAAGCACTTCAGATGCTGCTGGGCCTGTGTCTTCCACACTGTTCCTTTAAATATTAGCAACAGCCAGACAGCCCTAAAGAAAAGAAAAGGGGAAAAAAACCCCCTCATCATATTTTGGAACAAATCTGCTGCTTGGATGTTAAAAAACATGAAGGTCAGGTTGGATTAATATTACTGACCCTGGTCAGGTTTACAGGGAGTTCCTCACTCCTAAGTTACTTGCATGGACAGTAGTGTTTTTATCAGAGTATGCCTAAGCAGTGCCTTTAAATCCCTTGCTCCATTTCATTCCAAGTGGAAGATGTGTTTCATGTTTCCACAGGAGCCAAGTAAGGTCCTTTTTAAAAAGCTGACAATTTGTCAAGGTGGAATTCCAGAAGAGCTGTCAAATTTGGCTTGTCCCAGCCAGTGACCCCTCTATGTCTCTGACTGGGCTGCCGCACAGTAGCTCTAGGCATGGTAGCAGCATCTGTAAGCCAGCTTCTCAACTGGAGCTTGAAAGTGGTAGAACAAAGTTGCCAAGTTTCAAGTAGAGTCGGTGGTTATCTTGGAACTGCGCTGGAGAACACAACCACAAATTATTTTGGCAAATAATATATAGTATTTATTTAGTCCAGCTCTCTGATTGCTGTTAAGGCAGTCAGCCAGCAGCATTAAGTGTTGTGACATCATTTTGAAAGGCAGTGTGCTGGTTCTGAAATGGAGTGGGATGTACTATGATTCATTATTAAAAAAAAGAGCTGTAGTCTGAACAGAGATAAAGCATATGACTGCATCATGGCTGAAAGCCAAAAAGAGAATTGTATGAATCAATCACACTTGCAGCATTATTCCCATCCCTTACTTCATAAGGCAGTGAATACCATCTTACTCATTTAGTGATATTCTGCAGCAGAAATAAGCTTTTGAACACTGAACAAGTAACTACTAACAAGTTGCCATAGTTCCGGTTGTTACTTTATCATCACTACTTACATGTTCAGTTTGCATACCTTGTCCCAGTAATCCTAGACAATAAAACCTTACAAAGGAAAGTACCATGAGTAATCATCCTCACAGTCACCCACTGAAAAGAAATCACTTCTGCCTTACCTTAGGGTAGATAAGTTTGCTTTAAAAATTATCTAATTATCTACATCTGTATAGATATATATATATGGAAAATCACGCATGTTGCCAAGGAATTGCTCAGTGGATGGATGCAGAGATGGTGGGGTTAAGGAATAAAATTCTGACCCGCCAGCATCAGCTGGACTAATCCCAAGGACAGCTGATGACTGACCCAAAAAGGTTGTTTGGATTAAAATACTGGGAATGTGCCTTGCATTACGTAGCAGTGAGGAAGAAGGTAGAAAAAAACAAGGTCTGAGAAATAGAAAGAACAGCTAACTAATTTTACCCACAAATCTCACACTGTTCTTGAAATGAAGAAAAAAATTATGTCTTAACTTAGAGGTGGATCACAAAGAGTCTCCTACTTTTTCACAGTAAAGAATTTTGAATCTGGGGTCACTTTAAAGACAATTGCCATGCTTTGAAAAACACTTTAACAAATAAAAGCCATAAAGATTTAGATTCCTGTCTGTCTTCCCAAGCAGGCTTGTTCATCTCTGTCAAACACCTTCCAGAAGGCTGAATCATCTTAGTAACCTGAACAAAATTGAGGCTGTCTTTAAAAAAGGGAAGTTTTCTGTGGAGGTGGCGATTCCAAGTTGGAGTTGTTGTTGCCTTGTAGTATACCTGTGGCAAGAAATCCCAGAAGGATTATTCTTATAGATAAATAAAGGCTTGCAGTATTTGACCTAATTCCTTGTGTGTGTGTTTTTCCTCTTACTAAAACAAAAATAAAAAAAATACAGGAAGCATTTCTGTTGCAGTGTGGAAAGGAATAGGCTTGTTCTGTGCTGAAGTTCAGCAAGAAAGGATAATTCAGCATTTTAAGCCTGATCAAGTACAAAGTTTTGTTAAACCACAACAGACAGTTTCAAAGAAGTGAGCAGGTGAGTGTTTAGATAGCTAAGATAACCAGGAATAGCTCAATAACCAAGTACCCCTTGGAAGTGTCTTCCCCAGGTACAAGGCAGTACTATTGGCACTCTAATTACTATGATGCAATTTAAACAACATGAAATGATGTTCACATGTTCTATAGCATCGCCTCTAACCTCATGTATTCCACATGTTTTCCCAGCATACGAATATTGGTTTTACCAGGTGTGTGCATGGGGGAGGGGAAGTTTCCAGGTTTAAGTTGAATTTTTGCAGATGTATAAAGAGTATCTTCTGCATCCTTTACCCGAGCTACCCTGTCCTTAAACTGACATTTCAGTGACTAAAGTTTAAACAACTCTTCTGCCTAATCTCCTTTCCAATAACACATCAGCAGTCCAAGTTTGTGTTCCAGTGTCCTGGCGTGAGCTACTCTAAGTCACATCGTGTTGGGAAAGGATTTGGCTCCATTGCAGTGAAACCCGGCTTACCAAGTGGGTAGGTTTAGGTCAGGACGATGACTCTCCACGCGGTTGCGTGCACGTGGTTTGAGTGTTTACAAACAGTGTCCCAGCATCCTCGGCAGCTGCCTTGACGCAGCCAGTGAGGACAGAGTTCTAGGAACGTCCCTAGTCCTCATGGACAGGGGAGGAGGGGGAAAGAAATTAAAAAATGCACAGTTTTAAGAACACATATCATAGTTTGGGTTTTGGCTGAGCTTTCTGCAGCTGTGTTGCATTCTAGACCGCTGGAGCCTTTGTCGAACGCCATTGTTTTTTTCCTCTGCGCTTGAGCACAGTCTGGGCTGTGTTGACGGGTTTGTCTGGAACAGACTGACCTGAAGTATGAGATGGGGGTTAAAGGAATTGTTGCAAAAGTTTCAAATTATTCTTGTGCCCCTCCTCCCATTTTAGAAATGTATAATTAATTCAAGACCCAAAAGTTTTTATGACAAAGCAGCTCTTTAGAATATAAGAATCCCACTGTAAATGGTTATATATTTTTTCCTTAATTAAGCATGATGCACTGCCTGTTAGGATACTAGAACAATTTCCTTTTTAAAGAACAAGAAAGAAATAATGAATCCTACTGGCTTTATGAGTAAAATCAAATAGCTGAAAGTCTTTCTTACTTAATGAGACATGTTGACACAAAGAGGCGTTGCTGTTATGAAAGCTAATACCACTGCAAGGCAAGTTTTGGATCTCCATTAGATGCAAGAAGCTTGGTTGAAATTTCTGCATTTACCCAACCAAGTGAATAATGCCACCAATCTGTTGCCAAAAAAAAAAACCCACCAAAAAAACCCCCAAAAAAACAAAAACAAAAGAAAAACAAAACAAACAAACAAAAAAAACCCAAAACAAAACAAAAAAACCCAAAAAAACCAAACAAACAAAAAAAAAAAGAGTGGGGAGAAGTGGATGCCTTGCAGAGATAAAATTTCATGATTCTGTGAAAATGCACTGTAGCTGCTCAGAAGCACCCAACTGACAACGTGTTTCATGCTTTGCCCTATGGACCTAAACCAAACCTGTCAGGCCAGTTCTGGTCTTCAGAGACACTTGAAGCCTATGCCCTGCATGTGCTGTTGGACCTTATTATCGGAGGTTCTAACGCTCCTTATCCAGTCCTGTGCACATTTTTCAGACTTTCTTAGGCAGTTTTGCAGGAAGCACTCAGAACATTGTGCAAAGCACATCACTTGCTTTACAAAATGAATCCTGAAATCTGTTTTCTCCTCACGGGGAGGAAGCAGTTGGTACAAATGCCTCTTCCATGTTCTGAATTTGTCTGGATGAGTCATGGTATTCACTGTCATGCAACAGACTAGGAAGACTCATCACAGATCTTGTTGTACACATGGCTTCTGCTAGCACTTGTATGTTCACATTGGTTGCTCCCATTTTATGTTGATAACTATTACAGCACTGTAATTTTGTAATTACACTGCAGTGGTTTCTTGCTCATGTGTCTTTTCATTTGCAGGACAACATGTTTTGTGTCGTATTCAGAATCTGCTTCTGTTTCAGAACCTTTTCCTTACCACCTTTCATTTTCTTTTCTGGCCTTTTTTTTTTTGACCTACAGTTCCTATTACTCTTGCACTAGAGCTGGGTAGCAGAAGGTAGCAAGCAAGAGTAAAACATGTGAGAGAGTATGTAACAAAGGCATTCCTGAGTTTGTGCTGACTATTTGTTCCTTCTCTTGCCACTTCTAGTGCTGTTAGATCAAAGGGTAGACATGAACCCTGGGCCTGATTCTGGCGGGAGAGTTTTGCCCTCAATTTCAGTGTCCTTAAGTATCTTTCCAGATTTGTCCCTTCGAATGAAAGACAACAACTGTTCATGCAACACTCACCCCCATTTCATGCCCCTGATGCTTTTTTTCATCTTTGTTTAATCTGTTTGTTCTTTCAGTGCTACTTCACTTGTGTTTGAAGTTACATTCTTTGAAGTTATAAAATTTTTATACTTGCCAAAGGACACAAAACTCTTTCAGCTCTTATGTAAGCAAAAAGGAGAAAAGAATGCTTGCATATTTTCTCTTGTGTGCAAGTAGCATTATTCTCCTGCTCCTGTAAATGAGGAAAAGGAATTGTTGCAGTAAAACAGGAGTTTGTACTGTTTTTCCAAAGTTAAAGACCACAGAAGTGAGGTATTTCCATGAAGCTTCAAGTGCATATACAGCTTAATAAAAGGAATGCCATTTATCCCTGAAAGAGAACATATGAAAGCTGGGAAATACATGGGACTCACCTCTTCCTGAGATATGGAGCAGTGTTGGTATGTGCGCACACATATTACAGATTTTAACATACTTTCTTTTCAGGTTGCCAAATTTTTGTTCCCTCTGCACTCCTTTGCTTGCTTTTCTATTTCATTTCAAGTCTGTTCAAAAAGCTCTTGAGTATTACTTAAATGGCAACACTCAAAAACATAAAAGCTGAACAACTGGAAAGGGTTAGATTTAACACTTACTCAATTTTGTATATCTAGTAGACATTTTGGGGGAAGGAAAATACATAGTAGTAGTATGTTTCCCATTCCAGGCACAGGTAGTTGCAAATGTATATGCCTCATACCTACGAGCAACTGAAAATACAGACCAAATCGGGAAAAACTCTCTTGATAATTATAACAATGAAACCCACACAAAACAGAAAAATACAGCCTTTAAGTAAGTTCTCTGTTGTTTCTATAGTGGTTTCCATACTCTACATGGAACATTTATTTTCCTTAAATAAGTTTAGACCTGTACTTTTCTGCTTCCCTGTAATCCTTAGTATGCAGAGCAGCTTCTGTAGGTGTGAGAAAGCAGTAAGAAAACCAAGAATTGTGCTGATCTGTTTTCTTTCTATTACTGTGTGTAGTGCCTGAGAAGTGAGAAACGAGGCAGAAAAATACAGATTTCTATCCATTTTTCCACTGTGTCTGTTGTGCAGTTGACAATACACTAAGTATAGGTGGCCTTTTTTCCCCCCAATGTCAGCTGACTCATGATCCTGCAAACGGCCATTTTCACAAAGCCCTATTAATTTTTCTTGGGCTTGCCAAGCTGTAACAGAGACACTTGGAGCAGTGAGGCACCTAGTCAGTCATATACTTTGTTGTACTGAAAAAGTAAAAAGAAAAGTAGTTTTGGGACTACTTTTTTTTTGGGGGGGGGAGGGGGGGGACAGGCAAAAGAAATTGATTAAAAGACTACAGTCATAGAAGCTAAAAATCTAATTTTTACTTAGAAACCCCAACTTTTCAAAGCAGTTGCAAGTTAATATGTATTTTGCTATAAAATGTGGACTCTAGCTGATGAGTAAGAAGTTACGCTTCTGGAAGAGTGAGTCGTAACTACTAACAGAATAGCTGCTTTTTCTTCAAACAACGAGCTGGTTGGAGATACTTTGTTGGACAAGCTGGAGCATGACTCTATGTTAGGATGGCAACTCTGATGCTTCTAAATATAAGGAGAGTGGATAGAGTGAAATTAATTATTGCACATTAGGAGGCACCTCATATCCCAGCCATGAAGCAGAATCCCACTGTGCTTGGGGCTGTACAAACATCAGCCATTTTTGTTCTTACTATTTAATTCAGTAAAAGAGGCAGAGAAAAGGGGTCTGGCAGCATACAAGGGGCCAGAGTGTTAGTAACTCTTGTTTATAGCAGAGGCAGGCAGCTCCCTTTCAAAAAACTAAATATTTGCAGTAAATAAAGCAAAGCTGCTATTAGTGCCTGCTCTGTGTATGTGTGTGTGTCAGAAGAGTTCCTAAGCAGCACTGCTGCAGCCTTTTCCCCAGGGTGCTAATGTTAATGAGCAGGAAAAACACGCAAAGAAGGAGAGAAAGGGTATAAAATTAATAAGGAACAACTGAGAGCCAAAGCACACAGAGATCATGCAATGTGGTACAAACCCTGCTGGAGTCATTCCTTTCTGTGCCTTTTTTTTCTTAACCCTAGAAGACCTACAGGAAAGCTGTGGTATAGCTGGGAACTGAACCCATATCTCCTAAACCCCAGTGCTTTACCCATGATACCCTCCTTCCTGCTCATTCAGAACCTTACTGATCGTTTTCTCTGCTTACTAAGATAACAGAAGTATCAATTTTAAGAAACAGAAACTAGACGCTTTTCACTTTTTTTCAGAATTTGGTTTTCAGTAGCATTTTCTGCTATTGACAACGTTCTGGTTTTGCTGCACAAACTTTCGGACTTCTAAATCAGCAGTGCTTATCCAAAACAACTCCGCAAATTAAAATTAAATAAATCTTCTCAGGGAAAAGGGTGACTTTTTTGTTCACTGCTTTGCAGCACATTTTAAACCCTCCACTCCAGTGAGAAAGGATGCAGGGAAGAATGTTATCTCCATTTTACTGGCACTGTAGGTGTCTCCATGTACCTCCAAACAAATAATTAAAATAATAATTAAAAGTAGTATGTTGTGTCAGTTAATCACAGTGTGTGAAACAGTTATGACATTTCTGTAAGTAGGTACTTCAGTTAACTCCCCTTAATACCCTTGATCCTCCTATTCATTCAGGCAAGATTTCCCACAGTCTGCAAACAGCTCATGTACATCAGCTCCAACCTACCACACAATTCCCATTTGATCTGTTTTTATCAATTAAAGGTTTGTCAGGGTCCACAAACCTTCATGTTGATATCACACTTGGTAGCAGAGCTCAAAGGACGGAAAAATACCAAAATAAAACAAATTTTAGTTACTTGTCAGAAATCTCTCTGCTGGAGATGGGATGCACAAACCTGCAGGTGACATTAACCACAGCACCATTCATAGCTTTCTGTTCAAGAGTCCGCCTTCATCTCCTAGACCTGAATTGGTAAGATTTAGTGTCTCTGGCCTTTGAGAATTCCTCTGCTGTGGGTCACAGTCATAGCTCAGCCTGCCTGGTTACATACTGCATTTAACCAAGAGCCTACCCTATTTAACTTCAGCACATTCACAGACTTGTGATACAATCCACGATGAGCTGCATTTGGAAATAAAATAAAATCCAATAGGTAATTTAGTTCATGCAGCATCTCTGGATGCTGGCAGATGCAGCTGACCGTGAAGGACAGATGGATTTTTCCCTGCCATGTTTAGAGATACAATAGCACTGCAAACTACTTTGGAAAAAGATGAAGCAGAGCATTCGGACTTGCCTCCTGCAGTTGCTCCTCTCCCCATAGCAGTTTGGAGGTTCAGCCAGACGAGCCCCATGAGGCTCACGTGCACGTGGCCACACTGTTTACAAGCACCCTCCCAGGTGTCCCCAGGCACCACTGGGTGCCACACTGCAGCTTGTGACAGCTCCTGTTTCTCACCCACAGTCTTGGCTGCTTGTAGCAGTTGTGGCCAAAGGCAGGGCTGTGATGGGCTGTGGAGCCTACTAGCTTGTTCAGGTTTGCTCATTTTACATTTAAGCAGTATTCACGCCAGGGGTTTAGAGCAAGGTCGTCCACAGTGCCACAGTGAGTCAAAAATAGAAACTTCATTGCTCGATAGCGTAGTAGCACTGGGGATTGCTAGCTAGATGTACACACAACAGTGAGGAAGGTACTTTCTGCTTTCCAGAAACGCTACTAAGGAATTCGGTAATGTTTACAGTACGGCAGGATTTCAAAAAGCCTGTGGAAATGAATGGACACTTTTATTTTTCCATTTCCCACTAACAAATCAGGGACCACTTCTTGTCCAGGTTTAAGAGATGGGGCTCAACAAAACACAAGGAGTTTCAAGCAGCTAGTATTTAAAACCAGAGTTGTATTATCACTCAGAGAAGACTGCCTTGGTTCTGCTTTGTTTTAGCAGGCCACTGGCGTACAGCAAGAAAGGGGGTTGAACAGCTGTGTGTTGCAGCTTTAAATGGCCTCCCATAGCTGAGGCACAAAGTGACAAAGCCTGTTTCTTTCCAGCTGCTCAGCTAAAATTGTATTCACTTACTTTTGCTACTCTCCTCACCAGTTCAGAGTTCAAGGATTCATATATCCACTGTACCTTGAATTCAGATAACAAGATATAACTACATGAAGGGAAACAAACAGAAAAGTTCCTGTTCTTCAAAGACGAGCACTTTTTCTGTACTCATTCCTCTGTTTTGTTTCAGGGTGTGCGCAGTTTATTTTTCTCCTTTTGTTTTACTCTCCCTCCCCGCACCCCCCCCACTCACCCTCTGCTGCGTGCACACCCTCTTCCAGCCGCCTCTCGCTTGCCTGACCGAGAAATGCAGACTCAGCAGGGACTGGTAACACTTTAACTCTTTGTCCTATTCTCAGCTCTCCCAGGAAAGGTCAAAGCAAATGAGACTTACAGCTGCACTTGAAACAGAGCTGCTATAATGGAGAGGCACATTGATCACAGACTGTCCCCCCTGTTGCATATTTTTGGTTTCATTTTTTTTTTTTCTTGGAGCATATAAAGTGCGTGGCCAGCGTGAGATTAAACTTTGCATAGGTTTGGGTGGCTGGACCAGCTCATTTTTTGTTAAGAGGAAATTAAAGACTCTTGACTTTGGTTTGTACTGGCCATATCATGCAACTTCTACTGATAAACAGAAATAATTTAGGAGCTACTTCCTCAAATGCCTGAAACGTGGTCTTAATTTCATCAGTGCAAAGCCAGCAAAAAGCTATTACAGACACGAAGTCTCTGTTATGTGTCTTTGAAGTCATTTTGGAAACTCTGGCAATATGCCCTTATACAGTTCTTTTCCCTAAGAGCCACAGTTTTGCATTGTGTTCTGGGACCATGTGGGCTCCAATTTTAGTGAGTTAGGGAAGAAAGGAGTTCCATTTTTCTTGTGAACAATTCAGCACTGCCATTTGCTAACACTGAAAGACGAACCTGCAGGAGCACCATCAACATGAGCAAACGTCCATGTGTGCCACGTACAGGAAAAAGGTTCCCACTTGCCCTTCAAACACCCCGCTGCGGTGTCTCGGGGCTGTGAGGGGTGCGCGCCAGCCAGGCGCTGGCACTGGTTGGCTTAGCGACATCGCACCAGCGCCAAGCCTTACCTCTTGGCTTTGGCACTCCAGGTCATGCTGGTGTCTCACCACGTGCTTACACGCACATGGCAGCAGTGTTTACAAACATGACCCCAGAACTCTTACGGGCAGTTATGAAAGAGGCAGCGAATGCCACATCCCGCGCGCCAGGCTGACCTAGATCGCTGGGAACGAATAGGGAGGCGCTCGTACCAACACAGGCTCTGAGAGGCGTTCACAGCAGATGATTTTGCCCCCAAACTGTTTTGAAGTATCATTGCCACCATGAGAGCGTTTTCCACCGTAAACTAAAAATAGCTACTATTAACTAGCAGGAGTGGCGGGTAAGTGATTCAGCAACTCGGCGATAGAAGTGACTGTATTCTTCAGCACCCTAAGTCTGTTTCTGCGTTGAACTAACTCGGCACATAAAATTTTCACAACAGGAAGGAAATGCAAAGCTGGCTTACTTTGGCTAAAAGAAAAGAACACTGTATGATTGTGTAGTTCCTGATTGACAGTTCCTTTTTTATTCCTTTATTAACACTTGCACTCAGGCACTGATGAATGCTTTGCAGTCAGGCTGTGACTGTCCATTTAGGAAAAAGATGTCTTAGTAATTTCAAGTGAAACACCTGCATCTACAAAATATGAATAGCACTGTATGGCTGATTTGGTTTTTTGACATGGGCCTTAAGAAAAAAAAGCAAAGCTGAAACGCTGATTCAGCAAACAAAGCACTGAATGCTCAAATGTCAAATGTCCATGTTCTGTCTTCACATGTATATTTTTTACAGTACATATCCACTGAAAAAAAGAAAGCATCCCTTCCTCACCCTTGAAGCTCTTCAAAGAAGTTTCTATTGTATGCCAAAGTACTCCAAAGCAGTTTGCTTTCTAGAAGTTAGCTGTTTATAGTAAAGTGGAGTACTTGATCTAACAATTAGTTTTTGACAGATTCTAGCATTCTTGACGTTGTCTCAGAAATACACATATGGGGAAGAAGACAGGTAATGTAACCGTGAGTGATTGCTTAAGATAATCAGTTTTCTTGAAAAAGCTGCTAAATGAGCAAAAATAACCCATCCTTGTTAAAAATCACTTCCAGTTTTCACTTTCGGAATCAAAGAATTTAATCTCAGCTTTGCAAAAGCCTCCTAAATGATGAAAAAATTATTTTTTCCCTCCCAGATAGAAATTTTGAATTTTCAGAAGCAGATAAGATGGTAGAAAGATGGTAGTTCTATTTTATATTAGTTATTGTAATACATCTCAGTGTTTGTAAATATCATAATGATAAAGCCTGTAGGAAAGACACTCTATGAGCCTCTCCATGCCTCTTCTGCAATACAGTTCAATCCCACTACTGAATAAAACTTTTTTAAGTATAAAGCTAGTTCATAGATATCATCTTTTCCAACCATATCCATGGCAGCTCTGCCTTAGAGTTGTCAAAATTCCTGCAAAGTTTCTTCTCTATGTAAATGAAGCTGACATATGTTTGCTCTGGCTTGGTCACTAACTCATTTCATGTGATCTCTGATAGCTCTAACCTGAGCTGGGGAACTGCCCTGCAGGTCAGCCCCTGACCCATTGCCAGTTTTGTCCAGTCTCCTAACTATTTTTAATCTTGTATTTAGAATGTGAGCAAATGTACTTGATCAGTTATTGATGTCTGTTCACTGCTTAATATTCATTACAATGTTCATTACACTGTATATAATAGACCTAGAAATAAGAATGGAAGTACCGGAAATAGGTCACTGCTGTGTTCCTATTTTAAGAGCTCTTTGTAGCATTTCTCCTGCCTGAGGAAAGCAAATCCACCTTACTGTGAAACTGTACAAGTATGGGCAGAGTGGGAGAATTAGAGCCTTAGTGTAAAATCATCCCTTAATGTATATAGCTTTCCTCTTGGGTACATCATTGTACATCCTTTGGAGTCTTTCTTCAGAAACCCTGAAGCACTTTTTAAATTGTTCTGAATCAGAAAGTACTGAGGTTTACAAGGACTGGATTATTAGTGTTTAAGATGTCTGTGGGCTTTACCAGTACATTTAACTTAACCAGTGTAAGGTCTATACAGATACACAAATTCTGTCTGGTGAGTCTTTGACTCAGAGAACCTTCTTATTGGCAGCATTTATAATATTTTCTTACATTATATGAAGAGCTTCTTTTAGTCACCCAGTGAAGAGAATATAAGGGAAGAAGTGCTGCTTATGATGAAGTTTATTTTATTCAATGCTTTTAGTTGGGGGCAGGAGGAAAGGGAACAGTGTAAGATTACCATTGTATGTTACGGGGTGAATACTGCCATTGTGTCAGTTTAGATGAGTATCTCAAAACAAATACAGACTCTGTCATGGGTTTGTCCTCCAGGTAAAAAAGCAGTGGAAATCTTGTTTAACAAGTTCAGCAAAAGGCACACCTAAAGTTTAATTATGTCTTCAGATGCATGGGTGCAAGTCTTACTAAAGAGTTTTACTCAACTCCCAGAGAACAGCCTTAGGAATTTTGATTTTTCTTATACTTAGATGGATTGATCTACAGTTGTGACAGCACACAGTTTGGGGAAGAATATCCCTTGGCATAATAAACAACTACTCCCAGCCACAGCTCTCTCTGCCACCCAGGTGTGCAGGAGAGCAAGAGATTATTCACCAGTTCATATTTTTCAGTCAATACTCCTCTTCCCTCATTCCTCTAAAAAGCCAATCTACCTGAAAAGCAGGGGAAGATGGAGAAGAGATGAAACAGCACCTCTGGTATTTACCTGAAGATTTTGTATTGATGTCTCTTGGAGCTGGGAATCTTGGATAGGCTCTGAATTGCACATTCATTGTGCTCCAAAAGTTGAAGCACTGAATGAGGCAGTGAGAGGACTTCCTGACCTAGGAGGTAGACAGACAAGGGTCAGATTGTTCCTCTGTCTCACTCATTGTTTTCTCAGCAGAAGATGGTTCTTTAACACACCAACTGCTTACTGGTTTTGTGCACAGAGAATAAAATGTACAGAACACCTGCTGGACAGTACATTAAGTTACACTAACAACTGCCCGCAGCACTCAAAGGCAAGGTGGGAACATGCAACGGGCCTCCAAAATATATGTTCAGCATAAACCACTGGCAGAAAATGTTTCCCATCACCCTACTTAAAAACATAACAAGTCCTGTAACTTCAAGAGTCGCAAGAACTATAATATGTGAAAAAGAGAACAAAAACAATTAAAGGAACAAGGAGCATTTCAGATTTTTTACAGTACTGGGGAATGTGTGGGGAAAAATGCCTGGAGATGTTCTTAGGAGAGCAAGAAAATCCCAGCTTATAGAGTGAGTTTAAAAAAACAAAAGATGGCTGAGCCATACCAGCAATGGCTCTTCTTCATGTTCACAGGATTAAACCAGTGGGGTGCCGAGGCTCCTTCCCATGTCTTTCAATCCTACAAGAAACTACTGTGCTTTGCCCACCAGCCTGACGTTGGCTGTGGCTAACCTCCAAAGTTTCAAAATATTATGAAAGCCCTATTTCTAGTAGTCAAGTTATATATCAATGAAAGTAAGCAGCTGCATGTATTTAACAGCCAAGCTGCAGAAACTCTGATGTATGAATTCAACAGAAGCAGCAAAATCAGACCTTCTCTTCTACTCAGGTTTCACTATCCCAGCAGCCTTTTTTTTCTTTTTCCTAATTTTTTGTCCTTGCTGTAGGTCCACAAATGTTGAGTATGGTTGTCTCAAGAATGGCAATTTCCACGGAACTCCATGCAAAAGAATGTCATGCTTCAGTGTAAAGTTTTGATGTGGAAATTTTGGGTTAGTTTAATTTTGAGGGGAAGAGTGGCCAGTATCTTTCCTTTGTGAGCTCCTTTTTGGCCTGTTCAAACTTGCTTGCACACTTATCCAGGAAAATTCTCATCAGGATATACTAAACAGTCTTTCCCTGTACCAGTGCACAGTAGTGAGAAAGATGGACGAGCTGTTCCTAAAAGTTGTATGAAATAGTCATGGAAGAGACCGTTTATTCCATCTTCTTCTCCCAAGTAGCGAAATCGTAAAACTGGCACTTTTGATAAATAGGTGGATAATCTGCTCTAGAAGACCTCTACTAGTAGAGATTCTGTACTCTTCCAAGTCTTCTCATTTTGATGAACGTTTTTTCCTTTTGGACAGATAAAGCATTCCAGTTGAAGCCCTGCCAAAGCTTAAGAGAGAAGCAACTTAATGTCTGACAAAGCCACAAAAAAGAGCCTGTGCAAAAATTGCCTTATTTTCTCAAAGAGGTTGACATAACTGCTCAGCTTGATGTTCATTCTAACTCCAGGAACTCCTGATCTTCATTTAGTGTTTTTTGCTCATGATTGTTCCTGCCTTGAGACATTGCCCTTGGGTTACCAATACAAGAAACCCCAGAAGAACTTCAGAAAAAAAGCTAGTGTGTGAAACAGAGAAGTTGGTGTCACCGAGGAGGAGGAACTGCATAGTGGGGGATCTTAAGTAATTGTACATTTTTGTGAGGGTCTGGTGATCCATTAGAATGTGAACTTCTTGGTCAAGGACCATGCCTGTGTTATCTGGGCACACTGCTACTTTTCTGTGCTTAATGCAAAGAGTTCCCTGCAGAAGATCTGGACAATACAATGAACAGCTTAAGTGTAGGCACTTGCTAAATGTGGCAGTAAAGAGAAGTGGGAAAAACAGATGCAATGCAGTACTTAATCTTAGTAGTATGTATGGCTGTGTTAAGCTGTAGTGAATGAAGACAGAAACATGTTTCAGAGAATGCGAAACACTAGAAAATATTACTCTTGAGCTATAGTGCCAGAGGTGAATGGTTTGTCCATGAGAAGATCTGAACTCTCCTCTGTCTTGTTCCAGTGGCATTTTCAGATGAAATTTGCGAATTTTGAGTGTTCCCATGTATTCTGACTCTAAATACAATAGCTTGTGCTGGATCAGGGCCTCCAAACAAGCAGCACAGAATGAGGGAGCAGAAGTAGAGCACAGTGAAAACAACTCTTGAGTGTGAGCTAGATAACATACACTGAAGACAGAGAAGGGCTCTGAGGCTACCTTTGGCTCCCTAGCACAATTTGAAGAAAGACAGTATTTAAAGAAGGTAGCAGCCAACATATTTCAAATTACTGAAAGGAAACAAAGACAGGGGTGTGCTTAATCTAGGGACTTTGCCGTCACAGCCTGTCACTTAAGCAGGTTCCTTTGAAAGTAGCAGACATTTCTGTGAATTAGGACCACATCTAGGCTTCTGCCTCCTTAAGGATACAATCTATAGGGGGGTTAAGTCTCATCGTTTTGGCTATAAGCTGGAGGCTATCTGAATGTATTACTGAATGATTCTACATTTCTCTGAGGCATTTGCCATTTAGCAGACCACGATAAAAACAGACAATTGTTTGCTTCAGTGAGGCACCTCTCAGCTGCTGCTGGCTGTTTCCCTGTGTGCTCCGTCCTCTAAAGACTTCACCACAGTATGCCCGAGAGTACTGCTGCAAAAACAGAGTCCAGAATATTTCCTATCAGGAACATGTACAGGCTGTCCATCTACCCCAAGAAGCTATTTTCTTCATTTGTTCGTTTCTGCAACGTCCCAAAAAGTTGTAGTTTATGCCACCAGCAGCAAGTGTGACCACTTCCACAGTTCTTTGTAAAGCAGTGGCATGAACTGTTAAACTATCTAAAAAGAGCAAACAAGTGTTGGGGTTTTTTCAAAGATTAGATTGAAGGAACAGGAAAAAGCTCTCTCCTGTAGTTATTTCCTTTTGTTTCTAGTTTTAATATTTAATGAACATGTGATATTGTTTTAAGCTAGTCCTGATGGTCTTGTGAAGTTAGTATTTAAAGCAGATGGCTGCAGTGCTTTAATAAGATGGTTACTATAGAAACACAGCACTGTGAAAGCAAGAGTTTCTGTTATGCATGGTTCCCTCACTAAACATTTTAAAGACTCCTGATCTACATGCAGCAGGCCCAAAGAGGACTAAGAAATGGAAAAGAGAGATAATATGCCTGGAGTATTTACTTCAGCTGGGGTCCACTTAAACCTAGCTGGATAGCTAACATTTTTGTGGCTTGCTAAAGAGCTGCTTGAAACAACATGAAACATGAGAAGAGAGATAAGCAAAAATATTGATGGAAGAGATGACTGTGGGCAGGAGACAGATAATTTCAGTTATCTTTTTTTAGAAGGTGATTTGGACTCAAACATTAACACAAACGAATTTAAAAACACAAAACACTCCCAAACAGTTAGCTAATACGCCCAAATATTTACTTCATAATCCTTGGGCTTTTTGTTTACTTCATTCTTGCATATCTAATGTTGCCTATCAACACACTTGTTACAGCCTAAGGCATGGGTAAGGACACATCCTGTACTTTCAAGGATTTGGGCTTTTTATTACTGCTTCTGGTTTTCTTTATTTTGCCAGAACTGTTTTAACCTGAAAGTACCTAAATTCCTCTGTATGTGCCAAAGCATTTTATAGGCTATGACACAGACTTTAGAAATCCTTTTAAAATGTTAATTATATATTTGAATATGATCTGAACTAATTTAGGACATTCAAGGGGGTAAATAGCAGTCTTTTTGAAAAGGTTATGGGTTCAGTGTGCAGAACTGAGCAGGAAAGTGACACGTCATCTGATTGTGTCCTTCCCTCCAGGGAATTTAGAAGTACTTTTCAGCAGTCACAGAGGGTGAGTACATGGAGATACTGGTTGTAGAACTGTAGAAACTATGAAGCAAAGAAGGTTTCAAAGAAGCACTGGATGTAAAGATAGCACTTGTGAGAAATAAACATCCTTTCATACAATCTGGGCATCCTGCAGAAACTCCTGTCTTGCACTATAGTCAGTAACAGTGCTGACCTGGACTAGGTTCAGAGGGAACTGGAGAAAACTCAGGCTTCTTTGTTTTATCCTTTCCTTGTTTCTTTCTGTTCTCCTAAACTCAGCAGGTGTTTGTGCTTGCATGTTTTTTGCTTCCCTCCACACTTTAAAACACCTAAACTGGTCAGTTTCAGTTGCAGGGTTTGCCTCTGTTAGGGAGCTTAAACACATTGTCATTTCAAAAGCAAGAAGGGAAAAAAAACCTGTGAGAAACGCTCAACTAATAGGGTTTTCCTCTACCCCAAGACTTGAATTCTTTCATCAGTTCCTGTTTCTGTATGGTCATATCTGATTCCTTCACGGGTTTTTTCTATGACTTAAAATTTTCAGAGAAGGAAAACCGTGTGTGATCTAAAACACCTCCTACTTTTCTGCCTTGTCACTGTGACCCTCACCACCGTCATCCTCTACACACCAGTCAAGGTACATCTTACCTACTTTGCTCTGCCCTTTAGTTTCTCTTCTTCCAAACATTCCCATTTTATACCCCATCTCATTTATGAGGCTTAGCCTACCTCATTGCTTCTTGTATTTCGCTCATGCCTGTGAAGTATTACTGTGAGCAGCACTGCCCACAGCTTTGCAAGTTTAACAAGTCTAGAAGTCAGAGGTATTCCCTGCTCTGCTTTACATACTGTCTTCTTTGGTTTAGATGTATTTAAAATGCAGCAGTAGAGCTATTGACAGATACTCAGAAACAGGTATCAACCCCTTATCATGACGCTCACTGTTTTAAATAATTCTTGAGTATAGTATTCACTCTCTGAGGATGAGGAAGCTCACCCTCAGACTATTGCCCCATGCACTTACAGGTACATTAAATACACAGGCACAGCACACAAAAACAGACATCTCTGTCTCTATTTTCGTAACAGGAATATTTTTAGGCATGACAGACACTACGAAGGAACTCTGGCTGGCTGCACTCAGGATAGATGGGGCAGGCTGTTTTAGGTTATTACATAGCAGTTCTTAAAAAAGAAAGCTTTGTAACTTGCAGGCAAAAGCTGAGGGAAATCTGTCCCTCAGACACCAACAAAAGGAGCTCTAGGGGAACGGGTAGCCCTGTGGTCTGTATGTAGATTTAGCTCTGGATGCGTTCGGTGTCCTCAGCAGGGCTTGCATGATCCATGAGCACCTGTTTCCAGTCCTGGCCTTTGACTGCTGTTCCATGTGGGATTGTAGTCCCTGTACTGAAAAGCCTTTTTTCCCTTTTCCTTTCATTAAAAAGAACATGAACATGAGTGCCTTTCCATGGTGGTGATTAATTAATCTCACAAATAATGTCACTGATTGCAGTGAGATCACATGTGAAAACTTAATGCATCCATGGAAGAACTCACTCTGTAGCCCTTTGGGAAGAAACATATAACAGTGAGGGGAGTCAAAAGGACATTTATATCCTTCCAGTGTCTAACAGGAAGCCCTCTAGCTCAGCAGAAGCCTGAAGACATGCCTGTGGTACATAAATAGCACATAAATATTTTTTGTCTAATCTGTTAATTATTTTTAAGCGCAAATACTAGGTAGAGGTGCAAAGCTTGGAAGGGCATTGAGTGAGATAGAGTAAAGTTGGGAATATCCTTGCACCCTAGACCTTAAAGTTCTGCTTTTATGGTAGACTATAAGAGTCAGAAGAGGCAGAAAGCTCTTTGTAGGAAGATAACAATAGCAAAAAACCCCCAAACCCATGTTTAGTATGGCTTGCAATAGGAACATTCTGTCACTTGTCTATGGTGGCAGTGTCTTATTCTTCACACAAGCAGAAGTAGAAAAAAAAGTCTGGTGATCACAGCCTCTGGGAGATTATCTCATAGCACTATCTGGGTTAGTCCTGAAGGGCTGGAAACCTTTTACATTGATGCAGTCATAATTAAATGTGATCCCACTGCATTTGTGGAATTAACTAATCACCAGTATGAGTAAGGGGCTCACAAGTCAGCCAGAAGTTACTGTGGGAAAACCTCTGTGGGTTAAACGGAAAACTGTTGAGAAATGTTGATATTTAAATGGCAAACACAGTAGCTCAAGAACATGGGGAATAAGCAACTCTGCTTCTAACATTTCCTGGCATATGACAGTTTTGATAAGGGGATTACTCTAAACAAAATTCTCAGTCTCACGTATGTTCATAGCTTTAATTAGACCAAGCGTAGATGGAAATTCACAGTCTGCTTAACCTATTTAAATCTCTCTGATATGTTCTCTTTGCACACCTGTTTGAAATAAAGTGTGAGTGGAAAGAATAACCTCATGGTGCTCTTTCAGGCTTTTAGTGTGCAAGATAGGTGGCTTTGTCTGCCTGAGTTGCCTTAGTTCCTTAGTATTTAGAGTATTTTTTAGTAGACAGCTGGGATCTGTGTGTGGAGAATGCTTGTTGGTGGGTGCAGGAGGAAACTGCAAGGAGCAGGCTACAGGAGGATACTGTATAATTTTGGAAAAACTATATGCAAGGGGGCTGAAGATCCTTACTACAAAATAAAAAAATCACTATTGTGTGGTAAAATTAAAGTGACAACTGACAGATGCCAGCATCACAAGGATTACGCAGCTGTACCCACCACACCTATCAGCCTGACCAAGGAGACCACAACCCACAAGCCATGTTCTGAATTACAGGGGTTGCATATGTGCTGACACTCTTTTTAAACCAAAATTCTAAAAAGACATTCTCACAAGAAGATGAAACCACATGAGAAGACTCTTGATTTATTAAAAAAAAGAAAAAAGTATGCTCTGTGAAAGTCCCTGCCACACCCCCATTAAAATGGTGCTTTTTTGAACTTCATTCTAACATTCACTGAAGTGAGTGCAACAAATCTGATTTCAGTGATCTTGGGATCATATCTGTAAGTTTATTAAGCAAATGCTGACCAAGTGCCCAGGTGTAAGGCTATGAAGAACTACATCAACTTTTCGTAGAAAGCTTTCATTAAATTCCTACCTGAATTGTATTACTAATGAGCCCACCAACCTTTGGGATCAAAGTTTCTGATGATTTATATTTTAGCAGCAAGCTTGCCTGAACACTTGAGTATTCTGGGGTTTTTGCCTGCTGACTTCTTCCCTTCTCCCTCCCCCTTATTTACTCTGTTCTTTTCCTATCAGAACGTGCCACTGTACTGTACACGGTGCAGTTACATTAGCATTTATCTGATGGAGCTGAAAGCCTAGATCTTTCTCTGTAACTTTTGTGAGCCAAGCTTTAAAAGCTTCTCCTTCTCCTCCCCCTCCCAGATCCCTTCAGGGAAGAAGCAATATGAACAAGAACACGCACAGATCTCTCAAGAATACAAATTATGTTCTGAACAGAAAGTTGGCTCATGCATGTCAATTGCTTGTTATAAAGAATAAAACATTCACCTATAGTTAACCTTTAGAGGGAATGGAAAACACAAAGTTATTGCTTGCTATATGCTTTTTACTGAAGTGGCAACTGGCAGGATGAACTGTGAAGGGGGAAAAAAAGGTTGCTCTAGAGGATCCTGGGAGAGTAATTTTGTGCCAGCAGAGAGGAAGTCTTGCAGCAAAGGACAAAATTGATTTGTTGCCAGGGTGTGCAACATGGGAAGAAGAGACATGCTCAGCAGTCATGCTTAATTGTCCTTTTTATACTCACTGCACTGTGTGTAGTCAGGAAAAAAAAAAAACAACCCAATCCTGAGTCAAATAATGCAAATGCAGAGGAGTTTGGCCTGCCTGATCCAATGGACCTGCTTAAGCTCGTTGCTTATGTGTGTCACTAAAACACCTGTGGTTTTGGTCACTAGGAGATGTACCATGAATTATTTACCATGCTTGTTTCTGGTGTATCTATTAGTAGGTGCTTTTTCAAAATGCTTTTGCTTTTTCATTTTTGCCCTCTCTTGCATGTTCTCAAAGCAATAGTGTCTTCAGAGAAGGCTGCATTGGCCTGTAGTGGAACAGTTGTAAGCCTGTCACTGTCATTAGACAGGATCAGCATACTCCATGACTTACTAATGTAAATATATGAAAAAGTACAATTAGGAGGGCAGAAGAAATGGAAATTGCTTTGCCAGAGTGAAAGCATCAGAGCTGATGGACAAGGTAGTGAAACAAGCTGCAGAAATCAGGTAAACATTTTTTATGAAAATGCAAAAACACAATTAGAATACCTAAGATTGACTCTTTTTTTGTCCTCCAATATTAATAATAAACTGGACCTCACTCACTTCTACCCTTGCCTCAATTCCATGCTGCTCCACACTGTTAGGGAGAACAGACTCACACCCTTCACACTGAAGTGTTGTGCTGTAGTGTTGTGCATACATGGCAAGGTCCAAAATATCCACTACAGTTTAGTGGATAAAATAAACTTCTTAGGGCACTCTAGAAGCTACAGATGAGTACTATTTTTTTTTTAAATAGAAATATTTCCTTGGGATTTCTCTTGTTCCTGTGTATGGGTATAAAGTTCAGTTTCATAACAGAAGCCGAAGGCTTATCTATTCACAGTTCAGACCCAAGTGGGAAGTTGACATGTGAGGTAATTTAGTAGTCTAGATCTTGACCTGATGATGTGTACCTCAAAAGCCACGAGGAGCAGTTCATCTCCACACTTGCTCCAGACACTCACTTTCCTGACAGAGAGAGGCTGATGCATAACTGTAATACTATCCATGGTGACAGTCAGGTGATGGGGTTGTGGCTGGCATTGCTCAGGTCTTTATATTACTCTTGACTTATGGCCACCTTCTGGAGGTGAAAGCAGAGCACTTGAGCCAGGCATCTGACTAGACCACCGGGATGTCAAGGGGTGTAGGAACTACATTAAATCATACCTTGTTTGTTTGGGCTGGAAAGTGTTAAACAAGGACATTTCCTTCTTTGGGAAATGGGTACTTGTAATAGAAAGTTATTTTTAGTCACTCTGTGACTCCAGGAGTTGATACATAGAGCCTTGACCTGTCTGCTGATAACACATCACCTCATTTGCAGCTCCACTGTTGACGTGTGCTCCACTGTGTCCTTGCTTGAACCTGCCAGGCACCGTGTGGTGCAGTTGTCATGGCATTGTCTGAAGGATTAGGCTGCAGCAACCAGGTTGCTACCTTTCAAATCGATGCAGAAACCCCAAATAAACTCTCAGTAGCAACACATCTTAACAGGAACACTTGAGGGACAGGCTGACATGTGTGTTATATCAGGAATATCAGGAATGGTACCATTTCACAAGAGTGCATTAACAGCCTCACTGTGCTAATGCCATTGCTCAGACCTAGAGCCAAAACTCAACCAGTATGACTCTGCTGAAATCAGGGGAGCTACCCTGATCCACAGCAGCACAACTGCTGCCCTCATCTCCTCTATTTCTTGCAAAATTACCAGATATTTTTGGACAAAGCTAACAGGGCATCCTTGGCAAGTGTTCAGCCTCCTTATAAAGCTTGTCACAAACAGCCAGTGGCTACCCAACAGACTCCCTTCCTCCTCTCTGCCAGGTTTGCACTGCTGCCAGCACAGCGCCACATCCATCTGGACAGGCAGACAAGTCACTGTTTGGAGGCAGCCCTGGTGCCTGTCCACGAATTGGCGCAGGGATGGCATGGCGGCGTGCCGATGGACTGGAAGCCTTCCGCTGGGAGTACGCGCGTCACCTCTGTGGCACGCTTGACATCCCTTGGCCTGAGGCCCACAGCCTGCAATCCCGAGTCAATGCTCACACGAGGTTTGTCACCCAGCTGACAGTGTAGTGACCTTACTCCAGGACACAGATTTGGTTCCACGTGCTGCAGAAAAGATACCGTATAAGCCATTTGATCATTTTGAATGGGGCCTTCACAGCACATCTTATGAACTAACTAGATGAGTAAATTCATCCTCCTGTGGTTTTGCCTGTATTTTTGCCTCACCAGTGACCTTTTTTTCATTGTGTCCATCCCTGTTACCACTTGATCACACCACACTAGCTCTCAGAAGGAACAAAGTACAACTGTCATTCACAGAAAGCTGAAGTTCACAATTTTGTTAGATTAGTTTTAAAAGAAAACAGAAAATCTTATTTCTTATATTATTTCTTGCCTCTATAAACTCTTTTTCACCTCTTGCTTGCTCTGTTCACTTTCTGCAAGTTGAAAAATATCACTGCTTTTGTAATATCAATGCTTTTGTAACCTTTTTCTTCCACTATCCAGAACCTCTTTTTTCATATCTAGCCTTCTCCATTTCACATTCTCACTCATCCCTTCTTGCCCTCCTTTAGGATCCTTCCTTTGATCTCAATGCTTTTTTTCCCAAAGAAGGCCAGACATCTGAATAATCTAACCAAGGTCTGCATCTGTATCTGGATACACACAGCACTCTCCTTACTCAATTCTTGGCAGCTGCATGCTCCCAAAGCACCTACACATTTTCTGCCTGTGTGTCTACCCTGCTTCCCTTCACATCCTTCAAACTTCTCTCTTCAGTTCCTGCGACCAAACTTGTAACTATCTTCAACTGTTTTCAAAACAGTTCCCTTCCCAAATTAAAAATTAGGAAGGGACTTCTTCTAGCACATTCCCAGCTTTCTGTCCCTTTTAGTTTTAAGACTAAAGTTCCAGCCTTTCATGTGTGTGTGTCACTTTACTGTGTGTGAAATGTTCTCTGGGAAAACTTGTTGACCGGCACAAAACTCCTACCCTGCAGTTGCATGAGTTAGCGTGCATTAAAACAACACAGAATTTTTCTAAACTGCACTACCTATCTGCGCTATCCCCTTCTGAAGTATTGCTCTGGGCTTTACTTCTGATTTACTTTCCCCAAAACATTACTTACCAAGCTTCTCTCCATAGAAGACAGGAAAGCTGTAAATCCAAAGTACTGTCCTCTAGCCAGTCAGATTATAGTAATCTCTTGCTCAAAAAGGCCTGCTCAGTTTTACTTCTTACCTTCTCACCCCTCTCTGTGAACCCAAACAGGGAGTGTCTTCCATGAACCTGTTCCACTTGCCTCCCAAGGATAACCCCCACAGAGCTCCCACATAACCCCCACTGGGGATTGCAAGGTCCAGGACTTGACTACTGTCCAGACTTGTTTAAAATAACCCTTCTCTGTTGTGTACTCTCTACTTCCAGTTCTTATAGATCATGTTCCCTAGTGTCCTCTGACTTGTGGTTAAGGTTCTGTGTCTGACAGCTTTCTGCTGTTTGGTTTGAATGTATTTCCCTTATCCAGGAATACCAGCAACTATTCTGCTCATTACCACAAGCTATTGCAGTCATACATCCCTATTGTGACTAGAAAAATATATATTAAGCTATTTTTCCAGCAAAGGGAATAGTATAGGATGATACTGTGCATATGCACATGTCCATCCCCCACAAAGGAAGTCTGATGCAACTGCTTTCAGCCATCTATGACAGATTTAGTGCTCCAACTGTTGCGAAGATCAGAAGCTGAGAAAAGGAAAAAGACCCTTGTAAACATTCCAGCAAGGGAACAACAAATGCATAACTTCACATATTATTGAACACCAGAGGACCATCACAGGAGAGAGCCCTTAAACATGTTCCAGCCACAGGAAAAGCTTCCTGTGAAGCAGGCGAGTTTCACTGCTGAAACTCTCAGTCACCCAAGCAAACCCAGGGTAATCTTAGTCTTCCTGAGGTTTGGTGCTCCTGAAACTACCTGCTTTGAAAGGATGCTGTAGGTCTCAAATCAGGAATAGTTTCCACTACAGCCAGAATAATTTAACATTTGCATTTGAGCTCAGGAGTACCAAATATTAGTTCACAGCATGTGTTCTTCATGCTCAGAATACAGGTAACGGTAACAGTACTGAAACCCCTGGAAAAGACCTTACCTCATAGGTTCACACTTGGTTCTAAAAAGCTCTGTAAGTAACTCAGGATAACGATAGGTATGTACTGATTCTGGAGGAATCAGCCTGCTGGGGTCATTGATCTACTAATCCTCATGTCATAGCACTTCTACTTCTTCAGCAATGAGGTTTCTGTATAACCTGCTCACTGCAGAATAATCCACTTCAATGAGACAGAGGTACAGCTTTACAGGATCCTAATTAAGAGTGTTTATTCAGGGGAAACTTCAAGACAAACTGGGAGGTTTTGAGGGAGTCTCAGACTACATAGTATTCATACTAAAATAACTACCATAAAAGGCAAGAAAAAATTCTTTTACATAGTGCTAAAATGATTTAGAATAACCAATGCAAGGCTATAGGGAAGAAGTAAAGCATATGGCTGAAAACACTCAGGAGTATTCTGGCTTGCATACAGTGTCATACTCACAAATACAGTTATTCACATTTCTATATATAGCTCCATATATCTCCAAGATTGTCAAGGTGTTCTGGATAGTTTACATAAATAAAAAGCTGACATGTACAGATCACTCTTTTCAGTTCCTGCCCTTTCCTTACTCTGAACAAAAATGTAGTTAACTATTTCAGAGGAAGACAGATCTTTGTGCCTGTAAATTAAGCTACTTCATCTTTCTATGTTGAGGATTTGGAGCTAATGTAAAGGGAAGGTGGATTTACACGTGAAAATATTCATCCTATTTCTTGTAGCATTTGACTCTTCCTTGTAACTAAGTTTATCTACCTGCTTAGCAAGGGGGGGGGTCCAGTATCAAGGTGAAATTGCTACTGCACTTTTTCTTTTTGTTTTTTAATAACACTTTGACCTCAGCTTCATAAGGCTGATTCTGGCAACTGTCCATATATTGGCAGGATCTTGTGGACAGCAGCATTTCCACGAGCTACAAATGGGACTGCTAACTAAATGGCACAGGCTGGTGTTATGGAGAGTGGGCTACCAAAACACCAGCAGTCCACAGCAGAGTTCAGGTATCCTACGGGACAGTTGCGTTCCCAAGCATCTGACCTGTGCATTCTGTGGTCACCAAACCTGCATACCTGTCTTCTGGTCAAACAGGCCCTAAGGACCACCTCTCCAGAGGCATTCAGATGTTTGGAGAGTCAGACTGGTATTTCTGTAATTCCACAGAGTTTCTACTTATGTTTGTAAATCCCCACGACGTGTCCATCTGCATGCCCATGTGCTTAAACACCACTGCACATTTTGACCCATCTTTCACTCATTTCTTCAGTCTCGCATTCAAGTTTTGCTGAGTGCCACACTGCCGTCCCTTCGCAGCCTCAGCAGGAATAACCACGGCTTCCCCTCCGTATCCCTGTGCAGTGTGGGCACTCGCCCAGCAGTCTGGCTGTGCATGGAGAGCTGCTTCCTCAGCAGCTGGCTCACACCCAGCGAGGAGGCTGCCTCCAAAGCACGTGGATGTGCATGCAGCTTTTTCCAGCATAGCAAAGCTGTTCCTCTCCAAGTCTAGAGATCAAGGTCCTCAGAAGGAGCCAACTTGTTTCTCCCTTACGAGTTTGTCCATTCTGCCTACAGGAAAACTCTTATGCGCTTGAAAGTTTCACAGCAATTATTCCAAGTTTAGACAACAATGAACATACATGCAGTGGAGTAGCAGTGAAAGCAGTTCTCAGCATTTCATGTGCACACAGAGCTGATGTTAGTCACGCACAGCAGCCAGATAAAAATCCAGCCTGTTGCTTCGTGATCTCTGATCACTGTGGAAATCATTCTGTTGCCTGCTTTGCAGCAGTCACCTCACCACTGTTCTCCTCTTGCATTTTCTGGTTTTCCCCATTACACAACCCACTTAGCTATTTTTCCTGAATTAAAGTTACTCCCATTCCTTGCATGTTTCCATGATTACACTATGATTATCTATGATGTAATTCAGAGCTCTGCCCATTTGGCATGGTGTCTGCTTTCTGGACTAACACAGCACACTGCACTGCTACTTGGTGCCTTCTGGTTTCCAAGCAAGGCCGTGAGAGGACAGCCGTTCAGCTGAGCAGCAGAGCCCAAAGGGTTTCTCACTGAGACCTAACCTTCCTGGCTTCATGGAAAATCTGTTTACTCTCCTTGCAAATACCCAAAATAGTTTTGGAATAACAGAAACAGAATTCTTCTGCTGAAGCGTATTTCCTCCTTTTTCACTATAATTAAGAATTGCCTGGAGTGACTCACCTTTCCCCATACACCCTCTCTTGACCATTTCCTTCTGGACTGTAGCCTCCCAGCAATGCTGGCAGCCATCAGGGTGTGGGAGAAGAAAGGGACAACCACCCTTGGTATTTTCTTCAGACAAAACTGTTCTTGAAGTGTTCTTTCTTTGATGTGTTCATTATTGTTGTCCATAAAATAATGAAAGGAAAAACGTGCCTATGTTAGCCTGTCAAGGGAAGGAAGCAGGGCAAGAGGCTTGTTTTTAATTAGTCATTTTGTGAACATTTGTGCAAGGACAGAGTCTGCTGCCAAACAGCATCTCAATTAGCATGTCCCTGTGGGCAGACCTTGCTTGGATTGATCTGTGGCTTACAAAGGTGACAGAGAGAAGATGCAGAAAGGATTCATTTGCTTTTTTATAACCCCCCTCTTTGTGTTGCTAGGAGAGGAGACTGGTACAGTGGGTGGTGTCTAACGGGGAACAGTGACCCAGTTCAATAAACCTGGCTTGGCTCCTGTGGGATTGGCGTGAGACAGTGCAGAAGAGCAGGCTGGGACCACACCAGGCACAGAGCAAGAAGCTGTTTCTAGTGCTTTGTTAGGGAAGAGAGGTGAAACATAAAGCAGTAAGGCAAGGATGAGGAAGGATTTGAGAAAGTAAAAGTACACTAAACAAAGACACACAAACCCAGAGAGCAGGTTTTGTCGCTGGGTGGTAATTCTTTGCAAAGCATTTATCAAGTTCTCCAAACTTGGAGAGGATTTTGGGGAGGGCTGAAGGAGAACTGAAGGTAAGAAATACTTTTGACTTCAGAAGAAGTTAATGGAGAGTATTTTTTCCTAATGAAAATAAGGTGTGCATCCAGGCTTAAAAAAACTCATGATATTTCGCCAGAGAGATATTTTGAAGGTTTTGGTGTTTTTGTCACACAGCAGATCAG
Organism: Eopsaltria australis; assembly: GCA_034509425.1. Taxonomy (NCBI): domain Eukaryota; kingdom Metazoa; phylum Chordata; class Aves; order Passeriformes; family Petroicidae; genus Eopsaltria; species Eopsaltria australis. Next base: position 232,184 of record JAVTVJ010000172.1, on the reverse strand, counting down.
TGTTTTGCATCACTGAAACTCCCTGAGGAGTGCAGTAGCATTTCTTAGCATGTTAATTGTCACATAGTGCAGCGGGTAGCTTCTGCTCAGGAGAGGGGGATGGCAGTGAAGAGATTAAAATGATGATTCAATCAGGAGACTCTCAGAAATCTGCCTAGTGACAATTTTTTAAAGACTCAGGCTTTGTGGCGTAGTTACAAAGGAGGAGTCTTAATTAAAATTAGCAGGCAGATGAAGCATTTGAATGGGCATCTTTCAATTCTTTTTCCCTTTCAGCTCACAGTAAACCCTCTTCTCCTTTTCTGTCTTTTCTCACAACAGCTTAAGTTTGCTTGAACAGTTTTGCTTGTCCATTTTCTTTTCATCCCAAAAATACATCCTTTAAATTGTACTCTCTCTAGAGTGCCATGCAAACAACTTGCATTTCTATGATTCCTTTCAGCCAGGAACAATTTAGAGGCAGTTCTGCTTATCAGCCTGTGAGTTCGTGCATCACTCACTATCCCATTACAGTTTGTGAAACAGGCACAGAAATTAACTTAGAGTCTGCATCACAATTAGCTTTTGCTGGGTGTCCATAACAGAAGTTACACATGGTTTATTTGCAAGTTTATCAGATCAGAACAGAAATGTTGTTCAACTCTGGCTGTTCAGCTGCTTCTGTTTCTGACACCTGTTGACAGTTAGGGATAGAATTTTACGCACTAGGACAGACAATCAGAAACTCAAACTGTGAAGATCCTAAAGCTAAAATAAGCCCTTGAGCTTTCATATACACACACATACACATATATAAACCATGCAAGAATTCACTGCTAGTAGCAAAAGCCATGTCATACTACATGAATTCAGATATAGGTGTTATAAATGATGGTAATCAACAATTTAATTTGCACCTTCTGTTTCACTACCCTTTCATCACGCAGGAAAAGCAGGAAAAGCTCCATTGCCTGTTTTCACCAGGGAAATGAAAACCCAAACCCATTTCATATCCTTAAACCAAATTTTCCTGACAGAGCAGATAGGAAAGAAAACATATACTCTTGAGTAAGTGACAACATTTAAAGGACAGACAAATTAAATGTATTCTTGAGTATCATCATCGTATGGTTAAACTGAGCGTGAGCCCAGGTAACTTGGCTGTTAAGTTTGTTACATTCCTAGATTTTGGAACAGCTTTCAGCTCAGCAAATTGCTATGTGTGTACTTTGCCAGGCAGAACAAGCCAGCTTGCTGTATTTCTTGCTAGGGCTTGGAATTAAAATGTAGATTCAAAGCAGATGGGGATGTTTCTGCAGCAGCTGAATAGAAATACACAGAAAATGAGAAAAGTCGTCTCTCCCCTCCCCCTCTCAAACAAAGTCAGCTATCATCTCCTTCTGACAAAGGCCTATTCTTCTGCAGACCACATAAAATTATCTATCTGGTGAAGATCTGAATTTATGTACTATCAGGGCCCTTTGTGAAGTGCTGGTGAGCCCTTGGGCCAGCACAGCCACATTGCTCATAAAGCCGCTCTTCGAGAGGAGCAGGGCGACCTCTGTTCAGGAACTCCTTCAACGCTTGTTTTACATACAAAGGGAAGGGAAAACAAAACAGTGAGAACCAAAATCAGTGAAACAGAAAATGATTTCCTAGATGGCTGGTACCTCATCGGCATTCAGTCTAACCTGTTCTATATTGGAACAGCACAACAAAGCCATCCTCCTGGATTAGAGGTTAGTAAGCACAGACAGCTGGTCTGGTCTCCCCCTGGATCTCTCCCCTACACTGACCTTGCACAGGGAATCCCTTCCTCCCTTATCCTTAGATAAACTCCCGTCGTCCCTGAAACTGGAATAACTGTGCCATCTCACAGTCACATTGCCTCAGCATCTGTCATGCATCATTGTGAACCACCTTTGTTTTCAGCAGGGAGTTTCAAGTCATTACCTGCCTAAAACAGAATTCAATCAATGTGTTCGTGACTCTGAGAGTTTTTTTTACCGAGGCACAGGAAGATTTTGTGCATTTGGATTTTTCTTTTCTTGGCTATTAACTAAGCATTTCATCAGATGATGACTTAAAAAAACCAAACAAGAACAAATCCAAAAACCTCATCCCCCCGCTTACTTTCTCTAGAAAGTTGGCAAATCAATTCCATTTCAAATCTGAATGCTAATCTCTGCCATTCTACCCTTGATGGGTGCATTTTACTTCCACAAGCTTTGGATTCCCCTCTTCACTATTGCTGTTTCTATTTCTTAGTCTTTTCAGTGTAATTAGTCTCAGATGTGATACTACATATTTTCTTCATCCCCTGGGCAAAATATCCGTTCTTTCCCTCCCTCTTTAAATAGTAATTTACCTTTTAAGAAAACACAACTGCCTCCCTCTGTGATACTGTCCTTATCTCCTCAATGCACAGCAAGAACAAGAATTTCTACTTCTTGAGAAAACACCCATAAGCTCAAGGAGAGAAAAGGTCAACTATGACAAGGATTTAGTTTCCTAAACTAAATGCATTCAGATATGCATTTCTGAAACTTCTTCTCGAATCTAGAAAGATTCTTATTTTATGTCTGTACTACAGAATTGGGATTTACCCTTGCAAAACCAAAAATCTTGCTATACCACTTGTATCAGCTGCTACAAGGTGATGATACTGTTCTTCATTATGACAAAGGCTTGTTTTTCAGAATTGCTAAAATGCCATTTAAAGCTGGAAAATAATCCCTTTCCTTCACCCCTAAAGATAGCCAAGAAAATTCTTAGCTCTGTTTTGAAATTGGGAGGCATAAAAGAAAAAACAATATAGAACTTTTTCTGTGAGACAAGAAGTGTAAGCACGAGATTTGCCTAGATTTTCTTTCTTCCTCAGCGGCTCTCAAATACAACTAAAGTTGAAATGAAGACAATAAAAGCAACCAGCTGTGAGGACTGTAGAACTGAGGAAAGAAAGATTTCTGCCCATCCAACACTGATTCAGTTTTCCATTGTAAAGCATTTTCCAATTCTGCTTCTAAGACACTGAACATGGACCAAAGTCAGATGGGGTATGAATTTACACACCTTTCTGGGTATGGGGAATCTTTCAGGAATCCCTCTTATCCTAAGATCTTGTGCTGTCCTTTTGACTTTCTTGAGCTCTGCCTCAAATACTCAGATGCTAAAATGTGCATTCAGGATCAACATCGTAGAGGGCAGGAAACTAATGCATTCAACTCTGTGCATTTTAAAACCACCAAAGATTTTAAGTGAAGAAGCACAGTTTCTCATTTTTCATCTGGGGCAACTTGACTTTAGCTAAGCTTTGTGTCATGAGTAGAGATAACAAGTGAAAGAACTGTGTAAATCTTCCCAGCAGATGATCTATTTGACAGCCTAACTTTGTCAAATGAACTGTCTAACTACAACATTGAAAGAGAAAAGTGATGATCTTTGCTCTTTTGAGGTGTCAGGTACTTAATATTATCTGTCTTCTTCATTCAGATACTATAAATCTTATTTTTTTCCCTTTGAGAAAAGAGGAGATTAGAATGAGATGAGGAGAAGTACAGAAACTAGAGTTAAAAAATAAAGGGATATTAAAATTTTTTTAAAGGCTTACAGAAGAACTTCCCTTCAAGCAAAAAATACAAAGAATGCAAATAAACATTGTCAAGCCATGAAACACTCAGTATTGTAACAGAAGAGCACTGTGGGAGTTACTGGGGCATGACCAATATACAAAATACCACCACTACTTTTCCTGTAACCAATGGTAGCGCCTTTAAGTTACTAGAATCTGTAATGTTTCTGTGTAAAAATCTAATCTCTGGCCTAGTCAGTCAGTTTTTCCATCCATTGCAGTGGATACAAAAGTGTATGGTCCTCTTTTCCATGTACAGTCCATGGAAATGAAAGTATTAATAAAGTAACAAATCATTTTGCACTTCTGTAAGTTGTTGTACCTAAAACTGAATCTAAATGATAAGGCCACAAATAAGAACAGAAGTTAATAACAGATGTTACAGCTGCTCCTCTTTTCAGTCAGCTTATTGAAAACCCACCAAGTCTCAAGTCAAGTAAGTTCATTTAAAACTTAAAAGCTTAGCTGTTTGTTTTACAATGCCTGTGAATAGTTCATCCCTGAGCTTCTGGTCAGAAAAAAAACACCCTATATCCTGTCGTATGTGCTCAGTGTTTTGCCATGCCACGCTGTACACAGTTCATGGCCTGTGGCCACTGTTTTACAGTGTCTGGCCACCCTGAATGCTTCAAGGAGAGTTGCTCAGTTATGCTCAGCATAACGTGCACTAGTTACTGTTCATGTCTTCATGTGTGAAGTGCACATCTTCTTCTGAAAGACAATATTGGCAGTATTTGCCTTAATTAACCTGTTTCTGTGTATTATAAATACATATCTGTAGCTTTAACAGAAAGAGGCAACAATGATGCTCAAAGTGCTTACAAAATGTGTTTCCTGCATTTTGTGCACTGTTATGTATTGGTTACTGCAGTTCCCTGTCTCTGTGGTTGTGACCTATATGAGCACAACTGGCAAGGGCTGCTGCCCTGTTCCAGCTGGAGTGTAAAGGAAGTGGTGTCACGTGCAAGCCCCAGCTTGCAAGCCCCAGCTTGCACATCGTTCAGTAACTCTGTGGTGAGTGGGAGGGCTCTCCAGAGACAGCCTCAAAGAAGTGGCTTCACAAATCCCACAGGTGGGTCAAATGAGTGTGTGTGCTGGTGCCAGGCTAGATGGGAGGAGAGTACCCCAGTGCAAGTTGGCAGAACTGGGAAGGCCTATGGAGCTGCTCTGCTCTGGGAGGGGTCAGAAGGTTGTATGTGCCAGTTCCTATAGACTGATTAGAATCAAAGTTATTGCAGTTACTTGGAAATGAGCGCCATAGTTGCAAAGCTTGAGCTTAAACTTTCAAATAAGTCAGTGCAAACTCTGCAGTAGGTTCCTAGCGGGCTAGATCTAGGGCGAAGCCTCTGTAATTAATAGCCAACAAAGGCCACTGCCTGCAAGTTCCAGGGTTCATAGGCCAGTCCCCACAGGTGCTACAGGAGCATCCCCAATAACAGAGACTTGAAGACTCGGTTGGTAGTCCTTGGTAATTTCATCTTTAAAAACTACTATCAGTGTTTGTAGTCATCAAAACTTTTAGCCACAGTCTCTAACTGCTGCACTGCCTTCCTTCAGCTTCAGCTTCCTGCAGTTCTGTGGAGCACATTCCCTCATCCCCATCCACTTCCTCTTGTTAACCTTGTAATGGAAAATCTCTCTCAAAATCTCTCTCTCTCTTCCTTGTTGCTATCTGAAGTACACCAATCTTTCCTCCAACACAAATACAATCTGACACAACAAAGAGAGGGAGAGTTATTACTGCTGACCACATATTTAATCTTTTATAGCAATTTCCTTTGGAATCCTGATTGAGCTTTTCAGTATTTGATAGACACAGGCTGCTCCCAATGTGTCTCTTGTAAAGGGGACTGCAAATCCTCGAGCTTTGTATTTCCCTCCTTTAATTTAAAGCAACACCAGTGCTTACCAGCATCTAGTTATTTCCATGACAGCCTGTTTGACCAAGTCAGGATTTAAAACCGAACACCAAAGAAGCTTCTTCTATATCATGGAGGTTTGATTAGTTTACAAGGCTGTGCACATTTTTAGAAAGCAGATCCTCAGCCATTAGCCTACAATACCAGACTGATTTTAGCATAATCTCAGGGTCTTTTCCCTAACGCATTGGCAGCAGCACCACTAGAGTTAAAATGTTTTGGTGTTCTGTTTTAGCTCGAACATATTTTTGCTGATTTCTGAGTATCTTGTTTTACAATAGCCTCCTTCAGGCAATAGAGTCCAGAGCAAAATTTAATCTTCAGAGAGCATAACAAAAGGAATCAGCCTTAGTTACGAAAAGATCATTAAGTAGTACCAGCTGTTTTCAAGACATTGAATTTTTTCAATGAAGACAGAAAAACTGAAGCACAGACTAAGACTTTCGTGGTGCCTGGTTATATTGCAGTGTATGAGAAACATCTAACAACTCTGAAGACTTCTCTGTCTCCACAGCTCCAGGAACAAGGGCTGGGGCAGGGAGGTCAGGCACGGGGAGGTTGGGAGCCACTGGGATCCCCACCAGTTTCCAGGATGGGACTGGGGCCCTGCTGGATGGTGCTGACATACGGCCTGTATCCACTGCATGCTCAGCTGGCTCCTCTGCTTGAAGAGAGGAGCATGGTTTTGTTGGGACCTGTCAGTGAAAGGACGTTAAAGGTGCTAGAGGGAAAAAGTAGGAAAGAGGATGGGCTTGGAGCCATCATCACCCTGAACATAGACTCCAAACAGCTTCATGACGTAATTTCTCTCTGTCATGCTGCACAGTTGATGCACAGCAGTATGGGGACATGTTCTGTCCCTAGCATTCACCTGATTTGCTTTAGTCCTCCACATGCTTTTTAAAAGGTTAAATGCAGGTACTTCAGAATATTTTTTTTGCCCATCTTGTTTTCAGTTCTAATTTTAGGTGCAACTAACTTTTCAGATTATTTGCTCAATCACCAATACCTATCATAGACTTTTAAGAAAATTTTGGTTTGGGAAGCTGAGGCACATGTGATTTATTTAACACCGTTTCCACAGAAAGCTTTTGTGAGGTAAATGAGGCTGTTAGGAAGGTTTGTTTGCTGGGGAGTGTAATAAGCAGATAAACTTTGCCATTCATCCTTATCCCCCACCCTTCCCACAGTAAAATTATTAGCTCATTTTCTCATAATCAACCTGGCTGACCCTCAAAGGTTAACAAACCAAAGATAAAGTGCCCTTCAATGCATTTGACAGTGGTATGCATATTAGCTTAACTGACTGCATTAGACATTGAGTATCCTGATAGACGTCTCCTCTCTCCTCTCAACTCCTTGGGGTTTTTTTAAGGAAATCAGCTGTTCATTATCCCCAAAGGCTATATAGAAGTAAAACTACCAATCACAGACTTCACCGTATTTCTTCTGAGCAAAAACAGTTGCATGTATCAGCTTAATGCCTATCATCCTTGCTTTGCCCCCAGACTTGTTCTCTATCTGATGTGTTTTGGGAGAGCAAGGGTGACAGAGGGAGCATGGGTTTGTGTCGGCATGAGAAACACAGACTGTGCTGTGCAATCCACTTGGCATACAAGGACATGCACACGCTTACGGGAACTCAAGCACACAATGCAGAGCATTCTTTCCTACACCTGCATTCCTGAGCTCAAGACCACCACAGCTATGAGGCTGCTGGCTGAAGGAGAAGCCTGGCAAACACTCTGCATAACCTTGCCAGGTGGGAGCAGTTCTGCAGGGCTTGTGGGATCAAGTCCTCATTGCTGGAGGTGTGGATTTAAAGAATGAAAAGTCACCTGACCGTTTGGAAGAAGGCTCCCCTGCTTAGGTCCTCTTAGGAAGACTAAAGAGAGGCATTTAAAAGGCTTCCATTAACTTTCATCGTCTGTAGGAAAGATGTTTACTTAAGCTGAAAAAGTCTCAGCTATGATTTTTGAGTTTCATTCAAAGTAGTCTCATATCTTAGATTTGTCTGTAGTTCTCAGCTTTCTAAATCCAGTTGAGTGTGTACTTTACCATGGTGAGCTTTTCATCCACACTGCTTCTTTGTGCACTAAGAGCATGCATGTGTTGTGGACAGACAATAATCAATTAGTGAAACTGTATCTCATGATTGAGAATATGAAGTGGGCTTTGCAGAGGCTGACAACAGCTCTTTTAACTCACCCGTTTCTGTATGTCTCTTAAATGTCCCAAAATATCAAAGGTCTTTCATTAGAGCTTCAAACTCTCTCAATTCCATGCAGGCCACTAGATACCTCAGAAGACTATGAACTGATGTGAGCCGGCAGCAAGTGGCAAGTTGCCAGAATGAAGAACAACCGACTGTTTTCAAAGCTTTGAAAATATTTGAAAAGGAAGGACAGAGAGAGAAGTGTTGCAGTTCCCTTCAGGACTGCTCAAATGCCGCTCTTCCAAGTGTCAGCTGTGGGAGTCTAAAAGTCTTAGTGAGAGTTAAATCACAATCTGCCAGTTCCCCTGGCTCCTTTTAGCTTGGCAGCAGTGAATTTTCTGCCTCTTCATGTTGCATCCCGCCACAAAGGGAAAAAATTTAAACAGGAGAAACAATGTTCCTTTGAATTACTGGAAATTAAAGGAAAGCAGGAATGCCATCTCGTTCTGGGGTCCCAACTGTTTCTTGGCACAGCAATTCCAAGTTTTTATCCAGTCTTTTAATTTGGCTAAAGGGAGAAACTTTCATGCTAGAGCTGAGCAATCATCCAATTCACAAAATCTAGACTTGTTACTGGTTTCCAGTTTCCCTGGAATACCGAACGGATGTTCCACGGAAAGGAAAAGGCCTGTATCCTTGTAATAATCTTTTTACTCTAGTAGTTTTCTTAAATGTTTCTTGTCACAGAATACATAGAACTCCCCATATACTGCCCATTTATGCTTAAATACTAAGCAGTTTTAAATGGCTATACATAAAACCCATATCCTTTTTAAGTGAGCATAGAACAAGATAAGAAGGAACTGACAAATGGTCTCAGTTGTGTGGAAGCATGAACTGGAGCCTATCACTTGATCCTCAGAAGAAGATTAACAGTGGCTGTCTAAAGAAAAACCTACAAACTCTCTTGGCCAGGGATATAAAGCTACAATTAGAAAGGGAAGAAAAATACTGTAGCCAAGATGGCAACTACAGAAAATATGTTTTTCAAGCCAGGCTTAAGAAGCTAGGCTGTAACTCCTCAATAAATGCTGCCATTATGTGAAGTTGGTCTCTTGACTGACAATTTGTTTGGGTCCTGAGTCCTTTTATCCAAGAAGATCAATGACCAAGTTCTTCCCAAGCTTGTATGTTAAGTATTCAAAATGAAAATGTAGTCCCTCATCTTCATCTCAAACCTAAAGCTGAAGGGGATGGCAATAGTCCCCATGCCAAGCTGTCGTGTGCTCCGAACTGTGGTATGGCAGCACCAGCTCCCATGTTTTGTTTCACTCCGAGTTTTGCTTTTGTCAGGATTAGATCTCAACTGCTCTTAGGTCGTCAGCTGGCTCTGGTCATCAAAACCACCTTGTCTTTAATCTCTGGTACATGTGGAGAGGTAACTGTAACTGTTTTCTCAGATCTGGATTTCAGCACAATAATCCATGCCGTTGTTGTGTGTAGATTGCAATAACCCACATGAAAACTACTCCTGAAGACCACATACGAATGCAAAAAAGCTGAATGGCAACCATAGCTCCAGGGAGCATCTTCTCATAGACCTCTAAAAATGCATTAGATTCTTATCTTCTGTGGTGCCTCAGCAACAGTGGAAGTCAGAAGAGATGTTTGTGTGAGTAGCACGAAGACTTAAGCGACTGAAAGGTTTTAAGGAAACAACCTTTTCTTACAAAGCTCTGCTAGAAGTAACAAGCTTGTTCTGTTGGATTTCAGTGTGATTTACACAGTGAGGGAATAAAACTGCTTAGTTACTGAGGGGAAAGTCAAGGTAATTCATACAGGTACATGTTATAGCTGCTTGTATATCCAGCGTCTGAATTTAGAGAAAATCTAGCAGAGCTTGTGCCTAATGTCTCCAGACAACAGACTGTGGATTTGCTTTGTGACCTCCATGCATTTGATCAGGGAACAAATGGTATGGATATAGATCCACTCAGGGAGAAGATCGGCTGTCATGAACTGGATTGTTTATTCTGTCTAAGGAGGGAGCATTAATGACAGTCTTCAGTTACACGGGGAGAAAGAAGCCATAGCACAGAAGGGAAAAAAACCTGCTCTGCATGTCTATGGCAGATGGGATGAGCTGATCTAAGGTTATGTTTTAAATGGTAGAAGCTTTCTAATAAGTTAGATTAATTACTGTATGTAACTGTGTGTTATTATGCAACCCTCATCAACAGAGACTTTTGCAAACAGGTTGGAGTGGACTGGTACAGGTCTGACTGGTGCTGCCCTAAAGCCAAGGAACACCAACAAACCTATTTTTCCCATGTGTTTATGAGCAATTGGACTGGTTTGTAAGTCACGAAAGGCACTAATTGGGAGGAATAAAACTAAATCACAAGTGGGAATGAAAACACATTTTTAAATTAAATCATGCAACAATTAAAACAGTGTAAGATCTTTCCAAAACAAGTACCCTTGTTTTGGCTCAACTCCTGCAGCTGCACTGTGTGGAAGTGAATCCCCAGCAGGACATGCAAGGGCAGGCAACATCTCTCACAGGGACATGGCATCTTGTGGCTCACTGCCCCTGGCAGGGATCCCCTGAACCTGCCCCTCAGCTATATCAGCACACACAGTGTACACTGTGTAGTGTGGGAGCTGCCTCTGTGGCTGCCTCTCACTTCTCAAAACACAGCAGCCAAAAGTTGAGTTCACTACAACATCCTAACCTAGGTGTGGCAGAGCCATGAGAAAAACAGAGGAGGAATGTGTAGAGGGGTGTAAAGGCTGCCACAGTGAGGCCAGTGAAGGGGCTGAAAGCTCCGCTTTACCATCTGGACATGCAGGAGCACCAGTCAGAGTACACCTTGAAGCCACCAACCTTCTCTTTGCATTCTCCCCACTGTCCTCTCAGTATGACCTTCAACTTTTAAAAAGAAATTTAAGAAAACTGCATTTTGTAAAAAAATTCTGTTTTTAACAGAACTGTGAAACTAGCAGGACTTCCTATTTGAAGTTTAAAGGATAATGGAAACCAGAGCTGTGTAAATAGGTTTTCTAAGGACGCTGCAGCCCACAAGGTTTTATTCTCTTCTATCAGTTCTTCCGCTCATGTGCCTATTTTCTAATGTTACTGTCCCAACACGATGAAACCCTGAAATTTTTAGCTTGCCAGTGTTTCATTTTTTTTCCCCATCCAGTGGTTTTTCACTCTGCCAAAACTGTGATGAAATCATCATGGCTAAGTGACCTTTGACTGGTGCTAGGAAGTCATCAACCCAAGAAATCCGTGCTATATCCAGGTCTGAAGCCAAATGGACAAAGATCACAGAAACTGGAAGATAATGATGACAGTGACCTCTTGGTAACCCTCTCTGAACAGCAGGTTGATAACATCAAGTGTGTCTTGAGGAACATTTCAGCCACCAATGCTTGCTTATCCTGGCGTGCTCACATGAGACTGCACTGCAGAGCTCAGCCAGAACAGCAAGAGCAGTCAGCTCTTACTCTCAGGGAGTTGATTCTAATCAGCAGCCCGTATCACCACTGCCATTTGACACATGGGGTAGCTGAAGTACTGAGAGGAAAATCATCCCTCAAATCACAGCCTTTCTCCAGAAATCAAAAACTGGTCAAAGCACCAGTTGTGCACCTGATTAACACTGCATAACACACCTAGCCTAGCATAATGGACTGGGATGAAGAAAAAGAGGCTTTGTTCTGTTTTTCAACCCCAACATCTTTGCCACTGTTGAATTCACAGGCACTGGGGAATTACTGAATATGTCCTGTGTGGGTCACAATTTGAAACAATTTTGCTGGTCCAGACTTCACAGAGAAGTTTCTCATTATGCAAAAGCATCTCACTCAACGCACACTTATTTGAGCACCCCTGAGATTTAAGGCTGTAACTCCCATTCCCACAGCCTTCCTATTATAATTATCAGATAGAAAGATTCTCAAAAAACCAGCAAAGATGAAAGAGTGCTTTAGTTCAGCTTCCCAGTATTTGTTAAAGACATCTAATAGTCAAGGTGGTGCTCAAGAAATTGAGCAATAGTGGTGTTAGAGTATGTTGGCATCCTAGTGCCCAAGGTACCTGGGGAGCAGTGCAGCTCTGTGGAACGGCCTGTCCATACAGACCACCTGGATCCACTATACTCCAAACATAAACTATGGAAAAGAGCTCACAACCGGCAAGAACAGGCATAGAGGCCAACCTCAGCTTGAATGATCTGGTTATTGCAATGGGAGGGTCCTTTTGTTTCTTAAATTCAACCTGGCTCTGAAGTTTGACCTTTTGGGAAACATTTCTAATCTGGTCATACCACGGTGGTATTTAGAGCAACTACTTGAGGAGCTGTGCTGTTTTTCTAGAAGTGCTGCATAGTACAATTAAGTACAAAGTTTGTATGGAACACAAATCACAAAAAATGGGAACAGGAGAGCTGTGTGATGCAGCATTATAATTTCTGTTTACTCACATTTTATAATCCTGAATTCATTTCCTTTGCATAATTGGTTTTTTCCTCCCATATTGTAGAGGCATTTAATTTTTACTTCCCTTGATTTTGTGCAATTGTTAAAATAGTACAATTTTTCACATCTGGATAGAAATTACGCAGTGTCCAGCCTTGTTGATGGTCATGTAATGTAGCAAGGGGAAATCACTGTTTAGTTTTACTATCGTATCTGCTGTATTAAGGTCAAAAATCAAACTGATTCAAGTGCTTTTGCAATTAGACCATTGTATCACTGAAATGTAGGAACTGGTGTCAGTAAATTGAGGGGGCTTTAGCACTAGTTGATTTTAAAAATGCATGAATTTTGAAGTGTCTGGCTTGGATAAGATTTAATGAATTATTAATCCTCATATGTCACATCCCATGCTCCTCATTCTCTTATGTCTGCTTATATCTACATTCACTAGTCACCATTTTCCCTGTAAATTAAGGATAAATTAGCTATAAATTAGGTAACAAATATTATCCATCCCACGTTTTCTTTTGTTTGACACAGATTATTGTAGATCCAAATGCCAGAGAAGACAATTATATTCACGTAATATGACCTTCTGTAGAATACAGTCACAGTGTCATTGAGGAGTTTCTAGATTAACCCCTTAACTGCTCTTTAAAGCTACAGTAACAAAGCATATGAATATTTTAGGAAGAAATATAGCTTTAACTAAAAAACTTCAAGGGACAGGTAAGGTGTGGCATCCTTACTCAACTTTTTTTCCGAAGCATTGCTAATGCCCTAAATAAATAAACTGTCCAAATGCAGAGACAGTTGAATGTAGAGCAAAAGGACCCTATTGTCAACTGTAGAGCCCAGCTAACAACAGAGTGTCCTTGTCTTTCTGGGGTCTCCTTTACATCTGCCTTGAACTTTCACTATGTTTGCCTCAGCCACCACATATGCAGTGGGGCATCAGTGATGCTGGCAAGGAGCAGAGCAAATCCTTAGGGGATGTTGTGGGGTTTCAAGCCTCAGTTCACCTTGGGTATGCATGTAATCTCTCTTGAATCTGTCCTGGTCTTGCCTCTCTAAGTGTCCATGTGGAAGCTCATATTGTTTCTCTGTGTATAAACTACAGTACCTGAAATGCAAAATATATAGGAAATCCTTAAGCTATACCACATGTGTTCAACTTTTTACCCCAGCAATAATGGAAATGTTACATCACCCCTTAGCCATCTGAGTTCACTGCACGCCTTTTCTCCTCTGGGGACATTGGCAGTTGCTTACAAGTGTTATCCCAGGGCACAGCAGCAGCAACTGGTCTTTAGCTGAGCCAGAGAATCACATCACATCACCATAATATCAAATCCTGGTGTTTAGTGTCATTGTAACTGCTTACACATCTTGTTCCAATGTTAAAGAAGAGAAAACTTTGTCATAGTGTTAATCAGAAACAATTTTGCATGTATGCAAGTCCAGAAGATTTAAGGTTTTAGAGCAGAAATTGAGCTTTCTGACAATGTCATGCATGAGTGCCCTTACCTAAGTAATAACCACTCGTGCCTCTTCTCAACTTTTCATTCGTTAGTGAAATAGGAAAAAAACCCAGATCCCTAACTTCAGGAGTTTTTTTACATGTTGGAACTTCAATATTTAGAACTCTTTGCCAGATGCATGAGCTTCAGAGGAGAGATGCAACTGCACAACAGCACATAAGGATACACAGCCACAAGTGAAGCCAGGTACTGCACACAGACAACAGGAGTGGGAGAGCGTAAGCAGAAAGTACCACTTACCAAACTGGAGTTTGGCAAGACATATGGGCAAATTCACCTCCTGTCGAGAAAGTGCTAGAGGGGTTTCTTGTCTGGCAGCAATTTAGACCTGTGTCATCTGGCAGTGACAGAAGGGTGCCAGCAGGATGGAGGCTATGGCAACACTCCAGGAACAACCAGGGAGCCATCAACAAGCTTCTGGGTATCTGACTTCTGCTTTCCCGAGTCTCATCCTGATAATCAGCTGAGCAAGTCAGCTGAGGCTTTGATCTGAGGCTGGGTATTTCTGCTGGGGAAAAAAACCTCTGAGGAGATAAATGTCTGTCTCAGCTAACCCCAGAAGGTGGAACAACCCATCTGACATGCCACCTTTTGGTCCTTTTAGGTCCATGAGTGCTCTACCACAGCTATTGCCCCACCTACTTTTTCTCCTGGGAATCTTGCCCACTTTTGCAGAAGATTGTACTCCCCTGCAGTGGGTGTATTTATCCATTCATTCATCTGAACTGCTTTGCATTCACAAACTCCCCAGATAGAGGTGCTGTAGAAAATAAGCTATAAACATCTAGAAATGGCTAAAACTAAAGAAAGATTTTCTGTGAAAGAAAATAGCACAACTTCTGTTGCTGCAAAAATGTCTGTCGTGCTTGTAACAACACCTTCCGCAGTATACTGATAAGAGGTGGCAGGAATATGCCAAACTTGTCCATAAAACAAACAACAAAAAAATCTCAGGCTCTCATTCAGTGCCTAGTTACCAGTTAGTGCCCTGTGTGTGGCAAGAAATAAATGCACATACATAGATTTCATCTGAAAAAATCAAACCGTGGTAGTCTGAATTATAACTTGAATGCATATTGGTGGGATGAGATGCTGATCCATTTGCACAGTAATGTGCTATATTTAAGTCACGCATCGTGGCATCTTCAAAGAGGCCAGTCATAATTATGATGGATTAGACTGCAGAGTCAGTCCTAGATGCAGTAATTGTTTCACAGATGCTGATGATGTGACTTGAATTTCTAATGAATTATAGCTGAAGAAAAATATGTGGAGCTTCTAAATGGCCTGGATAAAATACAGCTATGGGAAAGACTAAAAAGACTAACTGCTGCCCTTGGGGGAAGGTAGATTTACTTTGAGAGGTAGAGAGTTCACCCCACAATGATTGTAAGGACAACCACAGAGATTTTTTTTAGGGTGCAAGCAGGTAGGAGTACTACTTCACGGTGTCCCGTGAACCAGTAATATAGGTATCATGGCCGTTTATTTTTTGCCAGTTCTACATTACAAATTACGTTACTTTACATTTGCTTGAGGAAGTTGCTTGAGGAAGATTTTTACTCAGGTATGACTTGAGGATAGTGAATAACTTGAGTGTAGACAGAGAAATAAGTATAATGGAAAGTCACCCCCATCCTAGATGCATTTCAAAAAATGTAAATCTGGCACTTTTAATGTGTGAATTAACTTTGTATTTTGAAGAACCAAATTATTCCCATGTTCTTTGCAATGTCTAACACCAGTGCCTTTTACACTGAAGGTGGTCAGAATTTGGGGGAATATACCATGAGATCTTTGAGAATGCCAGGAACAATAATTCATGTCAAAAGATAACCTTGTGGGTTTTGAGGACAGCATGAACCTAAGACTCTTTTCTGACCAGAGATGTGCTCCTTTGAGGGATCTGCAAGCTAAGTTCAGAAAAGTCGGGGAGCCCCCACTTCTAAAGAAAATGGTGGGTTATCTGATAGATAGTAACGAGTTGAGAAGAAAGATTGCCTGGGAACTCTCAGAAGGAATTTGGTTGCAACCCACAGGGAGCACCAGAAAAAATGCAGCAAGGCAGACTTTGAGGGCCAGACAAAGTTTCTCACAGCTTAATCGCACAGACTAATATTTTTTTTAAAGAAATAAATCTTAGAAGCAGCTTGACAGCATGGTGTTAATTACTATGGTGCCCTTTATTTCATTTTGTAATTGTGAAATGCAGCAGCCTACACACTCAAGTCTATGGCTCACCTGCAGTTTTTAGGAATGAAAGGTGTAAAGGCAACGAATGGCTTCCAAATTAGGCTGGCATTTTATTTTTGAGACACTCTGGGAGCACTGTTCTGCTGCCTGGCCTAGAATGACACATCAGAGGAATCCTTTTCACACAGCTTTCTGCTAAGCACGGAACATCGTCTCCCTGGGAAAGCTGCAAAGGCTCATGTCTTGTGGTACTATAAAGCTGGGGTGGGAAATACCTCTAGGAGGGAAAAAGCCTACACTACCATGTCAAAAAAACCCAGGCAAGACTGACAAACATTTTTTTCCATCTCCCTGTTCTTAGCTTTCCCTGCAAAAATTCTTTTCTGAAGCACTGTTACTTGCAGCGAGAACTTCTTTACTTCTGTCATAAAAAACATAAACTGAGTAAAGGAAGAAAAAACCAAACTTCAGGAGGTCAAAAGTAAATCTAAAAACAAGCTTGGGATTCGGAGGAAATGAATACAAGTTATCATATAGGTGCTTGCTGGTAAAAGTGTGCATTTGAATTGTCCTACTACTGAAATCAGAGCTGCAAGCAGAGAGAACTCTGCTGGATGCAATGTATTTAATGAATTAATATTACTTTTAAAAGCATTTTAGAATCATATTACTAAACTGCGTAAGGCAATACTGCACCGAAAGCTGTATAAATTACATTTAAATAACATTTTAAATTACATTTTAATAACATAAAAATATTAATGTAGGATAAATACATAAGCAGAGCAACCACGATAGGAGAATTTTCTCAGTATAATAGTTCTTCCTATGTGGTGGCAATATCAGCCACATGTAGTGCTTCTCCTGACTGCAGGCCGAGCAGAGCTGACCTGGTAATGGAGAACCCTTCAGATTCTCCTTTATGCAAACCAAAAATAAAAGCTTCAGAACAGACATGCATATGTCCAAATTTTCTCTGTGGAACTTCAAATCTGTAAGACCCACTGTCAGTCTGCCTTCTGTCATTTGTGACTGGTTGAGAACCATAGACCAACAAAGAATAAATTACAAGCAGAGTCAAACAAGGGCTTTATTGGGTTGACTGGGTCTGTGAATTCTGGGAAGATACAAGTGAACAGGATTAGCTTGTCATTGTATGGAATTTGCTCACTGTACATTGTCAGTACTTTTATCCAGCTAAAAACTTCACTTTGTAAATAAAATATAAAGAGTATACGAGAAAATGGGATTTCCCATCCAAACAAAGAAGAAAAAAATCCTAGCTCCACAGCTGCAGAGCCATGTTTGATGTCTATATGTAAATTTGAAAGGATATTGGTACCTGAAAAAAAGCATTTCCAGCAAACTTTTCAAAAATCACTCTGTTTCTGTCAACATTACCAATCAGTTGATGAACTGTAAGACAGCTAAGGACAGAAAAAAAAATGAAGGTTTTCACCTCTAACTGGAAACTTGATGGCAATACTCCCTCAAGTCAGACAAGAGAGGTTTGGCACACTTAATCAAATTACAGGATTAGCACCAAGTCTGGGAACCATGGTTTCAACATGAATTTCTGCCTTACCAAGGGCAAAATGTGATGACAGAGTAGTCTATGCAAATCATTCAAAAGCAGAGAATATTTTTTGCACCACTAAGAGAGATTTCTTCTGGTAAAATATCTTCTTCTGTGTTAAATGGCAGTAAGGGAGCCACTCTGTATTTTCACTCTCTTTTCATCTTGAAGACCAAACCTTTAAGAAAAAGGGAGACGTGGGGCTATAAGATGCACTAAGATAGTGAAACACCCCTCAGGTTTGCTTGCAGGCTCACACTGGGTGTGGGAACTGGTGAGGGGCAATAGGTGCTTGAGCGCTGCAGGAATTGTCAGTAACTGATTGTCCTTCAATGGAAACTAAAACTAATTAAGATTCTCTCCTGTTTCTTTTCTCTTTCAGATACGTTCAGAGGGTAGCCTTGTGGATGGCCCCGGAGCAGGCCAGATGGAACAGGACAGAACCAACCATGTTGACGGCAATAGATTGAGTCCATTTCTAATACCACAGTCTTCTCACGTTTGCCAGGCAGAGCCTTCTGCAGTGAAGCTACAGAATGGGAGTCCAGCAACAGAGAGGCCTGAAGTGGAAGTAAATGGAGACCACAAGCCGCTATTCAATAAAAGCAACTTTGGAGTGCCCCACCCAAAGGGAAGTCCAAACAATTGCGTTAGCCCTGACCTTTTACAAGAAAAGAAAGTATATTCCAAATATATGCAAAATGGTGGGATCAAACGCACTTTCAGTGAGCCCTCTCTGTGTGGACTTCATGAGAGCAAAAAAGTGAAACAAGACAAAGAGGAAAATGGAGAAAAAGCTGAGCCAGAGGACAGTAGAGGAAAACCAAGTGTCTCCAATTGTTATAGTGAGAAGAAACCTGAGAGTTTTACAAGACAAGAAAACGAAGCTTCAGATTTGATACCGTCTACAAGATACAACAGTGTTGGTTCAGAAAACCCTCATGAGCTTCTGATTCAGGATGAGCAGGAGCGGGAAAATACTCATTGCCATAACAGGGACATTGTCTTACTACTCAAGAACAAGGCAGTGCCAATGCCTAATGGTGCTACAGTTTCTGCCTCTTCCATGGAAAGCATGCATGGTGAACTCCTGGAGAAAACACTGTCTCAATATTATCCAGAACATGTTTCCATAGCAATGCAGAAGAACACATCTCATATCAATGCCATTACCAGTCAGGCTACTAATGAGTTGTCCTATGAGACAACGCATTCATCCCATACCTCAGGGCAGATCACTTCCCCACACACCTCAAACTCGGAGCTGCCTCAAGTGCCAGCTGTAGTGGTTACTGAGGTCTACAACACAGAAGACTCCAGAAAACCACCTGTATTACCAGGTAGCTGTTCACTTCAGAAACCAGAATTGCAGCTACAGCAACAGATTCCAGGCTATGAACCTCACCAGTTACCTGTAGGAAACAGTAATATTCATGGAAGCATAGGGCAGGTTCCTAACCAAGACCTCTCTCTCAGTTCCAGCAGTAACCTGCAAGCTCAGAGCACTGCTCTGGAAAGGTACTCTGAGCAAGCAGAAAATAATGGTGCTTTCTTTACACAGAACTCAATGTTTCACAAAGATTCCTCCACCCCTCCTGCTCCAGAAATGAACAGTGCACTGTCTGCCGCGGTGCAAGAAGGACACCATTCCTATGACAACAGATGTGATGAAATTCTTCCTGGGAAGATAAAAAATGAAGGGCAACAGGAGGGACCAATGTCAGAAAGTCCCAGCCTCAGCCAACAACAACTTCACCCTCAGCAGAGCCTTCTGCAACAGGCACAAACATCACAACAAGATGTCAGTGAAAGCAACCCGCAAGCTGCTGTGGCCGCGTCGATTCCGCAGCGCCCCGAAGATGTGACGCTGGCGTCAGAATCTCCCCTCCAAAACCTGCATGCGCACAGAAGTGAGAGTGAGTTGCAACAACACTATCAGCATTTCCCAGGACAGAGAGAACCTGAGACTCCTCATGACAAAGAAAAGGACCAAGTGAAAGAGCCTGTACAACAGGCTCAACATTATTCAAAATCAGCCTGGATAGAACTGGTTTCCACACAGTTCCGCCAGGGAGAGCCTCCCCAGAAACCTGGCGAAGCATTATTGCGGTCAATTCTTCAGTTCCAGGCAAGCACAGCCCAAACAGTCTATACAAAACAGTATGCTGGAAGTCCTGATTCATTAAAGGGGCCTTCAGGACAGGCCCAGAGCCAGAAGATAATGCAACAGGAACAACTTCCTCCACTGTACAAAAGCGAGAGCTCCCAGCTGCAGCTGCATCCCCCAGGTGACCAGCAGCTGCCATTCCAGAAACACTCACCACAGCCACAGCTCACAAAGGTGGATTCCCTTCTCAAGTCCCAAGTGCAGCAACACCCTCCACAGCAGCTCCATTTCCAGCCAAGATCAGAACAGCAAGCTGAACAGCCTTTAGGGGCCCCCTTGAAACAGCAGCACTTGAATCCCCAGCCAGGAGAAAATGGGCAATTCTTGCATTCACACATTTTGCAACAGATGCTGCAGAAACAGGCACATCCAGTGCAGCTGCCATGCAGTCCACAGCTAATTCCAAATCAGCAGCAGGCTCCACAAATGAAAACTAAAGACCTGCCCCAAGCCGTATCCCACCCCCAAAGCAATGCTGAGCAGCCTCTAGAGAGGACATCCTTCAATCAACTTAAAGGAGATGAATGTTTCCAATCTGGGAATAAATATGTTAAATCAGCTGTATTCCCACTGCCTAATGCTCAGCTGGGCCTAGAGCAGGTACAGACCATGAACAATAAAGCTCCCCTTTATACTCAGAAGGCAAATGCCAGTCTCCAGCACCCTTGCCCAAACAACAGGCACGTGATTTCCGAGAAGAAAGGGAATGCCACAAATATGGAACGCTTTGGAGCCAACAAAATGCAGGACCTGCAGCATGTGCAGTATTTTTCAAATAACTTGACCGCAAAGCAAGATGTGAATCCTTGTTTTCAAGAAGAGCAACAGACACAACAAGCCTCAGTTCTGCAGCTGCCACCCCTCCAGCCCTCACAGGGCTATGGTGCTAGTCTGAACCAAGACCTCCCGAGCAAACAAGCTGCACAGATCCCTCAGCAGTACTTACCACACAGCCAAGCTGCCCCCCACGCCCAAGACCAGAGAGGCTGCCATTTGCAGTCCCAGACTCCTAAGGATTTTCAAAAGCATGCTGCTCTGCGGTGGCATCTCTTGCAAAAACAGGAGCAACAAGCATACCAGCAACCCAAAACTGAGATTGGTCCCAGTGCAGCACGCAAGCCTATAAAAATTGAGGCTGGCACAAAGTCTAATGTCTGCATGCGCTCATCAGCTGGACAGCTGGAAAACAAAATGTGGAAAAAAACAATTAAACAAGAGAATCAGCACTTTGGCTGTGAGAACATGCAACAAAAGAGCATCATTGAGACAATGGAGCAGCAGCTAAAACAGATACAGGTCAAATCACTGTTTGATCATAAGACTTTTACTCTCAAATCACCCAAACATGTGAAGGTTGAAACAGCAGGCCCTATTACCATCCTATCACGAAATACCAGTGCTGCAGATTTTGACACTCAAACCCCAATCTTAGATCAGCAAGGAAACTTGTCTGCTGAGAAAACCCCGACCAAAAGAACAGCTGGAACTGTTCTCAATAATTTTTTAGACTCACCTTCCAAGTTATTGGATACTCCTGTAAAAAATTTATTGGACACACCTGCCAAAACCCAGTATGATTTCCCATCTTGCAGCTGTGTTGGTAAGTGCTGAGATGTACTAAAAACATAGGAAGGAAATGAGCCTTCAAGTTGGGGTCGATCACAGGGTTAGTTGGATGTTTTTGTTGGAAGATTATTTTGGAGTTTTTTAAGAACAGTAATTAGTGAGGACTTATAAAACTAGAATTTTACACACCTATGCCTACTCCGCTTACCAACCCTACACATGGGCCCTTTCTCATTATTTCATAAATCAACTACCTATTTGATTTTTCAGTCAGAATGCTTCTAGCCTCACATGCATTCTCCTTGAGCAGCAGACATGTAACAACAACATACTGATAAAAAGTAGGTCATAACTTTATGACCTAATTTCAAGGTTAGATACAGCTTTTAAAAAACCGGCCCTGGTCCAAAACTTTCAAGCCTTGTGGCCATTTTTTGCTCTAACGGTGAAATTGCTGAGGTTTCCCTTAGCAAAACCCAAGCAAAAACAGATGTCAGATTATTCCTCACTTGTTGCAAGAGTTTATCCTCCCTTTCAGGCATTTGTCTGCTGTAAGGCTAAAGAGATCCAGAGTTTCATCGAGAAGCTACAAAAGCAGCACCAAAAAAGCAGTGGGGGGACCCTTGTTCTTGTTTGATGGCATACTCTGTCTCCAAGAGCTGGAAAAATAGAGCACAGGGAAGCAGAGTGACAGGCATGGCCCCCTAGCCCAAGCTTCGATACAGTACTGACACTGCATGTAGCCAAGTGTAACAGGAACTTTCAGACTCTACTGGATAAACTATTCAGGCAGAGACAAAAGGTTCAGCACCAAAAGTGGGGGGAAGAAAATACAAACCCTTGTTACAGTTTCAGTTACGAGGATTTTGTATCAACTATAAAAGAGGAAAGTTGAATCAGTGCTCCTCCAAAACACAAAAATGGATCTTTTTGCCTTTTTGAATGCTGGAGCATCTCAGAGATGATCTGTGGGAACAAAAGCAGGAAGTAGCATATTTCTAGAGCGCTCAGGAAGAACTCTGGATGCCAATTCCTTGCTGTTCCTTGTTTTATAAGAAGCAACCTTCAAAATGTAGTTGTTTTTTTTAAACACAGTTGTCATTTGTTGGGGGTTTTTAATATTGTTTCTTCCATATAGTTAGCACAAGTTTTTTCTGGCAGTTATTTCCTTATCCTCACTTTTTTTTTCATACTGAAACCACTAAGCAAACTTAAGAACTTATCCTCCATTTACATTTTAATTCTCCAGTCCTATCAGACACTAGGAAATACAGGAGTATGAAACTCTCTCTGAAGAACCCAGTGCCACAGCATAATCTATAGGTTTATTGCTCTTTCTTATCAATATTGTCCTTAAGAAGATTAAGCCATTCCCCACTGACAACTTCAGATTTATACCACGCCTCATCGTGCTTCCAGAGGCTGTCTGCCAAGAGCAGCACCACCCATCCAGCCCTTGCAGTTAGTATGGCAGGAAGCATCAAGTCAGCATTCAGACATCAGCCAGCACAGCCCCACCATCTCCTGAACCCAAGCAGGGTCTGGCCATTTCTTTCACACAGCTGAAGCTTGCTTCCTGGTATCAAACCAAACATACAGCATGTACTGTGACTGCTGATATGGTCCTACCTACACACACAAAACTGAGTCCACATTCCTAGCATACAAGGATTTTGACCAGGCCTTGCGCACAATTTTTTTCAGTAAACTTGGGGTTTTATTTTTTCATTTACAGTCTTTCCATGGGTGGCTGGAATTCTCTGTGTAACCTTAGTGGCCAGTTTTTCAAGTTGTAAGTTCCTGCACTGTAACATGTCTGCTGAAAAACAAGTACAGTACAGCTCCCTAACATCAATATTTACCACTGTTATCTCATTTATCCTCCTTTCTATATACTGGGAGAGGAGGAAGTAGCAGAAGGAGAAACAATTGTCTGCTGATAACAGGAAAATGCCAATTTGAATGTCAGGGTAGAGCCTGAGACGTGGAATAAGTGTCTGTGCTAGGGAAAGGCACACAGTCCCTATCACGGCTGTTTGCAGGATTAGCCATTGCTGTGCATGTTTTATACAAACTGTGTGAGCAGATACCTTAGACATAAGTGTTTGAAAACTGACCCCAGCCCCATACAGCAGTCTTCCAACAAGCTTCATGTAAGCTTTTCAATGTGACATTTTACATGAAAGAATTAAGCTTCAAAGTAATAACATTTATTTTGTTTTAAACAGAGCAAATTATTGAAAAAGATGAAGGTCCCTTCTATACCCATCTAGGAGCCGGTCCTAATGTGGCAGCTATTAGAGAAATCATGGAAGAAAGGTAATTAGTGCAAAGGCACAGAGCAGATTAACGTTTATCCTTTTGTGGATGTCAGAATTTTTCCAGCTTTTGCACATAAAGAAATAAACAACTGCAAATCAAGTAATTACTTGTAGGCTTAGCTACTCCAGTGTTGCCAACATTACGCACCCTGCTATTCACCAGAGAGTCACAATATTTGACAGGGCTAATAGTCTGTTGGCTGGCACGGGCTGTGCCCTTGGAGACAGATGCCAGCAAACCCAAGCCAGAACAAGTTCTCACCAGCCTGCCAAGCAAGGCGGCTGGCAGTGGCTGCAAAGGCAGGCATGGAGCTGGTGTTCCCTCTGGCTAGGAGAATGCCAGCAGAGAAGGAGAATGAAGAGCAGAATACCAAATTTCAACATTAGTTTCCCCTCACCAAATAACTAAATATCTAAATCTAAATCTAATCCATTCACATCCAGAGGAGTGCCACAAAATCGTTGGATGGGATTTCAGCCCAAGAATCAATAAGTAGTGTTGTGAGAAAACATTCCCCTGCCTTGGAGTATTGCACAAACCCAGTCTTACCTTGATTGTGGACAGTCCCTGTTATCATGTTGCACCCTGTGGTGTATTTATTGCATCAACACAAACCAAACGAGGAATTTTTAAAGGCACAGAACAGATACATGATATGTACTGTTTAAAAATATGTGTAAGCACAAACCCCATCAGCCTAAGATATACAAACTAAAAACTGTCTCAAAAGTGACTTCTGCACTGTGAAATCTGCTTACTTGTAGCCAATAATGACCAGATTTTTAGAGGTATCTGGCAATTCAGTTCTCCTCTGAATAAAGAAGCAAACAAAAAACTCTTCAGTTAAATCGGAGACAGATGGGAATTTGATTTGTTAGTACCTTAAAAATCTGGACTCCAAAACAGCAGTGAAGCTCCAGCTAGACGCAGAACCAAAAGCAAGCGGGCATTACTGCAGTGCTGGGTCTGAGCTAAGGGGCACCATTTCTTACCAAGGTCTGTTAGCTTGTGCTCATCATTGCACAATCATGGGGCACTTAGAGCTTATTAAACCCTTCAGATTAAATCCTAAGGTCCTTAGCACCTCCTTCCCTGTGACTCCTGTGTACGACTTTCCCCATTTTCAGCTTTGAGAGCAGCTCGAGTGCATATAAACTACATAAATCAGGCTCCTTTTGGGAAAGGAGAGTGAATACTGACTCTCTGAAGAAATTCTTTACCATCTGTTATCTCCAGAGCTCTCATCAGCTGGTTAATTCTTTAGTATTTACAAATAAGTCATTAGTGTTGTAATGTCAATTATAAAGATGAAATGTTTTTCACGTTTTTACTTTGGAAAGTAATTTTTCATTCTTAACATTTACCTTACCTTTTTTCTTTTCTTTTTTTCATTTAATTTCATTTCATGTTGGCAGAAGGAAATCATGAGATATCATGGGTGACATGCAACTACTCAGCCAGGTTCAGCAGAGTATAGCAGCAGCCACTTGAACAATAGCTAGTATTTAACTGTATGGTATGAACTGTGAAATTCTCTGGCTGAAGAACTCCAGAACTCATTAGTTAATACTGTATCCCTAAGTAAAAAAAAACCAAACCCTTCACTATAGGGTGAAGCATACATGTGCAGTTGGTGACATTATTCACAACTGAAGCACTTTTAACCTGGCTTCCCTTGCATACGAAATGACTGTTAAGGTATCAACATTGCTAAAGAAGCCAGGATTGGAAATTAGACTTACAATTAATATTTTAGCTATACCAGTAGTAATTTCTTGCAGAATCCATAGCAGACACAGACATTTTACCTCTTCCTTCTCCCAGTTCCTACTTCAAACTCAGTGAGTTTTGCTCCAGTTTTAAAGCCAATCAGCTTGTCCTGAAAGCAGGCATGACAAACATCAGGCATAAATTCCTTTCTGACAGTTGAAAAAATTTGGGACGAAGTCCATTTAATTTCCAGTGTGTAATGTACAACATATTACTATAGAGGCATCCACACAGTTTTCCTACAATCCAAATTAGAAAACTGACAGAAAAAGTTATTATTTAAAAATATTTTAATGTGGTTAATTAAATAAACAAATAAATACTAACATCCAAGCCTAAGCAGGAAAAAGTGACCTAACAGTTGCCTGCAGAACATGTGTAGTACAACTTGATTTTGTTTGTATAATTTCCTGTGACACTGAAACTTCACAATGAGATCACATCTAAAAATAAGCATTTTTCATTTCCTTTACAGGACAAAAGTTTAAATACAGATACTGGCCCTTAAATATGTCACCAAGATTTTAGTGCAAAAACAAGAGGAAAAAAGGTCAAAAGTTCTTAAGGCATCACTAAATGGCTGCATAACAGGAATATACCTTGACTGCTCTGTAGGTAAAGGCAAAGTACAAGAAGAATGATTTATTTAGTCCCCACTCTTGGCTATTGAAAGTTAATACCAATGAGAGTGGCAGAATTCCAGAAGTGGTGACAGAAGTGCAGTTTGCCCAAGGACCAGCCCAGTGGCCAGGGCAGCTTAGTCTGTAACACTGCAGCCACTGTGGTTTCTGCCCCTGGCCTCCCCTGAGCCCTTGGTGTGCTCCTGGGCTCAGCAGATGGGCAATCCCAGAGAAATGCCTGAAAATGGCTTAACACATCCAGCATTTTCTATTGAGTCAGGACTTGCTTCATGTGGCATTTGCCACATATTTCCACCTGGAAAGTTGATCCCTTTGCTCTGGCAACAGCACTGCTTGCACATGGAGCTAGAGCCTGCCTTGAGAGCATAATCCCCTTGTTTAAATGCTTCAGCAAGAGCTGAGCTTGCCTGCCTTGCTCACAAAAAGACACGCAAATGATGTTATTTGAGGGCACCTTGTGATCCTTACTGGAGTACAGAAGTTGAGTAGAAGTAAATAAGTAGCAATTTATGAGTGGATGTTACAGTGAAAAAAAAAAAAAGATACGATGCAAATTAATCCTGACTTAACTGATTCATGCTAAGACAGAAACAAGCACAGAAAATTAATAGAGTGACTGTTACATGCCAGCTGTTCCATGACAACTTAATTATGTACATTTCAGAGAAACAACTTCAACCCAGAAATTAAAAGAAAAATATAAAATTCTTTTTTTTTAAGTCCACTTTTCAAAATGTCACCTATAACAACTGATCTAAAGAAATGGTTAAAATATTTGGTAATATTCATGTGATCTTGATAATTTTTGCTCATCTGGGATGTATTAAAGACATTTGCCTCTCCTAATATATCATTCCACCACTGTAATAAAATCATCAAGACAAACCACATCGCACATCTTTCCCTGTAATTCACAGTGTTTATTTTTCTAAGATAAGACTGGCAAATGTGCTCCATCTTTTCAGTGTTCACACAGAACCAAATGAATCTGCTTATCACACATATTTTTGTTTTGTTTAAGATTTGGACAGAAGGGTAAAGCTATAAGGATTGAGAGGGTTGTCTACACTGGGAAAGAAGGCAAAAGTTCTCAAGGATGTCCAATTGCTAAATGGGTAAGTGCTGTAAACAAATTAATCTAGTCCAGTATGAAGTTTCATGTAGCTGACAGCAGTGACTTGTCCCGTTAGCTGACACTAGGAAATTTAAAATAGCTCAACAGCAGCCGTAATGTGGGGTGTCTGTAGCCTGCTCGCACCCATCCCTCACTTCATTTACTTGTTGCACAGAGAATAGCAAGAATAAAATTTGATTTAAAGGTATGAAAACCTAAGAAGAAGGGCATGTTTGCTTAGATTTAAGTTTCACACCATCTGACATTTTCATTGCTGTTTAATTTTAGCCTACAAATAAGTTCAGTAAGTGCAGCATTGTGATGTCTTTAAAATACTCTCCCAGTTTGAGAGAGGAGTTAGGACACCCTCTTAGCAAATACTGTCATACTTTTGAACAAATTACTGAGTGGTTTGGATTGCTGGGGAAAGACAGAATGAGGAAAAACTAATACATTATTATAGTTTTTATGCATGCCAGACTGCACCCTTTTTAGGAAATGCTTCTCAGTGCTTATGCCACTGGAAAGACACTGTTTTATTTGAAAAACATCTCTTGCTTTCCTCTCAACACTGTAATGTTTGTATGTAATAAGAGCAGGTCACAAAACTGTGAGGCTGGTTATGAGTATAGCTGCTAAGTTTGGAAGGGAAGGGTAGAGAGCTCCCATGTCCAGTTATTTAGTCCCTGCCTTTCCCTGCATGCTTCCTGCCCTAAGACAGGTGTCCACTACCCAGCTCTGCGTGGGGAGACACCTCACTGCCCAATTCCTTTCAAACCAATCAAACTGGGCCACAACTGTAACACAGATTCAGGAGAGGATTCCTGCTAAATCAGAGCACAGAGGATACTTTCACAAAGCTGGTTTCCACCACCATGGCTTTCCTTGCCATCAGTCAACCTCTTTGAGTCAGCTTCATTAAACACAAAGGGTAGCCCTGCCATATCACAGTGAGAAAAACAGACTGAATTGCCAGAAGCGAAGAGAAGGATATAAATAGAAGTAACCTCCCCACATGCACAGTAATCCTGAGGTTTCCTATTCTCTTGCTCTTCACATTAAGCATGGCATTGTTTGTGTTGGGGCTCTGGGGTGTGTGTTGCTGTACATGCAGGTAGTCCGCAGAAGCAGTCAGGAGGAGAAGCTGCTCTGCTTGGTGCGCGAGCGAGCGGGACACACATGTGAGACAGCTGTCATCGTGATTCTCATCCTGGTCTGGGAGGGAATCCCAACCAGCCTGGCTGACAAGCTCTACTCGGAACTCACTGACACCCTAAGGAAGTACGGCACGCTCACCAACCGGCGCTGCGCCCTCAACGAAGAGTAAGTGGAGCAAAGCTCACCAAACCTGCAGCCCTGTCTTCTGCCTCAGACCCAGCAGACTGCTCATGCTGTTACCCTGAAACATCTACAACCTTCCCTGTTTCAGGTGGTTTGAAAACCCACAAACCTTGTAGGAAACCCAAAGTAAACACTCTTATAAACAGGGAAAAACGTTTTCTCAGAGTTGTAAAGCATTTCAATATATTTAAAAGAAGACATCTCAGCACGGCTAGGATAGCTGATACCTCAAACTTGAAATAAAAGCTGGGTGCACTAAAGCATACTTGTGCAAGCTGACACAGACTAGCCTCAATCTAAAGAAATTGCACTATATCTTTTACCCATGCCTTTCTGAGAGACAAGAACATTTAGACCAAAATTACCATATCTATCACTGTATGTTACTTCGGCTTCATTGCTTAGCCCCTGTCAGAGGGCTCCCATATTCTTGCAGTGCTGTCAACAAGGCACCACACAAACATACCCTCACCCAGGCAAAGTCAAGTTTCTCACACAAGTGTAGTACCCCCAAAGACCCTACCTTGTAACCATGAAATTATTCCCTCTGATAAATTTTTGTGTTGTGATGTGTATGTTTCCCTCTTGCATTTCTTCATTATTTACTGATGGAAGATGATCCACATTGCTGATTCCCTGGAGCACTGGCAGAACGCTGATGCCCACTTCCACAGCACCATAGGGGGACCCGACCGCTGCTAACAGCTGCCTTCTCTTATCTTTTAGACGGACTTGTGCATGCCAAGGGCTGGACCCTGAAACTTGTGGTGCTTCATTTTCCTTTGGTTGCTCCTGGAGCATGTACTACAATGGTTGTAAGTTTGCCAGAAGCAAGATTCCAAGAAAGTTTAAGCTGATGGGGGATGACCCAAAAGAGGTTGGTGTCCATTTCTGAAATGAGCTTCATTTGCAAGGAAATGTTTTCTGTCGCTCTGTAAATAGAGATACAGTACAAGAGAGCAGGGCCTGAGGCTTCCCTGAGTGCTGTACATGTAGGGTAATTAAATAACTGCCAGTCAAAACCGATTGATTCCAGTCACTGAGCCAGCTGAATTGACTGTCCAAATTCTGACAGCTGGTAAAAGCCTTGAGACTTGAAACCATGTTTACAGGCTTTTACAATTAGAGGAGAGGGCATGGCCTGAATAATTCTGGCTGTATTAGGGCTGCAATTGAGCATTCCCCAGTGGCACAGTGAAAGGTTTACCAGCTAATGGCACATAACACTGCAATTGGGAACCAGAGCAGACTGGTTCAATGGAGACAAACATGATGAAACTCTTGAGATGACAATAGGAAGAAGAAGATAGGAAGACACATTCTACACACAGTCCTGCCCCACTGAATGTTTCCAGACTGGGCTCTGTGTTACAGCAAACTGGCAAATGTTTAAGACAAGTCACAGTAATAAACATTGACTTTAGCCTGGACACAAGATAACCTGAAGTTATGACTGCAGTGACTCCTGGACACCTCCAGCAAGTCATGTGAAGCTCCAGTGGCCCAGTCTGCTTTCTGGCAAGAACGTGCAGATTTAGTCCTTTGCTTGTGTACTGGCATGTTAGTGCACAGTTTCACTGTATTCTGATGCCTTACACAAATCCAAGCATTACTCTGTCATAATCAGAGAGACAGGTACTTCTCCATCCTACAGCCTGTGCTGAAAAGGCTGCACTGTTCAGAATATCATCATAACTAACATACGGATTTTTCCTGCCCACTGCTCTTCTACAGCACCAAGAACTACAGATTAGCTCTCCTCCAAACACACTGCAGCACAAAACCTTCTTTATCACAGCCTGCAATCCTAAACTACCTACAGTTCTAAGATGGATACCTGGCCAGAACCCACCGGGGCACTCTTGCAACTTGTATTCTTGGATTTCCTTCCTATGGAAGCCAGATTTGGGCAGGAAAGAGCGTTTTACCCTCCAGTCCTGGTCTCAAAGCTGGGGGCAGCCAAAGCATGCATCCAGACCAGGGGCTGGGTTCCACAGCATAGACACAATTTATAGGCAGTGAAAACAGAATCCTCACCAATAAAAACTAGAAGTTACACTAACAAATGCTAACCTACAGGCCATACAAAAGCTCCACATTCTGGCAGCAGGCATGAGGTCATAGCAAGATTTTTTGACAATTTCATGTCAAACCAAACTAGGATATTGTCCCATAGTAGGGGATACAAACTTTCAACACACCAAATGCATGCTTCTCTGAAACCTGTTTTTTCACAGCTCCTCACACATCTTTCTAAAATACAAAACCTCCTAAAAATGAATACATCACTCCAGTATGCCACCATTCTTTATGCACTTAAAATTAAAGATAAAGGCCTCATACAAGCAAGGTTTTGGATTTGGGATTCTCATCCTTAGAGAATGGGCAACAACTCTGGAGTATGTTATTAGATGATTCTTGAAAAATGCTTTATTTTAAGACTGTACAATTTAGAGAAGAAAAGAGGTGTGGTCATTCCCACCTTTGTATCACCAATTAGTAGACACATCCATGATTCTTCACAGCTTAAGGATTGGGAACATTTTGAAGGCTGCAATATTTAAATATTTTTAAATTGCTGCATGTAAAAATATTTCAGTATGTTGAAGTGTTGCCATTGCAATGGTCAAAACCCTTAAATTGGTCATATTTACTTGAACCATTCTGATGTTATTTCTCTCAAGCTTCTGAAGAGTATTATTTTCCCACAACTCCAAAAAGGAAAATAACGAGGATTATCACACTCAGATCTAAAACATATCCACGTTGAAGAATGTGATTTTTCTTAATATAAAACAAATTAAGAGTACAGTATGTGATGTTCTATTGCAGGTTTCCCACTACACTTCAGCAACTGCTCCATTCCTTTAAAAGCCTTGGAATAATAAAATTAAAAGAAGATTCACAACAGTTACTGTCTAAACACCAATGATATTGGTTTATGCCTTTACACAACTATCATGATTGTGTAAAGACCCTAACTTGTTGGGTTCCAGACATACAGTATGAAAATGTCATTGAACCCTGTTTCATCTCCTAACAGGAAGAAAAACTAGAATCCAATTTGCAGAATCTGTCAACCCTGATGGCACCTACCTACAAGAAGCTTGCACCTGATGCATATAACAACCAGGTATGATGGGGAAAAAAGGAGTACAAGCAGTCATGGAAATAACCTGATTTTTAACACACTTCCCAATGCTTCAGCCTTGCACCAAACCATTATATACATTTCATGCCAACATTTCTTTGATATCAGCATGAAGACAAATAGAAATAAACAATTCCAGTTAAAATGCTCTCACAAGTAAAACTAGCAGGATTTGGTCCACTAAATAGAATTGATCTTTTCACCTACATCAACACGATAAAATTATTTCACTCTTCAGCTCCAAAATACAAATTTCTCAATTTAGCATGACTTACCAGCCAAATCAGCAAAGCTGCCATGAATATGGTGTGAGATTGACAAGAGCTTACACTCAAGTCCTGAAGCCACAGTTTCAGTTCTGCTCTCTCAAGCAGCAGATGAATTTAGTTTTCACCAAAACCTTTATAAACATGCTTTTAAAGTGAAGTTTTATATTTGAACACACTCAGCCCTATGTATGCACACAAGTGCCCACACCAGCCTTCTTGCATGAGGGGATCATGCAAGAATTTGCACGAATCCTGTTTTCTGTGGATTGGTGTTCTTGGAGACCAGCACATTCAGAGCTCTGATGAAGCTCCCAGTGTGACTGTGTCTCATCTACATTTCATTACAAAATGTCTTTCAGATAGTTACACAAATTTGACAGCACACCACCTGCAAACATGTAACTGTTTGCCTTCATTTTCATTGCTCAGCTTTACTGTTAAGAACATTCACAGAACTTACAGTTCCCAAACTTTCAGCATCTACTGCAAATTGTGACATCACCCTGCCTTCCTGTTGACAGCATTGTTCAACTGGCACAAGACAGATTCTCAGCTTTAACAGAAACAGTAAACTAATACAAAACTGTCCGTTATTATCTGCTGTAAAATTCACTCCTTTACTGCATATTTAGAAGCAGCTAGACAGGCAAACAGACTCAGTGCAGACTTACCCAGTTTCACTTACCTGTTCTGATAACATTCGGCGAAATGAAGAAAACTGTGACTACATACCTACTAGCTGGGGATATCTGCCCAAATATCTGAGAGACATTCTGCAAGAGAAAAAAGGAAGAAGAAGAAAAAAAATGAGGTGGTGCACAAAAAGATGTTTCTTTGCATGGGCTGCTTTTCTTTTCCCACAAAAATTCACTAAAGAACTTTTCTCCAAGTAAGCTGTGATGCTGCCCAACATTTGTTGAAAATACATGCTTTTACAAGTTTCAATTTTTACCTTATGTAATAAGGCATGTGTAGAGCTTGGCCTGTTTCAGGAGTTTCATATAGACCTTGTATTTATAGGGAAACTGTACTTGAGCTACTGTCAGTGGCTTTAAAGAGTGAGGATTTAGTTCTAATTTGTATGATATTGTAAAAGGTTCTAAAACCAAAAAAGCTCTAAAACCACATTTCAAATTCCCAGATTTATTCTAACCCAAATCTGGACCACTTATGGATTACAATCAAGAATTGGAAAGGGTCTGTTTTCCCAACTGGACTGAACAGAACATCTTAGAAAGCAGCTGCACCAGTATAGTTTGATCAGACAATTATAGTCTGGCTAACATTTCAGACTGCTCACATTTAATTCCAAAGAATTTTACACAGTTTTCAAGTTTTGTTCTGCTTTTATTTTCAGATTCCAGGGAAGTAAATAATCCAGATTTGAAAAATAAATGTCTGTGAGCAACCTAGACATATTTTTAGTGATTTTGAATGAAGACTTGGCAAAGCTTCTAATTTGACCTTAACTTAAAAAGGGATCCATGAAGTTCCATTGAGTGTAGATGTTCTGTGCATTTACTTGAAAGGTTCAGGTTCAGCAGAGCATTTTATAAATGTGGTTTAATTTTAAATTTTCTAAATAAAATATGAAACCATCATTTTTCTAAGGCTTTATTTTCCATTACAAAATCCTTTCTTTTTGTGTAAGGTCTATTGTTGCATTATGAGTTCTTTGTAAAGCTCCTTAATAATGACTGCATGGGTACAAAGTACTGTCTTGACTGAATTCTCTCTCTTTTTAGTCAAGAGTTAGATCTGTACTTAAGCTAATGAAATACATATTTAGCATGCCAAAATATTACAAATCAAAAAGCAAATTATTATTTTTCATTAAGTCATTCTGAAGTCAGTTTTCTAAAGCCATTTTCCCTTAATAGCTTGGCATACTTCCAGTCTACACAAACATATCACTCTCACAGTGCCAGTCACGGAAACCATGCATTGCATTTGTCATGTAAAAACACCAACCCCTGGCAGAAAATCAGGAGTAATACACAAGGAGAAGTACAATTTCACAATCACACCAGAGACTGAAGGTACCAGGGAACAAAGCAGCAAGGAATGAAGCATGGATACAAAATGACCATTGAATTGCTGTAGTTTATTTGCAGTTTATTTGTCATTTATTATCTTTTTCAAGATGTGTTTGTTGTCGCCTCCAAGAGGTGAGGGAGACCTGCCCTTTGTCACAGCAGAGCATTCCTTGTGCACTTGGTGTCCTGGAGCACCCGGTGACACCTGTCCTGTCTCTCCAGATCGAGTATGAACACAGAGCCCCCGAGTGCCGCCTGGGTTTGAAGGAAGGTCGCCCATTCTCAGGGGTCACTGCCTGCCTCGACTTCTGTGCTCATGCTCACAGAGACTTGCACAATATGCAGAACGGGAGTACTCTGGTAAGTCTGGGATGTGCAACAGCCTCCTCACTCCAGCACTCAGCTTGTGGCTTTGATTCATTATCTCCTCTCTGTTTAAATTTATGCTGCTAAATACAGATTAGTAAAAAAACATTAGGCAGTAACTGAGCTAACTTACTACCCCCTACACACTTGTATTTCAAATGAATGAGACTTACGGTGTATTAAAGGAAGGTTTAATACAGAACTGGTAAAAGAGGAACTGTGGAGACAATATTAAGAAGGTCCCAGCAGAGCTGAAAGGCCTGTTTCAGTGTTCCTGGTACTAAACAGTTTATATTTATCCTCTTGAAATCCTTCTTTTTCTAACAACTTCAGATTATATCTTCTAATAAAATAAAAGTAGAAACAAATAATTTCTTTCTGAGAGTTTTGGAAACTTTGGATTTTATTCCTGCTTTGGATAAGCAGAAATTCTGCAGTCCATGCACCCTTTATTCTCCTCAGTTCTGATTTCTGGTGTGTACAGCAGAAGTTGTGTAGAAGATACTAGAAAAGCAAGCTGGTTTTCAATGTGTATTGAATTATTTCTGTGACAAAACAGTTGAGGTAAACATGAGAAAGAATACTCTTCAGTTCTGAATAATCATCATGGCTGTAGTTTGAAGCAGCTCCCTGGATTCACTGTGCAGCTCTTACTACAACTAAAGAGAGCATATGGCTTTTTAATTCCAACTAAATTTTTCCTGTTTCCAGGGTCTGACCTAATTCACAAGTTAATCACCACCAATACAAGGTGCATTTCCAGCTGAGCTTTCTTCCCAAAGTTGAGGCAATGATTTTGCTGCAGAATATGTCTCTATCAGCATCTTTTTCCAAAAAGATACTCCTGATACCTGTTCTAGCTGGGACTAACACAACAAGCTTGCTGCATGACAACAGTAACTTCCCTAAATCTTGTTAATAACATCACAGTGACTGGCTCCTACACAAAGTGTTGGAGGTTGCCGGCTGTAAGGGGGTGTAAAAGACAACACCAGTGTGTTAAATTGCACACTCTCTCTAATAGGTGGATACCTCATGCATTGTAGTGAAAGAATCTTCAGGTGAGTACAAAGTCCCAGATTCTACTGCTTTAGCTCTCTGGCCACAGTACAATGGATCACAGAGTTTATTTCACATGAGGGTAATTCCTAACTATACTGTTCATTTCAGCACAAATAAAAGAAATAGATATCTATACACCTTCTGTTTCTTTTAACACTGTCCAACGAAGTAATGGAAGAAATTACATTTGTAGGCTTGTTGTGATATGCAAAAATTGCACAGAAACTTATAGTTTACAAAGAGCTTTCCAGATGCCAGTGCTGTGGCAGGGCAAGGCATAATGCAGAGATAGAGTTACAGATCTTTAATACACCTTTCTTACAGGTTTGCACACTGACTAGAGAAGACAATCGTGAAATTGGCCAAACACCAGAAGATGAGCAGCTCCACGTGCTCCCGTTGTACAAAGTCTCTGATGTGGATGAGTTTGGAAGCACTGAGGGCCAGGAGGAGAAGAAGAGGAATGGCAGCATCCAGGTCCTTACCTCCTTTCGACGAAAAGTAAGGATGTTAGCAGAGCCCGTTAAGACCTGTCGGCAAAGGAAGCTAGAAGCAAAGAAAGCAGCTGCAGAAAAGCTTTCCTCCCAGGAGAATGGGTCTAGCAAAGCTGAGAGAGAGAAGTCTGCTGCAGCACGCAACAAGCAAGGCACCTCTGAAGCAGCAGGTCATGCAAAGCAGCTGGCAGGTAAACACAGGAATCTGAGCGGGGTCAGCAGTGGTAAGCATCCGACAAATCAGGGCCAGTTATAATCAGCTTCAAGAAAACCATTATTTTAAGCCCAAGAATGTATTGAAGTAAAAAGGCAAGAGATTTCTTGAAAGTGAATATCAATATTATATAAATACTAGAGTGCCAAATTTGGTACGACTCCAAAGAAGAAAAAATAAAGAAAATTTGCACTGAAAAATCCTTTACTGTTGGATAGTTAACACTTGTAGAAATCTAGAACAAACTCTGCTTGCCATCCAATGTATCTTTAAAAGTATCTTTAAAAGACTAGTAGTGCTAGAAGCCATGAAGAGAAGTGTGTGGTGCTGCTGCCAGAGAAAGAATGACCTACACATCACTCAATGTCTGCCACTGGCACAGAGAACCTCCTAATTTGAGGAGATACAAGCGTAACCTCTTTACCACTATTTATATTCTCTGCCTCAAGACCTAAAGCAAAGCAGGTTTTCCATAGTGGAGTAAGAGTTTATGGCAGTTCTCAGCAGCAGATTTGAGAGTCCTGAGCCAAGGAGTTATCAGAACTGTTTTATTGTTACAGCAGTTTTCCCACAGAGGAAAAAAGTGATACATCCAGGGCTACCCAGAAGGTCACTGAAATACCTATGAATAGAAATCAGCTGTCCCATGACCCAGGCAAGGGTTGTGACCATTAAATGATGCCATTGCACTTTAATGAATGGTATTTTTGCACTTATGTCTTCAGTTAATATCACTTATTACTGCACTGTTCTGTCTACCAGTCAATGTTGGTTTTAACATACTGCTAGGGACGTTTCTTGGAGTCAGTTCTATTCATGTAGATGAGAAGAATTATTTATTGGGGAAAAGAAAGTCACTTTGTGCACGGCTGTTTGGGAGCACTTTGATGCTCCATTTCATGGGCTACTTAAAAGATGATTCAACTCTTCGGATTTTGTGCATGTGACTCTGAACAGACTGCACTGTCCTCTTTTCCCCACTGCCACTAGCATCTGATCTTGTTGAATACATGCCAAAAAGGAAGAGTAGCCTTTTAAATTCAGTTTCTTAAAGGATGGTGTTTGAGATATGAGAAAGGGAGCGTCTGTTAATGAACCTACTTTTCTTAGAAAATTCATACAAAATATGTAATTTGTTGGGTGGTTGGTTGGTTTTGGGCCTTTTTTTAAAAAGCCTGTTTGTTGTGTGGTTGTTTGTTTTTTCCTTTTTACATCTACAGATCTTTTACGTCTTTCAGGACCAGCCACACAACAACAGCAGCAGCACCAACATCCACAGCGCACTCTCCCTAACAACCCTCAGTCACATCCCATTAACTCTTACTCGGGTTCAGGTTCTGCAAATCTCTATGGAAGGTTGCCTAATCCAGCCAATGTTTATCCAAACTCTTCGTACACTTCAGATCCATATGGAGGGTCCAATCCCATGAACCTCTATACAACCTCATCACAGTCTGCGGGGTCTTATTTGAATTCTTCCAGTCCCATGAACCCTTATTCAGGATCTTTAAGTCAAAATAACCAATATCCCCCCTACCAATGCAATGGAAACATAGCTATGGACAACTGCCCCTCTTACTTGGGCTCCTACCCTTCCCAGCATCAGCACATGGACTTGTATAGTTGCCAGAGCCAAGACCATATGTCTAAACTAAGTCTACCACCCATTCAAACGTTATACCAGCATAGGTTTGGGAATAACCAGAGTTTTGGTCCCAAGTACTTGAATTATGGAAACCAAAATATGCAGGTAGACTCCTTCAGTAATTGCACCATTAGACCAAATTTACACCACGTAGGGTCATTTTCCTCTTACTCCACCCATGAGGCCAATGGCCATTTTATGGAGGTTGCCTCAAGGTTAAAATCTAATCTGAGTAATCCAAGCATGGATTATGCCTCCATGAGTAAAACAGGTGAACATCATCACATGCAACCCCCTCCACATTTACCACATGACTACCATTCTGCTCCAAGTATGTTTAGTGGTCCTCCTAATTCACTGCATCTCCAAAATAAGGATAATGAAATGATTTCACATGCAGTTAATGGTTTGTCTAACATGCTTCCAGGTCAAAACCATGACAGGACTACTCCCCAGGGTGGTTTAGATAAAACTGATGTGCTGAATCCAGAAAAAGCAGAGGATCCCGATGAAGTCTGGTCAGATAGTGAGCAGAACTTTCTGGATCCAGAAATTGGAGGAGTGGCAGTTGCTCCATCTCATGGGTCAATTCTCATAGAGTGTGCAAAACGTGAGCTCCACGCAACGACCCCCTTAAAAAACCCCAACAGGAACCATCCCACCAGAATATCCCTTGTATTTTACCAGCACAAGAGCATGAATGAGCCAAAACATGGTCTGGCTCTGTGGGAGGCAAAGATGGCTGAGAAGGCGAGAGAGAAAGAAGAGGAATGTGAGAAGTACGGCCCAGACTACGTGCCTCAGAAATCCTATGGCAAGAAAGCCAAGCGGGAGCCGGCGGAGCCCCACGAGCCCTCTGAGCCAACGTACCTGCGCTTCATCAAGTCCCTGGCACAAAGGACACTGTCGGTCACCACGGACTCCACCGTAACCACATCTCCATATGCCTTTACACGGGTTACAGGGCCTTACAATCGCTATATCTGACTTCACACCTTGGCAGGTTACCTCATCTGAAAAAACACCTGGTTGCTAGGGTAATGGTGCTTTAGGTTTCAGGGAAGGCAAGGGTAGAGGAGAAAACAGTGTTTTTACAGAACTCATCAGTGGAAAAAGCCTCGGCACATGAGCAAAAAGAGGTAAATCTCACTAGAGCACTTGTTTTCCACTGGTTTTTAAGTGGTCACAGATGGCAGGTAGGAAACAAGACCAAAGCATCCTATGCAAAAAAATTAAAAGAACAGGAGAAGAAAAGGAGGAAAAAAAAGAGAGAACACAACAAAAAAGTGTTTCACAATTTACATTGGAAAACACTCGCTCTATTACTGGAAGAGATAATCTGCAAATGGATTTTTTTTTCTTACACTTTTGCACATCTGTGGCCACTTTTATGTCATCAAGTTTGCATAGTCACGGAACAGGAGCAAAAAAAAACCCTAAAAATAATACTGTAGTATTACAACTGCAGGAATCTTAAAATAACATCTGGTGCTGAATCTATGATGTACTGAAATACTGGAATTATGGCTTTTTAACATGCAGTTTTTACTGTAATCTTAATAGTATTTTGATTTTATTTAACGAAGTAGATAAGTATAAGACAAATAGACAGCAAAACACTGAATTTGTTTGAATATTCTAAAACCATGGTGCTATAAGAGAATGGTGTCTTTATCAGTCAAACAGTTAATGCCTTTATAACAAAATGTCTATGATGTAGTCAAATGTTCTTCAGCAACAGGGAGGACCTTTTCATTCATGTATGTATTGAAGTTACCTGGTGTTAAAATAAGCTTACTTTTTAACATATGGGAATTACAAAGACCTCTGGATTTTGCTCATCCAGTCAAGTCCTAGAAAAGGACAATAAAATAGAGAGAGAGATATTTTTTTTTAAATAGTGTTTCAAAAGCACTTTGTCTACCTAAGCTTGGCAACTTGAACAATGCTAAGGTACTAAGACATTAAAAAAAAAGAAGAGTTTACTTTGATTTTAAAATGCAAAGATAATTTTTTTAAACTAAAAAAGCTTTTAAATACTTTTGGTTTAGCCATGCATCAGCTAGTGGGCTACATATCCATTTTTAATACAGTCAGTTATAGTAAAAATGGGGCTTACTGGATATAAGGGAATACTTTAGTACACAAAACACATTTTTTTCTGGTGCTCATCTCACACAGCTATACTGTAAACTGTTTTCTACAATTATTATGACAAGTTCATTGCTCAAATATGTACAGTTTTAAGGAAAGAATTTTATATTAACCACAGGTAATAATTAGCAGCATGCAACAAACTACACCTAGTTAGCTTGGGCTTCTGCTGTTTCTAGAGATCTGCGCACTCCCACTATGGAATGGCAGAACTGCTTTTGTGTTGATAATTATGTACATTGTGGTGCAAGTAATTTCTCAGTGCAAGTGGCCTCTTTTCCAGGAAGACTGAGCAGACTGATGCCTACACAAGATGAATGAAACAGGGTTAGTTCTGTGCGATTCCGTTGATTAATAGAAAAAAAAATAGGCAGCTGGCTTGCTGGGGTGGTTTTAAATCATTAATTTCTATTAAAAAAAAGCAGGAGAGTTGTATAGTAAATTAAATTGTAAACAAAACTTTTTTTAACGCAATGCTTTAGTATTTTAGTACTGTAAAAATATTAAATCTATATATATTTGGGTTTTGAGCTGAATTCACATCATGGTGCTACTCAGCCTGCTACAAATATATCATAATGTGAGCTAAAAATACATTAAAAGGTTTGAGTGATGTTCCTACTTGTCATATACCTCAACACTAGTTTGGCAATAGGATATTGAACTGAGTGTGAAAGTTTATATATTGTATACCATCTTTTTTCCCCAATAGCCTTTGAAAAAAAACAAACAAAAAAAAACTAAACAAAAAAACTCTCGATACTTGATATTTTAGCAAGTATAACTTGAACTTCAACTTTTTTTTTCTTTTTTTTTTTTTTTTTGGTTCTAAAAATTCAGGGATATTTCAGCTCATGTTCTCCTATGCCAACGTGTCACCTGTGTGTATGTAAAGCTGTTGTAGGTTAAATATATTATTCTTGGGTTTTTTGTTTTTGTTTTGTTTTTTTTTTCTTCAGGGATTTAATGTTTTTCTTTTGAATCCCTCCTCTTATTTTTCTTGTACATGTATTGTGTAACTAAAACTAATTTTGTAAATTCGTTAGCTCATTTTATTGTAACAGAAGTGTTTAAGAGATTTAGAATGTTTTGACTGTTTCAAATGAATAAACAAAAAGAAAGTAGAATGCACTGAGCTGATTAAAGGGAAAAACATAAGGCAGGGGTTTGGCAAGTGACTGTTTGCTAGAGTTGTTCAAGTCACTCTCTAAACAAGGCTTCTTGGATACTGTAATGAATAAAATAAAATATAAAAAGGTACAGTCTTTACAAGGGCTTCCCTAAACATGCAAACCTCCATGTCCCAGCTATATCTTGTGCAATATACTGTAAGATTAAGTTTGGTCGAAAGAAATTCTATCCAACAGAATCACAACCTAACTCAAGTAAATCAAAGGAGGCCTTTGGGTTTAATGGTCAAATATTTATTATGGCAATTTTTTTTCTCAGTCTGTGACTCACTCATTGAAACAAAAGTTTTGCTTTTTTTAAAAAAAATGGTGGTTATATGTCAGATTAAGTAAATCGTTATATATCTTCATCATTTGGTGATTTTGTTTTTAAATCCTATATAATTCACGTAATCCATAGCAGATGTTTGGTTAATATGCCATGCACCGTCATTTGCCAAACTGCTGGCAGCAGGAGCAGGAAGCTTAGTTGGTGAATCAGTTTTGTATTGTAAATACCTGAGCTGTAATTTTTGGTGTACAGAACCCTGCCTCAGTTGGAACGAATGACAAAGCAGACAGAGTTGTTTGTATAGGATTATCAGGTTGACTATAGCCATACTTGAAGATGCTTCTGAGAGTTGTCAACTTTACTTGAATGAATTTTTCATCTTGATTGACGCACAGCAGTATAAAGTTCACTTCTAAAGCTAGTGGTTAACTTGTGTAGGAAACTTTAGCAGTTTGACACTAAGGTAATGAACTTCTGTGTGCATTTTCTATGCTTATGTTCTACTTTTTTTTACTTTAGTTTCATTCATTTTCATGAGATGTTTGGTATGTCTATAAAAAGAATCCGAGGATGGTTATAAATACTGTAAGTATTGTAATGTAATGCAGGTTATTTGAAAGCTGTTTATTATTATATCATTCCTGATAACGCTGAGATGTGGGTGTTTTTAATAAAATTTATATTTATTTAATGCACTCTAAGTCTGTCTTGCAGAAACTTTCCTTATCATTTTTACCAGCTAACAACAAAGCAGGCATCACTCTCAAAGTGCTTCACTAAGGACTTCAAAACAGGAGCCCTAGGCATCACATTTATTCCTAGTTCTGCTCTGACTCTTACCTCTAACAGGCTGGGACACAGGCTGCTGAGCCCAGGCTACTGTTCCATGAAATCTGTGTTTACAGGGAAGGAGGGAGGCATTTTTATGGGCAGGAAGAGACAGAAGAGCTTCACTGCTGGTTTTCCATTGACGTTTGTGTACACAAGTGAATATGGCATATTCACTGTTCCAGTGCCCTCACTGCTCAAGTAACAGCCACAAATGCACATCTGGCAGAGCGAGGACAGGAGGGAGACTCTAAGCATTAACCGGTTTGTTTAGGGTATTTAGCTGTTCCTGGTTAAGCATTTTTCTACTTGATTTCAATCAAATCACTCCCAAATGGTGGGATGTTCCAACAAATAGTACTGTGCCAGGGGA
The DNA here is from genome assembly GCA_034509425.1 of Eopsaltria australis. NCBI lineage: Eukaryota > Metazoa > Chordata > Aves > Passeriformes > Petroicidae > Eopsaltria > Eopsaltria australis. The sequence goes on along the minus strand of JAVTVJ010000172.1, from coordinate 189,731 downwards.
GGGTAAGATTGGATGCTAGGAAAAATTCCTTCACCAAGAGGGTTGTAAGATTGGAAAAGGCTGTCCAGGGAAGTGGTTGAGTCACTATCCCTGGAAGTATTCAAAGGACACATGGCACCTGGGGACATGGTTTAGTGGTGGACTTGGCAGTGTAGGCTTACAGTTGGACTTAATGACCTTAACTGTCTTTTGCAACCTAAATTATTCTGTGACCAAGAAAAACCCCAAACCTATAAAAGCCAAAATCCTCAGGTACAATATAAATCACTCACAAGCTAGAGAAAAGCAGAAGCAGTAAGACAGTGTGTCTGAATCAATACCAGCACATATATTCTTGGAGGCATCAGACAAAAGCTTGTTCTCCTGGTCCCTTTGTTTAACTTCAGGGGATATCAGGACTGAATTCTGAAACAGACTATTCTGTGTAAAGAAACAGAAATTGCTCTCTCCACAGTTGCAAAATGTTTCTGTGACAATTTCAAGAATTCTTAAGCTTCCTTTTTAAGAGCCTGAGTTTGTTGTCAGTGCCAGTTACCCCATCCATCAGTGCCACACACCTTGGAAAGCCCCCCTGCTATGCACATTCAGATCACTGCGTATCTTGGGAATGTGGTGATTTAAAACTCAGCGATCTGTAATTCTGCCTCACCTTTCCTCTTCACTTCCCTATCTGTTCTGTCATTTCCCACCTTTTGACATCTCATAGAGAGGACAATACAACTTTTTTATGGGAACGACTGGAAAGCCTGTGGTGACAAGCCAAACCAGGGTGAACAAACTCCAAGCAAAAACTGACAGCAACAGGTGATGATGCTGAGAGATATGAAAAGGTATCCAACATAAAAAGGATGAAAGGGAAAACACAACAGATTTCTCTTGGAGAAGCAAAGCAACTTACAAAAGGCAGGGATTAAGTGATGAGCCATGGTGGTTTATCCAGATGCACATTTTCAACACACCTTCAAATAGGAAATATTTAAGAAAAGCTCAAATATTTTCAGTCAAGTAAAGCTCCAAGCAGAGCAACAAGACCTTGGATTTAAACATGAACCCTGTGGTTTACCCTGTCTGCCAAACAGAGCCTACAGAAATGTACATTCTCTTGCCTGTAGGCTGCTCCCAGGGGCATGGCCCTGCGAAGAGAGCTGTCCATTAATTCTACACTTGTGTGACGAGTGCCACCCCAAACCTGCAAAGGCTTGCTGGTAATCCAGCAGCACTGATACTAGAACTGGCATATATCATCATCTCGGCAGCAAATGAATACTCTGCTATTTAACTGACACAGTAACATTTCTTTTTCCTGAAAAAGATGCATCTGTCAAGTTCCTGTTAGACTCGACTCTGTTTATCTAATGCAGACACAACTAATAATTTTGAGGCACATTTTGTCTCAGAGGACTGACAGTTCCACCCCCACCAACCCATGAGCCACAATGACTGTTCTCTGTGCATCACTGTGAGACACTCTGCTTTCCAACTATGTTTATGCATTGAGTCCATTTACTTTGACCTGTAAATGATTCCCCAAGTTAGTTTAATTAGGGAAAAAATTGTGCCAGGAGAGATTCTTGCAGAACTTGGGAGATAAGTCAGCTCTATGTTTTGCTTGCCTCACCTCTAACCAGCAAAGGGAGTATCTGTCATCAGCACAGAAAGTGCTGGTGATTTAAGGAAATAAAAGTGTTCATTTTTAGAGGGAAGAAAAATCTTGCACTGGGGTAAGAACGTGAGAAAGAAGGAAGAGGTCTGTTAAAGATCCACTGCTGTCCCTTCCGATGGGAGAACACTGAAGCTGGAAGCTGCCTACTTGACTTGGATGTTGCAACATGAGGCACTTAAGCCCCAGACAAACACCACTATCACTGCAGCAGAGTGGGGGCCAGGGGCCCCTGTCCATGCAGGGGAACACAAAGGATGGATCCCCAGATGCCAGGCCATGGAGAAGAGAATGACATACTTCCTACAACATGGTGTAAAAACACCTCCAAAGCTTTCCTGTTTAGAAATCTCTTTACTCTTGACTTCAAAAGGTCTCCTTCCTTACAAGTTTGTGAGAACAAGGCACCATTCTTTCTCCCCTAGACCATTTTGCCATTAGTTCAGGTGTTAGAGGTACTCACAACCTTGGCATTTGGGTCCTCCATGCCTGAACAGATCCAGATCATCATCTTCCAGGATATAAAAGTTTTGAAGTACTCTGGGGTACACACAGGCGCATCCCATCTACCCCCTCCATCCCACATCACAAAAAAATGCTTCCCACCATTATATGAAGGAGTGAGGGAAGCCTGCTGTTCTACTTCCTTTTAAGATGGGGTTTAATCCTCAGTGTTAAAACCAGTTCCACCCTCTTGTTTCATGGTCCCAGCAGAAGCAGAACACCACTGCTGAAGGCAGCCATGGCAGGGTTTGCAGGGATTTTTCTTTTACAACCTAGCCAAGCCAATTTAGGTTAACCCATTTCTCCCACTCAAGATTTGCTTCAACTACCACATTAAATACTTTGTCTTCATAGTATTTTACACAAGGAAAACCATCCCAGGGTAGGTACGTTTCCCTCCTAATGTCATGGCAACACAGCTGTACACTCCTAAATCACAGCAGAAAAGCCAGCCTGGCAGGAACAGGTTGGGATTGTGGTTCAGCTTCCTTTTAGTTTCCACTGCATTAGCAACTGGAACCTCATTGGATTTTCAGGTGCAATCATCTTCCTCTTATTTTTCTGCTCCCGTTGTGATTATTTGTAAAAATGACAGCACCATTATCTTCTTGTATGTAAGGCTTCATACAGACCACTTTGGTAAAGAGATTTAACCGGAGGGGATGGCTTAAAGTGCAGTCTGCTCTGAAAAGGGCTGGGTAAAGTGGCATCCTGGGGCTCCCAGCCTGCATTTCAATTATTGCTGTAGGCAAACGTGCCTGATTGGGAAAGGGGGAGAGGGCATTTTCCCCCCATCAATCCCTCCCCAAACAGATGCAACAGATCTCCTCTGACTGGCCCTTCTCCCCACCTTTGCAGTCCTGGCTCTGTTGACATTTGTACAGGCACAAAGCTGGTCAGATGGCAGTAATCCAGTTCTAATTAATGGGAGCAAATGGTTTGCTATAAACAGAGGAAGGGTTGGCATGGGGGAAGGTGACAGATGTCAAGCAAAGGGAAAACATCTATTTGCTGTTCCATCCTCCACTGCCACCCCAGTACATTTGTTTTTCATGACAGCCCTTCAGTTCAAGCCCTGGTTTAAAACATCCAGACTCCAAATATTGGGTCTGTATTCGAACATTTGCAGCATCCACACAGCCTTCCTAAGACAGCAAGGGACTGTGTAAGGCAGAATTTTAAAACCTCAGGCTTGCCTGCTGTTCAAGAGTTTATACAGTCTTATATTCAGTAACCCTGGCAAATCTCTCCTCTATTTGTCTCTTCTGTGAGCACTCTCCATACCAGAAACAAGCAAGCATTTTATCAAAGGGCTGCAGTTTGCAGGCATTTATTCTCCAAGCGCTTAAGATGAAAATGATTGCTCATTTGCACCAAAGAATTCCAGTACCTCTGGTGCAGGATGCAACCAGGAGCAGCCTGTTTCCACTTTGACCCAGCTCCTGCAGGAGCCCTAGGCGAGCTGCAGAAACTCCTCAGCTGAGCTGCTCCAGGGAAGACAGGGACAAGTCCATGGCACAGCACACGTGCCTCACAGAGGACACTCTGGGCTCCTCTTGTCTACAATGCCAGGCAACAAATACTAGCACAGAAGAAAGTCATCTGTACTGAGACAATGCCACTGCGAGGGGATGCCAGGTGATACCAGACAAAACAAAGCAGTACAGGGAGGAGAAGAGGGTCTGACAGTTCCTGGAGCACTCAAGTTGCCAGGCACAAATCCCAGCCACATAAGGTGACAAAGACAAAGGTGAGCCTCTCTCACAGGACTACCAAGACAACATTTAGATCTGCTCTCTTGGTAATTTTCCCAGCAGCAACATACTGGCATATTACAGAAGGATTTGCATCTCAGGACTCCTAGCCCCAGCATAGGCATAGCATAGTTTCCAAGTTAAATCAAATTGAAAACCAGATGTGCTTTTGACAAGGAAACCAGGTCAAGTGTAGCCACGAGCTTTCAGATCTCCTGCAGCTGTGCCTGTTACATGAAGTAAGCAGTGCTGCCTCCCCCTCCACCACATTCTCTGTTGCTGCACAGAGCAGCTGCTTCTTTGGGAAAGCCAGGCAAGCAGCTTAGTTACACATTCTCAGACTAGCCCCAGAAAAACACATTTTATGTGTGAGGGAAAGAAGAAAACTTTACAAAGTCTGAAGAGAACAAGTTTCCATAAATCCAGCAAGTATTCCTATGTGCTCTCTTCATGCATTTGCAGTTAGGCACTACCCAAATACACAGCTAAGCACACACATCACAGTCACAAGATGGGTCAGGCTGGATGGGACCACAGTGGCTCATCTGGTCCAACCTCTCTGCTCAAGCAGTGTCATCCTAGAGCAAACATCACAGGATTGCATCCAGACAGTTCTTGAGTATTTCCAGTGAGGGAGACTCCACAGCCTCTCTGGGCAACCTGTTCCAGTGTTCAATCACCTGCACAGTAAAAAAGTTCTTCCTCATGTTCAGGTGGAACTTTGTGCATCAGTTTCTGCCCACTGCCTTTTGTTCTATTGCTTGGCACCCCTGAGCAGAGGCTGGTTCTGTTCTCTTGTCACCCTCCCTTCATTTACCCATAGACATTGGTGAGTTTCCTTCTCTGGTGTCTCCTCTTGAGGCTGAACAGGCCCAGCTCCCTCAGCCTTTCCTCGTAAGAGATGCTCCAGTCCCCTCATTGCCCTTGTGGCCTCTGCTGGACCTGCTCCAGGGGCTCTGTGTCTCTCTTGTGCTGAGGAGCCCAGAACTGGACACAGCACTCCAGATGTGCCTCAGCAGGGCTGAGGGGCAGGATCACATCCCTCAACCTGTGGCAATGCTCTTCCTAATGCATTCCAGGATGCCAATGGCCCTCTTGGCCACAAGGACACACTGCTGCTCAGGGACAGTTTGTTGTCCACCAGGACCCCCAGGTCCTTCTCCGCAGAGCTGCTTCCAGCAGGTCAGCCCCCAGCCTGTTCTGGTACCTGGGGTTATTCTTCCCTATGCATATGGTCAGGTACAGCTGACATTTGACTAGCTGGGAATATCAGCAGCCACTTTCTTCCTCTTCCTAAGGAAGTTTGCTGCCAGTTGACAGCCACAAGTTACACACGGCTGTGAAGCTCCACTGCAAAGATCTACCTACAGAGAAAGCCATGAACTGTCGCTCTAGGAAAGTCAGTGCCCTCTTTTAGGGGGGTTATGTGTTATACTTGTGCTGATAAACAAACCAAAGGTTTGCTGCATATGTGATGCCTGCCTGCTTGCCTCTACAGCACAGACCAAGCAGTGAGCAGACACTGATCCATGGAAGGTCCTGCTGCTAGCAAGTATTCCCAAACAACTCCTGCAAAAGAGCAAACAAAGTGTTTGCCTGTTCAGTTAACACTGATCAATCAGTTACAGTTAAGAAGAGAGATTATACATTACACAACCTCTTGCCACAGAGCCTGGAAAGACATCTCTTGCCTACTCCACACACACAAACATTCTTCAAAATGCAGCTGGGTGCCTGTTAGGAAGCATGGTCATTGTTTTTAAATGACCGCCAGAAGAGATTCAAGCCTTCAGTGCAGGGGAAAGAGCATTAGTCCAAGATATGCCTCTCCTCGAGGAAGGGGATTCCTCCCGCCACTCGACCCAAATTATAATAATGCGTGTGCTGGGCCAGAGGGAGAGAACTATGCCTAAGGGGAAGCAAGACTGTAGTATGGGAATGAAGAGGTTTGCTGCCTGTTCTTGTTTCTGCTTATGGATGTGATGTTAATATTAAACAGCACATTAAAAGACAATGCTCAGAAAAAGCACTTGACCCCTGCCTTCCTCTTCACAGGCAAGCACCTTCCCCTGTAGGCTCTCTCCTTTCCGAGCTACAATTTAAAAGCAGACAAAACAGAGGTGTGATGCTTGTCAGGAGCTTGGTTCCCCCGAGTAATAAGTCTACTTTGATCACAACTTAGTCAAAGAAACTCTTAATTTTGAGGTCAGGTCACATTTCCCCATGAGCTGTGCTGTGGGACTCCCATTCTAAGCAGTCCTGAGTGGGTACAAAAGGAAAATCCAGCTGGTCACAGATGTTAGGGAGGTTCATCACCTTCAAGGATAAGGAGTGACTGAATAGGGAATAGACATATTTCAGTCATGGATTTCAGTATCTTAATCCCGCTTAGAACCTACTTTAGGTATTCAAGCCCCTAAATTCAGTTTCTAGATCATAGCTCCCTTCCAAAGGGTTCTGCTCCAAACCACATGGGAACGTTACAGCAATAAACACATTACAAATTTGAGTGTTCACATACTGTGGTAACTGCACCTGATTTTTGTATGCTTGAACCGGGAGAGCTCAACTGCTTTTTTTCTGTTTACATTAACTTCCTTTTTTCCTGCTTTAAACTTCCACCTCTATTAGAACACTTGGCTTTTCCTCATTTTTGCTTTAAAAGTACCTCCTTCAGAGAACTGTTCCACTGCCATGCAGTTTATTAAAAACACAAAAACAACAACAACAACAACAAAAAAAAAAAAAAAAAAAAAAAAAAAAAAAAAAAAAAAAAAAAGAAAAAGGAAAAGGGTGGGTGAGGGAGAACAAATGAAAGAGATGGTTTCCTATAAAATCTTCCACTTCATCTAGTCTACCTCAAAGCAGGCATAGACAAGAATAGCTGCTCAGTGTGCGTGTAAAGTTGTTTTACTAAATGTGGAAGGAAAAGCATTGATTCAGTCTCAGCCACAAGAAGTCAGGATTGCACAGAGTTGCCATTAGTGCTCTTGCTGCTGTGAAGTCTGAAAGGAGTGGAACGGCCACTGGCTCAGAGGCCAACATAAAGGCAACGAAGGAAGCGAGAATTACTCTTCTGAATTTTCTCTCACTGCTGCTATAATTGGGCACCCCAAGGTATTTTCTTCTCATTCACAATGGTGAGCAGTCAAACCCATCACTACATACATAGTAGGCAGCACAAAACTGACAGCTTTTTCGTTGATCTTTCATAATATGATCAATCAAAGATTTCACTATGACCCACAAAATCCTGTATGCATCATCAAAAGATGGGAAAGATGCTGAACAGAAAAAAACCAACCCAAGCCACTAAAAAATCCCCAGAAACAGAGATGCAGATCTACTTACTGCTTTTCCCCCAGTAAAAGTCCACACAAAATGGTTTCCTTTCCAATTCTAATCACATCAAGTAGTGCCAAGGGGAAAAAACCAAACCCCACTGGTCAGAATCAACTTTCAGCTGGAGAAGTGCCACACAATTCAACAACCATGCTTGTGGTTGCCTCAACAGCAAGAGCAGTGTAATAGGACTGGCTCTGTGTTACAGGCACACTGGATTCCCTTGTTTGAAAATAACAGCACAAAACAGTCCCCTGTGCAAACTTTACCAGCTTGCAGTGAACTCCCCCAAATGCCAAGCTGAGAAGTGCATCTTGTCACTGGCTGACAGCTCAGCAGGCAGAAAGGCCCTATCCCAACACATCAGCGTGACCTCAAAGAGCTAATGGGGATTGCAAATGGCCCGGGGGCAAAAGGTGTTTTCTACTTAAAACGCATTCTTTGGCCCACTAGGGTAAGATAATTGGAGGTGAAGACACAAATCGTATTCCTTGAGTGTAAATCCATACATGCAAAAAGTAACATTCTCCCACCACTGTGGCTGAAGGGCCACTTACTTTAAAGCTGGACTTGATGATCATTGTGGGACCCTTCCAACTCAGAACATTTTGCAAGAGAATGAAATAAATCTTGAAGCCTATAGAAAATTCGTGGCCAAATACACTACAAACTCTTGGAACCTTAAAAGGTTTCAAGCTGTGCACGCTGAGAACCTTGGAAAGCCACCTGATTATTGGAATATAAACAGGTACTTCAGCTTCTTTTTAACATCTCACATTAACTAGCCAACACTCAGTTGGCCACTTTGAGAAGCATTTGAGTGAAGACTAACTGTGGATCAGACTACAGTAACATCCATTTCCATGCTTATTGAAACATCCTTTTTTTTTCCTTCCCCCAACTACAGATTTACAAAGTAAACCTTTTTTTTACACAATTTTTGATTGCTCACAAAACAGTCCAGATGCACTGCAAAACCTGGGATAAAAGTAGCAGAGATTCTGGGAATAGGTGATGAAATGCAGAGCTTTCTCAGAGCCTTGCTTTACAAGGCTGAGTTCAGCACATGAGAGTTGTTTCAGACGGTGCTGTTCTGACCCTCTTGCCCTTTTAAGATATAAGAAACTCCCGCAACAGCCCAGTTCTCCAAAGGTCCTTCCCAAAAGGTGATTCATAAAGTTTGAAAGCACCAAGATGACAGTGGATATAGGACTTGTGGGAAAGTTCAAGGCAAGACAATGCAGCTGTTCTGCGACAGAATAACCACAAAGGTGTAAAAACTGACACAAAAGTGAGTGAACCGCACTCACCCTTGCCTATTAGGCAGCAGTACAAGAAACTGGGCAGTGTTCGCACAACTCCAGCCGGGCTCACCACAGTTTTTACTTGAAGACACACACAGGCTACACTGAACCAGAAGCACCATCTGCTACCAATCAAAGTAAGACATGGACTGGGGATTTCTGAGTGGATCATCGGTGACAGAGGGAAGTCTGGCTTGAAAGAAAGGAAAAGGAAAATGCTCCATCTCGTTCAATATTCTCCTTATAGAAAAAGAAAAAAATGGTGACAGAAATACAGTGAAAAATAGCACAATTCTGGCATAACACAGAAGGGGGAAGGAGAGGGACGACAGTCTGAGGAGAGAAACTGTGACTGTTTTCTGCTGTGGGTGCGATTTCACCATTGCCTGTCACAAGCTGCAGGAGTCATGGAGAAAAAGAGGACCATTTACACTGCAAAGGCAACCTCTTGAGTGTCCGGTTTCTCCATGGGCCTCATAAGCAGGGACCTGAACACAAACCATGACCAGACAGCACTACCTAAAGAGCAGCCCCTGGAAACCAAGCTCGGTGTAAAGAGCATCCATGGGAATGGCAGAGAAATCGATTCCAGCATCTGGAATTCAGTCTTCAGAGCTGCAGCACGGGACTACCAGGACATCGATAAAAATTGCAAAAAACTCTCAGTTCTATGCAGGGCCCTGGGAGTTTCTACATCTTGCAAATTCCTCCAAAGATTCGAAGATTTCCTTCTTTGCATCCATTTTCAGGTGCTGAAGAGATCTATTTGCCCAATAGGTTAGAAACAGATCTCTCCTAACAGAGAAGGAAGGTCTTCAGTAAATGCCATTTCCCAGGCTGTTACTTCTGCTTGGGACATTCAGACTTTTACGCATCAGTTCCAAGACCTCTTACATCTACTAAGAAATCCTGCTTTCCTCGTCCCTCAGTAATCTCAGACCTTTAAACCTCACTGCATTGTGACTGCAGCTTTGCAGGAGCCTTTCAGAGCTCCTCAGAGTCCTTTCAAAGCCCCCTCTTCTACCAGGCTTACCGCTCTGACTCAACAGCATCAGCTGTCAAAGAAATTTTAAGAGCAAAAATAAAAAGGTGTTCTGAGAACTGTGAGGTGAATTCTACTTGTCATTGTGTTATTTCCGTTCAATGCAGAATATTTTAATAAATTGTATGCTTGTGCACTACCTTCTAGCAGTCAAAAAAAGCCCAAACCTGCTTATGCTTTCATGACATTTTCCTGCTGTGGATCTTTAATACTATGGCCATTGATACTAATCCCAGGAAATGAACAAAAGACTTCAACCATCAACAGGAGCTCACATAGGACCTACGAGAGAACACCATACTAGCTTTTGCAGCCAATGAAATGCCCATCTCCTGGTGCTTGTCAGTCAGAGTTTCCAGAAGAATCATACCGATGAGCTCTCTTTATTCCCCCCTTTTTTTTAATCCCCTCTACCCCCTTCACAGCAACTCAACCTGTTTACTGTGCCTACAGAAACCAGTCTTATAAAAAGGATACTTGAGACCAGTAAGAAAATTAATGAAAAAGCTTTTCTTACAAAGTGGCAAGGAACAGCATCTAAACCAAGATGCTATGCACGACTCAAAATTCATTGATATGTGTGGTGGCTGTGGCATTGTGACCATTTCACATCTTCCATTTTAAGAGGAAACAAAAAATATGAACAATAAAGCCTCTCACTTGAGGTACTTTGAAAGGAAAGGCAGTGAACAACACCCTCTTCAAGTACTCTCACATGGGAACTACACCCAAACTTAAACTTTTTGATTTTAAGACATCTTGAAAATGAGAAAATTAAAATGGACCTGGGGATGACTAATTCCCTTGGGCTGGAAGATGGCATATTGACTGGATAGCTAACAGAAATAAATTATATTCAGAAAGTCTAGGAAAAAAGTAATATACTCTAATGTAACAAGCAAACAGGAGGTAAGGAAACCCAAGGAGCAAATGCCAGAACTTCCTCACACATTAGAAGCAAGTCAGCCTCACTCTTTTACAATGTCTTTCACAAGAAGAAAACACCTACACTTCTGTAGCCCAAAGAGACCTCTTGCGAAATGGCCTGACTCACTCTGGATACACTCAGCAGGCAAGTTTATTTTTTTTGGTCAACTGGCAGTAAGTTGTGTAAACAGTGTAAGATCACCAGGTTCCTTCACCTGCTCCATGCCAGCCTTGCTCACGCTGGGCTTGTCCCCATCGTAATGGGGACATTCCACTGCTAATGAGCACTCCGAGTCCCCACCCTGCCTAACTGGGAACAGTTTGAATAGTTACACTGTTAACACGGTTTGCTCCTTATCGGTTGAAGGGAGAGGTTTCACCCTGCAAAGTAAATGCCTGCAAGCTCCACAGGAAGAGAGCCAAAGCTGTGATTCCTTCTGTAAGGCACAGAAAGCATCAGCAGTGTGAGTAAACAGAGAGAAAGGTCAGCAGCAACCAGTTAATAAACTAATTCATGATTCTTAACTGGAACTCAGTCTCAAGATCTAGCTGAAGCCTGAAACCTTTCCACATGCAGGCAGCATCTCAAATTTCTCTTTGGTAACCCAAGATTCAATGGCATCATTCCCCTTGACAGCAGGTTTTGCCTGTTTTCTTGGGCCCCAAGACACTAAACTGATTTAAACACATGAGCTCTTGTGCTCAATCATGTATTTACTTCCAAAATGTGTTTTTACACTAACAAAACAGTCTAACCAGTCTACACTAACACTAGAGTCACAATGCTGTATTAAAAAACAAAAAAATCAATCATTAGCTGTAACAGCATTTAATCACAACCTGAAAATGGTTAAATGCAGGAGCAGACTTGTACATACATGACAAAAGTCTTTTTCAATTTCCAGTGACAACACAGACAAGCCTTTCACTTTCTCACGGCCCATCACAACAGTCTTCATCACAGCCTCACACTCATTCCCTCACCCATCAAACCAGAGCAGGTGCCGCACCCCTCATCACCGCCCATCCTTGGGTTTGCTCACAGAAAACCTCCAGGCAAGGAGCCTGAGACGATATTACAGACCCTCTCCCCTCCCAGCCTATTTTATCACGTGGAGTACAGACAGAACATGGATAGTTACACCACAGCACAACCCAGAGTGGTTTTATCATTTTCCAACTGGGTTACATTTTTATTTAATAGGATTTTCATAATTTCTTTTTTTTCAGAAGCCATATAGTAAAAACAAGCAACCAAAAAAATAAAATCCAGCTATCTATTGTCAGTTTCCAGGTGCTTTATCACACAAAGTATTTTCACATGTTTCAGTAATTTCTTTCCTGACGGTGCTGAGGGCTAACAGCAAGGAATTCAGCTTGCTGTGGGACTTGAGCAGCTCCACAGGCAGCACTGCAGGCTCTAACCAAACACTGGGCCTTGAGTGGAACTTGGAACTGTGTCAACAGAACCACTGAGCTTACCCAAAAGCGAAAGACAATCAGGTTCCTCAGGAGATACAAGCAAATGGCAGAGTCCAGGTTCCCCAGCAGAAAGCTCCTACAGCCTCCCTGGGTCTTTATGAAGAAGCAGCATCACTGGTCTATCATTCACATCCTCTGATTAAAAGAAAACACTTCTAGTCCTACTCTAAAGGTAGAAGTCATTGCTTTTAGACCACAACTAATTTGGCATTTAGCTGAGATGTAGGAGATTAGGCCTTAAACCCTCTCCCTTCTGGAGGGGTCCAATTTTCTAATTCTTAGTTCTCAAGAAAGCAGCTTAACACTTCTGCTAACAGTATCCCAGAGCCTGAACTTTCTCCTCTCTTCCAGTGGCTACTCATGCATTTGTCATTTCATGGAGAAGAGCATGAAACACTAGAGCCTCTCTCTTCACTTCAGATACACTCAGACTACAAATCTCTCAGGTTGCAAGATTAATTTAAAAAGTTGGATGAAAGCTGGTCCCACTGAATAACCAATTGTTCCACCTCACTGGAAAACTCCACTGTAAGGTACAAGGCGGGGACTCCAAGCTCTGAGCCCAAGGAAGGAGTTAAATTGCTGCCTCCTCACAATCACCTACTACCATAATCTCCTTTCTCCTTCTATTGAGCTTTGCACTTCAGCCACAGCTGCCATTTCATGACAGGAATTACACTTCCACAGCACCAGAGCAATGATACCCAAGACAGCCATAAAGAACAAGTTCTGCTAAATCCTGTCAGAGCAGTTACACTATGAGGAGTATCACATACTCTGAAGTGCAAACATGGTGGGAAGGGTAAGAGGCAACAGAAAAGACAGTTGTTACTGCTCTCCAACACATTTAAAATCCTCAAATTTTAAGCTTCAAGATTTCTTGCCGTCCACACACACCAGCAGTAAGTATTTAACTGAACTCACCTTCTTAACTTGTTTCCCCCTAAAAGCTGCCATGATCTACCTTGGAAAGAGGCCTCCCCTCCTTTGCTCTTATTTTGTAACCTCACTTAAGAGGCAGCAGGTGCACCCTGGGAAGACCCTCCCCTCACTGCTGGAAAGCAGCCCCCAGCCCAGTGCTGGACTAGTCCCAGTCACACCCACTCTGCCCCCCTCAAACAAACCCTCTCAAAATGCTAACTGAGTGCAGGTGAACACATTTATAAAAAGCTGTAGTGTTGTGTCAAAACCAGAGCTGTTTCAGCTGGGTGTTCTCCTCAACAATGTCTGTCATTTTCACCTATAAACTGAAATACTGTACTCTTGACTGATTCTGTCTCATAGGTGTGCCAGTTTATATTTTAAAAAGCGGAAATGACAGGACCTGTTTTTTGCATTCCTTATGGTTAATTGGATTTAATTGGGTGGGGAGGAAGGGAAATCTCTCTGCGCTGGTTTGGTTACTTTCCGTGTAATGCCGTAATTCAGCTTTTCCCTGACACTACAGAACCCAGCTATCCCTTGCTTAACAGCAAACTCCCATTCTGGGAGCCCAGACGGTTTCTGTGGCTCCACAGCAGACTGTCTGAGACTGCTGTCTGGGGCACAGAAGCATAATTATACTAATTATGAGAGAGAGAAGATAATAGATACAGAAGTTCTTTTCCCTAATCAGCTCTAGGTCAAAGCTTTACCTACAGCTAACAAGGAAATAATCTATTAATGAGCCCACGTCAGGAACCTGCATAGTCACAGCAGTGCAAACACAGAAAGTCATAATTTGCAACAAATGGGTTAGAGCTACGTTTAAAAAACTGGCAATCTTGGGCTTATTTAGCTAAAGACATTGTAATCTTTAAACTGCAACTGCCTCGGTGCTTGGTCTTAGCTTAGAAAGAAGGGATCCACCTAAAGCAATGAATATAATATACAGAAATTTCAGAGTTAGGGCTATCAGAACAAATGCTCAAAGTCCAAATCAACCTTTGAAAATGCCAATGCGTTATACCAGGTATTTGGAAGGTACTTTTTCTTATTTCTCCTGCTAAGCATGCTGCTTATTCAAGAGAAAGATGCCACCTATTCTTGAATGATGCTAATGCATGTATCACCAGGACTCTGGGTGTTAGATCATCCCACACAGCTTAGAGCTTTCTACAGAAAGTGGACTGGTTTTCTTCTTGTATGACGATTTTATTGTGTACTCTATATACAAACAGAAGACTTAAGAAATTGCCAAAAATATCAATGCAGACTTTGGTATGCTACAGCTGTTTTTGGTTTTTTTTAGCGGGTGGTAGACATCCCACCAGCAACAGAAGTGCCAGGAGATGCAAGGAACTGATGGTCAGTGTTGTGTCACCTGTGCTTCTAAGAGCTTGGTGATGCACACATTAGAAGCTATTCTGGCTATGCCTCATAGCTGTCGCTGTGACTGATCAGCTTTTCAGAGTAGCAGGCTGGAAGCAAGCCAGTGTTTTTGGTTTTTTTCTTTCAGGGAAGAAACAATCGCACAGATGCAAATCACAACTGACAGGTGCTCTGCCAGCAGCCTGCGGTGAAGGTGGGACGTGGGGTCTGGGCTTTACAGTAGCTCCTCTAATTCTATTTCAGCTGTCATAATTGTGCAGTTATTGGGAGGGTTAATGCATATTTAATATGCAGCCTGCTGGGAGGAAGGTTTGGGAAGAAAGCAGTGCAAACGCTACTTTTTCCTCTGTACAAGCACATACTTCCAGAGTATTGTGATGTTAATGTCCCCTAAGGAACAAGCTGTTAATCTATTGGTGGACCTATGTTTTTGGCACAGCAGGGCTGCACAAAAGGACATAAATCTATTGTAGTCTCCAGATTTTGCAGCCAAAGCAACAGTTGTGATTTCAGCAAGCAAGTTCCCCATGCAATGTGCAGGAAAGAGTGCAATCCATGCAAACTGCTCTCTGTACCATGAGCTCGCTCAACCAACACCAGGGAGCACCAAGGAGGAGGGAGAAACTTCTTAAATCCCCCTCTTCAGGGGCTCAGGCTGCTCATGCAGGGCAACAGGAGGCCCTGCTTTTCATCTGCAGCTCAGCATGCTGAGCTCTGCCCTGCCTACCCCTTTGCTCTCATGAGGAAAGGCAACATCTCTACTACACAGCATGAGCAGAGGAAGCAGCAGTTTCCTTGCCCTTCCTTAGCAGTTACAGCACTCATTCAGGATGTGGGAATAAAACATAGTTCCGTGTCTACATGCTGGAACTCAGATCCATCTGTTCGGTTTCGCAAAAGCTGAATTTCCTCAGAAATTGGAGAACTGAGCACTCTGAGCCATTGTGTAAAACGACCTGTCTGGAAGCTGCTTGGATGGAGCACTGCAGGGAGAGCAGCCTGTCTATGGCTCAGGTGACACAGATGTGCCACGGCATTTAGCCATGAAGATAAAAGCAGAGGTGCTTCTGAGAATGGCAATAGCAGGACTGTCCAAGTCCAAGGATTTATGTATGAAAACCAAGGATCACACAGTTTCCAAGTTTAGATGGCCACAAGCAGGCTGCAATAGGAGCTATGTTAGTTCTTCCTGCAGAGCAGTGCTTGAGACTTCCATGCTCCAGATAAGAGACAGGACAGACGGCATCTCATGTCCATGATAATCAGGCCCACCAGAACAGAGCCCAAGCACAGTGCTTCCCAACAAGCCAGACATAAATAAATCACAGGACTATCTGTTCATTCAGAAAATTAAACTAACAATATCCAAGGCCATGCTTGCTTCCCTGTTACTTATTAAAATTTCCCAAAAAGAAACAATGCTAAAACCGTGTATCTCCTAATAATTTGACCATGTTTTATGGCCAAACAGCAATCCAGCATTGCAGCCTGAGAAACACTGGTACAATGATGGTTCTTCAAATACTATCATCCTTTTCTGAAAAGATTTCATTTCCGAAGAGAATGGGGAACAACTATCCAAAGCCAGGCAAGGCACAATCTTGTATTGTGTTAAGAAAAGTCTGACAACCTCATGTCAGAGACAGGTCATAGCTGCTTTGTTTGTGATCACAGTTAAGAGTTCAGAGACAAATAAGGAAAGCACTCACTGTAATGGAATTGTTAGGTTCAGCTGGGAGAATGGGAGAACTAGCTTACACTCCAAACAGGATAAACCAGCTCCTACCGGTTTACATAAAACACCCTAAATAACAATGCCAACACCGTGTGTCAAATCACTGAACCAACAGAGCACGAGATCAAACTGCTGTTGGATAATTAACAGGGCCTCTGAGCCAGACTGTGCTTATCTTCAAAGAACTGGTATTCACCTACTGATTCTTTAAGGTGTCTCACACTCTTACGCCCTAGTTTTCTCTATAAAGTCTTAGAATGGCAAAAAGATGGTAAAAGGAAAGTACAAGCATAGTATGAAGAACATCTAATCTTCTCTGTTCAAATGCACCTTTTGTGGCTATCACAGGATCCTCAACATACACAGGATGGTGCTGAGCACTACACTCCTCAGTCCCCTCCTCATGACCCTGCATTTCTAATATTATCTTCTAGACTCTCATCCAGCTGAAGTAACCTTGGCCGGTGTACAGAAGTTACTTTATATTGCTACATACTGAATTGAAACATATCTGCAGTGCACTGTGTTTCTGTTCTGTCCATCCTCAGTACATTCCTATGCTTTTATTTCTGTACTGCAGCAACCATTCAATCACTGTGCCACTCTTAAATATGATTCTAGAAATGACACAGCAAAAGTCCATTTTTATTTGTACCAGCAATTACTGATCACTGCCTGCTTCTCAGCTTTTGGGGTGGTTTGCTTGTTCCTGAGCTTTTGGTGCTTTTTAGGGATAGGATTCTGAAAACAGGATCAGAGAGAGAGAGGGGAAAGTAACTATTAACCTTAAAAATCTGTGTACATGAAAGATGTGTGCTCTTTTTCAAGTAATGCAAGTTATTTCCTGCCTTTTTATTTGTGATTGCAATTATTCTTATGTTGATAACGTAGGAGTCAGAAGGCAATCTGTTTGCTTTTAACTATGTTGACCATGCAAAGCAGATTTTAATCTAAACAATAAGCAGACTGAAGCCAGAACTAAATGTTGGTCTCTAAGTAAAGGATGCCTACAGGATATTCCCAAAGTAATATTTTTCAGGATTAGTTCCACTGATATTTGTTAAGTGAAATAATTTGGCAACAGTTCCCTTATTGACAATAACAACCGAAATCACAGTAATTCCAATAAAGATTTCCATTTCTTAACATTTATAGATACCACCAGTTTTCTGGGCTTTTTGGCTTTTTTCCTAAGTTATTACACAGCATAGATGTAGTTAAATAGAGGATCCAAAATGCATCTGCCCACCTTTGTCAGAGCTGCATTTCCCCTGACTTATTTAGTAAAAAACAAATTACACTCCAGATTTATGGAGTCTGAAAAAAAAGCCATTAGTGAGAATTTGATTTGCATAATTAAAGTATCACCATGGAAAGTAAATGTTATTTATTATCACAAAAAAGCAACAAAATTGAAGTGGTGTTATTAGGTGGTCACTTGCATTGCAA
Organism: Eopsaltria australis; assembly: GCA_034509425.1. NCBI lineage: Eukaryota > Metazoa > Chordata > Aves > Passeriformes > Petroicidae > Eopsaltria > Eopsaltria australis. Next base: position 172,222 of record JAVTVJ010000172.1, on the reverse strand, counting down.
TGGGGAGAAAGGTCAAAAGCATTTAGCATTTTTTTAAAAGGAAAAATATCTTCCAAGTAGAGCATTTCCAAACAACTAATTCATTCCTAACAATTCACTATAGCTCCCATAATTTATGACTCCCAAGGATGCACTTATACATCTGCAATTTCATTATTTCGTATTTTATACCATTAGCTTAAATTTTTGATGAGTCATTGTGCAGGTAACAAGTCGAGAAGTTGACTATTACTATTGCAGGAGAAGCAATGAACCCAGCTGTTCAGCATGATCAAGAAAGGATTATTTCCTGTGACAGGTCATAGCAGAGGATTTTCTTGCTGTTGTTTAATACCTGCAACAGCTGAAAAAACAGCTGCTTGGTTTGAACATTTCAAAATTCCCCAGAGAGAAAATAACCTTTGTTTTTAACGTCTTTGGTGTTTTGAGGAGGCTTGTTTGGTGTGTGTATTTCAACAAAGAAGAAAAAAACGCAGAGCTCACAACCAGCTTGTTAGAGGTCTTTCATATTCATAAAATCCCACTCCTCTTTTACTAAAGCATGGCAGTCTTTCACGAAAAACAGCAGGGTAGACATATCATAATAGCCTCATTAAATAAACAAGGCTGGTTTATATATACATTCAGCAAAAAATAGTGAAAATTTGGACCATTTCCAGATAAACATTATGCATCCAGTAGTGAAGAGCCTCTCACTCCTGCCCTTCCACAGAAGTAGCCACGGCCACTGGGCAACATCCCTTGAGGAGATCTTTTGCCTCACAGGACTTGCCTTTAGCCAGGGTCTAACCCCTTGTTCCCATTTTCTCTCTCCTTGTAATTACAGGAAGTGAAGCTGATGTCTCAACTACTCTGTAGCTTTCAAATCCACACACTTTCTCCAGGAGTTGCTCCATCACAACAAGCCATACGTGCCTCTCACATCCTTTTCTGACGTGTTCCATGAAGCCAAAGAAGTACAGAAATAAATTAACCACTACCCTGTCTGCTTCTGCCTCCTCTACCTGATTTCTGCATTTAGTGTTGGACTAAGTTTAGAGAATGCAAACACTCTGTCTGATTCAGCAGTTCTGCTAAAGACAGAACAGTGGTGTTCACCAGGGAACACCACTACTGGCTTGCTGCACCTAAGTGGTAACAACTCCTTTTAGAAGCAGCAATCACTTGTGGCACTGTAGTTTCAAACAGGCTGAGAGCAGTAATTCACTGGCTTCCCTTCATCTAGGTCAGGACTTCCCAGCCTGTGGTTTCCACACCATGCACGATGTGCAAAGCCAGTTTGAAGAGATACGCACTAAAACCAGACCCGCCCACAGTTGTTTCTGTGGAGGAAATAAGGACAGTAAATACTGCCCATGCAGCTCAATACTTCCTCCTGTGCCTGCCAGCAGCCCCAGACCTGCCACCACATCTCTTTGTGTGAAATAAGTCGACATCAAAGCTGGAAGTTAACAATCTTTGAGTGTTTATTCATTTGGACAAGACTTCTTTTGCTGCCCTCTAGGCCTGGGTTTTCACAGAATCCGGCTTTGTGCACAAAGGTATTTATTTCACTGTCCACTGTTTTCAGTACCCAGCATGAAGTACAGCACCAGAGATTCTCCCGTGCCACATGACAGTGGGTCCCAGCAGCCCCTCTGCCTTCACCTTCCCTGACTTGTCCTTCTGAAGTAACCAACAAATTCCTTAGTGAGGATATGAATAATGTGACCACGCAGCCATGCAGCCGTGCTCAGTCATCTGACTGCCATGTGGCATTAACTTGGAAGCTAATCTGGATGAAGCTGTCATTTGCTTTCCCTCACCTCACCTTCCTTCTTTCCATACCTCACGAAAGTCTCCTATAGGTTCAAATGGCATTTTTCCACTCAGGGTATTGCAGCATTTGCCACAAACTCATTTCAACATCAAGAAAGCAAACTTCATCAACCGAGTCCCGCATGGGGGTGGGAGAAGAAAGCAACGGCAGTAACTCTCATCTCCAGGGACACCTCCATAGGAAGCAGCGCGCTCCCAGAAAAGCAGTCGTGTGAGCTGACACCCTGCACGACTTCCCCTTTCCTGCCGCCGTCCCCGCGCAGGCAGCGAGGGAGAGAAGCTCGGTTGCTGCCTCGGCCCCTCTGCGAGGCAGGGAGGGGAGCGGCTGCCCGGAGCAGCGGCTCAGCTACCCCTGCTGCCGGCGGGCAGAAGTACGGGGCGCGCCCGGCTCTGCCTTCGCCCGGCCCGGGGCCAAGCGCAGCGGGAGCACCGGGAAGCGGCTGCTATTCCCCACCGCTCAAGGCCACGCTCCGAATGTAGGTGTTTAACCGAGAGTCACCCAGAGGTCACTAAATGACTCAGTCTGCAATAAAACTTGAAAGTCCTGATGCTGTAAATCTGCCACTTGCTGAAACCACTAAATCACGTATAGAAATCAACATCTGTAGTAAGTCTTCAGTTTCACAAAGCATGACCACACTTCAAATTTGGGATCTGGAATGCAAGAGACAATTTTCCGACTACTTCAGGAGGGAAAATTACCTCAGACTTGAGGCCACTGTTTATTTCTGATATTTAATTTAATATTGATGCAGCTCCCTCCCCCAAACATACTTCTTTTCATTTGCCTGCACCACTGAACTGTGCTCTCCAACCAACTTCTACAAATGATTACCTTAATGAAATAAACCAGTGTCTATTCTAATCCAATACAAGGAATTGGACCAAGTCACTGGATACAGGACAGTAAAAAAAGGCCATTACAAAAATTTGAAAAAACATGGTGAATGCATGACCAAAGGTTTCTGCAAACATAGAAGTATTACTTCTGTTCCTCCTTACATTTTCATCTACCATTTTTCCGCCTGGGTCAGTGCCTGCATCCTACATCCTGCAGGATCTTTTCTAAGACACAGTAACTAGGAAAATAACACAAGATGAATTGAGAGCTTGACGGCTTTTAAGAAGTGAATGAATCAACTGTTCCCAAGATCATTCGCCTTTCAGAAGTGGTTGGGGCCTAAAATAACCGGGGAAGTTGAGGCTACCACCTCTCTAACCCCTCACCACAGTCTGACCATGTTCTCAGAACGAGAAACAAGCTGCTGTGGTCAGTGTGTGTCATGGGGTTTTGCGAATGATACAGAAAAGATGATGGGCTCTGAGACACAAACCCAGGCAAAAGGGACCTCTTTCATTCACTCCCACTCACAAGTATAAAATCAGAACAGTAATGCACAAGGTGGGAAAAAAGAACCCTCACAAAAATCTACTTGTTTCAACTCCACAATCTCTCATTTTCATATGTATCACCTTCTCTCACCTTCAGCACCCAGACAACTCCAGTTCCAAGACTTCCTACAAATGTGTTCTCCAAAAAGGAATGCACAAGCCCTCAGCTTGCCTACACACTCACTATCCCCAGTCTCAGAAACATCAGCTCAGCAAGGAGAAAACTCTAGAGCTCTACTGCTGCCTAATCTACCTGGCAGATCGATTTTTTTTCCATGCAAATTCCTCAGCTTTCTTCAGCTGCCTTGTCTCAAAGACAGTCAGAATGCCTCTGAAGGCAGACATATTTCATACAATATACACATGGGATGCCAAAGGTCCACCTTCTGCAGAAATCACTTGTGGCTGGATCATACTATGCTGCTTAGTCCCTGTAAGCCCTCTCCAAGAACATCTGAAATGGGCCTAACTAGAATTAATAACTTTGGAAGGGGAAAAAGGAGGGGGGAAAAAAAGAAAGAAAAAAAATGGCCTAGTGTTTGCCAACAAACCATAAAAGTTCCGTTGAACTTCTCCTTTCTGCCTTCCTCAGATGGTTCTCTTTTTCAGATGGAAAGGGGAACTGTAAAAAAGAAAGACTTTTCTGATCCTCTTTCCAAACTGGCTTAATGATCATCCAGGGTTTGAGGCTGTTGTTAGGAGTTGGGTTTTGGTGTTTTTTTGAAGGCTGAATGCTTATTCAAATTCTGCACTTCACGGTCACGTCATCCTACCACTAGCTGTGACCCAGCTAAGTAACACCCTGTTCTTTACTGTTTAAAACAAAGTACAGAGTTTTTATTCCTGCATTGCAGTTCCAGTTCTGACACAATCTATGAACAGACCATTTCCTCTGCCTGCAACAGAGCAGAAGAGATGTCCATCACTTACCGTTCACGCCATGTTTTGCTTAGCTACCACTTCCTCAAATCTGCTGACTTGTTTAGTCTGGTTATCCCTCTGTTAGACATTTATATCAAAATGCCCTTGCTTCAGTTATACAATCAAAGCTATAAAACTTTGAAAGACTGATCTGAGAGGTGGAAAGCTCAGGAGGTATTTGGTACAGTTAGGTATTGTGCATCAACAGCCTTTGGGGGACAGTCTACTCAACCGCCTCAATCTTACCCATAAAATCTCTCTTCCAGAACTACTGCTTAATTTAACATAGCTAAATTGTGCATTGTCAAAAGAAAGACATGTAACATTTTCTAGTATCCTGACAAGAGGGAGGGAGGATGGAATTAAATTCTGGATATACTCACCTTCCTATCTCTCCCTCTCAGGAGCTTCAGGTTCATGCAAAATACCTCTTGGAGTTCTCCCTCTACACTGCTGCACAAGGGCTGAAAGCAGTGATTAGAGCACAACTTCTAACTAGGACAGATCTGCCTCAGCAGATTTGAAAAATTAGAGAGGAAAAAAAAAAGCAACATATACTCAATTGATTATTGCAGCTGTTTTTTGCTAGTAATACTGTAATTCAGTTAATAAAGTTGCAACTGAGTTCAACTTGGCTCCATGTCCTTTAATGTAAATAATCTGCTGCTGGCATTAAACATGTTAACATTTGAGCATATGGTCAAAACGCCACACTTCTACTGAAACAAACATCATCAGCTTGAATAAAAGCCAAATACACAGACTTCTACACCAGAACATCTTCTTAATGGAAAACTGCCAACAAATGTAGTTACTTATTGGGACTGGGTACAGTCTCATCATACAAATATTGTCAGCTACCCTGCCAAAGGAATTGCCTCTAGTTTATACTTTCATTAACATACAAGATAGGAAGTAAGAACGAAAGGACTACAGTAGAAAGAACTACAGTTCTGCATTATGTGCAGAAGTTTCTTCATGTATTAGAAGATTTTAACTTCCCATCCCTGCCACCACGTGTGAGGTGTTCTCTATCAGTGCTGTAGAAGTATTTTACAGTAACACAGGCTAGGTAGGTCAGTAATCTCCAAGCCAGCTCAAAGGGTTTGCAAAAATAATTTAAATTATGCTAGCTTAACCCCTGGAAGTCAGTGACTTCACTCACAAACTCTTAAGTTTGGTCGTGTATTTAGAGAAGCACATGTTGGTTGGTGTCATTCTGGAAAGCTCCAGGATTCAGCTGACAAAAGGACACAACAGATAGGTTTAGTTCCAGGGAAAAGTACTTCCTCAGAGTGAGTTGCACTTTTACCTCCTCTGTGAACACAAGGCTTCCTCTTCTGGACCTCTGCAACATGTGGTACCTAGGTCAGCAAGACATTAGGATACAACAGCATGCATTTAAAGCCCCAATATCCTACATTTTTACTATTTAGGGTATGCTAAATGTATCCTGCTTACATGGCTGTTCTGTGTTACAAGCAGCCCGTCTCCTCCACATAACACAGAACTGTCAAACAATGACACCAGGACATTGCAGTATGGAAGTTGAGGGGTCAGGGTAAGTTGCCACAGAGCTCACCTCTTTCACATACCAGCCACTGCCCCTGAGTAATCAACTGGTGTTCACTGCTCCTCAAGTTCTCTCCATGGCACAACAGGAATAGCATTTAATTCTTCTACCATGTCTGACCTTTTCCTTATTCTTATGAGTGTTAGCTCTTTGAGGTGCTATGTATATTTTGATGTACCTACTACAATGCTCTCAGATCATGATCACAAGTTCTAATAGATGCAGAAAATGGTTATGGCTGCAAAAATAGGTTCTTTCATAATTCATATTCTGGAAAATAGCATCTTTAAAATCAGAAAGAACAGTTTCCTAGATGTTATATAGAATGAGCATTTCATTTTTATCAATACTCTGTATCATTTGATGTGTCAGAATACTTCAGTGCAACATAGTTTTGAAATGAGTAATTTAAAAATAGGCATTTTTAAATAGGAAAATTTGTAATTTAAAAATTCAGAAAGCAAAACCCAAGGAGAACTGGGAATGAGTCAGCTACATCTATTCACTATGCAACTAATCATCATAAAGAAACCATTTCTGCTGAACTTATTAAAATAAACTTATATTTAGAAACGGATTAGGCTTTTAAGTTAAAAGGAAAAATTCCTAAACTTTTAGGAGCTGCCGTGCATCTGTTCACTAACTGCTACAGCTTGCTTGATCCCTTCTTGGAAAAGGACATACCCCCCACCCCTCATCCCAGTTTCTCCCCCTTCTCTGAAAAAATTTATGTTACACAAGATTACCAGATCATGCCTTCAGTGAAAAGTATCACGTGCTGTACAACTCGCATACATCACACTTTCGGGCAGACCAGAAGGATATTGTATGATTCAGATTAGCTGTACCATGTATGCAACAAAGAGTCTGTACGTCACAGAAATATCATTATGATATTTTCAAGAACTGTGTCACTTCTTCCAAGAAGAAGAGACATCTAAGGCTAATTTGCATTTCAGTTGGAGGTATCTTGAACCATTCCAGCTCAAGATAAAGTGCTAAGTGAATCCGAGAGCAGATTTTACAAAGCAGATTATAACCGGGGAGGAACACCTTTATAGGACCTGTAAATAAGGGACAAGGAGCTTCCAGTGACACCTAAGCCCACAGAAACACATCTCCAATCTCTTCTTGTATTGGGACAGGAGATGCCATTTCCTGTCCCATATTTGAGTGCCCTTTTTCTCTCCTCCTGTTCTCCCAGTTGCATGACTAGCTACAACTTTCTTTTCATACGCACTTCGTAATAGTGCTTACCCTATTTTCTCTTAAAGGATCTCCCTTCTACGTACACACGGCAATGGAAACTTTCTTTGACAGAATCCCAAAACTCCTGAACACTTAGCTTGGTGCTGCCAACCTTCAGGGTCAGAGAGACATCTGTTAGTAATCAGACTTCTTTGATCTTTAAAGTTTTCAAGCCACTAGTGCCCACAATGTTACTGTAACATAAACAGATACTACCCCTATTTACAGACACAAAAAGTGGGAGAGAGGTTTATGTGGTTTCTCAGTCAGAAAGCTCTTGATTCCCAAATCATCACATATAAGGAATCTAGTTAAAGCAAGGCAGTATGAGGCAAAAAGTGAATTTCAGTGAACAGCTGTCAGGGGAATTTTGTCCTCACCTGACTCTACCTTCCCTCTCATCTCAGCTCTCCAAGGAGAGCAGATTCCCATTCAGTTAGATGTGATTTTTTACTACACCATATAATTTTAAGTAGCAGGATATTTTTACTTTGACTCTTAAACCAGCTTTGCTCCCAGGTCTCCTATAATTTGAAGTTAAAATGCTCAAAACTCCCTCATGATCAGGAGTTATACTTTGAATTTGGCATTTCTGCACTCCAAAAAAATCCCATGAATGGGCCCATTAGGGGACTTACAGGCCTGCTTAAAAATTGAGCCTAGTCTCCTGAAGAACTCTCAAGGACAAGATGCTAATTTACACCTTGAACTCTCATCACCACTGATGCTTTTTTCACTCTTAAGACATTTATGCCATCAGACAACCCTTGGGCAGATCAGACTGACAAGCAAAGCCTGCAGCTTCAGTCAAATCCTACAGAAAGCCTGTCAGTACAGCCCACTCCTCACTGTAAACAAAGCTAAATGTATCCCATGTTTGCCCTCTCAGTGCGGGGGCAAGTCTCTTTTAGAAATCAGACCACTCATAAAAGAAACTTTTCTACCTATTTTACAGGAAAAATAAAATTGACTTGACCTGCCCAAGCCCTCGAGGCATGCCCAAGCCCACTATGGAGAAGCAGAATTTAAAGTTAATTCCTTGTACTCCAACCTAAAGCTTTTGACACCAGGTAGATGTCCACTCTTCAGCATATTTAAAATGTGAAATACAAAATGCTTAAGAAAATCCCCAAACCTGTAGTTGGTGTAACAGCAGCAGGCAGATTATATAGTAGACCAACCAGTTACATAACATTCCAATATCTCTATCCTCATACAGACACCAATAAATGAGCACAAGACTAATAACAGCTACAAAGTGCAACCATTTCATTTCTCTATCCCAAAAGAGAAGTTTACAGGACTATCCAGTGATCTATTACAACTGGACACTGCACAGAAAACCAGATTTACAGGTCTAAAAAAAACCCCCTTAGTTTCCAGGCAAGTATTACTACATACACAAAGCAAACCACTAGGTGTGTAACTGACCACATGAATTTGCATGTGTGCCATATTTTTCTTCCAAAGATAATGAAATAGAAAGTTAGTATTAAACTTGGTGACATCTGTAAAGAATCTACAAACTTTATGAGGATGTTCTAGGGGAAAAAGCTAAAGGGCAGCAGTGCTCTGGCACAAAGGAAATATTCTTTGTGCATAGAATGGTGAAATTATTTTTGGCTTCTGCATTTTCCCTTATGAAGAGAAACCCTTTTCTATCCCTTGCAAGTAGAGCAAATCATCAACAAAAATCTTACATTACTGACTTAGCATACTGAATCACTGACAAGACTGACTCAGTTGCAACTTAGCAGACATAGAATGAAAATTTTTAAAAAACATGCAGCACTACTTGAAGTCTGCCCACAGCACCAGAACATTTCAAAACTTCTGCTACAAGAATTAGCAAAGAATTAATTAGTCAAAGCTGACAAATAATTGCAAAGTGATAATCTACTGCAGTGAGCTTGGCTTTTTTTTTGGTCTACTCTCTAGACCCCATCTGTAGCTTCAAGAAGAGGACACAGCAGTAACAGTGAGCTGTGAGAAATCAAAGACTGTGTGTGGGTGCCTCAGTCAGTGAGCACCCAGGTCATATATGCACAATCCAAGAGATTCCCAGGAAGTCAGCTCAACAATAGATATAGTTGCTGCTTTCCATTATCTTTCCCCACTCAGGTGGCCAAAGATTAAAGCACTATTTGTGAGCACTGAGAGGATGCAATTACAACTTTTGCGTGATAGGTGGAATGTTCTTCTTCCTTGGCAAGTGCATCCTATTGACCTCTCCAATCACATGAAGTCAGCATTGTTAGGTATTGCCCTTATTTTTAGGCATGTTTTAAAGCATTTCAGTCACTCCTATTTCTATTCATTGTTTTTATTTGCCTGAACCTCTTCGATTCTTTCTGTTTTCTTCCAAGAAGATTTTTTCTTATTTGTTCTCTAAATCTCAGAGCTCCTGTCCATCAGGAGTGGAACCTGATAGGAAATCACCTTACACTTTACAGCAAGGGCAGTAAAAATAAACCCTTTGCACCCTACTGACATAACACTGGGTCTGCCTTTTCACCAGAAAAACTGAACCACAAGCCATTAAAATTATTCAGTCCCAGTAAAAGCAAGGGGAAGCATGAAATACTTCAATCAGTTTCAGACTGGTTTATGCTGTAGTTCACAAGTGTCAAACACAGAAAAGTTATGGTAAGGTGTAACATCTTGCATAACAAGTACGAACAGTTCTCCCAAACATACCTCAGAATGACTTTCTATTCTTCTGGGGGTTTTCAGAGGATATCCATTATTACTAACAGCATGAAAATAACATCCTGACAGGGACAATACCATCCTATTTTCACAGTCCTTTTATTTTCGCACTTTAAAGAATAATGAACATTATTTCCACATAAGTAAAACTCAAACCCCACTTTCAGCTGGAGGGATTGATGTGTGAACTCCATGCCAGTGAAAGGTACTATTTTGAGCAGCATCTAATGATTTATGTAAGTAAAAAGAACCCCCCCTGTCACAACAGCAAGGGGCAAAAAAAGGTAACCTCTCTTTTCTCTCCAAAAAGAGGAAATCAAGATGAAAATCTATCTTGAAAGAAGTATGCACATGTGAGTATTAGATATTCAACACAGAACAAAATACAGTTAAGATGGGTTTATTTCCTGGAGAAAAAAAATTGTGTATCTCTTCATGTCCTCATTTCCAGGAGAGATTAATATCAGATATAAAAAAGCTCCTTTCATACAACTATTGAGAAATGGACACTGCTACACATACCTTCCTGCTACGATGAAACCAATTTTAAATAGAACAAAATATGCAAATAAATACAAACAAAAGATCTAGCCTGTGAAAAAAGCCAAAACAAAAAAGATGCTTATTTCACACTTTTTTTCCCCTGGGATATGAAAAATACATTCCAGTTTCTCTGTGCCATCCCTCTAATCCTCTTATAAGCGGACATTCTCTCTACAGCTCTTTCATTACACTTAATTTCTGAAACCCACATCAGTGGCATTCAGTGCATTCTCACAGCAAGGCTACATGTAAACAGCACACCTTTACATCCCACCTGGGAAAAATCTTCAGAGAATGAACATGAACCCTTTCCTTCATACTACCTTCACCATGACAATTATCTGTTTATATATACTCAACATGTAAGAATACTTCAACATTTTCAAGTTTGTGGTAGCATTAGGTATCTCTGATCGTTTAAGTTTTCAGCTTTCCCAAGTACTATTTATTTTCTTGCACAAAGCCTTATCTGATTTAGAAATTTATTTTTGCTCCTGAGATTCATAACCACATTCCATAAATATACTTTGAAATTAAAGAATACTACTAAAATTTACTTGAAGTAAAATGAAGTAACTTAGCCCTGTCCTTGATAGTTCAGCATAGGTACATTTGTAATCAATACTTGGTTTTCACATGGGTACATCTTTTCACTCTATGTCTAAAAAAAAAGGTAAGAAAAAGGGACAGCAGTGACCATGTAGAGGGAAAATAATTTGATCTTACACAGTGCTCTTCATTGTTCAGCTGTCCTTAAGCACTTCACAAAACAGCAAGCCTCCTAGGTGTACTACCATATGGGCAAATAAAGCAGCTGTTCTGCAAGCTACAAGAGCTCACCTGTAACCAGAGGAATCTCACCCTGAGTGGCTGCACGTGAACACAAGACACTAGAGAAACATTTACTCTGTTTAAGAAAACTTGGGGGTATAATGCTGCATGTACTTAGAATTCTGAAGTATAAAAATAAAGCATGGGAAATCAGTACTATAAATGTATGCTGGATGCAACATATCTTCTGACTACAAAAAATAAAACTAGTCCTTAATACCTGAGGTTGCATTTCTCATATCACACGTTAATTCTGTATATAAAATAATGCAAATGGGAGATGTGCAGATGGGAGAACTTCATGTCCTCCTAAGTGCTGAGGTCCAGACTCAGATCTCCAAAGTGACTGATGCTTGTACACTAAACAAGCACTAGAGGAGTCTAAAGAAGGGAAAATTGTATCCTAAAGTCAAAGAGACATTGACAAAGGTTAAACCTTTCTTACTAAAAACTTACACTTTGTAAGGAAAAGTTAGTACTCTCTGGAAAGCCACAGCTTAACTTTTGCAGTTCTTTGTCTTCCATTTCCACCCTATGTCAGCAGCATTAACCTTCTGTTTCCGTCATCGTACAAAGCAGACAATGCTCACCTTTGGTCTCAGTAACAAGCTGGATAAAGCTGTCTGTCTATATTATCATTTCCTCTCTTTCTACTTAATAGCTGCCTTTTTTGCCTTTAATGAACGCTGTGGTACAGATAGGCCAGACATAATCCTGCAGTAGGAAAAAAAATGGCAGATATTTGTACCATGAAAGCACAAAGCTCAGCTCTGTACATTTTATTAATCTGTCTCACTAAACAAATAACAATCAAAAGCATACACAATTCTAAAAATGGAAGCTTTCCATAAGGAAAATCCTTCCTGTGTGATGAAACACACAAGTTATCAAAACAGGATGTAGAACAGAGAGCACACGTGCATCCTTACTTCAATTGTTATGGCATTAGCCCTTCCTAGTTGAATTAATCTCTGGACGAATGTTGTAATTTTTTTTTTAAAGCAAGTATGCTCTGTTCCTAACTCTGTGAAGCCTGCAGAGACAATAGGGCACAAAAGTGAATGCAACTCGGGAAACAGTCACCTATCAAAGAACATGGTAAACTCCTAAGCCTCTTACATAAAGATTACTGTCGACTTCAAACAGATTGCGGTCAGGGTGGCCAGAAAAGCCCTGAGACAGAAATTAACACCCAACGGCTCGATTATTCCAAAATCTGGAGAACAGGGTTGAAGACAACTTATCTCTCATCTCATTTGTTACACTTCATGAGTGGATAAGAGCAGTTCTGCAGTTCTGAGATTCAGAAATAAACAAGCAAGCAAGCTCCTCCTCTTCCCTCTGCTCCACCCTACAGAGACATAGAGAGGAAACATTCATTTTATAATGGCAGTGTTTATTTACATGAGAGAAGGTTTACACAAGGTGAAAAGATATTTCAACTGGAATCCAACAATGAGTACTTTTGCCCATCTTCAGAGAAAAGGATGATTTTTAAGATTTGATGATGCACCTTCAGAAGATCTTGATGATCACTTGGGAAAAAAGTACCAGGAATCAACTAAAACAAACAAAGAAAAAAAAAAAACCAAAAAAAAACCACCAACAAACAAAACAAAACAAAACAAAACAAAACAAAAAAAACCAAAAAAAAAAAACAAACGAGAGTGACATTAGTTCTATGCAACCATCCATACACAAACACTTGAAAAAACAACATTCTGCCCTTTCAGCTACCTTTCCTCCCATAACAATACTGCTGTGTTAGCTCTACCCCCACCCTGTGAAAAGCATGGCCTCAAAATAATATCTGTTCATTTTAACAGTTTGACTGTACCCATCCTGCAACAAATTACAACATTGTTGTGATCATCCCTGGAAAACATCACAGCTCTGGCAGATTATGTTCAGTTGTCTGTCAGAGGTCTGAGATCTAATACTTTGGTAAATAAATGCTATTTATTGGCATGCCATATAAAGGCAAATGGAATGCAACTTGCTTTCCCATGACATGGGCTACACAGATGTTGCTTCTCAGACAATTTGGAACTCAGCTCATGACTAAGTTTAACTCAGTATTTCTGTAACTCCCTCCATCTCAAAAAGCACGTATCTCTTCTCTATAGTTCCTGCCAGTAGAAAAATCTTTTTTTAAAAGTAGTTAAAACTGAAAATGTAGGATGCAGTCTTATTTCTTAAAGAAAAACACATGTTCTGTTTACGTGAAAAATAGTCATAACGGTGACACAATAAAATTTTGTCTTTAGAACTTACACCTGAAAAGTAGGTATGCCTATGTCAACTGTAGGAAAACTAGCTGTTTATTTGATTAGTTAGCTACTGTGAGGAATGACAAAAACTAAGGCAAAGCAACCTATCTCCTTTAAAAAGGATAAATGTCATGTATTTACCTTGCATGATCAGTAACAGAAAAATTTTGTCTTCTTACCTTTTCATGTGGACTACACTTTCACTCAAAAGTAATCTCCCACAAACCATCCATGAATAACTGCTCATGTTTTATTTAACCAGAGACAGTCAATACCATATGACAGGATATAACTAGTATAATTTTCATATACACAAAACTGCCTTTTTCCAACAGAACAGTTTTCATGTCAATTTTTAAGGCCAGCAATTAAGAGAAGTCATATGACATCCGAGAAAAAAGGTACCTTCTGGGGAAACAGAATCTCCATTCATAAATGCTGGTGCCTAAAAAAGAGAAAAAGGAAAAAAAACCCCAAACCAACATATCAGTATTTACTTAAGGTTTCAGAGATAGCACCCAAACGCAAAGGTATTTTAATGCTCAAGTCAAGAGATATTAATAAAACCAGAACTTTCTGTTGCCCTCACAGGACAATATTGTACCTCAGAGATTCTTCATCCCCACTGTACAAATTTCTTTCTTGCTCATAAATGACAAAATAAGGACATGAACAATGAGTGACAGATTAACACCTTACCGAATGTAAAGGGGATTTTTGGTGACTGTATCAGCTTTGAGAATATCAGAATTTATTCTTTACATGCTAAAGAGTAAAACTGCCTTTCCAGTTACTCTACATGTTTCAATGTCAGGTATGCATGTGAATACATACACACACACAATTTACATTAAATACATGCAAACAATTTAAAATAAATGTCCGATGATACTCTTTTACAATTCCATTTTGACAGAGTAATTCAGTTCTGTAGGAAGTGACCATTTGTTTTAAAGTTCTGGTATTTCAAAGCTGGATATGCTCAAAAAACTTGAGATAAGGACTGAGTACTTTCCCACCAGGACCAGATAAAAATCTCATCCCACTGAACCAGGAATCTCCTCACTACACAACACTTTCATCTGGAACACCATTTAAAAATCAAATAAATAAATGATTTAATAAAAACAAACCCCAGACTAACACCCCCACCAACCTTTTGTTTCACAACTGGCCAATGTACAGAAAATTCTACCTTTACTAAATCTCAAACGGAAATGCCCTCACAGAAAGTAGGTAGGGAGAAAGGCAGTCAACAAACTTTCCTGCTTAGATCTGAATTATTCAAAACATGTTCATAAATATCCAGATTCAAATTTGATTGGAGATTTTTTAAATTATGAGGAAAAGTCAAGTATTTTTCTCTGTAAAACACTGTTCTGCATCTAATCAAAAGAGATATCATCTAGCAAAGCTTTCCTAGTTCCCTTTCCAGTATTATAAGGAAAGAATTATGTGAGAAGTCTGAGAAACACTGCTCTGCTAACTATATATAGATTGTCTTGGAGATTTTCCAGCTTTCAAAGTCCTCAGCAGCTTCTTCACAGACAAAGCAATTCTTAGGATTAATATTAAACAAAGGCTTGGTGGTCCTGGTCAGTTTTACAGATGGCAACACTTAAAAGGCTGAAATAAACAGTGTATCTTAGCACTAACAAATTCATCTACAAAGCTCTATTCCTCCTGGGTTTAGTGTGCAACATATACTGACACTGGAGCTGAGACAGAGATGAAACAACTTTCAGAGGCTAGAGAACACCAGAAATTTTCACCATGTAGTGTTAAAATTCAGCTAGATTTGTAGTTGCAGGGGTCTGGTGTCATGGCTGGTTCAAATCTTCAGTATGTGCTCTTATACGCACAGATTATCTTCTATCTCTTTGGAATTGACTAGCCATGGCAATTCACCTGCTGTGGAATCATTCTTAGTTTGCCCCCAGTACAGATGGCAGTACACATGCCAACCATCTAGAAACTCACTCAGTGGAGCGGAAATTCCCCAACCCAGACAAGCCATTCTAGTTCCTCATTTGTAAAGTAACAAAAGGTCAAATAATTCTGAAAACAACTGGACTATATTGGGAACTACCCAATTAAAATCTATAGAAAATTCTGATTAGTGCACACTTGGTAAGCATTTGGTAAGGATTTGAATGTTCTCCATTTGGTTCTGTTATAACTCTCTTGCTCACCATGAAAATTGTTCCATAGCAATACTGACTTTTGGCTTTTGGTGTCTTCTTTGGGGATATTTTTTTGTTTGGGGTTTTTTTGAGAACTCAATATATCTGATTTAAGGCAATTATCAGTTGCTCAAAAATGCTGCAACTGAAATCTGATGCTGGAAAAAGAATTGTAGGGAACCAGCTCTCCCTGCAGAAATAGCTCAGAAATTTTGCAGCAGCTGAAATATGTTTCTCCCTGTAGTTGCATACAAGATCTCTGCTTCAGCTTTCATTATTTTGGTTTTTTCCAGGAGCTAATAGATGGATATAAATTAGAAGAAAATGTATCTGCTTTTAGTTTAAATTAAAAAAAAAAAACAAAACAAAACAAAAACCCAAACAAAACCCTGTGCAAACAGAGGCAGCTTTCATTTGAAATCACAACAGCCATTAAAATTCTGCAGCCAACACTCACGTACTTTCACTTCAGTGTGAAAGAGATGAATGTCTGACAACCAAAGCATGCAGTGTAGTGTATGAGACAAAAAGATACCTGCTTAAAATGTGCAAGTCAACCTCCCCGCTTATATTTAGAGCTCAACTGTCCATGATTCCTATTTCAAGGCCATTTTACTTTTTTTGGTTATTGCAGACTGGCAATTGCATGCAGCGTGAAGAGTATTTAACAGAGTATTGCATATTTTCCCTGTCTGGAAAGCACCAAGAGGCAGCACCCTACAAAGACGTAATTAAAATACATAGACTGAACTGAAACAGAATGATGGAACGGAGTATACAGAAACAACTTCAGAAAAACACTATCACTTAAAAGAATGTGAGGCACAAAAAAAGACAGGAAGTGATACTATTTGATAAGAAGGGAAGCTTTCAAATAAAAAAGGCATTAAAGTTTGATACAAGGTATCTATTTTATTACTTGATTTTACCAACTTCCTCCCCTCCCCAAAAACCACGGGAAAAAAAAGATTTGTTATTGAGAAACAAAATAAGACATACTGTTGATTTAATAATTATATACCCTGCACGCCTCAAAGTGCAAAGAGCAGAGAACGCAAAAGGAAATATTCCTTTGCACATTTGTCACCGTTCAAATCCACTTGGACCTGAAGTTTCAGTTGCATTTAAAGACTCATAAAGTTATTGTGAATTTGAAAGTACAGAGGAGGTAAATACTTGCTTATAGCTGTGACTGACATGTCTAAAAACATATTTGAATTCCAAAGTGAGTTTTTCTTTCATTTAAAACTTACACTCCTCTTAATCAACATTCACAAAAGCAACCTTAGAGGTACTTCTATAAAAGTGCTGAAAGCAAGGTATCTGAATAGGAAAAAGTTTGGTTTGACACATCTTTATGAGTTAAACCAACATTTGTTTGCAACTGACAGTCTTATTTGCTTGTGACAAAACAGCATCCAGGACAACACATTCTTACCAGCAATGCTGTTGGAATGTTAACAGCACAGACAGTGGATGGCGTGTCCTTTGACACCTGAACCTGCATAATTACTGTGACTGTTGAGGCAAAGCACTGGGTGCCCTGGCAGCCATGCACATGTGCAAAATACCTGCTGCACTCGTGGTCATGAGCACAAGCTCAATCACAGCGTATATTAGGAAAGTAATACTTGGGGGCACTTTTCTCCATGTAATTTCTCATAACCTTGCTTAATTTCTGGCATCCAAATTTAGCATATTTTAAAATTAGAAACATTCTCCTCCACTAACATTTGCATATGAAAGCATCAAACCTGCAGGACATTTTCCTTGCCTGGACAGGAAACATGCATGATTTAATTTTATGTTAATTTTCAGAATATGACATATATTCTTTAAGAAACATTCAAATAAGCATCCCCTCTCTAACAGCATTGCATTTAATTATGCAAGTAGACAAACAAAGGATCTGTTTAGTGATTAG
The DNA here is from genome assembly GCA_034509425.1 of Eopsaltria australis. Lineage (NCBI taxonomy): Eukaryota > Metazoa > Chordata > Aves > Passeriformes > Petroicidae > Eopsaltria > Eopsaltria australis. Next base: position 154,810 of record JAVTVJ010000172.1, on the reverse strand, counting down.
AGATTACAGTCAGCTAGTCAATGAGTTCTAACACTGGGTGGTAACTCATGGCAACAAGGAGACAGAGAAGACAGCAGGCTAGATACAAATTGCAGTCCATCTTGCTATTCAGGGTAAGAAGAAACAGCACTGCAGAGGGAGAAAAAACAAACCAAAAAACTCCACCAGAACAGTAATGAACCTGCCAGAAAGCACAACTGGACCACTGCAATGAAAGGTTTATATCGCAACACTTACATTTCCCCCACAACCTTTGTTCTTCTCCTTTTACTTAAATTTTTACTTGAGGACCATTTCAGTTTAACTGCTTTATTTCCGTTTTGGAGCTCTTTTCCCATTAAAAAAAAAAAAAAAAAAAAGAGTGGGTCTGGAAAAAAAGTAAATATCCTTACTGACTGCACAATTGATCGGGCATCCTCGTCACTGCAACAAAATGGACTGCCATTCACCAGAACATTTGTGCTGAAAAATAAAATTTAAAACGTGCTTTATCCATCAGTGGAAAAGAGCCACACACAATTAAGTACTTATGGAAAAAAAAGCACCGTCACATAGAAAACTCAGAAATGTGTATCTGCAAGAAAAGAGGAAGCCAAAACCACAAAGTAATGCTGGAAGGAACAGGTGTGTGGAAGGGTGTTCTTTGTTTCTTTTAAGGAGGTGTCTAGGCTGTGTATTCTGTATTAATGCAAGCAGTGCTCACACTCAATGGTTCTGGCTGCTAGCTTGGGTACAGTGCAGAGCACCACAGTCAAGAAGCAAAATTCCCCCAAGAAGTCATCAGAAATAAACTGGCACTTCCTGAGGGAACTGAGGAACACCTAGATGGCTGGCAGAGATGATGTGAGCATACCCCATCTCTTGTGCCTTGCAGGATGGCCAGGTTCTGAGGCAGATCACAGAAGTAACAGCAGGTTACTTCAGCCTATCTGCAGTATCTAACAAAGGAAAAACAGGCCAAAATTCTGCTCCTGCACAAAGCAGCAGATATCCATAGTATTTCCAGACAAACTCTGGGACCACATCCTTAGCAGAAATGTTCCCCTATGAATCTATATCCTTTCACACCAAAAATGAGTTTGATGATGAGTTTTTAAGGTCCCACAGAATAAACTGCATGAACTTCAATTCCCCAAAGCAACAGTATGCATAGTGACAAGAGGACCAAGATTCTCCCAAAACAATTCTAAACAAACACTCTGGGGCCATTTCTCAAAAGCAGAAGTAATGTATGTCACATCTATGTAATACATATATTTCTGGAACCACTTACCAGTAAATCACCATCATACAAGGTGCGATTAGTCAATCATGCCCTATTATCAATTAATTATCAATCAAACTCATGAGTATTCCTATCATCTCAAATTAAAAAAATCTAAGCAATGCATGGACAGCTGCAACTTGTTGAAGAGCAAGAGATGTGACTGGATACTTACCACTTTATAGTACCTCCATCAACTTTTTTATGAAGCAAAGCTTTCCAGTGTTCATGGGTAGACTTAATTATTTCAACAGCAAAATCCTAGTTTACACAAGGAAAGTTTTGTGAATTAAAATGTTAAATGTTATTGAACAGAAAAAAAGCCACAGAACTAGTTTATTAAAACATACTGTTTCATGTGTTATTTTAAGGCACCTCCTTTGAGGCCTCTTCTGGAGATTGTAACACCCTTTTTATGAAAAGAAACAAACTTCAGTAGTTGTCAAATATACTGGCAACACATTCAGGACTTCCCTCAGTCTGCAGCCAGAAAACTCAAATGCTGCATGAAAGAAATGAAATCAGCACTAAATGCTAAGGAGATCCCTACTGATATAGGAAACTGTATCAGGCTCTAAATGGCATCAAGTGTGTGAGTTGTGACTCCACCTTTACAGATGGCAGGTCATGGTCAGAGTTCGGGTTTCCCCTCTAGTGGCATAATTTGCATTTACTTCATTAATGTCCAATCATGTACTTAAGCATTTGCAAGAACATAACATGTCAGCTGCTTAACAGTTTCTGCTTGTTTGACACAAAATAATATTGGGAGTGGAGTTGGGATGAAAAAGCTTCCAAAAATTAAAGTAAGTCTTTGGTGTCCAGATGATGACTGCTAGACTTGCAAAAAGCTGCCAACTGAACATTCACATTTGTTAACAAGGAGTGACTTGGAAAAGTGCCACTGGAACATTGTGAACTTCACCAGAGCTGCTGGAGCACAGCCACAGCTGCTTTGCCACATCCTGGGTCTCCAGAAATGCTTGAGAATTATTCAAGTGCTCCAAACCAGCTATCTCAGGACATTTAGGGCCTCCAGGCTGAACTCCAATGGCCAGACAGGGATACACTGTTCTACTGTCACTCTACAGAGCAGGGAAACCTCTAAAAGCAGTTTCTGGGACATCAGGGGAGAGAGATCAGGTTATCCAGCCTTACAACTCCACATCTGATTGATTTAAAAGACAGTTTTAGAGCAGAGGGGAGTCAGGACATTTCCTGAACCAGACAAAACATGGAAAGTTGCCTGTGCTGGTTAGAAGGCACTAGGTTAACTTCGATAGCACCCTGCAAGGCTGAACTGGCTGACACATGGACATCATTCATGAGACAGCTGTGATTCTTTACCAAGAATAATCTACACAAAGCATGCAATACACAAGTTGCAAGGCAATTTTACTCAAATCGCATCCAATTTCTCTGGAAAAATCCAGGTACTTCCTTCAACAAGGTCTATTCCCTGGTCCAACCACCTTTCAAAGACCAGCCATTTTTACTCTAAGTAGTTTAAAAAGCCATTCATTTTTTTCTAAAAAAAAAAAGAAAAAAAAGAAAAAAAAAAAGAAAGGGAAAACAATTTTTCAGCGTTCAAGCCAAACATTTCAAATGATTTTACACAGACTTACCAGAAAAAAGTATACCTTGAGCAAATAACAAATATGAAAAAATCTGTACCCCATTGTCTTAAACTGCATGCCCTTAAAAAAGTCAGAAAAATTTACAAACAGGACTAAAAAAAAACACCTGAGAAGACAATCTGTTAATTACTCTTGACACCGAGAATGAAAACACTTTGAAAAACACCTACAAACACACAGATGCATGTGTAAATCTCATCAGGATTAGGACTAAATTTTTTTCAGACTTTCTTTATTGGCCTATGCATTTTCCCTGAACAAAATGGAAGGCAGCAAACATTACTTAATGCTAGCCTAATAAATTGTATGCAAAAGTCCCTCCCATCAAAAATCTTTTCGTTATGCCTCCTCCTTTACAATTCCAAAAATTCTAGGATGTATTATAGAGGCCACATTACAGAATGATGCATTTTTAGTTTTGCATTATCTTCACCTTGTTTTTAAATTCTCCATTAAAAGCAAAGTGATTTTCTGGTTTACCATCAGGGATTTTATATAATTGGAACCAGTCAACTGTAGCCTCAAGATAACCCGGTTTGTACTTCTTGACATCATCGATATCTGTAGGTTAAAAAGATAAAAATGAAAAAAAATAAGGACCGATCATTTTTACTCACAGGTTTCAGAACATTAATTTTTTAAAGTTTCCTAAAGAATCTGCAGCAATTTGATTTCACTGAATACTTTCAAAGTCATTGGTAAACTTCATTATATTAGCTGCCCATAGTTGCTACCTTATGATTTCATAACCACACTAAGCAGGTAAACCAGTTGTCTTCTGCCCTTCATTAATTAAGACCCAAAGGTACAATGAATAAAAGGACTGTATTTGTGATAGGAGAAGAGAATTCCATATTTATCTCAGTAGGTACCTTTTGCAATACTTAGATTATTCACTGAGGCAATTTTTTCCTCCAACAACTTCAGGGGTTATGAGCATTTTTTAATTATGAAAGAATAGTTATAAGAACAATTTCAAAACATGGATCTTTAAACCAGCACCTCTAAACAAAAATACAGGCTTGACTTGTTAACATTATATTAAAAGGCAGCCTTTTGCTCACATTAGTTCCAAATTCATCCCCTTCAAGACAAGACACGAGCCAGGAAACTCTAAACACTAACTTTACTGATAACCTTGTGGTATCTGCAAATTCACAGCAATAAACAATTCTACCTCTACCTCTAGAATCCCAGTGTGGAAAGATGTGACAGCACACAAAGAGGAATGTATTTTATTTGTGTGACACCCCTGTGAGGCAGAGATGAACACTGCCATGGTGTATACAGAGAGATGAAACATCACAATAATTCCGCTTGAACAGTACACTGCCTTATCAACAATGCAGTTCATGATCTTACACCCTTACCTGCTGTGCATATCAAATTTTAAAGGACCATCACTTCTGTCACTTGCAATGGCATGGTCCTATCAACTCCTTGACAAATTAACTCTCTGGCAACATGTTTACATGGAAAAGCTTTCAACACTTTTCTAATTATTTTGATATAATAAAGGGTTTTGTCCTTCCCAGAAGCTGAATACTTTCTAAGTGATGCAATCTTCTATTTCCTTCCCACAGTCACTTCTGATGGAAATGGAAGCTGAGTTTTTACTGCTGAAGTCTACCAACTATTTCATAACCTCACTCTGCTCAGGCCACCTTCCAAGGTGTTACTCTCCTCTAGTGTTTTAGAAGTCATTCGCTCATGTCTCCCTAATTCCTTCTTGCTCTCTCTCAATACTGCCTGGTTACTTCGTTATCTTCTCCCATAGATATGCCTCACCTAATGGCATCTGGTTGGCAGTGATTTCTGCTAAGACACTCTTCTGTCTGTACAGTCCTCTAAAATCAGAGTTGCTTAGTCCATGGAATTGATACCTAGTCACGGACTTTCCATCTTTAAGTGCCTAAATGTCTTTTTTAAACTTCATTGTGAACCTGAACAAAGACATCAAAGTATTTCTGAAGAGAACAATAAGAGAAAAGGTCTTGTGCTACAGACCATTCAATTCTCAGTAGACCACCAGGAGAGATGACATGTAGACTGAACTGAGAGGCCAGACCTATGTGAGAAGACATTCTGAGTGTTACCAGGCATGTCATAGATGCCACTCCCAAATTCCACTGCATTACTACTACGCAAAGAATAAAACACAAAACCTTGAAGAAACCCATGTAAATTTTTGCTTTTGCACACACTTTACAGGACTACGTGTTTATGGGCTCAGAGTAAAACACATTTTGAACTTGGCTGCTAGCCATCTGTCTGTAGAAGATTAGGGAGTTTCACTGGCAGAATCCCAGAAAAAAGCAAGGGCACATAAGGCTGTGCTAGAGGCAGGTCTTCTAGTTGGAATATGTGTTTAAGAGCACAAGAAGCTTTTCACTAGGGTGGGTGGGCGAGACCAACCAAGAAGGAATGATTTAGAAAAGGGTGGGATCCTGGTTGGAGGCAGAATGCTTCATTTGGGCATTAATAAAACTGCAGCTCCAATTCAAATCAGTTTCAGGACTCCAATGTATCATCCTGTTCTCTCAAAGCAAGAGAACATCCCTCCTCCAACTTGAGCCGTTGTCATCTCCTCCTGTTGTGAGGTTTGAATTCACAGTATCTAACACTTGCTCAAGAGACAGGATCTCCCCAAGTCTGTAAAGCAAACCAGGCTGCTGCAGCAATTTCCTTGGCTCCCAGCAGTGGACAAACTCCAGACCTCCATCTCCAGACACTACTTAAATTCAAGCATACTTTCTCACACTGCTGCTCCTTTTTTCTGGTTCCTGTTCCAGCAAACGTCTGTCCTCACTCTGCTTCTCCATTCTCCCTACTTGGGTTATTTGCCTCCTACTCCCATAAAAACTGTTCATCAAAAGTGCTTTTTAGTCTACTAACTGCCACTTGGTACTTTTCTCCATCTGTTGTCCCTTATTTATAGGTTTTATTTATACTCATTTAAAGGACTCAAATATTAGGATAGGCTTTGGGACAGACCTTCATTATCTCCTTTTGATAGAGATTCTGTCTTCATGGATAGAATCATCTCCCTGAATTTCACACTCTCTCTACTGGAAAATACCTTGCCTAAGTAAGATGACTAAACACAATCAGGCTGCAGCATTATATGGATGCTGTATATTCTGGTTTTGAGGACTTTAGAAGGGGGGCATTGGCTGCTTTTGTTTTCCTGGGTTCCTTGCAAGTTATCCTCCTTCATCCTTATGATTCACTTCACTATTCTTTACTAGAAAGGACAGCTACTGAAAATCAAATGGTATTTGAAAGCTTGAATTAAAAAAAAAGACTCCAGAACATCTGTATTATAATGGAAGTTGGTGGCAAGCAGAAGAAAAAAGTGCAACAATGCAACAAAACAAACCAAAAAAAACTATCAGTGCTGTCACTGTGGAGTCAGCATGTAATACAAAATACATGGAAAACAGGAGCTCTTGCATCACTTAACAGCCACCTCTTCAGTTCATTAAAAGTCACCATAGAAAAACTTGAAAGACAGTCTGTCTTCCACTGAAATCTTAACAGCCTCTTTGGGATATCGGGGGAAAGGAGAAAAACCACACTCAGAAAACAGAAAAGTAAGCAAAGAATGGTAAAAGGAAATATCACAATAAGCAGTACAGTAATTTACTACACTAATATCTACAAAAGATAGCTACAAATTATTATGATTTTTAAAAAAGCAAACAACTTAGGTGTCTTTTCTGCAGCAAACACTGTTAAGGCACTTTTTTCTGACCTTGATCGCTTATCTTCCCTTAGAGCTACATACTCACACTGATATCAAAAGGGGCAAGTTTGGGAGCAGCAAGCATGCACATGGCCCAAAGCAGTTCCATCTCTGCCAGCAAGCCCTACTCAAAGAGGCAGAGCAGGTCAGGCTCCACAGGTGCGCTATCAGCATGTTCCCATAGGGCTCTAAGTGGGAATTTCTCTATGCTGCCTGTATACAACCATAGGTCCTATTTTTCTGGGCACCAAAATTAAGCACCAAGGGTTAAAAAGAGATCACATTAAGGGTTGCAGTTCAGTGTCAGTTAGGAAAATCTGCAGAGGCTGGCACCAAGAACTGCTGCTAGCTCTCTGTCAAGGGAGTGAGCCAACAGGAATGCAGATCCCAATTCTAGCTGGCTTTACAGAAGAGAGCAACAAAAGCATTTCTACAAAACTACCATTTTTAGTACAACAGATGCTGCTTCTTGCAAGCAAAGCTAAAACAACATGTTTGCAGCAAGCTTTCTAAACAAGGTCTGTGGGAAGAGGGGACATATGTTTTTAATAACATCTTATAAACATTTACAGGAAGCAGCAGCTACATTCCATATAAAGGCATTTGGTGTATTTTGTGTAGGGGGTAGGAGGGAGCCTTGGTACAGCTAATTAATTTCTTTATACTGAGTGCTTACACAAACCCACAACAAAGATCTTCTGGGCCTCTGCTGCTTCTCTGTGAATAAACACACTCACATGCAAAGGTCTGTCACAATACACGGTACAAAATACACAATACGCCTTAGCCTTGCCATTTAGGGTTTGATCCCTAAACCCTATCTTGAGATGCATATTGTAAAAGCAGCATGGCAACCAGCACAGTTAACTACACCAGTGCCAGCAAATGGCAGCACAATGAAGCCAGCAGACATCACCAACTGCTGTTGAATAGATCTGGCATCTTTCCAGTGAGCAATGGCAGCAAAAATGGCTGCTAAGATTCCAGGCCAGTATATCACCTCCAAAATGCCATCCAGCATACATGATTAGCCCAATTTGCTGAAGGAGGGCAAGATGACCTTTCGAAAGTCAGACTTCATAAGCTGCTTCAAACACATTTCCACTGCCAGTGATTTTTAAAACCTTTTGTCCAGTATGAAGATGCCGCATACATTTAGACCAAATCACAGCACAAAATTATTACTCATCCTGTCTTACCCCAAACTAGTAAAGCATCAGATATACACATGTATATCTTAATTTCAATCCAAACTATGAGATAAGCAGACAAACAACCTTTCTACTCCAACTTACTTCTCCTCCTGGCTATTTTACAAAAAAAAAAAAAAAAAAAAAAAAGGCAACAAACAAAAAGCAACAACAACAAAATAAAGAATGCAACCACGCCTATTATAGCACCAAGATTTAGTGTTTCAGTCTGCAAGGAACTTTTTGGTCTTTTCCCAGAGTTGCTTGGTCTAAAGTTGCTCTGCTGGTCCACTAATGGCCATCTGCCTAGCAACTGCCTGAGCAGAAACACAACAGCCACAAAGACAGATCTTATTGAAATAGATAAATCTGAAGATGCCTAGTTGTAGTCTAAAAGAAACTTTCTCACATAGGTATCTGCATCTGACATACATCATGTATTTGGTGAGAGACTGTCCCCATGTTCACTGGAATTAAGTGCTATTATTTCAAACAGATTACCTATTTGAAAAGTCCAAAAAGACACTAAGACCCTGCTATACCTACTGATGACACAGTTCCCACTTAAAGAGGTGCTAAACATTGCCTATCATTCCTGGGTATTGTCACAGTAAACAAGAGTTTCTCATTGCTCTGTGTGACAGAGAGAGTTCTATGCAGGGCTTCCAATTTAAATCAGTATTTATCAATAAATGCCTGCATGACACAGTCCAGGGGAGTGCCATGAATAAACAATGAGAAGCACTCAGAAGTTGTGACTTCTCAGTTCTGAGTTCTGTGAAGTCTCAGAAAAATCAATTGCACTTATGAGAACGATCACAATCCTGGAAGGAGAATATCCGAAGTACCTGGGGTGTGCTTAAAAAGGCAAGAAGACTTAACACACAGTGCAGGCTCAGGATGGGGTTTGCAAGTTAATAACCACTCTGGTGTCTTGGAATTATCTTTTTCAAATGTTCACTGGGGGCTCTGCACATACTGGGCTGAAAACAAATGTGATGATTCTCAGTCCAGTTGGAAATGTTTAACAAATGATACAGAAGTGACTGGACAGGATTAGAAGGCAACACTTAGCTTCATCTTCCCCAGGAGGCCACCTCCCTAACACAGCAGCACATCAATTAAGGAGGGAGAGACATGTTTTATCTGTAGCTGCCATCCCTTTATGCTGAAATAATTAACAACTTTGGGAAGGGGTAAAAACAAGTATAAAAGGACATATTGTACTGCCTGCTCTGACAGATTTGCTTGTTTTCAGACTGAAGAATGATTGCTGTTAAACACTGCAAGCCAGTCATGTTTTCTGAAAGCAGATGGGGGCTTTTTTCCTCCCCCTTTTCTTACTTTTGTAAATCTTGGGCTGCAACTCCAATCCCACAGGGAAATGATATTAAACTGGATAAATATTTCTACACTTCTCTGAATCACAGGATAGTTCTCTTCTTGAAATTTTGTACATATTCCTTGATAAGAAAGGATGCACACAGGAATCAACTACATGCAATGGTCTGCCCATTCCTCCCACTTTTTCTTTAAAGACTAAAGCTCTTACTCCTCCCCTCTCAAATAAACTAAAGCTGTATTAGAGCTGACATAAATCAGTCATTACCTGGGGAAAAAAAACCAAAACCAACCAAAAAACCAGCAGAGAGCTTTCAAATACCGACAGTTAACCCCACATAATAAATAATATTGGAATAAACTGCCACAGTTTTGCCCCTGTATAGTGGACTTCTGAATTCTTTCATCCAATTTTCTGACCACATTCTCTCAGAAATTACTAGGGAGAAAAGGTAAGTCTTTAAGCAGAACAGTGTCTAGAAATGAAGTGCTAATCACTTTTCTTTTAACTACTGACACTTATATTGCATTTTGCTGCACATTATAGAGTGGTTTAAATTGATACTGACATTAACAGCAAACTATTACTTACTCTTTCCTTAAGCTGAACTTCTTAATCTCTAACTGTCAAAGTAGTTAAAGAGTCATAAACACTATGCAGTAATTCATCTGCCCAATGATTTTAATCAGCATCAACCCAAGAGTTTCCTTTTCCTCATCTCCTCTTCTCCCCTTCTTTCCCCACAAGTCAAGTATTCTCCATGTGAAAGTAACCTGCAAGAAAACTGAGAATGAAGGGCTAGTCCAGTGACATACTTTACATTCAGAAATCATGAAAAAACCTCAATGGCTGAGAAACACAATTCCTTAAAAAGCTACTGGATTGCTCTATTCCTGCAGAAAGGCCACTCTGCACCTTAGTGCTCCCTTACCAACAAAAAGCAAGCTCCCATTGGACATATCTGATGGTCTACATGGCTTTTGGTCTCCTAACAATCACTTTTAGACAGATCTCCTCACTTAATTCTCATTATTCCCAGTAATATTCCATTTCAGGAAGCACACCTCCATTAATCCAGAGAAAAACTGCACTTTACCTGTGCTGTAAAAACTTAACTTCCTGCAGTTTTAACACATCTGCAATCAGAATTACACCTCATGTGCTATTCACATGGACACACTTCAGTATTAAAGTTTCATTTGGATACCAGAAGACTGACCACAGGGAGGACAAGCCTGAGCAGGATATTCCCCCTGCACAGTCAGCCATCATCAAGGCTGATTAGGGTGAGCTGCATTAGCAGTTTACTTTGCAAATTTCCAAGCTAAAAGGTGAAACCTAATTGCTCATACTAAGCAACAAACTCTGGAAGCAATCCTCTTAAAAGTGGCAAGACATTGGAAATGTACAGTCTTTTCAGAATGCAACACAATGCCTGCAAATATAAAAGAAACAAACACTTTCAAAAAGGAACACAGTAGTGTGCTCCATAATGTAAGTGGGTGAATATGTACTATTACACAGGAGATAAGCCTGTAATTGCTGGAGGTCACTTTCTAAGGCAGTTTTTCAGAATTCAAAAGACTTTCTGCATGTCCTTTTGAAAATCCAAGCAAACTATTTTAGAAGTTTAGCGTGAAAGCACAAATGCCCTCCTTGAAGGAAGCACCTGAGCTAAAAAACAAGAAAAAAATGGGAAGTCTTGCCTTCCTACTGTCAGCCTCTTCTTATCCTGGGTGGCCTGAACTCAGGTACCATTCTGCTGTGCAAGTTTGTGACATAACTGCATTAAGAAAGACAAAAATACTTGCCATGGATTTTCTGAGCTTCTGGGTCATCTGCACTGATGGCAATTATCTTCCAATCTGTCTCTCCTTCATCAACAAGCGCTAGAACACCCAATACCTTCACCTGAATAATCTCACCAGAAGAACGAATCTGAAACAGAACGTAATGACACAAAGATTTGAAAATAACACATAGAATTTCTCAAAAAAAACCAACAGTTTTACATTTTTGATCAGCAGGGTGTTACAGAATTGCAAGATAGATCTGCAAACCCAGTACACACCTATTTAGTATTTATAGCCTTTCTCCCACCATTACTATTCTCCAGCCCTCAATTCTCCAGTCAGCATTTATTTAAGTAGACAAGTAGCTAAAAATTTTTTCCTTCTCTTTTACCCTAGTTCCTCCACACTTTCTTGGTCTTCCCCCCAAACAGTAAGTCAAAAGTGTCTCATACTCATTTTTTAACTTCTTACTTTGCTTTGACTCTCTACTTTCTCAAGTCATGGTCCTAATTTCTCTCTTGCTACTCCTTCCTCTGGACTCCAATATACCCATTTATACACACAGCACTCCCCCAGAAATACCAACACAACCATTTCTGCATTTTCTTTGGAACCTTCTCCCTACCAGCTAATATTTCCTCTTTAACCCTTTCTGGATCCCTTGAAATTAATCTTTAGGTTTCTTACCCCAAATAAAGCCACTTGCAGTGAGGTCACCAATTATATTTCCTCATACCTAAATATCACAAGAGATCCCTCTTTCAAACTCATCCATTTCATAACCCCATTTTTGATACACAGCTTCACTCCATTCTTTGCTGCCTCTAGATATGCAGAATCTTCTTTCAGTGACCTAAACCTTTCCTTTATACCCACTAATGGTGTTTGCTACACCTCTTTTTCATCCATTCACTCCATGACTCATAACTCTGCAACTCTGCAGCAAGTTCCTGTCTTCTCTAGAAAAGAGGATCTACTTCTGTGTGCACCCATGAGTAAACTCAAACATACCTCCTTTATGGGTCTGACTTTGTAATTCTAATGTGTATGATGCTGTCATATTTCCTCATCTTTCAGCAACCTATCCCTAGATCCAATAATGCTAACAGGGAAAAAAGAAATAAATCTTGTTCTTCCCCAAAATCTTAACCCCCACCTCCTTCACCCAAAAGTTACTGTCCAGCCACACAACTTCAAGATGTTGTATTTTTGTTTTCTCTTTTAACCAGTATAAAGACTTTACAAAATCCTACTTTTCCCCCTCCTTTTCAAAAATTCACCATTTCTTTACCTATTCTCTCCTTAGAGCCTCTGTTGATACCTCTGTCAGTCCCTAACATGAACGCATTTTTTCTTGCTTTCCATCTGATCTTCTCTTCCAAAAGTTGTTACCAAATTATTAAGTCAGTCTTGATAAATTAAATTAGTACTGATAAATACAAACCTTTGAACCTATTTCACAAACGTCAATAGGATCATTATCCCCACAACATCCTGTAATGTTATCCGTATGGTTTGGATCTTCCCAGGTCTACCAAAGGAAAGAGAACTATCAGTTAGTTACCAGCTGAACTGCAATTACAACTCATCTTACCATTCAATTACAAAGATTAGTAAAAACAACAATAACAACATCAGCTTTCTGTGAACAGATTTGCACAATAGGAGGAGAAAAAATAAACAGCCAGTGGACTGACATTGAGTAACTCATACTCAGGAGAAGTGACATGACAATTACAGAGGATATATTTTTCCTGTGTCAGTGACTCAACAGATACACTTTGCCCAACTAAGGCAGTGACTAAGGCATCAGGGGCCCCTGAACATGGATTTTCCTAGTTACTAGTGATAGTGGGATCAAGCTAGGACATCCTACAATTATATTTTTATTATACTCGTTCAATGCCATGATATTAACATAAGTTGTTTTCAAAAGCATTTAAGCTTTGAGCTAACCACACTCCTACACATAGATTTGTCAGCACCCAATAAGCTTTTTAAAGATTTTAGATTTAGGTATGAAGTATTTCTGAGTATTTTGAGACATGTACATTCCAAAGGACAACTAAGAGTTTAAGACCAAAGAGGCAAGTTTAAACCCCTGCTCTGAGCACTGCACAAGCAAGGAATCCTAGCCAAGTTACACTAAACTACTATACAAGTATTTGTTTTTACTTTTACTGGCAAGTAATGAGTAACTCATTCTACAGTTAAGAAGCTTTTCTGTTAAGAATTGTGACTCCAATTAAGTAGTGTTGAAAAGATTATAGAAAACTTTCTTTTCCAAGGAGCTATACTGCTAGTTCCTGCTGTCCATTATCATAGTTCCTGCTGTCCATGATCATAGTTCCACCTCAAACTTGTTCTTGACAACTTGACTGATACTGGAAGGCAAAATGGTGAAAAGAATATGCTTAGATGTTTAGGTAGCAGAATCATGACCAAAAAATGCTGAAGTGGAATCAAGGGAGAATTTAAACTCTGCATTTATTTTCCCAGTACTCCTCACAGAATCAACTACGTTGGAAAAGATCTTGGAGATCATCAAGTCCATCCTATGACCTAACACCACTTTATCAACTAAACCATGGCACTGAGTGCCACATCCAGTCTTTCCTCAAACACTTCCAGGGACAGTGACACCACCACCTCCCTGGACAGCCCACACCAATGCCCAACCTTTCTTACAGTCTTTCTCTAATTTTTTTTTCTAGTGTTTTCCTCTGGCACAGCTTAAGACTGTGTCCTCTCATCCTTCCAAAGTGTTTTTTATTTAGGTCTGCATTATACCAATACTACTCTTCTGCCCAGTCACACCTCTTCACCTCTAGGTTAGAAGGAAGGTATAATATTGTTCTCTGGACAGCACAGCAACTTCTGCTATGATAGCAAATAGTCTAAGATAGTAAAAAATAAAAATGACAATTATGTTCAGCCCTCCCCAGCTCCCCAGCCCATCCCAGGTAACAAGGGATGCTGGCTGAACATTTCTCCTGAGGAAAATACTCTAAGTCCAAAATAATGCACTCTATGCAGGAAAATATTCACATTTTCAAATAATTATGGCTTTACACTAAGGAACATATGAATTTCAAAACATTGAATGGAATTGTTGGTTTCCAAATATACCTACTTGGAAACTGTCTACTGACACTGCTGACTGGACAAGAATTTCACTGCTGTTTTCCAGCACCTGCCTAGTATCTCCTCGCCAAGGATCAAACACATAAGCAGATTTTCGGGACTCAACTTTCATTGCTTATACAGTTAAGTGTAAAGAAAATAGATTACTCTTTTCAAGCTCCATCATGTTCTTCAGTACTAATTTAAGTCTAATATGTTACTCACAGAAATGAAAAAAGTTTAAAACTTTTCATTATGCCCAGAATTTCAGCCATTAGTTGGGCTTTTTCAAGGCTCCAAGTTTTGAATGTGTCATGATCAGTAAAGTCTCACAGTTCAGAGAAAAGTTAAGGAAGGCAGCTGAAGTTTAATTTAAAAAAGAACAGCCCTTGTATTCCTCTTTGTTGAAGATACTAAGAAATCCCAATTAAAATTTATGCTGCAGTACATGAAAATCCTAAACGCGTTTTTAAATAAATGTCTTGTTTAAGCAGAAAAGGTCTACTTGACAAAGTATTCTTGAATGGCAGACCACGACAGTTAAATTCTGTCACTACAGTACAGAGACACAGATCAAAAATTTGAGATTTCTTGATCATTTAACTCCTTCCTGAAAACACAGCACATATATACTTCTGCACCCAAATTCTGATCAAAATTTATGGACACAATAAAGTTCAACAAAAAAAAAAAAATCCTAATTTACAAATGTATCAAAGAGAATCACTCTTCTTGCAGCTGATTTGCATTCAGGCAGTATCCAAGATTTACAAGGCAATTTACACAGAAGACAGAAAACTTTCACCATTATAACAAAAATGTTACCTGTGGGAGGGCACCATAATTCCATATATAACCCTTGTGAGGGAAGATATTTGCCACATATCGAAGCTTGCCTTTCTTTATATCATGTTTAATGGGATTCAACGGCTCCTCAGTGGCAATCTAAGCAGGTCGTGAAAAAGGGTGGGGGATGGGGAGAGGGAGAGAGAGAAGGAGAATGTTAAAATGGAAAGCAATTCATTCCATACCCAACCAGTGAGAAAGATCCATCTGGCAGCACATGCTTGTGGTTTGAGGATTATTAAAAGTACGATAGCCTCACTCTGAATCTCAAGGGTCATATTCAAAAAGCAGCTTATTAAGGTATTAAATAATGCTGTAAAGTGTGCAAGAAAAAAATGAATCTAGAAGAGAAAGTAATAAATTTGTAAGGAGACTGTCATGGTCATAAAAACTGAAAGGAACTTAAGTCAGAAGTTCTTGCACTTTATAGTACAAGTTCAACAGACATGCAAATGGTGGCACAACATCTTCCAACAAGAGGGGTTTGGACAGCCACAGAGAAAAGGTTTCATGTTCTTGCCCTCTGCTCCTTGCTCTCCAATTGCAAACATCCCTTCTTTCCATCACCTCTCAGCATACAAATGCTTTCCCAGCACAAGTTCTTCATAGTCACCAAATGCCAACTTAATGCAGATTTGGAGCATATAAGAGGGCATTCTTATTCCTAAAGAAGCACTCACAGAAGAGCCAAACTACAGCTGAACAGTAGCATCCTCCCCCAAAGCCCAATATACAAACCACACACAAATAGCCACTGCCTGAGTTACCCACCACAGCTAATTCACACTGTAACCACCCTTTGACACTTCACACCACATTCCAACCTATGTTAGCCTGGCTCTTGCTTACAAACACTCATCTGAGTGGCCAAACCTTTATTACAGGCTCAAGTGGTTATACTCAAGTGGTGCACAGCTCCCCTGCATAAGTACCCAGCCCTCAGTCCATATACATTTTATATCCATGCCATTTCCCTGACGTGCCATCACCAAAGCCATTCCAAAGGAATTCCACCTTTTTGAACCACACCAACCTGTCAACAGTATGTACTCACACCACAAATAAACCCTCCCCAAGTGCCAAGATGAAGGTTCACACGTTTCTGGTTTCACACTGGATTTTACCTGCTTCTGGTCATGACCTAACAGTGAAGAGTTCAAATGTGCCACCTGGGACACTGACAGAAGTGGAGCTCAGCACTTGAGCTTTTTGCTCATGGAAATTGGGACAAAGAGAAATAACTGAAAGCAGCAAGGGAAGAACAACAGAAATCCAAAAAAGTGATGAGCAGAAGATCTGTTGTGGGGAATGTAACAGTGGCTAATATTCATCCTAATGCAAGGCTTAATTTCCTGCAGTCTCCATTCCATGGGAGGAGAGATCTGCAGACAAGATCTGGTTATAGCAGATACTAGCAGCTCACCATGGTCTAAGGACTGTCAGGACACAATGGCAAGGCAAGATGACTGCCTTAATGATTGATGCAGGAAATTTTAAGGATATTAAAGTTAAATATCTGTAGAGAATGACATCTAGTCTCCTCCATCAAACCCAAAAAGTCTAAAATCCATGATTTCCAAACGTAACAGGACAAACTTTTCTACCCTTGACATAATGTGCTGGAAGAAGCGGAGGGAGAGCAACCTGAGCTTTAGGCAGAGTTCAAGCAGCACTGTCAAAGGGATCCTCTGCAAAAGAGAATTCCGTTTCCACAATAAAGCATGAGCTTAAAATACAGGGTAAATACCTGAGGTAACACTGCTTGAAGAGTAACAGCTGTGATGACAAACAGTTCTATCACCAGGGAAAGGAGAAAAAAAATCTCAAATAAAAGGTTAGGGAGATTCTTTGGTATTATTTTGAATAATTAAAAGAGTTAACAGCTCAACCACAAACTTCCTTAAAAGCATCTGGGAAGTATCCCTAAAATTAATACAAATGCTCAGGAAGACAGGACATATCCTGGTGAGATCTGTTGTTTCACAAACACTACGAATTATTTTAGTACTTGTAAAGTATCTCCCTGCAGGAGTTCATGCTTTCAATCAGTGAAGTCCCCAGACATATTTTTTTTGGTCAAAAGGAAATGTTCTTTAAGTTGCAACTCCATTTGTTGGGATTTGGCCTAGCACACTATACAGTGGAAATGATGAATTAACTCATCTGAGTGGAATGCTCCATAAGCAAGCAAGCAAGTCTAAATGCTGGAAAACATCCTAAAAGTCAGTATTCCAGGACTCTGCTGCAGAAATGCTGCACTCTGCAGTCAGAGGATTGTCAAGAAGCAGTGCCCACCTGCTTTTCCTGTTTCCATCAGGAAAACAATCAGAACCTCAACACTTTTTATAATTGCAAGGAAAGCATACGCACTACTTCAGACCAATTTTTTAACAGAGAACATTTTAATGTGCAAAGAGCAATCCAAACTCTGATTAAACTCTCACTACTGGAAGCCACTGCACTGTCATAATTTCCACAAATACCTATATAATCAAGGTATTTTTCTTAATTACCTCCATTTTTGCATTAGTCCAGCGAGGCACTTCTACAACCATATTAAACAGGACCTAAAATAAAAAAATAGTGACAGAATTGAAAATAAATTCCACTTGGAAATTAGTATTCTACTGTAACACAAATTGCCTCCTGTGCATTCAGCAGCAACATACATTGCATTTCTCTGTTACAGCCACTTTTATTTGTACAGTTCCATTAGTTCAACCCCCATGGTTCATCCTTTCCCACCTCACCCCTTTGAGAATATGGACAACAACAAGCAATGGAAATACACCTGACGTTTTTTGTTCCTGTGTCAATATTACCCTTCACAAAACATTCACAATGTCCATGGAATGATTTGCCACGAGGCAGTGGTTCAGTCTACTAGTCAAAGAGGATTGGATGTTTCTATAGGACAGAGTTAGCTTCCCTTAAGCAGTGGAAAGGATTGTTTTGGGTTTTTTCCCCCAAGGACTTAATCTTTCAGGCCCTCCTCTTTTGCCTTACTATTTCTTAAAAAGTCATGCAAATGACATTGCTGATTCTCAATCAAATCTGGTTCAAGTGAGGCAATACTAATCCAAAAGTGACGGCAGAGGAAGGACATGGACACAGACATCTCACATTTGTGTTAGCCTTCTTCCTAACAGAAACAAAGTGAACGCTTTTTTAAGAAGGGGGTGTGGGAGGAAAAAACCCAATAAACGTGTAAACTTAAATGTTTTTAAAAGAAAAATAAGTAGTCTACACCATCTTACCGAGGAAGTTAAAGCAACATTTTCCAAAGAGAACAATTCTGTGTAACTGCCATAAAATTTCTTCTTAGGAAGCTGTCTGAGTTAAGCACTACCAAGGAGCAGAGTATTAATTGGATCAGGTAACTAGACTAAACCATCAAGCAAAGTCTACAACCTGTTTTAGACTACTACAGTAACCCCAAAACATCGCATTGCCTGGGACATCTCTTCACAGCCAAGGGAAACTCACATTGGTATCAGCAGTCTTAACAGGTCAGGAAAAACAAAATATGTTTTTACAGAAATTTGTAGGAAAAAAATATTAAGTTGAACCAAGTGAAAACTTGCACTGACTCTTCAACTACACCACAATTAAGAATCCAGTGAACCCTTAAATATTTGCATTTTTGTTTCTTGTACCCTGCAGCTGCAACAGATACCATTACCAGGGTCAATGTCACAGTCTGATTAAATTCCAATAGTTCTATGATCATCTCCTCCCAAACAAATCTGGAATGTGGAAAGCAAGAAAGCAAAGGAAAATCCCAACTCAGCATTTCTACTAAGAGATCACAAGCTATGCACAATCCTGATAGCCAACTTCCAAAAAATTTAAACTACATTTGCCATCCATTAGTACTGTGCCATACTGCAATCAGTGGCATTTCAGATGGAATCACTTTTCCCAATCAGGTCATGACCAAATGAAAAAAGATGGAAAAAAAAAAAAAAAAAAGGAAAAAGGTTTCAGATAAATCTCAGTTTCATAAAATACACCTTATTTATGTAAGAACAGTTGAAACAAAAGTAAAGAGGGCTCAAAAATGTCAACGTCGAGCAAGCCGATAGAACAAAGCAATATACGTGCATGAGCAGGTAAGAGAAGGACTGGAAGAGAGCCAAGTAAAGTCTGTACATCCATCTGGGAAACACTTGGAAAAGAGAAATGCACAGTATGAAAGCCAGTGCTGACAAGAAACTCTTAGGGAACTGCCAAGCAGGTCAAATAATTGTTCTGACTGGTAGCTACAGGCAGAAAATTTACAAACTACTGGAATTATACAGGATGACTTGCTCTCCACCACAATCCTGTATTTTTGTTGTTTAGGTGCTGCCATATGATTTCCTGACCATGTAGAATGCAAGGGCTTCAGTAGTCTCTGTGCTTGGTTTTGTGCTTTTAATTAGACAACAGTTAGTCCAGGTCTTCACCAAATCAACTGTCGGGGCTGGACTACACTGGACTGAAATTAATGCAATGCTGCTTTCAAAAACATAATAAAACCACTTGGATTCAACTCAAGCTTGAAGACCAGGCCTTAGTAATTTGTGGTATCAGTCAAATGTGAATTGTCAAGAGTCTTATATGTGACAGCCTGACAGATTAATTTGTATGCCAAAAAAAAAAAAAAAATCCCCAAAAGTACTCTCTCTAATGCTAAGCTGCCACAAGCATTTACAAAAGATTAATGACTTCATTCAGTGTTTACATTTAAAAATAAAAAGTTTTATTTATAGGGCAATCAAATTTTCACAGTGGTGAGACTAGATTTACTCGTGTGGAAAGGAGAGCATATACTGGATATTTTGACAGATCGAAAGAGCAGTAGACTCCCTGGATTTTTAGGACTTTTTTTTCCTGTCTTGTTTTCCTCCTTGACTAAGTATCACACAGGAATGTTTCCATCACTCTTTTTTTCCCAGACCAAGCACCTATTCCTTCTAACCGCTTAATGTTGTCCCCCATCCCTTGCTGAAAACTGTCCCTGTCTCAGCTGAAAACAGAAACATAAGTGTAAGACACCACCTGTCTTCACAGATTACCATCTGCATGTGTCATTCAGTGGTTAGTTTTGGCTGGTGAATGCATCTGGTAACTGATATTTTTATCTTAAATCAGTAAAATAAAAAATTCCACCTCACCAACCCCCTAAGTAAGCACTTCTACCCTCTCAAGCAATGGCAAGACTGTTTCAACAACCTGTTTGACACACCTTCAAATCATAGAAGAGATCTCTCATTAAACAAAAACTGTTGCTTGCAAAGTTTACCATTTAACTGCCTTAGTGCAACAGCAGTCAGCTGGCCTGCCTGTGAGATCACTGCAGTCCAGCTTTAACCCAACTCTGCAAGTGTCTCATGTAGAAGGGACTCCACTTCCTGAGGGCTGACCGTGCAGCAGGCCAGAAGGAGGAGTTCCTCCAGGCAGCCTCATGCCAACTGTTGGCAAACAGTTTCCTCAGGACAGTATTCCTAGAGCATGCAAGAAAAGAGGAGGAGACAGTGTCCTAGATTCATAAAATGGACAGAATCCATCTGCCAGGGAAAGGCAGGGAAAGCTGAAGGCAGGGAAAGCTGAAGAGCTGAAGAGCCCAGAGGGACACTCAATCCAGGGTATTGCGTAGCTTGTTTGCCTTTGGGTCAATGTGAACACAAGACAGATATTTGTACTTAAACTCTTTTATACCTTGAGGAGGTGATGGGGGCAGGGGAGGTGTGGCATCTACTTGCTCAACAGAGAGAAGTCAAAAGTACATTTCCTAATTCCTACAACTGCGTAAGAAAATCAGCAGAAAATTATATCAGTAGGAACAACCAGTATGTCTAAATGATACCCTTCATTTCCTAAGAACTATACCCTAAGCAGATTACATAGGAACTCCTGTAGGTTGTAACTGTTTGCTTTATTGGGGTGTTGTCTTTAACACTTCTTGGCACCTTACTGCATTCCATTTCAGCCGAACTTCATTTTTAATGTATCATGATATAGTTTTTGCTGAGACAAGCAAAAATGTCTCCCTTTCACAAAGAAAACTGAAACAGTTTTTGGTTTTTGAGCTGAGAAAACCGCAGAAAGATTAAAAGATATACAAAAATACTTCAGCATATTTGTACAGCAGTATTGAGAAAAGGCAGGAAAATACAGACTGTTGTACCCTGGTAAACTGTTAGTCATCATTCTCTCCTCTAAGACTGATGGCCAAAAATAACACCTAGTTCTGACTGTACAGATTTTTATAGAAAATAACTCATTTTGACCTGGGGTTGTTCTTAGAAACCTGAGTATATCAGAAGGGAAAAAAAAAAAAACCCATACCCTTTCTGATGCCTCCATTTCTGGACTGCCCTATACCTCTCTCAAAAACAATTCTTCCTCACTTAACTTTCCTTTCCTTGTTCAACTAGTTTCTTTCCCAGTCATTCCAAGTTCCCTGTTTCACACACCTGAGGGAAGGGTTTTGAATAGGTATAATTTTGCTCAAGGGTTGTCACCCTTAATGCTCAACTTTGAAGGTTCAGATAATTGGAAGCAGAAGTGAAGTAACCTCCTATAGATTGCAATTTGCCATCACTGTGCATGACAAGGAGATAGGCTAAAGGTTACAGTTACTTTAGTAGTTTTTATAGTAGAAAGCTTAAAAAAATCTAAAAGCACTAGAGGCAGCACTTGGGGGATGCTGGCTCTTTGTCACAGAGAAGTTCTGAGTCCAGAAGACAGAAGAAAAGCAGCTACTATTTCCTTTTTTTCTGTCTGCTCATTTGCAATCTGGCAGGGATTCTCATCAACCATCAACTGAACATGGCAGCATGCATCTGAGGACTAACAAGAATGAAAATCATAAGCTGTAGTCTAGCATCAGTGTGAACAAACGATGATGTTTAAAAGGAAATAAGAAAATAAAAGAAAAAAAAAGGAAAAAAAAAAGGAGAAAGTAAATATGGACTGTCGGGAAATATATTCAGAAATAAATAGAGTGGGACTTCCTTATAAAATGAGTAGCCATGTTATAAGCATTCCCAGCGTAACACTTGCTATACGGTATTTCCCAATTAAAACAACAAACCAGATGCCAGCAACATCTGGACACCAAAGAGAAAGTGGAACTTCTCCAATATAAATTAACATGCCACATAGCAAAAGAGGAATGCAAAGTCCAGCAAAAATGCAGAGTGCCTGCAGCCTCTTCCCTCATGTTATACTGAAAAGGGAATCATGAACACTATGTAGGAACAGGTAGGTATTAAATACAGGAATCTCACTGGTGTCAGGCATGTTCTCTGATAAACCACTTACAGGTTTATCAGAGAATTCACCTGCAAAACTACACGGGGTACAACCATGACATGGATAAATATGAAACACTGGCTTTCTCAAGTTTGAGGAACCATTTATTTGAAATTAAGTTGGATCAAATAATTGATGCAACTGTCTCAGTGAACCAATGGTACTCTGGGCAGATTTCAACTGGACTGCTGAGTGAAGATTACTTCTACTCTCAGCATTTGTTCATCTACAGGAACACAAAGCATCTAATGGAGGCATCCATAGCAAAAGTCTGGGCAAGCTGAAGCACCAGGGTGAAAGATTCACTGATAATCTAAAATTTGGAACACAAATCCCTGACCACTGTAGCCCAGGTTACATATATTGAAAAACTGTCTAACATCACCAAGGACTGTTACAGAGGCTGTAGTTAAGGCAGAATGCAAAGTCAGCACAAAGCGTGCACCTGTTCTGCATGTAAAATGATGACAGCATCTCCTTTCTTATGAAACACACCAACTTTACCAAATGACATCTCTGACACCAGTTTTGAACACTGCTGGAAGCACAAGGTCCCCTATCAGATCACCTATACAGACTGTATGACCACTCTGATGATCCCTTAAACCTGACCTAACTAGTTAATCAGAAGCTTTCGGCTCACAGAAGCATCTCAGCTGAAGTCCACAAGGGCGTCACAGCACTGTGTAACCCACAGGATGCAAAAAAACAAAAGCTGTCTTATTTTTCTTTCTTTTTTTTTTTTCAAAAGCTCATATGAATGTCTGCAAGTTGGAGGACTATAGTCTCTACGTGCTCGGACAAACTCCTTACCAGGGCCAACATATGAAATAAAACACTGTATTTCAAGAACACCTGCATCCTCTGAATGACACAACATGTGAATACCTCTCCAAAGATACACGATGACAAGTAGATTAGAAACCCTTTCACTACAGCAGGGAAGCAACATGTCACATTTGTCTTGAAAAGAAAATGATGACCTCTTCAAACCTTCTTCCTGCCAGACAAGGAAGACCATATTCAACTGCCAGGCTCTGACAGTTTTGACTGTAACTCTAGTGGAAACATCCGCTTTTCCAGACAGAGATGTGAAACTTTTGAAACCTTTCAGAGAGATTTACTTGGGCAGGAGTGGATTCTAAGTGCTTGCAATGCTTAAGACAATGCAGAGGTTCAGACGACAAGCTGCTAATGATTTTAAGACTGAGGCTGAATATTACTTCTTTCAGCACAGTTTCTGCCTCAAAGTAACTTCTCTTTTGTCCTCAAACAGCCAAAAAACATCTGCAAAAGCAAAAAGGTCAGCTGTCAGCAATGCCTGCAAAGCTAAATTTAACTGAGATTTGGGAAGGTCTAAAATGTTACAAGAAATGGCTGAACTAGTGAAAACATTTATTATAGAAACACCACAGTGTTTCCCTTAAAAACTACAAACTGAGACTGCAAAACAGCTGACATAGACATGTAGTACGTGCATCCCCTATGCTACAAATCTTGAAACTCCTCTACTTTGAAATCTCCCTTTCTGGCATCAGGAACACCAACAATTTAAAGTAGATTAGACAGACAAGAGAGACTCTTGCAAAATTATCTTCATTTTCCATAGCTAGACTGCCATCTGATAAACAACAGGTCAACACAATTTAACACATTTCATTTAACTCTTAAGAGGGCTTGCTCTTGTCCAGAGTAACAAATAACTGCCACACTAAAAGCGTAAGTTTCAAAGATGTGTTTCCAGGGTAAGAAGAATAATCACTTTCAAATTCCGGTCAAATTCAGCGCAAAGATCGACTGAGTAACAGGTATTAATGGCAGCCCTTGCATTCCTAGACAAGAGCAAGGAGTCCAGGCTTCAAAGGTCTTCTGAAATTGGTACATGGCATTAGATTCCTCATTTCCCCTTTATTCCCTGATGAAGCTACACTTTCCCTGCATACAAGTACACAAGGACTAGTCTCACGAGGCAAGGTGAGGAGAGCTGCTGAAGAGCCCAGTGTAAGAAGAAACCGCTTTCCTGAATACAAAGATCCCCCTGTTTTCTCTCTCATCCCCAAATCCCAAAGATCATGATGAAAGAGGTGTTCTCACATTTCACCATCTAAGTAACAACCAAACATGTTCAGGAAGCTTACAGCCTGCGCATCTGTTTGCTTAATTGTATCAAAAGCCTGCTAGGACTGAAATGCACATTTGCCTTTGCTTGTTTTCTGTAGCTCCATTAAACCAGAGTCCAGAGCTCTCTCACAGAAGGAATTACGTGAAGCAGCTCTGGAGGCTACACTGGCCAAGGAAGCTAGAGCTGCTCAGCCTCTCTGGCATTTCCCCCCCTTTCCATAGGCTACTAGAAACATGGTTTTCAACCAGCTACCATGCTTCTCACAGCACAGACAAATGCAGTTTTGAACAGTTCCAAATGCTGCATAAAACATCTTTGCATAAGTCAGTATTTATAAGCAGCTAAGAAACAGAATACTTGACTTGCCAGCAGGAGCTGTAAATAAGAATTGATGTTGCAAGACAATGTTTTTTGATAAAAGTCTACTCTTTCTCCTGAATAATTCCTCTTTCAGGCATGATTCTACATCTACTGAACAGTACCTAAATGGGCATCACACTACAGGAAATCTAAAAGCATTACTTAGGCATTGTAGCTTGAATGAATCACAGAGCAAAGAGAGAGGAAACACATAGTGCAGGATTGTGTGTAGAGCACAAGAACCAGTGCACCACACACTGGCTGCAAAACCATGAGAACCCAGACAGTTAGAACAGTTTTTTCACGTTGGATGGGTAGCTACAGTTTTGCAATATGACTGGCCAAACAGCTAGGACAAGATAAGGATTGGGACACACACCCGCCCACGCACATATCATGGCCTTAAAGTATAGTTTGGCTCTTTTTTTTTCTTTCACATTCTTTTACTAAGTTTTAGATGAGCCTGTGCCAAGCAAAGCACAGCAAAAAGTGTTGTATTTTGGAAAAGACACTTGCATAAACAAATTTTGTTTCACAAAATAAGCCTGAGCAGATCTTCCATGTTTTCTGGGCTTCTACTAGCATTAACAGTTAGATAATGCTGAACCATTAGCAGACGTGGTTTTGCTCCTGTTGGGCTTCTCAGCTGAGTATAGGAAACAAAATAACCTCAGTTCTGAAAAGCAGATACTCAGGATAATTTCTGCCCTAACATATTTAGCATTTCTGAAGTTCTGTATATAAACCAAAGATTATCCACAGTCAGAGAATAATGAATATTTCATTAAGGGAGGTTTTCCTGCAAATGCTTCTGAATGCAATAGCAAAAAAGATAACACATCTACACAGCAAGAGTCATAACAAGCCTTTGAAAGACTGGCTAAGTGTTTGCCTTTGAGAACATCTTGACGAATAAAGGAATTCTGACATTTCTGGTCCATTCAAAGAGGAGAATATTAAATCCCTTTAAGTCTTCTCTAAAAGACTTGCATTTGATGATATGTCAACTATATTCAGTGAGAGCAAGTTCACTCCACAGAAAAGTGAAGTTGGGAAGGAAATAGATGGAAAAAAACAAACAAGAAAAAAAATTTAGCAGTACCTCAGATCCAGTAGTCTTTGACCTCTTTGCAGGAATTTCTTATCCTATAGGGAAAAAGTGAAGTAAAGAAGTGTATAAAGAATAGTAGAGAGCAACACTGTATTCACATAATGATAGGCAACAGTACTTTGCAATGCAATTGAAACATCCCTTTGTGAGCACAAAGGCCTAAATTATAACTCCTAGAAGTAAGTACTCAGTTCTGTTTCATTGTGAAATTCTAACCTTCAAGACATTAACAAAGGAAGATAAAAAATGTACAAGGACACATCCACTTTCTCCCAGCTACCAAGAAATTTAAGCAGCAATATAGGTCTATACTCCACTGATTAAATACAATCATCCTTTTGTACAGCTGAAGAAGACAAAAACCAATCCAAAATAAAACCAGCATGAAGAATAAGGCTGGATTTATCCATCACGAAGCCCGCAAATCTTAGATGAGGGGACGGAAAGACTCCAACATACAACTCCTTAAGTCATCCTCTTGCAAACAAGGCAAAATTAACAGAGACCTTAACCATGACTTCCCTTCTTGTTCACCCTTCAGGCCCTATATCAGGTGGAATGCTATTTTCCCGCTCACATCACAATGAAAGTCTCTCCACACCCATCAGACATTGCTGTATTCTAATTTAACCTATCGACAAAATCACAGGCTATAAACTACTCCTCCAAACTTTTAACTCTAGATGCAGAAACAGCAAGGCCTCCAGGGAACATATGATGAAAATGCCCATTGCTTCTCCAGCAACAGCATAGACTGAACATGGCATCTGAGTAATGACATTATGAATGACCTGCCTCTCCCGCTGACTAGCACTTGGGTCTGCTGATCAAAAAGGATTCATTCATATTTTTAATCTCTCCGATTTAATAATTCAGGTTCATCAGCTCAGAAGTCTCCATCTGAACATGTTCACACTACTGACCTTTTGCACCACTCATATCACCCATAGAGACTCAGCTACAAAACAAGAAAACGACTAAAACTCCCCCAGCCTGTTTGTGTCACAAGCACCCTGTGATAAGCAAACCTCAGCCTAAACCAAAGACTGGCAGCTCTCCCATCACTGACAGACAAAACAGCCATTTCATTATTGCTGTAATGAAACCCCAGGGAGGGTGGCTAACAAGATGTGACAGTGCTCAGCTGCACCTCGCGCACTGCGAATCTCCAAAGGTGTGATTACCACTTCTCTCCTGGGCATTGCTCTTGGCTTCCAATTCTAATGCTCCTTTTGGGAGTTAAAGACATACACCGTCAATTACGCAACTGTGTGCTGTACATCCACGACAAAGAAATGTACACTTTTAATGGCAGGTGTAGAAAACTGCTAATTTAAAGAGAATAACAGTAGAAAATTAATTGAAGCACACATAAACACAATCCTTAAACACAGAGAATTATCACAAGATACAGTGAGGGTTCCTCCTGCCCTCAATCACTTAGAGACTCAAAGAGACACCTAGGCCTGTATACACAGCAGTTACTATGTTTCATTGAAAGTTACTGAACTCAGCAGAGAAAATTTGGGGTAGCCACTGTGCCTGTATTACCTAAGGCATCAGTCTGTGTTAGAGTGGTCCTTTCTGGCACTATACATTTCTCTGCTGATTAAAAAAAAACCCCAACTTTTAAAACCTGCACTTTTACCTAAAGAACACCAACAAAATTATTAGCATTTTGAAATTAATCATGTTTCAAAGCATAAAAGCATACCTCTTTAGATCCAGCAAACAGGGGAATGTCATGGAATGGGGAAATGTATTTATCATCTGCATTCTCTGAAAGACAAAACGAAGTAGCATTGCAAACCTAAAGGTACAGCATAAGACATCGGTGTTGCTAAATATCAAACAATACAAAAATGTATATATGCTATGATTATGCATCAATTAAACATTTTTTTAAGTTTAATTTCAAGTATGTACCTACATGGATGACAAAGAATTTGATTGTTTTGACAAGGGTTCATTAGAATCAAAATTATTGCTTTAGCATTCAACACTATACTTCTCTTCTACCTGGCAGTACCAGCTATACAAGGATGAGAAGAGTCTTTCATTCTTTTCTCCTTCCTGGCCATACACAACCATTACCAAATAAAAAAAACCCCACACCCAAAGGAACCTCATTTCCACCAGTGATAAGTGAATTCATCTGGGTTTCTAGCAATGTTGCCACCATGATTTCACTGTATTTGTAATAAACTGAGTATTATGATCACAAATTCCCCAATGCAATACGCCAAAGTCTGATCAAGAGTGAGGGCTGGGATAATTGCGCCAGGTCTTTGATATGAAACATCACACCTTGAAACCAGCAGAAATTGACGTTAACTTAATGGGGGCCAAATCTCCACCTCAGCCTTGCTCCCACTCTAGAAAGGAACGAATTTCACTGGACTGTATGCTTAAAGTTTTCAAGTCCAAGTATCACATCAAAATATTGCAAATACCAATTCAAATCCCAAGGAATTTCTCCTCTGCTAGCACCCTGGACTTTATTTTGACCACCTCAGCAAAGAAGAGTAAACGGAGTTGATTTGCAACTCCTGTAAGCCTCCCAGACGCTCCTCCCAAATAAAACAAAGTTTAGTGGCAGGCTGTTTATTCCCACCACATAAAGTGACTTTCCCTAGACGATCTCCGGCGCTGGCAGCGCCATGAATGAGCACAAGGGAGCTCTGGCAGGGCTGCCAAGAGGGCACACGCCGCCTCCGCTTCTCCCACACCAGCACACGTCAGAGTTGACTGTAGGCCAATGGGCCAGAAACGTACAAACCCACTGCGATAGCACTGGCACACAAACAAGACAACACTGTTAGGAAAATGCGTAATACCGAGCACGGCACACCCTCAGCTCCCGCGGGGCCTTGAGACGCCTCCTGGAGCCCTGCCCGTGCCCTCGCACTGCCACTCGATGGCTGAAGCCCCACGTTTTGGATGCCAGCCTCCCGCCTCCGTGACGTGTCCGGTGGGAGGCAGGGCTGCCCCGGTCATAAGGGACAGGCTGGGCTGTCACACCACAGAGCCTCCCACGGCTGTCCCTGGGGTACCACAGGCCCCGCGGCCCGCCTCCCACAACACGGCCCCACGGCGGCGCTTCACCCGCGGCGTCCTCCGGGGCTCTGCAAGGGCACGGCTGGGCCGGGGGTGAGCAGGCCCAGCATCCCCTCCAAAAGCTGGGATGTCTACAGAATCCGCCCTCACCCTCGACAAAAACACTGCTCTCCCCCTGCAGCGGGGGGAAGGCTCGGGGGCGACATCTCAGCCAGCTCGAGGAGCCTCCGCGGGAGCGGGGAGCCGCCGCCACCTCCCCCCCTCCGTGCGCCCCGCAGGACGGGGAAGGAAGGGGTTTATGGAGCCCGAGGACTGCTACTTACTAAAGTAGAGGCGGTAATCGGGCGAGTTGGGCCGACCCCGCTGCTCCGTGCTGTAGCGGGACATGGCGCCCAGGCGCCCCCACCCCCGCGCCGCCAGCAGCAGCCGCGCCAGCCCCGGCGGCGCCCGCATGATGGCGGCGGCCGCGCCGCCTGCCCTCCCCTTCCTGCGGCCGCCGCGCCGCGCCGGCCCTGCCCCGCCTGCCGCGGGCCTGCCGGGCACAGGCCAGCGCCTCGGGGGAGAGAGGCTCTGGGGCGGCCCAACCTCACGGGACAGCTCCACCGAGCTGAAATTAATAGTAACAACAGTCTCCTTGAGGTGGCAGGTGACCCCAGCGGGAGGCTGGCAGGCTTGGGCAGGTGGTAGCCCAGGTGTGCCCGGGCTTGAGGGGCTCGCAGGTCACCAGCACTGCCAGAAAGCGGGATGCCAAGAGGATGGAGCCAGGCTCTTCTCGGGGATGCCAAGCACTGGGACATGAGGGAACGGGCAGAACTTGACACACAGGAAATGGCCACCTGAACATGAGGAAGAACTTCTTTACTGTGCAGGTGGCCGAGCACTGGAACATGTCCTGAGAGGCTGTGGATTCCCCATGCCTGGAAGTGTTCATTGCCAGCTTGGATGGAGCTCTGAGCAACCTGGTCTGGTGGAAAGTGTCCCTGTCCATAGCACAGGGAACTACATGATCTTTAAGGACCCTTCCCCCCAGGTCTGTGATTCTATGAAGATTTTCACCCCTACATGTTAATTCAGGGGATTACCCCTGAAAACCTTGCATTTGGTGAACTCAGATGCCAACTCCTCTGGTGAAATAGAAAGTACTATTTTGTAGCTTCTGAAGAAGTGAGTAATGGCCCTGCAAAACTGCCCACTGTTCCAGTGTCTCACCACTCTCATGGTAAAGAATGTCTTCATTATATCTAATCCTAGACCTACCCTCTTTCAGTCTGAAGCCATTCCCCCTTGTCCCATCACTACATACTCTTGTAAGAAGTCCCTCTCCATATTTCTTCTAGGCTCCCCTCAGATACCAGCAGGTCTCTGTAGGTGTAAATGTTTTAAGATTGTCTAGAGGGCAATCTGTTTTCCATATGGAGTAATTAAAAAAAGAAAAACCTATATAACTTTTTTTTTGTATTATAATAAAATCTATCATGTGCTTTCTTTAAGTTGGCCTGCTGCTGAAACAGGCAAGGTTAAAAGGAAACACATGCTATAGGCCTAGCAATCCACCTCTGCTTAGTTCTGAGGAATCTGGATTTCATTTATGGAAGGTCAGAGCCTTTGAAAATCACTTACTGAGAACAGACACAGGATTTTTTCACTTGCAAAAATGACAGTTGGGTGTAAGGTTATTCTAATAGGAGTCCGATATTTATTTCCCGCTACAAGCTGGAAAGTGAAATATACTGCAATGACCAGGAGTCCTGGTAAGATGCACAAAGTCCGAGCACAGAGTTCTCCATTGCCTTGTGTTGTGAACATGGTCTTACCTAACGGTCTATCATCTCTAGTGGTAAATCAGCTGTGAAGCACTTGGAATTTATGAAATATAAACGAGTTTCTGTGCAGGTGCTGTTTAGATGCATAAATAAATGCCATCATGTTACCTAGCAAGGATAGATGATACAGCAGAAAACCACACTGAAACCCTGGTAATCCTACCAGAGCAGAGAACATGCACGAATCCAAAATTATCCTATTACTGCAGAAATATTAATGCTTTAAATAGGTTTGATTGTATTTTTCAGTATTGTGCATTATATTACACAGAATACAGCTGAAGTATGCCCAGTACTCCTTAAGTCGTATTTGGGTAAGACCAGCTCCCTAGTTAGAATAAATTCACCTACCATCCTTGAATCTTTGAAACAAATTAATGTTTTGGTTCTAGTATTTACCTTGATCAAATTCTCCAGAATTACCAAGTCTTTTACTACGGAGGGATTTTTCCACATTCATTCCCAAACATTTTGCATCTAGCTCCTCACGTATCATTCCAATTGGGCCAGCAAAAGGCATTTATAGGACTGATCCCATTCATTGACCTTGTAAGAGCTCCCACTGAAAAACAATGAAAATATTGCTATTTATTTCAATGGAATTAGAGCCAGGTCCTTAAGACTTAAGTAGAACTTACATGGTGCTTGGGTTTTATGCTTGCCCTCTGCACAGGGGTGAATCTCATTCCAGCAAAATGCCACTGGAGTATAGCAAAAACTCAGCAGCAATATAACCACCTAAGCCTGAAGGACGTCCTTATTTTAAAAGTTTGTACTCTGCAGTGTACATTTACATTGATTTTAGATAAATTTTTATATACGCATATATGTATTTAAAAATTAATGTTTTGCCCATTAAAATGCTGTGCAAATTAAATGCAGAAAATATTATCTACATTATAATTTAAAGAAACCCATCCTCCTGAATGAAAATTATTTTCTTCTTTTCAGCTAACAAAGCTTTGAAGAATTTCATTAGCACCACTACGTGCTATTTCAGTACGTTTGCTCTTGACTGGTGATCACATCGTTATCATTAAATTTTGCTGTAATAGAAGTTCTACCTCTGTGGCTTATAAAACCGTTAATCTGAAGGAATCAATTCCTGCCAGCTTCCTGATTTGCTGCTACCTGTGTGCAAAAGTCACAACCAGGCTTCCTCCCTGCCCAGCCACCTCAGGCTGCTTTTCGGCCAAAGCAAGTTAAGGGCCATGAACAACTTCGCACTGACAGTCCTCAGCAGGAGAAGGATGAGGAATCATTGGAGTCAGTAACCTCTTTCATTGGCACAGCTGGATTTGGCAGAGGATGCCTTGAGAGGATGTCTACAAGCAGCCAACTCACATATGGATTTGTATATTGCTCACTGATGGATGCCTGATGGCAATGAAAGGCTACGTCATCTAACTGAAAGAAATCATTGTGTATTACAGTCACTAGAATTAGGTTTATCAGGTTACATTACTTTCCATCTCAATGTGAATAAGAACAGAGGCTCCTATCCCAAAGATACTAAGTACCTTGGGTCAAACTGTGCACTCTTGTTTTGTAGCAGTGAACTTGCTTCAGCAACCCAATTGCCTTAAAGAGATTGATCCTCTCTATTTATGCAAAATTTGGATTTAGTCATAATACTCATCACTGTTAGAAAGATTTCAAATTTACTCCCTATTTTTCCCTGAATAAATTGTCTGTCTGAGCTGTTTTATCTAAGCTGTTAGTTTATTTTTTAACCATGCTTTTTTTAGGCTCCCCCGTAAAGTATGTTGGTTTTCACTTGCCAGTCTTAACTTCTCTGGACCTCTGCCTAGAAAGTGATTTGCCTATCAAGAGGCCAGAACACCATGGCTGAGTCTAGTTTTGCTAGATATGTCCATTTCTTCCCTCCTAGGCATCTGTACTGAGTTAATTTTAAGCTCTGTGAACCAAGGATTTTCAGCCTGTCCTAACTCCCATTAAACTTTTTTGTGAGTATGAATTGAAGCTTAATTTTTTAAAAAACTTTTATCTTTGTTACTTCAAGGCAACTCCCCTGTCACAAAACAAAAATCACCAAATATTCACCAGTATTTTCTCTGGTTCATTCTTTCACAAATGTACACAAACAGGAACATAAAGAAAAAGAAAAAACTGCTCCAGTTCAGCTATAAAAATACTGTCTGGAAATACAAAATTTTAGTGTGAAGCTGCAAATCTGTAATGATTCCAAATAGTGACCTAGAAGGAAAATCTTTCCAGCTGCTCATGATAATACATTTTTAGTTTTCATTCCTCTCTTGATTTGTAAATTGCTGGACATTAGGTTCTCAAAGAATTCCACAGAAAATATTTAATCTTGGTAATTTATATGCCCTCTTATTTTACATTAAAACATACCAATAATGAAGAATCATCTTTCTGTTTTTTTACCTATGCCTCGCTCTCTTGCTTGTCTTTCCTCATTAGCTTTGATATCACAGTGCCATCTACTTGATCAACAGAGTCAGGTTATTTTCCTTAGCAAATTACACGTCTGTAACACTGAAGAAATCAAAGGGCTGCTTGGTTTCCTGGCAAGTTCCCTCTCCTTCTCACCTCCCAGCCCTTTCAAAGCAGCTCTGCCCTTAGATGTCCCCCTTTGGGAGCTGGCCCAGCTCCAAGCCTAGCAGACCTACACAAAGCCCTGGCTGGATAGTGACGGATCCGCAGGCGCTGCGAGGACAATTCAAGCCCTGCTGACCCTTTTCTCAGCATCCCTTCTCCTCTCTGGCAGGTGTTTCAATGTGAGAGATGGGTCCCCCTC
Organism: Eopsaltria australis; assembly: GCA_034509425.1. Lineage (NCBI taxonomy): Eukaryota > Metazoa > Chordata > Aves > Passeriformes > Petroicidae > Eopsaltria > Eopsaltria australis. The sequence goes on along the minus strand of JAVTVJ010000172.1, from coordinate 121,313 downwards.
TGTAGGCAAAAAACACGTCAGCCTTTTGTGTGTGTAAACTGGAGCAGAGGCTTTGTTTGGAGTAAGAAAGCATCACAGCAGTCGGAGGAAACAGATTGCATAGCTTGAAAGGTTGAGCCATCCCTTCTTAGAAATACCCACAGCCTAGCCTGAGCCCCAGCAGGCATGTACTTTATGAATTTTTCCTACAAATATTTAGACAAGAAACACTGTAGACAGGGCTAAAAGAAATTATCGCTGTGCACTTACTTCTAAAGACCTGTTTCTCTACAGGAATCACCAGTCTGGCAAGATCAACAGTGGGAGTGAAGGTGAGACTGCCACACTAAATAACTTTTCACCTACACGACAGGCTTTTTTCTCTTTTTGTACTATTGAAAGGTGTTTGAAGTTTTTTTTCCTATGTATATTTCAAAGTAATTTTGATTCATTCATTGTGAAAAATCAGCGTGTAGACTCCAGTTTTACCTGTCCCTAAGCCTTCTCTTTTTATTGCTTTTTTTCTTCACCTGTCACACTGTTCTTATCTTACCAGTACTGTTGCAAACAGCTAGAGTGTACGTACCAGCAACTTTCCTGTGCTCAAAGTCCTCTGTGGGCCTTACACAGGATTGTTCTTATCAAAGCCTCCACTTTTTGTCGCTCAGAAGACATCTTTGCTATGACTCATGCATACAGGCAGAATGACAAGGTACGGGCTTGCTTTTATATGCACTGAGGCTTCTGTGTATGGAGATGGGGAGCTACAGAGACATCTGCACTCTTTGCTGTCATGCTCCACCTGTAGGGAAGGTAGGACAGCTTTGTGCAGCAGTACCACAGTACCTTTCTGCTTCTCCACTGCCTGTCAAATGTAAACTCTTTACAGAGGTGAAATTCGCAGTCACTCTGCAGCTGCAGTCTGAGACTTGCTTTTCCCTTGGTGTCTGTGCTGGCCATTGCAGCGAGCAAACTTGGAAATGCCAATCCCATGCCATTGCTACAGGACTCCAGCAGTGGTCTGTGCATCCACTCAAAGGGAGCAGACACAGTAGTCAACCAACACCAGTATTTTTTGTATAACTTCTGGGATCCTAAGTTACAAAGAAATCTTTTGTAACAGCTGTGAGGTATGACAATAAAACAAATAACTGTTTGCTTACTTAATAGCCATCAGTCTTTATGGCATTTCTGGTTCCCAGTTTATAGCTGAGGACTGAGATAAAGGTCGGCATTGACCATATAACCATCAGCTCTTATATGTGGCCAATCCTGTTGCTTGGGAACACAATGCCTATGTTTTCCATGTTGACACCAGCACCTGTTCTGTTTCTTATGCAGGGTGGCTTCTGTGCAAATAACTCCTATGTGAGTGTTCTCATCAACTGAATTCCAGTTTGCTTTGTAGAATTAAGTGAGTGTAATGTAGAGTGGTAAAAGAGATTTCCATATTCGTTGTAAAAAGAGCATTTTGTCCACATAGATGCCAAATATTCCTCTTGTCTTATGGATTAGTGACTTTGGTATTGCTTTCCCATCAGTTGCTAATGGGGCCAGAAGACAGCAGGAATAATTTGAAATTGAGGGAAAGTTGCTCAAACTATTGTGAGTGGCACTGCATATTTCACACACAGTTCTGACTGTGCTTTCTGTGTTATAGTTAGTAAAGATCAGCAAACAGTAATAAGAGTTTATAGGGGTCTTGCTCAAGTGCACATCTGATTGTTTTTATGTAATCCCCCTGCTGATTGCACAGGCATAGCCCACTGGTGTAAATCCGTGATGCAATTTAATGTGGTGATGGATAAACTCAGTTGTGTCTCAAATCTCCCTCCCTCCAAAGGGGATAGGGAAGCCACTGGTCCTGAACATGTCCCACTCATTTGGAGTATCACAGAAGCTATTTTCAGCCTTTCCTATGTTGGATGACACAGAGGAGATATTTCAAAGTTGCAGAAAGTTCTCATCTGCGTTCTAAACTGTGATGTTGGCCTGCTTTGGGCTCCTGGCTGCCTCCAAAATAATGCTGCTAGCTAAAGCCAGGTAAACCATTCCAAGTACAACAGCAGCAGTAAAATACAGCTGGCTTTCCCCATAACAATTTTGTTGCTGAACAAACACATACCTTTTCACACCCTGTGACTGAGTTGAAGAGGAAGACAGCTTTTGCATGTGGGTAGATTGCTGTCGTAATAAACACCTGAGCAAACTTTACTATATCCTATCTTGGCTGTAACTCTGCATATGTGTCAGAACTTACAATGCCAAGATTTCTATAAAGTTTGTTCTTCACCCAGCCAAAATACCTTCCCCAGTTCTCCTCCAAACCATTTTAATGTAAATAAATATAATGAAATTATGGGACCTCTGTCTTCTGAAAAGCATGACACTCAAATCCTGGTGGGGAGATACACCTTCTCTGGGTAATTCTGGCTTAAGCAACCGTCAGCTCTACCCACAGCTGCTCACATGTGCCCTGTGTCTTCCCTTCATGCTTCATGCTGCCACAACTGCTTCCGTAGCTGGTTGAGGAACTAATTGGGAGCACAGATCCAGATGGGAAATAGCCCAGGGAAAAGGGGCGAGGGAAGGAGTTTTCTGCCAGATCACTTCCTCCATCTCATCTCAAATGCGTGTGTTAGACCCTGCAGCAATAATGGGAACAAAATCATCTGTGGAAGGGGGACAGTCAGGAGTGGTGACTGTTTAAACCAGTTTTACCACCCTCGATGAATAGCAAGCTATTGCTTCGACAAAAAGCTCCTCCCAAAGTCCCCAGTGTAAGGAAATGGGTTATTGATTTCCCTCAACACCCTCTTTAGTCTGTGTACTATTTGTTGCTGGAGCTTTGATGCTTGTCACAAGTGTGTCACCAGTCTGTCCCTGCCTACGCCTCTCCCTGCTGTCACCGCTGTTCTGCTTTTCAAGGAACTTTTGTGGTCTGACTTGCAGAATAAAGAGTTTCTTAGGAAATACCAAGGAGGAGGCAGGACGTAACACATGAATTGCCTATGTAATATGTGATTCCTCTGTGTGAGCACAAGGTCTTCCCAGTCTTCCCCTCACCACTTTATTCCTCTGCCCGACTGTGTTTGGGCTGGACACTTTGTGCAGCACTGGCATGATGCTGCAGTTTGACGTAGTTTATTGCTTAACAGTTTCATAACCTCTTCTTTTCACTGCTGGGTAGAAATGCGGGGCTTTGATGAGGGGGTTGCATTACAGGCCCAGTTTTGTAAAGAAAAACAAAAGTTGGAAACGAGGTTACACTACGAGGTCTCATCCCAGCTTGTTTTTTACTAGACAGTCCTTCAGGGACACGGCGTGGCAGTGCTGAAGCCAAACGCTCTGCCAGCGTCTGTCAGAGGGACATTAGTTGTGTCCCTTGGCAGATGCTGTGGCAATGGTTGTGCGTGAGACTGACACCGATTAGGCTGCACCATGGGGCTCCCACCAGGCACTTCCTACGGCAGCGAGGCCCGCAGGGTTGGGTATCACAGCAGCAGCAGTGATTGCTACTGATGGCTGTTGGGGCTCTTCCCAGGATAAGTCCGGTCCAAGCTCAGATGCCAGCAACGCCTGCTGTTTTGACATGAGCTTGATTAGACCGGCGCTACAGAGGATCACCAGACAGTACATGTGTGCCAGAGGCCATTGCTAACAGACAGGATAATAAGGTCGCTTCCAGGGGCTAATCCAGAGGTATTGTGAGCAGGTGTTTTGGTGTGCACTCCCCTGGCTATCACAGCACGGTGGTTTGCGATGGTTCCTTCACAGGTCCCTGGCAGGCTTTTGCCTTGGCTTTGGCCTCTCTGTGCGTCATGTAAAGCAGGACAGAGCCTGGTTTGAGACAAGCATCAGCTCCACACTGCTTCCTACCTCCCGGGGGGGCTTTCATGTCCTTCTCAGCCCTTTTCTTCATTGTCCTGGGGGGTTGGACGCCTTTCAAACCTGTAGATCCGGAGTTTCCAGCCCAAAAGCTACACCTCTCAGTGGGGTTAGGAGACTGGTGGGATATGCAAGGAGTCAGGGTCCTGACCAGGCTGCCAGAGTCAGGGTCGAGTGTGTGGCTGGCCTCCCCTTCCCATTTGCCTTGCCCTCTGCTTCCCGCTGCCCGGCAGTGCGGAGAGGGAGGGGGTCTCCCGTGGCACACTCGGGCATCTCCCTGCCAGACAGCCGGGAGGAGGCAATTTCCTCTCCTCCGTGCCGGCACCCCCGGCCCTGCGCCGGGTGAGGAGTGTGCCCTGAGGCAGGGAGAGGGCCCGGGAATGGCTGCGGTTTGGGGCTGGCTCTGAAAGCGGCCCCGCCAGGCGCGCTTGCACACAGGGCAGGTGAATGCAAACGCTGCCCGGGGCGGCAGCTTCCCGGGGGTGGAGCTGCTCCGGCACAGGTGGCAGGGCTGAGCCCGGGGCCCTGCGGAGCCTGGCGAGTCCTGCTGCAAACCCAAGCCCAAAGCAACCGGCCTTCGCCTGAGCAGGGAGGTCACCTCCCTGAAAATCAAGCTGCCCCCCTGCCACCACCACCACCAAGCAAGGCTGCCCGTGGCGAGCATGGACTGTCCGGGGAAGGAAGGCACCGGCGGAAGGAAGAGGAATTTGACCCTGCTCAGAAACAAGCTGTACATGGGGCAGAGAAGGAGGACGGAGCCCGTGCTGGAGAGCACCACCACCACCGGGGACCACGGCAACTTGAGGAGGAGTCAGTCCGACCGGACAGAGTACAGCCAGAAATTGCAAGGTACTGGGGAAGCCTGTTCGGTGCTCTGCTGCCAGGGATGCTCTGAGCCGGGGTGGTGTCTCCATGCCCTCCAGGCTGCAGCCTTCAGATAAGGACGGGAATGGCAGGCTCTGCCCCCCCGCACCCACAGCTGGAATGAGCAATGGCCCCTCTCACCCTTGCCCCCCTACTCCAGGGTGTGAGATGTTTCCCCTAATTTTTCTAAATAGTGTTCTGTAGACGGGACACAAAATAAAACTGAAGGTTTTGGTGAGTTCCTGCAAAACTCATATGCAACCAAAATCTTTCTCATTCCCCAGAATGCATTTGCAACACAAACAGTAATATGAAAATAGGATGGCTCCATCCTGTCTTTGGCTGTTGCATTAAGTGAGGGATGTGCCAAGTCATTAGAAACATCAAGGACTTTTTTTTTTCTCAATTAAAAAGATCATGGTCTATAAGCTGTTTCATAGATTGTACAAGCCTGGACTAAAGTATGTCCAAATACATGTTTGGATGGATATACTGGTGCAAATTATACCATTCTGTGATTATGAAGAGGGTTGCTTTTCAAATAACCAAATTGCATATGGACCACAAATTGTAGAAGAGTGTCAGTACTGGGGTTTGTCAATCAAAAATTAAATGTGATGCCACAAATTGAGGAAAAGCATGAAGAATGTGAATGGCAATTTCTGGGAGTGCTCTGGAACACCAGCTGATGAATTTTTGAGAGTTTCCAGGGTCTTGATCAACAGAATTTGAATATTATTATACTATAAGTGTGTATTACTATTAGTGCTATAACTGCTTAGTGGCAGTCATTCTTGCAACCATAATCCTTTATGAGGAAATAAAATAGAAAAATACTTTGGACTGCTGTATTGTGGTTTTGATGCACTTAATTAGGAAATAGCATTGCTTCAGAGAGACAATAAAAGCAGAAAATAAAATAATAAGCCTGAAAATAATAGGTTTTCTGTGGGGACTGCATATGCTAAGAACAGAGAGGTTCATCAATTATGCTGTTCCCTCCTCATGATAGCTAATCAATGAGAAGGTGAAAAATACTCAGTTAAGGCAGGCCCACGATTCAGAAATCTGGCAGGGGTGTTTCAGGGCACAAGCATAGATCACTGTGGCTGGGCAGGCAAGCTCCTGGCACATATCCCACCAAAACACCAGTTTTTAACTCGTGAATGGGGTTGGCCAGGTGAGGTCAAAGTTATCAGAGAAGTATCCAGTAAAAAAGTGTGAAATCTTTCTGTCCTGTGTCAGCCATATTCAAACCATGGATGTCTCCTGTTTAAAATCTGCAACAGAGGTGGTGGGGAAGCCTAGGAAGTCGTGGCAGAGTGTGAGGTTATGTTTATGGCAGCAGTCCAAGGAGACGGTAAATCCAGCTTTACAGCTCCTGCCGCCTGCTGAGACCGCCACGGCCACGTATTGCAAAGCACAGTCTGCTATCAGCTCGCTCTGTTTGCGTTTGTTTGAGGAAAACAGTGACGGGTTAACCAGGTACCTGCAGGCTTTGCGTTGGATTAGAAGTTGCCTGTCCTCAGAGTGAAAACACAAAGGCGGTAGAAATTCCTATAAAGTATATTTACAGTCGCCATAGAAATGCAGTTGTGTGCCAAGGCCTGACCTGGATCAAATTTTCCTGAGGTAGATGTGCCTGAATCTGATAACGATCACGGATCCCGGACCTAATGGGCTACCTGCCAACGCTGATGGATGTGCTGTGATTGCACACCTTTATGTTCTGCCTTTCTCTCCTAGCACTTGGATGCACAGCAGCTTACTGCAAGGTGAGGAAGTGGTTTTGTTGGCATAAAGCTTCCGAGCTTTCTATTCTTGTTAAGAAAACCCAGCAGCTCTGCTGGTGACAGCTAGTCTGTTGTGTGTCACCTGGTCGGGACTTTCCGATCACCGTAGTGTGGTAAATGCTTTGTAAAAAGATACAAATGGTAATTTGCGCTTGCTTCCCATAGGAGTTGTGGGAAAAGCTCTGTGTTTAGTTGCCTCTCCCTTCTCTAGTCTCCTGTTAATATGTTCTCTAACACATAATCTGCAGACCTGGGGTAGGTATTAGCACAGACAAGGACGTGTAAGAGATGCAAAAGCAGCGAGTCCTGCGGAAGGAAATCTCCTCTGAGTGGGGCAGGTTTTCACGGCTAAAAGTCAGGGTCTGCAGGACCCCGATCTGTGCTAGTGGCAGGCAGCCTAGGCAGAGCACAGGGACCAAGGTGTCTTTACACACCCCGGCGCCTACATCAGCACTGCCGTACATTTGTGCAAGGTGAAGCATGGGCGAGGCATCTCTTCAGGGCCCTTCCCGTCCCCTGCACGCCCTAAAGGTTTCCCTGAGTAGGAACCGGGCTGTTGCCCTCCACAGCCATTTCCAGCAGCTCTGAAGCATATGCTCAAAATGCAGCTCAGTGTGCTGGAAATAGAGGTCCCCAAATAAAAGCCTGTGAAGAAAACAAAACAAAAAGCCCAAGAGAACAAGCAGTCAGGCATAAAAACTCCTAAGAATTCAATTTCTGCGCTAGGATTTCTTTTGAGTTTTGTTTTATACAGTAAACCAATGTTTTCTATGAAGAGTGAGAAAGGGCCTTTCTCACTCTCCAGATCTCCAGGGTAATCGAGGTGGTTTGTTCTGTCAGTTTACAAACAGCAGTGCACAATAGCATTGCCCAAGGTGAAAACTTCTGCAAGTGTTTTTCACTTTAAAATTAAGGATTCATTAAGACACAAGAAAGCATTTTCGTGGTTACTTACTATAGTAGGTGCATCTATTCAATGCCTTATCTGGTGTGAATGGCCATGCAACACCTCCTGACTTTACTCTTTTCAGAAAGGAAATAAAATGCAAAGTAACTATTATATTCTCAAGGAGCTTGGCAAGCTTTCGTGCCTGTACTTCAGCTCATCCTGTGAGATAAACAAATGCCTGCTAGCCCCATTTTAGATAGGGGGAAATAAGGTGATTGCTATCAAATGCCAGGTTCATGATAAAACCATGCAGTCATTTAGAACTCAGATTGTACTTGCATACCTGGAAGAGTCCAGGAGTGCCTTGATCAGTCCATATATATAAATATTTCTTCTATCAACTGGACAGAAGCATCACTTTTCTGAAGAGGGAAGTGGGGTTGAGGAAGATATATTTACTAGCATCTGTGGTGGAGATGCAGAAATAATATCAAGGATCACTATAAGAGCTCAGGCAGAGCTCCTGTGAGATTTCTATGCATTGCTCTGCTCTACATTCACTAGAAAATTCTGCAAGTATGTTCTTTCAAGAGGAATGAAGAAGTTGCAAAACAAAATGTGATATTTAGCATCTCTATTTTCAAATGTATTATCTATGGCTGTTTAGCTGGTAGGAGTTATCTTTTCTACAGTGAAAATCCATCAGTAGCAGCTTTAAAAATAACTATATTAATATTTACGTATTGTATGAATTTTGGGATCAGTCTTTGAATTAACTCAAAGCTTCCAGTCTGTGACTACCTGTGTAATTCAGTAAAAGGGGTTTGCTTGATGCAAATGTTTGCAAGATCAGGGCATATCAACATGCAGTGTGTCATGGGTATAGATGCTATTAGCTAAAAAGGGCACATCATGAAAAGGTGTTTAAAGCAGAGTTCACTGTCTGTTAGGTTTGGGGCAGATTATTGTTTTTGTTAACAATTGTATGCCAAACTTGTGCTTGCTGTGAAAAATGAGCTATGGGAAGTGGTGGGTTTCCTGAAGGATTCAGAGATCACATTTGCAGTGCTCAGCGAGACAATTCATGCCTCAAAAAAGCACCTTGTCTTACAAATTATTACATATTAACTCCCTTACAACTTTGGCTGTGAATGGGTCAACTGCCCTGGTAAATGATTTGCACACACTCCGATTTAAAATGCATCAGGGACATACCTGTATTAGATAGTGATTCAAATGACCCAGCTGCCACAATACACTGCCTCAGAGCTCATAACTGAACCCTGAATGCTGTGTGCTTTCTCTGTCTAATGCAGCTATGACAAATAAGTAACACCAGTAATGATGCAGAAACCGGCAAAATTATACAAATTCCTGGAAAGCTGCTATCCCTTGATGTACAAAAGCCCAGTCAGAGGCAACTCATCCACCTTTGCTCCATAGCAAGCAGGGCACCTTTCTCCATCCCATCCTCCTCCCTGCTTGCAGGGCACACCACTCCTTCCTGCATGGGCTGCCCATGCTCTCAGCTTCTTGCACCTCCCACAAGGTGTAAAGATCGTCTGTGCCGCTCCCCAGTTCCTTATTTGCTTTGTGCTGTACTTACTGACTAACTTTCTATGGACTACAATGCAGATAATATCCTATTTCACTGCAGAATGTATTGATCTGTGGAGCGGCTGGTTTGCTAAAGTACAATAAGGAGTAAAATTTCAGATTATTTCCTGAAGTGCAGGAGATGGCTTGATGAAAATTCTCCCCCCTATGCCCTGTGAGGAGAAGTCACAATCTAACAAATACTTCTATTTTCTGCCATGCAAATTTAGGCTCAGGGGATCTAATTCTGTTAACCTGTGCTGCAATAAAGCTGGAGTTATTCCTTGAACTTATTGCAGTGTCTGTCAGGCTGGGAAGCGAGCTCATCTTTACAGAGCAGAATCCATTTTGTGCCAGTGTTTGCACAGCACTTAGCACAACCAAGCCCTGCCGTGGGGCTGAGGACTCCCAGGAGCTGCCACAGCAGAACTGGGAACTGCAGCCGAAGGGAAGACTGGGACACAAGGAGGGTTATGGATCCTCCTCTGAGCCTATTAGCAAACATTTTATTAATTGGGATACTTTGCTTTGTGGGCCACACAGCCCGCAGTTCATACAGCTAATTCATGCCAAATCTTGAGGTGCTTGTGTCCGAAGGACGCAGTTCAGGTACAGCCCTTCCTCAGCTCCTGCTTTATTAACATATTAGCTCAGTGCCACAGGGGTGGTGTATTTATACCGGTGTGTGACACCCTGGAAAGGTTTATTTGTAAGTATTGGCGCTAACAATAAGGGCATTCTTCTGTCACCTGATGATAAGCTTTCTTCCCTTCCACCACGGTCACATGGGAGCTCTCTGTAGTCCTGTCAGCACACACATAATTAGAGCGGTCTGCTGTCAAGGAATTGAAGAAAGAACCTGCACATTGAATGTAAATATTCTCTGTACCTTATGGAACAGAAAAATGATCAAAGATTGGATGACCTAATTGCACGGAAGTCTCTGATGCAGATTTTATAAGCAAACCTGTTGCCCAGGAACACGGGTGCAAGGTCATTCTGGTCCTGCAGCGTTTTCCTCCTGGGTTCAGAAAAGGGGCTTTTTGCATGTGCTGCTCCAAGACAAACCCGCTCCTGAACAATGCTGCTGTTATGTGCCTCTCAGGAGAAAAAAAAAAAAAAAGGTTTTCCTCAAGCCCCTCCCAATACTTTTCTGTTTCGATGCCCAACTCGGTCTTCAGTGATCTGATTCGCACCACGTTTGCACCATACTGTTGCACTGTAACAACTCTGGTGCGGAACTGTAAGGACGCCACATGTGGTCCCTCACACGGGGAGGGGCATATAAAACTCTTGTGTGTTACCCTGTGATGCTCTTCGTCTGCACACAGAGTCACACACCATCCTTCCCCACTGCTTGTCCTGTTTCAGGCCCCCTCACTTCCAAGGATCCCAGTATCTCTGTGTCCTGCAGCCTTCCCAGCACCTGCAGTGGGAGCAGAGCTGTAGAGAACAGAGCCAGAGTGACGGTGAGAGGAGGGAGAGGAAAGCTGCCACGGCAGCAGTCTCTGGAGTTGGCTGCCTGCATTTCATTCCCAAATCCAGCTGATAAAAACCAGTGTACATTCCCATGTGTAATAGCTAGGTTATCTGAGGGTACAGGCTATCTGAGGACTTGCTTTCACAGAGGAATAATTTATCCGGGGTGATACGAGACTCATGTTTCACATGTGAAAAGACAGTAATTCTGTAATTTGTTTGTTATACCTTGATAACTTATGCCTTCACCAGTCCCTTGTGCCAGGCAAAATCCTTGTATCTGCACAATGTGAGTGCAGACCTTGTGTTCCTTTGGCATCTTTCAAATGCTGCCTAAGTAGCAAAGAGGTCTGTAACTCACTCCATGCACCAGCATCACTGTACTTGTTCCTGTATTCTGTGCTAGTACCTTTGGTTCCACATGGCATGGATGGGGATGGGGAGAAATCTGGGTCCCCACACCGAGAGCAAACGTAATATCCGATCAGAGCATTTTACCTGGGAGGAAGGATGGATAGAACAGACCTCTTGGAGCTGCTCACTCTCTAGGCATGAAAACCAGGGAAATTTATGCACAGAGATCTTGTAGGCCTGCTATGGCTGCTCCTCTGGTTGCCTGCTGTGGCTTCCTGTAGTGAAAAGTAAGGAATGTTTCTCCATTACCTCTTTGAAGATTAAGGTTTGAAAATCAAAGTACGAAGTTGCCTTTAACAAAAACTTTAGAAACTGCTTTATTTTAGAAAATGAGGCATCCTGTTGAAAGTTTTTAATAGACCTTGTAGTTGATAGCAAAGCAAGCAGCAGACTTTCGATACACCAGAGGAGTGAGCTGCAAACTTTTGATACATTAAGTGAGCAAGCAGCAAACTGTTTGATACATCAGCAAGCCAGCCAATGAACTTTATGAGGTGGATGTGACGACTGCCACTCACAAAACCCTCCTGAAGCAAGTGCCTAAGCTGTCACTGGGAGCTGCGCTGCAAAAATCTACGCAGTGCTGGAATCTTTGCTGTCTGTGCTGTCCTTCGCTGTCCTGGCTGCTTCCATGAGGCTGCCCATGCTGCCTGCCCCGCTCTGGTCCTGCTGCTGTGGCCTTGGTGCCTCGCTGGGTCACTGGACTGCTCTTGAAGAGACTTCATCGGAGGCAGAGCTATTGTACGTGCGCAGATGTCCCCCATCGCCCTCGATAAGCCAGCGCTGGACCCATGGCGATGGTAATCCCTTTCCTGTGCTTCTCCGAATTACTCTGGCATTTTCCTGCTTTTCTGATTTTCTCTCTTTCTTCCCTCTTTTATGAAAAATAAAGTTGCATTATCACTTGGGATCCCAACATTTAACCTTGCTTGTGTTTCAATCTGGCTTTCAGGTATGTTTAGAACCTGGTTCCTTTCCGCAGTTGCGGATTGAGGCAAACCTGCCTCTCTTCCCTTTAAGTAGCCCCCCAGTACCTCTCCTGGGCCTAGAAGGGAGCTGCTGCATTTGCACATTGCAAGCTCTGTTCCTCCATGCTCTCACCACATTGTGGGATGTCTCCATCTGGGGGATATCTATAGACTTCACACTTGCGAGAAACTGTTTTTGTGAGGCCTGTGGCTTCTTTGTCCTTGTCATCACATAATGAACCTCTTGTTTCATGCAACTAGAGCCATGTACTTCAATACACAGTTGAAAAAACAAAGTAATCTCCAAAGGAAAGTCTTCCACAAAGGCAACTCTTGCAGATAGCTGACATCACAAAAGCATTAATTACAAATATTGCCTTCTACTTTTTGTTCTTCTGTCTAATAAAAGTACCAGTTAGTTTTTTGTAAATTGGGCCTCAGACACAATGGTTTAATAAACTGTTCAACAGACCATTTTTTAATTTTTCTAAACCTGGTATCTCTGAGGACGAATGAGTCAAATTCTTACTGTAGCAGTTAATCCTCAGTGATGTCTCTTCCTGCTAATCCTTTCTCTTCAACTGTTCCAGGGCTGGTACACATTACCAGGTAGAAATGAGTCTGATTATATTCCAGATATGCACTCACTGTTTGTACATTCATTAAGCTTGCACTTACTCCACAAGGATTTCATCAAACTACTAATGTTCTCAGACTGGTCAAAAGCAATCAGCTGAACATAAAATCATACATTTCGGCTGTAATCAAGATCTTGCTGTTGCATTCTATAGAGACAGATATGCCTGAAATGAAAAAGTGAACGTATTGAATGAAAATGGAAAGTTATATTACATTTAACAAAAGGAAACATTTATTAAAAAACATGTTTTCTATAAGGAAACAGCATCTAACTGGTATTTCTTATGATTATTTCTTCCTGTTGAGAATAGTTTTTCTTTCCTGACATTATTATCTATCATGCAATAATGATAATAGATGAGCCCTGACATAATTCAAGAATCAAATTTGATCAGGGCTATCTAATGACACAAACTGAGGGATTGTGACTTCCAGCCTGAAGCGAAATACATTGGCTTTATTTTGCTCATATAATGGCCTCCCCTGCCACCAGTATAAAAGATTAGAAAGTTATTTTGTACAGCATCTTGTGTTTACCTTAAAATTCCATCTGATATCATAACATCTGCGTCTGAGACAAAACTACACTTTTGAGATCTTCCTCTCTGTGCTTTCTCAGGAGTTGCCCTGAACTCTTCACGCACAGTTACATGCATGCAAACATTTTCACACCCAATCTCAAGAAAAATCCCGATTTTGGTGCAAAACTGAAATAGAAATGGATTGTTCATGTGATTCCTTGTGAATTTATAAATGTGGTTGCATACAGTAAGTTTTTAGAAGGAAAAAGTACCTCCTGGCTTGGCATGTCAGCAGCAGGCAAGGTGGTTGGTCACATTCTGCAACCCTGAGCAGAAAATTTCTCTGAGGGAGCTGTGAAGTGGTACTGGTATCAGTTTTGCTCTCCTTCTCACTAAAGGGCAGAACCTGTTTTGTCCAGCACACAGCACCTTTGGTGGGTGAGCTCTGCAGCAGTGCAAGCTTATGTGCAGTTCCTGCATGCACACCAGGGCAAGGTTAAGCCTAAAATTCTTTTGATAGCAAAGGCCTTGCAGAGGGGAGACATCCTCTTCATGTTTCCATTTTATTGTCTTGGTACAAACTTGAGGACAAAATGTTCATGCCTGTGTTATACACAAACTTCAAGGCTAAAACCTCCAAGCTGAAAAGCATATCTAAATACAAAAAATTTGAGAAAACAGCTTCCCTACCCCCTGCCTTCCATCCCCCACCCGTGTCTGTTTAGGTTCTTTGTCCTCACTATTTAAAACTAGTGGTGTAGAGACAGAGGTGCAGTCCCAAAAGCAGCTATTTAAAACCATCTGTGGTCACACAAGTCTCACTTGAAAACCTGGTGAGTGAATCATTAATAACAAACCTTTATTATCTTTTCTGAATATCAGTGGTCAGCATAGTTGTAGAAGAGGTGGGTGAAGATGATGCATTGGATTTATTTGATTTATTGGATTTTACACCTCTTGTCAGAAGATGGCTCAAAGCCCTCTGTCCTGAATGCTGCTTGGCTTCCCACAAGACCAGCTGTGGGTTATCCTCTACAGCCCAGGCTGGTATTGTACGGGGGAGCTGTGCTCTGTTCAATGCTCAGTGGGGTGCTCATGACCTTACCCTTAACAATCAATTCAAATAACTGCAATATAATCAGTATTGCCTATCAGTGAGCAAAGCACCTGATACTGCTTGTAATTGCCTCCTTCAGTGCAGTCCCTACAAGAAGCTGGCATGAAGGTGTAGCAATCTGATCATCTGCAGAAATTCCCATCCTTTGCTGCTGAGCAATAAAAGCCAGTGCTGTCAAAGCTCAGCCTGAGTGATGCAGACTTGAGCATGCTAATGATAGGTCCATCTTTATCGGTACCCTGCACCATCTTGTGGCTAGCAGAAAAACACCAGAAAAGTCTCAGAAATTTTTGGGGTTTTTTGGTTTTGTTTTTGGATTTCGTGTGTGTGTTTCTTAATGAAAAATACAAATTGTCAAGGTACACAGATAAAATTCAGTGCCCTTTTTACAGCCAACTTGGATCTCTTCAGGCTGGCTTACAGACCAGCAAGTGGGAAGACCATCATTACAGATAAGTAGGTTGTGTGCAGGTTCTGTAATGTACATAACTTACCCACCTGTAGAAGACTCACTTGCATTTTCATGTATTTGAAACAAATCAGCTCTCCTAGGTGTTAAGTACTGAAAAACAGTGAAGAATGTCCTAAACCAAATGATCTCTGTTGTTCCAAGAAATGGTTGCTATTGATGATTAAAGGCTTTCCCATATTCGCCTTGAATTCCTTTGTCTCTTTCAAAAAACTATTTTTAAACAGAGTTGGAGGATTCATCATCGTTAGTAACATTGTCTTTACTTGAAAGTTTGTCATCTAGTATATGCAGCCCTCAATTTCCCATGAATAGACTCAATGTTACATTGTACAGAACAAAGGTTATTATTGTGAAGCTTTTTTATGGTAAACAGCCTTTTTCCTTCACAGGAGCACATTCTTTCCCATCCTCCAAGTCATAATAAATGTCAGACCATGACTGTGTTTTCAAAGTAGAAGGGCATCAGCTATCCTTGAATTTCAGTGTGACAAGAATCAGACTCTCTCATGCTCCATAGAAAATTTCTGCCCAATACATAAAATCTAAGCCAGAGCAGCCGGTGATGGGTTATCCCCTTAATGCCAAATGATGAGTTGCTTTGGCAACTCACTTTTAGAAGAAGGAGATAGGATGACACTCAGTCTGATTTGGGTTTGCTGTTTCTTATGCTTCTTTTCCTGCTTCCCAGGGCCATTTGTCCACCAATGATGGTCATATGCAGGGCAAGCTGGGTGAACATGTGGAATTATGATGCTCCTCACAAATCTCTCCCTCTTTTAAACAGAAAAAATGGCTCCACTGGCGGTGTCCTCAACCCCTGCCACTCCGCCACAGGAGGATGAAGAAGAAGAAGAAGTCAGCAGGCGCATGATGGCCAAGAGGCTGAAAATCATTGAAGAACTCCTGCAG
This sequence comes from Eopsaltria australis, assembly GCA_034509425.1. Classification (NCBI taxonomy): domain Eukaryota; kingdom Metazoa; phylum Chordata; class Aves; order Passeriformes; family Petroicidae; genus Eopsaltria; species Eopsaltria australis. The sequence continues at coordinate 105,785 of JAVTVJ010000172.1, read as the reverse complement.
ACAGAGAAAGGCTATATCAGCGACCTGGATCTCTGCATCAAGGAAGTGATTCAGCCCCTGAGAGAAAAGCAGGTGAGTGCCAGGGGCAGAGGAGGAGGCAGTGATGCCCAGGTCTCAGCTCAGCCACGTTCTGCTTGCGGATAACCTCAATGCAAGCACAAGTGGCAGCACAAGAGTGGCGTGGTGCTGGGAGCAGGTCTGGAGCCAGTGCTGTGCGAAGGGATGTGTCAGGGCTCTGGTGAGGAGAGTGGAAGGTCAGATTTGCTCCTGACCACTTGTGTTGCACTTGCCTAAAGCCTGCACTGAAGCTTGTCCAGAGGTCAGCTTGGATATTACATCCCTGCCTATGGGCTGCAGTAGCAGCTGCTGGCTCTCCATACTGCTCTGTGGTTATAACCCTTGTTACGTGCCCTGGCAGATGTTTACTGGTACCTCCAAGAACAAGTTCTTTTCCACAGTAGAAACTGGAATGGCATGAACCTCTGCATCAAGGTTAAACTCAATTGTTAAGATAACTTCATCTGTCCTTTCAGACAGCTGTGGTGGATGAGTACCATGCTTGACAGACCAGTGAGCACTTGGGAAATTTGCATTCCACACAAATGAGGTATATTTAAGAAACAAGGCTCAGAAACTACCTTTCACGGGAAAAATCTTATTAGGCCAATGATACCTATTTATTTTTTCAGCTGAGACTTCAAAGAGCCTTTTCCTCAACAGTATTTCAATTTGTAGAAAAATGGTGCTGGGAACAGAAGAGATTGTCCAGAGAAAGATTTGTATTTGTGAGGCCTGAAACGTAGCATTCACAGAGGCTGCACAATTGACATCTGCTGCAAATATAGAATAAAAATAATTTCAAACAGATCTTAACCCAGGTATTCTTTATGTAGGTTTTTGTGTTAAACTGGTGACAAAATACAGGTGCAGAGGCCAAAGCGTCTTTAGATGACATTGGCAGTACCTCTTAACTTGTGCTGTTAAAACTCCTGCAGGACCTTTTTGCTTTCCTAAAACACTGTCAGAATTTGTTCCAACCCATTTTCAGAAGAGCTGGCATCTGCTGACGTAACTTTAAGGAGTTCTTGACTTCTTCTTCTTCCTCCTCATTCATTCATCATTTAGAAACAGTCTCCACTTGACTTCCTCCCCAGCCTGGCCAGCACCAAGCAAGAGCATTCCCTGGTTGAACTTGCTCAGATTTTTGACAAATGTGCCGTATTCCGTCGCTCTTTTTCACCCAACTGAAAACATTCATTTTGATTCTGTCCTTTGTCATTGTGTTAACATGTGGAAGTGTCCATGCACAACGTAGTTCCAAATACTATGGAGATGTGCTAGGGAGGAGGTCAGAAGTCCTGTGCGAGATGTATACAGGAAAAGTAATTTAGAGATTATAACTGTCTTAATTTTTGAAAGGCTTTCAGGAATGTTATATGTTTTTAATGCTAGCTCTCCAATAAACTACCATATTGAAAGTTTGTAATGTGTTTAGAAAATTGGTCTTGCAATGAATCTGTTTCATATTTCCAAATGGATAAAACATGTTTTAGCCCCTATAATGCTTATAAAGAAATTAACTGCATCAGTACTGAAAGCGTATTTCTGATTTTGTTACAATAGCATGCAATATGAGCCTCCTGGCATCTGGTAAGCTGCTATGTATCAGCAGTTCTCTTCCAAATGGAGAGGTAGGTTCAGAGAGTATCAATATAGGTGATGAAATTGGTCTTGTCTTTGTTCTCAGTATGAGCACATTGCCACTGGTTATCTCCAATGCCCCTGAATAGTAACTATTGCCCTGCTGTGCAATGGAAAGTATGTGTCCTGGAAATCTTTTACTTCCTCTAAAACAAGTAGGGACACCAAAATTTCTGTTGGTAGAAATTGATACAATTCACTGAAGTCCACGTTGTGCGCCCAGGCTCTGTAAGAAGTTCTTTAGGTTCTGTTAATATCAGGAATTGTAAATGTGTTTGTTTTAGTGGAAGTTATCTGATCCTGACTTTTTATTTATCTAACTTAAAATGGCACCAACTATCTAGAAGTCTTTGTACCTGGTAGCTGGCACCAAAGTGCTGAGCTCTCAGTTTATGTAGTGGCCTCTGATAGTGAGTGGTAATCAGGGAATCAAACCCACTGTCAACTATTGTTTTCCCCAGTGGGAAAATAAACATACATTTCAAAGCAAGCTACGTATCTTTTCTTTATTCAGATGATAATATTTATTTCCTCCCTAGGTAAACAGTTCCAGATTAGGGATAGTTCAAAATAAGGTCAAAAACACTTGATAACATACCCTTTGTTAACTGTGTCAACCATATTATACTAATATGAAATCTGTATATGTGTCCTTGAAGTCACAAGGAGGATGCTTACATGAGGTTTTGCAGAAGTGGTGCTTCCTGGAGTGTTGAACACTCAGGGCATAGCAAGAGAAGCTCTGTAATACACAACGTCCTTCTTTATCCTTTGTCAGTAGCTGCTTAATATTTGTATTCCATTAGATTGCTCGCTTGGACGTGGATGGCTTGTTTAGCAACATTGAATTGGTCTATCAGCTCTCAGCCAAACTGCTGTCACTGTTGGAAGAAGCCACAACAGATGTGGAACCACCCATGCAAATAATCGGTATGTTTACTGTCCTCTTGAGTTCTACAAAGCTACGTGAAAGAGTAAACATAACTCTCTCCTGTCCTCTACTCTCATCAGACTTAACTAGTACCCCTCTCAGAGGCTGGCATGCTAGAAGCTGTCCAAAATGACACAGGAAAAATGACACGTGAAACCTGTCCAGTTGCTGTACTGTACTTGTATGATTATGATGCTCTTTTTCCCATCCATCTGCATGCTGAGGGGGAGGAAGGAAGGAGAAAATGGGTTTAGAATGAGTAAAGCCTGTAGCACAGAATTATACAACTTACTGCTAAGATCTGTTTCATCTAGCTTCATGTTGCCTACCTAAATCCACTGACTCTAACTCTTACATTGCATACTCACAGTTGTGCCATTCAGAAAAAGCATTAAAAATGTTTGGAATAACAAGCCCAACCCAAGTCACAACCCCAGCCCACCCTAAACACTCTAGAGATCTATCTAGTGGTGATACAGTAGGTGTAAGAGGTGGTTAAATGTGCTGGCCAGGGACATGGACAGTAGAGAAAGCTGTAATGAATCTGAAGTTTGTGGGATTCTGTGTGGGAATGTCTGTAGGGATCATAGGTGTTTTCAGCAAATAGGTTGGCCCTGGATATGTCACAACAGTCACAAGTTCTGCAGGTCAGGTCATGAACATTAAGGCTGTGATTCACTTTGCATTCTGGCACAGCTGGAGAGATTTATGAAGTTACCAGCACGCATCAGCTCTCCATGTCTGCTTTTTCAGTGCAGAGGCAGTAGGTGAGCCACCTTAAGGGATCAGGTGAGAATTCTGAATTTGCTTCAGTGCAAAGTCAGACAGTTTAGTTTAAAAAACTAAACAGTTCAGTTTAAAAAACTTCCAGCTGTGATTCAGAGGTCAAGAGAGGTTCTTTCTTTCCTAACTGGACCACATACCACAGCTAACACCTTGTAAAAAGTCCCCCTCTTCTCTCAAATAATAGGGTAAAAAGTATCAGTTGCCACTTTACTAAAAAACAGGATATTAAAGCATAAGAGGCTTGGGAAAAGTATTAATCCTAGCACGTCTCAATCTGGTTTGCCAAGGCAACAGCTTAACGTAGTTTGATACGTCTGTGTTGTTTGGCGGTATTTCAGTACAAGTGCATCATGATGAGTCATACTCTTAATAAGCAATGTTCTATTCTAGCAGGAAGTGCCTTTCTCACAGCCAAGAGAATCATTCTATTAGTTCTCTGCCACATTCAGGAGTAAAGATAAACAGTTTCATCCATCTATCAGGGTGTATTTCTCCAGAATCAGACAAAGAGCCATGAAAATGCATGGGATCATTGATCACAGAGTAGGCTAAATTATGACAGGAAAAAGGTTGTCAAGTAAGGTGTGAGACATTCTTCCAAAGACTGAGACAAAAACAGGGAGAATAATTGCATCACTATAAGCAGTAAGTTAGTAGGTTTATTGTCCTCTAGAAGTACATCAAAGTAATAATTTTGTTTTCAGGAGCTTCAGTGTACAAGTTGTTGAAACCAGTCCATATTAAAAACACACCCATCATATTCTGTCATGTTTAATGTATTTAAAAATCTTGCATTGAAGTATCTTACTTTGAATGTCAACCCAGTCATGGTGTGGTTCAAAAGAACTGATAATTCACTGCTTTGAAAGCAAAACAATGTGGTTGCTCATATTCATGTCTTATTTTAGTCTATGTTCTCCACACTTTATATTATGTCCACAATGACAAGTGGTAATGTCCAATAGGAGCAGACTTGCAGAGTGAGAGTTTCTGCTAAGGAGATGGTGTTCACACTACACATTTCAAGAGGTCTTACTTCAGCTTGGCTGTAGCCTGTGCCTGTGGATTGAGATGTCCCTTATGGTTGGACTGCATAAGATGTTCCCTTGGAGTGTGTCTTCTGGTAATTATCACCCTCAAAGGGATCCAGTTTGTGTCACTGTGACTGCTCCACCACACAGCCAAGGCATGGGAGATGAGGACTAATTAGTGATTGGTTTCAGAACCCATCTCCTAACCTGAGCTAAAATAGGTTAAATACCTTTTGTAGTTCTTTCCTGAATTTTCTCTCCTCTCTGGTCTGGATACTGTATATGGAGGAATATGAAGACATAGCTTTAGTTATTGGACTCCTTCCTCCCTCTCCTTCTGCTGTCCACTGGAAGCACCAATGAGAGCAACAGGGAGAAACTCTTTTGTTACTCAAGCCTTCCTCCTAGCAATTTCTCTTTGAGACTGATGACCACCATACTCCAGAAGAGGCATCAAGGAGATTTGTATCTCTCAGAGTATTTTTAAAGCTGTGCCAAATACAGTGTGGTTTTGGTCCATAAAGCAAGCTCCCACACTGGTATGCCCAAAACTCACCTGATTTGGTCCATTCAGCTCAGAAACAAGTAGGACTTTGGGTTTTAGAAATCCATCTGCTGTTAAAAGGCCCTGTTAATGAAATCAGCACATAATTTTTCTCATCATTGAGCATCAATGGAAGTATCTGTCACTGCGGCACAATGCTTCAGTGTACAGAACTTGCCCAACTCATTCCTCCTGGAGAAGATAATTTTCAACCTCTAGTATATACTGAAATGAGCTGTAAGGCTACATTGCATTTTTCCTACTGAAAACGTGACCTCACTTGTGAGCTCAGCATAGTACGGGCCACGCTGAGCACTTGGAACTCCACTTAATGTTAGTGAAAATTGTGAGAGCTCATTATCTCTAGAATCAGGTGCCAAGCGTGCAGGATCAAGGTTAAGGCTTGTTAAAGTTTCCTCGTACGTTGTTGGCTAATAAAGACCTGTACAGAGTTCATGGGAAAGCCAGGATGCAATGTGCATTGTTAGCCATCAGCATTAGCAGTGAGCACAAGGCAGAGAAGACAGCTATAGAGCATTTGACTGTAGGATACTGGTGCTTTTCTGACTGTGCCCTTACAGTAACTAAAACGTACAGTGGTGGTTGTAGCTCCTCATTGTTTTTCCCTCATTCGCACCCTGAAACCAACGTGCATTAGACAGCCCAGTTAACCTTCAGTGCTAGGGGAAAAAACCCAGAGCTCTGTTACTGTGGTAACTGCATCATTTTTCACTTTAAGACGGAGCAGTTCAATGCAATGTATTATGGAACAGCACACTCCGGTCAGGATGAAACATGCAGGATGCCTGACAGCTCAGCACTTGCTCTGTGAATGCATAGAGAGCTCCCAATTAATGCAGTGTTCAGCTTTTAACTTTAATAATCATTGCTATAACTCACCAGGAATGTTTATAAACATCTATTTGGACTGGTTGCCACATAGATATAATTTTCAGTTAAATGCACGACAGGAGTTTTCAGCATTGCTGTTGTTTATGATATGCATTTCCAAGGATGCTGATCAGGGGGATGCTGCATAAGGGTGTAGGAACTGAACTAATATCTCAGCAGAAGAGATGAAGCATGCCTTCCCTGCTCAGATTTCTTACATACATAGAAACAGACACAGGAGTTTTAGGCTGGGAGAATTAAGCTCCATAAGTAAATGGGAAATGAGTGTAGGACTACTTTAGTGCCTCTAAAATTCCCAACTGTTCTTTATGGGAAAATAATGGTGTGGAGGACTGGAAGTGTTCTCCCTTTTTGGTTGTATATAAACCTAGATATTATATAAAAATGGCTGTAATCCGTGATGGTTTTATTTAATTAGGGGAGGGGTGGAGGTTTTTCTTTTGTCATGTGGAGAAAATTCTCTATTCTAGGTCATAACAATTGCCATTTCAGGGTTTTGCAAAACAGATAAAATTGAAATGGCTAATGGAAGATAGAGTCATTATTCCTGTTATTACCCTTTTAAGTTCATATTAATGAGAAAAGGTCTAAAAGAAAAAGAACAGGCTTACATTCATCCCTCCTGCCAGCCCATGACACAAAAATGGTCTCCCTTTATTAGTTAAGCTCTCCTGTGTGTTTTCCAATGCAGGGGCTTTAAGCTGGGGCAGTGAATTAGGAGGTTGTGTTTGAAGGGGTGTGAGGTATAGAGATTTCTTGCTTTTCCCCTGAGGGAATTTTTGTGCATTAACACTGATATAATGGTGCCTGGCTATGACAAAGATGAGCAGCTGAGAAATACATGTAATAAATAATGCACATAAACACGCAAGATCATTTCTAAGGGAAGTAAAGTGGAAGCCAGCCTTTTTAGCTCACGGCTAATGTGGTGGAATAATAAAACTCCTTCTGAGATGCTGTTGTCTGACTTGACACGCTTTGTTTTTCTCCTGAACAGGGGAAGTGTTCTTGCAGATTAAAGGCCCACTAGAAGACACATATAAAATCTATTGCTATCACCATGATGATGCACACACCATGCTGGAATACTATGAAAAGGATGAAGAACTGAAGCAGCATTTAAGAGAGTGTGTACAGTCCTTAAAGTAAGATCTTTTCAAATGATGATTTCCGTCCATAGTCAGTTGCCTGGCAGGGAACATTTTAAATGGATGTAGATGAAAGGTCCCTGTAAATCCGGAGTTTTATAAGGCTTGCTGGGAGCTCTGGCTTATGCTGCTTTCATGAAAAGATGACAAGCCAGGGGCCATGATTAGATTTCTTTCTCTCTAAGATGGCCAAAAATAGCACAAGAAAGGTTGCTCTTTGCTTAGTTTCAGTGCCCCATACTGGCAAAAAAAAAAATGCTGCATCATATTATGGGCTATTTGGAACACCTTTTCCAGCTCCCAGGAAACTTGCTGCCCCCTGTCTTCAGCAAGTCTGCTCCTTGGACTGGAATAGCCTGTTATGGAGCTACTCAAGTGCACTGGCATTTCTGGGCTGCTGCAAGGCCCCAGGATCTGAGCTGCTATGTAGCTCCCAGCTCCTCATCATGGGGGTATTTGAAAGCAAACAGTGGTGGACCAAGCTGCCAGTTCCCACCAGAGGGAGGTTCTTTGTGCCATTGGCTCCAATGCCAGCCCCTCGGGAAAATGCATCAAGAACTGGAGATGCTGCCAAAAAACAGATCCATCTGTCTTCCAACACAAGCCTCCTCCTGCAGCCAGTGGCAGGGACCAGCTCATCCACTCTATGGAGAGTGCTTCTATTTCCATACATAAATCCCCTTGCCCCTCACTTTCCCAAAAGCATCACACAGAGCTGCCAGGAGGGAAGATGCCACTGATTCAGACCAGAGGTCTGGATCCGGCTCCAGGAGAGGCCCATGCTGCACAGCTGTAGGGGAGATGTAAAGTTAACACAAATAAAGGGGTGTACATCAGCAAACACACCCTAATTTGTGATTGGTCTGTAAAGATCTGTTAAGATTTAGGAGAGGGTAAGTATGTCCAAGTGAAATCTGGAAAGAGTGGTGAAGGAAAATATTAATAACATTAAAAGAGAAATGTTTGCTTTGACGACAAGTTATGTTGAAAATGAAGCTTTTTTTTGTGCAATATGTCTGGCTATTTAATATATAAAAAAGTATATGTGCAGGGTTCTCAGGTTTGAGCTACTCTGGAAGTTGAAAGAAATAAATCTTCATATAAACTCAGGCCTTCAGGCTAATGGATGGCCAGGTATCTCCTCTAAGTGGGAGTTTTAGTTGCTGATGCCTAAAATATTCTTTCCTGACTAATCAAGAGAAGCCACTACTGTCGTTCATTTATCCCTGCTGCTGAGGCAAGGGGACATGGAAGGAAATAAAGATAAAAAATAATGTCCATGTACATTCTAGGGTGGATGTTGCCACTTGAATTCCAGACCTAGCAAGAGGTGTTCCTGTTCCAAAATCACAGCTGGGCTTTGTGAAGAGAAAGGATATTTTGTGCTGAGCCACGGTAACCTTTGCTAGCAGGAAGTGACAAGGACTTCCTTACAATGAAGCCTTGTTTTGTCTTGTTCTTTCCTGATTAGCCTTTAAACAGGAACCAATGATAAAGGCACTGGTATGTGTGTATTATGCTGTGCTTTCTCCCAGTGCCTAAAGATTGCAGTCAATTCAACTATTAAGACCTGAAAGATCATGCTGAGATTCAGAACTGTGGTCATCTAAAACTGTTGCTACCCATTGAAGAATATTTGCCCTAGGAAGAAAACTATGCAGGATTGTTACCAAATAAGTTATAGGCTGTTTTCCATTGAGAAACGTAAAAAAATGTGGGGGCTGGTGTCAACTGTTTTTGAAAACTGTTTTCTTGTTAAATATTTTTCTTTTCCCTTAGAAAGAATATTGTTCTACTTTAAAAAGTCTTAAATGAGCTGACATTGGTAGGGGCTTCTGTTCCTCCACTGAGTAATATCTGACATGTGAAAAACAAGTTCTGTATCAGGAGCAATTTGAGAGTGGCACTCTGCACATCTGTACAGACAAATCAGATTTAATTAGCTATGTTGAGATTCCTACTCCTTTTGACTGAAGAGGAAAAAAATCCATCCCAAAATGTAGGTGTCTGCATAGGAGACATGCGCAAATCCAATTTCTGTAGAGTCCTGTGTTTTCAGTGGTGATTATGCAAACTGGGGATGTTTGCTACCCTAGCCAAAGAAATGCAGCTGGTAAAAATGAAAGGATCTGGCAAATACCTGCTTAGCTTTCAGCCTGAAGTAGCTTGGTCAACTATTACAAGGGCAGAGGGACGTCCCGAGCACACAAAATGCTGACAGTGCAGAAGCAATGAAAGCAGCAGCTTCCAGATGCTCAGCTAGGCACTGGTGGGCCAGGAGGTAAGAGTGCAGGCAGTCAGAAAAGTGTGGCTGAGGATGTGGTGTCAGGAAAGCCTAATGCAGAGATGGAGACGCTTGGTTCTCTTGCATTTGAGTGAATTCATACCGTAAAAAACCGTTCTATGCACATATTCGCAAACTACAATTTTAGCATATGTATCAACAGCATGTGTATCAACACCATCCTACTCCAGAGAGGTTTCAGTTGATGTGTAGTCTACATAAAACTTAACAGCTTCATTGACTTTACACCCTAAAAGGCTGAAATGTATTCTTTTTCTTTTAAAAATACATTTCTATTTAAAGAGAGTAGACAGAAATGTGTATAAAGTGTAAGAATGACGTTTCATTTTACCTTTTTTATTAATGGCTTGGTGTTACCTACAATTATTAGCAGAGTGATTCTAACTTCTTTCTCTACCAGTGTGAGGATAAGGCTGGGTCTCACAGCCAAAGTCAGGTTTCTGACAATCCTTTCTCATTTGGGGCTGTCTATTCAAAAAGTTATGGGGTCAGAATCACCAATTATAGGGTCAAAACACACTGGCTGTTTTGTGCAGTTCTGCTGACACGTAGCAGTCATAAACCTAAGTTAACCAGCCAGTTACAGCTACTCTGTGTCCCTGAAGTGTATTTGAGAATCTGGCTCTGCATCCTTTTAGGAGAAATCTAATGCATGTTTTGTTTTCTTCTCTTTTGCAGAAAGAGATATGAAGAAGAGTAAGTACTATGCCTTGTTTTTTTTACATGTAAAATGACCTTTAAAATGTTTTTAATTGTCTTTAGTATGCTTAAAGCCGTACAGGTAGAAATTTGAAGAACACAAGCCTTTTGTGTCAGTATAACCTGGAGACCTTTCCAGGACATACGTAGATTGCTCTGAGGTCTGCAAGAGTGTTTGTCAACAACACAGTGTCAGTCTTTAAAACCCAATTTCCTGCTACAATTCAGGCAGGCCCGCAGGTAAAACTGTTTCTAAGCTGACAGCCCCTGCAGTAGCCCTATATGAGAAGCCCACCTTATGATCTTCCCCCTGACAGTGGCTGGAAGAACATCAGAAAAGAACAAGCTCATTGCAACTTAGCCAGAAAACTCCCCCAGCCATGGATGAGTTGTGGTTAAGGGACTTCTGTGCCAAATGTGACATCTTTGAAAAGCTGCAAAGGAGAATTTATCACAGCTGTGGTTTCTGGACATCCAGCAGGTTGGGTTCATTGAAATGCAGCACTGCCTGTAGTTACCTGCAGGGAGAGGTCAGAGGAGGGGTTGTCTGAACTGAAGAGAAAGATTACAACCCCAAACAAAATGTTAAGAGAAAGGAGGAGCAAGTGTGGTCTATATTGGCAGGAGAGGAAGAGATCTGTGAAGTCATAGAATTTATTAATCAGCCAGTCAATTGCATGCTTTAACTATGATCTGCATAAAATACACTTTGAAGGACTTGCACATTGAAACTCTACAACTGGGGGTTTTCAGCTTTCACTGTGATAGGAAATAGTTTTTCTGCATTTTGTTTTGATAAGGGATATTCTTGTGTACACCTGGCCCACAAGGAGTGGGGCTCCAAGAGATACAAAATATCCAGAGGGTCACAAAATGACCACGTGAGACAGCAACACACATAAAATTCCACAAGATTGGCTGTTCCGCCATGTGTAACCCTAGAAGAAATAAATGGTTTTCTCCTTCAAACAGTTTACAGTGGAGTATAGGAGACAACTCACTTTCTGAGTTTAAAAGGGCTTTTACAAAGCTGTGCAGAGTGCAATGAGCAGGTTTAACTGTGGGACCCTCCCTGGTCGCTCAGAAGTCCCATCACCTGCAATCAGAGCCCTTGGGCAGGACTGCACCCAAAAATCTGATCAACGCTGAACTGGAAAATACAAATTCATTCAAATGGTCAGTGATGTTGCTGCTCCCAGACTGTTCTTCATTCAAGCATGATCAAGAAAACAATTACATAAATACCAGACAGTGCTGCCCTTTGCTAGCAGCTCAATAGGTTAAATTCTGCTTGGCTTAACAACTGTGCAGCCTCATTGAATTCTCTGGGCTTGCATGAGAGACTTATGGCATAGTGAATTATTTGCCCTACATGTCTTGTATTAAAGCAATGCATAGTAGACCATGAAGCCCAGGTCTCTGAGTCCTGCTGCAGCCTGATTCCTGCACACCATTTCAGAACTGGCAGCTGCATATCACATGAGCCTCAGCCTGGCTGTCATGTTTGCCACGGGACCAAGCTGCTGGGTAGTGAGAGCAAATGAAACTAAATCCTGCCTCACCTGCCTTTGTGTAGCTCAGCACCATGGGCTTTTTAAACGGGTGGGAATCTGTCAGTATTTGTGACTTTGTTTTGTCAGGAGGCAGGAGGGAGGCTGTGCCGTGGAGCTCACTGCAGTTTGCCAGCTGCATTTACTGCAGAGCTATGGTGATAATTTGCTGTGAGATTAGTACAGTTACATGTGACTTGGAATACTTGCCAAATTCACAATAACATGGGGGGAAGGCTGAAGCAGCATCACAAATGAATTATCAACTTAGTTTTCTGCACAATAGATGTCACATAGCATTAAATTGTGTGGCAGGGCCAGTGTCCTGCCCAGCAGCCAGTGGGTCCTAACAGGGTGCGTTGCAAATGGGACTCGTCCAGGGAGAGTGGCTATCTCAGCTAATCTTGCTGGGGAGAATTAGATGAGTCGAACTTTGTGGCGTTTAGTGCCCCAGGGAGTCATTATCTTATAACAAACCTGCTATCTCTCACACCATATTGCAAGACTGTGTCATGCAGATACTGAACAGAGGGCTGTTTATCACTTGGGCAGCTGTCCAAAGTGCAACTATATAAAGAGAAGACACTTGAAGATTTTTCCATTCATGAGGCAGCTTTTATAGATTTGCATTCATAGGGCTTTTCAGAGAAAACAATAACAATTTAAGATTTTTTTCATTATTGCTGCCAGAAGCTGAAAGAAGGAAAAACAGCTCTCTATTTAATGTAAGATACAGGGGAAATGAGGGGGATTGAAATGATGAGAAGGTTTCGGGACATGAAGAAGCCTTAAAAGGCATCTACTGTTAATTTTTTTTCATGCAGAACTTTTTTACAGATAATGCCTGTTTGAGAGAGATGGTTTAAATATGCAGATGTCTCTTCTCAAAGGCATTCAAATTGTTCGTTAATTAGTCAGCAGTAAGGATTGGCTGTTGTACTTTTTACACATTTAAAAGTAGGAATGAAGGGATTTTTTTTTCTTTTATGCTTTCTGCTGCACAAAACAATAGATGTCAGCCTGCAAAACCGAGTGGCTGTTCCCTATTTTTTGTACTTTCCTTCTACATTGTGTTGTTTCATCTTTCCATATGCAGAAATCTTTCTTTGTCTACCCTTAACTCTTGCATAGTTAATGTCAAAAAACCTTTTCTGTTCCAAAAGAGCATTTTCAGGCATGCAAATGGAAAGCTTGCTCTGCTTTATTGCCTTCCACACTGCTACCAGCAGCTCTTGTTTACTTTCAAAGGGGAGGTGCCAGGTAGCTGGTGCTGGAGCTGTGCCTGGTTTGCTGAGGAGAGTGCTGTCACGAGGGGAGGCCGTGGGCATGTCTGTCCTGCTGTTGGAGCCTCAGCAGTGGCTGGCCCTGGTCTTGGCCACCTGGTGTTACCCCTTGTGGGGAGACTCCATGTTTCTAGCAGCCACATGGAAGGTAATGAAGGCACGTGTGGTTCAGTCCTTCCCTGTTTCCTGCGAGGCTGTTGGGACAGACCACAAACTGCACGGCCTCTCCCATTCCAGCCTGGAGAGTGTAAGCAAAGGCTTTTGTCTGGAGCAGGGCCGGAGCATGGGTTTAGGTGGCTGGGGCCCAAGAGCTCAGGTAGCCTTCATGGCCTGAGCCACTTGAATGCCTGGGGATGCTGCTTTCCTGCTCCTGCCCAGCCAGGCGGGTTCGAGCCCAGAGCCACAGAGCATCCCTGTGCCCATGCTGGAAGCTGTGACTGTCCTGCTCTCATCCTTCTGCCACCCTGCTTTGCCTGCTTTGCTTTTATGTAAAGGAGTCTTCCAGCAGGTTGGATCAAACCTGTGTGAATATCCTGTGTGTTCAACATTTCCCCAGGCCAGATTTGGTACCCTTTGGAAGCTCAGGCATCATTAGAAATAAATGACTGGCAGCCAGCAAGAAAAAGCAGATGAAAGGCAGTAAAGCTTAAGGGTCACTGTGCCAAGTCAGGGATGTTGTGAGAAGGGATGCTCTGTTTACAGGCGTCCCAGTTACTCACAGCATGGAGATGTTGCAATTCTAAGCCTGAGGGCCCAGAGCAGGATGTAACAGCCCTGCTCACACGCATTTCTCAAACTTCCTGTTATTTGTTCTTCCACCTACATCTCCCTTCCTGGGTGTTGTGATGTGTAAGTTATACCACATGCACATTTAGACTGAGTGGGACAGTTTCAGAGCTAATGTTTAAGCGAAGGTGTGCTAAACAGAAAATTCAGGGACCTGGGGTGTATTTCTCATTGAGGGGGTGACAGGAGGGTTTCGTTTACAACACCCCTGTTCTCTCACAGATGTATCTTAATTTTTGACTTGAGTGATAATTGCAATACAAGGAATTTCTAATTTTGTGACAATTATTTTGCTGTAAATTACAGAGGAAAGCCAAATCTAATGGACCTGGGATCCCTGTTGATCAAACCAGTGCAACGACTGATGAAATATCCCTTGTTACTCCATGAGCTCTTGAACTCAACTCCTACTTCTCACCCTGACCATGAGGTGCTACAAGATGCCCTTTTTGCTATGAAAAACATTAATGTGAACATCAATGAACTTAAAAGGAGGAAAGATTTAGGTAAGAAAAGAGCACAGAGAGTTCCTTCTTTGTAGGTCTGGGCTGGCAATTACAAGACACATTTCAGCTCCAGATATTTCACTGCATCAGTTTTGGCTGGTGCCACCCAAGTTGTGTAATACACTGAGCTTCAAAAAGGTAACAATGCCTTAATGTCTCTTGTCCTCAGCCAACTATCTCACCTGACTCGTAACTCCAGTATGAAAGCAGGGAAATAATTAATGTTATATTGTCTGTAATGCAGTTGCAAACACTGATAATAATTAAGATGCAGTAATAGCAATATTTTTATAGACTTGCCATGTCAAAGCCCTCAGTTCACTCTTCCCAAGGTTAGTGTTGATAACGGGGTTTTCATCCTCGAGCATTTTCACACAAGATTACAGAAAATGACATCAAAGTGTCTTCTCTCATATGGTTTCATATCTGTGTGTCTGTCCCTGTGAAAAGTCCTGTGAATACAGATTATTGATGCAATGAAATTCTCTGTCTGCAGTGCTGAAGTATAGGAAGAATGACGATGATGAAACCCTTAAAGAAAAGCTTTCCCGACTGAATATTCACTCCATTAGCAAGAAATCCAAGAGGGTCACCAGCCATCTGAAAATACTGACGAGGGGAGAACCTCAGGTACTTACTCATCCAACTGCAGATTTGCATTGACAGCTTCAGTTCTGCTTTTGCACTGGGTGTTTTTCAAAACGTGTTGGAAATGGAGTTTGTGGTGCTGCTTTTTTTCCTGCCTAATTTATAAAGTCATTTTCTGACTGTTACAGAAGACAGGAAAGATCTTTGTGATTGAAATAGAAAATAATGTAATGTGTTCTCCACCTTTTGCTTTTTTACACAGGAGTTTCTCAAACTTCTGGTCTTCAGCAGAGAGGAAATGAGTGGTAGTTTTGTGAAACTCAGCCTGAGGTCAGGATTTTGCAGACAGCCTGGCAATAATTATTGTCAGGGCTGAGAACGTGTTCAGTCCATCTTGCTCGTGTTGTAGCATTATGGTTTGGAATCCACCAGGGAAGATGAGCAATACCTCTAATTAGGAAAGGCCATGGGGTTTGCCTCTACATGTGTGAAGATCTGGAACCATCAAAACTACAAAGAACTCTGTGATGAGTCTGATGTGTGCTGGGTGGCCAAAAGTAAAATGCTCCTTCATAATTTCGAAGTTGCAATTCAAAACCTAGCAGGATAAACATTTTCAGGAAAGCTTAAATCGAAATCTCAAAGAAAATCAATTACAAATGACCTTGAAAGTGACACCCAGTGCACCTCACTGCATGAGATGGCTGGTTATACAAGGTCACTTGCCGTTCTTAGATGTGACTCTACAAGATATATGCCATTTTTTCCTGGTTTGCTTTTTATCAGTGGTTTACCTCTTTCTCTGATGCAAACCACCCACATTTTTTTTTTCTGTTCATTTATTTATACAGTGGAAATTTTTGTATTCAGAATGTGAGAGACGCCAGCAAGCCTATAAAATCAGAGAAAAAGGGAATTAAATTTGATTAAGAGGATATGTGATTTTTCTTTTCTTTTTTTTTTTTTTCCCTTTAGAAGCTTCTCATTTGTGTTTTTTGGTTTTGTTTCTAATTAAGCTTAAAACATTTGAGGATCATTTTAGTATCAGAATACATCTGTTAGAGATTCAGCTGTCTCTCCTGCTTAATTAGACTGAGCAAGTTCCCAACTCACATCTTGAAACACGCTGCGACCCCCACGGCAGAACCACTAAGACGTGACTTGAGATTTCTGAAGGTGCAGGAAAAGATGGGCAGAAATGCCCGCGTTTCCAGGGTGTTCCCAGCCGGCATAAAGAAGTTTCCCGAGGCCATTCGCGGCTGCCGGCGTTTCCAGAGGGAAGGCTGGCTCGGCTCTGGGATAACAGCTCCATCTACAGCCGGCCTGCGGGAGAGCGCCCCGGCTCCCAAATATCCCCCCTTTCCTCTGTCCTTTCCTCAGGCGGAGCAACAACACGCGGAAAAAGGAAGCGTTCTGTCGGCACACGCCGCTGGGCTTGTAGTAAAGCAACTCCCTGCTCCCACAAGGATTAAAAATGAAATTCTCTGCCGTGTTGCCCAGCGGTTTTGACTTTTCTTGAATTACAGGTGGAGTCTGGGAGAATTAGGGGTTGATCTGTTTTCAAAGGGAGGAGTTCAGGGATTTTTCTAGCAGCGCTCTGGATGTTCCTTTCCTTTCATTAGCTGGTCTCTTTTGGGCTGCCAGTATAACACTGCAAATGTCTATTTTAGGTGAAAGATCGAACTTTTAATAAGGAAGAAAAGTTGTTTCAAAGTCTAGAGAAGACCGTGAAATTTTGTGTGAAGAACATCTCACTCTGTTCTCAACATCTCCAGGTGGGTACAGGCCTTTCTGCAATCTGTGGTCACAAACCCTGTCCATAACCAGTCTGACACACATTTCTGCCACTGGTTAGGCAACACCAAATTATTTATAAGCAGGCCTGTTTACAACAGAATATTAAACAAATAAGCTGTGCTGCCACTGCATTACTGAGCCCACGGCAAAGAAGTTTTGAAGCCCACATTTTTTCATTTTTCCCCTGACAGAAGCAGGCTCTGTGGAGACCCACAGGTGCAGTGCAGAGACGAAAGTGCTGTCTGGTGGCACAGTCAGGACTTTCAGTCTCTGTGTGAAGCTACCACCCCCATCTGCTGCAGTGGAGGACTAACAGCTTCTCATTAAAGATGGAAGAGCTGAGCTGAAGCCACATGAATTAAAATGTCCTAAAATACATATTCTGGATGGGAGGACTCCTTCCTTTTTCCTGTGTTTAGGTTGTGTTGAGGACTAGCATTAGATGTACAGAGTGCTTGAGCTCTCTAAAATGTCTTTGCTTCAATTCTCCTCTCCAAAGATGAGGGTTGGCTTGTGATTTATCAATCTGCAGCTTTGTAGATGGCGTGAAGCCTGTCCAAGTGTTAGTGTGCCCTAGCCAGGCAGGCAGGTTGTTTGAGAGACGGGCAAGATCAATAACCAGCTGGCTGGGGCTTATCACCGACACACCTTGTTTGGTTCAGCAAACAGGGAAAGGCCAGGGAGCTCAGCCAACGAGGGCTGTTCCCTGGAATGGTGCTGACAGCTCCTTATCCAAATGGATCCACACTTCAGTAAGATTTAAATTCTGGGTAACTGAAATACACCACTCTAGTCCTACTTGGTCCCCCAAGAGGGGTTTCTGAGGATGCATGGGAAGCTGGCTTCTCACTGAGGAGTAGCTGACTTCCAGTGGGATATTCATTAGTTGAGGGCATGGTTTTTTCAGTTGAACATTAACAATTTGATTCTTAGGTAGTTTGCATTGAAAATAGACAAAGCACAGGAAAATATTGTCACAGTAAACAAACCCACAATGACTGGAAACTGCACAGCAGCTGCACGGGTGTCAGAGATGGAAAATATTTCTGGTTCCATCAGTATTAGTGCAGTAGCTGCATGAGTGAATATTGAAACAGATTGTAACAGTTTCATCTTCCTACCATCTTTTCATTTAGGATTCTATACATCTGGCTGCCCAGAATATAACTGGGCTTCAGGAAATCCTGCAGGATAAAGACGACCAAGTCAATGACTGTTCAGAAAAAGAGACCAATACTGCAAATCTATGCGAAGACTTTGTAAGTTAATGCAATGTCCAGTGTTACACAGCTACCTGTATGTCTGAGAAAACAGCTGTATATGGGGAAGACTAGGACAGAAAAGAGAAAAAAAAAAACAGCTTAGGAATCTCTTGGGAAAGATAAATGGGGTTTTGGTTGAATTTCTGTAAGAACTAAGATAAAATACAATGTAAATGCATTGTATTTTCCTTGGAAGAACTAAAGAAAACTTGTCAAGCTAAATTCTTGGGTTTATACTAAAATCTTTGTGCTAAATTTGTATCACCTGAACAAATCTGTATTTGTTTCACCTGAGCTTCAGAAAAGAGCAGCAGATCGTTGCCTTGCTACTTTAGTTACCAGCACTTGCAGTTTGAGTGACTTTTGTGATTGATATTGTGCTCATGTACTGTTAGCTCCTCGAATCACAGATCTGTAAAAGTCTCAGATTTATTACCTTTCTAAGTGAGTTATTATCTTCTATAGTCATAGAATCGTGGGACTGTTTGGTTGGAAAAAGGCCTCTCAGATCATCAAGTCCAGATATTAACATAGTGCTGTCAAATCCTTCATACAGGGAAACAATGAAAAATCCAAATATAGCCCATAGTAATTAATAAAGCAATTTAAAAATAGTAATAGTTTTTCAACTAGTCTTCTGCTTTCAGAATTAAAATGAACTCTGACACCTGGCTCTAATAAGATACCTAAATGTCTCTTCAAAATGGGCCAGGCTGCTTCTTCAAACAGCTGCTCAAGCTGGAAAAATTCAGAGGTGGAGGTTTTCTTACACTTTCCTGGTTTAGTGCTGACTCAAATATAGCCATTCAGTCCTTTCCAAAACACTGAAAACATAGTCTGCCAAGAAACAGAGGGCTCTTTGACAGACTACAACCTCCAGGATAATGACAGGGGAGTAAGATGATGTATTTCCTTTCCTTTGAAATTCCCACATGTGAAAAGTATCTCAAAATTAATCTCAACAATGAGAACGATATTTTCAATGTCTTTACGATGAAGGATTGCATAAATTGCAAAAGAATACCTCTCTATCATTGCAGTGGTGAGTGTGTCCAGTATGGAAGCTGCCTCCATATTCAGAAACATAAAAGAAAAGTAGAAGTAATTTCACAATAGATGAAACAGAAAACTGTTTCTTAGAAAAAAATTTTTAAGAGCTATTGTTTCATGACCTAGCTACTCTGAAGGTCTATGTAATAAAAAGAAAAGCCAACCCAACAACTTAATTTTATTTAACTGTGGACATTTTTATTAACAATTGCTTATTTGTACTTAATATCTGTTTATTTCTGTGACTTAGATGTACAAGATTACAAGGATTCCCTATCCTATGCATTTGTTTTTTTTAAAACACTTTTGGCTTGACATTGGACAATGAGTAGATATTCTCACTGAACGACCCATAGTATTCCTTACATGTTTTCCTGAAAGGTTATTTTCAAGGGAGATCTCAGCAATGGGCTCAAGTTAATAGTTTGGGTTTTCTTCCCTTTGTGCATTTGTCAATAATGTAAACCTTCCTCACACATTAGATTTTTTGGAAAAATTTCAGGGCAGAAATTCCCAGTAGCCTCTTTTCCAGAAATCAGATCCAGGAGTTTGGAAGAATTGTTTTCTTAATGCATCAAAAATCGGTTCACTAAACACAGCCCAGTTTTTCAGGTGGAAATAAAACATGAGCTATTAGCCAGTGTACATAATCTTGGCCTTGGATCTGTCCTCAACTATGGTATGTTTTCAAAAATGCAGAGGCAGCTGCTTTTTTATTCTCACATTCAGCCCAACAACTCAATTCACACAGAATGTCCAAGAGCCTTAATATGATGATGAGTTTCACTCACACAAGCCTGTGCTGTATTTGAACAAATTACTTACAAAAATAAATTTTATTTCATGCAATATTAATCCCTTGGGACAATTAGAGACTAATGGAAAAGTCTGAGGAAGACTGTTTTTTTACCAGGTGTCTAATTTTGTTGATTACTAGAGATAAAACCAACAACCATAACCTAATTTAATCAAATCAAGTGATTGTTTGTGTTTGCTTAAACAGGAATTGAGTTACAGCTGTTTCCAGGAGAAAAAAAAAAAAAAAAAAAGAAAAGCAGCTTTGAGAGAATTCAAGACTGCCACTTAATAAGACCTCATTGGTTTTAGACTGTGTATTGGTGTGGGTCTTCCCATTAAGGAAATCCCAGTTTTATTGGAGCACTTGACCAATCCTTGCTGTTTCCCTCCCGTGGCAGCTCCCTAGGAGCAGTACCTGAGGCTGCATGCTCCAAGGGACCACTGCCATTAGCAGACACTGTAAGCTGAAAAACTCATACCTCTCCCCTTGTGAAGGAGATTCTAAGTGATGCTGGACTCTGCTGGAAACTGCCTCTGGCAGCAATGCCTCGTGAAGAGTGATTAACAGATTCCTTGATGGGCTGCCATCAGCCTCAACCCCTTATGGAGTCTGAAGGACTGTATGAATAAGGTAATGAGTAGGTCTGGTTTATATTTTCAGATGGCTCAGCTGGACAAGCTTGTCTTGACTCCTCTGTCAGCACTGCAAGCCCTGTTTCCAGGCCCTCAGAAGCTCATCCAGAAGCGCTATGACAAGCTGTTGGACTATGACAGCTACCTTCAGAGGTCAGCTGGAGAAGAGATGGACCTGGCAAAGAAAGACTATGAGGCTCTCAATGCACAGCTAGTGGAAGAACTTCAGGTGTTCAACAGAGCAGCCAAAAAGATTGTGTTGAACTGCCTACATTGCTTCATCACCCTCCTCAGGAATATTATGTTTGCAGCACTTCAATCAGACTCTGCTGTTGTGGTGCCTGTTCCAGTAAGTACATTAGAAAGAGGTGCAGCTATGCCTTAATTTGTCTTTTTTTCTTTCTGTATGCTTTGGCTAAAGTTATGTAGGACACATATCTACAAAGCTACACTGATTTACTGATTTTGTGATTTTGTTTGTTCTGCTGAGCACAGTCAGATTTGGGGGTTTTTTTTCCCTTTACAAGCTCCGTAAAGATTAATTTCATAGAATCAAAACAGTTTGGTTGGAAGGGATCTTAAAGATCATCTAGTTCCAATTCCCCTGCCATTAACAGAGACACCTTCCACTCAACCAGGTTGCTTAAAGCCCCATCCAACCTGACCTTTAAAGCTTTCAGGGATAAGGAACTCTCAGCTTCTCTGCAGAAGCTATTTCAGTGCCTCACCAGGGTCACAGTAAACTAATGCAAACCTGCCCTCTTTCAGTTTAAAGCCATTCCCCCTTGTCCTGTCACTACATGCCCTTATACAATGTCCCTCTCCAGCGTTCCTGTAGGCCCCTTTTTACCTACTGAAGGCCAAGTAAGGTCACTCTGTGGTGAGCTTTGAGAAACTCATATTCTGAACTTCTGTCATGCCTGGGCTTTTCATTGAGAATGATCCTAATGGAACTGTTCCTGCTGTTTCAGTGATAGCAATGGTAAGAATATTAAAGGAAGGCAAAAAGAAGGCAGCTGCTAGCATTTCTTAGCATCTACCCTGACAAGCCCAGAAAACACTGGAAATTATAAGAAAGCACATGAACACTTCCTTTGCTGCTAGACCTGCAGATTCACAGATGACTGCAAAAGAGAAACAAGTTAGGAGATCTGACGAAATATTTTTTATGAAAATCGAGTTGCTTTAAAACCCAAATTTAATGCAGAAACTCCTGCAGATATCTCTCGGCAGTAAGGAATAGCCTTGCGTGGAGAGCTTGAACCCCCTGAGAAACACAGCTGCAACAATGCCTTCCATACATACAAATCCACTCACCTGAACAGAAACAAGGCTGCTTGGGAAACACACTGTAGTAAGACAACTCTGGAGTATTCCTTTCCATCAAGGCTGGAGCAGAGCACATTATAATAAGGGGCAGCTGAAAGATTAAGCAAGCAGGGTCAGGATCAAAACATAGAGCTATGGTGTTTAATGGGAAAATGAGGGCTTTTTCTGCATGAAGAAATTTCATCCCTGTAATTTGATGTTTTCATGTTTTGAAAGCTGTTGTATTGGGCATTGTTTTCTGTGAGGGTCTGGCTACAAAATTACCTTCTCTTTCTTTTTTTCCTGTTTACATCAGCAAATGTATTTAGTATTAGGCATAGACCAAAAGCACTTATCCAATGCCACAGACAGAGACTCAGTTACCCAACAATTTTTAACCTGTTGGCAGCTCTCAGTTGCACAAACACACAGCTGTGGGGTAAGCTACTCCAAGCCTTGCAGCACATTGGCCACTCTGAGAGCTGCTGAGATGCCCATTTGCATCTGAAAGCAAGTGGCTCAGTAGCATAAAAGCAAGGCTCTTCATTTTCATCACCATTTAGAATATTATTAATGATTTAACATCAATTGCTATGTCTTTTAAATGTAATAGTATCTATTAGAAACTTTCTTTAAGCGAGGACCTTTCTCCTCTTTACATCTCATATGTAGAGAGTGCACTGCTTATGGGCTCTGCAGAAAATAGGCATAACTTCTCAGATTTCCTGACTCCTAGCATTCAGCCAATTAAATTAAATCTGCTCTCTCCAATCTCCCTACCATTTTGTACATGAGATCTAACCCACATTTGTGTTTGCAGCTGTCCTCCTCAAGCATCTGTGAAGTGCAGAATCAATTGATAGAGGAGGTTCACAAGCTGAATTTTGTAAAGGAAAACAGCACTGCAATCTTTATTGAGAGAAAATTGAGCTTGGAAAGAAAGAAACCTGTTCCTTCTCCGGTGAGTACCATACATCTGAATTGTGTACGAGGCATCCTCTTTTGATTACTTTTAAAATAAATCCATTTTATGCTACCTAAAGGTCTGGGCTTTGTCTCTTCACCGTGACTCTGAATCAGGTTGTTGGAGTGAAATTTTCATTGACCAGTAACTTCCAAAAATTTTTTTCACTTTTTTGTCACTTTTTTCATGTTAATATTCTGAAAATCCACTTGAAATTACCTCTGATTGCCCTTAGGCCTTTAACCACATGGTAAGGCTAAGGGATATGTAAACTTTAGTAACTTCTTTTGTTAAATACTCTTGTAGTGCATCTTAATCTTCTAATTCAGAAGATTTTTTCCTTGTGCTTATATGTGGTTATGTGTACTGATGCTTACACATATATGCACAAACATACACACCCACAGCAGAAGACACAGAAAATCCATCAGGAAATCTGTGTTCCCAATCTTATCAGATGTTTCTGGAGATTTTAGGAGTCTATTTTATTAGCAAAATAAGGACTTGGGTGCAGGTTTATAGGAGAAGCTGGGGCAGTTGTAGAATTCCTTTTAGGTGTCAGTGAAGGTGCATGTGCTGTTGCCTCTGTGGTATGTTAAGATCCCACTGATGTGCAGCACCCCCTCCCTGCCCTCTAACCAAACCCTGAAATGAATATGTTTCCAGCAGCCAACAGCATCTTGCCTTCATTTAGAGAGGTAATTTCACACAAAAAGCGGCCAGTTTGGATACCACTGATTTTTTTGCCTAATGGCTTATCATGCAAGTTCTTATGTGGTCTTAGCACACCTCAGCCCATTTTTTGGATTATGCTTTTTTTGTGATACTACATAGGAATACAAAGGTCATGGCAATGGAAAAGCAATTAAGCAGGAGACAGTTCACATAGAGAACATCACCTCTTTGAGAGCAAAGGACAGACTAATTAATTAGTGAAATTCTCACATTTCTTCAAAATCTGCCCTTTATTGCTCACCTGTTAATACATAAGTGGGGCAGGTCCTTCCTGTACAGGCAGAGGAGATTTGGTCCCCGTGTAAGTAACTCCTTGGTCTGTGTGTAAAAACACTGGGTCAGTTGCCACATGCAGCACACACAGATTTTTATCTGGAAAAGGCCTCAGCATTACTGAGGATGAGTATTACTTGTTTGTTTCCAGCTGGAGTCCCCACGCCAGACAGAGGAGCACAGGTCCAAGCTGCTGTCCACGTACAGCACTGAGTCGCTGTACCAGGCTAAGCGCAAGTGCAACGCCGCGCAGGAACGCGATATTGACTTGCATGAAGGAGAACTGGTGGCTGTTGTGGAGCAAAAGGACCCCTTTGGAAGCACAAGCAGATGGCTTGTTGACACAGGAAGTAAGTTCTCTGCACAAATATCCCAATAACAGCTTCCCTTAGGGATACTGATTTCATTCTGGCCCCATCTGTTTGCCTCTGTCATACTGGCAGCTGCATAAAACGGTTGGTTTTGAAATTATTTTAGCAGTGTTTATTGCTGTTTATTTATTTTCTGTCTCTTTATTCTGGTTTCTAGTCCTCACAGGGTATGTGTATTCCTCCTTCCTGAGGCCTTACAATCCAGCCAAAGTGCAGAAGGATGTAGCAGAAAATGGCTTTGGTGATGATGACTTCGATGACATCAGCCTCTTTGTCTCTTCACGGCCCCCTACTGACATCAGCACAAGAAGTCCAGGGTACAAGAGGAGTGACAGTAGCTCACCTTTTCACTTCTGTGAAAATCCCACAATTAATGGCACAGGAACTGGTGCTCTTCAGGGTATGGATGATCAACAAGTAAGTATGATACACACTGTGCCTGTCTTCTTGTTGTTCCTATTTAAAATCTAGAATTATACTATTTGTAATTTAAGGGTTTCCTTTTACACTGGAAGAGTGGCACTAATCTGTCAGTGTGACATGGGAATTTGTTATCCTCTGCTCTTAAATAGCTGTGTGGTAGGAAAAGAGAATCAGTTAAACTGTGAATTGCAGTCCTGTGCCACAGAAAACACAGTGTTGCATTATCCCACCCCATGTGTGCCTCAAGGTTCTCCTAGGGAAAAGGAACCTGCAAAATAGCTCAGTTTGGGGGATTTTCCAACTTATTGTTGACAAGAAAGCTGTGATAAGAATGCTGATCAGCAAGGCACAGGAGTGACCCATGAGACACATTTGAGTACAGGAGCTTTAGGAAAGGTGATTCTCTATGAGGAAACCTTGCTGAAAAATTCTTCATCCAATTCATGGCCATTTGGTGTGAGCCGAAAACCTTACCAGTGTTGTAAAGTGATGAGGTCCTGGAGCTTGGTTTGTTCCTCATGCAGAATTCCCCAGATCCTTCAATTTTACTTTTTATTTTGGCCCTGTCTATAAATTGCAAGCCATGTAGTTGAACACTGGTTTGTACATGTTTTCTGTATACAGAACTCCCACTGATACACAGTTACACCGTAACATGTGGCTACATTTTTCAATTCTGATTTTGGTTTATGTGGCTTTCCTTTTTCAGATCTTCTATGCTGTTTATGCATTTGAAGCTAGAAGTGATCATGAACTCAGCCTTCAGGAGTACCAGAGGGTGAGGATACTTCGCTTTTCCGACCTGAGCGGCAACAAGGAATGGTGGCTAGCTGAAGCAAAAGGTCAGAAGGGATATGTACCATCTAATTATCTGGGGAAGATGACATATGCTTAGGAGGGGAAGGGCCTGTTGAGCCAGACTCTCTGAAGCAGACAGAATAATCATCTGTTAGGTTTGCTGCAAGCAAAGCAAGCTCACAAGTGATTGACAGAAGCCATGGTATCCAGCACACAGATGATACTGAGAACCTCCATCCTCCAAAAGCCATCACCTTGTCAAGACCTGAGGGAGGAAACATTTAACAGGAAGACTGATTCTGATTAACATCCTGAAGAGCTTGCTTTTCTATTACCCCATAATTTTCTCTTTTGTCAAAGCATCGTACATCAAGACTCAAACTACAAGTACAAATCACAGATGAAATTACATTTTTCTTCCATGATATTTAGCAAATAATATTCAAGATGAAGAGAATTAGCCTTGAAAAAGGACAAATTCAGTCATCAGGGATACTGTAGGCTGAGTTGTTCCTGAACTGTTATCCCAGTGAACACAGACACATCTTAAAACTTGAGCTTTTTTGATTGTCTGTTTTTATCCTCAGCTGCTTTTGTGAAGAACCCTTTTTCTCAGTGGAGATTACTGAACTGGGAAAAGAAAAAGGGCTTAGTTTTTAAGGAAACATTTCAACTTAAAACATACCAGGTGTGGTAGTACCAGTGACTAGTCCCTGGGAAGAAAGTATGTTTAGTTAAATATGGAAATGCAGGAAGGAAAAGAGGGCACACAAGAAACAGGGACTATGAGATAAAGAAGTTACCATTTTCAAATGAATTACACAACTGCTTCATATGGTAGAAACAGTTTGTAGCAATATGGAAGTGCCCCAGGTTTGAAATCCACATATGTCTCCACACTAACTGCTTTAGTGCAAGATCTGTGTAGTGAAATGAAACCTGTGTTATTAGTCTTGGGAAATTTACTTGTTTAAAAGGAAAAAAAGAAGATAAGTCAAGTGGTGCCTTTCAATGAATATTTAGTACCTCTCTGATTCCTTAAGTCAAGATGCAGGGATCATAATACCTAGTGAATAAGTTTCTTTAGGTTC
Source organism: Eopsaltria australis (assembly GCA_034509425.1). NCBI lineage: Eukaryota > Metazoa > Chordata > Aves > Passeriformes > Petroicidae > Eopsaltria > Eopsaltria australis. The sequence continues at coordinate 79,512 of JAVTVJ010000172.1, read as the reverse complement.
CCTGAGTACAGTGATTCCTAGATCAGGCTGGTGCCCTGCACTTAGGATAGACTGAAAGGTGACAGCAAACAGAAAACACCTCCTTGTGATTCCCATTGGTATCTAAGCGCTCGTCACAAGGCATTTCACCACAGCAATGCCGAGGTCCTCTAGTGATAAGCAAAGACCTTTTTGTGCAAAGCACTGCAAAAAGGAAACAAAAAGGTGATTATGCCTGCAGCAAATGGTGTAATTGAAAGTAAACTCCCATCAGGTATTTTTTGTATTGCATAATTGCTTGTACTGATGACTAAAATGACAACACTGTTAAAATCAAGGGTGAGGGGTGGGTAGTGTTGTAATCAAGGGTATACAGAAATTTTTCTAAAGCTTTTGTCTTAAGTTTCTACTTCCCACAGCTGAAGAGTGGGGTTTGAGGATGAAATGATTCAAAATGTTTAGTGAGATGTAATAGAAAATAACCTGTCAGCAAAGAAATGATGAGACAAGTTAGGGCAGCTGCTACACAATAGTTTCTGCTATGCTAATGAACCTGGTTTCATTTTCTTTAATGCCCTCAATTTTCAGATTATTTTCATGAAAGGGTAGAAAAAGTTATCAGACTTGCTCAGAGACTGAATGCAGTGAATCACAGAGATGAAACCTGAAATTTTTGCTGGATTAAATCATATGACAGAGAAACTTTTAGAGTTCTCAGAGATGGATATCCAGAATCTGGTGTGGGAATCTCTGTGAACTACTGCTATCCAGTGAGCATTATTTTGCCTTCTTGTCCATCACCTCAGGCACTTATATCTTGCTGCCCCCATAGCAAACAAAAAGAGTTCTCAATCCTTTTATGAATGGATTTATCTGCTTTTATGGAGAGCTTCACATTTAGTTAAATGAAGAGAATAAAGTGGAGAGGGAGTATCAGCTTGGAAGAATGGACTGGAAGACTCACCCCTACCCTTTTACTGCTTTGGCTTTTATATTTTGAGATTATGGGGAAGATACACACAAGAAGGTTTTCAGCTCTGTCTTACAATTTAGAATATTTTATTTGGAGATGATCTATACTCTGCAATAGTTGAAACAGTTTTAGAAATGACTGAATTGTACTTAATAGACTTAACACAGTCATGTAAGCACAATGATGAAGTTTTGTATTTCAGACAGTGAAATTAATCAAGGGAAAGAGTCAAGAAAAAGAAAAGATTTCTGAAGTCTTAGCAGTGAGAACTCAGCTTGAGTCACAGGGAGAGCACTGGTTTTGAGTGTTAGATACATTCCCCATGAAAAATCAGACTCTGTGAAGGTGTCTCAAAGCATACTCAAATGCTGCTCTCCAAAGCAGTCACTAGGTATCCTGATCCTGAAGTAACAAGGAATGAAGGATGAAATATACTGGAGTTGACTGCTTAAATTTCATTAATTAAATTTCTGGGGGACTTAGGAACTCCTAGTAGACCAAATGAAATCCCAGTGTATGATTAGGACCCATAATAATTTTTATGTTGTGGGATAATTATATGACTTTATTATATCCTCATAACTTGGGACCCAGTAAAAGTACATAATTAGGTACCCAGGTGAGTTGGCTTACTCCATTTCAGAAATTCAAAGTGTTAGCCATTATTATTTGATATTATGAATATATTGCAAACTTTTTGTTTTGTTCAAAACAGATGAATACAAACAGCAATTGCAGAAAATTAAGAGATGCTCCTTGAATCTAAAGCCTTCCAAATTAAGGAGATTTACAACAATTCATATTAGACATGCTCAGTCACATTTTTCTTAAGACAGTGCTTTAGATACTGGAAACTGAGCAGTGTTAGGGCTCCAGAAATTCATAAGAATATGCAACAGTTTTGCCACTGGATTTTTTTAATGTAGGGAAGGTTACAGTATTCTAAGAGATTTCTTATTCTCATTAATGACAAAACTAATTTATTTTGATTCAAGCAGGGACAGGCTGCAGTTTACTGGATTAATCTTGGTTTTGTTCAAATGTGTGTTTTACTTGAGCTGTTGTGATAATAAATACGTACAAGTACTTCCAAGACTGGGTCCACTCAAACTGAAGTGCTTCTCCATTCAGGGAATATTTTTACGTGTTGCCATTGATAACCTGGAACCCAGAAAATGTCCAAGCCAGTACACAGCAGAGTCCCAGGCTCTGACCTCTGGCACCTCTGGGCTTCACCAGCTTCCCTTTGGCTGGATGGTCTTCAAGCAGGGGTTCAGCTTTTCAATGCAAACACAGATTGAAGAATTATTCCTTCTGATTTTCATCTTTGGAAGCTTCACTGAGTAATTACCTCCTTCAAACACTAAAGTATACTTTTGCTGTCATTTGAAGATAGCTTTTAAAAATGAAGATAGATGAAGTGGACCCACCACCTGCACTAGGAAACACAGCCATGATACTCCTTGCATCCCATAGATCTGTTACTGATAATTCCTATTACAATACTGTTTGTTGAGAAATAGTAAAAAAAAATCTTTTAAATTATTGTAATAATAAAAATCTATTTTTGTAAAGATGTTTCTTGTAATTTATTTTTTTAAACCAGATGTTTTCCAGAAGCGAAGAGCTTTATATGCTGTCCAAGATCTGCCTGCAAAGTTAGCAGAGGAAATAGTTGACTCAGATAAAACACTGCATTTCTAGGATACATCCTAGCTTACTGATCAATACATTAGAACTTTTTAAGCACTATCAAAATAGGAAGCAAGTTTAAAAATACACTTCAAGGTTCCAGATGTCAGCACAGTCCTGTTCTTTCCCTGCTGTTCCTGAGATTGTGACCAGTACTGACTGCTGTGTCCAGCCTGAGATCTGTCATGAGCTGTAGTAGATAAAAGTTTATAAATTTTAGAGCTTTGTGTTAGACCTTTACTTTTAGACCCAGATATCACCAGCATCCCCCCTAGTCCAGCCAGAAGGAGCACTCATGGAACCAGAGTAACCTATCATTTCACATTACTGAGGGTATCAAAATCTGGGCATCTATGAAAATCCATCGTATTAAGTGGAAGTAAAATATTACCACACCAATTTCTAAAGCATTTGAGGAAAGCCAGGTAGCTATTTTTATAGTAAATCATAGAGCAATTTGGTTTGGGGATAGAAAAATCACAGGACTATTTTCCAGTTATTTTTCCTAAATAAGAGGCATGCTTCTGAAAATTCAGACGGGCATTCCTTTTTCCTGCCCTACACTACATTCCTCAACCTGACACACTACTTCAGTCAAACAAGCCTGTAGAACAGACTCCTTTCCTGAAAACACAGTTGTTAATTCCATCCTAACTATAACATCAAAGCAGAAAGCAACTGTTCCCTTCAATCTACTCTGTTTTTCAGCAGTGCCTATCTAACATATTCAAGCTAAACACTCGATTTAAAAGACCTGGTCTATGCTATAAATCCTTTCTGATATAATACTTCAAAGAATCACAATCCTAACTGACATTTTTATACCAACAGAAGAAGACTTTGTATTTCATTTAGGTAGCTGGGAAAGTTACAGTGGAAGAAAGTCTTTTCCTGATGCAAACTGCACCTGTATTGCAGATTTTGCTAATACAGTGCTCTCGACGAGTGCAGCCAGACTTGGCCTTATTAGAGGGAAAAGAGGCATGCACAAAAAGCACAGCATCACTCATTTAATTCTGAAAGGCGGGACCCTACAGTCAATCCATGCCAGAGTTATGGATGTAAAGACATCAGGGCACATTTGAATCAGGTCTCAGGAGTATTCTAAATGGCACTAGCTACCACAATTTAAAAACAAGTATCATTCCTTTTCTGCCAGTGTTCACCCCATTGGTGGTACCTCAAGCAATCTGCACAGTTGAGATGTAAGCTCCTGCACTCTCACAAGCAAAGCTTTATGTATGTTCAGAGGCAAGACAGAGGCAGCGAGCACCTTGAACATTCCTCTGGGAGCAGGTTTTACTACTGGAATGAACACTTCAGTCAGGAGCATTCAGCCACTTAAAGAATCTATCTTCACGCTACTTCTTAGTGTAGGCAAGAGTCTCATGATTAACACTTAGGAAGAAAATATGCCTTCTGTTTGCTAATGGAAACTGCTGCAGTGTCTTTTCCTACAATGCCACCTTAAAAACCCTCTGTGCTGGAATGGAAGAAGGATGGGTTGATCAAAAAGCAGTAGAAGTTCTGGATTCCTCCTCCTCATGCTGTTATTTTTACACAGCCCTGGAAGCTGCAGGCACTACAAAGATAAAACATTTCTCTTTTTACCTTCCACAGGAAATAACAGCTGAAAAAATATGCAAATTTTCCAGGCAGCTGAGGCAATCCTGAGCAAATGAAACTATTCCTTTGGCTGTTTAAGGAACTTTAGCCTAAATCTTAATTGTGGAGAAGGGAAATGAGGTATGGGAAATAGCTGCCACGTATCAAGCTTTACACATACTAACCATACAGGATGGCAAAGCAAAACAGTAGCTTTTACCTACCTATGCCAGTCTGTGTGGTGGGTTGACCACGGACAGATGCCAGGTGCCCATCCCAGCTGCTGTGTCACTCACACCCCTCCTCAGCTGGGTGGGCAGGACAGAAAATAAAGATGGAAGGGTCACAGGTCAAGATACGGGCAGTGAGAGATCACTCACCAATTACCATCATGGGCAAGATTCAGCTTCAGGAAGATTAATGTGACTTATTACTCATCCACTCTGATATGACAAGAAAACAAAACCGGCCATGCAAACCCAATACAGTCCACGATATTTCCATGTTTAGAGGTGCTCCCTTCATCACACAGAAGGAATGGAGGGAAATTGCCATGTGCTGGTAACAGAAAGCAAGACTCAAGGTCATTTTCCAGTGCCCACCTTGAGCCAATTCTTTACTGAACACAACCTGGAGCAGCTGGGATGAAGAGGGGGAGCACAAAATGTGAAGAACAGCTCAGGGGTAAGAGTGGAGAACTGGAGTACCTGGTACTTCTCAAATATGGGATGGTTCTCCACATTTTAAGAAAACTTGAAGACAGTTTTGACTATCTGTTCTTTTTAGTTGAAGTTTCTTACTGTATAAAACCAAAATAGGCCAATTTAGCAAACTGCCAAATCAAAAATCTCCATTTAAATACACTCTTGTTGAGCACCTAAATTTTGAAATTAAAAGAAAATATTTTTCCCCTAACAAGCTTTATAATTTGAGATAATAAACTCTGCACAATACAGACAGCTTTGAACATCTGAAGTATTTTAAGTATTGGAGTATGGGGTGAAAGAAAAGTGGCAATGACTTCCCAGATTAATAATCCTTTTATTATTAACATTTAAGAATGACGGTTTCAGCAAGTCCAATTTATTAGGTATCCACACAAATGTGGGGGTTTTAATATTAAAAAATACCCAACTTTTACAATTTCAAGTTTCAGTGCTTTGAGCTACAAAACCGGGAACATGTAATAATGAATTCCTATAACATATTCAATTCACAGATTTGCAAAGGCAGAAGGACTGATCTCCTGTATAACATCGGGTTTGGGCTTCCCTGATTTAGCCTCTTTCATTCCAGTACCTGGGGGATTTTCTTTACAAAAAACACTGATGCTGCTGTCTCATAGAACAAAACCAACAACATCAGCAAGCAGCCAGACTACTTCTTGAGCTTCTTTTGAGCAGCCTTCTTCTTGACCATCTGCAGCCGTTTCATGGCATTGAGCTGGGATTCCTGCGAGGTTGGGCCCTTGAGGGATGCGGGCTGGTTGCCGCTGTCGGCCGCGGCTTTGCCGGCGCTGCCCGCGCTGTTCCCCGCGGCGCCGCTGCCGCCGTTGCCGCCGCCCGGGCTGCCGGTGCCGGGGGCGGCGCTGCTGGGGCTGGGCAGCCCCGCCTTGCTCACGTTGTCGCTGCTCACCGAGCGACTCAGCGTCGTCTTCCCCAGGGTGAGCGGCGGGGGAGGCTTCAGCTGAACGGGGTTGGTGTTGTTGTTGGCAGAAGCTATTTTCGCCCCCAGTCCCGTTTTGGAAGTCGCCAGCCCCGACAAACCCACGGGTTTCTGGTTATTTGAAGAAGCTGCGGGTTTCCCGCTGGCACTCTGTGCTGTGGATCCCAGTTTGGCAGTTGATGGGTTGGCAGAGGAAGTTTTGGCTGCAAAAGCAGCCCATCCCGTAAGGCCACTCGTTGCTGAAGAGGAAACGCTCGTACTGGCAGAGTTCCCCGAAACTGCTGCTGAGGTCTAAAATAAATAAGCATTCTTATTATAGCAGCAACTATTTGTGTAGCTCATCACAGCAGGAATACACTGAGCCTCTCTTTCAGTTCTTTCCCCAGGAACACCCAGTGGACAGTATTTCATCACTGGTCATCACAGCTGAAATGTACTAACAAGAGCAGGAAATGATGCCAAGTGCAGCCAACTTTTAATCTCCCAGGCACATAGAACAAGTAACACCTTTTCTCCCCTTTCTTCTGTACACTTAGCACAGCACTGTCATCCCTCCACACAGCACTGTCATCCCTCCATAAACAACAAAAGCCCAAATTTGTAAACTATAAAAGGTGGTGGCTGGCCTGCTTTTTTATTTGTTTACTCTTGTTACCAGGTGTCACTTTTTAACAAGCTGACAGATGGTCAGACAAAAATCAGACACTGAGCAATTCAGTATTGCATTTATTATGGTCTTATTGTCAAACTAGCAGTATTTATACTGTTTCCTTTCTTCTTGGTTCTTAGCAGCTTGTTCCATAGACAGAAATTAAAAAAAAAAGTCACTAGACTTTTATCCTGTAGTCTTTTCCCATTCAAGTACTGCAAAAGACAAACTTTCTGCAAACATGGGTTGCCTTGCCTGCAAAGCACTGTGCTACCCACACTTACTGAGTTCCCACACCTTAAACCCTATCATCCCCAGGCTTCACGTGAGGATGATATGTTGATTTAAATCAGAGTTACTCCAAATGGCAGAGTCAAAATGAGAACTAAACCTCTCTATTCAAGTAATACTCCTTTTACAGTAAATCCAGACAGCTTCTAAGCAGTAAAGATGATGGAAGAAATCGGGCCCCAGGTCTTACAATGTGTTTAGGCACATAAATAACTCTGCTGAGGTAAAAAAAGTAATTAAAAAATATAAGAGCTAGAGCAATGCCCACCCTATTATTCATGATGGTTTGCATCCAGGCAGAGCAATGGCAAAGATAACTTTGAGCACACAAATAATTGCTTTGATTTTGAGTTAAAGCTGTGTTTTCCTAAAAAAGGGACATGCTTTATTAGACTACTCTGTTATTTATTACACTGTTTCTGGTTTACCACCTTTGACCAACTTCTGACAATATTTTAACTTGGAAAAACAGAAACATGAGGCAACACAGAATCATAGAAGAGAATCACAGAATGGTTTGGGTTGGAAGGGACCTTAAAGATCATCTTGTTCCAGCTCTCCTACCATGGGCAGGGATGCCACCCATTAGATCTGATTATATATGAGAAGTTCCTAAATTAAATCTCAGAGTCAGCAACACTTTCCCTACAACAGAATCACAGAACCCTCTAGGCTAGAAAAGACCTTCAAGATCATTGAATCCAAGTGTAAACGCAGCACTGTCAAGGCCACTGTTACCATGAGGAGAAGCCTTGCAAGTGTCAAAATATTTGTAAGTTACTTGACTAGAGAGAGCAAATAACACATTTTATACAATTTATAGAATAATAGAATGGTTCAGATTGTGGAAAGGACTTGAAATATCATCTAGTTCCAAGCTCTCTACCACGGACATGGACACCTTCCACTAGACCAGGCTGCTCAGAGCCCCACCCGGCCTGGTGAACACTTCCAGGGATGGGGCATCCACATGTGAAGTGGGTTTTTTTTCCCCCCACTCTTTCAGTGTTTATGCAAACCCACTATGCTATGGTACTACTCAGTCCACATGGTGTGGCACACTATTTTCACTTCACGGTTCTTGCATGAAAAGATTGATCTAACTGAAAAAAACCCTGTTATCTGTGCAGTGAAACCATCTCTTCCTTTGGTAAATTCAAACTACATTACCTTGACTTCTGTTCTCTTGAATGCCAGAAAAGCTGGTGGGGTCTCAGGTTTTAACTTGATTTCTGGTTTCTTGACCAATGGATCCTTCAAAGCTGGTGCAACTGAAACCACTGCAGGAGCTGGTTTTTGAGGTGGTTTTTGTGTCTTCTGAGCCTGTGTAAGTGGTAGGAAAAAAACATCCTGAATTAGTTACAGGCCATATAACATAGACTGTTTTGACTGTTAAAAAAAAGCATGAGCATTTTAAGATTGCAATCTAGCCTTTACAATTTCAGGTTTAATGGTCCCTGAGAAATGAGGCAATAGGGGATGTGGAGATAGTGTTGGGTACGGTACTGGGGACAGAGTCCAGCCAAAAAGCATCCTGAATAGAACTTGCTATTTCAGCGTGGAAAGAGTGGCAGTGCTGATGCTCAGAGAACAGGAAAGCACTGGGCCTTTACAGGAATAAGGCAAAGACAAGTGAACTTGCAGAAGACAAGGACATAGTCCAGCAGTACTGGGATGTAAGCTGCAAGAGCCTGCTAAGAAGTGGTAGGCAAAATGGCAGAATTCATGCCAAAACAAAAAAAGGAAAGGTCATATTGAAGGCAACTGCTCAATGGCTAAATTGGCTACCCTGTGCAGGAACTGACCTCAAGCAAACGCTCCTCTGAGTTCAAAGGCCTGGTGATCATCAGAATAATCACATATTTCAGGCAATGTTGGCACATCCTAGGCCAGGATCTTACTTTGCCTTCTTTCTTTGTTTCTTAGTAGAGCCATTTCAACAGATAACACTTGCTACGTTATCACAGAACAGTTTCAAAACACATTTTCTGCTGCATAAAAGGGTGTGATTTTAAAACATCAGAACTGAAGTCACTAATGTTGCATGCACCCAAAGGTGCTGTCTTATCTTTCTTTCTTTCTCATAATGAGATGAGTGAGATTCTGGCAGGATCCTGTTCAGTCAAGCAGATAAAGCAAAATAAAGGCTGTTGGCTTGTTGTTCTTTTTTTTTTAATAACTGGAATGTGCTACCCTCAGCTTATTTTTGACTATGAGAACATTTAAGACTTAAGATCTGGACTGAAATTTGCAGTCTTGTTCTACAGGAAAAGAACCATTCATATCCAAAGCTGAGAAGAAAACTTAAACTACAGGGCTATCAGTAAAAGCTGAGTATCCCTTGAAAAAAAAAAAGGTTTTAACTGCTGCTTGCCAAGTAGGAAATAATCTTATTTCACTCTTCTTCACTCACCTTCTGATTTTTAAAAAGCTTTAAGAAGTGCATTACAGAATACTCTTTGAGATGCTACATTAAAAACCACAGCTGCAGCAAGGGAAGCACTGCTGACGAAAATGGTTCTCCAACATGCTTCCTAAGACTTGTCTAACCCAGGAAATACTCTCACACAGTAGAAATAGCCTGCTGTATTCAAATAGTGCTCACACGAGACAAAAAACTGACTCCTACCATTCTCTTCATCTGCCTGGTACAGCGGGCACAATACCAGACAAGTCGAGGATCATTCACTTCCTTGTCTGTCACCTGAGGTTTATGGCAATCCTGGTGGTAGAGATTATGGCACTCCTGACACTCCACTAGCTGATTCACAAAAGTAACTGTCATCTGCCTGCAGAGCAAATAGTTAAGAACAGATTATGGGAGAAAGCACTTACAGGATTATCCAATTGTTGAAAATTTTGCAAGGCTTAAGATAAAAAATAAAAATATTTTTCCTTTCACATATATTTTCTACCTGTGGCAAATAAAGTGTAATCCTTTTCTTCCTGTATCACACTAACTAATATTTTAGAAATTTGTTATTTTGTAAAGGTAATTACTTTCAAGAAATTTGAAGACTTCCATTCTATTAAACATGTGTATATGACAGTCTTGATGTCCCTGTTTGATTTTTAGATTAGAAATACAAGTCTTGCCCACTTGGGTTCACCTGGGCATTTTATGGATACGTCACAGCATGCCAATTATGACTTCCTCATTATATTAGCATATGAAGGCCTAGTCTCCATTTGGGTAATTTTGCTGTCAGCTGCAGAGCAAGACAGTTCAAGAACAAATAATTTCTCAATGACAAGCATGTAGGAGTGCTTTCTGCTGCAGGATTTAAAAGCATCATCACCCAAGCTCTATGCTGCTTTGAAGATGTTTTATTAGCCATCCCTTCGGTCCCTACCACATAAACAGACACGTGGAATTTGAGATAATACCAGAATCAGGGAGAGATGGAATGGAAAGGATTAATTGTGCAGTCCTGCCTTGAAGCAAACATGCAAGCTCGTGATGAGGGCTTCATTTTGCGTGGGCCTTGCTGAAAGTAATCGCGCTGTATAAATGACACATTAGTGATATACACATGGCTGGGAGTCTGCCTGTGAATTACCCAAATACCATTTTCCTAACGATTCCTTCTTTCAGATGACAAATCAAGCTATTTAATTGCTAAGCTGCTTTTGCTCATATCCCTGAGGAGCAGGTAGCCAGGTAACCATGGAAACTCTATTTGTAGATACATGGGGAAAGGTAATCCCTTATTTCTTCATATGACAGAAAAACAAAGTCTGAAGGTATTGTCCATATAAGTACTGGAACATTTTCTAAGAATGATTTCTCTTTTAAACAGGCTATTTAAAAACAGACGGAGAAACCTTTCTGAAATTCTAGGGTCCATTATTTTACATGCAGGATACTTAAAAGACATTTTGTTTGTTATTTACTCCTAAATAAATTGGATCAGAACAAATAGTCTCAGGAGGGAGACTCACCCTATTTTAAAATTAAAAAAACCAATTTCCAACTGATTAAAAACCCATGAACTCTTCATGCTCAGAAACAAGTTAAACCACTTACTTTTAAATTATAGGATAACTAAGAAACAAACCTAATGATTTTTTACCTTCAAAAAACAAACAAACAAACAAGTATTAATAGAAAATCAGGTTGATATTTCCAAACCAGTCTTACAAAATATTGTTTTGGGAGGAAAACTTCACTATCATCTACAAACTGCATGCAGGATTTCCTCTCTGTACAACTGAGGAGCCACCATAACTGCTGAGTTGCCCCGTTTTTCCAAGGCCTACAGGTACTGGAGAGGATGAAGTTATTTTAATACTGCCCCCTCCTTATGCCTTAGCATAAAAGAACAACTAACTTGATATAAAAAACAAGAAGAAAAACACCACAGGCATCAACTTTAATTACTCCTAATCACTATGAAAATACATTTGACACTTGGCAAATCTTTAAGAAATATTTCATGCCTCTGCTTTAGTTCTGACATCTACAAAAAGGAATAGTTAATATTCAAATGCACTTTTTGCATTTGTGAACACACAGCTGGGTTCTTGCTAGCTTGTCTTCTTAAGCAATATAAATATAAACTCTTTTGCTATGAACTCCACCTACTCTGCAATTTGACATGATTTCATTCAAAATTGTTTGAACAACTGAGTTATTAAAAGATGTAATTTTTAAAATGTACAGGGATGTTATTATTTTGGCTCAAGATACTACCCCAAAAAGGGTGCACATTTTGAAAGCGAGCAATAAATAGAGAAATACTGTCTGACCAATGTGCTGGATTCAGAACTTTGAAGCACAAGCCCTCTGAAAAACATCCCGTCCAGTGTGAGCTGGAGACAGAGAACCACGTGACATCAATTTCAGCAGGTTCCATGTAAAATGAAAACAATCCAGAGTACTGGGGAGAGTGTTGCCACTCTCTCTCTACTGAGTTGTTCCTTCCTCTGCAGTGCTTCTCCCTCTGTTATATTTTAGTTAGCCAGGGTAGACTTATCTTTTGCAAGAACACTCGAGTTGGTGACCACAAATAGGTAGAAGCAATGCCTTCAGCAGCCAGATTAAACCTGGATTGTGGAACAGCTACTGGGACCACAGATCTGGCCTGTGCTTTTCAAAGTCTTGGTTACACCGGGCACAGGAATTGCATTTTCTTTCTTTAGTTTCTTTACTTTGTAGGCATTTCTCATTATGCCTGTACGTGTTTTTCTTTCTCAAGGAAGAAACAGAATTAATCATCCACAGCAGGTCAAGACTGTCTGAACAAAACTTTGTTATCCCCTCCTGCCAAGTAAGGTAATACCTTACTATTTTTAGTAGCATTTTAACACCACTGAATGGGGCTTTGCCTTTTTTAGGAGACAGCAAAAATGGAATTTGCGGGAAAAAAAGGTATTTAAATACTTCTTCCTTTTTCAATGTCTGTAACAAGAAACTAAATATTTGAGCTAACACATGGGAATAACAAAATCCCATCAGTCCCCAACTGGTATAATCAGCTGTAAATACAGCTATTTATCCTCTATGCACTGGCAACACCTCCCTATCTGCACAACAGGAACCATGGAAATGATGGAAGAACAAAGTTACAAAGCACCTTTTCCCAACTGACTCCAGCTGACTTAAAATACACGCTGCTGCCAAAAGGCCTGTCCCACCCTCTTCTCTGTCCTGGCTCTGCACTCCTGCATCCACACATGTGCCAGCGTAAGCATTTACTCTTACTGAGCTGACTGAAACCCAAACCTACTGAAAAACCCCATGTGGAGAGCTGATCCAGGGGCTGATTCAGCTGATCACAAACTGTACTGGCAATACACCCCCTAAACAGTCCAGGGAAGGAGGTACAATTGGGAGCCAAACTGTTCCTTTTGGCAGCAGTGGGGGCCTAACAAGGATATAAATGATCTGTGAAACACAATCTTGATGTGAGTGATTTGATCCTAGGGTACTTATCCAGAAGTATTTTATACATCTGTTAACACTAAATGTACTGCTAGTACCATGTTAGTAAAATCCAGTTTTAGAGCCCTTACTGGAACGTAAAAACAACCTGTCTTCACTGCAAGATATATTTGCTGATAAAACATGGCTATGTGTAAACTCATGTCAAATGATTAGGAAAAGAAGAGCAACACATACAGATCTCATATTAATGCCACTTAAAAGTGCTTTTAAATGAAAACTGATTATTAAAAAATGCTTATCACTAGCCATTAATATTTTGTTTTCCAATAATTACAAACCAATATTTGTCATGATAAATTTTGCATCATATCTAGTTTTATTTTTCACTTGCCCTTTCCTGCAGAAGAAAAGCTGGTTCACTCTCTAAAGGTTCCATTTTCAAGAAATAATTCTTATTCATGAAGAAGGCTTAAATGTATTATCAGTTTTTGGTATGTGCTTAAGTGATTTCTGGAATAAAAACTATGAGAAGCATTAGCTCAATGGTACACAACTAAAAAAAAGGTAACTACACCTAGCTGCAATGAAGCAACATTGACTTACCTGCAAACAACACAGGCTAATCCCATTTCCATGGCAAAGTCATCAGCACTGGTTTCCTCAAAGCTAGATAAATCAGGCATAGATAAATCCTTGCTTGTCTGAACCGTAATGGGAGAGGAACGAGCCTCCTGCTTCTCTACTCTGGGCTTCTTTGGTGCATCAGCTCCTTCAGCAGGATCCCCTTTCGTCTATTAAACACATACACAGAGAATGTAAACATGCAAAAAGCTAACAGATTATTAAAATGAGTTCAAATGGAACAGTTAGATTAGCAGTATGTGAAGGTGCACTGTACACAGCATACATACAACGTATTTTCTTTAATTACGTATTTTCTTAAAAATATTTATGAACTAGAAGCTCAAGCCTCCTTTTTGTACTTCACCTCAAAATCCTTGAAAAACCTTTGGGAATACCACATTTCAACTTGCTATATTTTAGTAATCTCTTATGAGATCACCTCCTATGATTTAAAACAGAGAATGGTTTGGAAGGAATCCCTTAAGTCCAACCTCCCCACAATGAGCAGGGAAAACAATCACAGAATAATTACAAGACGAGATTTATTAGATTGCCTAAATGGCAACATGACTGAATAATGTAGCCCACAGACTAGGTACCACAAAATGAGTTGAAAAGGCGAGCTTTTGTCTAAAACATCTTTAAGTTTATTAAGCAAGTTATTCCATTAGAGAATTGAAATAACTTACTTTATCTGCAGATCTCTTTTCTGTTTCTTTTTTCACCTTTTCTGATGTAGTGGGCTTGCCATTGTTGTTGCCAGAAGGCAAACTGGATGAAGCTTTAGGCTCTTGCTTAATGGGTTTGGTGACAGACACTTTTGGTTGCTCTACTTCCTGAAAACAGAAACAAAAATTGAAGCCAAATTCTGCAATTGAGTTCCTACCTAATTTGCAATTAGTGAGATAATAGGACAGGCAAATATGCCATGCAACACTCATCACCTACATATACACTTAAAAAAATTATTAAAATATTTTCATATCACATCAAAAAATTAGTGTTTAAATTGCAGACAATTAATAAAATCTTTCCTTACCACTCACCTTTCCGAGGAAAAGGTGCTCCTTTTCCAAAGACAGATCCTCTTTGGAACATTAATTAAAAAGGAGACATTTCTGCTTTCAAAATTCAAGCAGATAATGAACATGAATTTTCAGATAGTTCTGAGGACAAAATTCAATATAAGCTAAAAACATAAGCTGACATCTGATGCAACCAGACATCAATACTTCAATCCTTCATGAAGAGAAATATTGACCTCCTTTTAATCTCAGTCCAGATTCGTCTACCAGATTAATAAATTTAGATCTCAACAGAAATCAATGGTTCTCATTAATGACACATCAGTGTCAGCAAAGGACAATAACCAGAGAGCCTGTAAGTGAGTGATCAATCACACTGATGGGCATGAGCAAAGCACCCCCTCCCAATTGGTAAGATGGGAGCAATTCTCTGCTGTACACTGGGACAGGTCCTAAGGCCTGAGCTTCAGCCCTTCAAAGTTTGTTGACTTAACTGTGGTAATCCTGTGCTCCCTACTCTCTTCTTGGATTTCATGGTCAACCACAAATTAACCCTGCAGCCTGTGAATGCAAGGAAAAGGAATTCTTTTACTTTTTTCATTTCTGACCTTTGCAGTCCTGCTGATACTGGATATATACTGAAAAAGAGGAGAACAAAAGATTTCTTCCTCTGGCCTGAGCCTCAGTCTCACCTGAGGGCAGGTGACTGCCAGCCAAGCTGTTATCAGAACTGGCTTCCCAAACCTCTTTGCACTGTTACTCTGCTCCCTGCTTCCTCTTTAAACCACACATCACTTCTTTGAGCTCTGACACAGAGGGCACCTGAGAGTTTTGAGACCTGTGTTAGGTTTCAGGGAGTTAACAAGAATAACAGAAAGGAGCCAGACCACACAGTAAAGCACGCTCTATGCTGAGCAGTACTAGTGCCTTTTAGTTATTTGGAGCCACATAGAAATGAATTATTACAAAAGTATCAGCATACAGACCATCACTAGAACACACCAGGCTGACTTGCAGGCATCCTAGGGGAGAACAAGATCTCATTATCCATATGGCAATACAGATCAGCATGAAGATGACCCAGCTTAGCTATTTCCATACGTTCATCTCAGAGTCAAATATTCTCTCTAGCAGGTGTTCAGTGATTTTCAGTAGATGAAAAATAATGTTTATCCATCGGACAGCAATGGTTTCAGCCTGAAAATAATTTCTGCTTTGAACCATATTTGTTTCTCATATGACTTCAACAGAATTTCATGGAAATAGGTAACAGCTTTATTGGTAAATAGCTTATTTAGTTTCTTATTTATCTGTGGCAAAGCTAATTTCTATTTTAAAGGCCTTTTAACTGTGAAATGTAACTGCAGAAATACCTAAGGGTGCACCTTACACAGCATATCTGATATAATGTTGAATATCTCTTCCAAAATATTAACAAGGTAAAGAGATTTTTTTTTTACCAACAAGGTAAAGAGATTTTTTGCCCATTAACTTCCATTAATTGAATGGATTATGTTGTATGGAAAGGGGAATGATGAACACTCCATAATTATGTTTTCTTTTTCCTCAACTTCTGATTCTGTTTTAACTTTTCAGCTGTAAAAGAGGAACCAGGAGCAGCAGGAGCTTTATTAAGGCACACAAAAAGGAGCCATGCTCCCCAACACCAGTACCTTCTGAGAGGGACGGTAGCTCGAGTCAGTTCCTCTGGCCAACGACTCGTCAAGAAGTGCTTTCAGCTTTTCAGCAGAGTCTTTACTCTTGGAGTGCAAAAAGCCCAGGGCTTTCAGAAAAATGGGGTCCAGCTCCAAGTTCACTGTAGCAGCCATAGTTGTGTCTTCATCATGAATTTAAAGAAAAGAAAACCAATGACAACTTTATTCATACGGAGCATAATTCAAACAGCCTGTGACTAACAGAAAATTTCTTTTCTTTTTAAAATGAAATTATATTAAACCACAGCCAGGATTAAATGTGAATTAATTATCATTAGAAGATGACCGTGAACTTCAGTGCTGCAGAACTTTGAATATGACTGGACATCTGAAATGTCAAATTCATTCTTTGACACATATGATATTCAGAAACTAAACTCATCATATTTATGTAAATGAAAAATATTTCATATTCTTGATATTTCATACATAAAAAATACTGAAAAGTATGCAAAATAAATATTAACTTCAAGAAAAGCAATTACCATCCTTCTTAACACGTTTTGCACATACAGTGATTCCTAACTCATTGCTTATTTAAGAGTAACTAGGAAAAATCTTTCCTGTAGAAAACTTAACTCTTAAAACTTCTGAAAAGAATAGCTCATTGATGCCTGAGGGATTTTTTCTGCTTTTTCTCCTGAATATGTCATACCCTGTTCCCTATATTCACAAGTATTAGCATGCATACTTGTGATGCTTTAGGTGATAGTTTAGCCTGGTTTCATGGTGTTTAGGAGGCCGGTAGACTAAACACCCCTGAAACCACGTAGAGCTAGAGACCAAACACCCTGTTTTTGTGGGCCCTCAAGGTCTCCTAGTAGGATAGATTTTGTAAACTAGAAGTTAGCCCACCCAGGCCCCTTATTGGGCCCTCTGGTTACATATGCTAATGTGTAGAGTCTTTAATTGTATACTGGACTGGGGGGAAGGGGCTTTTGCAGCGTGTTCTACCTGGACGGCAGAAGCCATCGAACGGGATCCTATTAAAATATCGAGGTAAACAACCCCCAACCCTTTCACTGTGTCTGAGCCTTTATTTCCTGAGACCAGAAAAAGGCATCATCATTGTAGCACATAAGATATAAACAGCTAATGTTTTATTATATATTTATAAAATACCTGAAAAATACATTTTTAATTTAGCTGAAGCAATGAAAAAATTTATAACTCAGATTGTGACATCCACGTACTCATGTGACAGTCTAAGGTTAATGTCAGATAATGACCATCCAGAGCTGCGAGATGCCACAGTGTCCATGTAAATGGAATAAACAGAGGAAAAGGTTACAAAGACTTTAAAAAACTGTTTGCCTCATAGCAATACATTCCTGCACTCTGGAGCACTCTGTAGTAATTTCCTTAAAAAAACTCATAGGAACTGCATTTACATCAGAAATTGTTGCTACAAAGACAGATACCTAACTTAAATCAGTAAATAACAATTAATAATTTAAAAAATAACATGGGAAGTTTTAAAAACATATGAGAACTGTTATTGTTAACAATCCCTTTAAATCTCATTTAAAACACATCAGGATGTTTGTGGGTTTGGGTTTTTTCCTACAATAATCTAGAAGACATTCTTGAAAAGCCTTTCATCAATTCTGCTCAAAAGCACTGTCTGGACAGCTTTTTCAGTTGAAGCTTCCAAGGTTTTGTCTGATGAATTCCTTTTGATATTCATGGCAGTGAACTTTTACCTCTCTGGCCAAAACACCAGCACTGGCAGGCTGCTCCCTCAACACTTGCCTAGAAGTCCCCAGGAGCCTTTATCTCATGCTGAGCTTTCACGAGACACCAGAGAATCGCTTGACTGAGATCATCAAGGAGTTCAATGTACAGAACTTCACAGGGATTTTATCAATGGACCCAGCAGAGAGTTAAGAAACCTCTTCAAGAGCCTTCTCCTCTCTTCCTTAATCTTTGCTACTTGACAAAGCATTTCTGGTGGCCACAGAACTTCTGCCAGAAGTGCTGCACACCAGCTACTTGCTGGTATCACTGATCAAGCACAGAGCGCAGCGCAAGCCCCGTCCCGGCAATTCCGTCTCTCTGATGATTACAGAAAGTGAATTCACAGAGCACAGAAAGCACATACCCTCTTTTCTCTATGCATCTACCTCTGATAAATGTTCAGGCTGCTCTTGAGATCCGTGGGTAAGTTATGTCCTGCATTTCTTTGTTCTGTGAACAAGCCTTTCCATGTGTCAGTACCACACACTCTTAAACCAGGACTCTGCTAAACCCTCTGTTGAACGAAAACGGTAGCATCGAAACACTAATTCCAGAAATTTTGTACAACTCCCTGTTAAAAAAAATCCTTTAAGTTTTCTGAGGGAGAGAGGAATTCTACTAGGAATATACACTTGTGTAAATGAGAAACAGGCAGCCTCAACAGCCATTCACAGTCATTCTCTTATATTTAGTGAACAAATGTAAACATAATTCAATTTTCATCTCTCTGAAGGTAACACTTCCCACATTTGTTTCTTTGTTTCTAGCTTTAGGTTTTTAAGGACATATATTGAAAGGAACTGTTAAACCCCAAATTTCAGAAGAGTTCTCCGTATTTATTTTTTTATTTGCTACGTAATTGCAGCAATTCTTTTTCTGTTCTTGAGGACAATGATTATGGCCCAGGCTACTACAGTTACGACTAACATATCACAAGAAATTTCTCATGAAAAGAGAGGAAAGTGGGCATAGTAAACAGTCCAAATATGCTCAGTTTAGGTATGTATTTTTAAATTTAAAAAATCTATTAGTGAGTTAGGGAAGGGAAGTATTTTCAATGGAAAGACAAACACATCAATAACTGAAAAACAGCATCATCTCAAAAAAGCAAATTGATAGTTATGTGCCCCTTACGGGACCATAATAACACAGCTGTCAAACAGGCTAATACCAATAACTGTCCTGGTCCAAAAGGCTAATTATTGCTCCTGGTAGTGGTCCTTTCCAGATGTTTGCAGATCAAACCATTTATAAGTATCAAACAGTGGTTTGACACTTATAAATCTAAGATCCAATTACATTCATTCATGTTTTCGTTCACAAACTGCTCCTCTGGCAGCTCAGCAATGTGACAGACTTGAGACAAGGACAGCAGAGTGTTTCAATGATGGTGCCATGGGCTATTCTGCAAGACGGACTTCCTTGACTTTCTTCTTGAAGTGGAATCTTTGTACAGGAAATAATTCAAATGCTGTTAAGGGAAAGAGTGAGTATGACACTGTCTTTTCTGTAGCAGATTGATAATGCAGCTGTGAGATCAGAGGGCTGTGTTAAAACCCTTGAGCCCTGAGCAGAACTGGTTTTGCACAAAGGAAGAACACCCCCTTGCAACCCAGCATTCATCCATGAGCCTAACCCTAAAAGCACCTTCCTCAACTTAGGTCTCTGTTACCTGCCAAGGTGGACTATTCTAAGTTCTTTATATCCATAGGGAGACATGGATGTTAATCAGTGTGGGTGTTATACTTAAAACATCCAAGAAGTTTTGGATTCTTAAATTTCTTGAGTATACTACTGTCTTCTACCAAATATAATCAACCTTAACTGTGCACTCTACAGAATATGTGGTCTTCCAATTTAAGATTTATTAGATTTATAGGGTGTAGGAGCCCTCTTCTTATTTTCATTCATTTGCCATCTACTATTTTGCGTGCCTACCCATGTATGATCTTATTCATCACGACTTGCACCTAAATGGATCTGCTTGCATTACATTTCCAGATATGGTCATATTTTCATCCATCTGTTTCTGAATTCCTATTCCTATTATTTTCTGAGGCAGGTGTCCTACTAAAGATGTTTTTTTAAGAATGTACGCATCTTCTATTTATACTGCAACGCTATTAGCAAACCCATTCTTTTATAGACTCATCAATATTTTTATTTTTTACTACTGCTGATGATTAAAAGGCCTTTCACTCACATGTCCCTTTCAGCTGCCTCCAAGATCTCTAGCAGTTCCCTTGAAACAGTCACATCAATCAACAGCTTATAATTCCTTCCAACACACCCACTGCACTGTTTTTCACTTACTACCATAAAATCAATTCACTTTTCCCATCCCTTTGGATCCTTTTGCTCCTCAGAATTTACCCTCTTCCTGACTATATCTATTAACAGTGACAGTGACAGATTTTGCTTATTTACGAATAAATTACTCCTTCAGGTCACTTTCAGATCTAATGAAAGTCTTAAGAAAGTAGATGAAGGAAAATCTTAAAAGCAGGAAAAAATGAACTTCTATTTTCAGTTTCTGCTATAGTATCTTAATCAGCACTTGATTTATGACAGCAAAATTTCTCAGCTACTTTCCACAAGGGACATTTCAAAAGTCACACACTTCAGTAGTCAGGATAACTGTATTAATGAGAACAATTGTATTAATCTGTTCTAATTTCTTTGTCATCTTCTACAAAGAAACTTCTAAGACATGTGTAAGATCTCCTGTTATGGACAGTCACTAGTACTGGCATCCTTAATTTTACATTCTATTCTACAACGGATTTTATAATGTACTTTTAAATTAGTATTCCAATCAATATCACTGTAACCAGTTTATCCAAAATTTTTAAGATTACATTATTGCCCTATATTTGTTGTTTTCTCCACAGAAACAGTGAATTATTTAAGAATCACAGAATCACTCCTTGTGGAAGGGACCCCACATAGTCACCCTGTGCAACCTCCTGTTCAATGCAAAATCAACACTGAATTCAGGCCAACTTGCCCAGGACTTTTCCAGTTGCATCCTGAAAATCTCCAAAGACAGGAATACAAAAATCCTTCTGGACAACCTGTCCCAATGCCTCACTGTCCTCATTTCCTGGCTTTGAATTGGAGGCTCTAACTTGTGCTGTCTCTCATTCCCGCACTGTGCATCTGAGTACGAAGACTGGCTCTATGTTTCCAATAATATCCTCAGGTAAATTAAAGCTTCCACTGAAACCCCCTAAGCCCACTGCAGATGGCATCCAACACTCCCTCCATCTTCAGATCTAGCTATTTTGTCACAGAGGACAAGCTAATTGATCAGGCATGATTTATCCTTGGTAGATCTGGCTCTTCCCAGCCTCAGTCTGTTCCT
The DNA here is from genome assembly GCA_034509425.1 of Eopsaltria australis. Lineage (NCBI taxonomy): Eukaryota > Metazoa > Chordata > Aves > Passeriformes > Petroicidae > Eopsaltria > Eopsaltria australis. The sequence goes on along the minus strand of JAVTVJ010000172.1, from coordinate 58,306 downwards.
TCTTATACCTACAAATGGCTTCCTCCAAGGTCCTTCCACAGGAGGAAGGAATGAGGTTGACCAGTCTGTAACTCCCTTGCTTGTCCTTCTTGACATTTATGAAGATGAGCATAAGATTTGCCTTTCTCATCTTTGGGATCTCCCCAACCTCATGGCCTTTAAAAGATGACAGACAGCAGCTGTGTGAAGACCCTGTCAGCTGTTGGCACCCTTGAACACAGTTTGCCTGGGCCAATGGAATTCCCAGGGAAACAATCCTGCTTCAATCCTCTTCCACAACTTGTAGCTCCCCCTCTCCTTGAACTCTGCCTCGTGGTGAAAGGCCATAGAGACCTTACAAGCCAAGCCTGTGGCAAAGAAGACATCAACTACTTGACCCTTCTCTGTGTCTGCTGTCACTAACACACCTGTCCCACGCAGCAGCGGTACCATATTTTCCTTGTGAAATCTTTTCCTGATAAATGGCGCGATCCTTGTGGGTACCTTTCAGCTCAGCATATTCCGTGACAATTGTACCCGCACGACTGAGATTTGCTAAGTCCTGCTACCACTGAGTTTCAATATTCTACAGAAAATGGACCTGAAGACGCTGTCTCAACACCTTACTGCTTGCTGGCTTAAGCCGCTGGTAAATCGAGTGCACCTCCCCTAGTGTTTCCACCTTTGCCTTATTTAATGGTTAGTGAAACTTAGCAAGCATACAGATTCCTGGGTATCATCACCCTGGTAATTTCTCAGGGAGAGAAGCAAAGTTTAGTTAAAACCAAATTTCTGAAAGGGATACGCCAAAGCCACGACGTGACCCTCTGCAACCTAGTTGCTGCAAATTTCTCCTCGGCATTTCTTTTTACGAACAAAGGAAAGGCCCCTCATCTGAAAGCAACACTTTAAAACGCCGAAAATAATAAAATGCCACCCTCCTACAGCCATCAGCGGCCCGCACGGAGCTCCTCAGGCCGCGGCTCCGGGCGTGCCCGGGAGGGGCCGTGTCCCACCGGGACAGCGCGGCCGCCGCTCCCTCCGGCCCCCGGCACCGCACGGGACCCAAAGCCCACCCGGCTCCGAGGGTAAGAGCGGCCAAGTGCGCCCGAGGGCTCCGCTCTCCCTCCCTCCTGCCAAACACCCTACCTCTCCCACCCAAACTTACCCTGTCTGTCCTCTCCCAACCCTTTTTTCTCGTCCCAATCCCCTCCTCCCGCTCCCAAACCTACCTTCCTCCCTCCTCTCAAACTCCATTTTTCTCTTCCCTAGACCCCTCTTCCCTCTCCCAGTCTCCCTGGTCCTCCCCTCTCCCAAACCCCCTTTGCCTCCTCCTAAACTCATCTTCCTCCCCCCTCCTTCCTCTCCTCTTTCCCTCCCAACCCCCAAATTCCCTCTTCCTGTTGCCAAACCCCGTCTTCCCTCTCTCAGCTCCCCTCTCCCTTCCTCCTCCCAGTCGCCCTCTCCCTTCCCCCTTCCCACCCCAAATTTCCTCTTCCCAATCCTCTCTTCCTCCTCCCAAGCCCCCTCTTCCAGGCCCCGCAGAACCGCTCGCTGGGCTCTCACCGGAGACGAGAACGAGGAGGAGGAGGAGGAGGAGGAGGAGGAGGAAGAAGGCGCCCAGGCGGGTCCGTCGCCGCCGCAGTCCCCCCGCGCAGCGCGGGCCGCGGGCAGCAGTTCCGAGCGGTGCGCGGGAGCCGGGGCGGTGCAGGAAGGGGCGGAGCCGGGGCGGAAGCGGCCGGGCTGGGGTAAGGAGAAGGAGAAGGATAAAGGGAAGGCGGCGGTGGTGGCGGCGAGGTCCTGGGGTTGGTGTGGCACTGCTGCCGGCGCGCCGAGAGGAACTAGGAGCAGAGGCTTTAGGGAGCGGGTCTGTGAGGGAGCTGTGTCTCGATGGTGTCGCTCTCTGCAGGAGCCGAGCTCTGGCGTGTGCTGCCGTCCTGAGTCCCGGCTCTGCCCCCCATATCCCGGCTTTGTCCCTCGTGTCCCGGGTCTGTCCCTCGTGGCCCGTCCTTGTCAGAACCGTCCTCAACTTCCACTTTATCCGGGCCCCGCCTGCAGCTCGGGTCCGAAGCTCTCCTGTGCTTCCCTGAGCTTGCAGGGGTGGCCCTGAACTCATCCAGCAAATGCATCGTCTTGGCTAGAAATGCAACTCCAGGCTCTCAAGTTATGTGCCTTAAAGCACAAGTATTGCTTTGCGCTAAGCTAAATATCTATCGCTTTTTAAAATGACGTTATATTAAACATGTCTCAAATGTTAATGCGTCCGCTTAACAAAATTTCCGCTTTGCCGTGTAGTAGTCAACAAATGAATGAGATTTTTTTCAGGGACTAAAAGGAAGAGGGTGTTTATGTACTTATTTATTTGTCTTTAGTTTTTATGGGAAGCGCTTTTTTTTAAAGCAGCGATTTTCTTTATTACATTGTTAACAGGGCAGCTGGGTGAAACTAATTTAACTGTTGTTTAGAGCATGTTGAAAGGGAAGAGAAAATGGTAAAAATCAGCACAGCTAGTGAAAGTTACACTTACATAATATCTTACCCAAATAAAATACCTTGTGGTGAAACAGGTGTTGCACTGTGTATTGTCCTGGTTTTTTTTTATGTCGCAGTGTATTAATTAAAGAAAAGTAACAGTACTCATAGCAGAGCTGCTGTTCTTGTCATTTAATGATTTTAAAATATTTCACTGTAACAGACATTAGTATGTTCTCTCATTGCCTCTTTTTGGGCAATTGATTCGGCCCTGTGGTAGGTAATATAAAGTAGTAAGCGTGACGTGCAGGTCTACATGGAGAAAAAATAAATTGAATAATCATGATGTATCAAATTAAAACCTTTTTTTTCTTTTTAAATACTTACATCGTGTTCATGTAACTGTGCAAAGACCTTATTAATCTAGACAGTTCTGTGAGAGACTGATGCTGTTCCAGTGTCACTCCTGCTTTATATGTATGCATATAAACCCCCATTCTGGCCTTTTTTAGCAACATTTAAATTTCTTTTCCCCACTGAGCTCAGGCTGTGGTCTGTGACATTTGTTGTAAGAGGGCCATCTAGTGCCCAAGGCTTTCCAGTGCCGCCTGTCATCTCTTCGGTAATGGGCAATTCTGCTGAGTGATGGAGCACAAAAATTACTGCATCAGTGCCTTATGGTAAGCTGCTGTGGAATATTGCAGCAGGAAAAATGTAGCTTTCAACCCACTGTAAGGAAAATTAATCTGAGTTTTTAATATACTGAGAAGATATTAATTTCAGCTCTGCTACTGTTGAATTCGACTGCTTTGAAGTGGTTGTGTGATTGAGGTGTTTGTGTAGTATCATGGGATGAATGTTTATTTGCTTATGTGTCCTTCAGTTATTATCTCACCCAACTCTAGATTAATTTTTAATACAGAAACCAGTATTATTTCCCATGGCCTAAATACTTGCTGTAAATACCTGTTGCAGTTACACAAAGACAGATGTTGTATTAGATGTTTGTATTGTCTGTTGTGGATATGTGCTCAGGAGCTTGTTTTTTAATATTGTGGGAGATTTTAATGTTAAAAAAAGAACTTTGCTCTAAAATGTTTATGCACTTAAAAATTAAAATAAAACATTTTCTTTAGGTTTTGTTTGAGGTCAGAAATATGCTAAAATGTAAAAAAAATTACAGAGATCATTTTTCTATCCCTGATCTGTATGTGAAGAGACAGTGTAGATGTGAAACCATTCTTTTCTCTCAAAAAAGGGCCTTCCAATTATTCAGGCAGCATGTCTTTAGTAGTGTCTTATGTTAAAATCAGTTGTAGCAGACAGTGGAAGAACCAGTGATTTAAGTATATTTTTTTTTAAATTCTGTATTCTTTTATGAATGCTGTACTCTGATTTCTATTTCAGGAACTTCATCTCAGGAAGAAGATGAAAGATAATGTCGCTGAAGAACATTTATATTTGGCTTTTTCTCATCAGTACAGAGATAGTATCTTTCCTCTTCATACATCCATCTCCCTGTTTTTGCTATCCTACTGTGACTGCAAATTATTTAAAGTTTTTTTAGTGCCAACTGGTGAAGATGTGGGTGATCAGCGTGTGACAAAAAACCTCGCTGGTGATCTTGAGGTCCATTTAATCTCCAGGTGTCAGCTTCCAGTGGTTGTGCAGAGCTGCAGTTTGCCTGCTGTTGTCGTGAAGGATGAGAAATTCTGCCGAGCTGGGCTTTCTGTGGTCTTGAGACATATAATTCAGAAAACGTTTGAGGCAGATCCATCTAAAAAGGATATTTTGGAACTCTTGGGCTTTAAGAAGACGTGCTTGAAAGCCTGTGCTGAAGTGAGTGTGTCTCTCTCTTAGATACATTAACCGGTTTTTTAATAAGCAATAAATGCTCTGAACAAGACTCTTAATATTGATGTCAAGTAAGTTCTTTTAGTAAAAAACTAAATTTGCTTAGAAAATGCATTTTCCTCTATGGATAAGTACCTGTGTTTTGGCACAAAGATGAAAAATAATTATTTTTGAAGATACTACTTTTTAGCAGCACAAAAAGAACCTTAATGTTAAAAAGTAGGTCAGATCTTTGTTTCCTGTCTAGCAGTATAAATGAGTTATAAAGTTTGAAGTAAACTAAGAAATACCTAATTTCTTGCTAATTTTGATTTCAAGAGCACCATATATTGTTAGCCTTCGAGGTGCACTGCTGGCTTTTGTTTGGCTTATCCTCATCAGGTTCTCCAGTGCCTTTTCAGCAGAGTGGCTGCCTGGCCAGCTGGTCAGTCCCTACCTTTACCATTCCAGGTGTGAAATATTCTATTGAGTTTCACATCAGTTCCTCTCAGCTCGTTCTCTAGTCTGTGCAGGCTCATGTGAGTAGCACCTCTATCGTGGAGTTTGTTGGGAATTTGTTGTCTGCTCTGCTCAATTCCCTGTCATCCTTGATGGGAGTGTATTCCATCTCCCCCCTCCAGGTAAAGATGATGAAATGGGATAGGCCTCAGCACAGATCCTTAAAGATTTCCACTCCTAACTGGCCTTCAGGTAGAGTGTGAACCATTAACCAGCACTGCCCTTTGAGTTGAGGTGTCAGCCCATTTATCACGTTGTAGTTTACTCATCTGGCAACTCATCCATCTAGACTTGCCTTCCTCACTCCTCTTAGGAGGCTGAACTCCACCCTGTCATGATGGCTATTTCCATGGTTGCCATTGATTCCTGTGCCTTCAGCTCAGTTCACAGCTTTGCTTCTTACGAGTTATGCAGCCACCCTGATTCTATGTCAATAATAAGGAAATAAAAATATGCTTTACTGGATAACTGTTTGTTCTGTTATGTATGAGATTTAGCTTCCTAACTCTGCTGTTGCAAAAGCAATACAGAAATATCTGAGTTTCTAAGATTAACAAAGAAGGTATTTAAAGCCAGAATTCCTTTGCTTGAAGTGATTCAGTAACCAAAGTAACCAAAAATTACCCTGGATTTTGTTTCTCTTTCTGTGGAGACATTAATTACATGCATTTATTTGACAGGTTAGCCAGTGGACCAGGCTCTGTGAGATCAGCATACCTCTGGCTGTGGAAAGATTTTTGACAGCCTCTCCTGAGCACTGCCAGGCCATTCCTCCTGACATTTTACTGTTCGAAAGGAAGCTTGGAGAACCTGTCCGAGTACATAATGACGACAAAATTCGAAGGCAAAAGCTCCAACAACAGAAGGCAGGTGCCAAGGCTGCCATGCCTATGCTTGGTGAAGAAGCAACAGAGGAATTAAAACCAGGAGAAGTCCATGAACATCCACTCTCAAGTTTGGAACTGAGTGTAGCTTTCTCTAAACTACTTGCCCAGGAAGCACCAGATGCAGTCAACAGGGAAGCCCCTCACATCAGGAGAACAAAAACCTCTGACCTTCCACTCCTGGACCACGTTTTTGCAGAAGGGCTTTATTTTACTGTGGCAGATCTTGTGCTTTTGCCCTGCATCCATCAGTTCTTGGTAAGCTGGCAAATTCTGCAAATATTGACTAGTGCACATGTATGTTTTTGAAGAACCTAAAAGTTGTAAAATACGTTAATTTGAAGCATGTTATGGTGTTTACAACGTGACTGTAAACTGGAATCGAAGATTTGTCTTGTTTTTGTACAAACACAAAATCCAGGGATTGGTGAGATCACTAAAGTTACTTCTAAATACAGAACATATCAATGGTTATTAAACACTGTTAACTGTTAAAATATTGCACTGAAATATTTTGGCACCAATTTGCCCAGAAAATAATGATTTTAAAATAATACTACTGATGACTTGAGCTTAATTTAAAAACTAGTTCTATAGTGGGAAAAACTTCTATGGCAAGACTGTGCAAGAGTCTTGCTCAGCAAAATCTGTGTACTTAGTTTTATGAGGATATATGCACAGGAGAGATTTAAAGAAATGACGACTGTCTTTATTTCCCATTACGGTAAAATGATACAACGAGTTTGCCTCCTACCAGTATTCCTGCAGTTACTCTATGAAATTTGTGGATAAGCTGGTGTCTGTTCCAGGAACAGTTGCATTTTGATTTTGCAAGCTGGTTTGCCAAATTTCCCTTATGGTGTTTGAAAACAAATGGAATTCCTGGAGAAGATGCTGTTAATCAGATTGAGGATAACAATCTCTAAAATCAAGATAATGACTATAAAGTATTAATTATGTGACAAATGTCCACTTTATAACTTCTTCAACCAATGTCATCATTCTCAGTGAATTTCTGTATGATGATAGCAATATGCTGCCTTTGAATTGAGATGATGAGTTATTTACTGATTTTGATTTACTGGTGCTAGGCATGAGAAGATTTTTGCATCAGATGCTTAGTTGATTTCAGCAATGTAGTTGGAATTATTCTGCAGAGGTCCTGTGAGCAGCTGAGAATTCTATATTTATTGAATTTTTATATGTGACCTTTGAGCCCTGGTGTTCTGCAGCTCATGAACTAGGTATTTTACAGTATACTTGTGTTAGCTCACAACAAGGATTGCCCTAAAAACCTGGCTTTCAGTTTCATTTTTACCTAATTTACAAGAGCTCTGGGATAATGTTTGTTTATTTCTGTTCTCTGGTGAATGATCATTTTCTAAGCAATTATACCTTGATGCCTACAGTTATCATCAAAATTGAATAACCTGCATCTGAAAGTATCTTGCAGGCAGCGAGTTGAAACTGCTCCTGTTGATGGAAGTGCCAGAGTTTAATTCTGTATTGAAATATTATTTGTCACTTATGTAACTGGACTTCCTGGACTGTGTTTAAAAAATTCACTGTAGTTGCAGTTCCACTTTGAATTAAGGGTGTGAATAATAATGAAGTCTTAAGTGAGTATGTGTCTGGAAAATATCATCCCATAAATATGAGGAGGCCTGACTAGCTGATTGTAATTATAATTACCAAAAGTAAGATAATGAAGCTGAAGGGTTGTTTTTCATTACCTCATTTCATTGCTGTTATCGTTCTGAGGTTACCTTTGTTACGCTTTCTATTAGTTGTAACTGTTGAAATTAATAGAAGTATAACAAAAGCTCAGTTCCTCATGTGGTAGAAACCACTATTCACTTTTAAAAATACAACTTAGAACACTTGATAACAAGCGTAACAGCACCTCGTAAAATTGCTTTCCAAAAGACTTCCTTCCTTAACTGAATTAATGTGGGTTGCCCATGTTACTATTAGGATAATTAAATTATGTACTAAAGTTACACAGTTCATCCTTCTTTTGCTCCTTTAGCTGTTGCTAATTACTTGTGATTATGCTAAGCACATTATAAACACAGCATGCAGGAGAGCTGTTGGAAATTCTGTGTTATTTCAAGCGTTCTTTGCCAATTTCTATTTCCACACTGTAGACAGATCCATGGAGGAATGCTGGTTTTGCATGGCCTTTTCTGCCTGTTCCTGTAATCATGATTTTTAATTTTCTGTTTAAAGCAGGCACAGCATCACAGAATAGTTGAAATTGGAATAATTGAGGTTGGAGGGCACCTCTGGAGCTCATCTTGTCTAACCACCCTGCTCAGAGCAGGGTCAGCTGGAGCTGGTTGCTCAGGATCGTGTCCAGTCATGTTTTGGGTGTCTTTAAGGAGACTTCACAACCTCTCCTGTAAGAGGATGATCTCAATTGTTCTAGAATGTTTGAGAATTGAAACAAAAGTTATTTGATTTCATCAAGTGCATCCTTTTTTTAAAAAAGTAGCTGGACTTCATCTTAGAAGGTGTTTTGAGTATATATTTTTTAAATATGTGCAACACATTCTTACTTAGGATTTTTTTTAAATTTTATTTTTTACACTTAAAATTCTAATTTTTGTTGGAGGCTACATTAACTCATAATCACATACACTTAATTCAGAAAAGAAATATACTAGTTACCATTATTGTATAAAAATATGAACTTAAGATTCTAAAAAGTAATACGTGATTTAAAAGAAATATTCAGTACTAATTTAAAAAAAAGTCACAGGTGTAGTATAAAGACTTGAGTAAAGACCAGGGGTAATGTATGCCTGTTACTATAGAGTTTAAGGTATTTCAGGCTTGAAGTTCCCAGCAAAACAGCTGTTGGTGGTTGAGCTTTTCAGGGGTACTTGTGGGAAGGACCATTCAGGTACCATAATGTCACTGTTAGAGTTCAGTATTCATTGCAAATTACGGCATTGGGTTTTTTTTGTCTAATGACCAACCTAAACTAGTCATTCCTGTGTTAGGAAATAGCACATATTTGAGAGTATTGTTTAAATGGAGTTTTCCTGTGACTGACCGAAATTGTGATTAAAATTGGTCATGTAAACCTTTTCATCCTATTAAGCAAAGGGGAATTGCAGATAAAGTCAAAATGGCCAACTGGCAATTCCACCTGGAGCTCTGAACCAGCTGATTTTTGTTTTGCTATCATGCTGTGAGTGGATGTGCTCAGCGTGGAGCTGAGCTTACTCCTGCAGTTCATGCCTTTTGGTTGCTTGTAGCAAGAAACTTACGCTAGCAAGTAACCTTCTCATTTTATTTTTTCTAGGTTTCCAGCAAGAAGCAAGGCAAAAATCTAGTAAATTTGCCACTGATATCTAGTTGGTATCGAAGAGTTCAGGAAGTACCCGGAGTAAAGAAAGCTGCTGGCAAATGCCACATGGAGCTTCTCCAGCTGCCAGAGTTGGTGTCTGCTCCAGAGGAACAGCTACAGGAATCTTCTTCAGTTCCTGATGAGTTAGAAGAGGATAATGAAGACAGTCATTTTATAGGTGGTCCAAGGCCAACCATGACTAAATTAATGGTAATTTAAGCTTTTTAATGAGTTATTTTTATGGGCATATTTGCTTGATTTGGAGTAGGTAGAATTTATTAGAATTGTATAAGCTAATTTTGACAGCCTTGAACAGTTTAATACCTTTTGTTTGTGTGATACACATTGACTTAGAAGTGATTCTACTTTTTTCTTCTCTTCTGTTATTTGATTGATTCAGGAATTGGGCAAAGATAGGACTCCTGGAGACCTATCAATAATAATGAATAATCAAAGTAACTTTTTGTTTGAATTGCAATATTGTATTTCTCTTTTGAAGATATTTATATAAACAATGACAAAAAGCTGTTGCTTTTTTATTTGGCTTCATTTTCCAACCTTTTCAATTGGGTTGGGTTTTTTTCCTGTTTGATTAAAGCTTTGAACATCTGGGAACCCTAATGTGTTTTGTAAAAGAAAACTGTTCATCACATTCCATAATTCAATATTTTTTGCAGAGAAGCTGACAGCATTTCCTGAAAAGAATTAACAGGGCTTTTTAGTGAGAATGAGAGAAATACATAATTTGAATGTTGTATAATGTAGAGTCACCTGCCTGTTCAGTTTCACTTAGGCTGACAGTGCTGCAGTTTGATCTGATGCCATTAAATTTATTGAGAATTTTGATACCAACTTAAGCGGGTAAAGGGTGTTAATTAATTTTTTTTTTTCTTTCTTTCATGTAGGAAAATGGAATTGAAGCTAAGTTTTCTCCTCATCCATGCCCCAACTGGACCCTAGACTGGACCAGTCTTCCATCTGCAGTCAGTCCTGGGGAAGGTGAGGGTTTGTATGTCCATCTGTGTATTTAACAGGGTCTTCTTCTGGTGAAGCTACTTAACAGTTTCATAGGAAAATATGCCAGTTTTCAGTATGTTTCAGAGCTAAGACAGCTAAGCAATTTCAAATCTGTATTAAAATTCAGTCTGTTTGTGGCACATGGTGACATAACTTCCTCAGGTCATCAAAGCTGATGAGCAAACTAAGAACAGAAGATTGGCCTTGATTTCAGTCAGCAGTTGACACAACCCAAAAATGCTAACCAAGCTCAGTGCTTGGTTGTGTTGAGTGTTCCATAGAAGTAAAGGTATCCATAGATACCTTTCATAGGAAAAAAGGTACTGTGGTTGTCAGAATGTACAGACAGTAAAAAGAGGGTGGCAGGTCAGAATATAAAAGTGTAGGTGGTCACAATGTGAGACAGAAGGAAAATGAGATACATCATGCAATTATTTCCCTGTACTGACGTATGTCATCATAGGAAATGTTTTCATTTTTTCCCTGGCAAGGCAGTAGCTGAAAATTTTGAGAAGTGAAATAAGACTGTTGAATGGAAATAGTGTGCCACTGCTGGTTATATGTGAGATTCGGGAAAGAGGAGATTATATTTACTTTGTGACCAACAAAGAAATGCAACATCTTCTCTGTGGTTTTATTAGGCAGCAGTAAAAAGGAGGGTTTTAATCCTTTTTGGAACTTCAATCAATCATGGAATCTTTGCTTGTGTTATTGGTCCTGTGTGTGAATGCATTCATTGTCTTCAGGTTCATTTCCTACTGGCTGCAAAGGCTTTGTGGTTATTAAGATCAGTTTGGCTGGATATGATTAGAGCTGCTTCCTTTAGGCTCATCCAAAGCACATTAAAGGGAAGGGGAAAGCGTGTGAATGTGGAGTTGGACAGTGATAACGCTTGTTGCTGCTTTATTACTCTGAGGATGTATGCAGATAGAAGCCTTTGGTACTGTCAGGTTTTTTCATCAAACATTGTATTCACTGCGAAACAAACAAAAAAAGAGATTTTTTGAAACAGGAATTTATTTTTTTTTCTTTAAAACAGCTTTTTATTTATTGACTTTTTTTATCCAATTGGGAAATTCAAGAATGAGAAGTAGCTGAGCCACAGTCTTACAAACCCTTACTACTTTCCTCATGAGTTGAAATACTTGTTAAGCAGGAAGTTAACAAACTTAAAAGAAGTGCTTTATTTGTGGTATTTCATCTGAAATGAACCATCATTTCAGTAACATTATGCATGAGATGGTATTTACTTACAAGAGTAAAACAATGCTTACATTTTTAATTTAGAAACATCTTTGAAACTTAAGTACCTCTGAATAACACAGGCTATAACAATAACACAGAGCACGGTGTTCCAGTTCTGTGGAATTAACTAATATTTTGATTAAATAGTCTTGGTGGCTACCAAACAACAATCCTGAAGGATCAGTTTTAGCTTCAGCTTCCAGAGCTGATATTGAGTAAAGGATACTTTAATGTAGTGTGGCCTTTCAACAGGGAAAGAAGAAAAGTTTGGAAATTTTCTAACCCTCATCATAAACAAAATTAATTTTAATTAAAGGAACAGCACTTAATGATGTCATTATCTTCTAACCAGTATAAAAGTCTGTGACTTTGTGTCCATGTTAAAGTTGTTTGTAATTGCTCATAGAACTGAATAATGTAATAATTGTGGAATAAATGGTGTTTTAGGTGCAGAGTTATTTGATTTGAAATTGTTGTCAAAATTGATTCAATATATCCAGGTTGTTTCTGGGAGTTTTTTGTGAGGCTAGGTCACTGTTATTTTGTTCTGCTTTTTATACTGGCATTACCTTTTGAATATTTTAACTTGAAAGATGCTTTCTGAGTTGAGAATACATTATGCTTAAAAATCAAAGATGGTTTAGGGAATCTGACATTTTATGAAAACTTTCGCTAATCAAGAGATGCAAATTGTTTATTTTACTTTAAATGTTAAAAGCAACTGTATTTTAAAAATTAAATCCAGACAGTCATTTATTCTGTAAAACAAAAAGAGTTAAAAGAAACACTTCCAAGTTCTCTATTTCCCTTTAAGCCTGTCAGAACTTTTTGAAAGACTTTGAAGATTTCTTTTAATAGTTTTTTAGCCTGTTTCAGTGTCTCAGGCATCCTGAAGCAGGAACTCATCCTTCTTCAGCTGATTTTTACATATCAGACAGCTCTTTGCCTGCAAGCCACATGGGTGTAACAGTCCAAGGGAAACTCAACTGAAGCTGCTTCTCATTAACTTCTCCTTAAAGTTACAGTTTTACTGCACTCATTTAAATATGTTTAAGCCACATTTTTTGTGTGCATTATATTTTGCAGTTCAAGATCTGGAAAACCTGTGATGGGAATACAGCCAGGTTACCTCATATTCTTGATACACACTTGAGAAGTAAATAATCTTCTGTTACAAAGAGAAAGGATAAATGCTCATTTTTGTAATATAGAAAACACTGGTGTATCTTCTTTTACTGGCTGGCCTTAAAAAGGGTTTTCTTGCAAAACTTTGTATTTCATATGTGACTTCTTAGGATCTTTTGACTGTTCGGGGATATAATATTGCGTAGTTGGCCTGAGCACAATCTTTGTGGAAATTTGAATGCAAATACTAATTTTTAGACAAAAAATTCTTCATGTTTATCTGGAAATAATAACTTAGACATGTCACCAAACCAGATAACTCATATATGACAGTGTACACTGTTCCTACTGTTGCTCTGCTCTTCCTCCCTTTTTCTTTTGTGATTGTCTCTGGTTACTAAGCAAAACAAGGGAAGGGAATGAATTATTTTATATTTTTAAGATGCCTATTTGGAGACAGGAGGCAAAGTTATTATATGGCTAAGTTAAATTAGTATGTAGTCATGATTTTTAGGCACAATGATTTACTAAAATGAATACTCTTTGAAAACATAGCTGGTTTCCATGCCTCATGAAATCAATGCATATGCATTGTAAGGAATACATGTTCTGTACATTTATCTTTGCTTGAAGTCTGTTGCATTTTCTTAAGTGATGTTTTGATCTAAATGATATGCCTACAGCCTCTGAAATATTCAAAATCTGCAAAGAAAAAACAACAGTTGCATCTTATTAAAAACTCATACTAGAAAGAATGGTACCAAGTTCTAACAGCTGCATTTTGATTCTATTGGTACACATTCTCCTTGGTGTTTGGCCTGCTCTGTAAAATCCCTTTGTGATGAGTGTGATTGATGGACTTTCATATGGCTGATAGTCAGACTGGAAAGTGGCCCCTTTGTTTTAGTGCCTTGCTTAGTGGAGTAAGTGTAAGCCCTCAGAGAATTACTGAAGCCTTAATGCTCCATATTGAATATCCCCTACAACAAAAGTTCAGGTTTTGATGAGGTCTAATTCCTGGAGGTATGATTTTTACAGTTCACAAGTCCTTGTTAATTGGGAGTTCATTAAGCTTTGGAGAGATTTGTTTTGTAGAGTACTGTACGTAAAGTTCAGTGTACACTTTTTTTAGTCCTATTGTGGTTTGTGTTTGTTTACTGAACATACCTAAAGAATTAAAATTAAATACTGCAATTTGCCAGTTGAAATGTTTTACAGATTTATGGCTTGAGCACTGAAGACAATTCATAATGATTTGATTTTGTAAATTCACAGTTGTCTTGGTTGTGATGACTGAAGCATGTACTTGATTAATCCAGAATGAATTTTGACGAAATGTCTGCACTTGACAGTCACTGGCCTTGAACTGACTTTGCCTACACAGAATTTGAGTGTGATCTGCCCTAGATAGAAAAAGTAGGTTTATTTGTTAGACTGTGAGGTTTTTTTCTCTTTTATCTCTGAAGTTCTTAGATACATGGAAGGGCATAAATCCAAAAACATTAACTCATAGGTGCCTAGCAGATATTTTTTAACAAGGTTGTTAAATTAATTTTTCATCTTAATCGGACGTCTTTAATAAATGCTAAGTAGCCTGCTAAGTAATTCTGCTCTTTGTTTCATGTAAACTATTTGGTCTTTATTTTCCTCCTGTTGTAATTGTAGTAGAGTTTACTAGTTTCCTTCTTCCTTTTATATTTCTATGCTCCTTGTTCATGGGATAGCAAAGCCTCAAAGTTACATCATTCATCTCTTAAGCCAGAGGTTTAGAGGTTAAGTTTGTATTATGTACTCTATAGCATGGAGGGGCAGGTCACTTTTTGTGGAAGATTACTGTTGAGGAATGAAGGAATGCTGATCCATTCTAACAGTTACGGTTTGGAACACTGTCCAGCAAATATCCAGATGATTAATATGATTCAAAAAGACATTTTGTTTTGAACATGGCTCAAAATCATCATCAGAGGTATTTTTGGGGAATAGAAAAATAGAAATTAATATCCTTTAATGATCAATAATGTGTACTTAGGAGTGATGCTGTGCTACAAAGTGTCACTATGTAGAGAAGACAGTGATGACATATTTATCATATTTGTTTTAATTAGAAAGATGTAGGAGGAGAAGTTAACACTTTTCTATCTCCAAATAGTCTAGATATGCTATTGCATAAAATGTTAAGTTGTTATTGACATCACTCTTCACAATCTTTTTCCAGAATCTATTAGTATCTTAGTATTTCCAGTTATTTTAAAATTTAAATAGATTTTCTGTAGCACCAATCTTGACTGTAAAACGGATATTTAATCTCTTTCAGTATTCTGGCATTTCTTGCTGTAAAATATCTTCACTGCTGATTTGAAGGTTGTTCTGTAAATTCTGTAATTAGACTTAAATCCCAGCAACATCAATGATAGGGTGTACAGCTTGTGTCCTTTAGCTCTTTTGTGTCACCCATTTTCCATATCCCAGAGTGTGGGGATTCATAATTCACTTAAATTATTCACTTATGTAGCATAATCAACACAAGGATTTAAACTTAAAGGGTTTTTACCTGTCTTTGCAGTATTTTTATGGGTCACGCTGTTGTTCTCTACACATTGTAACTGTGGGACAGCTGTTTTAACATGAGTGTTCTTAGTGTTTCTTCTACAAAGCCTAAGCGGTCCTTTGAGGCAGAGGCATCAGGAGACCTCTGATACCCCTGCAGTAGCATTTTGGCTTTTTTACTTTCTTCAAAGTGTAATGGTTAGCTATGCAATCTGTCTTTCAAGAGCAGAATCAGAGTTTTTCTTAGCTCTGTGTGTGATTTCTGGAGCTTAAAATCTTCACGGACCACAGGAGGGCAGCACAATCTCTTTGGATATGGAGCTGTACCTGGATGGATGGAGCTGTGCCTTGGACTAAGGAGTCATCCAAGAGAAAGATGCTTTTTATGTGGCAGTTTTCAACTTGGTAATCTCTAATCCCAAAATTTGGGACCACCTGTTGTAAAAAGTGATTTAAAACATTTTTCCCCCCTCTCTTCGAATTAGATGATTTACCAGTTGACACATTCATTGTGTTGGAGTACACCTGAAAGCAGTAATTGCTGAGTGTATGGTGCTGGGTGCTGTATAAACACAGCAGAGTTACACCTTCTGCCTTGAATTTTTTCAAGTCTAAAAAAAGAGGTAACAGCTGAACAGGGAGTGGAGGAGAGGAAAAGATGATCAGCTCAACTTCTGCTGGAGTTTTATGTAATTTGGGGCAAAGACTAATTGTGGGAAGGTATTTGTAAGGAAATGAGGAGCTTAATGGAAATGTCTGGAAATCTTTTTTTCTGGCATACAAGTAAAAACTTGGGGAGGTTTATGCAAGATATTTATGGTTTTAAATTAATAAATTAAATACTGCAATAGTTCAAGGGCCAGTATTTTGGAATTAAAAAACATGGCAGCATGTAAGCTAGGTTATGGCTGGAATTCAGATGAAAGGGAAATAACTTACTAAATATGTTAGAAAGAAAAATATACAAATGAAAGGATGTAAAGCAACTAACCAGTAATTCACTAATTTTTAATTTTGTAGCAAAACTCTGAGCACATGAGAATATGTGACCATCCTCATTAGGATGGGAGGAAAGTAGAAATGAAGTCAGAAGGAAAGGAAAGTCAGAATGCGAAGAGCTGTTTGACCTAAACATTGCACAGGAATAAAACATTGAAAATGAACCCTGGAAACAAGGCAAAAAAGATTCTCTTTCTTAATTGAACCTCTTATGACTTCTCTTCCTGATACAATCTTGCTTTCAAAAAAAAGGCACTGGAAAATTACACACAGGATAAGCTCAGAAGATTGACTAAGTATGAGAAGGAAGGTATAATCTCTGTGCTTATGTACAGAAAAGACTATAACCTAGAAAGCAAATGAAACTGAGCCGAAGTTTCTCAGTAACAAAATAGTGCAAACACATCAAAAGAATTTATATTATATTCTCACTCAAGTTTATTGACACTCATATTTTGTTCTGGGGCTAAGTCCTTTGTGAACAGCATTTGGTGTTTATTTGGGGGGAAAGTAGGACTTGCTGGAAGTTGAAATACTTCATAGATTATCCATTATAATAATCTATATTTGGAGGACCCATTAGATTATTTGTAGATTATTTGAGAATAGATAATTCAGGCTGTGTTCTTAATTTGAATTTTTGATTTTACCTGATTACCAAAACTATTCATCTCTCCTATCTAGTATTTAATATCCTTAAGTTGTTATTTCTAAGGGATACTGGTTGTTTCTAGAGTCTGTGATTGCCCAGATTTTATGTGCATTTGTAAATTATCACAGTAAATAAAATGGAGGTTTATTTTGGGGTTATTAAACTAAACAGTTTCCTTCAGAAACATAGACAAACAGGTTTTGATCAACTTATTTTCCAATGTCAGGATTTTGTACATTGCAAAATGTAGCGTCAGAATCCTTACCGAGGTGTTGTCAAGTTTTGTGCAGCATTAGTGCATTCCTGGGAGCTCTTCATTGACATTCTATCCCAGCAGTACAGTAGGCTTGTGCACATAAAATGTACCTTGAACTTAATGTAAGTGCTCAAAGGTGAGCACTGTGCAAGGGGCTGCATGTACCTCCTTCTTCCCTCCCCAAATCTTTCCATGTTGCAGGGTTGAGGTACAGAGTTTGCTTCCAAACCATAAATCAGCTGTGACAAAGTGTGAGTTAAGGAGGAATTTTTCTGTCTCTTAGAGTTGCTTATGGCTTCCATCTGTACTTTCATTGGTTTTGGATATTCGTGTTAAGAACTACAAATGCATTACTTGTTTTGGATACAGTTTTATATTAGATAAGGTCACGAGTTTGATTTTGGCTCTTTCTGAAGGTGAAGTTTTGTGCACAGTTGTTCATTAAAAGTTCTAATCAGCAATTTCAAGGAAGTCAGCACTGCCATGTTTAAGAAAAAAAACCCAAACCTAATAGTGTTAAGAAAAGAAAGGTAAAATTATTGAGTGATTCATAATCTGTTGTGAGTAGTTTGATGCTTTCCAAGCTTTTAATTACACAAAGGAAAGGCCAGACTACTGTATGTTTAGTGTTTTATTGAAGGTGGTATTAATTATTTTGTACTCGGAATGCCTCTTCTCCAGATGGTTTGGAAATCCTTCTGAAAAGTTAATTTTTGGCTCATGTCTCATGTCAGATTTCTGGCATATTACCACAGCAATATCAAAAGGAGTTCACATCCTTTGGAAACTTCTAAAGTATTGAAGAACAAAGGCAAGTAGGAAGTTCATCTGTTTGTAGAATTATTTTGTAAGTGTAGAAGAATTGGAGAATAATCTCAATATTAAAATGAGTCAAACCTAATCTGAAGCAATAAAACTTGTCCCCTCCTAGTGCGGAACGTTGATCTAAGGATCCAGAGGTAATGGAGAGAGATACAGTGCTTGTATTTCAGTTTGTGCTTTAATAGTTTTGGAGGTCCTTCATGGGGTTGCTGGTCCTTGTGTTGGTGTTTGCATGGCTCATGTCAGTAGAGTGAGAGGACCAATTGAGGTATCATTCATGTAGTCATTCCATCAGCACACTTTTCCTGGAATTTTTTGATTAATCTGGTTGGTGAGGGGCTCTTAAATCTGCTTGAATACTTTTGAATACCCCACTTGCAGATCTTCCACGTGTTCTTGTGTTTTTAGGGACAAGAAATAAGAAACAAAAGAACAAACCCCCACCTCAAAGTCCAAGATACTTCTTAGCAGTATAAACTGTTCTAAGTGCTTCCATGAAGCTCAACTGGACAAAGTTCTTATCTGGGCTCTTGGTTGCATTGCATGTTTTCTGCAGAATTTCATATGTTAGGAGCCAGAGTATGATGGACAAAAGTAAAAATGGACTCTTAAACTTGGCTGTTTTATACAAACACTCCTTGCTGTCCTAAATTTTGTACCTGATACCTTTAAGGCTGCACTGGACATCAGCTCAGGTAGTAAATGGTTTTAGGCTGGATATGTGACATTCAAGGTTTCGTATGGAAACTGGTTTTCTTTCCCTGTCCTTCTTTGCTTGAGGCATGAAGAATTGTTGGTGCATCTCATAGACTGCCAAGAGCCAGCATTTCATGCTGCATCCTGGATGGGGTCATGAGTTTTCAGGTTCAGGGGGATTTAATTAACCAATGTCTTTAGCAAAGAAAATGAATGATGTTACTTGCACCATATTTGCTGATTTTATACAAGAAATAAGTCAATTTATAGATATAGTATCTTGAATCATGCCTCATATTTCTACAGTGTTTTACAGTAGTAAGGAGTGATATTTTATATATGTATCTATCTAATTCTTATGTTTCTGTATCATCATCAGAAGCTACTTTTATAGGTGTTGCCTGATCTCAAAATGCATGTTTCAATAATGTAACTAGGGATTTGGTGGTTGCAGCTCATTTCTCCCCTCATACAGGGAAAAGGATGTAGTTTTATCTTCGTTTAGAAGTAGTAACTTGAAAAAATGAACTAGGTTATCAGACTTTCTGCAAAAGGTAAATTTTGTGGACTTTGATGACAAATTTAACATTAATATGGATAAATTTCTAGTATTTGTAATATTTTAATTTGATGATTTGGGCTTTTTTTACTTATATTCTTTAGACCTTCTCAACAGTAACAGGCAGAATTACTGATTTTACTTTTAACAAGTGTCATATGACTCCTACAAATCTCTTTCAGCTTTCTTATCATAGTAGTCATCTATTGGTCTGCAGAGTTCTAAGGCCAGGGACTTTCCTGTTGTTTGTGTTCCTGTAGCGCCTCAGTTTCACAACAGAACCAATGGTCTCATTGTCAGGTCTCTTTGCAGCAGAAGTCTGATCTGAATTAGGCATTGGCATGCTGCTGTACCTGTGACAAATTAGTACACACTTTGGGACTTGGGTCTGGGTACTGCTGTGCTTGTCCTGAAAGGACACCTGAAACCTGGCTTGGCTTAACAACAGCGCTATAGAGAGAATGGTAGCTTAATAAAAGCTGTTTCAGAACAAGTTAAATGTTTCTTAGAAAAAAGCTGGGGCGAGAAAGGTGGAATTAGAAGTGTTATTTGAGTTCCCACAGTGGTGTTGAATCAATGCTTTGCTATAGGAGGAACCTTTATTTTTGCTTCAGTAGTAGTAGCACACAAGTATATTATAAAGATGTTGTATTGTAGGATATTTGACATCCTTTAAAATAATTAGGTTTATGGATGTGCTTCATTTTTCTTGTAATGGAAATACAAAACTGTAAGCAAGTACTGTGAAAAGTCTTGTAATCAGGAGGTTTAGAGTTTATGTGGTGTTTTTTGTAGAATCAAGGGTTAAGAAAGACTGTTTACTCATGAACAGCTTCTGAATTTATTCTTGTAGCTAATTAGGTTCTTTACTCACCATGAGCTAGATACATTGTTTTTCTATATGTGCTAATGCTGCACATTGAGGAATATGATTATGAAAGCCAGCATAAATGGATATATAGCCATCTTTCACAATTATTAGTCCCTGTGTTCTGTAATGTATTTTTTGAGCACAGTCTATTTCTGTACAATTTTTGTGAAGCATTGCCATTATTTCTTCAGTATGCCCTCATCATTCTTGAAAGACTGGAAATGATTTCTTCATTAAAATAATCTGCTTCTCTAAAAACAAAACAACCCCCCAAAAAACCCAACCTGAACTGAGACAGAACACTTCTTAATCCTCTATTCTACGCTACTCAAAAACATCTGCCAAATGGATTACTTTCCATTTTATCTGCAGCACGTATTTGACATTCCTCTGCTTGTGCTTGTTACCGGATGCTTTGGCCCACTTGTGATCTCACTGTGTGTATATTGGCATTATAGGCTCTCTGTAACTAATTTGGATGATGTTAGGTAAGGCATAATGCAGAAAATAAGACATACCTTCAGTCAAGCTTTCTTGATATTTTGGATCTTAATTGTTTTGTAAATAACAGTTAATTTGTTATTTCTGTTTGTGTCTCCCAATTCCCCAGTTGTTTTGTTCTTTTTTTTTTTTTTTTTTTTTTTTTTTTTTTTTTGTGGTTAATACATGTGGTTTGCGCCTCTGTGTTTTTAACCTTGGCATGAAGATCATAGTCACAGCTGATTCTCACTTGTAGGGAGCAAGCAGAGCATATGGCAAAGATTATCAGTGTTGAACTCCTATTTGAGCCACAAGGTCAGAAATTTTATATAAAGATAAGGTTGGTAGGCTGTTGCAATGACCAACAGTGGGGCTGAAAATCACAGGAGTAACTTTCTGCAGACCACAGTAGTTGTTTGTAGATTGCACTTTGCCTGGGTTTGTCACATTCAAAACATGCAGGTCTAAGTGGACACACTTCTTCATGATTGTGCTATCGGAAAGATGAGGAGATTTTTGTGGTATATTTTTTCCTGAAAGTCCTGCAAGGATAAATTAATCTTGAATAAGTTGTTGGTAATATATCTAGTTCAAGACTCTTTATGAATGTAGAGGGTTTTTTTGAATAAGTTGTTGATAATTTTTTAAAACATGGAAGTAGTTGCTTAAAAACTGTCTGTTTCTTAAGCTAGCTAAACAGATGTAAGGAAGCTTCCTTTTGATTTTGTTTTTGTTTAGTAAATTTAATTTTTGCAGTGGCTTGTAGAGCTTACTCTTCCTCACTGCAACCGTATGTGTACTTCGTTTCAGAGTAGAAATAGTCCTGCTGAGGTCATGTAAAAACTGAGCAACAAGAGCTTCAGTAGAATCTCAACTTTTAAATTTTGTATTGTTCATTAAGGTGACTCAGATTTGCTGCTGTGTAGCATACGCAGTGCCAAAGAAACAAGCATTAAGATTATTTATTTCTTTCAGTTTTGTATCACAAATATGGTGCATAAGTGAGTGTTCCCTACTGAGTGAATTTCTTATTTAATTTCATTTTGGTGTGTGTCAGAGAGAGAAATAGCACAGTACTCAACTAATTTTTTTGTAAATTAATTTTCTGAAGAATTTTCAGCTCAGTGTTAATTAATTAATTAAAAGAAAAATCCTAGCACTGTAATATTTTGGTTTTTAACTCAAACCAGCTTTATGGAGAAATCAAATCTGATAGAATGTGGTCTGTGGTCCATTTTGTAAGACATCCAGTGGCTGCTGCATGAGTAAAATTAGAAGCATACTTTGTTATTATATTTTTGTATAAAGCTGCAGTACGAAGAGAAGAAAGGGGATTTACACACTTTGATTTATCAAAGGGTCTTGAATTCCTTTGTACTTAATGGGGGAATTGAATGGAAAACCATTGATTCTCTTCTATCCTCAGATTTCAATGCCTGTAGATTACCTTGCATTTTTCTGCCAATATTTGCCATTATGCGGGTACACAATCGAGGTTGTGATTACTATTTTGCAGCTCAGGTTTTCATGGCTTTTTGAATTAAAAATACCTCTTAAAAATTACTGAACACTCTGTTATGGATATTTCCATAGTCATGTATAGTCTTTTCTGCCCTATTGTAATAAACACTTCTCCATGTAATTGCAATATAATTTTTCAGTATAGATATGCTTGTTCTGGCTTTGGGTCTTCTCAGCTTGGTTTACTCCAGAATTGGTTTAATCTAAGTAAAATAATCCCATCAAATTGCCTCAAAATAATCCCACTCTTAAAGCAGAAACACCCATTTTAAGGATTTTATTTGGGTGATGCAGTTGATTTGACTGATGACCCTTCTCACTGTGGGTTAGGCTTTGTGCTGTGCTGTATTAGTTACTGTCAGAACAGTTTTGTGCCTTTGGCCTTGAGGAGAATTTGCAGACAACATCCATACCCCATTAGCTCTCTCTTCTCCGAATGCTTCCTTTGCTCTCTGGGTAAACAAGGGCTCGAGCACCTGCAGAACATCTGTCTCAGAGCTCCCAGCAGGAGTGTGGATGTGCCTTGCTCTAAAAGGTGAAGGATCCCTGTGTTTCTCAGTTCCTTTCACCTACTTAGGGGAGCTTTGATTTCCTTGAGACCAGAGTTACTGGGATGTGTCCTTCTCAATTCCCCGCACAATTATAGTGCAGGGAAAGAGTGCTGGCTGTCTGTGTGTTCATTGGGCATAGAATGGGATGCAGTGGGAATCTTGCAGATTTTTCTGTGTGGTGTTTGTGAATAGGAAGACTTAGGACAGTGGGGTAACAGAACATGCAAACTATTAACCCCACTCTGAAAAAAGTGACTTTTGCTGTCTGAGTTCCATATACTTTTGCTTAAGCCCAGTTTGTGTGTGACAGGCCAGCTGTGTTCAAATATACTAAATAATCCTTGCAGTACAGCAGTTTTATTTTCCTCCTTATGCAGTGACTTTAGTGTGTCCTCATTTGTAAATGATGCAAAGCATTCCTACAGTCATTTATCAGAAATATGTGTACTTACATATATTAGAACAGATTTTATGTATAAGAACTACTAGCTGAGGCACTGCCTAGCAGATGCACTGCTGAGGTCTTTCTTTGACAGGTCCTACTATAAAGTCTACAAACCATTCATTTTTTTCAATGCTAGACATCCCCTCTTGCAATTTATTAGGTGATGATGGGGTCTGTAGCCACCCTACTGTAGACCTATTGGATCAATATCTGCATCAGCATTAAATGATGACAGAGTGAATGTGTCTGTGTGACCTCCAGTCACAACTCTATATCCACATTTGAGGATGGTGAAGGAAAAAGAGTTCTGAGATGGTTTTTGCATTAGAAGGGCAGTATGGCCTCCAGAGATCTTATCCAGAAAACAATTGCTGCGATGGCTTTTTGTGCTGGGTTTTTTTGTTTGTTTTCCAGCTTTTGGCTCCTTTCACGTTATACTGGCACATAAAGTTTGTGTCAAAGCCCATTTTCTACACAACACACTACAAATAATTGTCTGTTGTTTAAATATCTTAGGTTTATAAGTCTATGTTTAGTCGTGTGTTTTTTCATTAAGGCAGATGTTTCATGAACATGCCTTCTGGCAGTTAGTGGGAGATATATTTTCTTTTTAAGTTTCTGAAGGCAGATATTTCTTTAGTCTGAGTCTTTGTTTAGTTGACTGAGCTGATTAATTTCTGTTGGAAAAGAGTTCATAATTTTTCATTTCTGTTGGCTTCAATTTATAGAAATTCAACAAGCTGTTTGAATTGACTTTGGTTCATGCTGCACAGTTTTTCTGTCTCTCTCCATCCCCTCAGAACTGTTTGTCTGATTTTGTTCACATATTACAAAGTAACGAAAAGAGAATGTGAAAAGGAAGAGGATACTGTTGCACATTTTCCCCTCCAAATTAATTAGGACAGAGTTCTTGTGTGGGAGATTAGTTTGTGGATGACCTTTCTGTTCAGTTAGGTGGCCTTAAGTACACTGGTAGTTTGTAGAGTAAACATAAGTGATGTGTAAATCAGAAAGTGCTGCTTTATTTCTGCAGCCAGCTGCTCACAGTCGCTCGCTGTGGAAGGGCCAAATGAAGTCATGACTTTGTTTCCTAATGCTCCTGCTTGTAAAGCCTGGGGAGCTGGAGTGCAGTACTGGGCTGGTGCCCACAGTTTCCTTAAATTTTTTTTTCCCGTTTAAATCCAGGTCTCTGTTTCAAAGATGGTTGAAGGCATTTATGGATTTTCCTGATTATTTGCTTTCATGAAGTATGTAAGAATAATACAAAGAGCCACCTGACACAAAGCTCCTTAAGATGTGAGAAAAAGGAGCCTTTTATTATTAGAACCATTGATTGGGCAACAAGTGCCAATTTTATATATTTGTTGTCTTGGAAACTCAATTTTGCCTCTGCTTTGGATTTCAGGAAAGTGAGTTAACCTGTGACAATATTTTCAAGCTTGGATACTTTTATTCCTTATAATAACAGAACACCCTCTCTTGCTCTTTTGCCAAGCACGTATGTATGCATGTAGTGGAGAACTGTGTGCACAATTAGCTTTTCATCAGTGTTTCTGAGGTGATCTTACATTGGATTAGCCAGAATTATAAAAAAAAATCCATCATTAGGCATCTTTTGAATTGATATATCAACTTGTCTCTTCATCTGGTATTTTATACATGCTCTGAAAACTTTCTAGGAATGTGTTTATTTGTGATGTGTAGCATAAGCTGACAGTTCTGTGTTACTTGAGAGGCATTTCCCCTTTTATTTAGTGTGTAGTCCTTCAGAAATGCATTGAAATTTTATTTTATTTCATTTTCATCTTCTAAAGTTGATCTAAAATGTTGCTGTATTCATGTTGTATGTTTCTGACTTGCCATGAAGAATTTCTGTTGATGGCAGGATTGTTTAACTTCACAATCCTTCTGACATAAAGTGTGCAATAAAGTAGCATTAGTTGGTAATGGATGATTATTGCTATCTAATATGATCCAGATGACCACACCATTATTTTATATATTAAGAGGACAGGGTTGGATATTTATTCTGTTTATTTCATTGTTTTGTCTTCCACTGCATCATAATTTGTTTATGCTGATTATAGTCAGATTTGTGCTTTACCTAACTTGGCATGATTTGAATGGGTGCTTTGGATTACTGACAGCAATGAAAAGGAGCACTTGGAACAGAAGCATTCTGCAAAATGCCCTGATTCTGTTAGTGTGGATAAATATCTGTTACAACTGTAAAGGTGATGGGGGTACCAACGGACTGGCTGTCTTTACCACGACATTTGTTACAAAGCCTGGGTTTTTTTCTATAATAGTAAATGCCAGTCTTGATTAGCAAGTGGTCTGGTTCTTTCTACATGGTTACAGAACTTCTCCAGGCTGAGAATGCTGAGATACACATTGGTTGGAACCCAGATTGGTTACTAAGAGCCCCATAGACATATTAAAGGACAATTCAGTAACTGTACTTGGCTGTGGCATGCTACCTGCAAAATTGCACAGCAGGCGTTCTGTAACAGGCACTTAATTATGGCTGGGGGACTGCCATCTCAGCAGCTCATGGCTTACTCAGTGTGCCTTCATAGTCTGAGAAAGCACTGCAGGGAAAAGACTATGAAAAGAGAAATGCTAATTGAAATGTCTTGTTAGTGGTGGTTTTGTTTGTTCGCTTTTCTAAAATCTGTCATACCTACTACTTATGGCGAAAGTTTATTTATTCCAGAGTGCAACTCTGGAGGTTAAACAAACTTCACTGTTGATCATCAGCATTTACAGTGATAAACTGGTAACTTGGCACCAGCAGATGCTGACATTCAACATCAGAGATTAAAAGAATACTTATCAAAAGCTGGTGACTCACTTAAATTGTATAGAAAATGTCCTACATAGTGAGGTATTAAAAGGAAATAATTGTGTTTAATTTTGATTCCCCTCTGCTCCAACTTTATTTCAAAAATTAATTAGAAAAAAAAAGAAATGAAAAGAAGTTGAGTGGTCAAGCAGTTACTATTACTGAATCAAAACCTTATGATGAAGTTCTATAATTCCTATATTTCCTCTGAACTCCTGAATGTTTTTTCAGCCCTTTTAGCTAACATAAACCACATGAATACCATAGACACTCATTTCATACAGCAAATTTGATTGAATTTCCTAAAATTTTCATAAACTCCAGATTTATACAGGATCAAGCTATAAGTGCTGTGATAATTGCAGTGTGTAGATCAGACAGAATTCAGAGAAGAAAGAAATGTGTAACCTTGGCCTTTCCAAATGTGACTCAGATACTTTTGTTTGGAAGTTATATACAGCCATTGTGAAATGATGTTGTTATTTGCATATTGAAATGTCAATCATCAAACCTTTGCAATGAGGGATCTAATTTTCATAATGACTGAAATGCAGGATGAAATTTCAAGGATGAAATTCCTTTTCATCAGGATGTTTTGGAGGAATTCCTCCAGCCATTCATCTTTGTAAAGTAAACAGGCATAATGTGTAAAGTTCAGCTGAAAGTCCTGCTGTTTGTCCTCCAGCCAGCTGTCCAACTGCTTGACACATAAAGGCCAAATGAAGCATGTCTATCTTCTAAGCAGCTTTTTTTTGTTTCTGGATTATTAGTTCAGGCTCTCTCACTCTTATTGATAAGCAAATCAAAGATAGGAATCATCCAAATTACTAATATAGCTAATATTTAATTTTTCTTTTTAATTAGAGGTGGTGATGGCTATTAACAAGTTGGTATATATAATATATCAGAAGGGGTCTTTTGGGCTTTTCTTTAATCCTTTGCAACTCACTTCCTGTACAGAGGCAATTCAGTCCTTACCTTTTCCTTAACAATCAGTTACAAACAATTCAGCACAAGGAGCTCAGAAAGGGAAACCCTTGTTCCTGCTGCCTGTTAGCTGCTGCGAGCTGGTCCCCTGCAGGCAAGCTGCTGCTGGCCAGCTGTGAGTGTGAATGGCCGGGGCTTCTGGCCCTTGCTCTGACCTCAGCAGCAGCTGCCTCTGTCCCTGCTGGGGAAGGAGCTCTCCTGTTTTTGCATGGACAAGCACTCTTAGTACCTGGTGAGAACTGACTTCAATTCCCCTTCCTCAGCAAGACAGTAGCTGTTAATCAGTATATTGGGCTTGTGACAGGTAAACAAAACATTTGATTCTGGTTTTATTGTCAGGCAGTGACATCTACATTTGAAGAAATGTTGCAGAAGGTGAGCAGCCCCTGTTTCCCAAGCCTGGGTGTTGCTGCCATTGGTATAATATTGTGCATAGGTAGAACAGCACTCCTTTTAGGGTTAGAGACCTTTTCTTACATTTAGTACAGCAGAGGCTGCTTTTCCCTTTCCTTTATTCTTCCCCAAATGTTTTATCATCTTTCACTTTTTAAGTTTTGTATTGCTGTGCTTTCCTCCTCACATCTTAAACACTTTGCCAGAAGTGATAGATGGGTTTGAGCTCCTAAGGAGCACAAGATACAGGCAAAAGAGCTGACTTGATGGAATCTTGACCCTAAAGGAGTGAAGGTAAGGCAGAAAGGTGAAAAAAGAGGAGTGGAAGAGAGGCAGTGTAT
The DNA here is from genome assembly GCA_034509425.1 of Eopsaltria australis. Classification (NCBI taxonomy): domain Eukaryota; kingdom Metazoa; phylum Chordata; class Aves; order Passeriformes; family Petroicidae; genus Eopsaltria; species Eopsaltria australis. The sequence continues at coordinate 30,912 of JAVTVJ010000172.1, read as the reverse complement.
GAATACATGTGCAAAGAAGAGAAAAGAATGATGATTACAATCTTTTTTTTCTGCCCATAATTCTGTCATGACATTTTAAAACAAAATAATTCCCTGATCTTTGGGATTCTACAAAAATAGCTTGAAAATATGAACCTTCAAAGGCTTCAGAATGAGAAGAAGGGTGAACAGACATTGTCAGCTTAAATGTGTAGGAGCTGAGAACTTTGGAACTAATCTAATGTTTTGGGAAAGGTGCTGACACATGATTTTTGTGAAGGTTGCTGTTGGCAATATTATAATAAAAAACTTGGAAGAGCACGGCTAGCAAATACATACCAATTTGGATAACACTCATTAATGTAAATACATATAGAGGCTTCATAATCTAGTACAAAATAGTTTAAAAATAGTGTGAATAATAGATTAATGTGTAAACATTATGTTAGCTGTTTGTCTGGCTTGCATTTTGTTGAATATTCAGAAGCTAAGTTTTGAAGATAAGCAATTGGATAAAAACCAAACAGCAAATCTTTTTAAAGCAGAATATAGTTACATTCGGGGGATCCCAACGTGAATTTTGATTTCTTTTTGCTAGCATCTGTGTGTCTTTAAATGTTTTTTAAAGGTGCCTTACTCTTTTCTTGCTTGAAATACTTTAATGCAAAAAAAAAGAAAGCAGGTCAAGTTTCAGCTTAGGTTGTCAAGGGTCAGTTTTCATAGCTGTCTGACCTTTTTAGACTACACCAAGATAGTGTATGTGAGATGTAGGGAATTCTTGTGCCTGAAGTGATAAAACTATTTTGCACAGCTTGCCTTAATAAAGAGCAGATTGGTTAGTAACATCAGGAGGGACTGCTATCTAAAAAAAAAGCAATAAAATGCTCTTGTGGAGTGCAGTTGTCTTTCCTGTCCTTTTGATTATTGCCTGATATATTTTAAATCATGCATTGTAGCATTCTCTTCTCTTACTCCCTTGACTGTAGCTAAAACATCATCACATTTAATTATAAAAAAATTTTATGTAATAAAAAATAATGTGACCTCTGGGATTTTCTTTTCTGGCCTTACCTGTTGACTCAAAGTGCATGTTGTACATTCTCCAGAAAGGGAGTTTATAGGCTTCATTTGTAATGATTAGGAGGTCTTGTTTGTTTGTGTGTTTGTTTTCCCCCAGCCCAATGAATGCTAAGGCCATTTTTACTTACGTGCACATGAGTAACTTTTTGAATGTTGCTCATTCTCTGAGGCTTCTCAGGAACATTCAAGTGTTCAAAGTCTGGTCCTTGCAGAATGAAGACTGATGCCTTCTGAACTGCCAAGTGCAGAGTAGCCACGTGTTCTCAGCTGTAAGGAGGCTCCAGGCAAAAAATGTTGGCCTTTATCAACCCATTTGTTAGTCCCAAGCTTCTCAGAGGTTAGTTAAAAAATAAAACACAACCTTTCTGAAAATCTAATAATTGTAGTGATGAACTAGATTAATGCAGTGCTCTGATAGGAAGTGGCAAAGAGATATTCCAGCTATGCCAAGACAACTTAATAGCAGTTTTATTAATTTAATAGAGATTGCTGCTATTAGAAATATATGAAGCTGCAGAATTGGCATGTGTGCCTGTTACCTCTTAAAGTAGACATTTACACGCCCTTTTACCAGCTAGTAAAGGCATGTGGGGTGTTTCCAAACCTCATAGTTCCAGTTTTGATAAACATCCAGTCAGGATGGAGAAAAGCTTACAAAAATAACAACAAAAAAAAGTCCAACCATCTTCCTGTGAACTGTGTGCATAAATGTGGCTGTTGATTGCTTTTATTCATAAAAATACACCCTGGCCTTCAGGATATGTTTGTTTCTGCTTCAAACAGGCATATTGTAAAACAAGCTATTCCATAAAAAGTTAGTATTAAAAAGAAAGGAAAATCAGGTTTTTTGCATTGCAGCCTCATCTATAAAACAGTTGTTTCACTGAGTTTCTAGCTCATATTTCAATTCTTCATGAGTGAGTGGGGAGAGTACTTAAAAATGGAAAAAGGCGAGATCTGGAGGACAGTAATAAAAGCACAGCCCTTTGGTTAACGTTGCTGGGTGTTATTGCTTACTTGTTCTGTTTTGCAGTGTCTGTGATAAAGTGGTGTATTTCATGGTAGGACTAATGTATTAAAACTCCGATGCAAAAGTAAGGAAGTATTTATTCAATCAGATCTAGATGGTTTGGGTTTTTTTAAATTTCACCCAGCGCCATTACTTTTGGACTTAAATCAGAAAAATGTTTTAAAAGGAAATTGATATTTTCATATCCAGTGTGTTAAAAGAGAGATCAGAATAGCAATTTCCAAATTTAAAGGAAGAGCAAATGAATCAATAATAACCTTAAGCTCTCTGATCTTGTATGGGATTGAACAAGTGTTTTAGCCCATGTAAACAAACACATCAATTTAATTGTAATATAATAGACTCATATTTAATTGAGAACTAAAATAATGATAGATTGTTGTGAATCATCTGTACAGTCAATTATCATAGATACTATTCTGCTTTACACCGCATTTTCTCTTGAGAATTGTTCAGTGAGCAAGCTTCCTTTTGCACCTTGCAATTCTTTTAATATTATATCCAAACTTTTGGGAAAAGAAAAGATTGGTAAATGTTGTCCCGTGGTGACACAAACAATAAAGCATATCCTTTAGTCCCTGCATAGGAAATTATACCTGGTTAAGGAGAAGAAGTGAGCTACACTCTGACGGCTTCACTCATGACCGTGTGCATTAAAAAACCTACAAGAATTATTACAATCTCTCTGTAAGTACAAAACAATTCTGTTTGGTGCTAAAAGCAGTTTGACTTTCTGGGCTAGTGTCACAGTGCCTGGAGAAGGCCAGTGAGGAAGCTGAATTGTACATATGCTGTGTACATGTGGAGTGCTGCATTGGGACACGCTTGAACAAGAAGTGAGAGACCCATGCCATATGGAATGGTGTAGAGAAACAACCTGGGCATCCCTAGAAGTAGTAGTACAGACAAGGGAATAGTAGAGAAAGGAATTCTTTGTTTACCTCTGTAGTAAAAGGGCTCAAACTGCTCAGAAAGCCAGCACGGTTGCCACATCATCTTGTGTAACTGCATCTTTCTGCTGCAGCTTTTAGATGTGTCTTTGAAAAGGCACGAGTTTAGTTCTCCTGGTGGTCTTCAGAGATTCTGGCCCCTCTGTCTTTATGGCACATTGTAACTCTGAGATTGCCTGCAGAGCCAGAAAGGATATACTTTCCCACCAACAAATTCCTTTTGGGCATACCTTGGGACTTAAGTCTTGGTAAAGCAACAAGATCAAGAAGATGTAAAAGAAAAAAATTAAGGTTTGCTGTAGTTTTCTGTAAATAAAAAAAGTCCAGCATAGAGCTTTGGCTGCTGTAATAATTGATACTCCAGTGATGCTTCAAAGTGGGGTTTTTTTTGCTTCTGATGATTCTCTTCCCTGGCCTTCCGAAATGTGAATTAGACTTCTACATTGCTGAAGGTAGGATAATAGAGAAATATCTCAACATAATGAAAATGCTGATTAAATACCTACTTTAAAATTTCATTAAGCTGTTCAGAGTTAAATGTTTCCATTTACTTTTCAATGAGAGTGATTTTTGAAAATTCACCTATTTTGTAAGTTAGTTGTATTAGATTTTAAAAGGTTCTGATGCAGTGGAAAACATAAAAGCCGTGAAACTTTTTTGATAATTTGGTGATGTTTTCTTTGTGAATTCCAACAGATTCTATATCCCACATCATAAGAAATACTTTTATGATCAAATTCCATAGATTTTGCATTTCTTGAGTATTTTCACCCTTGCTTCTCAGTCTATTTTATATCTCCATAAAATTTTACCATTAGAAGCACATGGACCTGTTGGACTAAGTCTAGAGGAGGCCACAAAGATGCTCAGAGGGTTGGGACACCTCTGCTGGGAGAGCTGGGGCTGTTCTGCTTGGAGAAACAAAGGCTCCGGGGAGACCTTACAGTACCGGAAGAGAGCCTACAGGAAAGCTGGAGAGGGACTCTTTACAAGGTCATGTAGGGGATGAGATGGGGGAGAATGGCTTTTACCTGACAGAAGGTTGGTTTAGATTAGGTATTAGAAATTTTTTACTGTGAGGGTAGAGTGACTCTGAAACAGACTGCCCAGAAAAATTGTGGATATCCCATCCTGAGCAGTGCTCAGGGCCAGGCTGGATGGAGCTTTGAGCTGTGTGGTGTAGTAGAACATCTCCCAGCCCCATGGATCTTTAAGGTCCCTTCCAACCCAAACCTATGATTCTACGATTCTGTGATTTTAACATGACAAGCGATTTGTTTTAGCATTGGTCTGGGTCAGAATTCCTTTTTTTCTGTGGACTCAAATCTGTTTTTCACTTTTAGGCATACCTTAATAAATTACTTCACAATGAAAAGAAAAAGAATATTCTCCAGATGAAGGTGCAAGACTATTGCTAGCAAATTACTTTCCCTTTATGTTGAATTAAATCAGGAAAACCAAATATACAAAACCCGTTTTTAAAACTGCTCTGTTAGAGGTCAGCCTTTGCATTCTGCATTCAGGTCAGAGCTCCAGGTCTGACCCTTGGGCTTAGCAGACAGACTAAAGAAATACATTTTGTGTAGCAGACTTCCAGTGACAGATACTTTTTAGTCCAATATCAGTCAAACAATAAGACTGAATTATTTCACAACTATAAGGGAGTTGAACATGAGGAAAACAATTTATACTGAGCCTGACAAGTGGAGAGCCAAGGTCAGTGTCACTCTACAATCTAGATTGCTTTGAGGAATTAAAGACATTTTGTGGTGTTAATTGTTTTATGGCTACTCTGGCGTGAAAGTCTGCTTTATTCCCAAAGCTGAAACCATGAGAATGTAACTTTTTGCTGTTAAATGGACAGATTTATATCAATGAGGAGGTATTCAAGTCCCAGAACAGGATGTGGTCCAACTTCTCCCTCAACAGCCAGGCTTGCAGGGTCCCCTACTTTGAGTTATGCCCAAGTGAACAAGCCACAGACATGCTGTTTGCTGTATTGAATTCAAGTAGTGCTCAAAAAATATAATCATCCCTTTTGCCTGATTAAAGTTGCCTCCCTCCTCCATTATAAAGGATAGAAGAGAATTGAGACACATTTGCCTCTTGCATGCCTCTTTGCCTTTGGATGTAGTGTGTATCTCAGACTGTGATTCCACTGGGTCTTTGCCAGGGCGTACTTGGAGGTGATGCTGAGACTGGCTGGCCCATCTCCTGATACTTCCCCTCTCTCCTCTGGTGTGGTCATGCAGCAAGCAGGAAACAGATGTTGCTGAAAGCTACTAGGTTGCTGCTTGGAGGGAGGGGAAGGGAGACAGGGCAGTGCAGTCAAAGGGGACAGCTGGAATGTGGTCCCAGGCTAGAGAAGGGAAGAGCAAATCTTCAGCTTTCAGCACTGGCCCACACAGATAGAATAAAAGCAGCTGAAGTTGAAGAACATTGTTCAAGTAACCAAGGTGACTAGTGGACCACAGCAAAGTTATGAGCTTTGATAATTATATTTATTGCAAGATTTGGAAGAGTTTGTTGAAAGAAGGTGGTACTATTTTTGACTGTTGAGAGTATTTATTTGTTAATAAATATCAGGTGAGCTGGAATCCTTAGATTTTTTTGAATTCTGCTTTTTGTAATTGTTGCACGGGAACCACTGTACAGCTGTATTAATCTGACTAATACTCTGTGTAAACACAAAGCACCGGCCCATAACACAAAAGTGCAATAACCCGCAAAACAAAGAAGCAAATAACCCTCCCTACCTGCACAGTATGAAAATTTGACAGTGTTTTCAGGAGTTGTGCTTTATACTAATAAACCCCAAAACTCTAGGAAAACCTTAGTGTTGAAGAACAAGAACAGAGAAGTTGGGTAAGGAAGCAGGAGCATTTGCATGCATGGATTTTGTTGCTGTTTGAGGCATGACAGGTGTGTTCTGTCCTCCAGTATAGTGCAGGAAAATTACTCAGAACATTTGTGTTAATACCCATCGAGAGGAAGGATTGGAAATAAAATTGTCTGCCTGATCTCTGTCATAATAAGATTGAAGTTGAAAGTGAATTATTATAAGACAGTGATACAAAAATTACCAAGAAAAAAATCTACAACAAATCCCAATAAATTAATTGTGACAGTTACTTGAACTCAGGAAGCCTTGAATTCTGAGGGCTTTTCACCAAGTGAGCTTGCAATTTTATACCATGAATGAACTTTAAGTACTTACATTATTTATTTTCACCAAATAGAAAGAAAAGGAAATTTGTGAAGGTCAAAGTTATTTTCTTTAAAGATAATGTTTGTGAGAACCAACCTCTGTTAAAAACTAGTTGCAGTGTAAATGAAGCCACCTAAGCTTATGAGGCAAGTTTTGTGTTCAAACCCAGAAGAGAGCTGACCTTTTATTGTCACAGTGTATTTCTGGATAAGAGTTTCTGTGTGTGCTGTCTGTCTTGAGGTTGTAAGGGCAAGCCCATACTGAATTCTGTCAAACCAAAACCTCTGTTTATGCTTTTGTCATGTTTTTGAAAAGCTTGTTTTTCTGTTTTTAGCTGAACCTGAAATTTTATCCAAGATAATATCCAGGATATGTCCCTGCTTACTTCTAGTTATTTAGCTGCACTGTTCTGGCCCTGCAGTATCACACAGTAGGTTTGTGCTGCAGTTAGAAGTGTGTTTTTATTTTACAGACATAAGCTGGCTTCTCCTACATGGAGAGCTGTCATAGCAGGGTTGCTGTCAGTGTCCCAGCTGGGTTGTTTAAAGCAAGCTCAGACGTACCGTGCTGAGCTGCAGTCACACCTCTTAGACCTGTGTAATCATAGTCAGGTGTGGATGTTGTGCATGGACAGCTTCTAGTGTGCTTCTGAGGAGGGGGGATCTCTTGGGAATCTGGACCTGCTTGGCTGATTTTTTGCTTATCAGATGAAACAATTCAAATGTGACTTGGGTTCTTTGCTACTTCCGTAAAATGGGAAGGCATCTGCTGATTTTTTGTTGTAGAGCAGCAACATTTGAAGTACTTCATCAGATAGAGTCAAAAGAAGATATGTTGACGGATGAAAAAAACCCCTAGTAGTAGCCTGTATTACCCTGATAAAAGTTCCTGTTCATTGTGCTCCCCAGCTGTATTTCAGGTGTGGGGAATATAGCAGACAAACATGAATTAGATATCTTAATTCCTTTAATTTATTACTCAGATAATCTCAGTGGGGTTAAAACTGTGTTCAGGACAATTACTCCTTCTAAAAACTCAAACAATCCATTGTGGTTGTGTGTGCAGGTGTGTGAATGTACATACATTTGCAGGTACACAGAGAACATATTTGTGTAGGGTTTAGGTATAGGACTTTCTAGGTATTCAATAATCACAATATCTGTCTACCTAAAAAATTACAGGTTTGGCCTCAGAAGCTGAATTTTTAGCTCAAACATAGCGACAGCACTTGATGTTGCACTTGCTGGAATTCCTGCATCTTCGTTGGCTACAGTTTGAACTAAAGGTGTTGACAACACCTGAACAGAAGTTTATCAAGTGGAAACATGCAAATAGCTATGGAGCAGTTCACATAGATACTTGGCACATGTGGAATTAGGGTTTCTAGTACAGTATTTCATCACAGAGTTGATTCCTTAAAATGTGTTTAGGATTTTATATGATGTGTTAAAGGGTTTGTATTCATTATTGGAAAGCCTAATTTTCTGGGACTCTTCTCTATGTCAACTTTCACAGAGTGTAAAAAATGTTTGAAATGTAACATTGTTTTAATTTTTATAAAGTGCACTATTCAGATATACAAAGCTGATGAGTGAGGAGGTTGTGTTCAACCGCTCGATTTCCATTCAGATGTAGTACAAATCTTAATGTGTCACCATGCAGTGACTTAGGAATATATTTTTAAAATATCATTATTGGCTTTTTAAAAAGTCTTCAGTAACTGCACAGGATGAACTCTACCCTGCTTCCTCTGCCTTCTCTTGACAGTTTTTTCTTTTCACTGACAGTATAGAATGTAGTATCTTAAAGTAATTTTTTTTCTCAATCTGTCTGAAGTGATGTAGTGCTAATTTCATCTGATGAGTTTGTTGAAATTGGTTCTTTATTTGTAAAGTGAAGTGTTACTTACAATAAAATATACACCCCCCCATTTTCAGGGTACAGTGTTACTTACAATAAAATATACACCACCACCCCCCCCCCATTTTCAGGATACAGTTTGAAACAAACTTTATAATAAATGCAATATATGATGATGATGAGAATTGAATAGTTTTTGTAGTAACCAGGAAACTTAACTGATTTGTGGGTTTTATTCCCAACTACACCCCAATAGTGGGAAACATGAATCTTTTAATAGGCAAATTTAATGAATTTTGAGTGTCCATACTCAAATATAGTGTGGTGCTCTTAGTAGGAAAAAAGTTTTTCGTATTTCAGAGAACACTGGGATTGTTCTTACACCTTACTCTCCTTTGTGAAAGCTCATTCAAAAGAGTTGTTTCGGTATTTTTTTTTCTTACTGTGAAGATGAGCTGTCAATATCTATGTCAAACTCTGCTTTCTGAACAAGCTAAAGGAGTCTTTCATAGGTGTGTCAGCATTCAGCCCCACTGAGACAAAACACAGCTTTACAAGTACATAAGGGCTGACTCAACAAATTCATTATATTTAAATCAGCTCCATGTTGGACTTTACCAAGCACATTTGAAAGAAATTAGTAGTTTTTCCAGTTCAGGTCATTGCAGATGTGGTGGAAAGGCAGTCTTTGCTATGTAGAAATAGTCACTTTGAGAAGTACCTCCTTGGACATGCAGTCATTTAAATAAATAGGACTGGATAGTATGAAAAGTAAAAATTGACAGTAGAAAGAGTACAAGTTAAGGATAGTGTATATAGGTACAGTAAATTAGGATTTATTTTGGCAGCCTTACTGTGGATGTGTTTGAACTCTGTCTCTGGGCATGAATCACAGGATTGGAGGAGAATTAGGCCAGAGCTTACACTGGTTTGACTGCTTTACATTAAGTTTGTATGAGTTTGTTCCTAAGGATACATTAACAGCAACAACTAGAAAGTTAATTTTGGAGAAGGCTCTACCAAATATTTAATACGTTAAATATGAATTTAGTGGATTAAGATGCCCAAGTGTTCCACTCAGTTTTAACCTCAGCTGTAAATTGCATCTGCAGTGCTTTGCAGTTACCCGTGTCAAATTGTCAATGTTGAGAACTGCTGATCACTACTTAGGTATTTTCTCTGTCATCCCCAGGAAAGATGTCCAGAGACCGGGCTCTCAGGAAGCAGCAGCAGCTGAATAATTTGGTAGCAGCAGTTACAAAGCTTGCAAAGCCTGGAGATGTGATTGTGGATTTTTGCAGTGGAGGGGTAATGTATATTTTTGTTTATGTGGTGCAATTTCTTTCAGATTTCATCTTTGCAGCTCTAGGTGGTTGCTGCCACAAGGCAAAACAGAAGTACAAATGCTGAAATTTCAGCTGCTTTCAAAGATTCTCTCATTGGTATGGGGATGCTCATCATGTAATGAGTGAACAACAGGGAACACTGAAAAGTGACTCAGATTTTGTTGTTTGTTTTTGTTTTCACAGGGCCATGTTGGAATTGTTCTTGCTTATATGATGCCATCGTGTCAGGTAAATTCTCAATGAAAAGATCCTGGTAATCATCTTACAAAGATGTGTATGTAGGGAGCCCACATAGAAGTCACATTTGCCTCAGCAGAGGACTTAGGTTTGAAACATGCAAATTTTTAACATAATCCCCAAATGTGTATGGTGCTTTCCAGAGAAGACAGAAGTTACAGGAAAATACAAAATTTTTACAAGCTGATTAATACTGGCAAATATTAAATGCCTTTGATTGTTCCTGGGTTTCCAGCTAATCACTTTGTAGGTCTCAGACTCTGCCACAAGTAATTCAGAGGTTTTCTCAACAAACTACAAAGTTTTCTGCTTGCTAATATTGTACTTCAATTTCTACTTACTTTCTCCTATGTGTGAAACCTAGGTGGTACTCATAGAAAATAAGGAGTTGTCTCTGATCCGTGCTAAAGACAGAAGTGATGAACTAGGTCTGAACAACATTTGGTTCATTCAAGCAAACTTGGACTATTTTAATGGGACTTTTAATATTGGGGTAAGTGATTATAACTTTTCCACTTCAAAACTTCAGTGTCTGATTCATTATTCTTAAAAGAACTGAAATACATGAGAGAATAAAATTCTGTATGTCCTTACAGACTGTGAAAGTAAATGAGATTAATGTCCTGTCTAGAATTTTGCAGCCCTAGTGAAGAATAAGGCATAAATAGTATTTTGTAGCTCTGTAAATATTCCTGTCATCTAGTTTTTTATTCTGTTAATAGAATATAAACCTCTATGGCAAGGTGCAAGCTTTCCATGCAAGACTGACTGTTCTTTAAATCATCCATCTAAAAGTCTGTTTTGACTGTAGGTGTGGTTGGTTGATGCTGAAGGTTTATGTTACATGAACAATGCTGTTTAACTGTTTAGTTGGTTTATTTAAGAAGGGAAAAGAAATTTAGTGCAGGAGAAGGAGGAGAGAATAAATAGTTTTAGTCCAGCCCTTCCAAGTATAAATTTCCAGTTCTCTAGCTTTATTTTCTGTGCTACATTGTTGTTTAAATCTCTGTGGGTGAACTAGAGAGCTTTTTCAAAATATCAGGATCTCCTGAATAATACACTGAATTGTGTGTGTGAAATGTTTATTTTATGAAATCAGTCTCAAATTTTGTTGTCATTGAGATTCCTGTCTTAATTTCTGGGGGCCTATTTTAAAGCTTAATACAATGTTAACCCTGAGGAGTTTTTATTTAATAAAAAAGTATTATATTCCTTTTTTCAAATTTTGTGACAAGGAAGATATTGAAGTATATGTCAGAAGAGTTCAGTTGGAAATGCTTCTTTTCCAGGCCTTCATTTTGAAATACCTGCATTAGTCTTCACATTTTATTTTCTTTCAGATAATGAGTTCAATATATAGGATATCCTGAGAAAGCTTTGTCTTTCATTTTATTTGGGATATTTTCTTAACTAAATGGGTGCTCAGAAAGCTAAAGAAGAAATCATTTGGTGTAACAGGTCATACAGGCTCAGCAAAGCTACTGCTTTTATCTGCTGCTTTTTTAAGGTCTCTTTTTCTACAAGCAAAGCAGAGAGATTTGTTTTCTACTTGGATAGATGAGGAAGTAACTATAATTACATTCCATGATAATCTGATAGCTGTGATATTAAGAATCTATTTCTAGATAAACTAGTTAAACTAGTTTTATTTTTGTTGTTAAATTCTCATGAGCAGAAAATTTAATTGTGAAATTATTTTCTTGTTAATTTTTTCATGTTCTGCTTGAGACAAGAGTATATGTTGCCATCTGTATGCAATTACAGTTCAGTTGATGATTAATGGTCTCCTCAGCTGAGCTTACAGCAAGCAGACTGGAAGCAAAAAAGACTTTGTTTTAATCTATATCTGAGAGCAAAGTTTTTATCTTCCAGTTGCTCTACCTTGAAAAACAGCTTTGAACCCTGAAATCTGAGCTGTGCAGTCTTAAACATCTCTAAATTTACAGTGAACAAAAAGCAAAGCAAACCAACGTAGTTTTATAAATGCACACTGCTGCATAAAACCAAAAATGTGCCTCAAAAATGTCCTTATGGGGAGGCAGAGAAGGTAATGCCCCATTTCAGTGGTGCATTTGGCATCCCAGGTATAGATAGGAGAGAGCTGTAACTTGCTTTTCTGTAGCAGAGCAGGAAGAATTTGGGTACAACCTGTATGTTGCCCAAACACGTCAGTGCTTGCAGGTAGTGTGATCAAATTATTTTATTATGTTATTTTAGTTTTAGTTGAAGAGCAGATCACTAAGAAAAAGAAAGAAAATAATAAGGAGAGGAAAAATAAATATTAAAGGAGGGCAAGTTGTATTTGATGCCTCCCCAAGCTCCAGTGTTTGTTTCGTATAGGTTTTACTCAGTACTTTAAAATAAAATTCTCTAAATTTCTGCGTTAGCTTTTTCCTTTAAATGTGACCATCAGGTACTTCTATTACTTCTCTTACTGGTTAGTTGAAATCCAGTTTTGACAGAGTTCTTTGTATTTCTAAGTCCTTTTTGCTTGACAAAAACTTTTGACAAATCACCAAATAATTTTTCTATTACTATGTATTCGACAACTACTGATTTTACAGAGATTTGTTTTTAGTTTATTTGCTATCATAATTAAGTGCACCTTCCTTTTGAGTGCTTTTGGTGAGTGATGCTTCTTCAGTGTTGATGCTTCCCTTGTTAATGAAATAAGCCCTAAATTTTCCTCAACATAGATACGAAGAAGAGGAATAGAAAACTGAAGAATTAAGGATCAGGCCTTTGGTGTAACAGTTTTAGTTGCAAAAACCTCCTCGTGTATTTAAGTAACTTAGTCTAAAAAATGTTGGATTGTGTTTAGAATGGTCCAATGATGAATTTTCTTGCCTCCTTGGTTGTTTTTCCTGCTGTAGGTGGCCCTACATGCCTGCGGAGTGGCCACAGACATGGTGATTGAACACTGCCTCAGGGCTCGGGCAGCCTTTGTCATCTCCCCCTGCTGCTATGGCTTCATTCAAAACACAGTCAAGTTCAAATATCCCCGAAGGTAAACTAAAGCTTGGAAGAGAAGCCTTAAAATATCCACTTAAGTGAGGGAATAAAATCCTAAGAGTGTAGAATTAATCATTAGAGGGTCTTTGTGAGTGACTAGGCCAAGCTGATTCACACTTACAGTGAAACTGTTTCCTCCTGATTGTCAGCCCATCCTGAAAGGGAGACAGATTGGTAATTCCTGGGTTATTTTTTCTGTGTTTATCTATTCATGGTTCAGCAGACTTTATACAATCAACATAGTAGATACAATATCTAATATACAGACCTTCTACCTTGAAATCACAAAGTTAATAGAAAACTCATGAAAATTACTCCAAGAAGGGGAATTGACATTTTAATGTTGGAGGAAGATGTAAGCAGTCAGTTTAAAGTAATGAGTCTGCTTTATACCACAGTTTACTGCTTGTGGAACTCCTTTGATTTATTCCCAAATAGATAAGCTCTCCTGTATTTCAGTTCATATTTTTAATACTTTTTCAGTGGATTGTGTACATATTTTGTCTTCAAATCTGCCTTGTGGGAGATACTAATATATTTTATGCTTAAGAATTTCAATGCCTTTGATATAAATAAAATGTAAAAGATAAGCATAAAGTGGCAGGAGATAAGAGGACAACAGACCTCTGAGTCAGAACTAGGTGGGGAGAAAGGGTTGTGTTTTGGTAGGGGTTTTTTTTTTTTTTTTTGTTCATAAAAATGAGCTTTGCATTTTAGATGTCCAAGATGAAGTAGACTTAATTCTACTAGGAATTACGTCAATGACTTAAGTATTTATTTGCTAAAACAAATCAACAAATTTAAAAAGATGTTATGCATTCATGTGAAATATTTTTTCATATTTTTCTATAATATCAAAGTGTTCTGGCACAGAACTGTGTAGAAAGTAATTCTTTATAACTTTGTAACCTTATCAGTTTGATAACCTTTGCATTTAGTAGTGTTTTCTTAGTAAATTTGATACTTTCATCTCTTTGTGTGTGTCCCTTTTGTTTTCTCTTGTGGCACAATAAAACAAATAAGTCTTCTAAGGAAGAGGCAATAAAATATTAAGCCTTCTAAAATTTGCAGGCATATAATTTTTCTCAGTTTATTTGTTTTAAAAGTGGCTGGATGATGTTTCACTTTTGACCAGCTACATTTTTAGACCACATAGACTAGAAATGATTGCTTAGGAAACTTTTGTTGCTGTAGATTCTGCAAGAATGTTTGTGTTTGCTAAAAATTTGAATCTAACTTCGTAAGTCTATGAAAAAATTATCAACCTGATCTTGAGCTACATCTGAGAGTTTGCTTTTCCTATTTTTCCTTATGTTATATGATCATTGAACATGATAGCCTGGCCATATCCCCATAGTGGCTGTGTTCTGTACTCAATTCCATTGCAAAGACCCTTTAGCTTAGTGATGCAAACAAAATATATATGTGTACTACTAAATATATATAAAGTGTTTGTGTGACAATGAGAAAACGACAGTAAGTATGTGTTAGCATTTATCATGATTTAAAGAGAGGATTTTTATTAATACTAGGAGAAAAACCACTGCTAAATACACTTTATTACTGAACTTGAACTGTAATGGGTTTTAGTAGTTTTTAATGCCTTTCTGTATGATACAGATATTGCTGTTTTCTTTAAAATGTGTTCAAGTATTTAATGATTGCTTCTATTTTCCACCTTCGCTGTTTTTAGATGTTAATTGAATTAATTTATTTTCTTTTTCAGTCGTCAGTTCAAAGAAATTTTGTCCTACAAGGTATGTAGAAGGATAGGGGGAAGATGTTTATGTGCAGTTTCCTGCATTGCACTGGGTCTTCTTATCAAATGAAATATAGGTTGTTATCTTCTAATTGTGAGGAGGGGTATGTGTTATGTGAGATGTTCATTACTAGTGCTGGTGTCATTGTGTTTTCTCTCCACCATCCATTTTTAAAGACTTTTTTCTTCAGTAAAGTTAAATAGTTTTCCCACAAAAAGAAACATTTTTTGTCACAATGTATAAATGAGATGTTCCTAAGGCATTTCAACATGTATCAGTTAAAAATTACAGGATACCAGTTGGTTTAGGTGTTAAATACAACTGTTCTAATAAACATTAGATTCCTCCCTCTAGTTTATGTCTGCAACATTGGACATAGTAAGTAGGAAGAGCTTATGCAGATCAGCAAGAATTTTATACAGTATATATTTTACACAGTTTTAAAAATGATGTTCAAAATTATTTTTAAAATATTAAAGTGTCTTTTGACTCTGTGGAGCTGGGGTCTGTGGAGATAATCTGAGAGAAATGTAGGAGAAATTATCACTGAAGCATACAGATCTGACAGAGTAAAGGTAACAGGGGAGTGGAAAAGGACAAGAGCAGAGAGGTGGACAGCAGAAAACTAGTACTGATCTGTTTTATGTTGAGAGTTTGAACTCATTAGTGATGAGCAACCCGAAATTTGAAGGTTAGAGGCACTTAATGAGGCATTGAGAGAAGCGAGGTTATATAGAAACGTTACTAAATTTACAGGTCAAATCCTAGACAGGGCTCTTGGGTTTTACAGCACAGAATTGAATTTTGGAGGTACAGAATAATTCTTTGTAACAGAAATGTGGAAGTGAAGGAGGCATTTCTAATATCCAAATGTTTTTGGGGACAGTGGGCAGTGCAAAGATAATGTATGTGGCAGGAAAATAGAGATTATCCTTTTTAATCCCTAAACGAGAGGGAGTTTTAAAAATTCAGAAAATCTCCAGCTGTCTTTTAAGGAAAGTTCAGTTATCAGGTAATAAATGTCCGAAGATTGAGATGACAAAAGCCACATGATGGATTTGGAGCTGCCATTATTTTTCCCCACGATTAAAGTTCCTTTCACCTTCTCTGAGACATAATCACAAAGGACTCAGGTTTCAGTTCAGAAAAAAATTATTTACTATTAAAAAATTATTTAGTATTAAACCTGCTGACAGTACAGAGAGAGATAGTGACAATTATAAAGTTGAGGATGCCTAGATTAGGATAGTGTGTATAATATCATTGCAACTCAGTGAATTTTTTCTTAATCTGTTAATCCATGGAGATTTAAATCACGGGGTTTGTCAATACTGTAGAAGCTCTAGAATTTTATTATTTGTGTTGCAGAAGGGCACAGGAGTCAAAGATAAGGCTAAAAATATTGCTGCTCTTAGTAACATAAGAATCTGTACAATTGGGCTAGGCTGGTTGGTGCCTCAAATAATCCTAGTTATAAATAACTTTTGTTATGCAGCTAGCTGTATGTGTTTTTATATTTCATATTAATAAATTCTTGCAGGTTATTGGCTAGCAGCCAAAGTTGCCATGTGTTAGCCAGACATTGTCCGTGTCACCCCCTCCAGTTCCCATTTTAAATTAATTTCTCTTATCTTTCATTTTAGTGAGATCTAAAAAGACATCCAGAAGTCTGTCATTTCCAAAACTTTTTTTGATGAGAACATTATGCTGTAATTCATTAGTTTATAGTTGCAAGGAATAAGGTTATGATATCTGTAGATTTCTACTTTGTCACATTTTGTGACTGTCAAGACGCAAGGAGAATTGGAAAGCAGAACTGTATAAATTTGCAAATACAGCTTTGGAAATTTAATAGGAATTGAAGGTGTGAGTGTTCTAGTAAACAAACTAACTGTTTATGTACACTTTGGGAAGTTTCTAATCATTATTTTAGAAACGCTTTTCTTCTTTTTTCTGCTACCAGGGAATGTGACAATTTAATCACTGTGTCAGGGGGAAACCATGTAGTCATGACAGGCTCTAGTTTATCTTTTTGGAACACTCTGTAAGAAGCCAAGGATTGGAGTCAGTCCAGATTTTCAGGTTAAGTGACAAGACTTACCTTCACTCTGGTCTGATCCAAAGTGCTGGGAACTTGCTGTTGCAAAGGGCCAAGTTGTATCGGGTGCCTGAAGGCTGGTGAGGAGTTGTGTGCTAACATGGATCTTCTCCCTCTCCTCTAAATCCCTGTTTTTCTTCCCAAGCTGCCTGTCACTGTTGCTTCTCACCTAACAGTGGCCACATTGCCCATGGCACTCCTCCTCCTTCATTCTCCAGTAATCATGTCTGGGTTTAACATTTTCAGCTCTTTACTACAAAAATAGCCACATTTGAACTGAACTGACTGGGTGTAATATGTTTAAGACCTAAATGTGTTATGACACGTTCTTATTTTGCTTCCATATTTTTTATGAAGCTGTGAGCCGGAAACCTTCATGTCAATGAGCTGTACTAGGGAACAAATATCTTTGCATCAAGATATTGTAAATGTATTTAAGTTAGTAATATTTGTGTATCAAGTGATGATAATGTTTTATTTTATAATACATTGGAAAATTTTTTGTGGTCAGGTGTCTATTTATGAGTTGACTGGAGTGTACTGGGGTAATTAGCATCTTGATTTAATATGAAGGTTTTTTGTGGAGTGAACACTTGGATGTGTATGTCCCTCTAAAAGAAATCTGGAGTAAGCATCCTTACTTCAGAATACTGAAAGAACCTGAAGTATCCTTAGGTGAAGTTGCTCTTTCCACCTGTTACAAGAAGCAAATCTTTAAAATCATAATTTTATATCAGATAAGAATAAAAAAATTCTTTTTCATGGAAGTCACGCGTCCTTGTTTCAGAACTGTAGCTCTGGAAGCTTTGCTTGGGAGAGCACTTTGTGTTGTTGCCCATTTCTCTTTTCTCCCCATGATATTACAGGAGATATAGGAATGTTGTGTGATTCTAAGATGGTTCTGATTTACTCTGTCCTGTATTAAATATTGTAGCTGTCTCACAGAGCACAGCTATCATCAGAGCAGTAATTCCACTGCCATACCTGCAAGGCTCCTGCTCTCACCACCTGGCTAACTTGCCTTCCTTGGCTTGGACACTCTTTGAGGAGCTATTGTGCTGGCACAGCCTATCCTGGGATTCAAAATCACTGCTTGGGAGAAATGTTCAAATCAACTGTTAAAGAATTTTGTCCTGCCTGCTTATTGTTGCAGGGAGACTGCCCTATTATGACTGTGCTAAAAGATGGCTGTGTTGCTCATCAGTTCTTGAAGGCAAAATTAGTCTGCAGGATGTCTTTGAAGAATGCTGTCTTGTATACCTTGCATCCAATTCAACTGCTGCAAAGAATTAGGAAGTTTAGCAAGAAACAAATACTCATGAGGAGAAATTACAAACACTTGACTTATACACAGACTTGCAGTGTAAAAATTGGGATTTCCACACAGATAAAAATTTTTAGAAATGCAGTCTTCAGCTTGGTAGCATTTCTGATACCTCTAAGCATTTAATCAGATTTTTCCTGATTAATCTTTTTTTTTGTTTTTTTTATAGGAGCACATGATACTTTGCAGATTTGCAGATCAGACAGCTGTTCAGCTTCCACCTGAACGAAGGCTAATTGGTATGAATTTCTGCAGCTTTTGTGTAAACCATCTCAGTAATGGTTTTACCTTGAGTTATAAAGGAAGAAGTGGGACATTTATGAATGGGGTGTTAAGTAGATGTCTTCACATAACACTTGAAAAATTTAAGTTTCATCACATTTCACCTCTTGCTGCTCTCTTTTTGCTATAGAAACGTTTTTCTTCTTCCAAAATCATCAATGTGAGAGAGTTTGCATTTTACTATCTCGTGTTATTGTTCTGATGGAAGCTGTAAACTAGCTTCCAGGTCAGAAAAGACAGAAGGGGCTAGGAACTCTAAGGACACAACTCTGCTTTTTTGGCTTAGAAGAAACATTTACAAAGTATATTAAAACTGTACTAGCTGATAAGCATAATGTTTTTAAAAAGCTTGGTTTAAAGAATTGAAAGTCTTTCTTATACTCACTGAGTAAAAAAAATAAATAATAGAGACCCTGTATAAAAGCTGACAATAAATTTATCAGTTTCTTTTGTCATCATCACAATATTTGAAAAAAAATTTTAAAAGGTCAGTATTCACTTACTAGTGTAGGACCCCACATTGTGGACTGAAAATTGAAATAGGACCCAAAATTTTTTTTGGAAGATGGTAACTTTTATCTGTTCCCAGTGTCTGAAACTGCAGGGTTTTTTTCCACAAATGTAACTTTTAAGTGTTTTGCCCTGACAGGATGTACATTTGGAATAATAATACTGGAGTCAGTGGCCATTTTGTTCAACCAGTCACAGAAGGTGATTTTCTGTGAAACCACAAATGTGGGAGGATCAGGCCACAAAAAGTAGTTTGCAGAGTTCTGTCCTGGTTGGTTATATGAACTGGTAATTTCTCCCTGCAACATACAAAACCATATAGAACTGAGTTGGAAAGGTCTTTTTCAGGCCCTCCCTTATTATTGTATCTCTAAATTGTCCCCTACCCAATTACCACCCCTCTCAAATCCCAAGCCACCAACAGAACCGAGTCCAAATGTCATAATGTTGATGAATTCACAGTAGTGCAATTCTTTTGTAACTGAGGAATCCAGCTGAGAAGATAATTCTGGCCATGGGCTCACTGTGGACAGACAGAGCAGATTGGACGGAGCCCTGCATTAAAGAGTGATGTGCACCAGCTGCTCTGAAGTACAAGGATATCATGGGATGTGTTGGTGCCACCTGCCCAAAACTTCTACAGGCACCTAACCAGGGTGCATAACAGGACTAGTAATGATACAGGCACAAAAGCTCTTTATATGTTTTCAGGGAAGAGAGGTAAGCAGTTCCAGAGGGTAGTTTGGAATGCTAGACTCCTCTTCCAAAGGTAAACAGGGTGTGCTCCTCTCTCTTCATCTCAGACCCCAAATACATTTAACTATGCAATTCTGTCAGGAACACAGAAAGAGGTAGGATCATTGTGTTTGGAACTGAAGTAGGATTGTGTCCTGTTCATGACTTGAGACTCTGTAACTAATAGTGATAAAATATTTCAAAGTAGCATTACATTTTTCTGGCAATAGAGTTTCAAGCTGCTGAAAATAGAATCTGACAAGTAAATTCGGTATTTCAGAATGTAATAATCAATTACAATGAGTAAATAAGTAAAGACAAATAGTCCCATCATCTTGTCATGGCTGCATCATAATAAAAAACTTGTAGGCAGAAAAAAACCCTTTATCATTCTTGGTTTTTTCTACAGGTAAATCTGAAATAAGCTTAATTTGCATTACCAGTTTAGTAGGTCTGTTTATAAGTAGTTCTATTAATATGTCTCAAATCAATTATGCTGAATCACTTTTTGGCATTTTAGTCTATTGTTTATGCTCTGTAACCAGGGATTTTCAGATTTTAGGTGAAAGTACAGGAGGAAAACAGTTATGGTTTATAAAGGGAGTAGAAGTTTGGCAATTCAGAGAGCTGAGGGGTAAACCAGGCATTTTTCTTCTTCCCATTTACATTAAAGCATGATTTTTTCTGTAAGTTTTGAGAATACTTTTAAATAGTTGTGCTTTTCTCCTTATATAAAGAGTTAATAATCTCCTCAAGGTCTTTGCTAAATGAGGGTTACAAGTCACAAATGTGATTTGGAACATAAACCAGATTAAGATGTTTTTAAAGCAGATTTGGAACTTATTTTTCAGATGGCTTACTGATGTGTTTTCCTAGCATTGAATATTTACTTGCACATTTCTGATCATGTTTCTACATTCTGAGTTTCTGTGCTCTCCCTTGCTCTTGTTTCAGGAAAGCAGTGCATGGGACTCGTGGATCTGGATCGGGCATGGGCTGCAGAAGAACAGAACTACTCTGTCCAAGTGATATCTATGGAGCCAGAGAGTTGTTCTCCAAAGAACAATATGTTTGTGGGCATCCCTGCTTAGAGTGTGAAACTTGCATTTGGTTTGAAGCTGACCATAAATCTTCAGAGCTTAATGACATCCAGCAGATAGAGGCAGCGCTGGGAACCAGACATCCCGCATCTTGAACGCATTGCCTTCAGAAAGGGAAGCAGCCCCCAAAGTCCTAAAAAGCAAACTGCATGCAGAGCATCACAAATCAACTTGTAATGTGTCATTAGGCAACTTTTGGTTCTTGTACTGAGAAGTTTCTGGATCTAATGACTGTGCATGGAATTATATCCATCTGTAAAAATTCAGCAAAAACTGGCTTTGTTGAAGGAAAGGTGATTTCCTTTTCAGTAAAACTGTGTCTTGGCTGCTTGGAAATTGCGTTCGTGGTCAAAACAGCATTTGTGTTCATAAGCAGAGCAGTTATCAGCCAGTGCTGATCACCAGAGGAGCAGAGAAGATGAAATTTGTGTTACTGAAGATGGCTGTGCAACAGGTGGTGGCCTGACTTTGCTAAAGAATTCCTTATTACTGTAGGAAGATTATTTTTAATAAAAGTTCATCAGAATGCTTTGGGCCTCGATATGCTTATTAAAAATGTATTCTACTTGCCAATAATTTTTTAAAAAGACTTAAAAATTACCTTTAAATATTATGCAAGGATTCTGTAACCAGGCATTTGATGTTGGGTTTAAAGAAACCAAACTCCTCATTATCCATTGACCAGAAAGTGGGAGCTAGACATGATGTTAATGAGTGGATACTTCACGGTCATGTTGCTAATAGAAGTGTGTTGATTCCCATTCATAAGAAACTTGCTGTCAGAAGAAAAACTTAAGAACAGTTCATGTGTCTATATGCATTATCTTCATTGATTTTATATTCAGTTTAAAATTTGACCGAAGTTGCAGTGTGGAACCATTTGAAAAGATAATCGCAGTTATGCTGCTCTAAAATGAAAATAAACATTCTCCTGTGCTTGGTTTTCCCCCTAGTTTTAAATCATCTGTTGACACAAATGCAATGGAAGATAGCTCCTAATGAGATTTTTACTGCATGTTTAGGCTTTTACACATTGGTGCATTCTGCCATGTTTAATTTAAATAACCTGAAGTTTGAAAACTCTGAACATAAATTCAGAACATGGCAAATTGAATTGCAAACTATAGGTATTGGAGGAAAAAAGGGATCCAGAAATATTTTATTCTTCATGAAACTTAGGTATCTAAAAGATCTAAATACTTGGGGTTTTTTTAATATGAACACATGGAACCCACTTATTTAAAAAGCAGAAAAGTGAGCAAGTAGGACTGAATTCCTACCTTTAGCCTGAGTTCTTTGGTACATAATGATGGAATACTTTTTCTGCAACTATTTGTGGTTACAGGAATAACTGGAGTTTTGAAGGGTGTATGGCAAATACAAAATACATGGTGATACCAGTAGTCTCCAGAGTTTTCTCCAATACTTGCCTAATGAAAATTCAGTTTCTAAGTTAGTGGTATGTCAATCTGAACATTATTCATGTTAAATTACTTTCTGGAGTGAGAAAATGTCTCTTTGTGACCTTTTTGTGCTGAAGGAAGAACTCGTCAAGGTGAGGCACCTGGTGGAAATTGTGATGCTGCTTATAGGTGAGGGTTTTCACACTGCTCTGCTCCAGGCAGTGGGTAGCAATATGAATGTTCTAATTATGGTGATGTTGAACATTTGGCATGGTCTGATACCATGCAATAATACAGAGCTTCCAGTAGAGCAAAATTCTGTGCTCTTACATGCTTCACATTTTTGGCAATATCTTTATCAGTAGTCTGTAATGGTTTTTGGATCTACCTGAAAAGAAGGAATACATTTGGGATGTGCAACAGGGAATGTGTGCTATTGAATAAAAGATACAAATGGGTTTTTTTAACAGGAAAAAACAGTATTTCTTAAAACAAGAAGTGGAGAAGGAGCCTTATTTGGACAACTGTCCAAGAGGTTATTAGGTACTTCAGATGGTCAAGAAAAACAGGTAAAGTCACACAAGAATCCAAATACCAATCTCTCTTTCATTTGTTGAATTTTAAAATTTTATTGAAGTACCTGTTTTCATGTTAATGACAGTTTCCCACAGGTGTTCCTTATTTGTGACTTAAGTAAATTATTTTGTATCTGCAACCCCACAAAGAAATAGGCTTCACAGGAAGAAATGGTTTATAGAAGCAGGGGAGAAAACCTACAAAAGTAGTACTGTGTTTATATACATCATGACATTGCATTTTTTCTTGGATGAGCCAAACTGTACAAAGGGTGTTTATGACAAATTTTTTTCCTCCCCAAAATATGGAATATTTTAATGGCATTTCACAATATCCATCATCTTGATGGCTTACAGGATTAGTGAGACTCCATTCCATTTGTGATACTGGTTTGTGACCTTGTTGCTGTTGGCATCAATGGGCTCTGGTTTCTTCTCAGGAGAACAGAATCTTCCTCATGTCCAAGGATGGAGTTGTGTTATGAATAGTAAAGCCTGAACTATACTTCAGATGAACTGATGCTTATTGAAAACTGAAGAGAAACAAATGAAAAAAAGCATAAAAATCAAGATTTGCAGCAACAGATAATATCTAATTCAGCACACATTATATTTCTAAACTGTGGCATGTACTTTTCTCTAGAAATGTGAACTCAATTACATTAATTTTTAGGTATGTTACTTTGCCCTATGTTTCTGTATACATAAATGGTATAGAATCAATAGGGCCTAAAATTGGCTAAACAAGGTCACTAGACAGTGTGGTCCTGGTGGGTGAACAACTGTTATTCTAGCAGCTAGTTATGCAAGGATCTGTCTTGATGTCCAAGGCGCATATCTAAATACTATTTGTGTTTTTCATTTGCCTGGCTCATTGGGACCAGCTATAGGGTGAATAAAATGCTGTCCTAGCGTAGTCATGATTTTTCATTATCTTGACAGTCTTATGTTATCCTTATAGCATGTAATACTGGAAAAAGTAACTTTATAACAGGAAACAGATGATCAAGCTGAAGGTCCTCTGTGTATTAAAAGTTAGTCATCTGTGTGTACATGTATCCTTAATTTTGGTTTTTCGTTTTTGTCTTTATTGTGTTAATTATCTACTTGCTCAGTCATATTTCAAGAGGTCTCAGTATTGCCATATTTAGGCAGGGGTAGTAATAAACAAGGGACATTCCTAGTAGGTTCATTGTACCCCCTAATTTTTATGTGGCTTGATCTTAACAAAAAAAATTAAAATGTTACTATTAGTCTGATAAAGCGATCTTTTGATTTTTTGTTTTTAATGAAAATTACATGAGTGGTCAGAATTGCTCAAAGATAATCCTTAGATGAACACACATAAAAATATTTACTTACAGGGTGGCCATAAATTTTAGACTAATGTTTTCTGTTTCTCATTCTTGCTAGACTTTTTTAGCTACTTGGTGGGTGCAATGACAGTAAGCAGAAATGTCTTTTTAAATAGCTATATTCCTAGGTGACATGCTATGCCAGATATTCTCATTGAACAGAGCATTTAAAGAAACCCTTTATGGTCAAGTAGGTTTGATCTTAAGTAACCTGCAATGAAGTGGCGCTCATCTGATTTTATAATAGGTTTAAACAGGTGTTAGTTTGGCTCAACACCATCAGCTGAGGCAATTTTCTTTTAAAATTTTGGTTTAGGGTTAGTAATTAACCCTTCCAATGAATATGAATGTATAATATTTAGAAAGTATTGAGTTAGAAAAGCATTGCTTAGTAAAAGGTAAGAAGAAGAGTTGAAGCATTGCTCTTGGTCTTGGTGCATAGTTTTCGGCAGAAGGAAAAGCACATTTTCCTTTAAGCATAATCGAGTACTGCTTTCAGTGCTTTTGCCTTGGACCATTTGCCTGTCATAACAAATTCCTCATGTACAATCTCAGTCTAAGTTCCTGTTGTTTTATTACCTTTTTTTTAAAACAAATTTGAAACCTACGTATAATATATTTACCTATCTATATGTCTGATATTACTTGCATGCCTCTAATAAAATGAAAAAACCTCTGAACTTTCCATCCTCAGACTTGCACTTAAACTACCTGGCTATCAAGGTTTCAGTTCAGTAACTTGTACTTAACAAGTTTCAGCTTACTTACAACTATCATTCAAAGAAATTCAATTTTCTAAGTCAGTAATATATTAAGATTCTGTACAAAGAGTAAAAATTAAAGCAAATTAATTTCCTTTGCTTGTTGCTTTATTTAATCAGAAATTACATGAGTAATGATGTCCCCTTCTCTGCAGTCTTCTGAAAGTGAATTTTAAAAAATACTTGAATTTTCAAAATAGATAAGGCTGTTGAGGATAGTTTTATAATAAATCACTTAGGTCAATTAAAACAATAAAAGGAGAGTGGTTAATATTATCCCAGTATTAGCCTCTAAAAAGATGATCAGCCGTTACAATTTCCCCCATTTTCTGTCTCACCCGCGGGACTTCAGTACTGAATGGTGTTTTCCTGGGCATGAAACCTGCAGAGCAAAACAGGAGTGAGCCTTGGATGGCTCCTGTCCCTGTCCCCAACACAGGCACATTCCATGCCTTGGCAATGGGATGTACTTTCACTTTTGTTTTTTCCTCTTGGTAATATGAGAATAATAATACTCATTTTCTCTTAGAAAACACCGACTCTTAAGTATTCATGTGCTCTGTTGGAAAGAGATCTCTGAAAGCCATGAGGTTATTTGATTCACAATAGTTAGGGTTTCTTCTTAGCTTTGAATACGTGAAATTCTTGCTGTAGTAATTTTAGCCCTTAACTTTTCCATATTTCTCTTTACCAGATTTGCTGTCTATACTTTACACTAATTCCTGCTGCTTCCAACATTCAGGGGCAAAATAACTAATTTTTTGTGTCAGACACAGCGATGGAAAATAGAAACCATATGTGCTTAATGATTGAAGCTCACCAAAACTTAGTGCATTGTCTTTGCAGCTGAATCCTAATGAGAGTGTTCCTAAACCTGGCACAGTAAACCAGTGTGTTAGGTATCTTCATGTAATGGGTGGGGAAAGAGCCTGGCATATTTTTAATCAAACATTTCTGGATCTAGATGTCACCTTATTTCTACAGTCCACAGCAAGTCTTGGAAAGCTGCAGTTTTTCAGACAAGTTTGTTTCCAAGTGGAAAACAAAGGTCTTTCTCTCCTCTTCTGACCCAAACCTCTGCCAGCTGCACTATTATCGGATCACCTGGTGCAGTTCAGGAAAATAGAGGGCGACACGCTTTAATTTGATTCTCCCAGAGGATGCACAGGTACATGAATTCACACCTGCTTGCCCCAGGGATGCAGAACCCTGCTGTCATTTTCAGTGTCAGGATTCCTCCTCCTTTTACTTTGGATTTAATTTAAGACCTGTGTGGAGGTAGAAAACTGAGTGTGTGCACCACCACAGATGACGCAGCCCCACTGTGTGAAAAGGGCATGTTTAACAAAGCCACATGAAGAAAGGCAGGGATGCGTTTTCCAGACTACACATGGCACAGGGATGACTTCTGTGAAAGTTCCTCCAAGGAGTGTATGGTGCACACTCTACCAAGAAGACAATCCACAAACAGCTCATTCCATCACTGATCTATAGGCAAGGGAAAACTGGTTTTTTTGAGTTATGAAAGCCCAGACCAGACACAGCATATTTGCATCCTTTATTTCTCATATTCAATGTTTTGAGACTGGTACGAGATGTTTAATTATTCATGTATTAAATGTATATTTGGAATTGCTTTAGCATCTTAGCAGTTTTCTATAAAGCATTAAATCTCCTTTGGGATTTTTCAAAAAATGGAAAAGTCATCCACACCCATTCTTAAGCACTTGATATGTTGTCAGTTACCCAAAAAGCAAGAATTGTAATAACAGAGAAATTTTTGTAAGATATGAGCCTCCTCATGTAGGACATGAGCTGAACATATCCTTGTGCTCTCCACAGCACTGGACCAATTTCCACCACTCTCTTCCCAGCAGAGAGCAGCCAACGGGACCAGGGGCTGAGGAGCATCCCTGCATCTGGCAGGGCTGAGATGGGTTCCCTGCTGCTCTCAGGAGCCCCAGCCCATGCCTCTGAGCACAGGTCCTGTGGCAGAGTGGCTAGAAGGAAAACTGAATATTAATTCTGCTTTTTCTGCTGTGTCACCTTTCATCGCAGAGCAGGGCCTTTGGGAGAAGGAAGGTGCTGTCCCCAGGAGCAGAGCAAACCTACTCAGCCCTGTTGGGAAATGCTGTCAGAAGAGCAGCTGAACACCTGAAAATGTCAAGATTTCAGAGACTTGAAATAAGGATGTGAATGATTAGATAGTTTCAACTCCTTGGAAAAAACCCAACAAATTTGGTTTTATTTTAATTGGTATTTACTAGGGTTAAAGTTAAAACTCTCCCATAAGAATTAAAACAGCAACAGACTAATAAATCTGGAGGAGGAGTGCTAAGGAAGCATTTAAAATGCTTGTTGTTTTGGGGCGGTGTGTGTCAGTGGGGTTTCTTGAGCCCGGAAAGACCGCAGCGATGCTGAGGGTGCGCAGGTTCCTGGGGCGCGGGAGGTGCAGCTCTGCCCCTGCCCTGCCCGTGCGGCGCCAGCGCAGAGCCGTGTCCGGCTGTGCCCAGCCCCAGCAGGATGTGCCTGTGCAGCAGGGCCGGAGGAGCCGTGGCCATGGGTGGGGGCCTGGAGCCCCTGTGCCCTGCAGCCGGGCTGGGAGAGCCGGGGCTGCCCAGCCTGCAGAGGAGCAGGGTCCGGCCAGGCCTCACTGCGGCCTCCCAGTGCCCAGAGGGGGCAGGGAGCCAGGGGGCAAGGGGAAGGGCTTTAGGCCAGAACAGGGGAGATGGGGGTCAGATGTTCATAGGAACCGTGAGGGGGGTGAGACTTTGGAACAGGCTGCCCAGAGAAGCTGTGGATGCCCTGTCCCTGGAATGTGCCAGGCCAGGCTGGACTGGGCCCTGGGCACCCTGATCTAGTGGGTGGCAGCAGAACCAGGGGGTCACTGAGGTGCCTCCATGGAACTCCACGGGTCACCAAAACGGACACCCTGGCCATGGAATCATGGTCACCTGGGCATGGAATGTTGGCACCGGTTGCCAGGGACACAGCTGCTCCCAAGGTTCTGTTGACAGGGAGCCTGTTGAGCCCAGTTGACGGATTCTCTGCTGCGCAGCAGACGCGGAGCATCCGTCTTCTCCATCCCAGGTGGGAACAGAGAGCGATTTGCTGACATTTGCCAGCCAAACTCTGGACTGACGGTACAGGTGAGTGCAGACCATTCTTGGAAAGGCTTCTGATGCTGAGGGGCTGGGCTGGGCTGCACGATGGGCTCCAGGTGGCCTCAAGTACCAAAGGCATGGACTTCCCCTCTAGCTTCGGACAGAAACCGGAGACTCGGGAATGAGAATCTTGCGACATGGGAATGTTCAAGAAAATTGGCATTCCAAATACATAATCTCCCCTCTACCTTTCTGCCAGGTTTGGAAGAACAGTTTTCTGTAACGCCGAAAAATCTGCAGTGGGCTACCCAAAGGAACCAAAGGGATTGATCACATCCCTGACATTCCTTTTGTGGTGTTTGTCCCACTTTGCTGTTGGTTTTTGATCACAAAACACCATGAGCTCAGTAAGTACTTTGCTACTCAATGCAAATCTCAATCTTGAAATGTTTTCCAGGGGACTTCTAGAAAGGATTTCAAGAGTTTGTAGCAAATGTACAGGAACAGACACCTTTCAAATCTTCATGGAACTTCATGTTCTGGAATATGGAAGGTTTTGAATCCCTGTGGGTGTTAGCAGTAGTTCAGAAATGCTTACAGTGTGAGCAGCAACCTGATAGGATTGAGAACTGATCTCCTCATTTTTGAGCCACTGGGACAGGCTCTTTCTTGGTGAGGCAACTTGTAGGAGATGAGGGGGGATGTCTTTTCCCTGAGGTGATGTGCTCAGGTGGGAATGGCCCATAGCACCATTTGATGCATATTGCAGCCTTTGCAGGAGTGTTTTCTGTATCCTCGTGTGCTGTCCTTGGTGTTGCACAAACCGAGGGCCATGTTAATATTACTGGCACAGAAATGCTGAGGCTTTGTTCTCTCTCTGCGTCAGCGGAAGCGCCCAGGAGGAGCAGTTGATTCCAGACCAGCTCAGAAACGGAGCCGGCTGCTGCCCTCCAGCGCAGGTGGAACTTCACAGACAGAGCCAATAGACCTTGAGGAAAGGCCTACACTTTCTCTTGAGCCTGGTAAGAACAGAAACTGCTTCTGCATGGAGGGTTGGAGTTCATTTGAATGTGTGCTTCTGCCGGTTTCTAGGCCCTTTACTGGGGAGGGATGAGAACCTTGGGGCTGAGAAAGCACCTGGTACGGCATCCCTAAACAACAAGCCTTCTGACAACTGTTCTGGTTTGTTACTGAGCTCGGTTCATTGACTGCTAGTGGGAGATGAGCTGTGTAGCAAAGGTCCTCAAGTGCTGCTCAAACACCTGAATGTGTGTTCTGATGTGCTGGCAGTCACGGCAGCTCCTGCTGTGGAAAGTGGCAAGCTGAGTTTGGGATCTCCCAAGCTGGACAAAGAGAAGGAAAAGTTTGTCTTTATCTGTTCCCCATCCTTCAAGGGAACAATCTACAGCATGGTACTATTAAATTTGGATCCCCCATTGTGTTGATTGGTTTTTCCCCTCCTGTGTGCTAACCATTCCCCTATAAGAGATGAATCATCTATTGGTGTGAACCTCCCGTAAGCTGTTGTCATCCAACAGAACTTGTGAGGAGCTCAGCTGCTCTTCCTCTTGTGTTGCCCCTTCTGAGGACAGGGCTGGCAACGCTCCCTGTGGAGTGTTGAGGCCAAAGCTTGACTGGAATGTTGGACATGTTCCTGAAAAAAAGAGACCCAGGGCACAGGGAATCCAGCCTCAGCTTGTTCCACACTGGCAGTCCATTTCATTCCTCTGCAATCTCTGATCTTGGCTCTAATGTTCTGTTTTTCAACAGGTGAAGAAGTCATAGATCTCACAGGTGAAAAAGACATAAATCTCCCAGGTGAAGGAGTCACAGATCTCACAGGTGGAGAAGTCATAGATCTCACTGGAGACTCTTCTGAGCTTGAAATCATCATTATCAGCGACGATGAATCTGCTGAGGTAAGTAGTGACTGCACACTCCTCTCCATCTTGCAGTCAAATTAGTTTACTTGCCTGTCTTCTGCAATCTTACTAAGTCCCCTGGCCTCAAAGGTTGAAACATGGCTCTTATTTACCACTTTAGACACAGTTTCCAGTCAACCCCAAACACACTCATGAGCACATCAGCATCCATGAGAATTGCTTGCAGAGAGTGAATGAACAACCTAAAAGACGTTGTTGCTTCAGGGATTTTAAGGAGAGCGCAGGAAGTCTTTGACTTCTCAAATAAGAAGTGTTTCGTCTGCAACATCCATTTAGGGCACCCCTGTCACTGAGGTGTTAAACACAACTGCAGCTGACTGGGGTGTAAACTAGTTTTGTTTCTTATTCCAGGAAGTCTTTAAAAGAGTCATGTTTGCTTTATTTTTTCATTTCCCCCTACTATTTTGAAGGAATATTCTTTGATGCAGCCCACAGTGCAGTGTATCTGCTCAAATTTGGGATGCCACTGCTGCTGTGCAAAGCAGAATCATGCAGCAAACAGCATGGGAGTTGTGTCCTGATAGGGATGTTCCTGAAGCATTGCAAAGAAAAGGCCTCACATTTTACATCAGGATTTGCATGACCCAGCTCCACTTATACCAAACATAAGAGTAGATTTGAGTATGGGGTTTTTTTCTTCAGCAGCTGTTCATGTAATAAATAGTGTTCAGGCAACAGTCACAGATGAACTTGCTAGTTTGGGGGAGAAAGAGGGAAAGAAACAGCTCCAGCCCAAATCCAATTAGGGAACTGAAACAGGGGAGCAGGAAGTCCAGTGTTCAGGTGGTTCCTAAGTGCCTTCATTCCTACCCCATTTCAGGACAGGGAGCAGAGCCAGCAGCAGCCCTATCTTTTCAGAGCATCAGAGAATTCAGCCGAGCCACTGGCAAGGGATAACGAAGTGGAACCAAGAGAAGATGATATGTATGTGAGAGAGAAAATGTTTATCAAAACTCTGATCTCTGATATGTGATAGAAACAGTTTCTTGCAAAGCTTTTGGGTTCTGCTTAGCTCTGTACAAATACTTCAGATGTGGAATATACTGGCCTGCCTGGAAGAGAATTAAAATAAACCCAGCAAAATCCAGTAGAAGCCTTCCTTCTCTGTTTGTGAAGCCATAATTTAATGTAAGAGAATGATTCAACAAACTGAAATGGTTGTAGTACATGGGAGTTCTTGCAACGGTTGTGTTCCTGGGCTGGGATGTTGCTAAATCAGAATGGGGGATGTTTTAAGTTCCAACCTTTTCTTTGTTGGTA